>OW119923.1:80150646-85105646 GCA_933210815.1 Meta bourneti | reverse complement strand
TTTTAGAAGCGAATACGTTTTTCTTGAAAATTCCAATTCGTGGCACGTGCAATAACAAAAGAACTTGTTTTAAAATTTAATATCTTCAGTAGTGATAAAGCTAAGGTAACCTATTACCATTTTTAAATGGTAAATCAATTTGACAGCTTTTCTTCTAAAGAAAATCATTGTTTTAAACAAACTCTTTCCCTATATAAGTTCTTTAAATATATCTTCAATTCGTAAAATAAACCATCTTGGCCATATATCGCTATGACAAAGAATTTGTAATATTTCAAAAGTCCTAGTTCGGATATTTTTAACATTAACGTGTTTTCAATAATGTCAAAATTCCACTTAAAATTTGCGTTATTCTAACATATATGCCGCTTTAAACAGAACTCATAGTATGCAAAGTTTCATGAAAATATATTCAACCGTTTGGACGTAGCATGGGCACATACATGCATACAGACAGACACCAAACGTGCAAGGGACGGATTTAGCATCAGAAGGGTCCAAAACTGATAGAAAACTTGAAATGGGTCGAAAATATTCAATGCACAAACACTCCATTCTTATTTCTATAGATTTTAATTGCTATTAATCTACAAGAAATATCCAATTACAGAGGATAAAACATATAATCCAAAATATCCAAGAAAAAGGCAACAAATAAATTTATATAACATAAAACAAAACACTTCATTGAAAGGGATTATTTATGGAATTGAAATCATTAAAATACCTAAGAACCACCGAGGAAGAATTATACAGTTTAAAAAAAAATTTTTTTGTTGCAAAATTATTGCATGCATTCTTTTTAAAGGTTTAACAAAATAATTTATTTTCTAGGGATAATCTGGAGGCGTTAAAATCAATATAAGAAACCGAAAGGGGCGAAACAATTTTCAAATATCTTCTGTTTTTCTCTTGATACAACCAAGTTTGCAGTAAGCAGATTTTATAATAGAGTTTTTGTGAATAGATCTTATTGAAGGACAAACACTTCACATTAAATTTTTAAAAAATACCATGAATTAATTTTTTAAATACCATAAATTAAATTACATTACATTACATCTTGATATATGGTACCTGTATTAATTCCGATTTCACGATGCCTTCTATAAACCAGCGAAGTAATATAAATAAAATGAACATTATAAAAAACAATAATAGAAGATGAATCACACATTTTCTTTTAGAGATTTCTAAAAATGTCCCTTTCTGTGCAGTCAGACAAGATATATTCTAGTTTCTTCCTCATCAAGGTCCAATTCTGGCATCAAGGCAAATAAGGCAACTGTGGGAATCAGCCAGGTGAAAAAGTTCCAAGTAGGCCTGAGTTACAATGCGGTCTATCCTGGCTTTAGCATACAAGTGGCAACTGCTCTAAGGATTGTTTTGAAATAATGGAAGTCATTAAGCTCACTCTGAAATTAAAAAAGATGGCGATTCATTTCAGTGCTTCTCCATAAAGTATACCAAAGTGATCGATCCTCTCTCCTGAACCAACCCAGACACCTAGAGAGCGTAGTTGCTTACAAAGGAACTGGGTCTATTGTTGACACTTTAGCTAACTTATCAGCCATTTCATTGCTATACATGCGCATAGATTAAATTACAAATATTAGTACATTTTGGTTAATACTACGCAGTTTTCTTTACTGGTGACCTTTTCTTTGTCTTGCTACAGTCATGAGAGGCGTCCTGACGCTTTCGTCCCCTGGGCACGACTGTCTTGTAAGCCTACTTCAATCATATTAGTGTCGTTTCTAGCCCATTCTGTCCCTTGCAAGAAGGTGCTGATGCCATGGACTCTACTTATCTAGCTGTGTACTCTGCTTTATTTGGGACATCCTTTCTCCCGTTTTACTGTGAGGTATGATACCATTTCTATTCGCTATCATAAGGTTTGTCTTTACATTTCAATCTGTTAGAATCAACAGACACATAAAAAGGAAGTGTAATGAGAAATTCTATTTTATGAACAACTCGGGTACATATCGAGTTTTATATAATGTACAGATTGGGTATTATTTGTAGAAACCTCTAACAAACAAAAAGAAGTTATCAATTAGAGAGTATTTGTCAGAGGAGCTAACGATCTCCTGCAACCTAATTGAAAAACAATTATAATTGTCAATATAAGGTCACGTTATATAGTAGAATATGAAAGGTCGAGTTATGACATAAATCCTTTGATGTCTACAGTTCGCCAGCAATGCTTAATATTACTGGAAAGTTCGCTCTTTGACTAGACTCTTAAGAAACTTGTACACCAAGTTTAAAAGATGAAAAAAGGATTTCTACCGGTTGTCACAAAATACGGCTCTTTTATGAATCCTAAAAATGTTTCGAGACAGAAAAGCAAGCTATGATACCTGCTTCAAATCGAATAAACTGAGCCAATTTGAAGCTATTTCGCAGAAAATGGCGTAGTAAAAATATACAGAACTCGACAGCTTCGGTTCCAACTTATTTTATCCTTCTATTTCTACAAGTAAGAGTTTTGTTTCAAACGTTTAGGATTGTAAAATGAGCATTACTTCCTGTGAAACAGATATAAACTGCTCTCCAAGATATCGTAGTAAAATTAGGAGTTATACTAACAAAATGTTTGGGAAGCCTGCAATGAATCATTTGGTTAGAATTCGGTAGTGCATAGCTATATCTTAAAGAAAGTCAGTAAGTAAGTAGTTGAATTAACGTCGCACTGGAGCAACATAATGGGGCTATTGGTGACGGTCAGGGATCCATACGAAAGGGAGGAATCCTAGGGCAACACCTCGCAGTTTTGAATCACGATCAGATGATGAGAAACGAGAGGGAATTATACATCTTCAAAAATCACATTTGGTCATAAGCAAATCGTATAAAATGTATTGCTTTAATTCTACCCCTTTTCACAAGTAAAATTTGGTAAATAACCGATAATTTAAGTGTGTACAAAAATCTAGTTTCCTCTTTCTAAGATTGTAATTGGTGGAAGTTTGGCGAATGGAGTGCCAGCTCAGGTATTGACCTCGTCATCCGTGATTCAAATTGTCATAGTGTCCTTGGATCTTTCTCTTCAGGATAGGTCACTGACCGTTACCAATAGCTCACTGTGTTGCTCCAATGTGACGTTAATCCAAATACTCTTTCTAAGTTTGTTAATTGCTATAAAATAAAACGAATAACATTTTTTCGCCTCCAGATGACAGGTATTTTTTAATTAACGTTGCACTGGAGCGGTCAGATGACGAGGTTACACCTCAGTTTTTCGCCTCCAGAAAAATATGCTTTCACAAGGACTTAGCTTGTCAATAGAGATTAAACCTGACATACACAATATACATATGTGTGTAAATCTTCCTAAACTAAAGGGATTTTAGAAACTTTACCATCACCTATTTTTAACTTGACATAAAATATACCTTTCATACCTTTAACAATGTACAAATCATATTTATCTCATTATAATTTAACAAACGCAAATAATTTTTCGATGTTTGAAGTTTCCGGATTTGACTACACTTTATCTCAAAAATTACCCATTATGGAGAAATGGGCGTAACGTATCATCTAACAGATAATTCGAGATTAGGATACATTTTGGTAAACTCACCAATATTAAGATCAAAACTAAACTTGGAAGACTTCACTCTATAAAGGAAACATAATTCACTAGGTATTTCCAACCGTTGTTTTGAAGTAATTAGGAAAGTTTAAGAGTTTAGACCCATTACTATCATAATCAAGAGTGTTAGACAAAAGTAAACATTGTGAGACTCAATGTATAATCCAACAACAGATTTCTAAGAACAGACTTTTATTAAATGAAGTTAATCAAACAGGTTAGATTAATCCCTACAACATTGAGCAATGGCAGATTTGTTGGTTTCTTTATTTTAATATTTATTTGCATTTTTAAAACAGAGATTAAAAATATAATCTGTTAGTCGAATCCACACAAACCTGATCATAAGTGCACACACAGAATATGGGCTATACAAACGTGAAAGATTTTTAAATTGCAGTTCCCCATTGGAAGTTGAGCTTAACTCTATTCTCGGAATGCTTAAATTCTGCTCCTAAGCCTTCCTGAAAAATCAGTTAATGTCTTGAGAATTCTTTGAGAGAAGGAAATTGCTTAGGCGTACATAACTCCATAGTCGCTTTAGTTCGAGTGATTGGATTGGATTTGGGGGTTTTATAGAGCAAAAGCAGACAAGCTGCGCCTGATAATTAGTTGGAGTAAATAGTCAAACACCACATTGAACAAATTGATCTTAACAGAATACTCTTAAATGATACCATCTATAAATAAACGCATTGCATTAATGTACTTACATGAATACTGTCTTTTGGTCAGAGTTATGTAAGCAACAGAATAAGCAAAATGTCAAGAAAGTTATGAAATTAAAAGTTTCCTAACTTGTTTTAATGAAATCCAGATAAAGCACATACGAAACACCATTTTCCCGGGTCTTATTTTTGGTTTCCTAATAATTTGCTTCCTGTCTTTCCTAACAATGTGCCACGGTAACCCGGTAGCCCATTTGTTAAAGTAGCGGATTAACAACCTGAGGTTTGCGAGTTCGAAACTCGATCCAACTAAAAGACCGTCGTACACGAGGAGGCAGGTATGCCTTTTCTGTTGACTAATTCTAAACGCTTTTTCCTATCAATTGGTAAAATTGGGAGCTATACTTATCAGAATTAATACTTTGGTTTGAGGAAGAACCTCGTAAATACTCCCTTCAAATCCCGAGGAAGTTTGGAGAGTGGTGCCACACACATCTCAGGTGTTGACCTCGTCTTCTGACCGTAGTCCTAAATTACGAGGTGTTGGAATAGGATCTTTCGCTTCGGGACCGTTGTCAGTATCCCCTTGTGTTGCCACCAGAGCGACTTATATTCTTCTTCCTACCTACCGACTACCTTACAAATTTGAATAAAATGCGTTGATCATAAACACGATGCAATTTTAATAGTAATATTTCAAAAACCGAAATAACCAGAAAACAAATAATGCTGTCACTATATGCTAACACGAGGGGACTATTTTCACGGTTTATTACCATGCAAGTTACATTCTCATTTGTTCTATCGATCTTTTTAGATGTTTGATATGCATTTTGTATGCATGAATATTTTAGTACATTCGGTTCCATTATTGTACTTTAATGTGATTCTGAGGGATGTAGATACACACGCTTTGTTGGCGGCCCTATTTCTGTTGTTCATTCGATCAAATTTTCGATTTGGTATTCGACACAGGGAACAGTCACCGGAAGACATAATGGAAATGTCTCTTTTGTAATAACCTCCCCACATAGTGACAGCATTCTGATTTTCTAGTTATTTATAATCCAAGTAATGGTAATTCCTTAGTTTTGCTATGTTTGTATTTGACTAATGGCTGTGTCATGTTTGAAATATAAAACGAGGAATGACGAAACTTATTTCCAATGGTAAATAAACCCTACCTAGGAAATTTTTAACTCAACGTGGAAGCATTACTATGAATAGTAATGTACAACATCTTGTCTGTACATTTTAATGGATTTCTTAATTATAGACGGAAGTCAATACTGAAAGTGTTTCGTATGGAGAAATGATGTGTTTCATTTGAAATATCTTGGATCATGACTGCCGTCAAAACACCAGCGAAGTCTTAGGGACCACTCGTGAATTTTTTTAAATACAATACCTGCACGATTTCTTACTTGAAATATATATAACAGAAGCATAAATTGTACGATCCAATTTTAGCTATTAATTGCATGTTATTAATATTTTATGTGTAATATCATTTAATGTATACCATGTTTCTTCGCCGGTGTTATACATTAAGCATAAAATAGATAAAACTTCAAGAAGTTATAAAATTAAAAGCTTTGTTAAACTGTTTTAATGAATTCCAGATAAAGACCAAAGATAATTTTTTCGTTTCAAATTGTTTTGCTTCTTGCATCAAGATCGGTAGCCCAGTTGGAAGAGCAACGCATTAGCCAACGGAGGGTTGCGAGTTCGAAACTCGATCCAACCAATGACCGTCGTGAACACGGGAGTTGGTGCACGTTATATGTGTCGTGACCTCAAATGTCCTCACGTTGGCGTAGTGTGGAAGTTTGGAGAGTGGGACGCCAACTCATGTGTTATCTAGTCACCTCACCGTGGTTCAAAATTACGTTGTACTCGGTTCTTTCCCTTGGAAGATTGACCATTAACTACTTACGTGCATAAAGAACGAATAAATCGATATCTATATAAATGCAAATGTAATGTTTATTTTTACATTGAATATTTTATTTCACCAGCTTCATCTTCACTTGAAATCACCTCCTTACAACGCAACGCACGTGATGTGAATCTTACGTAGCTACCATAGTCTCCCTGTTTTAATATTGTAAGATTTTAAAGTTTTTAAATTTTACTTTTAAATCCCTGTTTGCAAGGATTTCCTGTCAGATTTCCATAAAGTGGACTTTATTAATTGCTGAAATCAAACCTTAACTGATAATTTAAAAGCAATAAACCCACCTTCAAGTAAATAACAACAAAACTAACCACATAAAATCAATTGCGTTCTCAGGTCCTGCCTCAGAACAAACACAGAGTTCTCGACCTGCATTTTATTTTCCCAGAAACGGAGAAGGAATATCACGAGTGTGAAAAAAAGTAACCGAAGCCGAATTCCAAATTGTTCGACACAAAATTTCTCAGCACGTTTCGAAAAGACGAAGTTTTTACAAGGATTCGCACTGCTGCATATTGAAAGGGTGTGGGCAGGTCCCTGAAAAACACTCCCCGCCGACTCCCGTAAACTTTTAGAGTCAATAAAAAGTATGAAGTTTCGCCTGCCAGAGAATTCTGTATTTCTGGTATCTCACCAGAACTCGATATTTCTCTTGTATTTTTTGCCAACTCTATCTCTCTTCTGTCCATTTTATTTCTTCACTTCACACTGCATTCCTGTCCCGCCAGACGAAGTACCGTACGGAAACGGAATATTTTGTGGTTTTGTGAGTGGTGGCTTATATTATGTTATATAATGCTCTCGAAAATGCAGTTTGAGTTCTTCAAGGTGGGATGTGGAGAGTTCACTCAAAACTACTAAAAACACAACTAGCAGATACTGCTAAAATTTGGTGTTTTATATATACCTTAGAATTTAACATAGTTTGAGGCATTATAATGATTTTAAGAACATAAATTAGTGTATTTAAAAACAGTATTATGGCAAATCAAAAATATAATTTTAGTAAATCAAAGGTTTTCTACAGGCCAATCGATCTAGTGGTCAGTATACTGACATAGACGTGAAATATAAGTAGACTTAGCATTGCTATTGAGAGGAGCTTCAAAGAATGTCACCAACGTGTCAACTAGTAGTCACTGACTGTTCGGTGAAAAATTGACTTGGTTGGCCGATTTATCACCTCGTTTGGCGATAACATCTTATGACGGTAGGTATGTGAATTCGCATTTCTCTGAATGGCGACAATATGGTAAAATCCCCAAAGTCTATTACTGTCAGATGATCAATCAATGGACCAATCAGATCGCGAATCAATGGAGGGCGTCTTCTCCCGTCCAGTGGATCAATCAGATGATGATTGTTAGCTTCCACACAGAGACGAAGGCCTTACTACTATTTTTGATCAAGTGATCCTGGGCACGTAAAAGGGTTAACCACCCCATTGCTCACTCTTCTTTATATTTCCTCTATGGGTGATGGTTTCTGGATCAAAAGTTTCCTGATTCTAATCCAGGGAAAGGCATGGATGTTGCAAAGGCGTGAATGGTTTTTTTTATCCTACTCCCATCTCTGGTCCCTAAGCTATCAATCGATGAGCAGCCCAATAGAAGTCTGAATTGATTAAATATGGTTTAAAAACATTATCACAGTATAATTTGCGGTTGTATTGACATGGTTTTTAGGGTTGTCTTTTGAAGTAAGTGGTTTCCAGTCATTTCATCTAGTTTGCAAAGACAACAGATAGCTGGATTGAAATAGGTGGCTTCTCTATAAACGGGTTGTGCATGGTATGTATGTGAGGTGTAACATGAACCCATCCCCCTTGTTTTACCAAGGTAACTTGTTGTTCACAATTTCAACTTGTCGTGCCTAAATGACACAATATTGGAGGGGAAAGGGGGTTACGATGTCTTTTATTCTTACAGAACGATTAGCACATATTTTTTGCCAACTACCTGGTATTGTGGTTTTGTCTACCACCTAGTAGGACCTGTACCGTTGCGGTCTAGCATTCCCACATCTGGAATTCAGATTTTCCCCGACTGCAAAACAAGTTGTCAACTAAATTATCTTGGGCCCTCCATGAGAGGAATGCAGATGGCCACCCCCAGGAAAACACGTGTTTTTCAGTTCTGGGGAAGCCCAGGCCAGAGAGACATTAAATTTGTCCTCGGGTCGGGAAGTTGTCGAGGTTCTCATGACCTTCCGATGCAGGGGCGTGAAACTCAGGGATTAACATTAAAAGACGGAGACGAACTCCCCCCGCGAGAGAGCAGAGTAGATTGAAACCACGAAGGGAGTAGTCGCATCCTTCAGACTCTCAGATTTTGGCGAGCCTACGGGCTCCTTGGAGATGAGATTGTTAAAGCTGTTCCCACCTACCTTTGAATTAATCTAATATATAAATAATCTTTAAATTTCTCTATTCTAAATAAATATTTTATTGTGCTGTAAACAGTCTTATGCTTAATTAAAGACAGGAAACGTTACAGACCCGAGCTCGTATCCCGATTTGTAAGAACATGGATTTTTGTGATTGTCCTTGTTAAGAATAACAGCCGCATACCCACTAGGTGCTCTCTTAGAAAGATCCGTCAGTTTGCCCCTTGAAATGCCGAAGGGGTGCCGATGATAGATGATTTGAAATTTTCTAAGATGTTCCAGGAACACGACGCAAAGTACAATCGTGATCAACATGCTACACTTTGGGAGTAAGTCGAGGCCTCTGGGAATCTAAAGACACCTGCTGAGCGAAAGCGAGAGCAGCGTGCCCGGGAGAAGTCGGAGCGGGTAGCTGAACTCATGCTGCCTCGGAGCTGCAACCATCGACTTATCAATCCGAGACAGAGTATATCCGGTGCTTTGAGTACGAAGCTTTCTATAAATACGTTGGCAAAACATTTCGCTGAACACACAGCTAGATCCCATCACCGAGCGCCGTAGGTATTTAATTAACGTTGCACTGGAGCAACACAACGGAATATTGGCGACGGTTCGGGATCAAACCCGAACCTAGACAGTTGGACGACGATTACTCCTTCAACGGGAACAAAGTAATCACATACTACTTCTCATACCATCGCCATTTGTTTCCCATATATCATTATATTCCATCCGTAGTGCCGTGATTTGTCGACCTATAATGAAGATTGGGTGCCCAACCTCTCTTCATTTCTCACATCACCTACATGTAGTTCTACCTAAAGATAAGCAGCGTAGTAAAGCTATGATGCTTTTACTCTGATTTACTTTTATTCGTGTAGTATAATTCAAATATTTGTTTTCCGTATTTCTCATCTTACTTATGTATGCTCTTATGTATGTACTTATTATCTACTTATGTACTTTTGTATACTCATTTTACTTAAATTGTTGGACTAGAATGTGACTTCCTCAAAAGGGCAATTATTCCATGGTAGGTAGTTGAATTAACGTTGCACTGGAGCAGCACAACGGGCTATTAGCGACGGTCTGGGATCAATCCCTAAGGAAAACATCCAAGGACAACGCCTCGTCATTTTGAACCCCTGTCAGTTAACGAGGTCAAGATCGTATTTGGCACCCCACTCTCCAAACTTCCACTCCATATCAACGTCAGATTTAAGATGATTCGTATCAGACGTATCAGAGCTCTAGCCTCTACGTACTTGAAGGTCTTTGGTTGGATGGAGTTTCGAACTTGCAAACCTCCAATTGCTAATCCGTTACTCTTCCAAACGGGCTACCGTGGTCCAATTATTCCAAGGAATCAGGAGCAATAAAACCATCACCTGCAGGCATTCCCAATAAGCCACGATATTTAAACTGTTTAAGTAGTATTTTTAAAGATAGTGAAAAAACGTCGCACTGTAGCAACACAACGGGCTATTGAAATTTCTTTAGAAATGTTATTACTTTTTGAAGCAAGTTTCTATAATATTCCGTTGGAGAAGTTTCTGATCTTGTGTTTTCCGTACAATAATTTGGGACTAAAATTACTCACATTCGTATTTAACTACATATGAAAGTATAATTTTATATTCCAAAACCACGAATTTTTCTTAAACTCACTATATGAACAAAATCACTATTTGAAAATCTCGAAACTTTCCCAGAACCCTAAATTCCAATTTTTAATCTCTTGCTTAATGAGTACCGCATTTTTAAAATAACGCAGTTTGAAGAATTCATTTTGTTTCCGAAAGAGTGCATCGCTACCTTTTTAGCGCCTAGTCCACAACATTCCCTTTAATCTAAATTCCGCTTCGAGTTTATTTTTGCGTCGTTGAAATTATTTCCAACCTCCAGCAGATGTGTTTTGAAATTTTCAAAACGAAACTTTCCCCTCAAACATACAGGCACAGATATAAAAAACAGCCACAGCCTTCTTCAACTGAAGAGCCCTGAACTTAATCCTCCCCAACGCGCAGTAATTACTACTCGAAAGTCCTTCATTCAAATCACCGAAAACTTCCTTTTCCAACCTAAATAAAACGCCGTCGCCACTTTCATTCCACAAAACTAGTCCCCGCTACCGGTTCATTAAACGCAGAAGAAAATTGAGTTACGGCTTAAAATTTTAATCTCCTCAAGCCGAAGTGTTTCATATTTGACCAACCATGTTAATCGTAGCCTGGCTCTTTCTTCCCCAGGAATTTTGCAACCGCTTTTATGACTTCGCATAAAAGACAACGCGTCTATTTTCAGTCTCAAGGCTGAGATATTCCCCCTAATTTTATTTTATTTGGAGAGATATACCTCAACGTTGAGCTTTCCCCGTAAGCTTGACACCAGTACAATAGATTAAATCAGGCATTGAAATCTTAATTCGCTTGCGATATTCAGATTTTTGAAGTTGGCTTTTGCCTCTGGTGGTATACCTGCTTGGCCTGGAGGACTTAGGGAAGACGATGGATCCATTGTTATGATGCAAAATCCTGAGGGCCAAGAGGGGGAGTTCCATCAGATAATGACGGAACGAGTTTGAAAGCTGATGAATGTAAAATTTGGAACACAGAGGCTGATAAGACTTTAAGAATAAAGCTGGAGAAAATTCAGAATGGTTCATTAGCTCTTAGATCTTAATGAAACACGTTTCTGACACTTGTCATTGTTGGAGAAATATTCATGAATAGTTATGGAATGTCTCGTCGAAGGAAAGTATTCGAAATCTTTGGGGTTAAATAAAATACAGTATTATTTGATATATTCAATAAAACATCATTAAGAATTCATTGTGAAGGTTCAGATAAGTAAGTTTATTGTTAACATTATGCTTTGCGTTTAATTGTTGATATGACTCTACTGCCTATATCAGCTGTTCATGCGCTCTTATGAAGTGGAAACAATAGGTTTCTAGTTTGTGCCTTCAAAGCTTTATTATTTATTTTTAGTACGATCTGAAAATATTAGTTTGGTGTTTGATATATTTGAAGGAAGTTAAACCTTATTGAATAAGGGAACAAAATATTGGTTTAATATGTACTATATGGGTCAAAACTATTTTGCAATTGAAGAGGCCTACTTCTTGTACATTCAATGAATATATTCTAGAAGATATCCGAAAAATTTCTATTTTTCTTCAAAAGTAGCAACAAAAACCTCTGAAAGATTTTCAACATAATTCAAGTTTAAGGCATTTCCTAAAAGAGCTCTTCATTATACATATATTGATTCAATTTAATAACTTATATTTAAGTACATTGTTTGCTTTTTTGTATGCACATGTTTAAATATTTGCTTATAAATAATTATCAAACAGGAGAAGATGTAAAAATGTGCAATACTATTATACTATTTTCAGAAATATTAAACTCCAGATTGTGTTCGGGAACAATTAAAAGAAGTTTTCCAGTAATTTGGAATAAAAAACCTCCAAATTGTTCTGTAATCCAATGAATATAAATCATCATTAGTTGAAAAGGAAACTTTTATTTTAATAGGGGAAATCTCAAACTAATTGAAAGTACTCTTGTGTTGTCGTAATTCTTAATCTATCAGAGAGCAATGAAATTCCAGTGTCGTGTTCCAATAGTGTGAGCTATAAATCTAAAAGAATTTCATCAAAGAAACTTTGTGATGTGTTTCCTCGAGATTACCAAAGATCACAAACTGGACAAAAAGCTGCTCAACTGTAAAGTTGATTTTTGTATTTCTCCCACTTCGTCTTATTTCAGCTACAGAACTACTGATAGTCCAACAAATCTCCAGATGAGCTTCGTTTCCGCTTTCAATAAAGAAGACATTTTTTATTATTATTTTCATCGAGATGCGCCAAAATCCTTTTAGAAAAGAAATTGTTGGTTCCCATTACCGTCTCAGCTTTGCAGGTAATACTTATGAGCAAAGTTTTGATTGAGTTAGAGGGTTCTTGATTGGTTGGTTGTCCTGTTGGGTTGGGAGAGAAATGAATGTTGAAGAACATCCAAGCAGCTGTGAGTTTATTTTGTATCACGTGTGGGTCTAATAACTGTTCGGGTCGATGAAGTTTCGAGATGTACACAGGGTGACCATAAAACAACTCCAACTCTTTGGAGGCATCTGTAGCTAGATCGAATAACCAGAATGGAACCAAATTTGGTATTGACTTTTGAAAACATGAGATCTATTCATCCAAAGTCGCCTATAGGAGGTAATTTGGCTCTGCTGGATTCGAAAACAGTCTATCATTTACATCAAACGCAGATAAAATGGTAGGTATGTAGATAGTTAATTAAGGTCACACTAGAGCAACAGGACAAACTATTGGCAACTGTCCGGGGTCCATCCTGAAGTGAAAGATCTGAGGACAAAGCCTCGTAATTTTGAATCCCAGTCAGATGAAGAGAACAACACCTGAGCTGGCACCCCACTCTCCAAACTTCTACACAACACCAACGTGGTTGCATTTGAGGCCACGGCAGTTAACGTGCACCAGATAAAATGGTTGGTTGGTTGGTTGATTTGGGTTTTATGGCGCAAGATCCAAAAGAGGATAAGCTGCGCCAAACACAAGATATTAAAATTAGGAGATGTAGTCACCACTTTCAAGTCACAAATCCACCATATAGAAATGTAATGAATAAAACCAATTGAAATACATAAAAATTAATTAAGAATGTAAAACCTCAGCCTGTAAAATCGTATATTTTTTTTGATAGAGAACTAAGATGGGGTATCCCCATCTCAGTTCTATAAAACTTGATGAAATTAAATTTAAAATCTTAGATATGTGGTAAAAATCCAGAACGATGAAGAAATCTAAAAAGCAATGGATGGGGAGGTTGACCCAAAAGGTCTGATAAAATTGGTAATGAAGTTTTAAAAAATTGTCTATAAAGGTGTCTAAGAAATAAATGTACAAGTTAAAATATGATACCAGATAAAATGGATTATGGTTTCTACTGTTTTGTAATAACTACGCCACTAATTCCAGCTAGATATGTGTGGCGTTGCAATTAAATAATTGGCAATAAACACACTAATTAATATAGATTCAACTCACAGGAAACGATCTTTTATTCATCAGAATCAGTTTCCCGTGACCACATAGACCAATTTTAATGTGCTGACCTCTCTTGTGGACAACAAATTCCATCCGGTGTGTGGCAAGCTCTACAGTTGAGCTCAATGAGTAAGGTTGGATATCCATAACCCCCAGTTTTGAGCTCTCTTTCAAGGCATTCAAGTTCGGAACGTCACCAACATACACAATCGACTTCAAGTGCCCTGCAACCAAAAGTCACATGAAGTCCAGGGAGCAAGCCATGCCGTCGGAAAGAACTGACTGATAACCCTCTCAGTACTGAAATGCTGGAGTAGTAAACGATGTACCCAACGATGAATGTGTGACCAAGAAATCACCTGCCCGCTAAACCAGACAAGTCAGAAAAAGTTCTCACACTCGTGCTAGAAAGGTTTATTTAAAGTTTTAAATATCGATATCAAATTCGTCTCAGATAAGGATAACACGGTTACTCGAATAACCGGAACTCGAAAAATCAAGGTCCTGGTGTATTGCTATTTCTAAGAAATACATATGAAAGTGTAACGTGTTTCCATCTCATTCTTCATAAAAATTGGCATTCATAGCAACACGATATAGTTCCTAATTCTCTATAGAGTAGTTTTGTAAACCAACATCATTAAATCTGAACATAAATTAAACTGTCCCTCACGATTAGTTTGGAAGCAATAGCCCGAAAACAAATGTTCAAGAAATTCCAAAAATTATGTTGAGCAATCATAAAAAGAAGCATTTTAAAATAAAATTCCTGTTACACTAATAACACTTATGCTGTTAACGGTATGTTCGAATGCTTAAATTAATTATTTTTTATATTGGGCAGTTTCAGTCTTAAGTTAATATGAATTCAGACGAAAAATGACTATTTTTTCAAACAACTAAAAGCCAATTAGCTTATGAGTGTTGGTTATTAAATTAATAGGCTTCCATCATTAGGAAGGAGGAATTTCGGCGAAACTCATAAATTGATTATGCATCCAAAAAATCAATTACGTTGAGTAAAAGATGACGGATGCTTTTATCCGCAAAAAATGCGAATAATATGAAAACCACAATGGTTTCTGCAGTAATTAATATCGATAAAAATTTTTATTCAATTGAAAAAGGAATAAAAAATTTTAATGAAAAAGATAATTATATTACATAGCTAGTTTACTTAAGTAATTAAGTTTCTTAATTATAATGTTGTTTAATTTCGAAAAAAGCCTCTTGCTTTGAAAACTAAAAAAATTATAGATAAAATTCTTATGAATGATGCTAAAAGTAATTGCCGAAATAGTTCGTTCAAAAACTGTTTTCCAATATTTCGTACATCTCTCATACATACACCTCCTATTAAAATCGATAATAGTTTTCAAATAGCATTTTAAACCCTCCTGGTGATTTTCTTGACGAAATATATAGTCATTAGCAAAACTGACCAGATCTCGATGAACGAGATATCTCGTTATTAGAAGAAAACCAACGAGCTATCTCGTCATAGAGAAAACCGACGAGATCTTGATCACATCGTCATAAAAAATCGACAATTGCTTGTTGAAGAGATACGTCATCATCAGCAAAATTGGTCGTTAGAACCATTTGGGTTTAACCCTTCTGGTGGTTGTCTCGACGAATGTATCTCATTAGCAAAATTGGTCAGATCTTAATGGACGAGATATCTCGTTATTAGAAGAAAACCAACGAGCTATCTCGTCATAGAGAAAACCGACGAGATCTTGATTACATCGTCATAAAAAATCGACAGTTGCTTGTTGAAGAGATACGTCATCATCAGCAAAATTGGTCGTCAGAACCATTTGGGTTTAACCCTTCTGGTGGTTGTCTCGACGAATGTATCTCATTAGCAAAATTGGTCAGATCTTGATGGACGAGATATCTCGTCAAAACTACTTGAATAGTTAATCCTCTGAAAAGTTTACACGCATATATTCGTTCTGGAACTTGTAGTCTTTCCTGCATGACTTCTATCCGGTTTTGACTTTCTTGACCAATAAAATCTTTAATAGGATTATTTAAATCTGTAGATGTGGTTATTTAGTCATTATGTGTGGTGCGAGGAGAAACATACTACACTACACTATATATCTCGACACTCAAGTGTTAATACAAGAATGGTATTTTATTTCTAATTTAAAATAGTATTTACAGAAACAAGTTGTCTTTCCGAAAAATCTTTATAAATCATTTACTAATTTTTAAAAAAATATTAAAAACATGTACAGTATTTTGAAATAATTTTCCTCGATTACTAATCTAGTTTCTTTTTAAAACAACTATTTCTTCTCCTGACTTCTCATCTTTAGAACGTGAGCAACCTACAAAAGTAATGCTTGCGTATATATTTACTTCTAGATACCCTAAATAGAGCTAAAGTTAGACAATGAGCGAAATCGAAAGTTTTTTAATATTTCCAAAATCTTTGAAGACTGCCTTAGTTAAGGTATTACACCACTTGTAAGAATACTGAAGTTAATGTTTTATACTTGCTATATTAGCAATTACATAAACAAGTGGTCTTTCTGAAGAGTAAATAACTATTTTTCTAATTTAAAATAAATTTAAAAGCCCCATAGTACTTTGAAACCTTTTTTCCTTATTTACCTAATCTAGTTTCGTTTTAAAACAATTATTTCTTCTCTTGACTTCTTACCGTTAAAAGCAAGGCATTAAACTATTTAACTTCCTCAAATTTAAAACACGAGAAGAAACGATTATTTCTTCTCGTGACTTCTAACCCTTAAAAGCAAGGCATTAAAAACTATTTAACTTTCACAAATTTAATACATAAGAAGAAACAACTATTTCTTCTCGTGACTTATCACCCTTAAACGCAAGGCGTGAGAAGTCACAAGAAAAAATAGTTGTTTCTTCTCATGTTTTAAATTTGAGGAAGTTAAATAGTTTAATGCGTTTGATAGAGAAGGGTGCTGTGCTTTTATGTATCATATAAGTAAAGGCACAATTTTACTTATATGGTATACATATATTTCATATAAGTAAAGATATACTATAGAGTGCATTAATTTTGCATTGTATATAACTTTACTTGAAGCAAAGATATTTACACTTGAAGTAAAGGTATGTACATTGCAAAATTAATACCTGTAAATATTACTTTACTTCAAGATCCCCTAATAATGCTAAAAATAAACCATGAGCGAAATCGAAAGTTTTTAAATATTTTTAAAATTTTGAAGACTGGTCTAAGTTAATGTATTACAAGGATGCTGAAGTTAATGATTTTTTCTTGAAAGATCAGCAATGGTAGAATCAAGTGGTCTTTCTGAAGTGTTTATAAATAATTTTTGGAAATTAAAATAAAATTTAAAGCATGCATAATATTTGACATCTTTTTTCATCAATCATTAATCTAGTTACGTTTTGAAACGAAACAACTACTTCTTATGACCCTTCATCTCTAAGACGCAAGCAACCTACAAAAGTAATGCACCGTTTCGTCAAAATATTCACCTCTAATTCAAGGTGCCCCAAACAATGCTAAAAAGAAAGACCACGAGCGAAATTGCAAGTTTTTAAATATTTCCGAAATCTTTTGAAGACTAATTTTCTAAAAATTCCGAAAAATATTCAGGTAAATTGAAGAATGCATATCAAAGGCAGTAAAAAAACAAACAATCTCGATTCTCCATCACAGTGTAACTAAAACAATGCACTCGAACAACAATAACAAAAAACGCACTTCGAAAGACTCTGAAAAATAGAATTCTAAACGAATGTTAAAAGGTTGTATTCTTTCACTCGCAGCGAAACAAAGGAGCCTTTTCATAGAATAATCAGCGAAAAAATTTGAATATCGCTTTCCTTTTTAGAATCCTTCTATACACACTTGAAAAAGCTATTTTTCGCAGCTTATGTTCAAACAGAAAGTTCCATTCCAAAGGCAGACTGTAATGGAAAACAAAAGATTTGTTTTAAATAATGCTTCCCCTTTACAACAAAGAAAGAGATCACGGACTTTTCTCCGAAAGCTCCTGAATATATTTTTGTGCCTTGTTTTTAAATTTTTAAGAACATTTCCATTTTATGCGTGTTGCTCGATTTATCTGGCATATTTCGCTGCTTCTAAGCAATATCAAAAGATCACTAAGTTTTACATTTAGGAAGAAGAAATATTTTCTCCGGATATTTTTTTAGTTATGCAGATACTGAAATATAAATGGAGTCTCGATGCTAAAAATGAATGTTTAACAACGGTATTACAATAAATCTCGCGTTTTAGTTGAAGCGAATTGAACCTTTGGATACCATTATTTTTGCATAAAGAAAGTTACCCTGGAGTATGGATCAGATTCCTTTGTCGTTTGAAGGGAAGCAAACATTATTGCAATACTTACCAATGCAAGCTAACTAGATTGAATTATAGAAATCAAAATTAAGGGTATGGAATTTTGATATAAGAAAAATATATCAAAAAGGAATATTTATAGTTATGAAAAGATTCTTCAAATTCACAAATTTATACAACACACTAAATTTAAATTTAAATTTCCTGAAGTAACTATTCTTTATGAGTAAAAATAATATTGTCAAGACTGTTATCTAATTTTAAAATGTGTATGCAAATAACAAAGCTGATACCAGCTTATTTTCAATAAAGATGCATATATGATTTTTCTATGTAGCAAAATTATAATTGCAATAGTACGGAAAAAATTTTTCGAAAAATATGTTTTAAATGTTGGCTATTGTGAATTTAGGCATATCACGGAATATAGAATTAAGTTTCTTCAAAACTGTTGTCTACATCACATTTTTAATATTTTACTCGTTTTTACCTTCTAGAATCAATATTTCAGAAGGTGGTTTATTTACTATATTTGCTTGTTTAACAAGAATTTTGCGATAGAGAAACATTTGATATTGAAAATAGATTGATACTTCAGATGCTGTGGGAATCTCCGGCCAGACATTGAGGAATGCTGGCTTTAAGGAACCATTTGGTCCCCAAGAGATGTTGGCTGGGATGTCTTTGGACGATCATCCGGATAAGGAGGAAAAAGAGAACAATGGGGGTGAGAAAAGGGAACTAGAGAGGTTGGACACCAACCAGAAAGGACGTAGTCAGGGTCCTTCGCAGTCATGTGAGCGCTATTAATATAAATATGTAAATAGCATGCATGGTACCTTTCACGTATAAATAAATGTATAGAAAAGCCCTCTGTAGAAGGCGTCATTCTTTATAGTAACCAATATAGATGAAAAGAGAAGAACCACGTATTGTGACAAATACATCTGAAATATTCCAGTTGATTTAACATGACGATTAAGTAGCACAAGCATTAATATTCATTCTTAACTCTCCAATAGTTTCGACGAGATATCTCGTTCAGTAAGATCTGAACCTCTTTTGGTAATACATGACGGGTATCATACGTCATCAAGATATGGTCACTTTTTGATGATGAGATCAAGATATGGTCAGTTTTCTTCTAATGACGAGATATATCATTCATCAAGATATGGTCGGTTGTGCTAAGGGCAAGACACCTCGATGAGAAAACCATCGGGTAAATTAACTCTCCTGGCGGTTGTTGTGTTGCTCCAGTGCGACGTTAATTCAACTACCTACCTCTAAGTATTCGTAAAATAGAAACCCGTGATTTACGGATTCGATTCCTCCCCAGGTGTATTTCTCTCTTCTGTGTCAGTAAAGCTTTCCTCGTTTATGTGATGTAAATTTACTTGACGTTGTTTGGCACCGCTTGGTCAAATATGGACCTAGTAAGGCCATAAAAATCCAATCAACCCCCTGATTATAGACCTACAGTTTGCCCTGAAAAAAGGCATAGTCACATGTACAGTAAAAATACCGGTCATAACTCATGGTATAAGACACGGCAATCACGAAGCAATCTACATCTAGTTAACAATGTTTTCGAAATCCAGTACATATTTCATCACTAATACATTTAGTACTAGTATACCCTAGGGACAAACTATCTACAAGAAATGTTACCTGACTGTTATATATCGTCTACGAGAAATTGAGTGAAATAGACCATATCTTGAAAGGCTTTAGACTGGAAGATTCTGCACCACAATTCATTGACACAAACATCGTCTTCTATCCAGAATTTTTCTGACCAGACAAGACTATTATACACAGGTTCAGCAGTCGCACTGGAGCAGTACAATGGGCTATTGTAAACAAACAAGACGTTCTGAGATTTTACTTCCGATATCCAAATGCTCTCGTATTGTACATATCGGGGTTACCTTAAAATGTAATTTATTGCCTTTTTGACAACCATAGGCGTTTATTATAATTGGTGTTGACCAATCATCCATCATATCTCAATTCGGAATTTATTCCACGTAATTTTTATTGGCGAAGTATTGAGATCGGATTAAAAAGACAAGCCAACTGACATCCCAAATGCTGAAATCGTATTCGAAAAATAAGCATAATTAATATATATCGAATATATAAAATATAAATAATCGTTTGGAATAATAAATTTAGTGAGAAGAATTTTACGTGTAAACAAATCAGACTATTTACAAAGATCTTGCTTCTGCTGTTCAAATGCTTCGCAGGATAAATATCAGGGTTACCTTAAAATGCAGTTTTTGAAAAGTTTACGTTTTATCTAATTGGTCTTGATCAATCAATATCATACGTCAATTCGAAATTCATTCCTTGTAATTTTAATGATGGAGTGTTGAAATCGTATTAAAAAGACAAGCCAACTGACGTCACGTTCATAAGTATTGGAAACACGTATCGCCGCAAGAACATGACCACCACTAATATTTAACTTGACAGAAAAATGCCTCTCATATAACGTTAAACTAATTCACAGACTGAAAATGACAGCTTTGCTGGTGCAGTGGGCATACCCACTGAGCTACCATGGGCCCAATACATGCAAGACTTCGAAGTTAACTTACTTTCCGTCAACAGATTTAATTCGCCAAAGCTTGGCGTTTGTTCAAGTTGTTTGTAATTGTATTTGTCGTTGCCAGCTGACAAATACAATTACATTCATATTTTGAAGTCGTGAAAGGAGGGTAGTTAATTAACGTCGCACTGGAGTAACACATCGACCTATTAGCGACGGTCCGTGATCAATCTTGAAGGGAAATTCTGAGGGTAGCACCTCGTAATTTTGAAACACAGTCAGATGACGAGGTCACAACTAAGCTGGCAACCCACTCTCCAAACTTACACACCACGCCAACGAGAGGACATTTGAGGTCACGTCAGATTTAACGTGCACCAGCACCCTTTGTACACGACGGTCTTTGGTTGGATTCGACCTCGCAACCCTCCGGTTGCTCATCCGTAACTCTTCCAACCGGGCTACCGCAGCCCTTACCTTCATTGAATTACTCTCAGAATATTAACATACCTACCATTATTTTTCGCGGAGACCTTCATATACATTTTTCAATGGAAAACATTAACACCGAAATTAGTTGACAAAATTGTTAATTCAGATTAATTTTCATCGGACCTCAAAATAAAACTTCAAGAGAAAAATTCAAAACGGATATATAACCGAAATATTCGTCTTTCCTAGTAAAAATCCTCTTTATATTCCTTTACACAACATTATAACACAACATCAGTAAATCGAAGACACCTAAAGGTTACTAAAATTTGCCAAGAAAAGCTAGAATAGGGGAAGAGAGTGCCGTAGAAGGTACACTTCTCTCTTTCCAAAAATCGTTACAAACTCCGAAGAGCAATAAAATGGCATAGGTTTTTGCATAATAAAACACTTGCTGTGCAGTAGCAGTACTACCAGATGGACTCAGTTTAAAGCCATTTTGCATGAACCGATCCGCTTACGTCCCCTTGCATGGCGGCCGCGTTTGGATACCAGGAGCGTTAGGGGTTCGGTTACAGATACTTCCCTTCTTTATGTCTGCCCAAAATTAGAAAATTTAAATACAATATCTGCAGCTGAGTCTGCGGTTACCAAACCCGAAATAACAGGATGGTGCCGTTATCTTCGCGGGATGGGGATGAAATGATGGTAAAATGTTCTTTCCCGGATGCTGATTCAGTAAAGTATGCTATTGACTCAGTATGTATGTTCTTCTTTTGTAATAATAGACGCGCACTGTAGTCATAAAAGATATTGAAGTAAATACAAATCATTTTATGCTTGTGGTCTTACGAAAATAAATAAATCCATCTGAAAATTCTTATTTTGCATCGAGAAATGTGCGGCCCATGTTAAATGCTCTGTAATTGAAAGGATGGAGGGAAACTGGTGTCATAGTAACGATTCAATATAGACTGTATTGTGTTTGCTTACAATAATAATTTAATGGAGTCTTATTTTGTATTATTAGAAACTGACAGACCTGCACATAGCATCGAAAGGAGGATTTTCATTCTCCAAAACTGGATTGTCGTGACCACAAATGTCCTCAAGTTAGCCTGGTGTGTAAGTTTGGAAAGTGGAGTGCCAGTTCAGGTGTTGACCTAGTCATCTGACCTTAGTTCAAAATTTCGAAGTGTCCTCGAATCATTCTCTTCAAGAGTGATCGATCCTGGACAGTCGCCATTAGCCCTTTGTGTTATTCCAGTGTGTTAATTCATCTACCAGAACTGGATTTCGCTAACTACTGTTTTCAGCAATTTCCAGAATGATCTGAAATCAAATTATTTTTACTTTTAGAATCTTTGAATCGTAGTTTTGCTTTGCGATTAAAAGGTATGGTTTAATTAAACTTACAGACCCTATTATAGATATGTGCTTAACTTTCTTAATACCTTATATCGATTGATGGCAAGGTGTCCTTACTCACATTTCATTCCTTGTTTCAATCCGTTTATATTGAATATAGCTTCCCATATTCATGTAAACCGATTTCATACCTTTAAATGAAATAAAATTATCAAAAAATATGTAACAGCATTTTGTTTACTTTGCAGGTGTTAATTCTTATTTCCAATAAAAAGCCACACCTCAGTCGTGTTACCGTAATTAGATTCTGACCGTCTACTTCAATTTCGTCCCATTCTCTAGTTCATAGGGGATTCAGCATTGACGCTAAACCTTTCCACTCCTATTTTCTTTTCTGTACAGATTTCTATCTTCCAGACTTTTTCTTTCTTTCTTCTGATAATGCAGGATCCAGGAAAATAGGTGGGCATTGAGGAACAAGAATGGGCAATTAGATGCCAAAACAATGTGTCGCCTAAAAAAGCTTTAAGAAACGTATTCTTTTGACCATACAGACATTCACTTCATTGATGCATTGACGCAAGAATAGTATGTTGTCAAATGCAAGTTACAACTGATTGGTCAATCAAGACGACAGGTCGTAACAATCTAGTGTTAGCATGCGCGCATTTCTGACTTTAATTTTAGATAGCATATCTGTCATCCTGTTTTGTTGAACGCGGTTCTAGTGTGGTAACAAGACTTAACTAAAAAGATGAACCGACTCCAAATAGTTGATTGTGGAAGTTTAAGGATACTGTTACGAAACTATAGCCTAATATAGACAAATTGGTTGCACTACGTACACCAAGCTCATCTTACTCATTAGTGATTATATTTCATGCTTTATATTAATTATTAATAACTGATTCAATTTAGTGTGTGCATCTGTAATTTATTATTGTTATTTCATTTTATTAAGTGGCTATATAATTTGAGTTCAAAGTTGCTTTATTTCTAAACTAGCTTTCTGAAATTCCAAAATCACACACAAATACGCAAATATTTTTATGAAATTCAGACATTAAAGGCACAGTTATATCTGCAATTTACTATTAGTTGAAATAGTTTTCCAGGGAGGACTCTCAGAAGAAAATTGTATTTGAAACGGGCGTTGAGTCGAAAAAATTCGGGAAACTATGCTTTAAAAGATCGTAGCATACTTGTACATTATATGGTACTGCAAATGCTTGTCAAAAGTAAACACGCTTCAGAATAACTCCATATATACCTCTAGTCTTACTGTACCTTAGCAAAGAAACATATTCCATTAAAATCGCTGTGCCAAGAACGTAAAAGTATCATTTGCCAATTGCCGTTACATTAGGGCCCTGATAATGAGGATGCCGAATCTTTGATAAATGCATCCGAAACATTCAGGAAAGACATTTTAAGGACATTTTTCAAATTTAAAAGGTAGACTTATGGTAGAGTAAATACAAAGTAAACGGTAAGACGAACTCCCAAGCACTCATTGCAAGTGAACGTACCATTATATTCTACAGACTTCTCCATTCCTATTATCAAAACTCTCTTTATTTTACATGTTCTTCCTGTAAATACCCGCATTAATGAGTTATTTCTCGCAACATTAGGTTAAACGAAGACTTATTTGCGATCAGATATGAAAGGAGGAAAGACTTAATGACTCAGTCATGCGTACTGTTCTTCGCGATCAGGTGATATTCTTGAAGCTATGTCAAAGCAAGTTGCTTTTCAGCTATAGCATTAGTGCGAGAAATTTATTTATATAGATTTCTACAAATTAAATTAATTAAATATCAGTAATATTCAATATCAGAATTCAATTGTATTAAATATCAGTAATAATCAACTTCAAAAATTCTGGTGACTTCAGGGGCATTTCATTGTCACTTATAGGACAATCACACAGACTTTAGTCATGAAAATGGCTCTATCTTTCATTATTTATTGATCAAAAAACTTTTTGGTACTTAAATTGTCTTCTCTTAAATAAGATTATACCAAATTCTTTGGTACATCTATCAGTTCTTTCAATACGATAAAAATTGGTAGGCTGTCTCGATAACACAAACGCGATTGGTAGTGTAGTTTGGTAACTTTCGAATGACACCACTTTCGCAGTCTTCACTCTACGTAATCCAAAGTTACACTAGCCCAATGCTCGCCCAGAATCGTAGAATTTTGACGTATTCCCCCTCACCGCGACTGCGCACTGGGTCCGAAAGGTCATGTCAAGTATGGACATCCTTTGCCTACACGATGCTATACTTATCTTGTAGATGTTTCTCTAGTTCTGAAAACAAGACAAAACAGTTGAAACGCTCAATTTTGCATGCATGCCCCTGTACTGTTCCTATTTAAAGGCGTATTCTCGTCAAAAGAACTAATATCAAGCCGTCAAGTTAGCAACATATCAGGTCACATTGAGATACAAGAAAATCTGTTAAGATTACTTTAAGGTTGGTTTTATGTTCAAGAGCCATTTATGACCAAACTGACCAAGCGCAGGACAAACAACATCAAGTAATGGACATACACACACAAAGAAAATTTTAATGATAGAGAAGAGAGAAATACAGCCAGGGAGGAAACGAACCTGATAGGTTGGTTGGTTTTTTATGGCACAAGGGCCAGATTTGGCCATGCTGCGCCAAACAATAACTACACTGCTGGCCACCCAAATTGCAACACCAAGAAAGACAAGAGATATCACAACAAAATTTATTTTGTAGATAACATGTTGACCAAGTATCAAATGATTAAATTTATAGACTTCTGTGAAGTGTGGTTCCTGCCAAAATCAGTAGCCAGAGTAGCCGCCATTGTTGGAGATCACCGCTG
Organism: Meta bourneti; assembly: GCA_933210815.1. Taxonomy (NCBI): domain Eukaryota; kingdom Metazoa; phylum Arthropoda; class Arachnida; order Araneae; family Tetragnathidae; genus Meta; species Meta bourneti. The sequence continues at coordinate 85,080,400 of OW119923.1, read as the reverse complement.
CCACACGCCTCGGCATTGATTCAAAGAGACTTTGGATGTGTTCTTGGGGTACAGCAGACCAAGCAGCTTCCACACGTTGCCAAAGTTGATCTGGTGTGGCAGCTGGGGATGTATTCTGGGTCAATCGTTGAGCAACCATGGACCACATGTTTTCTATCGGCGAAAGATCCGGAGAGCGAGCTGGCCAGGGAAGCAATTCAATCTGGCGATTGACGAAGAACACTTGGACAATGCGGGCCACGTGTGGTCGCGCATTATCCTGTTGAAATATGGCTGTGGGCAAGCCCTGAAGGTAAGGAAGGACAACTGGCTCCAACACCTCGGAGATGTAGCGCTGGCTGTTTAAAGTACCGGCAATGCGTACTAGAGGAGTGCGAGAGTGATATCCAATACCGCCCCATACCATAATACCCGGTGCAGGACCAGTGTGGGGGTGCATAACGCAGCTGTTCAGCATCCTCTCTCCACGGTGTCTCCAGACTCGAATCCGACCATCGTGGTGTTGCAGACAGAAGCGTGACTCGTCAGTAAAGACAATTTCATTCCATTCTGCCGTCCACATCCTTCTTTCATCGCACCATTGGCGGCGGAAACGTCTGTGGTTCTGCGTCAAGGGTAGACGAAGCAATGGACGTCTTGCGGACAGACCACTGCTGTAAACGGCGTCGAATGGTACGCGCAGACACTGGATGATGCGGTACAGACTGAATGTGTGCTATGGTTCGTGATGTGGCTGAGCGATCCGTCACTGCCATACGCACAATATGCCTGTCATCACGTGAAGTGGTGCACTGAGGTGGATGCGATCGAACACGTCGGTTCGTCGTACCCTCCTGCATCCAGCGATCACATATCCGCATTACAGTTGTTTGGTTTCGTCCAACACGACTACCGATTTCCCTGAAAGATAATCCACAATCTCGGTAGGCCACTATCCTTCCTCTGTCGAACTCGGATACTTGATCAAAAGATGATCGCTGTTTTCTACGAGGCATAATTGATCGTTTTTTTAAAAAACCACAAGAAAAACACAATTGCCGTACTTGAAATCGTCGAAATCTCCAAGCCTTAAATAGCGCTGTTGGGTTTTATCGATTGAAGACAGAGTTTTTATACATTAAAAATAAATTTTATTACGTGACCAAGTCTTATGGTTTAAAAACATACAAGAAGTCTGATCAGATCATGATCCCCAATCTTATCACTTATATACATTCAAAGATTTACATATTCTTCTATATTGATGTGCCCCACACGGCACTATAATTGGAGGTTTGAGACCGATTCCAACATGCGGCCCCATCGGTTGTAAAACCTCAGCAGATGTATTACAATTCAATATATATATTTATATAAATCTAACAAAATATTTTTCTAATAATATTTTTAAATTTATTTAACAATAAAGGCTTTGTTAAAAAGTCAGCCAAATTATTTTCCGATGAAATATAATTTACGTTAAATAGTTCATCTTTTATTAATTTACGAATAAATTTGTACTTGATATCAATATGTTTAGTTTTCTGATTTTCCTGACTATTTTTTGAAAAATAGATAGCAGATTGATTATCACAATATACTTGGGGTCTTATGTAATCATAGGGCCGCGGGGGCCCGGTTGGAAGAGTAACGGACTTGCAACCGAAGGGTTGCGAGTTCGAATCCAGCCAAACACCGTCGTGTACAAAGGGGGCTGGTGCACGTTAAATCTGTCGTGGCCTCAAATGTCCTCACGTTGGCGTGGTGTGGAAGTTTGGAGAGTGGGGTGCCAGCTCAGGTGTTGCCTCGTCATCTGACCGTGGTTCAAAATTACGTGGTGTTGTCCTCGGATCTTTCCCTTTGGGAGTGATCCCGGACCGTCACCAATAGCCCATTGTGTTGCTCCAGTGTGACGTTAATTGAAATTCCCCCCCCCCTTATGTAATCACACAAACTTAATTCATTTATAATTCTACTAAACCAAATAATTTCTTTAGTGCAATCGGTTAGTGCAATAAATTCAGATTCCATTGAGCTAAGAGCTATGCACTTTTGTTTAGAAGATTTCCATGATATTGGGATGTTACCAAAATAAATTAAATAGCCACTGCTTGAATGTCTGTTTGTGAGACCACATCCCCAATTTGCATCAGAAAAAGCAATCAAATTTGAACTTTCTACATTGGAAAGATTAATTTTAAAATCCTTTGTAAGAAAAACATAGTTCATAATATCAACAACGTAAGACCAGTGTTTGTAAGTATAACCATTACAAAACTGAGACATTATATTAACAGCAAATGCAATATCTGGTTTGGATCTATCTGACAAAAACGATAAACATCCTATTAAGGAACGATAGGGAAATTTCCTCATTAAATCATTTTCAATTATTTCTTCCTCTTTAACCTTATCAGGTAAGTTACAACCAATTTTAAAAGGTAAATTCACAAAACTTTTAGGAAGATCTTTGAATTTTGACATTAATTTTTCAATGTAGGTAATTTGATGTAAATAAATCGAATTTTCAATCTCTTGAAAGTTTACGCCTAACAAATATTTAGTTTTACCTAGGACTGTAAGATCCAATTTTTTGTCCAATAATTCGATTACGTCATTTATCAAATGTTCTCTTTTTGAAACCATATCATCTACATAAACAATTAAAATTACATCTTTAAATTTGTAGACACAATTACACCAATTTAACTGAGAAAATCCTAATTTAGTTAAAATACCGTCTAATTCCAAATTCCATTCTCTACCACTTTGATGCAGACCATATATAGCCTTTTCCAATAGACATACTTTGTTTTCGGATCCTTTCAGCACAAATCCTTTTGGCTGTTTCATGTATATAGTATCCTTAAGGTGTCCATATAAATATGCACTTTTCACGTCAACTTGACAGTGATACCAACCCAACATAGAAATCAATAGTACAAACAATAATTTAACAATAGAAAAATTCACAACTGGTGAAAAAATATCTTTAAAATCAATGCCGGGTTTTTGCTTAAAACCTTGAGCAACAAGACGAGCTTTATACCTTTTAGGTATATTGTTTTCGTCCATTTTTATGCTGTACACCCACTTACTTCCAATTATGGTTGTATTTGGGGTGTGTCCACTAATTTCCATACTTGCCTATCCTTCATTATCTGAATTTCTTCATTCATGGCAGTATTCCATTTAATTTTATCCTTACTTGCTTGCGTTTCTTCATAACTTTTGGGGATTTCGACATTGTAACACTGATCATACATGTCGTACATCTGTTGGTCTAAAAAATTAGATTCATCACTAGAAGTAGATGGCACATTAGAAATATCCACATTAGGATGTTCAGTTTCTGGCTTAAAATTGAAATTTACAGGATCAAACCTAATCTTATTTTTAGTACAGTACTTTTTAATATCATTTAAAGATCTCATTCTCAAATTTTCAGGAGAATAATAGTATACATCTATCCTATTGCTTTTATTTCTAGGTTTTTCGATTCTTCGCCAATTTGAAATGTTAAGACTTTTTAAGTCCTCAGTTTTAACTAAATCTTTAGAATCTAAAACTTGAGTTTCACTTTCCGATTTTACTTTTATATTTTCATTTGATTGATAAATAGGAATATCAGAATTAAGATCAAAAGAAACGTACTCAAAGTTTTTACCAAATAGTACATCAACAGCTTTCTTACTTTCGTCGATATGAACATGGACTGTTTCAACTATTCTCTTCTCGTTTGGGATATATATTCTGTAACCTTTAGTTTTCAAACCATATCCTGTCAAAATACCAAGTTTTGCTCTGGGTTGTAATTTATTTCTCTGTATTTTAGGAATATGAACATATGCCAAAGAGCCAAAAATTCTAAAATGTTTTACTGATGGTTTGAAACCAGTCCATATTTCGTTAGGAGATATACCCTCAGTTAATTTGTGTTCGCATCTATTTTTAGTGTGAATAAATGCTAAAAGTGCTTCTGACCAAAATTGTGGTTGTAAACCACTGTCCTGAAGCATAGCTCTGACACAATCCATGGCTGTTCTATTGAACCTTTCTGCAATGCCATTTTGTTCAGGGGTATAAGTTGAAGTTCTTTCGATTTTTATTCCTAGATCATTTAAAAACTTTTTAAATTCTTTGTGACAAAATTCTAAACCATTGTCAGTTCGGACACATTTTAACTTAACATTTAGCTGTCTTTCAGCTTTAACCAAGTATTTTTTTAAAGTAATCAAAAACTTCATTCTTATTTCGAATAATATAAACAGTTACTTTACGTGAAAAATCATCAATAATAGATAAAAAGTATTTGTTTCCACCTAGAGAGTTAACTGGAGCAGGACCCCACAAATCCATATGGATCCTTTCCAAAACATTTTTAGTTTTCCTTTCGTACATATAGTTTCTTTTTAAGGATATTCTAGTGGATTTAGCAATAGCACAAATCTTACAATTTTTATCTATATTTTTACAATTAAGTTTTTCAATTCCTTTTACACAATTAATTTTACTCATATTTTCAATTAAGGGCATGTTAACATGACAAAACCTACGGTGGGCTTTTTCTAGATCTAAACCAGTTACATATGTATAATTTTTAATCTTGGGATAACCTTTCAAGATATACAATTTTCCAATTCTGGGAACAGTAAACAAATATTTATTATAACTATTATAAATAATCATTTTGTTATTTCCCCATTTAATTTGGTTTCCCACAAGGTCAATACGAGCACCACTAATTAAATTTTTTTCTCATATTAGGCGAGTATAACACATCTTTTAAAGTTATATCATAATTTCTGTTTCTATCTAAAACTGTAAATTGAATATCACCCATACCTAATACTTCCGAGGTGCTGTCCTTGTCTCCGACTAGGATCTTCTGTGGTGGTAGTTTTCTGAATGTCGTAAACATATCGCGTTCTTTACAGAAGTGAGCAGTTGCAGCAGAATCAATGAGAAATTCCCTCGGTCTTTCATTTGGAAAATTTGAAACTGCATAGGCACGTTGAAGATCAGTTTTTGGATTGTCCTCCATATAAAATAATTCACCACCAGGTTTCTGCCGATTGCATTTCTTGAAGCACTTCGATTCGTAATGTCCCGACTTTTTGCAGTAGTTGCAGAATGGTCGCGGCCCCATACGACAAACTGTCGACTTTCTTGGGCTTGAAGGAATTAATTCAGGGTCCAGTACGCATCTGCTGTGATCAGGAGTAGACGCCCGTGTCTCCTTGTATCTAGATGACTTGTTTCTTGTAGCATAAGCATCGGCCACGATACTTAATTTTGTGTCTTCGTCCTTCCGCTTCAGGTCGATCCGGCTGGATTCTGTTATTAAATGTTTAGACAAATTGTCTAGCGTGAACTCGTTGTCATCCATCCTGTATAGCAGTTGTACCAGATTATCGTATTCGTGAGGCAAATGTCTTATTAGTTGAAAGCAAACTAAGAGGTCTGGGATTTCGAATCCACCTTCTTTTATCTGTAACAGCTTCTCATGCACTCGTTTGCAGAAGAGTCCAATGGATTCGTCCTCCGGCTGGTAGCGGATTGAAAAGAACTCGTCCACAAGGCCTGCCAATCGTGCTCTAGATGCTGGTTCAAAGTTGGTCTTTAATATATCCCAGGCTTCCTTACCGTCCTCAGTAGATGAAATTAAGACTTGATATTTTCTGTCTATGCCCTGGTAGATAGTTGTGTATGTCCTCTGCTTCCTATAACGATAGTCTCTTTTTTCTTGTTCTGGAGCATCTTCCAATAATAGAGGTTCCGTTTTAGTGATAAATTCCCAGCAGTTCCGGTCCATAAGCAATATCTTCATGTCCGTCTTCCACGTGGCATAGTTGAAATCCGATAACTTCGGGAAGGAAAACATGGACATTTCTTGAATCCCCATTATACTGGATACCGGTAGTGGCAGAATTCAGGTTCAGCTTAAGGTCTGTGGCCCATAACCAATTGTTGGGTTTTATCGATTGAAGACAGAGTTTTTATACATTAAAAATAAATTTTATTACGTGACCAAGTCTTATGGTTTAAAAACATACAAGAAGTCTGATCAGATCATGATCCCCAATCTTATCACTTATATACATTCAAAGATTTACATATTCTTCTATATTGATGTGCCCCACACGGCACTATAATTGGAGGTTTGAGACCGATTCCAACAAGCGCTTTGAAGTGGCGCCACAGGCGCGCGTGATGTGCGTCTGCGCTGAAATTCTAATCATTTGCATATCTCACCTCCGCAAATGCATGTTGTAAATTTTACATTATTTGCATGCTTCCTTCAGGGTGTGGGCCGCGGTGGCCCGGTTGGAAGAGCAACGGACTAGCAACCGAAGGGTTGCGAGTTCAAATCCAGCCAAACACCGCCGTGTACAAAGGGGGCTGGTGCACGTTAAATCTGTCGTGGCCTCAAATGTCCTCACGTTGGCGTGGTGTGGAAGTTTGGAGAGTGGGGTGCCAGCTCAGGTGTCGCCTCGTCATCTGACCGTGGTTCAAAATTACGTGGTGTTGTCCTCGGATCTTTCCCTTTGGGATTGATCCCGGACCGTCACCAATAGCCCATTGTGTTGCTCCAGTGTGACGTTAATTGAAACTCCCCCCCCCCTTCAGGGTGTTGCATTTACGGTGGCCAGCAGTGTAGTTCATAACTGGTATTTACTTAGAACGAGTCAGAAAGCCACGTAATAAAATTTAGTGCAGTTGTGTGTGTTGTAATCGATTATGAAATAAATCTAAATAAAGTTTACGAAACCAATGTCAGTAAGGAATAAAAATAAGTTTTTATGATATGGGTCCATCAACAAGTCTGTTAAGGTAATAAAGGAGGTACCAAAGCGGTTTAGTCTATGATGATTAAAATTCAGGCATTCCGTCAAGATGTGCTTTATGGAAAAAATACTATTGCATGAAGAGCATAAAGGAGCTGGTTCTCCCAGCAGTAAATGTCTATGGGTAAAAAAGGAATGTCCAATTCGGAGCCTTGTCAGTTTTACGTGATAATTTCTATTTAAGTTTGTTTTGTTGAATCCCTTTATAGATGGTTGAATATCATGAAGTTTGTTATGGTTTTCCAAATCCCAAGCGGATTGTCAGGATGAATTTATGGCTTGGGTTAAAACACTATTAATGTCGTGAATCGGGACATTGGAGTTTATAATCAGTGTGAACCTGATAGGAATCAAACCTGCGCCGTCTGCAACTCGCTGGTTGCTAGATCAGTGACCAAAACCACTGAATCATGGCGGCCGCGATTACTTGAGGGAAGGTAGTTTAAATATAAAACATTTCTGTGTGATTATCTCATACGTGACAGTGCATCTCTATAATTTATGCGATGCAGATCTTCGAATTTCTCTAATTCTTTATCATCTTATAATATACTTAGACGCATACATGTAATCATTAAAGTAATGCAGTGGTTGCAAAAATGCCGAGAATAATCTGAATACCGCAATAGAGATTATAGATTTGCATTAGCGAAAAAAAATGATTAATTAAAAGTAAGGAACGCTTAATCCCACAACAATGGTTCAATTTATGGAACCAAACTCGGCTTTAATTTCGTGCTCACAACTAAAACCCCGAAGACCTGAAAAAAAAATTTCATTTCAAGAAAGCTCAAACACTACGAAAACAAGGTAAACGAAAATCTACCTTTATCATCCCTTTCCGGTACTATATCCCACATCCCGCATCTTCCTTCGAGATCTTCAACCTCTTCCTCATATATCCCTTTATTATGCAAATGAGATTTCCCGACGATCTCTCGTTATGAGAAGACGTCACTTTAATTCCAAGTTATTAGCAGCACTCCATATTTTAATGACTAATATGACAGAAATAGTGACAAAAATGAGCGCTTCCTCTATTTATGCTCTCTAATGGCAGGCAGATTCGGAGAGCTGGGAACGAAAGGCGAATTCCTAACGACTTGTGGGTGCTCGTATTTTGTTTTGGCTCGGGTCGATTTGAATTGCGTTTGTGTGTGTTGAACAGTTATCGGATGGGGAATTATGAATAGCAGATTGGGGGAATTTATGTAGTCGGCCTTTTATGGGAATTCTTGTTGCTAGGGGAATTTATGTGTATAGAATAAGTACGAGATGAGGTTGTGTTTCATTGAAATATAATCAAAATGATGCCTGGGTCAAGTTAATTTCTTTGCACTTTTATTTATGAAGTTCCGATCACAGAAGACGACGATTCCAAGTGTGTGTTCATTAAAAATTCTTGTTAATGAGGTAGGTAGGCAATTGACAATGCCGCACTGGAGCAACACAAAGGGCTATTGACGACAGTCCGGGATCAATCCCGAAGGAAAAGATCGAAGACAACACTTCGTCATTTCGAACCACGATCAGATGACGAGGACAACACTTGAGCTCTTTACCCCACTCTCCGAATATCCATACCACGCCAAAGTAAGGAAATTTGATGCCACGATAGATTTAACGTGCATCAGCCCCCACGTACATGGCGATCTTTGGTTGGATCGAGTTTCGAACTCTCCGGACCCTCCAGAAACCTCAATGAAACCCAGCTTCGTAATCAATACTCTGACCAATACCAGCAAGTCCATTCATCCCGTAGTCAATTATTGTGGCAGTTTTACCCTTCCTACGTTCTTGTAGACACAGTGACTAGACACAGGTCTCCTATTTTCAAGGGGCTGCTATAGCCCTGTTGGTAGAGATAAGCAACAGGTGGGTTACGAGCTCGAGGCTCTTTAATGGCCCAAAGTGTACCTTTGCATGTTTTGCTTCAATGGCCCTACGTACGTAGAGTTCAACCTGAAGATTAATAATTTTTAGGCTATTGGATGAAAATTGTTTTTGCTTTGTGTTTATCGTGCATAATCAGAACGTTGCATTGCGATTGAAGGTTATCGACATACTTTGGAGTTATTCAACTGTCATCAAATACGGAGGTGAAGTGAAGTTGCAATTTTAATAGCGAGTTCATCGTAAGATACATAAGTAATTGTAAACAAGTCTGAGGCCTGAAAATATTTAAGTCAGGCGATTATCTGCTAAGCCCTAGTGTAGCAAAACAATGACTTTATAACGACAAATCAAACCAAGCGTGTTTAAATATTACTATATGCAGAATATGTATGTCATAATAACAGAAATTGATGTCATGGGCGTGACAGGAGTGGTGTAGATAATCGTTCGAGGTATCTATGGTGGCTAATGTCTGTTAAGTGGGTTGTATATTCGTAGTTCATTGTTGAGACTCAAAAAAGTTCAATGCCTGAGAATGTCAATTGTTGAATGAAAATTCCAATAAAATACTTTATTAAATCCAAGGGTGAGCATCACTTGTTATATCAGAGTATAGAGGTTTTATATTTTGAGGATTTGTAACGGCTCTGAGCTTTCTTTTTTATCTCTAGGAGGCAGGAGCTCGTAAAAGAATAAATAGTTAAAAATTAGTTCGCTAGGTGGGTAAGGGGTAGTGAATTTACGTGTCACTGGAGCAACACAACTGGCTATTGGAGACGGTCCGGGATCAATCCCGCATGGAAAGATCCGAGAACACCTCGTAATTTTGAACCACGGTCAGATGAGAACAGGTCGATACAGGCATAAGGGCATAGAGGAAGATTACTGGACTATGGGGACCTATAAAGAAGGTTTATTGGCATAAAAGGTGGGGGGTTCTATTAACTCGCACGTGCATCTCAAGTGTTGTGGAATGCACCGAGCGATCAGAAAGTGAAGAAAAATAAACAACTTGAGTGAGCAGGGCTGTTTGAAGTGAAGATTAGTCAGATGAGAGAATTCAAAAGGTAAAAGAGGTGAAAAGATGCATTGGGGCCTTATGGCTATAGAAATGAAGCAAACACTAGCGGTTGAAAAAAGGTGGATATTCGGGAACGTTAACCCTCCAAGTGGTTTCGAAGAAATATTTCCTCCATCAAGATCTGACAAATTTTGCTAATGACGAGATATCTCGTCATTAAAAATGCCGATTGAATTCCAAACGATGAAGATATTGCCGCTTTTTGATGATGAAGAGATCAAAATCGGATCAGTTTTTTCTAACGAGTTATCAGGTCGGTTTGGCTAATGACGAGACACGTGGTCGATACAGCCTCCAGGAGGGTTAAGGGATATACGGTGTGAACATTAGATTTTAGAGGTCTAATATCCGTGTATTATTTTATATATAAAAGTAAAGTAGTGCGATTCTCTCATTACTTAGAAGTAATGAGTGTTCAATAAGTGTTTGTTTTGTTATAGGAATCAAAAAAGTTTGGTGAATTAGCGAAGTGATTTACCTTTTCAAAAGTATTTTATTTTTCCTCTGCAGCAAGAAAGAAATTTGTAGCCGTTCCCCTTGATAGCGCAATTCAAATTTCTTTGATTTCTGCATCGGAACCAGTGCTAACTTTCCTCTACCATTCTTAGATCATTGCAGATTCCAACGTGCAAACTCAGCATAATTAAATGTCGTTCTCTTTACAAACAGACTGCGCTTACAGCGAGAAGCAACAGCAAATTTTTTTTCAACAACCCCACACAACGCCGGTTTGCTGACTCGGATATTTTCGTAAATTAAAGGAAATTAAATTGGACTTCCTGCCGTATCGTTAATTACTGCTCCCAGTCTGAAAACTTTTAAATCCTCGGATTAGATTGCTCTGCTTTTTAGGCGAGCGCTCGATTTTTGCGAAATCGGATTTCGCATAGTTTACTCAGCAATTACTCGTTTAACGTGAGACGACATATCGTTTGGGTTGAAATTCGATTCGCAGAAAGTGTGAAAGATTCCACGAGACAAAAAAAGCTGACGTAAGCTAAATTATCAGCATGGGTTTGTGATGTAGGAAGTCGTTGTTTTAAGAAACTGGCAGTGTGGCTGGAATAGGATTGCAGAGTTAATGCATTTTTTTAATGTGCTCGAAAGGAACTTATTTACTTGTTAAAGTGGCTGTGAAAAAGAGTAAAGTTGCGAACAATGCCAATTACCATGGAATAGAATTGCTATACGCTCTTCGAAGTTCTTATTTAGGAATATCCGTCCATAATAGGTAAAAGCGTCAATATCGTTCTGTATAAACGTTACCAATGATCATCTATCAGGGTAAGGTCTATTAATCGCAAAAAAAATTCGAATAGTTTGTAACATTTAAAACAAAACTGTACGTTATTTTGTGTCAGTTGCACAACTTTAATTATCAGTACTTCTAGTTTCATCGGATTATCTTCTAAAGTCCGTTACAAGTTATGGCAACAGTATTACGCCAATGTAACTAGCCTTTTTACATCGTAATCCAGATGAATATCGATAAAGTATTGATTTTATTTGGCAGTAAATTTGTGACGTTTTACTCAGAGATTTTCAGTCAATCTTCCTTAACTGTAATCAAAGACCCGAGATTGCTATGCTTTTAAAAAAGTAACTTTGAAATAGCATTCAGTTTATCCATACATTGCCTGTAATTTTCTAGGGTTTTTTTTGCGAATATGTTATTGTACATTTTGGATAAGTTGTCTGTCACAAAGTGCACCTGCGAAAAACTTAGTATTTGTTAACAGAATCTCAAATTAATTGGTAATTGGTTGGTTTTGTATTCTTCGAGGTTAGGGACAATTTGTGTAAAGCAAATTATCATCGTCAATTGATACGGCACTACGGCGCATAATCTGCCAAATGTGGTGGACTTTAACACTTCTTTTCAATGGCCGTTATTAAAACAGAGATAAGAGAAAATGTGGAAATGTTCTCGAAAACATACACTATTTCCTTTGAATTAATTGAGCAGTTCTGATAGCCATGGACAATATTTCCGTAGTTTGCTTCTTTTGTAATTAAAGTCACTTGGAATATGGAAACAAGAAATGAACTATTTACTCTGCGGACGGCTACGAATTTCAAATGCGTAATAATGTCTTCTTAAATGGAGGCGATAATCTGACAAATCTTAGTTCATTCTCAAATAGATGACTTAAGTTACACTTGGAAGGGGACCACCTGGGAACTCCTTTAAACATATTTAACCTGGGAACTCATTTAACCATTGCCCCTCGTGTATACTCTGGGTATGGGCACATTAAATCTGCATTCTTCCCATTTGGTAGACTAGTGGCATGTAAGGGGGTACGATGTCTCAACTGCCCTGATGTTCCTTGATTAACCCTCCAAGTGGTTTCGACGGGATATTTGGTTCATCAAGCTCTGATCAATTTTGTTAAGGACGAGATATCTTATCAAGATATTGCCGATTTTTGATGATGACGATATCAAGATCTAGTCAGTTTTCTTAAAGTGAAGAAGTCGTCCATTAAGATCGGGTCAGTTTTGCTAATGACTAGATACCTCGTCTAGACAACCACCAGGAAGATTTTAATAATATAGAAATAATACATATATTGTTGTTTACACAGAATATCATAATGATACCTCACAATATTTTCATAAATGATGGTTACAGCATATGTTCCAAATGGCCATCTTCTACGGAGTTGCCCTTGTTGATTTATTGGATGTCCCACTTTCGGATATTTCTGTCCAAATTCTTCAATTACTCTTGCTCAAGAGCGAGTTGCGAAGTAGTGCTCAACAATGAATACAAGCTGGGTTTGGTAAAAAGCTTACCGCTTGTGACACCAAAAATTTTTCTACTGCGGCACACTCAGATTGTGTTTCCTAAACACGCAGCATGAGTTGCAAACTTTCACCTGTTTAGCAAAATATCCGGTGGCTTCATTGCATACATTAATATGGACATTTGGAGATGTGGTTACACGATTGTCGCAAACAAAAAATAAAGAACGAGTTAATTCCGGATTATGTTTTGTACATATGTATCTCGTTCTATTCTTGTATCTTGCCTTCTATGTATATGTCAAGTTAATTATGGATTATAAAAACGTATTCCGTATCTTAAGTCCATCTTTCGAAAAATGATAATATAAAGCATGCTAACAACTTAAATAAATATATGAACAAACAATAAAATGAAAATGAATATAAAATCTTCCCTTTTCCCCAATAATTGGAAAAACAATAATAACATTCATTAGTCGAGTCATACTTTCGACGTCTTCATCCCACACATACTGAAAGAAAGTCATCCGTAATAAGAGAAAATGTAAATTCAAGTCATTATTTACTTATGCAAATGCTAAAAATGGAAGAAATATTTTTAGCATAATTCTCGTTGTTTTAAAAATGTGACTTTTTCAAGGCATTCGTCACTATTATGGAAATCGATTACCGTATTAAAATTGAATATTTTCTGTTCGGAAGCATTAAAAATGCACTTATTAAAAAGGAATAATACTAAAAGAGTAGTATTTAGTTGTTAATTAGTTGCCTATCTAAATATACTCACATTATTGCTATTACTATTATCAGATTACTTAGCTATGTAAATGCAATATAAATCTTTATCTTAATATACAGAATTTAAAAATTGCTTCTTAAATGTTATGTTTAATTTAATCAAACGTAATTTACACATTTTAAATATCCCAAGTGAATTTTCAGCACCTAATGTCCTGAAATTTGTATTATTGCTTTATCTATTGACTTATGCTTTGAAATGCCCCACAGTGCAATTTAGAGATAATATAAAATGCTGTCATGTCCTGATTTGTCAAATGGATACACATAAAACGTTAAAACGTTAGAGCGAACAATTATGAAAAATACAATAGAAAAGATTACTTGCATTTTCTTGAACTCGATATTTTAGACTAAAGCTAGTACAGAAGAAACTTGATTATCCGAGGTAATATGGACCGAGGCCATCTCAGATAACCAGAAACTCAGATAATACCTACGTAGTAACACAAAACAAACAGAAAAATTTACTGTATGTTAGTACTATTGTTACTGAAATATTCATAGAGCAAGGATTAGAAGAACCTCACGTTGTGTAACAGGCAGAATTCTGCCCACCAAACCACAATCAAGGACAAAGTGCTCACATTCGTGCTCGAAGCTTTAAATAAAACTCGGTTTGAACTTGAACGAAAGAGTATGTATACACTAGAATTTTTTTAATTTGGACTTTAAAAATCCAGCTTTTTCACATTAGGTCATTGGTTTGTGTTTAAACTCATTTTAGTGTGAAAAATTAGGCTACTCATTAATTATCTAATTTAAATATAATTAGCTAATTAGCATGTTTTCTGAACAGTGAAATTTTATATTCTAATGTGTTCAGAAAGACAATTCCTGTTGGAAATTATTCCTATTATTATTCTTCATGTTTTGACCCTTAATCAAGTTGCTAGAGGGAATACGTTCTTTTTACAATTTTTTTACGAAGGTCTAAAAAAAAAAATCAAGATTTTTTTCAGGAATTGCAACCATTTAAAAATCAATTAAAAATTTATTTCTAAACCAATAACTTCGACAGAGGTCAAAACATCCAATGTATTATATAGATTATAATGACACATAAGTAATAATAAAATATCAATTCATTGTTGCGTTATAACTGTTCGAAAGAAGCATCCTAATTTAAAAACATAGTTCTTCAGAAATCGAGTTTAAAGTTTTGGAAACGTGTTTGTCTATAGTGGCAGTACCTAACCCAAACCCTTGTAACTTGAAAATTATTTCGAATATTTACAAGATCTTGATATCGTTTGAAAGCTAAGGGGTTGGACAATATTTTGAATTATTAAAAAATAGATCGATATTTTGGTCAATTTTCGTGATTTCTAGTGCAGTGGTGCGCAAACTATTTTCATTTCCGGCCCCCAATTTTGTGTACTATTTTGTCGCGACCCCTGGATAGACAATTGACGTTTTTTTAATCATCAACATAGTTAAAGTTGAATTCTTTTGGGAATTTGCGCTTATGTTTGTGCCTTATTAGAGGACTGAATAAAACACATAATTTTATGAAGCAATGGTTTCATTTATGCATATGGGTATATATATATATTTTTTTTTAATGGAAAATACTTCAAAAAACTTACAACATAAGAATTCAATGTGAGGTATGCGCTTGCAAAGAGCTCATAATTGCTTCTATGTTCGGATCTGTATTGGAAATCGCAAGCCGTAAGTCATGTTCTGGATCCAATCGAGATCGATATTTTGTTTTTATGGCAACTAATTTTGAAAAGCCAGTTTCACATAAGTAGGCCGATGCAAACTGAATCAAAATATTAATTGCCTTTTTCTTCAAATCGGCATATCCGTTTCCAATCTATAAACAAAATTTTTGGCAAGACAGAGACTTAAATCGAATGCGCAGTGTTTCGTCGCTTGAAACATCAATTATCTGTTCTTTTTCATTTAAAGATATATTGGATTTAAAAATATCAAACGAAAATGGATCACGTATCCAACCTAATTCATTATCTGGTAAGGTCATTTGTTTCAAAATATCTATTAATAATTTCAAATATTTTCTCTCCATTTGTTTTTCCTCTTCCAATTTTTTACAACATAAAAAAATCTTCTGATATGTCTTCATAAAAAGAACTTGCATAAACAATTAATTGAGACAGTTTAGAAATGTCAGTAGTTTCGTTAAGTTGTAGAGCAAATACAGGATAGTTTTGTAATCGACTTAACAGAACTGATTCTATATTACGTGAGATGGCGGAAATTCAGCGAGAAACGGTATCTCTTGATAATGGTGTAACGGCGGCTAGGGAAACGGACAATCTTGCCGGCGGATCGTGCGCCGAAGAGGAAAACGACCACCACGGCAGTCGAGATAGGGGGGTCTGACCATCTTGCCGGCGGATCGTGCCGAAAGGAAAAGACCACCCGAAAACATCTTTTTAACGAGTACCACGCTCCAGGTAGCGGTAATCGTGGGTGACTTCGAAACAAAAGGCAGGCGCCTTTCTGTCGCTCTCTATGACATTTCGAGACAAAAAGGACGAAGATGAATTACGATGACCATTGCCGACAAGGGTTTACGGTCCCCTTTCAAGTCCGCCGAAGTCTGTCGTAAAAGTCAAAGGGAGAGGCCAACGTGAGAGAGCCATTCGGGAAGGTCCGAAGATGGTGAGATTTTCAACAGCCAACCAGCACCGACCCGAAACGAAAAGGAGGAGTCGAGAAGCACCCGATATATATAGAGTTCTTGAGATCTTGAGAGGGGATCAGACAGAAGAGAGAGAGGAGGATTGCAAGGAAAGCCAGCAGAAAGAGAGGAGGTCAGCAGAGAGACCGTTTTGGAGATAGAAGTGAACATCCATTCATTGTCGGCGAAAGATTGCCATCTTTCGGGAGAGCTCATCCGAGCTGGTAATGGCCGATTTATCCCGCCCCGGGATTCTATACTCGCCTGAGTATTTTATTGAGAAAGGCTCGCCCGTATCCGTTAAGGAGACTCCTAGAAACTTGTGCGACTGCTCATCCGAGTAGTGGAGATTGATCTCATCCGAACTGGAAAAGACTGAGATATCCTGCCCTGGGACTCTATACTCATCGGAGTATTTTTATTGAGAAAAGGCTCGCCGTAGCCTGAATCAGACTCTTCCGAGCAATTTGGGAGAGGCTCGCCAGCAGCCATAAGAAGCGCCTCGGTAGAACTTTGGACTTTCCAATGAACTAACATTAAACTCTTCATTTATTTTTCCGACTTTTGTACAAATTGTAAAATAAATTCATTAGTCTAGAAACGGATACTTTTGAATGGTAACTAGTCTAAGCTACCCGTGAACCAAGACTTTACAATGGCATCGTTTTTAAATCGTTACCATATTTTTCTCCATGCATAATTGATATCATTTTAATTGCTGAAGGAAGAATGAGTGATTCTCCAATTGTATGTGGTTTCAAATTTTTCCCTATTAAATATGAAACTTCTAAGGATGCCCGTAAAGCCTTCTCAGGAATTGTGTATTTTTTCAAAAATACATTTTGATTTTTCATACTTTCAGCTCGTTGTTTAAAAAATGTTTCAGATTTATTTGCTAATCCTTTATGTTTGGTTTCCACATGTCTTTTTAATTTAGCAGGTTTCCTACTTTCAATTGCTAGCTTATCCCTGCAATTAAAACACAACGCATGTTCTTTCCCATTAACAACGCAAATATGTAAATCCATATTTAATAAACTCTTCTTGATATTTTCTCAATTTTTTATTAGACAGCACATTTCGTTCGATATTTTTTTTTATGTAGAAACAGTGCCATTGGATTCATTCACAGTTTTTCTAAGTTCATTGGATGTTGGTCCATCATTCTCATTTGTATTGTCATTCTTTTCATTTTCTGAACGTTGGGTACCTATTTTTAGCCATTTATCCATCATGAGGGTATTAAAACTAAAACTAAATTATAAATATACAATATTTCATATCTGCGTTTGTTCAATCACGCGCGGCTACCACGTGGGAAGAAAATAAAGTACGTGATTACTCTGTATAAATCATGTTTATTTGTAGCTTAATCAGACGAGAATTAAAGAAAACTCAATTATAAGAGAAACATCTCTTTATACCAATTGCACATGCTCGCTACTTAAAATAAAAAATACAACGCTCAAATAAAAATTTACACATGGTAATCGAGGCAAGTAAATAAATATCTCAACTGGTGTTGCCAGTCGAGCACACATCTATATTGTACACAGAGGTTACAGTGAATCATAACACACAAATATTGGAGCTTACTTAAAAAAATACAAAACAAGTATAAAATTAATTATAGTGATTTAATATAATTATGTTTAACATTACTTGCTCCAAAGATGGGAAAATATATATTTAAAAATATTACAATTAGTGTTTATTTTTCAAAATTCATCTTACTGTGATCTTAAATTTGTACTCGCATTTAAACTGCAAAAGCAGGCTTTGTTTAATGAGCAGCCATCTGTAATCCAAAAACAGAACTAACTGTTCCCTTACACGTTTTAAAATAGTAACTACCCTGGTAAAGTTTCCAACGAAATATCAGTTGATGATAATTGATTTTCGAAAAAAAATCAAAAACGAAAAAATAATACAAAATATTTAAAAAAGACAGTTTTTCTTTATAAACATTTTAATATCTATATTGATTTTTTAATTAATTGTTTATTATTGCCCTCCAAGCACGCTACTGAACTGTCCTATACTTAAAAAATAAGTTATGTACATACCCGATTGCAAATTTTACTTAAAATTAGCAAAAGCAGTATATAAACAGAATTACAGAATGGACTTGAATGAACGTAAGACGCAACAAAACCGAACTACTGAGGCAGACAGAAAGAACTGCACGGTCCTAGCTGTGATCACAGTATAAAGACTAAATAGCAGCACACCTAGATCGGAAAAGCTGTAGTAAAGATGGCCACTGCTAAACGTCAGACCGACCCAAGTTATATATGAATCCCACCGGAGAGCAGGTAAAGGGCATCTCAAATTGACAATTATCTTTTATCACAATGTCTGTTCGCCTGCCGGTTGCCGAAGTATAGGTCCTATACTAATACAGACAATTGTTTTCGTAAAAAAATGTAGTTCTTTTTTGATAAATAACATTATCTCATTTCACTCTTTTACTGGTACCTGATACTTGTTGAAGAAAAGCCTTATATTTTTTATTGTCGGATAAATTTCTTTGAATTTGGCGACCCACAAAAATTTTCAAGCGACCCCCAGAGGGGTCGCGACCCACGGTTTGCGCACCACTGTTCTAGTGTATACATACCTCAAAGAAGCTGGGATAATCATGGTTTTACAGTAATTTTATTTTGTGTGGATACTAAAATACTGCCAAACTCTTATTCTTAGAAAGAATTCAAGACTGATTTTATTCCAATTTTCGAATTTATAAATCGCGTATTGTTAATCAGAAATTAAACATTCGAGTGATAGGTAGGTAGTTGAATTGACGTCGCACTAGATCAATACATCGGGCTATTGGCGACTGTCCTGGATCAGTCCCGATGGAAAAGATCCACCTCGTTAATCACCTCGTAATTTTCAATTACGGTCAGATGACGTGATAGTGGGATAGAGTATGTGTGAATAGTTAAAGTCATTTTATTTACTCCTTGCAAATTTATATGCACATCATTAAATCTCTCGATAACATTAAGGGAAATATCTTGTTCAATATTTTACATTCAATAGAATTCTAAACAGTGGTCGCGATAGTCTGGTTGGAGGAGTAACGGATTAGCAACCGGAGGGTTCCAACCAAAGACCATCATGTACAAAGGGGACTGGTGCACGTAAATCTGGCGTGGCCTGAAATGTCCTCACGTTGGCGTGGTGTGGAAGCTTGGAATGGAGTGCCAACTCAGGTGTGACCTCATCATCTGACCGTGGTCCCAAACCACTTGGTGTTTTCCTCGGATCTTTCGCTTCGGGGGTTGATCCCCGACCGTCATCAATAGCCCGTTGTGTTGTTCCAGTGCGACGTCAATTAAATACCTACCTACCTAAACAGCGGTCATTCAAGCATTCAGTTCTACGACAGCACATGTTACGTATCGTTCACAGAAGTAATGTCATGGAGGTGGATATGTGTCGTGAAGGGTCAAATGTGATCTGATGGGAGATTCTTAGGAGTGGTACTCAACGACTTTTTGTCTCTGGCATTTAGGCACTAGGGAGTAGTTGATTCCGAATGCGATGCTCCAGAGACGTTGTTATGGGGCTCGGGAGGTAATGCTTTAATTCTTTGTTCATTGATGAGCACTTGCATCATTGATCATACATTCCCAGTGTTCACAAGATCTCTCCCCGTTTCACCGAGAAATTCCAAGTCTCCCCTAAGACTGGGTTTTATTGGGGTATAGCCGGCTAAACCCAAACAAGACCCAGCTTCAAAATAAATGCTATGGCGAGTGTCAGCAAGTTTACTGATTCCATAGTCAATTATTGTGGTTGTTTGATCCCTTCCATTGTCTTGTATGCACAGTGTTGTAAGACTTCATTTTGTATTGAACCACTTGACGTCATGACGGAAGTCTTTCTATAATCTATTAGATCATGTGACTTTATGGTGACAAGTAACCTTAGAAAATTCTTTTTTTTTTCGGTTGTATTGCTTAAAGTTTCTAGTTTTTAGTTTGATTGACTTAGTTGACTTGACGCCATGACGCAAGTCTTTCTATAATCTATTAGATCATGTGACTTTATGGTGACAAGTAACCTTAGAAAATTCTTTTTTTTTCGGTTGTATTGCTTAAAGTTTCTAGTTTTTAGTTTGATTGACTTAGTTGACTTGACGCCATGACGCAAGTCTTTCTATAATCTATTAGATCATGTGACTTTATGGTGACAAGTAACCTTAGAAAATTCTTTTTTTTTTCGGTTGTATTGTTTAAAGTTTCTAGTTTTTAGTTTGATTTTCGATGTCCTGAAACTTATTCCTCCTTATAAGGGTAGCTTATAGTCACAGCACTGCGGTCATAAGTTTACCACACAGTATCCAAACGAACGTGTTCGGCTTTTTCAGTTTAAATTATAATGTTCTATGTTTAGGTCTCCGTGATGCACATGCACACGCTGAGAGAAACATGAATCTATATTTTGAAGTGTACTGTGTTGTCCAAAAAATTCATTCGGTTTTTTTAGTAAAAGAAGTAGTTTTTAATATCAAAATTAACTTCATCGAGAAATATGTTGACAGTTTTGTTCCAGTATCTTCTACCTCTTTCAGGCAACTTCAAAATTACCTCCCAAAACTTTTTTATGGGAAAAAACTTCCGAAAACATTTCGCAGTCTTACAAGAATTGAAAGTTTCTCCATTAAGAAAATTTCATAAGGATCAGAATAAATTTAAATCCGAAAGTCTGGTGATTATAGAAGATGAGACAACTTCCCAGCCAAGCTATAACGGTTTTTCACTGATCAATAAAGAAACATAAGGTCTTGTGTTATTGTGATGGAAGATTACGTCTTTTCTGTTGACTAATTCTGAAAGCTTTTTTTTCAATTGGTCGAATTTGAGCCAGTCGGAATTAATACTTTGGTTTTGAGGAAGGATCTCGTAAATACTCCCTTCAAATCCCGTGGAAGTTTGGAGAGTGAAGTTCCAGCTCTAGTGTCGACCTCGTCATCTGACAGTGGTTCAAAATTCTGAGGTGTCCTTGGATTTTTTCCTTCGCGATTGATCCCGGACCGTCGCCAATACCCCGTAGACGTGCTACTGTGCGACGTTAATTAACTACTTAACTACCAATTATTCTTTACTTCCAGATAACAAGCGCAATTTTTGTCACTAAGAAGTTTTTCAAATATCTCCAGTTCCCTATGCCAAGTTTCACAACTAATCTAACAGGTGAAGTCGAGTAATCATTTCGTTGAAAAAGCCTTTCAGTCGCACAGCAATTATGAATTTTGGTTATCGGACAGAGTCATCAAATAAACGAACCTCCAAAAATTCGAGTAAGTCCCCTCTCTAATTGTTTGGTTAGTCTTTCATGGCGCAAGAGCCATATTTGGCCAACCTGCTCAAAACACAAGACAAAGTCAAGTGATGGAATCTTTTAAGAACAGACACAATTCATCCCAATCTAATGGACACTTTATCACCATCACGATCATCAAGCCCCAACTTCCCCACTTTCTAAGAAATCCGACTTTCTTAACGAAACAGATCGCACTTTGACTCCAAAGATATAAGTCCTCCACCCCCACACGATAATAATGACACAGCTTTCGAAATGAATGCGCCCAAAGCCCATGTGATTGGCAACTCAATATCTAATTTTAAACAATGAAGTTCCCCCCGCCTACATCAATGCGCAACATCCGCCATTATTCATTCGGTGATGCGATGTCAAACATTATTACGCTGATGTATAATGCTTCAAAGTGTCGCCCAAAGCGTGAAAGAAATATGATGTCAGCCAAATTGCCTAGAATAGATTTGGGTGTTATAAATGTTTATATCCCAAAGCATTTCTCTATTATCAAGATGGCATAGATTAAATGGATGGTTATTCTGTTAATCGTAATCGAATGAGCTGTTACGAACTTCGTAAGGAAGGATTCGCTTGCAAGAGAAGCGCATCAGAACGCCATTCTTAAAGATAATATTGCGAACTTCGTAAGAGCAGATAACTTTTGAAATCCATTCCTGCGTTCGTGTATAACTTTTATTTAACTTACCCTGGGTTTATTTCTCTCTTGCGTCAGTAAACCCTTGCTTGTGTGTGTGCCCGTTACTTGACGCAATTTCGAAGAATGAATTCCGAATTGAAATAGATTGTTGATTGGTCAATGCCAATTAAATTAACCCCTCTGGGGCACATCTTTTAATATGTTCGGGTTTCACGAACCCTGGTAACCCCAGTGATCTATTCTTGTCCCATGGGGCTTACTGCCTCTGGGACCATTAAGGTCGCGACTCCAGGATGCCCAAGGAATCTTGCTGTACTTTCTTATCTCCATCCCCTTTCCTTTCTTTTCACAATGTATTGATACTGTCCGTTTTGTGTTTGTCGCAGCTTAGTCAAATAGGACCCTTGTGGCATAAAACCTGACAAACCGTACATAACTTCTTAACAGATTCAAGGAATCATAAGTATCTACCAACTTCCTTAGGTCTGTTAAAAAAGTTCGCGTTTGTAGTATTCCGCATATTTTATTAAAAGGGGGAAATAAGTATAACTTTTGAAGTGTTTAAACAAGACTGAAGCATACTACGAGTGAATACATATTTGAGAATATTGTACTTTTGAAACAATTATGATTATTAAACAAAACAATGAAATTTACATCAATATTGAAAATTTTCGTTATTAAATTAATTAGCTTTTTTTAGAGATCAACACTATAATTGCGTTGTTGCAATCAAGAAACGACGAAGTGGTTAATCTTTGAAGACCAAGATCTTGAATATAAAATGATTCAATGGATGAATGATTATATTGCATTTGAAGCAATGTATACATATGTTACCGTGAAAGACCGAAATTGGAGAATGTCGACTTTCACCGGTGAATGTCGACACATACCAAATACGTCGGTGAAAGATCGAATATTTCATTACATTCTTGTACATTCGGACCCTCACCGGTGTATGTCGACACTCACAGATATGCTCTGGTGGAGGTCGAAAAGAGAGGAGCCGAGGGTTTTTTTCCGATACCCTAATTTATACTGAATGGATACTGCAGTGAATCGTGATCTTTTTCTTGAAAAGTTAAATGCATTAATTGCGGGTAAACGAGAAGACAATTGTTTTTATTTTTCTCAAGAAAAGTACTCTAAAATACTTTCTGAAATGTTACGAACCTCACAAAAACAATTTCCTCCTGCTCAAATTGGTGATACTGTACGAATACAAGTCCCTGATGTCGACCGTGGTCGCACAGATAGCCGACATGTGTTAGCCGGTTGTTGTTGGAATAGAAGACTCCGACTTCTATAAACTGGCAAATAAAAATGGTACCCTCAAGCAGCTTTACAAACGTAATCAGTTCGTAATTTGTAAAGAAAAGTTACTTTCCATAGATGAGATTTCTTTTTAAGAAATGTCGCTGAGAGAAGCAGCTGCAGCTAATTCGAGAAGTGGGGGTCAAGGCTATACACGCTATCATTGCAAAAGGAAGTGTTCCACAAATAAATGCAGTTGTAAAAGCAAGGGACTCTTGTGCAATTCAAAGTGTCATAATAGTTTAAGTTGTATCAATAAATAAGATTTGAATCACATAATTAAGTAAGTTTTTTATTACTATTATTTTCTTTTCTCATTTAGAATGTACTGTATAATTAAGTAAGTTTTTAATTTCTATTATTTTCTTTTCTCGTTTAGAATGTACTGTTTGTTTTAAGTTCTTGGTCACTCCTCTCAGAAAGAGAGGCGAAAAAGTTACGTCAACCTTGTGACATTTTATCGCGACTGAAATACGGAGAAGAAAATATAAATCTCCGACATGTTCAACATTCACCATTAGTGCATGGTGAATGTCGACATTTGCCGGTGTAAGTCAGAAATAAGGGTATTTAGCAAATATTTCGGACATACACCAAGCGACTATGTGAATGTTGACATTCACCGGTGAAAGTCGAAATTCTCCAGATTTCGGTCTTTCACTGTAACATATAGATTGCATTTGAAGCTGCAATTCCATTGGAGTTGTAGCAAAACAAAGTAAAACGAGACAACCAAAACGTATTTCATGGAGATTGGTTACACTGTTATATACTAGTATACTAGCAGTACCCGCACGGGCATTGTCATCATTCTTGTTATGTCCTCACTGATACTGAAAACATTAAAAAAATAATAATTTTAAGAATGAGTTCCACCACCACCCGACATGGCACGGGCATGTCGGGTGGTGGTGGAACTCACCTCACTGATCCTTGCTTAGAGAGCTTCATGATACACTATGTTCAATTTTTTTTCCATTTGGAGCTAGGATGTAAAAATTCTCGGATTTTCCGACTCTTGAAAAACCCACATAGAGTTGACCATGGGAGAAACATGGTTTAATGAGATAGGGTCCTAGAACTTTCAGAGGGGCGCGGTAGCCCGGTTGGGAGAGTAACGGACTAGCCATCGGAGGGTTGCGAGTTCGACCAGACTGTTGGTTCACTTGAGAATTTTCAATTAATTTTAATCATTTTTGGTTCTTCAGGAAAGTTAGTCCACTTAATGATTAAAGCTTTGAACTTTGAATACCAAACCTCTGTTATTCCATTGTTATGATTTTTAATTGATTTTGAAAGCTTTAATTAAATATATAAATGCTAATTTCTTCAAAGATATTTATCACAATTTTATAAAACCACTAATGCTTTGAATTAAAATTTTTTATCTTTAAGAACATTATTTTTAATAGTTTGTACTCACGCTTGATGATCGTCCACCTCTTTTCAAAGATTTTATCATGGAGATCTCTGGCTGGATTTTCTGACTTTTGGTGTTCTTTTATGCATCTTTTCCGACCCCTTCGTGGGCTCCGGGTTTCGAAAATTTTTGCTTATGTCCTTTTTGTTGTTTTGTATTTGAGGTCCAAATTTGGTGAGAGTCCGATCACTTTTTGCGTGATTTTCTGAGTTTTAATCAAGAGCTCTTTGAATACGTTGGATGGTCTACAGTTTCAAAACATTAATAGAAGTTAGCAAGCGCGATAGCTATCTTTGTCGGTTCGGTCTGCGCAGATGCATCATAGTGGAGGAGGGGCTACGCGCGCAGCACAAAATATAAATTTAAAAAATATTATATATTAAATTTTCAAATTCGGGCTTCGAGGGCCATTCAGTCACCTTTAGGACTACCTGTGTGCCAAATTTCATAGCTGTAAGTGCTATAGATTGGTCTGAACACCGCACACACACAAATACTTCCTTTATAAGATACTAATACATGAAATAAAGTAAGAGATACTAATACATGAAAAGTTAATTTCTGTAGTGGTGGCTAAGATCATACCAATTCATCATTTATCCATTAATGTTGTCTGCTTTATAAACAATTTTTTTTTAATTTTAGAAAGTTTTCAATACAATGTCCACTTCATTCTCAAGTATTGTGTTATTGATTATATCAATTTTATAGTCAAAGCACTGTTATGCAAAATTTCATAAAATAAATTTCTCTTACCTCGACATAAGAACCATGGAAAGGAAAGTTAGATTAAATGAAGCAATAAATTAAATGAATAATTAAAATACAATGTTTTATATGCCATCTTATGTGATCATCTGAATCATTAAGTACAAACTTTTATTTACAATAACTTAAATTTGGATTAATGAGGTAAACCACAAATCTACACTACAATATTTGGACTATCAAATTTAACAATGAGAAGTTTCCAAGTAAGGCCCGGTAGTCTAGTGGGTTCGACCCTCGGACTGGGCAAGGTCGACTCAGCCTTTCATCCCTTTGAGGGTCGTTAAAATGAGTACCAAGCGTTCTTGGGAACTAAACACTACCGGACTGGGCAGGGTCGACTCATCCCTTTGAGGGTCGTTAAAATGAGTACCAAACGTTCTTGGGAACTAAACACTAGGAGTCCCCGTGTCAGGCCGACCCACTCTGCATCCCAGTGCCTCCAAGATCTCGTAAGCGGGATGGGCACCAACGGCCATGGTTCTTCCAGGACTGTAGCGCCTCGGAGAAGTTGTCAAGAACTATTTGCATTTTTGAAATACATACTAGTGACTTTATGAACCGTAGGAATCAATAATTTTTTATATATTTTCCAAATAAAATATCCGTTTCATTAAATATGCTTATTTAAATACGACGATGGAGTATGTACCATAAAATGTTGCACAATATTTATAAATTATTTGATTTATAACAAATGGATAAAGTTCAAAATTTTTTTCACATGTGCAACTGTCATTTCAAGAATTAAAATTAGTAAGGACAAAGTGTATCCAATCAGAAGAACAAATAACTCTCCTGAAATATCAGTCAGATTAAGTTGATGTTCTTGTTCTTTCGGCACAAAATACTTTTTATAAGACTGGATCCATGACGTGTATTCCTTTTCTCTTATAAAATATTCGTAAATACCAGCCTTTTTTATTCTTACAATTGCGGCATTAAGCATTTCTTTACAACAGAACTGCTTATTTACGACGATAGCAATCTTGTCCAAAATGGCGTTATCATTGGAAATGTATTTAGTCGAAAGAGGTGCTTGTCCAAACATCACCGTCCAGCCTAACTTTGGGCCTAAAATTGCTTCTTTCCTACCAAACTCCTCTCGGTCCCAGGCATTGTCAATATTGGAAAAGTCCATGAACCACTGATTTTTAAGTACCAGGTCAGCGATAAGTTTCATATGATCAATTCCACTCTCGCTCAACAGTTCCAGCGCAGAATGGCCACTCAAGCACAAAACAGCATACTCTCCTCGAACTGCAGCTCGCGCGAGGTCTTTGAAGTTCTTTACGGGAGTTTCACGTAAGGGAACAGTCAGAAAAGACAAAATGACAGCCGAGTAACTCAATGACAGTACAGAAATCAAAATCCACCAGCACCCTATCAGAAACTTGCCTTCGAAAGCTGGATTGGTGAAAGGCTGGCGCAGCATGTTTGAGTACATTGCCCACAGCAAATCTGAATAAGATCGCTTCGTTTCGTACACCTTGAGCAGTATTAGTGGTAAGAAAAGTAATGTTATTAAAACTAAAGTCCATGTGTTGGAACTAAACGGGTACAGGTAAAGATACTCTCTCGGTAGCAGTTCAGGCAAGTTAGTAGCAAAAGTAAGACTGGTTTCTGAGTAGGGTTCACTGTAGTCAATGGCTTGCAGCCTTTCTTTAGTCATGCTCATATAATTGACAGAGATATCAGCCTCACCTCTATTGACCATTCCGATGACACCTGTCCAGTTTCCTTCAGGCGAATGGCTTCCCCACTTCTCATCCCAAGGCTGGACCAACTTGTATTGGAATCCTAAAACTTCAGACAGAAGATCTAGAAATTTTCCATCTACGCTCCCAGGTTTCAGATCACCATTTATTGTTTTGGTAATTGAGAATATACTACAATTTCTTCCGGCTGCAATGATTCTTTTTGGAAATGTAATTGCTTTTCGTGTCATTTATCAGAATTTGCAAATGGAAAAATAAGGTTTGTTGGAGATGGTAACTTCAGAAAGGAAAACTTTCTCTGAACATGTTTGGATATTGCAACTGTCTGATACATGTGCGGTATATGCATCCGGTGTTTCAGTTATGCGTTAAATATGAGAATCGATATTTTTCATTCGTAAAGCGTATCATCACTTGGATTCCTTTTCTTTCCTTATTCTGCTGTGACAGTTCATGATCGATCCATTTTTCTCATTTTCCGTATTTTATTACTGACTTTATTGATCTCTGGTTTACATAACATTTACTACATTCATAACGCGAAGTTTATTATCGGGAAAATAAATTGCTTCTAGTAATTTAATAAATTGCTTCTATTTCTTAAACTGTTTTCAGACTTGAAAGACTCGTTCAATGAGTAATGATATGATAACAACAGAATGTGATAAAAATAACAAGGATAAAAAATGTCAAAAAAGGCCAGAACGGTTGTGAAAGGAAAACTAAAAAGTTAGTAGCAACGTTATATCGTAAGATCACCTGATTTGATAGCAACATCAAAAACACTTTTGTTGGATTCGATTAGATTGGATGCCGTAGAAATATACTCTTTACGATATTTAATCCATCTTACGCAAGGAGACAAAGGTCCAAACCTGCGTAGTGCCAAACTAGGTTTCTGTATACAGAGAAATTGCATTCTAGAAAGGGCAAAATTTGAAAGTTCATGAAGTAATCGCAACAAGCAATTTTGCTTTAGTGTGACCGAAGCTAAAATATTGGGGACCTTATACCTTTTCTTATTTATGAACACAAAGAATTTACGCATTAAGTTCTTGGCATATAATACCAAATTCAATCTAGATAAAATTATATTGGAAAGGGCAAAAGCATATAAAACAAGTTTACGTAAACGCAAATACAAAACTATCATCGTACCAAAACAGATAGTATCCCAAAAATGCATAAAACATTTAGATTTGAATAATCATATTTCCGTACTAAACTAGATGATCCATTATAATGCAAGATTAATACCTTAAAGCTTTACAACTACATAGGAAAGGTTGGTTCGTTCTCTTTAGGGCGTAAGGACCAGATATGGCCCTTGTTTTAATCAGTTAAGGCACAACCAGTTTATAGAAAGGCACACATTCACTAAACACTGGCAAACATCCATTTCTTACCAGGAACCTTTCGATCTAGAAGGCAACTTTCTGACCTCCAGCCCGGTTGGTCAGTCCATAAAACAGTAATGTTAAAAATATAATCATTTATCGATTCAGAATAAAAGAAGTGTCATAATAATGATATTTAAATTACGTCATTAGTTCTCGGTTTATTTTTTAAAGCGTCAATTCAAAATTGCGGCATTATTTTATTCACATTCGAAATAAAGATTCAAAGTGGCTATGAGTAATACTTCATCCATGTTAAGATAGCTTGCATTTACTGCACTGAATATCAAAGATCAAGCTTATCAGGTAAATACGAAAGTTCGTGCCTTTTAACCAATGGAGATAAATTAAACGCAAAATGTATCAAACAATATTTTATTCAGAAAAGTAGTCAGCTTTCGCTTCTACTACTTTTTATCAACGATTTAACAACTTTCTATACCTTTTTAATTATTATTCCCTCTCAAGTATTAGAAGAATGCTTCAACTCCATTTCAATATCTTGCCAAATTTGGAATGGGTAATTTTCTTAGGTAGTTCTCTTTTGCCATGAAAATACACTAGTCCGATTTTGCAATGTCTGGGGTATGTGGAATATCAGTTGGAAGTTCCTAATCCAGTCTGGTAATCACTTCCTGTACGCTGTGTGTGGTCTGGCATTGTTAGAGGGAGAACACCCACTGCAGGCTGTTTCTGGGTTGTTTCTTCGTTTTTCGGCAGTACTTATATTTGGGATTGATCCAAGATCGTCCCCAATAGCCCGTTGAGTTGCTCCAATGCGACGTTAATTAGCTACCTACCTACCTCCGCAGTGGTTGCATATACGAACAACTATTTTCAAGGATGAAGCACATCAGGAGTAAAATGAAATCAATATTTTCTGGCGAGCACATTGAAAACTCACTAATTGCAACCACTTCAATAAAACTGGCAATTGATGCCTTAGTTTCACAAAAGGAAGGTCAAATATCCCAATAAAAAATGTTTACTTACGTACATATATTAACTACATATTATATTTATTTAAGGCATAATTTGCTAATTGTGGAACTTTTACACTATCTGCTTGTCTTTTCGCACGTAATTTTCTCTTTTACTAAATGCAGCTCGTACGTTCAAGTCCTGTGTTCTGCTACCCGCTTTTCGTAATTCATATTCATAATGTCATTCTATCATATCTCAATAAAATGGCTGCTTTAATTCTTAATCAAAAGGCCCATTGGAAAGCATTCCTAGATTATTTGGTTGAATCATATCAATTTAGATAGAGATAGAGAATAAAAGTAACACTTTTCCATACTGAAATGAATATTCATATCCCTTTTATAAACTTTGAAACCAGAATTTATTTTAACAATGACCATTATTGTTTTCTCCTTTTGAAACATTGTGTCTTATTTGTAGGAAGATGTTTTAAAAAACACTGTGCAATACTTTCAAATTACCATGAATTTAGAATGTTCCTGGAATAACGGTATACTTTGTTTTATAGAAAATGATTCAATGATACATTTATGTTCAATGTTATTCGTTAAAATTGCGATTCTAAAAGGTAGGTAGGTTGGTTGGTTGGTTTTTTATGGCACAAGGGCCAGATTTGGCCATGCTGCGCCAAACAATAGCTAGTTCATAACTGGTATTTAATTAGAGCGAGTCAGAAAGCCACGTAATAAAATTCAGTACAGTTGTGTATGTTGCAGTCGATTATGAAATCTAAATAAAGTTTACGAAACCAATGTCAGTAAGGAATAAAAATAAGTTTTTATGATGTGGGTCCATCAACAAGTCTGTTAAGGTAATAGGGGAGATACCAAATCGGTTTAGTCTATGATGATTAAAATTCCGGCATTCCGTCAATATGTGCTTTATGGAAAAAATACTATTGCATGATGAGCATAAAGGAGCTGGTTCTCCCAGCAGTAAATGTATGTGGGTAAAAAAGGAATGTCCGATTCGGAGCCTTGTCAGTTTTACATGATGACTTCTATTTAAGTTTGTTTTGCTGAATCCCTTTATAGATGGTTGAATATCATGAAGTTTGTTATGGTTTTCCAAATCCCAAGCGGATTGCCAGGATGAATTTATGGCTTGGGTTAAAACACTATTAATGTCGTGAATCGGGACATTGGAGTTTATAATCAATGTTGCGTTTTTGGCTGCCAAATCCGCTTTCTCATTGCCCCGGATTCCCACATGCCCAGGAATCCAACAAAAGAATATCCGAAAATCATTTTCTGTTAATGTAAGGAGCAAATTCATTGCTTTTAAAACCAAGGAATGACTTTTATGTGTACAGTTTAATAGGGATTCGATACTGCTTTTAGAGTCGGTATACAAGATCCAGTTTTTATTAGTGTGTGTAGAAATCGTTTTTAAGGCTAAAATTATTGCGTAGATCTCTGAAGTGAAGACACTGCAGCACCCATGCAATTTTCTAGCAATGGTTGTATTATCAAAAACGGCCGCGGCTCCAACATTTGTCCCGTTCTTAGATCCGTCAGTAAAAACTGTTTTAAAAGATGAATATTTGTTTCTATGGGAATGGAATAATTGTAAATAAATGGTATCGGGGGTTGATGATTTGTTAAAATGTGAAAAGTCATTGATGGTAAGTAGATTTTTATCATTCCAAGGTGGAGGTTCGTTTTCTCTAGGAAATATTCCCAGATTGTCAACATTTAATGAATTCATTATGGTACGGACTCTAAAACCAAGTGATGGTATGAATGAAGGTTTTAATGAGTAATGACTTCCAAATTTAGGGTTAGTTACTCTATTATGCAATGGGTGAGAAGGGTTGGCTTTAATCTTAAAATAGTATTTTAGGGTAAGTTTCTCACGTCGATGTCTTAAATCCGGCTCGCCTGTCATTATATATAAACTCTGGACTGGCGAAGTGCGAAAAGCTCCAAGGGATAATCGGAGGCCTTGGTGATGAATAGTATCCAGGGCTTGAAGAACAGACTTAGCAGAAGATCCATATATTACACTCCCATAATCGAGTTTCGATCGGACAACAGCTTTGTAAATTTTTAAAATTGAAATAAAATCAGCTCCCCAAGATGTGTTACATAAAACCTTTAAAATATTCAATGATTGGTTGCATTTTCGTTTCAATACTTTGATATGAGATCGAAAAGATAACTTCGAGTCAAAAATAATACCCAAAAATTTTATTTCTGGAACTACTGGAATAACAGTTCCGTCTAGTAAAAGTTCTGGATCAGGAAAAAGTCCGCGTCTTCTAGTAAAATGTACACATACAGTCTTTTGCGAAGAAAAAACAAAACCATTTTCGTTTGCCCACTTACTTACAATTCTAATAGCCGTTTGGAGTTGTCTTTCAATAAAAGGTACATTGATTCCAGAACAGAATATTTGGAAATCGTCTACAAAAAGCGTTCCGTGCACATATGGAGGAAGTTGTTTAATAATACCGTTGATTTTAATTATAAAAAGTATCACGCTTAGAACGCTTCCTTGGGGAACACCCTCGTCCTGTGAAAAGTCATCTGATAAAATATTATTAATGCGAACGCTAAAGGTCCTTGTCAATAAAAAGTTTTGAATAAATAGTGGGAGATTTCCCAGAAAGCCCATCTCGTATAAGTCTCGCATTATGCCATATCGCCATGTCCTATCGTAAGCTTTCTCCATATCGAAGAAGACAGCTACCAAATGCTTCTTTGTGACGAATGTATCTCTGATAGAGGATTCCAGCATTAAGGCATTGTCGTAGGTGCTTCGTCCAAAACGGAATCCGCTTTGAAACTCCGATAGATGTTTTTCAGACTCAAGGACATGTATCAACCGAGCATTCACCATTCTTTCCATGACTTTGCAGATACAGCTTGTCAAGGCAATGGGTCGATAGTTATTAGGGTCTTGAGGATCCTTCCCAGGTTTCGGTATTGGAATAATAATAGCTCTGTGCCAGGTTGTCGGAAAATCTTGCTCTGTCCAAATTCTATTATAAAGAAGTAAAACATTTTGTAATGAATCTTCATTGAGATGGGTCAACATGTCTAGATGAATATGATCGGGGCCCGGTGAAGTCGGGTGTGATTTTCTTAATGCATTTTTCAGTTCGAATATGGTAAAATTACGATTGTAAGTTTTATGAGCGGATGGTTGAAAGTTTAACGTCTTGCGTTCTTCACGTCGCTTATAATTAATAAAATCTTGGGGGTAAGAGCTCTCATGAGATACCTTAGAAAAAGATTCTCCCAAGGTATCAGCAATTGTCTTAACGTCTGAAACGACTTGTCCATTTTGAAGTAAAAATGATATATTTGGATTACGATATTTGCCGGTAATTTTTCGAATTTTTCCCCATAACTGTTAAGATGATATTCGACATTCAATTGAATTTACATATTCTTGCCAGGATTCTTTTTGTCGCTGTCTCCTTAATTTTCGAGCTTCTGCTTTAGCCCGCTTGAAAACTATCAAATTCGAAGTGGTGGGATAACGTCTGAAGGTGTTCCAAGCTTTTTTTTGGAATTTATGGGCTTGAGAGCATGCTTCATTCCACCAAGGCTTCCATAATTTAGGCATTTTACCCGATGTTTTGGGGATAGCCACATCTGCCGCCTTAATCAAGGTGTTTGTTAACATTTCAACGGCATCATTTATGCTAGGCATCTTAACCATGTTGTCGGAAATGTTTGATTCCACCTGATATCGGGTCCAATCCGCTTTCTCAAATATATATCGCACGGGTCGTCTAGGTAGTAAAACGTCATTGCAGTTATATGTTAAAATGATTGGAAAGTGATCGCTATTGTGCAGATCATTGTCAATTTTAAAGTCCCAAAATGAAAGCAAACTAGGGGAGCATATTGCAAGGTCCAGGGTGTGAAAGGTTTGGGTCGGAGTATGGAAGTATGTATGACTGGAATCATTTAAAAGGCAGAGACAATGGTCATCCATCAATTTTTCAATTTGTTGTCCTTTTGTGTTAAAATCATTACTACCCCAAAGAGGGTTGTGTCCGTTAAAATCCCCTATGATGAAGTATGGAGACGGAAGTTGAGTTATTAAATCATTTAGTTCCTGTTGACTAACGCTTTCATTTGGGGGTAGATATATGCAGCAGATTGTTAATAAAAATTTAATATGAAGTTGAATGGCTATTGCTTGAATGCTCGTATTTAAAGAAATTCTTCTGGATGGAAAATTCTGCAAAGTCATCAGAGCCACGCCGCCCGAAGCGCGTGCACCGTGGATGTAATCATTTCTTATTAAATTATAATTTTTAACATTCATTGAGCTATTAGGCGTTAAGTATGTTTCTTGAAGGGCTAGGCAAACAGGGTTAAAATTATTTATTAGAGATTTGATATCGTCGATATGTGTACGAAAACCATGACAGTTCCAAGTTAGGAAATTAATAGTCATTTATTATTTAAAAATGTAGAGCCCTTTTCAATCTCTTCTGAAATAAAGGTTGGGTGGTTTTATTTGGAAGGTTTTTTGTAAAATCTAGAACCTTTTCTAAAAAATGCAGCGTTCTCATCAATACCGTCCTCTCCAAACTCCATATCTGAGTCCGTGGAAGGGTGTAAATCTATTTCGGTATCCGGTAATTTTGAGTGATCTCTAGAGTTCCGGGGAGTAGGTTTGTCTTTCTTACTTTGCTTTTTTTTATTTTGTTCTAATGACGTTGTTGGGTTCGGCTTGAAGATTTTTGTTGCTGGTGTGGTTCTCTGTTGCGGCAGGTTTGAGGGTTTACTTGTAACTTTGTCAATTGATTTTGGGCTTAAGCTATGGGATTGATGGTTTGATTTGGTTGGTTGATATTTATAAGTAGAGTTTATTTGCGTTTCTGCATTTACTGTATTAGATAAAAAATCTGAATTATATGTTTGGGTGCTTATTGTTTTGCTGGTTTTAATGACGGATGCATATGAGGTGTTAGGACGAGGTGTACGAGATTCTATCAATTTTCTAGCTTCGGGAAAGGATAGATTTTTGGTAACTCTTAATGTTTGGATTTCTTTTTCTTGAATCCAGCGTGGACAAGTCTTGAAATATGCAGCGTGATCACCCTGGCAATTGATGCAATGTTCGGTTTCAGAGCATGAGGAACTGTCGTGACCGGGCTTTGCGCAACGTACACAAATGGTTGCTGATGCTCGACATGCTGTTTTAGCATGTCCAAATCTCTGGCATAAAAAGCATCGCAGTGGGCTTGGAATGAAAGGCCTCACGTCGCAGCACAAGTAACCGGCTTTTATTTTTGTTGGCATAACAGGAGAATCGAAGGTTAGAACAACATTTCTTGATGGAATGAAATTAGAATCTCGCCTCATCATGATTCTTTTGGCTGCTATAACTTTTTGGTCTTTTAGTTCAGCGACAAATTCTTCGTCGGACACCATTGCGAGTTCTTGGGATGAGATAACTCCTCGGGTATAGTTAAGGGTTTTGTGCGGAAAGACTTGAATTTCGACGTCCCCAAAGTTTTTAATGTTTAATAGTTTTATTGATTGTATTTCTGATTTGGATTCTATCAATAGGTCTCCAGATTTCAATTTTTTGACATTTTTTACTTCATCAGCTGCATTTTTAATGTATTTTTCGATTAGAAATGGTGACATTTTGGTTAATTTACCGGATTCGTTGTGTATAATAAGAAATTTAGGAACTGATTTTTTTGGTTCAGGAATTGCGGAAATGACAGGTGTAACCGTTTCTATACATGATTCACTAATATGATTTTCGTTGACTTTGTTAGTGGTGTTTGACGGATCTAAGCCTCCGTCAGGGCAAGAAAAAGTTTTAGTTTCCATGAATATTAGAAAAAAAAGTTCATCCTGGTGTGCCCCCGCCCACCATGGAGCCCAACCAGGGGAAGCAGTATCCGGCAGTTGTCCAGCAACAGATCTCGGAACCGCTTCAGGAGTCACAAACAGAATATAGTGCCGTAGTGTCGGAATGTGGATCCGCCAGTTCGCCCAGGGCATCCCTAGCTACAGCACTAACCCTAAATACCCAATATCATTGGAGTCCAACACGACAGAGGGACCAAGCGCTCTGACGTGGTGAACCCCAGAGAAATTAGGTGAGCCGATTGACCAGAGCGGGCTCACTCCAGCCACCCGTCTACGCAGAAGCATGGACCAAAGGGCACGCATCAGGTACCCCAGGACTCCCCCGATACACTTTCCCCCGATACGGGACGCCGCACACGGCAAACATGCGGGTCAGAAAAACGTACTGACGTCTTTTAAAAGAATCATGAAAAGGGAATAAATGATAATTTAGAAATAGAACTTAACACAACTAAAAAGGTATTCTATGATACGTAATAACATAGGTGATTAACATAATTTTTAAATAACAAAAGAGTGAATTTAAGGTGTTTTTCAATGTAAAGAAATTTTAATGGTTTCCGAATCGCAAGACGTGAAATGGAGAAAAAGGAGGGGTGGGGAATAGAGTAGTGGGATGAAGGTAGAGAAAGATCGCTTGGGCATCCCGGGAGCGCGACCCCCGTGTTTACCAAAGACAGTAAACCCCTGGGAAAGAAAAAGATCACTCAGGTACCCCGGGGTTGTGAAGCCCGTACAAACCTAAAGAAGGATTGCCCCTGGGGGCAAAAGGTAGGTAGGTATTTTAATTAACGTCACACTGAAGCAACACAATGGCCTAGTGGTGACGGTCCGGGATCAATCCCAAGGGGAAAGATTCGAGAAGAATACCGCTTAATTTTGAACCACTATTCTAAAAGGAATTTTATTTAGCGTTGATCGTACGTTTATAGCTTTTTCATTCGTTTTCAATTTTTAGTCCTTTATCTGTTAGACACGCTTTAAAAGATACAATAAAATCACTTAGTGTCTTTAGAGATTCAACTTACACTTTTTCTGAGAAATTTAGACTACTTCATTTAAAACAGCCGTGAAAAGCAATCAGCGTAAAATGTCAAGCACGACATGAAACTATTGAGAAAAACAATCGCTTTTATATCGACTAAAACAATCTAATTGCAATTCTGATCCCTTTGGAGGCTTGAAAACTGAGAATCGATAAATTATCAATATTTCACATACAATGAATAGGGCTTTTAATAGATTGGGATACTGTTAAGACAAACGTCTCTGAAAGAGCGTTGTTAGAATTCAAAATAACCAATATTGATCTCCAATATTATCAACGAATATTAAAAGTAAAAGCTAGTGCTTGAACAAATCACCATTTGGTATTTTACTTCTCACACGAACTTTAAAATGTAAAACTGCAAGAGGTTTTAAAATCTATCTTCATACTACATTTGTCCTTATAAAACTCTGATCCTCTGATCTTACAGATACAGTTTTCGCATACTTCAGGAGTGCTATTTGTTCTTATTTGGAATACTTCGTATTCAGCTGTATTAAATTTTGAAAAAAATGTCTGCATTTCCAAAGTTTCTTGCTGTAGCTAGTGTGGACTCTGAAGTATCAACCACATCAAGATCCGAAAATGGGGAGGTAAGACTTGGAAATATAGAAGGAAGTTTACTAGACCTATTGTCACAAGCTTTGACATTCCGATATAATTTAACTACTCCTTTGGACAAGAGGTTTGGTTCACCTGTTGACGGAAAATGGACTGGTCTTATTGGAATAGTTGCTAGAGGTGAAGCTGATATTGGTTTGAGCTACCTAAGCATTACTAAGGAAAGGTCAAGTGTTGTTGATTTCAGTCTCCCGTACACAGATAATGACATAACATTTGTTACCAATTTACCTGAAGAACTGCCCAGGCAAAATCTATACTTATACCCATTCGATTTGGCATCGTGGGTGGTTATTTTAATAACAATTTTTGTTGTACCATTAGTATTTTGTAAAATGTATAAAAACAAGCATGCCTACTTTTATTTCCTGATGACAAGTTGTGGAAACATATTGCGACAGCCTTTGTCTTTGAAAGTATTTGGTGGTAAATTTCCAATTGGGTTGTGGTGGATCTTAGCTTTTGTGGCATCGTCCAGTTATTTAGCAGTTCTTCAATCTTTTCTGACAGTACCACTACGTGAAATTCCTGTTAAAAATTTGGAAGACCTTGCAAGAGCTACTGCAAAAGGAGAATCTGTAGTTCTGGAGTTAAAAGGCACTTCTGCGCTTCCCCTTTTCCGCGAAAGTGGGAAGGATTACCTAATGCAAATCGCTGAAGATATAGAAAAAAATAACTGGTTTACAGATGCGCCATACTCGCTAAATGACTGGGATACAAAGGAATATGGTCGGAAAATATCTGTTATAGGAGATAGATTTCACTGGGAATTGCATTTTGGGTCACCTCCTTTATCTACAATATACTTACCGGAAAGTAAAGGTATTACATCGGAAATTGCTATTGCTATAAACAAGGAATTTTGTTGCAAAGAACATGTAAATGCTGTCATAAAACGAATAAGACAGTGTGGCTTGTATGAAAAGTTTATTAGAGAAGAAGTGTATAAAACGTGGATTCGAATTTTCGAAAAAAATTTTAAACCTAATATAGAAAGAGAACTTTCTCTGAGTGATATTTCAGGTGCTCTAATTGTTCTATTGATTGGGTATTCTTTGGCTTCATTTGCTTTAGTTTTTGAAATAACTATAAAAAATCTGATAATTTACTGTCTTTTACGAACAATTACAAAATACTCCTTTCGTCTCTAAATACCACCTCTTAAAATCATTTCATGCATGCAGCAGTGGATTACATACTTGGGACTAGTCTGATATTGTGTTGCAGAGGAGCCTCAAAAAGAAAAATATTGCCGTTAAATAAATTTTTTCCATAATTTCCAGCAAAATGGAATTGTTTTTTGATGCGATTTACTTTTGATGCAAATTAATTGGCTACTCTTTTGCTGAGGATCTTATGATTAATTTTGTATTATCACAACCATAAAACTACTCAAGTGTTATTTCCAGTAAAACTTGAGTAGTTTTATGGTTTATTTAGTGATGAAAATTAGGTTTCTTGTTTTTAAATAATTTTATCT
The DNA here is from genome assembly GCA_933210815.1 of Meta bourneti. Classification (NCBI taxonomy): domain Eukaryota; kingdom Metazoa; phylum Arthropoda; class Arachnida; order Araneae; family Tetragnathidae; genus Meta; species Meta bourneti. The sequence continues at coordinate 85,041,800 of OW119923.1, read as the reverse complement.
CAGCATATTTAGGTCAGCCAATTTGAGAACACTAACGGATAAGCAGCCTCAAAGTTACCTGAGCCTAGGGCCTAAAAACGATCCGCCATTGTCTGCATGATAGAATTATCAGACGGTATTTCCAATTAAGATAGAGCGTATAGGTTAGCAGTTTCTCAATTTATATGAGGTCAATAACGGAAAATGCCTTCATTAAAAGATTTTTCCATCTCCCATGTTCCAAGATTTATACCTTGACTGAAAAAGCTAATTAATCCTTCGGAGACCCATCTTCTTTAGGTGTGATGGGCTTCACTAAGCCTAGATATCCTTCTGATCTATTCTTTTCCCATGGGTTTTACTGCCTCTGGTATACATGGAGGTCACGACATCAGGATAACCAAACGATTTTTCTCTACTTCTCTCCATCCTTTCTTTTCATAATTACTTGACATTGTCTGTATTGTGTTTGGCGCTGCTTGGCCAACTATGGTTCTTCCGCCAAAGCAACCAACCGAAGTCTAGTTGAAATTAATCTATTCGCGATATTTCTGTTTCGAGCTACAATTTATCTAAAACTCTAAACCTCTGGTGAGTCAGAGAGACGAGGGTACAGTGAATATGTAACAGATAATCAAAGTAATGTGAAATATGAAACAAATGAGTGATCTCTAGAATAGACTAAAATAGATTAAATTGAAGAAATGGAAAATTCACATAGATAAACATCTGAAGCACGAGCTGAAATGAACCTTTTCCTTATTTTACTTACCTCCATGGAAAGGTGACACTAATTTGATGATCTATTCCATTTACGTACGTAGCATATAAATCGACATTGTTTATATGTTGGTGAATGGAAACAAACGGAAGTAAACAATATAAAATCAACCGCTATGACATTCATTAAGAAATTTTACCGATTAGGTTTAAATATGCTTTATAAGAGCTATGGACTACATAATATGGCTAATCCAACGTGGAGGAGCATGGAATTAATTCTTCAGCATTCCTTTCTACAGAAGACAATGATTAATCTCGAATTGAGTGAGCAATGTAAAAAAACGGCAAACGTGAAAATATTGTATGTATAAACTTAAACTTCAAAAAATATCGAATCTCCTTTGAGTAAGTGTATGGGATATAATTGAAGCGGCGTTCAGATCTTTACTGTGGTAAGATGACTGAGGTGTGCAGTTTTTGTAATGCTCTTTATTATAAATAAGACTTAAACACATGAAGTACACGAAATGCAGCATTTTATATTTTTGATCAATTTTATTTCATTTGATGTATGAATCGTACATGTCAATGCTTAGATTCATTATAAATGAATTTAAATGAGGTGTGAAATGAGATCTGTAATCGATAAATATAAACTATTTAGAAACTTTAGAGCAGATATCTTGAGCAGATCTGGTAGTTTGTACTATTATACTAATCTTTAAACATTACTGCTACTTATTATTTAATGTCTTGTTACCATTCTAACAGCGATCCGAAGTAACAAATCGCAAGTTAGCCAAGCACTTTGATGGATGTTCCAGTACTGTGTTCGACATGACCACCCTTACAAAACTAACTTACAACATAGTCGTATATAAAGCAGTGAAACAAATCTCAATCATGAAGTACTTTTTGGTTGACTGAAATTGGAATTGCATGTCTGCCGCAAGTTCTGCTTCATATAATTCGGAATATTAAGGGGACAAACTTCAAAAGTTTGTTTTGGAAGTTCACCGTCCCTTTAAAATACTGTTTTTCAATTAATAAGCTTTCAATTTATCACATGTCCATAAATACTATTGTCAGCTTTGTGTCCGCTTCTGAGATTAAAATATGTGGAATACTTTTAATTGGATATTTTTTTCCGACTTAAAAGTCACTAAACATACACATTTTTGTATAAAAATTGACTTTTTTACAGGACTAACATTGATACAAATCAGATCTATAATCGTAAAAAATATACTGATTAAACGGTTGGTTGGTTGGTTGATTTGGGTTTTATGGCGCAAGATCCAAAAGAGGATAAGCTGCGCCAAACACAAGATATTAAAATTAGGAGATGTAGTCACCACTTTCAAGTCACAAATCCACCATATGGAAATGTAATGAATAAAACCAATTGAAATACATAAAAATTAATTAATATAAAACCTCAGCCTGTAAAATCGTATATATATATATATTTTTAGAGAGAACTAAGATGGGGTATCCCCATCTCAGTTCTATAAAACTTGATGAAATTAAATTTAAAATCTTAGATATGTGGTAAAAATCCAGAACCATGAAGAAATCTAAAAAGCAATGGATGGGGAGGTTGACCCAAAAGGTCTGATAAAAGTGGTAATGAAGTTTTAAAAAATTGTCTATAAAGATGTCTAAGAAATGTACAAGAAGTTAAAATATGACAAATGGAGAGCGGATCTTGGCAATGCTGGCACGATGGAGTGGTTTCCCCGACCAATAAAAATCTATGAGTGATTCGTGAATGGCCGATGCGAAGACGAGTTAGAATGACGTCGAATCGTCGAGATGGTAGTGACGGTAGGGGTGAGATTGTCGGCTGGATGTTGTGGAGCTTGTTGTTGTTCTGCTCACTCCAGTCTTCGCGCCATTCGTTCCATACGATGTCCCGTACAAATTGACGTAGATCATCGTATGGAATACGAATATCAAGTGGAATCACTGCAGTTTTCGCTGCATCATCGGCCAGTTCATTGCCGATAATACCGACGTGTCCCGGTATCCAACAAAAAATGATACCGAAGCCACGACGGACAAGCCTGTTATTAAGTTTTAAAATATCATGAGCCAAAGGGTGTCTTGGAGAATCCGAATTCAAGGATTCCAAAACACTTTTAGAGTCCGTGTAAAATATAAAATTGCCAGTACTGAGACTGGAAACATATTTCAGTGCTTTGTAAAGAGCTAAAATTTCAGTGGTAAAAACAGAAATAAAGTATGGTAATGAGAAATTAAAAGTGACGGATTCGCAAACAAAAGCACAGCCGGCATAATCGAGTGATTTTGAACCGTCAGTATATACTGCTGTGTGATTTGAAAAATTATGACGGTGAGCGAGAAAAAGCTGTTTATAAATGATTGAGCTGGTATTAGATCTCTCTAAACCTGGAAATAAATTTAAGAATGATATTGCATGAGATTTCCAGGGTGAGATGGTGAAAAGAGGTCTCTCAGCTACGTCAAATGAGTGAAGGGGCGTATTCCTCAGGGCATTTCTCATGCGTAGCCCGAAAGTTGCAATACAAGAGGGTCGGTTCGAGAATAGGCGATCAAGATAATTACCCTGGAGTGAATTTTGCAGTGGATGGTCCGGATGTTCTACGATTCGGTAGTACTGTCGTAACGACAACAAAAGACGTGTAGAAGACAAAGATGGTTCGTGGCAAACCACATACAGGCTTTTGACGTGTGAAGTGCGAAATGCTCCGGAACAGATATTTAGTGCAGTGTGATGCACAGTATCGAGCTTTCGTAACACAGACTGACGGGCAGAGCCATAAGCTGCACACCCATAGTCTAGTCTGGAACGAATCAAAGCTCGATAGATATTTAACATGGAGGACCGTTCTGCTCCCCAAGATGTTTTTGAGAGTACTTTTAAGAGATTGAGCTTTTTCTCGCAAGACATCCGCAGTTGCACGACGTTAGGGAGGAAGGTAAGTTTTTGGTCGAAAATGATACCTAGAAATCTTACTCTGTCCTGCACTGCAATCCTAATACCACCCAGGAAGATCTCTGGGTCAGGATGTAGGTTCCGACGTCGGCAGAAATGAACACAAGATGTCTTTTGAGTGGAGAAGCTGAAACCGTTCTCGTCACTCCACCGCGTTAAGCGAAGGACAGCTGACTGAAGTTGTCGCTCAATGTACCGCATGTCTTTACCTTGGCAATGAATGCTCAAGTCATCCACGTACAAATTACCCTGGACAGTTGGAGGCAGTTGGTTTAATATGTTATTTATTTTTATTGAAAATAGAGTAACGCTGAGGACACTACCCTGAGGAACGCCCTCTTCTTGAATGTAAATATCCGAAAGCGCAGAGCCGATACGGACTTGAAACTGTCGAGTGGCTAAAAATTTTTGAATAAATACTGGTAGATGGCCTCGAAACCCAAGAGAATGTAAATCACGGAGGATTCCGTATCGCCAGGTGCGATCATACGCCTTCTCCATGTCGAAAAAAATGGAGACAAGGTGGTTTCGGCGCAGAAATGCACGGCGAGCTTGAGTTTCGAGTGATAAGATGTTGTCTACCGTTGAGCGGCCAACCCTGAAACCGCTTTGAAACGGTGAAAGAGCCTGAGTTGTCTCCAAGATGTAAGTGAGACGATAATTCACCATCCTTTCAAAAAGTTTGCACATGCAGCTGGTGAGTGCTATTGGGCGATAGTTATACGGATTGGTGGGATCTTTTCCAGGTTTTGGAATGGGTATAACTATGGCACGTCTCCAAGCCAAAGGGAAGATATGTTCCTCCCATATACGATTTAAAAGGTGTAAGATGTTAAGAAGGGATTGACGAGAAAGGTGTTGTGTAATGATATATGAGACGCCATCAGGGCCAGGTGCTGTCATTCTGGTCCCTTTAAGGCATCTCATCAATTCCCTTTCTGTAAATCGACAGTTATAGGCGAGTTCGGTGCGAGAGTGGAAATTTAGACGATGGGATTCTACGCGATGTTTTGTGCGTTGAAATGTGTCCGAATAATTGGTAGTACTGGAGGCTGTAGAGAAAGCACGCGCAATGGCGTTGGCTATCTCGACAGCCTCTGACACGTGTTGTCCATTTTCTTCAACGAACGTGATGGAGTGTTCGGAATATAATCCCATCGCTTTCCGTACTCGATCCCATAACTGTTTGGAGGAAGTGGCAGGTGTTATGCCTGAAACATACCTTATCCAAGATTCCCTTTGGCTTTGACGTCGCACTCGGCGAGCGTTAGCTTTCGCACGTTTGAAGGTGAGAAGATTTTCAGTTGTGGGGTATCGGCGGAAAATACCCCACGCCTTCCTTTGGATCTTAGTCGCTGCAGTGCATTCAGGAGTCCACCATGGTTTACGATGTTTATGAAAGGAGGGAGATTTCTTGGGGATTGCCGTATCAGCAGCTTTAATTATAACATCGGTGACTCTTGTTATCGCCTCATCTATGCTGCCTTCTACCATCTGGTTTGATATAGTGGCCCGAGATGTAAAATTAGGCCAGTCGGCTGCTTCATAGATATATCGTGACGGGCGGCAAACAGGATCATTTCCACTAATATGAGTAACGAATATTGGGAAATGATCGCTGTTGCGTAGGTCACTACCGACAAAAAAGGAGAGTAAGGGAAGAATTGAAGGGGAGCAGATGGCGAGATCGATTGCATGGAAGGATCTAGATGGCTCGTGGAAGTAGGTAACCTCACCGTTATTGAGCAGACAGAGACAGCGATCTGTGATCAGTTGTTCTATCTGTCCCCCACGGGAATTGGTATCCCTACTTCCCCAAAGTACACTATGGGCATTGAAGTCACCGAGTATGATGAACGGCTCCGGCAGTTGATCGACCAAGTTCTCAAGGTTCTGTTGTTGGATGGAATGATTTGGTGGTAAATATAGCGTACAGATGGTAATCATCCGTCGTACTTGTACTCTAACCGTAACAGCTTGCAAAGGGGTGTTTAGTGAGAGGCCTAAAGATGGATATTCAAGGGAGGTGAAGAGAGCAACACCACCCGATGCTCTTCCATCATTACTGCCATCTCTCCTATTACAAGTATAACGACGGATCTTCGCCGTGTCAGACGACTTCAGGTATGTCTCCTGAAGTGCGACACAGGCGGGATGGTACTCTGCAATCAGGGTTTTTACGTCATCCAACTTATTTCGAAAGCCACGACAGTTCCATGATACAAAAGATCCTATCATTGATTGATAGGAGGCGCAGATTTCTCATTCTGACCTGGAGGTACTTTCATTTCGTAACTTTCGTCGTCCTCCGACAGGTCCGACGCATGAAGATTTAATTCTATATCTTCGGCTGCACGCCGAAGTATTTTTATTGGTATTTTATTGTTTTGTAAGAATCTGGGTGTTTTGGAATTGTAATCGGTTTTCTGTTTTTTTATGGTTTTAATTTTCCTAATAGATGGTTTGGTTATCTGTGGACGGGAATCGGGTCTACTGGAGGACGGACGAGGGTTTGATGTGCTCACAGTTTTAGATATTGATTGAGTTTTATTTACAGAGGTTTGCGGAGTTATTGAAAAGTTTACTGGTGAGAGATGAGTTTCAAAAGGGGAATCAGTTTGTGTGGCTATGGTATTGTACGTTTTGGCAGTTATTTTGGCATATGAAGCGCCAGACTTGGGAGTTCGGGATTCCACAAGTCTGCGAGCTTCAGGAAATGAAAGATTTTGTAAAGTTTTAACTGTCTGAACCTCCTTCTCAAATTCCCATTTGGGGCAAGATCTGGAGAAAGCAGGATGATCTCCACCGCAATTGATACAATGGGGAGATTTAGTGCAACCGTCCGTCTCGTGGCCCACTTCTCCACAACGAGCACATTTAGTGGGGCTCCGGCATGAGAATTTAGAGTGTCCGAACCCCTGGCAGTTGAAACAGCGCTGGGGATTCGGAATGAACGGACGGACTGGGCAACTGAGGTATCCTGCTTTGATACGGGAAGGCAGTGACGGCTGGTCGAAAGTAAGAATGAGATGTTTAGTTGGCAAGATTTTATCATCTCGCCTCGACCTGATGGTTATTCGTCGTACGCCACAGACGTGTTCGTCACGTAGGTTCTCCAGAATCTCTTCTTCAGATGTATTCAGAAGGTCAGGTTCAGAGATAACTCCCCTAGAGAAGTTTAAAGTTCTATGCGGGGAAACAGAAACGGAAAATGTGCCAAGACTTGTAGCATTATTTAAGAGGTTCGACTGAGTGTTATTGGAAGTTTCAATTAAAAGGTCACCGGAACGCAGTTTTTTGATTGATTTTACTGTGCCTATAAAAGATTGAATAGTTTTATTTATAAGAAAAGGGGAGGTTTTTGAAAAAGAAAGGTCTACATTTTGTTCATCCTTGTGTATTAATTTTACGAGAAAGAAACGGACATTGGATAAAGGCGGACTTTGTTGCTCCCTTCGAGAGGGAGAAGAAACGGAAGAATTATCATTCATATTTTTTTTTAAAGATATTCGGGGCCTGCAGCACCACCCACCACCGAGTCCAACAAGGGGATGCAGTCTGCACCAGTTCTAACAGGGCCTATACGCTTTCAATCACCCCTGTGGCAGCCACCACCCTTAACGTGTTGCTCAGTAGGTGACCGATCGCTTGATCCCTAGCCGACGACGAAGTCCAATCGACCAGCCGATTGATGCACACGGGACCAATGTACACCTCCCGTTTACCTGAAGCTGGGGCCAAAGTAGTGTGTTGGGACAGTATATCGTCCCTCAACTGCCAGGATCCCCTTTTCCAGGGACACGGGACTCCACGCACGGCAAACACGCAGGTGATATAATCCCCAAGAAGGAGCTGAAGGTAACAGATTGACGAAAAGCTTCTCAAGGGGAGCCCTCACCTCCGAAGAGGCAACCACAACGAGGGAGGAAGAAAAAGCATAAAGCAGAAGGGGAGGGGAGGAGAAGAATGAAAAAAAGGGGGATCACTCGGGTACCCCGGGGTTGTGAAGCCCGTACAAACCTAAAGGAGGTATGCCCCTGGGGGCCCGATTAAACGGAGTGATACACATATTCAAGTAATTGCACAATAGTGCATACGAAATCTGTCCTATCTAGCCTTGGTTAATATAACGAGTAAAGCTTAAGCGGCATCGATGTTCCATTTCTTTGTGAGATTCTTCATGTGGTCTGCAGACAGCATTTACAATTATTCCTCGAGGCATTTAGAAGCCCTACCGGGTTCGGTGAGGAGGGTTGATGTCAGCAACATGTCTCTACATGCTCAATGAGATTCAGGTTGGGAGAGTATGCAGGTCAGTCCATACGAACTAGTCTCAAGGGATTCCCACGAATGTCGAGTTTCGGATGGATGAGCATTATAGGCTTGCGGAATGAATGTATCGGACCTACATAAGGACGAACTATGCTGTTCAAAAACTCATATCTATAGAGGTGGCAAACCATGGTTCTCACCGGAATCACTCGTGTGACAATTTTTACCGTAAAGAACCAAACAAAACCCTCCGCGGGTACATAGGGGTAACTTTGTGCACTAAACTCTTCAAGTGGATTCGACTAGATATCTCGTTCATCAAGATCTGACCAATTTTGCTAATGACGACTTGCCTAGTCATCAAGATATTGCTTATTTTTTTATGATGACGAGATCATATCTGATCAGTTTTTTTAATTACGAGATATCTCGTCCATCAAGATCCCGTCAATTTTGATAGTGATACTATACTTCGTCGAGGTAACCACCAGTAGGGCTAAAGAAATGCCTCCCCAAAGGAGTATACAGCCAGTACCACATCTGTCCCTTTCGTAGATGTAATATTGGGTGATACCGTGTCTGAATCTCTCCAGATAAAAATACGTCGAGAATCTGTAAAAAGATCTGAAATCACCCGGGAATAGAGCGTACCTCCATCTCGGCCATTGGCCTTCATCCCAGCTGACGCAGTTGATAGCTACTTTAACCCTCCTGGTGGTTGTCTTGATGAGGTATCTCTTCATTAGCAAAACTTCAGACAAGATATCTCGTCATTACAAACCATATCTTGATGACGAACCATATCTGTATTAAGGACCATCCAGATACAAACCATATCTGGATGACCATAGCTTTATCTCATAAAAAATTGGTAAAATCTTGATGACGAGGTATCTCGTCATTAGCGAAATTGGTCAGATCTCAATGGATGAGGTATCTCTTGACTATAAAAATTGGTCAGATCTTAATGTACGAAATATCTCGTCGAAACCACTTGGAAGGTTAAACTAGCCCTCCTGTGAAGGGAGATAAGAAGCACACTTACTACCGATACACTAGATAGAGCACTCCTTCATGCAGCCTTCTGCATACCATAAACGATGATACCAGCCTTCTTGTTGCTGCAGTAAGCACAGATCCCAGGTGAGTTGGAGTAAATCCGATTACACACTTGTGGAGCATGAGACAAAACATTCGACAGGGGCATGTGTACAGAAAACATGTGGGTACACATCCGTATTTGGAAAAAATTGAATGACACATGTTAGTCCAATGTGTCTTGTGTAATAGTCCTGTTCCTTCATGTAGATAAGTACGCATAGTGGTCATCAGACAATGTCGTTGCAAACGAATGAATCATCAAAATGATGATTCTGTTGGTTCAGCGTTTCCATAGCTTGTCTAAACAATTTCAAGCCACTTACATGTAGCCATGTTGCAATATCATCCTGACTTTGCCCCCCCCCTAAAATCTGCCGATAGCTCTGTAGCATAACTTTGTAGCAAATATTATAAAATGACTGTTTCTAATTTCGTTTCTCGTTTCTACTGCCCGAATTATCGATCTTCTTCTAATGCGCTTTTTGACATATATCGACTTTCAAATGAAATAAACCGATCATGTGCCGGCAACTTTATGTCGTTTCTTCCAGTTAGTTGCTCGGTTTGGAGATCTGTCATTTGGTTGTAGGTAAAAGTATGAATCCTAAATTATTGATCGGTTAAAGTAGTTATCCACCGTGATCAAACACACTAGTCAGCGATTTGACAATCAATAGGCTTTGTCAATTCGTAAGCCAACGTGATTTACCCTCCAGAGTTCTTAGAAAAGTGACTCCACCCACATGGTCCTTCTATTTTATTAGAAGGTCAATGATTTTATAATGCTGCAAGCCAGTCACGACGTCACAGACGAATTTCCACACGATGTTCACCATATTATCGTTTACTTCACCAACTTTGAAGCCGATTGCATAATTTTGAGAAAATTATCTCTATTTTAACTAGTTCATTAATTAATGGAAACCCGTGTAATTTGACTCACAATTATTATAAGTATGATGCTTTAAACAGAAAATTAAAAATATATACTATTCAGGGAGGAATGGATGAAAATCAAAATATTGCTCAGCTCAATCAACACTGAAAAATAAGGTTCCTATACATTTCAATCCTTGGACTACTTCGTAAAGTGAATATTATTTCAATTAGTTATGAAGTTGAACATTTTTTCCAGAAATTAAATTTTTTATCATTCCAAATGGCTCAGGGAATTGGAATTTTGATTTACAAGAGATTTTCCCAGATGTCTTCGGAAAATGAAATATAATTTATGGAAATTATACTCTTTTCCTTCCATTCTGTTTATTTTTCAATAAATAATCAGATTTATTAAAAATCATGATGACTTTAATTATACGCTTAAGTGAATATATATTTGTTAACGAAATAATCTTGCCTTACAGTACTTGGCACCAATTTAATTTACCTATCCGACATGAGCGTCATTAATTGGATTTGGGGCTTCAAGAGACTTAAGATAAGCAAAACTGATAGATTTCTCTTATCTTTTCAATTATTTTAATCTGTGAACATTTTGTTTTTAATATTCATTCAATAGAGCATAACGTATTCGGACTAGATTTCAAGAGATACGCTGGCATTTTAGATTTTTACAAGCAAAAGTAAACTTTAGTTAAACTATGCTGATATGTCGTCGTCATTAAACGCTTCCATCGTCACCTCACTGATGGTGTTTTTTGGTATTAAAACTTTAAATGAGGTTCAAATACCAATACAATATTTTTATCAAGAACTCATTTTATTTGTCGTCATAACATCACTGCATAATATAACACAAGTTTGAAATATTGTCCCTTTTAACTAAATACACTGGCTTGCAAAACTTGGAGAAAAGCAAGGTTTTCATCTGCTGCTTTGGAGTGAAGTGAGCAGGATGTAGGCAAGTTATACAAAAGGTACGTCAAGTATTACCGGACATATGGATAATGCCAAAACTATAACAAGAGCAGAAGAGAACAGTAAAAAATATCTTTAAACTGAAATGGTAATACTGCTATGAAACAGAAGGGTAAGTACGAAAACTTAAATAACGCATGGAAGCGTTCCACGTGGCAATATTATTGTCATGGCCTAGGTTTAATTATATAGAAGTTTTGTAAATAAATAAGTTAATTATACAGGCCACTTACTTGAATATACTACATTGCACGATTCGATTAGATTGAATACCGTAGAAATACACTCTACGATTCTTTACTTATTTAATCCATCTTACGGAAGAAGATAAACGTCCAAACCTGAGTAGAGTCAAAGTAGATTTCTGTAGATAGAGAAATTGCACTCTAGAAAGGGCAAAATTTGAAAGTTCATGAAGTTATCGCAACAAGAAATTTTGCTTGTGTGACCGAAGCTAAAATATTGGGGACCTTACACTTTTTCTTATTTATAAATATAAAGCATTTACGTACCACGTTTTGGCTTATAACAGAAAATTCAACCTAAGCAAAAATATGTTGGAAAGCGGAAAAGCATATAAAACAAGTTTATGTTAACGCAAATACAAAACTATCATCGTAGCAAAACAGATAGTATCACAAAAAATGCATAAAACTTTTAGATTTGAATAATCATATTTACGTACTAAACTAGATGATCCATTAAAATGCAAGATTAATATCTTAAAGCTTTACAACTACATAGGAAAGGTTGGTTCGTTCTCTTTAGGGCGTAAGGACCAGATCTGACCCTTGTTTTAATCAGTTAAAGCACAACCAGTTTATAGAAAGACCACACATTCACCCCAGACTGACAAACATCCATTTCTTACCCTGAATTCGGACCAGGATCCTTTCGATCAAAACAACTTTCTGAACACCAGCCCGGTCGGTAGGTCCCTAAAACAGTAATGTTGAAAATACAATCATTTATCGATTCTTAAATAAAAAGATCCTAATAATGATGTATGAATGACGGGATTTGTTCTCGGTTTATTTCTTAAAGCTTCAATTCAAAATCGCTGCATTATTTTACTCGCATCCGAAATTGTGATTCAAAGTGGCTATGATAACTCATAACCACTTTGAATCACTATTTCGCATATTGAATCGAATTTTGGATCGTTATTTCGAATACTGAATCGAGTTTTGGATCACTATTTCGAATACTGAATCGAGTTGTGAATCACTATTTCCAATACTGAATCGAATTTTGAATCACTATTTCGAATACTTTTTTGAATCACTATTTCGAATACTTCATACATGTTAATTTAAGCTTACATTTACTGCACTGAATAACAAAATCAAGCATATCAGGTAACCAAGAAAGTTCGTGCCCTTTAACCAATAGAGATAAATTAAACACAAAATGCATCAAACAATTTTTCATTCAGAAAAGTAGTCAGCTTAAGTTTCTACTACTTTTCCCCAATGAACTAACAAGTTTATATACCCTCTTTAAAAATGATTCCCTCTATGGTATTAAAAGAATGCTTCAACTCTATAACGATATCTTGCCAAATATGGAATCGGCAATTTTCTTAAATAGTTGTCTTTTGCCATGAAAATACGATAGTGGAATGTCTGAGATATGTGGGAGATGTTCCCAGTCGAGTCTAGTACACTTCTCGTGTGTGGTCTTACATTGTCTTAGTGGAAGAGAATACTGACCGCTGGCTGTTTCTGGGTCAATGTAGCCGGAACCCGGTGCAACTGTGCTAAGGATTTCATATGTTACTTTTCCCTTTCAGCAGGAGTTCAAAGTAAACAAATCCGGCGTGGTCCACAGAACACAAAACAAGAACGTTTGTTTCACACTGTATTTTGCCATCAACGGCTTTGAATCGTTGGACGAAAAGCAATGGTTATAAGGTTTCATGTTGTTATATAGCAGTGGTTCTCAACCTGTGGTTCGCGGAGCTTTAAGAGCTCCACGGCCACTCCAGGTAAATGAAATAAATAAAAAATGGAAATGAAGAATAAGAAACGAAAAGTAGGATGGTCATTCTGCTGCCACTAGCTGTAAAATTATTGTAGTGCGAGACGGACATGCTGAGGCTGAGGCGACGAGGTTGAGTGGAACGCCGGCTTGTCGCGCATACTCAAAGTTTTAAAAATATAATTTCGTCATTTCATTGACATTGCGTAATTGTTTAACGGTCTCTACTATCTAACCCTTCTTCATCCCACTGTAACACTACTCCTAAACACCATTAACATGTAAAACATAGGGTAGGCCTAAGGGCCTCCGCCATAGAAATGGATTCTAAAATGGGCTCCACGAATCAAAAAGGTTGGGAACCTGTTGTAAAGTATCCACTTTTCAATAAGCGGTTCAATTCTGTGGCGTGACAACAAGGATCAAGAAACGGTTTGACATGCGAGCTTGTTGGTAGATCGATACGTTGCTCAACTAACATGTCTTTCTAAATCGATGCAAAAGGGTACGGATGTTTTCATCGCTTATTAGTCTTGCAATTTCTCGACAAGTTTGATTTGAATTTGACTCGATACGTTCCTTCAGCTGGATCTCATCAAGGGCTGATGGTCTGCAGGAGTGGGGAGAATCTCAAGAGTCCCATCTCCAGATGTAAATTCCTGGAACCACTTTCGACCAAAATAGTGGTTCACAGAATCATCTATAACTATGGTAAATATTTCAAGAGGCCTCTGAAGTAAAGGTATTGCCGACATTTTGATGATTACAAGACTAAGACCTGGTTGGGTTTCTTTGGATGACGAGATATCTCGTCCATGAAATTCTGGTCAGTGTTGGTAATGTCGAGGTACCTGGTCGAGACAACCACCAGGAGGGTTAACTCGTTCATTTCTTAATTCATCCTTTGATCTCAGTCAAATATATTTTATATAATACCTACTAGTTTTGAAGAAAGAGTGCTTAATTTCTCAAGTTCGAGTAAACCCTTATTTAAAATTTTCTTGGAGGACCTATAACAGGGGTTACCAATCTGCGGGCCGAATACGGCCCTGGACAGCAAGTAATGCGACTTTACAAGATTTTTAAATTCCAGTATTTTATGTGATTTTTAGCGACATTTTATTCATGATGAAGACCTATCTCTACAAAGAAAATATCCCTCGCTTCACAATCACGCCTTATTCATTCGAATCGCTTTCAGGCAGTACTTATACTCAGGATTGATCCTAGACCGTACCCAATAGCCCGTTGTGTTGCTCCAATGTGACGTTGATTAATTACCTACCTATCTTGGTAGTACTTACATTTGTGAACATTTATTTTCAAGGATGAAGCACAAGAGGAGTAAAATGAAATGAATATTTTCTGGAGAGTACATTGAGAACTCACTAAGAATTGTAACCATTTCAAAAGAATTGGCCATTGATGTCTTACTTTAAAAAAACAAGGTCAAATATCCCAATAAAAAATCTTTACTTACGTACATATATTAACTATATATTATATTTATATAAGGCATAATTTGCTAATTGTGGAACTTTTACACTCTCTGCTTGTCTTTTCGCAAATATTTTTCTCTCTCTATTACTAAATGCAGTTCCGGACGTCTAATCCCTGCGTTCTGCTACCCGTAATTCATATTCATAATGTCATTCTATCATATCTCAATAAAATGGCTGTTTTAAGTCTTAATCACAAGTCCCATTAGAAAGCATTCTTAGCTTATTTGGTGATTGATATAGATAGAGATAGAGAATAAAAATAACATTTTTCCATACTGAAATGACTATTCATTTCCCTTTGAAACCAGAATTTATTTTAACAAAGAACATTATTTGTTTCTCCTTTTGAAACTTTGTCTCTTATTTTTAAGATGTTTTAAAAAACGCTGTGCATTACGTTCAATTCACCATCAATTTAGAATGTTTCTGTAACAAAGGTATACTTTGTTTTGTACAAAATTCCTGAATGATACATTGTTGTTCAATGCTATTCGTTAAAATTGCTATTGTGAAAGGAATTTTATTTAGCGTTGATCGTACATTTTGGGCCTTTTCATTCGTTTTCAATTTTTAGTCCTTTATCTCTTAAACAAGCTATAAAAGAAACAATAAAACAACTTAGTGCCTTCAGGGATTCAATTTAAACGTTATCTGATAAATTTATAGACGACTTCATTTCAAAAAGCCGTGAAAAGCAATCAGCTTTAAATGTCAAGCTAGACACGAAACTATTGCAAGAGCAATCTCTTTTATATTGACCAAAACAATCTAATTGCAATTCTGATCCCTTTGGAGGTTTGAAAACTGAGAATCGATAAATTATCAATATTTCACATACAATGAACAGGGCTTTTAATAGATTGGAATAAATTTATAGCAAACGTCTCCATGAAATAAGAGTGTTGTTAGAATTCACAATAATCCATATTGATCTCCACCATTATCAAGGAATAGAAAAAGTAAAAGCTCGTTCTTGAACTAATCACAATTTAGTATTTTACTTCTCACACGAACTTTGAAATGTAAAACTTCAGGAGGTTTTAAAATCTATTTTAATGCTATACATTTGTCCTTATAAAATTCTGTTCCTATGCGCTTACAAATACATACTTCAAGAGCGCTATTTGTTCTGATTCGGGATACTTCATATTCAGCTGTATTAAATTTTGAAAAATGTCTGCATTTCCAAAGTTCCTTGCTGTAGCGAGTCTGGACTCTATAGTGCCGACCACATCAAGATCCCAAAATGAGAATATAGGACTTGAAAGTATAGAAGGAAGTTTACTAGACCTATTGTCACAAGCTTTGAGATTCCGATATAATTTAACTACTCCCTTGGACAAGAAGTTTGGTTCACTTGTTGACGGAAAATGGGGGGGGGGGTATTTCAATTAACGTCACACTGGAGCAACACAACGGGCTATTGGTGACGGTCCGGGATCAATCCCAAAGGGACGGAAAATGGACTGGTCTTATTGGAATAGTTGCTAGAGGTGAAGCTGATATTGGTGTGAGCTACCTAAGCATTACTAAGGAAAGGTCAAGTGTTGTTGATTTCAGTCTCCCGTACACAGATAATGACATAACATTTGTTACCAATTTACCTGAAGAACTGCCCAGGCAAAATCTTTACTTGTACCCATTCGATTTGGCATCGTGGGTGGTTATTTTAATAACAATTTTTGTTGTACCATTAGTATTTTGTAAAATGTATAAATACAAACATGCCTACTTTTATTTCCTGATGAAAAGTTATGGAAACATATTGCGACAGCCTTTGTCTTTGAAAGTATTTGGTAGCAAATTTCCAATTGGGTTGTGGTGGATCTTAGCTTTTGTGGCATCGTCCAGTTATTTAGCAGTTCTTGAATCCTTTCTGACAGTACCACTACGTGAAACTCCTGTTAAAAATTTGGAAGACCTTGCAAAAGCTACTGCAAAAGGAGAATATGTGGTTCTGGCGTTAAAAGGCGCTGCTGCTTTTCCTCTTTTCCGTGAAAGTGGGAAGGATTACTTAATGCAAATCGCTGAAGATATAGAAAAAAATAACTGGTTTACAGATGCGCCATACTCGCTAAATGACTGGGATACAAAAGAATATGGTCGGAAAATATCTATTATAGGAGATAGATTTCACTGTGAATTGCATTTTGGGTCACCTCCTTTATCTACAATATACTTACCGGAAAGTAAAGGTATTACATCGGAAATTGTTATTGCTATAAACAAAGAATTTTGTTGCAAAGAGCATGTAAATGCTGTCATAAAACGAATAAGGCAGTGTGGCTTGTATGAAAAGTTTATTAGAGAAGAAGTGTATAAAACGTGGATTCGACTTTTTGAAAAAAGTTTTAAGCCTGATCTAGAAAGAGAACTTTCACTGAGTGATATTTCAGGTGCTCTAATTGTTCTTTCGATTGGATATACTTTGGCTTTAGTTGCTTTTGTTTTGGAAGTAACTAAAAAAATCTGAAAATTTGCTCTTTTTCGAATAATTACAGAATACTCCTTTCATTTCTAAATACCACCTCTTAAAATCATTCCATGCATGCAGTATCGGATCACATACTTGGCGCGAGGCTATGATATTGTGTTACAGAAGAGCCTCAAAACAGAAAGTATTGCCGTTAAATAAGTATTTTTCAGTTTCCAGCAGAATAGAAAACTTTTTTATGAAATTTACTTTTGATTTAAATTAATTCGTCTACTCTTTGCTGGGGATCTTATGAATAATTTAGTATTGTCACAATCATAAACCATAAAACTACTCAAGTTTTATGGTTTAAAAAAACTTAGGTTTCCTGTTTTAAATAATATTATCTCAACATGTTTTTGTCAACCAATTTGAGAGCACTAACGGATTAGCAGCCTTAAAGTTACCTGAGTCTAGAGCCTAAAAACCAAATTGATCCGCCATTGTCTACATGACAGAATTATCAGAATGTATCTTGAATGAAGAGTTAGTGTACAGGTTAATAATCTTAATTTATTTTATGTCACTAACGGAAAATGCCTCCATTATAAGGTTTTTCCACCATCTCTCATATGTTCCGTGACTTTTACCTTGACTGAAAAAGCTAATTAACCCCACGGAAGAAATTAAATTGCAGAAATGAAAAATTCAAATTGATGATCATCTAAAACATGAGCTGATATCATCAATTTTCTTATTTTAGTTTCCACCATGGAAAGTTGACACTAATTTCATGATTTACATATATATTTCACTTACGTACGTGACACATAAATCGATATTGTTTATATGTTGGTGAATGGAAACAAACGGATATAAACAATATAATATCAACCGCTACGACATTCATCACGAAACTTTAACGCTTAGGTTTAAATATGCTTCATAAGGAACTATGGACTCCATAATATAGTTAAACCAACATAGAAGAGCATGAAATTAATTCTTCAGCATTCTGATTACAGAAGGCAATGAGGAATTTCGAATTGAGTGATCAATGTAAAAAACATTTGGGCGAACGTGAAAATATGCTTAAACGTCAAAGAATATCGAATCGCCTTTGAGCAAGTGCACGAGATATAATTCAAGCCATCTTTCAGATGTTTATTGTGAATAAAGAAACAGAGCATGTGCCGGCTGCTTTAAGTTATTTCTTACAGTTGCTCGGTTTGAAGATCTGTCCCTTGGTTGTGTGTAAAAGTATGAATCCTAAATTATTGATTGGTTAAAATGGTTATCCATCATGATCAAAAACACCAGTCAGCGATTCGACAGTCAATAGCCTTTGCAATTCGGAAGCCCTCGTGATTTACCCTCCAGAGATCTTAGAAAAGTGACTCTACCCACATGGTCCTTCTATTTTATTAGATGGTCGATGATTTTATATTGCTGCAGGCCAAAGTCACATGACGTCACAGACGAATTCCATATGATGTGCGTAAGTGGCATCACATTATCGTTTACTTCACCAAGTTTAAAGCCGATTACATAATCTTGAGGAAGTGGTCTCTATTTTAACTTGTTCATTAATTAATGGAAACCCGTGTAATTTGACTCATAATTATTATACGTGTGACGCTTTAAACAGAAGATTAAAAATATATTCTGTTCAGGGAGGAATAGATGAAAATCAAAATATTGCTCAGCTCAATCAACATTAAAAAATAAGATTCGTATACATTTCAATCCTTAGACTACTTCGTAAAGTGAATATCATTTCAGTTAGTTATGAAATTGATATTTTTGTTCCAGAAATTTATATTTTTTTTATCATTCCAAATAACTCATAGAATTGAAATTTTCGATTAACGAGAGATTTTCCCAGATATCTTTGGGAAATGAAATATAATTTATGGAAATTATACTCTTTTCCTTCCATTCTGTTTATTTTTTAATAAATAATCACATTTATTAATAGCACGATAGTTTTGATTATGCGCTTAAGTGAATATATGTTTGTAAACGAAATAATCTTGCATTGCAGTATTTGGCGCCAATTTTATTTACCTATCCGGCATGAGCGTCATTAATTGGATTTTGGGCTTCAAGAGACTCGAGATAAGCACAACTGATAGATTCAGGATGATAGATTTCTGATATATTCCATTATTTTGATCTGTGAACATTTTGTTTTTAATATTCATTCAATAGAGCATAACTTATTCAGACTAGATTTCAAGAGATACGCTGCTATTTTAGTTTTTTACAAGTAAAAGTAAACTTTAGTTAAACCATGCTGATATGTCGTCGTTATCAAATGCTTCCACCGTCATCTCACTGATGGTGTTTTCGGTATTAAACTTTTAAATGATTTTCAATTACCAATAAAATACTTTTTATCGAGAACTCATTTTATTTGACGTCCTAACATCACTGAATAATATAACAAAAGATTGAAATTCAGTCACTTATAACTAAATACACTGGCTTGCAAAACTTAAGGAAAAGTAAGGTTTTCATCCACTGCTTTGGAGTAAAGTGCGCTGTATATGGGAAAGTTATACAAAAGATACGGCAAGCATTACCGGACATATGGGTAAAACCAAAACCATAACAAGAACAGAAGATAACAGTAAAAATGTCTTCAAACTGAAGTGGTAATACTGCTATGAAACAGAAGGATAACTGTGAAAACTTAAATAACGCATGGAAGTGCTCCACACGGAAACATTATTGTCATGGCCTAAGTTAAATTATATAGAAGTTTTGTAAATAAATAAGTGTTACTATTCATAATACAGGCCACTTGCTTAAATATACTACATTTCACGAGACAGAAATATTAAATATCGTGGATATGAATAAAACTATGCAACAAATTTAGAAAAGGTCTTTTCGGTATTAATTTCATGACTTGTTGACTTGATAACTTGTTGAATTGATAACTTGTTCATTTGATAACTTGTTCATTTGATAACTTGTTGACTTGATAACTTGTTGACTTGATAACTTGTTGATTTGATAACTTGTTCATTTGATAAATGTGTTTAACATTGTATCATACTTTCTACATGAAATAGCAGTCATTTAAGACTAGCATGTTAATACAATGAACTAATCACCTATCTCAATACTTTTCACGGAAAATTCTCTCTTCCTATAGCATATATCACTATGGGATATTCAAACTATGTTACTAAAATGGGACAAAGACATTTTAAATTTCAAGAAACAAAAAGATACATCTTTATAATAATAAAGATATATATTTTTGTTTCTTGAAATATACATGAAGATATGAATGAAAAGATATGATAACTTAAATCTATGATTAATGAGTAACTTAAATATATGAAATATGGGAATTTAATATGTATATTAAAAATGTGTATGATGGTGAATAAATAGTAGGCTTCTTAAATGTATGATCTAAAAGGAACTTGGATTATTTCACACTAAAACTGGTCAAATGAGCCTTCATGCAGCACAAAATTGACGGCAACAATCTGAGTTCAATGCATACTTGTATTGGGCTCGGATTGTCACCACTTACAATTTTTTTCTGCGTGGCTTCTACTTTTAACGAATTACAAATTCACTGTGATTCTTTTCACTAACAAACAAGGCTATTGGGCCTTAACCTTTTGGGGTTATGTTTGTTTAAACAAATCACTTAGTTGGTGAAACTTGTGGGAAATATATAATATTTTGCCTTAACCAACTGGTAGTGAACCAAAAAGTATTTGATTATCTGTTGCAATTAACAAGCTAACTGAATCAACTTTGGAAAGAATGCAGCAGAATTCGCATTCTTTACTTACTTATTTTAGAAGAGTCCATCCTCGATTCTTTTTGCGAGAAAAAAAATTTCGACCTAAGATGAGCATTTTCCAGGATATAATGCAACTTGTGTTTAAGCGAAGAGTGGACAGTAGCACACTCTTCATACCAAAGTATCAAAAACTGTGGCAGATAGCTTCTTATTTGCTTCGCTCTTGTCCTTTGCACTTCTTTTTTCCTTGTCTCAGCCCCTCATGTAACGTTTTCTGGTTCTGACAGACTCATGAATAAATAATAGGGGCACTATCCTCTTGGCGAATGGAACTTTTGTGTACTTGTCACCACTGGGCCTGGGTCGCAACTTGTGAGGGGTGCTGTAGCCCTTTCATTGTAAACTGGCCATTGTTATACGTGCGTTGGATTCGGTAATATAGGAATATTTAGGGAGGAAACAATTCCGTATTCACTGGTTCCTTAAAAGCTTTTTAAATCAATATTATATGAACGCAGACCATCTTAGACTCATCACTATAACAAATGCATATTCTGAATAATAGAAGCGTTAGGGCTTAAGTTTTGAAAAAAAGTAAGCTTGCGTTTGAAGTTTAAGTCATTGCGTGAAATTTGGTTATACTTATAATTGAAACTTTTGGTTACATATTATAGTTAATTGAATGTTTCATGTATAGCAATGCGGATCAAAATTAATTGTGGATACTTCTAAGAATACTCGGTCCAGCCAAAGACCGTCGTGTACACGGGGGCTGAAGCACATTAAATTTGTCGTGGCCTTAAACGTCCTCACGTTGGCACAGCGCTGAAGTTTAGAGAGTGGGGTGCCAGCTCAGGTATTTTTCTCGTCATATGACCGTGGTTCAAAATTACGAGGCGTTGTAATTGATCTTTCCCTTCGGGATTGATCCCGGACTGCCGCCAATAGCTCGTTGGGTTGCAAGTGGCAACGTTTAATTCTACCTACATCTAAGAACACTCGTATGGTACAATTTATTGGTACGTGGATGTTAATTTTCATAGCCATATGAAGATTTCGACTGGTTCAATGAATAACGAGCCAGGTAAAAAGTAACTTTAATAAAAATTCATCAAAAATTAAATAAACTGACTAATCCACCAACGTAACGTCTTTTCTGAGAAAAAGGCTTAACATTAATTTTAATATCTCAATCTTCATCTCCATCGCTGCATTCTAAAGATATTTCTATTCGCAACCAGCACACGCAGCACGACTGAAAGAAAAAATAATTAAAATTTGATCCATTGCCAGACCCACGCGACTTATTTTCACAAATAGATTGAGGCCACCACAAACTCATACATTATTCAACAAATTATTCGCGCGTTTTATTATTGTGTTTCAATTAACAACTCATAAAAACTAGTTGTAGTGATTGAAGGCAATCAACGTTATGCCCTGTAAGAATTTACAATGAATAAAACTAGTAACTTACTCACTTCTTGCTCATCCCACTAGGCCTGTTCCGAGCTAGACCAGATCCAAAAGACTGTTGTGCCTGATTACGCTGAAAGCCAGCACCGACCTTTTTAAAAAATCCTCCCTAGCGATTCCAATACAGGGAAGAATGTGATCAGGAAAAGCCAAGGCTGCCATGGTGTTGTTGCTAATCTCCACGTCTAGCTCCAGCTAGACCAAATCACAAGTCCATTCACCCGCACAAAGTCATACACCAAAATAGGTTCAGAAAACGTCGTCTCGGGACAACTCCAGGCACTCGAGAATGTGTGCTGGGGAGGCCTGGTTAGACTGGCATTTAAGGCAAACAGGATTAACCTTGCGACCACAGTAAAATGTGAGACACCTCAAGTGGCCACTGAAAAAGTACAATAGCGCTGTCTGAATATGTCTGTCGCAATTGAGAGCAAGAGATCTTCCGGAGTGATCTCCGCGATACCAAGAGTGTACCGGAGGAACGATCCATATACGTGGTGCAAGCTGGGAATTTTTTATTTATTTCTTAATGTGGTTTGAGCGAGTGATTCATTTTTAATGATTCATTGATGATTCATTCAATGATTTATTGATGACTCATTTTAATGACTCATTTTAATGATTCATTGAACGAGTTATTGATTTTTAATTTAATAACTCATAAAAACACCATTTTTTATGAGTTTTTCATGAAAGACCACTTTTAAATAAGCCCTTATGAGCCTAATTTTTTTATCGTATACACTCCTACATAGCCGCAATTGAATAATTAAGAATTGGTTTGTAGAAAATTAGAAACATACAGGTTTTTGTACGCATATATTTGTATTCGTAAATATCAAAATGATCGTAAATTTGTTTCAAATTTGGTTTATATTCAGAGATTATTTCAAAACTAATATGTGAATATTTCAGCATTTCTTTTCGAAATAGATATTTGACAATACCTTCTTAAGTACTCAGTGTATAGATATTGAATAGTTCAAAATTAGTAATTTTGGGGACTGCTAATTTCAAGTTTACACAAGAGTATTACACTATCATGATATACAAACATTTCCTTAAACAATTGACGAGTGATTGAAATTATTCGTTGAAAGCTTTCAAGAAAGTTCGGTGGTAAAATACTGAAAGTTGAATATTAAAGGAAATCTTTATACAATTTGTGGAAATAATAATTTTTTATTAAAGTGACAATTTATATTTTCTATTTCCATTTTCCTTCCCCTTGGAGTAATAAGGCAGTTTTGTCTCAACGATATATCTCGTCCTTAGCAAGATTTTTCAGTTCTTGGACGAGATATCTCGTCGAAACCCTTGGATGGTTAAAAAGTGCCTCACTTTGGGCCATGACACTACAAAACAGGAATTCGATACATTCAACTTAGGAGCTAATATTTACCGATAAATTAATTTTTCTACTATTCCCATTCCTTCTACCAAACAATTAAACTCAAAGACTGAACGTCCCAATTTCAACAAACCCCCTTATCTTCGCATTCCAGATCTTCGAAATTTCCAGCCGGGAAGTTTTCTTCTGCGACAGCCCAGAGGCATAATCAGCCTCTTGCCTAATTGGCTTCGAAAATAAACTACCCCAGACGAATCCTTTTCACCTTCTGATAGCTTACCGTCCACCCCTGTCGTCTCCATGTCATTTGTCGTCACCATCCCAATTCCAAGAACGTGTTCGATTAGCCCGTCGGGCCAAACAATGGTGTAACTTACCTCCCTATCACTTCCAGCAGGCAGGCTTAAGTCGACATGGGAAAGTATTAAATGGGCAGAACGACACCTACTGGAGCAAATCCTGTTATTGTGTACTCATGCAGTAGTGACGGGGCATGCTTTTTGGTTTCAGCGTCGAGTGGAGGAAATTGTCCATGGATTGGACAGGCCAAATAGGCTGTTGATTAATCCACAGAAATTGAATGGCTTACGATAAACTTCTTTATCCACGAAACTACTTTTTTAAATGCAATTCAAAGCTTGATAGATTTTAATAGCCACTATTTTGAACTTATAATATTAAAAATATAAATTCGAAATAGTGACCGGAAAGTAATAGATGGGCAGAACGACACCTACTGGAGCAAATCCCGTTAATGTGTACTCATGCAGTAGGGACGGGGCATGCTTTTTGATTTTGGCAGAGTGGAGGAAATTGTCCATGGCTTGGACAGCCAAATAGGTTGTTGATTAATCCATAGGAATCGAATGCCTTGTGCTAAATTTCTTTATCCACGAAACTTAACTTTTTTTAAAAAAAATGTAATAGAAAAAATTAAAAGTTTGATAGATTTTAAATAATTATATTTGGAATTCATACTGTTAAAATTTTCAATAGACACTGGAAAGCATAACATTGGCAGTGCGATTCCTACTGGAGAAAATTTTGTTATTATGCACTCATGTAGTAGCGAGGAGGTTCATGGTTTTGATATCGAGTGGAGAAAATTGTTCATGACTTTGACAGGTCAAAACTAAAAAGTTGATAATTGATCCACAGAAATCGATTGCTTTACGATAAAATCCTTTTTCCATGAATAAAATACTACTTCTTTAATAGAATAAATTCAAAGTTTAATCTATTTTAATAATCACGATCAATATTTAGAATTCTTACTCTTAAATATTTCAAAAGATCAAAAGATATGTTTGTATGGTCATTGGTTTTCAAATAATGTTTAATTGTTAATAAAGGAATATTGATATATTAGATTTTTTTCAACTATAAACTTTCAATATTAAAATTTCGTTTTAAGAGAACAATTTCTGAATTACATTTTTTTCATCTGCTTACGAGAAAATAATTACAGAAACTAGATATAAAGAGCTATACTAAAAGCAAATGAGAAATCCATTTTGCTCCCTAGTTTGAAAATTTTGGTTCAAAATGCTGCCTAACGTATGCTTTTTCATAGTGTTTAGTGCTTTAGTATAAGAATATTTTAACTCTACAATTGAGTGATACACTTGCCAAAATAGTTAATTTTATTTATATGTATAGAAACTATTATGTGAATGAAAATAACGACAATACATGGAAAGCTAATGCCCTTAGAACCTATCGTTTCGTGCTAATTTCTCAAACGTTTTGACACCATATGTTATAACTTCTGCACAGCTTATCACATTTGAACCAAACTTCATATATACACATTTTAGTATGAAATAAATAGTCTGGAATTTTTATCACAATAGGATCGTAACTTCAAAAGTTTGTTTGGAAACTGCCCACCCTAAAACCAGTGATAAAAATATTAGTCCAATAATAGCACATTTCTATCTTATAAACTCCAATTTAAGATTAACATTTCATCACCTATTCCCACAACGATTTACACCGAGAAAGCGCATTTAACATAACCGAAAAAACAAGTCACCTCGACTAGACGAAAAACAAAGTCGGCGACAGGAGATTTAATTCGTATCCATCACAACATTGAGTATGACCTTCCAGGCGCATCTTAAATTAAAAACCATAAAACTTCGGTGCATCTCAAACCCCAGGACACCCAGCCGCATGCACTGAAAAGTCCAGACTCCAAATCCTGATACTACTCCGGGAAGGGACGAATTCCCGGAGGGGCTATTGTGCAGACGTCCTGCTGATGAGTCATTTCAACAATTCCCGGACTCTTTAAGACCAGGGAATCTTTTCCTGTTTCGATGGATCACGTGATTTCCCACAGGAGATCCTGGTATCTCCCCCTCTTCCATCTCCTTATTTTTTGTGCCAACGCTTACAGATTTTTTGTCCTTTTTCCCTATTTTTTCCCTTTGTGCTATTACGACTAAGATCATTTTCTGCGCCATTACATAGAAACAACTTAGTTAGCAAGCAGGGAAGGGAAAAATGGAATACCTACATTTGTGGACTGGGAATGAAGGAGTGTAGGGAAATAGGAATTGTGACAGGGGATTTTTTTGCACCCGTATAATCAAGTGATTCCGTTGCAATTATATTTTAAAGTAGCGAAAAGGGGGACGAAAATTTGTTTGACTTGATTCGTTATGTTCGAGTGGGGATTTCTGCTTTTGAATGGATTGCTTCTGGATTTTCCCGAATTGTGAGGCACTTAGGGAATCAGTTTTTTTCTCTCTAGTACCACTTGTTAAATCCTAAATCTTTTTTCCCGTCGAAACAATGCGATTGCAGCTAATTATAAAGAGAATGAAGATGTGGAATGTACCGAAGGGAAAACAAAAACTTGTTATTTCAATTAAGCAGTAGTCCCCTGTACCTTTGTATATTTTATATAGGGTATATTTTTCTCTTAATTTCAACCAATTTCTCATTTTCTTCAACTGCATTGACGCTTATATCGAAGAACATCTACCTATTTACCTAAACATATTCAAAATGTAATTTTATTAAAGTATAAAAATTTTAACAAAAATGAGTGCTCAAAACTGCAGTGAAGCTTATATCGAAGAACATCTTCTTATTTACCTAAACATATTCAAAATGTAATTTTATTAAAGTATAAAAATTTTATTAACAAAAATGAGTGCTCAAAACATTTGTTCGAAAATACATGATGGTCATGAAGTCGGCGTGGTTGCTCTGAAATATTGACTTGGTTGGCCGATTCAGCATCCTATATCGCCTCGTTTGATGACATAATATCTTATTACTGGATAGATGTGTGAATGCACATTTCAATAGAGTTCCGACAAAAATGGTGAAATCGTCAATGTCCACTACTTTGTTGCGCGGACCAATCAGATGATGAATGTTCGTTTCTATCCGGCAGACGAAAGTAGTCTAATGGTCACCTTACTACCAGTTTAGATCACATGATTCTGGGCATATAAAAGGGTTACCCACTACTCACTCTACTTATATATTTCCTCTATGGTGCAGTGTGTGAAACAAAGCTTGTTACAGTCAAAGCAAATTGTTACGCAGGCTGTCACAAGAAACAGGTCTGCCATATTCAACCTGACAGAGGGCTGCAAAAATGAGTAAACTAAAACCATATCGTGTTACCGTTGTTCAGGCACTTCGTATTCAAATTTCAGATTGAAATGTTTTCCCCTTACAAAATTTGGGCTGTCCGGGTGAATTACCCTGTATTAAGCAAGATTTGTAAAATTACGATTCTAACCTAATCTTTTCGAGACAGGTGTCTAATTTTCATCATACGTTTACAATAGTATTCTTGAAAACATGTTACCTGGATCACACATCCAATGTTGCATTGTTTTACTTTACATTTTATTGTAAACATTCGAGCGAAATTAAGGGAAAACAGGAACTCCCCTTTCATAATCCCGCTGTTATTTAACATCATTAATCTGTCATATCGAGACATTTGTTTGAACTAGACTTAATTTGCTTCAAACATCATATTCTACTTTTGGTAATTGCTTTTTTTCCCGATTCGCTCATTTTCCATCGATTTGTTAATATATACCGTGGGATTTGACTGAAGTAAACAGTATGTAAGTCAAGAAATTAATCTGAAAGAATCTATCGCAGTAAATTAAACTCCTTGGAGCGAGGATACTTTATCAAGCTCAAAGCATATTTGAACACTTACTAATTAAGAACTCTACTTCTTAAATAAACATGTATACATATACTTTTCAAAATAGGAGTAAATATTTGCACTGTTAATTTGGTCCACAGAATCTTGAACTTGTTCCACAATGCCAAGTGATTATTTTCTTCCAATATAGAAATTTATATTGACTATTTTTATAAAATAAAGTTCATCCATACAAATAGACATTCAGAATTTAGAAGTTTTAAAAATAAAAACATTGTGCATATTTCTTGAAAAGATTCATGCACAATGGCATGGTTCATTGCCAATTCAATTGATTCAGATGAAGCGAAGTATTTCCATTCAGAAAGTATATTCACTTGTGGAAGATATATTTGCGGCAATATTTGAGGAATGTGGATACTGAATAGTACATATACATAGCTTTCTATTATAGAAATATTTCTTGAAATAGAAATATTATGTAAAATGATAAGTTCAGGTGAGATTAACCAGAAATTTCTTATAAAATTACCGATTACAGCTTTTCAAATATTTTTGGTTCTAGTTTTACCGAAGTATTAACGCTTGTAAAAGGAAGATATTATTTAGAAGTAATTGCTTGTGACCCGAGTAAATTATTCTGTTCATTAAGGAATAGCGTATATTTTTTTAAAGAATGTAACTCAGCATATTCATAATTACTATTCATACTATGGATCAACCAATATATTTCGTTGAATTGTCCTTCAGGATATCTAGCGTCCCATTCACTGTAAAAATATCTTCCAACATATATCATTGAATTGAACAGCTATTTTCAGGATATTTGGCGCACCACCACCCATGAAAGAGTTAAGTTATCAAAATTTTCAGTATGCAAAATTTTCAGTCTACTTATCAGAACACGTTATCTCATTGGACTGCATGTTATCTCATGTTATCTAATTGATCGATAACATGTTATCTAATTGATAGATAATATGTTATCTAATTGATCGATAATATGTTATCTAATTGATCGATAATATGTTATCTAATTGATCGATAATATGTTGTCTCATGTTTCCTAACTGAACCTTCAGAGAGCTTTCAGGGTGTCTGGCGCTCCATTGATACTGAAAGAGTTTATTTAAGATTTCAGGATGCCTCTGCATATCAAAACATTATCTATCAACCAAAATAGTTCATTGAATATTTAATTTCCTTCAAGATATCTGGTGTCCCACCGACTCGGAAAGTATCAACCAACATATTCATTGAATTGAACAGACGAGTCTTCACGATGTTGGGCGTACCGCCAGCTTTGAAAGAGTTAAGTTATCAAAGTTACCAGTATACCTCTACTTATCAAAATATATTATCTTATTGAACTATGCAATCGAACCCTGAGATATCCTTAAGGGTGACTGGTGTTCCACTGGCTTTGAAAGAACTAACCTATTTGAGATTTCAGGATACCTCTACATATAAAATCATATTATTGATCAAACAATATATTTCTTGAATTGTCCGCCGTTCAGGATATCTGGAAACCCACCGACTCAAAGTTTCAATCAACATATCTCATTGAATTGTACAGATGAGTCTTCAGGATGTTTGCGTACCACCAGATTTTAAAGAGTTCAGTTATCAAAGTTTTCAGTATGCATCTACTTATCAAAACATATCCCATTGAACTATACAATATAACCCCGAGAACCTTCAGAGTCTGGCGTACCACTGACTCTAAAAAAGAGTTAATTTATTTCTCTTCAGAAAACCTCTACATATCAAAGCATATTATCCCAATGAACTGTACAATCGAACCCTCATAGAACCTTCAGAGTCTGACGTACCACTGACTCTAAAATACATTATTTAAGTTTTCATGATGCCGCTACATATCAGAACATATTATCCCAATGAACTGTACAATCGAACCCTCATAGAACTTTCAGATACTCTGGCGTAATTAAAACTAAATTAACTATTATTAAAACTAAATTAACTATTCCAGTCAGTGGCGTGGCCACTGACTGGAATAGTTAATTTAGTTTCGTTTTCAGGATGACTACATATCAAGACAAGATTATCGACCAACCAACATATATCATTCGATTGTACAGTAGAACCTTCAGAGAAGATGGAAAGCTCTCTTCCTGCTGTAAAATTTATTCTCAGCAAACTGCTAAGTTCCCTACCCTTCCATTCATCATGGAACGGCTGGAGATGCAATTCCTTCGAAACCGTCTTCGAAAGAAACACCGCGTCTGCCTACATCCCAACCCTTTCGAACCCACGAGCGATAAGGTGTTGGAGAACAATACATTTATCAATTAAATTACTTCTCAGGTTCGATGTCTGTCCCATTCAAACACTTCCCCCAGCACCACCTCTCAGACGAGCGAGGAGGAAGGGAACAGGCTCCATTAAGGTCTTAAGTTGTGGCACCATTAAAGGAAGTTGTCGCAGATTTACTCCGCTCTCAATGAGAGAGCGAGAGTTGCCATCGACAAAAAGAGAAATATACTTTTAGAATTTAGGAGAAAATTCGAAGTTTTCTCATCGACTGTCTTCCTCTTAACACAGGGCAGATAAATGAGTTTTCGCAAGAAATTAAGGCTATTTCGGGGAAATGAGCTTAAACTAGTTTTGTTGAAAGTTCCTCCGTCCATTCGACTTGAAAGTCAATTTTGGGATAAATTAGGAATTGCATTTTTTCCTGTTTAATTGTACACTTGAGTTTGGGGGATTCGATTTCCTCCAGGAGCAAAAATCGCGCTTGTATTTAATGCAATTTCGTTCTTCCTCAATTTGAGCTGGATGTTAATGCAAGTGATAAATAAAATGGATACGTTCATAAAGTGAAATTAAGTGCTATCAATTAGGATTCGTGAATGTGAGATGTCTGTTGGAACTAAAAACTGTATGAACAGTTTGTTTTAATAAACAAAATAGCTCTTCAATTAAGGAGTATTGAGTCTGCTTTTAAAATATAAGTTGATCATATGTGTTAGCCTTAAACGTTACTTGAAAATAAATTTGGTAGTGATAGATGCTAATTGAATCTGTCAAAACAAACTAAATTCATCTGGGGAAATTGAATTATTTTTATTTCCCTTACTCTATATAAATATTAGATCATATATACTATTGGCATGCAATAATTTCAGCTTACTAATGATGAATAATATCTGAAAAATAAGTATTTTTCCCCGAAATATCGTCATTTTGAATGCAAAACTTTTTTTAACTTATGAATTTGAGTGTAAATCAAAAGTCACTTAAAGGGATAACTAAGAATAAACATAAATTAAATATTATATCTGAGGTGAAAAATCCTTATCTTTACCATTGAATTACCTGAAAATTAATTAGAATAAAAAGGGTTCTCATAATTATTCTACTTCGGTTCTAAATCAGTAAAGGTTTAATACCCCATTTAAAAGTCAAACTGTACATACTAACCATGTTTATTTATTAAGAAAATTATGTTAGCGTGAGTATAATTAACTACTTTTATAGAAAAGATTATTAAGTGTGTCTTTTTAAATAAATATTTCTTTTTTGTGTGAAAAATTTGTGCGTCATTTCAAATTTCACTTTTCTCAATCGCAACCATGTCAACCACAATATTTTTGGAGCAATTACTGTAATTTGTGTACATTTATATTTCGAATTATCTATTGCCTTTATCATTCAAACGAAATAAAATTATAAAATTAAATTATGTAAAAAAGTCATGTCAATTTTAAATAAACATCTATCTTGACTGTTCATAACGGTTCGAAGTTCACTTCAAGCCTTAAGTCCGTCTTCGGATAAAAAATAAATAATCGTTGTTGCAGATTGCTTATTGAGGGTTGAGATGTTGCGCAAGGACCCCTTTCGACTAACACCCCTCTCGACATCTCTCAGGAAGAAATAGAGAGGTAGTGTTTACACTTTGCGTGGCATGTGACAACCAGATGGGTTTTTGAAGGCTGATTTGTAGGGTCTAATGTTCTGAAGCTCCTAGAAGCTTACAGTAACTAGATTTCATTTGTGTTTAACTTATATATACATATGTCCAATAATTAAAGATGATACTTTATTCGTATCAAACAAGGTCACCAGATCTCAATTCAATGGTGCATGCTTGGGATGTTCTATTACAGCCAACACAGCAACACCCAAGACCGCAGAAGGGCAAAGATATCATCTAATGCGTGAAAAGAACTCCTTGCCACATTAACTCTTGTTCAGCCTTGTGGAAAGCATGTCTGCACGTTGAAAAGCCTGTATTATTATCAGAGGCCAGCACATTCCCTATTAGGTTGCTTTTACAAAGAAAGAATGTTTTATTCTCAAAAAATTAAAACATACAATATGTTTACCTATTTTTTTCGATTTTTCCCTATTAGGTTATTCCCTATTAGGTTGCTTTTACAAAGAAAGAATTTTTTTTTCTCAAAAAACTAAAACATACAATGTGTTTACCTATTTTTTTCGATTTTTTTTTGTTCCCTGTAGCACCACAGGGCGTGTGGTTGTTCTTATTTTAATCCACATAGCTTCTGGAGTATTCATTTGTCATTTTAGGTAGTTTGGTGCAGGTACTTGGCACGGGATTCTCATCTCGGATTACATTATCCTTAATTTTTGGACACGAGTGTAGATGCATTATAAACATATAAGCAATTAAATTATTCTCTATGAGTTCTTTAGGTTCATGTTGCTTGCTTTGTTTATGCAGTGTTTTTCAAAATATTTAATCGTAGAACGGCAAACCAAACAGCATGAATGAGTAAACTATTATCTCTGAGCTGCAAAGAAAGTAGAATTATATACGGTTTTTTATGTAAGGGCACCATTTTATTTTGGAACAACTTATAATTAAAACATTTTAATTTTATTTTTTTACATACTGTTTACAGAAATAATTGCAATAGGCGATTTGAAAAGGAAGCATTATTGGATCAATTCTTTAAGAAAGCTAATGAAAATTTGTGAACTGTCAATTGTGAACGATATCGTGTAGTGTAAAAAGAATTCTTCCTATCTGAAACCGATGTGTTTTCAACAAGATGGAGCAACATTGTCACCATACTGTGGCAAGTTGAAAAGCAACAAACAATACGAAATGGAACGATTTACCGAACAGTCATTTGTGGGGATCAAACAACCACAGTGATTGAATATGGGATTAGTGTACTTGCTGGCATTGGTCAGAACATTGGATATGAAGCTAGATTTTATTGTTGTGGAGCTGCCGACAAAGGACAAAACTGTGAATTTCTTAGAGGAACACTAGACATCTGAAAAAATTCTGAGAGTAAATGACGGGGAAAAATGAGCTCCTCGATAAACTAAAGTGAAAGCTAAAAAGTGATTAAGTGCCTCGTAGCTCCATTCTCATCTCAACGTGCCCTGCATCAGCGACACCCCACCACCCAATGACAAAGACCAGTCGGTGAGTACGCTCTCCTGAATTCCCTTCTACACATATTCGACCCCTCACTATAACCTGTACATAACCGTGATGCCACCTCCACACCGATACCACATATTGACGAAATGTTCACGAACTTAGTGCTTGTATGATAAGTGTGAAACTCAAATCAGATTTGTATACAGCATATTTATTCGATGTAATGATAATCCTCTGTACATATACAGAGGCTGTTCGGACATTTTTTGAACGATTTTGATGAGCTGTAAAAAATTGTATGCTATGAAAGAATTTATTTTCACAGCAGTTAAATAGTTAAAGTATGACTTATCGTCTGCTAACACAGAGTTTTGTTTACTTTCAAAATGGCGCTTTTAAATAAGCAATGGATGGAAGGCTACGTTTCCTCTCTTTCCGAAGAGAATTGTGCTTATTCAATTATTCAAAAACGCTGTAAAAGTCATGGTTTTTCGATATCTAAAAGTACGATAAGTAATATTATTAATGAGAAAGGAAAAAACGTAAAAGTGGAAAAATACTTCCAAAAAAGTATCCAAAAAGAAAAAAATTCTGAGAATATTTGTAAGGTAAGATCTTTAATTTTAAAAGAGAATCCTCCAAGTCAAAGGACTATAGCAAAGTGAACGTGAGAACTTTCTCTAAGAGATTTATGATCGTTGCCGGTTTTGCATATAATGGAAAATTAAAAGTAAAAAGAGGGGGGAAATGTAAAAATCAACTCCCACATATTATCAAGACCATATTTTATCACCAATATTCAAAAAATAAATACCATATCTTTACCCACAGTGCCAACAATCAGTAGAACTGCATCAAGGTAAAGCAAGCAGCCACACATCTAAATCGACTATTAAATTCTTGGAAAAAATGGAACAAGAAACTGGTATCAAGTCAATACCCTTTAATGATATTCCTGCTAAATCTCCAGATGTTTTACCCATGAACTTTTGTGCTTTTGGACTTTTAAAAAGGACATTATCGAAACGTCGACCGAAAACCATTCAAGGACTGCAAAACTGTGGAGCAAGAATGGGACAAAATACCACTGTAGATACTACAAAAGTCATTATTATCATGGAAATTAAGGTGTAGAAAGATAGTTAACAATAAGGGCTATCAAATGGAACATTTAAAACAGAAAAATTTCATGTAAAAAATTGAGCTTCAGTCCATTAAAATCGTTCAAAAAATGTCCGAACAGCCTCTGTATGTATCGTATATGCATAATTGCAAATGATCGAATAAGTTAATACCTAAATTTGCAACGCATTGTAAGTCTTTGTAACAAACAGTTCGTGCACCCATGCGAATTTTGAAAAACGCAGTTCCTGACTCAATAAAATCCGGTGATATCGATTGTTCCCCTGATTTGACCTCAAAGTATTTTTCTCTACGTGGCTACTTAATAAAACGAGGCTACACTAACAAGGCGATAACGATTCAACAACCTAATCAAAATGTTCCCGAGAAAATTGAACAAATCTCCCTGGAAATGTGCTTAAAAGTCAAAGAAAACTTGGTCGAAAGAGCCCGTATTTGCAGCATACTGATTTAACCTGTGTAGTAATACGGACAATTCCATAACCAATGTCATTAATTGAGTAGAAAATTTGTAAAAAAATTGCAACAAAAAATTTTTACTTAAAAGTTGTTACGAAACAAAATGATATCCTTACATAGAAAACATCTTGTTTCTTTCTTATAGACGCGTCATAGTTGACGCAATGAAAAATTTGCATTCTGCTAAACTCTAAAACACCACAGATGCAAATTATAAATGTTCCCAAGTAATTTAAAGGAAGAACCCATTCATTCGGATACGTATGAGGGAATCTAATTATAAATCTAATCAGTCGGATCATTTGTTCAGCCATTTCGTTGGCAAAAATTTCTTTACAACCCAACTTTTAACCAGTGTCTGAGTAAATATAATCTTCTTTCTCTTTAATTATGTAGGTACCACTATAATTTATGCACTGCAATAATTATAGTTAACTTCAGTTATTTCAGCTTCTAGTTAGTAATTAAGTTAAGAATAATAAACTGGTTTAGAATTGCTTTCAGAATATTCAGGGCTATAAACTCATGGTGAGGGCGAGTCTATTATATAAGGAAAGACATAATTACTTTGGTTTCTTAAGGAAAATGTCCACACTGATAATGCCTAAAACAGTATTCTTGGAAACAACACTTGTACTCTTTTCCTTTTATCTTTAGTAAGTCCTTACTTACAGGAACAATGAATGCGTTATAAGCTTAATTGCTATGTTCTGTATCTTATATAAATAAATACGAGTGTCTCTACCTTATTTCAATCGAAGAATATACCATTAAGTTAATGGAATGAGCCATTTTACACCTAGCCAGGGTTACTATCTATGCAGTATCCATTAATTTTGTTGATAACTCTCCTGGTGGTTGCTTCGACGAGGTATCACGTAATTAGAAAAATGATGAGCAGAACTTTATAAACGATGTATCTCGTCACTAGAGCAATTGATCAGATCCTGATAGACGGGAGGTTTAATTCTTTGCTTTGTCACTGGTGTACCTAAAGGATGGCGAAAAGGCTTAAATTGTGTAAGATTTATTTTATTTCCAGGGTTTGGATTTGAACTTTTTACAAGCGTGTTTTACAAAGCATCATAAATAAATAGTTTCAATAAGATGTTTTTAAAGCTTTGGAGCAAAACGGGTGGGTAATTAATAATATTTTCCTTTCAATCAAACAAATTAAAACTGTTTTTTATCGAATCAGAGCAAAATTCTATTTTTTGCCGATATTTTTTTTATGTGCCGCAGAAATTTAGTAATTTCGGATAGGATTTTTGTCTTGAGATGACAAAGGTTGAAAATCAATACTTTAGATGCATGGTAGCCATCTTGTAATTCGTGTAATGCTCTACCCTGCGAAATTCACGTTTTGAATGACCAAGTTTAAAAAAAGAACCATTTGGAAACACGTTAAATAGAGCTCTCTACACTTAGGCGCAAAAGTTACGGACTTGCATCCAGTTACAGACTACGGTAAATTCCTCGACGAAAAATGTTAATTTCGAATATCCTATAACCCTTTAAAGTTTAGCCAGGGAATTTTGAATTACCCTGAATAATTAAAAATATAAATTAATCAAGGATTGATCATTGGTAAATAGGTTTTATTACGTATTTGGATTAATATATTTCGCAGAAATTATGGAATGAATGATGCTTTTATAAGAATATTTTTTTAAAGAGAAGATTTTTACAGTTTCTTGCGAATATTAAATCTATGATTTCTAATGGATATGAATTAAAGACGGACTAACATTTACCTTAACTCATTGTGTATTAATTTATCTATTATTAAGTAAATATATTATTATATTATTTTCTTATTTTATTCCTTTCAAAAACAAGTCCGAATGAGTATTTTCGAGAATCGTCATTAATTAGCTTAGCATCTATCGGTTGGTTGATTTGGGTTTTATGGCGCAAGATAAAAAAGAGGATAAGCTGCGCCAAACACAAGATATTAAAATTAGGAGATGTAGTCACCACTTTCAAGTCACAAATCCACCATATGGAAATGTAATGAATAAAACCAATTGAAATACATAAAAATTAATTAAGAATATAAAACCTCAGCCTGTAAAATCGTATATATATATTTTTAGAGAGAACTAAGATGGGGTATCCCCATCTCAGTTCTATAAAACTTGATGAAATTAAATTTAAAATCTTAGATATGTGGTAAAAATCCAGAACCATGAAGAAATCTAAAAAGCAATGGATGGGGAGGTTGACCCAAAAGGTCTGATAAAAGTGGTAATGAAGTTTTAAAAAATTGTCTATAAAGATGTCTAAGAAATGTACAAGAAGTTAAAATATGACAAATGGAGAGCGGATCTTGGCAATGCTGGCACGATGGAGTGGTTTCCCCGACCAATAAAAATCTATGAGTGATTCGTGAATGGCCGATGCGAAGACGAGTTAGAATGACGTCGAACCGTCGAGATGGTAGTGACGGTAGGGGTGAGATTGTCGGCTGGATGTTGTGGAGCTTGTTGTTGTTCTGCTCACTCCAGTCTTCGCGCCATTCGTTCCATACGATGTCCCGTACAAATTGACGTAGATCATCGTATGGAATACGAATATCAAGTGGAATCACTGCAGTTTTCGCTGCATCATCGGCCAGTTCATTGCCGATAATACCGACGTGTCCCGGTATCCAACAAAAAATGATACCGAAGCCACGACGGACAAGCCTGTTATTAAGTTTTAAAATATCATGAGCCAAAGGGTGTCTTGGAGAATCCGAATTCAAGGATTCCAAAACACTTTTAGAGTCCGTGTAAAATATAAAATTGCCAGTACTGAGACTGGAAACATATTTCAGTGCTTTGTAAAGAGCTAAAAATTCAGTGGTAAAAACAGAAATAAAAGATGGTAATGAGAAATTAAAAGTGACGGATTCGCAAATAAAAGCACAGCCGGCATAATCGAGTGATTTTGAACCGTCAGTATATACTGCTGTGTGATTTGAAAAATTATGACGGTGAGCGAGAAAAAGCTGTTTATAAATGATTGAGCTGGTATTAGATCTCTCTAAACCTGGAAATAAATTTAAGAATGATATTGCATGAGATTTCCAGGGTGAGATGGTGAAAAGAGGTCTCTCAGCTACATCAAATGAGTGAAGGGGCGTATTCCTTAGGGCATTTCTCATGCGTAGCCCGAAAGTTGCAATACAAGAGGGTCGATTCGAAAATAGGCGATCAAGATAATTATCCAGGAGTGAATTTTGCAGTGGATGGTCCGGATGTTCTAAGACTCGATAGTACTGTCGTAACGATAACAAAAGACGTGTAGAAGCCAAAGATGGTTCGTGGCAAATCACATACAGGCTTTTGACGGGTGAAGTGCGAAATGCTCCGGAACAGATCCTTAGTGCAGTGTGATGCACAGTATCGAGCTTTCGTAACACAGATTGACGGGCAGAGCCATAAACTGCACATCCATAGTCTAGTCTGGAACGAATTAAAGCTCGATAGATATTTAACATGGAGGACCGTTCTGCTCCCCAACATGTTTTTGAGAGTACTTTTAAGAGATTGAGCTTTTTCTCGCAAGACATCCGCAGTTGCACGACGTGAGGGAGGAAAGTAAGTTTTTGGTCGAAGATGATACCTAGAAATCGTACTCTGTCCTCCACTGCAATCCTAATACCACCCAGGAAGATCTCTGGGTCAGGATGTAGGTTCCGACGTCGGCAGAAATGAACACAAGATGTCTTTTGAGTGGAGAAGCTGAAACCGTTTTCGTCACTCCACCGCGTTAAGCGATGGACAGCTGACTGAAGTTGTCGCTCAATGTACCGCATGTCTTTACCTTGGCAATGAAAGCTCAAGTCATCCACGTACAAATTACCCTGGACAGTTGGAGGCAGTTGGTTTAATATGTTATTTATTTTTATTGAAAATAGAGTAACGCTGAGGACACTACCTTGAGGAACGCCCTCTTCTTGAATGAAAATATCCGAAAGCGCAGAGCCGATACGGACTTGAAACTGTCGAGTGGCTAGAAATTTTTGAATGAATACTGGTAGATGACCTCGAAACCCAAGAGAATGTAAATCACGGAGGATTCCGTATCGCCAAGTGCGATCATACGCCTTCTCCATGTCGAAAAAAATAGAGACAAGATGGTTTCGGTGCAGAAATGCACGGCGAGCTTGAGTTTCGAGTGATAAGATGTTGTCTACCGTTGAGCGGCCAACCCTGAAACCGCTTTGAAATGGTGAAAGAGCCTGAGTTGTCTCCAAGATGTAAGTGAGACGAGAATTCACCATCCTTTCAAAAAGTTTGCACATGCAGCTGGTGAGTGCTATTGGGCGATAGTTATACGGATTGGTGGGATCTTTTCCAGGTTTTGGAAAGGGTATAACTATGGCACGTGTCCAAGCCAAAGGGAAGATATGTTCCTCCCATATACGATTAAAAAGTTGTAAGATGTTAAGAAGGGATTGACGGGAAATGTGTTGCATCATGATGTAAGAGACGCCATCAGGGCCAGGTGCTGTCATTCTGGTCCCTTTAAGGCATCTCATCAATTCCCTTTCTGTAAATCGACAGTTATAGGCGAGTTCGGTGCGAGAGTGGAAATTTAGACGATGGGATTCTGCGCGATGTTTTGCGCGTTGAAATGTGTCCGAATAATTGGTAGTACTGGAGGCTGTAGAGAAAGCACGCGCAATGGCGTTGGCTATCTCGACAGCCTCTGACACGTGTTGTCCATTTTCTTCAACGAACGTGATGGAGTGTTCGGAATATAATCCCATCGCTTTCCGTACTCGATCCCATAACTGTTTGGAGGAAGTGGCAGGTGTTATGCCTGAAACATACCTTATCCAAGATTCCCTTTGGCTTTTACGGTGCACTCGGCGAGCGTTAGCTTTCGCACGTTTGAAGGTGAGAAGATTTTCAGTTGTGGGGTATCTGCGGAAAATACCCCACGCCTTCCTTTGGATCTTAGTCGCTGCAGTACATTCAGGAGTCCACCATGGTTTACGATGTTTATGAAAGGAGGGAGATTTCTTGGGGATTGCCGTATCAGCAGCTTTAATTATAACATCGGTGACTCTTGTTATCGCCTCATCTATGCTGCCTTCTACCATCTGGTCTGATATAGTTGCCCGAGAAGTAAAATTAGGCCAGTCGGCTGCTTCATAGATATATCGTGACGGGCGGCGAACAGGATCATTTCCACTAATATGAGTAACGAATATTGGGAAATGATCGCTGTTGCGCAGGTCACTACCGACAAAAAAGGACAGTAAGGGAAGAATTGAAGGGGAGCAGATGGCGAGATCGATTGCATGGAAGGATCTAGATGGTTCGTGGAAGTAGGTAACCTCACCGTTATTGAGCAGACAGAGACAGCGATCTGTGATCAGTTGTTCTATCTGTCGCCCACGGGAATTGGTATCCCTACTTCCCCAAAGTACACTATGGGCATTAAAGTCACCGAGTATAATGAACGGCTCCGGCAGTTGATCGACCAAGTTCTCAAGGCTCTGTTGTTGGATGGAATGATTTGGTGGTAAATATAGCGTACAGATGGTAATCATCCGTCGTACTTGTACTCTAACCGCAACAGCTTGTAAAGGGGTGTTTAGAGAGAGGCCTAAAGATGGATATTCAAGGGAGGTGAAGAGAGCAACACCACCCGATGCTCTTCCATCATTACTGCCATCTCTCCTATTACAAGTATAACGACGGATCTTCGCCGTGTCAGACGACTTCAGGTATGTCTCCTGAAGTGCGACACAGGCGGGATGGTACTCTGCAATGAGGGTTTTTACGTCATCCAACTTATTTCGAAAGCCACGACAGTTCCAAGATATGAAAGATCCTATCATTGATTGATAGGAGGAGCAGATTTCTGATTTTGCCCTGGAGGTATTTTCATTTCGTAATTTTCGTCGTCCTCCGACAGGTCCGAAGCATGAAGATTTAATTCGATATCTTCGGCTGCACGCCGAAGTATTTTTATTGGTATTCTTTTATTGTTTTGTAAAAATCTGGGTGTTTTAGAGTTGTAATCGGTTTTCTGTTTTTTTATGGTTTTAATGTTTTTAATAGATGGTTTGGTTATCTGTGGACGGGAGTCGGGTCTACTGGAGGACGGACGAGGGATTGATGTGCTTACAGTTTTAGATATTGATTGAGTTTTATTTGTAGAAGTTTGCGAAGTTATTGAAAAGTTTACCGGTGAGAGGTGAGTTTCAAAAGGGGAATCAGTTTGTGTGGCTATTGTATTGTATGTTCTGGCAGCTATTTTTGCATATGAAGCGCCAGACTTGGGAGTTCGGGATTCCACAAGCCTGCGAGCTTCAGGAAATGAAAGATTTTGCATAGTTTTCACGGTCTGAACCTCCTTCTCAAATTCCCATTTGGGGCAAGATCTGGAGAAAGCAGGATGATCTCCACCGCAATTGATACAATGAGATGAGTTTGTGCATCCGTCCGTCTCGTGGCCCACTTCTCCACAACGAGCACATTTAGTGGGGCTCCGGCAAGAGAATTTAGAGTGTCCGAACCCCTGGCAGTTGAAACAGCGCTGGGGATTCGGAATGAACGGACGGACTGGGCAACTAAGGTATCCTGCTTTGATTCGGGAAGGCAGTGACGGCTGGTCGAAAGTAAGAATGAGATGTTTAGTTGGCAAGATTTTATCATCTCGCCTCGACCTGATGGTTATTCGTCGTACGCCACAGACGTGTTCGTCACGTAGGTTCTCCAGAATCTCTTCTTCAGATGTATTCAGAAGGTCAGGTTCAGAGATAACTCCCCTAGAGAAGTTTAAAGTTCTATGCGGGGAAACAGAAACGGAAAATGTGCCAAGACTTGTAGCATTATTTAAGAGGTTCGATTGAGTGTTATTGGAAGTTTCAATTAAAAGGTCACCGGAACGCAGTTTTTTGATTGATTTTACTGTGCCTATAAAAGATTGAATAGTTTTATTTATAAGAAAAGGGGAGGTTTTTGAAAAAGAAAGGTCTACATTTTGTTCATCCTTGTGTATTAATTTTACGAGAAAGAAACGGACATTGGATAAAGGCGGACTTTGTTGCTCCCTTCGAGATGGGAGAAGAAACGGAAGAATTATCATTCATATTTTTTTAAAGATATTCGGGGCCTGCAGCACCACCCACCACCGAGTCCAACAAGGGGATGCAGTCTGCACCAGTGCTAACAGGGCCTATACGCTTTCAATCACCCCTGTGGCAGCCACCACCCTTAACGTGTTGCTCAGTAGGTGACCGATCGCTTGATCCCTAGCCGACGACGAAGTCCAATCGACCAGCCGATTGATGCACACGGGACCAATGTACACCTCCCGTTTACCTGAAGCTGGGGCCAAAGTAGTGTGTTGGGACAGTATATCGTCCCTCAACTGCCAGGATCCCCTTTTCCGGGGACACGGGACTCCACGCACGGCAAACACGCAGGTGATATAATCCCCAAGAAGGAGCTGAAGGTAACAGAGTGACGAAAAGCTTCTCAAGGGGAGCCCTCACCTCCGAAGAGGCAACCACAACGAGGGAGGAAGAAAAAGCAAAAAGCAGAAGGGGAGGGGAGGAGAAGAATGAAAAAAAGGGGGATCACTCGGGTACCCCGGGGTTGTGAAGCCCGTACAAACCTAAAGGAGGTATGCCCCTGGGGGCTTAGCATCTATCGGAACCTAAAGATAATATTATTATACAATAATTAAGATTTCAAATAAGGTTTAACGAGAAAAATAATACATTCATGGTTATTCTCAAGTTAAAAATTTTATTTTCCACAACATGAATGAACTAAAAGATATAAATTTGACAAATAACATTTAAAGTACATTTTAAATTTAACTAATTAAAATAAAAATATTAATGTTTTAAAATACTAATTTAATCTATGTATCTTTGTTTGGCTTATATTAATAATTTAGATGTAGATTTCAAAATTTTATTTCTTACTTAATTTTTTTAACGATAGTAGTCATTTAATTTACAATTAATTGCTCAACTTATGTAGCAGATGAACAATTCTAATAGTCAAGGCAATAAAATATGCTTATAATTATTATTGAATAAACAAAAATTTGAATCTATAATGTTTAGAAATAAACCTGAGAAATGTTTATTTATAAATGTTACGAAATAAACCTGAGAAATGTTTATTTCATAACTGATTTTGAAAATAAAGCATCTCAAACTATGTATCTTCCATTCAAAATTTCTTCCCTTACCACAATCTTTTATTACCGATTAATATCTTTTAATAGTTTTTAGTTAAAATTTCGGTACCACAAATGGGAGGAAAGAAATAAATTTCAGAGGGTGTTAGGAAAACAATGTTAAGAAATATAACAAATAATCAATTGTATAGGATTCATTATCTTAAAGTTTATGGAATCTGGAAGTGGATATAATTTTCATTGTAATGCATTTTCTCAAAGGCATACCAATTAAACAGTAAATGAAATAAAAATTTGAAAGAAACTATTGTCTTACTTTCGTTTCTAATTTGAAGTTAACAAAACCTTCTTTGTTTTCAAGACAAGAAAATTTATTTAAGAACCTTTGGGAATTCGACATACGTCATTTGCAAACTTAACCTTTTTTAAATGTGTTCAACGTCTATCACATTTTATACTTCTTTTAGCAAAAGAAAAACAATTCAAGTCCCATACAGAGTATTATGTTGGTGTTCTTGTGATTTATTTCTGTAGAGTATTGAACATCATTACTCCAATTGCTGCGATCTAACATAGTTTTTTATCCTTTTTAAATTATTTATCTAACCTTAATCAATTCAAATTCCATATATCCGAGTATTCCATACATAAGTTTTATACATTTTATACATGTGTGTTATCCTTATCCAAAAGTTAATGCAAAGAAATTTATTTTCGCATGCTAGTCCAATTGAAAATTTCTAATTATGGCATTACAAGGACGGATTTAGGAACCACTTTGCGTTATCCTGGTGCACCATGGGCGTGGGTTCACTTTACACTTCACATACATCCCACACATTCTTAGTACAACCCTTTTATCGAGATCACGCAACACAAGAAAATTAGTTACACGGGTTTTTACATTTGAAAGACTCCAAACAAGACACCAGCTTAATGAAAGCCGCGTGCCCGGGAGAAGTCGGTGAGAATGGCTGCAAAATCGAATCAGGCGTCCTCGGAATCGCAACCATCCAGCTTCTCGTGCAGCTCGAGCTCATGCAGTGAATGCATCAGCGAACGACAGGGCATCTGGGATGAGCTGGCAGAGGCAGCAAGGCACTGAAACCAAATATATCAGATGTGCCGAGTAAAGAAGGCTGATGCCACAGAAGACAAGCACTTACAAGATAATTGGGCAAGTTATCAACGTGCCCGTTGATGTCGACACCATTGTGAGGTAGCTCCTTCGCCAGTTGGACATTTACTCCTCAAATGGGAGCCATAAAGCACTTAGAATTTCTCCTATCATTGCCTTATACTTGTCGTGTACTATCCCATTCTATCTGTAGAGTTACGTGATTTTCCTTCCAAAATATGATGATTGCATACACAATCTCGTTTCATTTCCCGTATCATCCACCAGTAGTTCTACGTAAAGATATGCTGCATAATAAATCTATGCAGCTATTAATGTTTTTTCTCATTTCTTATATTACTACATATATTTTTAATTCAATTAAAAAAATGTTCATCGTATTCGGAACATGGATTTTAAATATTGTTATATCTGATAATTTTCTTTCTGTTTTTACAACGAATTTTAGGTTAATATTTTAATTGCACAAAACTACTGTTGTATCATTGCTTTTTACTGCTCAAATGGCCAGATCTAGCCAGGGACCTTTCACGTTACGCAAATGAACATACACGCAAGGAAAGATTTTACTGACAGAGGATAAAATAGAACCAGGATAGTTACAGGGATACCAGAAGCCACAATAAGCAGTAATATACGGCAATTGAATTTTAGCAAGTCTCTTGAAGTTAGAATGAAGGTATCCACTCTGAAACTCCACA
The DNA here is from genome assembly GCA_933210815.1 of Meta bourneti. Lineage (NCBI taxonomy): Eukaryota > Metazoa > Arthropoda > Arachnida > Araneae > Tetragnathidae > Meta > Meta bourneti. The sequence goes on along the minus strand of OW119923.1, from coordinate 84,997,236 downwards.
CTACAAGAATACTTATTCATCTAGATTTAAGGCGAATCCAGCCTTCCTCCAAAAAAAGTATCTCTTTCCCACCAAAATGGACCATTTTTACAAACGAATTTTAGGTTAACCTTTTAAGTGCACAAAGCTATGGTTGGATCGTTGTTTTTTTACTGCTCAAGGGTCAGATCTAGCCAAGGAGTTCTTCACATAAGCGCAAATACACACAAGGGAAGTTTTTACTGACACAGAAGAAAGAAATAAACTCAGGATAGTTGCATGGAATGAGAAGCTGCACTAAACAGAAATATACTGCAATTTAATTTAGGAAATCTCTTGAAGTTTGAATAAAAGTAACGATTTGAAAGTGACCCACTCCACAAGAATACTTATTCAATTGCACTAAGGCGACTCCAGCATTCCTCCAAATTATATCTCTTTCCCACCAACAAAGAACCATTTTTACAACGAATTTGAGGTTAACCTTTTAATATCACGTAACTACGGTTGACTTGTTTTTTGACTACACAAGGGTCAGACTTAACCACGGAGTTTTTCCGTCAAGTAAATGGACATGAACTCAAGGAAAGTTTTTACTGACACAGAAGAAATAAATACACCCAGGATTGATACAGGGATACAAGAAGCTGCAATAAACAGAAATATACTGCAATTGAATTTTAGCAAATCTCTCGAAGTTGGAATAAAAGTAATGATTCTGGAGACACCCACCACAAGAATACTCATTCATTTGCGCTAAGGCGACTCCAGCCTTCCTCCAAAATGTATCTCTTTCCCACCAACAAAGGACCGCGATCTGTCATGTTTCGTAACTTCCTCACCCTTCCCTCCCCAGTGTAGATTATGGTCTTCGATCGCAGTTCATAGTCAAGGGCATAGAATTCAAAATGCATCAACGACACGATAAAGTAAGCCCATGGCGACGAATCATGAGGATAGCCAGACATATAAATGGCTGCCGGGTCATGATTGAAAGCTTGGTCCGCACGTGTCAACAGATAAATTTATTTCCACTGTCTTCCTTTTTTGGTCTTGGGGTGGCGGAGAGAGAAAGTCACGAGATGAGGGTAGACATCTTCTGGAATTGTTCGAACAAAATGTGTTGTAGTTATCGACACAAAAATCGAAACTTCGTTTCCAGGAGTGCTGTGGAGAAAAATGGCGCAATTGGGTTCTGAAAAATGTCCATTAAAACTACTGATCGAATTTATGGGATTTTTTTACTGGAAGATATAGTGAATTGGGAACATACTGGTGTTGCGATCTCAGACATTTAATCATGTTATAAAAATCCATGCCTTTTTTGTGGTAGAACACTGTGAATCATTTGAAGGCCATGTTCTGATAAATCTTATAACGATAGGCCTAAGTGTACATTGACTTTTATTTGGTGATTTTACGCATGACATTTTTTAACAACATACAAATATATTGAATAACACTCTTTAGATATCTATTCCAGCTAAATTCTCATGTAATAGTTCTTTTATTTCTCGAATGTAATAGTTCTTCATAACTCGAATTTCCTTATAGATGAGGATTTGGGGAAGGTAATTGTATTTAATTCGAACTGGAGCAATACAACTGGCTATTGGTGGAGGTTCGGTATCAATCCTTCAAAGGGAAAGATTGAGGACAATACTTCGTAATTTTAAACCACTGTCAGATTACTGTAAGGGTTTTGGGAATTGCGATATAATAGCATATATAATAGCAAATGAATTTAAAGTTTAAGGAAATTTGAATTTAGTCTATCAGTCTGTTATCCTGAATTGTTTTCCTGTCCTTATTTGTTTTCCTAACCTTTCAACGAACGAACTTTTCAACTAATTATTTTATTACTGCATTACTTCAGCTAATTATTTCCACTAGCGATTTCAACTAATTGCTTCATTACTACATTACTTCAATTTACGATTTCAACTAGTTACTACATCCATAACATTCGTTACATGCATACTACATAAACTTATAATTTCAACAAATTATTACATTAATTCAATTTGCGATTTCCATTATTTACTTTATTACTACAGTACTTTAATCTTACTATTTCAACTAGCTACTTCATTACTAAATTATAACTTACTATAGATACTAATCTGCAGGTTATAGTTATTATAGGTTTAGAAATTGAAGAAGGGAAAGATGTTTTTCTTTATTCTAAATAAAAGTACTAGGCATGACCTGCATGTAGGTTGTGAAATATGTATTTTGAGATGTGAGTATTTATTTTATTCAAATGTATACTGTTAAATTAATTATTTCATAACATGCACAAATTAATTAAATTCATGCATTTAGATTAAATTTTGAAAAAAAATTATGCAAGGTACGTGTGTTTAAAAGTAGGCACTATAGAGGGAACAGAGATTCAAAACTTTTATTTTTGAGTGTAGGTACTCTTTCGGCTATCGCAAAAGCGATGAGGACCTACTTGTGTTGAAAAGAAATTGTGATCTTCATAATGGAATTTTAATTTGCATTGTGATTGGATCATTAAGGTAAGACACGGTTCCTTCACTCATCGAAGAATTATCTTATATCTTGACCGCGTTTCAAGCAAAAGATGAAATTCGAACCAGTGCTTAAATTTTGCTCAAAAGTGTTCTTTCTACAAGAAATAGTTTTCAGCCTAATACAGTTTGTAAAGTTACTTTTCGTATTTTTGTTTTTCTTGGAAGAATCATACTCAGAAGAAAAAGTTATCTTTATATTTCCAAATATAAGAAAGGGTACACGACTCTCCAAGCTGTGAACCCTACTTTGCGGCAACAATTGTGTTATATTTAGTGACTTTATGGTTATGGTGATTACTAACCTTCCTGTAGGTTTATCTTCATGTCGAAAACTATCCTATAGTGACTAATCTCTGATACAAAATCCTGTTCGAAATTATTACTAGTTGTGGCAAGGGAGATTTTTTTTCCTTCTCGGATCTTCATTCCCCTTGGAGTACTAAGGCAGTTTTTTTCTTGACGAAATATCTCGCCATTTTCAAAATTGGTGAGATCTTGATGGACGCGATATCTCGTCGTAACCACTTAGGGAATTAAGTACTAATAATAGCCACTATGGAAATCATTTATAGTATTCAAGCTAGCGAATATATCTTTATAAAAAAATCCGTTTGTCTGAGGAAGCAAAAGCTATCTAAAGCTGAACTCTGGCTTCATGAAGTTTGCACAACCCATTCTGTCTGAAGTTTCTTGGTCAACACAATTATTTTGAGATGGCTACGTCGTTCTCTTAGAAGCATGGAAGTAAAATTTAATGTAGAAAACTACACGAGACCAATTGGAAAAAGAAAAACTACAAGATCGTAAAGTGGACAAAGCTCAAAAACTGTTCGCCGTCGCAACGAAACTGCTGAGGAAATGGAAGCGCAATGGTTTTCAACAAAACCTCGTTTAAAGCCGAATAGGAAAGATAGTGTATATATAAATAGCACATTGTTGTTTTTATTGATACGAAAATTTTGTTGAAATACGACATCCTAGCATCACTTTAAACTAAATTTTAAATAAGTTCAATTCTAATTCTGCAAGGTGCACCACCAATCTGTACACTAATAACACAATTTCTTAGATTCCAAGACAAAGGCCTTGCCTGTTATTTTCACTGATGTGAAATTTAGTTTGAATGCGATAACTAGCATCATTTTAAACTAAATTTCAAAGTTCAATTTTAATATCACTAAGTGCATCAACAATCTGTACACTTATAACACAATTTCTAAGATTTCAAAAAATTGTTAGAACAATTCATATCCATTGTTGACAATCTGTACACTTTAAAGACAATTTCTAAGATACCAACAAGACAAAGGCCTTAGTACATTGTACATAGTTATTTCTCTGATGCTAAATTTAGTTTGAAATACGATAGCAGCATTTTAAACTAAATTGTAAAGAAACTCGATTTTAATTCCGCTAGGTGCATCAACAACCCGTATACTAATAACGCAACGTTTAAAATTCCAAGACAAAGGCCTTAGTACATTGTCATTTTCACTGGTTCAAAATTTAGTTTGATATACGATAGCTAGCATCATTTTAAACTGAATTTTAAAGAAGATAAATTTTAATTCCGCTTGGTGGAATAACAATCTGTGCACTTAAAGACAATTTCTAAGACTCCAAGAAGACAAAGGTCTTAGTACATTATAATTTTCACTAATTCTAAACTTAGTTTTAAATGCGATAGCTAGCATCATTTAAACTAAATTTTAAAGAAGTTCATTTTAATTCCACTAAGTGCATTACCAATCCGCACGCTAATAATACAATTTCTAAGATTACAAGAAGACAATGGCTTTAGTACGTTGTACACGGTTATTTTCACCGATGCGAAATTTAGTTTGAAATACGACAGCAGCATTTTAAGCTAAATTTTAAAGAAGCTCAATTTTAATTCCACTAAGTGCATTACCAATCCGCACGCTAATAATACAATTTCTAAGATTACAAGAAGACAATGGCTTTAGTACGTTGTACACGGTTATTTTCACCGATGCGAAATTTAGTTTGAAATACGACAGCAGCATTTTAAGCTAAATTTTAAAGAAGCTCAATTTTAATTCCACTAAGTGCATTACCAATCCGCACGCTAATAATACAATTTCTAAGATTACAAGAAGACAATGGCTTTAGTACGTTGTACACGGTTATTTTCACCGATGCGAAATTTAGTTTGAAATACGACAGCAGCATTTTAAACTAAATTTTAAAGAAGCTCAATCTTAATTCCGCTAGATGCACCCCAATCTGTACGCTAATATCACAAATCCCAAGATTCCAAGAAGACAAAGGCCTTACTTCCCGAACCATTAAAGTAAGGGAGCACTTCCCACACCATTGTTCCATCAAAGCGTCGGCATATCTGTATTTCGGCGAAAAAATAGAACTGTCAAGATGGCGTAGAATGTAATGGAACATAATGCTCTTGGGAACATAGTAAATAAAGATGGTGACTTAAAATTGACACCTTCAAGGAAAAGGGCCTCTAGAGAAGGGATCTGGATAACTAGAGAAGAGAGACGATTCTTCGAATTCTAGGATCGGGCAAAAAAGTAATAAATAAAGGAAAGGAGAAGGAGAAGATTGAAAACGCTTTAAAGAACATTATCGTTTTGAAGTTTAGTGATTCTGAATCATTGCCTTCTTTTATTCTTCCAGATATTGCATTTTCCTATCCGAAAAGAGACGCCTTCTTTCGAAAAGATGCTTTATAGACACTCCTATAAAAATGCGCGTTGAAATGTCGGAACCTATTAACTGGTGAACACATTTTTCATTCCTTGAGAGGTTTTCTGTGCTTATAATTCGTTCATATCGTCGGCAACACGCCAAAGAGTCACGAATCCAATTTTAAATGTTTTCACCTAAATGCATTTTCAGGACTTATTCGTGTTTTATACTATGCCAAGTGCAAGAGTCCTAATTAAAGCTCGGGTCGCTTGGAACGTCAACGTGAAATATAAATAGACTGTGCATTGGTATTGAGAGAAGCTTCAAAACGTGACCAACACTTGATTCCTCTGAAAAATTGATGTGATTACCAATTTCAAATCTCTTTGTTGATATAACATCTTATGACAGGGTAGATGTGTGAATTCGCATTTCTATATAATGGTGACAAAAATGGTGAAATAACTAAAAAATTGTGCGAACCAATCTGATGAATCAATGGATGAAGAGAATCTTCTCCCTTCCCATGGACCAATCAGATGACGCATTTTCGTTTCCACGCAGTAGACGAAAGTAATCTAAGGGTCACGTTACTATTAGTTTTGTTTACATGATCCTGGGCACATGAAAAGGTTACCATTGCTCAATCTACTTTTCTATTTCCCTATGGGTTAGTTGGTTGGTTGGTTGGTTGGTTTTTCCCTATGGGTTAGAAGAGTCGTGGATTAGCAAAAGGAAAGCTGCGAGTTCGAAACTCGATCCAACCAAAGACCGTCGTGTACGTGGTGGCTGGTGCATGTTAAAATGTCCTCACGCTGATGTGGTGTGGAAGTTTGGAAAGTGGGTTGCCACACAGCCCAGGTGCTTTCCTCGTCATCTGACCGTGGTTCCAAATTACATGTTGTCCTCGAACTTTTCCCTTAGGAGAACCGTTGTGTTGCTCCAGTGTGACGTTAATTAATTATCACTACCATCACCTAATTAAAAGCATGATCTGTGGTAGCCCGGTTGGAAGAATAGCGGATTAGAAACCGGAGGGTTGCGAGTTCGAAAATCGATCCAACCAAAGACCGTCGTGTACATGGGGGCGCGTTAAATCTGCCGTGGCCTCAATGTCCTCACGTTGGCGGGGGGTGGAAGTTTAGATAATGAGATAATTATCTAACAGAATTATCTAACGGATCGCCGGAAAGTCGATCATAGCCCGTTGAGCTGCTTCAATGCGACGTTGGTTCGACTACCTACCTAATTAATAGCGCGGCTGGTGTTTTCCACTGCGTTAGCAGCCTGGAAGCAGTCGCAGGCTTGATTCCTGTAACTCCCTGTAGTTCTTCTTTCTCTTTGTTAAGTATAAATTTTCCTTCTGCGTGTTTGAGCATTTTCTTGACGAAAAAATATTGAGTGGAGCAACTTGGAGAGATCTGGCCCTGCCACCAAAGAAATATTCGATTGCCTAATTTAAAATTCATTGTCTTTTATACGTCGGGGCTCAGTGGGTTTTCCCACTGCGCTAGCAACCTGCGAGTGGTAGGTGGCATATGTTTGATTCTTGTCAGGTACCATTCCTTTCTGGGTGTATTTCTTCCTTCTATCAGTGATATTTTCGTTGTATATCCATTACTTGATGTTGTGTGTCATGAGTTTAGAGTTAGTTTTGCGCAGCATGGCCAAATACGGCCCGTGCGCCATAAAAATAACCAAACACCAAATCTATTATAAGTCGTAGGTCCCGATCGAAGTACTCTTGTGTAACAAGAAATTGCCTATACAGACAAAAAAACTAATTCGTAGCCTAGATCTGGCGATCGCGCCGGTCAGGGAAGTGTTGGAGAAGCACGAAGACAATCTGTAGAAAGGCGTGCCGTGTGCGGCACGCCTTTCTACAGATTGTTACAGTTACAGTTAGTTGTTACAGTTAGACTTACATTCTAACAGGATAATGTTAGAATGTAAGTCCAGGGGTCCGTGAAAGGAAGGGCAACACAACGGGGCGTAGAATCTCGTCGACGTAACGCCGTGCTGTAAGGGTGTCACGGATGACAAGCAAAGGGGTCCGGCTATCAAATGAAATGACACCCCATACCATAACTCCTGGTTGTCGGGCTGTGTGGCGGACGACAGTCAGGTGAGTATCCCACCGCTGTCCTGGAGGTCTCCAGACACGTCTTCGCTGGTCATCGGGGCTCAATTCGAAGCGGGACTCATCGCTGAAAACAATTCTGCTTCAGTCCGTGAGATTCCAGGTCGAATGCATCTAGCACCACTGCAAACGCTTCTGGCGGTGTGCAAAGGTGAAGGGCAGTCTACGCAATGGCCTCCGTGACTTCAGCCCCCGTTCGCTGATTCGCCTATCAATGATCATTGCACTCACTGGTGTCCCGGTTACACATCGCATCGTTGATAAGGACGCATCAGGTGCTGTGATCGCCGATCGGACGATCACTCTGTCCTCGCGTTCTGTCGTCGCTCTTGGTCGACCGCTACGTTCATGACTCTCTGTACGGCCATGGTTCACCCATTCCTGCCAACATCATCGAATGGTAGCATCACTCCGACCCAAATGTCAAGCGATCCTGCGATTTGACCATCCTACTTCCTTTAGTCCAATTGCACGTCCTCTCTCAAATGGCGACATCTGCTCATACTGTTCGCGAACCCGTCTGCGAGGCATTGGCACAGTCCACTTAAATCGACGAAACAACATTCGCATGGAAGTTATGCCCTAGAATTAGAATGTCCTCTGTTTTATACACGATTCGGATGCTCCGTTGCAATGCGCTGGATCTATTCAATCATTGGTCGCCAAAAGTTAATCATTTGCATATACTATCGTCAGGTATGTGCATACGCAATTTCGTCCCATTCGGATAACTCCTTGGTGCGTCGATTTTTATGCTATAGAGTGTATGTCCCTTGCACCGTAAAAATAACCAAACCCAAAATAAGTCGTAGGTCGAGATCAAAGTACTCTTGTGCAACAAAAGAAATTGGCTAGACAGACTAACCAAACCAAATTCGCAGCCTAAATATTCAAAATTATTCCTGAACTTTCAACATAACGCAATTATTCTAAACTTCAGACACTTTTCTCGAAATTAGATTTTACAAGTTCGTAGTACAGACGATATCGTGGTGCAGACGAGAAGAATAAATTAGTCTCGCAGTTCTTGGGAGTTGATTTGAACAAACACTATGGAACACTTGGGTTTGAAATGTGTTTTTGATTAACATGAATGGCCTCTAAAATATTTTTTGATGGCACATTAATGCACAAACTCAGTTTTAAAAGAGCAAAAAAATTAATTTCCTAAAGCAATTATTAAAGCATTTGAGGATTATTTCATTTTAAAAAGTCGATTTATTTTCAGCGTTCCAGGATTAAGAATTGCATAGTATTCAAAATGAGTTCGAAGAGAAAAACAATTTGGATAAAATAAACTGAAAAGTTTATTACTGTTAAATAAGTTAAAAGTTTAAACTGAAAAGTTTATTACGTGAAGAGGATTAGACTTATATAATTAAAAAGGCTTATAAAACATATTTTCAGTAAATTACTAATTAAAATCATTCAATTCAGTTTAAAAAAATCTTCAAATTTTCTTTTTCAAAACCCCCCCCCCCACACACAATTTTTCTAATACTTCAATTAGATAATATTCACCTTATCAAATGTCTCTCTGAAGAAGGAAATTTTCTACATTTGGTGCAAAATCGATGAAATCACTTATATTTACGGAGGCTGGTGCACGTTAAATCTGTCGAGGCCTCAAATGCCCTCACGTTGGCACGGTGTGGAAGTTTGGAGAGTGGGGTGCCAGCTCAGGTGTTGATCTTGTCTTCTGACAGTGGTTCAAAACTATGTCGTGTTGGCCTCCGATTTTTCCTTTGGGGATTGATCCCGGACCTTCGCCAATAGCCCTTTGTGTTGCTCCAGTTCGACGTTAATTAATTACCATTATATTTATATTTTAATGCTACTAGAGGCTTTTCCTGAGTCTAAATGTATATGGCAGTACTATTTTTGTGGTAGACCGTGTTTCTTGTACGAGTATTCCGTATTGAGTAACCAATAGCCCGTTGTGTTGCTCCAGTGTGACGTTAATTTAAATACTACCTACTACCGTGTTGAGTAGCAGGAAGTAAAATCCTCGTCTTACGATGTCTTGTTTACAGTGAAACACCTTCTCATTCTCTTTTATAGTTAAAATAATTTTACTCTTATCTGCTCTAGTTGCACACACCTGGTTATTTACCACATTGCTGTGGGAAAACTTCTACTTGAAGCAGCAGACCCTCAACCCCGAAGTCTCCAATCACGGACATTGTTTTAGTCATCTGACCGTGGTTCAAAATTACGTGGCACTGTCCTCATATCTTTCCCCTCGTGTTTGATCCTGGACCATCCACTATAGCCCATTGCGTTGCTTATTTTAAAAACTCGTAAGAAATAATGTATTGTGCTTATACTTTAGACAAAGTTCCTGCAAGGAAAAGACTTCCATTAAAGATTTAGTCTCAGTTTGTATCCTAATATAGTGAGTGAGGAGTCAGAAAAACTTGACATAGTGGAAAAGCATAGAGTAGTAGTTTCTCTACTCTAAGAAATATTACTTTTAATCTATAATAGTAAAACGAAGTGTGTATATTTGCCCCCTTAGCTATACAAAAAGTTATTTCTTTGTTATTTACTCTTGAAATATGTTTGTTCTTTTTTACAAACTCTTTGTATTTAGTACATATGAAAAAAAATTTTCTTATGAAGATATTCATGGATATCGTATCAAAGTGATTTTGTCATCCTTCTCTTAATGCTAGTAAAATTCGGGAACATTGCATCCCTGATGCTATACCATAAGTCAAAATATTGATAGGAAAATTTACCATTTACCGTAGGTTCGTCATTTCAACCATAGTCTTATTAGTTCTACTAGTTGAAAATATGTTTCAGTCCCTTGATAATTTTTTACTGTCGCAATTGTAGTCATGTACTCTTCTAAGGTCACCTATTAATTTCTTGCATATTCTTTTAATAAGTAAATTGAAGCCTTTTCAATAAGCATATTATCCATGTGGTGATGTAGTTGGTACAAGTAAATAGACTATATAATTAAGACTTCGTACTTGCAACAGATCTCCAAAATAATAGGTCAACACTAGCTAGATTAAAGGCAAAACTCGCCAAAATGATGATAAACTATATTTTAAGATTACCCCTATTTGTATCATATGCGAGGGCATTTGGAAAGCAGATATAATTACTCCGCACATCACCTGGTTTGTTTGTTTGCACTGAAAATCCCTCTCATAAGTGGTGGTAGTACTTCTGTGACGATACAGTGCTTCCTGTAGGTATTCCGATTGCAACGTCATTTGACTTGTTCTTCGAATACGATTTCGGCACTTTGCCAATAAATTTTCCAAGGAATAATTTCCGAATTGAAATTTGATAGTTTATAGGTCAACACCAATTAGATCAAACGCCAAACGTCACCAAAACGACGATAAAATGTATTTTAAAGTTACCCCAATTTGTTTTTTATGTGAGTGGCATTGGACAGCAGAAGTAAAATGTTCGCAGACCGTGTAGTTTGCTTACTCTGAAATTCTCTGTAATAGCGATATTAAAATTTCATAGATGCTCAAGAAGGACGACGTAAAATGTCATTGAAATCGACGAGCTGCACTTAGGGTGCAAGCGGAGACCTCTGGTATTCGAAACAGGACACTGGCTGAGCAAAATCGTGAGCCACGTGCCCGGGAGAAGTCGGTTGTTGATATGATAGTTGATAGGTGTTGACTTGTTATTCTGATACAATTTCAATTTTCTACAATTAAAATTCCAAGAAATGAATTCCGAATCTAAATTTGATAGTTGATAGGTCAACACCAATTATGTACATTAAATGCTAAACGTCGCCTAAACGACGATCAGCTACATTTAATAGTAACCCTGATTTGTATCATGCTTGGGCATTTGGAGAGCAAAAGTAAAATATTCGCAGACCGTACTCTGGAAAACCCTCTCGTAGCTTTGTGCTTCAACTATTTTAAAATAAGTTTCAAAGAACTGTAATCCGTTAGTCGCCGCCGATTTCAGCCTAAAAAGACTACCCCTGAAGAAGAAACACAGAAAAAAGAACAAGAATTCCAGAGAGTCCTCTTCGTTATACCCTTTCTCCTACCGTAGGGAGCGTGTATTACAGTAAACGGGTTGTTGCAGACATCTGAAAAGAGTATCCCAATCATGTTGATATGCCGTTTCCTCTGGTAATTGCGAAATGCTGACGCACATATCAGTCAGTTCCCGAGACTTCGATTTTTCACTGAGTCCACCATAAATCTTCTGGTAAAGGGAATTAGTTTCGGGATAGGTTTCTATCCCCCAAAAGAGGGAAAGAAGAAATCCACATCAGTGAGAAGAAATTCAAACGTAGTAGGAAAATTTGAATGAAAAATCGATGTCTATTCCTTTTCCTTCACTGAAGCGTACGCTCCTCTTTAAGAAGCAATACTGCTTTAAATCGAGGATTTAGAAGCAGCAGATAAGTTTATTTGATTTATGTTTCTTAAAGAGGCAGAGCGTTATATATGTTGAAATACCCTAACACGCTGGTGGTACCCCAAAGGGATCGAAGACTTCCTCAATACCCTAAACGGGACAATGTATCAACACATTTTTGCTCGAAAGTGTGCAAAAGGCGCTAGCAACCTGCGAGTTGTAGGAGGCACAGATTCGATTCCTCCCTATGTGTATTTCTCTCCCATTAAAGCTTTACCCTCCTGGTGATTGTCTCGACTAGGTATCTAGTCATTAGCAAAACCATTAGATCTTAATGGACGATATATCTTGTCATTAGCAGAAAACTGAACAGAACTAGATCTCTTCATCAAAAAATTAACAATTTCTTGATGACTAATATGTCTTCATTAGTAAAATTTTTCAGATCTTGATGGACGAGATATCTCGTCGAAACCACGTGGAGATTTAATTGCGTGTATGCCCGTTCATTTACTTCACTTTGTTTGATGCAGGTTGGTCAAATATGGATCTTGTGACATAAAAAAAGCAACCAATCAGGACCCGTTGTACAGGAAATTATGACACTAAACACTCGACAAGTAGATAGGCTGAGACATATAGGTAAGGTCTGATGTGTCATTTTTCGGTCAACTTTCGGTTCAATAGGGCTCATGAGATCGGGGCATATGTCCTAAAGTAGACTGAGAAAAGCGGAGCAGGACCAGTTATTAGAATTGTGCATTAGTGTTGCGCAATTCTTACCGGGTGTAGTTATTTAAACAATTTGGCATAACAAATGAAATACACCGAGCTAAATGAAATAAGCCGATGATGTATTACAGTCGCCTACCTGGTATGAGAAGGATTTTCAGGGTTAGTAAACTATCTAGACTGAAAGCGAATATTTTGCTTCCACTACCCGAATACTCGAGCTTGATGCATATAGTGAACAGCTTAAAATGTAGTTTATCGCCGTTTTGCGAAGTTTGACATTTTATTTAATTAGTGTTGACCAATAAACTGTGATATATTAATTTGTAATTATTAAGCATATTATTGTAAGCATATTAAAAAGTATATTGATGATAAATGGTATATGAGCATATTAAAAAATAATGTATGAAATATGATAATCACGTACGAAGAATTAAACTATAAAAATGGGTTTTAAAAAATTACGTTTTTTAATTTCACCATTATATTCTAAAAAACATTTTTTCATTCAAATATTTACAAGGGTCGTTTGATAAGTTTGATAAATTTATACGAGATGGCGCTACAATTAATTTGGTGAATCACAGCTGGCAGGTGTCACTCTAACTCAGGAAAAATTTCAGCCAGATGCGACACTCTGTATTATAGGCATTTGAAACGAGAATTGCAGCAGCTGTTACAAAAATGGGGAAAATGAGTTCCGAGCAGTGATAAAACATTTTTATTTAAAAAAGTGGTCAACCGCCCAGGTCGAAAGAGGAGTTGAATGAAGTTCATGGAGACTCTGGGGCACCAGCATTAAAGACTGTTTTTTTCTGGATAAATGAGCTTAAACGGGGCCAAACATGTACCGAAGATGAAGTAAGCACAGGATTCCCATTGAGATCACCACGACAGATATCGTTGAAAAATTCAATGATATTGATCGAGTGCACAATAACCTGAATGAAAAGTTGCATATGGAAGAGCACTGTGTGCGATGGGTACCAAGATTGTGGACTGTTAACAAAAATACAAGCGGAAGGACGTTTGAAATCAGTGTTTTGCGGCGTTTAACCACAATCCACATGACTTTTTGCGTCTCACGTGGACGAAACATGGGTCCTCCACTTCACACCTAAGACTAAGCAGCAGTGTGCCTTGAGTGGTGAAAGCGCTCCGAAGAAACTGTTTAGTAGGCTAGAAATGCGATGGTCACTTTTTATGAAATTCCCAAGGAATCAGTCTGGTTGAGTACTTGGAAAGGGGGGAAACAATAGCAGGATCCTATTGTGTGATTATTGAACCGTTTGAAAAAAGAACCGAAACGAAAACATCCAAATTCGGCACACAAAAAAGGACTCGTTTACCAAAACAAAGAGTAATCACACAAATCGACAGTCGCAATGACAAGCTTGCACTAATTTGACTCCGAGTTAATTCAACATCCACCCTATTCTCCGGACTTGAATCCGTGTGAATTCTTGTTCCTAAACTTGGCGTCTTTGAAAAAAAAGAAATTTTCGTCAAATCAGGAAGTCGCCGCCATATTAATCCATATTTTGCAACCTTTGATAATAGCTACATTTCTGACGGGTTAAAAAATTGAAAACTTGCTGGACCAAGCGTGTATTCCTCAATGGAGACTATGCTGTGAAATTAAATAGATTTTTTTTTCAAGAAAAAAAACGGTGGTTAACTTGCTTTTTTATCATACTTATCAAGCGACCTTCGTAATTATCTAATTTACTACCATTAATCAAATAAATTATTGTGTTTAATATTAAAGCAAAGAAATTAGTTTCAACTATCCAAAGTGCCCTTATTGCATGAATGTAGCACTCAACTCATTAAATTATTAATACTATTTTTATGTTAATATTGTCCATGCATTCAAAATTAAAAATTCATAATTAAAAAAACTGCTCAAAAACACTATTAACTACACATCAAAAGTAAATTAAATATTAATTGAAACATATTCACTTGCCTTTTAACAAAGTTTACATATTTGAGTGAAGCTATCGAAAAGTATTTGTCAACAGTGCACTTAAACCCCGTGTATATTTTTTGTGTCCTATACACTCCGTACATGTGAGATAAGATAAACGTAATCTGAAATTAAACACGTGTAAGAAACCAAGACTGTCTCCTAATTACTTACATCAAATATTTGCAGGCTAAGGTAAACATTCATTCACGCAAGAAGCAAATAGATTTATAAACTGTAATAGTGTTTAGAAAATTATCTTCAAAATTGAACGATTTCATCTCTTTACTTAGCTTTACTGTTTTCTTGTTAGCATTGGATTCTTTGATCTCGTCTGAAACTATTTTCTATGCCTACTTTAGTAGTAATGATTTTAATTCCTGAATTGTTTGCTTAGTATAAATAATATGAATGTACTAGCCATTTTGTAGGAGGTAATCGCTAGTTTTGTAGTTAATATCAAATACACTTGATTCTCAAAGAGAATTTAGAAGTTTTAACTTAGTAATATATAAATACTCTAAAATTAAATTGAACACTTTCGTAGCTAGTTTTCATCAGTTATGCCATCCATGGTGAGTGTTTCATTGGTTAAAATTTCAGTGAATAGCTTTTGAAAGTAATTTTGTATAGGTTGAATTAAAATAAATTTTCAGTTCCTATTTCTTACTTTTATCTTTAAAAAATTGACATGTTTTGTAGAAGTCATTCATATATTTTTAATTTCCATTAAAATACAATACTATCCCTTTGTATTTTATGTAGCTACCCAAAAGAATAATGCAATGTTTTGGATAATGAAACGTTTGGAATGGTTTATCAATATGAAAAGCTAAATACAGAAGGTGCTAGTGTTTTGGTAACTTCTTTCGTATGCTGTTGCGTAACGTGGCATGTTACTCAAATGCGATTTCAGCATATCGCTTACATTAAAAACTAAGCCAAAAATCACCCCCTCCTCCATCAAAACGGCCATAAATCCAAATTATTTCTTAGCCCTCCAGGTGGTTTTGACGGGAAATCTCGTCCAATGAGATCCGAACAAATTTGTTTCTGACGAGATATCTCGTCATCAAGATACTGGATATTTTTATGATAACCAGATCAAGATCTGGTCAGGATTCTTCTAATGTCGAAGTATCTAATGTATATCAGTACCTAATGTCGAAGTATCCATCAAGACGTGGTCAATTTTCTTCTAATGTCGAAGTATCTAATATTTAGTATCTAATGTATATCAGTACCTAATGTCGACGTATCCATCAAGGCGTGGTCAGTTTTCTTCTAATGACGAAATATTTAATGCATCTTAGCACCTAATGTTGAAGTATCCATGAAGACGTGGTCAGGTTTCTTCTAATGTCGAAGTATCTAATGTTTAGTATCTAATGTACACAGTGCATCAAATAAGCTTTAAGACTGGGTCTGTAAAAAGAAATGGAAACAAAAATTAATACCTGTTTTGTTTTTTATTCAAAATAGGACCCTCCGGCTTCAATGCACTTTTTACAGCGATTTATTAATGATTCGAACGCCTGTTGTAAATCACTTTGTGGAATGGCCTGCAAAGCACGCGTCGAAGCTTCTTGTATGGTCGAAATATCCTCAAAATAACACCCTTTAACTTCATTTTAAGTTTTGGGAATAAGGAGTAGTCACAGGGTGCTAAATCAGGTGAATACGGTGGATGGTTCAACACACAGACATTATTTTTTGCCAAAAATCGACGAACAATAAGGGAGGTATGACTGGGTGCATTGTCGTGTAACAAACACCAACTGCTTTCAGTCCTTTAGTCTGGACGAATGCTACGAATTCTGGCCATAAAACGCTTTAAAACAGCTAAGTAGTATTGGCCTGTAATTGTTTGTCCAGTTGGAACAAATTCTTTGTGGATAATACCTTTACTATCGAAGAATGTAATGAGCATTGTTTTGATTTTGGATGGAACTTTTCTTGTTTTTTTTGGCTTGCGGTGAATTTGGTGACTTCCATTCCGCACTTTGTCACTTTGTTTCAGGATCATATTGGAAAGATTCATCAGGAGGATTGTCCTGGATCATTGGATCCAGGTTTCATCACCTGTAACAATGGACTTCAAGAAGTATGGATCGTTTTCAGCGGCTGAAATGATGTCTCTGCAATGTGCACTTCTCATTGCTTTTTGTTCAGGGGTTAAAATGTGTGGAACAAATTTAGCACACACTTTTGTTTTGCCCAAATCTTCATTCAGGATGGTTCGAATTGTTTCTTTGTTGATGTTTAAAGAGTCTTCCATCATTCTCAGTGACGCACAGCGATCGTTTGTTACGAAATTTCGTACTTTTTCAATAACTTCAGGTGTCCTAGATGAAATTGGTCTTCCACTACGCTGATCATCTTCTACCGTATCTCTTCCGTCCAAAAAACCTTTGTGCCACACAAAAACATTTGATCTACTTAAACAGCAGTCACCGTAAACTTGTTTCATGAGTTGGTATGTTTCCGAAGCACTTTTACCAAGTTTTGCGTTAAATTTAATTACAGCTCTTTGCTTCATCTTAAAAAATCAACATGAAAAAAAATTCACTTCTGCAATGAACGCTCGCCTTCCCTCAGCTACTTAACGAAATGTGCACAACTTGTTGGCAGTGTGCCAGCAGACGATGGACGTTATGACGCATGGGCATTTACACTCACAGCGCCATTACAACCAGCGCTCTGGGACGAGTCTTAAAACTTATTTGACGCACTGTGTATATCAGTATCTAATGTCGAAGTATCCATCAAGACGTGATCAGTTTTCTTCTAATGACGAGGTGCCTGGTTGATACAACCTCTAGGAGGGTTAGTAGGAAGCATTTTTTTCTTCTCTGGTAGTTTGCTTACATATACTTTTTGATTATATATGATTCATGTTCCATATTTAATTTATTTACAGTTTAAGGAATTGCATTGATAGACGAACGCTAGTTAACATATGACATCTGTATATGAATCCATTTAGAATAAGAACTGCTCGAAGATTAGCACAAAATAGACATGCGCAGAAGCATGCGCTCGTGTACATTCTATATGCTATGATCTGGTTTGTAAGATATTATGGCTAACCACAGCACTCTCAAAAATCTCAACGGCCGCGGTAGCCCAGTTGGAAGAGCAACAGATTAGTAACCTGGGGCTTGCGAGTCCAGGATCTTTCCCTTAGGGATAGATCTCGGACCTTCACCAATAGCTCGATATTTTGCTCCAGTGCGACGTTAATTAACTTCCTACCTCAAAACCCTCTAATTAAAATGAGTCATTAGAACTAAAATAATCGAATTCCAACAGAGAAATGTTTAACAAATCCCCGAAGTTCACGAATAACCGAGTTTTTCTTTAGTAACTTCGTTTATCCAAAATTATAATATAATAACCTTGTAAGACGTTTTGCTCTTGAACTTTTATTAAATTCCTTGTTCATTGTGTATTATTCTCCTAAATTGTATATAGCTTATATTATTATCATTTTTTTTCTCTCTAAATTTAACAGATATTGAAATCCTTTTCTTACGTCAAAGTCTATTTCTGTGCGTCTATGTTTGACCCTTCACTTACGTTTTTATGGACTATCTTTTTTGTTGGATGTTTTATATGTATAATGGATTTCTGCAACCCTACCTAATCTCTATAATTCCACCGTAAGGCGGACTATATAGCTGAAAGCCACACAGGTGAAGCAGTGTCCGTCTAAGGCGTCCAAATCAATCCAATACAACCCTAATCTGAGACATAAATTGGGGAATAATTTAAAAGATCAGGTGACGGAATGTTTGTTACAAGTCTCTCGTCTTATAGTCATGATGCAATTACATGATTGTGCCATCAGTATTATACTGAGAGTTATGTGATGAACTGGCTGTCCTTTATGAAGCTTTGAATTTTCTCTTTTCATCCCCATGAATAAGCATAAAGTCCTTTGAAAGTTCCTTCATAAGGTACGCTTCCACTATAACCCTAAGTGTGCAAACTTTACGAAAATACAGAACCAAGTAACAGAAACCATAAATTATCTTCCCGTATACATCTGACTCATAAATGCCTACGACAACGTATAAAGAATATGATAATCAAAGGAATATTAATAGTTCCAGTATAGGTTTTTAAATATGCTTTTTCAAACTCTTACTTTGTATCTCTGGCAATTGTTATAATGTATTACTTTTGCATGAGTTGTTTTGTACAAAATTGTTTTTACAAAGTCATAAACGTAAACAGGTCCCATTAGTTAGAGTAGGTGTCTTTTATTTTGGCCTTGTCTTTTGAAAACGGAAGCATGCACTGTCTCATCACTTGCAAAGTGGTTGAATAAAAAGAAGAGACAGAAATGAAAAACTGAATTCAAGCATGACAGAGATTTCTAAGAATGCAAGTCAACAGTGTTTCTTACTTATGACAAAAATCTGTCGTAGCCTCAAATGTCCTCACGTTGGCGTGGCGGGGAAGTTTGGAGAGTGGGGTGCCAGCTCTCTCTCTCAGATGTTGCCTCGTCATCAGACCGCGGTTCAAATTACGTGTTGTCCTCGGATGTTTCGCTTCGGGATCGATCCCGGACCGTCACCAATTGCCCGTTGTGTTGCTCTAGTGTGACTTAATTAAAATACATGCATACATACCTTATAACAAGCAAAAGATAAGCCTGTGTTTTTTAATAAAAAGTAAGAATCACTTTTAAAATATCCCGAAACTGTTCATACTCAAAAAATTCACTGTAACTTAACTTATATTAGATCTTATAATTTCAAGTTACATTTCATAAATAAATTTTTGAGTTCCTATTTCTTACTTCTCATTTTTTATGTGGAACAGGTTTTCTTTACTCTAGCCCAGCGGTTCTCAAACTATCCAATCCAAGCACCCCCTTGAAAATGGAATAGAAGTGGACTCCCTTTTTCGCGGACCCCTTGAGATTATGAAATCAACCCTTCAAGTGGGTTCCACGCTATATCTCGTCCATCAAGATCTGACCAATTTTGCCAATCACGATATATTTCGTTATCAAGATATTGACGATTTTTTTATGATGAAACTACGAGGAGTAAGATCTGCACAGTTTTCTTCCAATGACGAGATACCTCGTCGAGACAACCACCTTGAGGGTTAAATGAACAGGAAACCTGTATAAGATCAGAGTGATTCTTATTTTTCACCTTAATATTGAGAGTAAATTTTTTAAATCCATTAAATAGATTAAACGTTAAAATTTCGCATTAAGGATTAGTGATGACAATTAAAACTACTATTGTTACTAAACATAGAGAAAAACTGAAATAAAATAAACCATTAATGTACAAATTCATATGTATTGATTAAAATCAAAAGGCTCTTTTAAATTGTAAAATTGTAATATAAATATCAATATATGTATTCTTTATTCTTAATGTGAACAATGGAGCTGCTCTTTAGCAATTAGATCAGAAATGTTTGGTTTAATGTTTGAAATTTCATTAATAGGTCACTCTCAATTTCAAGTCTCAATTAGTTAATACTGGAATCTCCTACTAATTTGATTCTAAAACTTAGATTTTTGAACATAAAAGAATCAGAGAAAATTATGGAATATTTTATTTTTCTAGGAAGTTCTATATTTTTTTTTTTTGGCTAGTAAAGTATTGCTTGTATTCAGTGGAACACTTGAAATCTTATCGAGGACACTGGGGTTCCGCGAACCACACTTTGAGAACCACTGCTCTAGACAGTAATATATTTTTAAAGTGGTCTCGTTTCTGTTCTATTCAAATTACTCTAATGCTCCTTGACTGTTAGATTTTCTTAACTCCTGAGTAGCATTCATATAATTAAAGGACTACACAAATGCATTTTGAATTTAATATTTATTAAATGCATTTTAGTTTTTTAGTTAATTATTTCCAGGTTTTTATAAAATCAGTAAAACTTCCAATCAATCAATCCGGTAGTCATCAGATCTCTGATAATCGCTTTATTATCAATGCAATATCATTACTATTTATAGTTTACAATGAACACATGAACATGCTTTAATAGGCATACTAAGTTAATGAAGTCGACGATTTACCATCAACCAAAATCAGGTGCAAACCAAATATATTTCAATATTTTATTCAATTTAATCATAATAGAGGATATAAAAGTGATCTACATCGTCGGAAATTTGCCTTTTACATAGTAAGATTTTCGACGAAAACGCGTCAAAATTCATATTTATTTCCCCTCCAAGTGGTTTCGACGAGATATCTCGTCCATCATGAACTGATCAATTTTATTAGTGACGAAATATCTCGTTATTGAGATATTGCCTATGTTTTGATGATGACCAGATCAAAATCTGGTCAGTTTTTACTAATGACGAGCTATCTTTCATCAAGATATCTGGTCATTTCTACTAATGACTAGATACCTCGTCGAGACACCACCAAGAGGGTTCAAAAGATAAATAAAATAACCCAAACACTTTCATATAATATAGACGACGTAATAATATTCTATTCCAAAACCAATTCATGAAATAAATCTACATATCCTTCAAACATACTACCAAAGCATAAAGAACTTTAATCTCAGTCTGCAAATTTAATGATACGTCTGTTTAGAAAGTGAATGGATGTTTCCAAAGAAAACAAATCACGAAACGTACAGAGAAAAGTATTAAAATATCAAAAAGCACAGCCATCAGACTTCTGAATCCTGCCTGTTTTACCTTACCCTAACGAGTGCCCCAAAACGCCACTTCAAATGAAGATATCGTTATGACGTCTTAATGCTGCGAATCCAACTTTAAATGAAAGCTCTAAAACACCCATTCTCCAAATGGGCATTCCCTTCGAAAAGCTTAGTCCTTTTAACTGCTATTTTTAACGTCCAGAAGCCTCAGTCTACAGCCCCACAAAAAAAAAACAAAAATAAACATCCTATTATAACGTCAAATAAAAAAAGGCAGCACGTCTTTCTCATATCCTCACTCACGTGGCAATTCCAACGTGCAAAAAACGTCTTTTCCTGGGTTCTAATCTACGCTGTACGCGTTTCATTCTTTCTTTTCACTTTTGCTCATTACATTGGCAATCATTTAGGAAGTTAAACGAAGGGTAATTTTTTTTCTCAAAGTGTCTCCGGCACTCTCCCCTTTTCTAATAGACTTAATGAGATTTGTCATAAATAGGTGTTCTTCCAGAACCCGGTTCGATTTTTTTTCAGTCTCTGCAATAGGAGGCATTAGCCGAAATGACTTCGAAAATGATGCATAAAGTGTATGTATGATGAAGGCAATTTACTACCGGCAGTGTATTGATTGAGGGGCCGAGCCGCAATTACAATGGTATTAGTTGACATTAGGTTGTGAAATGCTACCGAAATCAACGACTGTTAACACAGGAATGGTGAGAGTGCATAATATTTGTCCGGTATTGTGAATAGCAGCATACACGAATGGTAATTAACTTAACTATTATCCACTTCCTTTGTGGAGATGCGTTTAAATATGTCAAAACCAAGTGTAACTATGCATAAACGCCTCACAAAAGAAATATGCATTGAAATGTTTGTCCAAACTAATATTAACTGCCACTAATAGAAGTGTCAATATTTGGATTATCGTTGGTATCGAAGCCGAAAAGAGTCATCATAATTCTATAACATATGTGCTTAAAGAATAATTTTAAATCTTACTTATTACGTATGTAATTTGTTTGAAAATACATGCCCTTCCATGGGATGATATTAAAGATATTTTGTGTATCCTTTAAATAAACGATAATAATTTTAATCTAATTCGACAGAGGTTAGTTAGTATACTCTTAGGTTTTCTCAAATCTATATTTACATAAAATGTAACTTTGTCTAAGCACGCCTCACAAAAGAAATATTATGCATTGAAATGCTTGTCTAAACTAATATTAACTATCTATAAGTGTCTATATTTGGATTATTGTTGGTATAGAAGCACAAAGTGCCATGATAATTCTCTAGCATATGTGCCTAAAGGAAAATTCCAAAAGCTTACTTGTTGCGCATGTAAAATGCTGGAAATCCATGCCCTTTAATGGGATGATATTAAAACTACTTTGTGTATCCTTTAAATAAATTAGAATAATTTTAAACTAATTCGACAATGGTTAGTTCGTATACAGATTCTTTCAAATCTATATTTACATTAAATGCAATTAAGCATAAACGCTCGCGCACCTCACAAAGGAAATATGCATTGAAATGTTTATCCAAACTAATATTAACTACCACTAATACAAGTATTTGTTTACAATAATTGGTTTATCGTTGGTATAGAAGCCGCAAATTGTCATCATAATTCCATAGTATGTGTGCCTAAAGAAAACATTCTAAAAGCTTGCTTGTTGCGTATGTAGAATGCTAGAAAATCCATACTATTTCATAGGAGCATCATTAAAGCTATGTTGTGTATCCTTTATAACAAACGAGAATGATTGAAAACTTATTTGACAGTTATTAGTTCGCATACGAACAGTTTTTCTCAAATCTACATTTACGTAGCTGTGGGGCATAATTATCGTACATAAGAAATGGCAACCTCATAAGTTCTAAATGATTTTTAACATGAATTGCTTCAAATGCACAAATGGTGGACTACGATTAAATGAGGACAATGATGGTAAATATACAGTGATAGAATAATAAAAGTGACTTTCTTGTATTTCAATTTTTATGAAAAGTCTTTATTCCTTTGGTTATCATGTCGAGCACATTGACTCAATTTGTGGTAAAAATCTATACAACTCTAAATAAAGTCATAGTACACACAAATGCACAAATTATATCGAAGTATATATTTTATATTTCAATATGTAAATAGCCTTGTTAGACCTGGTTGACAATGCATACTTCTTTGAAGTATTTATTCTAACTAACCTGTTCCCCCTGATATTGGTACAAAAATAATTTGAAATGGTTATGTTATGTGGATTTTCTAATGTAACACATGTGTTCTTTGTCAGTAACATTTCGCTTGTGAAATAGTGTTTATTTAAGAAGTATTCTTCAATCATTTGCAAACCATTTTGATGCATCACCTATTAAAATTTCCAAACTCCTTCTATTTATGGTCTGAAATTCTAGAACAGATTTAA
This sequence comes from Meta bourneti, assembly GCA_933210815.1. NCBI lineage: Eukaryota > Metazoa > Arthropoda > Arachnida > Araneae > Tetragnathidae > Meta > Meta bourneti. The sequence continues at coordinate 84,973,743 of OW119923.1, read as the reverse complement.
CCCTATTGATGGTTATCTCGACGACATATCTCGTCATCAGCAAAACTGACCAGATCTAGATGGACGAAACATTTCTTCATTAGAAGAAAACTGACCAGATCTTGATCTCGTCATAAAAAAATCGACAATATCTAGACGACACTACATCGCGTCATTAGCAATATTGGTCAGATCTTGATGGACAAGATATCTAGCATTAGCAAAATTGGTAAGATCTTAGTTACGAGATGTTTGTTGAAACCCCTTGTAGGTTTAAATAATAAGGTGGGTAGGTATTTAATTAGCGTCGCACTAGAGCAACACAACGGGTTATTGGCGACGGTCCGAGATCAAACCCGAAGCCAAAGATCCGAGGACAACACCTCGTAATTTTAAACCACGGTCAGATGACGAGGTCATACATGAGCTGGCATCCCACTCTTCAAACTTCCACACCACGCAAACGTGAGTTAAATACTAAAGGGACATTTTTACGAAATATTATTTCAATGTAAAACTGTTAGTGATGATAGGTAAGGATTGCTTTATGAATCCCTCGAACATAAAGGAAAGAATTTTAATTGAGTTACTTCGTACTTTTAATCATACCATTTTTCCATTATGATAAATGAAGTGATTAATAGCATCTGGTCTCAGAAGTTTGCAAATACCCATTATAACGGAAATGAATAAACAAAGTATGGGTTTCACTTCACTCCATGCCTCAACTTTTATCTCAATATTATATCAAAATATTTGATTAAACACTTTGCCCAGCTACTTCGAGGAATTAATTTCGGCTTCATGAAAGCATATTATTCTGAAACGCGAATCCTGATGATGGCCTACCAAACACCAGTCTTCTATGCGGAGGGGTAAAATGGATCTTCAGCATTCGATGTTCCCCTTGAACATCAATCGAATTGCTCACAGCGTTTGATGCGTTATTATAACGGAAAATACACTCTGATCTTTGTACAGTGTTTGCTTTTTAGGTAATAAGATACATACATGCAGACAACTCAAATGTTTTTCTAAGTAGAAAGGCGATTTTGATACCAGTTTGATAATAGGAAACAGTCCTTCTCCACGAAAAAAATACTCTACTACATATAGCATATAGCAACTCAATTGAATGTAGTACAGGATATAATAGTATCTACTGAATCTAGTACCTATAGTGTAGGAAAATATTGTCTGTAGTGTAAGAAAATAGCATGCTAAATTCATTCCTCTAAAAAGTTAATACATACAAAGCTAATTTTCTAGAGTTCAATACAACACTGGAAGAGATAGGTAGATCAATTTACGTCGCCGTTGAGCAACACCACTGGCTATTGGCGATGGTCTATTAAGTCTATTACGTCTACTAAGTTTTTGTTGTGTAAGCCTAAGGTAGTTAGATCTTTTCTTAATTGTTTTCTAAACTTCTTTTTCGTTAATTTACGTGTAAAGTAAAAAGTTTGTCTACACCACAGATGTGAAATATAAGTAGTGAGAATTGCTAGTGAGAGGTAGATAGGAAGTTGAATTAACATCGCATTGGAGCAACACAACGGGGTATTGGTGGTGGTCCGAGGACAAAACCTAGTAATTTTGATTCATGTTCAGATGACAAGGTCAACACCTGAGCACTCTACCAAACAACGCTGGAAGAATAACTAAATTAGAGTTCTATACACACTGGACATTCACACTGGTTCTATAACACTCTAGAGTTCTATACGCACTGGACATTCACACTGGTTCTATAACACTCTAGAGTTCTATACACACTGGACATTCACACTGGTTCTATAACACTCTAGAGTTCTATACGCACTGGACATTCACACTGGTTCTATAACACTCTAGAGTTCTATACGCACTGGACATTCACACTGGTTCTGTAACACTCTAGAGTTCTATACACAGTGGAGTAACAATAACACTGGAGGAGCAGTTGCACCTAACAATACATTTTAAATATTTTACATCGGTGGGCACTCCACGAGTGTTTTAGTTCGTTTTGTATTTTGATTCGCATACCCATTCTCCCTTTTTAATTGAAAACCACTCAAAGATGTATACTTAAAACATCCCAATTTAAAACATAATAAACTAATGAATGAAAGAGTTTCACTTAAAGTAATTTACTAAATGTTTGCAATCACTATTGCACCCTATTGCGTACTTCTCAAAACGTTTCGTCCATTGACAAAATATTCTTATAAATAATAAAGATAATTTGAGTAAAATACTCATTTCGTAAGTAGTTGAATTTACGTCTCACTGCGACAACACATCGGGCTATTGGCGATTAACCGGGATCAATCCCAAACCGAAAAATCCGAGGACAACACCTCATAATTTTGAATCCCGGTCAGATGACGAGGTCAACACCTCGAATAGGACACCCCATTATCTAAACTTTCACATCAAGCCAACGTGAGAACATTTAATGTCAAGGCAGATTTAATGTGCATGAGCCCCCACATATACGACGGTTTTTGGTTGAAACGAGTTTCGAACACGAAATCCTCCGCTTGCTAAGCCGCGACTCTACTAAAAGGGCAACCGCCAACCAAGTACTCATTTGGTGTTGTTGAAAAATGAAAGTTGACATGTGGTTAGTCGACATTCAAAAATAAAAAAATTGTTATTTATGTTTACATATGAGAGGGATTTTCACTGTGAGCAAACAAACCAAACGGAATACAAAGATTTTACTTCCACTATTCAAATGCTCTCGCATTACGCATATCGAGGTCACCTTAAAATGTAGCTTATCACAGTTTTTAGAGACGCTTGGCGTTTAATTTAACTCACCTTGACCAACCAACTATCATATTTCAATTCGGAATTCATTCTTCGAAATGTGTATTGAAGAAGTGCTGAAATTGTATTTGAAAAACAAATCAAGTGACGTCACATTCGGAAAACGTACAGAAAATATATACCGTCGCGGAAACACTAACGCCACCTACATTTAGTTTGTTAGAAAATGCCTCTCATATGCAAATGTGCTCAAAAGAATTCAAGTAAAATATAAGTTTATTATCTCTAAAGCTTTTAGAAAAAAGCATAACATACTTTCCAATTTATCTCTGCTTATTAGAAATTTTATGAGTCACTGAAAAATAAAAGTTCTTTGAACTCCTCGAAATTAAGTTTACTTTTACGGGGAAAAAGTAATAACTAATTTGCAAATGTGTTCATAACCCATCATTTTAAAACTTTCTTTTAAATATATTGCAAACGCTTTTAAAAGAATACAAGGCTTTGCAGACTTTTTCTAGTAACGTGTTTACTTACGGCAAATGCATAGAAGTTGCAAATAAGCACTTAGTAAAAGAGGGAAATCAGTTCGCATTGCATATAAAAAGATAACGTAGTTTTAGCACGTAGTGGAAAAGAAAGTAGCAAATATAAATGATATGTTTGTGCTTTAATGGCGAGATTAATAAATTACCTAAAAAGTCTGATTTAAAATGAGACGAGAACCCATTAACATTTTTGTGGTTGAAAAGAGTAACCACGAAGCCAGAAATAGCGAATTCTGGTTAAAGTAGTAAGTCTTGCGAATTCACTTTCATTTTTTTAGATACAGCCTGACTATAATTACCCAAGAGCTCTTTGCTTAAAATTTTTTGAATATATGCACTTTCGTTCTATGGATTTAAATACATAGATCGAGACGAAAACTTTATTAAAATGTCGAATTTTGCTATTTTGGTACATCGAGATTGATCTCAGACCGTCGCTAATAGCCCGTTGTGATGCTCTCCCGGTTCGAAGTAAATTCAAATACGTACCGGTATTCTGTTATGAGAGGCATTTCTGTCAATCTAAATATTGGTAGTGGTAATGTTTCTGCGACGTATGCGTGTCCATTACGCATTCTGAATCTGTCGTCAATTGATAGCAATTTCAGCACTTCGCCAGTAAAAATTCCAAAGAATAAATTCCGATTTGAGATATGATAGTTGATTGGTCAACGCCAATTTCACCAAACAGTCTCCAAAACTGCGATAACCTACATTTTAAGGTAACCCCGATATGTATAATGCGAGAGCATTTGAACAGCAGAAGTAAAATCTTCGCAGACCGTCTGGTTTGTTTGTTCGCCCTGAAAATTACTCTCATACTCCATGGAATTTTTCAAATTTATTTACCGTCTTTAGAGTTTTCTCCTGATTTAAAATTCCTTATTTGAGATTATTACAAATTATTGGGTTGCTTGGGGTTACAGTAATACAAAATTTCTGAAAATATTTCTAGTTACATAGTTATTTGTAAAACGATAGTACTACCTAGAATAACACCTTGATTATCCGAGACAATGTGGACCAGGGTCACCTCGTAAAAGCAGATACCCGGATATGGATATAGTAACACAAAACAACCGATACGAAATACAGAAAAAATAAATACTACATGCCACAACTACTGCATTTGAGAGATTCATGAAATAAGGATTGGGAATAATCTATTCTTGGAATTTAATCAGTTTGTATTTATTTTGTTAATTTTATAATAAATTTGGACGTGAGTTAAGAACCCTTTCAACTCCTTTGAAAAAGTCTTGTTTCGCAACATTTGAACATACGCAAACAGCACCACCATTTCATCTTTCATAAACTTTATTTTGCTTTTAATGTTGATATGTTTTTGATACAGTTACTTTTTCAAACTTTTGAAGAGTTTATTTTGTTTCCATGTTGCTTACTTAAATGTTTTATCATGTTTTTAATGTTGGTCTGATTGTTAATCTGATATTTTTATTAAATCCAAGCCAATCAACCAACACCAAATCAGACTACTGAAGGACAAAATGCGCGCAATTGTGCAGCAAATTTTATTTAAAGCTTTAAAAAGAAACCCAGTATGAAATTTCTTGGATAACTCGAACACTCGTATAATCAATGCTCTACTATATATTCAACCAAACACTGAAAATAAATATCTAATATAAGTTGTTATTTTTTTTCAAGACTTTTCCACAGTCGATACAAGACCAAAACTATTTTACTAGGACAAAATTTACTGGTATTAATTGGTCATTTTTTTTTTCATTGACTGTGACATTTTTTGGTACACGAGGACTAATTAAGCAGGTATCTACTTTTTGCAAGGGGTATTCTAAATAGAACCTTGATTTTCGAACTCCTATTAGCAGAGGGTTATCCGTTGAAATTGATACAGAATTTCCCTTGCTTTATGAATCTTTTAAAAGCAGTAGTAGTGACATGCAATGTATAAAGTTTTTGTTTTTCGTATGTACTGTTTTGTGTTACTATGTCCGTATTATCAGAGTTTCTGGTTATCCGAGGTTGTCTCGGCCCACATTACCTCGGATAATCAAGGTTTTATTGTACTGGTTTGAGAAACTAAACTTAAAGAAAACATAACTTTAAACCTTGTCAATGGAACTGATTTTGACTATTAAACTTTCATGTGTAACTGTCCAGATTGATAAATCTATACAAATATTTGTAACGCTTTTTTACGAGAAAATGTTTTTTCAACTTATTAATTTACTGATAACACATATTTTCTTTCATATAATTCATGACATATTTTAAATAAATTACTATCAGTTGTCACTTTCTCAGAATTCACGCTTGTTGTCTGGATACCATCGGACAACAAACGTCTGTTAAGTATTTGTTGTGTAAACCTTAGGTAATTAGCTCTCTTCCGAATTGCTAATAAAATTATTTTCCGTTAATATGCGTGTAGAGTTCATACGTACAAAGTTACATAAGGTGTCTACACCATAGGCGTAAAATATAAGAAAAGTGACATTACTATTGAGAGGTGTGTGGCTAGTTAGTTAAATTAACATTGCACTGGAGCAACATAACGTGCTATTGGCTACGATACGGGATTAATCCCGAATGGAAAGGACAACACCTCGTAATTTTCGACTACAATTAAAGGCGTGGTCAACACTTGAACTGTCACCCCACTCTCGAAACTTCAACACCATGCCATCTTGAGGTCATTTAAAACTATGACACATTTAACGTGTACCAGCCGCCACGTTTACGACGGTCGAATCAAGTTTCGAACTCGCAACCCTCTGGTGGCAAATCCGTTACTCTTTCAACCGGGCTACCGAGGCCTCGCTATTGAGAGGAGTCCCAAAAAGTGTGACCAACATGTCAGCTATTAGTCATGTGACTGATCTGTGAAAAATTGACTCGGTTGGCCAATTTTGCATTTTATCGCCTCGTTTGGCAATATAGCATCTCATGACATGGTAGATGTGTAAATGCACATATCTATAGAGTGGCGATAGAAATTATCAAACTGCGAAAGTCTACTACTATGTTGCCCGGACCAATCAGATCATGAATCAATGGATGGTCGTCTTCTCCCGTCCCATGGACCGTCCATGAATGTTCGTTTCCTCCGGCTGACAAAAGTAATCTAAGGGTCATGTTACTACACTAGTTTTGGTCACGTGATCCTTGGCACATTAAAAGGTTATCATTACTCACTCTACTTTTATGTTTACTCTGTGTATGGTAGATGTTCTGTGACGATGAATGTTTCCTATACGTATTCTGAACGTGATGGTAGGTAGCTAGTTTTTCGAATATAGTTTCAGCACTTTGCTAGTAAAAATTCCAAACAATAAATTCAGATTTCAGTCAAAATAAATTGAAATTTGGTCTTGGTTTATTTACACCAAGAATTCACATCAGAACGTTTGAAAACCATTTAATCTGATATAACTCGAAATTTTTAGCTAACTCATACTCTGAATATAGAACAATGCGAAATGAAAAAAGGGCTAGTAGTCTTAGAATATTCTAAAAGGATTTATCTGGTCGTATATCTGATATTTTATAAAAGAATATTGTTCCATTTTAATGGAGGTATATGAAAATATTCAACAGTATTTAAGATATAATATTTAAAAAATTTTAAGAACGAAATTCTATAATTCGATACAATCGAAGAAATAAAGCTGAGTCTTCAACTCTCAGACACATGTGCAAATAATATTATTTAAAAGCAGTACTGCATAATAAGAATATTAAAAGTAGAATTTTTAACTGTATTTTTATTTCCCAGTAACATGAATTTTGAGAGAAATTTGCTATGTATACCGTGATTGTAAAATTCAAATCCAAGAAATGCTCCCTTAGAACAATGGAAGAAGTATTTAGTAATAAAACCAAATATTAAAATAGGACATTCTAATGCCCATACAATTTATGTAAATAATTTTGAAATTAAGATCTCATTCAAATTACATGATGGCGTGTTGTAAAACATACTGAAAATGTGTTCAAAATATTTACTGAACTTACCTGAAACATGTAACGCCTTGAATAAATTTTCCTGTTATAAATACAGAGTTGTAAAATAAACGTCGAAAATAATTACAATGTATTCTATTCTGCGTTGTTTCGATGCATTCTCTGAGCTTTCACTCAAGACACTGGAAGAGTCTGACGATTAATTACGAATTCTCTTAGAACCTGAGAAAAGAATTTCTTCTACATTTGCATATTGCAATGAATGTTGGAGAAATGTAACGAATTCCTAAAATAACCATTACAAAATTTGATTTTTGCGTCTTTGTCTAAGAAAACCTATTGAATATAAAAATATGTATCTAGTTCAACAGAGATACATCTCACAATTAACTACTGTTGTGAAACATTAACAATTCTAATTAATCTGCTGAGCTTTATTCCACACTGCGTTTCACTCTTCCTTAGTATATATTATAATAATCGCAATCGCTCAAAGGATGCACAATTATAACAAAATAGTGAAAATCATGAATAAAACATGCTAAATATGGGTCTTTTCTTCCCCAAACCAAATCTTTCTCTTCACTGATAATTATTTTAGGTATTTAGAGTTTGAATTGCTTCAAGTTTCAGCATATTAGTCCTTAAACCAAGGCTAATGGCAGCTAGTTTTTGTGTTATAATAGTAAAAGAGCTATATCTACATGAATATCCAGGACACAAAAATAATTCACATTATTCCGCTTGCTGAAAATACGGGATAGAATATTTTTCACATTTCCAGATAATTTAGCAATGGCTCAGATTCTCTAAATGTGTAAAATATATTTAAATGAAGGATATTAATACCCTCCTACGTGCATAATTTCTTCTTTTCATATTAAAATCAAGCATTATTGTACATTATTTTAGAAATTTGTAAAGAAATTAATTTTAATTACGTTCGAGTAAAATCTCGCAATTGTTTGATGACTCAAATTTGTCTCACTTTCAGATCGTCTACTTTGAGATGCGTGTTTTTAAAAACAATCACTACTCGAATGTAACTCATTCCAAGAATTATTACTAATTTCATTAGGATATTCATAAGTCTTTGATAATGGATTCTTAAGAATATAAAATGGTAATTCTCTGAAAACATGTCAAGAATTTAATCACGATAAGACGATTTAGGTTCTTTAATTAATAAATTCATTGATATCGTGTTTCCATGCTATTCATATGTACATTTTTGAGTTGCGTTTGGTCGTGGCATCTGTTTTACGATAAATTAGAATGGCATTCTTATCAAACTTATGGAAGAAATTTCCGGATGTTAACAATTAACAAATTATGAACAGAATAACAAGCAAGCCCTTCTGAATAACATAATAAGCAACAAGTTATGAATAGCATAACAAGCAATGCGTTAAGAACAGCATAACAAGTAACACTCTATGAATAGCATAATAAGCAACAAATTATGAACAGCATCAAGCAAGTTGTGAATAGTGTAACAAGCAACACGTTCTGAATAGTATAGCAAGCAACACATTATGAATAGCATAACGAGCAACAAGTCATGAATAGCATAAAAATCGACAAATCCATAGTAAATATATATAACTACTTATAACATTTTATATAACAACTTATAAATATCAGTATTTGGTAACACGGAAACATATTACTCTTTACTGACACTATCTGCATTGTCTCAAAATTATGTAATGGAGAAGTATATTGAAATGCAGAATATTTTACAAATCTGATATAAATGTGCATCCCGCAAAATCCCGTGGCAGCATACAACTGAAAGAGCTAAAAACGAAACACTGCCTACATTTAAGAAAATATTTTTGGAATGACGGGCAGTTTAGTGATGGCTCCACCAAGAAGGTAGTCGACCTTGGGTCAGTCTATTTTTGAATGGATGTGTAAGCACGTTAGGGGAAGGCTGCCGTACGTAAAAGCATGAATGGCGATTGCTGCGGGTGTTTCACCCCTTGCCAACTCCTTATCACTGCTATCGCTTTCGTCTCCGAACAATGAACGTAGAACCATAATCCGCTCTAAAGACGCCAGTTGTGCAAACGCTTTGTTTACGTTACCAACAGTCCCCTAATTTAACTAATAGACTCGTTCCAAACCACTCGACACGACGATCTACTCCCAGAAGGAGCACCATATTTCCATCTGGAGCCATTAACAAAACATTTTTCTTAGAGTAAAATCAAGGTGTAAATGCTTTTAAGCAGTGTAGTTTTGTTTTATCTATGCAACTATTCTACGTATATAATGTAAATCTGGCGGCTATACAGCTCCCAAAACTGCCCAAAAGTTTCTGCGCCGTGGTTATTTCATAAGAGCCTACTTCTATTCTCCAAGTGTTTCCCTGTCATCCTCTTAAGTTCTGGTAACTGATGCGTTATCCATTTTGAAGTGAAAAGTAAACACCAAGTCCAATTCGAAGCTCCAAATGAGAATTTGGCAGCAGTGAACTTTCAGTAGAGTAAATAGCCATATGGATTTAGTGAGACAGCCTGAAAAGTTCCCCCTCCCAAAAATCCTTGCCGTAATGGATAAAATCAGAATAGATCAATTTCGAGTCTCAATTACTATCTTTTATGCAAATCTCTTTCAAACTACCGAGAAATGCTGAGACGCAGTGAATTAAAGTACAAGCATTACGAGACGAATAAATTTTAATGAATTCGCGCATTCACTAATCGAAACTTGGCTATTGAAATTACGCTCTATTCATTGGATTAATAATGTAATACATACTGTTGATGGATTGTGTGAAGAAATCTTTCAAATGCAATTTAGAGATTTTCATGGAAAAAATTCGAGTTTTGCTCAAGCATTAAGTATCGTTATATGAGTTGATAATAAATTGTAAATGAACCAAAAGAAATATCAACGCACACTGGTTTCATAATCATTATGCCATGCATTGGCAATGTGTCAGTTTTTAACTTTCCGACAACCACTAGTTTTCTGGTGAAAAGAATTATTAGATTTTGGATGTTCGATAAAGATATTTAGAAGAAATTAGAATGTTTTCACAAGCACACACATTAAGTATCGATATGTACATATGTCGATGATAAGAAATCGTAAATGAACCAAAAGAAACATCACCATACATTGGCTACGATGCTTCGCTTATCGTGATGCCATGCATTGGCAATACTTTAGTTTTTAAATTTCCAACCACTAGTTTATCTGGTGGAAAAGTTATTAGATTTTTTGTTTGAAAATCTAAACTCTTTAAATTTATGCAATTGATTTTAAACTGCGAAAATTTTATGATCTGATGATTCGTTAAAAATCTTCAGGATGATTCAATCAAGATACAATAGGATAGGATAGTTTTGCCAAACTCAATTAAACTTAAGAATACCTCATAGTTCTGTTGGTGACCCAGTAGTTCGGTCACCAACGGTTTCGGTTAGCACTCTGTTTCTTCATTCAGCAGCCACCAGGTTCGAATCTCGGTCCTAACATGGATGCTTGTAGAGGTTCGGAATCCACTTAAAGCTGTAATTTCTACTTTAATTAGTCCTTCGTGTTGCAAAAATGACCGGAGAGTGATCAAGCAAAGCGTAATTGGTGTATGCATTGAAATAATGAGGGATTCACAAGCGTATATCCGTTCTGTAACCTGCAAACTTATAATCAGTTTTGATTTTCTTGATCTATAGAAATTTTCCTAGGATTCTTTCAACCAATAGATGTGGTTATTCATGTTGTAGGGTGAAATGTGAAATTATGGACATACTGAATAAATTTCTGAAATGTCTTTATTTTAGTAATCATGAATCGCCGGGAGTAAATTCTGGATTGCGAAATAATTTCGCTCTCATTATTTTGAAAATCCGCAGTAATATTGCTTTAACAAACTTTATGCAAATGATTCATCCTTTTTAGTTTCTTGTATTTATTGTAACATTCCCTTGTATATCACCGGAAACTGAAAATTATTTTTGTTAAACCATTAAAAGAGACTACGTAACAAAAAAATTTGCTGCAAATAGATTTTTTAAACTGCATAATTCTTTCCCCGAGGTTGATATATATTTTTAATTATTTCAGTTCATTAAGTTAACTGTTTTGTTTCATCTCTTATCTAACGGTATTTGTGTATGTCTTTTCTCTTGCATTTTTAGGATTTTTTAGGATATTTTTGTTCTATGTAATTGGATATTTTCTGCCAGACAACAATTAAATAAATCTATGTTTATAAACATGTACATTGAATATTTTAAACTTATTTCAAGTTTATTTATTCGTTTTGTGTAATTTTAACACAAAATAAGGAGGTTTTCGAATTTGGTGTCTGTATGTGTGCTCACACTACATCCAAATGGCTGGATATATTTTCATGATTTTTGCATACTGCGAATGTTTGTAGTAGTTTACTGACAGAACTCAATTACTTCAGTTTGTCCGTTTTTATGTTTGTATATTTGTGATAATATCACACAAAATTACTTTAATATATTTTCATAAAATCGGTGTATACGTCGATAAAATCTATTACTTGATATTTTCTTGTATACGTCGGTATAATCGGTGAATCGGATACTCGGTGATTACAATCTAGAGTATATCTTTAAGTCGGCTACCATTGTTTTGTCTGTCCTGAATACATTCAATTTAAAAATAAGCTTTTTTGTTATTGTACGTGTCCTAAATGGAATTTTAAGAAAATATGCATTTGTTTTAAAAAAAATTAGTCATGTATATCTTATCAAATTGAGTTCATTCTTCTGTTATTGATGAAATACGAAAATTTCGTATGCCCACTGCAAGAGTGCCATAAGTCAAAATACATTGGCAGGAAAACTATAAGTGCTAGAGTATTCCCCGTAAGTTAGTCATTTTTGCGAATTGAATTACGGAAATTTTACAGGAAATGAATTTAAAAAGGGTCATTCATAATCCCCAAACAAACTCAAAATCGACTTATGTAATAATCACCTTAGTGCCACTGGGGTTTAGTGGGTATGCCCACTGCGCTAGCAATCAGCGAGTTGTAGGCGGCGCATGTATGATTCCTGTTAGGTGCTTTCCTTCCTGGGTGTATTTCTCTCTTCTGTGTCAATAAAACTTTCATTGTGTGTATGTGTATGCTATCACTTGATATTTTCTTGTGTGTGTTGAGCAGCATGGCCAAGTATGGTCCTTGAGTCATAAAACCTGAAACCAACCAATCTTAGTGCCACCTTTCGTAGTTTTGTCAGGGATAGGTAGGTATTTTAATTAACGTCGCACTGGAGCAACACAACTGGCTATTGACGACAGTCCGGGAACAAACCCGAAGTGAAAGATCCAAGGACAACACCACGTAATTTTGAACCACGGTCAGATGACGAGGCAACACCTGAGCTGGCACCCCACTCTCCAAAACTTCATACAACAGGGATGCGATGTATGTGAAATGTTTTATTTGGGTGGGTATGCATGTAGTATACAATTTGCGTCCAAGATTAGTTGTAGAAATTCTGTACCTCAGAACCAGACAAACGTAAGTTCAAAATGACAATTTTCAGGTTATTATATGTAGAATCTGATTTTGCATCAAACCATAACAACGTAAGTCTAGAAAATTCTCCCTTTATGATTTACTAGGGTTATGAGAGCGTATGTCCTAATCTTTGTTTTGAGCCAGACAAACGTAAGTCCATCCACTCAAAAAGACAATTTGTACTTTCATATATAAAAACTAAGCCTGTTACACAACGGAAAAGAGCCGGCACAAGAAGAAACAAAACTGAGAGCCATACATTTATTTTTAACTTTAATAATAAGAAGGAAGTCATTTGCAAAACTTTTTTCCTGAATACGCTTTCTATTTCTGAAACCTTCATGAGAGCTGCTTTAAAAAAAGTCAGTGAGTCTGGTTTGGTAACGCCAGACCTTAAGGAAAACATATTTCAGCAAATAAATTACCGAGTGATAGTTTAGAACGAATCAAAAACCATATTTCAAAGTTTCCGGTGTATGAAAGCCACTACAGCAGGAAAAGATCCAAACATAAATATTTGGGCAATCACCTTACATTTCCAAAATGTACACACTGTATGCAGATGAGTGCTTAAAAGAAAAAATTAAACGAGAGAAAAAGTGGTTTATTCCAAAATTTTCAATGAAGATTTCAACTTGTCTTTCCACTCACCAGATAATGACACTTGATATGTTTGCGACAAACTAAACTGCGAAATTAAAAATGAAAAAAAATGATGAAAAACTCAATGAACTTAAATTACATGAAGAAAACCACCTGAAAGAAGCTTCATGTAGGTATGAATTAAAAAGGGGAGATAAACTGAAAGGCCGTGCTAATCAAGGTTTGGGAGTCCTTATGTCTGATCTCCAAAAATGTCTTCCAACGCCAGATTTGAAGAACTCCCAAAGTTTTTACTCAAGAAAACTCTGGACATTAAATAGTACAATTTATGACAACTGTTGACAAAACTTGGTGTATGATCTGGGATGAAGTTACAGCCGGTCAAAAAGGTAACGAAATATCATCATGCTTATTCACGTGGGCGAATGAAGAGCTTCGAAATCCTGATAGGCCTACTGAAAACTTAACAGTGTGTACAGATAATTGCAGAGGCCAAAACAGGAATATTAATATGATTTTCATGTAGCTATGGCTGTTGGAAAAGTTCCTACTCTAAAAGAAGTCAATCATAAGTTCCTACTTGCTGGACACACCCTCATGGAAGTAGATGACAAACATAGTGTGATAGAGAGAGAGCGAAAAAGCAACTAAAAACCCACACAATTTTTACCACAAATGATTGGGCCAATTGTATTGCATCATGTTCAAAAAAGAACCCCTTTGTTGTGAGAAGGATGTGCCTTGAAGACTCTTAATTTTCTCTACTTGAAGAGCAAAGAAGCTCCATGTTTCAAGGAAGAAAAAGAGAAAGAACCATTTTTGATATCCAATGCAGTGTGGTTACAGCTTCCCAAAGAAGACAGCAAGTTGTACCTATAAGACCAGTTTCGCAGATGATACCTTTAAAACTGTTGAATTTAAAAGAAATCAGAGAGAACAAAGGGTTGTTATGCCAGCGACGATCCCAAAATTAAGAGTAACCAAAAACAAGATAAGTAATGAGAAGTACAGAGACTTCATGAATTTAATGCAGTGGGTCCCTGAAGAGTATAGACCCTTCTTTGAAACCTTCCACATGGAGAGAAGGAAGGTTTCAAAGGTTTTGAGGTACAGAATTATGAAAATGTCGAAAAGGTGTTAAGCAATTAGTTTCCTGACACTCGAAAGATGATGGGGCATTTTTCTACGAAAAAGAAAAGTGATTTTTCTGGTCACTTTCTCAATCTATAGTCAACCAATTCAACACGGATATGGTCGGGTAATTCTGCCCCCCCCCTAGTAAATAAATAAAACCAATGCTAAACTATTCGGTTAATAAATTGCAGATGACAGTCATTCATTGGTTTTAACTATCATGTGGTTTCTCCTTTTATTGGAATCACCACTCACAATATCTTCAAGTTGATATTGTTCCCTGATTGCAGAAAGTTAGGAACGGTACACGTTTTTAGCCAAGTCGATATTTTTTTAAGTTCGAGTTTCTCTTAATCGAGACAGATTCACGATTTGCGAAACCACTGAAAGAATAATATATTACAGAGTTTCTATCATTTATTTCGTATTTCTATGCTATTTCTCCTCTTTAGTATCATTTTAAAAAATATAAGTACTCTCTCTCTCTCATATATATATATATATATATATATATATATATATATATATATATATATATCCATACATGCTATGTATGTGATACAGCTTGTCTAACACAATAGATTTCCAATAAATCCTTTTGCGGTTATAACTTTCAAACTTTTCTAACCGTTTTTGGAATCAAATGCTTTCCGGGACTTCGCGAACTTTAAAGATAACTTTCAACGGAGTGTACAAAAGGTAAAATAGAGAATGAATGAATTTTAAAAGTGACGTAGTCATGGATTTTGTGCTTGAGATTTGTAAAGATGATTCATTAAGATATAACGTAACGAGATTACGAATATAAATGATAAACTAAATTCAGTGGCACTACATTCCTCGAAGAACCATGGCCGGTGGTGCCCATCCCGCTTACGATACCTTGGAGACCCTGGGGTGCCTAGTGGCATTTTTTGTCCCTGTCAGGTGGTCGGCCTGACGCGGGGATCCCAGTGTTTAGTTCCCAAGCACGCTTTGTACTCATTTAATCGACCCTCAAAGGCAGGGGTGTTAAACTCAATTAAAACACGGGCCATTTAATGCAACTGGTAAGATTCACGCGGGCCATATCACATTTACAAATTTTCTAAAAATTATATTTTGAAGTAAGGATTCAGGAATATGGATAGGATGATTAAAATACTATGTAATTAAGTGAATTTAGGGTAATAATTTATAATATTGCTATATAATTGCTTTTATTTAAACGTTTACTTAATTTAATGTATTTATAAAACTAAAATTAATTTTTTTTACCGGAAACTTGCCAGCGCTTTCCTCCTATTAGTTTTCCAATATCTGGGTT
Source organism: Meta bourneti (assembly GCA_933210815.1). NCBI lineage: Eukaryota > Metazoa > Arthropoda > Arachnida > Araneae > Tetragnathidae > Meta > Meta bourneti. The sequence continues at coordinate 84,957,956 of OW119923.1, read as the reverse complement.
CAAAGACTGAGAACAGACAATCTTCATTACGGAAGATAGATGTTTATCAGTTAATCTTGATCTGTAGGCCGTTTTATTTAATTTCATGGACGAAAATAGTTGGTCACACAAGTACGTACTCCCAATATAGCATAAAACTTGTGCAGCAAACTTTTTAATTTCCGGGTATTTTTCATCTAAATAAGAATACATTTTGGGAATTCGTACTTCTCGATATGCCTTTTAAAACCGAATAATTCTGGAAATCAATTAATTAAAATTGTGTGTACGGTATTGCCTCGATCTCCCCTAAGTACTATTTTCTTCGTAACATATTGTCCTGTTTTCATTTTATTTAAGAGCAACTTGGGCCACAAAAAATTACCTCGGGGCCGCATGCGGCCCGCAGGCCGCCAGTTTGACACCCCTGCTCAAAGGGATGATCGAACCCCGGACCTGTAGTGGGGCAGCGCCAAACTCTGCCACTAGACTACCGGGACTAATATAAATTATAACGAATAACAAAAAGTTAGAAAGAAAAGAAACAACTGTCTCAGGAGAGATGGCCTAGCTTTGCAGAGTTTAAAATCAGAAGAGAGAAAATTATATTAAAAACGGAAAGTGGGGCTAGGTAAAGATGCACAATCAGCTAATTTAGGGGGTGGCTCACAGCGTTCTGAGAGAAAAATTCAATTGTATTGAGTTTATGAATCTGGTAACTTGATCGAGAAATAAATACTGAATATAAATGGAGAATGCTAAAGAAAAGTGTTTTGGGGTTTCGCCATATACGCTAATGAGATCATTTTGACTCTGACTGTGAAAACGCAAGATACATAGGTCCTCGTTTATAGTTGTAGGGTTAAAGAAACGTTAATTATCTTATAAATCTTATATTTTATATATGAAGTAAAAAATCTGTTTATCTTAAGCAGCAAAACCTATTGAACGCTGAACGCTGGCGTCGTGAAATTTGTGTAGCTGATTTTGTCTAGAATTTGTAGGTCAATGAAACTATTTTCTGCTCGCTTCGCTATTCCCTTACGACCAGAGAAGTAAAATTTAATATAGAACATTACGCAAGAGGTAATCAATCAACACAAATGCAGTCACGATCCGAGCAAACGGAAAGGGCAAAAACGCAAGCACGTGAAGTGGACAAATCTTAGAAAGTTGTTCGCTAAAGCGACAAACCGAGCCTGAGGTAATCGAACCCACGATTTGGTTTGTCTGAAACAGCGAAAACTCGGGAAAACTGCTGAGGAAACAGAGGAGCGACTTGATCTGTCTGATGCAGCAAAAACTCTCGAAAATTATTGAAGAAACAGAGGTGCGACTTGATTTGTCTGAAGCAGCAAAGACTTTTGAAAACTGGTGAGGAAACAGAAACGCGACTTGGTTTGTCTGAAGCAGCATAAACTCTCGCAAATTGCTCTGAAGAAACAGAGCCTCGACATGGTTTGTCTGAAGTAAAGCTAAAACTTTCGAAAATTGCTGAGAAAACAGGCGCGACGGTCTGTCTAAAGCAACTAAAACTCTTGGGCGAAGCTAGGTAGTAAAGCTAGTAACATATACATAGAATGTAACTTTTTCTCTAACATCAACTTCAGCAGATCAATGAACCAAGCTTTCAAAAATAAATCCAATACAAGAAAATACATACGATTTCTAGAGCCAACCAATAAATTCAACTCAACAGCAACAAAAATACCAACTTAAGCAGAATAATTGAGGCGTTGACACGGAAAAGCATGTAAATCACAAAAACCAAATTTTAAAGGATAAGCTAAAAACGTTTGTGAGCCTGTTAAAAAGGAATTGTATTTGTATACACTAAAAGAGCTGCAGAACTTAAACTATTTCTTCTAGCGACTTACTGGCTTTACCATGACACTGGCATGAGTTCCTACTATCATAACAGCCAAAAAACTAATTTTAGATTTTTTGTGACTTACATGCTTTTCCATGTCAACGCCTCAATTAAAGATAATGTCAACAACGATGTAGGAACCATAAGTATCAGAGCACAAAACAATTTTGAATGATTTGAATAATAAATTTAAAAAACATAAGCAACATATATTTCAGCAAGAGCTTATATATTGGTGCAAATTTATAGCGATCTTAAAGCAATGCTCTGCACTTAATATTCGGTCCCTTCTGAGACAAAAGTGTAATGAAACTGGAAAAACGTTTACATTTTCAACCAGGCTGACGGGAAGGCCCTTCTTTAATATGCATCCCTCGCATTAAACAAAAAAGGAAAAGGGACTCCATTAAAATTGTAATTTATAGCAAAAATTTAGTTCCATCCATTGATGGGATGTCGGACCCCCTTCCTCTTTTTACGTTTTGAAGATTTCTCATTTTGTTAATCGTTCATCGCATATCTCGGAATAAAAGTTAGATTTGTATTTTAAAAGAACACTCAGTCTTTGAAACTCTGATTTCATGTCGGTAGCGTTAATAATCATTCGGACTTTTTTTCCGCTGTCGTTAGTTTTACATTTATACTCCTGAATCGTTTTCAATAACTCGGAATGATAATCGATTGGAGTTAACACGGTCAAGTACAGCAGGAGATACAAATGATGTCTGGATCTTCTTCCGTTTCGCTATTTTCCCCGTCTTATCTCAAGTGAAGTTGAGGATGGAATTATAAAGAGTATATTGGAAACGGTTTAAATGTTTCGGTATAGAAGTTATATTTATGTAATGCGAAATGTTTGGTTTTAACTAAAACGTGAGTGGTTTTGAAAAGAAATTTAAGTTTATTTTAAGTATATTCCTTCCACTATAAAGGTAAATATTTTAATTGTTACCAATTGGGTATTGGAAATTACATATTTCTTCACTTTCGGTGTTATATATTTTCAATAATTTCTTAACCCACTTGGTGGTTGTCTCGACAAGGTATCTCGTCATTATCAAAACTGACCAGATCTTTAAAGACACGAAATCTCTTCGTTACCAGAAAACTGACCAGATCTTAATCTAGTCATCATCAAAAAACGGCAATATCTTGATGACGAGATATCTCGTCAATCTCAAAATTGGTCAAATCTTGATGAACGAGATATTTCATTGAAACCTCTTGGAGGATTAACCCTCTGAGCGTCATAAGATTGTCGAGTATTGCGTTTCTACCCCTCAACTTACATAATGGCTAAATAACCGCATCCATTGATTAAAGAATCCTAGGAAAGATACTATTGGTCAAAGGTTAAAACTGGTTAGAAGGACTGCATGGAAGTCGGCAGGTTTCAGAACAGATAGATGCGTATGAACCTGTCAGAATGTTCGAAAAGTTCCCTATAGCTTTTTCTGAAACCACAAGAGAACACTTTAAATAAACTTCGTCACTTTGTTCAGACTTATGAAATTTCACCAAGGGAAATGGTTTTTTCAAGAAGGGTAAAACATGGAGGTTTAGGGAAATTCATCCCAAAATTCCCTTGCTCTTGAAAACCACCAAAATAAGTAAAATGTGACTAAAAAATAAGCAAATAATGACATAAAAAACTGAAAAATGTCAATTTGAGCAAAAATCCTGACTAATGTCCAGAAATGCCCAAACAAAGGCGCTTAAATCAGCTGATATTTTTATTAAATAAGTAGGAACACACTCGAAGTAATGTCTCAGTGCTGCCAAAAATAGATCCAAAATCATAGAATTCCTAGTCCAAGTGATAAGTCACTGACTTTTATGGTAGGTACGCATTTATATCGCACTGGAGGAACACAATGGTCCTGGATCAATCCCGTATTAAATGTCCCAGGACAACTCTGTAATTTTGAACCACGGTCAGATGCCGAAGTCAACACCTGCCGGCTCAAACTGCAAACGTCAACGTGAGGGCATTAGAGGTAACCTCATATTTAACTTGCAATAGCCCCCACGTACAGGACGATCTGTGGTAGCATCGAGTTTCGAACTCGTAACCTACCGGTTGCTAACCCGCAACTCTTCCAACTGGGTTGCAGTGGCCCCGCTATGGGGAAAGAAATGAACGAAATGTACTTGGTCACAGAAATTTACACACTACGCATTAACGAATCCCTTCTTCTAATAACCGGTAGCTAATGAACTACACATGTTTTGCTATCTATCTGTTCATATAGTTAGTGTCTGAAGGACAAAAACAGAAAATATGACCTTAATAAGCCCACAGTAATTCCAGTCGACGGAGGACTTCTATTTCAAGCCATCCTTCTCCATTAAACTACAGTCTGAAACCCTTAACACCACACTGCACTTGCATTTCAGTAACGAAACTCAATACCCCAATCCATTCCGGAAAGCCGACAGCGGCCAAGGGCGGTTGGTTGGTTTTGGGGTTGCATGGCGCAGGGGCCATATTTGGCCAGCAAGGGCGGCGGTGTACAGCATAATAATCACGACGCCCATCAAAATGTGACAAGTCTCAAAGTACCCGCTCCAAAGCAGATTGGTTATTAGCGAATTAATAAATGTATCGTTGGACTGTATGCTTTTCGGTGATCACAAGAATCGCATTTACCAAATCTGGGAACATTTGATGTCAAAAGGCATGTGCCAACCAGGAACTGGATGTCTAAACGGAATTTTAAGGCTTAAGCTAATTTAGTCCTGGTTCAGATTTACGGATTTGTGAAGGGACACCATGTTTAATGCCGCCCCACCAACTTGTTAACGGAATATCCGCGTTGCTTCTGAAATTTTCACCTTCAAAGGGAAATTTGAAATAGACTGGGGTTGGAACCCATCAGACGGGTGATAATGGAGACTGCTTACATTATATATGGTGCAACTGTTTACCTGTTGGACCATTTTGAAATTAATTTCTGTGTGCTGTAGTCGCTGGGCGTAATTATTCCAACAGGTTACTTCGGTTTGGATTGCAAATTTCACTGATAATCCTTGTTGATCAAAGTGGCAAATATGCGCGATTTATATCATTAGAATAAGTAGTCCATTATCATATTTAAAAGCGGAAACAATAGTATACTTTCTATTCATTTGCACGATTGATATGATTTATTCATTCCATTTTTTGATACATCAAAAGAGCCAATAAGCAGATTTTAACTAACTCCTATCACCCATTTTTGAATATCAGTTGCATAATTTTTGAATAGTTTGAAAATGTATATCTGTAGAGTGAAATTGATGGTTTTGAAATGAATTTCGAACTATGGTAAAATTCAGCTATAATACCAATGAACTTTTAAGCTTCACTATTTTTAGAACTTCTCTCAACCTAAGCATATATCATAAATAATTACACATGATTAAATATAAGTTTTTCACATGGCATATCCTTATTATGAAAATATGATAGTAAAACTCTCTCAACTTTTATTATTGAGTCTTTCTGGAAATACAAAGAGCGTTATAGTGTTTGGTTTCTTTTGTAAGTTGTGGATCTACTTGCCATGCTACTCAAATACAAGCATGGCTATCGTAATAAAGATTAAAGCCAAACATCGCCAAAACGGAGATAAATCAAATTAGCTCATATCCAGAAGCATTTTTTCTTGTAGATTGTTTTTGTTTACACTAAAAACCCTCTCATACGTAACACATGTAAAGCAGTTGAAGAATTCAATTGATAAAACTACCAGAGTTACAAAAATATGTTTTTAAAAGTTCAAATTTGTGTATAGAACTTGTAAAAATGAAATATATTGTTGTGATAACTAGCTAACAGTGAAAAGGCACCACGAGATTGAAAATTACGAAAGCCAGAAAATAAGAGAGAATTATTCCGTCAAGCTAAATGTAGGTGGAAGTAATGGTTTTGTGATGACTTCCAGTACATATTTCGGACCTGGCGTCGTCACTAGGTTTGTTTTTTGAATATGATTACAGCAAAATATTTTTTTAAATATATTCGGAATTCATGCATGATAGTTAATTGGTCCACCAATTAAATTAAATTCCAAGTGTCGTCAAAGTAGTGATAAACTACATTTTAAAGTAACCCCGATATGTATCATGCGAGACAGTTTGCGTTCCATAAAATAAAATCACAGTATTCCGTCTGGTTTGTTAGTTTGTTTACACTGAAAATCCCTCTCATTTTCAACCTTACATAAATACTAATTTAATAATTTCTCAGATAATAATTTCACTGGAATCTTCGGAACTATTATCTGCGAGGTGAAACTGTCATAAAATCCAATTAGTAAAACAAGTGTTCTATAAACAAATTTTATTTTGTTCTAATCCACCAGATATCTTCATTAGTATTCAATTGAAAAATACTACGCTCTATTTTTTATATTCTATCTATTTATTCCCTGTAAACACGCATGTAATTAAATCCGCAATTATCAAAATTAAAATAGGAAATCTATTACCTGTCCTGGATATAATTAAATCCCCTGCAAAATTATCTAAGCATTATATTCATGAATAACCCTTTCTTTATTTTGAAATAACAAAGAGCATATCAATAGTGAAAAACCAATTTCTCTCAGAACTGCGTCGGTAGCTGTTTTAAACTCGAATGCAGATTTTCGATATACTAAGCTACAAAACAATGACTAAAAAACAAATAGGAATTAAGAAAATATGACTTCGGGCCTCTTAAGCTCCATTTACTTTAAATTCTCTTACGGCGCATATATGTTTGTTTATTTGGTTGATAAAATGAAATGCACGACTCGGAAATATTGCTCCACTCAGTAATCCTTAAGCTTAGAGACAAAACATCATTTGAAGTAAGCAAGATTTGTTAGGAGAGGGAAATGTAATCTTAACAAAATGCATCTTTATCCCAAATGCGAAATTTCGGATGTTGTTTATCGCTGTTGTAGCTTTTTGCTTTAACCATCTCATTTCCATTTAGCTACGCCGTGCAGGCTTGGGATTATAAATTGAAGTTGAAATTCAGTTTTTCCTATTTACAAGTATTTCCTTTTTATAATAGAAAACATCTAGTTTATTTTTGAAGAACATAATATGAACTCAGAAAGTCAGTATGCTTTTTTAAAAATTTTTTCGTGACTGCAACTATTTTGGTAAATTACAATATCGTAATGCCGTATTTCCTTATATTTCTATATTTAAGTAATAATGGGAATTGATGTTTAACTAATCCCTCATTTTTGCTTCCATCAGATAGTTCTTTATCTTAGAATGAGGGGGATTTAAGTGCAAACAAACCAGACTGACTGCGAAAATTTTATTTCAACTGCCCAAACTATGCATATCGGGGTTACTTTAAAATCTAGCTTACGTTAAATTGTATAACAGGACACGTTGTGAATGCGCATTTCTATAGATTTGCGCAAATATGGTGAAATCGCTAGTCAACTACGTCGCCCGGAACAATCACATGATGAATCAATGTATGTGCGTTTTCTCTCTTACCATGGACCAATCAGATAATGAATGCTCGTTTCCACTAGTCAGACAGATGAGGCTAAGGGTCATGTTACTACTAGTTTGGGTCACATGATCCTGGGCTTATAAAAAGGTTACCATTGCTCAGTCTACTTTTATATTTCCTCTGTTGCTTCAGTGCAACGTAAATACAACTACCTACCTAATTTTGACCATATCAGCTTGTACTTTCAATACCTCAGGTAGCATTTCGTCACATCAGTAGTTATTATATCTCATTCTATTCAGTTGCATGTTAATTATTTGTATTATATATTGATTTTATAAATAATTTATTTTTATTCTCACATAAATACAGAATTCTGTTAAACTATTTTCTTTTGACCCGTACGTACGAAGCCAAATAGAGTCCAGGTTATTAAATTATTTTAATTTTCACAATGTTTTCTTCTTTCATCTTTTTTATCCTATGACACTACAGAAGACGAAAGTTTATCCATTTCTCTTTTTGCGTCCAGTAGTTCGGCCACATACTTGGAGGAACATGAGACAAAACATGCGCATGTGCACTCCGCTTCTATACAGAAAACATGTCAGTGCGTATGAGAATTGTGTCACAGGACTAATGTTAGATTAATGCGTGGCTTACCGTAGACGCACGAGTATGCAGCCCATTTCCTTTGGAAAGATGGTCTCAACAATCGACTGTTACTTAGCACTTGGAGAGAGTTCATTCATTGAAATCATCTCTCCAATAATTTTAAGTTGAAGTTTGGGGAATACGCTCAGCGATAGAATATTTTTGTAACTCACTCATTCGCTTTTAATCACATTTTAATGGGTCCAATTGGCTCTACGCCTGAATAATCAATTATAACTATACAAATTTCATGCTTCGTCAATTTTTTCCCATTTGTTCCACTTATTTTCGTGTATTTCTATTAGGAAAGGTAGTTAGTTGAATTAACGTCGCACTGGAACAACACAACGGGCTATTGGCGACGGTCCGGGATCGATCCCGATGGGAAAGATCCGAGGACACCTCGTATAACTTTGAACCACGGTCGGATGGCGATCTTTCTATTCGGTATGTCGTTTTATTTAAAAAATGCGAGTCTCAACATGTGTGATACTAGGTGTTCATAAATTATTAGTGGTATTGACTTTTCCAACTTTAATTGGAATTAAATGATTTCCAGAGCATTACAAGCTTCTAAAAAATATGATATCCATTGATGTTGATGATTACAATGAATGGTCAGTAGTCATCAACATCAATGGATATAAATTGCTTTTCTCTTATGCGATAAAATTTAAGAATATCTCGTTGTTGGCGTATGCATTAAAAATAATACATTTTAAATTTTAGAGACGGTGGTTGTCATTCATTGTTTCCAATTATAACGAGTCTTTCTTCTCTCATTATAATCATCTCCACGATATCTTCAAGTTGGCAGAAAGTTAAGAATGCATACAAGTTTATAACTGAATCAACAGATTTTTAAATTCGAGTATGTCTTAAATGAATTAAATCCACTCCCAAGTTTGTAAAACTGTATTCAAAGAGTAACACATTGCATAGAATTTCTCTAATTTCTTTCATAATTCCGTTATATTTCTCCCTTCTAGTGCCACTTCGTTTGAAGCATGGATGCTCAATATGTGTCTCTACATGAGAGACAGCATATCTAACGCAGTAAATTTCCAATAAATGATGTGTGGCTAGAACTTTCAAATTCTTATCTAACCATTTTTGGAATTTATTGTTTTCCAGAGCATCACAAGTTCGAATGCAAACTTAAATAGTAAATTAGAAAATACATCAATAGATTCATTTCGATTCAATGACTGAGAATGCACAACATACGTGAACTCGCGTCTGTGCCTACGAGTTAAAAAGTACAAATGGAGTTTGTATATTTGTAGATGATTATGACAACACAATGCAATCAATTATTGCGAGCAATTGTAATATTACGAAAAGAAGACCAATTAATTTTCCATTTGATGAAACCACTCAAATAGTTCAGCTTTTATCAATCCTCAAGAAATAAAGGCTATTGGAAATTAATAATACTGTTCTCAATTAGAGATTCCAAATAATTATTCAGGAAATTACACAATGCATGATTTTGAAAGTCCTCGCTTCTTTCTCACATTCGCCATTTCCTTTAAAACTATTGATTTCCCTCACTTCAAAAGAATGTTCTCCAGGCATAATATTGTTTGGGAAACAAAGCTTCATTCGTCTTTTTTTAGACACTCCGTTACGGATACCGCTCGACTCGTTGGAAAACGAAAAATCGCAGTCATAAGTCATCATTCTGAGATGTGAAAAATGAGCGTTTTCTATGAATTATTGTGGATATAGAATTTCAGATGTTTTTGAATAAGCCCATCTCGAACGCAAGCGGAATAAGTCAGTGGTGTCGAATTCAGAAACTCTTGAATTGTCTCTTGTGATTAATATATTTCTTAAGTACATAATCAGAAGTCCCTACCTGACTTCGTAGCTGCAGTGGGGAAAATTTGTAATAAGAATAATGATTCAATAGTTATTAATTCTCTTCAACCCTCTTGGTGATTGTCTTGACAAGATATCTAGTCATAAGCAAAACCATAAGCAGATCTTGATGGACTCGATATATCGTCATTAGAAAAAAATTGACCAGATCTTGATCTAGTCATCATCAAAAACTTGGTAATATCTTGAAGATGTATCGCGTCATTAGTAAAATTTGTCAGTTTTGGGTGAACGATATATCTCGTTGAAACCACTTGGAGGGTGTGTCGAAAGTTCCTTTTTAGTAATATAAAATACGAGCGTCACGAAATTTTCGAGCAGTGTTGTATTGCTTTTCACTCACAACACCACATAATGGCTAAATAATCACATTCATTCATTGAAATAATCTTAGAATAGATTCTATTGGTCAAGACGGCCAAATCTTGTTAGATGTCATGTAGGGAAAACCAAAGAAGAGATGTAGCCTCTGAATCACTAAGAGGGGTTAAGAAATTTTAATCCCAGCCACACACTGAAGCAGCATGCAACAAAACATACGATATACTCATGCGTACTCCGTTTTTGTATAGAAATCAAGTTCCTGGAGTATTAGCGGCACTCCTGCAAACATCATGTTCCCTCTCTTCTCAAAAACATTAGATTTTTCTTAAAGAAACGAGAGGAATCTCTTCATCAACCACGTATTCAGAAAATAATTTGGCTCAGTCTTCTTTCTTCAGATACCCTTAATGCCGTTATGCTAAATGAACATTGGTTTCGGTGACTTTTTTCCATAGAGGAAATATAAAATTATTGAGCAATTCTAACTTTTTCATGTGCCCAGGATCATATGTCCAAAACTAGTAGTATCGTAACGCTTAGACTGCCTTCGTCTGCTGGGTAGAACCTTGATTCATCATCTGATTGGCCCATTGTTTGACCATCTGATAGTTAGCAGACTTTGGTGATTTTACCACTTTTATCGCCGCTATATAGAAATGCGGATTCACACAATTACCCTGTCAAAAGATGTTACATCGCCAAACGAGTCGATAAGATGTCGGTCAACCGTGTTAATTTTTCATAGAGCTGTCATGTGACTACTAGTACACGTTGGTCACACTTAGGGAAGCTCCTCTCAACACCAATGCTGTCTACTTATATTTCACATCTATGGTGTTTCAGACTATTGACGTATTCAGACGTATATTTGACCCTATGTGATTTACGAAACCAATTTTCTCTCATAACTAGCTTTTGCGTGTATTTTTAATTCCAAAATCATTCCGGGAGAATTCGAGTCCCATGGAATCTCCCTTGGATACATCCCTCGATAAGTGCTTTTTGAGTATGCTTAAATGAAGTCATAAGTAGTAATAACAAAATATATTGTCACAGGTTCATTTTATTTCAATACCTACAAGGAACGAATAAGTATAAAAATAATAACATCGGTGACATTTTTCCCGATTCCGTGCAAGTGTACTCCAATACACCACTCAGAAATTGCCCTTAGAATATACAAGTATGCAATAAACCCTTCTCATACGAATTTTATCTGGGTAATGTTTAGAAGGTAAGGTTTATCTCTACTTACAATCAAATTCTATGGAGGGCTACACTTTTAATCATTAACTAGAAAGCACATGATTTTTCTAACTATATTTTTGTTTGGTAAATTCTTGGTAAACCGATATCTGATTAAATACGTAGCCTCTAATTTTAAAACTGCAAAACAGATTTTTATAAATGGGTTCTTAACTTTTTATGTTCGATTTAAATATTTTTACCCCCTTCAAGTGTTTCGAAGAGATATCGAGCCTAATGTCTGGTTAATTTTGCTAAGGCTGAGATATCTCGTCCAGACAAAATTACTACTCCTTTATTCGTAGAGGGAATGAAGATTAGAGGTAGGAAAAACAAATTGTCCGTTGCCCAGAACTGGTGACAGTTTGGAATAGATTTTTGCACCAGAGTCTGACAGGGCTGTTTTTGACGTGATGATAAACCACCAAGAGAGTGTTAAAAAACGCATGAGTTATACGAATCGGTTTATGCAATAATGCACTTTAATGTTATTTATACAAAGTGGAATACATTAAAGATAATTAAAACTGAACAAAAATCTAACCCATTATATTTTGCAGTATAAAAGGAAATAAAATAAAACATATTAAGTTTTCATACAATTAAAGAGTATTTCAAATATTAATTCAATATTCCCGTTACTTCTTTCGATATTGATGTAAAAGATGTTGATCATTATCATGTAGTGTGTTTGTCCTTTTTAGAAAAGTTAAAGATTAAGGTAAAGTTTATCGTTCACGCAACAGAGTTTATATTTGATTTCATTTTCTTGGGCATATTTCAATACTAGTTTGATGCCTCCAATTATGCAAGATTCATAGCCATTTACAGATATTACTTTATTTTACAAATAAATACAAATTTATTGCTTTGTTTTGGTTTATCTCTCTATAGCCATTCTTTGTTACACCTTATTCGTCCGAAAAATAAATCCAAATTGAAAGCAGTATTTTATTTCAAGGAGGAAATGGATTATGATCAAGAGTTTAGTAGTTTTATTACAGGTAGAAAACGTTTTCGTTTGTTCCATTAAGATTTCTATTGATTTTCATAGTATTTATTTTCAAAAAAGCTATTGCATTTGTTGTTTTTCATTTCGCTGACTAAAATTTTCTATGAATTTTTGCGCTTAATGCAAGTGGAACAAATATTTCAAAAATAACTTTCAGTAGAAAGGTTTAGCATTTGACACCGGTAACAAAGTTGCAGAAAAACACCGAACTACTAAAAATTAAAAATATAGAAATGTATAAAAAACGACAAAAATATAGGGAAACGCTTAAAACTGAATTATTAAAAATATATAAATGTAGAAAGAAGCTCAAAACTAGTTGGTGTCGAAAAAAAATATATATATATATAAAACGCTGAAAACTGTACGACTGGAAATGGGAAAATCTAGAAAACGACAAAATGTAGAAAAATTCTGGAAACTGAATGACTAAAAATGGGGGAAATGTAGAAAAACTACAAAAATGTAGAAAAATGCTAAAAGAATGACTAAAAATAGATTCCAATTAGTTCACTTTCGCATTTCGCAGCTTTTAAGGTTGGTGATCTTTACTTTTTGTTTGTTTGTTCCCCTCGAAATTTTTAAACAAATGTATACGGAGTTTTATGTTGGTCCACCAAAACATATCTCGGGTACCACGAAGTATCCTGATCCGAGACCTAGTTTCTGGTATTCCATTCTCTAGAAAATCTATCTCAAGCATCGTGCGCCATCTAGTACTATAAAAGTGAATTACAACATTCCATTAGAATCGAAAAACGTCGAAGCGTCCGAAAGAAAGTTTTTATCAATTCTATAAAATTGTATTACCATAATTAAAACTTGTAATAAAAAATAATCATTGATTAATAAATTACGGTACAGCTAATAAAATGACGATCTACTCCTAATGAGAACAAGAAATTTTTGTGGAAAATGTTATCGAAATACACACTTTTAAGAACAAATAAAATAAATTTAATATGAATAATAATCTGCTTTGCAATTCAACATAATCATAGAGTCAAATAGATCCATAAAGCTATTAATTTTATCTCAAGAGTTTGTACCTTAAATAAAAATATATACCAATTTAAAATTATGAATATAATTTTTATTATCGAGGCAAATCATACTCTTAATCGAGAAATTTAAGACATTTATTTATTTTTTAGGAATAGAATAAACTTCACTCCGGAAATTATTTCACATTTTTAGATTTGATGTCTTAGAATAGTGATTGGAATAAATTAAGATTTAAAACTAATTATATTAATTCAATTTAAATCGGTTTTGTGTTTAACGAATATTAATTTAACTTTTAATTTAAAATCTCGCTATTTTAAATGTGAACATCTTTATCAAAGAGTATGATCTACCTCATTTCTCCTATCTAAGTAACTTTATTTAATTGGTTTTCCATTTCAATTTCGATTGGCATTTTATCAAGATTTTGAGAATTTCTGATTCAATGTTAGAACACAATTTTCACTACATTTCTACTTTTTAAGTTTATTTTGTCACGTTTTCTAATATTTTTCATTAGAGAACAAACGATACTTTTACACAAACTTCTACCTCTGAAGCCTGTGAGGACCTGTTTTACACGCATATATCCGTTCTATCACCTATTGTTTTTCCTACATGACTTCTTACCAATCTTGACTTTCTTTACCAATAGGGAAATTTCCAGGACTCTTTCAACTTATAGATGTGTTAGTGTAGTCGTACGTTGTGGGAAGAAATTGGTACACGCAAACCGTATTTTTGACATGAATACTCGGTTCTCATCTTAGATTGTGGAATGAGTGAAGAAGACACAGGAAGTTTGAACGATTGTCTATTGTGTGAATATCCAACAATTAATTTACAGTTTGAACGATTAAAGCATAATTTTATGGCTTGTTACTGAGAGATTGTAGTGCAATATTAATTGTAGCGTCGCTGGGTAGCTTTCAAACGACATCACTTAAGCAGTCCCCATTCAACACAATCCAGTTACACTGGCCCAGCACTGTAGAATTGGGACACATTGCGTAACCCCCCCCCCTCCCCGCGCTCATCGCGCCTGCGCACTCGGTCTGAAGGTCACATCAGGTACGGATACCCTTTTTTCTACACCAGTGGTTCTTAACCTTTTTAGTGATCGGCACCCCTTGAATCTAAAAATAAGTTCTCGCACCCCTTTGAAAAATGTGTTTCTATTTCTTTATTCAGGAAATTACTTCTATTGCAAGATAATTTGTTTATTGAAAAATAAACACATACATTTACATATACGTACAAAACAATATCTCAATTTTTAATGGCTATGTTGTTTATTCATAATATTTTTGAATCGAGACTCCTTTTTTGAAAGAGCCACGCGTGAGTCATCACTTGAATTTAAGCGATTTCTGGGTTTGGTTTTTATGCGCAAAATGATGAAAATCCCATTTCACACAGGTACTTGGTGGCAAATGGTAAAAGTGTCTGCAGTGCTGCTTTTGCCAGCTATGTATTCTAACTGCGTACACCAGAATTGTTCCAAGTCCAGTTTTTCAAATTCCATTTGAATACGTCGATTGGCTCATATTTCAATAAGATCGTCTTTTATTAAATCTCGCTGTCGTCCATCGAACTTCTCTCGCACCCCCATGGGTACACACACCCCAGGTTGAGAACCACTGGTCTACATGATGCTATATTTATTTTCTAGATGTTTCTTCTAGCTCTGAAATCATAAGACAAAGCAGTTACAACACTTTTTGTAACACTAGTATGCCCCCAGTACTTTTCCTATTTAAAATATTTATTCACGTCACAACAATACTGCAGTACATGGAAATCTCGTAATGCTCACAGGGTTATAAAAGATTACCACATTAAGGTTACATATATATTTATTTACTAATGACGGCAATACGTTAGACAGGCTGGTGATGCTGGTTTGAATAGCTTTTATTTCAAGACAAATACAAAATATACTTACTTACCTCTGTTTAATTAATTTCTACTATTACGGCTTCGCTGAGTTTTTAATTTTCATCTAAACTTTTACTCAATTAATTGGGAACATTTGCGCCCCAAGGACGTTCCCCTAATTAAGTTTAACAGCCCCCGCTGTTCTTAAGTTCTTATAGTTTCTGCAAAGCTTTACTTAATCTTTCCAGAGATAAATGTTAGACATAATCCAGAGTAGCCTCATTAAGCATCTCTTTACTGAGAATGACAAGTCTTATGTGAGGGCTACATAAATGCTATTTTGAGATTTAAAAGCACTAGTGTTGACACACAGTTTCTCTCATGTCTGATTTATTTAACTATAAATGAATGATCACCCTATATATGTTCACTTCAGGCCTTATTATATCGTAATAAAGTTGTTTATGGGAATGTGCAGTAATGTAAAGTACTGTCTTGTTCATATTGTGTCATCAAATACTGAACATTTACAAAAGAATCTAGAAATAATCCTGTATGAAATTAATAAAATAACACGTATGAAATCCTGAATGAAATTAATTACATACGTACATACATGTAGTATTTTTAAATATTAATTCTATTCCATTGAACTGTTAACTGTGTATTTAGCCACTAGATAGCCCTAGCTATGTTGAAAGAAAAATCTAAGAACATGAATTGGAGAAAATGAGGGTTGAGGCTAAGGTTTATAGAATATAGTATATATACCGGGTGAGTCTAAATTGTTTTTACAAAATAAGAGGGGTGATAGTACCCATCCAGATGAGCAATAATTACCATGGAACATAGGGTCGCATTCCACTCGGAGAGGCAGAAAAGAGTAAAATTAGAATTTCAACATGAATTTACAACAGTGTTGGGAAAGCGAATGAATGATACCAAAAGTTGCACAATCTGATTTATTGATCAGAGAAAAACTCACAGCAAGTGCTCAAAGTGGCGGCCACACGTATCGTTGCAGTTTACACCGGCGAAGGAATGACTGGCGCACCCTCTCGAAGATTCCTGGTGTTGTGTTAATCTTGTCTGCGGCAACACCGATTCTCGCTACGAGATCTTCAGCCGAGTCCACAGGCGTCTGATACACTAAAGATTTCATGTGCCCCCAGAAGAAAAAGTCCAGTGGGTTGAGGTCCGGTGAGCGAGGAGGCCAAGCCACAGGTCTGCCACGTCCGATCCATCGTGCGGGATATATGGAATTCAAGAAGGAAGGTACAAAACGATGTCAGAGGCGATGACTTGTTCATGCTCGACGCGTTTCGACTTTACTCTTTTCTGCCTCTCAGAGTGGAATGCGACCCTATGTTCCTTGGTAATTATTACTCGTCTGGATGGGTACTATCACCCCTCTTATTTTGTAAAAACAATTTAGACTCACCCTGTATATGTAATAGGGAGAAGGTTGTGTATTCTCTGGAAAAAAGCGTCGTACTTTTCGTCAGCGACGTGACGTCTATGGACGACCCATTGCTCAGAGAAACCGAAACACTGTGTACTGAATAAAATGGTTTTCAAGATTAATTGAAGAAAATTTATACACTTCACGATACTTGTGCAATTAATATAATTAAAAATTTATGAAAAGATGATAGTAGATTTTAAAAAATATTCACTCACTTTAAGTACTTATTCTCATCCATTTTCTTATTCTTCCCTTCTGTTATCGTCCAGATGTTTTACATTCGATTTCATTTTTTCATTGATTTTCCTGTTTAAATACTTTATTCGGATGATAGTTCTCATTTGATATAAGTTTTAATCACTTCTTTGGCTATTTCCGGAAACAAAAGAAACTTATGCCAAAACCTTTACGATTCCCTGACGTGTATGTAAATCGTCTGGAGGGTGAAATCGAATGAACACGTCTTCTATTACTTAACTAACCTCTCGATGAGGCATCAATTAGTTCCATGACTTCTGCATCTGGGACTTCTTCGCAGGAAATCTTCGTGAGTACAAATTTTCCCCTCCTTTTCTCACAACTTTTTTTGACTTAGTATTTCACACGTAAGCCGATGAAATGACAAAGAAACCCCAAAACGCACACGCGATAAAATGGCACCTTGCAGGAAAGAACGCGAATCAATCTGTTTCCACCTTCCCAAACAGCACCCTAATACCCAATTCAAAGACATCGACACAAAGGCAGTGAAGATTAATAAAACGACAAATGGCCAGTGACGCGGGAAACACGTCGGCACAACTTTCGAAGCCCCAGCAAATAACCGAATCGCTAATAACCCGAAAGGGCTGCAGGCCCATCCAGAAGAGTTATTACGCGAGCAATTCATCAAGATATTATTCTCCGATCTCCAACAAGCAATCTTGGCATTCTTCGGAGCTGCCTCTCATCGCTGCGACTCTGGGACGGAATCATTTGTCATAATTAATGTCACGCGCCAACAAAATGATGTCGCAGGAGCAGGTAAATGGGATGAAGTTATTGTTTCGGATGCAGATTTCTCGCTGTTCCCGCAGAATTAGGCAGCCGGATTCATTGCACGGGTTTTTATTGATGGGAAGTGTGCGATGTGGGATCATGGGTGAAAAAGGAGCTGTGAATTGTTTCCTTGGAGGCATTAGAGATGGGAACTGGGTTTCTTACCCAAAATATTTCGTGCTATACCTTTAATCTTTTGTGTACTAAACAGTTGTATCCATTTCTGAGTCAGATGTCGCCAAGTGTATTTCGCACAGCTTGACGATGGCGATTATTTCCTCGTTGTTCTTCAGGATTGTAATCGATTTTTTGAAGAGCAGTGACCATTGCAGGGCAGGTGAATATATGAAGAGCTGTGAGTTCAACTCCCAGACAGTTGTTACAATTTCTGTAGGTTCTAGTTCCATCACACTTATTTGCATGTCTTTAAAATGTCATGTTCTCAGTCTGGATATTGTGGCGGTGGTTTTTCTATCAGTGTTAATTTCATAAATGTGTTGTTTGTGGGTGGGTTTCTGAGTTTACTAAAAAACAGGTGTGTAATGTATTTTGTGACCTCGCATTTTCGATTAAACAAATCTTTTCAGTTTCATATTAACCCTCCAAGTGGTTTCGACGGGATAGAAATAAAGATTTTACCAATTTTTTCCAACGACGAGATATCGTGTTTTGATAATGACGAGATGCCTTGTTGAGACAACCACTAGAAGGGTTAAGGGGACACAATGATCCTTGAATTTTATTTTTGACTATATCTTTGAAACAAATTGTTTTCGAGTACTTTATTTCAATACTTACGGAAAGAGATAAATCTGTTTTGCGTAAACAATATTTAAAAAATATTTTTTATTTGAATATTTTAAAATTCCTACTCCTACAAATTTCATTTTCAAACATTTTTGCCTTTATTTTTTAAGTGTTTCCTACAATTTTGAACATGGGTTTGCATGCACTTCAGCTATTTATTTTTTACAAATATTTTTAAGACAGACACTTTGGAAAACAGTAAGAAATAGTCACAATCAATCAATTTTAGCAATTTTTTAAAAATTATCTATACTTCTAAATCCTTGAATCTGTAAATCCTTGATTCAATACACAAAGTTATCAAATACATCATAAAACAATCACAAAAATATCAAATTACATTAATTTGGGTGTATTTATCTCTTCCTTACCATTTGTGTATGTCTATTTACTTGACGTTGTCTGTCTTGCGTTTGCCACAGCTTATTCAAATAAGGTCCTTGCGCCATAAAACTCAATCAATTCAACCCTCTAAATTAATTACATAAAACCCTTAACGTTTTAAATACATTGTAGTCATGAAAAACAAAAAGCTGAGAAAAAGACTTTATTGTTTAAATGTTAATCGGTCATAGTTAAAGCATGCATAAATAAAACAGTATAATTAATTCATAATAGTTTTAAAATGTCCAACAAATATTGGATATCAAAAATTGTATCCTCATTAAAAATATTTTTGAGTAAATGAAAAATTATCTGTCCATATAATAGAGGTACATGGAATAAAAAAATATGCGTTTGAAGACATTTTATCTATTCAAATTTTGGATATATTCGTTATTAAACAATTTTAATGAATGTAATTTGAAGCAAAAATATTAATGATAACTCGTTATAAATGTTATTTATAGTATTATAGAAATAAAATTATTTTTAATGGTACTGCTATATTTAGCTTAGAAATGACATACAGATGTGTAAAAGGCTGAGAAAATTCACTGTAAAGCTAACCTATTCTCAGAGATGAAGCCAAACTTTTTGAAATCTGGGCAAATGAGACTGGTGCCACCCTATGGCTAAAACAGAATTTGCCTATTTAAAATGATGATAGAGTATATTATTTAAATGACATACTTCTTAGTATTACATCAATTTGTTAATAAATTATTGTTCTCAATATTAATTTTTTATTGTAATTTTTTATTGCCTGCGTAAAAGCTATCACGAGCTTTATTAACTCGTGTTCAGCTCCTCCGCTGTCTTGTTTTGTTTCTCCAGATGTTTGATAGTAGATAATATTACCATCTTCACACATTCAAATTGTATTTGTTTAGAAGCATATAAAAGCATTATAAATCTATATAAATAAGAATGGTGTTTGTTTGTACATTGAGTATTTTCGATCCATTTCAAGTTTTCAGTCCGTTTTTGGTCCTTCTGATGCAACGTCCGCCTCTTGCGCGTTTGGTGTCTGTCTGTCCATCTGTCTGTCTGTGTATGCCCGTGCTACGTCCAAACGGTTGAATATATTTTCATGAAGTTTCGCATACTGTGATACTTACATCCATTTAGTGACTGAACTTGGTTGCGTTAGTCTGTCTGTCCGTCTTCCAGTTCTATATTTGATTTTGTGTCTGTGTGTTTGTAAAAGTATCACATAATTTATTCAGAACATTTTAATTCAATGTTCTACATTTGATAAACCATATTTTATTGTAATGAATCATTATTTTAAATTCCTTTCCTTTCCTTACGTGTTTAAGCAAGTTACATGTTAAAAACATCTGAGTAACTCTACTTAAATTAACCATAATTTGGTAGATTTGGAGAAGCTGGAATGCATATTGAGCATTGCAATTACTTAAATTGTTTTACCAGTACTGCTGAAAAGTCAATTACTTTTTAAAAAACTATTTTTGCAGAATTTAAATTCAAATACTGAACATTTGGGACAGATGATATTTTGCAACCAAACGGAAAGTCGTGTTCATTTGCCACGTGCAGTGATATTTTTTTCGCTCCGAATTAATTTTTTTTAATTCTATCTAATTTTTAGTTGTAAGTTGTGGCAACTGTGCGAGATCAAGAGATAAAAAAAGAATCACCAATTTATATCTTTAGAGCTTTTTCCCGTCAACTTTTATTTTGTTTAAATTCTCTTTTCTGTTTTAAATATTTATTATTTTAATAAATTTAAATTCCTTTTCATCATAAGCAACGCCACCGATAGCGACAGGTGGCCAAGGTGGTTTGTTTTACGAATTGAAGCTCTATTTAAACAACTTATATAGGGAAAGTTTATTTAAAACAATGTTTTCTTTAGAAGAAACCCTGTCAAATTAATTTACCATTTTAAAAAGTAGTAATAGGTTAACTTTCCCTTATCACCACTGAAGACATTAAATTTTAAAACAAGTTCTTTTATTATTGTACGTGCCACAAAACGGAATTTTCAAGAAAAGTGTATTCGCTTTTAAAACAAACTTAGTGATAAATATCTTATCAAATTAATGTGTCATCTTTCCCTTTATGGTTGCGAAATTAAAAAAAAATTGCCACAAATAATTGGCAGGTAAATTATGTGAGAGTATCCGTAGTAGATTTGTCATTTTTGCTAACATAGTTGAGCAATTTTATAGGAATAGAACTTAAGAAAGGGAATTCTTAATCCTCCCTCAAAATCGTCTTTTGTAGCAGTTATCTTAGTGTCACTTAAATTATTTGGCATTTTTCTACGAAAGAGGAAAGTGATTATTTTCTGGTTTACTTTCAATATATAGTTAACCAATTCAACCCGAGTAAGGTCGGGCAATTTTGCTAGTCTATATAAAGCAGAGTTGGCGTCTGTTCTCTATACAAATCTATACCGTTTGACCAATCAAAACCAAATTTAGTACGCTTATACTTCTAAACCCAGCGGGTAACGTAGGCTGCATATTAACTCCCGTTATATTTGTCCTAGGTGTGTAGAGGGTACTTAAAACTATTCGAAATTCCCATCGGAATAACATTGAGTATAAAACGATTGCGGTAAGCAACTCAGTTTGTTTTACCAGTATTGATGGAAAAACAACTTTTCCAATAAAATTGTTTTGCCAGTATTGCTCGAAAATCATTTTTTCAAAACAAATAAAATTTTAGTAAGTTACATGTGAACTGATTTTTTATTGTATTTCTTCCCCAAAGAAATATATAATTTATAAATATTTTATTGATGAAAAAAGAATATTTAAAATATTTCATTTTTCATAACACGTTTTGTAATGGAACACGAAAAGTAGAAGCGAAAAACTCATTGGTCATAAAAGAGTAATTTTGCTATTCGATATCTAGCAACGCCAGAATTAATATTTTATTTTATAAATTTGGTTGAATATGTAATGTTTGTAGAATTCCGTTTCATAAAAATAAATATAATATACAAAGCAAACCTTTTTAAGTAAGGTGTGTAACTTCTTATTTATTTATTAACTTTACCGGTCATTTTAAAATAACAATAACTATTTTCAAATAAATAAATATATAATAAATTATTATAATAAAAAATTATTTTAAAATAGGATAGGTTACGTTAAATTAAAACGGGTAGCCATACGTTGTAGTTCAAAGATATATATTTCTAAATCAACTTCTGAAGTACACTGCTGGCCACCCAAATTGCAACACCAAGAAAGACAAGAGATATCACAACAAAATTTATTTTGTAGATAACATGTTGACCAAGTATCAAATGATTAAATTTATAGACTTCTGTGAAGTGTGGTTCCTGCCAAAATCAGTAGCCAGAGTAGCCGCCATTGTTGGAGATCACCGCTGCCACACGCCTCGGCATTGATTCAAAGAGACTTTGGATGTGTTCTTGGGGTACAGCAGACCAAGCAGCTTTCACACGTTGCCAAAGTTGATCTGGTGTGGCAGCTGGGGATGTATTCTGGGTCAATCGTTGAGCAACCATGGACCACATGTTTTCTATCGGCGAAAGATCCGGAGAGCGAGCTGGCCAGGGAAGCAATTCAATCTGGCGATTGACGAAGAACCCTTGGACAATGCGTGCCACGTGTGGTCGCGCATTATCCTGTTGAAATATGGCTGTGGGCAAGCCCTGAAGGTAAGGAAGGACAACTGGCTCCAACACCTCGGAGATGTAGCGCTGGCTGTTTAAAGTACCGGCAATGCGTACTAGAGGAGTGCGAGAGTGATATCCAATACCGCCCCATACCATAATACCCGGTGCAGGACCAGTGTGGCGGTGCATAACGCAGCTGTTCAGCATCCTCTCTCCACGGTGTCTCCAGACTCGAATCCGACCATCGTGGTGTTGCAGACAGAAGCGTGACTCGTCAGTAAAGACAATTTCATTCCATTCTGCCGTCCACATCCTTCTTCCATCGCACCATTGGCGGCGGAAACGTCTGTGGTTCTGCGTCAAAGGTAGACGAAGCAATGGACGTCTTGCGGACAGACCACTCTGCTGTAAACGGCGTCGAATGGTACGCGCAGACACTGGATGATGCGGTACAGACTGAATGTGCTGTGCTATGGTTCGTGATGTGGCTGAGCGATCCGTCACTGCCATACGCACAATATGCCTGTCATCACGTGAAGTGGTGCACTGAGGTGGATGCGATCGAACACGTCGGTCCGTCGTACCCTCCTGCATCCAACGATCGCATATCCGCATTACAGTTGTTTGGTTTCGTCCAACACGACTACCGATTTCCCTGACAGATAATCCACAATCTCGGTAGGCCACTATCCTTCCTCTGTCGAACTCGGATACTTGATCAAAAGATGATCGCTGTTTTCTACGAGGCATAATTGATCGTTTTTTTGAAAAAACCACAAGAAAAACACAATTGCCGTACTTGAAATCGTCGAAATTTCCAAGCTTTAAATAGCGCTTTGAAGTGGCGCCACAGGCGCGCGTGATGTGCGTCTGCGCTGAAATTCTAATCATTTGCATATCTCACCTCCGCTAATGCATGTTGTAAATTTCATATTATTTGCATGCTTCCTTCAGGGTGTTGCATTTACGGTGGCCAGCAGTGTAGTCACCTTAGAAAAAACTTTTGTAGTGTCTTACAGCAGGAGTGCGATGAATATGAAATGAATTATATGGATGGATATATCATGTATATATATTTGAGTCCGAAGTAAACTGTAGAAGCTATTTGAAAAAGTTAAAACTATGTTAAAAATTATTTTCTGTACACTTAATGATATTTGCATTTTTTATGAAAGAGAAATGATTGGTCTGATCACTTATCAATCAAAATTTAACCAATTTAACCCGAGCAACGCCGGATAATTCTGCTAGTTCTTTATAATTTTGTATCGTCTTTAGTTTTCGTAATAAAAACGCTAACTTTTTTAATAAGCGTTCGTCTCCATATATGCAACCAAAAAGCCTATCTACGATTAATTAATACCAATCAAACTGATATTCTGATCATCTCAAAAGTCAATAGAGTGAGTTTTCATCTCCAAGGAAAATTCAACGAGGCTTCTAAAAGGCATGAACGAGAGTTTTTGCCTATTAGATGGAAAAAGAGAGAGAGAAGGCAAAAACGAGAACAACTCTCAGTGACGTCAGAATCGAAAAGTTACTAGATAGCCTTTCCCAATTCGTATAGACAATGAAAATCTTCCAATTTATGTTTCAAAGAAATATAAACGATAAAATTGTTCCATTTCTATTCGTATGTGCAGAAATACGAACAGAAATGGAACACTTTTATGCAGAAAGTATTAGTGTAATTTTGCCTTTATTGAAAGAATATTAATTCTAAAATAAATTGCTCAAAAAATCATGCTAAAAGAATTAGGACTTTTGAAAAATTAAAAATTCTTTGTCGTAGTGACAGAAGGTTAAGGTGGCTTATCTTACGTGTTGAAGCTATATTCAAGCAACTTACATCTGTTAAAAGTTTGTTGAAAACAATGCTTTTCTACAAAAAAACGCTGCCAATTCGAATAACCATTTTTTTAAATGGTAATATGTTACCTTTGCTTTGTCTGTACTGAAGACATTCATGGGATGGGTGTGTTGAATGGTTATGGGACACATGGCCCCAAAGGGGCCTTAATCTCCGGTATTGACTATTGGAGCTTGACAGATGGAATTTCATGAAGTTAAAAAGGTATTAAATTAAGACAGATCAGGGGTATTTTTTTGTTCAAACAGGAGAATTTATTTTCTCTATTTGTAGTAAAAATATCACTGAGTGAAAGAATTTTTTCTAACGGGGAATTAGCTTTGTTTAGTCTGTACATGATTGCGGAGATACCTCCGACTGACTTAAATATTTTGGCAACTTCCTTAAGTATCTGAAGGACTTCTGAGATGCCCTCCAATGAGCAGTTAGGGGGATCGGCATCTGAATATCTGTGAGTAGGGCAAGTTGGGCGTTGGAAGTTTGGATTGCTATTGGGATTGTTGGTAGATTTATCAACGGTGATATTAGCGTAGGTTATGTTATTTTTTATTAAATAGCTGCGCAAGGGTTTAGGGGAGATCTTAGGTTTAGGAGTTATACGGAGGAACATTTTGCATCCAATCCAGGATGCAATATGTCCGGTTTCTGAGCAGTTAATACATGTCCCGGTTTCAGGTTTCGGGTGTTGGTATTTAAGGGTTTGGTGATCTTTACTGCATATCAGGCACCTAGGTGTCACTAAGCAGTTATTGGAGCTGTGGCCGAAGCCTTTATAATTAAAGCATTGGATAGGTCAGGCTGTTCCTCTGTACTTTTCAACTGTAATTTTCATGTACTGACATTCTTCCACATTATAGATCTGGGAGGCTGTTGCGTTATTTGATTTCAATAAGAAAAAGCGAGTAAGGTTGTTTATTTCTGAAGTTTTTTAGTTGGGAGATTTTACGGTGAAATCTTTTGCTTTAAGATCTTCAAGGATGTCAGAAATCTCGGTGTTTGTAGGTAGGCCTTTAATCACAACTTTAAGGGGTCGATCGTAGTAAGGGGTAATTAAGTATCCTTCAATTTTGTTAGTTTTAATATAATCTGAAACTTTTTGGTGTTGATCAGGGGTATTCGTAAAAACTTTGATGTAATCTTTGGCAAGTTGGCTACTGATGTCATTACCGAACAATGTACGGATTTCTTTTAAAATTTGGCAGAAATCACTAGTTTATTAATCATAATGGGTTCAATAGTTTTGGTATTTAGGTTGGGGTCGTTAAGCGGGCTGAACTTATTTTGGGTAGCAATGCTATTGGAGGGAGAAGGCCATAGTGTGTTTAGATCTGTTTCTTCCTAGGAGTTTGAAAAGGTAAGTCGGCTATATTAGGGGATGTCAGGAGTGGAGGAAATTCATCGTCAACAAAGTCAGGATGGGGTTGTCTAGTACATCTAGAGTAGCGGCATGGGCCAAGAAATTTGCACTGTCCTTCTATCTTGACTAACTCGAGGCTGTGAATATTCAATTGTTCCAGTAGAAGTGGAGCTTCTTCGTTAGAGACCGCATTGGGCCATTTTTGCATAAAATCGTCGATAACCTTGGTGATTTCGGCGGTCCTCATTATGGACATCTTATGAGCTTCTTTCGCAAGGGTGAGTTTCTGACATCTCTCTTCATCCTCTAGCTCGCTGTAGCTCATGGTTATACCCATGAATTAATTTCTACTTGATGTTATTGCTTCATGATACTTTTGTTAATGCTAAATTGTACTGACATGGGTATTATCTTTAATATTCAATAAATGCCGCACAGAGAGGGAGAAGTGGGTGCTTCCCATGTGCGGTCGGTTTGGTTTCCTGTTTGACCTCTCAGTGCTGGGGAGTCTTCTCCCCACCTCTTCACTAATGACTCTAAATCGTTTGGTGAGTCGGAGAGGTGTGGATTCGTATGAAAATAAGGGTTATATCCATAGCTTCCGGTATGGGTGGGCTTGATTTGACTGAAGACATGATCGAGTGTTCTCAACTTGGTTGAGGTGAGTTAGTTTTGAGAAAAACTGTTTTTGCTCTTGGTTCAAGGTACTTCTTGTCACAGCGTAAAGGTAGCGACGCAACGGAATGCGAGCTTTTGCTTAAATGGCTAAGAGAGTGAGTGTTTGTTATGAAGTTCCTTAATTCCAATAAAGTATATTTAAACTACGCGGTAAAATAAGCAAAGAATCCGTACCATAAAACACTTGAATTTTTCCCGCTCATGCTTTTATGATGAGTGCGAACTTAAATTTTTGATCGGCAGCTTCCAACAATCGTAGTCTTTTTTATTGAGTTTGAAGAGTTGTGAAAGTATGCGCTTTACTTCAAACGATGTTGAATGTTGCTGAAGACATTCAATTTTAAAACAAGTTCTTTTATTATTAAAGGTGCCACACAATGGAATTTTCAAGAAAAATTTATTCGGTTTTTTTTTAATTTTGTGATGAATATCTCATAAAATTACTTTGTCACCTTCCCTAAAAGTTGGTGAAATTCATTATGCCAGATGCAAGAGTGCCACAAGTAAAAAGAATTGGTAGGTAAACTATAAGTGCGAGAGTATTCGCCGTAGATTCGCCATTTTTACGAATTGACCATTTTTACAGGAAAAGAACTTAAAAAGGGCATTCCTAATCCCCTCAAAATCGTCTTTTGTATACCTAAGTGTCCCCGTTCGTCCTTTTGTAGCTTTATCATACAGCAGGAATGCGTTATATGGATGGATATGAATGTATCCAAAGTAAGTTGTAGAAATTTGAAGGATTAGTGTCCAAAGTACGTTGTAGAAATTATAAAAATGTCGAAAAGGAGCTAAAAAATTAATTTACTCACACTTAAATGGTTTGACATTTTTCTACGAAAGAGAAAAGTGATTATTCTGGTCACTTTCTATCTACAGTTAACCAATTCAACCCGATTAAAGTCGGGTAATTCTACAAATTAAAAATAAGATTTCCGCTCAACACTTGAGCTATACACGATGGTATAGATTACACAACACAGAAACTTTGGTCATAACACGAAGAAATTGACTTCATCACATATTTATAAAACTGCATATTACAAAATAAGTACCACAAAATAAGATTTAAAATAATCCTACTAGAATATTTAGAGTATGCTAAAAGAAAAATATTCTATGTATAAACAAGTCTGTATTAAATGCTTTTAGGAATTCCTAAAGTAAACAAAGTTTATTTAATAATTTGATGATAACGTCTTAGTTTCAAAGAAAACTTGCCGTTTTCAAAGTTTCTATCGAATTTATTTTTATCACCAATCAGGTTTTACTTTGAAAAGTATTTTCAAACTTTCTTTGGTATCTTTTATGTACTTTAGTAGCTAACAAGATTCTTTTTTAAAGAATAAATACTATCAAGTAGCTTATTAAGTTTTTAAGCATCCAAATTTTGTATCATAAATGCATATATGTTATGCATTTATGCGTTTCTTCAAAGTACTTAGACTTTGTGCTTTCATTTTTTTTAATCTTTGCTTTTTTCAATATCTTCAGAACTTCTTTCAAAATGTCTAAAAATTTGCATAATTTTCGTTTTTTTAATTATTCTACTTAAAAGGAAAAAGTAAGTGATGCAGAAAAACTAAATATTATAATGCAAGAAAAACAACAATCGAAAATGAAGGATAAATATTTCACTTTCATTCCTAAATTATTAAACCAAATTTAGGGAAAGGATAATTTTTTTTATTTCAACGAGTTAAGAAACCTATATTTTCTAAATAGGTAATAACCGACATCAAGGATAATCTGTAACAGTTATTAAAAGTCTTCAAATCTGAAAAAAGGGCCTTTCCAAACTATCCTGTTTTTCAATTCTAAGTGATTCACGGAGTTTTCTCAACACGTAAGCTGAAAATTATTCTAAAATTTTTGAAACGCTGGAATATGTAACACAAATCAAACAACATAGCCTAAGATTCTCTGCAGGAAAGCAAAATGCAGCAAAACATGATATGTAAACTCATATTTAGCAAAAAAAATGATCGTATGACGGAAAACAGAGACCTGACGATTGAAACTTACAATCAAGCATTCAAATACATTGCAATTATATGGTCTGTAGAAGTAATAAAAATAATGCCATGAAATATAAAGATTTATTTCTAAAAGACAAACTCAGCGAAACAGCTGAATCTGGAACGAATTGGAACATTGCATTGAATAAGTATTGTAAGGTTTCTGGAAAGTTCTATGGCTGCCATTACCAAAAATATAACATTATTGATTTGAACTTCACTCACATTAAAACTTGTTTTTCAGCGCTGAATTAAAGTGAAAATCAATATAAATGTTGAATTAAAGTTGGTTGGTTGGTTGGTTGGTTGATTTGGGTTTTATGGCGCAAGATCCAAAAGAGGATAAGCTACGCCAAACACAAGATATTAAAATTAGGAGATGTAGTCACCACTTTCAAGTCACAAATCCACCATATGGAAATGTAATGAATAAAACCAATTGAAATACATAAAAATTAATTAAGAATATAAAACCTCAGCCTGTAAAATCGTATATATATATATATATATATATATATATATATATATATATATATATATATATATATATATATATATATATTTAGAGAGAACTAAGATGGGGTATCCCCATCTCAGTTCTATAAAACTTGATGAAATTAAATTTAAAATCTTAGATATGTGGTAAAAATCCAGAACCATGAAGAAATCTAAAAAGCAATGGATGGGGAGGTTGACCCAAAAGGTCTGATAAAAGTGGTAATGAAGTTTTAAAAAATTGTCTATAAAGATGTCTAAGAAATGTACAAGAAGTTAAAATATGACAAATGGAGAGCGGATCTTGGCAATGCTGGCACGATGGAGTGGTTTCCCCGACCAATAAAAATCTATGAGTGATTCGTGAATGGCCGATGCGAAGACGAGTTAGAATGACGTCGAACCGTCGAGATGGTAGTGACGGTAGGGGTGAGATTGTCGGCTGGATGTTGTGGAGCTTGTTGTTGTTCTGCTCACTCCAGTCTTCGCGCCATTCGTTCCATACGATGTCCCGTATAAATTGACGTAGATCATCGTATGGAATACGAATATCAAGTGGAATCACTGCAGTTTTCGCTGCATCATCGGCCAGTTCATTGCCGATAATACCGACGTGTCCCGGTATCCAACAAAAAATGATACCGAAGCCACGACGGACAAGCCTGTTATTAAGTTTTAAAATATCATGAGCCAAAGGGTGTCTTGGAGAATCCGAATTCAAGGATTCCAAAACACTTTTAGAGTCCGTGTAAAATATAAAATTGCCAGTACTGAGACTGGAAACATATTTCAGTGCTTTGTAAAGAGCTAAAAATTCAGTGGTAAAAACAGAAATAAAAGATGGTAATGAGAAATTAAAAGTGACGGATTCGCAAATAAAAGCACAGCCGGCATAATCGAGTGATTTTGAACCGTCAGTATATACTGCTGTGTAATTTGAAAAATTATGACGGTGAGCGAGAAAAAGCTGTTTATAAATGATTGAGCTGGTATTAGATCTCTCTAAACCTGGAAATAAATTTAAGAATGATATTGCATGAGATTTCCAGGGTGAGATGGTGAAAAGAGGTCTCTCAGCTACATCAAAGTGAAGGGGCGTATTCCTTAGGGCATTTCTCATGCGTAGCCCGAAAGTTGCAATACAAGAGGGTCGATTCGAAAATAGGCGATCAAGATAATTATCCAGGAGTGAATTTTGCAGTGGATGGTCCGGATGTTCTAAGACTCGATAGTACTGTCGTAACGACAACAAAAGACGTGTAGAAGCCAAAGATGGTTCGTGGCAAATCACATACAGGCTTTTGACGGGTGAAGTGCGAAATGCTCCGGAACAGATCCTTAGTGCAGTGTGATGCACAGTATCGAGCTTTCGTAACACAGACTGACGGGCAGAGCCATAAACTGCACATCCATAGTCTAGTCTGGAACGAATTAAAGCTCGATAGATATTTAACATGGAGGACCGTTCTGCTCCCCAACATGTTTTTGAGAGTACTTTTAAGAGATTGAGCTTTTTCTCGCAAGACATCCGCAGTTGCACGACGTGAGGGAGGAAGGTAAGTTTTTGGTCGAAAATGATACCTAGAAATCGTACTCTGTCCTCCACTGCAATCCTAATACCACCCAGGAAGATCTCTGGGTCAGGATGTAGGTTCCGACGTCGGCAGAAATGAACACAAGATGTCTTTTGAGTGGAGAAGCTGAAACCGTTTTCGTCACTCCACCGCGTTAAGCGATGGACAGCTGACTGAAGTTGTCGCTCAATGTACCGCATGTCTTTACCTTGGCAATGAATGCTTAAGTCATCCACGTACAAATTACCCTGGACAGTTGGAGGCAGTTGGTTTAATATGTTATTTATTTTTATTGAAAATAGAGTAACGCTGAGGACACTACCTTGAGGAACGCCCTCTTCTTGAATGAAAATATCCGAAAGCGCAGAGCCGATACGGACTTGAAACTGTCGAGTGGCTAGAAATTTTTGAATGAATACTGGTAGATGACCTCGAAACCCAAGAGAATGTAAATCACGGAGGATTCCGTATCGCCAAGTGCGATCATACGCCTTCTCCATGTCGAAAAAAATAGAGACAAGATGGTTTCGACGCAGAAATGCACGGCGAGCTTGAGTTTCGAGTGATAAGATGTTGTCTACCGTTGAGCGGCCAACCCTGAAACCGCTTTGAAATGGTGAAAGAGCCTGAGTTGTCTCCAAGATGTAAGTGAGACGAGAATTCACCATCCTTTCAAAAAGTTTGCACATGCAGCTGGTGAGTGCTATTGGGCGATAGTTATACGGATTGGTGGGATCTTTTCCAGGTTTTGGAAAGGGTATAACTATGGCACTTGTCCAAGCCAAAGGGAAGATATGTTCCTCCCATATACGATTAAAAAGTTGTAAGATGTTAAGAAGGGATTGACGGGAAATGTGTTGCATCATGATGTAAGAGACGCCATCAGGGCCAGGTGCTGTCATTCTGGTCCCTTTAAGGCATCTCATCAATTCCCTTTCTGTAAATCGACAGTTATAGGCGAGTTCGGTGCGAGAGTGGAAATTTAGACGATGGGATTCTGCGCGATGTTTTGCGCGTTGAAATGTGTCCGAATAATTGGTAGTACTGGAGGCTGTGGAGAAAGCACGCGCAATGACGTTGGCTATCTCGACAGCCTCTGACGTTGAATTAAAGATAGATTTTGATATTTTTTACAAACACACAGGAAGAATGCATAAAGTAAGCTCGAAATCAGAGGGTCAAGAAAGCCTAAATAACATCAGTGTCGCAAATGTCAGCGACCAATCAGCAAGAAAATATTTTTAAAAGTTTCCGCTAAAACTAAAGATCAAGACAAACCCCCTTCCAATCCGGCTCTGAAATCTTTTTTCTAAATACTGTTTCGTCACAGCACCCGCTGTTCTTGCACACTTTGCATTGCAAAGTGTAACTGCACGTTTTGAAACCAAAGTGTCATGATTTTTAAATTGGGTCTCTATGTTTAAAATTT
Organism: Meta bourneti; assembly: GCA_933210815.1. Classification (NCBI taxonomy): domain Eukaryota; kingdom Metazoa; phylum Arthropoda; class Arachnida; order Araneae; family Tetragnathidae; genus Meta; species Meta bourneti. Next base: position 84,925,922 of record OW119923.1, on the reverse strand, counting down.
TATTTGAATAAGAGACACGAGACTTCGTTTAATTTCGCGAAATCTCGCACTGGATGTAGTTTGACGCAAAGAACATAAATTTTTGGTGATTGGAATGAAATATGTCAATAAAAACCAAATTAATTTAATGGTGTTGTCTTGCTGAAACTACAATAAGCTACATTATTTCATTTGTCCAGCGGTTGATAACTAATTTAAATGTAATTTCAAACAGGTCTACATGCCACACTATATAAATAAATATACAGTTTATTATTATGCCGTAATTAATACTTATATGAGTTTAATATACGAAATTTAAAAAATATATTAATTTATTTACGAGTAAAAATTCGTTGATCCTCGTCTTATAAAAATATTTTACCAAGCCGTTGTCTCAAAGATTGAGAACCAATGCAACACCCATCCAGATGGCGTTTGATTCCTATGTGAACACAGTTCAACCTTCCAAGTGGTTTCGACGAGATATCTCGTCTATCAATATTTGACGAATTTTACAAACGAGACATCTCGTCATCAAGGTATTGCCAATTTTTAATGATGACAAGATCTGCTCACTTTTCTTCTAACGACGAGATACCTGGGCGAGACAACCGCCATGAGGGTTAACGAGTTGTACTCTATACCTCCCCTGAAAGTTTGTAAAGGAAGTTTTGAAACATTCTGTAGACTTCAAAGCGCATTCCAGAAATCAGACCATTTTAAACACGATTTTCGATCAATTTAATCGCAATGGCTTTGCGTATACGGTCCCCTGTAATTAAGATCAAAGATCACCTATTTGATGCTTTCATTCATCAGTCTTCATGCTAACAAATGCCAACCCTGAAACCTTAACACGCAAATGACCATTAAATATAAATATCTACAAAACTAGTAAGCACTGCAGGTTATCCGGTCGCTAAGTCTGTAATTTGGATAAAAGCGGCCATATTTCAAATCTAACGATGTGATGGCTTTATCTCTTGGTACTGCTGACGGAGAAATTGAGAGAATAGTTACCAAGTGGAGACGGACCAAGGACAAAGGAATTTTAAAAACGTATAGAAATGAATAACGTGAAGGAGTGGATTCTGTTTAAGTGTACCGTGTCACAACTGAGTATTATTGTGTGAATCCATTTAAATTTAATTACTGTTTGACTAAATAACCATGACAATGTTCTTTATACAGCTCTGGACAAAAACAAACTTTTATTAAATGTAGTGATAGAACATGACTAACTCTAAATTCAATAAAGCTATCGTACAAATCAGTGTTTATTAAAAAGTAAAATATTAACAATTAAATACACAGCAAAAACAAAATGAGAGGCCCCATGGTGATAAACTACAAAAAAGAATGTATGCCCTATGGCTGCTATTTGATATTCTAAAAAACAAAACATCGGAACTTCTTGTTATCGTCTGCAAGACTAATCATGTAGGTTTCCAGACTTTCTTAACAAATTCTGCCACAAATAATCTGTACGAAGATGTCTGGTAGTGTTTGCCAGGTACGGTAATATTTGTGAGGCGGAACGTATTTCTTGTACGTATTCCGAACGTGACGTCACGACTTATTTTTCGAACGTGATTTCAGCACTTCGACAAACAAAACTGCAAAAGATGAATTCTGAATCGAAAAATGATAATTGATTGGTCAACGCCAATTATATTAAACACCAAACATCGCCAAAACTGCGATAAACTACATATTAAGGTAACCTCGATATGGATTAAGCGAGAGCATTAGGGTAGCGGATGTAAAATCTTCGTATTCCGTCCTGGTTTGATCGTCTATACTAAAAATCCCCTTCATATTAATTTTCCAAATCTTCGAGGCCAGTTCGAAAAGTAATGGATTAGCAACCTGAGGGTTGCAAGTTTTGAAACTCGGTTCAAAGACTATCGTGTATGCGGGGGCTGGTACATGTTAAATCTGTCGTGGCCTCAAATGTCCTCATGTTTGCGTGGTGTGAAAGTTTGGAGAGTGAGGTGCCAGCTCAGGTGTTGACCTCGTTCTGATAGTGGTTCAAAATTACTGGGCGCTGTCCTTGGATTTTTCTTTTCGAGATTGATTCGCCAATTGCCGGATGTGTTGCTAATTAAGTGCCTACCTACCCTAATCTTCAAATTAATTTGGTGAGTAAAATAAAGTGTCAAATATTAGTAATATATGTGAGAATTTGACGTACAATTTTTCATAAATTATAATTTACGTGTACAGCTAACATAATCAGTGAAAAAGTTTATAGAAAAGACAGAACTTATATAAAAGTCAGAATTTTTACCCCATCTTCATTCCCTTACATTACGCTAATACTGTTCAAGTTATCGTATACAGACATGTCACGGAATGGATGAACCTGATAAAGGCTCTATAAACGATAAGACAGATTAAGTATTAGAACTAGATTGAGAATTTATGTACATTTCAGTCCTAATTACAGCTATAGGGCAAATACTGTCAGCAGAGACGATGAACCTTAAGTGGAGTTCGTAAACAAGATTAATACCGCTTTAGATTACAGCACCTAATACTAGAATAGCATGTATGATAGTGTCCTAGTGGAAGTATGTCCTACTTAATAGTGAATCCCTACGGAGAGGTGGAACTTCCGATATCATAGGCTTTAAGGAAATGCATCTAATAACGTGTGTAAAATTTTTAAGTCTTTTAGAGAGAATCTGTATAACTTCTCGACTTCCTTAGAAAATCTTTCGGAAATAGGTGTCCCTGGTGAAGAAAATTCATTATCTGTTTACCTCACATGTTTCATGGTGTTATTTGTTTATTGTCGAATATCTACAAAGAATACAAACAAAATAAAATCGACTGATTCGGGATTCATTCCCCAATTTTGTCGCTTAGTTTAATACTTGGTTTGAGCTATAAAGCTGACAAAATTACACGGAACACCTTGCCATTGTAATGAAATTCTTTAGCAGTCTGATTCCATAAGGGCACTGAGAAATCTGGTAGAAATTGGGCAGAAGAGAGAATCTGATCCAAAACGAATATTGACTTACAGATTTAAACAGGTTTAAAAAGGTTAATAGCTATTTTGGTGGACAAAACATCCTCAAACATCAACATATTTCACGTGAGCTTGCAAATCCAGTTGTGGCAATCGGCTATCGAATCGCAGACTAGTGTTTCTAATCACGCTGGATAATCACTTTAACAAAACAATAATTTGTGCCACATGGGAATTCATGCTTTTCCCCACAGACACGTGACAAATTTTCAAATTGAACGATTGGAAAATGTAACTTGAAGCTGTGCGCACATTCTCCATCAACTATTTCACGAGGTCGATGTTTCTGTTCTGATGATAGTGAATGCTTTGCAAGACCGAAATAGCTATTGATAGTTTTTAACTTAGGTCATGCGCGTATTATTCAACTACGCAACTGCATGCTTCCTTGGCATACCCTGCAGGCTTTCTAAACTATATAAATGTTTTTATCTATACCTTATAAATCACATCACATTTCATCTTTTGTAAATATTGCCTTTGACATAAAACATTATTTGTACCCTTTTAAATTAGTGCTTTAATCTTAGTTGTCTTTTATTTTTCCGCGGTTAGATATAATTTCAAATCCAACTTTTATTGTTGGTCTGACTATTACTATAAATATTTTAACTCTTTTATTGGGTTGCATTCTGCCTTTCCTTTTTAAGATTTTGTGTCATGATATCCAAACCTACCTACTGCATGACTTGGAACCAATTTTTGACGTTTTTACCAATAGAATACTTGTAAAGATTCTTTCAACCAGTCGATGTGACTATTTAGTGATTATGTATGTAGCTATGTTTCGAGTAGTAAAAGCAATATTGTACTACTCGAAAATCTCATGACGGTCAAAAGATTAATATTCAACAGTCATAGTTTGAAGATTTTAGGTAGGGAATTAATAAATGTCGCATTGGAGCAATACAACAGGCTATTGGAGACGGTCCGGAATCAATCCCGGAGGAAAAGATCCAAAACGCCTCATAATTTTGAGCCGCGGTCAGATGACAAGAACAACACCTGTGAGCTGGCATCCCACTCTCCAAACTTCCACACCACGCCAACGTGAGGCCACGTCAGATTTAACATGCACCATCCCCCATGTACACGACGGTCTTTGGCTGGATCGAGTTTAGAGCTCGCAACTCTCCGGTTGCTAATTCTTTGCTCTTGGTCTACCGGGTCGCTGTAACCCTGTCCGAGAATAACGGATTAGCATCCGAAGGGTTGAGAGTTCGAATCCAAACAAAAACCGTCGAGTACAAAGGGAGCTGGTGCACGTTAATTTCCTCACGTTGGCGTGGTGTGGATGCTTGGAGAGTGGGATGCCAGCTCAGGTGTGACCTCGTCATCTGACCGTGGTTCAAAATTACGTGGTGTTGCTCCAATGCGACACTAATTCAAATACCTACCTACTAACTGGGCTACCGCGGCCCTTGAAGATTTTAAAAAATAGATGATGAAAATAGTGAATGATGAAAAATGATGAACATAGTATCCGAACTCCTTTTAGCGTGGACTTCATATTTTGCCTTTTCCAAGCATATTATCGAGGAGGCATACTTGGTTGTATGCACAGAAGGTACCCCATCCCACGGCCGGTGCGCACTTTCCAAATCGCAGAAGACTTTCATTTTGAAATAGCCCCTCACTACCCCTACCGCCGAGAAGAAAATTTAGATAGCACTTATTGTCGAAAAGTAAGTGGAACTTGAGATTCTGTCAGACCGTAAACACCACTTCCGGTGATGAACGATCAGTTGCCAGATTCACGAGAGCAGCATTTTTCCTCCTCGCACCTCATTTAAAAGCCTCGGTGCTATTTTCATGTTACCATGAGCTGAATCGAAAGAGGACCGTTCCCTAGTAATTTGGAACTTTTTGAGATGTAAATTACTGGAAATTAGTATAACAGCTTCGGGAAACTTGTGACAGAAGGCTGCATTTGTCATTACCTGTTCATGGCTTTAAAAATATATTCCTCCCAACAGTATCGAGATACTTAAAAAACTGCGCAATCTTCGCTTCAAGTGGGCATTCGAAAAGCCTTTAGTGGGGACACCGATGAATAATGCTCTATTTACACCCCTTGTTTATTTATCGTTCACCAAATGCGGTTATCGTATTTCGCTTTTTAACGAAATTCGGAATCGAAAGAGCTTTAATGCGTGTCTAATTCCATCTTGAAGCTATCTAAAGCATTTCTATTTTCCTGAAATGAGTTCAGATTTATTTGGTTTAGTCAAACGCTTGTAAATCATTGATTAATTTGTAAAATGGCTCAAGATTTTTGAACTGGATCTTGTTAACAACCAAATTGAATTCATCAAACGAAAAAATGAATGATGTAGGAGAGGGATTTTCCGTGTGCGATTTTACTTCCGCTAATCAAATGCTTTTACTTATTATATAGATAGATAGATTTGCAGTTAGGCAAGCACATTTTCCTTCCACTATAAATACCGTGTATCTGCAACAAGTAATCACAAAAATTTATACTACTGATGTGATGTAAGAAAAAAACGTCTGATGTGTGTATGGACCTCAGTGGAAATGAAATGGCAGATAGCTTGGCAAAGGGTATCGCAGAATCATCGTAATAAATTGCTCCTGTTAATTACTATGGCAATTTTATGAAAGAGAAATTTCGGAACAATGTCTCTTGGAAAATTCGACCCACCCATAGCTGTACCAGAGAAAACATCCCTCTCAAATTCAAGAGGGATAGAAATCCGCAGACTGCCGTCTCTAGACCTTCTAGTGGACATATGAAATCAATTTCATTTGATCATGGTCTTAAGGTTTTCCCAACCGGTTGGAAATGCAATATGGAATAAGCCTCTCCTGGCCACCTCATTGTTTGTCTGAGGCTACTCAAAGATATGCAATTCAATCCTATGCTCGTCTTGGACTTTTTGAAGTTGCATAAACCCACTGACTTGGTCTAGTTTGCCAAATAAGAGATAAGAAAGAAGAAAAAACGTCGAAGACAGAAAAAGTAGCATACTTGAAATGTGTTTTGAAAATTTCTTTATAATATATTCTAATAGAAAAGTACCTCTGGAATTAAACTGAGAGGTCTGTTGCATGTTAAATCTGTCATGGCCTCAAATATCCTCACGTTGGCGTGTGGAGGTTTAGAGAGTGGGGTGGCAGCTCAGGTGTCGACCTCGTCATCTGACTGTGGTTCAAAACTACATGGTGTTGTCCTCGGATATTTCCCTTCGGTTTTGATCCCCGACCGAGGCCAATAACACGTTGTGTTGCTCCAGTGTGACGTTACTTAACTATCTACCTAAAATTAAACTCTACTTTTAGTGTTCATAATACCAATTCCCACACAAAAACTTGAAATGGTATACACCTTTCAGTGTTTCAGAAGATTATACTGATGAAAATACTTTCTTCGGTTCTACTTGGTATATTAGTGTTTGTGTGGACATTCATAAAAACATGAGAATCCTAACTTACGCAAGACTCGCTCTCTTGTAAGGAGCAGCAAGATGCAGGGAATTATGATTTCACGATTAGCTTGTAAAGATAACATCTGTAATTGCATTGTTAGTTTGTGACAACTCCAAACATTCGGTTGTCTGATTTTTTTGCGGGCCGCGGTAGCCCGGTCGGAAGAGTAACGGACTAGCAACCGGAGGGTTGAGAGTTAAGCTCTGTTCCATTCTGAAATTTTCTGCTTTCCCTCGTTCGTATTGTACGCAGTTTCCGTGAATATTAAGGAAAGACAAAGGGCAATCGATGAAGGTGCTAGAAACAACATTAACCTTCAAGTGAGATTCTTCGAAAAAGGAGATGAGAAGGAGCAGAAATTAGACGATGCATTCCAACAAAAGCAGATGCATGCGAAACAAAAGCAGAATGTCTAATCCCATAAACATTTCTGATTGCTATATTGTCACGTGTAAAAATTTAACGAGAAACGATGAACAACATGACAAACTACAAAGCAATTTAACGAGAAACACGTGAGAGGGCGAGACCGCCACATGGCCACTTGCTACTATTTATACGGGATTAATCTCCAATCGTTTGGTCTATCTTCTTCTTTTAAATGTATTAGGTATTTAACTCCTCTGCGGCACTGTAGACTGGAATCGAACACTAAACTAAAGGTTCGAACTGGAATCGAACGCTATCCCACCGGGGCCCAGAATAGACACCCCGTTACAATATCTTTTGGAAAACTGCATTCATTTATTTGTCGGATTTCCTTATGTACGGGGTACACATTTGAATAGAATCGAACTGTAAAATGGAATAGAATGATCAAAATAAACATGTTTTAAAATAGCCTTGACGTGTTTTTTAAAAAATAAAAATTTACAAGCTTTAAATTTTCTACATGTTACTTTAAACTTTAACAGGTGTTACTTAAAATATACAGAAATAATGAAAGTCGTGTCCATATTCTTGGAATAAATAATTACTCTTAATTTTAATCTTAATTAAAATTGAAGTAAATGAAAATTATTTTAAATCATTAAGTTGCGACTGGTGATTATTTATTGCTCAAAATGTAACGACATTGAAATTTGAACTGAAAAATACTGAACTTGAATCCTGGTATTTGAAGCAGAATACTACTGTGAAATCAAGCAAATTTTGCATATTATCAACTAGCTGCATTTACACTGCGTTGCTCGGGTTGTTAATATGTACCCTGCGTTACCCTATAATCGATATGGCACTGAGCGATTTTCAGCGCCAACCGCACCCATATATCACCATATACTCTAAGATTCTAAAAACACCTCCAAAGTCATCTTGAGAGGTCTCCTACAGATGTTAACTCTGACGTCATCTGCACAGCCAGACCGAGAGAGAGTGCCCCCTAGCAAGTGCTCTGTCCAGAATGACGGGACGTTACACCCAAGACAAAAAAGAATGGTGTTAATATATAGCCTACGTTACCCGCAGGATTCCAAAGAATAAGTGTACCAAATTTGGTGGGGACTGGTCAAACGGTACAGATTTGTAAAGAGAGCAGAAAGATGCCAACTCTGCTTTATACACTACTGTTTGTGAAAATTGCAACACTATGAAAGAATCATCAGAAATAAAATTTATTCCACGTATTACTTATGGTGGTTTAAATAAACGATCAAATTTACAGAGCAATAAAACAAGAATAATGCCGAAAATGAATATCTTGTGCAGCCGCCACGCGCAGCGATGAGAGCCTGTACACGCCGTGGCATCGAATCACACAGATTCTGAATGTCATGCTGAGGAATGGCATTCCAGATGGCCTCTATCTGATGCAAAGTTGAGCCGTACTCTCTGCCCGACGAGCGGTACGAGCGAGTTGCCGTCCGATGTAATCCCAGACATACTTAATGGGCGACATATCCGAGGAATGTGCAGACCATGGAAGAAGCGGAACCTGTCGTGCACTGAAGAAGGCTTGTACATTCCGAGCAACATGTGGACGGGTATTGTCTTGCTGAAATACAGCTCCGGGAATTCGTTGCAAGAGGAGTAGGACCTCGGGCTCCACAACTTCCCTGATGTAGCGCCCACTGTTCAGAGTCCCCCAATTTGAGTAGGTGGGATCGCCCATGATATCCAATAGGCCCCAGACCATAACGCAAGGCGTCCAGTATGACGCTGAATAAGAAACTCCGGGAGAAGGCGTTCACCTCTGTAGCGTCCATCATTATAGTCCAGATTGTAGCGGGACTCATCTGAGAAGACGACTTGTTGCCAATCGGCACGCCATTGGCTGGGTTGATGAGCCCATTGTAGCCGGAGGCGTCGGTGGTTCAGCGTCAAGGGAATCCTGCGCAGGGGAATCCTTGCACGTAGCCCATGGCGCAGCAGACGTCGGCGAACCGTGGGGCAGACCATGACACACCTGTCGACGTGCTCCAATGTTGTGCCAACGCAGGAGAGGATGCTGTACGGTCCGTCACCGCCATGCGGATGAGGTGTCTGTCGTCCTGTGGTGACGTCATATTGCATGGCCCACAGCCGGGGTTTCGACTTGTCCGGTTCTCCATGGTCCATCTCTTCCACACACGCATTACTGTTATGACATTATGCACCGTGCGAGTGGCGATTTCACGATACGAAAGTCCACCCTCACGGAGGCCGATCATGCGGCCCCGTTTGAACTCCGTTAGTTGCTCGTATGGCACTCTGCGTTTTTGGCGAGGCATATTAACTTCTAATCAATCAGTTACAGCAGTCGAACGACGATGCAACACATTTTAACGCACCTTTACAGTGCTTTTTATACACGGCTCACATGGAAGTTTAGAGGGTGTTTCTCGGCCCACACATGCGTGATCACTTTGTAATTCTAATCATTTGCATATCCTAACCTGTCTTGCATTTCCTGCAAGTTTCGTTTAATTTGCATGATTCCTTCATGGTGTTGCAATTTTCACAAACAGAAGTGTATGTATAGATTACATATTGACAATATCTGTTCAATCAGTTTTGCTGCTAATATAGTTATTAATTCGTGATTTCACCCATAAGCCTGAACAGCATTACCCTCAAGATGGCAATCTCGACGAGGTATCTCGTCATTAGATGAAAACAGACTAGATCTTGGTTTTGTCGTCATAAAAAAATCGGCAATATCTTGATGACGAGTTGTCTCATGATAAACAAAATTTATCAGATCTTGATGGACGACATACCTCGTCCAAACCACATGAAGGGTTGAGGTAAACTAACTTGATAAGGGTGGGACGATTGGATTGAAGGAAGCCGAGTAGGCAGAAACGAAGGCATACCGTTAGTTAATTCGCTAATTTTGCTGTAAGCCTGACCCTACACTGGAGCAGCAGGCGACAAAACATGGATATGCCAACTCCATTTCTGTGCAGGAAGCATGTCGGTACGCATGCGCATTTCAGTCAATTTAGTGTCGGAGAACTGATGTTGAATCGGTGTGTGGCTTGCCAAAACGTCAGAAGGGTTATCTTATTTGGGTATTTATACTCCTTTTCACGAAAAGCGAATATAGCTTCCTTTCTAGTTGTATACTTACCAAGTCATTTCCTGGCTTTCTCAAAAAGTTCACATCCGAAGAGCGTGCGACTACTCTGTACACTTGACTTTTTAAAGTATGGTGTCAATTACTCTGTATGATACCTTCTAAGACGGTTAGCTCTCGACCCCTTTTTATATGTATTTATTGAATATGTTTCTCGGTTCATCGACTATTTTATTCCCTAAATTATACAGTTTTTATATTATTTTATTTCTCCTACTCTGAAAATTTTACAAATTATGTAATCCTTTTCTAATGTCATTGCATACTTCTGCGCCTACATGTTTTGACAATTTGTCTTTTATTCTTTTTGTAATGGTTTTTCTTTTATTAAATTTTTATACGTATAATGATTGCCTTCGGTTCTCCCCAATCCGTAAGATCTTCAGTAAGTAACCTTCCTCCGTAAGACAGACTACAGAGCTGAAAACCGCACTGGTTTTCTAAGCCAAACTCAAAGATCAAGTACTATTGTTCGTATAAAGAAAGCAATCATTTTCCTTTCAGCATATAGCATGACATTAGATTTGAGCATTTTGTCTGATTATTTCTACAAATTTGTCAATAAGACCCCTGATTAATTCTGGGTCCGTACGTTCATTTATACTTACGCTCGTCTACATAATCAAATAATGATCCTGTGCAAATAGAAAGGTATTTCGTATACTCCATACCAAAATTTATCGATTACATCATGTCCAGACTGAATCACGAACCTTCAGAGTAGTGATCTACATCTACTTCGTATCCGTACTTTTAGGCGTCTATATATGCAGTTTGAAGAACTTATACCATTGGTCCGCACGTGAAGGAAATGAGAGGGAACATCAATAGAGCCAGCACAGAAAATAAGACATCAAAGAAACTGCAATATAGTTAATCACATTTTCAAATTTTGCAGGGCTGGTTGATGTTAGTAAAACATCCGATTTCTCAGAACTTTTTTAAAATTGTAATAATATAATTTACTTCAAACCTCTTGGTGGTTGTCTCGACGTGGTATCTCGTCATTAGCAAAACTGGGCAGATCTTGATGGACGAGATATTTCGTCAATAGAAAAAACTAACCTAATCTCGATCTCGTCATCATCAACAAATGGCAATACTTCCATCATTTAGAATTCAATCGGCGTTCTTCATGACAAGATATCTCGTCATCAGCAAAATTGAGCAGATCTTGATGGATGAGATATCTCGTCGAAACCACTTGGAGGGTTGGTTTCATTTATTTTCTGTTAGTATACACATGAAGAAGACAATTTCGAATAATTTCAGTTTACTATCTACATCAAACTTTGCCTTGAGGAGCTTCCACCAATTTGGTTTGTCACTTTCCGGTCATTCTTTTCTACATAAAGGCTAAGTAGAACGAGTCTCTGAACCTATAAGAAGCGTATTGTTCCAACATGTTGTCAATAAATAATATTCGTCACATGCTTTAAATGTTCGTGGATGATCCTAAAAAAAACCTTTCTTGTAAACACGCTTGCATATTGAACTAATAATAAAAGAAAAACAGATGAACGGATGAAAACCTTAGTCAAATATGTAGTAAAAATGAAAAAATCTTCAAAACAACGACTGATGAAGATTTAAAACATAGAAAAGATCGTCAATGGCCACATCATGGAACACACTTCTGTCCTGATGATTGTGGACGTCTTGTTCCACCGAAATGGCCATTGATGATCTTTCTAATCTTTATCAGTCGTTGTTTCGAAGGTCTTTTCATTTTTTACTAAGGGATAGTTCTATGATGCTTCAATATTTCTTAGCTGCCAATCGCTTCTTAGGCCACCCTCATATCTGAACCATAGTGGAAATATAAAAGTAGATTGAGCAATGGTAACCTTTATGTGTGTTCAGGATCATGTGACCAAAACTAGTAGTATGTGACCCATAGACTACTTTCGTCTGTTGGGTTGAAACAAATATTCATCATATGATTGGTTCATGGGATGAGAGAAGACGCCCATCCATTGATTCATGATCTGGTTGGTTCACACGACATAGTAGTAGACAGGCGATGTCACCACTTTTGTCGCCATTCTATAGAAATGCTCATTCACACACCTACCCTCTCGTACGATGTTATATCTCCAAACGAGGCGATAAGATGCCAAATCGGCCAAACAAGTCAATTTTTCATAGAGCAGTCACGTGACTACTAGTCGATATATTGGTCACACGTTTTGAAGCTTCTCTCACCAGCAATGCTCTTATATTTCAAATCAATGGTCTGAACTGCTTCCAACCACCCAGTAACATTCCTAAATATTAATTCTGGAACATTTGATTAATGGAACATCGTCAAAGTGCCTGTTATGATAAGAGTGGCAAAAACAGGCTTTGTTTTATTCATGTTGTGATTTTTATGTTTTGATATCATTGGTGAAAAATTGTATCATATTCTACTGTTTACGTGTAACTAAATATGTGTTTAGTTCACTAAGATAATATCTCATATTGCTGTTTTGCATCCAGCATTTTGTACAATGTATACATGCTTGAATACACATGTACAAGTATTTAATAATGAAACAAAACAAATGTAAAAACTTTATTTTTCAAGTTGAGTTATGCCACAAGTTTGTGTACGTAGACTTCAAAGGACGCAGAAAATTTTTCAATATAAATTTGTCAATTTTTTTCATAATAAATGTATATATGTTATTCTCTCAACATTAATTCAAGTGTACTTCAAAACACACTATCAAGAAAATCAGAATGTTTATCATACCATCGTGTATGAATGCATTTCTTCCTCTTCTGATTTTGTAAAACTTTCCTTGTGTGTATGTCCATTACATGAAGTTGCCTGCCTCGTGTTTGACGTAGTATGACCAAATACGGCCGTTGCACCATAAACCCCAGTCATAATGCCCAAAAGTTTTCCAATGTTTTCTGTATTTAAGTTAAATGTTGAATTTTGTTATAAATGGTACTTAAAATTTCAGCAGACATTTTTGCTGATTCATTATTTTTTTATTAAGAATATCAAAATACTTCTGCATAGTTGTATAGTATGCTTTTCGTCTGTCATCTCAGAAAATATTACACCATCTACCTACCTAAGTGCTCATTAATTATTTAGAAATCCCATCTGCTAGAACAACCATTCTGTTGAAAGCGAAAAGTCACGCCACTTAATTTATACAACGCAAAACAGTAAACCATCGAAAATATATCGCAATTTCTCATAATTTAAGTGTCTTTAGATCAGATATAGTTGCGAAAGCCCCTGAACTGTGAAAGCAGTAAAGATCGATCCTGTTTATGCAGCGCTTGTGATCAGACTCCTTTTTACGAAGCGAAGCGTATATTTCAAACCAAATAAGAATTGAAAGCCAATTTCGCTGGTCACATTTATTGCTCCACAAATTTCACGTTTCCTCGGCAGAGCCATAAACGAAAGGGAAAAATTAGGTTTATGGATTTTCTGCCTGCATAACGTTAATTAAGTACCTCGGCAATGGGACAAATCGCAACAGTAATTCAAAGCGTTACGTAACTACACTTTGTCGAGGCTTGCTTGTTGACTATTAGAAAGAAACCAGCATAATTTCTGCGTTTACTAGATGTGCACCTTATAGACTTATTTAAAAAGATTTATTCTTCAGTATGGCAAATGTAGAATGTGCGTGATTCAAGCGTAAACACTTCTAAATTTAATGTAAACTTCAGCGCCGATATGCGTTTCCTGTAAGTATTCGGGCCGCGGTAGCCCAGTTGGAAGAGAAACGGATTAGCAGCTGGAGGGTTGCGAGTTCGGAACTCGGTCCAAACAAAAGACCGTCGTGTACACAGGGACTGGTGCACGTTAAATCTGTCGTGGTCTCGAACGTCCTCTCGTTGGCGTGGTGTGGAAGTTTGGAGAGTGGGGTGCCACACAGCTCAGGTATTGACCTCATCATCTGTCCGTGGTTCAAAATTACGCGGTGTTGTCCTCGTATCTTTTCCTTAAGGATGGATCCCGGACCGTCACCTATAGCCCGTTGTGTTGCTCTTGTGCGACGTTAATTAATTACCTACCTAACTACCAAGATTACGCCGAAGAAGCATTTTCTGTCAAGCTAAATTTTGGAGGAGAGTTATTCTGCGTCGTCACGTGTTTCCTGCAAGTATTCTGAACGTGACGTCATTTGGCTTTGTTTTCGAATACAATTTCAGCACTTCGTCAGAAAAAATTCCAGAGTAAACTCTCAATTTACATACGATAATTGAGTGGTCAACACCAATTAGGTTAAACGCCAAACGTTGCCAGGAAACCCCGATGTATACAGGGTGAGTCTAAATTGTTTTTACAAAATAAGAGGGGTGATAGTACCCATCCAGACGAGCAATAATTACCATGGAACATAGGGTCGCATTCCACTCTGAGAGGCTGAAAAGAGTAAAGTCGAAACGCGTCGAGCATGAACAAGTCATCGCCTCTGACGTCGTTTTGTACCTGCATACGTAGCATATCTCCTAAGCAAGATGGTCTAGTCTGGGGGCACATGAAATCTTTAGTGTACCAGACACCTGTGGACTCGGCTGAAGATCTCGTAGCGAGAATCGGTGTTGTCGCAGACAAAATTAACACAACACCAAAAATCTTCGAGAGCCAGTCATTCCTTCGCCGGTGTGAACTGTGCAACGACACGCGTGGCCGCCACTTTGAGCACTTGCTGTGAGTTTTTTTCTGATCAATCAATCAGATTGTGCAACTTTTGGTATCGTTCATTCGCTTTCCCAACACTGTTGTAAGTTCATGTTGAAATTCTAATTTTACCCTTTTCTGCCTCTCCGAGTGGAATGCGTATGTTCCATGGTAATTATTGCTCTTCTGGATGGGTACTATCACCCCTCTTATTTTCTGAAAACAATTTAGACTCACCCTGTACTATGAGAGAGCATTTGGACAGCAGAAGTAAAATCTTCAGAGGCTCTTTGGTTTGTTCGTTTACACTGAAAATCCCTCTGGTATGGGCCTCAGAGGCACATCTGTAGGTGTGTACAGGCTTCACGAACCCGAGGTACTCTAGAGATCTTTCCTTTTCTTATGGGGTTTACTGTCTTTAGTAAATACGGGTATCGCTCCCGGGATATCTTTCTCTTCTTTTCTGTTTTTTATGCTTCTTTTTCTTTCTTTCTTTCTTTCTCTGCTTTTCTTTTTCTGTTTTCATCCTATTCCTCAATCCCTCTTTCCCCCCTTCACTTCTTGTTTGTCTTGTATTTAGCGCAGCTTGTCCAAACATGGCCTAGCGCCATAAAACCACAAACAACTCTCTGATACGGAGGGCCTCGGTAGCCCAGTTAGTAGAGTCGTGGATCAGCACGGGTAGGTAAGTAGTTCGAAACTCGATCCACCCAAAGACCGTCTAGTACATGGGGACTAGTGCACGTATACGCTAATCTGCGACTCTACCAACTGTGCTACCCCGATACTAAACGATGCAATAAAAATGAAATTTTCTAGTCTGCAAATTAAAGACTTCGCTAGTTACAGAATCCTGATTAATTGAAAAGTAAAAATAGGGAAAGAGGAAATTCAGTTTTACCTCTACTAATGTATAGGCGGAATAAATTCTATTTGTTCGTG
Organism: Meta bourneti; assembly: GCA_933210815.1. NCBI lineage: Eukaryota > Metazoa > Arthropoda > Arachnida > Araneae > Tetragnathidae > Meta > Meta bourneti. Next base: position 84,910,316 of record OW119923.1, on the reverse strand, counting down.
GAGAATTTTTACGAATTTTCCCTTCAAAACCCAATACTTTTTATACTTTGCTTTCAGACCTGACACGAACCGAACGCGCGTTAAAATTGCTTATTAAATCTTTTGATAAGATGAGTTTTGGCGACACCTTTTTCTTCGTTTTCTTTTCCCTTTGACTGATATTTGACCAACGTGTGTTCTTGAAGGGAATTATTCTAGACGTTTTGTAAAAAGGGCGAGAAAAGTTCGAAAGAAAAGAAATATACGTATACAGCTTTTAAGATTGAATTTTTCAACGGGCTTCGAAGTAGACGGCAATCAAAATATAAAGTTCTTCGCGGTCCCCAAAAAAGCCCTTATTTGTGTTAATCGTTAGGCAACGGTTTTATCAATCATGACATGATTTCACTAGCGTGTCAAATCTTTTGATGGAAATATTTTTACCAGTTTTTAAAATAATGATGAATCAGATGTAATAAGTGGTTGAAATTTATATTTAAAAGAATAATTTCACACACACACACAATTTCAGTTCTACTGTCCAATATTATTCGGATGACGAACAAAGAAATAATCAAGTAGGTAATTAACGTCGCACTGGAGCAACATAGCGGGCTATTGGCGACGATCCAGGATCAATCCCGAAGGGAAAGATCAAGGACAACGGCTCGCAATTTTGAACCACGGTCAGATGACGAGGTCAACACTTGAGCTAGCACTCCACTCTCCAAACTTCCACACCACTACAAGGTGAGGACATTTGAGGCCACTTTGCGCCAATCAGTTGAAAACTGTAACAATGGAAGCGTAATGTCGCTTTAAAATCTTGACCGCGAAATGAACAGGAATTGTATTGTAATTTTATGTCACCTTATTAAATTTTGTTAAGTTTTATTCTCAGTGAATTTATTGAAACTGGATTCATAAATCTTGACTCTGGACATGAAAATTTGCAACCTATGACACTCGAAACAGATATCGACTCTTGAAAACATTAGCTCTCCCACACCTCCTATATTTTTGGTGCCGAAATCCGGGAATGGAGTACTGCCTTTAAAAAGGTAAGAGAATTTTGAAGTATCTGCATGAAAAGAAATATTGATCTTTGAAAAATAATTGAAAAATGGTTCTTTCGGACATAACAAAACAGAACTTGAAAAATTGAAAACGAAACGCTCTTCTTTTAGAGCTGGAGTTACAAAAATTGTAACTAAAGTTGATAATTTGCTTGTAATTTCTGATTTAACCCCACAAAACATTCAAGAACTGAATGAAATTTTAAAAATCTTAACTGACAAGCATATATCTTTGAAAGAACCTGATAAAGAGATCGAAATTCGCATCACTGACCCAAACGAATATGAAAAGGAAATAAATGTCAGTGAAGAATATAATGAAAAATTAATATGTTGTAAATTGAAAATTACTAATTATCTGTAGAAATATGATATAGAAATTAGAAGTTCTAATACATAAGTTGATACGAGTACTGAAAGTAATTCCTCTCTGTAATTTCGAATTCGCCAAATGTTTCTATTAGACTTCTTAAATTAATTCTAGAAAAGTTGTCTGGTGATTCTAGCATGTGGCCTGAATTCTTTAATGCATATGACGATTCAATTTATAACAATCCAACTCTATCTAAAGTAGAAAAGCTTACATATTTGAAATCTTTACTTGTTGGAGAAGCATTTAATTGTGTGTCTGGTTTCTGTATTACTAAAGATAACTATGACAGTTGTTTAATATTGTTGAAAGAGAGATATGGACGCAAGGATTCAATAATAAAGTCATATGAATAAGTTATTGAATTTGGAACCTGTTAAATATTCAAATAATGTGTGTGGAATGCGTAAGCTTCATGATCAACTAGAAATAAGTATAAGAAATTTAAATTCACTTGATGTAACAAGTGGTAGTTACGGACATTTATTGAATCCAATTATTCTTAAATTACTTCCATAAGATTTAGCACTAGAGTTTCATAGAAAACGCACTTCTAAAGAAAACTTTGAAATAACTGAACTAATTGAAATCATCAAAAATGAAATTGAGTGTCGCGAAGCCACTTTAATGACAAATAACTCACGAAGTGTAAAAACAACAGAAACATTTCATCGAAATCAGTCGTCATTTCGAAATAAAAAACACTCATTATAATAATTCTAAGCAGTCAGCCTCTGCTTTTAATACATCAATAAAAACCTTTTTCATATTCTGCAGATCTAATGTCCGCCGAATGTTTTAAATATTCCGATGATCAGAAAAGACACAAGTTAAAGAAGGCAGGTGGAACAGATGTTTCCTTAAATCTCATTTGTCAGTCGATTGTAGATCAAAAATACAACCGTGTGAAATTTGTAATGGTAAAAATCACCAATTAACTCTTTTGTTATACCAAATCTAAAGAACAAAAAGAGTTAGAGCCTGGAAATAAAACTGTTGTGTCAATATCACATTGTAATATTCCGAAGCCTAAAAATAACGTTCTTTTACAAACATGTTCAGTTATTGCTCAATCCAGAAATAAATCGAAAGTGGCAAGACTTTTAATTGACTAAGGAAGTGAAAGGGGAAGTTTCATAACTAAAGATTTAGCTCGAGAATTAAAACTGCAGATCATTCGAAGAGAATGCTTTATAATTTATTCGTTTGGAAGGCGTCATGGAAATCCACAAGAGTTCGAAGTATTCAGTCTGCGATTAAAAAATAAAAACGACACTCGCTCCAGTGTAATGGTAAAAGTTCTCGCCACAGATTTGATTTCCTGTATCGCTGTTCAAAGTCCCTCCAACTGTCTAAACATTCAAGAATTTATGAGTGAGCGAGGATGGGAACTGTCCGATTCGAATAATAAAAATGAAAAAATAAGTATTTTACTAGGAGCTGAATATTTTTGGCGTGTTCAAAATGGTTGTGTTGCTCAAGTCGATGAAGATTTATTTATTTCGCCGATTATTTTCGGTTTTACTTATTGGGCAAAGTTGAAAAAATACTAGAATTAATGCGTTATTTTTATCTAGTGATGAAGCAAAAACATTTGACTTTAATCCTTTTGGAAACTAGATTCAATAGGCATTGAAGATAAAAACGAAACATTTTCTGAGACTGATTTAAATACCATTAAATATTTTAATGATAATTTGAAATTTAAGGATGGTCGATACAAAGCAAAACTTTTGTGTAAAGAAAATAAAACTGAACTTTCAGATTATTTTTTGTTGCTAAACAACGATTTCTTGGACTAGAAAATAAATTAAAAGGAAATTATATCTTATATAATGAATATGATAATATTATTAAAGAACAAGCTTATAAGGGAATTATTGAAGAATGTAAGTTTGTTGAAAATGAAACTAATTGTTATTATATGCCTCATAGATCCGTTATACGGGAAGACAGATCAACAACAAAAGTTAGGTTAGTTTTTGATGTTTCATCGAAAGCGAAAGATGTTAAATCATTAAATGACTGTTTGATATCTGGCCCAAATTTAAATCCCAACCTGTTGGATGTAATTTTAAAATTTCGTATATACAAAATTGCATTTTGTGCCGACATAGAAAGGGCTTTTCACCAAATTCAAGTTGCTTGAAGATAAAAATTTTTTAAGATTCTTGTGGTTTGACAATTCTTCTGACAACAGTTTAGGTTTTAAAGTTTTTCGAATGTGCCAAGTAACATTTGGTGTAACAAGTCCATTTATTCTATCCTCCACCATTAAGCATCAAATAAAAGGTTACGAAAGGGAACATAGTGAAGTGGTTGATATGCTTGATAAGTCCTTATGTGTGGATGATCTGATCTACGGAGCAGACTACTGATAAAGCTTTCTCATTGTCTACTACTGCAGTTAAAATACTTGAAAACGCTAGTATGAATTTAAGAAAATTTGAATCTAATTCTGTATCTTTGAGAAGTAAATGGGAAGGGAAAGGAATAATTAGCAAGAAAGACAGCTTAAATAAAAAACATTAAAGGTTTTGGGAATAAACTGGGATTTTGAAAAGAACGTATTAAAATTAGACGTGCAACAACTTTTACAATCATTTGATTGGCAAAATATTACAAAACGAAAAGTATTAGACTGTGGCTAAAATATATGATCCCGTTGAATATATTGCACCTTTTGTTAACAGAATAAAATTCTTGTTGCAAGAGTTATGGGAATTGGGCATTGATTGGGACACAGTTTTGCACATAGATTTAAGTGAAAAATTTAAATTATGGTATTTTGAAATTGAAGTTATATTGAATTTGTGTATTCCTAGAAGAAATTTTTTGAATGATGAATGTGTAAATTTTGCTAGGTTAGAACTTTATTTGTTTTGTGATGCCAGTCTCAAGGGTTATAAAGCTGTTGCGTATTTTCGGGATCCTGATTTAAGCTCTACGTCTTTTGTGCTTTCAAAGATCCGAGTGTCCCCACTTAAGAAATTAACTTTGCCTGATTTAGAACTCATGGGGGCTGTTATTGCCGCAAGAATTGTTAAATATTTGAAGAAATTATTTAGTATCAGTGAAGATAATATATTTTGTTTTAGTGACTCATATTGTACTTCACTGGATAAAAGGTTCAGCTAACAATTGGAAACCTTTTGTTGTAAATCGGGTGCGTGAAATTCAAAATCTTGTTTCACCTATGCAATGGAAATACTGTAAAGGAACCGAAAATCCTGCCGATATACCACGGATCTGATCCCCGGCATCTGATCTCGTAAAGAGTGAGAGTTGGTTCCATGCTCCAGTGTGGTTGAAAGAGGGAAATCTGCCAACATCTCAATTTGATCCTTTGATAAATCCTAAGGAAGAAGTATTTCAAGAACAGCGTCGAGCTGTTATATGTTCTATTGCTAGCAGAGTCCGAATTTGAATTGATCTTCGGGTTTTCTTCCTGGATCAAATTGAAACGCGTAACTGCGTGGTGTTTGAGGTTCTACAATAATGCTAAGCCAACATCTTCAAAACTTAAAAGATTTTTAACTATTCAAGAATTTGAAAAAGCAACCATTTTGATTTCGAAATTTATACATCAACTTGAATTTAGAGAAGAAATTAAGCTTTTGAAAACTGGGAAGAATTAAACTCTCAATAGTAAAATCTTCGCATTGAATATATTTCTTGACAAAGAGGAAATCCTCAGTGTTGGTGGAAGGCTTAGAAATTCGAACCTTTCAGAAGACCACAAGCATCAAATCATTCTTCCTAAGAAACACCATGTTACAGATTTGATAATCAAACATTTTCACGAAGTGAACCTCCATGGTGGTCCTACGTTAACAATGTCATCTCCCGGACAAAGGTTTTGGATCTTTAACTACCGAGAAGTTAGAAAAATAATTTGGAAATGTATGAAGTGTTTTAAAAATCGAACAGCTACTGCCACTCAGAATGGCAGACCTCCCAACTGCTGGTGTTGTGCCAGACAGAGTATTTTCCAAAATTGGACTGGATTTTGCAGGACCCTTCCTGATTAAGACTAGAAAGGGAAGAGGTGTGAAACCGTTTAAATGCTATGTTTGTCTCTATGTATGCTTCTCTACCAAAGCCATTCATCTAGAAGTAGTCAGTGATCTCACTACAGAAGCATTCATAGCATCGCTGAAAAGATTCGCTGCACGTAGAGGGAAATCAAAAGAAATCTTTTCTGACAGAGGTTCCAATTTTGTTGGAGCCGACCGAGAATAAAAAAGAATCATGGCCACACTTTCTTCTGCTGAGAAAACTCGGAACTATTTAACTGAAGAAAATATTCAGTGGACTTTCAACCCTCCAGCTGCACCTCACTTTGTGGCCTCTGGGAGGCTGGTGTAAAACAAATGAAAGTTCCCTTAAAGCGAACAATTGGAACACAAGTTCTAACGCATGAAGACTTTCACACACTAATTGCACAAATAAAAGCATGTTTGAATTCCAGGCCGATAGTTTCCATCTCTTCGGATCCTGATCAAAGACGTAACTAGAGGGGACAGACGGACCATCTGTCCCGGCCCCCGAATTGGGGGGGGGGGGCGCTAAATTGACCGAGTATTTTTTTACTATAGATATTTACGTATGATAAAAAATTAAGAGGAAAAACTTATTAGACTACAAAAACCAAAAACTATAAAAGGAGCTAAATGCAGAATGTGTGAAGAAATAGGAGGAAAGCTTAACCTACATAGATCCTCTTTTAAAGAAGTACGGAGGAAGAAGAAGCGGATGTTTTGATGAAGGACGAAGTTGAAAGCTATGAATTCTCAGAAAAAAAAGTTCAGATAATTCATTATACAAATAATAGATCGTATTTTAATTATCTGAGGCAAAGGTTTCAAGTCATTCAAAACGTGAATAGTTTATTTGGTTTCCTCAATGGAGCTCAGGTTGGAAAAAATGAATGGAGTAGATTTTCCAGATTTAAAGTGTAAATTTGCTAATTCTTCAGATTTGTGTATTTTTAAGCAGGTATATTTTTCTTTTAATTCTGAAGATTTGTAAGTATATTATGCATATTATTTATCATGTTTTAAATTTAGTATTTGATAATATTTTAATTTAATTTTGTAGTATTTTGTTGTCAACAGTTTACTTTTATAATTTATATTTTGCTGAACATTTTTTACATTTTGTTTAAAGCTTAAATTTGAAGATTTTATATTATCATTATTTTATAATGAACCAAGGTTCATCGTGGCGGAGTATGTTCCGTAATGACGGTAGATGGCGCTCTTGCGCCAATCAGTTGAACTGTAACAATGGAAGCGTAATGACGCTTTAAAATCTTGACCGCGAAATGAAGCGGAATTGTATTGTAATTTGTCACCTTATTAAATTTCTCAAGTTTATTCTCAGTGAATTTATGGAACCGACCGACCAACCAAACCAATACGCTCCCCGACAACACCTGATATCGCCACCACACATTAATTCCACTAGTCCAAATTTTTTTATTAAACTTAGATGGTAAATGCTTGATTTCAAAGGTAAATAGATTAAATTGAAGTAATTTCATTTTTAGTATAAGATAAAATACTTAATTAATTCTAAGATATTTCATTGACAAATAATCTAAGAGTGGCATGTTTGGTATATTATTTTATACTTATAATCGCTGCAAATGAAATGAAAAGGTTTTATCAAATGATATCGGGATATGTGTGGGCTGAATCAAAATCAACAGACTGTTGCTTTAGAATAGGATATTTAATTATGATAAAAACAGAGGCTGTTCGGACATTTTTTGAATGAGTTTGAATAGCTGTAAAAAATGGTATGCTACGGAATAATTTTATTTTCGCAGCAGTTAAATAGAGAGAGAGAGAGAGTTAAAGTATAACTTATCGTCTGCTAACTCAGAGTTTTGTTTACTTTCAAAATGGCGCTTTTAAATAAGCAATGGATGGAAGGCTATGTTTCCGCTCTTTCCGAAGAGAATTATGCTTATTCAATTATTCAAAAACGCTGTAAAAGTCATGTTTTTTTCCATATCTAAAGGTACGATAAGTAATATTATTAATAAGAAAGGAATAAACGCGTAAAAGTGGAAAAATACTTCCAAATACGTATGCAAAAACGAAAAGAATTTCTAAGAATATTTGTAAGGTAAGATATTTAATTTTAAAAGAGAATCCGCCAAGTCAAAGGACTATTACAAAGTCATTAAAAGTTCAGTTTCAACTATAAATAAAATAATTAACAGTGCTTTGAATCTTAAAAAGGCCAAAAAATACAATATTCATCGTCTATCTCCACGACATATTGCAGAAAGCAGAACTCGCTGCAGAATTCTGTATGAGAAGCATTTAGCTGGAGTAAGATGGAAAAATGTTGTGACAATAGACGAGGCGTGGGTGTAGTTAAAAGATTGCAGTAAAAAATAGCAATTTATTATCATAAAAGAGGAGAAAAATCTTAAAACTTGGTTCAACTTTGTAACTTTAACGTGAGAACTTTCTCTAAGAGATTTATGATTGTTGCCGGTTTTGCATATAATGGAAAATTAAAAGTAAAAAGGAGGGGGAATGTAAAAATCAACTCCCACATATTATCAAGACCCTATTTTATCCCCAATATTCAAAAAAGAAATACTATATCTTTACCCAAAATGTGCCAACAATCAGTAGAATTGCATCAGGATAAAGCAAGCAGCCACACATCTAAATACACTATTAAATTCGTGGAAAAAATGGAACAAGAAACTGGTATCAAGTCAATAAATACCCTTTACTGATATTCCTGCTAAATCTCCAGATGTCTCACCCATGGACTTTTGTGCTTTTGGACTTTTAAAAAGAGAATTATCGAAACGTCGACCGAAAACCATTCAAAGAATTTGAAAAATTGTGGAACAAGAATTAATAATAACTGATTTTACTCAAGTTATTATCTTGAGCATTATACTTAGATATTCCTCACAATCTCTTAATATATTGACAAAATGTGAAAAAAATTAATTTAAACACAGAAAGCTTGAACTAAAACTTAGGTTTACGGGCTTTTTCGGCTGCAAACATTTTTACAATGTCCTCAAAAGATAGCTTTGAAGCTAACTTGTGCTCTATTGATATGATGCTCAGGTTGGTTAGTCGTTGTTGTCCTTTTAAGTTTCTGAGGTAATTTTTTATGATGTTTTGTTTGCTAAAACTAAATTCATTTGAGGCAACTGAGACTGGCATTGTGAGGAAAATTCTCAACGCTGTCGTTATGTTGGTGGACGCGTCTTCAAGTCCGTTCTTGTATTTTAACGTCAGAAGACCTGATGGTGTAGCCGTTTTCATATTAGGGCTTAAATCCAAGGCATGATACTTGAAACTTTCCACTTCTTTCGGCAGATAGTCCTTATCTAAGTCTTCTTTATATGCGGTAGCTAACTCAAGTGCCTGGTTCTTCTATTCTTCTCCATTCATTGTTTCAAACCGAGCTCCATTGAGGAAACCAAATAAACTATTCATGTTTTGAATGACTTGAAACATTTGCCTCAGTTCATTCAGAATCCGATCTGTTATTTGTATAATCAATAATCTGAACTTTTTTCTTCTGAGTATTCATAGCTTTCAACTTCGACCTTCTCATCAAACATCCGCTTCTTCCTCCTCCCTAATTCTTTAAAAAGAGGATCTAGGTTATGCTTTCCTGCTATTACTGCACACATTCTGCATTTAGCTCCTTTTATAGTTTTTGCAGTCTACTAATAAGTTTTTCCTCTTCATTTTTTATCATACGTAAATATCTATAATAAAAAAATACTCGGCCAATTTAGCGCCCCCCAATCAGGCGCCCGGGGCAGATGCCCCGTCTGCCCCTCTAGTTACGTCTCTGTATATATATATATATATATATATATATATATATATATATATATATATATACAAATAAACTTTACATAAACTATATATTACAAAACAAACTTTACATAAACTATTAGGCTCTCTTTTTATTTTAGAGCAGTATTGGTTTTACTATCTGGAAGGGGTAAAGACAAATCAGCAGTTTCGTTGCTTCTTTGAACAGCTTTTTGAGCTTTGGGGCTCCAAAATTTGTAGTTGATTTCGTCCTCTCGATTGTTCGGCTCATGACAGTTTTTGACGTTTTGTGCTGATTAGAGTTTTATTAAAAGTTGGTATCTTCTTGCGTAATGTTAATAATGCTGAATTTTATTACTAATCTCAAAATGCTTGCGTTCACCTATAAGTTTCGGACAGAATGAGCTGTTCGAAACTCGATCCAACGAAAGACCGTTGTGTATGTGGGGGGGGGGGGTGAACGTTATATCTATCGTGACCTCAAAATGTCCTCACGTTGGCGAGGGGTGGAAGTTTAGAGTGAAGTGTCAGCTCATGATTCAAAATTACGAGGTGTTGTCCTCGGATCTTTCTCTCCGGGATTGATCTCGGGCCATCGCCATAATAGCTCATTGTTTCGCTCCAGTATGACGTAAATTCAATTACCTACTCTCTTTCCGTGTTTCTATCAATAAATATTTCTCCATTATTTTTCATCCCATTTACGAAAGTGTCCGTTTATTTGCAGAGGCTGAATGAACTAATCTAGGCATTTTGAACGCATTTTTATTAATTACAAAAATATTGGTCACTTTTTGTCATATATAGCTTCTGTTTGTTCGTCAAGGAGTAGTTTTGTTGCACGATCTATAACTGTTCTGCATTTCAAAGAAATACATTTAAAAATTATGATCTATACTTTTGGTTTGGACCAATGTTTGAGTCATTTGAAATCGCAACCCTCCAAAAAATTACTTTCGATAACAATGTAGCCCCTTCCAGGTTGATATCACTGGGTGCGCCCCCTGTTCTTGATATAAGTTAATTTTCTATGCTTCTACTGAAAATCAAAGAGTGAGATATACGATATACCAAAAACTCAACTGAATTCTCAGTAAGAGTACAACGAAATTTTTAAAAATAAGTGAAAATACACTTATCTTCTCCACCCCTATTATCTCCCAGTTAAAATTTACAAAAAATTTTTAGTTTTTTTTTTATCAAAATATAAATAATACATTTAGTTTGTAACATGATAGGAAAAAGGATTTCGATAAGTGTAAATCCGTCATTCGTTTCGACCCCAAATTGGCCACAAGGACTCATTTGAAAAATCAACTCCTTTGGATAAAAATTTTCTCTCGAACTTGAAATCCATAAGTGTACTCAAAAAAGGAATACATGCAATTTTTTTCGGAATCTTTGGAAGAAATGTCTTAGAAACATTTAGATCCAGAAGCAAACATTGCACAACAAAAGTGGAACGGTTTCTGTTTAACCTGCTGCCATCTATTAGCGATTACAGACACTATTTTTACTGTAACTGATTTTAAAGTTAAAATATAACTTGGAACTTTTATCAATATGCATGCAAACCTTTGTTATTTACGTACACTGCTGGCCACCGTAAATGCAACACCCTGAAGGAAGCATGCAAATAATATGAAATTTACAACATGCATTAGCGGAGGTGAGATATGCAAATGATTAGAATTTCAGCGCAGACCCACATCACGCGCGCCTGTGGCGCCACTTCAAAGCGCTATTTAAGGCTTGGAGATTTCGACGATTTCAAGTACGGCAATTGTGTTTTTCTTGTGGTTTTTTAAAAAAACGATCAATTATGCCTCGTAGAAAACAGCGATCATCTTTTGATCAAGTATCCGAGTTCGACAGAGGAAGGATAGTGGCCTACCGCGATTGTGGATTATCTTTCAGGGAAATCGGTAGTCGTGTTGGACGAAACCAAACAACTGTAATGCGGATATGTGATCGTTGGATGCAGGAGGGTACGACGGACCGACGTGTTCGATCGCATCCACCTCAGTGCACCACTTCACGTGATGACAGGCATATTGTGCGTATGGCAGTGACGGATCGCTCAGCCACATCACGAACCATAGCACAGCACATTCAGTCTGTACCGCATCATCCAGTGTCTGCGCGTACCATTCGACGCCGTTTACAGCAGAGTGGTCTGTCCGCAAGACGTCCATTGCTTCGTCTAACCCTTGACGCAGAACCACAGACGTTTCCGCCGCCAATGGTGCGATGAAAGAAGGATGTGGACGGCAGAATGGAATGAAATTGTCTTTACTGACGAGTCACGCTTCTGTCTGCAACACCACGATGGTCGGATTCGAGTCTGGAGACACCGTGGAGAGAGGATGCTGAACAGCTGCGTTATGCACCGCCACACTGGTCCTGCACCGGGTATTATGGTATGGGGTGGTATTGGATATCACTCTCACACTCCTCTAGTACGCATTGCCGGTACTTTAAACAGCCAGCGCTACATCTCCGAGGTGTTGGAGCCAGTTGTCCTTCCTTACCTTCAGGGCTTGCCCACAGCCATATTTCAACAAGATAATGCGCGACCACACGTGGCACGCATTGTCCAAGGGTTCTTCGTCAATCGCCAGATTGAATTGCTTCCCTGGCCAGCTCGCTCTCCGGATCTTTCGCGGATAGAAAACATGTGGTCCATGGTTGCTCAATGATTGACCCAGAATACATCCCCAGCTGCCACACCAGATCAACTTTGGCAACGTGTGGAAGCTGCTTGGTCTGCTGTACCCCAAGAACACATCCAAAGTCTCTTTGAATCAATGCCGAGGCGTGTGGCAGCGGTGATCTCCAACAATGGCGGCTACTCTGGCTACTGATTTTGGCAGGAACCACACTTCACAGAAGTCTATAAATTTAATCATTTGATACTTGGTCAACATGTTATCTACAAAATAAATTTTGTTGTGATATCTCTTGTCTTTCTTGGTGTTGCAATTTGGGTGGCCAGCAGTGTACATAAATAAACATTATTTCACTTTAAAAATTTTGTGTAGGAATTCAAGGCCTAAATAAAAATTTTCATAACGTAAATTTATACTTCAGGATTCATGTATTCATTTCCCTTGTGGATAGTTCTTAAATGAGTTTTTGTTAACTCTTCACTAACAATGCTGGTATTTTACAAGATGAAAAATTACAACCCAAAAAAGTTTCGCCTAAAAAGTTCTGAAAAGTCAAATATATAAGTGAATGGAAAATAATCAGATGCTATAAAAATTTAGTGATCACTTGTAGCTTCAGATTAAGCTAAATTATTTAAGAGTATTTTGGAAGTCCTTATTAGTCATTAAATTAGTTGAAAAACATGAGCTGGTCTTCGCTTTCCAGAACCTGGGAAAGGCAAAATTCAAGACCAGAAGGTGAAATATAAGTGTTTCGGAATTGGACGAAACACAGTACGTTGTGACAAATTTTACGTTTAATTTGTTGAGAACATCGATTAAAAGGCTGCCGAAATGCAAAGTTGTCATACAGGAGTAACAGAGTTGTAGCCTGTAGCAGGGACGTATATAGAGAAGGTTATGGAGACTTCCTCCCAGGGTTCAGAGATTATTACTTTCATTCAGGTCCCTGCAGACCTGAAAAAAAGCAAAAATACGCTTATTTAATTCAATTATTTGTTGTTAAAAAATTTGTATGAAGACGCTTTTGACATTTTCTTTATTCAATCAGATAATTCTCCCTACTTTTTGATACCACTCACAAAAGTACTCATAATTTAACTACAGGGGATCCACAAATTAATATAAATATTTTGAAAAGAAATTAAGGTCTTTGGCTACCTTTTGCAGCTTCAATCCGCTTTGGGAATAGTCCCTCTAGAATTTGTCTTTGCAAGCTCTGAAACTTCTATACTTCAAACACCAAATAACTTACAACTCGCCATCCCTAAATTTATTGTTCTATTTAGGTAGGCGTTTAACCCTCCTAGTGGTTGTCTCGACGAGGTATCTCGTCTCATTAGCAAAACTGACTTGACCTTGATGGACAAGATATCTCGTCATTAGAAGAAAATTAACCAGATCTCGTCATAAAAAATCAATGTCTCGATGACGATATCTTGTCATTAGCAAAATTGATAGCTTGATGGACGAGATATCTCGTCGTAACCACTTGGAGGGTTATTTTACATTTCAAATTACATCCTCCTCGATAGAGCTTTTACTGTATTACCAATACAGCCCTTTCCAGATTGGTATTCTAGGTGCATTGCTGGCGTGAAGTAAAACTGTTTACAAAGAAACAAGGCTACGTTAGGCCTGCCGGTACATCCAGAAACTACCCTAAAAGTACTTTTTAGAAATGAAGACCACGGTTTCCCTTTAACAGCCTTTTTTACTCAGACATACCGTGTTTACTGATTCTCGGAAACTGAAAGAAAGAAAACCCCTCACGATCGTGAACAGAAGTGTTTAAATTGAAAATTTTTTTCAAGAATTTAACCTTAAAATGTTTTACCATGATAAAAGGCTTTACCATGATAATTGGGCCACTAATGCAGTACTTGAGGAGGAATAGAATTTCTTACGTTATTTTTGGAGTATTTCTTTTTTAGATATTGTAAAAGTAGATAGTTGAATTAACGTCAGTAGTATATGGGTTCCTATACCGCCTTTTCCAAAATGGCCGCCGTTTGATAAGGAGTTGACTGCTGATAAGGTGTTGGGGAGGATTGCTGATAAGGGGCTTTGAGGTGGTGACGTCGTTGTAATTTGGGGGGGGGGGGAATGAGAAACCACATATTTTGGAATTAAAAAGGAATTTCTTGGATTCGAACTGGGAACCATGGGATCTGTAGTGCAGTGCGCTATGTGTTAGGCTGTAAGAGCTATGGGTGGTGAATTAATGTAGTGTTTGCTTTTTTTCTTAATACTAGGAATTCGTTATGGGACTTGGTTTTATTTGATGAATAATTAATTTTTATTTTCCAATTAGTTGTAAGTGTGTTGGACTCGTAGAACCATCTAGTGATTTTAAAAGAAGTTAATCTAAAGAACGAATTTATTTTTGTCATTCATTCTGGGAAGGTGCTATGTTTAGAAAATGGTAGGAGTTTATAATTAAATTTTAAAAGACATGTCAGCCAGATGGAAGAAGTAAAAAAAAGATTTATTTTCTAGCTGCAGCGTGATACTTTAGACAGGAGATTTTTTTTTAAAGAAAAATTTTATAAAGACAGATTTGAACTCTACAAAAGGTAATTGCGGACGGCCGTTTTTTTACACAAGCTCTTTAACCGTTCGATCACCTACTTTTTAGAATACATATAGAATACTAGCTCGTGAAGTTACATCTTAAGGGAGTGAAAGTATGTTTTCTTTATTGAGCCCCTGTGAAGATGAACATAACGTTGAATTGACAAGTTTATATCCAAAGTCTGCGAATTATATGTAATGACAGAATCTAGAACTCTCTGGAACGTGTGAGAATATGACTAAGGATTGTTTTACACATGTAGGCTAATTAAGATAACAGAAGGAGTTAAGCACGTACTCACCGATAGGATACAATCTTAAGTAAACAGTAGTCACCATAGAAAGGGGGTCTTTTAAACACATTGCTGTTTAAGGGAATGTTGTTTTTCTGATTGTGAGAAAAGCAAATGAATGACATGCTAGAACTACATCACCCAATGAATCCCATATGACATGCCCGAACTGGAACTTTCTATAGGGGTTTTAGCTATGAAATAGTGACGAAGGGAGGCAATTCGAAATTTACAGATAGTGGTAACAGTTTAAAGCAATACAGGGATATGACTGATGTTTGAGAGGGGGAAAGGGGTAAACACATGATTCTTAATGGTATGTTCTAATTGGGTACGTACTAAGATTACAAGGGGCGTGACTCAAAAGAGATATAAAAGGTTAGTGTTAAGCTTTGAATATTCAATATACTGAGTGAGACTTGACCATACGAATTTCTGTTCAAGAGTACTTTGACATAATAATTTAGATTTTTAAAAGTATAAAAGAAAAAGTAAGTGTGTGTGTGTGTGTGTGTAAAGCAGAATGCCTAGTTGTGTTGATTTAAATACTTTGACATTTAAATTTTATTTGCATTTGTTCTCAGGGCACTTAATGATGAACATACATGTTCAGTGGAGTAACTTTAAATTTTAATTGTTGCAATGACCTATCAGAAAATCAGACAAATTTATTTAGATCCAGCCCAGCCAGGAAGCTTTGGTGGTATAAATGCTGTTTTCAGTGCATTACAAAAAGGGAAAAGCAAAATACCCAGGAAACAGGTACAAGAATGGCTCAGCAAGCAAGATACTTACACACTTCACAAATCGGCCAGACGCAATTTCCCAAGAAACCGTGTTATTGTGGGAGGTATAGACGAGCAGTTTCAATCTGATTTAGTTGACTTGCAATCTCTAGACAAGTTCAATAAAGGGTTTAAGTATCTACTGACTTGCATTGATATATTTTCAAAGTATGCGTGGGCAATACCCTTGAAAGGCAAAACAGGTCATAACATTTTAATGGCATTTAAAAAAATTTTTAATGAACGGAAACCTGATGTATTACAAACGGACAAGGGGACAGAATTTAAGAATAAAGTGGTACAAGGGTACTTTAAGAAAATGAATGTACACTTCTTTACGACAAGCAATGAAACCAAAGCGAGTGTAGTTGAAAGATTTAACCGTACCTTAAAAGCTAAAATGTGGAAGTACTTTACTGAATACAATACACATAAATATGTAGATGTTATTGATAAATTGATGTACAGTTACAATAGAACATGGCATCGTAGTATCAAAATGGAACCCATAGCAGTAAACATAAATAATCAGCAGCAAGTTTGGAAAAATTTATATGGAGACGTAATAAAATCTGAAACAAAACACAAGTTGAATATAGGTGATACAGTACGTATAAGTAAAACAAAACGGCTCTTTGAGAAAAGTTATGAAAACAATTGGACTAGAGAGATTTTTACCATACATCAAATAATACCTAGAAAACCTGTAGTTTATAAACTAAAAGATTTAACGAATGAAATAATAGAGGGTACTTTTTATGAAAAGGAACTTCAAAAGGTGACGGATTCTGGATACTACCCTGTGGAAAAGGTATTAAAGAAACGTAAGACAGCCAATAAAACAGAGTATTTTGTGAAGTTTCTAGGCTACCCTGAAAAATTTAATGCCTGGGTTTCTGATGTGAGGCACCTATAAATACTACAGAAGTGTATAATACTGACTTAGTCTTAAAAATGTCTTTTTACGTGACGCTACCTTCGGATAGCTCCTTACAATATTTTCCAGAGAACAAGATTTCTAGCTATTCGACACAATTACCGACTCCTATAAGTTTAAATGGTGAAAATGGGAGGTAGGATTAGCTGAAATAATTTATCCGCACACGTGGTATAATATTAATGAAAGCAACAATATATTCGGTTTTGATTTAGGGGATGGAAAATTAATTACAAGAAAATTACCCCCAGGATGTTACGAATCCGTGCCAGAAATCTTACAAGCTATGTACATACCTGCTCATGAAAATAAGATAAAATTTAAGTTTAACAGCACAACCAAACGAGTTAAGATAAAAACTGAAAACGGAGCAAAAGTTATCTTGCAAGAGGGACTCAGTAATCTCATAGGGTTTTATCCTCAAGTTATAGAAGGTGTAAAGGAAAGCTCTTTTGTGGCCGATCCAAACATTTCCTACCCCCTATTATATGTGTATAGTGATATTGTAGAACCCCAAACAGTTGGCGATGTACAGGCTCCTCTTCTCAGAGTTGTTAAGATAACTGGTAATGATGGTGAAATAGTGAGTGCTTTGTACGATAGACCTCATTACGTACCTGTCATACGTCAGCATTTTCAAACCATTGAAATACAACTGCGTCTAAATTCTGGAGAGTTAGTACCTTTTGAGAGGGGTAAACTGCTTGTAGTTTTACATTTCCGCATGCGACATTTACTATAAATACCATTGAAAAGTGTGAATGTAAACATTTTTAGTAATGAACACTGACCGTGTAACATCATGGCTTGTGTTCCGTATGTGTGTTGTTCTAAAAAGTTTGAAGAGCATTATGCAGGTCAGACGGGTTCCGGAATGGCTTTCTACAGGGGTAACAATATGCAGAAAGGGTATGGAATTGGCGGCATGTTTCGTCGTTTATTTCGTAAAGCTCTGCCGTTTCTTTTCAAAGGGGCTAAAACAGTAGGAAAATCAGTTTTAAGCACAGGCGCACAAATAGCAAGCGATGTTTTGGAAGGACAAGATTTAAAACAATCAGCACAGAGGCGCGTGCAAGAAGAGAGTAAAAGTTTAGCTCGGAGAGCTATCAATAAGGCTCAGCACATGATAGGAAAAGGAAAGTATAAAAGAAAGCGCAAAACTACCAAACGTCTCATTTCGTCCAAAAAACGTAAAGTGAAAGCACGCGATATATTTGATCCATAATGGCGTTTGTTTTAAAGGACTCTCCAGAATGTGCCAAATCGGAATTGGAATTATTTCACCTACCACCCACCCAAACTGTTATACAAAGCGGGCAATGGGTACAATTTCACCCATTGTCGAACGTAGCGGACGGCGGACCCGTAGAATTTCAAGTATCAGGTAGTGGAGAGGATTATATCGATTTATCTCAAACACACTTGTATGTCAGAGCCAAAATTTTAAAAAGCGACGGAAAGGCATTGACACCAGATGAGAACATTGGCCCTGTTAATTTGTTTCTCCATTCCTTGTTTTCACAAGTTGACGTTAATCTAAACGAACGTTTAGTTTCCAGTTCAAACAACATGTATCCTTACAGTACCTATATAGAAACTTTACTAAATCACGGATTTGATAGCAAAGCCTCGCAGTTAACCTCTGAATTATTTTACAAAGATACAGGCAATCATTTGGCCAATGAAACGAATGAGGGATTTACCAAACGATGCAGTTTTTGTAAGCACAGTTCAACTGTTGATATGATCGGCGCAATACACAGCGATTTATTTAACCAAGATAGACTTTTATTAAATCTAGTGGATTTAAAAATTAAACTCATACGCAGCAAGCCAGAGTTTTGTCTGATGGGCACAGGAGATTATAAAGTAGTTCTTGAACATGTCTCTTTATTTCTGCGCAAAGTGCGTGTTAGTGTAGGGGTTACTTTAGGCCATAGTAAGGCTTTGGAGAAAGAAACAGCTAAATATCCTATCAATAGAGTATTATGTAAAAGTTATTCCGTGCCTAAAGGAAATATGTGCCTTACCCAAGATAATATTTTTGTGGGTCAGATGCCTAAGAGAGTTGTAATTGGGTGTGTGGATAACGATGCATTTCATGGAACCTATGAAAAGTCTCCGTTTCAATTTAAACACTACAATTTAAATTTCATAGCACTCTATGTAGACGGCCAACCTACCCCCTATAATGCCCTTCAGCCGAACTTTACCCATAACAATTACGTTCGAGCCTATCAGAGTTTGTTTTTAGGAACAGATAAAACAGGGGACAATTACGGAAACAACATTTCGAGGGAAGAATACCCCAAAGGTTACACTCTGTTTGCTTTTGATTTGTCTCCTGATCTATGTGATGGTGAACACCTCAATCTCATTAAACATAGTAACATGAGGTTAGAAATGAAATTTAAAGAACCTTTGACACACACTGTTAACATAATAGTGTATGCAGAATTTGAAAACGTCATTGAAATCAACAAATCTAGAAATATTATTTACGACTTTAGCAATTAAGATGTATGCACACCAAATAAAGCGTATTTTATCCCAAGACCCCCAAACGGCTCCGTTATTTAAAGGTGTGTTTGCAGCAGACAGGATTCCTCATGTACGTGGAAGATGTGCAATGGTTATAAATGTGGATCCTTTATCTAAACCTGGATCGCATTGGTTAGCCCTGTACATAGAAGACAATACACTAGAGTTATTTGATTCATATGGTCGCTCCCCAGAAAACTTTGAAGGATCCATTTTGCGTTTTATTTCCAAATATGCTAAAGTGAACTGGAACCCGTTTCCTTTGCAAAGTGTCACTTCCAATGTACGTGGTCCTTATTGCATATATTATTTATTGAAAAGATGTCAAGGAAAATCTATGTATTCTATTTTAAAATATTTGCAACATAGCAAAAGAAATGATTTTAGAGTGTATCAGTTTGTGAAAAAAAGATATGGTGTAAGATTTATTTATAAAAAATAAAGAATTTTATATGTATTAAGTTGTGTGTGTGTAATTTTTTTAATAATAAATAATCTGCGGACACATAAATATACAAACTAAAGATATTTTTTATTTATAACTAATCCATTCATTCTTTTTAGCATACATTTTGGACTTTTTAACAAACATTTTAGGAACATGCTCCTTACTAGACAACATATATTTATTAACAATGTATTTAACAGGTAATTTTATTTCTTTTACAGCACTCATAAACACATTAGTTCCAAAGGGAGCTTTCTTTTTATTTCTTAAGATATAGTTAATCAAGAGAACTATATTTGAACGGGGTATAATTTGGTTATTATAAATGATTTCCCCTTTTTCAGACCACCTTAAAGTATTTTGTGCATTCTTTAAAAAATCGTACATTTCTACAGCAACCTGCTTTTGCCTAACTGGTACAGTGTTTAGAACACTTTCCAAAATAGTATCCTTTTCCTCACTTTTAAGTGGTATTTTGTTTGAAAAATCATTGGGAGGTTCTTGTTGATTTGCCTTTTCTGTAGGAATTTCTGCTTGCTGAACTGGGGGGTTTTCTGTCTGGATTGGAAACTTTACGTAATGTTGCAAAATTTGCACGAATTGAAGGGCCTTTTCACTGTCACTCAAAGATTTTTGCTTTAGTATGTTGTAAAGTAAAAAGTTTTGAGTAAATTCTAAACAGTGGTTTTTAAATACATTTATAGAATTTTGTACGCAACCACATAGTGGATTCGTTTAGCGAGTGTGATCTTGTAGCAAGCATACTTGAAGGATGCCTAGACGTATTATGCCAGAGTATAAAAAAGGCAAGCTTTCTTAAAATGTAATCATATATCATGGAACTCTTAAAGTTAAAACATCCTTTTACTATGTTAGTCGCAGGCCCAACGGGGTGTGGCAAGACTTATTTTGTCAAAAACATTATTGAGCAGAAAACTATAGATCATTTTCCAACGAAAGTACTTTGGTGCTATGGTGCTTATCAAAATTTGTATACCCAAATGCCTACGGTACAGTTTCACGAAGGATTGCCTGCTGTCTTAAATACAGTTTCGGACGCTTTAATAGTCATTGACGATTTAATGACAGAGTTAGGAAACGACACCAAGCTGACTAAGCTGTTCACAATGGGCAGTCACCATAGGAATTTAAGCATTGTATTTATCGTGCAAAATGTGTTCCATAAATCTTCTCAGATGAGAGATATTTCCTTAAACAGTCATTACTTGATTTTATTCAAAAACACTAGAGACAGATCTCAGATAACCCATTTAGGCCGGCAACTGTACCCCTCAAACACTAAATTCTTTCAAGAAGTGTTTCAGGACGCTACAAGTAAACCTTACGGTTATCTGCTGATAGATTTGAAGCCAGATACGGATGACACATGGCGTTTACGCACTGGTCTCTTTACTGAAGATACTTTCTATCTTTATCAGCCTCGCTAATAGAATGTAAATACGTGATTTGTCAAAACATTCTTGCTGATAGTGAATCAGAGAACTCATAGATCTAATGCTTTGCAGTTTTAGTGCCAACAGCATATAAATACCCTTGTTTAGTTTGCATAGCTCTCATTTGCTATCAATATGACTAAGTGCACACGACAGCAATTAGAACAGCTGAAACTGGTGCTAAAGAGTAAAGCAAAATCCGCTCTTTTGCTAAAGTGTTCAAATAGTACGATAAAATCTGTGTGCGAATGCGCTTTAAATTTATTGAAAGGTAACGTTCCTGTTTCAAAGTATAGAAAACACAAGCTTGCTCTGTATAAGCAAAGTATCAGAAAACTAGCTGATAAATCAATCCCTTTGTACAAAAAGCGTAAAATACTCGTTTCACAAAAAGGCAAAGGAATTTTAAGTATTTTATTGCCAGCAGCCATTTCGGTGATAGGATCCCTTATCCATGGAGTACAGTAAGAAATTAATGATTGTGCCTGAAGACAGGCTTCCCGCTTTTGTGAATGAACATTTATCCGAACTGGACAGAAAAATGCACAACATACTAAAGCAAAAATCTTTGAGTGACAGTGAAAAGGCCCTTCAATTCGTGCAAATTTTGCAACATTACGTAAAGTTTCCAATCCAGACAGAAAACCCCCCAGTTCAGCAAGCAGAAATTCCTACAGAAAAGGCAAATCAACAAGAACCTCCCAATGATTTTTCAAACAAAATACCACTTAAAAGTGAGGAAAAGGATACTATTTTGGAAAGTGTTCTAAACACTGTACCAGTTAGGCAAAAGCAGGTTGCTGTAGAAATGTACGATTTTTTAAAGAATGCACAAAATACTTTAAGGTGGTCTGAAAAAGGGGAAATCATTTATAATAACCAAATTATACCCCGTTCAAATATAGTTCTCTTGATTAACTATATCTTAAGAAATAAAAAGAAAGCTCCCTTTGGAACTAATGTGTTTATGAGTGCTGTAAAAGAAATAAAATTACCTGTTAAATACATTGTTAATAAATATATGTTGTCTAGTAAGGAGCATGTTCCTAAAATGTTTGTTAAAAAGTCCAAAATGTATGCTAAAAAGAATGAATGGATTAGTTATAAATAAAAAATATCTTTAGTTTGTATATTTATGTGTCCGCAGATTATTTATTATTAAAAAAATTACACACACACAACTTAATATATATAAAATTCTTTATTTTTTATAAATAAATCTTACACCATATCTTTTTTTCACAAACTGATACACTCTAAAATCATTTCTTTTGCTATGTTGCAAATATTTTAAAATAGAATACATAGATTTTCCTTGACATCTTTTCAATAAATAATATATGCAATAAGGACCACGTACATTGGAAGTGACACTTTGCAAAGGAAACGGGTTCCAGTTCACTTTAGCATATTTGGAAATAAAACGCAAAATGGATCCTTCAAAGTTTTCTGGGGAGCGACCATATGAATCAAATAACTCTAGTGTATTGTCTTCTATGTACAGGGCTAACCAATGCGATCCAGGTTTAGATAAAGGATCCACATTTATAACCATTGCACATCTTCCACGTACATGAGGAATCCTGTCTGCTGCAAACACACCTTTAAATAACGGAGCCGTTTGGGGGTCTTGGGATAAAATACGCTTTATTTGGTGTGCATACATCTTAATTGCTAAAGTCGTAAATAATATTTCTAGATTTGTTGATTTCAATGACGTTTTCAAATTCTGCATACACTATTATGTTAACAGTGTGTGTCAAAGGTTCTTTAAATTTCATTTCTAACCTCATGTTACTATGTTTAATGAGATTGAGGTGTTCACCATCACATAGATCAGGAGACAAATCAAAAGCAAACAGAGTGTAACCTTTGGGGTATTCTTCCCTCGAAATGTTGTTTCCGTAATTGTCCCCTGTTTTATCTGTTCCTAAAAACAAACTCTGATAGGCTCGAACGTAATTGTTATGGGTAAAGTTCGGCTGAAGGGCATTATAGGGGGTAGGTTGGCCGTCTACATAGAGTGCTATGAAATTTAAATTGTAGTGTTTAAATTGAAACGGAGACTTTTCATAGGTTCCATGAAATGCATCGTTATCCACACACCCAATTACAACTCTCTTAGGC
Source organism: Meta bourneti (assembly GCA_933210815.1). Classification (NCBI taxonomy): domain Eukaryota; kingdom Metazoa; phylum Arthropoda; class Arachnida; order Araneae; family Tetragnathidae; genus Meta; species Meta bourneti. The sequence goes on along the minus strand of OW119923.1, from coordinate 84,887,228 downwards.
ATCTGACCCACAAAAATATTATCTTGGGTAAGGCACATATTTCCTTTAGGCACGGAATAACTTTTACATAATACTCTATTGATAGGATATTTAGCTGTTTCTTTCTCCAAAGCCTTACTATGGCCTAAAGTAACCCCTACACTAACACGCACTTTGCGCAGAAATAAAGAGACATGTTCAAGAACTACTTTATAATCTCCTGTGCCCATCAGACAAAACTCTGGCTTGCTGCGTATGAGTTTAATTTTTAAATCCACTGGATTTAATAAAAGTCTATCTTGGTTAAATAAATCGCTGTGTATTGCGCCGATCATATCAACAGTTGAACTGTGCTTACAAAAACTGCATCGTTTGGTAAATCCCTCATTCGTTTCATTGGCCAAATGATTGCCTGTATCTTTGTAAAATAATTCAGAGGTTAACTGCGAGGCTTTGCTATCAAATCCGTGATTTAGTAAAGTTTCTATATAGGTACTGTAAGGATACATGTTGTTTGAACTGGAAACTAAACGTTCGTTTAGATTAACGTCAACTTGTGAAAACAAGGAATGGAGAAACAAATTAACAGGGCCAATGTTCTCATCTGGTGTCAATGCCTTTCCGTCGCTTTTTAAAATTTTGGCTCTGACATACAAGTGTGTTTGAGATAAATCGATATAATCCTCTCCACTACCTGATACTTGAAATTCTACGGGTCCGCCGTCCGCTACGTTCGACAATGGGTGAAATTGTACCCATTGCCCGCTTTGTATAACAGTTTGGGTGGGTGGTAGGTGAAATAATTCCAATTCCGATTTGGCACATTCTGGAGAGTCCTTTAAAACAAACGCCATTATGGATCAAATATATCGCGTGCTTTCACTTTACGTTTTTTGGACGAAATGAGACGTTTGGTAGTTTTGCGCTTTCTTTTATACTTTCCTTTTCCTATCATGTGCTGAGCCTTATTGATAGCTCTCCGAGCTAAACTTTTACTCTCTTCTTGCACGCGCCTCTGTGCTGATTGTTTTAAATCTTGTCCTTCCAAAACATCGCTTGCTATTTGTGCGCCTGTGCTTAAAACTGATTTTCCTACTGTTTTAGCCCCTTTGAAAAGAAACGGCAGAGCTTTACGAAATAAACGACGAAACATGCCGCCAATTCCATACCCTTTCTGCATATTGTTACCCCTGTAGAAAGCCATTCCGGAACCCGTCTGACCTGCATAATGCTCTTCAAACTTTTTAGAACAACACACATACGGAACACAAGCCATGATGTTACACGGTCAGTGTTCATTACTAAAAATGTTTACATTCACACTTTTCAATGGTATTTATAGTAAATGTCGCATGCGGAAATGTAAAACTACAAGCAGTTTACCCCTCTCAAAAGGTACTAACTCTCCAGAATTTAGACGCAGTTGTATTTCAATGGTTTGAAAATGCTGACGTATGACAGGTACGTAATGAGGTCTATCGTACAAAGCACTCACTATTTCACCATCATTACCAGTTATCTTAACAACTCTGAGAAGAGGAGCCTGTACATCGCCAACTGTTTGGGGTTCTACAATATCACTATACACATATAATAGGGGGTAGGAAATGTTTGGATCGGCCACAAAAGAGCTTTCCTTTACACCTTCTATAACTTGAGGATAAAACCCTATGAGATTACTGAGTCCCTCTTGCAAGATAACTTTTGCTCCGTTTTCAGTTTTTATCTTAACTCGTTTGGTTGTGCTGTTAAACTTAAATTTTATCTTATTTTCATGAGCAGGTATGTACATAGCTTGTAAGATTTCTGGCACGGATTCGTAACATCCTGGGGGTAATTTTCTTGTAATTAATTTTCCATCCCCTAAATCAAAACCGAATATATTGTTGCTTTCATTAATATTATACCACGTGTGCGGATAAATTATTTCAGCTAATCCTACCTCCCATTCACCATTTAAACTTATAGGAGTCGGTAATTGTGTCGAATAGCTAGAAATCTTGTTCTCTGGAAAATATTGTAAGGAGCTATCCGAAGGTAGCGTCACGTAAAAAGACATTTTTAAGACTAAGTCAGTATTATACACTTCTGTAGTATTTATAGGTGCCTCACATCAGAAACCCAGGCATTAAAGTTTTCAGGGTAGCCTAGAAACTTCACAAAATACTCTGTTTTATTGGCTGTCTTACGTTTCTTTAATACCTTTTCCACAGGGTAGTATCCAGAATCCGTCACCTTTTGAAGTTCCTTTTCATAAAAAGTACCCTCTATTATTTCATTCGTTAAATCTTTTAGTTTATAAACTACAGGTTTTCTAGGTATTATTTGATGTATGGTAAAAATCTCTCTAGTCCAATTGTTTTCATAACTTTTCTCAAAGAGCCGTTTTGTTTTACTTATACGTACTGTATCACCTATATTAAACTTGTGTTTTGTTTCAGATTTTGTTACGTCTCCATATAAATTTTTCCAAACTTGCTGCTGATTATTTATGTTTACTGCTATGGGTTCCATTTTGATACTACGATGCCATGTTCTATTGTAACTGTACATCAATTTATCAATAACATCTACATATTTATGTGTATTGTATTCAGTAAAGTACTTCCACATTTTAGCTTTTAAGGTACGGTTAAATCTTTCAACTACACTCGCTTTGGTTTCATTGCTTGTCGTAAAGAAGTGTACATTCATTTTCTTAAAGTACCCTTGTACCACTTTATTCTTAAATTCTGTCCCCTTGTCCGTTTGTAATACATCAGGTTTCCGTTCATTAAAAATTTTTTTAAATGCCATTAAAATGTTATGACCTGTTTTGCCTTTCAAGGGTATTGCCCACGCATACTTTGAAAATATATCAATGCAAGTCAGTAGATACTTAAACCCTTTATTGAACTTGTCTAGAGATTGCAAGTCAACTAAATCAGATTGAAACTGCTCGTCTATACCTCCCACAATAACACGGTTTCTTAGGAAATTGCGTCTGGCCGATTTGTGAAGTGTGTAAGTATCTTGCTTGCTGAGCCATTCTTGTACCTGTTTCCTGGGTATTTTGCTTTTCCCTTTTTGTAATGCACTGAAAACAGCATTTATACCACCAAAGCTTCCTGGCTGGGCTGGATCTAAATAAATTTGTCTGATTTTCTGATAGGTCATTGCAACAATTAAAATTTAAAGTTACTCCACTGAACATGTATGTTCATCATTAAGTGCCCTGAGAACAAATGCAAATAAAATTTAAATGTCAAAGTATTTAAATCAACACAACTAGGCATTCTGCTTTACACACACACACACACACTTACTTTTTCTTTTATACTTTTAAAAATCTAAATTATTATGTCAAAGTACTCTTGAACAGAAATTCGTATGGTCAAGTCTCACTCAGTATATTGAATATTCAAAGCTTAACACTAACCTTTTATATCTCTTTTGAGTCACGCCCCTTGTAATCTTAGTGCGTACCCAATTAGAACATACCATTAAGAATCATGTGTTTACCCCTTTCCCCCTCTCAAACATCAGTCATATCCCTGTATTGCTTTAAACTGTTACCACTATCTGTAAATTTCGAATTGCCTCCCTTCGTCACTATTTCATAGCTAAAACCCCTATAGAAAGTTCCAGTTCGGGCATGTCATATGGGATTCATTGGGTGATGTAGTTCTAGCATGTCATTCATTTGCTTTTCTCACAATCAGAAAAACAACATTCCCTTAAACAGCAATGTGTTTAAAAGACCCCCTTTCTATGGTGACTACTGTTTACTTAAGATTGTATCCTATCGGTGAGTACGTGCTTAACTCCTTCTGTTATCTTAATTAGCCTACATGTGTAAAACAATCCTTAGTCATATTCTCACACGTTCCAGAGAGTTCTAGATTCTGTCATTACATATAATTCGCAGACTTTGGATATAAACTTGTCAATTCAACGTTATGTTCATCTTCACAGGGGCTCAATAAAGAAAACATACTTTCACTCCCTTAAGATGTAACTTCACGAGCTAGTATTCTATATGTATTCTAATAAGTAGGTGATCGAACGGTTAAAGAGCTTGTGTAAAAAAACGGCCGTCCGCAATTACCTTTTGTAGAGTTCAAATCTGTCTTTATAAAATTTTTCTTTAAAAAAAAAATCTCCTGTCTAAAGTATCACGCTGCAGCTAGAAAATAAATCTTTTTTGTTACTTCTTCCACCTGGCTGACAGCTCAGGTGTTGCCTCGTCATCTGACCGTGGTTCAAAATTACGTGGTGTTGTCCTCGGATCTTTCCCTTTGGGATTGATCCCGGACCGTCACCAATAGCCCATTGTGTTGCTCCAGTGTGACGTTAATTGAATTTCCCCCCCCCACCTGGCTGTCATGTCTTTTAAAATTTAATTAAAAACTCCTACCATTTTCTAAACATAGCACCTTCCCAGAATGAATGACAAAAATAAATTCGTTCTTTAGATTAACTTCTTTTAAAATCACTAGATGGTTCTACGAGTCCAACACACTTACAACTAATTGGAAAATAAAAATTAATTATTCATCAAATAAAACCAAGTCCCATAACGAATTCCTAGTATTAAGAAAAAAAGCAAACACTACATTAATTCACCACCCATAGCTCTTACAGCCTAACACATAGCGCACTGCACTACAGATCCCATGGTTCCCAGTTCGAATCCAAGAAATTCCTTTTTAATTCCAAAATATGTGGTTTCTCATTCCCCCCCCCCCCCCAAATTACAACGACGTCACCACCTCAAAGCCCCTTATCAGCAATCCTCCCCAACACCTTATCAGCAGTCAACTCCTTATCAAACGGCGGCCATCTTGGAAAAGGCGGTATAGGAACCCATATACTACTAACGTCGCACTTGAGCAACACAATTTGACATTAAACTTCCAAATATGCGAATATTTTAAAATTCTAATTGGAAACTTTAAATAGGTGTATGATTTACAAGTTCAATGAACTGCCCAAAATATTTGTATAATTAAAATGCATTCAGTAACTATACAGGGTGATTCTACGGTCATGGGACAAACTTCAGGGGGTGATAGAACACAAAGAAACAAACACTTTTCCCCATAGAATGTATGGTCGCAAGTGCAGCGGTTGGCCACTAGAGAGCGCAATCAAACGCTTTATAAAAGCGTTACGTCGGCGATGCGAGGCCTGCATCAGGTGTGGTGGTCAACATTTTGAACAGCTTCTGTAATTGTGCATTTGCGTTGTACTTACCGACTGATGTTTGTACATGGCGTTTCATTTCCATGTGAAAAGTTTCTCATGTTTTGTACATGTCGTTTTATTTCCATGTGAAAAGTTTCTCATGTTTTGTACATGTTTCATTTCCATGTGAAAAGTTTCTCATGTTTTCTACATGTTTCATTTCCATGTGAAAAGTTTCTCATGTTTTGTACATGTCATTTCTTTCTTACCCGTTGTTCCTTGTACTTATCTTTAATTTATGCAAATCTAATTGCATTATTCGTTTTGTCAAGCAGTTATTAATGTTTATTTGACAATAAAGCGTTGTTTCTATATTTCATGCCTCTTTCCAACTTGCGTCGCACAGTGTTTGTGCCGAAATGTAAAGCGCCCTCTAGCGACCATACATTCTATGGTGAAAAGTGTTTGTTTCGTTGTGTTCTATCACCCCCTGAAGTTTGTCGTATTAGTTTAGACTCACCCAATAGACATTCTATGGGCTTTTATACAAGCTGCGCTCTCCAGCGGCCAACCGCTGCACTTGCGACCATACATTCTAAGGGAAAGTTTCATTTTGTTCTATCATCCCCTGAAGTTTGTCCCATGACTGTACAATCACCCTGTATACGTAGAAAAAATAAGTTCTCTAATCAAGTTTCTCAGATAAACCTAAACACATTTCGAAACTGAAAGGATCAGTGAACTTGTGCAGACTCCGTTTGTCATCCTACCCCTAGGTGATCTACTGACATTGAAAGACAGCAACAATACTCCTTCGAAGGATAAAAATACAATATATTCACATCTTTATACGATTATCTTTTTAATAAAAACTAAAAGATCAATTCCTGGAAACATTGTTTAACCGAGACCAAGTTGAAATCTCAATTTATTTATATTAATTTATCCATTAGGATAGGATTGCTCACCTTTTTATTGACTTTTTTCATGAACATCCTCATTGTACTTCTACAAAATTAAAACTTTAAATGATGGACTTAGTTCACAAACATAAAATTTAAACAATGCATAAAAGAATTTTATCTGAAAAACCTCTTTTACACTTACTTAAGGTAGCACATTGTTTCTTACATTACTGTTTGTATTGTGCTTTAGTTACCTAATTACATTTTTGATCGAAAGTAAATTGTAAATCTCGTTGATGAGTTAATGAATGATTGACAATAGAATAATTTTAATTTCCTTATTTTCTTTTCACTTTTATACTTTTTGAAATTTAATTTGAACATAGTTCTTGATTTTATGGACAGAAATAACTTGTAATCCTTTAAAGCACGATTTTTTTTCGGAAAAACTGGTAAAAAATGATTGAGTTTTTTATGACAGAAAATGAATATATATAGGTATAGTGTAAGTTATTTTTTGCGATATCAGTTGCGGGGGGTGGGGTAAAAGTTACAAAAAAAATATTATACAAACAAAGTGTAAACGATTTGATTACATGTTTATTTTGAATTTCAAAATATTAATAATAATAAAATATTAACTTCAGATTCACTTCCATTACTCAAGAGATCATCACTTTCATCGCTGAAACTTTCTGCTAAATTGGCATATTCAAAATCGTCACAGTCGCTCATTATCAGATAACTTTTTCTAAACAAGTTATAAAAACACTTAGTAAAAAATTAATTTATGGTTAACTGTTTACTTTTATATTTAACGTAATAAAAATGGATATATTACCTTTTAGACACCTAACAACTGCTTTATAACAAAGAATTCCTAACAAACTTATAGCTAATCATCAAAATGCACGACTTGGTTTACACAAGAAAAATGGTGCATAGTGGTGCCATCTACGGTAAATAAGTTTAATATCCATCTATAAATAAGTGGTAAATCATCTATGATAAATAAGTTTATGCCATCTTTGGTACTTTGGTATAAGTTTAATCTAGCCTATCTATTTTTACTAGAACGGAAGAGCGCCCGTGTCAAACACAGGTAAATGCGTTAAGTGGTTAAAATGGAAATTTTACATAATCTCATCAATTGAAATATCTTTTATTCCATATAATCTTTGCATAGGTATGCAAATTTTTCTCGTGATATTCTAAGTGTAATAAATGCTCTAGATGGGTGGTAGGACATTGTCCCCTCTTAATGGTCTGAATTCGTTTATAAGTAGCCTAAGTTTTCTATCTAAAAAGTTTTTCAGCAGAATCCCTTAAGGGGTTACTGGGATATACTTTTCTATTTTGGCAAGATTTTTTTTAGTACTCTTTTGTATGTCATTGATACAAGTGACCAAAAACAAGTGTATATTTTTTCATACAATACCTGTCCAGCATTTAGTGAAAGTTTCTAATGCAAAATTATGATATATCACAGCATCTAGTGAAATGTTATTCTTTTACGTAAGGTTGAATTATTTACCATTATTTGTCATTTTAAAAATCTTTCATCCTAATTTCTATAAAATTTGTATCAAAACATTTTATTCTCTTACTAGATGAAAATTATTATCCCAACTATATATTAACTAGATTACACACATATAATACTAAACACCTTAATCTTTACATTATTTGAAAGTTTAATCAAACTCCAGAGTTAATGCAAATTAGATGAGTAACATGAAGTGCGGAAAGATATTGCAATAACAAATAATTAATTTCTATAGTTTGAATCATATAAATCACTATTTTAATTAACTATAATTGATTGGTGATGAAAAAGAATGTTCACCAAGACACTTTAAGTTTTATGTATATAATTGAAAAGACGAGACTAGTACAAATCACGTCATTTCACAAACCGTACTTGAACCACGTTATTTAAAATTAAATTGATGGAACGCAGTGTTCAGCAGTTGGCCTCTAAAGGTAAATATGGAGTTTAATAAATGTCTCAGCTTTATGAGATTCAGCTACTCGTACCTTCTGATGATCTTCTATGGATACAACATGCATATTTTAAAGTTCCACAGTAACATTTTTTTTTAAATGTTCACTCCCTACAATACCAAACACATTATTGTTTATCTAGCACCAGCAAAATTATCACAGGGCTGTTTCGATATTAATGATCATTTCGGGCACAAGTTATTACTTGATATTGTCTGTTTTGTGTTGGCAGCTTGGCCAAATATGGCCCTTGTGCCATAGAGCCTGACCAACCACGTACGTTCCAAAATACACATATCAAGAGGGTCAAGCCCACATCCCCAGATGTAAAAAAAAACCTAAATCTTCACTAAATACCTCTGCAATAGTCAACATTGTTCATCTAGATATGAAAAATTTAATTTCTTGCTAACAAAATTTTAAATTGAAACTACTCATTGAAACCAAATAATTCAGATGTCAGCTTTGTACATCTTTTTTCACTGGGCGTTTTACACATTTTACTATCTTGCAGAATCATTAAAAATGAATGATTTTCTCTTTATTAATTTTTAGATTAACTAGTCATCATATTTAAAAACAAGTAGGGAATATATTTTTTTTCTAATCTTAGGATTACAACAGACAAAAAATACAACTTTATTTTTAGATTGAAATCAAGTCTCCAGAACTTTCAAAGTGTGATAGATAATTTGATGCATTTAACCAATGTTCCGGAAAAAACTTATAGAAATAAAATGTCAAGCACTCATTAAAAGTCCCAAGTGGTTTCCCCAAGATACCTCATCCAACACAATCCATCCAATTTTGCTAATCACAAGATACCTCAAGATAAAAGTTGCCCTATTTTGCTGAGGACGAGCCCAGATAATCTACAGGTTTCATTGCAAGGCTTGTCATTTTACTCCCTTTCGAAAGCGATCACAAAAGTCAGCCACTGATGAGTTTCACGAGCCTTGACCCCAAAATTGACAGATACTTTTCAATGAGCAGGCATGGAATTTGTTTCAAAGCTTTTAAAAGCAGCTTTGTTGTGCCTTCTCACGCTTCTGAGCATTTTTGGATGTGGTTCTCACATGTTTTGACAAGAACATTTCCCACAAAAAGAATGCCGTCTAGGGTAAAAGATCTGCTGTCCACCTGAGGTATGGAGGGGAGGACTCATGGAACCTCAAAGCAGCTGCTGAACGGACGGAATAAGTTTGCGATTTACTAATCTGTGCTTTGTTGGAGTTAAGGAGGGGAATGAGTATTCAAGTAGGGAAAACATTGTCTCATGCACAGAGTTGTTGTCAATTCAGAACAGGTTTTGTGTCAGACGTTGGCCGCTACAGGACAATTTTGATCTCGAAGATAAACCACCAGGAGGGTTGAGAATTAAAAAAAAAAAAAAAAACAAGTCATTTAAATAAAAACTTATGGCAAAAAGTTTTCATAACTTTTATTCAGATTTTTATACTTATTCTATCAAATTTTAGATCTTGTCTCCTGTTATCCCATGATTTTCACCAATGATGGCTTTAATTGCACTATATTTGCAGGTACCATTATTTTTCACTTGGGTAATATTAAAATTTTAAATGCATTAATGCTTTGAAATCGTACTTTAGCAAGTAGATGTCTTGTTTTAACCTATAAACGGCACACCCAAACACAGCTCAGAAAATATAGCCCAGAAAAATTCCCCACAGCAAATGACACACCCAAAATACTTGGATGTCTTGCCTGAACCCGACATCTTGCTCATCAAAACATTTTAGCTCTGCTACCTGCCGCACTGTATTTGGAGTGTTGATCAAGATGACTGGATTTCGGGTACATGTGCACATTTTAAAGGGACAGTGGTCAAACACCTTCAGCACTCAGAAGATTATTTGATCTCTAAATTTGCTTGATAGCAAATGAGTCATTCATGCAATTTTATAAAAGAATTCAGAAAAATAGATGTAGTCAGTGTAAGAAATTAGAAAACGAATTGAGAAAAACAAGTATTTATTGAACAAAAGTGGAAATTTTTAATGACTGTTTTGATAAATTAACATTTTTGTAATTTATTACATTTTTTTTCCTCTCCATTAGAATACATTACTTTAGATACTCTTTTACCTATTTGCAAAGTAAATAATTCCTTCATACATAAAACTCTAGCTGTAACAATAAACAAATGAAAAAACAGTTAAGAGATATTTAAAACTTGAATAGAATAACAAATTATTTTGAAATCAATAAATGTTTTTTGTAATTGTAAAGTACATGTATGCAATTAAGTTTTGTACTATTACATGAATCGATGATACATTATTTTAAAGCAAATAAATTTTGTGTACAATTTTGTTCTTATATTAAATGGCTATGACGTTCCTGGTAAAGTCATTGGTTGAGGATTTTGTAAGTATGACATGACAACTGCAGAAATTGATAACCTAAAATAAAAAAAATTATTAAAATTTAGATGTGTGTCAGCATTGTTCCAACAAAACCCAAAAGAGCACGAGGGGAAAAAGACACAAAAATTTACTTAAAAGACTAAAGAAACAAATAGAAATTAGAAGGAAAGATTAGGTACTCGAAGAATACAACCTAGCACTTTCATGGCTGACTCACAACTGAGCAGTAATGGCGGGAAGTCCTGGGGAAAAGTCACAAAGCCACCTGGTGGTACTTTGGCTTGCTGTAATCTCCCCCTCTGGCTCTGCCGACGTCCCAGCAGAGACAGAACTAGAAGATTTGAGAGTTCTTGCAGCAGTAGCTCTAGTCTAAGGCTTTTTAAATCACTGGACATAGGAACTAGTCTTTGAAGCAGTTCCCGAAGCACACGAAAATTCTTGATTTGTGCTCGATCCCAAAGTAGCTTTTGGTGGTCAGCCTCTTTCTAAGCGGGACAACTGGGGAAGTGTCAGTGTCTTTAAAGGGTGTTAATGTAGATGTGTGGCACGTCGTTACTGTTTCTGACGGTTTGTCACGGCTGGCAATGACATAGGAAGTGGATGATTTGTGAGTGAGAATTAAGTATGGGCTGTCACGATTTGGCATGAACGAGGTCTTTTTGTTTTTGCATTACTAATGGGATGCAGTGACCCAGACTTTATCACCAAGAGAATAAAATACTTGTCACTGCATTTTGTCATACTGCTTTTTCCATTGATCTTGCTATAACTCTATTCGTTCCTGTATGTCATTTGTGATGGTTGTGAATCTTTTAAGGTAAGGAGTGATTTCAGCAACAAAATTGTCGTTTTCGACCACAGCCTTCCAGACCTTCACCTCTTCTACTCACCAAGTGGTGTAGAGCATATATATGCAGAGGTGGAGGAAGACTTCACCAGCACCAAAGGCCGAACGAGAAACCCAGACCCGGACAGGGGAAGCACCGCTACTTCCCAGCATTTATTGAAATTTAGACATACATTAAAGTGACAATTTTACATTAATGTATAAAGTAATAGAACAATGTGGTAAAGAACATCAAAATAGTAGAAAACAGATACAGTTACAGTCAGAATTTTGATATGTATAGAATAAGTACACAATAATAGAAAATTTAATAGAACATTATTCTATACAATAGGTAGATATTGTGAAGCGGAAAATGGAACACGAAAAATATTAATAAAGAGGTATAAAGATACAATGTAAGTCCAAAGGGATTAATAAAAAGTCAAGAAATTTTAAAATGTAGAATATCAGTATTCAAAGTAGGTTGTGGAGATTCAAATAAGAGATCATTATTCAAGAGATGAGATGAAAAAGATGTATTTATTATGTAGATGAACCTATTCTATGATGTTATTGAACATTCGAAAAGTTTTTGAATGCAGGTTGGCGTTCTTTATACTTAACAGAAAACTGCACCTATCTGTATTACTCCTCATATGCAATGTTGCATTGAACTAAGCATCAATTTCTTACACTGGGGTAGGTGGTTCATCTACTTATTTTCTGAAAATAGAATAAGTTTACGAGCCAGCCTTGAAATTCAGTTCGAGAACGTTGGTGCCAATTTTGTGTCAGCATTTTTCCAAGACCCACAAAAGTACAAGGGGAAAAACACACAAAAATTTATTTAAAACACTCTCATTAGTCACCAATTAGAATAACTACTTATCTTGAGAAGTTAAAAGATAACATTGTTTAAGAAGTTAAAAGATAACATCTTTTAACATAGATAACAAAGATCTGCAACTTTCACCACATAAAAGTGATTTAACACAAATAGCAATACTATTGCAGACCTGTATTTAGCCATTCATTTGTGCATAGTAGTCATCAAAACCAAGCCATATTATGCATTGTTAAGAAAATTTTAAAATATACATTTCATACTGAAATTTTACTATGTACCTTTATTAATCAAAAAAGCACTACCATAATTTTTTGTTGTGCTTACTTTTCATAAATATTGCATTTGAGAATTGTTTCTATAGTAAAGGGAAGGTTTCAAAACTTTCTTTTCAGTTTGTTTTGAGGTCAATAAAAATAATGAAAGAAATGGAAAATAATTATATAGGGAAAGAAGATTATTACAATACATAGTTCAATGGTTAGAAAAGTTTTCGAGAGCAAGGAAGAATGAAAAAGGAATAATTTATTTCAAAGATCTTTTAAATTTAATGAATTTTCACTTAAAAATATATTAGATATTAATTAGTTTTATCAGTGAAAAAACAATGTGATATACGAGGGGAGACCCAAACTAAACAGGACAGATGCTGTGGTGGGTGGGGCTTATGTAGTACGGGGTTCTGCTGCTTGGTGGATCTCAACTATCAATCTGCCAAGCGGCGTCATCAGAGCAAGTGAGCGAATTTTTTTCTAGATCAAGTTTTGGCTCTTCGTCAATTTTGCTGGTGGTGGAAACGAGGGAACAGCGAGCTGCAATTAAATTTTGTTTTCTGTTGGGAAAGTCTGGAAATGTGAAATGGTTGAAATAATACAGACAGCTTAAAAAGATGGTGATATGAAGAGAAAGCAAGTTTTTGAGTGGTTTGCTCATTTTAAAATGGGTGAAACGTCGATTGAAGATCAACCTCAGTCAGGTCGTCCTTCAACCTCAAAAATGGACTAAAACATCCAGAAAATTCACGAATTGGTGATGAAAGACCGACGGAGAACCATAGACGAATTCTCGGATTTGTCTGGGATGTCCTGGAGTTTTTGCCAGAGCATTTTGAGTGGGAATTGAAAATGAGAAGAGTTGCAGCAAAATTTGTGCATTGTGTTCTCGCAACTGATCAAAAACAAGCCCGACAATGCGTGCCGTGAACTGAAAGAACAACTGGAAATTGACTCAGACTTTTTCTCCAAAGTCATTATAGGCGATGAAAGCTGATGACTATGGCTATGACCCCGATACGAAACAACAATCTAGTCAGTGGAAGTCTCCTGGTTCACCTCGCTCCAAAAAAGCACGGCAGGTAAAATCAAACATCAAGATGATGCTGATTTGTTTTTTGAAGACGCGTCGTCCACTGAGTTCATTCCACCGGGTCAGACTGTTAACCAGGTTTTTTACTTAGAAGTTTTAAAGCATTTGTGAGATGACACTTGAAGAAAACGGCCTGAAATGCAGCAAAGTGAGGAGTGGTGGTTCCACCATGACAACGCACAGGCACACACCTCTTTGCTTGTAAAGCAGTTTTTGATAAAAAAAGGTATGACCCCATTTCTCCACGCTCCCTATACACTGGATCTTGCTCCGCACAACTATCTTTTGCTCCCGAGGATGAAAAAGGACCTTGAAGGAAAACATTTTGTGGACGTGGATTAAGTTAAACAAAAACAACACAAGCTTTGAGAAGCATCTCTTCGACAGAGTTTACGGACTGTTTTCAGAAGTGGAAGAAACATATTTACCATTGTATTGAGGCAAACGGAGAGTACTTTGAGGGTGACAAAAGTATGAACTTGTAAAAATAAATATTTTATTTTTTAATAAATTCTGTCCGGTTTCTTTTGGGTTCCCCTCGAAGAGCATAGAAGTCTAGAAAATTTGGAGCATATATTAAATATATCACCTTTTTAATTGAATTGAACTTTTGCAGTTGTAATTAACATGATTAAAATCAATTATTAACTTCTGATACAGTTTAAAACAGTAATATAAAATGTTACACATGAACACTTAATGTAGCTAAAAATATAGAAGAATTCAAGCAATTTACATACATGAAACTGCTGAGAATTTGTTTTGCATCATCATTTACTCTTGAATTGGCAAAACTGATACTGGAACAATAAAGTGCAACCCAAGCACACCATTTTAACTGAAAAACAGAGAAACATGTGTATGCATATCAAGGTCAATTGGATGCAAATGCAAATATATTACACCACTACCCAGATTCTAATCAAAAAAGCAAATTCTACTATTAAATCATTAAAATAACTTAGTACAATGATTCACATGGGCAACTTATTAAAATAAATACAAATTGGGGTCTTTTTAAAAACTTTTGAGATTGAAAAATTAGGTCAAGAACAAATGTGGCAATAATGTACTTGAAAATGTGTAAAAGAATTCTTTACATGGGTTTCAAAATTATTTTGGGAATTTTTAATGGGATTTAATAATTATTTTGAAAATTTTAGGTTGTATGAGTAGGTAGGTAGATAATAAAGACTCACTCTACTGCTATCGTGACAGAGGGGAAAGTTATCATTACTGTGCTGATTACTTCATCTGTGACACACTGAGGAAGAAAGTTGACAGGAAGTTGAATTTACGTTGCACTGGAGCACCACAATGTGGTATTGGCGAAAGTCTGAGATTCATCCCGAAGGGAAAAATTTGCAAACACCTCATAACTTTGAACCAGTCAGATGAGGAGGTCAACACCTGAACTGGCACTCCACTCTCTAAACTTCCACACCAATGTGAGGGCATTTGAGATTACAACAGATTTAATGTGCACCAGCCATCATACAATAGTCTTTGGATCAAGTTTTGTACTCGCATTCCCCAGTTGCCAATCTGCTAATCTTCCAACCAGGCTACCATGGCACATGAGGAAGGAAAGAAAGATAAAAGTACAAGATAAGGTGAAGGTATAAGAAGGAAAATAAGTGATCACTCACTAAGATATCTTGGAGTAATGGCCTGTTTACTAGACAAAAGTAAAGCCTCTGAGAGCCAGCAACACAGCAAAAAGTAACCAAAAAACACTCGGTCTCATCAATTAAAATCTTTAAAAATTCCTTTTATGATTTTTACTAATTAATACAGTTAGTTATCCTCAACTAGCATTATTCAATTGGTATTATATGAACTATGAGTTTAAAAATAAGATTTTATGACATTTTTAACCAAACTTAGTACCTTTTTATTATTAAATATTTATTGAGAATTTAGAAGCATTTAGGGTTTAAACAGAAAATTCTCCATTCAATAACAAAAGTGAGTGAATAGATTTAATTCAGACTAACACATTCCGTCATTTTGATATAACTTGACTCAATGTATGAAATAATGCACTTTGCTTTTGTGGAAGGAAAAGAAAAGTAAAATTTAAAAATGTCAACAAAACCGAAAGCTACATTGTAATCAGACTAACTCTTGTGCGAAAATAGTTTTTGTTGCCTATGACCATAACATGCAATGTTATCAAAAATCAAACATTCACTTACAATTAAATTTGTACAGAATAAACATTCATATCAAATTATAAAGGAATACTTACTTTCATCATCAAACCAAACATACTGCAAAACATACTTAGAACATTCATGTAATCAGGAATTGGGTCATCGCTGGGGCCTCCAGTAGAACTTGCAGTTGGAAGCTTGTATCTATTTAATTAAAATAAATTCAGTGAACAGTTTAGATTTTTAATAAAATCAGTTGGATGCAAACACAAAACACTGTTCATAGCAATTCAAATATAACTCAAGATAAAAGGTCAGGTTAAATGCAAACATTGTCTTTTCAAAATTTGAATTGACAAAAAACCATCAAAGCAATTACTGTTTTTAATACAGCAAGATCTAACCAGCTTACTACCTTTCTACAAATGGACTTCCAAAGATCATCTACCTTCTCCCCACAGTAACATTATAGCAGATATTACTGATCAGAGAATGCCTCTCCTAAGAACAGTGTATCAAAGTCTACCAACATGCTTAAAATATTTTTAACACGACACAAAATAGGTAGGTAGTTGAATTAATGCCGCACTGGAGCAATACAATAGGCTATTGGCAAAGGTCAGGGATCAATCCCGAAAGGAAAGATCTGAGGAAAATAAGCCTTAATTTTAAACCACGGTCAGATGACGAGGTCACATTTGAGCTGGCACCCCACTCTCCAAACTTAAACACCATAACAGCAAGAGGACATTTGAGGCCACGACAGATTTAACATGCACCAGCCTGCATGTATATGACAGTCATCATTAGGAACTCGCTCCAGGCCTCCGATTGCTAATCCACTACTCCTTAACACAAAATAGGACATAAAATTCTAAAGCAGCAATGTATACACACAATAGAAGAAATTCATCCTTAAAATAAGTAGTACTTGACATACAATGCTTATAAAATCACCAATTATAAGATCAACTGCTAATTGTAATTAAAATTTCAGAACAGATTCAAATCAATGCAATAATTATAAAACTAACATCTTCACTAGCATAAGTGAAACAAACTCAGAGATAATTTCTAAAATAGCATTGCAAACAAGGAGGGCCAAGGAATATTCCTATCTTTTTCTATTCTGATTTTTCAGATAATAGTTATTTCATGAGATGAAGCATTACCAATTGTCTAAAAACCCTTTAGTTATAGGTTTAGCAGGTTATCAGGTGATACAGAAAATGAATAAATTTTACTTTTTATTGTTTACTATGATAGTTATTTTATGAAAACTTCATTCACAAAGTGAAAACTTGGTACTTTTAAATCAATTTATGAACTAATTTCATCATTAGTGAAGAATGATTATTTATTTGAAAATAAAACAGCAAATCACTTGGGATTGCTGAAATTGTTAATCATTTTCGTTGGAAAGTATCAGATTCCATAAGTGTACAACTCGGATAGCTGGTTATTAAAATCAGTTGCTTGATGAAAATAAATTTGTTAGAACAGTAGTGATTTTATTGGGCACCAATGGAACAACAAAAACCGCTTTGTAAATAAACGCAGATACAAATATGATATATTTCCACAATTTTTAGCATTTCTGATTAGGTGTTGACCTCGTCATCTGACCCTGACTCAAAATTACGAGGTGTACTCGGATTCTTTCGGAGTTTTTTCGAGAAGTGCTCTCCAAAACACATACTACACAGAAACGCTTTCATACCGTAATACTCAATGTTATAACCAAATACTTACCTTTGTATTTTATCTGGTCTTCTTGGGTCGTTGCTGTTAACTACAAGTGGTGTTTGTGACATGTCGAAGATGACAACTACAGCTATCTAACAAGATTTAAATTTGTTCGTGAAATGTCGGTGATTTGATCTAGCTTTGTAGCGTTAACTCCTAATCTAATTAAAAGGAATCTAAATCCACAGAAGGAATTTCGGGTCTGCAGCTTAGCTTAAAATAACAGTTACAGTTAATAAGAAATGGTCCAATTGATTGAAAAAATATTCGAACAACGGTACCTATTCGATTGGAATTGAAGATTTTAGTCGGATGAAATTTTATTTGCATCAAAATTTGTAATTATTAAATACAAATGAAATTTATACTATTTTAAATTTCTTTTTCCTTGTCTTGAAAAATATTTTTTGCAAAATGTTGATGAACAAAGACTGCAACTTTAATTAAGTGAAAATTTTTGATTTTTCGAGCGAAGCAAAGTGTTTTCGAAGTGAGATTAATGCGATTTTATGTACGTTTCTTCAATTACCTTGAAAGTTTCACTTTTTTTTTGAAGATAATTGTTCTTTTCAGTTTTTTACTTACAAATATAAAACACAAAGTAGGAGACATTGAAAAGTATTCATAAATTGAATTTGTTTTTTAAAAGCACCAAAGTGTTACTAATTTTATTTTTCCGTAGTTTCATGTTATGCCTCCTCATTTGATGTTTAATCCACAGATTTAAATTATGTTTAACTGGCAGTCCAATACGTTCTAACGGAAAACATTCATTTCTTCAAGCAGGTTTAAATGTTTCCATTCACTGCGTTTTAAAATGTTTACTTTCATTCTTTTCATACCCTTGTAATTTTGCTGTGGAATTTCTTGTGTCTGATCCAACCAAGAAATCCATTGCATGTCCATATTTGGCCCTTGTGACATTTAGAAACAAAGTTTTGTCCGTTTTGTGTTAATATCAGACAGGGTATGCCGATTTAAATCAAGTGATTTTTATTAAAATCATTAATTTAAATCAAAATTTTAAATTTCATTTTTTTTCTGTTATGTTTAATAGAATTGAGAATGAAATACTGATAGAGATGCATGTTATTTTATTCAAATAAGTTAAGAACTTCTCGTACTGAGTTCACCCCAAAACAATATTGAAAATCATCCTTCCTTTGAATATACTAAATAACTATTTGCTGATTGGGATCATAATTACCAGACAAGTATTTCCATCTTGAGCCATTGACCGAACTCACAAGCCTGCTCATCAGTGTTGGTTTTGTTTTAAACATTCCATGTGACTATAAATCGCACATGGCCAATTTTAAACTATTCACCATGTGTTGAGTGAAAATGCTTGAAACATTCACTCAAATTTTTGTAATTGGGGGTAACTAGTTATTTTTTTGTATTATAGTCAGTTCATAAAAAAATATAGACACTGACTCACAACGAAAAGATTTTCTTCAGTGTCAGAAAGCACTCCAATTTTGCACATAAATCTTTATAATTGGCAATTCTAATAGTTCCATTTTGTTTTGTGTAATATATTGGTTAATTTTTTTATTTCAAATTAAATGGAAATTTTGTGCATTGATCCCTTAGAATTCTTTACCCTGCTATATAACTATTCAATATTTATGGAATTGAAATTTGGAATGCAAAAGTTAATTCACTCATCTGGTAATTGAGCATTTTGTGAAAAGATGGGTTGAAGCAAAAGCTATTGGAATTAAAAAATTTTTTATTGCAAGTTCAAAATTCATATGATTTGGCATTATCTAGGGATACTATTACACTGTTCATAGAGAAAAGCTTCATTTTTGTTTTATATACAAACCCTTTTTGTGTGTTTCGAATGTACCTATGAAATACTTGTCAATGCTCAAAGAATTTTAAAGATAGACATTTGATTTCAAATTTATGTATTTTCATGTCATCTCATTTTTTACTGTTAATTTACCAAAATAACAATTTTTTCACCAATAAGTTATTTTTGCAAGCTAAAAATTAATGAGAAGTAGGAATTTTCTCAAGTTACATGTTCCTTTTATTTTATTTTCTATTGGTGACATGATTTTTTCTCAAAAGCAAGTCTTGAACCAGTTAATTATTTTATATGAAAATAATTTGAAGTAATTCAAAACATTTTATTTGTATATGACAAATATATAATGTAAAAAAATTCTGAAATTTGTATGATTGAAAAAAATCATAATATAGTGTCCGGGGATCCTGCAACCTTATTTATCTGGGTCCAAAAAATTCATGGCACTGGTTATGAGTTAAACTCAAAGTAATCTAAACTCCTTGAGAACCAGAAGGAAAAACATTGCTCATCTTGGCATTTGGGACACTGTCTATTTACTCTATCATGTGATTTACTTTGCTAATTCCTATGTCGCGTTTTAATCTCAAAAATTTACCAGGCTATATTTCTTAATACGTTATTGTCTTACATAAAAATATTAATATTATGTTGAAATAAATCAAAACTCTAGAAATACACTGTTATTTGCGTGTCTCATGTCCAACAAATTTAAAGTTGTACTGGCAAGGAATTAAAATCAAATAAATCCAATGTTTTTGATTATTTAAAAAAAATCATGATTATTTTCATACCCTGATATCAGATAACAATCCGTCTTGTGCATGAAGATCAGCATGGACCTCTAATCTAAACACAAGTGGTCTTCCAATACAATTTTTCCCTAAAATTGGTTCAAAACAAACTTTGCTGCATGTGTACTTGGGCACAAACATGGTAAATGTTATTTGTATTTATTTTAATAGACATACTTTTAAAGTATGTATTAAAAAATAAACATACTTTTATTGTAAACATAGACACTTTTAAAGTAAACATAGTATGTTTATTTTAATACAATATTCATTAAGAAGTTCCTGCTAGTCTCATCCTTATCTGTTCACTTGTGGCATTTCCTGGACAAAAATATCCATCTCCATCATCGGTATCAATGACTAATTTCCATTAACTATCTTTTAACAATACTAGAGATAATATCAACATCTTATGCAATTTATCCAGAAATCATTCTAGGCCACAGTAGACTGGAAGAGTAGCGGATTAGCAACTGGAGCATTGTGAGTTCGGAACTAGATCCAACCAAAGACTAACTTGTACATGGAGGTTGGTGCACATTGAATCTGTTGCCTCAAATGTCCTCATGTTGGCATGGTGTACATATTTGGAGAGGGGTACCAGCTCATGTATGACCTTGTCATCTGACCATGATTCAAAATGACGAGGTGTTGTCTGCAGATCTTTCCCTTTGTAATTGATCTCGGATCGTCGACAATAGCCCGTTATGTTGCTCCATTGTGATGTCAATTCAACTAACCCCCTTTAAATCATTTGGATAAGTACGGCTGAGGATACTTGACAGGAAAACACTCCAAATGCTTTACTTTATAGTAGCAAAATTCCTCTCCATATTGTATGGTAGAATATTTATATGTGGTACTTGTAAGAACTCTAACTTATTGGGTTGAGTTATATGGTAACCTTGAAGAGTTATAGTTTAGAAGGCATATTATAATGTTTAAAATGCATACTTTCCCATAATTTGAAGTAATGCGTACCTTGTTTGCTTTATAGCTCATGATTTGTGTACAAAGGAAAAGTTTCAAGGGGCAGAATGTGCCCAGTTTGAAGAGCAACCGGTAGGTTGCAAGCTTGAAACTGCATACAGCCAAAGATCTTTGTGTACACAGGGGCTGGTGCATGTTAAATCTGTTGTTGCCTCAAATATCCTCAGATTGGTGTGGTGTGGAAATTTGGAGAGGTTGCCAGCTCGGTGTGGTGTGGAAATTTGGAGAGGGTGCCAGCTCAATTGTTGACCTCATCTGACTGGTTCAAAATTGCGAGGCATTGTCCTTGGATCTTTCCCTTTGGGATTGATCCCGAACTAGCCAATAGCCCATTGTGTTGCTCCAGTGCGATGTTGATATCAGTATTTACTACCTATCTTCAAGGATATGAAACTGAATTTTATTTTTTCTAATTTTTATCATGGTATGGGGTCATTGTGGCTCTGGGCATGCCCACTACACTAGCAACCTTCTAGTTGTAGGTGGCATAGGTTCAATTCCTGCCAGGTGCATTCCCCCTGGTTAGTCCCTGTGTTAGTAAAACTTTCACTGTGTGTGTCAATTACTTGTATTATATTGTATGTCCTGTGTCAATTACTTGATATTATATTGTGTCTCACTCAGCATGGCCATTGCGCCATAAACACCAAAACCAACCAACCATTATCATGGTATGATTTCTATTGAATTCCAATATATTTTGTATGTGAGGGGCATTGATGAAGAGAAAGCTAAATTCAAAATTTGTTTCTTTCAGATTTATTAAAATCTACATGTGACGGTCAACAATGCAGTGCCACCTGCGATTAAAAAAGGAGTTGGAACGATTTCAAACACAACCTTTTGCTGGTATATCCTGTTGGCAAACTGATGATATCACTCAATTAAAAGCAAGTATGTAAAATAAATTTTTGTCACCAAAAAGAAAATGATTACTTTTGAAATTTCGCTCTCTTTGTTTACTCTTTTTTTATTTCAGTTTTAATTGCTAAAAAATGAACTTACGTATGAAATTAGGTTCATAATTAGCTGTTGTTGGTCCTATTTGTTTCAATTATAGATTACATTTTGTTGAAATTTTTGACCCTGTCAATAATTGTGTTTAGCAATGATACCTAATTTTTGAATTTTCAACCTCAAAATTAATCCAATGTATCTTGACCTGCTTAGTTGTATACTTTCATGTCCTCTATTGGCCTTTTCCATGATAAGTTTGCTCATCCCTCTGCTAATTTTTAGCCAGTTATGCCAAAATAAATTATTTTATAGCTGAACCTATAAAATAGTAATGTTAACCATGTTTTAAAAAATGCATAAAATTAATTCGTTTTCATTTGAAAACACTGCATAAACTCTGCTTTTATGACTACATATAATATGATTGGTTGTGTAGTGTTCTGTTACTAGCATTGCAAGTTACTGGTAACAAATGTTGCTTAACTTTGTAATTACAAAAAGCAGGAAAGTAAGAAAGATGCTGTCAAAATATCAGTATCTTCCTTTATAATCCTCAAATGGGTCAGATTAATGAATCAATATTTTATAATTTTTTTATCTCTGAATATAATGTTTTGTTAGTAGTTCTTCATTTATTTTCAAACACATTTTTCTATCCATGAACTGTATTAATTGTGTTTCCGTTTTTAATATAGGTATAATAGGACCTGATGATACTCCCTATGAAAATGGGGTATTCTGCATTGATATTCAAATTCCTGACAGGTAAGTGCTAGAATTTTTTAACATTAAATTAATTTGAGACTTTTAAAATTAATTTTATGAAATTCTCATTTCTCTATCAGAAATAAGGCATAACATTATTTAACTTTAAAAGTATTATGCACCAAGTCTGATATATCATACTTGGTTGACATGACAAAAGTGGAAAAAGCAAAGGTCTAGGAAAACTTATAGAAATAAAGACAGAAATTATACATTAAATAAAGCATTTTTATTAAATTATTTTTATTAAAATTGTGTACAATTATTTATAAGTTAAACATAAAATTAGTAAAACAATTTTATAAAATCACTTTAAAACAAATTTCTTTTCATCCATGCTTATAGTACACCAAAATCTTTTTTCAATTCAATTTAGCTTTTTCACGTAAGTGGGATACAGATCATCTTGTGTTCTCACCTGGTGCTCAGAATACTATTGATTGTTTAGGAGGACTGGTTCTGTACATAAGAGAAACTGACCTCTGTTCAGTCTTTCAAAACTCCTAGTCCGCAGGCTTCAATTTTTCATCCTTCCCTTCGCTTACCAGTGATTTACACAAGCAGCAACACTGGATTTTTTGTTGAGGTAGATCTGAACTGACAATTAGTCAAAAAAGATTTAGTATTTCATTTAATATCTGAAGATCAGTTAAACCCTTGCTGCAGTCAGCACGCACAAACTTCAGTAGATGCACCCAGAGAGGAGGGGGGTAAGCATTATTTACACTATCTGCACTTTTATTGGAAACAATGTTTCCACACTGAAACAGTGGGAATGATTTTATGAGTTATTTTGAATAATGATAATTTGCAATTTTCTAAATTATTTTCAGTCCAATAACGAACGTTAAACTCTTCACTTGGTATGTTAGTGGGTATTTCACATGGTGTGAGCAGGGCTTGGAAAATGGCTAAGATAACTGCTTGGAAGCAAGTGGATGTTGTTTTAAAGAAACAGACTGCAGTGTGAGAATTCTGCTTCCCCTAACTGAAAATATAGCTGAATGTTTGATATATCAAGGCAGAATATTGTAAAGAGCAGTTACTATATGATAGTCTACCAAATGCATAATTCAAGGTGAACTTATAGAAAACACTGCCTTTCAAAATTTAAGGAACGGATATTTTTTGGCCATGATTTCTAAAAATTCAACATGAAATTCGGCTCTGATTTATATAGTTCAATAATTTATTTGTACAGTTAATGCTTCTGAAATGCTTTGAGGCATTTTTTAAAACCATGATAGAGGAAAAATAAGACAACCTTTGAATAAAAACATTGGAAAAATATATCTTAATGTGTATGTGCTTGAATACCTTGGCCTAGCATGCAGGCTAGTTCCCTTTAATTCTTTCAATTGCATCAACACTGAAATGAGCACATAGCTTTTTGCTGTTTCAATCTTCAGGCACATTTCTATCCAGCCAACCATTCACCATCTTTAATAGAATCAGGCAAACAATTTTTTAGACATCTGATAAGATTTCAGATGCAAAATTTCAACATCCATGGGGCTTATAAGAAATAAATGCACATTTTTGGATTGTTCAAATATTAAATGCATTTGTTTTTACAAAAAGAGAAACTATCAATTATGTGATTGTTTTCTTATGAACTAATACACTTTCAATTATTTATATTTTATAATATTATCTAGAAAATAGTTTTTCTTAGACATTGTTTATCTTATTTTAGATGCAACAAACCAAAACAGATTTCAACATCCACTGACGCTTTTTAAAAGTACATGTAATTTATTTGAAAGCCATTGTTTGAATATTAAACACAACAAATATTGCTGTTTATGTAATTGTTTTCATATAAGCATTTCCTATAATTTATATTTGATGTAATAATCTTACAAATCTGTAAGGGGAAAATATTTTGTACCCTAACTTTATTAGGGCAGTGTATTTTCAAACTGGTTTCAAAATTTTGCAATATTAAGGTCTACTCGCGCAGAGTTATTTAATAAATTAAACTTGCGTAATATTTTATCACAACAAATTTTCAAGCCCAATGTATTTACTTTTTGAAAATAAAAGTAGAGATAATTTAACTACACCCTATGAATTTTTTTAAAACTGATGGGTTCATAAAAAGTATTTTCTGCAGAAATGTGAATTTATGTCATATTCTATAATACTTAGATAAGATTGAAATTTATTAGTTTTTAATTTCCGTTATTAATCTGTTAATTTCACATAAGAATGCTAGTTTTTTAATGAAGGATTGGGTAATCTTTTCATTAAATGGTTTGAAATATGATTAACATGTGTTTTAAACTTTTATCTAAGGTCTTTAATGTTACATTTTATACCATTTTTAATAGATATCCATTTGTGCCTCCTAATGTGCGCTTTTCAACACCAATTTATCATCCAAATATTGATGATTCAGGAAGAATATGCCTTGATACCTTAAAGTTGCCTCCTCAAGTTAGTACCAGGCTAAGAAATTATAATCAAAAATACCTTTAGTTTTTAATTGTGGTTTTAAAATTTAATGTATAAAAAGTACTAACATATTCATAAAATTGTTTTCCATTTTGCAGTACAATTTTCTGATGAATTAAAATACTATTTCTTAAATTCATTTTTTCTCTGTAGGGTTCCTGGAAGCCAAGCTTGAATTTGTCATGTATTTTAGTTGCTATACAATTACTAATGGGAGAACCAAATTTCGGTGATCCTCTAATGAGTGAAATTGTAAGTTAATTCTGCAATTTCCTTCATAATTTTAGCAGTTGTAATGTCTTCTAACTTATTAAATTGTTGTAATTCTTTATAAAGGAAAATGAAATTAATATCTTAATTAAATTTTTCCTTTTCTTCAATATCAACTTGTACTTTTAATCTGTCCAAATATTTAAAGATCTATTTTACGTAATAAGATCTGTACATAAGAATAATGCAACTGAGTTGAATTTCTACAGCAAACCCTGCTGGGTTTTTTATTTAATGGCTACAGTTCGGATTATGGACAATAATTTTTACAAGGACATTTAAAAGCTATACACACTATTTTTACTTCTAGTTGTGAAAGAAAGATATGAAAAATATAAAAATAGTAAAATTATTCTAATATTAAACAAAATAGGTCTCTGAAATAAACAATAAAATGAGCATTAGGAAATAAATGTTGATAAACATTAGCATTATTCACATAATCGTTTTCGTTGATGTTTTCTTTGTTTATGTTATCAAGAATTCAAAATTAATGATCTTTAGTCTTATTTTTCACCTTTAAATTTTGTTTTGTTGACCCAGTTTGGGGATCCAGTTGGTTATCTTTTAGGCCTTTTCTGAATTTTTCTGCTTGTGTGCAACAAATTCCAATTGATCACATCTATTCTACCAACAATCTACTCTTACTTTTAAATATGCACATCAAAGTAGAATATCCAGAGGCCCTAGTCATTACACTGTGTTTTAAACACATCCACAAAAACAAATAAATTTATAGTTGCAGCCAAGTAGAACGTTTTGGCAGCTGAGGGAAAATGTTTGCTTGTGACATCTGACTTTCTCTTTTATTTAAGTTTCATTATTCCTACTTATGTTATTTGAAAGCGATCATAAATAATTATTCAACTGGTCTTATTTTTAGAAACATTGAAATTATATTATTTATTGAATATGCTTTCTATTTATCATTTTCTTTTAATTTCACTATCCGGTACTTACGCATTAACCGCATGCGATTAATCGCCAAATCTGTTGGAAGGGGTATAAGACAGAAGAACTGGAACAATCTGGTTATATTCACTGCCAAGTGAACCACAAATATAATTTCATTGATTCTGAAACTGGCACACACAGAATATAGAACGCATCTGGGTAAGTGCAAAATGGCGAAATAAAAAACATCGAGGAACATCTCACCGCCACCTCGAGTCCCTACCTCACAGAGTTTGTGTGGAGGAAAAAACAAGCCTCAAATGATAACGATATGTTTAATGCCATCCTAAGGGCAATTGCTAAACATTTTCCACCCGAAGCAAAACTTGGCTGATATTCGACTTTGGCATGCGGTTAATACGTAAGTACCCACTATCCCAAGTTATGTACTATATTTTGTAATACTAATGCTCCAATCAATTTCCAGATAAAAAATCGGCAAATATGCAAAATTCTGAAATATGTCTTAGCGTTATTAGAACCCTATCTTAAGGAAAAACTAAAATGTTGTGACTTATAATTTTTTCTATTATATCTTTTAACTATTGAGATATATTTGATCTAAAATTGAAGATAGCTTTAAAAATAAATGCTGTCCTATGGGATGCTGTCACAATTACCAAAAGCTAAATTGACTTCTGATGTAAGAGTGACACCACCTTTTTTGAGTCCACTTGAAGTAGTCAGTCTCAGTCTAATTAGCTTCGCGTAAAGAAATTGACAAAGGATGACAAAAATCAATCCAAATCCAATTATTCTGTCTTCTAAATTTCTTATTCTAACATCTCCAGTACTGTTTGCAAGTTAACTAAGATTGGGAGGTACTGCTCATTATATATACAATTACCTCCCATGGGAATTAAAAATTAACAAGTATTTGCAGGGTTCAATCAGTTGATTGTGAGCTGAAACATTTTTCGGCTAAAAACAAGAATTTTTGCCAATGTTGATCTGTAACTGAAATAGGGTAACCTGAAACGTGGTAGCCCGGTTGAAAGAACGAATTAGCAACTGGAGGGTTGCAAATTTGAATCCAACCAGACTTATGTACAAACGGGGCTGGTGCATGTTAAATCTGTTGTGGCCTCAAATGTCCTCATGTTGGCATTGTGTGGAAGCTTGGAGAGTGGGGTGCCAATTCAGGTGTTGCCTCATCATCTAACTGGTTCAAAATTACGTAGTGTCCTTTGAGATTGATCCCGTACCGTCACCAATAGCCTGTTATGTTGCTCCAGTGCGACGTTAATTAAAATACTACCTACCTTAACTGAAACAATTTTTAGCTAAAGGACACAAGTATAAGGTTACTGCATACTATTTTAACCTTGAACCATTCTCTTTCATATATAAGTTATGTTAACCCAGGCTGTATCAGTAGAAGAGGTTGTATTTAAAACCTTACTCATTAAATCGAGTATGACTACCAGTTTTTGGAATGTTTTGTAAGAAAAAACTAACCCTGACATAAAAATGAATGAAGGTTTGATTGCATAATTTCCATGAGAGCAGTTTTTATTATAATTTGTCAATACTTAATCTTTTTTTAAGGCTGAAGAGTTTCAGAAAAATAGGGCAAGCTTTATAAAGAACGCTAAAGAATGGACTTTGAGGCATGCTAGGAAAAGTGACAATGTAAGTATTTTTCACCACATGATTTAAAAGCAACAAATACTGATCAGAATTTTTAGATTGATTTTGAGACAATTTTCTGAAAAATAAAACAAAAAGTATCTGAATTTGCTTAAAGTTTTATAATTACCAGAATCATTCCAGATAATACTTTTGTAAGGTGAAAATTGAGCTCCTCCCTTTTTCAAGCTCAGTTGATTTGCTTCCACAAATGCCATGGTAAAAACAGCATGTATATTTCTTTATCGAGAAAGCCAGATCTTTTCTTATATCCTTTCTCTTCATGAGCAAAAAAGATCAGTTCTGGTATCTCGAATTGTTACATAGAAAACGTCAAAATAGGCTAAAACATAATGTATGGACAACCCCCTGTGTACAAAATAAAGCTGCTGATGAACATGCTGGAATGACATGAGTCATTGGCCCAAGAAGGAAGTTAATTGTTTCTTAGTTGTCATTGTTATCTCAATGACTACTATTTCCCTGAATATTTCCAAAGGGAAAATGATTTTCAGTTGAAAAGCATCTAGCTGGGTATAGTGGTCTTAGCCTTTGTTTGCCACCCAGTAGGTCAAGGATTCAAATCCCAGTTTGTAAGCGCATGGATCATAGTGTCCTTGCTACAACTACTGCCGTCTCTCCCATGGGGTGTTCCTTCTCAAGTAGTCGTCCTCTCACCCCTTGTGCCAAAAGTGGAGTGGTCAGGCTTAGGGAATTTCAGTTGAAATAAGGATTATTCTATACAAGCAAATTTTTTAACTTATTTGGTTGTAAGAACATGCATCCTACTCCGAGTTATTCCAATTTTGATATTAAACTTTAAGAAGAAAACCGCAATTGATTTAAATCAACATGCCCTGACTAAAATGTGAAGTTAAATTGTCAAATTCATTTTGTCCACAGGGACACATCTCCTTTAGGTGCGAATAGCCTGTTGTGTTGCTCCAGTGTGACGTTAATTAAATACCTACCTACCTTTAGGTGTGTACGGTCTTCATGGACCCAAGGTACTCCAGTGATCTTTTCTTTTCCTATGAGGTTTACTGTCTTTGGTAAACACAAGTGTCACACTCCCGAGATACAAAGTGATCTTTATCTGCTTTCATCTCACTACTCTGTTCTCCAATCCTTTCTTTTTTCCCTTTCATGACATTTTTTACTTGGAGTTGTCTGTCTTGTGTTTGGGCCAAATTTAACTCTTGCACCATAAAACCAACGACCAGCCAACCCAATTCATTTTAGGAAACCAAAATTCCCAGAGTTGGAAAATGGCAAAAAGTGAATATCAGTATTTGATAAATACCCTGAATTGTGATTTTATTGGAATGTAGCAATATCTTTATGAAGCCACCAGGTGGCTTGTAATTGTATTTAACTGTTTACTCTAGCAAAGATACAGTCAATAAAAAGAACAATAAGTGCCACCTGCGAGTGGGTTGTGTTTCTTCCTGTACGTGTCCTCAGTGTGTAACCATTCACAAAAGAAGTGTTTTCTCCCAATTGAGTTATATTATTGGGATTGAGCCACAATAATATATTAAAATATCTGAGTTGATAAAAAGCTTTTATACACCTCTATCCCAAAATTGACCCAAACTTTAAAGCTCATTGTATTTATACTAATGGTTTTCAGGGAATCATGTAACAACTAATATTTGTATGAAGCCTACAGTTAATTCCCAGTTCTTAATGTAAACATCTGCTAAATATTCAGCAATTTTCTTTAATGATATACCTGTACACAGAGCAAGTTGCACTGTTCTTCAAATTTCATTGAAAGATAAATAGCTGTTGATTTATAAGATTTATTGCTTTCAGTTAAAAATATAGTGACTATTGTCTTATTGTTTTGATTTCTAGGAACAGTCTGCTTTTGCTTTAGGTCCTTCTTCAAGTGGATCAAACCCTTTCACAACATCAACTAAACATTCTCTTGAATGCATTGATAATATGGATGGAAAGCGGCAAAGATTTGTATAATTCAGCTGTTCGAACTGTTTCTAGATAATTTCTTGGCCTTTGATTTGTCATTGTGTGATATTTTTTAAAAGTGGCCTTTCCTTGTAAATAGGGAGTTTTATTGATGCATTTTATTTTATGGTGCAGTGTTTTCTTCCATAAGTCAGAATTTGGTTGAATAATGTATATAACTGTACTTTATTGTTTGTCTGTACATTGTGATCCTTGGCAAATTGTAATATTTTTAAAGCCATTTTAATTTGTGCTGTTCCTAGAATGTGTATTTTTCCATTATTGCAGTCAAACCGAAGTCAATGAAATTTTTGTAGTAAAATAGTTTTTTAAACTTAAAGAGTTGTAAAATTATTTACTCTTAGAACACTGCTATTGATTCTGGAGATTGCGCACATAAAATCAAGCATGTCTCATCCTTCTGTGAGGTGTACCTACAGTGGATCCCTTCACACGTGCACCTCAGTGGAAACGATGTAGCGAATGATTTGGCGAAGGTGGGTGTCGATGGAACCATTGTCCGATACCCACTCATTGATGTTTCTTGAGCTTTAATCTATTAGAAAAATCTTGATAAGAAGGCATGAATCGTTCCTCTGGTACACTCTTGGTATCATGGGAATCACCCTGGAAAATCTCTTGCTCTTAATTGCAACAGACATATTCAGAGAATGCTCTCCTACTTTTTCAGTGGCCATTTGAGGAGTCTCACATTTTGCTGTGGTCGCAAGATTCATCCTGTTTGCCTTAAATGCCAGTCTGACCAGGCCTCCCCAGCACACATTCTCGAGTGCCTGGAGTTGTCCCGAGACAAAACTGTTTTTCTGAACCTCTTGGTGTATGACTTTGTGCGGGTGAATGGAATTGTGGCTTGCTTTGTTCTAGCTGGAGCTAGACGTGGAGATTAACAACACACATAATTTAAGATTAATATAATAGACCAAATACTGATTTTGCTTCTCAATTTTAAGAAAAACCTGACAAATTGAATCATATTTTTTATTTATAAAATTCCTTTCAAAAAATTATTTCACTTTATAATGATCAAAGTCAATTTTTGGGAACTTATCTAGTTTAATTGGTCCAATGAAACAATTCCAAATGCACTCAAAATTAGTCTTGCTTGTGGTATAAAAGAATACAATTTCTTAACTGACGAGCTGATTCCTGTGACATGATTGCAACTATAGAGGACTTTGTAAAGGAAAATTCAAGACTTGTAACGAAATCTTAGTACAAGCAGTGAAATTTTGCATCTTCAAATTATATAATGGAAACTGACCAGAAGAAAGTCACTGAATTCTTATGACCAACGAAATGGCCCTCACAGAAGAATTCAATCTGTCTTCTGGATTTGTTATTGGGGTTTCTATTAAACCTACCTCAGGAGACATGCAAAATTTGCCAACATGTGCATTCGTGTTTATCATCGGTGGTATGTCAACGAGATGGAAGCAAGTTAGCTACCATTTTTCAGGAAATTCGATATGCCTGGAAACATTCAAGCAAGTAGTGTGGACCTTATTAATACTTGTGAAAAAATAGGTCTTATAAATGTTATCTTCACTGACATTTGGGCTGTCTTGGCTCAGTGGGTATGCCCACTGCACTAGCAACCTGTAAGTTGTAGGCAGTGCAGGTTAAATTCCTCTCAGTGTATTTCTCTTCTGTGTTAGTAAAACTTTCCTTCTGTGTGTTTGTCCATTACTTGATATTGTCTGGCACAGCATGGACAAATGTGGCTCTTGTGCCAAAAAACCAACCAAACTTCACTGACATTGGAGGCCAAAATCAAGCATTGTTTGCACTGTATATGGTATTTCTGCTGGTAGATACTCCTTAACCAAAAATTACTTTTCCTTTTATGATCCTACCAGAAACCTCAACTTCATTCCGATGCACCACACTTCCTGATAAACATTCTAAACCATTTTATAAGAGATCAATCCAGTGTTTTACCATCACATTTGGTAAACAAATTTTACCCTCTGGTACAGTTTTTCTTTCCACATTTGAGATATTCCTTGATAAGCAGAGGGAACTGCAGATCTCAATTGGTTGAAAGCGCTATTGTCATGATAAAATGAAAAGTTCCAGCTTGTGCATTGATGAATCATGCAGTCGATGTAGCTACATAATATTTTGTCTGAAAGCTGCCCAACAGCTCTTGCCTTCTGCATGGTTTATAGATGAGACTGGATAGCTTAAGTTGACGATAGCTCAGTCTGAAAAACGAGGACTGAGTCATGCAAACTGAAACGATTATTGCTCTAAAAGCTTTCATTCTTTTGTTTGAACAATAAAAAATTGGGAATCAAAATAAGCGTTTTTTTTTTCAACAGCAGTGTAGGTTTACACAAACTACTTGAATTAGTATAAATTTTTATGTGAATGCTTGTCCTAAGATGTTAATGAAAACCTCTAGAATTAAAATTAAAAATCCAATTCCGAATGCAGGTCTTACAACTACTCTGCGCATTTTAATAGTTACACAGTACTTTGATTTGGGTTAAAATAATTTTGGACTTAAATTTAATTTCTTTCATAAATGACTTCAGAAATCTATTTAAATGACAACATGGCATCCCAAGAGCTTGAAAACCTGTACTTAGATAAAAGACTACTATTTTTGTGGATGTATAGTGAAAAGTGTGAGTTTACCTTTTGTGAAACTTGCACAGTTGCTCTGATGTCCTGGGGACAGTTATGGTCTGCACATTTATGAAGTTGAAAGACCAATGAAGATTCAAGTGTGTTTGAAAATTTGCAGATGCATTTTTTACATTTGGTTGAACAATTATTTCGGGCTAAGTACTTATTGAAATTATTTTAAAAAGGAATATTTTGTGCTAAACACCTGTTTACTGTGTTACTTAAAAAATTAACAGTTTTGTTGCACACAATTCATTTCCTTTGCGAAACGGGCTGCGGTAGCTCGATTGGAAGAGTAACGGACTAGCAACCGGTGGGCTGCTAGTTCGAATCCAACCAAAGACAGTCGTGTACAAAAGAGGCTGGTGCACGTTAAATCTATCGGCCTCAAATGTCCACGTTGGCATGGTGTGGAAGTTTGGAGAGTGGGCTTAGGTGTGACCTCGTCATCTGACTGATTCAAATTTACGTGTCCTCGGATCCTTCTCTTCGGATATGGTCCTGAACCGTCACCAATAGCCGTTGTGTTGTGCTCCACTGCGACGTTAATTAAAATACCTACGCCTACCTTTGCGAAACAAAAAAATTCAAGACATTTTCTAAAAATATCTTAAATGATTATTGGGAATGAAAAGCGTTAAATCTGCCATGTCAGCAAATGTCCTCCCACTGGCATGGTGTGGAAGTTTGGAGAGTGAGGTGCCAGCTCAGGTATTAACACGTCATCTGACCGTGGTTCAAAATAATGAGGTGATGTTCTCGGTCCTTTTCCCTTCGGGATTGATCCCGGACCACCGCCAATAGATCATTGTGTTGCTCCTGTTCGATGTTGATTCAAATACCCCACCCCTAGTTGCTAATCCGCTACTCTACAAACGGCTATTGCGGGCCCTTAAGGAACTTCCCCGTTTTTCAGAAAAATTGGTAACTCAATTTTCGGGTTGCTTGGATATTCATGTCTTGCCGTGGCGAATACCTTGGTGTTTTCCAATGAGATTTCCTTTGCCTTTTTTTCAGTGTAAAACATCTAGACCTAGGACTTGTCTCCAATCATGGTTTCCCCATGAAATCGCGATTGGCATCAGCGCATTCCAGCATGTCTTGTGTCGTTTTAGCTGTGGGAACAAAAGTACGACTAGCACAGCATACATGTACAACAGCTACTGAAGATTTACGCGATCTAGAAAGCTATTTGTATAGAGGGTCGCCGTGGCTCAGTGGGATTGCTTAATGCAGACTCCATTCCCCTTTCATTATGTTTGAAAGGAGAATGTACACAACGAAAGTTTGTGTACATGTCCTTTCTTGATTGTTTGGCACAACGGCCAAATATGGCCCTTGCCCCATAAAACTACCAATCCACTTGTATAGAGTAGTCTGGAAGATCCTATTACATGCAACCGCATTGAAGTTTTAGAGTAGTAGTATGAATGATTTCAAGGGCACATCTTTAGGTGTGTACGGGCTACACGCGAACTCGTAGTACTCGAGTAATCTACTTTTTGCTGGGGAGGTTTACTGTCTAGTAAACACGGGTGTCGCGCTCTCGGGATACCCAAGTGATATTTTCCTGCTTTCATCCCTTTATTCTATTTCCCAATCCGTCTTTGTTTCCTTTCATGACATTTTTTACTTAAGTCTTGTGTTTAGCGCAACTTGGCCAAATATGCCCCTTGTGCCATAAAACCCCCAAGCAACCACATTGAGGTTGTAGAGTTGTATGGAATATCTTATGACATGCAACCACAATAAGGTAATGGATGTATGGAATATCTTGTTACATGCAACCACATTGAGGTTAAAATATGTCATCCCATACCCATATTACATACTACTCATAATGTATTAAAGTTATATGGTACAAATTAGTTTATTTTATCTCAGTTATCTTCATTTTAATAGGCGATTTTAGTTTCGGACAGGGCGGCAGCAGCGTTATTTGCCCCAGGTCCCCAAATTTCTAGCTTTGCTCTGGACGCCATCGTCAATTTATTTCTGATTATCGATTTCTTTTAATTCTCACTGAAAATTACTGTTTCTACTTGCATAGAGCAATGCAGTAAAGTTGTAATTGTAGGTAGATTGGTATTTAATTAGCGTCGCACTGGAGCAACACATCGGGCTTTTGGCGACGGTCCGGGATCGATCCCATGGGGAAAGGTCCGAGGACAACACGTAATTTTGAACCACGGTCAGGTGACCCGAGGTCACACCTGAGCTAGTACCCCACTTCCATGCCAACGTGAGGACATTTGAGACCACGACAGGTTTAACGTACACCAGCTCCTTTGTAAACGACGGTCTTTGGTTGGATTCAAACTAGCAACCCTCCGGTTGCTAGTCCGCTACTCTTCCAACAGGGCTACCGCGGCCCTATAATCCCGGATGAAAGGGAGCATACATATAAGCAGTTAATCAAACGACTTTTCGTTATATTTACGGGAGAAAGCGTTCCTTATTAATTTAACTTTCCTGATTGATGTGTTTCGAATAATAAGTAGGTAATTGAATTAATGTCGCACTGAAGCAACACTATTGATGACTGTCCGGGATCAATTCCTGAAGGGAGAGAACCAAGGACAACACCCCGTAAATTTGTACCACGGTTAGATGACGATGTCAATATCCAAACTTCCACGCCAACTTGAGGTCACAACAGATTTAACATGCACAGCCCCCCATGTACACGACGCTCTTTGGTTGAATCGAGTTTCGAACTCGCAACCCTCTGGTTGCTAATCCGCTACTCTTCCAACCAGGCTACCTCGAATAATAGAAAAAGAAGTATACAAAACATCGAATGGACCTTCAGTTACAAGTTAATTATATAACGCTTCTGAACAAATAAATTTCAAAACCTTTTAATTAATAACTGGAATTAACTTTTCTGACTAAACTTTAATTTAACTAAAATGTACTAATAGTTGATCAGTTACCTATCATTTTTACGTTGAATTCATCACTCTTTATCTTTTCTTAATTTTATTTCTTTTCCTAAATTTAATCGATTTTCTTACATTTAATCAGACTTTAAAGTTTGGTTTTACTTTCGTTTACATTTTCATTCATTCTAGAGTTGGAAAGTAGTGGATCCAGTGCATTTATTGCTTTGCGTAAAACATAAATTTTTTTTGTCTCTTCGGTGCAAAACGTTTTTCAGTACAATTAAATCAGCATGTTCATGTGTAAACTCAGACGATGTAAACATCCATTCCCACATAACGCCCGGCTTTTTCTTTTCAACAAGTGAAGAGGGAAGCTAAAGAAAACAAAATACCGTGACATCTGACAGTGGTACGCCATGTCATTCGATCCTTCATGTCACCCCAGTGTTGGACAGTCCCTTCTACTTCCTCCCTGGACTTAAGTATGTGAGGGGAAGACCGTTTCGCTCTGTTGTGTAGTCATTCTGTGCGTTTGTTTTCAGAATAAGGATGGTAGATTTCGTGCGGACTGAAGCTTCCATTGAAATAAAACGGGAAATTGATTGTGAAGAGTGTCTGCGACCTGCTCTGAAGGTAAGCTACTCATGGAGATTAAATAATTAACCCTCCTGGTTGTCTCGACGAGGTATCTCGTCATTAGCAAAACTGTTTTAGATCTCGATGGACGAAATATCTCGTTCATCAAGCTCTCGCCAAAAGAAGAAAACTGGCCACCATTTTGATCTCGTTATCAAAATATCGGCAATATATGACGAGGTATCTCGTCATTGCCAAAATTGGTCTGATCTTAATGGACAAGATACCTTGTCGAAACCACTTGCTGGGATAAGGTGCATTTTAGAACTGTTTTTGTTTCATTTCAAAAATATAGTTTCTTCACTCGTGGCATTATCTAAATTCTTACGGTGATAACTTAAAAAAAGATGTGCTCCAAAATTAAATATTAGTTAATTATCATTTAATTAGGTTATTAGCAGGTTTTTTAAAAGTCACTGCACAAGTTCTGTGTCTAGAAATATTTTGATTAGGAATTATTCGTAATGCCAGTTTTAAGTGTTTATAGGTGATTTTTTACATTTTTTAATTTAACTCTTTGGGGTTAGGTTTGGTAAAAACTGTCTCACCTTTTGCTTAGCTTTTTATGCATGGTGGGATATTTCTTAACCCACCCGAAAAGGTTGAAATTACTGTCATACAGTTTAATATTCTATTTAAAGTTTTTCAATGAGTTGGTAATGCTATGAAACAACGCTCAATGTATAAATAACTTAAAGCCAAACTTACACATATCAAAACGCATTAGTATAAGTTGTTGACACTGTTGTGATTAAGGTTGGCGTATTGTGTGGCGCAGTGAATTTTTGTCTTTTATAAAGGTAAATGTTTTGTTTTCGTAAACATTTATTGAGTGAATAAATCGTTTTTTGATAAAAATAAACATGTTATTTGATGTTTTATACTAATTTTGAAGCTGAATAAGTGAATAAATAATTCTGTACCTCAGAGTTAACAAAATCTAAATTTTTCTTGAAACACTTATTGTTAAAAATCTATCAAAATTTCATTTCAATTATTCTGCCAAACCAGTTTTGACTCTTCTAATCGGAGCTCCAGGACAGCAGCCCCTTGAGTTGAAGAAACAAATAATCATCTATCGCGATTGCTTTGCATGATTTCTCTATGGAGCCCTTTCCCCTAGCGAGCTTACTACCTTTCAAGTTGGTTGGTTTGGGGTTTAATGGCGCAAGGGCCATATTTGACCAAGCTGCGTCAGAACAGATTTTCAAGTAAAAAGTCAAAGGATAGGTAGGTATTTTAATTAACGTCACACCGGAGCAACACGACGGGCTATTGGTTGCGGCCCGGGATCAATCCCAAAGGGAAAGATTCGAGGACAATACCATGTAATTTTGAGCCACGATCAGATGACGAGGCAACACCTGAACTGGCACCCCACTCTCCAGCCTTCCACGCCAACGTGAGGACATTTGAGGCCACGACAGGTTTAACGTGCACCAGCCCCCTTTGTACACGGCGGTGTTTGGCTGGATTCGAACTCGCAACTCTCCGGTTGCTGATCCGTTACTCTTCCAACCGGGCTACCGCGGCCCCGGATTGGGGAATAGAATAATAGGATGAAAGCAGAAAAAGATAGCCTGGGTACTCAAGGAGCTCGACCCCCGTGTTTACCAAAGGCATGAACTCCAAGGGAAACGAAAATATTACTATAGTACTTCGGGTCCCGTATACACCAAAAGGAGATGTGCTTCTGAGGGCACAACCTTTCTGGACATGGACTCTCCTAAGATAATCTCGCCTGAGCCGTATTATGTATTAAGGGTATAACTCTGTAAACGCATATTCGTTCAGGGTTATTTTTAAAACATGATTCCATCTCCTTTTCTTCACAGGTAAGCAAAACTAGTGTATACGGAAACACGGATTCTTGCGTTGAGGAGGAATCACTAGTCCAGAAATGCGAAGCAAATGCAAGAGAACGTTGCCGGACATCCAGTGTGAATTTGGCCTTTTCACTCCTCAGAACCCGCATTCCTACAGAACCGCAAGATCGAAAATTATCCAAGATAGAAACTCTTCGCCTAGCAGCTTCGTACATCAAGCACTTGGCCAACCTCATCACAGCAAGAGCGGAAGGATACAGTGGTGGTCAAGTGTGCCAACTGTTCTCCTACAGGTACCAAGAGTTTTTGGATTACGCGTGTAACCGGCCAATATGCACTTTTTGTCTTGCAGAAAGCAAACAAGACAAATTAAATTGTTATACTAATGTATAGTTATCGAATCTGGTGTTTTATGGGATTTAGTTTCGTGGTCGTAAGATATCATAACGAAATACTGTAGAACCTTAATTATCGGAGGTAATGTTGGAATACTAATTTTCATCACAATTAAAACTGCAATCTGTACAATACTGATAATAAAATAATTCGCATAATAGTGTTATAAATAATAAATTTGAGCCAATTATAGTATATAAATAAATTGGTATTTTCAATTAACGTCACACTGGAGCAACACAACGGGCTACATATAATTATAGGTACTTATGCTTTTGTATAATTGTCTTCCTGTTTCTATACACTTGATATTCTTAGTTTCAAATTTCAATAGCTAATTATATACAGTATAATATTGGTAATTTAGGCAGAGGCCACCTTGGATAATGTGGTTCAAAATTACGAGGAGTTCTTGGATTTTTTCCTTCGAGATTGGTCCCGGACCGTCGCCAATAGCCCGTTAATTAACTACCTACCACCTTAGATAATGCAGATGAAGTGACACAAAACAGTTCATATAACATACAGAAAAAATTACCGTGCTACACGTTACTACTATTGAAGGTAGGTAGTTAATTAACGTTGCACCGAAGCAACACAACGGGCTATTGGCGACGGTCCGGGATCAATCTCGAATAGATCTGAGGACCTCTTAAGTTTGAACCAAGTTCAGATGAGGTCAACTCTCCAAACTTCCACACGACGCCAACGTGAGGATATTTGAGTCCAGGGCAGATTTAACGTATACCAGCCCGCACGAACAAGCGGTGTTTGGTTGGACCTAGTTTCGAACTCACAGCCCTCCGGTTACTAATCCGTTACTCTTCGAAACTGGTTTACCGTGGTCCCTGTTACTGAAGGATTCATAAAAAAATGGATTAATAATTTTCCTTCGGGTTTGATCCCCGACAGTCGTTAATAGCCTGCTGTGTTGCTTCCAGAGACGTTAAATACCTACCTTGAAAAGTTCTTAAGTCATTTCGTAGAACTTTCTCCCCTCTTTGGACAAAAATGCGTATACTTGGGTTCGAAGCTTTATTTTAAGCATAAAAACTCGGTATCAAAATCTGCACGGACGCACGGTTAATCGGAGTTAGGATAATCAAGGTTCTACTTTAACACAAGACTCATTAGCAATTTCATTTTTTTTGTAAAATTCAGACCAATTTCCTTAAGAAATTTAAGTTTAAAAATCAAACTATTTTTTGTGAGAATCCCTTTTCTTTTAAATAAAAAAAATCACAGCTGAATTCTGCAGGCATAAGAGCTTTATGCTTCAGATTTAGACCATTTGTTTTTTAAACTCAGCCATTTTTAAGTTGTTTACCTTTGAATATCAATGTGAACGTGCAACAAATCCTATTACACTCAAGAAATGCATTTCATTTGCAGATACATTTTAAAATTGTATTTTATGAATAAAAATATTTTGGAATTAATATTGGTACACTTAATGGTGAAATCTTACTTTTTCTGATTATGCAAACTTTTTTAAAGTTATAAATACTTGGAAGTACAATAGAACCTGATTATCCGAGGTAAATGTGGATCTTGGATAATCAGAAACTCAGATAATATGGACGTAATAACACGAAACAGCTTATGAGATGCAAAAAAATTATTGTGCTACATGTTACTACTGTCACCGAAAGATTCATAATACAAGGAAACTAGGTATGAAATTAGGATAAGATAACAAGGACACTTGGTTAACAGGGGCTTGGATAATCAAGGTTCTACTGTATTTCCAAATTTAAAATATATATTTGAAATTAATAGTGAAAAAAAAAAGCATTTAAAAATAAATATAACTCCTGTACAAAGTGCTTTGCTGCACATTCCAGAAACTGCAAAAATGCCACATTAAACAATGATTGAACGTCCATTATAAAAATTCGTAGTGCAATGGTAATTTGAAAGAAAAGAAACTTAATATCAGAATAAAATTTTTAATACATATCACAGTTACAAAATACTACTCTCAATTCATATAACAGTTTTATAAACATTTCTACGTTGATTTATAATTTAATAGTATGTATCAAGTTAAAAAAATGAATGTAACAAAGAGCAGTGAGATAATAAAAAATAATTTCGAGCATTTGATTAGCAATCTCATTAAAAATAATAAATACAATCCATTGCAGAATTTTATCAATAAAATTAATTGAAAAATACTATGACTATATCTGAATTATGATTGTTCAGTTTACAAGCAAACAGCAAAAACAAAATCTTACTTGTATTGCTTATAAATATAGAAAAGAGGTCTTCCAGTATTCCAAGAGTGATTTTAATGTATAAGAAAAGAGGTATCCAGGGTTAGGGGTGTTTCAATTAAAAAAATATTAAAAACAATAAGTTTTAAAATTATGTTTCATGTTGAAGCTAGTACTATTTTATAACACAATTATAATATTCATTAACTCAATGACTTATTCTACTAAATCCAATCTCCCTTGGATAAATTTTACTAAACTTATAATTACAAATAATTTGCTATTAGTGACTAGGTGCTTAAGTTATAAGTAACCATGCATCAAACATAATTCATATTCATAATTTCATGAAAATTACCAAAACACCTTGAAAGAATAGTTGATATTAATTGCATTTGATTTCATAACATTTTGAGCTTGACACTTATAATGGTAAATAACGCAGATAGAAAACAAAAAACTCGGTTTTTCCACTAATAGAAAGAAGGACAAAGTTATAAATATGCTATTTATCATAGAATTAATTGAGATAAACATGTCAGCTTCATATTTAAAAAAAAGTAGCTGCAGAAATTACCAACGAATAAAAGGTTAATAACAAAACACAAACATAAGTATCAATTTTGATTAATTTGCATAAGATATACAAATAAAACAGATTAATAACTATATAAACAGCTGCACTGGTTATAGAATATTTCAATTGAATACCAGTAGCTTTACGCACAAAATTAACAGAAGCAAACAAACCAATGAAATGATCCAATAATAGTTTGAAATAAAATTACTTATTTTGTATGATATAGAAGGTACTTTTGAATTTCCAATTCTCAGCTAAGTAAAAATACTTCTAAGGTTTTCAAAACCACAATTTAGTCAATATTATCATTAGTATATTAATATTATGATCATAATACAATTACATTAATATATGTTCACAATGTTATCATTATAATAAAAATCCATAATAGTAAAGAAAGTCATCGGTAAATGAAATATTGGTGTAAATAAAGCATACCATCTTTTACTAAAGCTGGCAAAACAAAGCTAACAAAATAATTATGCTTAAAACAAATGTATATATACTACAAAATCACTCAATTTTAAGCCAAATCTTAATATATTTCTAATTAGCTGATTAATTTTAACAGTATGAGGAAGAACGATCATAAGTATCAATACTGGAAGAAAATAGTATGCAGCTATAGAATTGACACTTAGTATTTAAACATAACTGGATCATCTTATCCACATTTCAAATTAAAATTAGAAAGTGTTTTTGCTTTTTCATTAAATTTTTTTGGAAGGTTGTGAATTATAAGTAAATAAAATATTGTTTATCCATCAGTTGGTTTCAGCACTGCTGTAAGCTCTAAAATGTCTAGATTTTTTAACATAATTGTATACAAATATTTGTACATTATATCATTCAGAACAGCCATTAATAGTTCTTTTGCACAGATTTCAGTTTCAGCTTTCCTGAATACACTAAATGAGTAACATTTTTATTGCATTATTAAGTATATCAATAGTAAAACAAACTTGCAAATCAAACTTTTTTAAAGGTCTAATTAATTTAGCTGATAACTATGTATATTTTTAAACAATTCAATAACAATAGGAACAAAATTAAATTATAGAGAAAAAGCGGATTAGAAAAGGTTAATGCACTCCACTATATGCACTTGTGTGACTAAAAATTAATTATTTATTTAAAGTTATACAAAATTCAAGACTTGATAATTTTCGAATTCAAGAATTTCACCTTTAGAAGAAAATTTGCATTTAAAAATCAGGGAATAAGTAATAAAAAACTAGTTCGAAATTAATACTTAAAAAATTAAATTTTTATAACTTTTCAGTTTCTAAGTTATAAATTCTGTCTAATTTTATTAAAATCAACATAATTTGAGATTGAATTATTTTATAAAATATGCATTGCAACAAGAACGAAAAAGAAATAGGTAGGCATAGATAAATTCAACAATTTTTGATTATTCCTTGCTAAATGCTCCACATTTATGTTTTATCTGCATGAAGTAACAAAGCTAAAAAATTTTCAAAATGGATAATTCATACTGTCATCAAAAAGCAGAAAATACGATATTAAAAATTAATTTATCAAAGGAAATATTGTAATGTAACAAACTGAACAGCTAAATATACACTATATGACTAAAAGATTCTGGACACCCTTTCAAAGTATTGGTCAAACTGGTATTAAAAGATGATTGGTTTTAGGTTTTATGGCACAAGGGCCACACTTGGCCAAGCTGCACCAAACACAAGACAACAAGACAGGAGAAAAAGCAAAAAGTCGAAATGTAGGCCAGGGTAAAACAGAAGGGAGTACAGATCGCTCTGGAACCTCGGGGTTGTGGATATTAAAAGAAACAATCCGTTTTCCCACCAGGAATAATAGCCAGTCAGTCACCTTGCTACCAGTCAAAAGTGC
Source organism: Meta bourneti (assembly GCA_933210815.1). Lineage (NCBI taxonomy): Eukaryota > Metazoa > Arthropoda > Arachnida > Araneae > Tetragnathidae > Meta > Meta bourneti. The sequence continues at coordinate 84,844,172 of OW119923.1, read as the reverse complement.
TTAACTTTAGTTGACTGTCATCGGTAAATAATGTTTATACAAGTAGAAATAGCCTTGGAGCAATGAATGACAGTTCAATCAGAAACTGCTAGCTGGCCAGTAGCAGAGACAGGCTGAAAAATACGGGAAAATGTGACTAGGAAGACACAAGTTTTATAAGTAACTTTAGGGGAAGTTCCAGTTTCTTTTGACAATGTTATAGAAATATCAACCGTACGATGAAGAGAACTGCCATTGAACAAGAGGATTTCCTTCTGTAGAGTGATAAATCGTTTTATGGTGTATGCCCAGACAACATTGCATGCTCAATTTTTCACCAGTATTGAAGTTAGAGTAGGTACTATGGTATGAATAGCTTTTATGATGGGATCTTAGTCCTGCACTTTACATCTTTTAAGTAAAGGAGATAAGATACTTTAAACAATTCTGTTTTCCAAATTTGAGCAACAGTTTGGAAAGAAAGCTTTCATTATCAGCATAATGCCCATATTCACGAAGCAAGATTTAAGGATGTGGAAGAACTTGACAACCTCAGGGTCTTGATCTCAATATAATGAAACACTTTGAGACCAACAAGAAGGGCAATTGCAAGATAGGTCAAACTGCCTATTAGCATTGATGAATCTCAATATCATTGTAACTAATTCGAGGTAAATGCACATCAATAATATTTAATAATTCTAATGGAAATCCTTCACAGTAGAATGTAGGTTGTTATCAAAGGTTAGATTAGTTTCATATTAAGAAATTTCATAATAAATTAAGTTAATGGAACAACAGTGCTCAGGTATTTTTAGTCGAATAGTGTATTAAAATTATTCTAGTTCAATAATGACAAAAGTTACACAAATACTTTAAAATTCGTTTTGGTATAGTTAGAAGATTGTGTAACTTTTAAAAATAAATTTGGCTTGAAATCTTCTTTAATCATGAACAAAACATTGCATTGTTCTTATAAAGATTAACAGAATTAAATCTTTTAAAATTTGTATAAAAAACAATCATAAAAAATTTGAAAAACATAACAGAACATTTTTAAATCAAAAAATGGAACATTGTTAACAAACTTCTTTAACTACTCACCGCTTAGCTAAATCACCAATTTACCTAAGCAGGCACATAGAGTTTGAGACATAATTCAATTCATCCAAAAAAATATTCACCACCGTAAAAAATACAATCTTTGACATCAACAAGCAAGTAAGTAAAAAGCTTAAAAATGGCATCAAAGTAAATCTGGCCCCATTCAAATGGAAGGTATACCTGGAAACACCACAACATTAGCTGTCACCTACCAAGAGGAAGAATAACTGTATCCTCATCTTTAGGAAAATCGGTATAAAAAACTGCAGATTCCACCGATTTCTTTCTTCTTTTCTGTTTGGGACTAGGGAAAAGGTTCTGTTGGGGAAGGCACAGAAATTTTAGCTTGTTTTTCGGCTCTTTGGGTGGTTTGGCAGTAGGCTTATCATCACCATTATCTGGTTTTTCGGGCACTTCAACGGGTTTCTGTATTTCTTGAGCTTGTTGCTGGTCGGCATTAATTTTCTCCATGGAAGCTACATGAGCACTGACTAGTCTAGTGGACTGTGAGTGCAATTTCTGAATTAAATCTGGAATATTGTTGTTAGGAAATAGTGTCTTTAAAAAACTCTCAATCAGTACCAAGAGAAGACGTCGATTTAAAGACGGATATTGGAACATGCTGAACACGAGCATGGATCCTCTAAAAGAAGTTTCAAAGCCAATGATGTGCTTTAATTCATCTGAAAAAGCATGGAATAGTAGATTGTTAACATTCCATAAAGCTAAATGAAAACTGCAGCTGAACAGGTAAAGAAACTTCAGCAATAACAACTTTAAATGCTCATATTTTACATCTAAACATTTTTTAAAACAAAACATTTTGATTGGAAAGCAGTTACCAATGTTAAAACAGTTCTTCTTAAAAAATTCCATAGATGTAAATCATTAAAAACAAGCAGTTGAAAAGTGAGATTGATTGTTGTATTAATACACACAGAACCAAAATTCAATTTTATTGATAAATTTCTCTTAATTATTGAATTTTCAGTGTTGACCTTTAATAACATGTCAACAAAAAGACTAGTGACAATTAATCAATATTTGCCACACCACCAACGTTATCAAATAAATTGATGAAATCATTGAAACTAAAATATCCGCTAAGTGCCATTTTCTGGTGCCCCTTTATTCATATACTAAATTTACAGTGAAGGAGACACATTTACTGCAAAATATAATCCTTTACATATTTTGAAGAATTCTACTTTTCTCTACTTAATTCAAGTAAAATATTCATTAAAATTTTTAACCTCCATTGAAATTTATATTTTTCAATTGCCACTTTTTTCGAAAAGTACTATTGTGCAATATCTCACAATTATATCCATTACATACAAATTCTTGCCTGGAAGTCATAAATATTATAAAATAAATATAAAAATATTTACCTGGTATTGCACAGAAAAGAAGCATTTTGGCAACCATACGTGTTCTCAACTTTGTGTTATGATCTCTTTCTTGAGCTGGCGCAGCTAATTGTCCATCTGGCCATATGCTTTTACTTTGGTTTAAGGAAAAAATATAGAAATTTAACTAATATATAAAGCAATCATTCCTTTTAAAATAATGTTACATTTATGCAAATTAATAATTAATTTTTAAAACCAATTTAACTAATATATAAAGCAATCATTCCTTTTAAAATAATGTTACATTTATGCAAATTAATAATTAATTTTTAAAACCAATTCTCAAAAATTAGGAATTCATTGATACCTAATTTGAACACATTTCAGTTTTTCAATAAACAAAAATTCGTACACAAAATATATTTTTCAAATATTGACTCCATAATAAAGATAATATGGCATAACTAATTTTGTGAAAATGAAAAATATATAGGTATATTTATGGAAAGCATATAAGCAGTACCAATTCATTAATGAAGATTATTTTAAAATATATTTTCAACAGTACAAAGAGTAACAACATACCTCAGAATCTTTAACCATTCAGCAATTTGATTCGCACTTGTCATGCCTTGTACATAATCCTTAATTTTCCTACAATAAATGTATGGTCAGAATTCAAATACTTAATAGAAACTAAGCTCCAATAACAATATCAATCTGTTTTATATAGAAATTATATCACAATAGCAAGAGGCAAAACTACAAACACATGGAATACAAATATAAATAAAACGCACAATAATGCAAAATAAATCTCAAAACCAAATGTATTTCCAAAGTGAAAGTAATGAGTTTAGAGATAAAGCAAGATCATTTTTCTAAGTTGTAATTTCAAATAACTTTTACATTGTTTGCAGAATATTTGTCTTAATTGTGTTCCAAGACAAAATAATTGAAGTGTTTCTCTTGTCAAAGCTTTAAGTAAATAGAAGTTATGGGAAAATAAAAAATACAGATACAGTTGAATGAATATAAATGAATTTAAATAGAAGGGTTGGTTGTTCTGGAGTTTCATGACGCAAAGGCCGTATTTGGCCAAGGTGCACCAAATACATGACAACCTCAAGTAAAAAATGTTGTGAAAGGGGAAAAAAGAGGGATTGGGAACAGAGAAGTGGGAAGAAAACAGAAAAAGATTGCTTGGGAATCCCAGGAGTGCGATCCCCATATAGACAGTAAACCCCATGGATTATGAAGATACATACACCAAGAAAAGATTACGAGTTGAATAGAAGGGATAAAAAAGCTAAACTAACTTCATTGCATAAATTACAAAATTCCTTCTTCTATTATACCTTATAAAAACTTACTTGTTAATGCTACCACCCTGCATAGTCTTGATGATTTGTCTTAGCAGAGCCATAATTCTTCGTCGAAACCACAAGTCCTTGTTTCTTAAGTTAAACACTTCATCCATGAGCAATAGCATTATTCTAAAGGGTATATCATCAGTCTGAAAGATATTCTAAGTTAGCTTGGCTTAGATAAATATATATAAATGCTAGTTGAAAATACCATTTATTTAAACAATTCAGATATAAAACAAATGGCATTTTATTTACAATTTACAGTTATTTATCCTAATACCAGGACCATTCCTGAAGTATTGGCTGCTCATGTGCAAAGAACTAATAAGCTGTCATTATCCTTTGATAGTTTAAATAATTTCTTATAAATGCTTTCTGAATGAAAATTAAAAGCATACATAAAAAAGAAAAAAATCCTAAAAATATTACAAGGGTCTAATATCCTTTATATTGTCTGCCCATTTATTAGTATTGATGCAGTAATGCTCAAGGAAAGCTAACTCTTTTCTACAATTAAACTAATGCTTATATGAATAGGTTAACATGATACAAAATGATAAAATTATTTCCAAAATATTTAAGACAAACTACTTTTATTTGCATACCAAAGTAGCTTTTAGAAAGGACTTACTTTTGGCTCTTTAGAAGTCATTGGCTTTTCGTCTCCAATGTAATCTTTATTATTATTCTTGAAAAAAGCTTTGACAAATCCATCTTTCAGTTCAAAAAATGTATCAGGAACTAGTCTTGCAAATTGCCCAACTGTTTTAACAGAAGATTTGAGTGGATTCACTAATGTTCCTACCTGTAAAAATACATTTTAAAGTGATTGAGTCAAAAATAAATATAACTTCTTGATGCTTCAAAAACTGTATAACTATTTTATATTTATTGGTACAATGCATTCTGGATGTGGTCAAGCTTTTAAGACACATGAAAAGTCAACATTTGTGTTCTGTTCAAGAGAATGTTCATTTAAGAACAGAAAAGTCAAAAGTGCACATGAAATAATACCTAAACTGAACCCCTACAGTGTAATTTTCACCACAGTTCACATGAAACAATACTAAAATGAACCCCATAAAAATAATTTTCACCGTTAAGTCCCTTAAAATTCCAGAATAACTCCTTTTACTCCTCTTTTCACCCACTAGTCACACTGCCTATAGCCATCTATCTTCAATACATCTTATCACCACTTTCACTTTTTGAACTTTCCCACCATATCTAACCATGGCTTAAACAGATCTGCTCACTCAAATTGTTTAGTTCTTCCACTTCCTATCACTGATGCATTCCACAGCAACACTTGAAATGCACATGAAACTTAGAACATCACCTTTTACCCAAATAACCCAAACTTAATAGAAACACCACCTTTTCTGTCAATAAATTTTTAGTAGGTCCCCATACCCAATCATCTTCCCCTAAATCCTTATCTCCTAGCAGATTAAACTCTAACTATTCTTTCTTTCACAAGTCCCTTATAAAAAAGAGCTCAGAGCAGTTCCAAACACCCTACACAGAACCTCCCATGTTCTGATGTTACTATTTTCAACTCATCTCTAAATATTGAAGACTTCAATAAAAATGCTGTTTATCTGGAATTATCTCCTTAACATTCAACCAGTGAACTCACAACACAGCCAACACAAAACTCAGCCACAAAAGAACCATTTGAATGACTGCCTACAACACACCTATGACATTGATTTGTTACGATATATATAATTACAATTTTCAGGTAATTCCAAATGGAAAAGATAAATATGTCCCATTTAGCTCAGTCAAGTAGCAAATGAAAACTGTTTTCTTCAGATTTAGAAAATGGCCTTAAATGTTCTTGATAAGGCTCGTGTTACATACCATTAAAGTTTGATTTATTTGGGGTAAATATAAGCTGTAGTTTTAACTAATTTTTAGGAGTATATTTATACAATGTAGGAGATTCAGGTTGGTTTGATTTTAATTGCACAAGGACCAAGCATGGCCAAGCTGCACCAACCAGTGGGAGGTCCACGATTGACATTATGTCTATATTAAGTAATGGTATTATCTTACCCTAATGGTAAGATAATGCTATTTAGGCTTAGTAGACAAGTTTTATTAGTACATCATTTTGTGTGTTGAAATATCTACAATCAATCTATTTGAGGTTGACAACAATGAGTAACAAGTTATTGTAGATTATAGTGAGCAATTTACCTATTTTTAACTCCTAATAAATATTATCAGACAAGTTTTTCTTTAAATTTTGATAATGCTATTTGGCCAAACTGCGCCTAGCATCAAGTAAATGGATATACACAAGGCAAGTTTTACTGACAGAAGAGGTTGGTTGGGTATTTTGGTGCTAAGGCAATATTTGGACAAGCTGTACCAAACAAGACAGAGAGAGATACGCCCAGGGAGGAATTAAACCTGATCCCCTACAACTAGCAGGTTGCTAACACAATGAACAAACCTGCTGAGTCACTGTGTCCCTAAAGATTAAAGACATGATGAAAAAATCTAGCCTTTTGGTGGTCTGTAAGTGAACCATCAAATTTATTTAGTTTAAACTGGTAAAGAATTATTTTAAATGTGATATTTATACCAATTGGCATTTGTATATATAGTTACAACTAAGTCGAAATATTGCACTTAAGGATACCTCTACCATAATTAGCAAGAAATTAAATTAATTACATATATCAGAAAAATACAACAGAGAATTCAGGTAGCACAACAAAACAGAATTGTTTCTACTCTAAGAAATTTGAGTTTGTTCTACAATATACTTACTGATCTAACAAGAGATTTCTTTCCCTTTTCAGTCATATTTGGTTGGAGAAAATTAAAAACCATTATTTTCAAATCATCACAAGCTGCAATATTGTTTGGTGAAAGTAGGAACTGTATAAATGCATTTAGCATGTACCGTCGCTTTTCCATGAGTTGGCGAGTCAAATTATTGAATGGTTTCTTGGAAGGGAAGTTGTAGGAAGCCAATACAGGATACTACAAAATACATAACAGGAGGCATTAAAATATATTGTGCAAACAGAAAACGTAACAAAATTGTATTAATTTAAACCAAAGTTGTTTGATTCATAAGTAAAGTATTACACCTTAAATAAGACTTTTTCAAATCTAAAAACATGTTTTCATGTAAAAAAATTAATAAAATTTTTACTTTTGCAATTAATACTCTTAAAAGAGCAATATATGTCAGTGCAACCTATTATCCTACAGGAAGGGATCTTTAATACTTATCTTGAACTCGGAGAATTTCATATATCACTTTTATGAAATGCACTATATATTATTTTCTTGACTAGGTAGTAAGGCTTATCATTAGACTAATATATTAAAAATGTAGCAATTTCGTGTAATAAACATTTCAAAATAATGAAATACAGAATGTGTGTTATAAAATCAGATAAAATACACACACTAGTGAGGATATCACAAACAATTATGGAAGTGTTTTCTAAACAAAAAAAAAATCAATTTTCACATTCAAGAATTATGTATAAATATTTTGTATTTTTTTCAATCAATACATTTTGAAACTAATTAACAAAAAGTCTAATATTGATGATATGAAAGTACCTTTGCTATGATTGCTTCATGGAAGTCGTAAAATTCACTGTATCGCCGCACTACAAACCATTTCTCTTCTGACCCATCTGCTCTGTAATGGCTCACAGATATTGCATAAACTGCAAATGTTCTACCAGCATGATGAGTAATACCTAATTTTAAAAATGTTACAAAGTGGTAATCAAATAAGAAAATAATAAAAACATATGCTATACATTTTAGAACCATATTTTAAGTTGTAATATTTGAAGACAGAAATTTAAAGATTTCATTATTTAAGGTATGATAGAAAAATCCTTCCCTGGTAGCTTTGGAGAAACTCTCCTCACTAATTTAGTGCAACCTAACTATACATCATACAGATTTTAGTACTCAACTTTAATAGGTGGTTGATTTGTGTTTTATGGCACAAGGGAAATATTTTTTTGTAAAGGGTCATTTTGCAAGCTACACCAAACATCAAATAAATGACCATTCAAGCATGGAAAGTTTTACGGACACAGAAGAGAGAAATACATCCAGGGAGGAATTGTAGTCCGCTCGAACTCGCAGGTTGCTAACACAGTGGGCAAGTCTGCTGAGCCACTGCAACACCCTCAACTTTAATGATCCAGAACTCTAATATTGTTGACAATTGAAGCAAATATAGAATGTGCATGAAACAAATACAAGTATATTGATGTAGAGAGGAAGTTATGTCATTAGTATTTAAGGATGAAATTGTTTCTGGCTGATATCTCAACTTTCACAACTGTAATGCAATTATATTCTCTTAATTTTGGTGCAGGAATTTGTTTAATGGTTAAGTTGGGTTTTATGGTACAAGGGTCATATTTGACCAAGCTATGCCAAGAAGAACACAGATAAGTTTTACTCATAGAAGAAAGAAATACACCCAGGGAATGTGTTTAAATTTTCAATCCAAATATTTATCCTTATGATCACTGAAGAAAATTTAATTTTTATAGATCAGTAATTTATATTACATCGATAACCCAAATGATACAAAATTTTAATTTTCCCTTCACATTTAATGATGTTTTATTTCCAATTTGGTTTAGAGATTTTCTGAACTTTTTGTAAAAAAGTTGATTTGAAATATATTGCTGGATGTTTCATTCCATAAATCTCGGTAACATGTTTTTATACTTAAATATCTCATTTTTAAAAGGAAATCACAGAAAATGTTACAAATAATGTGCTCACATATTTACCAGTGCTGTGTACTTCTGCAAACAATACACCAATTTCTTTTACTTCATCCGAAATTGGACCAGAAGACATTTCTGGAAATACATAGTCGGTAGAAATTTCAGTCGTTAAAAGTTCATTTAGCATCTCCTCATCTGTAGGAACAACTGTATCACAATTAAACTGCAAAAAGAAACAATTTACAATGAAATATGCAAATAAGCATTACAAAAAAGCATGCTTTATAATTTCACTTTTAATACAATTGCACAGCATGGTTTCCCATTTACTCTCCTATAAAAATTCAAAACTAAAGCCATTTCAGAAGGTTTCAATATGTAATGCAACTGATAATGATAATGTTAATTGAGAAATTGAGAGAATAAAGATTTCATTCATACAAATGACAGCAATGTATTATATTTATACATTTTAAGCTATAAAAACTTTAATTTTAATTAAATATAAATGAGGTTTTCATAAGCTTGAAAATATAAGAATGATAATTGACCCTATGGTAAACAGTTCATGACCTATAAAAGTCAAATTATTGGCTGTCATGATTCATATAATTGAGTACACAGTTCATACAGTTAAGTAGAGTGTCTGCTTGAGCCATTTTCGCAAAACTTTTGATGTAAATACATCTTTAAAATAAGTCTGGTATAGTCTACAAAAACTCCAGTGTTCAAAAAGTGGCCAGATTTGTTGAACTTATATCTCCTAGACAAATTATAATCTAATGATTTAAATAACGTTGGACAGAGGGTTTATGTCCATATCTAAAATGGTGGGTAGTGGGTACATGCAGCAGTGAAGGAGGGAGGGGTAGTAATTTTGCAAACACTGGAAATGGTGACTATGTATGGCATTTGGGCAGTGCAACGTTGGATTGCAAAGAGATAGGACATTGAAATTGGTGTCAATTTAGGGAATAACAGGATCTACAATATTATTTAGCAATAATAACTGATAAAATAAAATGTGAAATTATAAGCCAATACATGTGCTGAGCCGAAGGAAATGTTCATATGTCGAAAAAGTTGCCCAGACACACAACCCACACCATTTTTTTAAGAGTTAAATTTAACATCTACATACTTTTTTTATCTACAAATGCATTAGTCAAATGTAAACAATAAAAAAAGAGGTATAATAACCTTTTCTTCTTCCTCAGACCTGGATGAGGATAAACTATCTAAAGAAGGAAATAGATTGAACTAATATCAATTTAAGATGCATATTTCAATACAGATATCAGTATGAGCCTAATGAGACTGAAAAAAATTAATGAAAAACAATAGTTTATTTTTCACTTCCATCATAACCAGAGTATGGAAAAATCATGATTTTTTTTAAAAAAATCTAAAACATCGGATTTATTTGATTTAGATACTTTTTTATTTAAATCGGATTTTTATGATTTTAATTAATTCCTTGTACGTACAAGTTTAAATTTGTTGGACATGAGATGCAAATCAGTGTTTTTAGATGGTTTTGATTTATTTTAAACATTAATGTATGATATATAACATTAATATATCAGGAAATATAGCTGGGTAAATTTTTGAAAGATTAAAATTCGACATAGGATTTAGATTAGTAAATAGTGTGATAGAGCAAATAGAACAGTGCCACAAAAATGCCAAGCATAAGCAATGTTTTCCCATCTGGTTCTCAAGCAGCGTAAATTAGTTTGATTTTAATCCATAACCAGTGACATGAAATTTTTAGACTTGTATAAATAAGGTTGTGGGATCCCATCAACACCATATAAATTTTTGTATAAAATTATTCAATCATACAAATTTCAGAATTTTCTATGTATCGTACATGAAAAAATAAAATGTATAAAATACCTTTAATTATTTTGATATAAAATAAATTGGTTCAAAACATGCTTTAGAGGAAAAAATCATGTCACCAATAGAAAATAAAATAAAAGGAATTTGCATCGTGAAAACATTCCTACATCTCGTTAATATTTAGCTTGCAAAAATAACCTACTTGTGAAAAATTGTTATTTGTTAGTAAACAGTAAAAAATGAAATAAGACGAAAATACATAAATATGAAAATACATAAATTTGAAATAAATGCCTATTTTTTCAAATTTCTGAGCATTGATTAGTATTTCTTTGGAATATTCCAAGCAAACAAAAAGTGCTTATACATGACATACAAGAAAATGAAACTTTTCTCTATGAACAACATAGAACAAGCGTAATAGCATCCCCCAGAACAGGTAAATTCAGTGGAATTTTGAGCTTGCAGTAAAAAATTTATCATTGCAATCCTAATCATTAAAATAGTTTTCTGCTGCAATCAATTATCTATTTTCTCAACATACTCAGATGAGTGAATTAACTTTTACTTTCCAAATTTCAATTCCATAAATACGGAATAGTTATGCTTGCTGTGAAATGAATTCCAAGGGATTAATGCATAAAATTTCCCAATAAAATTGAAATGAAAATTAATCACAAAAACAAAATGAAAAGATCAAAATTTCCCATTTTAAGATGTGTATGCAAAATTGGAATGCTTTTGTGATACTACAGAAAACCTTTTTGTTGTATCTAACTGCCTTATAAGTATTTTTTCGAGAACACACTGCAACACTAAATAAATAAGTAGAACATCTTAATAAAGAATAGAAGTTGCAATGATTTTAATAATTTGAGTGAATATATTTTAAGCATCTTTACCCATTATGGAGAAGAACGGTTCAAAATAGGCCATGTGCGATTTAGTCACATGGAATGTTTAAAGCAAAATATATGCTGATGAACAGGCTTGTGAGTGACAACTGTTGGTCAATGGAACAAGAGGGAAGTACAGTTGTCTGGTAATTATGATCCCTATCAAAAAAGATTATTTAGTGTCTTCAAGGGAAGGATGATTTTTAGTTTGATTGTTAAGGTGAACTCAGTAAGGGCAAAGTTCTTAACTTATTTGAATAAAATAACCCACATCTTGTTCATAGTTATTTCATTTTCGATATTTTTAAACATAATACAGAAAGAAAAATGAAATTTAAAATTTTGATTTAAATCAATGATTTTTTAAATAAAAATCACTTGATTCAAATCAAGATTTAAATCAAGTTGATTTAAATCGGCATAACCTGAAGATAACACATCTAAAATATGAAAAATATATGAAAGATCTTAAAGATGTCAAAAACAAAATTGTTCTGAACTAAAATTCGCAACATTAATTTTATGTTTAGAAATTGCATATCTGTGTTGGGGAAATCAGTGTCTTGGTAAATTTTGCTTTGCTTACAATGGGTGACAAAAGTATTCATCTACCTGTTTCTTACTATTCCCATGAATTTTATAAAGATATAGTTAAAATTTTGGCCTAAAGTTTTACCACATAAAAGCTGTCTTTCTATTTAGGCCTTATAATTATTAAAGCATTTGCTAAAATTATCTAAAATGTAACATAACCCCATGATACCAGACTCACAAAAGTATTTGGCCACCTACAGTAGAAGGTAGAAATGTTAAACCAAAGATGAGAGTCAATGTCTAGAAGACATTTTTGCATTTGGTATAACATCTTAGATTGTTTTAAGTCTAAATATCATTCTTTACAATAGGTATTTGGTCAAAAATTTTATGACAAAACACGTGATTTCTTTTCTCATGAAGGTAATGATAGGTTACAAATCTTTAAACTGAGTTCATATTTTAAATCGCTTTGATCTTTTATATACCAAATAAATCTTTGTATGTAAAGCACTACGTTTTGGATTACTGTTATGATGAACCAAAATATGCACTATAATTTAAATTATGCCAAAAAAATGTGAAACTTCTTTTAAAAAGATCCAATGTATACATATTAAACATTAGTAATAGCAATATTTTCAGAAGAATCTACTCCAGCTAACGATACACATATCTAGATTGTTACACAATATGCTTTGCATTATTTGACAGTGACTATTGATCAAACTTTGAATTGAGCTTCATGCAAATTAAAGTGATTTTCAATGATGGTTTAGACTGTTAAAATCAACTTTCAATGCTGAATTAATGTTCTTGACATTTTATGCAAAAAGAAAAATGATTGAAAAAAGCTCAAATAAATTTGGTCAGTGTAATACATTCACTCGACTGTCAAATACAAACCATGTTCTGCAATGATCTAGATGTGTATCAGCAGTTGGAATAGATACACTTGAATTTATGCTAGTACTAATGCTTAATGTGAATACAAATATCATTATAAACATTTTGAAATCTTTAGGTGGTAAATTTTAATTATAGTACGAATTTCGGTCCATCATGACAGTCATCAAAAATTTAGATCCTAGAATACAAAGGTCTGGTTAGTATATAAATGATCAAAGTGACAAAATCTGACTAGTTTAACGATTTGTACCCTATCCTTACTTTTACGAGAAAATAAATTAATTTTTTTTGGATAAAAGAGAGAAATCTATTGAAAAATCTATCTTCAAGCAGAATAGAAGGAATTTGGACCCAGTTTGACCAAATACCTATGTAAACAATTATATTTCGATATAAAACAATCTAAGATGTATGATAATATGCAATAAAATTTTAGATGTTGATTTTCACATTTTGTTTCACATTTCTGCATTTTATGGTAGGTGGCCAAATACTTTTGTGTCTGCTATCATGGGTTACATTACATTTTAAATAATTTTAGCAAAACTTTTAATTATTTGATTCTTTTGATGGGAGGTTAAAATAGAAAGATAGGGTTTTATGTGGTAAAATTTTAAATAATAATTTTAACTACATCCTTATAAAACTCTTGAAAACAGCAAGAAATGTTGAGGCGGACAAATACTTTTGTGACCCATTGTATGTGAATGTTTCTGGTATCAGTGAGCTTAAAATGGCCATAAACATCCTGGTATGACTTGCATCATCACAATATTCTCTTGCCATGATAATATAAAGCTAAATATCTTTTATGGTGCTGAGCAGATGTACTACTCCCCACTTGAATACTGAATTTAGTTAAGTTAATAATCAAATAAGCATTGGCAGGTGTGCCCGAATCAGAGAAGGATACAAATGAATTGTTGAAACAACTATGAAAATTCTAAAAACCTTTTAATGTTTAGAGATATAAAATTTATTTAGATGGAGGATTGAGTCTTACTTATGTATGTAGATTTCCTTACTTTTACTTTACTAACAGGGTTTACTTAAAAACTTTGTGTCAACCATTTTCAGATAAAAGAAATCACAGTATTGCAATTAAAACTACAAATTTTAAATAAAGTAATTTAAATAAATCAAAAGGATATTTTTAATAGCAATTGTAAAATTGAAGTATGTAATATACAAGAAAAAGTTACCTAGGTCTGAATTTGGGCTTAGATCATGAAGTAAATCCAACTCAGCAAGAAGCTTTACATACATTTTGGAATCTTTAAAGCCATTTATATAGAAATCATTTTCTAAAATATCATAGACCTATGAAAAAGTTAAAAAAATGTTAAACTTATGATTAAATTTATGTTATATATATATATATATATATATGTTTTATGTATATATATATAGACAAAATAACAAGCTCAAACTTATTTTTCACAAGATAAAGGGGAGAAATAATAAAAGTATGAAATTTGCTTTTAAAAGTATACTGCTATCTACATATAAAATTATATTGTAATCATTACAAAAGAAAGCAGAACTTCTACAAGGGATTTTCTAGATTTAAATCAGTAAACTTTTGACAGTAATACTAACAGGTCAGCTAGACAGAAAAGCAGAATATTCCAAATGGATTACCTTTTCTTGAACTTCATCAAAACATGCTTCAGTTATGGCTTCAGTTCTCATACGTGATACAAGCTTCCTTTTAATATTGTCATCCAAATTAATTTTTGAAGTGGCCTAAAAAGACACATGGATGAGATGAGTTAGTTAACAAAGACAAATATAACTGATGAAAAACCAAATATCATATTTTTTTGCCATTTATCTTAACAAAGGATTGAAATTTATTTAGAATTGCAATAAAAATCAGAATTTAGAATGGTTGAATTCCACTTTTTGAGTTCACATCCAGCTCATCTGGCTGGATTTTATAACACTAGTGCCATATTTGGCCAAGCTGTTCCAAACACAAGACAAACAATGTCAAGTAATGGACAAGCACACGAAAGGAAAGTTTTACTGACACATAAAGGAGTGTTATCAAACATGCAGGGCAGGTTTAATCCCTGCAGTAATCAAACCTGCATCACATACAACTTGCAAGTTGTCACTGTGGCTCTCCAACTAATTTTATACATGTTGATAAAGGCAATTCGTAGTTTTTCAAGGTGGATGTGATAATTTACAATTGATAAACTATTTTCAGAAAATATACTTCAGCATATGGTTAGGTAGTAAGGTTTTACTAAATAGTACTATTTAACATTTTATGATTGATTAACTTAAAAATTCAATAAACACATCATGTCTAACAAAAATAAGTTTTAAAGATTAATTATATCAAGTACTATTTATTTGCTGGGTCAAGTTACTACTTCAAAAGAGCTCACTAAATTTACTTAAATCAAAACATTAACTATAAGAGAAATTAACTAATGTGAGGATAATTGAACATTGATTTTAAATAGTAGTAATATAATAATATTAATAAATCTTACTTAAAAATTGTATTTCCCATTGTCTTTCAAAAATAAATAAAATCAGCATGTACCCCAAAATTTCATCTTTATTTGTGATTCATAGTTACAACATTAATTGTAATAGTAAAACCATTATTTTCTCATCAGTGAAAACTCTACATAAAATAGTCATAAATATAATGATTTCCAATCTTTACTTACACTTGTACCAAGATAAGATTCATACAATTGTGAAGCCAATGCTTTAAGTTTTTCAGAAGTTGCTTGTTCTCCACCTTCAGTTTGCAGCATTTCAACAGTAGTTTTAAATCCCTAAAGTGTTAATAAACATGTGTAGTAAAATTGTAGAAGCATTAAAATTAAATGGAAATCATCATGTGTGGTCACTTTATTAGACACCAATTTATATCTTTATAAATTTTCTTTTGCTTTGTTTTACCTTTCTACAAGAATATTGTCCCATAATATTATGGCCTAACTCAATTCAGATAAATTAGTGATCACATTAATGAGAACAGAACCAAACAAAATTTATACTAGTGAAAACAGGGATTAAAAAATGTACGGTTTTGTATTCATTTCAATATGTCTGCCAACATTATTTGCACCTGTCCATCATCACATCGCACAGTCTAATCTTTAATTGTAGTAAATGTGACTTCTCAAAATATTAGCAATTAACAAATTGCCAAAATTTTACCTAGAAATTAATTATCTGAGATGAGTACTTTAAATAAAAGCAATAAGAATTAAGGCGAAAATTTAAGGTGTTTTGCAAAAGAAGTGTTTTGACGAAACTTCATTTGAGTAACAAAAGCTATTTTGTACTTAAAACTAAGGAATAGTAGAAATAATTTCTTCTTGAGTAAACAGTAGTAAAATTCCTTTTTCTTTCAGACAAAATTTTCAATAAAACTTTAATATTACATATACACTCAAGCAAAACCATTTGTAATATTATAAAGCAATGGGTAATAAATGCTTACCTGAACATGATGATAAAAAAATACATATCCTTCTGCTTCTTCATTAACAAGATACTCTAGAAGAAAGGAATTGTAAATGCATTAAAAAAATTACAAACAGAAATTTTCACAAATAAAGCAATCTTCAAATCAAAACTTAAAAATAAAAGTTGTAAAAGGTTGTCAAAGTTATATGTAGTTAGTTAAAGCTGAAAATATAAATTTGTATTGATTAATACTTACGAGTAAAGTAGTGAAGAGCTATATTGTTATTGAGAATAACATCAAAAGGTAGTGAGACTAATTTTTCTCTCTTTTCAAAAGTAGGGGCATCTGTTGAATCAAAGTCCTATAAAGAAAAGATAAAGGATATAACCATAACATTCCAAGCATTTCCAACTTACTTTGGGTAAAAACATTTTATCTTAAAGGAAAATAAAATGACACAAAATAAATTTTAATAGTACATTTCCTTCAGAAAATTTTTTTTATGATTTTAAAGAGTTTCGAGAATAGATAATTTAACATAAAATTTTAGTAATTTAAGTAGCATTTTATAGGCTCAATATTTTCTATACATATTTACTTACTAGGTAAAATTCCGTAGAGTCACTATCAATGTGTTTTGAGTGGCCAAGAAGTCTCTCATACCTTTGACGAGCAACATTTTGAACAAATGTAATGCTTTTCATGTACTTTTTCATTTCTGTAAAATTTTCAAAGTATGTTATAAAAGTAGAATAGGGAAAGTATTGCATTAAAATAAGTGTAAAAAAAGAAAAATTGATAATTGTTGTGTGAAGTTTTCAACATAATATTACAAAGAAATGATTAATATTCAAGGATAAATAGCAAACAAAATCACTGGTGCATACATCAAGATATGAGAATAAACTGATTTCGGAATAGTGACCTCCCCTTAGACAAGGCAAACAAATCTTTTTACAGCAATTAAGGCATCTAAGAGTTTTGTAAAGCCTTAAGGTTTAACTTTATTTCCCTTCATTTGTTAACAAAGTTTAAGAAACATTAACAAAGTCATACGACAAATAAAAAGATGGGTAAAGTAAGAGCTTCAAATTTGACACTTAAATGTTTCAGTTTCTCTACCTAAGAAAATCATAAAATTACTGACATTTGACACTATTTTTTAGAAAAAAAGGGTTAGATACTATAAAAGTGAGAATTTTTAAAGTTAAGACAATAAAGATTTAGCAATTATTACAGTGAAACATTCAAAATGCAGAAAATCAGACATTTTAAAGTATTTTATATATCCAAGAAAAAAATACCATCTTTGTCACCAGTATCTTTAGAATTTTGTACTTTGAGCTCATGTTTTGAGATTTGTAAAAAGGCAGCTAATTCTTCTGGATTATCTGTTCTTCTTAAAATTGTTAGTAAAGATTTACTAGTGATTAAATAATCTTTGCACTGTAAAAAATTAAGTTTTATCAGAATCAAATATGCAATTTTAATATTTGTACTACCAACAAAAGTATTGCAAGCACAAAATTGAAAACTTTTCCAATTTAAAATATATACTTACAGACCAAATAAGGTTTTGATTAATAACATCAGGATCAGAAAACTGTGATAACAAAGGTTGTAATACTGATGATGATAATATTTCCTAAAATAAAGAGGTGCATAAAGTTAAGGTTGAAAAAAGTTTTTTTTTAAATATTTTGGAAAGTAATTCATAACCTTACCAACATTAAAAACTTATTCTCATAACTTATAACCATACATATAACTTTAACATTATGTATACTTGCCACATGTAGAATTTTATAAGACTTAACACTGCAGTAACTTGTATACGAGGTTTGTTCAAAAAATATCCTACCATAATTTTTGTGTGCAAACAAATGAACAAGGGAGGTGTGGTTTGGTGCACATATGTAGGCGATACTAATGCGCATGCTTGAATTTTTCCTGCCTGCAGAAGCTGTTAGTCGCCGGCAGACCGTCGATGAGCGAGAAAGTGAGTGAGTGCAGTCGGATTTTCGTTTTTGACAAAATGACAGAAAAACTTAAATGCTACTGCATTGAATTTTGTGTAAAGCTTGGCGATTCCCAAGTGGAAACAATCCGCAAGATTCAACAAGCCTTCGGGGACGAAGCAATGGGCACCACAGATAAAGGAATGGTACAACCACTTCAAAGATGGCCGTACATCAGTGGAGTGAAGCACATTCTGGTAGGCACTCGACATCCAAAAATTAGATCGTCATTGACCAAGTGAGGACTCTGGTAATGCAGGATCATCAAATCATGCTCAGAGTACCTGCAGACAAGGCGAGCATCAGCATTGGATCCACTTTGACTGAGGATTTGGGCTTCATGACAATCTGAGCGAAGTTCGTGCCAAAGCTGCTAACGATCAAGCAGAAGCAACTCCATTTGGAGATCGCACAGGACATGCTGGAGACTGAACAGTGATCCCAACTTCCTCAAAAGTGATCACTGGCGATGAGTCCTGGGTTTATAGGTACAACCCAGAAACCAAGTTGCAGTCATCACAATGGAAGCATACAACATCCCCAAGGCCAAAGAAAGCAAGGCAGATTCGCAACAATGTCAAAGTCATGCTGACCGTCTTCTTTGACTCCAGTGGCATGGTTCATCACGAGTACGCACCACACAGCACAACCATCACCAAGGAGTACTACCAAGAGGTTCTGCGTTGCCTTCATGATGCTGTGAGATGCAAACGGCCGGACCTGTGGGCAACAGGCAATTGGCAGCTCCATCACAATAACGAACCCGCCCACTCTTCACATTTGATAGTTTCCTGGCCAAACACAACACACATGTGCTTTGTCAGGCTCCCTACTCTCCCGACATGGCTCTGTGTGACTTCTGGCTTCCCCCCAAGCTGAAAATGCCCCTGAAAGGGACCAGATTTCAGTCCCAGATTGTCATGCAGAATGCAATGGACCAGCTACACACCATCTCAAAAGAGGCATTCCAGCGCTGCTTAGCAGCCCAAGGGGACTACTTTGAAGGAGATTAGTGTAAGATTGCTGTATCTGAAACAACTATTTTTTATGAATAAAGGTCAGATATTTTTTAACAAACCTCCTATACTTTTAGAATATTCAATTCACAAAATTCATCCTTTCAACAGATTAGTTTTAATGGGTTTAGTTTAGAGTATTATTTATTTTGTTTAGAGAAGTTTTATTAGAGAAAGAGCAAATTTACAGAAAAATTGTATTGGAAAAGAAAATGTAAATATCTTACTCTTATAAAATGTTTCAAAACTTTGTTATTGAAATCTTCTGGTGGAAGCAGTAGATACAATATCACATCACAGATGCATTGTAAATAATCTAAGATTGGGAAAATTGCACAATTATTTCAGTTATACATATAAGGAAAATTTTACAATTATAATACAAACACAAGGAAACACATTCCACAAAATGCACAGAAACTTTGAGTAATAAGGAAAATAACTAATAAAATGTTCACTAAATATTCAGATAAGAGGCATTCAATACAATATTAAAATATTTAAAGTTTAAATATAACGGAATGGGGGATTTTGGATATAAGTTCTTTCAAGAAATATAAATGCACATTTTTAAAATACAAAAAAGATAACAATCTTGTATTGAGGAAAAATATTTTTTGCCCTCAACTTTTTCAAATGGTAGTAAAAACCTTTAGAAGCATAATGCAAAATTGGTCCCTTTGGAAACTTATGTATTTTTGTCAAACATTTGTGTTATATGATATAGAAATGGGCAAAAGAATTCTTAACATTCTTTTTGAGTTTTCAAATACAATTTAAAGGACTATTTCAATAAATTGTTAAATACATACAGAAAAAATTCAATTAGTTTTGCATGTATCCTAAAACTATTATTAGTTAATAAAGACATACTATGCATATAGAATCTCAAAACATTAAATAAACACTACTTATTTTTTTTCTAGGAAAATGTGTTCCATAGAAGAATAACTAAATTCTGGCAAAACTTCTTAGAAATGTAAATTCTTATAATTTAATAAGGATGACAAAAAAAAGAAAAAATATTTTACCTTTTTCATTGTCTGCAGATGTACAAATATTTTCCCTGCAAATATGTTTTTCAAAATCAGTCTCCTTATCAAAAAATATAGATTCAAGAGTTATATGACTTTCAGGATCTAAAATAAAAAAGAATAAAATCAATGGTGAATACTTTGAATAGGATTTTATAAACAAGACATACAAAGAACAAATAATCTAAAATTACTTTCTCTTTGTCTTTTACGAAAGGCTAGTTCTGCATGTCTAAACAACCTAAGATGAGAAGTAAAATCTTCAACAACCCTTTGAGTGAAAAATGATATCCAATTTACTTCTTTTGAACTATAAATAAGAAAACAATTTTATAATACTGATAGAAAATACAGAAACTGACAGAAAAACACAACCAGAACATTTATTTAAGTAAATAGATTATTTAAATAAAAACCTGGAACTTCTTAGATGTTTCAAGGGATATACATTTATTTTTTAAGATTCAAAAGACAGAAATATTTTTTCTTTGATAGTACTCAACTAAAATAGCTACATTTAAATTTTGTAATCAGCTTAGTGATGATAGCAAAATTATCTGAATATAGTTAAGCATTTATATTGCCATCAAGGATAAAAAGATACTGTATTGATCCCACATTTTTTTGGATATATTTCAATTATCTTCATTTTCATTTTGGATAAATAGATTACAAATAATCTAGAGTACCTCAGGACCGATGAAGACAAATCAAGGCTCTTATAAGCTTTACTAAGAATTATCTAAAACTGATTTCACATGGGTCTGAACTTAAATCTGGTGAAAGAGTAGGCACAGAAGCCAATATGGAAGAGCAATTAAACACTTAAAAGTATTACCTCCGCACAAAATTTAAAAATGCACACAATTTTAAAATCTAGAGAATTGGCTAAAAAAGCTAGGTAAAAGGATTACCATATAGAAAAATTATTGATCAAACGTTTACACATTTCATTAAAGCCATTTATGAAATCTTCATTAGATGAAACATCTTGGTACCATGCCTGAATGAAATCTCGTAGAATAAAAGAGATGATCTGAAACAAATAATTCCAATGAAGTACATCATAACACTATCAAAGACAAAAGTTCAATGACATTAATGATGCTTACCTCTCTTAATTGACTATCAATTTCAGTAGATCCTGTTAGACGTTGATCTATTTTGGGGATATTTGAAGCTCTGTTCATCTGAATAACAATCTGCAAATATTTAATAGGTGATAAATTCTTAAAGAAACCAATTATGTTCAAGGTTGCACAGCAAATATGATAAATCAAATCTACATTGTTAAACACTTAGTTCTTTATTTCTTGATCTGAGTCCTCATTTTTACAAGGGTTGGTTGTTTTGGGGTTTTATGGGCAAAGTGCCATATTTGGCTAAACTTTTGCTACAAGGGAGCTATTTAGGCTGGGACTTGACATAAAATAGATTCTGAACCAATACAAACACCTATGGCAAGACCAGGATTCTAATTCATATACTATAGAACTCTATAAGGACCATAGCAATCACCTGGATACCAAGCTATAAAATACTTTTGAGCCAACAATGAAAGAATAAACCAAATTTCTACACCCCCAATTATTCCATTATTTCACATTTAAATAACATAAATTCCTATTGCAAAAAGGAGTCTTTTCTTAGTATAGAAACCAGGGTTCGAAATTAGCAGTTAGGTATTTTGCACTATGAATTTCATTTGACGATTGAATTTTTCAACCCAGTCATCATTTTGGATACCTAATTTTTCTACTTGTATGATGCAAATTCCAAACATTTATTCTCCTTTCTAACAATCTATCCCATGGTGTGATGACAGTCACAACTGAGCTGGCACCCCACTCTCCAAACTTCCACACCATGCCAAGCAATCATAGCAGGAAATGATAGGTGCAGAGTAAGCAAGGTGTACAGATCACCAAAAGAACATGTAATGAGAAAATTCCAGCATCTGATTTGTCAGGATCTATGCCAGTTGTATTTGCCGATGTCAACAGCAGGACCATGCTATGTGTGAAATCTTCCAATTGATTACATTGCATCCAGCGCCTTAGTCGGCACTTAAGAGTCGGTCACTGAGTAAGCATAACAGGTGCAGAGTAAGCAAGGCGTGTTGATCACCAACAAAACATGCAATACATTCTGGTATCTGATTTGTCGGTGGCATTAACCAATTATATCAGCTATGTGTGGTTGGTTATTTTATGGCACAAGCACCAAACACAAGACAACATCACAGCAGTTATGTGTGAAATCTACCATTTGATTACATTGCATCATTGCCAACAGTCTCCACTTTTGAAAGAAAGGATAGTCCTGAGACTCAGGCCGAGAAAGGCACCCCACAATGAAGAGCTGGTCGTAAGTTTGAATGGTCATGAAACAGGTAGGTCGTTTAGTGAGGAGTGCCTGTATATCTAAAGTAATTCACTAATAATGTTATCAGGAGCTAGTAGAGAATTAATCCTTATGCAATGTGTTATGTGTTCTCAATTGTTACAAATCAAATGCATATACTAGTAGCTAGATTTGTAGAGTTTGAAATTAATCACATGAAGTTTGTGCTTTTCGATGATTTGATCATAAAATATTTGAAAAATGATACATTGATAAAGTAAAAAACTTTAAGTCAAAACTTCGAATAAAAGTGCCAAAACTGCACTTGAAACAAATAATTACCTTAGGAATACCTAAAAAAGGAATACTTTCCCGTCCATTTCCTTTGGATGCAGTATCTAAATTTACAGATATCCGAAGCTTTTTCTCTGAGTAGTGAACTACCAAAAATCTACAAAAATTAAAACAAAAATATAATAACTCATTTTCCAAAGATTATTAGATCACAGAAATAGAAAATGCAACATTACAATAAGCATAAAAAGTACATCTTCAGTCAAAGAATGATTTTAAAGGTGTGTTTTAATGCTAAATCACACACCAAGAAATATAGTCACAATTTAGACAGTAATATGAAAGACTTACAGATTCATGTAAAAATTAATGAATAAAATAGTTGAGATTTGAATAAATTTTGGTAAGAGATGGTATAGGATTAAAATAAATCGATTTCACAATATGCAACTCAAAAAATCTCATGCAAAAATTCTGTAAACAAATAGAAGAAAATTACCCCACAGCAGCTGATGTTATTAAAATAATTATGAAGCAACACATCCATAATCCAAATGTTGCAATGCTTAATAACATTACAAGTAGAAGCCAGAAAATTTTGGAAGACATCTGAAATAACAAAACCTCAATAAAACCAATACCACATATTTAAACAAAAATGCACAACATGAAACTAATAAGAACAAATTTTCCAGTTAGTGATATCATGACAACTTATAATACTAACGTCTCACTAGTAAAAAATACTATTCAGTATCATGCATACTGCAAGTACATTATGTTGCATATACACACGCATTTATAAAACCATCAAAAGCTGCTGAAATAACTGTTTTCTTTTAATTTATACGAATTCACCAAGCATTAAAATGCCTGTATTAAATTATTTTGACGTTTGTTTAAAATCAAAGACAAACATAAACACCCGTACTTCACATGCTCTACAATTGCTACAAAAGGTAATTTTAATCCTATTTGTTTAAGTCTGTATCAAGCAATATTTAACATACGCAGATCATCCGACATCGATAAAATAGTTGACGTTTTAGACGTTTAAAAAAGGCTTAATAAACAAAAGTAAACATCAACAAATATGAACGCATTACCCACCATGCAAACCCAAATTCATGAAGAAACCCCTTTTACAGTCCCACACCTCAGCTCATCTTTCTCAATAGATAATTAGCTCAATTAAAATCGCAGCAATCACGATTACAGCATGAGGGGAACTGCGAAAAGACGATGTAAACACGAGAAACTCAACACCGACGGGAACACCCCCGACTGCACCGCCCTCTATTGACATCGGTTTCAATTATAAAGAAAACTCTCGCACAGGTACTGCAAAATCATTCAGTAGGCTAGCGGAGATGGGAAACGGTCAGAGGGGTCTACCTCGTGGATAAAATTCACCAATGAGGAATGCAAAATCGAACACAAGTACTTGAGGCAGTGAGGTTTTTGTTTCGAACGTAAACTATGAGACACTTGTTATTTCACATGCGTTTCGCTGGGCTCTGAGGAGTGGTTTTCGTTTCGGTTTCCACATCATTAAAAGTTTTCCAGACTTGTATATTCTCTGTAAAATATTGAGCGAATCCTTTTAATGTGTGACTGAGAAGTAACCATGCGGATTTGGCGTGGGTGCATCTAAAGGTGAGAAACAAATTCTTTTTCTTCAAATCGATTTTCAGTGTGATCTGCGAGTGTTTTCGACACTCGCTTGTTGCTCCAATGGGCATTTGTTTCAAATGTTGGTGAGAAATAATTTACAAACGAGTACCGTTTATCTTACAGTTTTTTATGATTCTCATTTATGTTAACATGGTTTCTCTGATTAAGTTATTTTGACATTCTTCTGATTTCGAACCTTGCGCATAAGGTTTTCCTTGATTTTCTTAAAATTGTTTTTGGATAATCTTTGCAATCTACTGTATATATCTAAGTGCGAAAGAGAATTTTATCATGCTTTCAAATTTTGAAGTTTTGGTTTGAAATGTTGCTTTTTTTTGCAAAATTGTAGTTTCTTTAGTATAATTTTTTTGTCTTATAACTGAGTAATACACTTACCAAATGGAATTAATTGGGTTTGTATATATGCAAACTATTATATAAATTAAAATATTGACAATACACAGAAAATTAATACGTATGGGACCTATAAATTATTGCTAATTTATTAAAATATTATATAAAGACTTTCGCACAACTTAATATCTTTCTTATCAAACTTTATGTATAGGCTTTTTAGTAGAAACAAATAGCCGGTGAAAATTTTACAGCAATAGCACAATAACTTTAAAAGTTTGCTTCGAAAGTCCTGTGTCCCCTTAATACAACAGTACATTTAGATTAAAAATATTTGTTTTTCGTGTGTAAAAAGCAAACTTATGCAGTATTTTCAAAATCACTATTGTGTATAAATAATTTTATTTCGCCTTTTAATTAATTGCTATGAATATGAAGAGGATAACTGAGACTTGATTTAGAAATCTGTTTAAGAAAGTTGTGTTCATGTTTAAATAAATTTACGAAAACGTCATGAATGAGTAAATTAGAAATGCCCATAGAAAAACGTTTGATTTGGAATGGAAAAAATTGGGTGGTAAAAAACTTCTAGGGATGCAACATCTGTACAATCCAGCACATTAATCATACATTTAATTTTTATTATCTTAGATAATAAAAGCAGAAATATTCTCATTAATATGAATGAAGACGAAGCATGTTCTTCCCCAAAGTGAGAGCGGGAGAGAAAAAAATGGAACTTGATTTGCTTCTTCTTCGAAGAACAAAAACAATATAATATTTTAATTTCGATTTATGACGAAAATAAACCTTTTTCATTCTTCCTTACTCAAATGGTTTTCAATTTGTTTCGTTCTATGATCTATATTATACCTAATTTACTTTAAATAATTTATTTATTTATTTACTTTGTTGTAGTTATAGAGTGTAAAAGATCAAACTCTCGAAAATCTCATGCTATCATTGTTCTTATTGGGCCCGCATTTAAGTAGAAGCCTTAGTTTAGAGCCAATGATAATAATGTAATAAAATATTATTTTTTAAGTAGTAACTTTCTGAGATGTGCATACATTTAATGAGATGTGTATACCGAGTAAGAGTAGGCTAACTTACTTTATACATCTAAGGTACTCTACTTCAGAATTGTAACATACTAATCAACCTCTTTAGTTGTGTGATTATCCCTCTTGGTGGTTGTATCGACAAGGTATTTCAGTAGCAGAAAACTGACCAGATCTTAACGGACGAGATATTTTGCCATTAGAATAAAACTGACCAGATCTTGATCTCGTCATCATCCAAAAATGGGCAATATGATGACGAGATATCTCGTCATTAGCAAAATTGGTCAGTTCTTGATGGACGAGATATCTCGTCGAAAGCACTTGGAAGGATGATGCTGGCAAATCTGCTTTGCGAATTGACCACAAAATTAACCCTGTATAATTTTATCTTCCTTTTGATAATTCCTTACTTTTAAGTTTCATCTTTACATGAGTACGATATTTTTTACAGTAATATTGAATGATTGTTATTTTCAGTGAATAGTTATTTTTAAAATTCGCGCGTGGATGTATACGTACTCTTCTACATTTTCTGTGATAAATTAATTATAAAATTATGTGTTTAGTAGCCATACGTATAACATTAGGAGAATATTAGCAAATATGTGTCTTTCTTAAAAAAATTGTGTTGAAATTTTATCCCAGACTTCTTTTTCTGATTAAATAAAAATTATTGGTTAAAATTCTAGCTTTTTTTAACAATAGATGATATCAGAGGCAATTTTTTTCATAATTGTATCAGAGCTTAACTATTACTAACGCACTTATTTTATTTGATATTTTTTTGCGAATTGATGCATCGAATTTTATTTCTTCAATGGTTTAGTTCTTACCATTACATCGCTGCTGTGAACATTTTTATTAGTCCTGAAATGTTCACAAAATATAATAACACTTTAACAAGTAAACAAACATTTTAAACTCTCGTTGAGATATGTTTTAAGTATACTGTGCTAAAACCCCCACACATTCATGAAATATTTCCGTTGAATTAGTTTTAAAGTATAAAATGAGCTATATATTTTAAGACTTCATTAGTTAATAATAATTCCCTAAATTTGGAGGTATTTAGAATTCATATAGAAACCCTTAAGTATTATTTATATTGCTTAAAAGTATTGAATCAAAGTATTATCTGCCTAATACATTAATATTTACATAAAACTACATTATTTTGTACAAATACACTTTTTAAGTGGATTATTTAAGAAATAGACTGAAATCTTTTGAGTTTAGGAGGTAATGTTTTCGTTTTAAATTTCTAACACTTTTGAGAGAGACTTTTTAAAACACTGATTAAACATTTATTACGCGAAGTATGATATATACTTTATTGTGCATATAGAACTTGGCTTATTTTGTGACAATATTAATAGTCATGTTTTATTTCAAAACATATCTTCCTCATAAAATATCATAGACTGTTAGATGGTCTAGAATATCGTAGACTGTTAGATGGTCTAGAAGTATCATACCACTTTTATGAACAAGGTTCACACATTTTATTTGCAGGCCCATGAAAATCCGCCATAACATTAATAATATTTTATTACTTAACTAATAGAATACCATATAGAGAGGCATTCTACTAGTTAAATCGTCAGAGATACTTTAATTTGATAGGAGGTCCATAAATTATAATTATTTTATTGTGTCTTTTCCAGAGTAATAGGAAACATATAACACTTTATCTTGCTAAAATGCATTGAAAAGAGCAATCCATTTGGAATTTCATACAAGAAACAAAAGTTTACATGTAATTTCACAGTTCACATTGAATATTAAGTTGAAGAATTTATGTTTTCTGTCGTAACAAATAAAATATTTATGTTAATTTAATCTTTAAAATCTTTGACTTCCGACATCCATGTGTATTAATTTTATTTTATGCTTGCTTATACGCTAAAAGCCATATGGATGGATGTTGCTTTATGTCTTTTCTATGACACAGGAGTCTCTTAAGTTAATAAAAGGCATATGCTAAAGTTATTTCCTTCTTCAAGTGCCATACAGACAAGTACCTACTTACACGTGTTTCACGTTCACGTAGAGTAGCTTAAAGTGCAAGTAGGAGAAAACACAATGAAGTAAGTTTTACTGCGAAACGATTTTCTTGCATGTCCACTGAAGTGCAGGAAAGCTCATTTCAGACTCTTGTAACTATTCGTGTTTTGTTATTTGAAACACATTTAAAAATAGTTTAAACTTTTCTCGGAAACATGCACTTTGCTGCAAAACATCACGAATATTTTACCTATGCAGCTTTAAACGGTTCAATTTAAATTAATTTAATAGGTTGAGAGATTCATGTTTTATTCTTCTCATGACATAAGCTAGCACAGAACAAAACGATAATTTTAAATTATTGGAATTTTTATTTAAGTTATTTTTGTTTTTGTTAGCTTCCTTCACTATTCCTTTCCCTGTGTTCAAATGATGTTATAATTACTACTCGAAAACTACTTATATTTTATATATAATCGTATTTTATTTGGTTTTCTAAAATACATTGAGATTCATAGTGTATATTTATTAACAGAGTGGCGCTAGGTCAAAGATTCATGGATTTCCTGGTCAATGTTTAAGATTTAGTTATCCTGGCATTAGAAGTTTGTTGGATCTAACATAATGTGGGCTTAGAGAGAGAGAAAGACTTGTATCGAGTTCCATACCATTTTGATGTGTTCCAAGATTAAAGAGCGGGAGTAATGTTGCTTTTAGGCTGTAACACTTCTACATACAATTGGCGTAAAGTAGCGTTTAAGGAAACTGTTGTAAAATACCTGAAATATATTTTATCAAACGAAATTTAGTGAAAAGTAAAAATTTTGATTTATATATTCTTATCAGATGAAAATAATTCATTTAAAAGAAAAAATTTGAAATATATACATATGGAAAAACATATATTTGAAAAACAGTTTGTGGCAAGTAAATTTATTTCAAAAGAAATAACAGAATTTTACGCGTAGGTTGAGAACAGTAGTTTCTGCCTAGAGAGATAAGTATTTTATACCCCAAAACCGGAAGTGGAAACTATGTCACATGGAACATTCTCGAACATTTGAATAAATAATTTACAAAAGTACATCAAGTATAACATGATTAGTCCATCATAGACGGGTTGAGAATAGAACTCGGGTCTTCAGCGCAGAACGTAAGTGCTCTACCATTGAGCCATAGTCTTGATACTCGGGTAATATAAAACTACAAGTTAATCTCAAAATTGTGAAGACATCTTACAATAATAAAAATGTCGTAAAATATTTTTGAAACAAATTCCATCTCACCTGTCTAAGTTTTCCCGACACCCAAAACTTTTTTTACCAATTGAGTTAATCTTCGCAAGGCCTGAGATACATGCATTTCCGTAACTACTATTCTCAGAGGCTCAAAATGCTTTATACTATTGCTGTGGGAGGAGCTGACCTTTCCATTTGAAGTTAATTGTTCATTCAAGAATCTCCTGTCCATGTCCTCAGATTCCGAATACTCTTTCTTTCTTTCACTAATTTACACAAATACCGACACTGAATCTTTTGTGTGGGGTAGAACTGAAAAGTACAACGGTAAAAAAATATTTATTCTGATTTCTTGTATGACACTTAACTCTCTAAGGGGTTCACTCACTTATATCCATTCCTCAACCTCTAGTCTCCCTTGCATAATCTCCATACAGCTGTTACCTTCCTGACCAATATATTTCCTAGGATTCTTTCAACCAGAGTGGTTATTTAGTCATTATGTGTGTGTTGTGTGGGAAAAACAATATTGCACTAGTCGGAAAATCTCGCGACTGTCAGAAGGTTAGATACTTTGAACCCTTTACTACCGACTACGTATACGGTCTCTTCAATAGATGTAACCGTTTAACCCTCCAAGTGGTTTCGACGATATATCTCATCAATTATGCTAATGATGTGATATATCATCAAGATATTGACGATTTTTTTATGATGACGTGATAGAGATCTGGTCAGTTTTCTTCTACCAATGAGATATCTCTTCAATCAAGATCTGCTAATGATTTTGATAATGCCTCGTTAAGACAACCACTGGGAGGGTTAAGAGACTACTTGTAATATTTTTTATTTACACTGTTGTCAGCATTTTTTGGCAACAATACTACATTTTCGTTCTCAAGCAGCCAGGATGATATTAAAAACCATTTATATGGAGGTAATTTACGATTTTCTGCTGATGTATAACTACGAATTAATCACAAAATTGTCATAAGACATCTTAAAATAATATGAACCTCAATTCCCTCTCGCCTAGTTTGACGATGTAAGTAGTTATCCCCGGAGATTTTGCGTTGTGTAATCAGGGAAAAAGTGGTTAAGGCAACTGCTTGAAGCAAGTGTCTTCCAGTTACCAATTTAAAAAAGCAGACTATCGTATTAGAATTCTTCTGCTTCCACAAACCGACAAGTAATTGAGGGATAAGTAAAAAAGCGATATACGAATGCGAGATGTTATTACTCTATCTGAACTATGCATTTCCCGCGAGTAACGCACATCTGTAAGGAAAACCGTTTCCCAGCGAAACTTCGTTGCATTTTTTCCCTAGAACTCGTACATTAACAAAAAATTCCTGGTAATTTTACAAGATTTCCTACTGATAACTTCGGCAAGCATTTTTTGGGACAGAATTTTTTTAGCATTTTACTTTACTTTTGAAATTAAAAACATTTTTAGATCGAAGACAGTGTCTCATATCGTTGGCTTAGAGCAGAAACTCATTAACCCTTCTGGTGGCTGTTTCGACGAGGTATCTCGTCATTATCAAAAGCGATCACATCTTTATGGACGAGATATCTCGTCATTAGAAGAAAAACGACCAGGACTTGATCTTGTCATCATAAAAAAATTGGCAATATACAGGACTGTATACCTTGATGACGAGATATACCGTCATTAACAAAATTGGTCAGATTTTGATAAACGAGATATGTCATCATTAGCAAAATTTGTCAGATCTTAATGGACGAGATATTTCGTTGATACCACTTGGAGGGTTAACTGCAAAAAATCAAAATTTGCAGTACAGCTGTTTAAAGACTATTTTTTAGGTTAAAAAGTTATTAAATTAAATCGTCATTTCCAAGCACTCATATTTTTGTCATTAAGGAGAGCTTTACATGAAAAAAGTAATAGATTTCTTTCTTGAATATCGTGCATAGATATTTCGACACTTAATTTCATAGCTTTCGCTCTATTAGTGTCAAAAGGAGACCACGTTAGAAAACAGAGGACAATGACCCGAAAACGTCAAAAGTTTTGCATATGAAGGGGTGTCATGAGTTCTGGGGTTTTCCCATATCGACCACCTGTTCTGAAGTTCCACAGCTTTTGTCGCTCATTTCACATTTGTAAGTTATAAATTACCGATTTATTCAGTAAATTTACCTTTTTTCTCTTTCTGATGGAGACCCAATCACGTTTGACATTAAATCTACTCCTAATACATGTGCTCAAAAAACATTAGAAGATTTCATGCAAGTACACTTTTTGGATCCATAAATAAAATTAATGAACAATACTCGTCGAAATTTCTTCCCCCTCGGTATTACTTATTGCGTTTATACCGTACATTCAATTAATCAAAACTCCATGAGCATTGAGTTTTGATCTAAATTGAAATTGTTACAAACAATTTCATATGAAACTAAAATACATTTTAATAACTACTTTTGAAATTAAAAATTATTACCATACGCACGCACACACAATGAAATAACTTCTACTCAGTTATATGTATTGCGTTCTTAAGGTTCATAAAATTGATCTAATTGGGGTTCAAAGATACATTAAAAATTATTAGTTTGGAATACTCTCAACAGTTAAAAACCATAACAAGATAAGTCCTCTATGATTTAAGGGGCGTCTTATTGGTTTGAACATCCCGTAGGGATTAATTGTTTTATAGATAATTTGGATACAGTACATAGTTTGTGAACCTTATACCAGCAGTGGTAGCCAAACTTGTGATCTTCTGGCCCTTAATTAAAACTAAAGGTTTTAATTTAACCGGTATTGACATGGATATTCGCAGTGATACGGATTCCACTTTAAACAGCAGGTCACTGTCTAATTAATCCTCATGTAGTAAAAATGACTGTAAAACCACGAACTAACCAGCACACCTTCAAAACCAAGTTAATTTAATGTACTAATGATTTTGTAATGAATTAATATCTTATAAACATACAGTTAATTTTATCTGAACAGCTCTGTGGAAAATAAACCACCTCTTTTTATTCGTTTGTCGTTCATATTAGAGCAAATTAGGAGGTGTCATTTGATAAGGGAATACCGTCTTCTAGATATTCATATGCATAAAATACACTAGGGAGTAAGTAAGTGGACTTCTAGAAGAAGTTAGATATTTCTTTACGCAAAGAGGGCTACAAATAGAGAATATTAAATTTATTATAGCAACAAAATCACTGAAAGGAAAGAGCTAAAATTTTGCAGTCATTAAAAGTCCGTCTGTGACTTGGTTTTCATCAAATATAACAATGTTTCTATTACATATCCATTTGTAATACAAAGTGGTGGTTTGATTTCTTTCTGCTGCTGTACACATGCAACAGTTTTCACAACCTAATCTATAATTCAATAAAAGAAATAATGTCGCATTAGTGGAAACAAGCTATTTGTGGATTTTAAGAATGAATTGTAGATACAATTCCACCACGTAAAATAGACCCTTTCAAGAAAATTCAGTACCATAGCAAATAGATGATACGCCTCTTATGTTAAACCGCGTCAATACATTCAGCAGTAAAAAATTTTCGCAAAGTTTCTTAAACATGATACAAAATTATTACTAGCTTCCATTACGTTTTTCTTTTACACCTAAATTAAACCCATTCGTTCGAAAATGGGACATAGATAAGAGATGAATGGATTAGCTTCATCGATAGATCAGGATCGAGGACAATGCTAACCTTTAGAATAGCTTTGTCATTTCATGAAAGGCTTAAAATTCGAATATTAATTTGAAGTCCGCTAGAATGAGCGTAATTTTCTGCTATTCTGCAATCTCCATAACACTTGAAAGTGATAGCGAGGGCTATTAGATTATGTTCAACGAAACCTAATATTGATTTTTCGGCGCTTGGATACATGTTTAATGGCACCAATATGATGCACAGCAGGCTAGTTTCAGATCATTTTCGCTGAAGCAATCTATCGAGCGTCATTTCAGCAGAATATATTTTCCATTACTAGGAGTCTCATTTTCCTCTAATAGTAGTTAATGTTACCATGGTTTGTAACTTATTTAATGTAGTTAAATTAACTTCATATCTTGAAGCTTTTGTGCATAATTCCGTGTAATGCAATAGTAATTGATTAAACATCAAATGTTTGTTTTTGTTATTCCGATGCACAACCTAATTTCTAGTACCCCTCCTTAGCACCGTAAAAACAAATTTTAATGTTAATTAATTTTTAATGTTTTCCATTAAAAATATTCTGGACAAATTTTCATATGTCAATAAGAATGAATCTGTTTTTTAATATAGAAATAAGCGATATTCCTAAATTTAATCATATAATTACAGTATAGTTTACTCAGGCCTACTTGAATCGTTTTATCCTGGCTCCAACAAGTGCCTTATTTGCCTCGATGAGGAGGATTTTGGAGCATATCTTGTTCGACTCCACCGGAGAGAACTTTTCAGAACTATTCTTAAAGAAAATTTGCGTTTCATCCACAATTCCTACTGTTTTTTATACTGTTCACTTTATGTAAATTGTTTCGCTGGTTTACATTGTAAAATCGGCATCAATACTCCGAACTCATGTATCAAAATGTAATGTTGCAGTACAGTATGATCTAAAACTTGGAGAGTCCCGGCAGCTTATACCTGGTACCATATATTCCACCCTGGAGCCTAGCTCAAATACACTGGTGACATAAAATGTCAGACTGCCCTTTCTAGACTTGTGATCGGGTACATTAGATCTCCGTCCTTCGTTAGGGGACACAAGGCATTTCCAATTTGCCTTAAATATAACACTGAACAAGTCTCCTTAAGTGGTCTTCTGGCCTGCGTTGGTGTGGCAAGAGAGAATCTCTATAGAAGTCCTGATCTAGTGTTGAACTTTTTGAGCGTTTCCGGCTGATGAACCTAATCTCATTCAGCTGTTTAGCTAGGTCTAAAGGAATAAATAACATGGTATGATCAAAATACTTAGTTTACACTATTTTTATGATCTTTCTAAGGATCAAATTTACCATGCTAATTCTTATGAACTTTATCTGATTATTTCTCTTTAAACACAGCAAACCAAGACGCTACTTCAAGTAAAAAATACGATACTCTAAGTATATCAGGTTTAACCAATCACATTAAACAATTGGGTTACATTTCAATCTTAAAATAAGACACTTAAATAAAACTAAGCAATTTCACCTATGATGAAAATATACACCCTACTACTATACATCAAAGAGTACAGTGTCACAAAATAAAGTACTAAACCCCAAAAAACTGTCTGAATTTTTAAGAATGACGAATTAAAAACATAATATTAATGACACCAAAAAAATCTGACATTTGAAACACAAAAGGTAGAAACAAGGTAGAAAAGTACACAAAGCATTTACCTCCTTACCCGCAAAGCAAACTCTACCGAGAACAAACCTGGAACTGGCTCATTAATAATACTTGAGGTAATTACATCAACAGCAGAGAGGGAAAAAATATTATTATTTTCCTTTCGCAGAGAAAGAGAGAAAACAAAAGAAGGTTTTCCAGGGCTAGCGTCTTTCTGGGAACTGGAATTGAAACTTGGGAAGAGCTTTCTGCAAAAGTCTTTCCTACCCTTAATGGTTAGAGAGAAGGCACATTTAACTTCCATTTGGTGCACTTTCTTTCGGCAAGATAGTAAATCCTGGTGCTAGTAATTGCATTTGCCTGAGTATCATTGCATCCCGATAAGGAACTAACGTTCCCGTACATTAAGAAGTAATCATGCATCGTGGATATTAAAATGGTGAGGCATTATGCAGGCTTTTGCTTACATGGAACGCGTGTTATTTTGTGCCAACTGGGAGAAGATAGTTTGAGTATTTTCTTGTGAATAGTTTATAAAGTTCGATACTTGTAAACGTCTTTTTTTATCTTTGATTGACAATTTCTCGGGAATGAAAAATTATTTTCAAGTCGTATACGTTTTTTGTGTGTGAGCTTATCTGTTTTTGTGCCTCGCCCTTTCTGCTTTTGAGGTATACGCTTTTTAGTTTGCCAAATTACTTCCTGTCTTTACTTCCTGACTTCTGCACCGACTTCGAATATATCTAAGCCGAAAACGATTTTTTGTCCGGGATAGTTTCATTTATGCTTTTACTACACTTTTTTTTATTACAATAATTTACTTTCATTTGGTGTGCTTTTTTTCGACGAGACTGTTCTAGTAATTGCATTTGCTTGAATATCATTGCATCTCTATAAGGAACTAACTTTCAGGTGCATTAAGAAGTAACCATACATCGTGGATATTGAAATGGTGTGGAATTATGCAGGCTTTTGCCTACAGGGAACGCGTGTTATTTTGTGCCAACTGGTGGAATATAATTTGAGGTATTTCCTTGTGAATAGTTTATAAAGCTCCGTACTTGTGGACGTCTTTTTTTTTATTTTTGATTGACAGTTTCTTGGGGAGTCAAAAATTATTTTCACGTCTTATGTTTTTTGTGTGAGTGACCTTATCTATTATTCGTGTGGATTACGTCGTTTATGCTTTTAGCATATAAAATTTTCAGTTCGCCGAATTACTTCCTGCCTTTTGCGCCGGTTTCAAATATAATTTAATGTATAAATTATTTTTCGTTCGGGATAGTTTCATTTATGCTTTTATAACTTTTAGTATAATTTTACTTTCATATGGTGCGCTTTCCTTTCGACAAGACATTGGTGTTAGCAATTGCATTTGCCTGAATATCATTGCATCCCGATAAGGAACTAACGTTCCGGTGCATTAAGAAGTAATCGTATATCGTGGATATTAAAATGATGAGGCATTATGCAGGCTTTAGCTAGTAGAGACGCGTGTTATTTTGTGCCAACTAGAAGATAGTTTGAGTATTTTTTCTTGTGAAGTTTATAAACTTCGATACTTATAAATGTCTTTTTATATCTTTGACAGTTTCTCGTGGAGTCAAAAATTATTTTCCAGGTGTATACGTTTTTTGTGTGAGTGAACTTATCTGTTTTTCGTGTAGATTACGTCATTTATGTTTTTAAGGTATTCATTTTTAAGTTTGTAAAATTTTTCGACTTTTTTGCCGGTTTCGAATATATTTAAGCCGTAAATGGTTTTTCGTTCGGGATAATTTCATTTACACTTTCGTAACATTTTTAAAGAAAATAATTTACTTTTATTTGGTGCGTTTTTCTTTTAACAAGACTTCAGTGTTAGTAATTGCATTTGCCTTAGTATCATTGCAACCCAACAAGTAACTAACATTAAGGTGCATAGAAGTAATCGTATATTGGATATTAAAATGGTGAAGCCATTATTCAGGTTTTTGCTTACAGAGAACGCGTGTTATTTTGTGTCAAATGGTAAAAAATCGTTTGAGGTATTTTGTTGTGAATAGTTTATGAAGCTCGATACTTGTAATAGCCTATTGGGTATACTATTTTTTCTTCGATTAACAGTTTCCCGTGGTAGGGATTAAAAAACGTTTCAAGTCGTAGACGTTTTTTGGGTGAGTGAATTTGTCTGTTTTTCGTAAAAGTTATGTCATTTATGATTTTGGAATAAAAAATGTTTTAGTTTGTCAAATTTCTTCCTGCCTTTAAAGATGGTTTATTCAATTATTTCATACCTTTAGAACAGGTTTCAACTATATTTAAGCCGAAAATGATTTTTTTTTATTTGAAATGATTTATTTATGCTTTTACAGCACTTTTATTGCAATAATTTAGCACGATTTGGTGCACTTATGTCAGCAAGATGGTAAATCCTGGTGCTAGTAATTGCATTTGCCTGAGTATCATACAGCCCGATAAGGAACTATCATATTTGCTTTTTAACCATCTTTCATCATATATTTAGGAACTGTCATATCTTTCCAATAAGAAATTGCATATATCATTTCCATTTTATTCACTTTTCTTTCGGAAAGGATGGTAAATTTTGATACCATTAATTGCACCTGGATAAGGAACTGACGTTCCGGGATGCATTTAAGAAGATATTTTTAAGAAGTAATCATATATTATGAATACTGAAATGTTAAGCTCATGCAGCTTTTGCTTGCTATGTACATGTATATTTTGTACCTAATTGGTGCACACATTTCTAAGGATTTATCTTAATAGTTTCTTTCTCCTTATAATCCTCCCTATTTATTCAATATTAAACTGGTAACGATCTATTGAGTGTAGTATTTTTTTAAAAATCTTGGATTAATAATTTCTCTATAGCTCTTGGAGGGCTTTTGATATTTTTAAGTCATTTTTTTGCTGGATAGTTTCTTTTTCTTCTGAATAGCATAAGTTATGCTTATTTAAGATGAAATCTTTTAGTTGGAAAATGTATCGTTTTTTATATTTAGAGAGCTGCATTCATATAAATTTTAAACCGTAAATTATTTAGCGTTAGTATGGTTTACCTTTACTTTTAACTCTTTCAGATGTAGTGGAACATTTGAAGTCCCGCATCTTTGAAATGCTTCGTATATAAATATTCTAAGTATATTAAGACTAATAAGGGTATCTAAGTATTCTCACTATTATGATGTCAACGAGTGTTCTAGATGGTAAGTGAAGCATAAGGGTCTCAACTACCGAATGACTCAATATTTTTGGACCAAACTTTATCTATCGACTTATTAGTAGAAAACTGTCTGAAAATTTCATAACAATCGGATAACTGCAGAAGTTTGTTTTGAAAGTACACTGTCCCCTTAAAGTCTACATGATACGTTATCCTTTTAGCACACCATGAATGAAATAAAATAACGCTTTGTATTATCGGCTAAAATGGTTATTGAGTTAATGGATTGTTAAAACGGTTGATTTAACCACACAAAATTTTAGAAATATATCATATGGTATATAAGAATATTTTTCTTCATGAGACATAATAAGTGCTTTTTACATTCCTAATTAAAGCTGCACGCGATCAGTTTCATGTTTTCAATTTTAATCAACGTTTTGCACTTATAAAATAAATAAGAACTAAATAAGAATATTCTGCATTTTAGATTCATTCATTGGATAAATTTGAAGTGTATCCAGGTTAAGTTGCAATGTTAAAAGAAGGGAGTGCTCAAGAGATTCATGCAACATGATGCTGACTGAATTGTATCTAAAGAAACCAAACCAAAATCGACAGAAAACGAAAGATTAAAAGAGAGCTTGAGTACAATTCCCTAATCCAATTAATTTTTTCCACAATTCTAAATGAATGTACAGCTCATGGCATTTGTTCAGAATATATAAAATGAACATGCATTTCCTTCATTTAAGCAACTATATATCAATTCCTGAAAAAATGTACATGGATTCCATAATTTTTTAGATTAGTAATTAACGTTCTTACTAGCTAACTATTCAGTATTATAGTATTGCAATGATTTCTATCGCAATTTCAAATTAAATATATTAATAAATCTCCACCTTTCACATAAAAATAACACCCTAGAGAATTAATCCTCCTACTATTAGAAGGGTTTGAGAAGTCAGTGATTAAGAAAATATACGTAAGGCCATTAAACTTTTAAAAGCTTTTCAGAATCTGTTATGTCTGCTGAAGGTAGATGCTAAACTGTGCTATGAATTCGCTCAGAGCTTAATATTTATAATGCTTCACGAAAAAACTAAGTAACATTTTATTAATATTTATTATTTTCGACTGCCCAGGGACTTTGCAAGTTAATTGTATTAATATCTCCATTGAGCAGGGACTGCACCATATATCCCCATTAACCAGAGTCTAGTCCGAAAGCAATTAATCACAACCTGTCAGGTGACGTGGTAAATGATCACCCCAAATTATTTAGTTAAAGTTAAGTTAATTAATTCCCTATCACCACTCCGCGCAAGTGCCAAATGTTCATCGGCAGTACTCCCCATGTCTGGTAAAATTGAAATGCTCCTTCTAACAAAACGAGATCTATCCGGTTGTAAACTACCACTGAATCGCCTTTCTCTCTGCGCTCCAAAAGACAGGGAAAGGCACTTTGAAAGGTCCCTAATCTTCGTAAATGGGTATTGATCCGGAATGTGTCTCATTAAACTTTCTCAAGTATTATGTAATCGGGAAAGAGAGTTGGATTCTTTTGAGTACAGCTGCTGTGCGACGGATTTTTTTTACCTCTCATCGACTCTCTTTTTGCTCTACTGATTAATAAGAATTAAAGTTGCTTTCCAGAAAAGACGTTCGGATGTTTGCCTTCTTTTTTCCTGGCGGTCTTTTTAAGTTTATCCCTGATGAAGATTTCCCCCATTCTTTTCCCGTTCAGACCTGATGGGTAATGGGGATTTAATTGTTCTTGCGTCGGAGTCGTAGAGTCACACGTGTAATTTTCTCTTTCGCTCTTTGTTTCTGCTCTTGGTGTTTTACTTTTGTTTTATATGTCGTTGTCACACGATGAGACAAAAAGGAAGGAGCTTTCGTTCGTTTAGCCCTTGGAGGAGGTATAACGAAATGAGTATGTGAATGAGTCAGTTAATGTTTTAATGAGCTTCTCAGTCGCACGCAAGATAAAGCCTGAATAGACCTATCAAAAGAACGCCCGGAAGGCGTCATTTTAATAGTGATACAATTCCACTTCTTGGGAAATTACTCTTAACCCTCCTGATGGCTGTCTTGACGAGGTATCTCATCATTAGCAAAACGTACCAGATCTTGTTGGACGAGATATCTCATTATTAGGAAAACTTACCAGATCTTGTTGGATGAGATATATGGTCCTTAGCAAAACTTACCAGATCTTATTGGAGACGACATATCTCGTCAGTAGCAAAAATTACCAGATCTTGTTGGACGAGATATCTCATTATTAGGAAAACTTACCAGATCTTATTGGAGACGACATATCTCGTCAGTAGCAAAAATTACCAGATCTTGTTGGACGAGATATCTCATTATTAGGAAAACTTACCAGATCTTATTGGAGACGACATATCTCGTCAGTAGCAAAAATTACCAGATCTTGTTGGACGAGATATCTCATTATTAGGAAAACTTACCAGATCTTGTTGGATGAGATATATGGTCCTTAGCAAAACTTACCAGATCTTATTGGAGACGACATATCTCATCATTAGCAAAATTTACCAGATCTTGTTGGACGAGATATCTCATTATTAGGAAAACTTACCAGATCTTGTTGGACGAGATATCTCATTATTAGGAAAACTTACCAGATCTTGTTGGATGAGATATATGGTCCTTAGCAAAACTTACCAGATCTTATTGGAGACGACATATCTCATCATTAGCAAAATTTACCAGATCTTGTTGGACGAGATATCTCATCATTAGCAAAACTTACCAGATCTTGTTGGACGAGATATCTCATTATTAGGAAAACTTACCAGATCTTGTTGGATGAGATATATGGTCCTTAGCAAAACTTACCAGATCTTATTGGAGATGACATATCTCGTCATTAGCAAAAATTACCAGATCTTGTTCGACGATATATCTCGTCATTAGCAAAATTTACCAGATCTTGTTGGATGAGGAATCTCGTCATCAGAAGAAAACACGATCACGATCATTACAAGACCGATCAGATCTTGATCTCGTCATCATAAAAAAAATCGGCAGTATTTTTATGACGAGATTTCTCGTCATTAGCAAAATTGGTCAGATCTTGATGGACGAGGTATCTCGTCGAAACCACTTGAAAGGGTAAGCGCATTTTTTGGGATAACAATCCACTTCCATGAACTCAACCACATACAAAATATTAATCTCTGTTAACTGAGTTGGTCTGGCATTTATTGTTATTCAAATATTTTAACTGGCTTTCTTTTCAATAAACTTTAAAAACCCTGTACCTGAAATTGAGCTGTACCACTATGAACGTAACGCACACACATATTTGTCTGTTGATTGAGTTTATAAAAATGCAGTGCAATCGCGAAGATGTGCTGAACAGCAACTACCTATTCAGTTACCATAATGGTAACTGGATAAGTAGGTAGTCGAATTAACGTTGCACTGGATCAACACAACGGGATATTAGTAACGATCCGGGATCAATCCCGAATTGAAAGATCGGAGGAGAATACTTCGTAATTTTGAACCACTGTCAGATGACGAGTCCTACACCTGAGCTGGTACCCCACTCTCCAAACTTCCACACCTCGCCAACGTGAGGACATTTAAGGTGAGGACAGATTTAATGTGCGCTAACCCTCACGTACACTACAGTCTTGGGTTGGATCGAGTATAGAAATCGTAACCCTCCGGTTTCTTATCCGTTACTCTGCCAATCTGGCTACCGTATTTCCTGTAACTGGATGCATTTTTTGCGATAGAAAAATTTACAGCTTTTAATTAAAATTATAACAGATATTACAATTTAAAATTTGTCCAATTTCATTTCAAGTGACTGTTTCTTATTATAAAATATACCATTGAACACTCAAATACGTTGGGAAACGGTAAGCAATCGTTAAACATTGAAATTAGCCAGCAGAAAAATTTCAAGTGAATGTGAATTAGACTTGATATTAGCTTACATTTTCATTTTAAATTATGGTCGAGTTACTCAAAGGGGGAGCAGAACCGAGTAATGTATACATAATTAAGCACATACGTAATGAAAATTTTACTGTTTTAACAATTCATGCCAGTTCTCTGCATGCAAATAGTGGATTAGTTGAGTTTTGGAACATGGAACAGAAACCGAGTTAAAAATGGGAACTCTACTTTAATTAGAATAAATTCTGCTTTAAGGTTTCTGTATATCTTCCGAGGCAATTTTTAGAGGTAGAGGAAAATAGTCCAGAATAAAGAAGTGTATCTAAGATACACATAATTTACTTTTATATCTACCGCTTTCCTTTTTAACCCCCCTGGTGCACTCTGCAGTATCTCGTCATCAGCAAAACTAACCAGATCTTGATTAACCAAATATCATGTTACAAGAAGAAAACTGACCCAATCTTGATTTCGTGGTTATCAAAAAATCAGCAATATCGATGACGAGATATCTCGTCATTAGCTAAATTTGTCAGATCTTAATAGACGTGATATTTCGTCCAAACCACTTGGAGGGTTAAATTATAACTAGCAGACCTAAGGCTAAGTGTCGTTACTCATATTTCATATCTTATCTCAATAATGAACATGGAATCCATATCCACATAAATAAATTTCATACTTATAAATTAATTTAAATTACTCAAAATATATAACAGCATTTGTTTATTTTTACTGGTGTCAGTTATTATGTTATAATTGCGGTTACTAGCAAGTTAATTATGTCAGTTATTCTGTTAGTTTTTATACAATGCATGACAAAATGTCCACCGGTCATGTTAACACAATTAGCTCTGAACTTCTATTTCACTTTCATCCCTTTTCCCTGTTTAAAAGCGATTCGGCAGTTTATGACGCAAAACGTATTTTCCCTCATATATTCTTTTCTGCGCTGATTTCTGTTTTCCAGAATTTTCATTGCTTTCTGTAATCAGACTGCTGAGATATTTCATTAGATTGTCCATATCCTCCGCCGTGTACTTTAAGCATTATTGTTCCCTAACACAGATCAAACCAAGCATGTTTAAGCTGTGGAAAATTGGCGAATGAATCCCCAGACAGTTGGTTTTATATTGATTATATCCGTTGTTGCCATTCGACGTTAAACAAATAACGCCAATTTCTGCGTCACGTTATATATAAATGTCACTCTGTACTCAGAAGAATACCATAGTCTACCGTAATTCATTAATCTCAAGGATGTAATCTCATATGTCCTGTCACACAATTTTGAACATTCTCCAAAACTGTGCCTGACGTTTTGCCAAGTATAATAGCAGTATTGTATCTTTTACCTGATCGTGCTCCAATTTTGTAATGCGTGTAATTTGTGTGGAATGATTCCCTTGCTAGCAGTTTCTCACCTTGAAAGGTATAGTCTTTCAGTTAGCAGTTGAATCACGTGGTTTTGAACGAGTCTATTCTTTCAATTAGGTGATAAGTTGGAACATAATCAAAGCTCTTCCACAATCGATGTCTTTAGCATGGTAGTCAGGTAGGTGAATTCAAGTCGCACTGGAGCAACACAACAGGCTATTGTCGACGGTCCGGGATCAATCCTGAAGGGAAACGTCCGAGGACAACACCTTGTAATTTTGAACCACGGTCGAGGCATCACCTGAGCTAACACTCCTCTCTCCAAATTTCAACACCACGCCAACGTAAGGAAATTTGATACTACGACAGATTTAACATGTACCAGCCCCATGTACATGACGGTCTGTGGTTGGATCAAGTTTCGAATTCGCAACCCTCCGATTGTTAATTCTCTACTCTTCCAACCGGGCTATAGCACGGTCCTCTAGTTAAAGGAAAACAGGAAGTATATCAAAGCTTAACGTTATGTGTTGGTTAACGTTAAATACTGTGTATCTAAGATTTGACAACACTAAATAATTGCATGATCACTCAATATACTGTCAATTGAATGTTCCAATTGTTTTGTAGCATTATACGTTATCAGATACTTCCAAACGCAACATGTAAAAGGCGT
This sequence comes from Meta bourneti, assembly GCA_933210815.1. Classification (NCBI taxonomy): domain Eukaryota; kingdom Metazoa; phylum Arthropoda; class Arachnida; order Araneae; family Tetragnathidae; genus Meta; species Meta bourneti. Next base: position 84,800,471 of record OW119923.1, on the reverse strand, counting down.
TTGTTAACTAATCGAATTTAGAGGTACTACTTTCTTGATTAGATTGTAGTATGATACTATTATAATTATGCGTAGTGCAACGAAAAACTTTTAAAAAGCAATTTTAATGTTTCAATTTTAAGGTAGTGTAGGGAATTAAACATAAATAATTAGGATTCAATATAAATATAATCTCAGAAAAGTCTAGAAGAGTAAGGTATTTAACTACATAAAATGTTTTTTTTATGAATGATGAAATGATAATTAACATGAAATGTTGATTACTTAAATGAAGCAATAAAACTATCCATGTGATTTTTTATGTATGAATAATTTCATAATTTTTTTAATATTGAAGACAAATGGTAACACAAATAATAATAATGGTAATTTACAAATAAATAAGTGGCAAATTTTTAAATTAATTTTAAACCTCATTGTTTAAACTATTTTGTGTATAATAACATATCACAAAAACATAAAGCAAGAAATGAAAATTGAAGTATCCAATGTTGTGTGAATGTGCTACACTGTTTTTGGCTTTAAGTTTTGCAATTAAGTAGATCGATGCATGTAAGGGTTTTCTTGGTACAGTGGGAAAAAATCTATATATTAAACTTTCTGCACGAATACGTAGCTTTTTTTTACGTAAAATAATTAACTCTGTTTGAACTTAATTAAAAAGCAGTAGTATTCGCCATGCAATGCTCATTCCGGTATCCATTTTATTCTGTAATCGATCAATCTTTTAGATTTGAGGTATTAAAGTCCTAAATTTAAAAACGGTGGAGTAAAAATGTGCTATTCCAAATCTGCACAGAGTTCATATTATAGTTCTATTATTCTGTCTCAGGAAATTTGAAAAAATTCGCATTTTTACCTCATACGCCCAGACTCTTTACTTGTTTACAATCTTGTTTCTTGAAACATACCATTGATCTAATTTAAAAAAAAAATTACTTCTCAAATATTTCATTTATATAGTGATATTTCATTTATTCGCATTTGCCCGACATGATGGCCAAGTGGACTGCTTTCTAGATAGCAATGTGATAAAATGGTGAGTGTGGCAAGAATATATAATTTCGTTCATGCCTTTCTTTGATCTGTGTAACTCATAGACATGAAATATGAGTAGACTGAGCATTGCTATTGAGAGGAACTTAAAAAAGTGTGACCGACATGTCGACGTAGTCACGTGACTGCTTTGTGAAAAATTGACTTGGTTGGCCTATTTGTCCTCGCCTCGTTTGGCAATATAAAATTTTATCACAGTGTAGGTGTGTGCAATTCTATAGAGTGGCGATAAAATTGGTGAAATCGTCAGTCTACTATATCGCTCGGACCAATCAGATGATGAACCAATGGACGGGAGTTTTCTCCCGTCTCGTGGACCAATCAGATGATGAATGCGCGTTTCCACTCGGCAGACAAAAATAGTCTGAGTCACGTTACGACTAGCTTTGGTCACATGAAAAAGTTACTATTGCTCACTCTACTCTTATACTTCCTCTATGATGGAACTTCCCTGCCGGAATTCGAAGTACCCTAACGATGAAACTTATCTATAGCATTTTCAGCAAGAAGCATCCTATACTTAATCAGAGAATTTTTATAATCAGGTCGCATTTATCATTCAAACGCACTTGCCCCACCTCAGGCTATATAAATTTCCCGTGGTACCAATGTTGAAATTAATAAAATTGCGGATTTTCAAATCACCAACATTGAATTCTCGTAGAAGAATCCTCACTGGTTCACTTATTACGTTTTGGACTTTAACTATAGGAAGTTAATTTATTCGTGGATGTTTCGAAAATAAAGTATATTTTTAATTAAACTATTACCTATTTTCAACAATTTGGGCAGGGTTGCCATTTTTTTTAACAAAAGAAAAAAAATGAGGCCTTCTGATGGTCACTTTACGCATTTTTAAGGTTACATTTAATGCAGAGGAAAGTAGAATAACCTATAAAGGCAAAGATGGAAGAAACTGTCACAAGTGCTGTCGTTGGATTTCAGACACAGCAAAGATAATTGTCCTAGGTCGAGTGCCTCTGATATTGGTTTAAGCGGGTGTAAATAAAAGACCTGCATTGGATAGGACGTCTTAAAATTGCTAAATTACTTATATTTGTGTCTTTGATCTTTTTTGAATGAGGGTGAAATGAAATATGTAGTGTTTTTGTAAAAAAATGTACGAATATAAAAATTTTAAAGGATTTAAAGCAAGCATTCAGGTTTCTACAGGCCCTTGAAAACGAATGTGACAAATCAGGTCCTTTGAAGGCTTTTTAAGCCCGTGTGAACCCCATTCACTTTATAGAACTCATGAAGTTATTGTTATTTGAATCTATTTGATTATATTAACAATAACTTCATGAGAAGAATTGAATTGAATCTATTTGATATATTACTATCCTATTGAATTTGAATCTACAACGTTCTATCACATGCTATATCTTTCATATAGCATGTGATAGAATGTTGTGCTTTCTGGTATACAAATAACTTAGAGACAAAGATTTAATAACTTACAGATTTAATTTAATTGTCCACATATTAACCCTCCTGGTGGTTGTCTTGGCGAGGTGTCTGGTCATTAACAAAATTAACCAGATTTTGTTGAACGTGATATCTCGTCATCAGAAGAAAACACGATCATGATTATTAGAAGAAAACTGAACAGATCTTGATCTCGTCATCATTAAAAAATTGGTAATATCATGAAGACGAGATATCTCGTTATTACAAAATTGGTCAGATCTCGATGGACGATAAATCTCGTCGAAACCACTTGGAGGGTTAATGCATGTACCATTTGATTCCATTTTAATATCAATTAACTCTTTTCCTCAAAACTATTATTCTTCGGTTTTGACCCCGGAAGTCACCAATAACTCGTTGTGTTGCTTCAGTGCGACGTAAAAAAACTACCTACCTCAGAATTATTATAACATTCCAACCAAAATAACATTTTCATTAATTGTAAATGGTTCGACTTTTACTTTCTTTCATAAAGTGCCACTGAATAGAAAAATTCCTTAAACGACACAATCATGCTCTTGGTGAAAACCATCGCAAATTAATGGCAGAACTCAAAGAGGGATTAAGCTGTTATGCACAAAGTTCTGAGATTTAAATAAAATATCTTCATCTGCATTGCTAAGTGAGCTCAACGAATTCTTACCGAAAGCCACTCGAAGCTTATTGAATCACTTAAGATGTCCTGCTGTGAGGGGAAGTTAAGCTCTTTCATTTATGCATGGGCAAAAAAACTCAAAACGCCACATTAAGATTAGATAAAATCGAACTGAAAGGGATTTTCAGTAAAACCCGTGTAAAGATAGAAACAGTTATCAGGTGTTATGTAAGTGTTTGCATCACGTCGTTAAGTAAAAGCAGCATTTTATTTTCAGCTATTCCGTACTTTTAGAATTTTTTAATGGCTTGAAGTATTTAGGGAAACTATATTCGGAGTTATAAGTCATCGAATAAAAAGTGAAGCTTCTCTAGTGAATTTAATTAAATTCTTAGCAGCTATTTGTGGTAATCACGTGTGAAGGATCGTGAATGAGAACCTTTTTCTGCCAAACTAAATGTAGGTGATGGTAGTGAATTTTGTGGCGGAATGTACATCCTGTACGTATTCGGAATGTGATGTCACTTGGTTTGTTTTTCGAATACGATTTTAGCACATCGTTGGTAGAAAGTCTAAAGAATGAATTCTGAATCTATGTATGATCGTTTATTAGTCAATGTCGTTAGATTAAACGCCAAAACGTCGATGAACTACATTCTAAGGTAAACCTGATATCTATAATCTGCAATTGGGTACCAGAATCACAAGTATTTTATAAGGATGTTCACAATGGAGACATTATAGTGTGGTTCCAACAGGATGACAGTCGACCTTGGGTAAGTCAGTTTTTGAAAAGGTGTAGAAGAAATCTGCTATACGCAAAAGCATGAATAGCGAACGTCGTGGATAATTTTCCCCTGCCAACTCGTTACACTGATAACGAAAAACTTAGAATTAGAAACCGGGCTAAACACTCCAGGTGTGGAAGCGCTTTGTTTACGTTTCAACCTATCACCTAATTCAACCGTCCTGGTGGTTGGCTTGATGAGGTATCTCGTCATTAGCAAAACTGACCAGATCTTGATTGACGAGATACCTCGTCCATGAAGATCTCGTCGTCTCTTGTCATTAGAAGATTGACCGGATCTTGATCTATTCATCACCAAAAAAATTGGCAATATCTTCGAGGTAACTCGTCATTGGCAAAACTGGTCAGATTTTTAGGGATGAGATATTTCGTCGAAGCCGCTTGGTGGGTTAAAGAGTAGAATCGTTCAAAACTCGACTGCCAACTCACTGGAGCCGGTCTATATGAATGACAATTATTACGATACTCAGGCCGTAGATTACAATTAGCTAGTATATTTACAGACACGCTTATCTAAAGTACATTTGAACGATTATCAAATATTAACCCATCGTTGTTTACCTAAGCTACATAGCTACAATATTTTTCAGATGTGCGTCCCTCCAACTTCATCTACACAGAAGCAAGTCTAAATCGAACCGCTTCTTCGGAAAAGCAGCATGCCATGCGTAACTCTCATTACTCCAGACGTCGATATAATGCTGATGGAAATAACAAGGCCCGAAACGATTATTTATGAAGAATCTTTTACGGTGCATTTATTTTTTTCCTCCGCATGCTCCCCTCACGGTGAGCAAGGGGAGGAGCAAGTTAATCCCCGTTTCGCGTGGCCTGCCCCAGCAGTGTTATTTCGGGAGATCGGGTCTCTTAATAGCTCGACAAACCATAAGGACACTGCTTACATCCGTCCAGAATGAATAATAACCGGAGGGAGAAAAACGCGATGAAAAATAAATGAAGTCATCCAGCTTTCGTTTCTTTCTCTGCAGTGCAATTGAAAATGACGCCTTGGAATGGGGGAAATGAAGTGTCTGGAGAGCGATTTAGGTCCTGTGTGATGTTTTAATTGAGGTTTTTGGTGACCAATCGACTGGGTTAATCTTCCGTGACGTGGGTGTTTCTTTGTCTTGATGATTTGTGTAATTTGTTCTGATGAGACAAAACGCTGAATATTTTTTGAGATTATAATAGTCAGATTGTATCACCGCTTTTGGGATTACATAAAATTTTTTCCGTGTAATGCCAAAAGCGTGATACAACCTGACTATCATAATATGGAGAAAATACTAGAAAAAAAATTTTAACGTGAGACTAGGAATTGGGTAAATGAAGTGTCTGGAGAGCGATTTAGGTCTAATGTGATGTTTTAATTGAAGCGTTTGGTGACCAATGGACTGAGTTAATCTTCCATGACGTGGGTGTTTCTTTGTTTTGATGATGATTTATGTAATTTGTTCTGAGGAGGCAAAACGCTGAATATTTTTTGAGGTTATGATAGTCAGATTGTATCACTCTTTGGCATTATATATAAACTTTCTGTGTAATGCCAAAAGCATGATACAAATTGACTATCATAATAATATGTTTTAGAGAGAAAATACTAGAGAAGAATTAAAAACCGTACTAGCAATTGAAAAGACGCTTAGGAATGGGGTGAATGAAGTGTCTGGAGAGCGATTTAGTTCCTGTGTGTTGTTTTTATTGAAGCTTTTGGTGACCAATGAACTGGGTTAATTTTCCGTGACGTGGGTGTATCTTTGCCTTGATAATGATTTGTGTAATTTATTCTGAGATAAAGAGCTGAATATTTTTGAGATTATTATGATAATCAGATTTAAGATTTTATTACCATTTTAACTATTATACTGGTGGAAGTAGGTAGAACTAGTGCAAAAACTGGTCAAATCCATTACTGGTGCAAGCTATTTTATAGAAGAACTAAACGAAGTGATTCCTGTTCCGGCAACTCCTTGTTTAAATCTTTATGCAGAACTATGGACAATTAATACTGCTTTAATTCTTTCTCTCTCCTTGAATGATATATGTATTCTGACCTATATGTATTCTGACAGACTCCAGGGCTGCCATTCACTGTCTTTGCCAGCATAAACCAGGAAATTACTTTTGAGAATTGAGGAAATTGGACAGCTTCTTGTCAAATTAAAAGACAAAGGCATCCTTTTGCAGTTGGTTCCTGCGCATTACGAAGTGTATGGCAATAAAATGGGTTATAAATTTTGCTAAATTGTCAATAACAATTGGCGCAGTTCCTTGTCATGAGAGAGGCTCGATCACTTTTGTGTACTTTATGATGGAACTGGATTGGATCATCATCTTTTTCAATTCCAGAGTGAGCCTAATGACCTCCATCACTTCTAAAATATCCCTAGAGCAATTCCCACTTTCCTATTGAAGCCAGAATAGGCTACATTGTAACTCAAGCTTACTTGAATCGTTTTCAACTGGCTGACTCCAACCTTATTTGCCTTGATGAGGAAGATACTTTGGAGCATATCTTGTTCGATTGCACTGGAGAGAACTTTTTACAATTCCGGTTAAAGAAAATTTGCTATTCATCTTCTTTTCTTACTGTTTTTTCTAGTGTTCATTTTATATATATTGCCTTGCTGGTTTATAAAATACTTAGTGAAATCATAGTCAATACGCCAGACTCATGGATTAAAATTAATGTAATGATAATCAGATTGCTATCACGCTTGCGACATTTAATAAAAGTTTTTCTGAGACTTGTTTTAGAGAGAAGATACTAGGGAAAAATGAAAACGGTCTAGCTCTAGTTTCGTTCATCACCAGCAACTGAAAATGACGCCTTGGAATAGGGAACATGAAGTGACGAGAGAGACTTGATCCGGTGTTGATTGAATTTTGGGTTTTAGGGAAAGGTCCGGAAACGGACTAGCTGCACCATTGCTTTGGTGCGATGTTTTAATTGGAGCAGTTGGTGGCCAATGGATATGTGGGTTAAAATCAAGTGACATGGGTCTTGATAGTGATTTCTGTAATCGTTTCTGATTAGACAAAACGCTGAATATTTTTATGAGATTATGAGAGGACTGTGGTAGTCAGTTTGAATCAAGGGAATGAAATCTTCGTTACTAAGAATTGTTGCTTTCTGCATTGCATATAACCTTATCTGAGCTCGCATTGCGTTCGGGGAATAAAATACTAGGGAAATTTAATGTAAATATTTAGTCACCGTTTCTTTCTTTGATAGCCATTGAAAATGACGCGCTTATCAGAGATTTGATTCGCAATAGAAATAACGTGATGCTTCATCAGGTCATTGCCAAAGCACATACAAATACGGCCTTTTTATCAATGCGGTAGGTAGTTAAGTAACATCGGACTGGAGCAAGACATGGGCTACTGGCGATGGCCGGGATTCATCCCGAAGATCCAAAGTACAGATCCAAGGAAAAGATCCAATGACAACGCCTAGTAATTTTGAACCATGGTCAGATGACTAATCACTCGTGACCTGGCACCCCACTCTCCAAACTTTCACACCACGCAAATGTGAGAACATTTGAGGCCACGACAGATTTAACATGCACCAGCCTCCGTGTACATGACGATCTTTGTCTGCACCGAGTTTCGAACTTGAAACCCTCCGGTTGCTCATTCGTTTCTCTTCCAACTGGCTACTATGGCCCTTTTTTATCGTTGCATGTGAGATTGTTATTTTTAATTTAAATAGAACTATCAGTATTAAGTAAAATAGTTTCAAATAAACTGGAATTGAAAATGTTTTTCAGGATAAAAGTTTATCAATTGTTTCAGAAGTATTAATCAAATTGTATTAGAGTTACAAAAACCCACAAACATCGTCAGCTTAGACAAGAAACTGATTAACTGACATTTTTCGGAGACACTAAATGCTTATTTTCATGATGAGGAGAAATACATTTTCGTATTGTAATCTGTTCAAAAGATATATTAACACTGTCAAAATGCTTATAATTTATATTTTGTACCTAAAAGCTAATAGTTATTCTTTAAACAGTTGTACAGTAAAACAGTCTTTGTCAGTTAATGAATTTATGTTCTAAGCCGACGATATATAGTTTCATTCTGATTATTATTATAATATCTTAATCTCCAGTAATAGGACTTATTAAAAAATAAAGTTTTATTACCTTTTTAAAAATACACACCTTTTAAATAAAACAAATGTGTTTCATTAAATATATACGAAGGTATAATTGTTGGGCCTAATACATTATTAATAAGTCTATTTATATTTCTCTGTTTTTAATTGTTAATATGCATTGTAAAAAGAAAAATAAATACGTTTACAAAGATTTACAACAAATTCAATTCTATTAGTATGTTAAAATATAACGAATATATCACTTAATGCAGCGATTAATGATAATATTCAAACGCATGCGGCAAGACATCTCAAAAACTTCCCCAGCGTTTATCCTTAAAGTACAATTGTACCATATCCCGAAAACTATGCATAACTACTATATAAGATCGTTGAAATGTTCGTTTTCATCAAAAACAAGGAGGAACTTTTTCTTCCTTTAAAACCTTAAATTAAGATTTCTGCTTTCAAAAGAAAAGAAAATTCAAGGAATGAAAATGAAATTTCTTCCTTCCCTTTTTATAATTAAAATTCCTTGTGTGTAAAGTAAGAGAAATATAAATATTTCCCTTTTAGATTGCGGTTTATTCCAAACACGTACAAAAAGAAAATCCAAATATCGCTGATCTATAGTCTAATGAATCCTGAAAACAGGGGAGCCTAAAAGTTTGCGCAAAATAAATTGATGCGATTTATTTAAAGCGGGTTTTATTTACTGTGTGAATTTGCGCAATGTCTCCGCACCCACTTTTACCTATTCATTTTCCCTATGGTCTGGAAAATTAAAAACACGGAATGAACGTAAGTAAATTTTAGAATATATTTTAATATTGACTGGGAATGATTTTGTTCTTTACAATCTCGGAGTAATAAAATGTAAATTTATTTCTGCCGTGGGTGCAATAAAGTTTCCAATCAAAACATCTTAATAGAGGCTGTTTTTTAAATCGGAAGTTAAAGTTTAATTTAATTGTTCATTTTGTAATTTCTTAGTTGGTTTTCAAAAGATGGGTAAACTTTTCAAAAATTGTTTTACTTTTTCATTTTTGAGGGCACTTTGTGGTAGGTAGATAGTTAATTAACGTCACACTGGAGCAACACAGCGGGCCATTGGCGACGATTCGGGATCAATTCCGAAGGGAATTATACAAGTACAACCGCATCGTAAATTTGAACCATGGTCAGATATAACACCTGAGCTACTCTACTCTCCAAACTTCCACACCACGCCAACGTGAGGACATTTGAGGCCACGACAGATTTTACGTGCACCAGCCCCCATGAACACGACGGACTTTGGCTGGACCGAGTTTCGAACTCGCAACGTTCCGGTTGCTGATCCTTTACTCTCCCAACTGGGCTACCGGGCACTTTGTGGATAAATTGACACAGTTTATTTAATTTGCATTGTTGATTTATTCTTCTCAATCTCAAGCACTTAAGAGATAAATAAGACTTTTCCAATGAATTCTATGTAAAATCGATTAAGTCGGACGTTGTATGCCAGATTATGCAAAATATAAATCGATTTAGTAAAAATATTGAATATATAATTGTGTATAAGACTACCACTGTACAGATGCAATATTCCAAGCGATAGACGGGCCTTGTTGGAAGAGTAACAGATTAATTAGCAACAGGAGGGTTGAGAGTTTCAAAGGCGTGTACGATGAGGCTGTTGTACGTTGAATCTGCAGTGCCCTCAAATGTCCTCACGTTGGTGGTGTGGAAGTATGGGGAATAGGGTACCAGTTCAGGTATTGCCACGTCATCTGATCTGACCGTGGTTCAAAATTACGAGGCGATGTCCACGGATCTTTCTCTTCCGGATTGATCCGGACCGTCATCCATAGCCCTTTGTGTTGCTCCAGTGCGACGTGAATTCAACTTCTCCCCAAATGATAGACAAAATCTGGAGTGTGAGATTATGCTGGAATACTTTAGACGTTTTTACAATTCTAATTGCACATCCCCTCCAAATCCATATATGCATGAGATATATTTTCTGCCAAGCTAAATGTAGGTGGCAGTAGCGTTTCTACGGCGATGCGTATTTCCAGTCAGTTTACTTGTTTTTCAAGTACGGTTTCAGCACTTCGCCAATAAAAACTCGAATGAATGAATTCCGAATTTTTTCATAAGTGATTCGTCAGCACTAATTAAATTGAACGCCAAACGTTGCGAAAGCCAGCTATGGATTGCATTTTAAGGTAACCCCAATAAGCGGCATGCGAGAGCCTTTGGACTGCAGAATTAAAACCGCAGAACATCTGGTTTGCTGACATTGAAACTCTATTTCACTAATGTACGTGGCATAGAAATATTATGACTTATTGGGAATGACAAAAAATGGTTATCAACAATATAAAATCAACCACTACATTATTCATTCGGTTATTTTTTCTACCCTATTCAAATGAGCTTGATTTAAACTAGGGAGATCTATGAAACTTTTCTAAGCGCTATGAAATAGTTTAATGCTGAGATTATCTAATGAAACTCATCAGCTGTCTGATGAGAAAAGACAACGAGAAATTTGGAAGATTTCTATAAGTAATAAGCCAGAAAAGAAAATGTAAGAGGGGACATGAATATAGCTTCAGACTTCAAAATATACCGATATTACTTTTGATCAGTGGTGAGTAAACGTTCAGATTCTAATTGTGATAGTACGACTGAGGTGCACACTTTTTCAATGCACTTTTAATAGAAATTAGAATCAACACAGTAAGTATACGAAATGTTGCTTAATATTTGTGATTAATTTAATTTCATTTGGAGGTTTGAAATATGCATATCGATTTTACATTATAAATTAATTTAATTAAGGTATTAGAATCAACACATTAAGTATACGAAATGTTGCTTAATATTTGTGATTAATTTAATTTCATTTGGAGGTTTGAAATATACATATCGATTTTACATTATAAATTAATTTAATTAAGGTATTAACCCTTCAAGTGGTTTCGACGAGATAGCTCTTCCATAAAATTTACCTGACCATTTTTGCTAATGACGAGATACCTCGTCATCAAGATATTGCCAATTTGTTATGATAATACGACCAAGATCTGGTAAATTTTTATTGATAATAAGACCAACATTTGATAAATTTTCTTTTAATGACGAGATATCTCGTTCATCAAGATTTGATCAGTTTTGCAAATGACAAGATACCTTGTCAAGCCAACCAAGCACCAGGAGGGTTAAATGTGTATAATGACTGCCTTCAAAAGAAAAAAGAGCAATTAAGAAACTTTAGAGCAGATGCTATGTGCATGTCCTTCTTTTTCCAATATATCTTGTTAAGAAAACGGTTACATTACTTAAAATAAATTGGATTAGATAAATGACATTTTAATGGCCACCTACAAAAAGTAACTGTTTCTGGATTCCTTACTTATATTATGGTTGTTTGAAAACAAATTAAATTAGCATTTACTGCAACATGTGGATTTAAAAAATCGGAATTAAATATTCATTTGAAACTGAGTTCGGTTCTATTTTATATGTCAAAGGCTGCTTTTGTTTCTGACCTTAATTGTTTTTGGTTTCCTTAAGTGTATCTTGTATACGCATTTTCAACTTTAAAAGCATACCATGGAGGAGTTAAAACATATTAATCTATTTAAATATGGTTAGAAAGTGTAAAAGTCATATTTTTTCATTAAAGCCATATTTTTTCATTCCTATAAAAATCAAAGAAAAAAATTGCGATTTACATTTTTAGATAAGGTTAAGTGTGAGTAAATAGTATAGAAAAAAATAACTTTCAATATATTTTTAATTGTAATTTGGTTTTGATACTTGATTCTGAAAGCCTTTTTTTAACATGTGTGACTTCGTCATCTGACCGTGGTTCAAAATTACTTGGTGTTGTCCTCGGATCTTTCCCTTCGGGTTTAATCCCGGACAGTCGCCAATAGCCCGTTTTCTTGCTCCAGTATGACGTTAATTAAATACCTACCTACCATTTTTTAAAAATTATTCCGATCCTTTGAAATATTCACAGTTTTTTTTTTACATAACAGTCAGAAGTTTGTTCTGGGCAAAGGAGAATTTGATTTTCTTACTTGGATGTCATTTCCATTGGAGTAATAAGGCAGTTTTGTCTCGACAAGCTATCTCGTACTTAGCAAAATTGACCAGATATTGGACGAGATATCACGTCTAAACGCTTGGAGAGTTAATGCTCAAAGATTAAATCAGCAAAAGAGGTTTACCACTCTCACGAGATCATTATGTTTAATAACAAGTAAAGGCCACTAAGAGCTTATGTGGTCCCAACGGGCCAAAGTACAAGTGCACGCAATACTATCTGTTTCGTCCTTAATATGTTGTTGGGGATAATGCATTATCGTAAGCTTTTAACAGGTGGTGTATAAGATAGGATAGGGAAATCTAAGGAATATGAAAATTGGTAATCGATGGTTTAGAACACGAACTCATTAACTGACATTTTTTGGATACTAAATGCTTATTTTAATCAGCATGTGAAACGATGGGTAGTTTTTATATAAGGGCACCATTTTGTTTGAGAATAACTTTTAAATCAAACATTTTTAATTTAAATTTGTTACATACTGTTTACTAAAATAATGACCGCTGGCAATTTTGAATGGAGGTATTATTGGACCATTTGTTTTAGATACCAATAGATGGAAGTAATATTCCATGACGTAGGTGCTCCTTTGTCTTGATAAATGATTTGTGTAATTGGTTCTGATGAGACAAAACGCTGAATACTTTTAGATATTATAAGTCTGACTATTATAATAGCTGATATTATAATAGTCAGATTGCATCATACATTCGGCATTTAAGATGACATATTAACTTTTCTGAGGATGCCTTGTTTTAGAGAGAAAATGCTAGGAAGGAAATGAAAACGGTTGTTCTAGTTTTGCTCTTTGCCAGTAATTGAAAATGATGGCTAGGAATGGAGGAGATAAAATGTCTGAAGAGAGATTTGGTCCCGTGTCATGTTTAATTGAAGGTTTGGTGACCAATGGATTGGGTTAATATCTCATGATGTTGGTGTTCTTTTGTCGTAATAATGATTTGTGTAATTGGTTCTGATGAGACAAAACGATGAATATTCTTTGAGATTATGACAGTCAGATTGTACCACGCGTTCTATTTTTACGATTTCTTTCTGCCAGAAATTGAACGACAAGGTTTACAGCACTCGTGGTTTTAACAAAATGGAACCTGTCATACAATTTGTGCAACTATTTGAATTCTAAAGACCGCATTTTCCTTGTCGAATAAAGTTTCGTGATGTCGTTTGTCCCCCTCGTTCCTGATTTGACCACGCAGGATTTTCTCTATGGGGCTACTCAAAGGAACAAGTCTACTCCAACAAGCAGACAATGATTCATCAACTTAAGCACAACATTCGTGAAAAAAAAACAGGAAATGTGTGCTCAAACATATGAGAAATGTCATCAAAAGAGTTGTATTTACAACGCGGGCAGAGGTAGTTGTTTGGTCGGTGTCCAAATTACGTGCAACTCAATAAGTATTACCCATAGACCATAGTAAGTCCATAGCAAAATTGTCCTTTACATTAAAAAGACGTCGTATTGTAATCCGTTTAAAAATATATAGCACTTTAAAACGTTAAATTTTATTTTTTAATATAAAAACTAATAGTTTTTAAACAGCTGTACAGGGATGCAATGTTTTGTCAGTTAATATGAGTGGGATTGCTCGAAGCTGGTGATATATCCTTCAAATTGATGGAATATATAGAAAATAATAAAACTATAACCTATATTTTATTAGACTGAAAATATTACAGCATGTATTGTTGTTAACTGTGGAAAAAGTTCTATTATTCAAGTAGGGAAGCTTAAGTAATACAGATTGAAGTTCAGCGTAAATTCCCAAACAGCAATGACACAGCTATGTTGATTTAAATAATTATTTTTAAGCGTCGATGTAAGCAACAGTATACCTTTTCGACTAAGATTATCTTAACAATTTTTAACTATAAACCTAATAACAGAGACAATTTAGGTAATAAATAATTTTATAATTATTAAATTAAGCGTTGCTAAGAGGACAATTAGACCGCGGTTGAAAGAGCAATAGATTAGCAACCGGTGGGTTGCGAGTTCGAAACTGTCCAGCCAAAGACCGTCGTTTACACAGGGGCTGATGCACGTTAAATCTGTCGTGGCCTCAAATGTCCTAACGTTGGTATAGTGTGGAAGTTTGGAGAGTGGGGTTTCAGCTCATGTTTTGTCTCGTCATCTTACCGTGGATCTTTCCCTTCAGGATTGATCCCGGATCGTCGTCAATAGCCCACTGAGACGTTAATTAACTCTTACTTGATTACCTTAGCAATTTTTAACTATAAACCAAACGAGAGAGACAATTGAGTTGATAATTAATTTAATAATTAATAAATTAAGCGTCTCTAAGAGGACAATTCTTAATATATTTCGCGGAATAATTTAAATAATTATCGAAATAATTTATCGAAGAAACTGAAAAACTACAGTAAAATTGCCGCCATCCGAATTTTGAGGTGGAGCAAGTGCAATCTCGGGGTAAGTACATCCTTTGAATATTTGAATATAAAACGTGTGTGTGATTAAAATAGGGTCTGCCACCTGCTGTAAATGTTTGAAGGGATCCTATAGATTAGTTTCATTGTTAGAGCACTTCGAATTTCGACAGGAAAGTTGAACAGACGAAAGTGAATGAATAAATTGATTTGTTCTTGCCCTACTAACAATACAATCACATTGCTAACAATAAAACATCCCATGGTATACACTTGCCCCATTATGTAGGGCAAGGGCGAGCACTCGAAATAGCACTGGAAAAGTATTTTTTAATTATATCTATGGGTAAGTTTAAATAGCTGCCATAATAGTAAACCGACTGGGAGTATGTGGTAAAAATGTGGATACTTTTAAAAATTACCTGGACAGAATAAGTGGTTTAAATTGAACTTTGAATATTTGTATTCGCACTTTCTCCGCCTCACTCTAATGAACTTTGTTCCATTAATTGCTTTTATTTTTAACAGTAGGTAGGTAATTGAATTAACGTCACACTGAAACAACACAACGGGCTATTGGCGACGGTCCGGGATCAATCCCGAAGAGAGAGACCGAGGACAAGGCCTCGTAATTTTGAACCACGGTCAGATGACGAGGTCAAACCTGATCTGGAACCCCACTCTCCAAACTTCCACACCAAGCCAATGTGAGGACATTTAAGGCCACGACATATTTAATCTATACCAGCCCCAATGTACACGATGATCTTCGGTTGGATTCAGTTTCGAACTCGCAACCCTTGGATTGCTAATCCGCTACTCTTCCAACCGGGCTACCACTACCCCTATTTTCAACGAATACTGCACTGCTGCTGTCATTTTGGATGACAGATATGCTCAGACTATGGAAGTATTAACACCCTATAAGAATTGAAAGTTGAAGATTGATGTCGTTTGATTTATTTATTTCGTTTAATTAATTTGATTTCAAGTTTACTTCATAATGTTAATGGGACCCTTGTTAAAACGCCCTTGGATTGCTAATCCGCTACTCTTCCAACCGGGATACTACTACCCCTATTTTCAACGAATACTGCACTGCTGTTGTCATTTTGGATGACAGATATGCTCAGACTATGGAAGTATTAACACCCTATCAGAATTGAAAGTTGAAGATTGATGTCGTTTGATTTATTTATTTCGTTTAATTAATTTGATTTCAAGTTTACTTCATAATTGTTCCGTTGGATGGGATTCGTTAATGGGACCCTTGTTAAAACGCCCTAACGAAAGTTTTACTAATCCCAGGTGGATGCTCATGCAAATTTCAGTCAAACTGAAATCTGGAGTAAGAGAAGAATTGTTTTAATGAGCTTTATAAAGTAGGTGATAGTTAGGAGACTCCCTAATCGAGGACGAACTAATTTAATTAAATTTGGATTACTATAAAGTAATTTGAAGTTTGATTAAGATGTTTAATTAATTTGAAGTTAGGTTTTAAAGTTGGGTTGTGCGTCTCAGTGTGGTTTTGTTCGCCTTTTGTATGGCATTATGTAATAATTTATACCGATTATTCATATATAGCTAAATTTATGATGAGTCTATTTGAATGGAATATTATTTTACGAATGTCAAGTCTCCAACAAACACTATGGAACAAGTTCAAATTCCCTTTTCAACAAACTTTTTTCTAGGTCCCTTGGAGTTCGTAAAAAAAGCGTGGACTGCACGTTCTTTGAGTAGTCTTTAATTTTAAAATGAGTTTAGGTGTTTATTCTTTAATTTAAAAAAGTATAGTATGGTTAAAATTTAAGCAGCTTGACTTTTTACGTCGGTTGAATGATGTTGTGTGACTATACTGAGATTCATAAAGCTCAATCAGAATAGTGTCTAGATCTTCATTTTAGCAAAACCTAATTGTACGAATGCCAAATTCCAACCAAGTGCCATATAAGATTCAATCCTATTTATACCTAACTCTATTTTTAGGAACTTTTTATAGATCCTTTGGGGTTCCCAAAAGGGAGTACCAATTGTATGTCTTTTAAATAATTTTTACATTTAAAAATAATTTAAAATATTCATTATTTAATTTATTTTTATGAATTTAAAATATTCATTATTTAATTTATTTTTATGAATTTAAAATATTTATTATTTAATTTATTTTTATGAATTTAAAATATTCATTATTTAATTTATTTGTCGTGTGTTTAAATTTAAACAGAACTATTATTTGTCGATTGAATGGTATTATGTGACGTATAATTGAATGTCATATAGCTCAATAAAATACAGTCTATTTTCATTTTAACAAAATCTCATTTCATGAACGCATCCCAATCAAATGTCACAAATGATTCAATTACATTTATACATAACTTTTTACATTTAATAATATTTTCCTAGGTCCCTTGTGGCTCTTAAAAAGTATCGCTTTAGTGTTCTTTTAATAACTTTCAATTACAAAATGAATTAAAATTTAATATTGATTACTTAATTTTAAATAAGTATTGTATTGCTTAAATTTGAGCAGCGTGACTTTGTTCTTCAGTTGAATGATAATGTGTGTGATACATATAGAGATTATTATTGCTGAATCAAAATACAGACGATCCCCTTTTTAACCCTCCAAGTAGTTTCGACGTGATACCTCGTCCATTGAGATCTGACCAATTTTGCTAATGACAAGATATCTCATCATCAAGATATTGTCGATTTTTTATGATTATGAGATAAAGATCTGGTTAGTTTTCTTTTAATGACGAGATATCTCGTCCAGCAAGATCTGGTCAGTTTTTTTAATAAGATACTTCGTCGAGACGACCACCAGAAGGATTAACGAAATTTAATTCCCGAAAGCATACGAAAAGCTCATTTACATAGTCCCAAACAAATGCCATAAAAGATTCAATTATATTTATAACTAATTTTCTATCTTTACAAACATTTTCCTAGATTTCTCGTGGTAAAAAAGAGCATCGATTGAATGTTGGTTTAACAATACTTAATAACATGATCTAAAATGTTTATTATTTCATTTTAACTGTCGTATGGCTATTTGAATTTAATCATATGTAAGCTACGTTCTTATTTTGACCAACTTCCTGGTCCTATTTAAAAATGTTTTACGACACAAGTTTATCCTTTGTTTCAATTAAGGTTATTAGGCATTTATATCTGCCCCACTCATGCAGATTTAATTACAGATATCCATAATAATGCCTTTCCTTGCGCTTAGTCTCTACTGCCACCATGCGAATTTGAAATCATCCATGCAAATCATGAGATCCTAATTAGGCGTATTTGCCTCGTGGGGCCCTTAAATATCATATGCAAAAGCTTTTAAGTACCGGAGCATGGATACTTGAAATTTATTTTTAATGACATTTTGAGTGCTTTGTTGCTGAATGTGTGTCTAGTATCAAGATACTATCTAGTTATTAGTTTAGGTAGCTTTCTCTACCAAGTTAGATGTAGGTAGTGGTAGTGTTTTTGTGGTGGAGCTTATTTCCTGTAAGTATTCCGGAAATGACGTCCCTTGGCTTGTTTTTTAATACGATTTTCATCACGCCACAATTAAAAATTCCAAAGAATGATTTCTGTATTAATAGACGAGAATTAATCGGTCAACATCAATTAAATTAGCCTTCAAGGTGTTTCGACGAGATATATCGTCCAAGATCTGGTCAATTTCGCTAATGACAAGATATCTCTTCGAGATAAAACTACTCTATTATTCCGAGAAGGAATTAATATCTCAGTAGGAAAAAAATTATTCCTTTCCCAGAACTAGTGGTAAACTTTCCTTGTTATGGACATACGTCCATCGACGTTGTCTGTCTTGTGTCTGGAGCAGCATGGTCAAATATGGCCCTTGCACCGCCATAAAACCCAAAAAATTAACCAACCCAGAACTGGCGACATATTGGAACAGGTTTTTGCACCAGGGGCTGGCCACTACAGGGCAATTTTCGACGCAGAGATAAACCACCAAGAAGGTTAAGCACCAAGCATCCTCCAAACGTCAATAAACAACATTTTAAGATAATTCCAATATGTATCAAGCGAAAGCATTTGGGCACCGTAAGTAAAATCTGTTTTTCTTCCCTGATTTGTTTTGTTTGTTCACACTGAAAATCCCTATCTTAGGAACATTACCACCATTATAGTATTGAAACCTTGAACATTGGGATACCAAACAAAACCCAAAATGTACTTTTTGAAGGTTGTTTATTTGTATCACAAGTACCCCACACTAGGGAAGGAGGGTCGTTGGTACAATTTCACAAGGTACCAAGAGTTAGGAGAGCGTAGCAAGTGTGTAATTATAACGTGAAATCTGTTTTCTAAGCTTAACCCTCCTGGTGGTTGCCTCAACGAGGTCTCTCGTCATTAGCAAAACTGACCAGATCTTGATGGACGAAACAACTCATCATTAGTAAAAACTGACCAGATCTTGATCTCGTGATCATAAAAAAAATCGGCATTATCTTGATGACGAGATATCTCGTCATTAGCAAAATTGGGCAGATCTTAATGGGCGAGATATCTCGTCGAAACCAATCGGAAAGTTAAAAGGTTAAAAATATTTTCATTGTGTTTATAATTTTAAAGCCGTATAAGTGTATAAATGAAAAGAAGAGGTGAAAATGTATAAATTGTGCACTTTAAGCAGTGATTTCTTCGAATAATCGCCTCGTAGATCTCTCAACACCAACATGAGCAAACATTAAGAACCAGGAAATTGGAATAATCCTCTTTTAAAAATAAAACATTTACATGCCACAGTTCAAGAAATGTGTTCGAGTCACCACGGTCCCGAGACGCTTTTCCGATTTTTATGAAAGATGATTCTGGCCGAATAAAACAAGAAAATCGAATTAAAACTTTCACTGATAGGGACTTGCTGAAGCGATTAGAAGGCAGCAGGTGATGAGCAAGTCACGAACTTCCTCGACAATGTTTGCTCGAGAATTGCTTATCTCATCCCTCCTGCATATGAATGAAGTTCTTTTTTAATAAAAATTGCGCGGAAATCGATACTAACACGACTTTATTTATATTTCTAGCGGTCTGCGTTCTCTATCCATATTCAGCGCTATTGAAGAACCACACTCAGAAAATATTCAGCGGATATTTGTTTTCTCCTGCACCCCAATCGGATTTTCTCTTCCTTAGTTCAACATAACAGAAAACTTTATGCTTTGGGGAAAAAAAGGCCTGTACTGCTCTGGCTGTACCTTAGTATTCCAATACATACTCTTCCCATCCCACGTTTCGGAGCGAGGAAAAAATATCGCTGAATCAAGAAATCGGGAAATTGAATCTGTTTTCCAAAAGCCCTGCAGCGGTCCGGTTTTTTTAATACTTTTGCTTCCTGTTCATTTTTTTGCTTGACTTTCTGAGTGTTTCATGAAGTCGGGAAATCGCAATTAAATTCTTATGGGACGATTGGTGGCCATTTCTTAGAGGAAAAATTTAAAGTAACTTTTATTTGTTTTTGTTGAGCTAATCAGAATAAGCTTCCCTGTGAGGTTTGTTTTGGGAATTCGCTCATGGAAAACTTCAGATTTCATAGGCATCCAGGGAGTTTTTAAAATTATTGGGTAGTTTAGAATTAAATTAGTAAATTATGGGGGTTATTCTTGAAAAAGCTATTAATTTTGATGAGTTCTAGACACCCAAGAGTTTAATAAACACCGGATTTGAAACGGATCAGGTTTTATTCCCAGATTGAATTTAAGAACTTCACATGCTCTCATGTCCTTCACATACTCCAACCCTTTGCACAATATTTGTTATCGCACGATAAATATCGTTTTGAAATTAATGTTGCGTGGATGGCAACGCCTCTTATGTCGTTTTATGTCCTTGAAAATTGTTTTTAGTATAGAGAAAAAGAAAACTTGACGACGCAGTTACGTCTGTCGGTTATTAAATTAGCAAAATTTGTGTGTGTTATGCTTTCTTATTTTTTTATCGAACCTTGAAAAAAACCGTCGCGTTGCTCAATATTAAATGGTGTCCGCGATTGGATTTTGAGATTCATTTTGATATTAATTTCGATTATATGAATCTGAATGTGAAAGTAGATTGTGAAAAACCTAACAGTGCTTTTACGAGGATTTTAACTCTCCTGGTGATTGGCTTGACGAGGTATCTCGTCATTAGCATAATTGACAAGATGGATTTGATGGATTGAAGACTTGATGAACAAGATACCTCATCCATCAAGATCTCGTCGTCTCTTGTCATTAGAAGGAAACTGACCAGATATTGATATCGGCAGCATCTTGATGACGAGATATCTCGTCGTTAGCAAAATTGGTCAGATCTTGATGGACGAGTTACCTCGTCGAAGCCACTTGAAGGGTTAAACTAAAGAATAAAGTATACAACTGAAACACATGGTCCTGATAAGAAAGCTTTGCAAGCATCTTATAACGCGTTATTGCAAAGAGGCTGCTGAACAAGAACAATATGCTAAACGTATACAATTGCTGTTGGATGACGATGAAGCTGATCTAGACAACCGAATGGAGATACCAGAAAGTTATTAAATCACATACACGCCAGGAATACATTGCAATGAAGACATAATTCGCAAGCAAAGAATTAGCGATAGAAATACCTGGATTGGTTCACAGGTATTTGAATATGCGAACATTTGCGCTTTTAAGTTTAAAAAATAACTAAACTCTTCTTATAATTATGAAAAAGGGCAGTGTGAAAAAATTGAATACTATCAGATATTTTTTAGTTTTACTAAATAAGGATAAAAATACCGTTCTGTAAATCTGTTTTATAATTTTGTGAATCATTAATTACTAGCGCAATAAATCGCATAAGTCTGTGTCGCTGCAATACATATTTAAGGAAATCCGAGTGCGAAAATTTAATACCTACTTTGTTTCTGACAAGATTAATAAACTTAATAACTTTTTAATTCTTTACTTACTTTTTTCTTCGAGAAGCAAATAATATCCTAATATTTGGATCAAATGCTATAAAGAGAATAAAACATTTAATTTTGCACTAGAACAAGGTAGAAATTAGTTACTTTATGTCCATTTTTGCTAAAGACGTGTTTATTTCTGGACGTCATGTGTACATTTCGACCACCTTTCTTCAAAAGTACATGGTTTAACACAAGTGGTTGTAGAAATCCGTTTTATAAAAAGACGCTTAAACATACAGCACAAAACCTTTTGAACCAAGACTGATAACTAATCGAATTTATTCGAAATATTTTTAAATTTTGACTAAGTTACTTATCAAATCAAAAATTACATTTCTTTTCCATGTTTCAAGTAAAATTACTTAGTTTTATTGAAAGCTGCACCCAATAGGCAAGTAACATCCTCATTCTAATTCTAAACACGTACGAGTGTACTTACGTATGCGTGGTCATGCAGTGGATGATAACGACCGTTTGACTATCTTGCGCTGCCTTCAGCAACCGAGTGTGAGTGCATGCAGTTAGGAAAATGAGGATAAGAGGCAACAAATTCGAGCTGTGATAGGAAAAGAAGCAGTGTCTGTTTTCACAGAGCTTCCGATTGTTGGTGGAAGTGATATGAATAGCATCGGCAATTCAGCTTCTCATCGTGGACTGTCCATCGAAGTGCTCGCAGATAAAGACGTGCACCATCTGAAATTTTCCAGAATCGCCATATGGATTGTATTTGAAAGTACACATGATCGCATCACGTCTACCTATCATCAATTTAGCAATACGCTTGAAAGACTGTAACTGTCTACCAAAACACCAAACAGTATTCCTTGGTGGTACACTGTTATATATACTACTGTATTTTAAGTTAATTTTTGTAGCGGTGGCTAAGCGTTTTTGCTAACTATACTTATACGTATAACCTATCCACTACTTAGTTTTCTTTGTTAACCTTCCTGGTGGCTGTCTTGTCAAGGTATTTCGCCATTAGCAAGACTGACCAGATCTTGATGAACGAGATATCTCGTCATTAGAAAAGAAAAAAGATCAGATCTTGATCTCGTCATAATAAAAGAAACTGCAATATCTTAATGACAAAATATTTCACTTGCAAAATTGGTTAGGTCTTGATGGACGAGATATCTCGTCGAAACCACTTTGAGGTTTAAGAGAGAACTTATTTTATGCAGAACTTAATATGTTCGTACGAAATATACATATACGTATATAATCTATCCACTACTTGATTTGCATTGTCAATCCTCCTGGTGGTTGTTTTGAAGCGGTATTCCGTCATTAGCAAAACTGAGCAGACTTTGATGGACGAGATTTCTCGTCATTAGAAACTTACCAGATCTTGATCTTGTCATCATGAAAAATTAGCAATATCTTGGTGATTATCTCATCAGTAGCAAAATTGGTCAGGTCTTGATGGACGAGATATCTCGTCGAAACCAATTGGAGGGATAAGGAAAGGTCTTATGTCGTGCGGAACTTATACGCTATTCGCTACTTATTTGATTTGTACTGTCAATCCTCCTGGAGGTTGTTTCGACGAGGTATCTTGTTATTAGAAAAATTGACCAGATATTGATGGACGAGGTATCGCATCGATACCACTTGGAGGGATAAAAAGTACTTTCTGTGACATATCACTTTCTTTCATCATTAAACATTTGAAGAACATAAAATAAAGAATAAAAATAACATAAGTTCGACTGCCCAGATCTTGACTGACGATTTATCTCATCATTAGAAAAAAACTGACCAGATATTGATCCCCTCATAATAAAAAATCGTCAATACCTTAATGACGAACTATCTCGTCACTTGCAAAATTGGTCAGGCCTTGATGGACTAGATGTATAGTCGATACCACTTGGATGTTTAAAGAAAGAACTTTCAGTGATAAATCACTTTCTTTCATCATTAAAGATCTAAAAAGCATAAAATAAAGAATAAAAATAATATAAGTTCGACTGCCCAGATCTTGACTGACGATTTATCTCATCATTAGAAAAAAACTGACCAGATATTGATCCCCTCATAATAAAAAATCGTCAATACCTTAATGACGAACTATCTCGTCACTTGCAAAATTGGTCAGGCCTTGATGGACTAGATGTATAGTCGATACCACTTGGATGGTTAAAGAAAGAACTTTCAGTGATAAATCACTTTCTTTCATCATTAAAGATCTAAAAAGCATAAAATAAAGAATAAAAATAATATAAGTTCGACTGCCCAGATCTTGACTGACGATTTATCTCATCATTACAAAAAAAATGACCAGATATTGATCCCCTCATAATTTATCTCGTCACTAGCAAAATTGGTGAGGCCTGTATGAACTAGATGTATAGTCGATACCACTTGGATGGTTAAAGAAAGAACTTTCAGTGACAAATCACTTTCTCTCATCATTAAAGATCCAAAAAACTTAAAACAAAAGAATAAGAACAAAACTCCGCGTTAATTCGTCAAACTTCCTTTTTCGAAAGACTTTCAGTCGAATATCTCCAACTCCGAGCGCCAAAACAAAGTGAAAAAGTTCGTTAATCCTGAGTACCAACAGCGTGAAGGACTCTCTCTGAATCGAAAGCTGACCGCAGCTTAAAATATAAAGTAAACGAAAGCAGAAGCCAAGAAAGGAAACGAAAAAATCACAGATAAAAAATTGAACTATCTATCTCCGAAAAGGAAAGTAAACTTTCCTCCTATCTCTTTGGAAATAATGGTACCCAGAAACTAACTTGATCGATATTGGTGAAACATATTTTAAGATATCCTCCGTTCCCTTTCGGTCAGAAGGGAGAATGAAGGGAAATAAAATGGGGGAGATTTCACGGATGCATCTATTTGCAATTTTCCCTTGAAGAAAAATTGTCACTCCCAGAAGATTTGGGCATCGCGGGCCATAAGTGGCTGTTTTTGCACTTTCTATGCAGCTATTTCTCGGATATAAGTGTTGGTGCGGGCGTTTTCTGATGCAACAATGAAACGCTTTCAAGAGAATATGAATGTGTGGGTGTGCTGTCTAGAAACGTCCTACTCGAACGTACTTATAGAAGATTCCGATGGTTTCATAAGAACTGGGATATCATCTTAAAATATGCGCATGTTTGCAAGAAGTGCAGGTGTTTTAAATAAGTTAGAGAGAAAAATTGTGTTTAACCATCACATTCTGATTTTATAAATGCGTGTGCAGTTTAGAAAGCTCCTATTTACAAACATTCTTATAAAAGATTCCCTATAGCTTTATAAGAACTAGGATATTATCTTAAAATATGCACATGTTTAAAAGAAGTACAGATGTTTCTAATAATTCAGCAAAACATTGCGTTTAAAAATCATATTCTAATGCTTATAAATATGTGTCGTGCTTTTTAGAAGGCCTGCTATTCAAACGTATTTATAAAAGATTCGGATGGATTCATGTGAACTTGGATATCATTTGAATGTATGCGCATGTTTACAAGCAGTGTAGATGTTTCTAATTTTGTGAAAAACTGTATTCAAACATTTTATTGCTTATAAAGTTTTAAAACTCACTCATGCTTATTAATGTATGAATGCGCTGTTTAAAAAGCTTCTATTCACATACTTATAGACGATTCCAATGACTTCATAAGAACTGGGATATCGTCTTAAAATATGCGCATGCTTGCAAGAAGTTCATGTAGGTAGTTAATTAACGTCGCACTTTAGCAACAAAACGGGGTATTAGCGACTGTCCTGGATCAATACCGAAGGGAAAGATCCAAGGACAACGTCTCATAATTTTGAGTCATGGTCAAACCTGAGCTGGCATCCCACTCTCCTAACTTCTTTACCACGCCAACGTGAACACATTTGAGGCCAAGACAGATTTAATGTGCACCAGACCCCTTGTACACAACGGCATTTGGTTGGACCGAGTTTCAAACTCGCAATCCTCCGGATTCTAATCTGTTTCGCTTCCAACTG
Source organism: Meta bourneti (assembly GCA_933210815.1). Classification (NCBI taxonomy): domain Eukaryota; kingdom Metazoa; phylum Arthropoda; class Arachnida; order Araneae; family Tetragnathidae; genus Meta; species Meta bourneti. The sequence goes on along the minus strand of OW119923.1, from coordinate 84,774,993 downwards.
GGCTTCCACTTTCCCGCAAGAAGTGAAGATTAATGTAGAGAAAAATTGCATTTAACCATCAATGTTTATAAAAGTGTGGGTGCTGTTTAGAAGAGCCTGCTGTTCAAAAGTATTTTTGAGAGATTGTCTTCATACGAACTTGGATATCATTTGAATATATGCGCATGTTTACAAGCAGTGTAGACGTTTCTAATAATTTAGTGAAAAACTGTATTTAAACACTCCATTGCTTATAAAGTTGTAACACTCAAACATGCTTTATAAATGTGTGAGCGCACTATTTAGAAAGCTTCTATGCAAAACATACTTATAAAAGATTTCCGATGACTTCATAAGAACTGGGATATCATCTTAAAATGTGCGCATGTTTGCAAGAAGTGCAGATGTTTCTAATAATATTTGAGAAAAATTGTGTTTAACCATTACATTCTAATGTGCGTAAATATATGAGCACTGTTTAGAAGAACTGAGATATCATTTAACAAATACACATGTTAAGATGTTTCTAATATTTCGGAGTTTAACCATCACATTGCTTATAAAGTTATAACACTCAAACATGCTCGTAAATGTGAGTACTGTTTAGAAAGCTACTATACATAAACGTATTTATAAGATTCGCATGACTTCATAAGAGCTTGGATATCTTCCGAAAATATGTGTATGTTTACATGATGTTCAGATGTTTCTAATAATATGGAGAAAAATTGTTTTAATCATCATATTCTGATGCTCCTAAATGCGTGGGTGTTGTGTACGTGAACTTTCATTCAAATGTACTTACACGGAATACAAACATTTACTATAATTTTGAGAAAAGTCATGTTAACCATCATATTCTAATGCTTAAAAGCATACAGACCATGATTTTCTGAACATTTATGTTGAAATATACTGTAAAAGCTAATTTTTCTCTGGTTTCAGTCGAACGTATAACGCACTAGTCATTACACTTAGACACAATAGTCGTTATATAAGTGCTTATATTATTTTAAAAATACAAAACTGGAACATAGATATTACTCCATTATTATCATTGCTCAGATATTAGTTTTAAATATAAACTGACTTAATGTTTGTAGTGATCATAGGATTATAAACAGATTATTTTATTAGGTATCTTATATTATCATTATCATTGTTCAGATATTATTTAAACTGTAGTAAAATTTTTTAGTAATCCCATGATTTGAAAAAGATACTTTTATACGTTTTTTCAAACATGCTAGATAATTTTACCATGATGTAATGAAATAGAGCGTTAAATTAAGAAGTAGAAAATTTGCAGGACAATTAAGTACTTTGCTGGAGGATACATAATAAACTAATACAATCATACAATTTTTAATCACCAGAACTATTGCATTTTGTATCAGATATTTGATGATTTAAAAATATAAATACGCTTACTTGTTTGATAAGCATAAGAGAAAATTTATTCCTCCTCAATAAGCAGATATATTTATTAAGATTTGAAAGTAAATGCTTTCTCAGCCATGAAGTTCAAAATTTTTTGTTTCCATATCTGCTTAAAAGGCTAGATTAATGAGAAATTCTATTAATCGTTTTGCTCTATTGGAAATTAAAAGATTCTCCAAAAGTTATTCAAATCATTCAAATTCAGCACACCTAAAATAAAAAGAAATTTTATATCTCCGGTAATATAGATAACTGCAGTTAAAAATATGAAAAACACGGAAAGTACTGGGTTTGCAAGATACAAAAATAAAAGCATAGTACTCTTTCACTGCGGAAAAGCAATCCTTAGACTGAATTTTGTATGGATTTCTAAGAAACTGCAAAAATAAAAGAAAATGGCGAATATCTGTTATCAATTCGGATTCGATAAAAAACATTCTCCTATCTCCCGAGTTCTAAAGAAACTACGGTATTGGAATGTAAGAAATGCCCTTTCAGAGTTCGTTCATATCTTTGCTGAATTAAGATGCGAACGATTGAATATCGCCTATGTTCGTATCTCAGTTTCTTTCTTCGAACTTGAAAAGATGAAAGTGATGTTTTAGGAATACTTTCATCAGACCATGCTCGTGGGGCTGCATTTTCAAGGACTATCATATTGAAATGATAGTTAAATAATGGACCCGGATACGTTATCGTAAAAAGAGTAAGGGGAAAAGTACGTTTTTGAGTTTTGTGTTATAAAATTCTAAAAAATTACTTGTGAGAATGAAAATTGTTGATTCAGCAATTTTGTTTTGATTGTACTCCAGTTCTTCTAATACGTAGAATCTAATGCCTTAGTTCAAGACCTTCGAGTGTCATTACTGGTTATTTTTCCAGATTTTAATAATTACTGTTTGTCCGCCGTTGTTTCTACTAAGGACCCAAGTGTCTAACAAATTTCTTAAGTGGATTGTATTGCAAAATAGTGCATGTAGAAGCTACACTGAAGTTCAAACTACAAAAACCAAATAAAACATTTATTAAAACCGCATATTTACATGATGCCGACCGTCCAACTCAACTCCATCATGGGATACAACCCTACGAAGGGTTTACGGTAAAAAAATTCCCACAACGTAAAAGATAACTAGATGAGGATTAGAATTATTATTTTTGTGATACAAAGCAGAAATTTTGAGCTACATGAAATGAGCACGCAGATGCTGCTCTAAATAAATTTTTCTATGAGGGTTTTAGAGGCAAGAGACTGAATTCAAGTGTCGTAATATTAAGGTGACAAGAGATTAGTCACAAGGAATATTTTGCACATCAAAGTCGACTGAATTTAAACCACCTGCTTCAGTTCAAACTCCCTGGAGGCCACAAATCGCAAGATTTGTAAGATTTTCCTTTGTAGTAAGGGGTGGACAGCCAGGCGTCATAGTTGCTGGTTCCTTGATGTGTAGATGAGTTGAGATGGGGTAGGTAGTAGCATTGTAGTCCGGGTCGGCTTCCGTGCTACAGATGCAGAGGTCACTGCAATGAATATTCATACGAAATAAATGCTGCAGGAACGGGCCCGTGACCCATGTAAAAGTGTGTGAGCTCTGACGAACTCTGTTCTGAAACCCCCTGTAACATTCTTCCAAATCAGAATTCCAATTCCGGTTGAAGATGCAATCAAAATTGCGCGGGAAAGTTGCACGATAAATATTGAAATGAATATAAATTGAAATATCAATCGCGAGCTCTAACTCGCACGCTCCAACATTGTTAAAGACTGACCAGTATGTACCAAACCTCAAGTCGATAGTACTATAAATATTTTCAAATTCTTTTGATTTTATCTGCGTACATTTCTATGGAAATAATGAATTTATACATTTAGAAAATACATGGAAATATAACAGAATGACATCTTAAGAATTCCCACTTTCTTAAAATATGATTTTCACCATATTAATATTTTAAAATTAAATTTCAAGAATTTAATACAAAAAGTGTATTGCACTTCTTTTAGATATACCTTTTATATCTGGTAGACCAGGAAAGCCATCATCCCTCTAGGGCCTACATTACCAGGAAATTCCATCGCGGTCCTGTACCACCTTCATCATCTCTAGGGCCGGGTAAACCTAAATTAAAGAATTTGGTTTACAAAAATTTGTGTACCTAATAATGTATAATTTTAATACATAATTTTGCTCATTTTTTCATTTTCACTCGTAAGTTATAGTATTAAAACAGAAAACTTACTAATAAAACCAATTCCATTCTTAAGTTAGTACAGTTTTATTTAGAATTTATATATTAAATTTTCAGTTGCGTTTAAGCAATTCATTACAATGCTAAACAGATGATTAATTTAAAAATCCATTTGAAAGAATTTGCGTCCCCTATTGCCTAGAGTTTTTATGTTTATGAAACTATAATACATGAAAAAAACTGAAGTAAATTGTAAGAGATGTGATACACACACGATTTGGTGGAGATGTCGAATCCGGGGCACTAGCGATTTATCGCCAAACATAGTAACCTTTGTGTTTTGATCCAGCTTTATGGCAACCCTATGCAAAAGATTTTTTATGAAGGAAAGTCGTCTTTTTCTACCAAATCGAATCGTCAAGATGGCGCCATACTGGCTTTGGACGCCATCTTGATTTGGCGACAAAAATTGCTTGGCGACAAACATGCCCCGGATTCGACATCTTTACCATTTTACGTTCTACGATTGCTTAACACTTAAGAATGGTTCTCATTGGTTACCCCTTAACCGGCTATTTTGTGCTTGCAAAGGATTCTATCAGTGTTTCTTTGCTTTCCGTGCTTGCCGTTGGATTTCCAAAATTTTGATTACTATCTTTTCAAGTAAGTGGCACATTTCCATTGATATTTATTGTTTTTTAAATTTTTTAATTAGAAATTAAATTAATCAATTATCGTTCGTGATATTATAGATTTATTAGCCGCTCATTTTCCCTTGATTAGGTATGGCAATGGATGATTTGACTGGACGTATAAATGTGTATTTTTTTGGAAAAATGTGTGATGAATCTTCAGCGAATCCGGAGAACTTGAAAGTGACTGAATGGTGCCAGAAAGTTGGCTTGATTGCGAAAAGTGTAAAATGTCCAGAATGTGGGAGTGAAATGGCTTTGAAAGACATTTTTCTTTACTTTTCATTGTTTATTTGTGCATTACTCATTTTCACTTCCGGATATAACATATCGAATCGCCAAGATGGCCACCATACTGGCTTTGGACGCCATCTTGACTTGGCGACAAAAATTGCTTGGCGATAAATATGCCCCGGATTCGACATCTTTACCCACGATTTTGATGCGTTAAATAGTTGTTTAAGGTTCACAAGTTGTTCAGAACAAGAAATATATCTGACCGTGCCTGACCACAACGATAAAGTAAACGCATGACGTACTGATACGTATAATAGTAGTACATTCTTGAGCACCTTTTTAGCTCTTGAATTGCTAAACGGGCAATTAATATGATTAAGAGATGGTTTTGGGGGATATTTGGGGAATTCCGGTTAAAATATGTATTGCCCATAGATGTGAAATATAAACAGACTGAGCATTGCTATTGAGAGGAGCTTCAAAAGGTGTGATCGGATGTCGACTAGTCGACTAGTCGGATCCGATGTCGGCTAGTCGTCACATGACTGCTCTGTGAAAAATTGACCAACTTGGTTGACCGATTGGGCGTCTTATCGCTTCATTTGGCGATATAACATCTTATGACAGGGTAGTTGTGTGAATGCGCATTTATACAAGTAGAAACAAGAGTGTAGAATCGACATCTACTACTATATTACTTAGACCAATCAGATGATGAATGTTAGTTTCCACCGGACAGACGAAAATAGTCTAAAGGTGACGTCGCTACTAGTTTTGGTCACATGATTCTGGGCACATAAAAAGGTTACCGTTGCTCATTTTACTTTTACAGGTTTTTGCCAAGTGTGGAACCGCAGACGATAAATAAACAAAAGGAGTTCTAAGTTCAAAAAGTCCTCCAGACTTTTATGGAAGACGATGTTTTTCCATAACTGGTTTTCTAATTAACTTTCATATTTTTGGTAATGGCATCCTAGAACTTTAAAGAAGCATCTTGTAGCAAATCATTAAATTGTAAACGGTGTTTATTACTCTGAGAGGAATTTTCAGTGTGAATACACAAACCAGACTGTCTGCAAATGATTTATCTTTAGATGTCAGAATGCTCTTGCATGAGACATATTAGGGTTACCTTAAATATAGTTTACTGTTATTTTGGTAATATTTGGCGTCAAATGTACTTGTTGTTGACCAATATATTACTATACATCAATGCGGAATTTATTTGCAATTTTTATTGGCGAAGTGCTGAAATCGTATTCGCAAAATAAGCCAAGTGACGTCATGTTCATGATTCGTACGGGTAACACGTATCGCCGCGGAAACTACACCACCACCTATATTTAGCTTAACAGAAAATGCCTCTCACACATATAGCGTTGATTATTAATTATTTATCATTCCATTTCATGTTTTCTTCTGTTATGTTTTGCTGTTTCTCTTTTCCACATTAACCTATAATTTTTTTCCTCTGAATTTTTAATTATTTCTACTCGACAATATATACTCTAAAATTTAAATTCAAATTAAAAGTTTAGTTGAAACAAAAGATCTCATATTCTATCAACTATTAAGGTGAAGGCCACGGTAGCCCAGTTGGTAGAACAACGGATTAGCAACCGGAGGGTTGCGAGTTTGAAACTCGGTCCAGCCAAAGTCCGTCGTGTTCATGGGGGCTGGAGCACGTTAAATCTGTCGCGGCCTCAAATATCCTCACGTTGGCGTAATGTGGAAATTTCCAGATTGATCCCGGACCATCGCCAATAGCCCTTTGTGTTGCTCCATTGCAGGAGGGATAGGATCTCAGACTCCACAACTTCCCTGATCTAGCGCCCTCTGTTCAGGGTCCTCATAATTTGGAGTAGGCGGGATCGCCCAGGATATCAAAAAGCGCCCCAGATCATAACGCCAGGCGTTCGTCCAGTATGACGCTGGATAAGACACTCCGGGAGAAAGCGCTCACCTCTGCAGCGTCTGACGAGTACGCGTCCATCGTCATAGTCCAGATTGTAGCGGGACTCATCTGAGAAGACGACTTGTTGCCAATCGACACGCTATTGGCTGTGTTGATGAGCCCATTGTAGCCGGAGGCGTCGGTGGTTCAGCGTCAAGGGAGTCCTGCGTAGGGGAATCCTTGCACGTAGCCCATGGCGCAGCAGACGTCGACGAACCGTGGGGGCAGACAGTGACACATCTGTAGACGTGCTCCAATGTTGTGCCAATGCACGAGAGGACGCTGTACTGTCCGTCACCGTCATGCGGATGAGGTGTCTGTCGTCCCGTGATGACGTCATATTGCGTGGCCCACTACCGGGGTTTCGATTTGTCCGGTTCTCCATGGTCCATCTCTTCCACACACGCATCACTGTTGTGGCATTACGCCCCGTGCGAGTGGCGATTTCACGATACGAAAGTCCACCCTCACGGAGGCTGATCATGCGGCCACGTTCGAACTCCGTTATTTGCTCGTATGGTGCTCTGCGTTTTTGGCGAGGCATATTGACTTCTAATCAATCATTTACAGCAGTGAAACGACGATACACACATTTTAACGCACCTTTACAGTGCTTTTTATACACGGCTCACTTGGAAGTTTAGAGGGTGTTTCTCGACCCACATTTACGTGATCGCTTTGTAATTCTAATCATTTGCATATCCTAACCAGTTTTGCATTTCCCGCAAGTTTCATTTAATTGGCATGATACCTTCATGGTGTTGCAATTTTCACAAACAGTTGTGTAGTTCTACGCGACAATATATACGCTTTAAATTAAAATTAAAAGTTTAGTTGAAACAAAAGATCATATACTCTATTACCCATTGAGAAATTGATATACGAAAGCAACATTATTCGAGTTTAAAAAATAACAACGATCTTAACGCATTTCAATGGGCGATTTTTTTGGATTAATATTTATAAAAACGATTTCATATTCAGGTAAACAATAAGACTGGCTATGCACAAAATAAAAATATATTCACGGTTCTTATTCCACATTATGAAATTCAAGCACAAAAGCAATACTTTGGATGCATCGCCTAGGGTAATATTTCCCCAATAAAAGTAGCAACGAGACCACGTACTATATTGGTATAACGGAAGAGTAAGCTTATTAAATTTCCAAGATGTGCTTTTTTTTCTTATGATCGATGTGACCCTTATTCTCACTGCGAAATTCCCGCAGGCCATTTTCTTGGAGAAAACTTTCAAGAAATTATCTTCTTTCAGCCTCTCGTTTCAACAGAAGAAAATATTAAATACTCGAATTTGCTTAGAAGCTGATATAAAAAAAGATGTTTATATTTCTCGATAAATAACGTTGTGGTTGATTTTTCTTTTTCGTATATGCATACTCCCTTGCGTCGTGGAGGAGGTGATATAAGGTAAAAAGTGTGGTTAGGGAAGAAGAATGATTTATACGTTAAAAATGAGTGGAAAATTTGGCTTTAAGAATTCGGAATTCTCTTAAGAGGTTGCTTCTTCTCAATGAACGAAGTGTGTGATTTTTAAAGTTCCGTTGCATTCCGTATAATTTTGATAAAATAAAGTACAAAGTAATATTTTGAAATCGAAAAATCACTTCCAACGTAGTTATTCTGCAAGGATAAATGTCCGATAATGTGTCGGTACTTAATTGAAAATTTTAAATTAAAATTCACTTAAGTACATTGAAAAGGTATGTTGAATTTGTTCAATCCTTTAAAAGTAACAATGAATCTCGCATTGAACTGTACGTTTCACAGTGGTCCCTTAAATCTGAAACAATTAATTTCTTTATGACTATGATCGCCAATAGCCTGTTGTATTGCTTCAATGTGACGTAAATTCAACTACCTACGTACCTTTATAACTATGATTAATACCCTCAAGAATGGGATCTTTATTGAAGTGAGAAATAGAGATTATTGCTTTATTTTATTTCCAATAGCCGGTTATAAATATATAGTGGCAATATAAAAAAATAACAAAGATGGAACATAACAAAGAAGTAGTTGAAGCAACGTAACAGTAGGGCAACATAGCAGCTATTGGCGACGGTCCGGGATCAATCCTGAAGGGAGAATCCCAATCAATCCGAGGACAATATCTCGGACTTTTAAGCCACGGTCAGATGACTGAACATTATTAAGAACACAAAAAATTGAACAATGGCCACACTAAATGGAAAATCTTAGAGAGAGAGAGAAACCCATTTGGTGTCTTCCTTCCCAGTAACGCTCATCCACAGCAGATGTACGAATAGAAGGACAATTTAGAAGATGAACCTGTCCATTTCCTCTTCGATACCTCAAATCTTACAGGCAGGGCCAGAGAGAATACTAAAAAATGCAGGTGTTTTACGAGACGATCATATCCAGTTAGTAGTCGGAATTCACAGCCACTGCTTTTTCCCTCGGTAAAATCGAAATGTCTTGTATACCAGAATTACTTTTTTAAAAGAATTTCTCTAAAGAAATTCCCTGGTAAAACCTTTCTTAAAAAGTAATTTGATTACCAGTTTTGCAGTCTGGAAAGAGTATGGAGCATTTGATGTTTGGAGGATAGCCAGGCTGCCCGGTCCATTCCTTAAACACCTTTATATTAAATTATAGAATGGAAGCTCATTTTGATTCATTGCAGCAAAGTCTTGATGCACATAAACTGCCTAAAGTATGATATAAGTATAAAGAATTTATTACTATACCTTCGCTTCCTCACAATGCCACCTGAGAACACATGCGTGTTTGTTCAGGTGTCGGTTCTTTACTGAAACTCAATCCACAGCAACACATTACCCTGAAAAAATATTTGGAGCGAATGATTTTAACTAAAAGGGGATTTCTGATTTTCTCCAAAGCAACATGTGTCAACTGTCCGATTTCATTATCCTATAATTAGTCTTTAACCCGCCTAGTCGTTTCGACGGGATATCTTGTCCATCAAGATCCAACCAAGTTTGCTAATGACGAGATATCTCGTCATAAAGATATTGCCGATTTTTTTATGATGACGAGATCAAAACAGGGTCAGGTTTCTTCAAATGATGAGGTATCTTGTTCATCAAGATCTGGTCAGTTTTGCTAATGACGAGATATCTCGTCGAAACAGCCACCAGGTGGTTTAAGCATTGGACCATGGTGTTTGTATTCAAATTATACCATGATATTATTGTGTAATGCTCTTGTGGCTTGGAGTTCATCGAGGCGCAAACGCTTGTAATCCTTGTATGGAGACTCTTCATATGATATCTATATAGGCATTCCAACAGCTGTAGAATCATGAATAGAAATTAAAAGCATCTTGAAGAATCAAATAAAAAAATTTCTTTTCTATTGCTTTTAACAATCTTGGCAACTATCAAGATTTCAACATCTGTCATTAACCCTTCTGGAACTTGTTCTGATGGAGGTATCTCCTCAAAAGCGCAATCATTAACAAAGTTGACCAGATCTTGATGAACGAGATCATTAGAAAAAAAGCTAACCAGACTTTGATCTAATCAACTTTAAAAATCAGCTTGATGACGAGATATCTCGTCATTAGCAAAATTGATCAAACCTTGATGGACGAGATTTCTCATCAAAATCACTTGGAGCGTTAATTGCTTCAGAAAATATCTAATTACAAATTTCTATTGTAAATCAGCAAATATCTAATTACATGAAAGAACGAGATTCCTAATTTTTTGTACTTTGTAATGTTAAACAAACATATTCCGTAGATTTTTTTCTAAACTACTTGAAGAATGATTGTCATTATTTGGTCTTGGTAGTTTGTATTATAATTAGGAGTTGACTATCCTCCATTGGATCACATGCTAAATAGGTACTTTTCAATACGCTTTTCTCAAATGCTATCATATATTTGTAACAAAATTCTACCAGTAGCTTTATAAAAACTTAAGTACATATTAACGAGAGCATTGATCAATACTTTAATGTTTCAAAACTGTGCATATTTTAAGGTACATTTCACAATTTTATCCCCATGCATAAACAACACAGAAAAAGCAAGTTTCTAAACAAACGTGCTTGAGGTTAAAATTACAAGTTTTATAACTGAACTCGTGAAATCAATCTCAACTATACTACAGCGGTTTTCAAGGCAATATCTCCAAGTACGGGTTATCGGGTTATTTAGAGTTTACAGTTGTTGCTTCATCTGTATATATCTAATAGATACTCTAAAAAGCAACAGGAGCATTCAATCAACTGTTGACTGAGTTGTCATGTCGCTATTTAGGTCATTAATCATAAAATACTCATATAAACAGCATGTAATACTGTCAACCCAAAACGAGCTAACTTGGAGGTACTGACTTTTTAACTCGCACAATAGAATAAACGAAAGTTGCAGTAACAGTTTAAACCTAATAAAATTCAAATTAACATGCAATATTAAATTATGTATTTAAAAAAATTGTGTGAAGAAATCATTACATTTTTGACAGCAGTATTTTAGAGCTAGAAACTGCATCTATCTCTGAGTTTCTTATTTAATACATCGCTGTGAAGAAATATTTTAAAATTTAAGAGTAACATGAAAACAACATGAGTTTAAAGGTGACTACTCACTTATTATTCCTCTTAAATTATGAATAAGCAGTGAGATAACGGTTTTATACCTTTTTATTGCTCCAATTGGTGAAAACGTTTATCTAATATTTTTCGTACACTTCAGAAAATGCATCCATACAAGAATATGAACTAAACATCTTTTAGAAAACGATAGAAATAATCCAATACTATGTTATTTAGCCTAATAATCTTTTTATTGCAATAAATAATGTTAATTATTACGAGTGTAATTCTGCATGTCTCATTTTTGACTATGTCGATGTTAGAACTTTTTAGGGATGTTTAGGGAATGTATTATTGAAACTATATTAATGCATACTAATACTTCATTAGGTGCGAGGCTCCGTGCTATCTTAAAGCAATTTGAACAATTATTCAAGGACACGAAGTCCAAATTGTTATTTCGTTTATGTTTCAGTGAGAGGAAAGTGAAGTATGTTGGAGTTTTGCAATGCGATTTAATGCAGGCAGATATATGGAGATTATTTTATTTTATGTAGATTATCCAGTAGTTTAGTGCATAATAATGGTTAGTTCATGTAGTTTGATGTAAATCTATCCTTCCATTCAATAAACAGTAGATTTAATTTCAGAGTTTGTTTATTTCGAACGTAATTCATAAGTCAATAAGAGTCACAATAAGTAACATGAAAAGTATGTTAATTGACAAAAAGTAATTGAAAAAAGCTAAACTTTTCTGATCTACCTAACAATAAAATCTTTTGTGTATTTGAGGTTATCATTGCGAGGTTATGTATTTCTATGCCACAAAAAATTATATAAACTCCTTTATAATATATTTTAATCCATACATAGTAGTTGGAAAATAAATGTCATAGAAGTCCTTTGGATAGCTAGTGTGTTGGAAATGAATAGTATAAAAGTCTTTAATATAACTCTTTAAAAGCTAACATACTTTCAACACAATGATAGGTTGGGAATGGACTGGCTAGAGTGACATATCAAATAGGAAATTGCTGGACATAAGTGAATATACTTAGGAGAGCCTGATATTGATTAATGCTTACTTGAAATTTCAACATCTCCACTAATAGAATCTCCCGGAAACGTAAACCTGTCATAGTATTCGTGTAGGATACTATATATCATATACTATCATGTTTTCGTTGCATGATATACTAACCTAGACTAGGACACTACTACATCCTATACTATTCTATAGGGGCCACCTTAGCCCGTTTGGATGGTGGTCATGTTAATTAATTACACGTAACTCGCACTTCAGCAACGGTGCGGGTATCCCGGTTGGAAAAGTAACTGATTAGCAATCGGAGAGTTGCGAGTTCGAAACTAGGTCCAACTAAAGACTGTCATGTATACGGGGGCTGGTGTACGTTAAATCTGTCGTGGCCTCGAATGTCCTCACGTTGGCTTGGTGTGTATGTTTGGAGAGTGGAGTGCCAGCCTGGTCATCTGAAAGTGGTTCAAAATTAAAATCTGAAAGTGGTGTTGTCCTCGGGTCTTTCCCTTGGGGATTAATCCCGGACCGTCGCCAATAGCCTGTTTTGTTGCTTCAGTGCGACATAAATTAATTACCATTACCAATTAGTCTATAGTAATCTTAGTATATAACGGAACTCTTCACTTTACAAGAAATATAACGTTATTTATCGCGTCGATTTCAAGTTTAGTAATAAGGACATTCACATTACAGTGCTGCTCCGACGAGAAGGCAGTCAACCTTGGGTCAGTCGATGTTTTCAAAAGGTATGAAATCTTGTTATGAGAAGAATGACTTACGCAAAAGCTTCAATGGTACACCTGCATGGTGATCACCATGCAGGTTTTCTCTCGACAACGTGTTATCACTGCTGTAGTTTTCGACGCCTAACTATACATTTAGAATCAGAATCTGCGCTAATGACGCCTAACAATAAATTTAGAATCAGAATCTGCGCTAATGACGCCACCGAGGAAGTACTTTGTATGGTTTACCACCAGTCCCCTAATTTAATTAATAGACTCGTTCGAACCCACGTGACTCGACTCGCAACTCCCGGGAGTCGGACTATAACCCTATTAAAGAAGTCTAAAATTACAATAATCAAATCACAGTCTTCCGAAACGAGATCCTTAATTCCATAAAACCTTCCACGAAAAGCTAAATGACCTTTTGACCACACTGATCTACATAACGGTTAATTTTTCGAGTCTTATATTTTCATTGTAATCCCCTGCTCTAAAAGGTGATACAATCTTCATGAGATATTGGATAGTGGTATTAGGTCATTCCATCGACCTTAAATAGTAAAGCAGATTTGTAATTCCAATTATGTATGTATCAGCTGTTCAGAAATCTGGTATTAAATAGAGCTTAATGAAAGCGACGAGTTGTATAGATACCTAATTAATCCCCTTGTTAAAGCTTTCTGGGTATCTTCCAGTTATGAACCTTTAAATTAGAAATTACATCAAAGGGAGATTGCACTTTAAGATTAAAATAAGTTGGAGCAAATTTAAGAAAATGAAACTCAATTCCCGTTCATCATTGTACTCAAAACCTTTTAAGTACATATAATGTACTTAAAAGGTTACCTAAAATGAAGGAAATATTAAGATGGTAAATTTTTGTTACATAAATATATAATTTGAATTATTTTAAAATTTTCGAATCAATAATCCTTGAATAAGAAGAAACTCGGCTGCAAAGACTACATTGAATAAACATATTCTCGATATAATTAGAATACAATATTTGAGACAATGATAGATTTAAGTATCATAAGAACAATTCGTACTTAAGCATCATTAATTTTAGTAGAACAATTTGTCATAAAAGAAAAACACCGAAAAAATATTTTCCAAAATTCACTGATTTTTTCGCTGATTAATTTTTTTCTACAGAGTACTATTTTTGTTTTACAAAATTAACAATATTATAACAAATTTTTATGATTAAACTATATTTCTGTAAAATGTATTTTAAAAATCTAGGTTTTTATTTTGTATGATGTTTTTTTAGTACGATATTTCTTAGAATTAAAGATGAGAATGCTCTTTACTACAAATTAAGTGCTTAAGTAATATAAAAAGTATAAATATTTTTTTACGCGTAATTGTATTTCTGAGAAGTTTTACGGTAATATTTATTTTTGGATTGATTCATATCTCCCACATGAAATATGTTTATGTGAATACCTTTACAATGACATATTTTACGTTTTGGTGTAACTTTTTATGTTACTTTTGTCAGATTCACCAGGACTAGATAACCCTAAAAGATCTTATATATATAGTTTACGATTGTATAATAATAGTTTAACTCATATGTGATAAAACATACATGTGCACTGAAGAGCCATAAGAAAACATGGTACACCAGTCTAATACTTGACAGACATCCCATGGGATCGTAGAACTGCAGAAATACGACTGGGCATGGACTCCACAAGCTTGCGGAAGTATTCTGTAGGCACTGAACACCATATTTCCTGCACAGCGATCCACAACTTTGTTATATTCCGAGGAAGTAGCTTTTCTGTGTTCCACAGCTCGTTGTATGGCATCTGAGATGTGTTCGAAACCGTTGAAATCTGGTGACTTAAGTGGGAATGGCAAGCACCCAAATAGCGATGCCCATTCCACTTAACCATCTCTCTCTCCCATCCCATAATTCTCGCTATATTCTATCCATAATTTGGCGTGTCTAGACTTGTGTGGATGCACATTGTCCTGTTGGAAGTGGTCAAACCCATCAGAATGAACGCAGGACATGAACGGGTGCAACACGTCAGAAAGAATGCACATAGCGCTCACCTATCATTAACAGTTGTAGACACACCAGAGGTCCCTTTGAATGCCAACTAAATAAACCCCATAACATTACTGAGCCACCACCAACCTGTGCAATCTCCTAATATTAAATAAACAAAGCTACTACTACATTAGAAACAAACAACCCACACATAATCTATCACTAAAGCGTTGTGTTGCTCCAATGCGACGCTAACTAAACTGCCTACCTACCTATCACTAAAGAAAAGAAAATAACATATCAATCGAAAACATACCAAAATTATTTCTAGCATTCTCCTTCTGAATGAGAAGTTATGGAAAGCATTTCGCAAACTTTAGCTGCCAGTTTAAATCTAAAATATTGAGTAAACTAAACTATTCTCCCACGTTGGAAACAAACACGCATGATCTATCACCAAAGGAAATCAGAATCGTATACCAATTCAAAACCAGACCAAAATTCACTGAGCCGGAACCTCCCATTCTCCTGAATGAGGAGAGCATTTCGCAAACTGTAGCGCAGATGCTAATGGGTCTGCCAGTATAAACCTAAAATACTAAATAAACCAAACTATTCCCACATCGATAACAAACACGCATAATCTATCATGAAAGAAAAACAAAATCACATACCAATCCAAAACCAGACCAAAATTCAGTGAGCGTCCTACGCCGGAACCTCCCATTCCCAGCATTCTCCTCCTGAATGAGAAGTGATTGAGAGCATTTCGGCCTCCGGGGAAACGGTAAAAGTCCGACATACACATGAGCTCGTTACGGCCGAAAAGATCTCATATACATCCCCGTCTCCCCCTTTACAGCTTGTTGTCAGTTGCATGTGTAAAAGGCGGCTTCATTACACATTACGACGATGTTTTGCTGCTAGTGCTATCCATTTGCCAAATTGCTCTTTTTTGAATGGCCAACTTTGGCATCATCATCTTCCCCCAACAACGGAAACTGCATGGGCCACGGAGCTTTTGAATAATTTAAGGTGTGGAGGGGGAAAGGATTGAATTCATTCCTGAGGCACGTTTTGAGTGCATCATATTATACATGCGGCGTGTTTGGGATTTCTGTCTCTTTGGTGCAGGTATTCATTCATATAGTTGCCTTTCAGAATGATTTTAAGAGACGTTTTTGAGAGGAAACTAGATTTAGAACGAGAATATTACGAAGGATGTATTCTGTGATTAAATACAACGACGAATGCAATTGAAGGGCAGGTATTCATATAGTAGTCTTTTGGAACGACTCTAGGAAGTAGTTTTATAGGGAACTAGGTTGCTAGAACGAGGATATTAGGAGAGATGTGTTCTGTGATTAAATACTATCAGCCAAATTTAATTTATTGGTCGGTATTCATGTAGTAGTTTTTAGAATGATTTTAAGAGATATTTTTGAGTGGAAATCAGGTAGGTGGTAGTGGAATTAACATATACATTTAGGTTTACAATTATTTCTAAATTTACTTTAGCATTTATTTTCTAAAACATTTTTCTTTCTAATACGTATGCCTTACTTGTTTTGAGAGCGGCGTAAGTACAAAATTAAAGCACTCAATTAATGAACCAGTGCAAAATGAAAAAGTGATTGCGTTATAGGTAGTTGAATTTACGTCGCACTGGAGCAACACAAAGGTTGGGGACGGTCCGGGATCAATCCCGAAGATCCGATACCTAACCTTCTTTTGTTTTCTCTTTCTCTGGGATGCTCAGGTGTTGACCTCGTCATCTGACAGTGGTTCAAACGTATTTCCAGGGCTATCGTCTTTCTGGGAACTGGAAATGAAACTCGGGAAGAGCTCTCTGCTTGCTCTTTGACTGATGGCCGAAAGGCCTGAGACGGGAATAGGATAAAAAAAGGTAATCACAGTTTAATCCCTCTAGAATTTACCAATACTGAATTCGATAAATATACCACTAGTTACGGTCTAATAAGCTAACTAGTTACGGTCCCTACGTGTAGCAAAAAATTGGTAGGTTGCGTCGAGGACACAAACCGTAGTTTTGACCAGAATGCTCCGGCCTTATGTGGGATTGCGGAATGAATGAAGCAGGCATAGGAAATTCGAACGATTGTTTATTATGTGAATATTCCACAATTAATTTACAGTTTGAACGAATAAAGTGCAATTTGATATTAATATTAAATTATATTTTCATTTATTAAAGGCCTGTAATTAGTTTGGTAACTTTCGAACGACATCACTACATACGGTCTCATTCAGCGGAATCCAAAGTTACACTGACCCAAGGCGGGCTCAGCAACCTTGGAATTTCGACGTACTCCGGATCTCCTGCCACGCTCACTGTGCCTGCGCACTCGGGGTCCGAAGGTCATGTCAGGTACGGGCATCCTTTGTCTATACGACGTTCTATTTATCTTCTGGGATTTTCTAGTTCTGAGATCATGAAACCAAACAGTTGTAACGCTTTTTAGTTACCCTCAACTTTTCATGAATGCCCCAATACTGTTCCCATTTAAAGACTCATTCAGGGCAAAACATATATACCTGTCAAATCGAAATCTGCTTTATGATCTTCTATGTATAGTGTGTATTTTAAGTCAATCCCTCTAGCATTTGTTGGCGTGGTGTGGAAGTTTGGAGAATGGGGTGCCAGCTCAGGTGCGACCTCGTGGTTCAAAATTACGTGGTGTTGTACTCGGATCTTTCCCTTCCGGTTTGATCCCCGGACCGTCGCCAATAGTCCGTTCTGCTGCTGTGTGACGTTAATTAAAATACCTACCTACCTCCCCTCTAGCATTGGGTTTCCCATTTATTATATTTGCATCGCATCACATTTCCCATCGTAAACCGTCAAAGTGCATGATGAATGTGATGAGTGCTTGTTTGAAAGTGCGCGTATTCATAATTACGCATCATACCAATATAGATGAACGTGATAAGACAGTGATGGTTCAGCTTACTAAAAAGTACTTCATAATTGAAATTGTGTGCACTGACTAAATATACTACAATTTAACAAGTTATTTTTTCAATTTAACAAGTTATTTTTTTGCAGTGCAGTTAATCCTCCTGGTGGTTGTCTCGTCGAAGTATCTTAGAAAACAGACGAGATATTTCATAAATAAAAAAAAACCTGACCAGTTCTTGATCTTGTCATCATCAAAAAATGGGCAATATCTTGATGACAAGATACCGTCATTCGCAAAATTGGTTAAATCTTGATGGACGTAATATTTCGTCGAAACCACTTGGAGGAGAAATGAATAAGTAACAACTCGTCAGTAGCAAAACTGAACAGATCTTGATGGACAAGATATCTCGTCCTTAGAAGAAACCTGACCAGATCTTGATCTCGTCAACTTAAAATCGGCAATATTTTGATGACGAGATATCTTGTCATTAGCATAATTGGCCAGATATTGTAGGACTATAGTATATCTCATCGAAACCACTTGGGTTAAGTTCATGACAAGCTAAATGAGCATAGGATTATATTGATGAGATGACGCACAATATTATGTACCAAAATATTTACAGAGAATTATGTTACACATTAAGTTGGTATTAAGCATTTTCATAAAACTCATGCTTTTTTAATAGCTTAAAAAAGAAAGTAAGTATAGCGGTAGTAGAAAAGCCTAAACAAGAGTCATTATGGATTGTATTGGATTTTGGGGTTTCATGGCTCAAGGTCCAAAAGCAGACAAGCTGCGCCACATTAGGGATTGGACCTGGATTCGGCCAAGTATCAGTTTGAATGAATTCAAAATATCACACACCAGCAATATTTTTGAATACCGTTTTAGAATATGATTTGCTTATTGTGAGGAAGAAGGTGTATCTTGAAGAGGAGGACACATATGTGTTTTACGTTTGTGTACCATCATTGAAAAGAAATCAAATGGCTGACTATGCCAACATGATCTTCCCAACAACGAAAAGTGTATGGGCTTCTAAACTCGTATTTTTAAAGTGTGGGGATAAAACGATTGAATTCATTCTTGAGGTATGATTTATTTGCATTCTATTGTCGCGTATAAATAATTGAAAGTTACAAGGAGGAAAATACAAAGTTTTATTTAAAAAAAAGGGAAATTTAGAGAATGGAATGCTAAATAAATAATCGACGCTATATAGAATAATAACATCGTTTGATGTTTGTTGAGTTGTTAGTTCTACGATGGAATTGCTAAAAATTAAAATATAAATAAAATGTGTAAATTGTAATGAAAAAATAGTTACTGAAAAATATCGTCTGCTGTCTGTCTAATGGCGGCTTTGAACATGGAACTCTTTTTGTTTTCTTTAAACGATTCATCGTTTGCACTGTTCCGTACTTGCGAATATACATGCGACGTAGTTCGTAGTCATTTCTCTTTTGGTAGAGGTTACTTTGAAATGTGATTTCATCTCAAGTTTGAACGGGGAATGAACAATATAAAGGTTTGAATATTTTTAAATGCATAAAGTATTTTCATTTGCATTTTTTGTTGATTATATTTGTTGAATAAATGTTAGAACGCTTTCTATTTCACAGTTTTAGTTTGTTACTACTGCGTATGCTTTAAAATATTCTTTTAAGAAGTTACTTGTACGAAATACTATGTATGGAGAATAAAGTTATGTTATTGAAGAAAAAAGGGATTTAAAATGGCAAATGATGGTTTTGGCAGTTTCAAAGCTATTTAATGATTTTAAAATTGTTCGGCAATGATTAGTTTAAATTAGATGTTTTAAAAATATGTTGTTACTTTGTGTAATTATTCAACGCGCATGGTTTGGAAAAAATGCTTTTACATAAATGGAATTAATTTTATTTGTCTATACTTTTAAGGCAAATTAAAACATTTTTGTACGAACGAACAAGTAAAAGTAGTAGTTCATGTCTTTCATGTGTATTAAACTTAATAAATTGTACATTTTCGAATTCTAAAAACGCCTTACATTTTCCATAGGATCCATTCGTTCCATCATGTAGCGCTGGATTACTTTAAATCTTTTTATATCTGATATGAAAACGAAACCATGAATTTTTTATATTCAGCCAAAAAATAAGCTATAACTCCATTTATAGAGTTAACTCGATTCTTTTTTTGATCATACATGTTTACAATTTTTATTACATTCCCTTCGAAAATACCTATTAAATCATTCATGTCATGTGAGATTGAGGAATTTGTGTTGGAAGTTACGAAAGATTCACACAATGTGGTGATACTGAGTTTCAGAATTAAGTTCGAATGCGGCCTCAGCGGTTCCAAATATTGAATATTGTATTATTAAATCGCTTAATGTTTTTATTTTTACAATGTAAGCACAACATTTATAACATTTTCTAAATAATCGATGAAGATAAAAAGTTGGTTTTTACTGTTTCCAAAATTTTTATAAGAAAAAGTTATAAATATTTTGCCTCTGTATATCATTTACCAATACATTTTTAATATAGGAATAATATTTTTTTTAATTTTAAGGCAATTTTTTGTACGTCTTTGGGTTATGAAGGTTGTATTCTTCTTACTGGACGAATTAATTTTCAATCAATAATTTTATGCGTGTACATATTTTTGAAAATTAAATATAAGTACACTAACCAAATACATAAAGTGAATTAACTTGTAGTCTTTTGCTTCTTTTCATGTAAATATGAAATTTTAAGAGTACCTTATGAAGAACTTTCACTATCTTATAATAAAGAAATATGTATATAGAATTTGAATGAATTAATTTAATCTTAGATTTCTTCCATAGAAGAATAAAGTCACAGTTTTAATAAATAATGCCTACTTATAAAACTGCTGTAAAAAATACAAGTCTATCTCAAAACAAACAAAACGAATTGTTATATATTTATCTGTTCGGACTGTTTTGTATAGTACGAGAGCCTTTTTCTGTCAATCTGAATAAAGGTGGTGGTAGTGTTTCTGCAGCGGAACGTGCTTACTGTACGTATTCCGGACGTGACTTCAATTCACGTGGGTTATTTTTCGAATACGATTTCAGCGCGTCGCCAACAAAAATTCCAAAGAACGAATTTCGAATGGATATATGATAAATGATTGGCCAACGCCAGTTAGTTTAAACATCGACCTTAAAATGAAATAAACAGAGCATGTGCCCGCAGCTTCATGTTATTTCTTCCAGTGGTTCGGTTTGGAGATCTGTAACGTGGTTGTGTGTAAAAGCATGAATCCTAAATTATTGATTGGTTAAAGTGATTATCCACCGTGATCAAAAACACTACTCTGCGCTTCCATAACCAATCGGCTAAGTCGATTTGTGATTTACCCTTCAGAGATCTTACGACAGCGACTCCGCCCACATGATCCGTCTATTTTATTTGAAGGTCGATGAGTTTGAACACCAAACGTCTCCTAAACGGCGATAAACTACTTTAAGATAACCCCGATATGTATCATGCAAGAGCATTTGGGTATCAGGGAGTGTAATCTCCATTTTCCGTCTGGTTTGTTTGTCTACATTGAAAATCCCTCATACGTTTGTTGCCATTTGCCGACATGCTTATAACGTTCCTTTCTGTGCCACGTAGGTTCATGAAATATATGAGAAATGATTTGACAGTGTAATCTTTAATGATTAAAATGCAATAACTTTACTTCATTCAGGTGTTACTGATTCAGTTTAAGTTCTTTTCTAGTTTATAAATTGGAGAGTAGGAATCTAAGCTTTTTGGTTGGTTCGGAGGGTGGATGCTATGATCAGTATATTGGGTCTTAGGGCCATGTTCGGCCAAACTGCGCAAACAAACGCAAGATATAGAACGTCAAATAATCAACATTTTTTGGGAGGCTAAGAAGTTTCTACCAAACTACCTGTAATAGTAGCTAGCTGACCAAAGAGACTTATTTACTAATCACGCAATGAATTCCAACAAAATAATGTTCTTGTTAATTAAAAAATTGAATTACCAAACACCAAACCGACCGGATTTTTTGGAAACTCAGATATGTAAATATCATACCAGAGCATTTGGGTAAGAGGAAGCGAAATTTCATTTCTCCGTTGATTTGTTTCTTTACACTGGAAATTCCTCTCATATAAATATCTATATTTATGGAACAATAGAAGGAAAGCTAGTTCCACTGCTGTAGTATAAACTTCAAATGTACGTACGAAATAAATAAATAAATATCTATATATTTATTTATATACTACACTACTATTTTATTGAATTCAATAAACAAATATTTCATCTTGATAACAATCAATACATATTTTTTTAATTTATGCAATATCTTTCAATACCTCTGGTACATATTTTATACAAGTCCAACCTGCTATTCTCCTTCACAGGATATCCTTAATCACCAAGCTTTTCTAGTACGCCATCTTACTCTGAAAAGGCCGGAAACGTACAAACGGATTCATTTTTAAGCGAGTCGTTCTGAATAGTTCACCCATGAAGAGCCTCATTAACGTTTTTAATCACCCTGCAGTCATCAATCTAATGTCATTAGCTTCCCAGAAAAGAAGCATCCAGTTTCCTGGTAATAGGAGAAAAATATGTAATCAGATTAGTTGCTGATCCGTGTATGTTCACGCAGTACTTGACGCAGAAAGACGTTAGTAATGAATCGGATATTTTTTCTGCCCATGGTTAATAGGTTACTATTTTTAAATTACCCCATGTTTTTCTGCGTAAAGCTCTTAAAATGTTGCCTTAGAGTGATGCTTTTGATCAATATTAATGATGTTAAGCGTTGAGTAAGGCTAAGTATGTAAAGTTTATGCGAATGGAGTGAAAAAGAGCAGGCCTCAATTAAAGTTGTCGGGAACGTGCTGGTATTTTAACCCTCTGAGGGGTTCGCATGCATATATCCACCTGCATGACATCCAACCAGTTTTGATAATCTTTACAAATCTGATTTTTCTTTAGGATTCTTTCAAACAGACGTAGTTATTTATTCATCGTTCTTGTTGTGGGATAAAAGGAATACTATTGCCACTCGAATACTTGTGACGGCCAGACGGTTAAACATGTATGGAATGCTTCATGGAAAAGAAGTGCATTGACAAATGCTATGATATTGTTACTTTAACCTTCCTGGTGGTTGTCTCGACGAGGTATCTCGTCATTTGCAATACTGACCAGATCAAACATCGGCAATATGTTGAACACAAGACACCTCATCACTAGCAAAATAGGTCAGATCTTGATGGACGAGATATCTCGTCAAAACCACTTGGCTAAGTTGAGATCCTGATTAATTAGTCTTTGGATCCTGCAGGTTCTGAATAATTAGTCTTTTGATCCTGTAGGTTCTGATTATCTACTTCATATACTGTCACGTAAAACAGATCAATTTTGAGCAATGCACTTATGTTTCAGAAATGATAGAATGCTACTCGAAGGATAAGAGCAATAGCTTCTGCCACCACCCAACTGGAGAAATGAATACTTTATACTTCCAAAACCTGAAGTGGAAATAATGTTACACAGAACATTCCAGGACACTCGAAGAATAAATGATTAAATTAACATAAATACACATTAAATATATAACTAAACAACACGACTAGTCTACCATAATAAGGTTGATTATCGAACTCGGATCTTCAGTTTAGAAGGCCAGTGCGCTTACACTAAGACATGGAATTTTGATAATCGTGGCAATATAAACGATCCTAGAGTTGCAAACCAAACCTTATATTATTCGAGGCTTTTCCAAAGAAAAAGTATTGGCAGAACAGATACCAAATAAAAAAGTTTTCAAATATTACCTCTGCTCTAAAATGTAACGTTTTAATTTTAATTACAACTGCTTCACACGAACAGGAATCAGGGAAACCGAATCAATCTGAATCCAGTAGAAACTGACTAACGAAGATTTGGGAAAGCCGTTTCCTTAAGAAATATCTGTTCGTCTTAATTTTTCACACTACCTGAATCCAGAGCGTTCCGTTTCACTGCACTCGAATCGATGTTAGTCAGTTTCTACGGGTTGGGGTTGGGTTGGGTATTTCAATTAACGTCACACTGGAGCAACACAATGGGCTATTGGTGACGGTCCGGGATCAATCCCAAAGGGAAAGATCCGAGGACAACACCACGTAATTTTGAACCACGGTCAGATGACGAGGCAACACCTGAGCTGGCACCCCACTCTCCAAACTTCCACACCACGCCAACGTGAGGACATTTGAGGCCACGACAGATTTAACGTGCACCAGCCCCCTTTGTACACGACGGTGTTTGGCTGGATTCGAACTCGCAACCCTTCGGTTGCTAGTTCGTTACTCTTCCAACCGGGCCACCGCGGCCCCAGTTTCTACGGATTGGTTTGGTTTGTTTTGGGGTTTTATGGAGGAAGGGCCATATTTGGTCATGCAGCACTAGACACAAGATACAGCATCAAGTAATAGATATACACACACAATGAAAGTTTTACTGACACAGAAGAGATAAATACACCCAGGGAGGAATACACCTGACAGGAATCGAACCTGCACCGCCTACAACTCGAAGGTTGCTAGCTCAGTGGACATACCCACTGAGCCACGATAACCACCAGTTTCTGCGGAATTCAGATACCCGAATTATGTTGGTGGGAAGGGTACTGCACTGTTCATAACAAAAAATTAAATACTTGATTTTTCGCAGTGTCCATGTTTGTGTGAGGGTTTTGCATTTTATATGCTAAGATTCACAATTCCTGAGGGACTGAGGCTATTCCTCATATACATGAAGATTTAGTATCTTCACGTTCAAGTATTCTAAATCGACATAAACGCAAAAGCACAAAAAAATGAAATTCAAAAATTTTACCTCAGTGCTCTAAAGTTTAACGTTTTAATTTTAATTACAACTGCTGCACATGAACAGAATCAGGGTAAATTCAAATCAGGGTAAGTCGACTGCAATTTAATCATCCCTTGTCGATCAGGGATGATTAAATTGCAGTCGACTTCATCTAACTGTACTATTTACTCTCTTGATAGCCCTAATACCCTACAATAATTAAATTTTAAAAGATCCTTGAAAATTTAATTTACCTCTCTTCCAGTATTGTATTATTAGTGTAATGTCAAATCTTGAGATATAAAACTACTGGAAAATAATTGGTGATAATGAGAAATAAATAAATAGAAAGTCTTCCACAGTGAATCAATGATGAGCGCTATTGATCTTTTGTATCTTGATGGAAAAGTTTCTACAAATATTTTAAGTTTACTCATTTTCAAGTTCATCCCCCTATTACAATCTTTAATTTTATATAGTATGATCAACAATACCATTCAAGTCACCCTTTTGTCTTAATATTTGCAATATGTCAGTGGAATGGAGAAGATTCAGAAGGTATGTAGACATCAGTAGCAGACAATTATTTCGGGCCATTCGCTGAATTCCAAGTATGTTGGTAGATCGTGCCGAGTTGCTTTGAGTAGCTAAGGACCACAAAAGCGTTGTGACTTGCATGGGAATAGTGTTTAATTAATGATTGAGTGTTTCATTGAGAGGTATTTGGAGATTTGTATTAATATATATTTATGTACAATTAACAATTTAAATGCATCGTTTTATTTCTGAAAAACAAAATAAATAAGTATACCCGATACTGAATAAATACCAATATATTTGTGACTACAGTAGGACCTATGTTATCTGAATTAATTGCTACCTATATGCGCGTGTATATGTTTTCTAATATATTATAAATGCTCAGTATTTTTAATTTTACTATGTACTTATTGCATAATCTTCCAAGTTATTACTATATCTCCTGATAGGAGTACGCCTTAATCTTGTTTAAAATATCCTCTCCACTTTTGTCTATATTTTTCCTCCAACGGAAAAACGGGGCCACGTTAGCCCGGTTGGAAGAGTAGCGGATTAGCAACCGGAGAGCTACGAGTCGAAACTCGATCCAACAAAAAGGCTGTCGTGTACATGGGGCTGTTGCACGTTAAATCTGTCGTTGTTTCAAATGTTCTCACTTTGGCGTGGTGCGGAAGTTTGGAGAGGGGTGCCAGCTGAGGTATTTATCTCGTCATCTGACCGTGATTCAAAATTGTAAGGTGTTGCCCTCGTGTCTTTCTCTTCGGGATTGATCCCGGACCGTTGCCAATAGCTTGTTGAGTTGCTCCAATGGGCCGGGATTGATTACCATTACCATGAATAACAACATTGTTTTAAAATTTGATTGTATGGAATGTAATTCCTCAAACTTAATTTATTTCGTATAAGCTATAGTGGGTATGTCTTTTGAGTCAGTACCTCATAGTGCGTTCTTTTGCAGATTTTGTTATAAATAATTGTAAAATGAATATTGACAAGTTTAGAGATTTATTTTGCGCAATTGTCGATTAATTCAAATGCCTACTAACGAATAAGGGATTATATGAAGCTCTGGATTGGAACTGTACCGTACAAGCGAGAAATGAATTTTATGACTATAAAACAATGTTTGAATGCAATCAAATTTAAAGTACAGTATTTAAAAATGCAAACACATACTTTGCAGGTTTATAGAAATGTTCTATCGAAACGTTTAAGTGACTACTTTGCTATAGTTGTACGTTTTTATAACACCGCAAACCGCAATAACTGAAGCAAACAAACAAAAAGCAAGAATAAATAAACGATGTGGACATTCAAGATAAACTTAAAAAAATAGTTAGATAGAAACTTCAACAACAAAAAAAGAAACATTACTCCCGACCATTTATTTTTAGCTAAAGAAAACTACCATTTATCTCGCTGTTGCTTAGTTAAGGGAAAGAAAAACCAAAAATTCCCTTTCCCCTATACATCTCAAAATACAGTCTGTTTGAATGAGATACAATCTCCTTTTCCGTCATTACATATAATGGAAACTAAGCGCGAAAAGATTAAAATCGGAAGGAAAAGCAAAACAGCGCAATAAAGAAAAAGTGAGAAAAAAAAGAAGTATCCACTCTCATTTCATTCATTGCAATTCCTCCGACTTCCACCATCTTGAATGTCAGCGAGTTTGAAAAATTGCGTTAAGGCCAAGGGACCTGCGTTTGTTAAGATAAAAACTGAAATCCAATCCAAAATAAATAAATCGATAGAGTTTGGAATAAAAAATGGCGCGTTCCCAGATTACAAAAGAAGAGAAAGAAAGCTTCACGCGAATCGCAAACGATTCATTGCCAAACGTGAAGCGCTAGAAGAAAAAATACCGATAAAACGGGAAAATTCGAATAATAGTGGTAAACTTGAAGATGTATTATTTTTCCCTACTCATACCAGATTTAAAAGGTCAGGGAACAATTGCCTCATAAGAACGAATTGATTTTACGTCGTGTTTGATGGAGTGTAATTTCCTTATCTTAACTCATTAAGCTAAGCTGATTAAATGTAAATAAAATTCATTGGTATATTGGATGATTTGAATAAAAATAGAATAAAGTCGTGGGTACGATAGAACCATTACCGCCTTTACTAACACTTGAGGGTTGGAATGATGGAACTGAGGATTTTATTAATTTTTAAAATGTTTTGTTTTGAAATATAATTAAGTAGATTATTAAATAAAACAGGATTATGCGAACAATGAATTATGCCTAAAGAGCTTTTATTATTTTATATATAGTCGATTTCCAAATGAAACACCCTAAGTTGAAAATATAGTTCTGGGAAAATGAGGGGGAGTATAATTTTCAAGTAATGCGAAAATTATATTTACTCTTGGCATTGCATTTGAAAATTATATTTACAAATGTAAATACGTCAGTGCATTTTGTTTTCACCCAATAAAGCAAGAAAAGAATAGAAGTAACTATATACAAAGAGAATATTAATGAAAATACATGCTTTTAACTATTATAATTTTACAGTTCAAAATTTTCATCAATATTTTTAATAAAACTATCTTTATAAGGGTGAGACTTGTGAATACGTTAACTTAAAACATTCTAGAATAAATGTGGTTACAGGTAGTAGAAGACTACACAGGAGAAAGGTAAAAGTCTGTATTAAATATTTAGATACGCATGTGTTAAATTTTTAAAGATTTTATGTTAAATCACAAACAGAGAATATTTCATGACCAATAAAGTCTCTTTTTTTTATTCTAAAACTTAAGCCTATCAGATAAAAATTTAAACTTTTAAATATGCACGAAACATTCTGACATGCTTTCATTATCATCTATTATTTTTAATTAGGGACATTTAGGAAATTTGCAACGAGGAAAATTAACTGTGTGGTACATGAGGGATTACATGTTTTCAGATTTTTCTCCATTAAAATTTGACGAAGAGATCGAATTGTGTATGTATTTATTTTAATCCTTGAAACAAGAGCATCAAAGAGAATAAATTTAAATGGTAGAATCAAAACTACGTCCGAAACTACTTTCCAAAATGTTAAACGTAATACATCTTCAGCAGATGATGGCAGTAATCTGTGACTAGTACTTATTCATATTAATAAAATTTCTTTTATTAAAAAATTTTGTATTTCAAAACTTCTTTTTGGAAAATGGATGATTGCATACAAATATCTTAAATTGTATCTAGATTAAATTTCGTGTCTTGATCATTCTCTATAAAATGCATGCCGCTATATCTTCTCTCTTCTATTTTTTCCCTGTGTTGCTCCAGTGTGACGTTAATTAACTACCTAACCTTTTTTTCTCTTTACTTCATATAATTTACATTTAAAGCTTTTAAAGTTATATTAATTTCTAATTCCTTATTATTCAGTAACATATTCTCATTACTAAGTATTTTCAATGTTTAATAAAAATACTAGAACGAAAAAAACACATTTAAATACTTAAAGTTAAATTGACGGTTTTTAAACTTTGTTTCTTCTACACAAATAAAAAATCCCTTTTAACTAATATCATGATCAAATTTTCATGGTTTCGGTAAACCAATAGTTATTATAATTTCTGAGCTACTTATACGAGATGAATGTTATCAAATAGAAAAAAGATTGCGATGGCTTAGGATAAAATATAATTAATATTATTAAAAGAATCAGGGAGGCACAATACTAATAACTTAAAATTTATACATTCGACACTAGTTTTAATGTCTTTTGTATATCTTAAAAATATTTTTAATGTTTTGGGGATCTATTATATATTGAATAGACGCAATAAAAATTTAGGGTTTCAAATTTAAAATTTCGATCTGTATGCATGCATGTAGATGAATATATTAATGGTTTTAAAATTGTTTTTAGCGTAGTGTTTTAGAATAAAATTCATCAATTTTCATTTGACATTTTTAAAGTGAGAAAGGAAATTATTGAACATGTATTTTAACTGAGTTCTTATACTACCTATATCAATGTTATACTCCCATCTAATTCAATTGTTTAGGAATTGTTACGATAAACACAATAAGTTATCTTGTAACAATTAATCATATTCGATGTATATTCTCATTAATCATAACGTAAGTTTGTAGTCCCAGATTTCAGTCTCCTAATAATTTATTTTGAATAAAAATAGTAAATCATTTATTATCATCATTAAAGTTCCTAAACCAATGATTGAACTCAGGAACGAATGGATAAACTAATTTAACGTGAAAGGTAATAAAATTGTCTACAAGATCAAATTTTTGCAATATTGAGATGAAATTTAATAAAGAATAAGTTAAAAAGATAACATTTTCTGGGAATTTCAATCACACCATGAAGGGCCCACTTAAAAATAGTTATTTTAAATAACAGCTATTGCCCTTTCTGACTAACTTTACAGTCTACCCAATGATTAATTTTTTATTTTTAAACAACACTAAACTTCAGAAATGTTTATTTTTATCACGTACTTTTTCAAATCATCCTTAGAAATGTTCGAGCCTTTTTGTTATAAACGTTTTCAATAATATTTTTGAAATTCGTTATCTCATGCATGATTTTCAGATAATGCAAGTTGTTAATGCTTTTACTGCCTGTGTGATGAAATTACCATATTTAGGAAGCCTCACTATTCTATCATATGTATTTGAATACTATTCTAGAGATTCTATTCTAAAAAATCAATACCAAATAAATATTTAATATGACCCCCAGAGGCTTAAACAATTAATTATCACCCAGGTGAATGTGATCTTGTGATTACGTTCACGTTTGGAAAGGATGGAATATTGCCAACTCCTCTTGTTTCGAACTAAACAGGTTTTCTCGAACGTTTGATGATGCAATTATTTGCATGCGAAGAAATTTGTTAGAATATTTTATGAATAACTTATTATCCCCCGAAAGTTTTGGGTATATAAATAGATCGCTTTCTAATTAAACATTAATTTGTACAACACGAAGTTAAAAGGAATAACTGATTAATAATTCATAATCCTTAACTTTAACTGAAAACTATTCTAACGAGTTTCTGAAAAATCATCCCATACTTGATTAATTTTTTAATTTGTTCTTTTTTACATTTATTGTGATACTTGCATAATTTCTAAAATCGTTGTGCAAGAGCACAATTTTGAAAAGTCATTAAAAAGGGATGCTATTAAAATAACTTTTAATTTGTTCAAGTATCTAACTAATTGGGTGTATCCTCCTGTGACAAAATAATAACTTAATAGAGAGGAACTAAACATTTAAATTTTAATTATTATATTAGTTTTGGCAATAAAACTAAAAGCTATTGTTCTTGTATCATGTTATCAATTTATTATTACTCTAGTTGATCACTGTTTTAATCAACTTTAGTTTTGGTGATTGATTAATCCACCAATCAAATCCCATTATCTTATTTTTTTGTTTTTGATTAAGAAAAACCATAAATTATACAATGTAATAATTTGTAAAGTCATTTATGGTTTACTTTTAACTATATTTTAATTATAGTATATTTCCAACAATTATTGTAGTTGGCTTTTAGCTCAAAATTTTAAATTCCAGTGTTATATTTATTTTCAATTATTTTATTATTTAAATTTCAAATCATGGAATAAGATGTGTGGTGTGTATAATATGATTAGCTATTCCAAGGTTTTGCATTGATGAACCTATTAACAAGAAAAATATGACGAAAGCATAAAGTATGCCAGGTAATTTCTCTCCTTTTTAATGTTTTACACCTTTGTAATTATTTAAAAAGTTGTTCAAAATGTTTTACTTTTTGAAATTTCAGTTTTTAATACATCACTTTTCATAATTGTCTAGATGGTTATAAATAAGATTTTGACCAAGGAAACTTGTTGGAATAAATGAAAACTACACTGAGTGGTAAGTAATACATTAACCACTCAATGGTACACTGGTCCAAATGTACAATGACAGAATTTGTAAACTATATATTAATTATTCAAAAGTTGATTGACAATAGATAAGAAATGGCTCTACCAATTTACCTCTTATCGGACTTGCTTGATATTTATTTAGAATTTATGGCAATATAATTTTTGCTTAATCCTCCTAATGGTTTGAGATATCTCGTCAATATAGATTTGACCAATTTTATTAATGACGAGATATCTCGTCCATCAAGATCTGGTCAGTTTTAATAACGACAATACTTCGTGGAAACAACCACCAGAAGGGTTAACACGATTTTTTAATTTATCAGGATAATCATACTATTTTAATTTAAAAGATTGAATATCTCTTGAAACGAAGAAACACTCGTGGGTGGATGTTTACGAAGCACCTTGGCCTAAGGCACTCTGTCTCCAAGTGATTATACATTTCATTTCTGAACTGTTAAGGTGAAACATTCTGGGCGATACATTTTTGATGAACTAACCACAAATTTTTCGCCTGGTAAACATGTATTATATTTTACAGAAAAAACCTCGAAAGTAAATAAAAACAACGAAAAATACACTGATCGGTAGCAGAATTCTTTTATTTATACTGAGTTAAACTTGCATATGCATTATTTAAGGAACTTTTGTTTCGTCTCATTGATCGTTTCTGTTTGGGGGCATGACTCAAAAGATCCTTCTTCAGTCAAAGACAAGAAGGGAAAAAATAAAGGCTTTGAGTAAGAAGAAATTATTGTCGAAGTCCAGGGTATAGTGCGGTTTTCTGAGACCATAAAATAAAACATTTGGAAAACTTTTTCAAAAGAATTTAATGGGATTTTCGGAAGCTTTTTCTTATCATTTTTTTCAATTAGTGATAGGTTTGTGCAAATTGTTTTTAAATTGATATTTAAAGTGATAGCTCCAAGTGGTTTCTACGAAATATAGTGTCCAGATTTGACCAATTTTGCTAATGACGAGATATCTAGTTATCAAGGTATTGATGAATTTTTACGATGACAAGACCAAGATGCGGTCAGTTTTTTCTAATGACGAGATATCTCGTCCATCAAGATCTGGTCAGTTTTGCTAATGCAAGATACCTTGTCGAGACCAACCACCAGAAGGATTAACTAAAATAATCATAATCTTAAGAATTTAAGGGAAATTTAGTTAAAAGCAACTGGATCTCGTTGCTGGACTGCTGATAGACAGACATAATTTTACTCTATTCGTATACACCAGATGGTGTTGGTAAGTAATCGGGTAGTTCGGATTATGCAGTTTTGCCTGAAATAAAAAAATATATACTCTCAGTTCTGATTGACCCGTTAGTTTTGAGCGTAGAGTACAGCTTGAAGATCGGAGCGATGAAATGAGCTAGTCGAGTATTATCCAGATAAACCGCAATTTTGTCAAAAGAAATTACACCACAAGAAAATAATTTTTAAAATATTCTGTTCAAACCTCTGCGAAATGTTCTTCATACATTGTAATAGATATTTTCGAGAACTTAAAACTATGCTACACACAGTCCTGTTGAGCTCACGATTGCCGAGACAGACTGTCAAACGCTGCAGCCCACTCAGAAGTATTGCATAATTTCTCCCGCCCATGGAGAACAGAAGCGAGCTAAGTGCAATATTTGCTCATCATGAGAATTAAACTACATGCTGTTTACGAATATGCCAACACGATTACTGTTGGGCATGTAGCGATTTAATTTTTCAATCGAAACCTATTTTTGTCACAGGCGGTCGTCCAATGCCATCCGCGGAATTATACGTAGTCCTACATCAAAAGTATAGTACTGAAAATAAAAAAAGAACTAGGTGTTTGAGTATTTTTAGTAAAAAACTTCAAAAGTAAAAGGAAATTATACTTTAACACTTGTATTTTTTAAAAGCTATTGTACCCTTCTCGTTTCTCAATGACCCAAATTTACTAATAAAAAACGACCAATGTTCCATCAATATATTTTAAAGCGCACTTTGTATACTTGAATTAAAGATAAATTATGTTTGTATCGGTACATTTACTCTCGAAATTTCGTAAATTGCTTTTGAAGTAAATTAAGTCATCAAACACAATCAGTTAATTTTATGCAGATGGGAGTATTTAAATAGAAAAGTACTCGTATATTCAATACTTAAAAGTATTGGTTATACTCAATTGTTTCTCGTTTTATTAGAATATAGTTGTATTCGTCGAAAGTATTTGAATTCCAAAATACTCGAAAACCCAAGTATTTATCCTAGCTATTAGAATACCAAAGTATTCATCCCACACACACACACACACAGGTATTAGAATATTAAATATTCACCCAAGATATTCGAATCTCAGTCGAGCGTGATCAAATAATTTCAAAAAAATAGAATGATTATTCTCTAAAAATTATCGTTTGCATGTAAAATAAATAACATTACAACGATCCACTGGTTTCCTCTTGCAGTGAGTTTGAGAATTCCTCCCCTACGTACAATTACAGTACACTAACCACTGTGTGCAGGGAAAGTCAGAAGAAGAAAGTGGCATTCTTACGTAATAGCCTTATATCGCAGTTGTCTGATTCTTTCCATCGATTAATCGCTTTTTGTATGTTTGTTACTTATTCGATACTTGAAAGTGCACGAATACCAATTTGTTTTATAAAATTACTACGAATGCAGTACGAATTTTCATATTTTTCTTTTCCTTTTGATTTTTAACATCTCCATCGACAATATCCGTAAAATTCTTAACACGTTATTATGGCAAATTTCAGTCCACTTCCGATTTTAAATTTAACATTCTTAAAACCAGATGCTATAAATTTATTTAGAAAATTTTTTGATTTACGTTGTCACAAGCACACACATTAATACAGCTTTAACACAACGATGATGCATTGAAACTGATTAAGAAAAAAAGGACAGGTAAAGCATGCTCAGAAAAAGAAAACGATAGGAAAGCACGTTATTCACTTAATAATTTATCGTCTATCATTCCACTCCCCTTGTTATTCAAAAGTCCCTCCTTAATATTTAACACACTCCCCCAGACTATCATAACAGCCAGTCATAAATCAATCATTCTCTCCCAAACGTCAATATCTGGCCATTCCAGCCCCAGTAATTAAAGTTACCCAACACTCACTAATTTGGAAAGGGGGAGATCGCTATCGTTGCTCCCCTTTCTCTACAGGAGTAAAAAAGGACTACCCGACCTCACAACCATCTATTCTTTCAGCATTTGAGTACCTAGAGCAAGTGCTTTATCCTTTATCCAATATTTTGGAGCGACGGGTTTGATTAATAGACGCAGTTCGTCAGCTGTCGGCTTGATTGGATGAAACATTGTTGCCATCGGGAACTTCATAAAAGTAGATATCGATTTCCTTTTGAGAGTGTTTAATGGTTTTTATTCCAGTTTTCGATACGTGTTGAAAAATGGAAAGGTTTTAATGAATGGAAGGCTCAAGGCCCTGCCGGTATATAGTTTGAGGGGTTGAATAATTGGTGTTTTTATTGGGATTTAAAAGGTCTTTTCTAAAAATGTTTTCCATTGAGAATGTGGTTGAGTTCTAGTTTATAGATTTTTGTGTTTGAACTTATCAAAACTTTCTTTAGAATGGTGGATTGGTTAGAATTTGGGTTATGAAGCCTGAAAGGGAAAGATAATAAATAATGCTAAAATTTTATTTTACTTTATACTAATGTGTAAGGGGAAATAACTTGTAATCAAGTTCCTAACAAGTTCATAAGAGTTTGCAAGGCAAAACCGTGTCTTCAGTGAAAACTTATCTTGAATGAAACATTGTGTAGATGATACTTGAATAACATTTTATTTAGATTTTTGTTTTGGTACTGTTTTGCTCATATATATAAATTAATAAACAAATTACATTTCAATACAACTAAGTAAACCTTTTAGAGTATAGTGTAAAAATAAATAAATATTTTTTAAACTAAGCAATTTTAAATATCCGGCCCCACTAATTTTTTAATTGCTATTCTTTTTATTTTTCTAGAGATATTTTTTGAATCAATCTAAAGAGAAGTGTGAATTTACATTTAATGTAGTATTTAGTATTTTAAATTCATATTTCTTTTATATTAGTATTTTAAAACTGATTAAGCTCACTAAAATATAGCAGAAAAAATACTTTTAAGTGAATCACATTTTAAATAAAAATCTATGAAATCTGAAGAAATAGTGGTATTTTATGGTATAAACTGAGCATAAGTCATGAATGTAATTGATTAAAAGTTGTACTCCAGATTTTAAGCTTTTAATAATGGATTTGATAAAGCAGAACGTGCATTTGGACTCTGAAATCTAAGTTAGGTTAGGCAGGTAGTTAATTAACTACACACTGGAGCAACACAACTGGCTATTGGCGACTGTCCGGGATCAATCCCGAAGGAAGAGATTCGAGGACAACACCTAGTAATCTTGTACCACGGTTAGATGACGAGATCAGAACCTAAACTGGCACCCCACTCCAAACTTTCACACCACGACAATGTGATAACATTTGAAGCCACGACAGATTTAACTTGCACCAACCACTCGAAACACGACGGTTTTTGGTTGGACCGAAATTAAGTCTAGGTTAGGAACTTGCTGAGAAGGAGAATACCAACACATGTCTGCTATTGCAATAGAGAACTTAAATGTGGTAATATTCAAATAAACAATATTTAGAAAACAAAATCTACTCCTATGTATAATTTATTAATACTATACTTTAAATTATTTCTATAAAGAAAGCTAAAACGATGTGTTATTAAGAAGATTCGTTTTTGTTTTGTTTCATTAATTTTCATTTGTTCTTG
Source organism: Meta bourneti (assembly GCA_933210815.1). Classification (NCBI taxonomy): domain Eukaryota; kingdom Metazoa; phylum Arthropoda; class Arachnida; order Araneae; family Tetragnathidae; genus Meta; species Meta bourneti. The sequence goes on along the minus strand of OW119923.1, from coordinate 84,739,150 downwards.
TACAAAATGATTCAGATATTAATAATTGAAAAGATACAGTAATTTACTTTTTATCATGATGATCTAGTACAATCTCTACGTAGAAATGCTTGTTAATTTCTCAAGAAACCTAATGCAGCATTTCAGTTTATTATAACTACCACATTTTAATCAATCACATTTTAAAAATTGATTTCTCAGAATAAAGTTAATTTAATTTTCGTATATGTAGTGTAAATAAATATTAACGAATAAATCATAGTGAGAAAAAGAACTTATGGAATTTAACATTAATATGAACGTGACTATAGCAACTATCTATAAAATTTACGATAGATTAAATAAAAAATTGAATGTTATGGCGTTTTATAATGATAAATGCATTTATAGTTATTGCTTTTGGGAACCACAATACCCTGCATTACCAGAAATGACTATCAACAGTGTATTTTTACCTTAAGTAAATGGACCATAAAACTCATATTTCTTATGTATCATATTTCTTTGCCACCAAAATGTCCTCCTTTCTTTGCGCGGCCATCTATCATCCATTATTTTACCCATAGCTCACATCTGTCGTGATTCTTTTCATAAGAATTTAAATCTTATTTTTAGTAACGTTTTACCATGATTCCGACATTTTATTTCCTGAGGAAAGTAGTACTTCTGCAGTGTTGGCATCAATCAAAACAGTTGTAAGAAAGTGTGTGACAGTCAATGACAAAAGAAAGATATCAAGAAAAGTATTCTTGGAAATAGTTTTGCGAACGAAATATGTTTGGCACAATGTCTTCCTTAATATTTCAATAAAGTTTGTTTTTTTAACTTGATGAAGTGAGCGGACCATAAATATGAAATATGTTTCCAATCTAAGCTACGAATATTTATTTGCCTGATGACTGTGCTTTTGCATGTTTCCTGAAGTCTGAATAATTACGAGTATTTAATTCAGAAAAATGAATTAAGAACTTTAGCATGCTTTCTTTTTTTTAATGAGAGGAATATTTTAAGATAAAGATAGGTGACTTGGAATAAGAAGCTATTTTAAATCGGTTAAGTTATCTGAAAGGAAAAATGTAAAATATATTTTATAAATAGTGATTTATGCAAAATAATGTGTATTTTTTAATGCAATATTAGTTTTTAATTTAAATATTGTCTTCCATGTCAGGGCAAAAGGGGTTAAACCTGACTTGTGATGGGTACAAAAGGGTCAAGTGCATCATTACAATTTAAAAAATAATATATGCTTAAAATCAAAATTAAATAAATCTACGAATCTAAATTATGATTATTTGTATCATGACATGCTTCTTTTTCTTCCTGAATACTTTGAGAAAGTCTGAAATATTCAACATAAGAATCTGAGAAGTAGCCATTTTGACTTAACCCCTTTTCCCCTGACGTGGAAGATGTAACAACATTTAAATATAACGTAACATAAATTTCTTCTACTTCAGAAAAAAAGCGCCATTACCTTTATCGTATTTTTTGAAAAATGGTAATGTTTTAATCATGCTTATTTTCTTAAACACTTTGAGCCTTTATGCTCTCTCTATATACATATACTTTTTTATATACATGAGCAGCATTTTAAATTCGGCTTCTCTAAAATTGAAAAGAGTATCACAATTTTGAGTATGTTCAGATTTAGTAATTATGTTTTGAGACAATGCTATTTATATTCTGTATTATTAATTTGTTGCTAAGAATAGTTCCTAAATATTGCAGATTGTTTATTTGATCATTATTCTTCTATTTAGAACTATTTTACTGAAAGGTAGACTTATGACTTGAAGACTCGTAACTTATATCCTGTGAAAAATTCTTTAAAGACTCATTCTAAATACATTCGAGAAAGTACACATCAAGGAAAAGCGATTCGCAATGAGAAGAGTTTCATTAGACTATTCATGAGAAATTCAATGAAACTTTTTGAAAATTTTCAGAAGAAAGTCGGGGCAAAATCACTGAGTAGAATAAAATTTATACGTTTTACATTTGAGCAAGCTTTAGCGTATTTGTTTGTCTGCAAAATTTGAATACCAACTATTTTATAAAATCCCAGTATGCAAATATACAAGATCGTGTCTTATTCCCAAATTAAACTTAATTCTGATGAATTGAATATATCGTGTGAGTAAATGTTCTGTATCAATTTAGAAACATTTTGCCTTTTATACATCGCATTCCCATTGCAAAAGTTCCAAAACTCAAAAAGTGCGTTTTTCCAGAAGCATTTTATTAAAAGTTTTGAAGCCATGGAAAACAATGAGTGGTATAGACTATACAGCTGAGTTCAAATAGGAATCACAAGGCACAAAGATACACACGCAGACCAATCAAAGCATTTTCACCGCTCGTGCCAGTACCTCTGATTGGTCTTTGCGTCGTACGCTTCCTTTTTGCATTCAGCTTTAGTCTATAAATTTAACCTTTTACTATACGAATTACTAAAGTCATAGGAGACGAACTTTAAAATGAAGCATTCATTATTATTCAAAAACTTAAAATCGGCTTTTTTGTAGTTTTGGTACACTTGCAGCGGGATGCGACATCGGACATTTATTACACAATTACAGCCTTTCTGGGGGCTCACTTTCTTGAAGTCCCTAGAAGTTTTCTAGCGATATTCACCCCAATTCGTTTAACCTTCACTTTCCCTTCTATCTTGCTATTTTTCTCTCTCGTGGTATTAGTTATTTTATCTGCTTTGCGCAGCTTGGTCAATATCTGGCCCTTAAGCCATTAAAATCCAACCAATGTAATAAATAGCCTGTTGTTATTTATATACGATCGGAAAAATGCGTGACATTTTAGAAGCAATACGTCATGAGTGAAATTTTATTGTTTTATGAAATCGTTTCATACGTTTTAAATTCTGTTTCAATACACTTCAAACATTTCTGTTTCATTATGTATGTACAGAGAGGGCCGAAATTCAGTGTAGGGTTTGAAAAGTCAGTAAGTTTTTCATTAATGACATTATATACAATCAATGCTTACCGTAGGGAGATCTTTTTACTAGGTATGGAAGATGGCATCTTTTAAATGAGTTCCATTCGCCACCTCAGGATCCTTCGATTGCAGGTGTTAATAATATTAGTGGAGGGCATCTCAGAGTAAATGGAAACAAATATGAAATTTCGGGGAAAGTAAACTCCAAAACAGTATGCCTTGAAAAGTTTTCCGACCCATAGCTACCAGAGAAAACATCCAGTAAGTGCTCTAGAATTCGGGGGTGGTAGAGGTCAGCAGACTGTCATCTTTAGACTGATCAGAGAACAGTTGAGATAAATTCCGTTTGATCATGGCTTAAAAGTTATCAAGACCTGTCGTAAATGCAATGTTGAGTAGGCCTCTTACTTCTTTGTCTGGCGATGTACAGGAAAGATCCGTATTTTAATCCTTTCGTCGCTTTAATTTTTTCCAGGTGCACGAACTTTCGGACTAGACTAAGGGGTTTAGTCCAATGAAACCAATATATCAATGGTATAAGTAGTTACAATAATATAAGTATATAATATATACAGTATACACAATAATATACAGTAGTTAATGTATGTGGTTCAAGTGCTCGAATTTCTGCACAGATGGGTTTCCCTGAGCTGCTCAAGCGCTCACATACAGTTGCGGAAAAAACGAACAACCCTCTTTATTACGAACACCATTCATAGTAGAGCAAATTCAAAGATATTATTCAATAGGGAATAACGTTCTCTAAAAATTCAAAAGCAAAAACAAATTGCATAATGGGTCATCTTCATATAAAAGAAGTTTGCACAAACAACAAAATTTTCAATGGAAAACCGCGCTATAGAAGTATTATTTAGGAAGATATCCATAAAAGTCTAAGAAACGGATTTTAACATAAGAAGCTCCAATCTTTCTGCACTCATAACTTCGAAACGGTAAGATCTAATTACATGAAAATTGGTATCTGAAGTTAAATTTTGAAATAGATTTGAAATTGTGTGTCAAAATAGGGGGTTTCTATTGGAAATTATGAAGTTGGTGCTCAATTTAATATCAAGACGGCCCCTTATGCACATTTTATGAATTTGAATTTATAGATTTTAGTTGCTGCCGAATGTCATTTTTGAATTTTCTCCATTATTAAAATTGCTCAAATGAAGAGGGGTAGTTCGTTTTTTATCCGCGACTGTACATCTGCTCCTACCAATATCCTCACAGGCAGATGCATCAGTGGCAGATACATCGATAGAAGCAGATACATCGAAGTGGTAGCTCTTTGCGTCAAAACAATGGGTCTGTCATTTTCAAAATAAAATTCCATTGTTTTTACTCGTTGTTCCTTCGTGAAAGTACCCATCATGAATCTTCCAAGACTCCGTTATAATATGTATCTACAACAAAAAATTGAACTAATAGCAAAAAGTCATTTACCTGTCAAATACAAATCTGAATTTTGTCCCACTATGTATATTGTGAATCTTAAGCATTTATTACTCGTAGGTTTGCCATTCATTATTTCTATTTATAAGCAAACTCTTACTAAGCACATAAGAATTGTATTTACGATTCAGAGCTAAGAGAAGTTTATCTTAGTCTCATGTTTTAATTGGTTTATAGACGCTTTATGCAACTATCATCAACTTAACAGTGTAATAATAAATAACTACATGAAACTAGGGCAATATACTTTAGACGTTAAATCAAAGTTAAGACGATTTTTTAGACGTTAAAGCTAAAAAATAACGAAGATGATGAAATTTTAGGTATTTTTTATCATGACATTCTGAATAATATTGATGTCAAAGTTATTGTATAAAATATTTTAACACAGTATGAAACGTACTTTATAAATGAATTTATACATTTAAAAACCGTGGGAATAAATGATTAGTTTTTAAGGCAAAATGACATCACGCTCTTTATGCAGTCAAATATGCGTAGTCATCTTCAGTCTAGTTAGGTTATCGCAGTAATATGGTTTTATTATATATTGAATCAGATGGATATAAAATATTAATTCAAGAGTAATGGTATCTTCATTACTTACTCAAATGTCAAAAGAGAGTTGATATTTCTTATCGAAAGAACTTGGAATTGGAAGGAATCGGCTAAGAACTTGTTAAAATTCATTCAGATTTGGTTGGACCACTCTTTTCTCCAAATTACAAAAGTGGATTGACGTTTTTGAGTTTTATATATGCCATTAAATTTTTATTAGACATAACATGGTAAGAAATCTTTTTAAATGATTCAAAGGGGATGTTAAACGTTTGAAAATTATTTTGAAAAGGCTTTACAGACTTCGATTTGGGTTTCTCTAAACTGCAGATGTTTGTCATATTTTTATACTTATTTTTGTCCCCGTATACTTATTTTGGTAACGAAAAACCAATAAAAAATTGATAATTATTGTGAAAACGTTTTAGGTATTTTATTCTTTAAAATTTCTTAGTATTATTTTGAATTAGCAGAATTACCCGACCTTTCTCGGGTTGAGTTTGAGTTTATTAATTGTAGATTAAAAAAGTTACCAGAATAAGTACTTTCCCTTTCGTAGAAAATTGCAAAAAAATTTAAGTGTCTGGAAAATAATATTTAACACGTTTCCGACGTTTTTAAAATTTATGCGACTTACTTTGGTCACAAATCATGTATATGTATATCCATTTCACATACATCTTGTAAGACAAAATTACTGAAATTGACACTAAGGTGTTTATTACAAAAGTTGATTTCAAGGGATCCTTTTGAGCTGACTAGCTAATTTGATAAGATATTCATGACTTATTTTTAAAGCGTATACATTTTTACTTGAATGTATTCAGTACCAACAAAGCAAAGGTAACCTATTACCACTTTTCAAAAAATGGTAGGTAGATACGACAGGTTTTTTTAAATAACTTTTCTCAACAAATTTTTAACAGGTATAAATTGCTTAAATATAACTCCAACTCCTAAGGTAGGCAACCCTCTGTCCTTACGTCAGAGATTATTTAATATTTAAAAACTGCTAGTTCGGACATTTTTAGCATTTATATTCTTTCAATTTCGGCACAGTTCCATTTAAAATTTATTTTACTCTAACTTGAATGCAGTCTTGAATCGAATCCTCTGTGGGATTGTTGTTGCGTGTGATGAATAGGAGTTGCAATTTATTAAAAATGTAAGCATTTATTAAATTTTCAACCACAGAAAACAGAAACTAAAGTCGGTGGAAAAAAAGTTGCTCTAAATATATTAATTCATCATTCTTTTTTACCTCGTTGATCTCGCATAGTTGAAAAACATTTCAACTAAAAACAGAACGAAGTTTAAAAATGCAAAATTAATTCCAAGTGAAAAAATCAGAAAATAATACAACTGCTGAAGATGAGTTCTCGTTTCGTTGTGCACGCTCTTCACCAAAAAGCTGACACTCTTAAATTCAGTTACTAACTCACTTTAAGTACTGAAAGTATACAAAATTTCATGAAAATACATCAAGACGTTTGAAAGTGGTGCGGACACACACATACAGATAAACACAAAAGCGGAAACCACCAATTTTGCATTAAATGACCCTAAACGGATAAATAACTCGAAAATAGGCGAAAATATATATTCAAGGTACAAATAAGCACCAATTTTATTTATATAAATTACCTAGAAACTTGTTTATCTTACAATCTGTTATGATACTCAGCTTACAAATTTCAATAGGAATAAGAGGTATGCGCAATATTGAATAACCAGTATTTACGTTTTTAAAGCTTTCACAGAAGTCATCTTTTACATTAATTATGGAAAGATACTGATCCCGAACTAAGCATTTGCAGAAATTTAAGCTGTTTGTCATTCAAGGATTGTTGCAATGCATTAGTGTTTAGTTTTCAATAAATCTGTTGGATTGAAATACATTTTTTCTCCCTGAATTTTAGACTATGGTTATAACAATTGACAGTCCGGGCTTTTTTTGTAAAGGTATTCTAGACCCTTCTGATCATTTCTTTTCATTCTGCGATTCCTCAGTGAATCTAACTCCAATCACTACTCATAGATAAGTGGTCTACGACGTTTCGAAGCACACACTGTTTCATTTGTCACATAAACTGGAGAACCCGTATCGACAATCCCATAAATCACCATTCTACAGCAAATGCGTTTCAGAGGACTGAATCATCGAAGCATTCAACACCTACTCCATCAAACCGACTTGAAGACGAAAGAAGCTCAACAAACAATTAAGAAAGCGATCAATTTCGACTGTCTTTAAACACTTTAGCGTTCATTAGGTTTATATCCCCTCGGCTGATCGACGTATAAAGCGTTTCCCTCAAGTACTTGAATATATCTCGTCCTCCAGTAAATCACTTTGGTATGCAAATTGCGAAGAGGCGCTCTAACTAGTCCGAAGATTAATTTGAATATACAAGCATCGGTGGGGATCGAGGAGTTCGGTTCGAATCGATTGTCGAAGTTGGTAACGGAATTCGATTGGTTTTGTTTGCTTTTATCCTTGGAGGCATTGTTTGGTCTTAAGTGATTGTTGGGATTCTGCCTTTGTTTGGAAAGAAAAATGTTCAGTTGTGGACAATTTGGTTTAATTTTGTATCCATTAACAGAAAGTTGTATGTCTTCTTAAAACTTGGAAATACTTATCTGTTTTTAATGAGCAAGTCCAGCTTATGACAAGAATGCTTAAAGATATTTTACATAATCGAAAAACTAATTATTGCTTTAGCAATGTTATAACTTAATTATATGAGTGCGCGCAGTGGTGGAAAAAGCTGTAATTACATTGCTCTTCAAACATCTGATATCCGTTGTTGATAATTTTACTATAAAAAAGCTAAAAAATACAAGTAAAATTCAGTGATCTTTTAATTATTTAATTATTATGATTATAATTACTGCTCTATCTTCAAGGCCACAAGACTTTCCAATATATAACATTGAACAAGTCTTCTCGAGTCATCCTCTGACCTGTCTTGGCCTCTGGCATGGGAGGTTCTCTGAAAGTCCAAAAGTTGGACACATGGATTTGGTCTAGCTGTTTAGCTGGATCTTAAGTAATAAGCAGCAACATATCTACTTCATTCATTTAACTAATATGAAACTATGTATAATGGTTATGGTTATAGTATCTGCCTTAACTCATTGATCCTCAAATACGAAAATATTAGTTTTGATTTACAACAGAATGGTAAATCGATGAAAGTCGATGAAAAATCTTCAAAATCGAGAATTGATGAAAGCTATCATATCTGGGTACAGATGTATCTAGCACCTCATCTGGTGGCAACGCTCTGGCGCGTTTTTTGGCGCACTTTTAGTAGCGTGTTATGGCAGATGAAGGTAACCCATCGTTATTAGGGTTATTCCAGTTTTTATGGCAACCTCGGCAAGAGGAAAGATTTATAAATATATTGTATTCATCAAGATAAAAAAGTATTTTTTCTAAGATTTCTTTACTTGACGACTTAAAAAGTGCCCAAGAGCGTTGCCACCAGACGAGGCGCTAGATATATCTGCATCCATATCAGTTTAGCACTGCAAAAATTGCGGAGATGGTCCCAACACCAGACTGAAGAATAAATTCACGACTATTCCATTATTGATAATTTTATGTTAGTCCGTGTGAAAGTAAAACTACTTGTTGGTTTGCATAGCTTTTAAAGATATTACTGATTGTTATCCCGTTCAACTGGCGCTCAAGGCACGTGCTACATATTTACTTCACTGTATAAGCATCAAATAAGGTACTAAGGAATTGTGATAATGAATAGAATTCAGAATTTAAAGTTATTAACTCAGCTATATCAATCAATAATTTCAAACGTTGGCATTAATTTTAAATGCATTCGCAGATATCAAGATCTTCTTTTATAAGCGTAATAAATATCTCTTATTCAAAGATCAAGCATATTTATGGCTGGATATCATAGATTATAAATATATTTTCATAGAATAAAACTCTAACAGTAACCATATTATTTTCAAGATTCTATATCAATGAGAGATTTAATGACAAATATAGAAAGGTATTACACTTTAAAATATTTAAATCACGCATTCTGAAAATGATAATCTGATCTTGGAAACAAAACTTAAATCATTATGAATTATATCTTGTTCTTATGCTTAAAGGTATCTATATAACAGAATGAATGATTCTTTAAAGTATGAAAAGTATTTGAAAAACTTTTTTTCATTTGATCATTAAACCAAAGGATAATTACTATTTAAATAGGTGTTCCGTAATGTCATTTGAAATTTTTAACAGATCTGACCGAGAAGTATACTAGATGGTATTGTGGTGAACACAGAGAGGAACCAAATCTTGCCATAAATGATTTATTGTATACACATTTAAGTGCATTATTTAGACTAAGGACATCGCATTGTTCACTCCGAATATCTATTCTAAACTCAACTTACAGAAAATTACAATCGTCTAATTTATTTGTTGTCCTTTGATGTCTAGTGCTGCTAGATGCACCAGCATTTTATGTTTATTGAATTTTGATTAATTTATATTTTTATCTACTGGATTCATTTATATTTTTATCTACTGGATTCATTTATATTTTTATCTACTGGATTCATTTATATTTTTATCACCACTCTTCATGTGGAATCACAGAGCGCTCGTGATGTGCATCTCACACAATTTAAGTAAGAAAACACTTTTATGGCATACCCTTTGTATCGCATATCGATTAATGTATTCAACAGCAAGAGAAAATGCATTACAAAGTAGTGTCCCTGTTTGTTAAATTGTACCATTTAAATATATGTTGTCTACAACTTCGAAACTGGAAATTTGGTTAAGTAATCAGAGAACCAAATGCCGAGATGTAAGCACGGTAAAAATAAAACGTCCGTTTGCAAACTATAACACAACCCAATGCTTATTATCCAAGTGTGAACTTAGAAGGTTCTGCTAACAGTCCCTAGACAATCACATAACTCAAATTAAATTTCGTGACATTTTGACAAACCAGTCTCATGCATAAAGCATTCATAGCGAACACGATAGCTTTTGTTTCATTCTATGCAAAAAGTTTGAAAAATATTTCTTAGTATACATTAGTTCCCGTGGTAGATGCAGGAACAGTGTATGATGAAAATCTGTTATCGATATTTATACTTTTCCAACAAGTTAAAAACAAAACATCATTATTGGAGTAATGTTAGAAGCAAATTCGTATAGAACCAAAACTGATTTAGATGGTTCGTAAGGTAAAATGTTCTATATTTTCCTGCAAACATTTTGAAGTTTTATTAAAAAAGAATACTCATCAATTTATCAATGCTCTTCCAAATATTTTTGAAAAATGAATTTACGTTATATTTTTTCCCTTAACTTCAAACCATATTGTTCCTGATCTATAGGAAATAATGAAAGGAAACCAAAGCGATCAATCATGTACGCCAGTCTACGAATTTTCTACTTTAAAGATAAAAAATATGATTAAATCAGACAAATCGGGAAAAGATTATTGTTAAAATATTTGTATTATGCTAATCACACAAAATTATATCAGCTAATTTAATGGTGAAATTTAATATTAATATGAATTAAAAAACTAATGATATTACAATTTAGAATTTATATCAACTTTTATTTTATATATTAATCTGAATTGATGTAGGATATATTTTATACGAGCCCAAAATATTTAACTGCAGTTTTGTTTTGGGGATTATATTGTTTTAATAATCATGTATTTGATATGCACTAACTTTATAAACACTAAGACTGAAATCAAGTCATGCTTTGCACAGCTGATTTTTAACAATTTGTTGCTTAAATCCAAAGAAAATGTTTGTATACGTTGTCATAAAAGCAAACGCAAACCTTTATCACATTTTGCATGAATGCTTAATTAAGATCGCTTATGATTAGCAAATTTAATTTCAAATATGTTAAACTGAATAAAATAATCGGGGTTAAAGCATTGTTGGGGAAAAATATTTTGGGATACAAGATTCTGATAAAATATTAGCTAAAGTTAGTTTTCACTTTAAAACAAGCATGTATGCAATTAACAAATAATATCAAGTTAACGTAAAAACAGAAGCATTATATTCACATATTTACATCACATTAAACAGAATAAAGTACTCGAGAAGTCGACGGTTACTGGGAATATTGGTATAGAAACTTCTAATGTTATTTTGGCTGAAGCTTATTATTTGTTTAAAGTCATGCATGGAGTGATAAAATAATAAAATGCACTTACAGCGAAATGTATAAATAATTAAACCGGAAGACTGAAAATGGAAGGGGTTCAAACTAAAAGCTTTTAGTTTTATGTGATAAGAAAAACTGTTTTTGGAAGAATTTTCTCTTTTTACTTTATCTCCAACCACTTTCATATTCAACAGAAAAAATAATTGACGGACTAAAAATAGGTGGAAACTAATATACAAACTTTTTATTCGAGTTTTTGAATGCCATATAAAGTTTTTATGGCATGTATTTTTTGCCTGTTTAGACTATTCAAACCAGGATCACAGTTTCTTCTGCTATTCAAGTCAAAAAGGCAGAATCATAAAAATGAATAAAACAAAATGGCGTGAATAGCAGCTTTGAAAGAGACGAGGAAGAAGGAAAATCTCCCAGGGACATTAAAATGGCCCTTCTCCAAAATATTGGTGATAATTATTCCGAAACTCAGAATCAATCATCGTCCAAATGCTAAAATGCTTGCAGTATAAAAAGGTATGGGAGAAAAAATAGTTTTTTCTTCAAACATTGAAACAGAGTTTATAAAGACGGAAAAAATACAAAGCAAAATGTGTAAATCCCCTAAAAAAGTTCCCACCACTGGAAAAAAGATAGGCGTTTCAAACCATCTTGGTTATTGTTTTTTCTTCTTAAATGACAAAATAAAGGTATGGGGTATAAATTCAGAAGAAAAAGAATGTATTCGGAATTCAGGGAACTTTTTTAAAGGCTTTGTGCTTTTCTTTTTTTTGTATTGGAAATCACTTAAAATGCAGATTGCACTTTGAGTTTTCATAATAAAAAATGGGTATTATTTTCTGCCTATCTATAACACTTTTTTGCATGAACGGTGTAATTAATCATCTACAATACCGCTAAACTGACACTTTTATGGGCCTAATTATTGAGGACGTTTAGTCACTAATGAAAATGCTGAGATCCACATATTGTAAATTTTCAAAAATCGCAACATTTGAGGGTTTTTTTAAAATGAATTCAAGCGTTTTTAAATAGAAAAATGAACAAAGAAATTTTCTAATACTGATCCTTATCTGTAAATATTAATGGTATTTGTACGTGATGCATAGAAAAGATGTAATGGATTAAATTTTTTTTGAACCAATTGTATTTATTTCAAAGCGATTTTCACTTAAGAAACAAAATTTTATAATTATTTCAACGAAAACTAGAAAGCGGGACTGCATTATCTTCAGAAACAAACAAAAAATAACCTGCTGTTTCTTTTTTCTCACATCTTTTGAAACTTAAGCTGGTGTGTACTACATTTATCACAGTGATCTCTATTACACAATTGGGCCGGGGTAGCCCAATCGGTAGAGTCACGGATTAACAATCGGAAGGTCGCGAGTTTGAAACTATATCCAACCAAAGATCGTCGGGTACGCGGAGGATGGCGCACGTTAACTCTGTCGTGTCCTCAAATGTCCTCACGTTGGCGTTGTATGGAAGTTTCTAGAGTGGGGCCAAGTTCAAGTACAGACCTCGTCATCTCACCGGGATTCAAAATTACGAGGTATTGTCCTCGGATCTTTCCTTTTGGGATTGATTCTGGACAGTCACCAATGTCCAGAATCAATGCCTGTTGTGTTGTTCCAGTGCGACGTAAATTCAATTATCTATAATACAATCACTTTTTCCATTTTGCATTGGTTCATTAACTGCTTTAATTTTGCATTTAGGTCGCTCTCGAAATAAGTGAGACATGTATTAAAAAGAAAAAAATGTAATAGAAAATAAATACTAAACTTAATTAAGAAATAATTGTAAACCTAAATTTTACCCCATATATATTTCGCTTTCGTGGCTCGCGAAAAGTCTCATTTATATTTTTCATATCAACGACGAAATCAAGCATTTCGCGCTTCCGCTTGTGAATCAAATCTGCCGATTGAAAATATACTTTTCATACAAATTCAAGGTTAAAATCTAATTGATAATTAGGATTTTAGCTTTGCGTTAGTTTGGTGATTGTATGGGGATGATTGTACTCTCTTAATTCTGGTTTCTCTTCCCACTTATTAGAATGAAGGTTAGCGAATCCCCCTTTCCGTCTTAGCGATGAAAATCTTACGCCAAGCTCAATGACACGCCATCAACTAGAGTTTAACCCAAAACGCTCAGAGTAATTTAAAATTTATATTAAAAAAACAAGTTTTTTTTATACTGTCAAGTATTACACACAGCGAATAAAGGTATGATCAACTAGCAAATTAATTTTTAGAGGAAAACTGCCGAATGGTAGAGAAGAAAAATTAAATAATGAAGTACTTCCAAGGGGGGGGGGAACTGTACTGTCCTGATACTTTAATAAAATTGATTATGCTGATCGGAAAATTTCAGAAACGTATTAAAATGTTATCATGGAATAGAATGCCGTCTTGACTAAACCATAAATTCCCCTGAAATCGGGCTATACTGCATGTTCTTGCCGTGCGTAACTCAGTGATAGTTGTTGGTACCACTCTTACGTACTTGGCAGGCACCGAGAAAGTTGCCAGCTTTCAAATTTGTGTCTGATCTCACGACGCGATGATTGGTATCCAAGCTTTTCTTTCTAGGAACCATTCTCTGTGTACTTTAGGATGGTACAGTAATTCTCTATGTACTTAAGACCTTACAGCAATTTGAATAAATGTCAATATAATTACAGTCCAATGAAGTTTGTTTTAGTGTGAGCCACGACACTGTTTCTTAGATAATGGTCATTATCTTAAAATCATGTCTGTGTAATTGTTAAATTTCTTTCTGTGCTTGCTGAAATATATTTCTTAAATGGATACTTTTTATTTAACAAACTATTTGTCGAAGGCTTTGATGCTAGGGTGCATTAGGCAGGCATTATTCGCACAGCGAAACAATCAAGATTTCTTAGAAAATCTTCAAGAGTTGGAGAGCGGGAGAGAAGGTGAATTCCTCTGGTTTATTAAAAAGCGTGTTCTGAAATCCAAATTTCAATTACAGAGACTTGTTAAGACTTGTACTTCTTGATCTTTATCTCTATTAATGCTCTTTAATGAGAAATTTCAGCTTTTAGCCCGTCAGCGATTTAATACTTATGTATAAATTGGTTTTCTATTTTTACCATTTCTAAAGGAAGGCATTAAACACTCTTCACGTTTTGTATTTGAGATAATTTCGATGCTTCACCTGAATAACTCGACGTCTTATTTATAGAACTGTTTTATTTTTCTAAAACTGTATCTATATATAAGAGTTTGATTGATTTCGCATTCAACTATATTTTGTTCCATAATTGATTTCCTTCCTAAGACATTTCCTCTTCTCCAGTAGTATACTTACGAAATTTCAAAAGCTTTATGCACTCAAATTAGAAATTTTTTTAAATTAACTTATGAACGTAACATAAAATTGCATTAAACTTATATGTAATAGTTACATATAAACTACCTCAAAATATCAAAGCTTCTCGAAGCCTATGTTGAATCGAAATGAAACAGAATGTGTGATCACATGAACAGATAAAAAATGATCCCAATACATCCCGAGCACTCTATTGTAAAATTCTATTAGAAAGGTCATAAATAAGAAAGTTGTAAGGCACTTCTGGCGGAGATATACGGCATGGTATGGAGTCAAACAAGCATCGTATGCTATCCTATGGCAAATTATGCAAGTTATTAAAGCTATCCTGTCTTTTACAAATAATTTTGTATATCAAATGTCTAAGTCATCGATGTATGTTTCTGAGTGTTTTGTTATTTTTGCCACACTATATATAGAAAAGTATAATAACATTTCTTGACTGCTTGAACTTGTATTTTCCGTATCATGAAACTTCCTATTTTCTAGAAAGTCCTTTTTCTTTTAGGATTAATTTAATAGCTTTATAGTAAATTGAATTTTTAGTATTTAATTTGTATTACCTCTTAATGGATGCCCTGTTTCATGTCACACACTAACAAGAAATTACATTGTAGTAATGGATGTATCAAATTAGTAGGTAGATGGTAAGCAGTTGAATTGACGTCGCACCAACGGGTTACTGGTGAAGGTCCAGGATCAATCTCGATGAGAAAAATCCGAGGACAATACCTCGTAATTTTGAATCACGATCAAATGACGAGGTTACACATGAGTTGGTATCCCTCTCTAAACTTCCACACCACGCCAATGTGAGGAAAGTTTAGGCCACGACATATTTAACATGCACCTACTCCCATGAACACGACTGTCTTTGATTGGATCGAGTTTCGAACTTGTAACCCTCCGGTTGATAATCCGCTTCTCTTCCAACCAGGCTACCAAGGGCTTTCAAATTAGTAAGTTGTAATAATCATGCCTGTCCAGTTTTACGGCATAATAATTTTAAATTTAATCATTTAATTATTTTTCGATTTATTTTTCTGACAAAGTAGAAAATACAACAAATTCTTTTAAACCACACAAATCCAAGGTTAATACAGGTTCATATCCATGGAATGAGGATATGAATCTGCATCAAAGTACAGTATAGCTCACGTATTTATTATTAGATATAGAATACACAGAAGATAAGAATCTAATATCTAACCAAGATGAATTCAAGTGCTCTCAGTCGTCCCAGTAAACGGTCGCAATATTCTTTCCTCTCGCATCGGAACAGATGAAAGTGATAAGAAGATATCTATGGGGCTTGTACCTATGTTATCTCTTCACAGTAATGAATAACGCAGGTCGACTCCGAGGGCCTTTTTCTGGCACGGATAAACAATGTAGCGTTTCTTTTGCGCAACGCTAAGAAACCACTCTTTTGCCTCTCGCAAATCCAAAGCTATGCTTCAGTACATCTCCAGGGAATACCCCCAGAGGAACAAGGCGATTTTCCTCCAGCCCTCCGGCATTTTTTAGTATCAGGACAAAAAGTCTTTATGAGTCTCGTATTCCGGTAGGGCATTTATCCAAGAGGGCATCGTCTTTTTCCTCTTTTGTAACCATAGAGACACGGCTGGGTCCTAACTCATCTTCACCCTCCATGTTTTACCACATGTACGTCGCGATAGAGGTTCAAATTTTGCGTGCTTTGCGGTGGACTGTACAAAGAATTGCAAATATGGTTTCACTATATTAATGTTAAACCTTTAAGGGTAGTATGTTAAATTGTTGTGGGAAATCTTTTGCCGCTCACCCTTTTAGGATGATTATTCCATGATGTGGTTAAGTTGAGAAGGATGCTTATACAAATTAATGGATGAAGACAACTTTATATCAGCGATTTTCAACCCTTTTTAGCTCATTGCACACATTAACTAATTACTGAAATTCTGAGGCACATCAAAATTGCATAAAATTTGTGCCGATTTGCCGAAAAAATAGGTGTTATTTTGATATATTTTAAAAAAAATTACTTACTCTTAATTACATTTTTTCCCCCGAAGTGGCTTTTACAAAATATTTGTGAAACAAATGGTTTTGATGAGATGGTTTTGACGAGATAAATGGTTCGTCTATCAAGATCTGACCCATTTCGACAATTACGAGATATCTCGTCCATCATGATGTGACCAATTTCGATAATGACGAGATATATCGTCCATCAAGATATTACCGATTGTTTGATGATGAAAAGATGAAGCTCTGGTAAGTTTTCTCTTAATGACGAGATATCTCGTTCATCAAGCTCTGGTCAGTTTTGCTAATCACGAGGTACCTCGTCAAAACCACCACCATGAAGGTTAAGGAGAACCCTTATGTCTCATCGATCATGTGGAATACTCTCTGAAATCAGAATATCAAATGAAAGAGAATATATATACCCTAGACATAATATACATAGAATATTTATATACATTAGACAACTCTTGTAGAGGTGATGGAACGGCCGAGTACCCATCGCTCTAGAATTGAGTGAAATGGTTAAAGACGGTGCGATGCTGTACCCTTAACACACATCTATCAAAAGTTATATTAGATGTAATCGTATGCAAATTTCAATCCTCTGAAGGGTTCATATGCATATATCCGTTCTGCAACCTTCAGTCTTCCTTGTCCGACTTCGAACCTGTTTCAACCTTCTTGACTTTACAAAATCTTCTTTTAGGATTCTTTCAACCCATTGATGTGGTTATTTAACCATTTTGTGTGTTGTGGGGTAAAATTGATACTACACTATGCAGGACGCTCAGAGGTTTAAATCAGATTTATATTTACTTTTTGAATACAAAGCTCGTCAAAATCATTTCTCTTGTGAAAAACAAATGAAAACAGTAACTATTAAATCCTGATAACAGACCGAAAATACAGCAATTCTCCACAACCAACACAATAATACACTCTCAAACTTTACAGTTATTAATATTAAATTAATCTACTCACTACCGTATAACTCTATCGCATCACTTTTCTGTGATTTCGAAGGGTAATATGTAAGCTTCAAGTAAACCAACTTACTATTTTAATGATTATACATATTGTCTTCCCATAAAACGTCTCTTTCCTCCTAAAAGAAACACTAAAAATACCATGAGTTAATCCTTTTTTCCAAATGCTTGGCGGAAATAATTAAATTAAGCAAACTTTATGTCGTCGAACTTAATGTTTGACGACATAAAGTAGTAATGGCTTGTGTGCTCTTACTCAGGAATCTGCTGACATTATACTCATCAAATAAGGATACTTAGAGGGAGTGTTTTTACTGCCAAAGAGCTTCGAAAATGGGCCTATATGCGAGAATTAGCCAAATGTGGAAGATAATCGCATTTACTAGTGTACCAGGATACGATACCTGAGGTGACTGGGCCGTAAAAAAAATGTTGTACTGTAATCTGTATATTTTCTTATGTTAAAAAGTATAACTCCTTTGCTTTGCTTATAGTAACAAATATATAACAACTTTATAAAAGAGAGTAAGGGTTAAACTTATATTTACATAAATTAAATACTGAATACTTAGGATACATATTTTAATTTAATGCATGCTATCCTAAACTGGTACTGTGGCCCAGAGTGAAAATGGAGCCGCTAAATTGAACCAATCCCTGATAGACAAGCCAAAACTACCTGAAGGATCCATAATTTTGGCATAAAAGTCATTTAAAATGAGCCATCCTTCTTCATAGGAAATGTAACATGCTTACCTATCCGCCTATTTCTGGTAACGAGGTAGGTAGGCCTTTTTATTAACGTCGCACTGGAGCAGAACACAACGGGCTACTGGCGACGGTCCGGGACCATTCTCCGAAGGGAAAGATCCGAAGACAATACCACGTAATTTGAACCACGGTCAGATGACGAGGCAACACCTGAACTGGCACCTCACTCTCCAAACTTCCACGCCACGCCAATGTGAGGACATTTCAGGCCACGACGGATATAACATGCACCAGCCCCCTTTGTACGACGGTCTTTGGTTGGATTAGAATTCGCAACCCTCCTATTGATAGTCCGTTACTCTTCCAACCGGCTACCGCGGCCTTTTCTGGTAACGAGAGATTACACATATGTAACATACGAGTATCATGTGATATGCATCTCGTATGTTACCTTCCAGGGGAATTGTCAGACCATAAATATTAGCGGATCCTTTAAACTATTTCGATGGATCATACTAACTTTAAAGTACATAGGTAGTTGGGCATTGAAATAAAGCTTAGCACTCTCTCCTGGTGGTTGTCTCGAAAACGTGTCTAGTTAATAGCAAAACGGACCAAATCTTGATGCACGAGATACCAAGCCATTGGAATAAAATTGATCATGTCTTGATCGCGTCATCACCAAAAATCAGCAATATCTTGATGACGAGATATCTCGTCATCAGCAAAATTAATCAGATCTTGTATCTTGAAACCACGGAAGATAAGATAACTTAAATTGCTATTTACAGAAGAACCCAGCATAAATATCAATAAAAAATCTATGGCAAATTATGAATGAAATCAGAAATGAGAGTGTATTTCCGTAGTTAGCTGAGCCAATATGCAATTTATACTGCTAACGTTTACATAGCAAGAAAAAATTAACAGTCAATAGTGTTATAAATATGCTAATTACATATGCAATAAAAATTCTTTTGTTTCAATAACATATATTGTTTATAATTGCGAAAAACATTTTTATTTTATGAACTTATTTAATGAATTCTGTATCGAAATGATGAATACATTTTTGAATGCGAATCATGCTATTTCAAAAATGATCTCAGAATTTACATGGCTTCAGTTTTAAAAGACTCAAGGTTTCAATTGTGGTCTGGACATGGATAATTGTAGTGGTTCGAAATAAAGTTTATTTCTTTATCCCGGATTAATTTGCCCTTGAGTAGCAAAAATGTTCTGAGGAGCAAACCAAACGAAAACAGTAGGCAAAGGTATAACCATCTTAATAAGGTTAAGGGCCTTCGTGGCTCAGTGGGTATGCCAACTGTGCTAGCAACCTGCGAGTTGTAGGTGGTGCAGGTTCGATTCCTCCCTGAGCGAATTTCTCTCTTCTGTGTCAGTAAAGCTTTTATTGTGTGTGTATGTGTATTGATATTATATATCTTGTGTCTGGTGCAGCATGGGAAAATATGGCCCTTGTGTCATAAAACCTCAACCAACCAACCAACTTAATAAAGTTGTCAGTGTTGTAGCTGAGAAAACGCAATGAACACGATGGTGCTTAGTGATGAATTTTAAAGGGGGTGGAATTCATTCCTGTTTACTAACGGCATTCACTGATATTCAATGATTATGCAATTGTGCAATGATATTGAATCATACGATTCGAATTACGATTCCTATAAAATCATTGCGAGAACCTACTCTAGTGTGTAATCTAAAACTTAAGGAACCATTAAGTTTTCAGCTCCTACTCTGTAGCGACCTGGATGTGGGAAAATGATACAACAGGTGCTTAGAGGGTTACCGAACTGATGTGAATAAACAAAACGAAAATAAGAACAAAATGAAAACAAGAACAAAACCGAGCAGTAAAAGAAGTCTTTGAACTGAAGTGGGGACACTACACTTGGTGCCATGGGACAGAAGGGTAACTGTGGAAACTTAAAAATAAGAGGATCAGGTCCTTGTAGGTTGTACCAAAATTTAATATCTACAGAATATCCTCGATTCCGAAAATCGCCACAGGATGTTTCGTTTAATTTTGAGGATGAAGCCTTTAAAAGTAAATGGTTTCTTAAGCTTTGCACACCAGTGTAGTTACTTTAAATACTACTACTTTGATCAACAATACGTTTGACTCAGAGAAAAGTAATTTGGGTTATAATTAAACACATTCACTACAATAAATGGTGTTTGAATATCGCACACCGACTGAATACCGCCATTACTAGAGAATCAATTTCTAGTTTTATGTGCAGAAAGACTATTATAGGGTACATGTTGCAAAACTGCAACAACTATCCTCTAGTGGAGCCTCAACTACCTTCTACTGGAATCTATAGTTGTGGCAGTCTTGTAACATGCAGAAGCACGTATTTAATTATTCTAGACATAAAACTAGGTAGGTAGTCAAATTAACGTCGAACTGGAGCAACACAACTCGCTATTGGCGACGGTCCATGATCAATCCCAATGGGAAAGATCCGAGGACAACACCTTGTAATTTTGAACCATGGTCAAATGACGATGTCAACACCTGAGTTGGCACCACTCTCCAAACTTCCACCACGTCAATAAGGATCCACGTCTCCTCTCAAATAAGGATATTTGAGAGGAGACGACAGATTTAAAGTGCACCAGCCCCTACATACACGAAGGATCGAGTTTCAAACTACCAACCCTCCAGCTTCTTATCCGCTGCTTTCCAAACCGGGCTACCAGGGCCCTACATAAAACTAGAAAATGTTTTTTGAGTTATGATAGTGGCTTTGCCATTAGGGAGCGATATATTTAGCATTAAATGGTATGATAAATAATATAGAGAAATGATAATTTGAACTGACAGCAATTAATAATATTATTAAAGAAATTTAAATTTCCTATTGGTTTGGAAAGTGCGTTCAAAAACCACTTTTTAAAAGTACTAGTATATAGAAGTATGTTATATGATACGCATTGAAATTACTTCCTGATCTTGAAAATGGAGAATATACATGCTTCACCATGTGTTTGCATTTAAGATAAATTATACGGAATAAAATTAACATAATTTATTAACTATATAAAAAATTACCCCAAACATTTCTTAACACCAATGAGCATTGTATAAATGAACAACTTGTTTAAACTGTATTCGATACATTCAAAATATCATAGTCACACATTTTCAATCCCTGAATCCAGAGATCAAAGATGGAGATAATGGTGCTTGATATTTCGCGATTTAAACTCAGAAACTCTGGGCCAGTATGGCACGTGATGCACTTTTATAACCCCCTGGGCACATTACTTGTTTACCAACCTATGGCTTCAATACAGTCACTGTACTCCTTTCCTTTGTACGGATTCTATTGTTAACCCCACTGAGCTCGAAGCCGAAATTTTTCTAAGAGCCTCCAGAAAGATCTTTTTGAAATTGAAAATAATCTGAAGCTTTCTTGATACATAACTGAAAAGACAGGGTCATTTATAAAAGGTACTTGGGAATTCTAATTTCAAATAGTTGACTGTCAAGAAACTTTCAAGCGAAGTCTAAAGGCCTTTTCATTAATTTTCTTTTGCAAAGGGTTTTATTTATACCACAGTTTAAATCCGTCAATTTCGAAAAGTGCATGCGTTTTTCTTGTTCTCTTGTCCACAAAATTTCACGGGGAAGGATTGATAGTCTGTTAGAAACGAGGTATTACGTGTTATAGACTGCAGCTTATTTGAAATTTAAATCTGTAACATTTCAAATAATTTAAACCAGCTGCGGTAGTATAGTGCGGATCCGACGAGAAAGCAGACGAACTTGGGTTAGTAGATTTTTGAGTAGGTTTAGAAATTCGTTAAAAGAGCACAATCAGTGGATGGTTTCTCTCCGCCAAGTCGTTATCACGGGACCGAAAGAAACTTATCCACCGAAAGTTATAGAATCCCCCAAAGATGCCAATTGTAGAAGCTATTTAATAGCGTTACAACCAGTTCCCTTCAAATTGGAAGTTTGGAGGGTGGGGTGCCAGGACAGGTGTGACCTCATCATCTGACCGTGGTTCGAAATTAAAAGGTCTGGTCCTTGGATTTTTCCCTTCGGGATGGATCCCAGACCATCCAGAATGGCCCGTTGTGCTGTTTCAGTGCGACGTTAATTCAACTATCTGCCTTCCTGCCATCAGTTTCTTATTAAACTAATAGACTCTTTAAAAACCACAAGACTAATGCCAACTCGTGGGATCTGGACTATATATGTAATGTATGAGATTGTTTTCAGTGGTAGCATGAATTTAAGAAAAAAATTTCGGTCAAGAACTTATCTGATTTGTTAATGTTTTGACGATTTTTGTATTAAATTTTAACAATAGCGATGTGCTGAAATTGCGTTCTAGCAGCATGCCAAGTTCTTTCAGAAGTTACAAAAGAGTTTAAAAAATTGTTCCCCTGCTCTTATCCTTCCTTCACAGAAAAAAGTTTCATATACTGTATAATATAACATCCACGATGCCTTCATTAATTTGTTGAAAATATAAATACAAATTTAAAAAATATTCCTTCTTAAAAACCTCTTTTTAGTACTATCGTAAAAAAAGAAAATTCTCCCGAATTAATAATTTTAAGGCATCATACTCGCAAAACGATTAGAAATGAAGCTTACTCGGCGCATTCAGCAAGCTTATTCAAACTCAGGAAATCTTTTACTCAAAGTCAGACTAAAACAACAATGAAAGGTCACTTAGCCCATCTCAAAGGCATGGACGGGACTAATCACCCTATCCAATCTCTGTGGAAAAGCAAATGGGAATGAAACAAAAACATACTTGGCAAACTTGATTAGCTAATCCTTTAAGGAGAAAATAAATGGTTCCGATGTCCGATTAAATTACCGCTAACCACTTACTCTTCTCCGCTGTCTTCCTTGACTTACAGCGCTATTTGCACAAAGTACTTTCATCCTTTAATAACACATATATTAAATTTCTAAGCGAATACCATCTTTGCTCTTAATTGGGTTATAAATAACAAGAATGTGAAGAGGGATAAAGTTATGCTGTGGTCCGCATTCATAAAGTTTTCGGTGGGTTTTTGCGTACGATTTTCGTTTATCGAAACGGTACCCGAATAATAGACAATGTAAGGGAATAGTCCTTAAGGGAAATACACTAGTTACAATACCCTTAAATGACCAAAATATCGAATTTGCAATTATTTTATTTTAATTATACAATGGCTTAGAATTCGTGCGCATCGTTTCAAAGCAGTTGTCGAAGTTTTTCCACCGAATGTCATGAGCAGAGCCGATTAACTTTTAAACTTCAAAGTGCATATTTTCACAGATTTCTGTTTTTCCCTGTATTTAAAATACTTAAGGCTTTGGAAGAGAAAGATTGAGATTTGGAACTATCTTGTTCATTTTTATGACGTATTTTATAACTCTACATGGAGATAAGGATTTGGACAAATAGTTAATTAAAAAAGGGATAAAATCAAACATGATTTTTTTGTTTTCCATGAGGTATGAGAAAAAAACTGACTAACAGCCTGCAAGATGTATGTGGCTTAGGCTAGATTCATATAACTAACCTGAATTTATTCCTCCCATATATGCCAATAAAACATTTTGTGTGTTTATGTTTATTTACTTGATGGAGAACATACTGCTTGTTGCAATTGGGCCAGATCTGGCTCTTGAGCCATAAGAAAGTAACCAATTTCTGATGCTGTCGACCAATCCGTCTGCGTAGTCGCTGCGTTCTGGATGAAATCTTCCTGGTTCAAATCCAGTGGTAAAGCATGGATGTTTGTCAGTCGAGTGAATAAATGGTCTCTATTTTAGCAGGTTGTCCTTAGAATATATGTTATGTATGTGAGGTTTAAAGTGAACCCATCCCCCCAGATGTACCAGTGTAACGTCAAGTGGTTCACAATTCTGTCTTTGTAATGCCATAATGAATAATATTCAATTGACCGGGGCTAAAAAACTTCTATACTAGGTTAGGGTTGGAAGGCCTGGTAGCCAAGTGTTTATCTCTTTGGATCTCTGTTCAATAGGTTCTGGTATTTGTAATTTCATACCAACACTGTTCGACAGCCATGGGTATTCGTAAAGGTTCGGATCATAGACGAAAAATATAAGTAGACTGAGTATTGTTATTGCGAGGAGCTCCAAAAGTGTGACCATCTGGAAGTCACATGACTGAAAAATTGAATTGGTTGTCCAATTAGCATCTTATCGCCTCGTTTAGAGATATAACATCTTATGCAGGTTTGATGTGTGAATGCGCATTTCTGTAGAGTGGCGACTATGTTTCGTGGACCAATCAGATGATGAATAAATAGATGGGAGTGTTCTCCAGTCCAATGGACCAATCAAATGATGAATGTTCGTTACCCCGGCAGACAAAAATTAGTCTAAGGGTCACCTTACTATCAGTTTTGGTCACATGATGCTGGGCACATAAAAATGCTACCATTGCTGACTCTACTTTTATATATTTTCTCTATGGTTCGGATTGCTTCGTAGTTATTCATGCCTCGGGATATTTAACGCTTTTGCAGAAAGAAAATGACCTTAAACAAACAAACCAATCTAATACTAGCAGAAAGACCACACTCGCAAACTCATAAGCTTTACTCCCATATTTTGATTAAAGGATGATCAAATGCAATCCGCACTATAGTAATTGCGCAAATCTGTCCCCTACCCATATTGCCTTAATACGTATCTATCCATCGAACGTGCGTTGTGAATAGTAACACCGCAGATAGTAATAAAAACATCACCGATCCTTTATAGCAACCATTCCCTTTTTTACTCCGCTTCCTCGAGAGATATTGGTGATATGAGTATTTCCATGTGTTCGTGGGGGTTTCTGAAGCACTATTATTAGCCTCATGTCCGCTCGATAACGGCCTCTGGAAACAAACTGCATTAGGGGGAAAGATGAATTACTTTTCCGATAGCAGACGGAGGGCGATTCTGGTGGGACGGGACTGGTCATTCGGGCTCGACCACTTGGTGTCCGTTATTACCCGGCTCCAGTCTCTGTTTTTGTTACGGATCGTGCCTTCTTTGCTGATGAAATCAGTAATGAAGCCATCGGGAAAAAAAGGATCCTGGAGAGAACAGCTGCTGCTCCGGGCGAAATCCCCGTTTTCCCTTCTAAGAAAAAACGGGATCGCAGTCTCCTTATAAAAAAGATGGTAACTTATTACCCGTGTCATTACATTTATGACTGGGAAGAAAAGGTTTAGTTGCTTAAGGCCAACTCAAATCGAAATCATTGAAACAGAAATGGCGATTGCAGCCATCTCGAAGAAAAGCTGGTAACTTATTACTCGTGTAGTTGGGCCACGGTAGCCTGGTTGGAAGAGTAACGGATTAACAATCGGAGGGTTGCGAGTTCGAATCCAACCAAAGACCGTCGTGTACAAAGGGGTCTGGTGCACGATAAATCCGTCGTGGCCTCAAACGTCCTCACGTTGGCGTGGTGTGAAAGTTTTGAGAGTGGCATCAAACATCTTCACGTTGGCGTGGTGTGGAAATTTGGAGAGTGGGGTTGCAGTTCAGGTGTAACCTCGTCATCTGACCGTGGTTCAAAATTATGTGGTGTTGCCCTTGGATCTTTCCCTTCGGGTTTGATCCCGGACCTTCGCCAATAGCCTGCCGTGTTGCTCCAGTGTGACGTTAATTAAAATACAAATAGAAATAAAAATTACCCATGCCATTACATTTATGACTGGGAAGAAGAGGTTTGGTTGCTTTCCATACCAAATCGAAATCTTTGAAGTGGTGAATTGCATATGTGATTGTAACCTTCTTGTGGAAAAGATGGTAACTTATCACCCATGTTATTATATTTATGACTGGTAAGGGAATGTTTGGTGTTACTTAAGGCCATCTCGATCCTAAATCTAAAAGAGAAATGATGACTGCATATGTATTTAAACGTTTAATAGGTGTGGTCAATGCGATACATATAGGCGGGCTGTATCTCTGGTAAAAGTTCCTTTTTATCTCAATAAAACACTGAGAAATAACAGAAAATTTAAATTATAAACGAAATTAATACATATATAGATTTTTTATATTAATAACTAAATCAGCATTTACTAATTAAAAGCTTATTTTATCGTGAAAGCTTCTTTTTTAAAGATATTTATGTTCTCTCTATGAATATTACTGGAACTTTGCATTTAATTTCCAGCTGGAAAGGAACTGTTTTACACATACTGCATATCATAAACTTGTTGTTTTGTACTCGAATAAAACTTTGTTTATATTCAACGCAGCACCAAAAATGTTTAAACTACAAGAGGTTTTATTTTAGTTTCATTCACTAGGAACACAGCATTTTGTTCCTACAAAGCATTTACCAAAAACATTACATACAAGCTAGATACTTTTGTAATTTATTTTTACTGCGGTGTGAACCATGAAGAGTTCACAAAAATTATTATGAATCAGTCTATCTATAATGTATCTGAATTATGTAGACACTCTGCATAGACAACGAAATAAAACAGGAACAATATATCTACATGTCGTATAAAAGATTAGCATGTCAATAAAGTGTTTATTTGCATAACGTTACGCTATCTTCAATTGTCAAAGTGTCAAAAGTCCTGGAAGACTCAATTGTTCACTTTTCTGGAAAGTAACAACTATTATACCAACCGTACAGAGAGTAGGTAAATAAAACTTTGTCGTCAATAAATGTAGAAAGTATCCTAGAAGTATCATTGTACTGACTCGTGAATTATAGATATCGCATAGCATGTGAAATGAGTTGGAAACTATACGTAACTTTTCCGCTTGGAACTATTTACTGAAAGCTCTTCCAGAAAAATCTTCCACAACAGCTGAGAAATTATTGTTTGAAAGAAGCCTCTCGACAATCTCTCCGGATTGGCAGATTTAATTAATGACGAAGATGGAATGGTAAGAAAAATGGTGTTCCGCTTGGCATGATAGTTAACATTTGCAAGATCCGCGTCGCTGCTTTTGAAATGCTTCATTACATTAATTATGCATTAGCCTTTCATTTTTCGCATTACCTTGATTAGAAGATGAATCCATTATCACTAAAGGACGAAACGGTCTCCTTTGTAGGTTTCAGGCACCCAAAGCAAATTGAAAGCCGGAGTTATTTTCCACGATCTTTTTCAAGAGCGACTAATGAATAGAATCGTTGCTTTTCATTTGAATTCACGTGGGGTAGCCCTAAGCTATCTTGGATTAGTTCCAGGTGTTTTGGTTTGGAGGGAGGTTATTGAATATAGTTTGGGATAGTTTCTTTTTACATGTTGAATCACTTCAGTGTCACAATGTATGAGGAATTATGACTTATGTGCATTTATAATATCATTAAAATAAATGCTTTAAATTTGTTAATTAAAATAAATGTTTTAAAGAAGATAATTCGGCTGATGCACAGTGTATACCAATAATTTTCCCTATTTGATGTTCTTCAAACTCATAGGTTTCTTTAAAACTATTACCGTTACTATTCATGTGTATTATATTACATGCAATCGCTCGATCTACGATGAGCAGTAATTTGGGGCAAAATGTTTATGAAATATATAGAAATCGATATTAAAATTTAAAGAATCGATAATTTTTATTTCTTCGTATTCTCTCCATTAATCGAAAGCGGCAGATCCCAATATTAGCAACTTTAGAATAATAGACCTCTTTTAGAATTTCGAATTTGATAAGAACCCAAGTGACTTTTCCACTTTCAAATGCAAGGTTTGAACTACACATGCCCCGCTTTTCCTTATAAACTGTTTAGTATTTTGCATCGATTTTCTTTCACTATCTGAAAAAAATGGTAGGTTATGTCGAGGGCACAAACCGTAGTTTTGACGAAAATACTCGGACCTGATATTGTATTGTGAAATAAATGAAGCAGACATAGGAAGTTTGAGCGATTGTTTAGTATGAATATTCAACAATTAATTTATAGCTTGAACGATTAAAGTGCAGTTCGATATTAATATTTAAATGTAATTTTATTGATTAAAGGCCTGTACCTGTAATTATAGCTTAGTTTGGTTGCTTTCGAATGTCACCTCTTACACAGTCCCCACTCCCCGCATTCCAAAGTTACACTGACCCAAAGCTCGCCTCAAACCATAGCATTTCGACATATTGCGGACCCCCTCCTCGCTCTCAGTGCCATTGCACACTCGATTCGAAGGTCATGTCAGGAATGGATATGCTTTGTCAACACGACGCTATATTTTTCTTCTGAATGTTTCTTCTAGTTCTGAAATCGTAAGACAAAACAGTTGTGAAGCTTTTTGTAACCCTCGACATTCCATGCATACTGTTCCGATTTTAAAGTTGCATTCAAGTCCAAAAAATACTTAACATTTTTCTCTGAAAAACGTAAATCAGATACGTCTATGTATATAGCATAGAAATGTGTGAGAAGTGTTATTTACATGCACTAACCATAGAGCAAAATCATATGGATGGACGTTTAATAAGTTGTATGCAGGTGGCAGATTAATTTGCGCTTGAAGGCTTAGTTTATTCTTGACTAGAAAATGTTAGAAATTATCGATCATTGCTTTTATTTATCTAGCCTCATTACTTCTTTATTCACTAAGTCTAGAAGTCGTCCAGTTCGGGTTAATATTCCTACTCAAAATGGACCTTCTCCTTTCAATGTTGCTTCGTTTTTATTTGGATATATTATTTAGGAGAAAGCAATATTAAAAACGCTCAAGCTTAAAGTTTTAAGTCATATTAACTATCAAGAAGTATGTACTCGATCTATAGATTCATTACGTAGATTCAGAGTCAGTTTACGAAAAAGTGCACATTTTATTGGAAAACATTCTGTCAGCTCTTTAACTATCGACGCATCTTAATTAGGAAATTATAAAAAAAACTGATGATTAAGCGTTTTGAATGACGAAATTTGTTTGGAATTAATTACATAAAGTTATGTCTGAGAAGCATGATTACGAGGAATAGCTTCTTAGAGATGTTGAATACCACTTCAAATAGAAGACAAAAAAACGAATGAGAAAATAAAATCTAGAGTAACGGAAAGAGATGGTGAAATGGATAAGACCATAGACGTGAAATATAAGTAGATATAGCATTGCGGTAGAGAGGAGCTTCAAAAACTGTGACCAACATATCGACGAGTAGTTACGTGACTACTCTGTGAAAAATTGATTTGGTTGTCCGATTTGGCATTTAATCGCCCCGTTTGGCGGTACAACATCTTATGACAGGAGAGATGTGTGAATGCGAATTTCTATAGTAGCGACAAAAATGGTGAAATCGCCAGTCTGATACTTTATCACGCAAACACCAATTATATGATGAATCAATGAATGGTCGTCTTCTCTCGTCCCATGGAACAATCAGATGATCCACATTCGTTACCTCCTGGCTGAGAGTCACGTTGCTACTAGTTTTGGTCACATGATCCTGGGCACATAAAAGGGTTACCATTACTCACTCTACTTTTATATTTCCTCTATGGGAAACACAATTTGAATTAGAAAATATAGAGCTGGCTATTCAAAACACTTGGCTGCCCCTTCTAGGAAATAAATTTCTCCCCTAACTGTTTGTTTTCTATGCAGTTATACACAGCAAAAATGGGATTGACTACTCTAAGTTGTTTATAGACAGAACGATTATTATATCGCTATCAAAGCTGCGAGGGCATTCCCAAAAAGGATAATCACCAGGATAACAATTCTGCATATCAGTTTATATAAACCAAGGACAAAACCTAAGAAACTGGACGTGGGATTAAAATGTGGAAAAAATATTGAAAAAAGTTTTTCACCCCTCAAATAAAGAATACCAAGCTCTTTGATAATTAAATGATGCGAAACTTCAACTGTACAGCTAATGTGTTTTGTTTCAATCAATAGTATTCCATTCTTATTATCGATCATTAGTTTTGATTAATAAATATTCACAATTCATTAATATACAAGTTTACGTTTTGAGGATCATGTTGAGCCGCCATGGCTCACTGGGTTTGCCCATTCTATAAGCAAAGTTCGAATTGTAGGCGGCATAAGTTAGATTCCTGTATGGTTTGATCCCTCCCTGGGTTTATCTCTTTTTTTCTATTTCAGTAAAACTTCCCTTGTGTGTATGTGTATTACTCGCTGTTGTCTTTATTGTGCTGGACCCCTCGGGGGCACATCTTTACGTATGTACGGGCTTCACAAACCTGAGGTACCCAAGTGGTCTACTCTTTTCCCATGAACTTTACTGCTTCTGGAAAACATGGTTGTCTTGACCCCAGAATGTCCAAAAGTCATTTTTCTCTATTTCATCTTCTCCCTCCCTTTTCCTTTCTTTTCACAGCTACTTGAGGGGCCATCGTGGCTGAGTGGGTATATCCACTGCGCTAGCAACCTTCGAGTTGTAGGCGACGTAGGTTTGATTCCTGTCAGGTGCATTCCTCCCTGGGTGTATTTCCCTTTTCTGTGTCAGTAAAAACTTTTATGTGTGTGCTTGATATTTTATGTTTTGTCGTCTGGCGCAGCATGGCCAAATATGGCCCTTGTGCCATAAAACCCCCAAAACAACCAACTAATAGACCACAACTACTTGACTGTGTCTGTCTTGTGTTTGGCGCAACTTGGCCAAATATGGCCCTTGTGGCAAAACAAATACAACCTGATTATCATCCACATATACATCCGCTTTCCAACCTTGTTTTGGCCTTCGCGAGTAATAGAATGCATCCTAGTATTCTTTCAACCAGTCGATCAGTATCTTTGTAGAAAAAGAGCCATGTCCATTTCAAAGTTTTTGAAAATACTTGATTTAGTCATTTTTATTTTTAATATAACGTACAAAAATACGTTTCTATATCTTCACTCTTTCATAATGAATCGGCAGGAGAATATTGACACGTTTTAATTTTAAACCTTACTACCTAGAAATTATTTGTGGATTGAGCTCAAAATCACAAACATTGGACATTAGCCCTTTTTCTACAAAGGTAGAGATGTGGCTATTTAGTCATTAAGTGTCTTGTTGAGTAAAAACAACAGGCTTTGAGGATAATCAACATTTCAAGTGGAAGGTTTAGTAGTGTGTGTGTAAAACTACCAAAAATATATAAATCTCAATGTCTATTTTTAATTAATTTTAAGCCACATATTTCTTAAAAATGTCAATGTTTTAATCTAAAACTAACTTATTTTCAATGCCATTAAATATCTCAGGATTAACATAAAATATGAAATAACCACCTTTTATTATAAATACTACCTAATATAAAAACTTGATTTGATTCATACAAAGAAATTCAGTTTTAAGAGTAAACTATTTCTTCAGAAAAGTGAGCAATAACATTCTACTAAAACATTAAAAATTCCTCTCGTATATCAGAAAAATGATAATGCATAAAATGATGCATTTAAGAGTAAAGAGAAAAACGATTTTATATCCAAACAATTGAAAAACTTGCTTGAGGTAAGAGTATAAATCTACACCATTTGTAAAAGCAAGCCAAAATATATAAGCGCATACGGTCATATCCAATTTCTCTATTCTGAATTATAAGCTTAAAGCTTAAAAAGAATGAAAAAGTTAATAAGCCAGACTGTAGTAATGAAACTATTTAATTCCAGAACTTTAAACAATCACATCAAAGAAAAACAATTTGAGAAAGCAAGTAATTCTCTAAATCCACTTATTGTTCAGAATAATGTGGAATAGTTTAATTCTTCCGAGAATAGAAACATCTTAATTTCTTTCTCCTTTATAATCCGAGCTAAAAAGGAAAATTTAAATTTCATCTTCGCATTAAAAGGAATAAAAAGAAAGCTCCTGGAATGTGGTATTCGAATGCGGAATTAAATAAAAGAAATTCGGATATGAACTAATTTGCCTGCAGATAATGAGTGGTAAAGAAACTGAATAGCCGATGGGAAATTTCTCTTATGGTATTCACAAATGTCTTATTCTCTAAATGTGCGCCTCTAGAGATGATTTGTTTGTTATCATTCACAGTTTTTTGTGGGTTTCTTTCAGAACAGAAAGAAAGTTAATTCATTTAATGCCATACTTATATTTATATTATGATTGGTTTTTGCTACTTTCTTAAATTATAGCATAAAAAATTGTGTTTAATGCATCCAAGTACTAGTCTCGAGTCTACGTTTGATTCCTATACTTATTCTGGATGCATTTCTCTCATCAGTGAAAGTAAGAATTTCCTTGTATAGATATATTCCCATTATTTGACATAGTACATCCTTGAGAGCAAGCACACAAGTAGAGCATGACTCCGATGAGAAGACAGATGATATTGGGGAAGTTCAGTGTACAAAGGTGGTTAAGCTCGCAGGTCATTAACAGAATGATGTAGGGTTATCGCCATGAGTGATTATTTGTTCCGACTTGTAATCACTGCTATGACTTCCTGTATGCAAAATATTCCTTAAGTGTGTTTCCATTAGTTGACATTTATAAGTATGTCTTGGAGTTCAAACACACAAGTACAGTGCGTCTCCGGTGAGAAAACCTTGGAGAAGATCTTGACGACTTTGATGAGATGACCTTGGAGAAGTTTTTTCAACCATTGGTACAAATATGGTTACGCTCGTAGAAGTCATAACATAGCCATAAGTATCCCTATGGCTATTACCCTACGTAATTTTGAGAACAGCCGTACTCAAAATGATGTAGAATGATAACCATAGATGATTATTTTTTTCACCAACTCGTCATCAGTGGTATGGCTTCGGAAAATATTACATTCCGTGTGTATGTATTTCTATTAGTTGACATTTTTAATATAGGGTACTTGAGATCAAGTACACAAATAAAAAGCAACTCCAGGGAGAAGACCGATGACCTTGAAGTTCATTTGTACAAAGATGGTTAAGGTCGCAGGAGAAAGGGCTGTTATACTAAAAAATGATGTAGGTTAATAGCCATAGGTGATTATTTTTTATCAACTCATAATCAGTGTTGTGGCTTCGGAAAGTAAAAAAAATCCGTGTATATACAGTGCTATTAGTTAATATTTATAAGTAGGTACTTGAGATAAAGTACACAAGTATAGTCAATGCATTATTTGTAGTAAAAATATAATAAATTAAACTTAAAATACATTTTTTCAAAACTGATTTTTGTACATGTCGCATACTTTTAAAATTTTAACTGAATACATAACAACAAGTTTATAAAACTTTGCCATTCAATTATCATTTTAAACACATGAAAAAATGACATTTCATGTTTATTTAAATAAGCGTAAAATTTAGCATCTCAATCAAACTTACACTCAACACTGAATCACTAACAAGGGTTCTTCAAAAGATTGCTACAACTTTCTTTGATTAGTGCATTTCAAGAGACATAACGTTAATTGCTAGAGAGACGAGAAGTCATTAAGTTTCTCGATGTTTCCATGAGCTTCTGAATTTCGGAATAGCTAATAACAAATTATTCATTATGAAACATCCTTGAAAACACTACATCCATTACGACATAGGTAACGACTCACATCCTGGACACTGTACAATAATGACTCAACTAACTACTCTTCTAGTACTTTGATTTCGAATGTGTTCGTTAAAGTTGCAAATCAGTGAGTGTAAGCTGTCACCCTCCTTCTTCTTCAGTAATAATGTGCGTATTATTGCGCCATAAATTCCATGATATGTATTATGTCTTTACTCTGTAAACACGTTGTATAGAAATCGGCTTAATTGAGAATAACTCATAAATCAGACTGTTTTAAGCTTAATTATAAAGGAAACCCTTAGTATTGATCTTGGAAATAACAGAAATGATGCAATACGAATTACGGTGGACGCTGTTTTCATTTAACGAACCCACATTGGTCGATGTTTTGTGATTATTCAAATGTCATATAATGTTTTAATTATCTTTTAGCAATTTTTTTATTTTTACGAACTCTTTTCTAGGTCCCTTGGGATCACTGACTGCGTAAAGTTTTATCCTTCATTACAAAGTAAAACGAGTAGTTTTAAGTAGAAATGTGATCAGTCCAGTTTGTAGTGACGAAATTAGTCCTTTATTTCAAGTAATGATTCACCCCAATACAGAAACCTCTAAAACTTTTTGTTTTTATTTATGTTAAATTTAATTATTCATTTTAAATTTGCATGCAATAATCTGGGAATAAAAGTTTTGTTTATTATCTTTAAATTTACATGTACCTTTAGAAATATTACATACAGCAGAGAAATACTTTTATAAGCTTATTCAGATACAAGGTCATTCCTAGTATATAAGGTCTTATCGCTCATTAAATCGTTTTAGTCATATCAGTGACATTACATTGCAATTTAACTGTATAAGTAAAGTTTCAAACAATTGAATTTCTTGTCTCATCAAAGAAGACACACAGGGTTTCTTCTTGAATTTAAAATATATTTACAGAACAAGAAATGGGAAACAAAATTTCATATCTATCCACTATTTTGAAAAACAATCTGCATCAGTTCATGTATAATAAGTTTAAAATTCTCCATTATTTTTGTTCTTGATCAGTTCCAAAAGCAGTGGTGTATCTACAGAATTTTTGAAATATTTTATCCTTATGTATTTGCATAATTTTTAAAAACATACTGCGTGGTAAACTATTTCCAAGTGTCCTACGGGAAAGCGTGAATCTACATTTGGTCATGAAATCAAGTTTGATAAGTTCCAAATGTTCCTTGTAATGGGATAATTTGATTTATATAAATATCTATATTATTTTTTGTGAAAAGTGTTTGGTTGAGGTTTGGAGTATCCTTTTCTACAATTGTTCTAGCGATTTTGCCATTGTATGTTTAACTCTCTCCTGATGATGTTTTTAATTGGAATGAAGTAAGATTTTTAATGAGGCCGATGTATCTTTAAGCTGTCTTACTAAATTATTTTTTTCTAATGCCCGGCCAATTGAACATTATTCATCATGGCTCTACTCTACAAGGACAGATATGTTAACCACTTTGCGTTGCCCTGGTGCACCCATAGACGAGAAGTATAAGTAGACTGGCATTGCTATTCAGAGGAGCTTCAAAAAATGTGTGACCAACATGTCTTCTAGTAATCACGTGACTGTCCTGAGAAAAGTTGTATTGGTTGGCCAATTTGTCCTCTTATCACCTCGTTGAGCGATATGACGCCTTATGACAGGGCAGGTGTGTAAATGCGCATTTCTACAGAGTTGCGACAAAAATGGTGAAATCGTCAAAATATACTATGTCGCGCGGACCAATCAGATGATGAATGTTTGTTTCCACAAAATAGGTG
This sequence comes from Meta bourneti, assembly GCA_933210815.1. Classification (NCBI taxonomy): domain Eukaryota; kingdom Metazoa; phylum Arthropoda; class Arachnida; order Araneae; family Tetragnathidae; genus Meta; species Meta bourneti. The sequence continues at coordinate 84,703,677 of OW119923.1, read as the reverse complement.
AAAGAGTCAGTCTAAGGATCATGTTACTACTAGTTTTGGTTACATGAAAAGGTACAATTTCTAAATCTGTTTTTATATTTCCTCTATGGGTGCACCACGAGGGGTGGGTTCACGTCACACGTCACAACATTCCACACATTTTCACACAATTCGTAATCACTAAATGATTCTTTGGCCTCTCTTATAGCAACTTTCTTACCATAATTGCCAATGTGACTTCTAACCCAAAAATGAAGACAAAAACCCTCTTTAATATATCTATTATGGCGTCTTTTATTCCCTTAACAAGGTTTGGTTCAATTGTGTAGTTGCTTCAATCGATTGTAAGACTGAAATAGAATTTGTACAAATTTTAATATCAGCATATGCTGATTTTTCATACTAGTCAATTCAAGGAGTCATACTACTCATTTTCAAGTCCTCCAAATTTCTACTTCATAGACTGTGATATTGTTCAAAACTCTATATTGCTGAGAATATATTTCAACTGAATTTAAGAATGAAACTAATGCACAAATGGACGTAAGAGTTATTTTCAGTATTCACTTTAGAACTAACTGTAACTGGTGTAAAGAATCAAGGTCCCTTCTCATCGAGATGTTCTTGCTCCATGGTGTTGAAATTCGTTGCGCAGGATGTATTTTTAAGTTTGATTATTTTCTAATTTCTTCTGGGTTTATTACTTTGCCACATATAGTTATTATTTATTTTTTGTTTGTCAGTAACGTATACAGGCAACATATGTATATACAGTAACCATGCATGGTCAGATACCTAAAAAAGGCCAAGAAATCTTCAAATTTTGTCAGAAATAAGGTGAATCTGAAAGCCACTAACTTCACAACTACAAATATTGATTGTATTTAATGCGCTCAAAGATTTTGTTAAGTTTTTTATTTAAAAATTGACTTCGAATAAATCAATATTTGCATATTTATTTGTAATGCTGCAAATTAAATGACTATATAATAATAATAATAATGTATATTATTTCATACTATTGCAATGACTACTTTTGTGGCATAGTAATACTTTATATACCTATTAGTGTACTATTGTAGACAGACGATACCTTTATCAACATGTAACGAATAACAAATTAACTCTTATTTCAAATTGAATAAATATTTAACCTTTAAAACTTGCTCAAGCTAGAAAAAATGAAACAAATAGATAAAAAAGCACTTATAAATATTTGAAACCTGAGAATAAAACAGGCACCTATTGGAAATTTTATTTTCCAATGCTCCACTGCAGCACACCATTATAGCACGGTTACTTTAGTTTGAGATAAATCCCTGATATTTCCCCATCAAAATACAGAATGGGGAAAATATAAGAGCGGAGTCTATCTTTTCCCCCAATATAGTTCCTCCCGCTATTTCTTATATTGTTTCTCCTTCGCTCAGCAGAATTTCCTTCCCATCTATCTCGAACAGATCAAATACGGCACAAGTTGTTCAGATATTCCCTTACTTTTCACTTCAAGATGGGGAAATTCGCCATGTTGACATTTTTTGTGTGCTTCTGATGGAAGTTCGGAGAGTTGGAGGGAACTGATTTCTGTGCCCGTTTTTTCATTATTTATTTGTTTAATGTCGATCACAACGGAAGCTTGACGTGGTTGTTAGTTAGCAAGCTTTTCGGTACTTGGCAACTTTCACTTCAAGATGGGGAAATTAATCACGTTGACAATTTTTTAGCCAGTTTCTGATGGAAGTTCGGAGAGTTGGAGGGAACTGATTGTGTGCCCTTTTTTATTATTTATTTGTTTAACCCTCCAAGTGGTTTCGACGAGATATCTCGTCATCAAGATACTGCCGATTTTTTCATGATAACGAGATCAAGATCGGGTCTGTTTCCTCCTAATGATGAGGTATCGTGGCCATCTAGATCTGGCCAGTTTGACTAGTAAAGAGTTACCTCGTCAACCAGGAGGTTAATCAGCAACCACTAGGAAGGTTAATGTCGATCACAGCAATAATGTTTCGAAAAAAATTGTGTTCGGTGAAGTATTCAGTGCTTTAGATACTTTAACGTTTTTATATATTTGAAAAAGGGATGTTGTTCTTGTTGGGTTCAGGTGGTCTCCAACGTATGCTATAAATAAAATAATAAATCTATAAAAGCCAGATACTGCAGTTGAATAGTTAAAGATGTTTGGATTGCAAAGCATAACCATATTTTTTGAAGGATTTTAGAAGCAAGACATCTTGAAATACAATATCATTAGGACAGGCAAACAATAAACACTAAATTGAAGTTTCAAGAATTCAAATGTATTGTAGAAAGGGTTTGAGATTACTTGTGAGTTCATTTATCTGAATTGAAGAGTCAAACCGGGTTGGACCCTTCGAAGCGTCAATAATTCAGACAGAATGTGTCTACAATTATTAAAGAGTTTTACTTCTAAGGAAAAGTTTTAAAAATGCGAAGCGTAGAGCAGTTTTCAAAAGTTACCTTGAAACTTTCGCAAGCAGATTTAAACTCTTTTTCATCTGTGACTCTGAATCTGTGACTTTTCATCTGGCTAACTCAAAAATTTTGTCTTCACTCCAAAACCGAATATTCTTGTAACCTTTGACGCATAACATCATAAGGTACACAACATCATAATAAAATTGAATTAGTTTCATTTACAAGAAAACTAGACGTTTCGTTTTCCTAGATACCAGCAATCAATACAATTCCAAACCCCGTAATTGCTCTTGTACAACGGTTTTGATGTTCTCTTTGATGTCCATATTTGAAATACTTCAAGAAATACTATATGTTAGTTTCGTTTTCCAAGATACCGGTAATCAATACAATTCCAAACGCCGCCATTGCTCTTGTACAACGCTTTTGATGTGCCCTTTGACTTTCACATTTGAAGTACTACAAGACAGTCTAAGCTCATGTAGTCGCCTCTCGGATACTTTGCTAAGGAATTGACGTCGCCCAAAACTTCATTTTACATTCCTTTTTTTAATTGTTTACTGGTACAAAACACAGATGTTTCTACTTATCTCACTTAGCATAGTAACACCGTCTACTAGCCAGTGAGATTTGAGGTCCTCAAAAAAACAAGCTCAGGATGGTGAATAAGCTGATTCGAGGGATTGCCGAGACAGGAGATGGTAAACTTGGATGAAACCTAAGATAAAACACAGGTAAAAAGTCTTCCAAACTTGTAGTTCAATATGTAATTTCTTAAATTAAAGGAAAACCTAAACACTCTAGATACTAATTAAAATTCATAGTTATTATGTCCGATACAGTTCAGGTCCCTCAATGGAATATTCAATAAATAATAAATAAAAGTTCCAATTATTTTATATATCTCTGTTATAAAACTTTTACTAAATCACAAATTTTGTAGTCTGGCCAAGAATTTAAAAATTCCTGACATTCTACACACGAACAAATTACCAACGCGAAAACTCTTTTATCAAGCTAACAAATCTGACAGCATTCCGGAACTGGGGTTTGAAAATTCCCAACATTTTCAATTCTGATAAATTAGGCAATTCCCAGCTCTAGTTTTTAGGTAGGTTAGGTTATATTTTTTAGGGTATTTGACTACTTACTACTTTTCCACTTAAGGGTACTGACTGGGCGTAACTGTAGGACTTAAATCAAGTAATAGTTTCATTCCACAACATTAAGTGAGAAAAAATCTCAAGGTATTTTGTGTTTAGAATACCGGAGCACCAAACATGTCGATATTTTCTACTGCGACTTACTATCGAGACCTACTTTCTTTGCAGAAGTAGGTGGATATATAGTATTTTTAACTGAAAAGTAATCATTTTATCACTAAATCATGAAAACAATAAAACAAATAAGATAATCGCTTTTCGTGACTGGAATTTATTTACTAATGTTTATTTCACTTTAGATCTCAAGTCAAAAATTGTTGTCAAGATTAGATTTCTGCTGACCTTACGTATAAATTGATATCTGAAATATGAAAGCAGCAATTTTAAAATATATCTTAGAAAGCCGGAATCATTTTTTGATTACGGCAATTCTCACTTATCTCTCAAACCGGTTAACCGGTATTTCCATTACCCGTTTTTAAGCTCTAGTCATTTGTGTGTAGCATTTCTGGATGATTGTATCATGGCTAACAATATGAAATCAAGAAACTCTCAGAAAATATGCGCATTAATATATATTAAAAATAAGAATGCATTAAAAATGCATCCCTCAGAAATATCCTATAAGCATTTGAGGATGTTTCATCTAAAGGTTAATTTTATAGAATTATGTCAAGATCAAATATGCTTCCATCTGCATTAGGATCTGTTTGTGATAGATGGCGATCTATGAGTTTAGAGTAAGTAGCAGTAAACAAATGCCTTTTAAATATCCATCCATAAAGATCTCTTTTAGGTGATGGATGAGGATCAAAACAAAGTGTTGTAAGCAAAATAGGAATGTACTTTGAAGTTAGGCATGGTTGTTTAAATTTAAATTTTACTTCTGAGAAAATGTTAAATAATTCCAGTGCTTTGATGAAAACGTCTATTTTAATGAAAAATGAAAACAAATGTTTTTTTGAAATAATCGATTATTATTCGAATCGATTCTCTGTTTTATCTATACTCTCATAAATCTGTGAATGTTTCAGATATTTACTTATATTTAATAAAGTTTTGATAGAAGAAGTTAAAATGAAGGCCATAATTAGAACAAATATGCAGTTTATTCGTTCAACACTTTATAGTTCGAAATTTTATTTTATAATTTAGATTAATTTACTATGAAATATAAGAAACGAATAGCAATATCGTGCTTTATAAACGTTTGTATAACGATTGTTTAATTATTCCTACTTACATATACTCAGCTACAAAGCGGAATAAATAAGTTTTGCCTTTCTAATAACTGAAATGAAAAATATCCAATCACTTAAAATTAAAAAGTTATACACAACTTCCCATTATTTCTAGAATACAAGTGAAATCATAGAAGCTAAGTATTTGTAAAACAATCTAATTTAATCTCAAACACGTTTTATTTTTTAATGTCAAGTGATAGAGTATTTACAGCACAATAGTAATACAATAAAATTCGGGTAGATACATGTAATTCGTAACTAAAATTTACTTATTAAATGGAAATGAATAAAATTTAAAAAATTTGTAGCTAATATAACTATTATATACTAATTAAATCGTAATACAAATTTGAAATTAACATATTTACGATCAAGGCTCAGGTATAATGAATTTATCAAATAATCTGTTCAAAATAATAAAGAAGATTGCTTCTAATCTTTTGTGCTATTATTTAGGAATAGTTGCTCCTATTGTTTTTAAGATAAAGATTGTGGGAAGATTAAATCATCCGCCATGCGTTTCATACTATTGTCTTTCATGCATGTCTTTCTAACTCATCTCTCTATATCTGATTCCCAAAACATACCAACTCTAATAATTTAGAGGTGTGATAAAGTGAAAAAGTAACTGATGCTAAATCTGATCTAGATGATTTTATCAAATTATATAACGTTCTTCGGGGTCTTCCTACACAAACTTTAAGAGCAATTAGGAATCGCTAAATTAAACCGTATTCATATAGGGATGTATATCCACAAGGTCACCCTCCCAGATATGCAAAAGGGCACAATAAGGTATTCAGGGTGATTCTACGGTCATGGGACAAACTTCAGGGGGTGATAGAACACAACGAAACAAACACTTTTCACCATAGAATGTAGGGTCGCTAGAGGACGCTTTCCATTTCGGAACAAACATTCGGTCCGACGCAAGTTGGAAAGAAGAAGCATGAAATACGGAAACAACTTTAATGTCGAATAAACATCAATAACTGCTTGCCAAAACGAAGTAATACAATTAGATTTGCATAAATTAAAGATAAGTACAAGGAACAACGGGTAAGAAAGAAATGACGTGTACAAAACATGAGAAACTTTTCACATGGAAATGAAACGACATACAAACATCAGTCGGTAAGTACAACGCAAATGCACAATTACCGAAGCTGTTCAAAATGTCGACCATCACACCTGATGCAGGCCTCTCATCTCCGACATAACGCTTTTATACAAGCGTTTGACTGCGCTCTATAGCGGCCAACCGCTGCACTTGCGACCATGAAAAGTGTTTGTTTCGTTGTGTTCTATCACCCCCTGAAGTTTGTCCCATGACCGTAGAATCACCCTGTAGAAACGAAAGACAGCATGTATGTGAACAACACTTTTATCAGCCCTAATTAACACTTTCACAGTAGTTGTACACTTACAGTTTCTCTGCAGGTGCTCAAAGTCGTGACCATTAGCACGCCTGACATCATGGGCGCATGAATATCAGTACAAACTTTTCAACTGCCACGCTGCCGAATCCACCTTCTATAAAATTCAGGTGGCGCTTGCGGACGTACATCGCAATGTGAATTGTGTGGACCATCGAAGGGGAAAATGTTATAGGTTGTGCACGTATTGTGTTATAGGTATAGGCACGTCACGCGGCGAAGCACTCGCTCCTGCTTTGATGCGCTCGGCTTTCTTACTTTCTCTATACAATCTGCATCGTTCGGTAATGGTAATTAATTACCGTCGCACTAGAGAAACACAACGAGCTGAGCCAATTCCCTTAGGGAAAGGTCCGAGGAAAACACCACGTAATTTTGAACCACGGTCAGATGACGAGGCAACACCTGATCTGGCACCCACTCTCCAAACTTCCACACCACTCCAACGTGAGGACATTTGAGGCCACGACAGATTTACCGTGCACCAACTCCCTTTGTACACGATGGTCTTTTGATTGGATTCCGGTTGCTAGTGCGTTACTTTTCCAACCGGGCCACCTGCGGCCCTCTGCATCGTTCGGCATTACTCAATTTGGACTTTTCTGAATTCTTCTTTCCAATGATATACGTTTCTTAGATTTTATTCATGTAAGAAACGTATATCATTGGAGAGATCTTCGCAAAGTTTTCGACATTATGAAAATTTTCTTCGACTCAGCACACTTATCGGCTTATAACTTTACAAATTTCATTTTATCGGTTATTATTGCTAAATAATATTGTAGATCCTGTTCTCTACAAAACGACACCAATTTCAACGTCTTATTTCTGCAATCCAAAATTACACTGTTCGAACGCCGCGTGGTGTCGCCATTTTCAGTGTTCAAGTGCAAACCTCCCCCTAACCGCTGAACACACCCACTACTCAATATTTTAAATATGGACATCAATCGGACAGAATTTAAATCATTACAATATCATTTATGGTAGTTATCGATCATTTAGTGACAAATCGTGCCCTTTTTCGGTCTTTAGAGTTTTCATAGAAACACCCCCATACTGGACCAAATTTACTGACGTATTCATGTCAAAAGTTTTCTTTCTAAACAATAGAAAAACTGAGTAAAGAATATCCAAGACATTTTTCTTACAAATTTTATGTATCTTGTATTACTGTTATTTTACTTGGATTACTAATTATTTTAGCTATGTTTAGATTCAGAATAAAAGTTACATGAAATAAAAAGTGCAGTACAGTGTGCTGAAAATTGTATCCATTCAGATTATATATACAAAACAAAATAGACAAAAATTAGTACGTCGGTTTATCTAGTATGTTAAAGTTATGTATGAAAAATAGATAAAAAAATTAATACAAATGTAAATATTTTCTAAGCTCTGTTCACTTCTGCTTAAAATATAAGTTCGAATTCTATGAATCGAAATATAGCATATAGTTTAATGGTTATCACACAGTTAATTTAAAAACCGTACATATAAGACACAATGGAATTGAATAAATTTTATATAATTTATGCTCCACAAGCCTGTAAGCTTTATTGAGTTTATTCAGTCTTAAATTAATGCATTTGAAAAATAGCTATTACGTATTTGAAAGAAGAGCTCAATTGAAACTCTAAGCTTAGTGAGAATAGATGGATTTAATATGCTTTTCAGACATTATGTGAATGAAGGTTGAATAACAATTTTTACTCCGAATTCATTTTCTAGAAAATGGGTTATTTTAGCAACGGTATAGTAATATCGGTGTATATGTGATGTTTGAAACTAATTTTAAAACGAGAAGTGTTCTAATTTTCTCGCTGATATTACTGCTATGCATTCCTTAGCGTAAAAGTGAACAATATTGAACTTTCTCTTGCAATATTTGCATATTACATTTGCAGACAGGAATTCAGTTTAAATTTTGTAAGAATTATCAATACGATAATTTGTATTAGAAACACACTTTCAATTAGAGAAAGTGGTAAAGTTGGATGTAGCATTTGTTTTGTATCTATGGTTGCATCTGTATCAAAATATGAAATTAATCACCTATAAGGTCCTCTTACATTTCATGAAACAGTAATTAGAAATTGTTTTCTGATTTATTTACTCAGATAATAAAATTTCATGCATGTAAGTGGAATATTTATGGAGGTATTAAGAATAACTCTGCGACTCAAATAAACTTCGACTTCCCTAACCGAACGGGTGATTCTTTCTAAACGAAATTCATTCTATTTTAATGGATTCAGCTTGAAATAACTGAAAATTCAATCAAAGTAATGGAACTAGTTTTTCTCAATTTCGATAAACCTATAATAATTTGATGATGAATGTTGAAAATTTAAATGTACCGAATTTTTTTAAGTAAATCATTTAACCCTCCAAGTTCGACGAAATATATGGTCCAAGATCTGACTAATTTGGCCAATGACGAAATATCTTGTCATTCAGATATTGCTGATTTTTTAATGATGACGAGATCAAGATACGGTCATTTTTTATGAGACATCTCGTCTTCCAAGATCTGGTCAGTCTTGCTAATGACCAGATACCTCAATAACCACCAGGAGGGTTAAATTTAGTTTTATTCACCTTAGCCGTTTAAGTTCTGCTTGTAACTGGTGAAGTTTGGCATTTATAGAGCTGCTTTAAGCTGTAACCAATTTTCTTTCTTATTTTTATAAATAACATAAATTACTTTTTATTTAGGAGAGATAAAAACATGGGTATTTTGTATAAGATGGAATGGATCCCCGAATGTGAATGAAATCTGCATGAAAACACAATATACAATTCTCAGTTAAAGGTAAGTTTATAAGAATAATTGATCATATTAACAAATGATCATATTATTTTGTACGTAAATGAAAGTGAAATTTGCTGTATTTCTTAAAAACTATAAATTACAGTCCTTATATCCCAAAAGATAAAGGATTGCGTTGATTTTATGCTAGCTTTATTTATCATTTTTCGTTTCAGCAAATGGTTTGCAATGAACTTCATTAGGAATATTGGACCTTATTAACTTTCGCTTTGAGTATTTGAAACTTTAAAGTAGCATAGTTTAGTTAGAAATATTTTTAAATCAGAAGGTTTATTTTATGACACATTTTAATGTATTTAATGTTAACCAGCACATTCAGTAATAAAATTTGTGTCCCTTTCTGTAGTTAATGCATTCATGAAAAATGACTTCAAGACGTTATGAGTAATTACCAGGTGAGAATCAAAACTGATAGTACATTTCTAGAGAAATATTTCGTCGGTTTGATGGTTACTACTTCTGATATCACTTTTTATAAGTGGAGTTTACTGTAAATATGAATTTACCATAGAGTATTTAACATGAATTTAAATAATATAAATATTATATAAGTATTATTCAAATGTAGCTCACAGAAGTTTGACCAAAACCAAACACTGGAATTTATCGTAAATATTAACGCAATTATTTTCCTTACACCCAGGCATTCAATCTTTAACTGATATAAAAAATTTTTTATGAATGTAGATTATATACTGTATATAAATATATACTGTATATAAAGTCTATAAAGGTTAATTTAGTATACCGTCAACCCTTACAATAAACTTCTTACAGATAAACAATCTTTCAAACGAAGTAATATCACAATTTTACGATTTAAAAGCATTTTTTAGTTTTGTTTTAAATTGAGCTAAAAGAGCAAATTAATATATGATTTGGCGAAATGACATTGATTCTTTGTTGGATACGGACCATCATATTCAATTATTCATAAAAAAATGTTTCAGCATTTCAGCATTCTATGAGGGAATATGAATAATTGTTCCTCTGAATTCCCATTAATAAAAATTCCCTCCCCCGTACGTCTCTTGTTAAATGAAAAATTATTATCCTTCCTCTCCAAAAGAATATTCATCCGAAGAAAATGGCCCGATCCATTTCATCTCAAAACTCAAACTAAACACCGTCAAGCCTGAAACCCTCACCTTATCTTCAAAAACACACCAGCCTCTTTCTGACCCTAATTGAAAAATCATGTTCCATCCCCGGGTGCACCCTCTTCCCACCCTTTAATTCAAACTCTATCACCCTTCCTCCACGCCGTTAATACTAATAAAAACCTGGCAACTTGGACCCCACCGTAAAAATGGGGACGTATCATTTGGAACGGTCCAGAAAGTGTGCTTCGGCCGTTGTCTGTCCATAAATCAATATCACAGACCAAACAGGATGTTAGCATATTGCTTTCGTCTCTTGCAGAAGATCCTTGGTGGGGAATAAATATTTATGTGTCTATTCTTTGCACTTCCGCTCGTATATTTCAAGGCATGAAAAGCAATGACAGGGATAGCTGGAAGAAGAAGAGCAGCGGAAGAATATGTATGTTTGTACAGTGGATGGTAAAGATTTGAGTTTAGAGAACCCGGATTCATATCTTAGTGGGAAAAGACAGACGCTGGATTTTGTAATTTTTTTAACGTTTTTATAATTTCTATGCTTACTGTGACTTTTTTTATCAGGAATAGTAGCCTGAAGTCATGATTCGAAGTTTAATAGGAGAGCGCTATAATATCAAATAACGATTTATTTCACCCATTTATTGTTATTACTTAGCCTCAACCAAGAATCAACATTGATTTTTAATCAAAAAGACACATCCGCTCTCATGTTTCGAGGCATGAGAAGCAATGGCAGGTATAACTGGATGAAGAAGAGCAGCGGAAGAATATGTGTGTTTGTACAGTGGATGATAAAGGATTGAGTTTAGAGAATCCGGATTCATATCTTGGTAGGAAAAGACAGACGCTGGATTTTGTAATTTTTTAACGTTTTTATAATTTCTATGCTTACTGGGACTTTTTTTTATTAGGAATAATAGCCTGAAGTCATGATTCGAAGTTTAATAGGAGAGCGCTATATCAAATAACGATTTATCTCACCAATTTATTGTTATTACTTAACCTCGACGAAGAATCAACATTGATTTTTACTCAAAAAGACACATCCTCTCTCATATTTGACTCTATTTTCTCTCGTTGAACTCTATTTTTTAAATAATTTCTATGCTTAATAGGATTTTTTAATCAGTAATAATATAACCTGATGAGACGTGATTCAATGCTCAGAAAAGAACGCTAGTTATTTCCAATAGCAACTTGTCTTACCAATTTAATGTTATAACTTAACTTCAAGGCGACTAACTTTTACTCACAAAAATGACAGCATTCTCACACTTCTAATACTCTTCTTTCGATACTCACTCTTCTGCTAAAAAGGGACCTTTTACGCCAACTGAATCCGGGTCAATCCTAGAATATTTGAATCCAGGGGTGGAAGCTGAGTAACGTGGATTCGGGTGCAATAAAATGGAACGCTCCCGATTCTGGCAGTGTGGAAACTCTTAAAACAAACACGCTATTGTGGAGCAGATTTTCCGAATCATTGTAAGTCAGTTTCTTCTGAATTCAAATTCATATTGACCCTAATTCTGTTGGTGTGCCCTGACCCTGAAATACTAGTCTAGTCAGCCAAAGATTCACGTCTGTATCTGTAACTTACAGAATAAAGGGAAGGGTAGATGTCTGAACAAAAGACTCTTCGATGGCATAGAAATAACTCAAGTATTTTCATAAAACATATTTAAAACGACTTCAAATGTAGCTTCTGTCAGCACGCTTTATTTAACTCGACAACCTTTCAAGGAATATGAGACCAAATTCGTTATTGCCTCACATCAGAGGGTCAAGCTTGTTTGCTCCGATTGACTAATTTTCAACCCTTCTCTGTTTCTTTTACGATCAACATCTTTTGTATCATGCGGAATAGATTTTAAGAGATTTTTCAGAATAAATTTAAAAATACACAAAATGAATTAATAATATTTCTGAATTCACTGTTTCAAAGATGGAGGACCTGATGATGGATTCATATGATTTCTAAGATCACAAGACGAAACATGTCATTTATATATTTAATCAAGCGTATAGAATGATCATTAACAAGTTTAGTGGAGGGAAAATACAAATAATTTGCTCTTGTGAGCATAGCCATTAATGATAAATGATAGGTTGACTAAATGCCTGCGATTTCATGAAGCCTGGACAGGGGTAAGAGTTTTGAGGAAATAGCTTAATAAATAGACAAGTCACAAATTACATCTCGATGAAATGAGAGCTTGGTATAAATATTTGTCAAGGATACACTCGGACTCGTCCAGGAGTAGAAACCTTCAGATTTGAAAGAATTTAGATCTCCACTATGTTGAAAAGGGACGCGAAGAATTTAGATCACAATGATGAAAAGAAGGAATAATTTAAATAGGGGGCCCTTTATCGTCAAAACTGTCTTAAAATATAAAATTTTAATGAGTGGACAATTCTGCAGCTTTGGTAACATAAGGACGTACAGATATGTTTTATTTTAAGGTGTAAAGTTTTTCGTTTGAACTTTCCCTTTCCTTTTGATAGATATCTATAAACTCCCGCAAGTAATTTTACGTGTGACACATTTCCCAAGGATAAATAAAAGATTACTTCAATCAAACTGTCCTAAAATTCACCCAGAAAATAAATGGTGTTAGAGATGAAAGTAATCTCAGTAACTCGATACTGATAATTTTCGGGCCTTGAAATGCCCCAAGCTGATTCTTGTCCTTACAGTTATTACCAAGTCTCACAAGATACTGAGTTATAGTAAGAGTTAGTGTTTTAGTGAAATAACAGATACATTAATCCCGATTCCTGCACGATGGTAAGATTATGTAGCATAACCAGAAAAACTCACGCAAAGATTTCTGATTTATTGCCCAGGGAAGACGAAGATTCAATAGTAACCGATGGATGGTGGTTGGTTGGTGGTAGACTTAACGTCGCACTAGAGCAACACAGCGGGCTATTAGCTATGGTTCGGGATAAATCCCAAATGGAAAAATCCGAGGGTAACAGCATAGAGGAAATATAAAGTTGAGTGAGAAATGGTAACTTTAATGTGGCCAGGATCATGTGATCAAAATTAGTAGTAACGTGACCCTTAGACTACTTTCGTCTGCCGAGTGGAAACGAACATTCATCCTGTTATTGGTTGACGGGACAGGAGAAGACGCCCATCCATTAATTCATCATGTGATTAGTTCGCGCAATATAGTAGTAGTCTTCGGCGATTTCACCGCTTTTGTCGCCACTCTACACAAATGTGCACTCGCATATCATAATATTTTATATCGCCAAACGAGGCGATAAAATGCCAAATCAAGCAACGAAGCCCATTTTTTCAAAGCAGTCATGTGACAAGAAACACGTTGGTCACACTTTTGTCTGTTTGGTTGGTTTGAGGTTTTATGGCTTATGGTCCAATAGCGGACGAGCTGCTCCAGACGCAAGATAAAATTCGACAAAGTAAATTGGATAAAACATTTAAAAATTCTATCCAGCAATGAAATAGATTAAAAAAAGTTGGTTCGTTACTTCAAATATTTACACCAATAAAATATACTAATAGCATTTTTATACTGAATCGTACAAATAAACACGAACGTATATGTTCATCCTCGTCATGAACATAAAAATAAAAAGTTTTGATGAAGTAATGGAGTTTAAAAAACATGAAAGATGAAAAAATCAGATGGAATTCAAAAATTTCATGTTTTGTAAAAATTTAAATAGGTTTGGGAGGGGATTTTCCTCAACCAAATCCTGTAAATTTAAAATTGTGTTATCAAAAAAATATTGCCGATGACGATTAAAAAGAGAACAAGCAATTATAATATGCCGAATGGTAAAAGAAATTCCACACGTGCTGCACACAGGCGCAGTCTCCACACTTTTTGAAATTCTTCTCAATAGCAACGATTAGTCTACTTATATACCATGTCTATGGGAAACACCTCGTAATATTGTACTACGGTCAGATGAACTCACCCCACAAAATACCTCAGATGGCACCCCACTCTCCGAACTTCCACATGACGCCAACGCGAAGATATTTGAGGTCACGACAGATTAGATTTCAAATTAGATTAAATTTCAAGTTAGATTAATTTAATTCGCAACCCTCCGGTTGCTAATCCGCGACTCTACCAACTGGAATACTGCGGTCCCAGTAACCGATGGAAAACGGCTGTAATGAATTAATCCACATCTTGTAAAAAGAGATAATTACGCGTTGCGATCACCGAGGACACACATTCAGAGTTAGACTCGACTATCAGCTTATTCCAGTAAATTCTTCGTGATAATATTAGGTCAGCGCAAACTCTGAAACTAATAGGGACGCGTAACTCACCCATTTCCATTAATATGACATTGGTTGTTTGGCCCATTGTTACCGTAAGGTCTTCAATTCACGTGGCAGATCGAATGCCAGCTCCGATAAATATGACTGAAAGATTTGAAATTCAGATTTCTAAACATACCGTTGGCTAATGTAGATAGTTTCCAAGTTGAGCACTTGGGAGAGTCCGCTGTATTTGCATATTTGCACGCGGTACAAATGACCGTATCGGAATAATGTGCATGGATACGGTCCTGTTCTGCACTTGAATGTATTCAAATTAGACAGACCGATGCATTTAAACTTAATGCTTGTAGTATATTTCCTGTATTCTAGGTTGTTGGGATGAGTTTTTCAGATTTGAGAGGACGTTTTAGATTGCTGATTCACGAAATCTATTTTAGAATTCAAAAGTTTCTAGTCTTGTCATGTTTTTATTTAAACTCATAACATACAAATATGTTCAACAGTTTAAGAGGTTTTCTATCGTGGTCAGATGACGAAATTTGGTGACGGAGTCAGCTGGAGAAGGTTTTAAAACTAGCTAAGAAATGATTTCGATTTTCATGGTAGGTAGATATTTTAATTAACGTCATACTGGAGCAACACAAAGGGCTATTGGTGACGGTCCGGGATCAAACCCAAAGGGAAAGATCCGGTTTCGATTTTCATGGAGATAAGATTGGTCTAGTATTCTAATTCCTTGGTTGGTAGTTGAATCTACGTCGCACTGGCGCAATACAACCGGTTATTGGTGACGGTCCGGGATCAAACCCAAAGGGAAAGTTACGGTTTCGATTTTCATGGAGATAAGATTGGTCTAGTATTCTAATTCCTTGGTTGGTAGTTGAATCTACGTCGCACTGGCGCAATACAACCGGTTATTGGTGACGGTCCGGGATCAACGCCGAAAGGGAAGAACAGAGAACAATACCTCGTAATTTCAAATCATGGTCAGATGACGTGGTCCAACACTTGAGCTGGCACCCCACTCTCCAAACTTCCATATCAAGCTACCTAATTACTTGTTTCTGATATAACGAATCAATTGTTTATAAATTTCTTAGTTTGAAAAACTTCTGTTCGTTTCTATTTAGGTATTTGGTATTTTCAATTAACGTCACACTGGAGCAACACAACGGGCTATTGGTGACGGTCCGGGATCAAACCCAAAGGGAAAGTTACGGTTTCGATTTTCATGGAGATAAGATTGGTCTAGTATTCTAATTCCTTGGTTGGTAGTTGAATCTACGTCGCACTGGCGCAATACAACCGGTTATTGGTGACGGTCCGGGATCAACGCCGAAAGGGAAGAACAGAGAACAATACCTCGTAATTTCAAATCATGGTCAGATGACGTGGTCCAACACTTGAGCTGGCACCCCACTCTCCAAACTTCCATATCAAGCTACCTAATTACTTGTTTCTGATATAACGAATCAATTGTTTATAAATTTCTTAGTTTGAAAAACTTCTGTTCGTTTCTATTTAAGATTAATGCATGCTAACCTATGAGTTGTAGCTTACCATGCAGGTTCGATCCCTGTAAATTACCCTTGGTGTATTCCACTTTTCTGTGTTAGTAAAACTTCGCTTATGCGTGTGCATTACTTGAGGTTGTCTTGTGCTTGGCTCAGCTTGGCCAAATATGGCCCTTGTGTCATAAAACCCAGCAAACCACCGAAATTCGTCTGTACAAATTCAATGTTTAAAAATCGCAATGCGTTATGCATCTAATGAAAATTATCATCTTGTGTAATAACTACTTAGTATTCCTTCATCAGTGTCAAACACTTTGCGTAGAACTGTATCACTATTGCACTGGAAGTCATAAAAATGATTTAACATTCAGGAGGTTGAGAAATAACGACATTTGTAACAGGTATTTAGTTAATTAACGTCGCACTGGAGTAACACACCGGGTTATTAGCGATGGGTCGGGATCAATCCCGAAGGTAAAGAAGAACGCCTGGAAATTTTAAACCACGGTCAGATGACGATAACACTTGAGCTGGCACCCCACTCTCCAAACTTCCACACCAAGTCAACGTGAGGACGTTTGAGGACACGACAGATTTAACACCAGCTCCCGACGGTCTATGGTTCGATTTGAACATGCAACCCTCCGGTTGCTAATCCGTTACCCTTGCAACAGGATTACCACGGCCCTGGCATTTAAAACATAGAAAGCTGTTTGGGATGTTAATTTTATATACCACAAAAGGCCTTATGACTGAATTATTCTAGAGAACATATATGAGTACGCATTCGAACCCAACATTTATGCACGTGTTTAGAAACACGCATTCCATTTCATTCCCCATTTAAACCATGCGTAATCCGACCCTCCCACCGAGGCCACTAGGCGTGCAACCCTCACAGGTGCTCCTCCCCCTCGGAAACACGGCAACCTGTCCACTTCTTGCTACTGGCAGTCCCCTATCTCCTGGACACAGGAGTGTTGCACCTCAAGAGATTTCACGGAAGGCCCCCAGGCCTGATCAATAAAATAAGGTTTACGAGACGAAGTGAAGAGAAGGCCACGTAGAGGGGGGGCAGGCAGAAGAGTCTGCTCCGGCCCCCACATATCCCTTTTTCCCGCCCACGCTCGTTTCCCCTCGAAGTTATCGCCTGCGCGGTCGAATCGATTCGAATCGCACGCGTAGAAAGCGGGAGATTCGGAGAGCGGCATCTGTTGGGGGAAAACGGTGGGGAATATTTTAAAATCTTTTCCCCCCGGAAAACAGTTTCCGGGGAATTTTCGATATCCTGGAGTGGGAAACGGAAACTTTTTGTTAGACTGGCTTTCACCTGAGTGCGAGGCTATCGATCCCCGAGGTAGAGATCGTGAGGCGGCGTGATTTCCGTGGAAGCATGAGACATCCGTTCAGTGCTTTCAAGGACATGCGATGGTTTGACAACCGTGGATATCTGTTTCTGAAAGGATATCCAAATGGACTTCCTTTTATAATCAGATATCCACTTTTCATGGGTCTCACCAATCTCGATAAATAGATCTATTTTTCTTCCAAACCTTGTTGTGGGGCCTTGGAAGAGTAACGGATTAGCAACCGGAGGATTGCGAGTTCGAAACTCGGTCTAGTCAAAAATCGTCATATATACAGGGGATGGTGCACATTAAATCTGTCGTGGCCTCATATGTCATCACGTTGGCGTGGTGTGGAAGCCTGGAGAGTGGGTTTCAGCTCAGGTGTTGATCTCGTCATCTCACCGTGGTTCAAAATTACGAGGCGTTGTCCTTATATCTTTCTTTCCCTTGGGGATTGATCGCGGACCGTCACCAATTGCCCGTTGTGTAGCTTCAGTGCAACGTTAATTAATTGCCATTACCAAACCCTATTGTACTTACGAAGGTTTGTGGGATCAATTTACCATTGATTTGCGAAAAATATACTTTGTTGAAACTGTCAAATTTACATAGCTTTCAAGGATATCTGATGGTTTGACAATCGTGGATATCTGTTTCTGAAAGAATATCTAAATGGATTTCCTTTTATAATCAGATATTAACTTCAGAGGAATGCAGCGATTGTAAAAATTCTCATCAGTCTCAATAACTAAAGTAATGCGCTTAACGACTGTATTTTTTCCAAACCTTATTATATATAATGCGCGGCTCTACGACTATATTTTTCTCTTACGAAGGTTTGTGCCATCATTTTATCATTAATTTGCGAAAAATACACTTTGTTGAAACTCAAATTTACAGTGATGACGACCGTGTAAATCAGAATATTTAACCCTCCTGGTGGTTGTCTAGACGAAGTATCTCGTCATTAGCAAAATTGACCATATCTTGTTGGACGAGATATCTCGTCATAAGAAAATACTGACAAGATTTTTGATTAGATCAGAATAAGAAAAATCTTCAACTTCTTGATGACATCTCGTCAATAGAAACATTGGTCAGATCTTGATGAACAAGATATCTCGTGAAAACCAATTGGAGGGTTAATGATATCATAATTTTCTACTTCCTTGGATGTATTTCTCTCTTCTGTTTCAGTCTTTACTTTTGTTTGTATACCTATTTGTCTGACATTGTTTGTCTTGTGTTTGGCGCAGCTTGCTGCTTCGTTGAACTTCGCATCAATTTCAAATCAAGAACTAAAGTAACATACTATAGGACTTTACATACCAAACCTCATTGTGCTAACGAAGCTTTACGCTATCACATTACCGACTTGCTACTTTGAGACATTGTCAAATTTAAAGTGGTGACAACCGTGCAAATCAGAGTATTAAAAAGGATATCCCAAATGATGTACTTCAGGGAATTCAGCAACTGTGACTTTCTCATCAGTCTCAATAACAAAGTATTGCTCTATAAGACTATTCACGAAGATTTCAGCTATCACTTTATTATTAACACACCAAAATCCACTTTGGAGGTATCAAATTTAAAGTGTTTTAAATTAACTAAATTAAACTATGAGAGTATTAAAGGATATCTAAATGTAAATATCTTGAAGAATTCAGTACCTGTTGAAATTTTCATAAGTGCTAATAACTAGTTGTACTACTTAACCCATACGATCTCTAGCCTTCGTTCATCGCCATAAGGCATTTCCAACTTTCCTAAAATTGTAACACTGAACAAGTTCCCCAGGTCATCCTCTGACCTGCGTTGGTCTAGCAGGGGATGATTTTTATAGAAGTGCTTTGGTTTGGGTGGAGTTGGACTTATTGAGCATGTTAGGACTCATGGACTTGATCTAGCTATAACTAGGGCTTAAGCCGTGGTCAAATAGGTAGCGCAAGACGCAAAGCGACACGCGCAGACCAATCAAAGCGTTTTCACAGCTCGCACCGTCACCTCTGATTGGTCTGCGCATGTCACTTTGCACCTTGCCCTCTATTTGACAATGGCTTTAAAGTATAAGTAACAGCAACATGACTTCACTTCTCAAGCCTCATGGATTGTGCTGAAAAGGCCTTATTCTATTGTTAACTTTACAGAAACCACCTTTACATTTCGTCAAATTTAGAGATGACAAACGGGTAAATCAGATTATTAGTACTCAAATATAAATAAAAAATGTACGAAGTGTTGAATTTTCTTCAACACCAATAGCTAACACTCAATACGTTATACAAACCTTTCACAAAAATATAATTGCGCTTGTTAAGCCTTCTGTCAAAGTTCATTTATCAGATTTCACTCTGTAAATATCAAATTTAGAGTGATGATAAATGTAGAAATCAGATTATTAAATTATATCTAAATGTTTGGAAAAAGTTAGCGAAAAAATTAAATTATCTCTTACATTACCCAACAGCATTAACATAATACGATTAAATTCTTGACATTATACAACTTCACTTACTAAATGTTACTAAGCTTAGGAACCTTTAGGTTGTCTCATTTTTATTGTTCACTTACCAAATTCCTGTCTAGAAATACCATTGAGTTCAAAAGGATGACAGTGAAGGAAACATATTGAAGAGGTAGGTTTGTAGATAGTTAATTAACGTCGCACTGGAGGCAACACATCGGTTATTAACAAGCTAGAGAAAAATTTGACAAACCGATAGAAAAATTAAATGAAAAAGCATAGATGAAACACACATGACTATTCATAAAAGGTACAATTTTAATTATCGAAAACGCAAATTTAAAACAATAACTGAAACCAAATAATTAGTATAATAATAAGCAATAAAATAAATACTTCAAACATAAAAATTAAATGATACAAGAGATCCGTTCATTCATTGCCATTAAACAAATTCAGAAAAAATATCTAGAATATATCGTACTACTATTATCAGATAACAATTCTATGTACGTGGAAAATACTTAATTTTACTACATTTTTTAGATTCTTATTCCATTCATCTTCATTAGAACAATAAATTCCTTCCTTTCCACCCAAGAATGATCTGCTTTTGATCCACATTCCAGTTCCGATTATGTGTCATATCTAGGAATTCCTCAGAGACATCCGTTTTTTCTCGAAACAGGACTAAAATTAGCGATTTGCTTTTTCGGAATTCCGTCACTGTCTAATTGAAAATATTTTCGCTTTACCTCCCGAACGACAATCAGTGATTAACTGAACGCTACCTTGATCATAAAAAAATCTCAAATGAATTGAATTTTAAGTCTTATCGCCTACACATATAACCTTCGAGAAAAAGGGTAGTTTATTTTTGTATATTTTGTTTCAATTTAATTTTTGTTTCAATATCAGTTTAAAACTAAATAAATGTAAAACATTTAAATGAAACACAAAACTTGTTTACCCGAGCAAAAAATATCGAAGCTGATGCATGTTGACGTTTCATGGTATAAAAAAAACATTCGTAACATTATAAGTTTGATACATTTGCCTTTCTGTAGGAAATTGCATAGCGTCTTTTTACCCATCTAGATGTTTGCTTAGCGATAATGTTTTTCACTCTACGGTTCATTTTTCCTGTTTACGTTCCTGTTGAAAATATTCAATGTTTACCTACTTAGTGAAGCAATTTTGATCGTGTTTTTCTGCTACAGTAATCTTGAATTCATATGTAAAGACTTGATCTTCGACTTTTCAATTTAAATATTTCAAATACGAAAAAGGGACTCACAGTGAAGTAAATAATTATTTAAGCTTATTTCTTGCATATTTTTATATACCAGCAGTAGCTGAGTATTTAGCGCTCTGACCCGCGTTCGTAGTGTTTTAGAAATCTTGTTATAAGCTGTAATTCGGGGTCTAATTCCCCCTTGTGTTGTTAAAAAACTACCGTAAAGCAACAAACTAAACCAGCATTTTGTATTTAATACTTTGCTTTTCAGCTCCTTAAATGAAGTTATCTATGTACTATATAAAGCAGAGTTGGAATCCGTCTGTCTGTTCTGTATACAAATCTACACCGTTTGGCCAATTCAAACCAAATTTGGTACACTTATTCTTTAGAACCCTGCGGAAAACATAGGCTACATATTAACTGCCGTTCTATTTGTCCTAGGTATGCAAAAGGGACTAAAACCAATTCAAAATTTTCATAAGAATAACATTGAGTATTATTACGACAACAAAACTGTAAACAAAACTCAGATTGTTTTACCAGTATTGATGGATAACTTTTTTTCCAAAAAATTGTGTTTAAAGAACTTAAATTCTAATACTTATGTATGTGTGAACTTATTTTTTATTTCTTTCCAAAATATCAATAATTTATATATATTTAATTAATGATATGGTACAATTAAAACGTTTAATTTTGTATAACTTACATTTAGTATGGAAACGAATCTAATGCGAAAAGCGCAGGCGAAAAACCCACTGATAATAAAAATATAATTTATTTTCTTTATATCTGGCAAAGCCAAAATCAATGTTTCGTTGTCAAATTTTATAACGAATTGGGTTTTTTTATTTCTAGCAGTAGTACTTAATACAAAGATCATTCACTAGTTAAACATACAATCTGGATCATTCTGCAAGAAATTCACGGTACTTCGTATAGGCTGTTTTGTGGTACTACGTTCGTATTATTCAAGTTTCTGGTTATCCGAGGTGCCCTAGGTCCATAATACCTTGGATAAGGTTCTGCTTTACTTTAGCATGAAAAGAAAAATCAAAGGTCTCTTTCCTGTTTGTTTCTCAGGACCATTCCACAAGAAGTTCACATGTTAAAAAAAAACCACGTTTGAATCATCTACATGAAATCCGGTAAGCGTCATATCTTCAAACTAAGAGCATGAATACCCATCATGTTTATTTCCACGTTTATGTGTCCTGCTTCGTATATATATCAGAGCGAGTCAACGAAAAAAGCTACTGAAAGCAAAACAAACAAGGCCACGGAGGTCTTTCTCCCTTTTTCTGCCATTCCACCATCCTACTCTAAATAGTTAAGATTTGTAAAAAAGGAAAGCTGTTACCTTTCAAAGGAGCTTTTCCACCCTGGAAAAGAAATTCCATGCGAACTTTCAGCCCCAGGCTACTTACTTTTTCGGGAAGAAATTACCTTCGCAACGGAAGCCCCAGCTACTAAAAGAACATTTATGAGCGTGAGTTTAAGATGGCGCGTGGAAGTTTACGTCTCTCTGAAAAGCATGCTTAAGAAGCATTGTTTTTTTTTGTTTCGAGCGCGCTTAGAATGAGCAGGATTTTCTATTTGCAAGTACTATTTTAAGAATAGCGGAGGGAATGTAGGAATTAAATTAAAAGCTCTTTGAAATAAATGAGGTATCGTATTCGCATCCTTAAGAGCATGGTCGAATAGTTTAATTTACATTATTTAGTATTTAAACGTCCGTTTGATATATTAACCCTTTCAGATGCGGTGGGATGTCTGGCATCCCACATTCGTCAAATCGTTAAAGCAAGCTATATAAATATTCTAGGCGTACTAGGGCTTCTAAAGCATTTAAATATTCTAAATTTATTAAGTTCCTCTAAGGTATATAAGTATTATAGATGTATTCAGATGTGTATAAATATTTTATTGTGTTGTGAGACTTTTAAGATATATATAGATGTTCTATGTGTTTTGAGGTTTCTAAAGTATATAAATATTCTAAGTGTAGTAAGGTCGTCTAAGGTAACTAAATGTTCTAGGAGTGTATCAAGGCTTTTCATGTGTATAAATATTCTATGTGCCTCCTGGTGGTTGGCTAGACGAAGTATCTTGTCATTAGCAAAACTGACAAGATATTGATATCGTCACCATCAAAAAAATCGGCAATAGCTTGATGGCGAGACATCTCATTAGTACAGTTAGTCAGCTCTTGATGGACGAGATATCTCGTTGAAACCACTTGGAGAGTTAAGGAAATATATGGGTATTCTAGGTGTGTTATGGCTTTTGAGGTGTATAAATATTCTAGACGTATTTTAAGGCCTTCTAAGGTATGTAAATATTTTTTTCTTTTATATTCTGATGTCTATGAGCGCTGTAGATAGATAGTGAAATAGTTTTCAAAGGTTAGAATACCTACATAAATTACTGATTCAATAGCTAGATTGTGTTCTAAGAACCTATTTTTAAATTCTGCAATGGGAGGGTAATTCAATTCATTCGATACTTCAAATGGAAAATTGGTAAAATAAGACAAAATAAAGATTAGTAAAACAACACAAAAAGAGAGAAGAGAGTCTCCGGGTAAAATGCAAATGAAGGTTCTTAAGCCAAGAGGTGAACATCCTGTTTTCATGATACTTTGAAAATAAAGATGTTTGAGATAAAATAAAATGTTCCCATTGAATATAGCCTTAAATATGGTGATTTGTCTTTCGAAATCGATAAGAGAGCCATTGGCTTTGATGAATTTGAATTTTCAATAGTACTCAAAGACGATGCAGACTCCTTACATTCCATAAGGAAATTTTAAAAGGAAATCTATGAAAGGAAAAACTTTTTTTAGTGCCAACTTATTTACTTGAGACAGTCTATCTCGTTGAATTCAGAAAACAAGTTTTTCTTTCATTATTCTTATTCATATTTCTAGAATTCAATTTACATTTTATAAAATTGCCAGAAGATGAAACAGCTGCTTTGACGCTTAAATTTGAACGATTAGAGGTTGGGACAACAGATTGCAAATTTGCTATCCGAGCATTTATAAGTAAGTCTGTCTTTCTTCTCTAGTGTAGATAATTAAGATGCCGGTTCCGGTATAATTTGCCATCGAACTTTAACTGAAGAGAGACAAATCTAAGAAAAATTCTACAGAAAAAGCGACTTTTTAACTTTTTTTCATATTGAGTTCAGGATTTCAAAACTTTGTTTATGTAATGAGTTCAATTAACAAATTTTTCAATTAGAAGTATAGTTTTAGACACATTCCTAATTTTGAAGTCTGTTGGCATTGAAATGTTTTTAGTTAGTGAAAGATAAATAATGGAAAAGGTATAAAAGGGGTAGAGAGAGAATATAAAAATTAGAAAAATATATTGTAAAGACAAGGAAAGTGGTAATACATAATTTATTTTTTTAGATTGCTTGTTCGACAATTTAAAATATCCTATTTACGTATTTCTAGAATAAAATGTGCCATGAAGATGATGATCACAATCTGAAATTTTTTTGTACTAGAGTATACCAAAACTTTTGAGTACCAAGTGTTTGAAAGATATGTTTGGGATGTTTAGTATTCTAAAATAACCATATAAAAGCACTTTCAATTTTAAAAGCGAAATAAAATTTCACGTATGCATCTTTGAAAGAAATTTTGAATGTTTATTCTTTTACCGTCTGATTTTCCTAAGTACTAAAAATGACACAAAAGGATTTTCCATTCTTCTCATTAAATACATCAATGAAAATATGACAAATAAAATTTATATATTAATAACTTTTGTGATGTACTCTACAAAGTCTTGGGATGATATTTTTCTGTTCCAAAATCATTCAAACTGATGATCTAATTTGAAAAGTATCTTAAAAAATAATTTAAAACATGAACGCACAAACGGACATTTTTAGGGTGCAATATGTCAAATACAGTTTACTTAAAATAACACTATCGTTGCTTATATTCTTCAGATTAAAAAGAGAATAAATACCTTTTTTATTGGAGAAAAATATTCTCAAGAGAAGTTATTCCGCTCCACAGCTTCAATTAAATTAATAAAAGCAAAAAAACACATTTTATGAAAATGTTAAAGTATAATATTGCTTAGACGTCCTTCTTAGATTTTTAAAGAATGTATTTTGTGAAGCAGGTATATTGTTTCATGACAGAAACTAAATATTTTTCGTTGAATTTTTGTTTGGTAAACTAGAAATAAACTGTTTTTAATTGAAAATGCAACACCAACTTGAAGTCTTGAGTTACAGCAATAAAATTAATTTTAGCTATGACATGCGGTACAATGTATAAATTATATCGATGCCACAGAATTGTAAGTTAAATAAGAACATGCTAAAAAGCAATAATTTTACAGTTATAACCTCTTGTACACTGCACCGACAAAGATTCAGGATGGCTGTCTGAAATTCAATCATTCACAATTCTTCCGTTTTGACGAAGTGTGATGACGTACGGATTAATTTTTGAGCAATCAATTACCACACAAGTTCGATGGGGGACTAACTGGATGACGAGCAGACCAAGGAAGAAGTAATACTTGTTGGTAACAGAAGTAACGTTGGACAATACAAGCGGCATGAGAACGAGCATTGTCTTGTTAAAAGGTAGCACCAAGAAGGGTCTGTATGATGTCTGTTTCCAAGACCTCTGTGATGGACCGCTGACTGTTTATAGTGCCTGCCATCTGTATAATGCGAGAGCGTAAATGAAATGAAATGGCACCCAAAACCATTACGTTTGAGTAGGACCACTATGACGCTCTGCAATGAACCTTTTCACATACCGTCCCCTCTGTATCTGCAAATAAGGAAGATTAGCTTTCCTTTGGCTTTCCAGTGTTACTCTTGCTCCAACGAAGTCTACTCTTGCTCCAACGAAGTTTACCAACGAAGTCTCTGACGTCTATGGTAAAGGGGTAAAGGAAGTCGTAATAACGAACGCAGAGTTATGAGCCCTCGCTGCAGAAATCGTCTGTGAGTAGTGCTGGCAGACATCATCTAGTATGTCACCATTCACCATTGTTGTGCTGAAGTTGTGGATGTCGCTATACGATTCGTCATCGCCATGCGTAGCAAGTGCCTATCTTCCCCTTCTGATGTAGGTGTTTCATAGGTGTTTCAGATACTTCACGATAATGCTTGGAACTTTCAACTTCCATTATCTTCAAGTATGCATAATTGGACTATATTGAATTGTGCAGCAATATAACGATACGACCAAACCGCCTCATCTCAGAATAATTCGCCATCTCTCAAACTACTGCAACTGTTCATAATGTATCGTTTTGTGACGAGGCATGTTAACGTACTAGCAGAGCAATACCAATCGAATTCACGATAGAATGTTTGGGATTTACTTTTTTGGACCTTCTTTTGAATTTTCCGAGTTACATTTCAGCTTGTATTTTGCGCGCGCATCCTGTTTGCGTATTCAGCTGAAATATTAATAATTTGTATTTACCATGATGAACTACCCCGTCCACAAAATTTCTGGTCAATCCAATAATTTTCTTGGTATTGCATTTTCAGAGAACAGTAGTGTATTCCTTCGCAGGCTTGAGATGTAGAATATCAGAGAAAATACTAAATATAGAACGTTCTCTAAACCGTTAAACAAAATGTTTTAAACACCATATGCGTACATTTTGTTAACTTTTTAATTATAAATTTCTGTTGTATGTGTCTGGATTTCTATATAAGTGCACTAAATATTCTACGCACAATTACACGTTAACATTTCACTGAATTGCAAATTAAAATACGGGAGTTTTAAAAATGCAACTAGAACATTTTTTTATCAAATGATTGTAAGTCTGCAATGGAAACATGAAAAAAGGAAAGCTTTTGATGTTAGGTTTCCACATTCACAATTTTGTGAACCTTAAATAAAATACGAGTATGAAACAAGATTAATGCGATGATATAATAATGATCTATAAAGGGCATTATGACAGAACCCCAAACTCTCATTTCGTTTTAGGCTTATATTTCAGAGTTCTTGAAAAATAAATTAGATGTATGATATTCATTTGCTTCACGTTTTGTAAGCGAACCTTAAAATTATTTGTAACTTAACTCTAGTTGATGCTAGAGTATTAAGCAGGGGTACAAATAGACATGTGAGTTGAATATTACACCAATGAAGGCTTTAGATTTTGATAAATAGAAAATTAATCGATATATCTAAACACAATAGCAATTTTGCCTCTACGAAATTTATTAGCTAGTTAACACTTGATAAATACACAATTTTTTAAAGCTAGATTCGAGACAGATGTTTGACACACAATGCAATGGATTTTTAGTATTCCCATTTGATCCGTACAAAAAGATTACTAATAAGAAATAGTTGTAATGTAATTGTCAGTAAGTAACATAGAATCGAATCAGAGTAATATATTAAGTCAGTATTAGATAACCGAATCAGTAATAGATTCAATCAGTAATAAATAACCGAATCAGTAATAGATTCAGAAAAAATAGATAACCAAATCAGTAATAGATAATCGAATTAGTAATAGATAACCAAATCCATAACAGATAACCAAATGGGACACAAATTCTCTATAATTACCTTACCCTCTTCATAATTCAATAATTTTCTATTCCTTCTGAATTCCACGTATTTATTTTGCACCTTCCTCTGCAAAGATTCAAACCACCAGCTGCAAATGCTATTAGTTAGAATTCGGAGAGTAAATGTACGCCCTGGTGCGTAATAATTAATAAAAGTACTATTTATAGGAACAGAGTTCCGCTTTATAAAGGGGTATTAATAGGACAAGGTGAACAACCTTACAAAGTTATTTGCAACTCCATATGGTGCCTTGAAAAGATAATGAAGAGATTAGATTGAAGGAAGTATTAGCATGCATTATAACTGTTTTATCTTTGAAGAGCTGGTTGCTTATTTGAGGTACGTTTATTCGATTATCGTTATTAAAATGTTGAATAGCTGATGAAGACTCATATTCTGTGATACTGTGTATTCTTATCGTATTTCGCAAATGGTATTATTTTTAATATTTGATATGTTGGAAACTAAGTTATTCTTAACTTAGTCCAATAGATCTGTAGAGCATCTTATTTTTGACTTGGATTTTGAAGTAAAAGACTATATCGATAGTTATTGAAACCTAAAATTTGAACCCGAAATTTCTAAGTTATACCTTTTCGTGAATATGTATCTGTTTATGTATTTTAAGTTAGAAATAATTATGAATGATTTAATGAATTAAAATAATTTAAATGATGCTTGGAATGCAAATGCGTTTTAAGTGTTTAAACTTCATTAAGCAAAATTAATGCTATGTGACCTTTTTCTTATTCGTGAAAGAGAACATAGAATTAAGAACTAGATAAAATCGTTAATTCATTAAATTTTAGAGGAAGAATTGGCTACTATTCTTAATTTACGAAATATAATCTCGAAAAATCTTAGCGGTCTTCTTAGAACTTTGAAATAGAGATTTTTATATTTAAAAGACTATAGTTATTAAAAAAACCAAGCAGTTGATGTTCAATATCCTTTAAATACTTCGACTGCGTGGCAATTCTTAGAAAATGCGATACTTTCAAGTATCTGCGTATCTTGAGAATCCGTAGTAATTAGTCTAGAATACAATCATGTAATGACTCATTATCTTAAACTACTTTTATTGGACAAAGGAAGGATAAATTTTTATGTTTTTATGGTCGTCAATCAATTGGGACTTCTGAGTGACGGCTAATTATCCGCTTTCTCTGGATATAGCAGTTTCTGTTATGACTTTGTAAACATGAAATTGCGGAATTAACTGTCAAGTATTGATTTCACACAGGAACGTAGATTTTTCATTAAACATTAACGATAATTATGGCTGGGAAAAAATGTAAATGCTATTTAGTAGTACAGTAAAATCTGCACTGTTGACAATGTGTAATGTATTTTCTGTCATGATAGAGGACACTACAAATAAGGGATCATGTACTTCGGGAAAAGTAAAATGTTTCCAATCTCCAAACATTTGCACGAAGGTCATTACTATAGCTTACATTATGGGACGATGCATGTTAATCTTTTAAGATGTTACCGTAGTAGTTTTAGTCGTATACAACGAAACAGTGAATTGATTATTAGTTTATTATGTTTCTTCCGAGTGTTTTGTTAACTTTATTTGCAGGTAAGTAGTTAATTAACGTCCCACTGGAGCAATACAACGGGCCATTTGCGACGGTCCGGGATCTATTCCCAAGGGAAAGATCCGAGGAAAACACCACGTAATTTGAACCACTTCCAGATGACGAGGAAACATCTGAGCTCCCCACTCTTCAAATTTCCCCACCACTCCAAAGTGAGGACGTTTGAAGCCACGACCGATTTAACGTGCACCAGCCTCCGTCTACCCGATAGTCTTTGGCTGGACTGAGTTTCGAACTCGCAACCCTCCAGTTACAATAAGACGTTGTTCTTCCAACAGGGCTACCGCGATCCAACATTTTTTTGGTGGAACTCAATTTCGAGAAAAATCGAACTTCAACCTAATTTTGAAAATTTTATTTTTCGGTTAATTAGCATGTGTTTAGTATGATATTCTGTTTTCTGTCTAGTCAAATTTGGCCAAAAAGGAGCCAAACCCATACATCCTAAAATACAAAGCGCGACCAATAGGAAAATATTCGAGATATCTTCCTGAATGTCCCTTAGAAAATCTCCCAAAATCCAGTTGCGGATTTTTCGATATTTTCAAAAAAATGTCCGCCATTTTGGAATTTTGTGATTTTTAGAGAAATAATCATTGCTCTCGAACTGTTTGAAATAGAGAATTGACTTTTTAATAAGTATTTTTTAAGAGGGTGATTATAAATGAATGTGAATTTCATTCGTTATGCTTCTTAATTGGTTAGTTTCTCTACGGTCATTTTTCATTACATGAGCAAGATAAAGGTGTACAGGCCTTGTGAATAATTAAAGGCAAAAATTTATTTACCCATTGCAAATTTATATACACGTTAAATTTCGCAATAACATTAAGAATTGACATCACCCTGGAGATACACAGTGGACTATTACAATAACGTTAAGGAGAATATCTTGTATAACAATATATATTTAATAGAATTCTAAAGTTATCACTCATGTATTCAGTCCAACAACAGTCCATATTACATGTATCACTGATTATACAGTACGAGTCATGGAGGTGGATATGTGTCTTGAGCACTTTAGTGCTGTATGTTTTAATTCTTTTCATAAAACGGAATTCTATATTCTTGTGTGTTAAACTAATGACTTTTGATTAAAATTGGTCGAAATGTATACAATGTGTCCAGTTATTAATACACGTCTTTAGGTGTATTGGACATAAAATAACAAATCTTTGCAAGCACTAATGCAAAATCGAATACATTATTTTCTTTATATCATCCGTCCCAAATTTTCTGAAATTATTCATATTTCGCGAAGAAAAGATATAAGTAGAATTTAAATTCTGTAAAAGTAATTTTGGGGAAAATGATTCTTTTTGAAGCTGTACTGGTAAAACAATTTGAGTAATCGCAATGCTCAATTTATTCCATCCATTATCTCCAATACTGCCAAATTTAGATTGAGTTAAATATTGGTATTCAGTTGTTTTAGTGAGGAACTTAGCCTAAAAATGTATGCAAAGAAAATTGAAATAATCTATTCCCTAAGCTAATATGTGTTTTTTTAAATATTTAACATTTTACGAAATTATGTAGAATAAATTTTATTCAATACGTACACAAACACAAAAACAGATATAAAACGGGAAGACAGGCTCAATGACGTTCAGTCACTAAATGACTGAGAACTCACAATAAGCAAAGTTTTATGAAAATGTACTCAGCCCTCTGAATGTAGTGCGGCACATATATACAGACAAAACAGACAGACATGAAATGCGGAAAGCACTGATTTTCCATTCGAATGATCCAAAAACGGCAAATAACTTCAAACGTGGCGAAAACATTCCAATGTGTACAAACACTTCATTTCTATTTATAGATTGAATTACTTAACGTCCTGAAGTAAGTCTATATCTTATACTTTATCATATAATATGACGTCATGGTATCAGCGAGGACAATTTGACCAGGGCCTATGACTGAAATGAATTCCGATAGAATGCTAATTACTCGTCTACATTGCCGAAATCACTTCTTAAACAGTCTTAGTTCAACAATTATCAAAAATAAGTTTAGAAATACTTATTGTTATTTAAAGCGTACTCTTAGGTAGGAGAAGCATCGATCCAACACCATTCCTGCGACAATAAATTGCTTGAAATACGCATGTTTACGGATATGTTTTCTGTACAGAAACGAAATAAGCATGCGCGTGCCATATGTTTTATCGCATGCTGCTCATTTTGTGGCCGAACTTATTGCTCGTTCGAAGTTCGTTTAACGAATTGATCTAAAAAGAGTTCCATTAAGTGTTCAGTTTCATTTTGACAATCTCTGTAAGAGCAATTTTCAAGTGTAATCTATGAATTTCTTTCCGTATGATGTGAATAAATTTTACCAAGGTCTATGACTGAAGTGAATTCCCCGATCTGTTTTGAATATAAATCCGAACCGAGGACCCAGTTCATATAGATATAATGTTAACTACTAGTATACAAATCATTTCATAAGCAGTGTTAATTCTCAACAATCATCATAAATAAACTTAGTAAAACTTATTGTTATTTAAAGCTTACTCTCTTATGCAAGCGACTCACTGGTCCAATATCATTCCTGCGATGCTAAATTAGCAGAAATACGTATGCATACCGATTGTTTACTGTACAGAAACGAAATACACAAGCGCATGTCGTATGTTTTGTCGCATGCTGCTTTAGTGCGTTTCAGGACTTATAGATTGCTTTGAAACATTAAGCTTATTGACCAAAAGAGGCTTTACACAAAATTTTCAGTTTCATTTCGACAATTTCTGTAAAAACGATGTTCAAGTATAAGCAATGAATTTCTTTCCGTATGATGTGAATGTCAAATGAAAATGGAGTGTTTTACGCAAAATGACAAAATGTTACATAAAACACTCCCATTGATAAAACATACGTAAACAAATTAAAGAGAATTATACAGCAACGGATCTTTCCCTTATTGTTAGCATGGAAACAAGAATTTTCACAATCATTACGGATCAGTTATAATGAGGCAATTAATGTTACATTCAAGCAGTACGTTAATTGCCGCTTTAGAATAGCGACTCTATTCCAGAAATAAGCGAAACATAAATGGTCTCTGTACTGAATAAGAGACCCCCATAAATCAATTTTATCCGAATCTGTCCCATTTGTTGATATTTTCCTGTGTCAACGGCTACAAAAGAAATGTTTTCGGTAGTGTCCAGTGACAGCTGCGCACTTTGTTATTGGTTGAATTAGCTCACGTGACGCCCAAGGTATTATTTTTCTTCAACAACGCTATTCCACTTCAGATGGAGTCGATTTCCTTCTGCGAATGACGTTGCAGTTCTTTGTTGGTTTGTCCTTCGCAGTTCTGTGCTCGCTGATTATTGTTGAATAACTGACAAAGTAATTGCCAATCGTTCCACAATTTTTTAGGAATGCTGCACGGTATTGGCATGATACAGCAGAAAGGTTTATCTGGAAGCACATTTTATATTCTATGAGAAGGATCTTCAATGTAAACAAACTAGATGGAAGACGGGGATTTTACTTCCTGTTACCTAAATGATCTTGCACAATACTTACCGGGTTATCTTAAAATGTAATTTATTGCCATTTTGACGACGTTTGGTGTTGATTTAATTGACGATAACCAATTAATTATCATACTGTAGGGTTACAAGTGAAACTACTTTATTTTAAGATATGGTTTTATAAGACAAGACAATAAGGTGGTGAGCTTTAGATTGGTGCTCAGTCCACTCAGTCTTTTGTTCTTGGCCGACGATTTAGGCGATTTCTTTAGATTAGATTATATTTCTTTAGAAGTACACTTTATTCTCGAGTTGAACATCAGAGAAGTCTCATCTATTTTTAAGTCGTCCAAAACACAAATTGTTGCAAGGTCTTCCCCGACATGGCCTGGAAAGGCTGAGTTAACAAAAGTGAGTTGTGGCAATAGTATTCGAGAACAATATATTTAAATTCATGTTTTCCTCTTGTGACTTACTTCTGTCATGATGGTGGTGTACGTCTTGCTACATCTAAATGGTCATTGACGATTTTTCTTAAGTTTTTAATCTTTATTAATCACTGTTTTGAAGTTTTGAATACTTTTTTGAATACTACTAAGTGAGTTTGAGTCAGTGAGTAAAATGTTTCCCTTTCATTTTCTTGGAACTATGTTTGATTTGGTTTTTCTTAAAGTTAGTGATCATTATGTTCTTACTGCTGTCGAAGTGCATAGTGACAAACACAATATGAATTTATGAAATAAAAAATTGTTTTATACTTCAGTCATGCCTGCACATCATGCCTGTTTTGTCGTTCAAAAATACTCTAATGTTTTTAAAACTAGTCTTTAAGAGGTACCATTTATTGTAAAATGTAGTTAAGGCGTCAATCGATTAAAATTGCAAAGGTGAATTATAAAATAAGATTTTTTAACAATATCGCTTAATCCAAAGATCTCTCCAAAGAATCTCTACTAAAAATTAAATTTATAATTTACAATTGTTGCTTAATGTACATATATAATGAGTAAAATATATTTTGACGGACCAAACATATATGGTGGTTCGTAACCACGTAGAGATTGTTTAGTCGTCCATAGTAAAACAAATTCAAAGGTTCCATTCATTGAGGATTAACGTCTTCTATAAATATGTAACAGTAAAATTTTCCAAAGGGGTTGTCTTCATATTAAATTGAATTTTTACTTCTTAATTTCCAAAGACAACACCCAAGTTTGACTCCAAATATCAAACATCAAAATTCAAGCTGGTATATCAAGTTTCAAGTCATTTCGTTGAATTGTTTCTACTTGTTAGAATGAAAAATTTGGAGCTCCTTATGTCTTAGAATAGTTTCGCAAACATTTTGTATTCTTATCTCCCGTAATAATCTTACCATCAAGTTGTAATTTTTTATTATATTATTATTGAAGAATCCCCCAAACAAAATCTTCATAAAATTTCTTTTCCGAGTTAATTTTTAGTATGTAATGTTGGTTACGAAATTATTATTCCAGAATTCTCATGCGACTACACAAAATTTTAGCCCTTTCCTTCAAGTATTAAAATTTCTTTATAAAAATGACTGCAAATAGGGAATATTAAATTTACAAAAGTGAGAAAATGACCAGGAGGAAAGAAAAATTTTACATGATCATTAACCCTCTTGTTGGTTGTCTCGACGAGATATCTGGTCATTAGCAAAACTGACCAGATCTTAATGGACAAGATTACTCGTCATTTGAAAAAAAACTGTTCAGATCATGATCTCGTTATCATAAAAAAATCGGCAATATCCTGATGACGAAATATATCATCATTATCAAAATTGACCAGATCTTGATGCGCGAGGTATCTCGTCGAAGCTACTTAGAGGGTTAACCCTCCAATCAAGATCTGGTCAACTTTCTATTAATGACGAGATATTGCGTCCATTAAGACCTGGTCAGTTTTGCTAACGACGAGATACCTCGTCGAGACAATCACCAGGAGTGGTAAAAGAGGTAGGATGGATTGATTTCTACCAAAACACACTGCGTCCAAAACTGAAGGAAGAGTGCGGTTTTCAGCTGCTTCTTTGCAGTGAGTTGAACTTGATATGAAAAAGGATACACAAGATACTTCAAGAGTTACCAAACAGATGAGTAAAAACAAAACGATAACAAACACAGAAACGAACAGTAAAAGAGTCTTTGAACTGAAGTGGTGACACTGCACTGGGTGAGACAGAAGGGTAAATGAGAACTCTAAAAAGGAGAAGAGGCGGACCTTTGTAGGCTGTATGGCTACCTAGGACAAACATGCAGACCTTTCATTCGTATGAAAACAGAGCATGAAGTGGCCGGAAAAGTTCCTATAGTAGAAGAACCTATTACTATAATTGTGCCTTTAACGTCACAATTCCAAAATTTTAATATGCACAAGCTTTCGACTGAAAATCCTCGGTTAACCAAATCATCACAAGCTCTTTCATTAATTTTGAGGTTGCAACCTTTAAAATAATGGTATTGCTTAAGTTTTGAACATCAGTGCATATGAAAATTGCTATTCACAGTTTTCGAATATTAATTCCATAATAATATTCTTGCTAAAAATTAACTTAAAAATAAATGTCACAGATTTTGTGTGAGTTCTTTTTAATAATTACATAATAGAAATTTCCAACGTCTTAGGAAGATTGATTTGGCTGGGTTTTGAGGTTTCGTGGCGCAAGGGCCATATTTGGCCATACTGCGCCAGACACAAGACATAAAATATCAAGTAATAGACATATATCAAGTAATAGTATGTGTGTGTACACAGTGAACGTTTTACTGGCACAGAAAAGAGAAATACACCCAGGGAAAAATGCACCTGCTAGGACGCACACCTGAGCCACCTACAACTCGAAGGTTGCAGCGCAGTAGGCATACTCACTGAGCCACGACTGCCCCTAGGAAGATTGATTTGGAAGATATGAATAAGAATGCTTGGAAACTAATTTGGCCTTACGAGATCCATTTTTTCCATTCCATAATGCAGAATCGTCTACCAAATGACTTGGAACTTTTTATCTAAGATTAAAAAATAGTATAGATTTGATATTGCATCAAGATTAGTTGTGGTCGTTGAAAATTATGAAGTTTGTGCATAATTTTATATGTTTTATAAAACTACGCAGTTTGAGCTCCTTTAAGCACATTTAATGCATTTGAATTTATAGACGTTATTCCTATTGAAGTTTATCTTTTAATTAGCTGTAGTGTGAACGATGCAAGAATAGGAGGTAATTTGATATTTCCCCCGCAGCTGTACTTAACAGAAAAGTAATTGCAACATCCCAAAATATTTCTGTCCTTGGCTTAAATAGCTCTTTTATTCATGAAAATCCATTAATATTGAAGAGAGAGAGAGTACTGATTTAGAAAAATATTTATACAATCATGTATCGGTTATGTATCAATATATGAAGCGTCCAGATTTTAATAGTCTTTCCAACTTTTTTTCAACTGCCGCAAATAATTAAGGGGAAAATAGTACAAAATTTGTAACACATACTTTCTGCCTCTTTGTGAGAAAGAGAATTTTCTTTCATAATTTATTCAGAATATATTTAGATAGTAAAATAAAAACAAACAAAATGTTACTTCTCCTTTACGTTATCGCCTTTCCCAGTTGTTTGAGTTTAATTTTTCATTGCCATGGAAACGAGGAGCTAATGATATAACAGTGCGAAATGAATGAAATAACTCAGAAACCTTTAGGGTTTTTTATAATGTATTTATTTTTCGTGAAACTAGTTCTTATTTCGAGTGTATTCGAGACTAAAAAATTGACGAGTATTCCATCTGAATCCTAGCAGTCTGTAACGGTAACGCTTTGCTGCAACATTTATGCCATTATACTAAGTATAAATTGTTTTTGAGGACGCTTTGGAAAATGATAATTGTGTGTTGTTTTAATTGATAACGCAATAAAAAAATGATGCACCGATTTCCGGATAATTTCACTTTCGCTGGAATAGTTACGCCTTTTATGAGATTTTCAGAGAAAACTAATGGCAATGAAAAACTTGAAGGACTCTTCGGAAATCTTGTAGATCTATTGGTACATGTTCTGCGATTTAACTATACGGTCATATCTCCTTCTGATGAAAAGTTTGGGAATGTTGTTGCAAGTACGAATGTGAATGCAATAATAAAAATGGTGAGCCAAGGTATGGTTGATGTTGGCTTAGTTTTTGGAACTCCAAAAAGATTACCAGATGTCGACTTAAGCGAACCATTTACATATATTAGCTTCACCTTTTCCACTGATCTGCCACACAGTTTGCCTAAAGCTTATGTTTATGTTTATCCATTCGATTTGACATCGTGGATGTGTATTGGTACTATTCTGTTGATACTGCCTATAGTATTTCATGCAAGCAGCAAAACAAAGACATCTTACCATGATACGTTGCTCAATGCGTATGGGAACATCTTCCGCCAACCTTGGTTGAATGATTCCCCAGCTTTCAACAATAAATATCTTTTGGGAATTTGGTTATTCTTCGCTTTTATTATTTCGGCATGTTATGGAGGAGTTCTGTTGTCATTTCTTACCGTACCTCGATTCGAGGTTCCCGTTTCAAGTTTTGAAGAACTCGCAGAAGCCGTCAAACGTAAAGAGTATGCTGTCTTTGCAAATTCGGGTACTCACTTGATTCATTTACTTAAGACTAGTGGAAAAGACCATCTCGTACAAATAGCTGAGGAATAGAAAAGAAAGGAACGGTTGGTACCAAAGAACTCCAACTATAACGGAAAGAGTACACGGCATAGAAAAATCTGCTCTGATCTCTCTTCGATCAATATTGTATTTCATAAATGGAAAACCACCCCTGTCAACAAAATATATTTCTAGTAGTGATGAATTTTCAGTACTAGCATCGCTTCCTGTGAACAAACAATTTTGCTGTAAAAAGGCTCTGGACTTGGCTATTAAAAGAATAAATTACTCAGGACTGTATGAGATAAGTTTATGAATGACGAACTATACAAGCGGTGGATTCGTTCACTGAAAGATCACTTATACCCGGATTCTAAGAAAGCACTGTCTTTGAGTGATTTATCAGGTGCATTTTTTATACTTGTGATCGGATATATCTTATCTGTAGTTGTTCTGTTTGCAGAAATTTTAAAGGAGTTTTTAGCACGCAAAATTTTACAAGTGTGAATATTTTTCTTGTCCTATGTAACTCGTTTTCATTGTGTACAACTGTTTGGTTGCACTCTCTGTGATGCCACTCCAAAGAATATCTTCATGTGTTTAAAATTTTGCTCGATATTTTTTAAGTCACCTTGAAAATGAGAATATGCAGGTTTCTAGTACTTTTTATGCATAAAGTATTGTGCCACAGTGTCGTTCGTATGTCTCCTTAAAAATAGGAGGAGGTCAAAAAACCAGAATCATTAACCCTCCAAGTGGTTTCGACGAGATAGCTCGTCGTACTTTTGGATGATGTCTTGGATTTGATCAAGATTTGGCCAGTTTTTGCAAATGACGAGACACCTATTAGGGACAACCATTAGGATGAGTGAACTTACTGGCATTGGACAGCGCATTTATAATGAAGCTGCTGCTCAATGGGATGGAGTCTCGAAGAGAAGAAACTTGCAATTTCTCGTAGTAAAGTGGAGAGAGATTTTTATTGCTGGAGTGTGTGGAACTCCTCCAGAAATCTAAAAGTGGAAGCAGCTACCACCTGATAGCAGTAGCATCGAGCCTGGTATCCATCAGTAATGACCAATGACATCCCAGCCCAAAAGCCAGAGACCACAAGCCCAGTGAGGTACCACTGTCCTAAAACGTTTGCCATCAATTCACCTTTAATCTCACACAACAGTTTAACGAACGAAGACATTGAAACTCATTCTGTGGGGCAGTTGTAAACGAGTAAATTAAGTTTTATTACCCTGTGTGAATTGTAAGTATATAAGTGTGTGTAATGAATTATCTATTCATCTATGTATCAGAATTGTACTAACACTATCTTGACTATGAATTAAAATGTTAAATTGAGATAGTAATTACCAGTATACATCACGCGCACAATGCACCTCTATGACAGTGAATAAACAATAATGTTATTTTCTATAAACAAATAAGTTTTCTAGTCTAATAGGTACGAAAAAGCACATGATGCAATTCATTTTATCAATGCCATTTAAAATTTATTTTTAATGTGTATAATTTATGCTTTATGAATTTCTAAAAAATTTTCTAGAATTATGAATCGACATAGCTTTATAGATGTGTTTAGGCTAATTGCTCTAACTGTAATGCAACTCTGTGACTCATTACTGTTTAGTCATTAAAACTTCAACACTCTAGCGCACGAACTTGCTAATTTTCTTTAGTTCAAAGATTAAACTAAATGTCACATTCGGAGAATTTTCTTCTTTGGAGAATCTTTATCTCGAAATTCTTAACAGTTTCAGAGGCGGTGAAACGGTTAAGTAAGTATATGAATAAATATTCTAGTTATATTAAGGCTTGTCTTTAGAAATATCTTTGCAATGTGCAAAATGCATTCATGTAGAGCGATAGGTCTTAGCCCATAGTGGTCTTTACCCATAAAGTTTGTAATCGTTTTTACATTGTGTTCTTCAAAGAGTGCAACTTAGAACATACAGAGCATGTGTGGGAGCCAACCATTCCTACCAAACTCCTAAATTAATCTCGTCATCATCAAATAATTGGCAATATCTTGATGACGAGATATCTCGTCATAGCAAAACTGACCAGATCTTGATGGACGAGATATGTCGTCGAAACTACTTGTAGGGTTAATCTAGCCAACAAAAGATTTAGTAGTTATAATGCGCTAATGTATGTGATTCACGAGAACAATATTGTAAACGGCACACACACACACACACACATATCAGTTTAAAAACACTTTGACGCAAGGATATTACTAAAAAAATATAAAAAGTAAAAAATTATAAAAAAGAAAAAATATATAAAGTAAAAAAATATATAAAGAAAAATATATAAAAAGTAAAACATTATAAAAAGAAAAAATATAAAAAGTAAAAAATATAAAACGAAAAAAATATAAAAAATTTCTTTGTGCCTCGGTTAAACAGGTTCTTGTATCGCATCCGTCAAAACATGAAGTGACGGACATGCCCACCAGGAAATCGGATGTGTTTCTAGGAGTCCTGTAGGTCTTTCATTAAAAATATCTTGAAAATAATGTGATTTTCGACAGGACCAATTTAATAATTCAAATGCTTTTCCAATTGGAAAGCAATAAAATTTTTAAAGAATTAACGAGATTTAGTATATCATAACCAACAAATAGCAAGAAATCTAATATAATTGATAGCAATGCTGGTATTTAAGCCATCAAGGTGAGCAATAAGGCCTCGGTACATAAAAATAATTATGCAGGAATGATATAAGAAATCAAAAATAGGCGCTTAATTATTTAACCCTCCTGGTGGTTGCCTCGACAAGGTATCCCGTCGTAAGTGAAACTGACCAGATCTTGATGGACGAGATATCTCGTCACTAGAAAAACTGACCAGATCTTGTCCTCATCATCATAAAAAGTAGGCAATATCTTAATGACGAAATATCTCGTTATTAAAATTGGTCAGATCTTGATAGACGAGATATCTCGTCAAAACCATTTATAGGGTAAAATTACTTATTTTACTTTCAACAGTTCAATGTTTTTAACACTTGAGGCCAGTAGTTGTGTTTCTCAGTCTGTCACTGAAGGCATGGATGTTCTTAGTGGTCCGGAATCTACTTGAAGGTCCCTTTCAAATTAGACCTTTTATAGCAAATAACGACCGTATAGTGACAGACCAAAAGATTAAATTTATCATGTTCATGGATCTTTCCCCAATCAAATCTTGCATTGTCATTCATTGGCAAATTCACTTGGCAAATCACTTGCATTTTGATTTTGGGTATCTTGCTGTTGAATATGAACTGAAGTACTATATTAGGCATCTTAACATTACAGCTTTTCCATTGACAAACACCTATTTAGTACTAGAGATTAATACGAAGTCTATGTTACTCGATCACCGTATCTCTCGTTTCCGAACCTCATATTTGAAGGACTGGAAGAAAATGTCCAAAGATTCAGCTGCATTCCAAAAAAGGAAAGTCATGGAATAACACGAATTGCTATTGTACTCGAAGCACCTTTTAAAATATTTATAACTAAAAAGTATATTTACACATTTACCCCTTAGTCAATATAAATATAATCTCTATGAGTAATAAGATGAACTCTACAACTAAGCATGTGATCCATTTGAAGGATTTCAGAAAAATGATGAATTGTCCTTTTCAAGTTCAAATTCATTAAATATTTTTGGGATGCATTGAAACTTTTGCACATATGGAAGAATTAAACTGTTAATTAGCTATTTAGACAAATATTATGACTAATACTTCTCAGATAAATAAATTTTACTGTATAATTACAAACACAAACAACATAGTTTGAAGATTAAATGCAAATAGTTGTACGCGTAAAATTATATTATATGGCAGGACTTTATTATGGAAATGATCGTAGCGTGCAAACATGTTCCTCTTTTCTAAACAGCTTTTTTATTCATGAGTATCTATCAGTAGTAAAATCACTACATAAAATATATTCATGCAGTTGTGTTTTTATACTATATCGTATTATTGAATATGTTCACTTATAATATAACCCTTTCAAAGCTGTTCCAACGTTTGGTACTCTAGCTCAAAATCGATTATTCCTAAACAAAAATCACAATTCGAAAATTATAATGTTTAAGAGAGAGTAAAATAGAAAAATGCTTAATCTTGTTGCATTTTTCTATTTTGCAAAAATGCTCTTGTTGAACTTTAGGTTAACTTTTCGTTGTTAGAGAAACGAAGAGGTATGATAGAATGTTGTGAAAGGAATGAAAGGAATTTGAACTCGAAAAATATTTTTCTGCACAGTGAATATATTTTGCAATGTAGAGTTCTTATTTATTTGCATTTTTAAGTGTACGTCATAAAAAGTAAACTAAAATATCCCTGTTAGATAGGAAGAGTAACGCTTCACTGTGACACTGGTTAAAT
Organism: Meta bourneti; assembly: GCA_933210815.1. Lineage (NCBI taxonomy): Eukaryota > Metazoa > Arthropoda > Arachnida > Araneae > Tetragnathidae > Meta > Meta bourneti. The sequence goes on along the minus strand of OW119923.1, from coordinate 84,661,861 downwards.
CAAGTTTAATTTTCAAAATAAATTTCCTAAAGCTTTTACTAATTTTGTGTTGAATTTATCTTCAACATCAAGAGGAAATATATTATTTTACTCTCTCAAACAGTCATTGCTCCACCTGTTTTTTCTAAGTTTCCAGAATTAACTGATGTGATGGCGGAAAACCCTGAAAGATTCTTCAACAAATATTCTAAAACTTTTCGTATATGTGTAGCTATTAACTGAAAGTTCCTTATCTCTATACAAAAAAAAAGTTCGGAAATATTTTAAGAGAAGGGAAAGTAAGTTAAATTTTAGCGACAGTAAGATAAGAAGGTAGTCTTAAGTTAAATAAGGCAGTCCTTTAGTTTTTGGAACTCCGGAAGACAGTAGTTGAAGTATCATATCTTTGCATGTAAAGTATTACTGGCCGAAATCTTTTAAGAATATGCGAATATAACTTACCATTCTGTTAATAAACAGAAAATTAAGTAATTTAAATTCATTGAGAAAGGTAAAATATATAAATAATAACGATGTTATGTTCGGGACTCAAAAATACTTTACTTTTCAATTGTTGGTTGGTTTGGGGGTTTAATGGCGCAAGGGCCAGACACAAGACACAATATCAAGTAATAGACATACACGCAATGAAAGTTTACTGATACAGAAGAGAGAAATACACCTAGGAAGGAATGCACCTGGCAGGAATCAAACCTACGCCGCCTATAACTCGAAGGTTGCTAGCTCAGTGGGCATACCCACTGAGCCACGACGGCCCCTACCTTTCAATGGAATTGTCTTGAATTTCTAATAACTTTAAATTCATATGAAACAAAGAAAAAGAATACGTTATTTGATAGATAAATCCTCTTGAGACTGAGTAAATAATTTTGACATCTTTCAAATACTGAAATTCAAAATCAGCTGTTCACAAGGCGTTATATGAGATGATGCACGGGATAAGAGTTTTCCATCGCTTTTTTTCATTCAGAATTTCAATTAATGACGATAATTGTCTTTCGAATAAAGTTTTTACAAAATCGGTATAACAACAAGTAACGTATTATAAATTTGTGTAGACATATTTCTCATAATGCTTTACAAGTTATATTCGATCTTTCAAAATTTAGACTCAGTATAAAATCCATTTAGATATGTACTGAGGTAAACAGAAGAACGTGGAATTTATTGATAATAAATTATCTAAGCATGTCTGGATGAATCAACGATTTTAAAATATTTAGCAAACTGTGGTGTACGAACCGAGTCCAGCAAAAGCGTTGAGAATTTTACGCTCCCAGCCTGAATCAAGACGGGCAGATAAACATCTTGCAGGTGTGATCTTTCAGCCTTACGCGTCCAAGCTTTCAGCTTCAGGTTTCGAGTTTTCCCGTTTTGGCTTTAAAAAAATGAAGATTTATGTTGAAGTTGTTTGATAAACTTAAAACAAATTTCCATAATTGTTAAAGTTTTTAGACATTCAAGCACGTATGTGAGATTCTGTGGTGGTTACTAAGACGAATTCCACATCAATAAAACCACTTACTAAAGGCTTTACAGCCACAAAGAATCCACCCATAACCGTTTAAATCTTTTTTTCTTCCAATGATTTTTAAATACATTATTATAAAGTTTACGAACGTGCTAACTCTCACGTTACTACGATAAATTAAGTGGTTGGACGTTTAATTATTTTTAAATATGTACTTCTGAAACATTTGCGTCAACTAGCGGGAAGTTGCCTTCCTTCTCCAGTGAGAATGGAGTCCCTAGACGTGAAATAAATATAGACCCACCATTGCTATTGAGAGCATCGACCTTAAAATGAAATAGACGGATCATGTGTCCACTGCTTCATGTTATTTCTTCCAGTTGCTCAGTTTGAAGATCTGTCACGTAGTTGTGGTTAAAAGCAAGAATCCTAATGATGGGGTAAGACGTCTTAGGACAGCAGAACATTTTTGACGTTAGCCTCAGTAGAATTAGGGAACACATTTTCAGTTTACCAGACACTTCGGCACCTAAAGAATGGGAGTATTCTCAGTGATGAACAATTTTAGGTAGGGAAATAAAGTGTTAAAGAAAAATGATAAATTCTAAAAAAGCCCCACCAGTGGCCGAATTCTCAAAGACCCCATTTCCCAGATATTCCAAAATCTTAAAAAAATTAAATTAAGTATTTCATCTTTAGCTCTCCCTTGTAACCGTATAAGGGGTTGTTATTGATAAGCTACAATGAAATAATTTTCTGTATTTCAAAATGGAGTTTTATTGCAGCAAGCCGTATCTTCAATTGTCATCAAGATGTCCTCAAAGGAGTTTATTAACTCCTTGTGACAAGAGTCGTGGAATCTACGAGCCACCAACAAATTATTTTTCATCAAATCATTAATTCATCAGTGGCCGATTCAATGCCGTACCGATGTACCCCACATCGATCACACCTTGGTTTATCATCGATGTTATCCCAGTGACATTCACATTTCTTATGTGACTTTCAAACTGTTTGTCAGAGGGATGTATGAGCTTGTAGTTAAATCGTAACGCTTTTACCGAAAATTCAAGCAAACCTGCAAAGAGTCCTTCAGGTTTTTCATCGACATCTCGAAATCTAATAAATGGTGAAACAATGGTTGCTAGAGTCAAATTATGTGGAAATTCGTACATTTCTTTAGTTTGAGATAAAACAATACAAAATTAGCAAATATTCCAATTTAATTACTTTTAAAGCATCTTCTAATATGCTTTATCTCTAAACATAATCTATAGACATAAACGTTATTGAGACAGCATTACTTCACGCTGAGTGTTTGTATCTACATACGGAATACGAAAAGTTCATTTTAGCTTACAGGTGCATTAAAATCTAACTTACACAAGACAGAGAACTCATTATGAAAATTGAAGGGATGACTTCTGCAGAAAAAGCAACTGCAGACAATAAATATCCTATCTAAAGTATAAAAGACATTCCTGTTAAACTACTCAAATAAAGAGGTCTCTCAGAATCCAGGCACAAGTTATCTTGTAACGATCGAATCCATTTTGTAATCAGTTCGGCATTCAAAACCTCAAAAGTCTTGAGTAATTGATTCTTTTTAATAGCTGATTGAAAGGCCTTTTTACAACATAATTTTTTGTTCACAGGAAACGATGCTTTAGCTGAAAGTGACTCAATATCAGGAATATATTTCGTTGACAGATGTGCTTTTCCTTACATGAAATACAAAAATTATCGAAGTAGACTTTTCTATACAATTGCTTTTCGTTACCAGGAGTTTCATGTTGTGTGCAACATTTGTATTTTGCTATTGTATTTTAAAATTTGGATCCGTGCATTAAAAGATAACTTGTACGATGATTCTGAAAAGTCTCTCTCTTTGAGTGATTTATCGGGAGTATTTATTATACTTCTGATAGTATATTTACTATCCGCTGTCGTTTTGATGGTAAAAATCAGCACCGCATTTTTCAGACATAAGATGGTATATATAATTTTACTGTTTATGGAATTCCTTGATTTATTTTATCGTGAATAACTATTCTCACTCACTATTTGTGATTTCGAATGACTGCTTTTTGATTTAGGTTTAATGAAATTCTTTGTTGTTTTATACTTAAATCTGGCGTTTTAACATGATTATTTACCTTGAAAATATAGATTTTCTGATCTCATGAATCATTATCTTAGAATCAAGAATTTAGTTAGATACTGTTTTCTTGAAACAGTAATTTTTCAATCAGCTTTTATTGCAAATATCTCATATTAGCAGAAGAGACTAGGATCCATTAAGTACGCTTTCCTAGAAATCCCAGACTATATTTATTAAGAAATAAAATTTAAAGGGTTCCCTCTCAAACCTTGTTGAATTTTTATTAAAAGTTGTACTATTTTATGGCAACTTTTCAGTTTTCGTATTGGTAAATATTTCGTACAAACGTCAAAGCTCGGATGACGCAGGCGTTTCTTTGGACAACTCTAGGAAAAATGAATTTTCCCTGAGCTCCCATGTTCATATATTTTTCTCACATTCTTTTCTTCTGCTCTTATAGGTTTGAATTCTCACTCTTTTCTTTGCATTGTTGCTGTCGAAATATTCCATCTATGATACAAATATGCATAATGTTAAATATATTAAGTGATTTTTCGTTGAGTATTGTTGGATACATATCCAAACCTTTTGTGATTGGATGAAGTATGAAAATCAAAATATCATAGTGATTCAAAAATGTATTGCTTTCTCTGCATCGTATCTAGTTGTAACTGATAAACTCCATTTTTCACGTCAATTTCTTGGAACCATGAGAGTATGTCACAGGGACACTTCTGTATGCGTGGTCGTGCATTGGAGAACTGCGATTCTTTACTGTCTTGAGTTGCTTTTAGCAGTAGATTAATGTGAGGATCCCGCTGGTGAAGAGAAAGCTGATTAGTATAGAATAGTGGAGCCTTGATATAAGGAAACAGTATCTGTTATCACGGGGCTTCAGACAGTAATTGGAAATGATTCGCATGGGAAATGTTATTATGGGGTCATGTCAACTGTTAGTTGCGGACACCTTTCGAAGTGCATGCCGATTAAAGAAAGCACCATCTGGAATTTCTCAGGAGAGCCATTTTGTTTGTTGAAAGTGTGCATGTTCTTCACTTCTATCTATACGGTAGAGCGTGGAAAAACTGCAATTTCAATCTACAAAAGTACTTCATGTTTGAGATTCGTTGCACTGCTATACATACTATTATATTGTAAGTTAACACTAGTTGGCAGGAAAAAATTCAAATGATACATCGCTGTTCCATTACTAAATTTGTTCACGACACTATTTTTCTTGTAGTGTTTTACCCTTTTAAGATATTTTACTCCATCAAGATCTTGTAATGTGTGCAACATTATAACCTTCTGAAATGGTGTTTTCTGATACTTAAAAAATGAAAAAGAAGCTGCTCCTTGGAAAAATTTTAAAAGTAAAATAATTTTTGTAGACATCACTGTGATGGGTGCTTTGAAATATGAGTATTTTTTTCTACGATTGTCTGTGTTTCAATTATATATTTGAGCAGAATACATACATCTCAGTGTTTTCACCACGAAAGTAATGTGTTGTAGATTGTTTCAAGCCAACAAGAAAAAATGTTATGTAGAAATTTCTCTTACATTGGATAAGTTGCTAACAAGCCTTTGAATGAGGTACATTCTCTTTTGAATGTAAAATTAAAAAAAAAAACGTAAAATTATTTAAAGCGATTTCCACTTACTCTCATAAAAGGTGCGTGGACTCAATTTTTAGATGCAAACAATATAAATATTTTTACTGTGTGTGAAGTTACATGGTTTTTGTCGTGAAATTCTTCTGGTGGTATTTCTGTATCTGTGGTTAATTGCATATAATGACTGTTTCTTAATTTCCGATTACTAAAGTTTTCAAACATCGTGACTGATGGTGATAATTTAACGTGATTATTTACCTTGAAGGTTAAAAGATTTAGATTTTTGATCATTTCAAACATTACTTTAGAAGCAAATATTTGGTTAAATTACTTTTCCTTGGAACAGAATATAGTTTTTCAGGGGGCACTGAAGGAATCTTAGAAGGCAATGCTGTCCCCAGGGGCTATATGGTTCAGGAGCAAAAGTGTTCAATAAGATGCTAAAAAATGCATGGCCTGAAAATATTTAAACATTTATTCACTTCACCATACAATCACGCTCACTACAGTGATGCAGTGTATTAAGAATTCTTCATGTAAAATGCAAATTAAACTGATCCGTCTAAAAGCAGCCATAAGACAGTAACAAACGAGTGTTAGCATGTATGCATTTGAGCACACTTCCAACTTAAGTAGGTTTTCAGTCCAATGGCAGGATAGGTAGGTAAGTGTTTTAATTAACGTCGCACTGGAGCAACACTACGGGCTATTTCCAGTGGCAGGAATCTGCATTTTATGTCAACTTTGTTGTGCAATGTGACGTATGTGTGATTACGTGCTACTTATTTTTGTTATTTCATTTTACAAAAGAATAATTCAAGTAAGAAGCCTTTTTATTTCCAAAATTTTGAAATTCTAAAATTACACACTTAGCTACATACCTATTTTGAGGAAGTTCAAAAATTATAAACATAGCTACCTTTACATTTTATTATCATGAGAAATCTCTCATGACTTTTCTAAGCATCTTGATATATTTTCTCATACTTTTTCTAAGTCATTTTCATACATTTCTATTATACGCCTTTTTAAGTATCTTCATATGTCTCTCATCCCTTTCTAAGCATCTTCATATATTTTTTAGTAAAATGAAAAAAAATGTGGCATCTCATATTTTTTCTTAAATCTTTATGTATTTTTCTAATACTTTTTTAAGTCATCTTCGTATATTGCTCCCAAGACTTTTCTAAGCATCATAGATTTCTCACAAACCCTTTTTTAAGCCATTTTGATAGATTTCCCTCGTATGCCTTTTTAAGTATCTTCATATACTTAACATCTTCTTTCATCTCCTTTCCAAGCATCTTCATGAATTTCTCTCATATTCGTTTCTTAATATCTTCATGAATTTCTCTCATATTCGTTTGTTAATATCTTCATGAATTTCTCTCATATTCGTTTGTTAATATCTTCATGAATTTCTCTCATATTCAAAACATTAATTTCATATATTTCTCTCATATTCAAAACATTAATTTCATATATTTTTCTCATCCCCTTTCTAAGCATCTTCTTATATTTCTCTCATGCCCTTTCCGAGCATCATATATTTCTCTCACATCCTTTTCTTTTGCTCTTATGGGTTTAAATTTTGACTTTCTGACTCTTTTGTTAGCATCGTTCCTCTATGCCTCCATCTGTGATATAAATATTCTTTCTGCCAAACAAATCGAAAACATCTAGAAACATTCATCTATAACCATGAAATTTTGTATGCAAAATCCTGTGTACCAGGCATACAAATATCTAAAATATACCCTTGATGTACATTGGTTTTGTTTCAAGCGGTTTGAGAGAAATATATGTAAAGGGTTTGAAAGAAATATATGTAGATGGCATAAAAAAGACTTGAGATAAATATATAAAGATACTTAGATAGGCGGTACTCTCTTGTCTTTGAGATTGTTCATACATTCGCGTGAAAGAAAACGAACTACCCCCTTTATTTCGAGCACTATTCATAGTAGAGCAAATTCAAAGATATCATTCAATAGAAAATAACACTCTCTTCAAATTCAAGTGCAAAAAATGAATTAGGGGCCGTCTTCATATAAAAGATTGCACAGTGGACAAAATTTCTTATAGAAACACCCTGTTTTGATGCCTTAATCAGATTCAGCATCGATAAATTAGTCTAAGTATGAAATTTCTTTACTTGACTATCTTTATATCCAAAGATAATCAATGTTAAAGTTATTGTCAATTTCAGGGATCATCTACACATTGAAAATGGCTGTTCGTGGATCGAGATTAACTGTAGTTATAGCTACCCGAATTTGAAATTTGAACACTATTTCAAACGTATTCGTCAGCGGGTGCAAACGATCCGAGAATTATGTTATATTTATTATGCAAGTGCAAACGATCCGATAATTATTATATTTATTATACGATCTCAAACGATAACATGAATTGTAATCATGATTAAAATGTGATAAAAGAAGGATTTTGGAATTGAGAACAATTCGAAACGGAGAAAGTGTTGATTGATGTTCTGTATAATTTTGATCGTCTTTAGTGTTCATAATAAACGTTATTTTTTTAATTAGCGTTCGTCTCTATGTATGCAACCAAAATGTCTACGTAGAATTATTTAATACAATCGAACTGATATCCGATCATCCAAAAAGTGAATAGAGTGAGTCATTCAATTGATCACTGATTAGTAGAGTTCATCTATACGACACATAACTGATAAAAAACAATGTATTTTAGATTAAACATAAATAAAATTCCCAACCATTTTTCAAGAATTTAAACATTTCACAGGTTTGTCAGACTTTTTTAAAACTTTTGGTTGCCCCCTAAAATCGCCAAAATGAGGAAAATTTATTGCAACGCGAAAACTTACAATTGCAATGACCTGAATTTTTACATGGTCATATTAAAAGTCCTTCTGAATCGATTCCTGTCAAAATACAGTAAGGTTCCAATTCATAATTTTTCAAACATTAATTTAATAATTGTTATTGCATACTAAAAACTATTTTTAAAATAAAAGTATTAGGTGGATTTTGTTTGGGATGTTTAAAAATAACATTGTACAAAATATATCAGCGCTATAAGAATGTTATTTAGGAATATATCCATAAAAGTCTGAGAAATTGATTTAACATTAGGAGTTTCAATCTTTCTGTACTCATAACTTCGAAACGGTAAGACCTAATGACGGGGAAAGTGGTATCTGAAGTTAAATTTTGATATAGATTCGAAATTGGTGTGTCGAAATAGGGGTTTTCATTGGAAATTATGAAGTTGGTGCTCAATTTAATATGCAGACGGCCCCTTATGCAGATTTTATGCATTTGAATTTATAGAAGACGTTAGTTCCTGTAGAATGACATCTTTGAATTTTCTCTACCGTTAAAATTGTTCGAATGAAGAGGGATGGTTCGTTTTTTTTAGCGACTGTACGCTGGCGGTTTTCTGGTACATGTGAGTTGAAGCATATTGAAGAGTTCTCAGAGGCTCGCTGTAAATATTCTGGTTTGGTGTTGCCGCTAAATTGACATCAGTTGCGACAGAGAATGGCTGGACGATGCACTCGAATACTATTTACTCAACTGAACAATTTTGAAATCATTGTGAGATTGCGAGCAGCAGATTGGTCTTGTCGACAAATCGACAATCTGAACCGTACACCGACTACCGTGACAACGTGCTATGGGTCAGTGAAGTCACAAGTGCACGCACGAAGGCATTCTGTGCATTTAGAAATAGGTTTATAAATAGCGAATGTCAGTTTATTTTTGTAGGAAATATAATTAACACAATAAAGTTTTAATATTAGCTGAACATTAACAGAATTAAATATTAGTTTCTGGTTTAATGCTACGAAAATAAATAGTGAAGATCAAATTTAGTAATATTTTATGTTGGTACTTTCTATAATCTGATAAATCATAATAATTTCTGTTCTACTTTTCTACAAACTCTCTACTCTATTTTCCTCTTTATTTTCCTCTGGGGCACATCTCCTTTAGGTATGTACGTGCTTCACGGACCCAAGGTACCCTATTGATCTTTTCTTTTCCCATGGAGTTTACTGTCTTTAGTAAACACGGGGATCGCGCTTCCGGGATGCCCAAGCGATCTTTACTGCTTTCATCCCACTATTCTATTCCTCAATCACCCTTTTCTTCCTTTCACGACATTTTTTACTTGACGTTATCTTGTGTTTGGCTCCGCTTGGCCAAATATGGCCCTTGCGCAATGGAAACTAAAAACAACCAACCGTAGACAATCCTTGAAATTCAAATTTAACAGTTGTCAACTATGATGTAATGATCAGTTTTTCGCATTATATTCAATCTCTTGATATTTTATGTGACAGTACAGAAACTTGAAGCTACCCATCCCTATAAAGAGGTAGGAAACTTCACTTTTCCTCTGTAATCCAATTTCAGAAACTAGATGTTGAAAACTAGCTTCGTAAAGTGAATACTGCTCTCCTAATCAGTTTTGAGTGCCTTTATTAGGATTTAGAGTCTTTCTCGGTAGTGCTTTATCAGTGTCTCATACTCAAGTAGAGTGTATATTAGATTATTCAGAGTGATGGTAGAATGGGTTGTAATAGGCCGTGTTCCTGGTTACTTTGCGGTTATGGAGGACAAATTTGAAGAACTATTCTTAATTTTAAGTGATGAGCAGTTCATACTTAACATTCATGAGTGAATATTTTATGTATATAATAGCGCATTTATTAGCGTATACTCTCTAGATTACAAACTGGTTATTTTTCGGGCATAATCAGACTCCTCCCGGTTCTAAAGAACGTAAGAAATATCAATCAAATTGAATCTGTAGACATTCCTACAAGTTCAAATTTAACAGCTTTTTATTATGTAACAATCATTTTCTCAAGTTATATTTAATCTTTTAATATTTTACTTGACAGCACAGGAATCGGAAACTACTCATTCCTGTGAAGAGGTCGAAGACTTCGCCTTCCTCTCTAATCCCTTTTCAGAAATTAGGTGTTGAAAACTAGCTTCGTTACGTGAATACTGCTCTCCTAATCAGCTCCTTTATTAATGTTTACAACTTCTTTCTCGGTAGTCCTTTTATCTGTCTCTCATATTCATGTAGAGTGCATTTAACGTATTCAGGGTGATCTAGAATGAGTTGCAAGAACAGGTTGTGTACCTCGAAAATGGTTACTCTGTGGCTAGTGGATTTTGTTGTGCCTTCTACAAGTCACCACCAACCCCTCGCATAGCTGATGGCTTGTTGGAATCATAGAGGAAATATAAAAGCAGAGTGAGCAATGGTAACCTTTTTATACGCCCAGGATCATGTGACAAAACTAGTAGTAGAGTGCCCCTTAGACTGCTTTCGTTTGCTAGGTGGAACCTAACATTCATCATCTGATCAGTCCACAGGTCGGGAGATGACGCCCATCCATTCATTCAATCATCTGATTGGTCAATTGATTGATCATCAGATAATAGTAGACTTTGGTGGTGATTTCAGAACTTTTGTCGTCACTTCATAGAAATGCACCTTCACACACCTACCCTATCATAAGATATTACTTCGCCAAACCAGGCGATAAGATACCAAATAAATTTTTCACAAAGCTGCCACATGACTACTAGTCGAAATGTTGGTCACACGTTTTGAAGCTCCTCTCAATGACAATGCTTAGTCTACTTAATTTCACGTCTATGGTTGGGATCCTCTCTGTTTAATCCCTTGTAAAACTTGCGAACTACTTTTGGAGTCTCGCTTTTTTCACTCTTCACTTTTCTCTCTCCGTCCACATGAACAAAGAAGCTGTCTCGGTGTCTCGTGATCCTTTAACCTCGTGAGGTTAAAGGATCAGGAGAGATTTCTTCTAATGAGACCTCGCCATTAGAAGAAAACTAACCTAATCTTGATCTCGTCACCATCAAATAATCGGCAATATCTTGTGACGAGACATCTCGTCAATAGCAAAACTGACCAGATCTTGATGGGCGAGATGTCTCGTCGAAACCGTTTGGAGGGTTAATTCAAACAATTACGTTTGATTAAATTTTTTAGTAAAATAAAAGCTCTTGTAAATTTTTAATTTAAGTAACTTTTGTCGTCACTGCATAGAAATGCACCTTCACACACCTACTCTATCATAAGATATTACTTCGCCAAACCAAGCGATAAGATACCAAATAAATTTTTCACAAAGCTGTCACATGACTACTAGTCGAAATATTGGTCACGCGTTTTGAAGCTCCTCTCAATGACAATGCTTAGTCTACTTAATTTCACGTCTATGGTTGGGATCCTCTCTGTTTAATCCCTTGTAAAGTTAATTATTTAGTAACGATGAATTTTTTGTGCAACTGACTTACTTTGTGTATGAATCGAACTGGATCAGTGTGAACAGTGGTTACGAGGGCAAAATTTTCAAAATATGATCAACTTCAGCAAGCGATGCACCGTTCCTACTTAACCCTTTTGATGGTTGTCTCGACAAGGTATCTCGTAATTGACAAAACTGTGCAGATCTTGATCTTGTAATCATCGAAAAATCGGCAAGAACGGGATGACGAGTTATCTAATTATTAGTAAACTTTTTCAGGTAAATAGTTATGTAGTTAATTAACGTCGTACATTTGAGTAACACAATGGTGACGATCTGGGATCTGTCCCAAAGGGAAAGATTCGAGGGTTAACACCTCGTAATTTCAAAACAAGGTCAGATGACGAGGTTAATACCTGAGCTGGTAACCCACTCTTCAAACTTCCTTACCAGGCCAACGTGAGGACATTTGAGGTCATGACAGATTTAACTTACGTTGTCCCCAGTGTAAACGACGGTCTTTGGTTGGACCGAATTTCGAACTCGCAACCACCCGGTTGCTAATCCGCTACTCTTCCAATTGGGCTACCGCGACCCCAAAATTGGTCAGATCTTGATAGGCGGGAAATCTCGTCGAAACCATTTGGAGAGTTAACCCATGAGTAAATATTTTATGTATATCGTATAATAGCGTATAACTCTCTGGATCACAAAGTGGTTATTTTCAGGTATAACCAGATTCCTCCAAGTCTTAAAGAATTGTAAGAAATATCAATCATAACAAAGCCCGTACGCTGCGAGGAGACCGATCCTCAAATCTATGTGCCACTCGTGCCATCGCTGCCGAACCAGAACAGTGACTTGAGAAATCGTTTTCATCCCTTGACGGATGACCCGTACGAAGGGGCCGACGCATGGTCGCTTCCCTGGAAAAAATTCTTATTCCAGGCCATTTCGCCGGCGTAGCTGAATCTCACCGATAACACTTACCTGCGAGAACTCTCGGAGAAACGGTTTCATTTGTCATGGGAGGTGAGAATTGTACCTGTCAGATGAAGGGACGTGCTGTTCGGCAGTGTAGGCGAAAGTAATGCGTGAGTTGATTGTGATGGAAAGAATTCAAAGCAACCTGAAATGGACTGTTGAATATATTTAATATTTTAGATATACGTGAATTATACGTTAGTGGTTGTTTTCTGGTTATCTTTTGCTTCCATAAATTAAAAATCTATACTAAAGGGGACATAGTACCCTAAAAATTACCGAAATGTCGATTTTGTTTGATTACCATTTATTAATTATACTTCAAAGAATATGAGCGCGAAATTTTATATCTGTAGCTACATTATTTTGCGAGTTATTGAAGTTTTTCTATCGAATGTAAGGACTGAAACCGAAAGCATTTAAAACTTAATAGTGCCTTTTCTCAGCTCTTTTTTTTTCATGACTACAGTGTGTGCATGTTCATGTACTTTGTTCATGGAATAAGGATTTGGAAAAATAGTTATTTTTTCAAAAATTGATGAATTGAACTATGATTTTTTTGGGGGTTTTTTCATTGTGTTTGTCACAAAATATTTGTAAAACATAACTAACGATATTATAGGAAGTCCCATGCACAAAATTAAGGGGAATACTTCATAGAAGGTAAATAAAAAAAATTGAAAAAAATTAAGTTTGCAGATTGAGTGAAAATTTGAAAATATTGAAGTTTTTTTTATAAAAATTGAATTTTTTAATTATTGTGAATGAAAATTTTTTTTTCTTTTGTGGTGTATATTTAATGTGTATTAGAATAAGTGTAGGATACTCTAACTACTTTAGGATGAGTTTTCATCCAGAATCTCTACTTTAGCAAAATGGATAAAAGCGACATAATTAACAATTAAAGAGTTTATTTACAAATAAAGGGGGAATATTTACAGATTAAGAATAGTTAACAAATTCATTTCATCGAGTATCGTTAGACATCGATCTCGCGTCATCGTTCTGCAACTGTCTCTGGACTCTCTCTCTGGGAAAATCGTCCTAAGCCAGTTCGTCTAGACTTGGCGGCGCTTCTTCATTTCCCGTATTACACACAGGGAGTGGCAGATGGAATGCTGATCTTTAAAATATAATCCACATAAGAAACACTAAAATATTTTCTTGTGAATATGAAATTAAAAAAAATTGTTCAAAGGGTACTATGTCCCCTAAATTTCCTCTTTCTAGTGTTGTCTATAATTAACTCTCCTGGTTGTTTATCATCGAATCGAAAACTATCCTATAGTGGCCAGATCTGGTGCAAAAACCTGTTCCAAGTTCTGGGCCAGGCGCAATTTGTTTTTCCTACTCTTATATTCATTTCCACTTTGACTAATTGGGAAGTTTTGTATCGAAGAGGTATGTTGTCCTTAGCAAAATTGACCAGATCTTGGACAAGATATCTCTTCGAAACACATGAAGGGTTAATGTAAATTGTTGCAAAGGAGTTGTTAAAGTTAAATATCAATTTATTTTCCCATTTTCAAATTATGTTAATTACAATAAAATTATTATAAGAATAAAAGATGCCATATACAAATCTAGTCTGATTGAGTCCCGCATTGTTTGTAAAAGTACTAAGTCTGTGAATAGTTCATGTAATTTATCGTATTGGTGTCGAGCGAGCATCATGATTATTGATAAGTACAGTAAGAGATCAAATATGGATTGATGAGAAGAGAGTGGTACTCTGGCATTGGGTGCGGGGGTGCCGCTTATTCAGGTCACGCTGTGATAATGACAATTCTACAGGTCCAGGGATAACTTTTACAGGTTTTACTTCTGGGTTTGTCGAGGAGCTCACTCTTTTTACCGTTTATCCACTCAGCATTTTTTATATCTCTGTCTTCTCCGAGACATTCCCGGTTATTGTCCTTTGCCGATTGATTCACCCTCAATAAAATCCAGCATCAAACCCAATGCTCTGACCAATGCCAACAAGTCCATTCATCCCATATTCATTCTGGCTGCTTCACCTCTCCAAATTCCTTATATTACTATGCTGTAAATTTTTCCATTTCATTTTGGTTGTTACTGTTATGCGAAGTCTTGCCTATCAACTTGTCAAGCTTGATGACATAAATAAGACAAAAAGTTTAAAAAATTTTAAAGATGGCTTTTTTTATTAAATCTTAACCGAACTTCAGCAAGTTTCGTGCCAAACTGTTAAAAAACTAATCCAATTTTAAAAGATACTTTTACTTATTATCACGAACAGTACATTTATGTATCACTAGCAAAAAACGAAACAAGTTTATCTCTAATAGTTTAAGCGTAGTGGAATTTTAAGTGCTACGCGACATTCTTGAGAAGTAAAATTGTATATTTTTGACCGCCTTTTAAAAAAAATAAAAAAATTATTTTGCAAAAAAATAAATATGTCATAGTTTAGCATACGCCTCTGGCCACCATATACTTAATTTAAAAAAAAAATCGAAGGTAGTGAAGCGTACATTTTATTTTTTATTCCCTGAATTTGAATGGATTCATCCAAATGTAATATACTAGATACTAGAATATATATTTCGGTTTCAGCGAGCGACATGGTTTTTAATTAGGGGAAGTGGTTTCTGATTCAACTTTTGCTCTTGCGCAGAGCTGAAGGTAAAATTTCAACGCCATTTTTGGTTTTCCACTATACCAATCACATTGCACTGAAGAAAATTGAGTGTTGTTATTCGAAAATTTCGAAGTTCACTAACAGTATCCGTAACCATGAAAGCTCGATTCTTGTTATTTACATTCCCGAGCACATACCTTGAAATCCCTAAATCTCAAGTTTTGTTCCGATTAGTTCAAAATTGCGGTTTCTAGGGCCTCTTATATAGATTAAGTTATTTCATGACCACCCTATTTCATGACCCAGACTAATAAATTACGAATACATTAGGTAATTATTTCAAGTATGTAGCTATATATAGAGGCTAAATGGACCTTTCGCATTTAGTCGTGTGGCTGTCATCTCGCACAATGCATTCAGCTTCATGAAATGAATAAACGATCGAATTTTATCCGAAGGCCGACGACCACGTACCTATCAGCAGACAACCGTGTATGCGTATACTGGGTACTACTGTACATGGTACAAACCATCTTCAAGTCATCTTTATTCGTGGTACTCGTCAGAGGAGTATTGCTATCAATGGACGATCAATAATATCCTATACATTTTCATTAAGATTTTTAGTTTGATTAAAGACAAATTTATACTCTTCTGATATAGCAAAATCATATAGTAATATCGCATTCAAAATTTCCAATGTTTAATTGTTATGTTGGTATATTAATGAGAGGAATGTGGAATCTATGCGACAAAATTAATGCTTTTTAAGAACCATATTAATATTGGTACCAATACATAAAATTGCTTAGATTAGCTGAATAATTGAAAGGCTCTGGGAAACATATTGATAAGCCACAGAAACATATTTTGTAATGAAAAAAATTAAATTAAATAAATATTCAAGAGGATCAAATTAATTTCTAATTGTTTGAATGAGTGCGCAATACTTTAAAGCTTAAAATAGCATGAGCTCTTGAATAGTGGATAAAGAGTAATAATTTGGGAATTTTTTTTAAACTTGAAAATTGCTAGCATGGAAAATTTGAGAAATGGCTATCATTATGTTTTCTCTTTAGATGATTTATTCCCAGTTAAGTAACTCTTATAAAAATGCATTTTTAAAACATGATAATGGATTTCTTACAAACACTCAAACAAAGCATTTTATCATACAAAAGAACCATCACAACCTGTTAATTTGTGTAACGACACAGCACTGCATGAAACTCATTTTGGAAACTCGTCATGAGATATTTGTATGAAAAATATTTCAGATTACAATATTTGTTTATATATACTTTATAAATAGATCTTCAGGTTAATTATTTTTATAAACACAATCTAGGGCTCAAGTTGAATAATTAAGATTGTCTATATTATATTTTCTACAAAAATCAAGCAACTGAATATGTAATTTAGCTATTGCTACCTTCTTTGTTATAAGACTTATCCTTTTATATACAGCCAGTCAAAAAAGAATTATAATATTGACGATTCCATTAGAATGAGGTTAAATTGATCGTAAGCCTCCTTTGTACTTTACGTCATTAAATTCTCATTAACATATATCATCCTCTATAGGGTTTAAACGTTCAATCAATCATGAAAAAATATTCATTGCAGACAGTTACCTTTACTTTCCGAATAGCTCACCCATTATTCACACCCACACAGTGTAGATTCAAAACCCCTGACTGAAAAGCTTTTCATAACATTAAGTTGACTGTGAATGAATATGACTGCTAGAGTTTCTCTGAATTTTCCTTACAATAACGATATGATATACTACAGTGAAGAAAAATACCGCCATTCCAAGAGAACTGATGCACTGTTAAACAAACGAGGGACATGAGCCACCAACAAGTAAACGGTCTATCAACAATTTAATGAAAATATTTAATTGTGTACGTAATATATGGTCTTCAATATATAATGTGGCTTTAATTATGACTGTACAATGGATTCTCAAACCCCACTCTAATCATCGTTGGAGCTATGAATAAAGAATGTCGCATTTGCGAGACATTAAAATAGAAATGGGAGATTTGGAATATGTTGTTGTAATCAATCTTCCGTTAATAAAGCAATAACTAAAAGCTGTTGTTTACAAATGCCGGTCATAAGCTCTCATGCCATTAGTTCACGATCTCTTTGATACATTTGAACGACAAAACTAAAGTTTCTATACGTTAAAGTAGTTTCTGACGGTGTAACATGAGAACTGTTTCAGACAGTATGCGGTTAGCCCATGTTGCCGTTGAAACGAAACTCTCCATTTTGTTATAGTGAATTCGTGAAGCATCTGATTTTGTCACATGTTGTTTCTAATTCCTCTTAGTCTAGCACATTCTTGACCAAGTCCATGAAACCATTCTTTAAAAAGTCCATAGCCGTCAAAGGATTTTCAAAACGGTCATGGGAATCCAAACCGACGCACGAAAGAATGACCCGGGGAAGCCTGCGAGTTCACGCATTTAGGACAAACAGGAAAATATTTTGTCCATTTTGGAATTTTAGTGCTAGTATGGCTATTTCTGCATGTCGACAAAGCCGTCTGTGATTTTCGATCACATAACACCTTCAAATCATAATCTGGGGGAGTTGGCCTATACCAATCATGAGTAGGAGTTCTCCAAATTATGTAACTGCAGATCGTGGACTAAAAATTTCTTGGAACGTTAATTGGCTCAATGGCTTTAGTCCCTAAGGAATCTTCTTTAACCAGCCCGTTGGGTAGAGTTTGTCACATTGGCACACAATTGGCTCTTCAGGTGTTTGAGTTAATAGGATACACGATTGCATTAGGATACATTCAAAATGTTATTATACTATGATATGACGATTTCAATTGTGACTTATTTTTGTCACAGGTGGTGTGTTCCATACTATCCCCGCGGAGTTAGACGTAGCCTTACGTCAAAGCATCCCCGAATAATTTGAACTATTTAATTCACCACAGGAGGAAAACAGCCTAATCAACGAACAAAGACGCATCAAACCACTCTAATACTCATAAAATGAACTGCACTTCATCGTACATCCCAAACGTATAACAATCTCTCAAGTAAGAAAACTCCATTTTTGCATCCAACAACTTGCATGCATGTCACAGGTACTAATCCGTACACAAATCTCTCAGTTACCTACAATTCGAAGTTTAAATTCACAAGGAAATATCCGTAGAGGAACTTACGGCAAATATGAGGTATATCGTGATAATTCTTTCCATGCCACCCTTTCCCAACCGTTATATAATAAAGGCCAAATAGATTTCAGAAATTAATTCTATGATCTTTTCTCGCCGCTTTTAAGGTATCTAACTATAAAGGATACAAACTGCAAATAGCTTTCAAATAAAAATATGTAGTGTAAGAAAAAATAATAAACAAGCTGAAAACTAGTTCAGTTCTATCTTATCTCCACAAAATTTCCCCAAGCTCAACAATGTGAATAGCTTGATTCTCCAGCGGAGGGAAATATCGCAATCAACGAACAAAGACAAATCCAAACCATTCCAATAATCAAATGAAAAATATATATTCTCGTACATCACAAACTTATAACAAATCTCTCAACTAAGAAATCTCCGTCTTTCCATCCAACAACTTGCATGTCATCGGTACTAATCCGTACATAAATCTCTCAATTACCTGCAATTCGAAGTTTGAATTCACGAGGAAATATCCATAGAGGAATTTGAGGCAAATATAAAGTATAACGTGATAACCCTTTCTTTGCCACCCTTTCCTGCAACCGTTATATAATAAATAACTCTAGCTTCCAGAAATTACAGCTATGACCTAAAATCGCAGCTTTTAAAGTAACTAACTTTAAAGGATACAAACTGCGACTGAAACTTTCAAATAAAAGTATTTAGCGCAATGAAAAATAATAAAAGATTAAATCTAGTTTAGTTCTATCATCTCAAAAACTTCCCCTAAGAATTTGGACAGCTTGATTCATCAGCGGAGGGAAGTAACCCAATAAACGAACGATCAATCATTCATTGACAACCCAATCAACCAACAGGCACATCAAATCATTCCTATAATCAAATCAAATATGCGTTCTCACAAACGTATAACTTAAATCTCCCAACTAAGAAAACTCCGGCCTTCCATCCAATAACTTCCAAGTCTCGGGCACGAATGTGTACATAAATCTCAATTACATGGAAAGCGAAAATTAAACCCACAGCGAAGCATCAGAAAAGGAAAGTGCTGCAAACATGAGTATGCCGTGGTAACTTTTTCCAACCGTTATATAATGAATGATAATTCTAGCTTCCTGAAATTAATTCCATGTGTCCCTGCTGAGATAAAAACTGTAAATGAAAGTTTAAAATAAAAATATTTAGCA
Source organism: Meta bourneti (assembly GCA_933210815.1). NCBI lineage: Eukaryota > Metazoa > Arthropoda > Arachnida > Araneae > Tetragnathidae > Meta > Meta bourneti. The sequence goes on along the minus strand of OW119923.1, from coordinate 84,642,442 downwards.
AAAAATAATAAAATATTATAGCTAGTTTAGTTGTATCATCTTCTTCCCATGAAACTTCCCCTAAGAAATTGGACAGCTTGATTCACTAGCGGAAGAGAAATAACTCAATAAACGAATGATCAATCACTCATTGACAATCCAATCAACGAACAAAGACACATCAAACCATTCCAGTAATCAAATCAAAAATATAAATTCTCGTACATCACAAACTTATGACTTAAATCTCTCAACTAGGATAACACCGTCCTTCCATCCAACAACTTGCAAGTCTCCAGCACGAATGCGTACATAAATCTCTCAATTACGTGGAAAGCGAAAATTAAACCCACAGGGAAACATCCGAAGAGGAGCGTGCTGCAAACATGGGGTATGCCGTGATAACCCTTTCTGTACCACCCTTTCCCAACCGTTATATAATAAATGGTAACTCTAGCTTCCAGAAATTAGCAAAGATACGCTATAACCTCCATGCAAGCATCGTAGTGGAGCACGTTTGCTTCGGATTTCGTAATTTGCTCTCGCATTTTAATTTGTAATAGGTTCCTGTAGGTAGGGCCCTTTACCGAGAACTGAATTTATTACTATGATTAGCGTAAATACGAGATAATGACTGCTAGTGTGATTTATTGTATACGCAGGGGAGGAGCGAAAATGAGATGCGGCTTGGGGATTTTTATTAAAAGATGCGCTGGTTCCTAAGATCACGGTAATGGGTATGCGATTGTTGGTGAAATTAGGGGGTATCGGACACACTTCGTGGTCACTAATGGCAGTTTAATTGCATCTTTTCAGTGTGGTGGACGTCGGGACAGAATTTTTAGGTGATTCGCTTAAGCGAACATTCGATTTTTGGAAAAATGTTCGATCGATGAGGAAATAAAATATTTTTTGGTTACAGCAAATTTGAAAGAAAAATGTTTTCATTTTGAAATTTATATACTTGTGTGCGCAAAACTTAAGGATTACCATTATTTTTAAAGGTAACAGCTCCAAAATTTAACGAAACAGCCTATGCCAATTTTTATGACCGAGAATATACACATACAGAAAGCTCTGGTGCATATTCATATATTTTTGGAACCCTGACGTCAAAGGCTATAACAAACGCATCTACCTTTAAGGAAATGGGTTCTGATACCTCAGGAACTTATAATGTGATTACGGCACACTTCTAAAACAACGTGTAAACTTAAAATAATGTCATTTAGACCTCTATTTGTATGGTCAAACAGCCTCCTTGTAGAAAACAATGACTGTAGAGTAACAAACCACCCTCACGATTTCCTTATCGTTATTAAAAATATTCCTATGCAGTTATTACTTTCTAATTGTCGGATGGTATCTTTTGAAATATTTATTAACACAATGGTGAAAGAACGTCGATAGGCGTAAACAATAGGACTTGGAAATTCAAACACGATCCGGCAATAAAATATCACTCACGGGCTGTAATAGTAGGACCACTCAATAAAATTGATTTTTTGGACTAAGCATTTATCTCCATGTAAAAAAATACACCCTTTTGTACAGCAAACTCTCAAATCTTCTAATTCTATACTGGACCGCTAAATTTAATTAATCTTCATCACATCAATTTCATTACTGGACAGCTAGACCGCAAAAGTGTTTTACATCATGCTATGTATCGTCATAGTAATGATGAAACTTTCAACCCATTTTATCAGAGAATGCAATTGTTTTATTTGTGCCTATGTTGCAGCCCGTAAGCAATATATAGATTACGTTATCATTTCTTTATTGTTTGTCTTGTGCTATCATAATATGAATCATTTATTCTATAAATATAATATACTCGTATAATAAAGATTATGAAAACTAAAAGTTTTTCTAAATTTAAAGTGAACTAAAACACATTCATCAAAAAGAAATCGGTTGAAATACTTATATTTTTTAATAATTGGCTACACATTTTATACGATTTACTGAAATATTTTAAAACCATTTATCATAAAACCCCGTTATGTTAACATTTATATTTTTGATTTTTAGCTACTTAGTTTATATCAAATTGAAAATTGCACTTTACGACACATCTTACTGAAGAAATATTTATATTTCCCAAGTATTATCAATTTAAGGTGTTCTGTCTTATAAATTTCTTTATTTCCAAAATAGGAGTTTAAATGGCCGGATATACGTCTCCGTTTTTCAAATAGTTAATGTTAATAACATGTGAACTACGTCCAAAAATAAATTAAAAGAGTATTGCTCTTTTAATCTGTATATAAAATATTCTACCCCATTATTACATTCTTTACAGATATTGATTTGGAATTTTAATTTTTCTATAGAATATCAGTACATTTAGCCTTTATTATATTTCTATTATTCCATAAACACAAAACTTTCCATTACGAATCGAACCACTCACATCTTCCCGAAACTGTGAAATGAATTGATTACCGATGAAACTTCTTTACATCTCGACATTTCTCAGCAAAACTTTTAATTGCGTTCATCCCTTGCATCGACCGCAACCTAATTAACGCAGACACGAATTCTCACAAGCATCCGAAAAGGAAACCCTTCCGTTCCCAATGCGAAGAACACACAGTTCACGTCTACTTTGACTCTCACAAACGAATGGAGCCATAACCCGTAGTTTCATGGGCGCTGTAGGCATTGTTTTTATGGTAACGATAAAGGATCCTGGGTACTTCAAGTTGCGATGAGCAGGAGGGCATTGCTAAGAGTGTGGCACTGATCGATATAGGACCGGTGCTCATTAGAGACTGTTGCCCACTTCCTTTGTCATTCCGGGGCGAAGAGGACTTGTTGCACCACTTAGTGAGTTTAGTTGTCAGTTTTGTTGAAAAAATGGGGTATTCTCATCATTATTCACTTTGATTACTTTAAAAAGTATTTCACGTCATTTCTTTTCCGGAAGCAATCAAAATGGCATTTTTTAAATATTAATCAGCCTTTTATTATATTTCGTCTGGTTTAGTTTCATATGGCATCAAGGGACTCCTTTTAAAAATGAAATATAATGACAAAATATAGACATTAATGTAAGTATTCGCTGAGAATGAGTTACAAAACACGTCAATAATGCCAATTTGTATCCCATGGATAATCCAAAAAATCTCATGGATGATCCCCAATGTGACCACAACAGTTCACATATCATGTGGCCACAACAGTTCACACATCATGTGACCACAACAGTTCACACAACAGTTACATCTACTTTGACACTCGAAACGAATGGAGCCATAACTCGCAGTTTCATGGGCGGCGCTGTGGGTATTGTTTTTATGGCAACGATAAAGGATCTTAGGTACTTCAAGTTGCGATGAGCAGGAGGAAATTGCTAAGAGTGTGACACTCTTTGATCGATATAGGACCGATGCTCATTAGAGTCTGTTGCCCACTTCATTTGTCGTTCCAGGGGAAAAGAGGACTTGTAGCACCACTTAGCCTTTTCTAAACTGTCAGTTTTGTTGAAAAAACGGTGTGTTCTCGTCCTCGTCATTATTGACTTTGATTACTTTAAAAAGCATTGTATTTCACGCCATTTCTTTTCCGGAAGCAATCAAAATGGCATTTTTTAAATATTAATCAGCCTTTTATTATTTCGTCTGTAATAGGGTCTTATAACATCATGAGACTACTCTAAAAAATGAAATAAAATGGTAAAATCTAGACTTTAACCCTCCTGGTGGATGTCTCGACTAAGTATCTCGTCATTAGCAAAACTAACCAGATCTTGTTGGACGGGATATCTCGTCATTAGAAGAAAACATGATCATTAGAAGAAAACTAATCATATCTTGATCTCATCGTAACAAAAATTGGCAATATCATGTTGACCCGCTATCCCGTCATTAATAAAATTGTTCAGATCTTGATGGACAAAATATCTCATCGGAACCACTTTAAGGGGGATAATTTAAGCAATTATATTTGGTTGGTTAATGTAAGTATTCTCTGAGAAGGAGTTATTAAACACGACTGTAATCCTAATGTGCATCCCATGAATAATTCCAATCTATGGATAATGCAATAAACCTTATGGATGATCCCCAATACGATCGCCATAGTTCCAGACATTTTTGACTCTCACAAATGAATGTAGACATAACTCTGTAATCTTTTGAAAGCTGTAAGTATTGTCGCTATGTTAACGACAAAGGATCCTAAGTACTTTTAGTTGCGTAAGTGTGACACTTTCTGCTCGATATAGGACAGGTACTTATTAGAGTCTGTTTCCCACTTCCTTTGTCATTCCGGGGTAAAAGGGGACTTGTAGCACTACTCACCGCTTTCTAAGCTGTCAATTTTGTTGAAAAAAAGGGGGGTTCTCGTCCTTGTCATTATTGACTAATTTTAAAATTATCTCACGTCATTTCTTTTGCGGAAGGAATCAAAATCTCAGTTTTTAACTATTAATAAGCCTATTATCATTTCAGTATATAACAGTGTAAATGTAGAAATTAAATATAACCGTGAAAATGTAGGCTTTAATGTATGTATTCGCTGAGAAGGCGTTATTAAACACGGTTGTAATCCCAATATGTATCGCATGGATAATACCAATCTATGGGTTATCCAATAAATATCATGGATGATCCCGATGTGACCGCCATAGTTCCAGTCTTTTTTAAGTCTCACATGCTTGGCCATATAGGGTCCTTGCATCACAAAACCCCCCAAACCAACCAATATTTGACTGCCACAAAAGAATGGAGCCATATCCTGTACTTTCATTTGTGCTTTAGGCATTGTTCTTACGGTAACAATAAAAAATTCCACATACGTCATGTTGCAGTGAATATGAGAACATAGTGAAGAGTTTGACACTGAGTGATACGGGAACAGTACTCATTAGAATCTCCTGCCTCGGTGGAAAAGAGAACTCATAGCACTACTTTGTATTTTCTGTTTTGTTGAAATAACTGTGAAAAAATGGAGTGTTCTAATTAGTATGATTTTGATTCGAATCTTCCTGAAACGTATTTCATGCCATATCTTTTGTGTGGAATAATTTGAAACGACGCATAAATATTTGTGAGCCTTTTATTACTTTGGTTAGGGTTCATTTTTATATGGCATCAAGGAACTCTTTTTGAAATACTAAACATAACAGTAAAATATAGATTTTAATGTAAGTAATCTTTGCGAAGGCGTTATTGAACATAGCTGTAGTCCAATATATTGATAATTCAATAAATCTCACGAATGATTCCAATACCACCAAAGCAGATCCCGTCTACCTTTACTCACGCAAATGAATGGAGCCATAACATGAAGTTTCATAGGTGATTTAGACATTTTTTTATGGTAACGATAAAGGATCCTAGATACTTGAAATTGCGATGAACAGTAGGTCATTCTGAAAAGTGTAACACTATCTGTGTGTGTGTGATCGATGTACTGGTATTCTCATTAGAATATGTTTCCGTCTTCCTTTGTCATTCCTGTGGAGAAGATTTACTTGTAATAATACTTAGTATTTTTAAGATGTTAGTTCTATTAAATTAAATTAATTAATTAATTAATTATTACCAGAGGCAATCGAAATTAACAACATCACTTTTATGGCATTTATTTACGAGCTTTTTGTTATTCTCTGACTGAAGTACATTTTTAATAAATGACCATTAAGTAGTTCCTTACAACATAACTCAGTCGATGGATGCTAGATTTTACTGTTGTGTTCTTTATTACTAATAACTATGGCTGTAGATACAAAATAAACTATTGTAATCAATTGCTTTCATGCAAAATTCCAATGCAATTATTTTTCATAACTGACAAAGTGAATTTTCTAAACAGTGATCTTAAGTTTGAAGTATTTAGAGTTCTCATCATTCCACTAGACTTCCTTTGACTACTGAAGAAGAATCACTGTTAAAAAAATCTAAAGGATTGCAGATTAAAAATAAATTTTCTTTATAATTTCAGCTTCTCCAGTGCAATATGCTCTTGTTTAAGCTCTTTTACTTTCAAAAGAAATAATTTTAATTTTATCAGTTCCGGATGACTGAAAGAAAAATACATTCCTCTTTAGGTACTTCTTAATATTTCAATCTCTTAAGTTCATTTTAACTCTAAAGATCTCAATAAAAAGGCCGGAAAACAGATTCGGATAACATCTCGAGAAACTATTATCCAAATCCATAATGCTGCAAAATGTTATATCCCGGCCTAACTACGATAAAACAAGACAAGAAAGAAATCTGACAAATCTATATTTCTCTTACTCTATTTTGCATGTTTAAAGAATAGAGTTTTTTAGTTCATATTTCAACAACTTTAAATCTTCGAAGAATAATGGAGTCTACTCGTTATGAATATAAAGTAGATTTGTTCCATGAGATAAATTCTATTAATTTAAAAACCTTTTCAGAAAGTGGTGAATATTGATCAGTTCTTTTAGTTTCGCTTTTAAGTTCTCATTGATTTCAGGAGGGCAGCATTTCTGTAACCAAAAATATGGATTAGTCTATTAACGAGAAAAGTCTAGTTCTAACGATTTAAATTTAGCCCAACTAAAGCAAAGTTAGGCTCAAGAATCAAAGTACTTGAAATCTTTAGAGGTCAATTTATATTACAAATGCAGGCTTTGTTGACCCTCTGAGCATTGAGAGATTTCTGAGTAGTGTAATGCTACTTTTACTCCAAAACACTTTTACCCCAATAACCACATCTTTTTAAGGAGTCCATGGATTCTTTCAACCCTTAGAAAGATTCCCTATTGGTACTTTCCTTAAAATAAAATTTTTCTTTGTAACGATTTTACTGGTCCTTTTCTCGGGATAGAATCGTTTATAATGATTCTTTTGTAGATTCGTTTATAATGATTCTTTTGTAGATTCGTTTATAATGATTATTTTCTTCGTAGAATAGAATTATTTGGAAAGATTCTATTGGTACTTTCTTTAGAATAGAATCCTTTGGAAATATTCTATTGCTAATTTCCTTATAACAGAGTCCTTTTTGTTAGGTAGGTAGGTATTTTAATCAACGTTTCACTGAAACAACGCAACGGGCTATTGGCGATGGTCCGGGATGAAACTCGAAGTGAAAGATCCGAGGACACCACCACGTAACTTTCAACCACGGTCAGATGAAGATCTCATCTGAGCTTGCACCCCACTCTCATAACTTCCGCACCACGCCAACGTGAGGACATTTTAGGTCACGGCAGATTTAACGTGCACCAGCCCCTTTGGTTGGATTCGAAACCTCAACCCTCCGGTTGCTAATCCGTTACTCTTCCAACCGGGCTACCAAGGCCCCAGAAATCCTTTTTGGAAAGACCATTACACTTTACCTCGAATATAATCCTTCGGATAGATTCTGTTGGTCACGAAGGTCAAAATTTGTTAGAAGCCATGCAAGGAATACTGCAGGTTGCAAGGTGGAATTATGCGTGTTGAACCCCTTAGAGGGTTAAATTTTTTTAACTTTTCCGACAAGCTTCCGTTATTTTTAATAACTAAAATAATATGAACTTTATTTTTATCATAGGATTACGTATTTAATAATGTTTAGCAACCATATTATTTCCTGCTTCAACATTTCAAATAAACACAAGTCTTTCTTCTTGTAGCACGAAAACAGCATCCTTGGAAAATAAATGACATCTGTTGTTCTTATCCTACTTGTTTTAGACATGCTAGACAAAATCCGTGAGTTCATGCACCTTTAAAAAGCCCCAAAGGTTTAAAATACAAATCCTCCCTACGGAGCCATAGACAAGAAAGGTGGTGACCAAAGGAGACTTTCTCCATGTTATATTTTCGACAGGTCGGAAAAGCCTTAAAACTGGAAATTCAATATTCTTTTAAACTCACCGAACTTAAAACACAAAGAAAAATCATTCCGAAATATATTCTGGTAACTTTAAAATCTGGGACTCTATCGCAAGGCTACTCAGGTAGAATATAGGTTTCCTTTATGCAAAAAAATGTTTTCTTGAAATGTACGGAATCCTCTAAAATTCGCTGCATTATAATTTATGCGATAAATTAATGGTTTATATATTTAATTACTTTAGATACTATTTTGTTATTTTGAGAAACTACTAAATAGACGTTATTATTTGGTAGAAATGAATAGTATAATTTAATTCCCGATTTTCTGCCAATGTGGATTTGGTATAAAAAATTCATATATTTTACAAATATGCAATAATAACATGAATATTTAGTTCTTTCATCTGAATACTCATGTAAACTAATATCTGCAGATTTCATTGAAAAAACTTTATGTTTCTAATTTGTAATTAGGCATGAAAACTTCTAAAGGTCTCGACTTAAAAAGTTAAGGATTTCGAATTCACATTTTTCCGGTTCAGGTTTCCTTAGAAAAACCACTGCTTAGTTCCCTTGTAACAACCCACAATCTCAAACTTTTTCGAAGTGACAATCTCGTAGAAATGATTCCCCATCAAAAGTGTTTATAAGTAACTTATGAAGAGCAGATACATCTTCAAAACATTAAATAATGAAGTTATTTAGTTATTTTTAAAACAACACATCAGAAAGAGAAAATTGCGAAAAAAGCAGATTATATATTTCAGTTTTATCATACTTACCAATAAATGGAATGCATGGTTCTTTACAGTTGGCATAATACTTCCTCAGATTTCGGAAGTTGCTTTCAGTGGAGCACAGATGTTCGAGATTTTGCAATGCCGAGTAAGTGTTTCTGAAACACATTTGGAAAGCAAATGTATAAGAGTTAGCATTCTCACTTTTATTAAAGTGATTTCACACATTTTTCTCAAGATTCAAGTTAACAGCCTACTCATTCCAAGTCTCATCAAGTCTAATCATCAGAGCACTATTCCATGCAGCCAGAATAGCGAACTCGCTATTCTGGCCGCATCGAACAGTGCTCAGAGTGAATATTATTTAATTGGACTCGGAGTGAATATTATTTAATTTATACAGTTTCTCCGACAATTTTTATGCTCAAGTGCCTCAGCCCTTTTCTTAACCACGACAGGTTTTAATACCTTTGCTGCAGTACATGTAGGTGAACTGTTAAAACAAATAGTTTGAAAACATGAATTGTAAAAGGAAAATGATAACTATTATATCCAGTTCCTATAAAAAATCCATCCTTGAAAACGCACTTGAGTTCAATGAAGTAAATCGAGTTGATACTTACATAACTGATGTCGTCCATGAATTCGGGAATTCGAAGATACTGAAAGGTTATATTGATCAAGTAGGTCAACACTGGTTAGAGGTCGTGCTAGAAAGACTGCAAGTTGCAGAACATATATATGCGTTTGAATATGCTAAAATGAATGAAACTGGGAAATAATTTGAAATCAATAGCTGGTTGTTGCTTAACTATCTTCATAAAGGCGAGAAAGTACGCGAATATAAAAAGGATAGTTCTGATTTTATGAGGGGAATAACAAGGTGTTCAAATTATTATACTTCAGCACTTCAAGTCAACTAGGCTAACTAAAAAAGCATCTGTTCCTTTCACTATTTCATCTTATAATAAGGATGCAAAAGGTTCAGCTTATCAGAAAGTAATGAATAAATAGCAAGCTGTGCTTTTTAATAGCTAGAAGCTGATGAAAACAAACCCTTAATTTCCGGTCGTTCACAAAATAGTTATTTTTATATTTTTGTTCGCAATTTAACGATGAAAATTTGAATAATTTGGATAATCTATTAACTAACTATTGTTAATTTGGATTTGGATAACCTAACTATTAATTAGTATTCTGTTCCTACTGTGTCTCAAATACATAAATCAAACGGTATTTGCAACATAACATCAACAAGTGGTATTTACTTCCCCACTAAACAATATACTAAAGCCATTTTCTGCAACTATTTATCCCTAAATTTAACAATTCATGCACACTTGAAATTCGGATGATGCTTCTTAAAAGGTGGGCGATGAGAATGCTTTAAGAGGATGACCTTTTTCAGGATAAATTTTTCTAAGAAAAATGCGTGGAATACAATGTCTCACTACATGTTTCTAAAAGAATAAACTAAACCCGCAAGCGATGGTTCGTTTTACCTCACTCTAAAACTCAAAAAGATCAAATTAGATAAAATCTCCAGCTCTTTGACATTTCGAGAAAGTAATGCAAAATCACACTTGAATAAAAATGTTTAATCGTGTAATTGAAGGAGGAGGATAAATAGATTAAGAATACTTAAAATTGTGTTGCATATTTTATCACTTTTTGTCGGGATGAATAATGAAGTATTTCTTTAACTCTCTCACAATCTTTCAAATGACGGTTTACTGTTCTACGTGTGTTCTCTTGGTGATGTGGAACGAAACAGCTATTTAATTCTCGATTGATCTGAAAAGGGTTATGTTTACTAATGGTATTTATGTGATAAAAAATTGAAACATTGATATTTAGGTCCTTCATTTCTCAACCAAGTTCTGGCATAAACAATATAAATTCAATATCAATATATTCCTGTATCAGAAGCTTGAAACCCATTGTGGCCCTCTAAATTTGCTGATCATGCCACGTTGCTAGCAGTTCAATACATACAGGTAAGTGAGGAACAGATTGGCGCAATGGGTAAGAGTAACTATTACTCAAATGCTGAGCGAGTAAACATTAAAATTCTTTTTTCTGTCTATGTAGTAGCTTCAGAAGATTTAGTGGTGAATGTAGAGTTGTGCTCTTATTTAAGCCACATCTTTAATCAAAGTTTTAATAATTGTAAGTTCAAAAAATGTAAATTTAAAACATGCATATGACTAGCATATCGTTAAGAGTCTTTATTTAAGTTGTTTATTGCTGTTCAGGAATAGTTACGTACGTTGAGAAGTAAACTGGGTGATATCGACCGTATCGCCATTTTCGCTATCAAATCGATCAGTTCGTCATCTTTCCCTGACTTTTGGGATGGACTACGCACCTATTGTCAGGGTGTGATGACGCACTTCGACGGAAAAGTTAACTTGTTTTTAAGAAAAATTAATTTAACATAAAGTTAGCAATTATAACGTTCGTAAACAAACTTATTATATGTTAAATAATACATTAAAAATATTTGTGAACTTATTTTCTCTTAAATAACTGTCCTCAAAAATATTTTCAGCTCTTTGAAATACAAAAATTCTTCTATTTAAAAAGCGAACGGAGGCTCTAAACAGGATATGGATGCCTTCTACCCAAGCAGTAGTTCATGAAAATTCCGATTGATTTTCATAATTACCTGTTGATTGCGGTGTTTCATATTACTTAATCTTGATATTTATAAACCCAGAAAACTAAGCTCACTTTATAGATTGAGGTTTGAGATATTCCTTTTGTTATCTCCTGAAGTCGGTAGTATTAAATTACAATAAATAGAATATAATTTTATTTTTATTTGATAATAATATCTCTTACATATTTTTCTCACTAAGTATCCCGAAAACCTTCTGTATCTCAAAACTGTGAAATGAAAAGTTAACCTTTATTTTGAATGGACGATCTCTCTGAACGAGCAATATGTAAATTTAGCAAACCAAATTTCGTAAACATAAATCTACTTAGAAAAACTCGTGACTACATACAAAGCTAAATGCACAGTATTCGATAGAAAACTGAGCAATAGTGAGAATGTACATTGAAAATATTCCGAAGATTTTCCAATATGTTAAAGAAGTTGAATTCAATTAAAAATAAATGTAAAAACATAAAATACGTTGTCGATTTTTGTGTTGTTTGTGATAAATTTGCTAGGTGTTTCATAATTAGATGCATAATCAAAAACATTTTTAATTTAATACATTATTTATTTTCATATGAATCTTAGTTAACTTAATCGGGTTTTTTTTGGCATTTCATCCATTAAGAAAATCATTTCCCTACATTTGACAATCTTAAAATCAGGTGCTCCGTATTAAGTAGCTTTACACTATATGGGCACAATAAATTTCGAAAATAGGACGGTCTGCATTTCGTATAAAGTTTAAAACACGGTTATTTTACGAAATTCGAAATCCAGTGGAATATTACACAAATTCGTTTAAAATTATTGAAATCAGCGTAATTTTTCATTCCATTAAGCTTTTCATTCAGTTTATTTAAATAATTCCCATGCAAAGTGAATGAAACCGCCAGCCTAAAAGAAGCTTCGTTCGTATTTTTGCAGTAACTGAATAAATATACATGTTTAGCCGATGTATTTTCGCTCCCAAAAGTTGCGTAGTTCTTTTATAAGAAAACTCAGATATACTCCCTCGAAAAAAATTAAGTTTTTAGCTTTTACAAGTTGGCAACAGACTATCTCGACTTGCACGCACATATTACTCAACGGATGGCGAACGTTTATTTAATCTTCCGCGCTTGAAAATTTAAAGCTCTTTTCAAAATGAACCTTGGAGAGAACATTTTCAGTGTTTCACGTGGAAGAAATGTAGATAGAATTTTTAAATCTTTACTAACACGCGAGGCTCGTTCTTTTTTCACTTTTCAGACCGAAGACCTAAAAAATATCTACAGTGTTTCAGTTTCCAAACTTTTCCAAATCTTCAAAGTTTCGTCATGGGTTTTTGTTTTTCTTTTGCTGAGTGAAGTATAACTATAAAGAATCAGAAAGCTGTGGATCAAATTTCTGGGAAATAATTTTAATATTATAAAAGAATGAATTGGGTTAGTGCTTGATAATGGTAAGATGGAATTATAATTTTCGAAGTTCCTCAAATAAAAAGTTTTTTAATAAAATTGAAAATTCATAATGTATCTTTATTTTAACTGATGTAATTGTCATAGAGGCATACGGGCGTTGTGGAGATTTAAAGGTGAATTTTTATTATTCATTGCAAAATAATACACGCACATAATTATATTTATTAATAATTTTAAAGAAAATATCTTGTGTAATAATTTATGTCCAACAAAACTTTAAACAGTGATCATAGAAGCGTTCAGCCCTTCTATGATCACTGTTTAAAGTTTTGTTGGACATAAATTATTACACAAGATATTTTCTTTAAAATTATTAATAAATATAACATTATCATCGATCTTTCAATGAAATAGACATAGCATGTGGGAGGAATCGCTGTCGTAAGATCTCTGGCCTTTAAGATCTCTGAGTTGCTGTCGCAAATCACGTGGGCTTAGAATCTACTTTTCTGATTGGCTATGGAAGCGAAGACTAGTGTTATTGATCACGGTGGTCTCTTTAACCAATCAATGATTTAGGATTCATACTTTTCCCCACAACCATTGACAGATCTTCAAAATGACCGACCGGAAGAAATAACATAAAGCTACACGCACATGCTCCATCTATTTCATTAAAAGGTTGATGGATGTCATCATTTGTCGTCACAAGCAGGTAGACTTACGTCATATGACAGCAACTTATTGATAATACTTTTTAACCATTGATTTATTGTTCACGATTCTATCGATCGGTAATATGAATACTATCATACACATTTGAGTAATGCAGTACAGAAAAAGCTATGATGATATAATTTGACTAGAATTATCTTCGTTCATTTTTTCGATATGTTCACTCAACGAAAGTTGAGTTTCAAGCAAATTTGTTTTGTAACTTTTTACAGATTAAAAATATTTTCATTTCAAGAACATATTTCCATTTTTATTGCAATTATCTTATTAAAACTGTAATCAAGTACTAAAATGGTTATACAACGAATTGTGCCTTTATGAAAATGATTAATGTTTCGAAAATTTTGAAGGGTCAAAGCATTTGAAAAACTTTCGCTGTATTTCATGTTCTTTTAAAATATTGACTTTTCCCCATTTATTTCAAGACTACACCTTGGCTTAGAACAGAAATTTGTTAACTGACAAAACAATTCTACTATTAATTTGTTTAAAAACTAAATATTTGTTTAGGTCAAAAAATAGAAATTATTTGACCTATAAACATTTTGATAGGATTACATTCATTTAAGCAGATTACAATAGCCTATACATTTCTCATCAATATGAAAATAAGCCTTTAGTTCCCCAGAAAAAATGTCAGTTAATGAGTTTCTGCTATAAGCCGAACCTCAGAATTTTATTCACTAAATTTTACTTTGTGATCTTCATCCAGAGGGATCAAACTGCCGTTCCTAATATTCATTATTAGAAAAATAAGAAAAATAAGATTTGTGTATCGCTTAATAAACTTAGGGTATTAAGAAGTATATGAAAGAAAAATCTCATTAACGCCATTTTTTTAAGATGTGTGTCACTAAATTAATCTAGATTTGAGAAAAATATTAATTATGTATAATCTTTGAATTTGAATATTTGTATGGAAGATAAACCTCCCCATACATTTAGTCAAAGTTGCTTTTATGTTAAAGCTTGTAACTATCTGTATCAAAAGTCCCATCAAAGAATTTAAAGACCTAAAAACCATGCAAACTTAGTAGTAATTTATGTTACTTATAATAACACAATGTCGGGATAGCCAAATTATGTAGAACACTACGCAAAAAAGTTCATAAAATTTTAAAGGAAATATCTATGCTTAACGAAGCGGCATAGCTAAGTTTTTGCTATTTGTACGGGAATTTTTATAGTTGCAATTCTTGTTTTTAATAATCTTTCCTTAAAATATTATTTAATGATATTTATTAGTCGGCGTTTCAGATAACATTTCTGAAATAGTTTTTGAAATTGTGTAGTTAATGGCTTGAAACGAGTGATAAATGTTGCAGTACGGAATTACCTCTTTTATCATTACTGAATGCTGTTATAAGGACTTAGTTCTATTCTAATTATTTTAGAATTTTAAGAAATTGTAAATGTATTGTAATTATTTGTAAATATTTGTTATTTTAGTATCTAATTTAAATGTTTGTGTGTAAAGACATAATAACAATATTGCTTTAATTCTTAAGACGAAAGAAAATAGATTACATCTTTGATTTCAATTTGATTTCTGGTGATTCTTAACAATAGTCGTCGCTCAGTGGGTTTGCTCACTGCTCTAGCAACCTGGGAGTTCACGGCGATGCAGGTTCGATTCCACCCTGAGTGTATTTCTCCTGCTCTATGTCAGTAAAACATTCTTTGTATGTGTATATTTATTTACTTGATGTTGTGTGCCGCATCTTGGCCAAATATGGTCCTTGGCTATAAAACCCAACCAATCATCTACGATAGTCAAATGTTTCACAAAACAATTTATCCGAAGTTCCAAAAGATAAGTTGAGTGGCAAATTTTCTCAATATAAATATTTTCTATCTTTGAGATCTCTTATCTTAGAAACAGCTTCTACCTAGTACATAAAACTTTATTATCATATTCTTCATCCTATATTGTACAAAAGTGATCGTTTTGAGATATGTAGTGTAGTTAGAAAAAATAAGATTTTGATTTTCTAGTTAATTTAATACATATATATTATAAATCAAGGAAAAATAAAATATCAAGCTTTTCTTCAGTTTGTGAGTACCTATTGAGTATATAATAAAAATTTCAAACGTCTGTAGTTAATTCTGAGAAAAGGAAGTTAGAAAAACGTAATTTATACTGCATTGAATTAACATCACACGTCAAGACTTCTTGCATTATGCATAATGTTACTATTAATTCTACCTATACTTTATAAAATTATCTTTTATTTCTGAAATATGATCCAATACAGTTTTTGGATTCAATTCAATACGTCCACAACACACACAAATATTCCCAATGAATTCACCAAAAAAGCTTTAATCACAGCATTTTCGAAAGAGTTTATTATCTTTGGCATACCTCGTGCATATCGTTACTGTCATTCTCTAAATAGTAAAATATAATGAGCTTCCAATTCTAAAGTTTGTTACAGTGTAGCTTTGGGATTCAGTTTAATATAAAAAGAACATACTACTAATTTTCAATATTTTAAAGGTATTTTTATTATCCTGGACATACGAGGTACATACCGTTACTTTCATTCTTTCGATATTTTGGTAGAACAAACTTCCGATTCGAAAACGTGTTTCAACATAATTTTGCATTCAATTCAATATGAAAATCACATGCAACTGTTCCCAATAAAGTATCCAGGAAAAGTAGGAATTACAGCATTTTTGAAAATGATTTTATTACCTTGAACACATTGGTGCATATCATTACTACCATTCTCTCAATATTTTGATAGAATGAGCTTCCAATTCGAAAACATATTGTAAGATTTTGAATTAAATTCAATATAAAACACAAACACATAAGTGTCCCCAATAAATTATAGAAAAGTTGCAATCACAGTATTTTCGAAAGTGGTTTTATTACCATTTACATACCTGGTGTATGCCGCAGGTCTGCAACACAGGAGACTAAAAGGGGAACTGTTGATACTATTTTTCAACCTTGGTTATTAGGGATATCATTTTTAGCAAAATCCTCAAAAACTCCTAAAATATTTGAAAAATTTGGGCGACTTTTTTTGAAAATTCACCAAAAGTCAATGATAATAGAATCCTTTTTTTAACTAATAATAGACGGAAAAATGTATTCAAATTTTTTTAGGGAGAATAATTCCCAATTTCGAAGTTTTAGTGCCAAGTAGTAGCAACCACGAAAGAAAAACTTCAGAATCTGTGGTGGGTGGATTGTCATGAAAAGATTAAGAAAATATTTAATTATTAAATTTTAAACTTTTAGTGGGATTTTCAAAGCCTGTTTCATATTTAATTAGCTCATTTTGTGTTTTAGTCGATTCATTTTGTATCTGAGCTACTAAAATTGCTTCTAAATAGGGTTTAAGAGACTATTTTTTCTATTTTTAAGAATTTATGCTACTATTTCACAGGTGGCTGTGGCAGGCCGGATGCCATTTTTACCATTTTCTTGATATTTTGATAGAATGAGCTTTCAATTCAAAAACATTGCAACAAATTTTTGGGATTCACCTCGATATGAAAAACATGCAAATATTCACAATAGATTCTCCGAGAAAAGTTGCAATCACAGCATTTTCGAAAACAGTTTTATTGCGCTCGAATGGATTTGGTGAAGCTACGATACCGGATATGATTCGAATATAAAGCAAAGGTGTAAAAATAATTACTGCCGGAAAGTAACGCTGCCGGTGACATTAGAACGGTCGTTTTCGCCATCTTTTTCTGTCATATTTTCGGGATTACAGCCCCATTCAATTCTCGATGCTCTTTTTGTGCAGAAAAACCAGACACTGCTTTCTTTTTACGAGTGAAAATTTATTGGTGTTGTCATCTATCTCGGGATGGTAGGACATTGAAAAATAATTGTGTTTTTAGTGCTAGGGGTTAGGGTCGTCTTATAGGTGCTATTTTAAGAATGAGAAAAAATAAAACAGATGATTTTCTTTGCCCGTTCTTCCATGGAAGACGTTGCAACGATTTCGGAAGTAGTTACATTTCTCAGGTCTTACGGTCGAGTAGTAAGTCTCAGTGACATTTAGAGGTGGGAAGTTGATAGGTTTACGTTGCGTTATATATGGGTAGGAGTCTTCGGGGGTCAGTTTTGCGGTTTTAGTGAAACGTGAAGGGATTTCATAACAGTAGATCACACGTATTAGTTGGTTACAACTTAGTTCTTTGACCATCCCGTTGTAATGACAGTTAATAACAGTTATGTTAACGGAATATTGCGGGTAGGGTAGTAGAATTAATGTCACACTGAAGCAACACAACGGGGTATTGGTAACGGTCCGGGATCAACACCGAAGGGAAAGGTCGAGGACAGCACCTCGACATTTTGAACCACGGTCAAATGACGAGGTCAACGCTTGAGCTGGCACCCCACTCTCCACATTTCCACACCATGCCAACGAGAGGACATTTGAGGGCACGATCCCCCACGTACACGATGGTCTCGATGGTTGGATCGAGTTTCGAACTAGCAACCCTCCGGTAGCTAATCTGTTACTATTCGAAATCGAGGCCCTGCGGAATATTGGGAAATTGAACTCATATTTTAATGAAATTAGGTAATTGAAGTGTTCGAATGAATAACAGTCAATGTTAGGTATACCTAACTATACAAGAGGTCTCAGTGACATATAGAGGAGGAAGTTGCTAGGTTTATGTCGCGTTATATACAGTAAGGTCAGTTCCGAAGTTTCAGCGAAACGTGAAAGGATTCGATAATAGTAAATCATAAGTATTGATTGGCTAAAACTTAATGCCTCGGCCATCCTGTTACAAGGACAATTAATAACAACGAAATTAACGGAATATTGGGAAATAAAATTAAATAATAACGCTATGTTAGGTATCCCATATTTAACAAGAGGTGCTAAAAAAGCTGAATAATATTTCTGATGTCCGTGTTACATGGATTAATGCCACATAGAGCCTTCACTTAATTTGCTAAGCTTGTTAAGACGATTAACGTCACATGGAGTTAACTTCCCTCCTTCCATGGTCGTAAAATATATTTTATTTTAAAGAAGATTTAGAGGAGCGAGAGCAAGAGCTCGAAGTTTAGCTCTTCCGTAACTTTCCCAGTATACAAATACAAGCCCAGCATTAGCAGGAGGAGGGGAGGAATCCACTCAGACAGTTGTTCCACATCCAAGAGCATTGTATTTCATTATATTAAATTCTGACCATCAACATTTCGTGGTTTGCTTGGGAATCAGCAGGGCCATGGTAGACCAGTTGGAAGAGTAAAGGATTGGCAACCGGAGGGTTGCGAGGTCGAACCCAACCAAAGATCGTCGTGTACAAGGGGAGCTGGTGCACGTTAAATCTGTCGGGTCTCAAATGCCCTCACGTTGGCGTAGTGTGGAAGTTTGGAGAGTGGGGTGCCAGTTCAGGTGCGACCTCGTCATCTGACCGTGGTTCGAAATTACGTGGTGGTGTTGTCCTCGGATCTTTCCCTTCGGGTTTGATCTCGGGCATCGCGAACACCCGTCGTGTTGCTCCAGTGTGACGTTAATTAAATACCTACCTACCTTGGGAATTATTCCTCCTGATGATTGTCTTCATGAGGTATCTCGTCACTAGCAAAACTGACCAGATATTGATCTCGTGATCTTCAAAATATCGGCAGTATCATGATGACGAGATATCTCGCATTAAGATAAATTGGTCATATCTTTATTGACAAAATATCCTTTTGAAACCACTTTGAGAGTTAACTTTAGGAATCGATGTCTAATACTATATAGATCACTGCTGCATTAAAATCCCACTGTCAAAAAGTTTGCACGTAGAGGGATATTCGACCAAACGGTTCAATTACATTTTACAAAGAATCTCCCTGTCCATGATTCTAACAGAAAAAATTTCAAATGGTTTGCAAAGTCGTTTTATAAGAATATTTCACAAGAAAAATATTGAAATGTTCATACATTCGTTGATGAGGAAAGCAAGTAGGTTTTGTAACTTCCCCAGTATGAACACATTGTATTAAAATCTTTTATTATTAAGAATTAAAATGAAATTCTAAAATTTAAAAAAATTTAGTTTATTACATTGCAATTGGAAGGATTTAAACTGTCGACCTACCTGAAAGAAGTCTTTAAAATGAATAAACTTACGTGAAAAAAATTCTGTTTATGTACTCAGTTCCTGAATCCTGATTTTTATGATGTTTTCCAGCAATGTATGAGTCATTTCATTTAATGTAAATGTCATTTACTGTACATTTACTGTGAAATTAAAACAGCTAAATAGAATATTCATGACAAAAACTTCTGAAACAAATATAATTTAGAGGAAAATTTGAACAAAAGCATAAATGCAAGTGCAAATTTTTTGTTCATATAAAGAGGAGGGGTAAACAGGAAATCCCATTCCGAAAGGCAAAGGAACACTTAATTTATTGAAACTGGAAAACATTCTCTTTAATTATTTAATTAATTCTGTTTTAATTTATTTCTGTATTATTATATTATAATACCTAACTGTATATGAATGAAAATTTTGTGTGCGAAATAAAAATCTTCGATACAATGTACTAAGAGATTTTTAATAGCATTTGAGGTTATATTTTCTAATAATTTCTCCTTGAAACAGGCTCAATCTGTTTCATTTTAATATAGAAGTTAGAAAATATAATCCATTAGACAGTCATATCCAGTTTACCTGTTTGCTTATAATTTATTTTCTTTTTAAGTTTTTAACTTTGAGTAATAAGTCTTTGTAAATTTGAAATCCTTCCCTTATAAAATGTGCTATTAGTAAAATGTATATATTTTATCAAGCGATATTCACTTATTTTTAAATAAAAAAATTCCTTAAGTTATAACTTATCAAGTTATTTTTCTTTTGCTATATGGCAACCACCTGAGTGGCAACACCAATAAACAAAAAATTAATTCAAACATGTTCTAAGAAATGTAGTTCCTAATAAAGTTTTGTAATAAATCAATAGTATACTTCATAATGCACAAGTGCTTTCTTGTAAGATGTATATAGAAAGTTACAAAAGTAATGTGATATTACTGCTTCATTTGTTAAGAAATAAATATCGATTGATTGTTTAGTGAATTTTTAAAAGCTGCACAACTATTCAAACTATTCTGGATATTAAATCCAGTTACAAAACTTATATAATCTGCATAAATATACATATTTTACTGCACACTAAATTTAGTTAAGTTACTCCAAGTTTTAGATATATTCGAAACTCCATTCAACTTATACAAAACTGCCACTCTCTTTCTAATTCTTTCCGAAAACGGATCCTCTTAAAATAATATGATCCTTCCCAGGAGTAGGTTTCCGAAACTCAATTACAGCTGTATGTCGTAAAAGTGAAATCTAAAGTTTTAACTGGGTTCTTGAAGAAGATTGAACCTAAAAATGGCGAAAGCAATCTAACTGGTGAAATTTCAAAACAAGTTAGGCGATGTTTTAAAATTAGAGGAATGAAATCAAAATGTTGCCTATAGAACAATTTCAAGGTATAAATGAACCATTGCGAATCTAAAATGGCATCGTGAAATTAAAGGTGATATTTTTTTGTTTCTCTTCTTTGGTCTTTCTTTTATGGAATGGTAAAAGTACTTCCCCTAGAATAGAACTTTCTTTAATTAAGGTTTCATTTTTCTTGCAGTAGCCTCGTTGCAGTGGCGTGCATTTATACGTATCATAAACAAATATTCAATTAAAATGTTAATTAAATGTTTCTATAAGCTCTTCTAGCTTTAAAAATATATTTATTATATTTGTAAACATCATCATCTTTTACCTTTAAATAAAATACAGATATAAGGTAAGATTTATAACATTTATCAATAGAAATAGTTCAAAAGAAAATTAATCTTTTGCATCTATACTTAAAATGCTTTAAAAAATACTTAATCCTCAATTTTTAAATTTTAACTATGTACATTTGTAGAAATCCTAATTATTATTGAAAGAAAATGTATTCTAAAATGAATCGTCAAAGCTCTTTTGTAATAAAAAGTATGCATTTAGAGTATTCAAATGATAAAACTTTTTCCTTATAAGTAAAAATGACATTTCTTATTGGGATATGAAACGAAAGGTGTAGCATCTTATTGTAATCTCCACTACATTAGGGAAATTACGAATTATTTCATCTAATCTACTAATTCTAAGTTCCAATTCTACTTTAGAGAAATAGCAAATTAAAGAGATGAGTTCTTCCTTCAGTAATCACAATGTATGTCTTTATAAAAAGGTTTCTTTTGTCATATTTTCAAAAATACATCACGAGTGCGTTAATTATGTTGTTTAAAGCAAAAACAATGGAGCAATTAATATGAACTAAATATAATTTAGATTTTGTCATTGATGATTTATCTAACAATTACTACAAATTATCACGAAATAATAAAATTTGTATTTTAACATATTTGTCAAGTATAGCTGATTAAATTTTTATGAAATGTGTAAGCATAATAATTTTTATCAGCGATGCGTCAAATAGAAATTTACCATGACTTAACTATAAAAAATATTGTGTAATGTGCGATAATTTAATTATAAAATTATTATATTATAGCGTTACATAATTTAATAATAAAAGTTATTGGATTTTACATAATTTAATTCTAAAAAACTATTGTGTAGTGTCTATAATTTAATTATAATAATTGTTGTGCAGTGTTACATAATTTAGAGATAAATCAAAGTAAATTTCCTTCGAATTAAGGCATGATTAACAATCCCATTTAATTTTTACTTGTATTCGATGTTCCAGGACTTTATTTGAGACAAAACAACTTAAATAACCTAAAATCTTCAAATGAATTCAAATATTCGATTTTATTTGATATTAAAATACATTAAAACTAATTTGAAAGCAGAAGAAAGTATATCTGTTTTTTTAACATGTGACTAACCAAACAGAAAACTTATCGTCTTTTATAACTTTAGGTAATATATATCCCAACATGGGGTTGTGAGAATTCAATATCATTTGAGCACTACCATCTAACCCCCACTGCTTCCAAACCAACAAAATAGCCAACAATCCCGTGATTAAGTTGGGTTTTCAGTGGAGCGATAAGTTGATAGCAGGAAAAGAAACCATCTATAGGGTCATTGATCACAACACATAATCGAAAAGACTTGTAAAACCTTTTTAGTACTTTTTAGTCGGCATTTATTTCGTTTATTATTATTTGTTCGACTATAATCGTATTTCTAATGTCATGATCACACATTGATGCAATGATTTTATTCAATCAACTAATACTTTTCAAGTATCTTTATAATTCCAAAATTAACCCTCCAAGCTATTTCGATAAGATATCTTGACCATCAAGATCTGACCAATTTTGCTAGTAACGAGATATATCGTCATCAAGTTATTGCCGATATTTTTGTGATGACGAGGTCATGATTATGTCAGTTTTCTTCTAATAACGAGATATCTCGTCCATCAAGATCTGCCAATGGTTTTTCTAATTACGAAATACATCGTCAAGACCAAAGGGTTAGAGAACATCTTAAATTTCAGTATTCTCTTACAATTGGAAAGAGAGTATTGTTACTTTAGCCCATGCGAATGAATGTGGAAATCAATATTTATGATCACGCTAACAAGTTATATCACACATATTGTTTTTAGATCAGTTCAATCTTTAAGTGGTTCTCATGGAATACATATTTCTAAAGAACGTAATTGAAAAATCGATACTTACCGATAACCCGACGGGGAACGAGGCTTCCTATCTCTAAGAAATGGAAGAATTATTATTACAAATGTGTTTTCTCCGATAATTGTTATTTTACTTTAATACCTGTTGGTTGCTAATTTTAATTTCTATGGGACTGACAGAAATTTATAAAAAAATTAAACGTATCGCATTTATCAGCCAAGTTGTATACGTTAGGGTAGAAATATAAAATTAACTGTGCTTCTGAAAAAATAATGAAAACAGAAGGTTATTGTAGGTAAAGAATAAAACTTAGTCTAATTTCTTGTATTTCTGATTTTCATGGAGTTTGGAAAAATAGCGCATAATTGAAAATTTTTTTAGTACTGACTTCCATTCACCTAGTTATTACATTTAATCTTCCATGTGATTTCTATAAGATACCTCGTCTATCAAAATCTGACCAATGTTTCTAATGTCGAGATATATTCCGGGTATGATGCAATCGATGGCCAGACATAACTCAGATATGCTTAATGAAAGGAACTCAGTTTTAGGTCGAGTGGTACACCGCTGTACCTCCTAGTTTAATAGTGTAGGGAGTCATTACTTTCGGTTGCCGGTCCCTTCTAGTAATGGTACAAGATAATTCGACAAGCACAGACCCTCCAGCAGATCCTACAACCTGCTATTTTGCCTTAAGCATCAAGGGACTATTTACCAGAACACGGTTCAGCTCTCGCAGGAGTTCCTCAGTAGTTTTTAAACTCTTCATTGGTCAGGGAGATACCCATATCTGTTTCTCTTTGAGTATGTGTGGGATCTGGAGCAGCAGATACAGAATGATTGGAATAACTTGTCACAGGATAAAATAAGGACTCCGTTTGATTCAAAGTGACACCATAAATCGGAATGCATCAGCGCCAATCGGGGCTTTGCAACTTACTAATTTTATATCTGATGTAATTCTGCAGTAATAAAGTGTCCTCTAAATTTGATTTGATCATTTCTTTATCTTTTAATGTAAATCGCACAAGTTAAGTTTCATTCCCATCGGGTGTTTCGTTTTTTTTTTTTGGTACAGAGTGTATGTACCAAGGAAAATTCGAATTCGTGCAAAGTGTTCTACAAAATGCTTCGAGTTGGCCTGTCTTGTAGTATAATATACTTTTTAATGTATGTTTTTAGCTAATTCTTATTTCTTGTTTTATAGGTGTATCTTCATCTATCCCAGACGCTATAAGAAGCTATTCGTAAGTTATTATGATGTGTTCCTATTCATTTACTTTCTACTATCTTGTTTATTAATATAATTTTATAATGTTATTGCCATTCAAATATGAACAATTTGATCTTCAAAACTCTCGCACAAATTAGTTAACAAAAGTTTTTAATTCCAGCTAGGTATAGCTATGCTAATTTATAAGACTTGTCAATGCAATTTAAAGAAAATTATAAACGCCTTAATTAATTTGAGCCCAATTGACTAAAATTAGCATACATTACTTAGCATTACTTTAATTAGCGTACTGATTATGCTAAAATTATACACATGCGTGTAATATTACTAACTTTTGAAATATGTGTACTTGCTTTGAATAGTATTTTTTTTGTTAGAATTTCATAAAAAAATTGTGAATTAATGCTCGAAAATTCCTCAAGTATAACATCAGAATACTGAATGAAGTCTCTACCAAAATTAATCAAATGATGAGTCTTAATTCCCGAAAATTGGTATGCATGGTTTTATTCATTGCATTCACGTTTATTCATGGTGATTAGATCGACTCTAACTTTATCTTTCAGTGTAATTGAATGAAATCTCATTAGAGGTAATTGATTTTAGTGTTTATTTCCCTTTTACTCATTGGAATAAGTTCCTTTTCTTCAAGGCATGAATAAAATGTTACTTTATATCTCAGTATTATTGATCTCGAATTCAGAGTCATTCAAAAATGCCCTAAAGCAGCGATTTTCAACTTAGTGTGCCTTGGTACACTGGTGTGCCGTAAGGATGGCACTGGTGTGCCTTACGGATGGTGAAACGGTTTAAATTAGGTTTTAAACGTTTTAAATTAATTGTCTAATGGTTTTAATTTATTTCTTTTCAATGGTTTAGTTTTGAACTTTTGACAAGTGTGTCCATTAATAATATCAAGTAATAACGTATTAATAATTTTGAATATTATTTCTTATTTCAAAATATGATGAATAAATTGTTTCAAAAAGAGTTTTTTAAAAAGGCACTTTGGAGGAAAAAGGGTAGATAGTTAAAAATTATTTGTTGTTAATTTATAGAAATATATTTACAAATAATGCAATGGATAATGGATTCTATGAGTACATGTTAAAAAATAAAGCCTACAGCACCCAAATAAATATATTATTTAAGTGTGCCGCAGAATTTTAGTAACTAGTTTATTTTTGCGATGGATGAAAAAAGTTGAAAATCGCTTCTCTAAAATATAGTTTGCAAACATTTTACTTTTTACTAATATAAATAATAACTTTTAGTTGTAATTCTTTGGAATTAAGATTGTGCATTTCGGATTCATGTGAAAAAGACCTCTCTCTTTAACGTGACTGAATAACTACTCAGAGGTACTAAAAATAGTTCTATGTAAAATGTTTCACATACAATTTATTTACATAATTGTTTACTTAAGAAAAGACTGTTTTTATTAATGAAGAAATATAATTATTTTAATGTTATAAAATGTATAGCTTCTTTATTGGAATAAAGAATTAATTAAATATAAACAAAAATTATTAGAAGAATTTAATGCTGTGACAAATTCACACATACGATATGATCAAAGCATCTTAAATAAAAATATTTTGTGTTGCCTACTAAAAGTGAGACTTGATAGTTTTACTTGACATAAAAATCAAAATATGAGTGATAGAAAATAGAACGCTGATTGATTTAGTTAAAACTGCATTTAAAAATCAACTTTAGATTATTTTCGAAATTCCTAAACATTTCACAAACACCCTGAATTTCTTCAGTTTTCTTTAAAAGATGTATTACCCAACATGCAAGACAAAATTTTTGCAACTGCTAATCCATTGTTCTAATTTTATTTTCTACTACGAAAGAGTAAGATAAACATTAATTCACATGGTTATTCCAGGTAGAGCTATTAATAACAAAAATCTCTAAAAGTGCTGATGGTACGTGAGAATGCCTTATATGCTGGAAATAAATCGCTGACGTTCAGAAAATATTCGATAGCTGTCATCTGTTTGGATAAGCGGTAATCAAGAATCCGGAAAGATTTAGCTTTTTTCGCGATCTGGCAGAGGAATAAGCCTATCAACGATAAATAAAATCCCAACAGATTAATACCACTGCCTCTGAGGACCACTTGATTTCCCTCCCTGTATAAATGTATAAATTATATAGTTTTGGGTCTTCTTTACAATAACAATACCTAAGATATATATTGATGAACGTTCTTCCATGCTTGTACTGCTAGTTATTTTAGTTTGAGTATTGTGTCTGGAAAAAGCAGAAATAATTTTTAAGCACAGAATTGCAGGAATATTTACCACTGTTTCACTAGCTATAAGAGTTATGAGAAGTTGGTAGTTTTAATGGATCGCTAATAAAATGTAGAGTTTTTAAAGACAGTGCAACTTTGTCTTCCTAAAGTACTTCATGGTGCAGAGAGCTTACTGCTATATATACTACTGTAGTGTAATATATTTTTGTAGTTTTAGATAAATATACCGTAAATACTCTGCCATCAATAAAAACTTAAACAATAAAGTTGCTCGGGTGTCTGGTAGTACATATTATTTCTTTAAATATTGTCATCCCTAGATTCTAGGGGCCAAAGTGGCTCAGTTGTTTTGCCTTCTGCGCTAGAAACCTGTGAGTTGTAGTCGGCGTAAGCTTGATTCCCCTTATGATGTATCTCTCTTCTGTGTCAGTAAAACTTTCTTTGAATGTGTATATGTCCATTTTTTGACGTTGCCTTATGTTTGTGGCTCAGCTCGGCCGAATATGCCCTTTGAGCCAACAACCAACCAACCTTAGATTCTAGTTATTTTTATTTTGACAAAGTGTGTTTTAGTTTAGGTTAGGTAGTTAATTAACACTGCACTGGAGTAAAACAATGGGCTATTGGCGACGGTCTGGGATCGATCCCCAAGGGTTGACCAAAATCCGAAGGGAATCCGAAGACCACGTAATTTTGAAATACGGTCAGATGACGAGGTCAACACCTCAGCTGGTACCCCACTCTCTAAGCTTCCACACCACGCCAACCCGAGGACATTTGAGGCCACGACAGATTTAACGTGCACCAGTCCGACGGTCATTGGTTTCGAACTCGTAACCCTCCTGTTGCTAATCCGTTACTCTTTCGACTGGGCTACCCAAAGTGTGTTTTGTTTAGAGTTTATGTTGGATGATGGCGTCTTCATAACACGTCTACATAGAAATAAACCATCAAACATTCTCGTCAAAGAAAAACAGGACTTAAGTAATTGTCTTAAGAAATAATTAAAAAGTTCCTTGTTCTAGAAGTGTCCATGATACTCCTTTAATCCAGAAACAAAAGAACAATGGAGCGTTTAGGGAAAGGTTTTTATGCTCTTGGCTGACAAAGGCTTCAACGCATAAAATTCGTTACTTCAACTCCTCTCCTGTTTTGTTTCCTGGAATTTAATTACTTTGCTGAAAATGCGGGAGTTGATGTTCTTTAAAAGCGAACTTCAACTCGTTTCCTATTTTTGGGACACGATTAAGTCGTTCCTTGATTTCTTTTCTCTGATTACTAGCGGCATTTCGAAATTACTGCCGCGAAATTACTCTCGAGACAAATGGAAACTTTTCTATCTGGCAGGGATTTCGTTAATATCCGGAGTTATTCTGAAATAAATTTGAATAATAATAAATCCGTTAATTATGTTCCGAAATCATATTGCTGAGATCCACGTACTGTGAGATATTTTATTATATTTCTTCAAGGTGTACGAATTAATGTATAAAATTATATGTGGTATTAGAGGTAGGGGTAGGTAGTTGAATATATATCAAAGTGGAGCAACACAATGATCTTATGGTCCAGGATTAATCCCGAAACAAAAAATTCGAACATAAAGAAGATATGCTTGTTCCAATGCGGCCGTGCGGGTTCGATTCCTTCCTGGGTGTATTTCTGTCTTCTGTGTCAGTAAAAATTTTCCTTGTGTGTGTATGTCCATTACTTCATGATATCTGTTTTGTGCTTGGCACAGTTTGGCAAAATATGGACCTTAAGACATAAAACCCAATCAACAAAACAACGGTTTTACTATTGGTTCGTACGAATAGATGTCGTAGGAGCCACATTAAAAATTCTCAACGAAACTCTCGATACATTTAGTTTCAACAATATGTCTCTAGCAGTGCGTGTGGATAGTTTCAATCTACCAAAAAGGACTTCTTAGATGGAGTCCTTGGTGGAGTTTCATTGCACTCGTAAGTATGCTGCTATTCTGTTAGTTGATTTTTACAGTGGCATCTAAGTTCACCACACTTCATTAACTGTAAATATTACAACACGTCAGTTATTTTAAATGGAGCTTATGATTTCAGCTTAGTTAAATCTCATTCATACTTAATTTACAAAACTAATTTCAATTCTGATTATGATTAGGTTGATTGATAGGTTGGGTTTTGGGATGCAAGGGCTGTTTGGGCCATTCTACGCCAAACACCGGCAAGTAAATAGACCTACATACAAAAAAAGTTTAACCGACACAGAAGACTTTCGCCATAAAACCCAAATTACCTGCCTACCTGACACAGAAAACAGAGAAATGCACTCAGGAAGGAATGGAACATGACGGGAATCTAACCAGTACCGATTACACCCCTCAGGTTTCAAGCACAGTGTGCAAACCCACTGTGTCAAAACGACCCCTCAATTTTGATGAGACGATGAGTTATTATATATCAACAAAATCACATATGCTACGTGTCTATTATTGCTCCGGAATGGAAAACAGGATGTAGGGAAAATATATCCAGAACTGAATTGCGTTAAAATTTGGAACCAGTAAAATAATGCGTGATTAGCCATCGTCGTATTGATTATTATTTTTTTCTAATGAAGTGGATCTGGGGTTAACATGGCCGTTCTTGCTCTTCGTTGGATTAAATACTGCCTCGTCCGTCACTTTGAAAAGCCGTTCTTTTAAAATCAATCCCATCTTTTACAACTCTAAACTTGGAATTCCATTTGTTTTCGATAACTCTTACCCTTTCAGCATTATTCATCCCTTAACCCTGCAAGTTGCTTCGACGAGATATCTCGTCCATCAATATCTAACCAATTTTACTTATGACGAGATATATTGTCATCAAAACATAGCCTATTTCTTTATGATGACGATATCAAGATGTGGTCGGTTTTATTTTAATGATGCATCTCGTCCATCTAGATCTGTAAATGGTTTTGATAATGATGAGATACCTCGTCGAGACAACAACCAGGAGGTTTAACAGGGTTTTCTAACTGAATGAAAAGTCGTAAGGCTTATCTTTACAAAGAAAGGCAACAACTATCACGGTCCTTTGGAAAAATATATTCCTCCTCCTCGAATGGTCTATGAAAATGCCCCCCAGCGGCTCACTTACACCAAGTATTAAGCTAGCTACTCTGATGAATTTTCCTTCCTCCCCACAAGCCCAAACCGCGTTACGTCTTTCTGGACTTATTATTCAGAACATCCCAGTCATGATGATAATTTTCACACCGCTGAACTATTCCTGAAATCGTCAGCCACGAAATTAGCACGCAAATAGAATTCGGTATTGGCGATTCGCAATTCGGAATCAATTAGCCATCCAGCTGCCGTACGCCACTAATGCGAGCACATATCAAAGTGGAAATCGGGCACTCAGTTGCGGAACACAGTCAGCTATTTTGAATAACAACCTGTATCGCAACAGTGTAACGATTTATGGCTCAGACGAGTCGGAGGGAACGACCCTCAAGCAATCCTGTGATGGAAGACATGGAATTTTGGAATGGTCGTTATCGGAAAGGTTACATCTGCAATTATGATTTGGTGGTGGTACTCGAGAAGTTCTCCATTCACTCATAAGTAACTGTGACAGTTTCATTTTTCGCTATTAGATAACTGCGTCAGATCTATATTCCACCTCTCGATAGCAGACAAAATCGCATGTTGTACCGCCTAAAACTACATCATCGTGAAAACTGTGTTGTTGAAAAGGGTAGGTAGGTAGTATTTTAATTAACGTCGCACTGAAGCAACACAATGGGCTATTGGTGATGGTCCGAGATCAATCCCAAAGGGAAAGAGCCGCGTTGAAAAGGGTGTTTTTGCTTTTACAGTGAGTTTAGTAATTTGCGTTTTATTATAATACAATTAAAGTAGTTTATTGATTTGCGTTTTATTAACACAACTAGAAGAATTACCCGACGTTGCTCGGGTTGAATTGGTTAAATGTTGATTCTATTTCATAAAAAAATGCAAGCGTCATTTAAGTGTACAGAAAATATTTTAACATCGTTTTAACTTTTTCATAGCTTCTACAATTTACTTCGGACGCAAATATGTATACATAATATATCCATCCATATAATCCATTTCATATTCATCACACTCTTGTTGTAAGACAAACTACAAAAGCTTTTTCTGAGATGACTTCAGAAGTCGATTTTGAGTTTTGGAGTGATTACGAAAGCCAATTAAGTTCATTTTCAGTAAAAATGAGGAACTTTCGGCGTATAGTCTTGCACTCAGTTTTCCAATCAATATTTATTATTTGTGGCATCCTTGCACCATGGATTCGATATTTTCGAATTACATTATCATTTTAAGAGGATGGCAAATTAAACTCTTACGGTATTCGTAGTTAATTTATTTTGGAGTACACATTCTTTTTTTGAAAATTCTGTTCAGCCGCACGTGGAATAATGGAGCTTGTTTTTAAAACAAATGTCATCAGTGTAGACAAAGCAAACTCAATCGATTACACCTTTTACAAAATCACTGCTTTCAATGAATGTTTCACAGGTATTTAAGTTGTACACGAACAGTTTCAACTTCAAGTAAACAACCTCGACCTTCTGCCACTTAAGACAAAAAGTTTCTATTCTTCAACAGTCCTAGTTTACGTACTATGATATTATTCCAAGATCAGCAAAGTCTTATTTAAAATTCGCTTTCCTCCAACCGAAAAATTTAGTTTTAAATCGAATCCTTAAGGTACTTTTTTCAATTGAGACTCAATTTCTATATGGAAACCACGTACCTATTTAGAATGATAGATGTAGTTACTTGACTATGGAGTACAGCTTTCGAAAATACGCATGAAAGATGAAGAAGAAATGTAAATTAAATTGATTTTAGTCGTCTTGTAATGAAAATATGTCAAAATTTAGAAATATCTTTGAACTGCAACGTATGGCTACCCTTTTTGATTTCGTAACATATCTTATTTTAGAATATTTAACTTTACCAGTCATTTTAAAATAAGAAGTTATACACCTTACATAAAAAGGTTTCCATTTATGAAACAGAATTCTACAAACTATAACGTATTTAACCAAAGACTTAAGGAAAGTTCGTCGAAATATACATATAATCGCCAAGAAATTACCATATATAAAAATGGATGTGTGTGTATGTTTGTATGTATTTTCCAGCATAACTCTGGAACGCCTATTTCAATCAAACTTGGTACACATATGACTTACTATCTGGAAAAATACTGTGGTGGTAAGACATCCCTAGCACCCATAGTGGTGGGAAGGGGGTGACATGTAAAAATAATCGAAAACGACCTATATTAATGTCGAATCCATAGTTTTCGGGGTCGCTGAGATGAATAGTGACATTCCCAATGCCGTTTAAGTCCAAGTTCAGCCCCCATAAGCATGGGGTATAAAAAGGGATGAAAAATAAAATGTCCAAAATGACCGAGATTAGTGTCGAATCCATAGTTTTCGGGGTCGCTAGGCTGATTGGCGACAGTCCCGATGACATTTGGACCCAAGTTTAGTCGAATAAAACGAATAGAACTCTGTAGAACCTTCTAGAAGGTTGTGGAAATGAATAGAACTTTGTAGAACCTTCTAGAAGGTTGTGGAAATGAATGGAATTCTTTAGAACCTTCTAGAAGATTGTAGAAATGAATGGAATTCTTTAGAACCTTCTAGAAGGTTGAGGAAATCAATAGAACTCTGTAGAACGTTCCTAGAAAGTTGTGGAAATGATTAAAACTTTGTAGAACCTTCTAGAAGGTTGTGGAAATGAATAAAATTCAGTAGAACTTTCTAGAAGATTGTGGAAATTAATAGAACTCTAGAGAGAAATTCGAAAAAGACGCTTGAAAATTACTGATAGACAATAATGAATTATTTACGAAAAGAACACAAATTTACAAAACTTAGAAATGCTCAAATATGACCGCAACATTTCGCTGTCAACTCAAATACACAAACACAGAATTCTATATATAAAAAATTAAACCTTAATTCTGGCATTGCCAAATACCGAGTAGCAAAATTACGCTTTTATGATCAATGAGTTTTTCGTTTCGGATTTTCGTATTCCATTACAAAATGTAAGTTATGCAAAATTAAGTATTTTAAATATTCTTTTTCATCAATCAAATATTCATAAATGATTTATATCATAGGAAGAAATAAAAAGTTAGTTCAAACATAAATTTTATAATTTAATTTGTTTTGGAAAAAATTGTTTTTCGAGCTATACTGGTCAAACAATTTTATTGGAAAATTTGATTTTCGATCAATACTTGTATAACAAACTGAGCTGCGTACCGCAGTCGTTTTATCTCAATGTTATTCCTATGGCGATTTAGAATTGTTTTTAGCCCCCTCTACACACCTAGGTTAAAGAGAACTGGGGTTAATATGTAGCCTAGGTTGCTCTCAGGGTTCCAAAGTATGTGTACCAAATTTGGTGTGGATTGGTCAAATGGGGTAGATTTGTATAGAAAACATACACACATACATTCATTTATGTATATAGATTAAAGTAGTTTTTGATTTGCGTTTTATTAACACAATTAAAATTGCTTCGTTTTATCATTACCTGGGAGGTGTTTGGATATTTTATTTAACCCTCTGAGTTTCAGTTGATTTTCGAGTTGTGCAATTTTTGCTTTTACCCTACAACACATATAATGACTAAATAGTCACATCTGCTGGTTGAGGTAATCTAATGATTCTATTGGTCAAACGTCAAAACTGGTACGAAGCCAAGCAGGGAAAACTGCAAGCTGTATGGTGAAATGCGGATACAGCCCTTAGAGGATTAATCTACTTAAGTGTTAATTTCATGTCGCAGTAGTATATGTGGTTCAGTTGTATGTAACCATTAAATCTTTTACTTTTTATGTTATTCAAATAACATCTTTAATAAAGAAACAGCATTTATCCAGCAATTATATGTCTAAGAGCACTTTATTTTTCAATATAAGTACAGTATAACTTTGATTATCCGAGCTCCTATTTACTGAGTGTCGGTGTTATCCCAGCCAAATTTGATACTGTTTCCTTGATTTATGAATCTTTTAGTAACAGTAGTAGTAACATATAGCACACACACAGATAAAATGTTTTCTATATTTCATATAGGCTGTTTTGTGCTACTATGTCCGTATTGTCAGTTTCTGGTTATTCAAGGTGGCTCAGTGAACATTATCTTGGCTAATCAAAGTTCTACTATTCTGCGGATTAAGGTGACAATATACAGCTCTCATTCACCAGTATTAAATAATTTCTTAGAGGAATATAAGAATATAATCATATAAAGCGTTATGAAATTTATAAGTTTAAATAATTGTCACACACACATTTATGACAAGGTGTTTTTCACTATCGGTAAACCTTGTTTAATGACTGCGTTAATTTGGTTACATTTACCAAATAAATTACTTGTTATTGGAACGTTGTAATATAGTTTATAGCACTTTACAAATTTTAGTATTTAGCTGGTATGCAGGAAAACTCATTTTCAATTACTTGAAATTTAAAAAGAAATAATTACATCCATTAGCAAACGCAAATCCAAAATTTCTAATCAAAATTAAATAAAGAAAATTCATCATTTAACATATTTTTACAACGCAGAAAGTGACACCAAATAGCAGCCAGCTAAATTTAGTGATTTCTCTTTTGAAGTGCAGATAAAAGAAAAGTGCTGGGGTTGGTATAGTGTTTATGACACTATTATTTATTCTATACAAGTCTTGAGAAAGATTACCAAAATTTATAAATTACTGATTTTCACTAGATTTTGTTGTACGGAGTGTACAACAGTGTCCGAAAAATATTTTATAGCCTCTCAATATTTAAAGATGATCTAAATTTTTGCCGGTATCCCGTATTACAAGTTGAGTGTTCCTACTTTTAAATACTTCCTATTAATTTTCTATCGAAAGTTTATGACACGTTCATATTAAAGATACTTCTTTTAAAAGGTACTAAACCCGGGTATCAGCTTGCTTCATTCCTTCTAAGGCTTTGGGATTCGAGGACTTCGTGATTCAATACACTTCCCAGATAAGTTAAAAATGAATCAGTTTTCTTTCGACGTGAAAGGATACTCCTAGTTTCGTGAGAAAGGCCTGACTGAAATCGATCTGTTTTGTCTGACAGCTTCTCTGTTTTTCTTTTGCGTCACATTTCTATTTTTATCAAAGAAAGGGCAAATCATTATTAGATAAGGCCACGTTTATGCGAGTCACGTCTGGCCGCTTCCTCCAACTTTACTGGTCGTCGATTGTAGACCAGGGCAAATCACATCCTCGGCGACCAAGTGCCTTTATTTTAATGCAAGCAGTGTCCCGGGTATTTTGGTATAGAGATGTGATGCTTAATAGTCAGCTTTTTAGGTGTTTGAATTCTAGATTCATTTCGAGCTCACTGCAAAAACTAAACATAACTCTATCAAAACAAAGCATAGCTCTTGCAAAAAGAAAATATATAAATTGGAGAATGAAAGGAATACTTAAAACGATTTTTAAATTGCTGTAGCAAAACGTGAATACTTTTTAAATTATTAACTGAAGAAATTATGTTTAAAATGATTTGAGTAATTGTTTATCTTTAACTTTCTTTTGCGTCACATTTCTATTTTTATCAAAGAAAGGGCAAATCAAAGAAAGGGCAATTAGATAAGACCACGTTTATGCGAGTCACATGTGGCCGCTTCCCTCCAACATTACTGGTCATAGATTGTAGACCAGGACTAATCACATCCTCGGCGACCAAGTGCTTTTATTTTAATGCAAGCATTGTCCAGGGTATCTTTTAGTATAGAGAGAGGTTATGCTTAATAGTCAGCTTTTTAGGTGTTTGAATTCTAGATTCATTTCGGGCTAATTCACTGCTGAAACCAAATTTAGCATAGCAATTTTGTAAAAAGGGAACATATTAAGTTGAAGTGGAGAATCAAAGAAATACTTAAAACGATTTTGAAATTACTGTTGCAGAAAGTGATTACTTTTTAAATTAATAACTGAAGAAATTATATTTAAAAGTATTTGCGTGATAGTCTATCTTTATTTTTCGTTTGCGTCACATTTCTATTATAAAATAAAGGGCAAATTATTATTAGATTAGACCATGTTTACGCGACTCATATCTTGTTTCCGCCAAAGTTACTTTTCGTAGATTATAGACCAGATCAAACTAACTGCCTTTATTTCAATGGGAAGTATCTTTTGAGTCGAGACGTGATGATTAATAGACAGATGTCTGAATTCTGAACTCATTTCAGACTAACTTAATGCTAAAGTCAAAAGCTGAGCTGCAATTTTTTAGAAAGGAAGTATTTATAGTTGAAATAATTATTACAGAAGTATTTAAAAGGATTTTTTAATTAATTAGGGGAAACGTATTTTTCAAACTAAGAATTAAGAAATGGCATAAGGAATGTTGAAAATAAGGGTCGGATACATTTTTTCACTTTAGAATTAATTTTAAATTTTATCAAAGAAAAGTAAAGTTTATGAGTCAGTTATAAATGTATGTAAATTTTTTGTACATTCATTTAATATAATGATGTATGAGAAATGAAATCAGGCTATTATGGATAATTGTCTCATGAATAAATAAGGCTCATTTTTTCTACAAATAGCATTTATTATATTTTCTGGTGACTGCTTTAAGCCTAAACACTATTGATTATACCAGGTATGTGATATTTTCGAAATTTCCTACTCTGATCGAAGATTTATTTTCCTTATATTCTAGTGTTTTCTGCTACTTTTTTACTTGTTGGAAGAAATTTGTACTTTAATCCTACTCAACTATTACCTTTCAAATTTATTTATAATAGTTATCTTCAAATTATGTATATTAATCACTGCCTAACTGCTATAGTAGATAGAGTTTGTCCACCACCCAGTAGATACCGGGTTCGAATCCCAATTTGTAAGCGTATTTATGTTGGTGATTGTCCCGGATTACACATTGAGTGCTTCTTTACAAAATGCCGACAGTTCGTCCCTCGTAGTGCTGAAGGCAGGATAAGTCAGGGATCAGACATTAACCCCCCGGTGGTTGCCTCGACGAGGTGTCTCGTAATTATCAAAAACTGAGAAGATCTTGATGGACGAGGTAGGAGACAACTCGCCAGATCTTGATCTCGTCATCATAAAAAATTGGCAATATCTCGATGACGAGATATCTCATCAATGCCGTGTTCACGCCAAGTCTCATCTCTCTTTGAGTGTTGATAATTCCTGATTAAGTGCCTGAAATCGTCATCTACTGGAATTCGTCAATATCATATAACGTTTCAACAAGAACAAGAGGCATAACATTTTGTATGTGCCAACAGCATCAACCTCCTATTACCTCTGCAACCATGGCAAGGTCAACCTATTACTATTTAGAGCCTGATAGACCGAAGTGCTAATGTGAGTTCGATTTTCGCATGTGCTGTTGTCAAGCTGGCTACTTGTTACTACCAGTCAACTTGCAAATGAAGACCAGCTTTCACCCGAAATCTCCAGGAATACATTTGGATCCCCTGTGTTTCGTAAATGATTTCCCTACAAGTTCGAATAGAATTTCAGGCTTTACCAACCAGAGAACATTAATTGTGTTCAGTTGATGGAAAATTGAGGAAATTCAACCGTGGTGGAGGTTAAGTTAAGCGCATTCCGACTCCGCCTATTCAAATGGGCAAATTCCAATAGGGATGAGGTATCGGTGTATCTGATGAGAGATGAAGGTAACATTTAGCTAAAATTTAGAAATGCTGATCATGGTTCGATGTTTTGATCAAAACTTTTGGCTCTCGGAGCGACTTTGCGATGCGATGCGTTTTCTGGGAATAAATTTGGATTGAAACAAACTCCCTAGCAACTGTTTGCTGTATTTTAGAATGCATCGGTATATCTTTGAACCACTCTTTGGTGATCAGGAGTTGGTCACTGTTCTACTTGTACTACACGGTATTTTGTATTTAGTCTAGGCCATACCTTGACCAAGGGGATTAGTAACAACAGCATCGGTGATAGGTCAATAAAATGTTAAGACTCATATTATAACGGTACTTTCAGGGATTACAAATGGCATTTTTTTACCTATAAAACTTACGGTGACATAAATTTGACATAACCAAACACTTCATGCAAGGATGTTTATGTCTGTTTCTATATTCAAAAGGATCCACAGATCTCTATTTTAAAACTTATAGAATATATTTAAAAGTCTAGTGGGCATCTGTGTCTGAAGCCATTTGCTTTGGAGATAAATTGAGCAGCCCAGTCGATAGTCAAGGTTCGTTATGTCACCAAATTGAGAACTTGTACTCAGTAGCATGTCATGTTATCATATGTATCGTCTGATATGGCGACCTGTTGAGTCAGGCCAATTAACCCCTTTGGGTGGTTGTGTCGACGAGGTATCTCGTCATTTGAAAAATTGACCAGACCTTGATGGACGAAATATATCTTCAACATCTTGAAACACTGATCTTGATCTCGTCGTCATAAAAGATTGGTTATATCTTGACGACGATACATCTCGTCATTAGCAAAATTGGTCAGATCTTGATGGATGGGATATCTCGTCGAAACCACTTTAAAATTATAAAAAGTCTCAAAAATTATTTAAATTTCACACGATCTACATGTCATTATGTTAGGTAAGTTTATTCTTTTTTCAATCATGATGGTCAAATCCTTGCTTACCTGGTCTGTCCAGGTTGAATATGTGCTTTAGTTTTTTACTCGTCTTGGACTTTGAAAGTATATCAACTCACAGGCTTTGTCTAGCTTGTCTACGCGAAGTGGAATAAGAAACAAGAAGGAACAGTCTTGTTTACAGCATTCCTTCAGCATTTGTTACTTTTATTTTAAGTTTGTGTTTAGTTGTTCCGCTGATCTTTAAAAACTAAAGTTTCAAGAATGTAATCCATGAAAAGATTGATTCGTGACTTGCCATGCTTTATTAAAAATTTTTTTTTTTTGTAAAACCATCATGTTTCCTATGAGTATAATATGTATGTTAAGAACAAGCGAACACATGTGTGCTCTCTTGTCTTCTCAGCAGAAGCAGCTGCTTCTAAAATTAATCATTTTCAAGATTAAAAATATTTTCTAATAAGAGAACAAATAAAATTAATGCCTATACAAAATTCTGTGCGTTTTAGAGAAAAAAGGCACCTGCATCGAATTGATTAATTCATTTCCATCAACTTAAAGATTCATTACTTATTCTCTGCTTATTTTTTGATTAGCACTCGCGGAAATCAATGACTCCTAACTTTTTATCTTCGCTTTTAATTAACAGATATTCTTTTTTTCCCATTCTATCACACAGCTCTTCATCGTCAAGTTCACGTAGTACTCTAACAGACTTGAAATATCTAATGTTATGAGTAATTAATTTTGCTTCCTCTGGTGCTTTTTAATTAATGATAAAAAGCGCAAAAGATGAGAAGCCTTTTTTTCTTTTAGTGCTTTACTACGTTTAATAGATCTTACACCTTTATAAAAACCGTACTATAAAAAATCAGCTACGAAGTTAAATTTGGTTCTTAACTCACTGTTAATGGCGTATAAGAACGTTGTCTTGCTACCTAACACAATTTAATTGAATATTTAGACTAAATAAAGTGTGAGTGAGGTTACATGTTAAAATTTATTGAGTAGGTGCCTTCTGAAAATTAAAATAAAACATTTCCTGTAGAAAATTGTTCTTGATTATTTTTAATGAAGTGTGCTCAGTACGCTTTTTAGTTTTATTTTTAGTTCTTTGAATAAAAAGTGCCTTCAATTGCATTAACTTTTAGTTAGGCATAATAAAGTTGATAAATATTTGTTTACGTTTAAAAAGAATTCTGAAGACATTTTGCGCGCATTTTACTTTTATTATGTTTTAATTTATTTGTATTATTCTTTATCAGTTTTTATGAATCTAGCCGAATATAACGACATATTTAATAATTTATTTGTCAACCCAGTCTTTCTATCTTCTTGGTAAACATAAAATTGTTTCCTTTAACTGTTTGAGATCACGAAAATGATGTTAGTAGACTGAAGCTCAAACAAGGAAATATGGCTCACTAAATGTTTCGTAAGTTCATATGTATACTGAGTAATAATTAGGACCATTTTCCCATAATAATCTAGATGTCCGTTTTCCTCTGCTGCCTTGGTGTGTTTGGCTATGGTATAGTAATTTGAATGTACGACTCCAAAAATTATTTCTCCTTGTCAGGGTGCAGCCCAGTTGGAAGAGTCGCTGCTTAACAACCGGAGAGTTGCGAGCTCAAAACTCGATCCAAATTCCTTTGGACGTCTTGTCTATTGTATCATTCCTGTCCCATGCTGTCGGTGGGAATAAGTGAAAATCCATTTCATTCGAAAGGATTTTTGATTTCACACAAGTGGATGTGACTGATTTTTATATAATACGATTATTATACTTCGTATATTACAAAACATTTTGAAAGTTTCTGCCTTTGATAGCGATTAGCAAACGGAAGTTATTGTCCAATTTGAAAAATAGCTTTGTCTTTTGGTGTGAATTTCGATTTTTCAGGCCACTTTATTCCGCACCCTGACAGGTTGGTTAGTCAAATTTATGCTGCACTGAAGCAACACAAGAAGCTATTGGCGATGATCAGGTATCAATCACGAATGGAAGGATCCGAGGACAACACCTCTTAATTATGAACCACGGTCAGATGACGAAGTCAACACCTGAGCTGGCATCCTACTCTCCAAACTTACCATGCCAACGTGAGGACATTTGAGACCAAGATAAATTTAATATGCCCATGTACATGAAGGTCTTTTGTAAAGAGAGAAGAAAATAATGTGGAGCATCAACTTTAACTATCTGAAACAATCACTTATAAAATTACGTGTTTAACATTGTCTTGATACATGAGAATTCAATTGACGGCCATGGCATTAACCCTCCTGTTGGTATATCTTACCGTCGAAAACTGCCCTGCAGCGGCCAACCTCTGGTTCAAAAACCTCTTGCAAACTGTCACTACTTCTGGGCAAGGGACAAATCGTTTTTCCTACTTGAATCTTCATTCCCCTTGCAGTAAGTAATAAGGTAGTTTTGTCTCGTCATTAGCAAAACTGACCAGATCTATATGGTAGAGATACCTCGTCATTAGACAATTCGTTTTTCCTACTTGGATCTTGATTCCCCTTGCAGTAATAAGGCAGTTTTGTTTCGTCATTAGCAAAACTGACCAAATCTATATGGTAGAGATATCTCGTCATTACCAAAATTGGCCAGATCTAGATGGACGAGATATCTCGTCATTAGCAAAACTGACCAGATCTTGATGGACGAGATATTTCCTCATTAGCAAAATTGACCAGATCTTGATGGCCGATCTATCCCGTTATTAACAAAAGTGACCATACGTAGATGGACGAGATATCTTGTCGAAACGCTTGGAGGGTTAAGTAGGGAGCTTGGGTGGTCAAGTGACCAATAGGGTATACCTGACCGAGCAATCGCAACATTCCTCCAGGGCATACCCAGTGCCTTTCCTTGTGGGGATTTACAGGTACGTATGAATTTTGTGAGTTTGTGAGCTATATAGAGCACAGGGCGAAGTCCTCTAGAATATTTCAAAAGTCTGAAGATGTGGGAGACCTTTTAATTACTCTCCTTAATTCAAGTGTTGATTTCGTCATCTGACCGTGTTTCAAATTGACGAGGTGCTGTGTGTGTCCTCGGATCTTTCCCTTCTCGATTGTTTCTGGACCGTCGCCAATAAGGTCGATTGTCCGAGGACCGTCGCCGTCGTTGTGTTGCTCCAGTGCGACGTTAATTCAACTATTTACCCCCTCTCCTTATATTCAGTATAAGACAGACGGGTAGAGGAGCTGAAAAAGAAACTTGCACGCAACGTAAAAAAATACTTTAGAATAAATACTTATAT
Organism: Meta bourneti; assembly: GCA_933210815.1. Classification (NCBI taxonomy): domain Eukaryota; kingdom Metazoa; phylum Arthropoda; class Arachnida; order Araneae; family Tetragnathidae; genus Meta; species Meta bourneti. The sequence goes on along the minus strand of OW119923.1, from coordinate 84,601,030 downwards.
TATTTGAATTTATTTCTATTCGATGCCACCGACTGCATTAGCTCATAACCATGTTTCGTGGGCGTGGAAACGGCAAACTGAGGAACGTTTTTCAAAGTACGCGATAATAAATCAGGAGCGGAAGTAATCTGATTGTTGGTTGAAAAAGAGAAGATTACAAAACCACCACGAAAATATTTTTCGAATTCTTCAGTTTATTGAATTAAAGCCACTCTGTTCTGCGAAAAACTTTCGATTATTTTCCTCCGGAGAGTAACATTCTTCGGTTAGAACAGAATTTCTGAGTTCTGGAAAAAGAACCAGGCCATTTTGACGCTTAAGATAGGGCACGGGTCTCTTCGCTTTTTGTTGTCACGAAACCAATTCCATCCATAATGTCATTTTTCACTGCCATTATTTTTTAAAATTTAAGACGAATCTAAAAAAATAGTTTTCATAAATGAATCCTCAACATATAAAATTTTAAAAAATATGAATGAAAAACATATAAATGTGATTTAAAAACTGAAAACACATCGATAACTTAGTACAGCCAACTCAATGTGCATTCGAGCATGCACTAAAAATTTTCGTACTGAACAACAAAACCTATTGATCTAATATAATCTCAATATGCAAATATATATTTAAATATATCCTAGTATGCATTAAACTAGTTAGACATGCATATAAATATTCACTTTACGTAAAACATACGTGTTAAACAAAAATTAAAAAATCCAGAGAAAGATTGGTTGGAAATATCTATTCGAAAAAACCAAAACGTGCATTAAAACATCATATACTTAAACTGGCATTTATGAATTCACAAATATAAAGTTCATGACAATAGAAAATACTAAATAGCGTGTATAAATCATGTTCTTAAAATTAATAAAATGAACTGATAGTCAACGAAATGTTCACATTTTACAAGCATTTAGAAAGCATAACTTGTCTATTGAAATGGTAAATCCAAAATAAGCTCATATATTTTATATGTGCTCATTTTTCGCAAACGCACGTGGCACAGAAATGAACGTTATTTGTATGTTGAAGAATGAGAACGGTAGTATGAAATCTACCGTTAAGGTAACCATTCGCCAATTTTGCCGCTTAGTTTAAATAGGCTTGCTTTGAGCCACAGCACTGCAAAGTATTGCTAAAACTGCACGAAAGTACTTGCCACTTAAGCATGTACTTTACATGAGTAATGACATTCTTCAGCAGTCTGATTACAGAAAGCAATAAGAGGAATCTGGAAAATATAAATCAGCTAAGAAAAGAAAATATGAGCGAAAATAGGTTTAACGTCAAAAATGCTTAATCGCATTTGAATCATAGAAGAATATAAAACTAGAGTAAGCAATGGTAACCTTTCTATGTGACCAGGATCATGTGACCAGTAGTAACCGCGTAACCGGATCATGTGACCGCGTAACTAGTAGTAACGTGACCATTATACTACTTTAGAATATTCATAATTTGGTTGGTTTACGGGACGGGAGAAAGTGCTCATCCATTGATTCATTATCTGATTGGTCCACGCGACATAGAGTCTGGCGCTTTCACTATTTTTATCGCCACTCTATAGAAATACACATTCATACATTTATCCTGTCATAATTATATCGCCAAACGAAGCGATAGGATGCCAAATAAGCCAAGTAAGTCAATTTTTCACAAAGCAGTCACGTGACTACTAGTCGACATGTTGGTCACACTTTTTGAAGCTCCTCTCAATAGCAATACTCAGTCAACTCATATTTCAAGTCTATGATTTGAACAAGGGAATGGTATGAAAGTGAAGTGAACCTTAAGAATCTGACTGAATAACATGAATGATATAAGTTTTTTGTCATGTATTTATTGGAAATATGAATTAGCACCAGTAAAAGTATATGAAATGTTTTTTTAAATAATTTTATTTAATGAAATCCACTTATGAATATAGATGCTATATTCATTGTAAATGTATTGAAATAAGATATAAATTGTGAATGACACTTTTCCATCAATGGATATAAGCAGTTAAGAAAGTTTAGCGTACATGTTATGCACGAGTCTGCTAGTTAATATAATAAAACAAGCATTCTCGTGTAGTTCTCCAAAATAATTTAACCGAGTACGTTTTGATTGTATCTTCAACTCTTTTCCCAGATATGTTAAAAGACACGGATACAGAGCAAAGAAATTTACACAAATGGAGATAATTCCGCAGCTTTTCACAGTGAATAATAAATGGATTCATCACTTAGAGTACTGAAAATTAAAAAAATTTTAATTCAGTATTTGATGGTACTTTAATTTATAGATTGTAAATGCAGACTTTAATATACAAATTAAAAAATATAATCTTACAATTTTTCTTCGAGTGACGTTAAATATTCATTAAGTTATTAGACACTCAAAAGATCGAAGTACATTATACCATAAACTTATGAAATAAAGCCCTTACAGTGGTTTATGTATAATTTTATTCAAGAATAATTATTAATTTATCGAAAAGCTGTTTAATGATAGGACTTCATTTTAATTAAATAAGATAATATCCTACTTATAATTAATGAATAATTCACAAAAAATTACAGTGAAATTTACCCTTTAATTTTTACCCCTTTAAAATTTGCCCTATAATTGAATTTAATAATTTATTACTTCATTTTTAGGATGATGTTTACGTTTTATTTTAAATCAGGAAATGAACATTAGTATTTTTATATTTGGCTTATGACGTTTCAAATTATGATTTTTCATTTTATATAGAAAGATTTTTATAATTTTAGAGATTATCAGATTAGTCACTAAAACCAATGTGTCTAAATAGTTTAACAAATTGATTTTTATAAATTTTGACGTATTGGAAAGAAACATGTCTTATGACCAATGCTACATTTTTACAAATTTTGAACAAAGTAAATCAATGGTTTCATATTCATTCTGAAGAGTGCAAGTACTCATGATATCTGCATAAAAAGATTAAGAATGTAGGGATATGGGCAGATAAAATTAATAAGATTTGAATGTTTTTTGTTTTCGCTTTCTCTTGTGTTGGAGGAAACTCGACAATCTTATTAAGTGTTTACGTTCTCACCTTTCAGAGAAATGTAACAAGATACTTTACGAGATTAGTTTCATTGATTTCCATTTTTGTGCGAAGGTAACTTCTATGGTCAGAAGGAAATTCTAAATAAGAGCATCAAGCATGCACTTGATATTATGCCAAAAGGGTAGTAAATTAATATCGCACTGAAGCAACACAACTGGCTATTGGCGACGGTCCGGGATCAATCCCGAAGGGAAAAATCCGAAATTATGTCAAAGGGAAATGTGGTATTTATGTTTAACCCTATGAAATTTGTTTGAAATGTGTGTTTAGGTTTATCTTTGAATGCTGTATAGAAATATAATCAAAACATTTTCAAATTATTTCAATTTTAAAAATAGTTTAATTACATGTCGGTGAAATAAACATGTACGTCTGAAAATTGAAACCGTGAAACTGGTTATAAAGCAGTTGAGCTAAGGCGAGTTTACTTTTTGAACTTTACTAAGCTTAGCCAGAGGAAAGGGCCGCCAAAAGCTTGTTTGGCGATTATCTTTTTGGCCAACTGGTAATCACAGCTGTCGCTTTCGGCACTGAAAGATAAACTCAGAGCCAGAATCTGCACTTAAGAAGCCAATTGTGGAAGAATATTGTTTACGTTTAACCAGTCACTTAATTTAAAAAATAGACTCGTTCCAACTCACGTGATTCAAGAACCAATTCCAAGAGAACCATAACCAATAGAATTTCAATGAATAAAGATTCAGCCAATTAAAACAATCAATAAATAATAAGCATTTTTAAAGCCAGCTGTTTTGATATTTCATAAAAAATTAATTTACTCCGAATTTCTATTTTTGTGCATAGTGTTTTGGTTTAGTATGTTGACTTGACACCGAAGATTCTCAAATCTTTTCGGTTCATAAACTTTAAAATTATTTATTTATATTTTTTTCTCTTTTAAATTTTTCTTCCAAAAGGTGCCCATCAAACTGTAGAATCCTCTCTAGGGGATAGGTATGGGTTTTTTCTTGGTGATATGTATGTGTGTGCATTTCTTATTGATAATCTTAATGATGGTATTCCAGAGTATTCTCAAGCGTACTTAACCAAAATAAAAATGATATTTTTACTAACTGGAATCACTTCTGCTTTAGATTGGTGGCCATTAAGTTCCATAGTATAATGACAGAAAAGTTTTCCGGTTAAACTTCGGTTGACGAATTCCTAGACCAAATATCTTTTAGATGGAAATTTGTATTCAAATATAAATCTATAAATTTATTTTGTAGGTATGCTCAAATGATAGAAGCTTTAGATATTACTTTTAAAGTTTTGTAAATCTAGAAAAGTATAAAATAGTATGCAACTTTTGAAAAACACCATAAATTTTACTCTCTAAAACATTTTGAAATAATTTTTTATGCTTTTCTATCGTACACTTTAATATTAAAATATTAGACATAAATTGCATTTTGAAGTAAGTACGATTGATTATTCTATTGCATTATTCAAAAAATATTATATTGCAGTTACAATTCATTGTAATCTAACTATCTCACAATTCTATCATAAATGGAGATCATAAGAAAATACAAGAGATTTTATTTCACTGAAAACTGCTACATCGGGAATATATGCAGCAAGAATACACCCTAAAGCTCAAGACAGAATATCTTTAATTCCTAAAGAGAAGACAGTTCTTTTTTAAAACTAAATGTTCACGAAATTAACTGCTCTTAATAACGTCAAACTCAGTTTTCTTTTTGAAAATTCCTAAATCAGATGGTTCAAAATTTATCAGTAATTGACTCATGTTGCTGTTGTTTTCGTATTTTCTTGACATGAGAATGACGTTTATTACCTTCTCGCAGAAATTTACGTTGTTAATGTCAAGATTTCGGATAAAGTTTGAAAGTTCGAAACTGAATTAAAAACATTTGAGACACAGAACATTAACTTTGCAGAGATCGAGTATCGATTTTATGTTTGACGCTATTTTGGTGACTCAAATTAACTCCATGTCCTCGCAGTCTTTGCAGTCACTGTTTCTGCTATTTTATGAAAGCAAGTGAGATTATATAAATCCTGTAAAATATTTTCAGCCTTTTGCTATCCTGTTAAAGTTATATTTTGAGGACGTTTTTTTATGACAAATATTCCTGCTAATTGAATTGTTTCGTTCTTAAGAGGAAACTAATTTCAGATTTTCAAATCGAAATTATGTATTGGAAAATATAACTCATTGATTTCTACTCATAAAGATTTGCTTCAGTTCGAAATATAAATTAAATTGCAATTTTTTTTTAATCCTACGCCCGTTCCGGCCTCAGGCCATCAATCGACGAGAAGCCCAATAGAAGTCTGAGGTGATTAAATATAGTCGGAAAACATTATTTATAGTGCAGTGCAACTTGGATAATTCAAAGCTGAAGGGACCACTAAAAAAATTCAAATTATCCAAAACTTCGAATTAAAAAAGTTACATCTTTTAACTTTAATTTCAGGTCCACTGAATGCTTGAAAAGATTATTCTGTCAATAAGTAAATATTTATTCAGAAAGATCATGGTATGAAAGACTTAAACATTATATGTATGTAAACAAAATAAGATTTACATTACGTAAGCTACAGTACTGTGACATCTTAGCACCCAAGAGTCTAGGATGGTGGGCTGCAGACCGGAAGTTTCCTGTTAAGAGTTCTTCACTACTGCGCTTGCGCATGTGAAGAGGATAAAAAACAGTTAGCTCACGGACTCCGTCTAGTTGAGACATCTTCGTAGCAATTCGGATAAAATTTAATATTAAATTAAGCATTTTGTTTCGCGCGTCCATTGTCAACCCATGTTTTGTCTGTAAAAATAAATGTTATTTTTTTTAATGTCCAAAAAAAGTTTGGATTAATTCGTCACAGTACATATTACATGTACTGTAGCTTACTTAACTTTACATGTACTTATAAACTTCGAATTAAGGAAGTTGAACTTCGAATTATCCATGATTTTTTAACATTGATTTAATGAGAAGTTCAAGGGACTAAGAGAAATCTTCGAATTAACGACGATCGTTTTATCTAAGTTGCACTGTATAATTTGAAATTGTATCGTCAGGAATTTTAGGGCATTCCTTGAAGCGGTCTCTAGTCATATCATCCAGTTCTCAAAGGTGATACTTAGCGGTTTTTGCTTCTCCAAATACAATGTAAGTGTCTGTGAGAATGGGATTATAATGTCGTTGAGGTAAATTTCCACTGTGTGATCATTTAAAAAGTCTCTAACACGTGGTATACGTATCGCTGGAAGACATTGGGCTTGGTGGACAATTTAATGTCGAGATACGTAGCGTGGTGATCCGAGCTTGGTCATCTGGACTTGAACCTTGGACAGATCGCCCAACAGGTTTGCCGTATGTTTCCGTTTCTATTTAAAATATCTATCAATTAGGTCGAACCCAGAGTAGAGAAATATAACCAAATGCCAATATTTAGACATTCACGTTTATTTTAACATTAATATGTATATGTATTTACAAAGGATCTGAGACAAAAAGGAGCAGTCCAGCTCATCGCATCACACATTGCGATCTCCCCGTTTCAGAGAGTTTTTTCTTCATCTCTCAAATAAAAAAATCGCTTGTGAGCAGTCGTAACGTCAGTCTCTCCGCATGTTTGTAAACAAAATCGTTTTCGACGGGGAAAGATGGCACCTGCCTTTTCCTGTCATGAGTTCTTCAACGAGGCTCTTGGCCTCAATTGGGGCGAGATCGTTTGCCCATTCTCTGCGTCTTTGTATGTAGTCGTATCCTGTGAGAAATCGAAATCAAGCGATTCCTACAGCTCTAGGCAAGGAACCTGGGATACAAATTTTATTCCTCCATGAACCCTTCCAGTTCTTTATTGTAGACATCTCTTTGAGGATTAAAAATTTAATCGTCCTTATAGACCAGTATATGAGCCTTTTAATGTTACATAGATCCGAAGTTTATGAAGATGCATGAATTTAGGTTGGGACAACTGTGCTCTTAGCCAATTGGTCAGCCTGTTCATTGCCATATATACCAGTGATTTGGGAACCAGTGAAAGGCAACTTTTCCATAACCTTCCCAAGATGACATTATATTGCAATAGATTTTTCACATTATACTTCAATTACAAAAATCAACTGCTTTTTACAAACCCAATCCCATTTGGGAGTGAGTGGAGGTGAATGTGAAGACATTGTCAAATGATGTGAAATTTGTGTTATTTGCAAAAAAATATTATCCGGTTTCAAGCGGTTTTTACGTTATATTTAGCTATACTGCAGATAACTTTTCAAGCCTGAATCAGATGTATTGTAGAAGATTTGGTACTTAGAAAAATCAGTTAAACTATATATACTTTGTAAATTTGATAGCATTAATTTTCCAGAAAATATTGTCCAATTTGAAAAACATTAGCATAATCGGTGTGCTATGCTCAAGTTTTCTACACTATAGTGATTCCATGAGAAACCTGTTGATTTTTTTGACCCACCCTACTGTATAATAAAATTTAACGGCTTCTGCATCTTTACTCAAGTATATCCGTACATTCGTAGGTAAAGGGCCAATATCCAAATTCGCTGATTTTAAGTTATGGCCACAAATCACTTCAAGATAGTAAAAATTATAATAGAAAAAGTGCGTGAGTGCCCCTATAAATAAGTTATAAAATAACCAACCAAAACACTGGAAAGTACTTTTTCTCAATGTATTAAAAACTAAGAAAATAAAAATCAGTTAATCAGATCAAAGCAAAAGTCGCAAAATTGACTTTGACCCTTTTTCTACCAAAATTCAGATATTATGATAGAACTTGCATTATCAAAAATTAGAAATAATTACTGTTTCTGTAGAAAATTATCGATTATTGGAAACGCTGTTTTGACAAACAATTTGAGAATAAGTTTCTTAAAAATAAAAGGTATGTCTGCATTATGCCTTCAAAATTAATGGCAAATTGTATACAAGCAAATCACAAGACAATGGTAAACTGCATCAGACTATTATGAAATCTGATTAGTGGTGCGATGACACGTGTACATAACGTCAAAAAGTGAGCCAGTAAAATAGCTTATTGAAAAACATTTAGGCTCGGATTTGTAGCAGGAAATATTGTGGGATATATAGTGATTTGAATAGAATAGTATACAGAAAGGGATTAAAATTATGCAAAAATGAATCTGCAATTCGCTGTGGACTCTACACGTTATGACGTCATCATTCACAAGAATAAGATGCATAATATCGACACGAAGTTTTCTATTTCTTACTGTTATTAAATAAACAAATAAAATATCAAACTCAAAAAGATATTTTTGTTAACCAAATCTGATAACTTTAGAATCAAGTTAAAAAAATTACTTTCCTATTGTTCTATTTCAGTGGCTTACAACGAGGAAAAGTCTTTTTGTTGTTTTCAAATCATTTTAAGACTTTCTTATTCACTAGAACTCTTTAGCATTTTATAAGTCGTAACCCTGAATTATGCATATTTATAGGTCCTCTAAAATTAACATATTTCAATAAGACGTCCCACATCGCAAATATACCTTAAAAATATATTACCGAGACTGCACGGAACTAAATTGGTTAAAACCTAATACTCCAAAGCCTAATCGCGATATACTTAGTTACATAAACAGTTCACTTTGCTACAGAAAGTAAATATTTCAAAGCATACAAATGTTCTCTAAATAATGCTTCAATTTATTCTGTGTTGCTGTGTATGATGATATAATATAGATTTAATATAGTTTATAATATAGCTGTAAATAGCACTGTATTGCTGGCATAAATTGGCAAATTAATAAAACTTTAATCGTATTCTGTTACAATTATACCTCTAAAATACTTATTTTAAATTTACAGATAAATATAAATAACAGTACTTTGTTATTTGTTGAAATCAATATCAATTATGCTTTTAATTCATTCGTGTTTAACTTTGATGCATGATGCTTGCATTAGCTCATAGAATATAACGAGATAAAATGTAACAACATTATATTTTACACTGGCAATTTCTTCATCGTACCAAAATATTTTCATTAAACGTGTTTTCTTTGTCGAATGGCGACGCAAGCTTCTTTATATATTTTCTAATTAGTAGTTTGTTTTTTGTTTATCCTGTATGCTATTCTCTTTTAGTAACATTTATTGTGTAAAAATTTCAACTTTCTTTGTTTATCTTGCAATAAATAGTTATACACCATACTTGAGATCATGAAATAGCAGCTTTTCAACACACATTATAGGTTAAAAATTGTGCAATAATTATGTGCTGCAATCGTAGTTCCTTGTTATTTATTTGGAGTAAAGCAGTTCAAAAATGCATAAAGTTTTGTTATTATCCAAAATATTTAATGACTATCGTTATTATTGTATTCTGCTGCAATTTTAGTAGTATACCCTATTTAGTTTTATTTAACTATCTGTAACAAAGAACATAATTGATTTATACTGTGGTAATAACTATTATTAAATGCAGAATGCGGTGTTTATACAGGATAACTTCTTCAAATTGAAAACAAACGTACATACCAATTTATATTAATATTATTGGTATTTTTACATAAAATAAAAGTTGGTTTTTAAAATAAATGTTCAGATAAATGAAATTTTAATGAGATATTTCTAGCGTTGTGTTGTAAACTATATATAAAGCAGAATTGGTGTCTGTCTGTTCTCGATACAAATCTACACCGTCTGACCAATCCACACCAAATTTAGTACGCTCATTCTTTAGAATCCTGCGGGAAACGTAGGCTATATATTAACCCCCGTTCTATTTGTCCTAGGTCTGCAGATGGAGATAAAAACTATTCGAAATCCAAATAGGAATAACTGAGTATCCTTACTATCACAGTGAACAATTCACATTTTTTACACTCATTCTTTAGACTACTGCGGGACAGCAGTCTAGATATTAATTCCAGTTTAATTTGTCTTGGGTCTGCAGATGGGTCTAAAAACAATGCGAAAACCCCAAAGTTATAACATTGAGTAATATTACGATGAATTACAAATAATTGAACTCGAGCAACGCCGGGTAATTCAGCTAGTATACTATAAAAATGCAAATCTAAAGTATAGATTCAAAATATTTATACATTTTTGTTTCGATAAATTCATGTTTCACACTATGAACTAAAAATCCCTGAGTTAAATGTTCTTCACTTTTACTCTTTTCAGATAAGTTAAATTTCAACTCAAATATAAAATTATTTAAATCCAAACTCGAGCAGAAATAGCAAATGATATTTCGATTGATTCAATTTGGATGCACAAAGCCAATTCCACTTGCAATCGTATTTATTTAAAACGCTGTTCTCTGAAAGCCAAAATCCTTACGATTTTGTGGACACCTAAGAACTAAATTGTTCTTTTCTTATCGAAACAATGTTACTGTTTTTAAAAGTCAAAAAATGTGCTAAAACCGACAGCGTTATGCATCTCACTTTTTAGAAGCGGCTTAAAGTAAAGTTGTAAGCTCATTTTTTCTTCTAAAAATATCTACATTCAATTTCTTTTAAACAGATATTTCCTTAGAAATAGGTTTTCTACATGCTTCCGCATCTTTTATAAGTACTTTTACTCTTGCGTTTTTTTTCAAAGTTAAAGGTTTTATAACGAGATGTATTTTAAGTCTCAATGTAAGTAAAGGAATATAATGTGAACCATTTTCTCGTGTTTCCCTTCTATTGCATCAAAATTTAGGTATTCTATTGTACTAGAATAAAATATTTTGGACTATTCTTTTCAGAGCAGTTTGCAGTTTAAATTTTCGTTTCTATAGTAGGAAATTGTTTCTATGCCAGCATATATTCATTCATATAACCATATATATTTTCTTGACCAGCATGGTATACTAAAAACAGAATTAAAAGGTCGTCACAATTGTTTCGTATAACATTTTTTATTCTTTAAAAAATGTTATGCCGATTGTGTTCATTGAAATTTACGAAATTGCATTAAAAGTCAAGTATAATCTCAGATTTCGGTTACCTTAATTACTGCACTATATTAGAATCTTTAAAATGCACGATACTACTATCTGTGTGGAATTTTCAGTGTAACCAAACAAACCAGATGGTCTGTGGAGATTTTACCTCTGCTGTCCAAATATCCTCTCGCCTGATTCATATCGTAGTTTGCATTAAAATTGTGTTTATCATTGTTCTGGCAACGTTTGGCATTTAATCTAGATTGTGTTAGCCAATCAACTATCATACCTTAATTCAGAATTTATTCTTTGGAATTTTTATTGGCGAATGCTAAAATTGTATTCGAAAAGCAAGCCAACTGACATCACATTCAGAATACGTACAGGAAACATGCCCCACTACAGAAACAGCAATGCCACTTATATTTAACTTGAGAGAAAATGCCTCTCATAAAATACTGCAAAGAAACAAGCAGGCAAGATTATAAGGTTAAGTGAATCAGCTTATCGTTAAGTTCATTGCAAAAACATTGTGGACGGTATGAAGCCGTTAGTTTCAAGATTAACAAAAGTCGTCTGGTCGTGGTAATTGTTTTGGCTGTCTTGCATTGAATTGTCATGGTTGTGTCTTCATTTTCGTTTTAAATGATATTCCAATTACTAATGCATTATAATTTCCGCACATGCTCCGTCTATTTCATTAGAAAGGCGATGTTCTCTTCTTCTTGAAGTCATGACCATATCGTCCATTGCTCATTGAAAAACTTTTTAAAATATTTTTTCTTAAGGGCCGAATTCAATTTCGCCTGATCCACTTTGCTCGTGTTCGAAAATCTTATTTGAGTATAATTAACTCATTTAAATTTTTTTCCAGGTGATCATGCTTTCTAAATAAAAATAAAAGATAAAATGAGTTGAGAGAATACTTTTATTTTCTATTTACTTGAAAACTTTATGATTACCTCCTGAAACAAAGCACTAGCGGCATTCTGCATTCCGTATCAATAACTCCATTCCACCTGAACAGTTAGAAAAATCAAAACCCTTCAAAAGTCCACTCGTTCCACAATTAATATTCTCCTCCAGCAAGATAAACGCAGCGCGCAGAGCGAAATAGTTCTTCACAACCCTCATTCCATAATCACTGGCTAATTACTCGGAATTCAATCGGATTTCCTGGTTAGTCCAGAATGTGTTAATGAAAGACCACGAATAGCTGGAGACAGGAACACTCCTCCAGAACCGAGACTTCTGGCTGGCCATTAACGGTAACAGTCTCGGTCACGTCCGTTCGCCATTCCAACAAAAGGCTTTATGGCAATTTCGTACTCGCCGTCTGGCTTTTCGGAAATTGGAACATTGAGTAAATGTTTGAACACAAAATGAAATACGAAAGCTGAGGGATAAAACAAAAATGGCGAAAGGAGTGATGTGTGTGGGGGGACGGTTTCCTAATAAGATATTAAACACTAGATGTGTTCTTTGCTAGAACTCCGGAGGGGGAATTTAAAAGTTCTTGACTACTTTAAGTCCTTGTGTGATCCACGTAATCTTTCCTCCACCAGGAAGATTGCAGGTAGGTGGCGCGGATAACACTCAGGATATTGGTTCGCGGAGAGTATATCTCTGAAGTCTGACATTACTCGGAAGCCGGCTGAAGAGATTTCGATTCTGAGGATCTGGAACGGAATATGGGATTGGGATATTTTTTTGTCGTCAAGTCTTTGGAAGTTTAAATTTTTTTCAGCGTTGATGTCATCAAGCGGTTGCATTTTTGTAGCTCACGTTATTTTCGTATCCTGTGACATTTAAAAATGGGAATTTTCTTCGAGCAATTTTATCGAAATCAAATATATACCTGCCAACCTCAGAGGAAAAAATTCCGGAAAATAGTTACCGTATACAAACGAAATTGACGTCCAATACTAATACGTAAGAAACTACTCTTTTAATCCTCTTGGTTGTTTTCTGTTTGCGCTATAAAACCCAAACCAACCAACTTGGTGATTATCTTCCCTTTGAAAACTGCTCTGTAGTACCCAGTCGCTGATGCAAAAACCTGTTCACTAGTTCTGAGCAAGACAATTTGCTTTTTCTACTTGGATCTTCATTCCTCTTGTAGTATAGGGCATTGTTTTCTTGACAAGGTACCTAGTCATTAGCAAAACTGACCAGATCTAAATGGACGAGATATCTCGTCGAAACACTTTGAGAGTTAAATAGTGACCAATAGAGTATACCTGACCAAGTAATCGCGACATTCCGCCCGTGTTAATTCTTATGAGGATTTACTGGTTTAATGGTCGTCCTTGGGAGTCGATCAGATCTTGGATGACAAAGTTCATCGAAACACTGGGAGGGTGCACTCTCTATATTAGTTTTATTAATTCCAGCAAAATAAAACGATTGTTATACACAGCATTTTTTGGAACTCTTAATTTCTACTAAAATGAAAACTCCGAAAAAATAATTTTTGAAATTAAAATAATCATAAGCTATAAATACGCGATAGTTGCCCCAAAAAAAGTGCTTTGAGAAAGCAGTTGATGGGAAGTAACCTGCTATCTGGGGCCGTTATCCTCTGCTTGGCTGAAATTCGTATTTGGCGTAGTTGATTTGGCAACGTTTTAAAGGAAAACAATGTCTAATATACTCAAAAATAACTCAAAGTATTTTTTGCATTGGTATATTTGTGCGGTATTTTTGTGGAACCTTTGAACGAACCCCTTAAATACTTTAGTGTGAAATGATCTGACGAAGAAGTTTTTAACTTAAAAGTTTTAGTTTTCAAATCTAATGCTCAAGAAACCTGTTATGGGAATATTATTAGTAAAACTTCGATTTTGATTTGAAATAGTCCAAAATGCATGGTTGTAAAAATTTTCTTGAAATGTATCATCAAATCAAAGAATAATGTAGTCACTTTTTTACATTTTTACAGAGATAAGTTTATATATATATATGTTATCACTCAATATCAAATTGGAACGATTTATTTTTTCCAGGATAACAATCTTTTTATCTATTTTATACGGATCTTCACGGATTTCTCTCTCCAATAAAATAGTTTTATAGCTGGGAAACGTTTTTTATTTCCTGACAAATCAAAGAACTGAGTTTTAGAACTGTCTGCTTGTTATAGATAGCTCCCATTCTGTAATGGTACTTTATTTTATTCTTTTTATTCGATACAGAAATTGGTTAAATGAAATAGGTGAGTTTTTAAGTAAGAAGTATATAGGAGGTTATAGATATTTCTTTTCTAACATCTAATAAAACTGTTCACGGAAATACATCCTTAAATTCACCATGTCTTTCATAAAACGTACATATAAAGGGCTATTTTTTCAAAGTGTAGAACCATCCAAAAAGATTTTTCAACTAGAAATTTCTTTATTGTTTATACCTATTGATGAGTGTTGGAACTCACATTTCATATCCTATTTTAATACATTTATAATGAATATAAGCATATACCCTTAAGTAAAATAAAATTAATCGCAAATATTAAGGTACATTTCGTGTACTTATTGGCGTTAATTCTTATTCCGATTAGAGTGCATGGCAAATGACTGTGTGGTAATATGATTGAAGTGAAAGTGTACCTCACGGTCCTTTTACCACAATTAGCTTCTGAAATTAGCATAATTAGCAATTCATTTCCATTGACCACATTCACTTGTTAAAAGGCGATTCAATATTTTTCATCTCAGAAAACGAATTTCCACGAGTTCACTCACATTTCCTTTTCTTTTCTGTTCTGATTTTTACCTTTCAGTTTTTCATTGCCTTCTGAAATCAGTCTGCTAAAGAACATTCTTAGAGTGATTGTTATTGTTAGGTTAGGTTTTTATGGCGCAAGGACTTGGTCATGCTATGCCAGACATAAGATATACAATATCAAGTAATAGACACACACAATGAAAGTTTTACTGACACAGAAGAGAGAAATACACCTAGGGAGGAATCGTACCGGAAAGGAATCGAACGTGCAGCAATACAACTCGCACAGGGGTGGTGCACAACTCGCAGGCATTCGTGGTTCAGTGGCCATACCCACTGAGCCACTGACTGTTCTTTGGCTTTCGCTTTGAAGAGGCTTCTCAAGAAAAATGATTCATCGCTCAGCAAACCTCAAATATTTTATTCTTGCTGTAATGATAATTAAAGCCTCCCGGAAACAAAACCACTCCAAATTGTCTCAGTCACCCTTCTCATCTTGCTCCACATAGCTTTCAAATGTAATCGTTTCTAAAAATGCGTTCAATTTTCTCATTTCGTGAACGAAAATCTTACATATTTTCAAGTTTGGCTAACAGATCCCTCAGAAAATGAAAGGAATCGTTCTTATTTTGCCAAACCTATTTGAGTAAATTTTAACCCTCCCTTGTGGTTGACGAGGTATCTCTCGTCATGAGCATTAACCAGATCTTGATGGACGAGATATCTCGTCATTAAAAAAATGCTGACCAGATCTTGATTGTCATCATATAAAAACATCTGCATTATCTTGATGACGAGATACCTCGTCATTAGCAAAATTGGTCAGGTCTTGATGGACGAGATATCTCGTCGAAACCACTTGGAGGCTTAATAAACCCCCAAAACGGAATGCAATAAAGGCGGTCATTATAGTTTACAGCTCACAGTCTGCAAAGCCAGAAAAATCCGAAATCGAAATTCGAAAAATTCAGGCCTCTTTAACGACATTCAACGACCCTCCTCTTTTTCATAATATTCTATTCTCGCGATAATGATAATTAATGCCCCCACCCGAAACAAAAGCACTTCAAATTATCTACCACTCTTCCCCTTTTGCTTCGCATAGCTTTCAAATTTTCTCATCTCTAAAACCATATGTCATTTTCTCATTCCGAAAGCAAAATTCTAACAAATATATTTTTATATATGACTAACAGATCCCTGAGAAGATTATAGGAATCGTTCCTAATTTGCCAAACTTATTTGAGTAGATTTTAACCTTCCTGTTGGTTGTCTCGATGAGGTATCCCTCGTCACTTGCAAAACTAACCAAGTATTTGATGGACGAGATGTCTCATCAAAAAATGATCAGATCTTGGATCTCGTCATCATAAAAAAAAAATCGCCAGCATCTTGATGACGCGATATCTCGTCATTAATAAAATTGGTCAGGTCTTGATGGACGAGATATCTCGTCGAAACCACTTGGAGGCTTAATAAACCCCAAAACGGAATGCGATAAATGCGCTCATTATATTTTACAGCTCACAGTCTGCAAAGCCAGAAAAATCCGAAATCGAAATTCGAAAAATTCAGGTCTCTTTAAAGATATTCAACGACCCTCCTCTTTTTCATAATATTCTATTCTCGCGATAATGATAATTAATGCCCCCACCCGAAACAAAAGCACTTCAAATTATCTACCACTCTTCCCCTTTTGCTTCGCGTAGCTTTCAAATTTTCTCATTTCTAAAACCATATGCCATTTTCTCATTCCGAAAGTAAAATTCTAACAAATATATTTTTATATATGACTAACAGATCCCTGAGAAGATTATAGGAATCGTTCCTAATTTGCCAAACTTATTTGAGTAGATTTTAACCTTCCTGTTGGTTGTCTCGATGAGGTATCCCTCGTCACTTGTAAAACTAACCAAGTATTTGATGGACGAGATGTCTCATCAAAAAATTATCAGATCTTGGATCTCGTCATCATAAAAGAATCGCCAGCATCTTGATGACGCGATATCTCGTCATTAGTAAAATTGGTCAGGTCTTGATGGACGAGATATCTCGTCCAAACCACATGAGGATTAATAAACCCCTAAAACTGGATGCTCATTATAGTTCACAGCTCTCGAAAAGGCATTGCTGTCTCAAATTAAAACCAAACCAATGTCGCATTAAATTCCAAAAGCCCAGACGAAAAACTGCCCTTTGGCTTTCGCTTTGAAGAGGCACTTCTCAAGAAAAATGATACATCGCTCAACAACCCTCCTCTTTTTTAAAGTATTTCATTCTCGCGATAATGATAATTAATTCCCGCCGGAAACAAACCCACTTCAAATTATCTCCCAGTCACTCTTCCCCTTATTCTCCGCGTAGCTTTCAAATTCAGTCGATGTCGTTACGTCTCTCTCCTGAACGGAAATTTTTAACCAGAATAATAAAAGGATTAGGATCAGAAAGAAACGGAATCGCTTTGTTTGATAACGCTTCAAACAAACGAACCTTTTTAAGGGGGATTAGGCTTTGTTGAAGCTATTAGAGGATGTCTTTTCCTTTTAAAGGACCCCTAAGTGAGAAGTTGATTTTCACAGTGGCATAAGTCCCGTGGTTGGACCCGCGTCCGATTTAAGGTTTTGCCGGAATCGTTTTGCCGCACTTGAGCGAGCCACAAACTGTCTTGGTAGTCGGTGTAAAACCCCACTTAACTAGGATCGCTGTTGCAACTTGTTCGGGTTTTGATACAAAATGTTACAATGATTCTTTGCGGTGTATCTTTTCTGTTTTGTTTAACGCACTCCAGACCTCGAGAGGGTGGTTTAGTTTCCTTAAGCCGCCATCACGAGAATCAGATAACTATTCTTTGATAATCAGTTTCAGTGGAGTATTTTATTTATATGCTACATTAATATTTTTGGAGTTAAATGTTTAATGTTTTCCCAATTGCTTTCAAGCGGTAAATTGGTACCTTCCATTGGGAGATTCTAACACCAGTGCGGTACTCTCATACCTAGTTCCCTGAGACATTGCACCAGTTTAATCCTCTGAGCGTCGCGAGATTACGAGTAGTGTAGTATTGCATATTATTTTATTCCACAACACACATAAGACTAAATAACCACATCTTTCTAAGGAATCCATGGATCTTTTTAACCTTTAGAAAGGTTCTGTTAGTCATTTCGTTATAATATAATTTTTTATTTTGAACGATTATATTGGTTCTTTCCTTGGAATAGAATCATTTGTAACAATTTTATTGACCCATTCTGTAGAATATAATCAGTTGGGAAGATTCTATTGCCTTTGCTTAGAATAGAATCCTTTGGAAAGATGCTATTACTACTTTATTGCTTTTACATTTATTTAGTATTGTTTTTACCGCAGGACACACTTAATGACTAAATAATCACATCTTTCTAGAGAATCCATGGATTCTTTCACCTTTAGAGAAAGGTTCGATTGGTCCTTTCCTTATAATATAATTTTTCTTTGGGACGACTCTGCTGGTCCTTTCCTTGGAAAAGAATCCTTTGGAACGATTATATTAGCCCATTCTGTAGAATAGAATCCTTTGGAACGATTCTATTGGCCCATTCTGTAGAATAGAATCTGTTGGAATGATTATCACTCCTTTCCTTAGAACTGAATTTATTTGGAAATATTTCATTGCTCATTTCCTTAGAATAAAATCCTTTGGAAAGATTCCATTGGTCAAGATCAAAATTGGTTAGAATTCAGGCAGAGAAGACTGGTGTAATTATGCGTGAGAACCCCCTCAGAGGGTCCCAAACTGAGATAAGCTCGAAGAAATAATACGACTGGTATCCACATTCATTTAAATCTCTTAGAGGACGTATATGTATATTACATTGAAGTCAATAACACAGGAATTTTAAAGATGCAAAGCTCACTTCCAAATATCAATAATATAAGTATATAGTATATTTTACTCCTAATAGCGTAAGATATATTTTACTTTTGTATAGCAAAGCTAAGAACTACGTAAAATACGAGGAGTGTTCAAATGAAAAGGTACGAAACGTCGTAAAAACCAAACCGGTTGAAATTTGAATATTCCGCTTTGGGATAACGTAGTGAGACATCTAAGGAAGCGAATGCACGAGTACCGGCGTGGCTGTGCGCATGCGCGGGCGCCCGCACATGACACAGAAGAGAAGCATGCAGTTGTGTGTTCCGTCCAATTGACGCGGCAGTGCGTGTGAGGACATCATGGCGTTCACATTGCAAAATTCGACGATTGAGGAGCAGCGAGGTGTTATCAGATTTCTGATTGCGGAAGGTGTTAAACCGGTAGGTGAGACACTCCGTAGCCTACGCAAGTCCATCAAGAGCAAACGGCCTGGGCTGCTCACGGAGGGAGTGATTCTGCTCCACGATGACGCGCGTCCACACGTCTCCAGGGTCACACAAAGTGTACTGGCCAAGTTCAAGAGGAAGCAGCTTGAGCATCCGCCCTGCAGCCCGGACATATCGCCCTACAACTTCCATCTGTTTTGTCCGCTAAAAAACATCTCAAAGGGAAGCGCTTCAACTCAGACGACGAACTGAAGGACACAGTGGAGGACTGGCTCTTGTCACAGCCACAGGAATTCTGGGAACAGGGAATCCTTCGGCTCGTGAAACAGTAGGATAGCTGTGCTCAGTCCTCTGGTGATTACTTTTGAATAAAGACTTCAATTACACCCACAGTGTCGTTTCGTACCTTTTCATTTGAACACCCCTAGTATTTTGCAAAAGTATTTCGCACAATATTAATATAACTATTGCCAATATGACCTGACGTGAGCTAATAGGAAACAGACGGGCTTACGTCATAACTGCACGTGATCCAATACAAAATAAGAAAAACTTACATCGCTGTGTTCATAAGAAATTGGAAGGGGTCAAGCAACCACAATAATTGGCTATGGAATGAGTGAACCAGCTGACATTGGTCAGAGCAATGATTATGAAGCTGGGTTTTTATGGGGTGGAGCTGGCAAGAAGAGAGACTAAAATTTAATTCGAGAGTGTAAATAAAAGTCCCAATACCAAAAGATTTATACAGATAAGGAAACAAAATACGCTTAGGGCTACCATTATCTCTTTCAACTATTTTCAAACAACTGACTCTTACTAAACACCCTAAACACATCGCTTAGTTCCCACCGTAAAAGCATCCATTTCTATAAATCAGTCGCGTGTCTTAACCCTTACTTCCCGTAACATCACTTTCCTTCTACCCTCTTAAAAAAGCACTCTTAAAAAATCCTGCGTACAGCATCGCTTTTACGGAGTCTAAGAAAGACGAGAATCCGTACACAAATGTAGACAAACTTCTCCGGGTCTGCTTGGGGGCTGGCCAAGTGATCTGAAACTGTCGGGAAAATTGACACGCAGGCGAGTAGTCTAAACGTTCGTTGTCAATCTTCCGAAAGAGACACGATAGCTATTTTTCTCTGAAGTTTAACCGTGCTGTTGTTTTATTTAGTTTCCTCTTGATGTTTTTATTGTTCCCGTTCCCTTTTGCTTTTTTAGGGAATTTGAACTTAAATGTATAGAAAAGGAAAGATTCTTTTCGAAGTTTGAAAATAAATCTCACTGTCTGATCGATTAAGGAGACTTTAACCCTGCCAAGTAGTTTCGACCATACATCTCGTTTATCAAGATCTGACCAATTTTGCTAATGACATCTCGTAGTCAAGATATTGCCGACTTTTTATGATGACGGGATCAAGATCTGGTCAGTTCTTTTTCAAATGACGCGATATCTCCTCTATGAAGATCTGGTCCGTTGTGCTGATGACGAGATACCTACCTCGTCGAGGCCACCACCTGTAGGATTAAGAGGGCAGTTCTTAATAAGGTTTCAAATATTTCTTAAAAATATAATTAAAATTTATTACAATTTTAAGGTGTAGTTTCATTAAATAAAACTAGTGTTTCGCTTTTCGAACTAATGCATCGACTATTTAAAAATTTGTATTTTGCAGTATCAATGGACTATGTTTAAGTACTTCACTTGCGTTATAATTTTGTACATTTAATACAAAAATAGTGTTCGAAAGCAGTCTTGCTCCTGATGGTAACACTTTATTTCATTTTAACAAAATAATTATTTATTTTTAAGCTTCGGTAGATAGGGAAGCAGTTAATTAACGTCTCACTAGAGCAACACAACGGGCTATTGTCAACGGTCCGAGACAACGCCTTGTAATTTTGAACCACGGTCAGATGACGAGAGCAATACCTGAGCTGGCACCCCACTCTACAAACTTCCACACCACGTCAACGTGAGGACATTTAAGGCCACGACAGATTTAACTTGCAGCAGCCCTCATGTACCATTTTAAACTTCCGAAAACAAAATGTATAGTATATTGTTAAATAATCTTTACACGTTTACAAAAAAAGAAGGAAAGGGTAACAATCTACTCTAACAAATTAATTTGAAGAACTCCTATCTAAGCTTGGTATCCTATTGAAACAAAGTAATCGGGAACCTTACTTAAGAGTTTTTAACCACTTAACGCATTTACCCGTGTCTGACGCAGACGAAAGTTACCGGCAAATTTGCACAAGCCCGTGTCTCACACGGGCGCTCTTGTATCTCGCGTTATTTTATTTCTAATGCCCCCCACAACTGAAATTGCAAAAAAAAAAACTTACACTATACCTAGATATTCATTTTCTGTCAAAAAAAAAACTCGATCATTTTTTACCAGTTTTTCCGAAAAAAACTCGTGCTTTAAGTGGTTAATAATTACCCAATATTTAATTGTTAAAAATTTTAATTGCATGTACGTACCTTACAAAATACCGAATTCCGAACTATTCGCATAAAGAATATATTCGGAAAGTTCGAACTATTCGTATAACAGTGAAAAATTGAAACCTAACGCGTCAATAAAGAAAAGAAATGTAGCGTATGTAAATTAATGGGTTTCTTTGTTCATAAATTCACGAAGGAGACAGCACATTTTCGCAAGAACTCAGTTGAAAGCAAACTTCGTTTTCAACACTTTGTTTTGTCTAATGATCTTGTCATTAATCAGCTTTTATTGCCTTTGCTCGAGTCTCGTAGTTACAACAGTAGAAGTGTAATAAATTACAAATTAATGATGTGGACAAAAATTATCGCTGTTGACTTTGAATGTGAGACAAAATAGTAGACTATTCTTATGAAAGTGGAACTCCTAAGGAGTTAGCATCATTTGACACATTTGCGATACTGATATAGTTTAGTTTTCAATTCTCGGAAGTACAAAAGTAGCATTTCACAAAATCAAAGTCCTTTCTTTTAGTGGACTGTTGTTTAGAATACTGTCGAAACTTTACGTATTTTCATCAACGTACCCTAACTAGGCAAGTAACGGAACGTAAAAATAAAAATCTTTTTCATTTACAAATCCCTCGCTATTTACTGCATCGCAAAATTAAAATTTTGTATAAAATCTGTTTAAAGTATAGTAAACGCATGGTAAAGATTTGTTAGTAAATTTTCATGGCTTCAGACCAATTATCTGAAACATTTAATCCTCATAGCTTCACAAGATTTCCGAGTAGCGTAGTATAACTTTTGCCTCAAAACACACATGACTAAATAACCACATCTATTGGTTGAAAGATTCCTAGAAAATATTTTATTGGTCAAGAAAGCCAAAACTGGTTAGAAGGAGTGCATGGAAAACTTCGAGTTGCAGAACGGATATATACCTCAGAAGTTTCATTTTAATCCTAAATATACTTCAATTTATATATGGTTAAAATGTGCAGTTAAAAATATGTAAAAACCACATACACACAAGCTTTTGCTAAATATTCATTATTTTTCATTTGTTACTTTTATAATTACTTTCAATCCATTTAGCCTATAAGATTGCATGAACTTTACTTTAGAATGTTTCTTATTCATTCCAATCAATACGAAGAACCGATTTACATCAAATGTATTTGAATATCTTCCATCTGAAAGATTTTAGCTGATTGAAAACTTTACTTTAAGTAATGACAACGACGCATTTGGTTCATTAAAATTATTAAAAACCTTAAATCAGGCACTGAGGGTTCATGAATATAACTTCTTCAAATGTAGATACTTTTTATCTTTGCTGCTGACGGTATAATTTAAAAAGTTCTTATGCACCATACTAGATTTCTTATCAACAGCGATCGAAACTTTTAAATTTGGATACTAATAATGAAACTGAATTCTAATATATTAATTGCAAAATATATTTATATATTACTGTATGTAAAACACAACATGCGATTTTCTTGATTTTTCCATTTATTCAGTTTCAAAGCAATTTATTATGTGATCTTCACAAAATAGTCAATATCTGTTAAATAAAGTAAAATCTTATAAGTAATACGCATTTTAATTATGAAAGCTGGTTTGCTTATTTCATATAACATCATATCTAACCTTTTTGAAATAAAACACGGAACTCGAAATCTTTTTTCATTGAACAAGCAAGATTATTAAACTAAGGTCCCCCGCAATTTTATTATTGGACTCTGGCTTCCCAAACAGTAAGAATAAATATTACAAATAACAGATAATATGATTAATGAAATGAATAAAATAAATTATTCTGATAACATACATATATGCTTATGGAACGATGACTGTTTTACTTGGCCTTTCTGTATGATTTCCCTAAATGGCCCCACTGTTTGAGCATCGTAAAAAGAAAAGGTTAGTTTCCCTCCTCTACATTCATTGTTTCCAGTTTCAGATCATTTTTCCAAGTTAGCTCCTTTATGGGATGAGGAGATATAAATTTTGCACTATAATTTTTTCTTAATAAGATTCTAAAAAATAATATTATCACTGATTGACAGCTCTATTGGAACGAGACCCCTAATGGCTTTCAAGTCAAAACATTGAAACCTCAACACCCAAATTACTTTTTGCATCATATCCTTTTCCTCTAACTGGTTATGATACTTTCATCACTTTAAACTCAAAAGCACACCACACTCTCCCTTTGGAGTGCTAGCAGATGCAGAACATTACCTATTTTTTAGTGTATATTAACTAACAAATACCATTTAACTAAATCATCACCTTCAAGCAAAATCCAATGGACAACAAATGCTAACATAAATCCATATTATTATACAATATTAAAAACTTCTCTAATATTTCTTCAGAATTCGAGAACATCTCTCTCTTAACTATCATGTAATCTTACCCTCCCTCTTCCTATAAATACTCGTTGCCGTTCAAAATTGTAAATGTTGCTGTGGATCTCTGCTTTGAAGTGGGGGAATTATTTCTCAATTTTTAATCTTGCTTTCTGTTCATTCTTTACCTTAAATTAAGCTGGACCAGGACCTGTTGATCCTGTAAATGGAATGCGTCCTTTCCCTTTCTGGTGCTCTAAACATTTTAGTGAGTCGGTGAACGTAATTTATGAATTGTATTGTTTCTCATTAGAGGCCAGTGAGTTGTTTTCAAGCTTTTATGCTTGGTGGTCCAATTCGTTCAGAGCTCTATGGGATCTAGGAAGGCCCGTACGGAGACTTCTAAGCAATTAAGGCTCAGTTAGTCTGAAAATAGCTTAAGCGAAAACCATCAGGTCGAAACTACCTATTTCTTGAAATAAAACCTCCTATACAAATGGACACTTTTCTTACTAAGCAATGTGTTTTACTCCAAGCGAAAATTGAAAGATATCCATTCAAATTCTATTCTCACCGAAGTCACGGTATCATTTAGTATTCTCAAAATGCTGCTCAAGAAAAGCTGTGCTAATATCAAAAGAATTCCAGAATAATGTACGAATATTTTCTGGTTGATTACATCTTATTTTTGGACAACCTAAATCGGGTTTTTCCTCGAAAGTTTATCCTCGATTCCAGATGGTACCGGAAGGAGAGAGTTTATCAAAATGGAAGTAGGTAGGTAGGTGAATTTGCATCTCACGGGAGCAACACAACGGGCTATTGCCAATTGTCCGGGATCAACCCGAACTAAAAGATCCATATTAAAATGGAGAACGTAAAAAAAAGAAACAATCATCCCATTGGCTTAATATATCCTACAAAAACTTCCCCTTAACTTCTAAAGGTAATATTGTATGTAGGCATTGTTTCTCAATGGATTACAATCCAAATCCAATACAATTCCAATACACAATTCCAATACACAATTCCAATTCAATTCCAATACAATTCTAATCCATTTCCAATCTTTTTAACTGGGGGTTCAATTGGTTCACACACCTATGGGCTCTAGATACACATACTGTTGCTCCCAAATTTTCTACACCCTAGCCAGTCTGAATCCAGCTCAAGCTAAAACCAACACGCAAAAACCCTCAACTTCTTGAAACAAAACTTCATACATCAATAGACACTTTCGTGGCTAAACAATGTGTGTACTCCAAGCGAAAGTGAAAGATACACATTCAAATTCCATACTCACCGAAATCACCGTATCACTTAGTATTCTTGAGATACTGCTCAAGAAAAGCAAAAAAGAAATTCCAGAATAATGCATGAATATTTTCTCGTCGATTACATCTTATTTTTGGACAGCCTAAATCATCATTTTTTTTTAACTCGAAAAGTCCACCCTCGCTTCCAGATGATACCGGAAGGAAGAGAAAATTTATCAAAATGGAGGATGTAAAAAAAGAAACAATCATTCCATTTACTTAATCTATCCGACAATAACTTTTCCCCCTTCAGATGGGAAAGGGGGAAATAATGCTCTTAGAAGATGCTAAGCTCTAGCCATATATCATCGCCGAAACGCATTAAAATTTCACTCTTGCATCCTGCAGGAATTTTGTCGCTGATTTTCGGGAGACGTTAGGATGTAAATATACCATTTCTTTGTTCGTATCGAATTTATTTTACTTTGTTTTAGAAAATAAATGTTGCTTTCCACTCTATCTGTTATTGAAAAGGGAATGTGATTTTCGACGATAATGTTCTTCGGTGTGTTTTTCTGCTCTAATGAACCATACGGGACAAAAATGAAGCTATTTCGGCGACATTTCGCATATAAAAAATAAGCATAACTAATGCATTTTCACTTGCAGAAAGAATGCAAGTCTAAAGAGTTGTTGGGCATTTCATACTTTGCTTCCTAAGTTAAGACATAAATTGTATATTACTTTTGTAAGGCATAATTTAAATTTCAAATAGCGTTAAATTGGTCAAAGCATTCAATTTGTCTTCATCTTCGGAGCACTATTTGTATTAGAGATTATATAACACACGAATATTGCTTTCTATTGAATTGTTACGTTAAGTCTAATAACTATTTTAGTAAAGTTTTCTTTGTTAAGCTCTATATTGCAGCCGATTTCGATGCCTCCATAACTAAAAAGGATTGGAAGGTTGTGTCGAGGACACAAACCATAGTTTTGACGTGAATATTCGGGCCTGATATTGGATTGTGTAATGAATGAAGCAGACATAGGAAGTTTGAACCATTGTTTATTGTGAATATTCAACAATTAATTTACTTTGAACGATTAAAGTGCAATTGGATATTAATTACTGTTGTCCAATATAAATTGTAGAGTAGTTCGGTAGCTTTCTAATGACATTTACGCAGTCCTTACTCCATGCAATCCAAAGATACTCTGACCCAAAGCTCGCTCAGCACCGTAGAATTTTGACATACTGTGTGCCCCCTCCTCATGCTTAGTGAGCCTGCGCACTCGGTCCGAAGGTCATATCAGGTACGGACATTTTTTGCCTACACGACGCTATATTTGTCTTCTGGATGTTTCTTCTAGTTGTAAAATCACAAGACAAAGCATTTGTAACCGTAGATTCCAGTAGAGTGCAGTTGAAGTTTTAGTAGAAATCTGTTGTGTTAGTTGGCGTAGCATACAGAAGCATGTAATTACGGTCTTTCTACTCATAAAACTAGGAAGTCTTTTATTTTTAGGCTACAAAACCCGACGAAGGGAAGGAGTTTCTTATCAAGATTGTCTACTTTTTGAACCAATTTGGCTTAAACTTTACTAAAATACAATCCTGTTTCACCAATAAACTAAATTTCGGTTTGTACCTGCACCAAAGTAAACTATAGCCAACTGTACCGAACAGGTGTCTATGCATCTTCCGAATTGAAACTGATATATGTACTCTTAGACTTATTAATACTATACTGCCTTAGTTGTCCAGAAGGCAGCATCCCTAAGTTTGGTCTTTGACCCTCCAAGCGATATCAACGAGATATCACTTCCATCAAAATCTGACCAATTTTGCTAATGACGCGACATCTCGTCATAAAGATATTGCATATTTTTTATGCTGACGAGATCAAGATCTGGTCGGGTTTTTTTCTGACGAAATATCTTGTACACCAATATCTCCTCCATTTTACAAATGAAGAGAGATACTTCGTCCAGACCACCACCAGGAAGGTGGTTTAAGGTTGACAGTATCTATTGCATCATGTCGCTAGAAAACAGTTCCATCTCGCTTATGGAGTTTCCACAAAGGCATCAATTGCTAGCTCCCAATTTGGTTCAAACTTCACTAAAATGCAACCATTTCTTGTCAAAGAATAACAAGAAAATTATGTCGGAATAGAATAATCTTTATGTCTTAGTGGACTCGTATCGGCAATGTTTTACACTTAAAATTCAGGGGAATTTATTGTATTTTTGAAAAAAAATTGTACCAAACTGTGTTTATGCCTCTTCCAACTTGAAATTGACCCTTGAATTGAATGCTCGTCAAGAAAATAGCCTCACCAAGTTGAGTCTTTAAGGTTGTTAAAGAACACAGCATAAAAATATCTGATTCCTCATAGAAATTCTGCTAGAAAAAGGTATAGCTCACTCAATCAACAGTGGTTTGAGTGATCATAACTGTTATCACCATTTTCTGTCAAACTAAATGTAGGTGGCGATAGTGTTTATGCGGCGATACACGTGTCCAGTACATATTCTGAACGGGAGTCAGTTGGCTTGTTTTTTAATACGATTTAAGGTAGGTAGGTATTTTAATTAACGTCACACTAGAGCAACACAACGGGCTATTTACGATTTCAGAACTTGGCCATTAAAGATTCCAAAAAATAAACCCCTAATTGATATATGATAGTTGATTGGTCAGCACCAATTGGATTAAACACCAAATGTCATCAAAACTGCGATAAACTACATTTTAAGGTAACCTTGATATGTATCACGCGAGAACATTGGGACTGCAGAAGTAAAATCTTCGTAAATCGTCTGGTTTGTTTACATTAAAAATCCCTCTCATATGCGCACTATATGACAACCATCTTCTCGAGAAGCTAAGGTTGGAGATACTGACTTTTTGACTTGCATAGGTATCTGTCAGCACTACATTGTGTTATAAGGACTAGATAGTACTGTAAAGAAGTATTTGAGTACTTTTTTAATTTAGTTTATTTGTCTTGTCTTATTTTCAGCTTAAAGAACACTTCAAAAAGTACATTAAATGTCATTTTTACGAAATTTCCCTGAATATACTAAAACAACATATCCTAACCATTTTTCAACGACAACTCTTCTAATCTAATTAGGAAAACGTAATGGCAGTCATTTTATCCGACACATTTTTCACACAACTGGACACTTTTTAAATCCTTTGAATTAAAACTTGCCCTTACACATATTAAATAACCACAGAAAAGAATCACTTAGCTGCGGTCTGACTTTCTGTATAGAAGTCATTTTTTTATTTCAAAAGAATTGAGTAGTTTTTGCAAGCAGAAAAAAAGACTATTGCTTAGGATGAAAGCGTATAATCAAGTCTTTTTTCTTTAATTAACTTTTAATGTTGGAAAGCGTTATTTTT
This sequence comes from Meta bourneti, assembly GCA_933210815.1. Taxonomy (NCBI): domain Eukaryota; kingdom Metazoa; phylum Arthropoda; class Arachnida; order Araneae; family Tetragnathidae; genus Meta; species Meta bourneti. The sequence goes on along the minus strand of OW119923.1, from coordinate 84,572,526 downwards.
CCTGAAATTGATGGCACTTTTTCACAATTGTGAAATAAAAATTATTTTCGTTCATTTATAAACGAAATAATAATAGTTGAATTCGAGGACGTCTCCTTTTTAGTTTTACTTTCATATTTTTTTGTCTACTTTAAAATATTTCCTCGTTCAAAAGAACACAAAAGAAAAGTTCTCTGTATTGTCCTTTATGATCCTGGATAAGTTTTATCGCGTTCTCTCCTCACTAATCAGCATAAGCTTCTTAAAATCTCTTTCCTTATAAGTTTTATTAGAGAGAAAAAACATTTCCCCGATTTCCTAATTAAGCCACTCCGATAAGTACCAGTGTAGTTAAAAAGATTCACCTTTTCGCATAAACTGCACTTTAATTTTATGGGAAAAAGTTTCGATCAAGTGAAAAAGCTCTAGTTATATTTTAAATAGTCATTTGTGTAATATTAATTTATTACTGTGATAATATAACCTGGAAGAAACACTATCTATTTAATATAATTTATTAGAATGTAGTGTGTCTATCTATACAATATAGCTGTATATAGTATTAATCCCGTGGATGATACAAAAGTATGTTCAAAACGGGTATTCACTACAAAGATATCTATAGAAGATTAGTTAAAACTAAAGGTGGGGAGATTTTATCAAATATAAATGATAAACTAAGCATTATCCTTAACCAAAACATAAACTGCAATATGTTGCATTTCGATGTCAAATATTTTTGTGCAATAGAGTTTTAACCTGTAGTTTAACTATGACATCAATTAACATAAAAGTGGGTTTGGAAGAATTAAAATATCAAATATTATAATAAATGAATTATTTTTTATTTCAATTATCTTAACTCTCCTGGTGATAGTCTAGGAGGTATCTTGCCATCATCAAAACTGACCAGATCTTGATGGATGAGATATCTCGCATAAGAAAAGATGATCACAATCATTAAAAGAAAACTGACCCGATCTCTATCTCGTCATCATAAAAAAATCGTCAATATCTTGATGACGAGATATCTTGTCATTAGCAAAATTGGTCATATTGATGGACGAGATATCTCGTCGAAACCACTTGGAGGGCTAATTATCATGGTAGTATTTACTTATGATTTTACATTTTATTACTTAATACTATATTGATTCTATGTAAATAATGTTTTTTTACAATTCTATCTTTATTTTACAAAAATGTAAAATGAATGGTATATACATATACGAAAGGTGGTTCTTTTAATGTTACAGAGTTTATACCATTTTTAATACTAATATCACCGTAATCTGTAATATACATATTGAATTTAAATAAATAAAACAAACTTACCACATTCAAATCGTGTTTTAATGATAACTAGACAATTAGAAATTTGATTTGTCACAGATTAAAAATCGATCGATAATTTAATACCTTATAATACATTGGTCCTTTTTCAGTACATGATTATTCCAATTAACATAACCATACATAATAAATGAACATATGATCTTTGATTAAAATGGATTATTTTATCATATTTAATATGAAAACTAGAAAATTGAATTTTGGGTTTTGATGGAACAAATGTTGAATAAATTGCTCATTGCCTTTTACTAAACACTAAATAAATCACCAAAAAAAGAACATTTGCCCTCGGTGCTCCTTAACCATGAAAATAGCCTTTGACCTTTAGGTAAAATATTTTTTCACATCAACATTTATTTCTTATGGAATGAAACACGTAGAAAAAAATCTCGTCGAAATCTATCGAAAAAACTAATGATAGTAAACCAAAGATTAAATCGAATGGGAAAATTCTTAGGTTGTTTCTAATGATTAATTAAAATTATAAATAATTAATACCTATGTCCTATAATCCTGTATTTAGTTAGGAACTCAATAAAAGCTTATTTGATTATTGAGTAATCCTATTGTCGACTAAAATATGTTCAATAATCCTCTTGGTATATAGATTAATATTATGTTGAAATATGCAAACTTCTAATTACACCAGATGAATGAACACTACATTGTTTCAACTGAAGCCATGTTCGTCTCTTGCGCATTACATGTACTCCCACAGGGAGAACGTACTATGAAATTTAAGCTATCTTCTCCATTCATAATGTAACATGCCATGCCAGACACACTGAACTAAAAAAGGAACAAAACTAACGAAACTACTTTCTCGTCTTTTGTATCCCACTTAATGTTAATGATACAAACCGTGAGAAAGAGTTGAGAACGAAACTACAACCTGCCATTTTGCGATTCCGTTGCCTAGCAACGGGCCGTGACGTCGTTGCCTTATAACTCCATTCATCACACACCTGAAAGCTCTATGTGTCGGAAATTCGAGAATATGTTATTTTAGGAAGTTACAATTTACTGTGAAACATTTCTCTGGAAATGTTTGCTCTGGGATGTTAGGGATACTTCTCTTTCTGAATACATTAATTAGTGAACAGACTTTATTGGATTCGGGTCTAAAATTGATTTTGCCGCTATTGAGAATATGTGTGATAGTTACTATCATGTTTGGCAAGTTTAAGTAACTGAAACTTCGAAATAATTCGGAGTAAAGTTATACAAAAGGTTTAGAATTTTGGTTTTATCAAAAATACAATCATACTTAGGTAAACCGAGATGAAGAAAAATTCATCTTAGTTTATCCAATATTAGTTCGAAAGAAGAAAAGTCCGTCTCAGTTTATCTAATATTAGCTCGACAAAAGAAAAATTAATCTCGGTTTTATAAAAGATTGAATATGTTCTTTAATCATTTATTAAATCCCGTAGAAAAATTATATTTTGTGTCATTTAAATTCGAATTAAATTCGAGTTCGAATTTAACGGCATTTATGTATCTGGAAAGTATGAAGGAAATATTGCAAGAGATAAATGTGATTTTTTCACATATATTATTACTTGTTCTAGGTAACATTTATAACCAACGCACTAATTTTTCTCTAAATACAGCAAAGATTCTAAACGATGAACTGAGGAGCAGATAGAAAATTTGTATTATGAAATAATTTAGGTATAATTTACTTTCATAACTTTTATAAGTCATTGAAAAATCTTGAGGATTCTTTCACAAATAGAAACGTTAAATCGTCATCGTTCCATAAGATTTGTTCAATACTGGGATTTCATTACAATTTAGAACTTTTATAAGTCATTGAAAAATCTTGAGGATTCTTTCACAAATAGAAACGTTAAATCGTCATCGTTCCATAAGATTTGTTCAATACTGGGTATTTCATTACAATTGGCATATCCCGAATTTTGAAAAACACACAATAAAGACGTGATTGTCAAACAAATAGAGGTTATAGGGATTCAGTTTCACTCAGATGTTATGGTGTTTCCATTAATCATAACATGTTTGATATTTAACATGAATCTATCTACGAAGAAACCGGATAACTGCATCTTTGAATTTTATTGAGCTCTGCATATTTTGAAGTTATTTCAGTTTAGTCCGATAGTTAGTTGAAGGGCCAAGGTAGCCTGATTGATTAGCAGTCAGAGGGTTGCGAGTTCGAAACTAGATCCAACCGAAGACCGTCATGGATGGACGTAGGGGCTAGTACAAGTTAAATCTGTCGTGGTCTCAAATGCCCTTCCGTTGACGCGGCATGGAAATTTGGAGATTGAGGTGCTAGCTAGGTGTTGAACCCGTCATCTGACTATGGTTCAAAATTACTAATTGTTGCCTTCGGATCTTTCCGTCCGGGGTTATCATCAATAGCCCTATGTGTCGCAACTTTAATTCAACTACCTATTTACCGATAATTTGTTGTTAAAATATAAGGATTTAGTCAACAATTCAGTCAACATTTAAAATAATCTTATATTAAGCAGAAATGTCTGTAGCGGCAAAATTTCTCAACTCTGAGCAGCACAGCTTGTTCTGTCAAAAATTCCTATGTGACGCAACTATTTTCTACTCGCCACGTTGTTCCCTTGGAACCATAACAGAGAAATTTAATAGAGAACAGACCAGTTTATAATCGAATCACCGCAACGTCAAAAGCCGTCATGAGCCGAGCAATGGGAATAGCAAAGAACACAAGCACGTGAAGCAGACGAAGCTCAGAAAGTGGTTCGATGACGTAACGAAACTGGTGAGAAAACAAAGACACTTGTGTGAAAACTCTTGGTAGTAACGCTAGTCCATATGTAGATAAAATAAGACTTCCCAAGATACACAATATAGAAAAACCTTTATGATCAGAGCGTCTGCAAAAGGGGAACGATACTTCTAAAGAGAGACAGTATAATCAGGGTAACGAAATGACCCTAACGCGAAACAGAATTCTCATGAGTAGTGGATATTAATTCTATCAGAATGAAAATGTGTCACGAAATATCATGGTGAAGCAGACAACCTAACACGCAGAGGGGATATTAACATTGTAAATAATAAAAAATGATTCACGCAGTTCGGGGGAAATGTTCATTTTTCTATTAGGTCATGTTGACAGATAATCGAAGCTAGACTCTTCGAGACCTGATCAAATTTATGGCCTGGTGTCCAAAATGAAATTTAAGTAGCTAAAATGTGGATAAAGTATACCTTTTAAAATAATTCGTCAGAATTATAATTAAATACTCGTTATTTAAATACTCGTCAGAACCATCTTAATTATGTTAATACACTGAAGTGACAAAAAAACTGGTATAGACAAGTCTATACAAAATACATAACAACACCATCTATGAGCAGCATTGCTCATAGATGGTGAATATAGAAAGCGAATATAGAAATAGTGAATATAGAAAGCGATAGACAATCGTGGTAGTATCTAGAGCTTTTCTGCTGTGAGAATGGCAACTTATCATGATTTAAGCGGTTTAATGGTTAGCGTTCGTAAAATATCTCATAGCATTTCAGATGTAGGGAAGATTGGATCTTTAAGTACATTTCAAGGGTGTGCCGTGACTACACGAATTCTGGCAAACCTGTAACTTACGACAGCAGTGTGGCTGTAAAAAAAAGACTGGGTGAATGGCACACTGTCTTCCGCAATAGTCGGTGCGGAGGACAGTGTGCTTCCAACTAAGAAATGTAACTAAAAGACGGAGTGAACGTGACCAGCGTCGGCTGTCAAAAATCTTTTCAAGCGATAGGAGTGCAACACTGCCTCGAATAACATTGGAATTCAATGCTGGGCCCTCAAGAAACATCAGCTTAAGGACTGTGTGATGTTTCCTCAAAGATATAGGCTTACAGAAACCGATGCCCTACTCCAGTACTCTTGATGAGCACTTGATCCATAGCTATGGGCCTCTCCTGGACTCGGGAACATCGTCAATGGAACTGGATGACTGAAAATGAGCAGCCTGGTCTGACGAGTCCCATTTCTAACTGTTTCGGGCAGATGGAAGCATCCATGTGTGTAGAAAACCCCATGAAGGCATGGATTCTTTTTGAAGAGTTACACCTGCTTATGTCTTGTGTTTATTCTGGTGAGTTTGGCCTCTTCCAACAGAAAAATGCCAATAACCCGTTGTATTTGTTGCTCCTATGCGACGTAAATTCAACTACCTACCGTTATTGATGACTTTAATTGAGCTCGTTGAACATGAAATTGTAATCCAATTTTGGTGCATATTATATGCATGCGTGTTCAATAATTATGAAGACACTTTTAAAATAGGAATTCATCAATTTTGACAGGGTAATAACTCAGGTAGGTATTTTAAATAACGTCGCACTGGAGCAACACAACGGGCTATTGGCGACGGTCCGGGATCAAACCCGAAGGGAAATATCCTAGGACAACACCACGTAATTTTGAACTACAGTCAGAAGACGAGGTAGACACTTGAGCTGTGTGGCACCCCACTCTCCAAAGTTCCACACCACGCCAACGTGAGGACATTTTTAAGGCCACGACAGATTTAACACGCACTAGCCCTTTGTACACGACGATCTTTGGTTGGATTCGAACTCGCAAGCGTAATAACTCAGAGATCATTTGTGTATCTCAACAAGAATATTCTTAATCCAACCCAAATATTGGGATATTATATTTGTTTTTATTTAGAATCTTATTTATAATGCTCATAATGAAAATCTTGAAAATATTTTCTACCATCCGCTTAACAATCTTTTCATATTTATTTCAGAATATAAAGATGTAGCTTGGATTTTCCTTTGAAAATTTCACGCACTACTGCCAAAAATCTCAAACCTCATGACGAAATTACAACCTTATTTGAAGTTCCAAAAGGAATTTTGGCTGACGTGACATATAAATCTGTAGAGGCAGTAGGTATCTCCATCTATCGAGGAGAAAATGAATTATAACGTGTCTAATGGCTTAAAACTATGGTAACAGAATGGGCTCACATCATGGACAAACGGTAAGTTATGTTTGTTCTTTTAATTTTTTTTCATTTCTTCCGTTCACATTACTAATGAGAAATTAAAGATCAATATTCGAAAAATATTTGTATTTCTTTTCGTTTATACGCTGGTTACAAACCTTAAGCACAAAAGTGTAAATTTGATCATTCTTAAAATCATCCCTTGATTGAATTCAAATTTCACTAGTAAGTAGGTAACTTAGTTGTTTATTCATTCAAACAATAAGAAACTAAATCACAATACATTTAGGATTTATTTTAACCCTTTAATAGTCGCTTAACACTTCATACATTTGGTGAATGAACTAAGCCAAATTAGCTTTATTATGGGTTATTAGCTTTATTAGGGTTCCTCTGACTTCGGTGCAATCTTCGCAAAGACGATTCAGCTATTCAATGAAGTTATCCAGAGCAACAGAGGGCAATAAATGCCAATCTTCTTAACCCTCCAAGTGGTTTCGACGAGATATCTCATCCATCAAGATCTGACCAATTTTGCTAATGACTTTTTTATAACAGGATCAAGATCTGGTCAATTTTGTCTAATGATGAGATATCTCGTCCATCAAAATCTAGTCAGCTCTGCCAATGACGAGTTGCCTCGTCAAGACAACCACCATGAGGATTAAAGGGTAGTTTGTAGCTCTTAGAGGGTAGACGGCCAGTAACAGTTCTTCAGAGAGCATCTCAAAGATTTTCGATCGGATTGAGATCCAGGGAATAAGCTGACCACTGTATCCAAACTGTACTCTCACTCTCATGGTAGTTTTCTACAAGCTTTAGTCTATGTGTACGAACGTTATAGTCCATCAAAAGAAAATATAGATTGACAAATGCAGCTTAAAGTCTTAAGTAGAGTTCAAGTACTTGGTACCCGATACTTCCTAGTCGTCATAGTACCACATGTGAAAATTCAGCCTTATCTTCACACCACCACTGCTAACTTCTCTTCAACGATTATAATGAACTGGTTGCAGACCCGTTCTCAACAGATCCCCATGGGTTTATAATACGACTCTAGGACATAAATCTTGATTAATCTATGCAGGGTATATCAGAGCTTGGGTCCGAAGCACATGCTCATGACATCACTTTAATCGAGCGCCTTCGGCCTTGGGGTTAAAAGGGACACTAACTATCGTTAGCAGTGCTCAGAGACGTTTTGCATATAGCCTTAACCTCATGAAATTAGAGGATATTAGTGTTACAGTCGTAATAGAAATAGCCACAAATCAAATCTGAATCACTATTCTGCGTAGGAAAATAGTTCGAAATTTCCAAGTAGAGTTATTTCATGCCACATTGACTACATAGTTCGTTAAAACTACAATTTAATTATTTTTACAAATATCCTTCCAAACTTTTGTCATTAACCCTTTTGATGGTTTATCTTCGCATCGGAAACCACCCTGTAGTGCCACATATGCAAAAAACTCTGATTCAAACTGTCACCAGTTCTAGACAAGGAACAATTTGTTTTTTCTACTTGGATCTTCATTCAGCTTGGAGTAATGGAACAGTTTTGTTTCAACGAAATATCTCGTCATTAGCAAAATTGACCAGCTCCTGAACGAGATACCTCGTCGAAACCACTTTGAGGGTAAAGGAAATTATCTCATTCATCTACCTGACGAGTTTTAAAAGAGCTGACTATAAGTTAATCTATCCGGAGTAGATTAACGTGTATGGGAAAGTGTGGTATACTCTTTCTAATTAACTGATCACAGCATATAAAATAGATCAGCGACTAAACAAACATTGTTAAAATTTAATTATGTGTTAAAATACAAATACCATAGTCAGCATCGTGCTGGCATCTTGATATACGTTTACTTTCCACCAAAGCCTGTGAGGATCAAGACATAAATTACCTTGGTCTAGCATAATCTACTGCAACCTAAGTACCGCACATACGAATAGCTTGTATTTAAAGTGATTGGTAGGATTCCCGGGGAAACGAATCAACCCTGGTTCCCATGAATACATGCAGAATCCAATAGAAATGGAGAAGTCCATGGTACATAATACCCCCTCATAGAAGTTCAGAGGGGAATTCGACCATCTCTAATTCTCAGTCTTGCAGAATCCAGGGCCAGGTATTAAGCCGTTCACGTCGGCCTCACACGCACTAATCCGACAATCTCCTCCTTAATCAGACCTTCCTCGTCACATTCAGATTAGCTTATTTGTGTGTCTTGAATAGTGCAGATTCCTTTTGTAACAATACCGTTGTTTGGTGGCTGTAGATTTCGGTAATGGGGAAATATAGGGTCATAAGAGTTATGGATTGGATGAGAATCCTAAGCGGGGAGCTTTTTCTACTAGACTTAGCACGGTTTTTCCTATATTTCGGGGAATTTGGTTAAGAATGTATTATATTATGTTTTAGAGTTGCATGGTGTAAATAGAAATAAACAGTTTCCCAAGTGTTGAAATTTATACTATTGTGCATTTGTAATAATCCGATTTTGGTGAATTTAATCTTCCAAGTGGTTTCGACACGAGATATCTCATCCATCAAGATCTGACCAATTTTGCTAATGACGAGATATCTCGTCAGCAAGATATTGACGATTTTTTATGATGACGTAATCCAAGATCTGGTCAGTTTCTTTTGTCGAGATATCTTGTCCATCAAATGCTTGATCAGTTTTGCAAATGACGAGGTACTTCGTCGAGACAACCACCAGAAGGGTTAATTTGTATGAAAACGTATTTAAAATTTGAGTCTGCAGCAACTGAAGGAGGGGAATCCGAGTTCCCAATGAAGCGCTTTATAACGAGGCAAAACATATAGCAGTCCAACATCCGTTCTACGAACGCTAAATATATTTTGAAATAAATACTCATGCTTCCAGGCATATTTTCTGCACAGAAACGGAGTACGCAAGCGCATGTTGATCAATGTGTGGCTTGCCTAAGAGTTATGGTCTTGCCAAAGATGTTTCGTACCAAGATTCCGGTCGCGGTTTTCATCATGGTCTGGGCAGATGCGAACATGTCTCGATATAAGCGGGTTCACATAACGAGCTTGGTGGAAGTTGGATTCAAATCGATGGAAGTAACCAGAGATTATCCTTTCTGTATTCCAAGCACAACCTCAGTGGACTGTCCGATTGTCCTCAGTGAACTCGGTGGGACTCCAATACAATTTTTCGTTAAAATTAAAACATATTCTTAATTTTACACATTTCAGTCTTCTCCTATGATGTAATATAGTCCTACACTTGTTTTTATCAGCGTTTCTCAAATTTCCTGTTACAGACAAGTATTTTTAGCAATATTCTTTCATGGCCTATCATAATATTAGGACTAACAATCGTCTGATCTATTAGGGTAGCTTTCTGTTATGATCTATGCAAATATTTTAATCATACGGTTAATAATAAGTTAGACGTCTTTGAACTATATTTCTATAAAGCCATACAATTGAAAATAAAAATTTATTTGCTTAAAAATTAGCACAAGGTAGAAACAAATTACTGAAAGTATATCATTTTTGAATGAACCCTACGCAAGCTCTAATTTGTTGACAAAATAATCTTAACTACATGCCCATTTGCATTTGTTGCTTTATTCTACAATAATTTTACAAGATTATGGTTTCTTTTACATTTCGTAGACAGTTATTCTAATATTTAATGAAAAATTCTATTTTCCCTTTAAGACCGCTATCAGTCTGTAACTGACCACCTCAGGTGGTGGGTTTGTTCTATACCAAAACGAAAATATTAAAATAAGAGCGCGAGGGAAATGGTAACCTTTTTATGTGCCCAGGATCATGTGGCCAAAACTAGTAGTAACGTGATCATTAGACTACTTCATCTGATTGGTCCACGTTACATAATATTAGACTGACGATTTCATCATTTTGGTCACCACTTCACAGAAATGCGCAATCACACATCTACCGTATGATAAGATATTATATCACCAAACAAGCGGAATTGATGCCAAATTGGCCAATAGTGTCAATTTTTCATAGATCAGTCACGTGACTACTAGTCTCACGTTGAACACATATTTTGAAGCTCCTCTCAATAGCAATACTCAGTTTACTTATATTTCACTTCTATGTTTTGCACCAGTTCAATAACACCTGTTAAGTTGCAATGTTTTGTCTTTCAGCCCTGCAGATCGGACAGAGGAAGAATTGGAGGTGATTTTCAATCGTCTTCGGAGCATCGACGCCTTCGAGAAGTACCATCCCTCGTTACTCCACCAGATGTGCTACTTTGGATACTACGAAGACTTGGACAAAGGTGTCACCTGTGAGTATTCACGTCTGCGCACGAATGCAGCCTATTTCATCATTACTAAATTCCAAAGATCATTATATTCACATTCTCTTGGGTATCAGCTGTAAAACAGATCAATAAAATATGAACCTTGTAACAAAAGTATATTTGAAAAACAGATAAATATTTTATGACGTCGTTGTGAAAAACAATCGAATTAATGTAAAGACACTAATACCATTAAAGTGAATTTAATGTATTTATTCATTTGCGCTGGAAAGGAGCCACTTTAGGAGGTCTAGAGTGACCAACTTTTGGATAAATTACAAGACATTCTAATTAGAGCCAAACATCATTCATCTAGATCTGACCAATTTGCTAATGACGTGATATCTAGTCATCAATATATTGCCGATTTCCGTCCATATCTGGTCAGTATTACTAATGACGAGATACCTCATCCAGACAATCACCAGACGGGTTAACCTTCTTTTTAATTTAAAAAAAAGACAAGGTTAAAAACACGTAACAATTGCCAACTATCCAAAGCATAACTATTTTACAAAATGTTTTATTAGCTTTTACAAATGTCAGGCCACCACAGAGAGCAAATCCCATTTTTAGTTCTATACCAACATTACCTTCAAACAGAATTCAGAAAAATCAACTTCTTAGTTTGACCACTGATTTCGTGTTAGTGGATAAAGAAATATGAGATAAAGGCTCCCAAAGTCTTAAATATTGCATCTACAGAGTAAAGAATGATTCGTCATACTATCCAAAGATAATTCCAAACTAATTAGTTTAATAGAATCTAATTCTTTGAGTTTCCATGCTTCCATTTTCAAAACCTTCTTTCGGAATGTGACTTCTTTGATTTGATTACAGTCCTGTCATTTCTTCAAAGTAATGAAAATTAATTTTATGTGTTTAAAGAACATTTTCAAACAGTAACCCATTTCTTATTTAATTTTTTTCTTAGTGTTCCGCCAAGGTGATAAAGGGACCAACTGGTATGCAGTGTTGGCTGGATCTTTGGATGTTCAAGTCATGCAGACGGCTCCTGATCAGGTGAGATGGAGATGAAAATATTTATATTTGTTAGTAAACTAAAATATACATCTTCGAAAGGTTTCGACTGAAATTAACGCCATTACTTAAGTAGATCGGTCATTACCATTAGTGAACTTTAATCTAGTGATATCAAATTTACAATTAGTGATAAATCACATTAGGAAATGGATATAGATACTTTTAGCTGAAACTCCAATCGATATTTTTAGCTAAACCTTTCTCATGAGACCATAGAATATGAGTAATGAGAGGGATTTTGAGTGCAAACAATCCAGATGAAAAATTAAGATTTTACTTCCGCTATCCAAATCGCTATCGCTTGATGCACATTAGTAGTAAAATATAGTACATCGCCACTTCGATTATTGTCTATTAATCTAATGAGCAAATTCCCAAATCAACTATCAATCAACAATCAATTCTAATTCCCAAATCAACTATCATTTATGATTTCGGAATTAATTCTTTGCAATTTTTATGGTAGAAGTGCTGAAATCACATTCGAAATGCAAGCCAAGTGACGTCATGTCCGGAGAATACCTACAGGAGGCACGTTCCGATAAAGGAACACTACTGTCACCTTCATTTATCTACGATGTCTCTCATATTTGTTGAATTTCACACCTGATACGATACTAGTTAAGGTTTTACAAAGTCAATTATGGATACTTCTCTGGGCACATTCACATTTTGAAATATTGAAATGATATTGTTTCATAATATTAAATATGTTAGTTCATGTGAGAGAGTTTTGCAAGTTTTTATTTTCTATAATTATTATGAATTAAACGGAAGCATGTTCCAGATATATTTTCTCTTAAAAATCTAATACATTCAACTATCATATTTAATTGTACACTTTCTCTGAACTCACTTAATAAAACATTTTAATCTTTAAAAGGAAAATTCATTTAGTTTGAACAAAACATTAGATTTTCAAATACCCATTTCAACTGTTTATTCAAATTCTACTCTATTTTTTATTCAACACTTCCATATATTACAATCCTTTCTACCTAATAAATAGCGTACTATTTACTTAACTCTGAAGCAAATATGAGCACAACAAAAAATGCAATTACTGACGACGCAAACAAACATTATGTTTAAACTGCAACATTCATCATTATGTTAGTTCAATGTTTACTTTCTAGATTTGAAAGAATTCGTATTCTTCATCAAATTGATATCTGCTTTTGTTTTTAATTACCAAAAATGATATAAAATAATTTTGCTATTAAATCTGTGTTATGTTTTATCATAGTACTCTGAGAAATATATGAATGGAACATGAAACCTTTATGGAAATTAAATTAAAAGGAAGCATTTATTTTTTATTCAGTTTTTAATACTTGGCTATAATACTTTATAACGCTTGGTTCTTTATTCTGTCATAATCCATTTTATAACAATGTGAAAATTGTGAAAATTCTAATGAAGACAGCTTATTCTTTAAAAAGTCCTGGTCATCTTTAACGATAATTGCTTTTGGGACAGTAATTTATGTAGGCAATCAAAACTTGCAGGTATCAGGAGACAAGATCTTTTTTATAAAAGAAAGAAATGGGTAATTTTCTTTTCAAATAAGTCCTAGTTTAGCTGGAATCTACGTCTGCGAAATAGTTCGAGGTAAAGATGTACTTTAACGTTGTATACAATTATAACGTGAAATGTACTAACATTTCTTGCTGTACTTCAATACTGCACACAATTAAACATGGAATGTGCTAACATTTCATATTAGTTTACTATAATATACTTTAAGATTGTAACATTTCATGTTTCTAACACTGTAGAGTTCAAATAGAAAATAAAATTGAAGAGAACAAATAAACTAAGAAAAATATTTTTGAAACGTGAATAATACCAATAAATTTGTCGAAATATATCAAATAAAATGAGTATCTAAAATTAATTTACTCGAACAATTTTTATCATTTGATTTTTAAAAATGCGCTCATGCAATTAAATGTACGTAAATGTAAAATGTGTGCCCTCGTTGAGAAGCCTTTTTAACGGAAAAATAAAGACACTATAGTAAGTTGAAAATAATTATACAAAATGTGTATCATGCCTTCCTTTCCCTGCTGGAGCAATAAATTTCCCCTCTTGCTCAATAACATTGTCTATTGTATTTATAATTTTCATTCTGTGACAGGAAATACGATGACAAAGCGAAACTTAATCAAAGTTGACTTAACTTTTAAAGCAGAAAACTTTTCGAAAGTTTTCTGCTTTAAAATAAATTTCGGCTTTAGACAATTTGTGTAAAACTTTTCTTTATCTTTGCACTACTTTTGATGTTTTTCACGTTCATTTTGTTCTATTTTAAATCTTGGCGCAGATTGTCAATTGTTGGACTTCGCGGCATAAACTCCAAATTCCAATCCCAAACGTATCAGAAACAGCATCGGATAGTAAAAACAAAAAGAAAATCAGTATTAAGCATATATGCTATAACGAATAGTAACATCTGAATCAAACACCGTGAAAGTACATAAAAACAGCAAACAAAACGCAAAGTTTTGATTACAGATAGAAACGTCAGCTCTTGCTTTGAAAATTCATCCAGAGAAATAAAGTTGACTGACTCAAGGGATATTATAACTGACATGAAAGAAACTTTCCTGACGTATTTCTCTTCGAAAAACAATAGTTTTTGCTTCCGAATTTAGTATGTTCCTCCAAGATTGCAATGAAGTATTCCAATACAGATGAAGAAGAAATAAGTAGAGAAGAATATACTTGGAACAAGGATAATACTCAGAAATCTGTCAAAATAAATCGAAAACAGTACATCAAAAGTGCTGCCATTTTGCCATCGACTACGGTTTCATCTTTGGAATTTTTAAATTCAGTTCTTCCATTTCTTTACATGTGTAAAACAACTCAGCAGATAAAACCTTATTTACACAATTTTTATGTTCACCTTTTTCAAACATCTTTTTACTATGAAATCTATATGAAACTATTATCGATATCAGACTGCTTCATGCAACTGTTTGATAATACTTTTATTCTAATATTAACCCTCCAAGTGGTTTCAATGAGATATCTCGTCCATCAAAATCTGACCAATTTTGCTAATGACGAGATATCTCGTCAAGATATTGCCTATTTTTTATGATAATGAGATTAAGATATGGTCAGTTTTCGTTTAATGACGAGATATCTTGTCCAGCAAGATCTGGTCAGTTTTGATAATGACCGAGACATTTCTGCAAAACAATCACCAGGAGGGTTTGTGATAGATTTATTAATGCTGGCCACAAATTTAAAGCTTTAATTCACGATTGAAGTTACCACTTGAGTAAAAACATTTATAGACTTAATGAGTAAATATTAACGATATGTGAAAGAGAATATTTTGTTATGATTCGATGTGTAAACATTTACATAGTTTGGCGTGTAGCTCATTTATTATTCCCATTATTCTTGCTATAAACTTAAAAAATTGCGCCAGATAAGCCATATAGCTTTTATCTGTAATTTTGTTTGAGTAGAAAAGTTTCGCAATGTTTTTAATCGAAATTTATTCAAGTCTTTCTTGAGGTTGCCTTAATACTATTGCTTGGCGAATCATAATCTTATTTCTATTTCATGCTTTCAAGGACAACTTTTAGATTGTGTCATATCCGTATTTTTGAAGTTTCCCAGGTGTACTTCTAAGAAAAATATTTATGCCTTTATAATGCTGTAATATTTCTTGTGTGGTGATTGAGTTTCAATGTAAGATGTATACCTACCCGTGAGTGTAAGACCCGTGAGTACCTAAGCTTTTTATATTATTTCTCGACTGCAATATCACTGAAAATGCACATCTCTGATAATCTTTAGTTTCAGTCTGTGAGGTATTTCCTTTCTATACTTCTTTTAAGTACGATTTCAAAATCTCCTGGTGGTTGTCTTAACGAGGTATTTACCCATTAACAAAACAGACGAGATCTTGATGGACGATATATCTAGTCATTAGAAGAAAACTGACCAGATCTTTATCTCATCATCATGTCTTATCATCGAATCATGATCTTATCGTGGAAATCGGCAATATTTTGGTGTCGAGATATCTCGTCATTAGCAAAATTGGTCAGATCTTTATTGACGAGATATCTCATCGAAACTACATGAAGGATTAATGAGGTTTCAAAGGCAAGCCGTTTAACATTTCTGTGTATTTTGTATTACTTTATTATGACTGGGATATCATTGGGAGTACCTCGGATATTCAAGGGGACAAAGCACTCGAGAAATATTGCCGACGTTACAAAAATAAACTCACAGCTGGTACCAGAGAAAACATCCTGGAGGTCTTAAATTCAAGGGTGATAGAGGTCAGCAGACAGCCATCTTTAAACTGGTCAATGGACATTTGAGATTAATTATATTTGACCGTGGTTTTAAGGTTTTCCTGACCTGGTCACTTCCTTTCTTGTCTGGGATTGTCCAGGGAGGTTCTGTATTTTAACCCTCCAAGTGGTTACGACGAGATATCTCATGCATCAATACCTGTCTAATTTTGCTAATGACGAGATACCTCGTCAAGATATTGCCGATTTTTTCAACGACGAGATCAAGATCTGGACAGTTGGTTTTTTAATGACGAGATATCTCGTCCATCAAGAGCTGGTCAGTTTTTCTAATCAAAATTTTCAAGATATGAGTTTTTATTTTTTCTAGACCATAATGTGGTAATCTTTAAAATGGCGAAGTTTGTTGTGTCCATAGCCATTTTTTCTTTGCATGAAGTTTAAATTTCTTCTTCAGAAACAGAGTTTAACTAGAGAGTAGAATTTTTTTCTCTCCACATTTGCTCAGAAGTATATTTTTCGACTGCCCACCAACCGTTTTAGTGATCTGGGTTCTGGTTTCTGGATCGAAAGATTTGTTTCGAATCCGGAGTAAAGCTTGGATGTTTTTCGGTCTAAAGTGAATGTCTACCTCTAAAAGGGGGTTTTACTTAGAATGTGTGGATGTATGTGAGATGTAACATGAACCCACTCCCCTTGGTACACTAGGTAACACAAAATGGTTCACAAAGTACTCTTGTAGTGCTACAATGATTAAATTCAACAGGCCTGGCATTAGAAATTGTTTTTTGACTTAGTGAGTTAGACTTGTAAGCTGATTTTATATTTTGTGTTAAAAACAATTTAAAATATCCGTTAAAGTCAATTCAATCAGCGGATATTGGAGTTGGCTTAGTCACATAAATAAAACATGCATAGACATGTTAACCCTCCTAGTGGTTATCTTGACTAAGTATCTTATCAGAAGCAAAACTGACTAGATTTTGATCTCGTGATCATAAAAAATCAGCAATACTTTTGACAAGATATCTCGTCATTAACAAAATTGGTCAGAACTTGATGGGTGAGATATCTCTCCGAAACCACTTGAAGGGCTAACCCTCCTGGTGGTTGTCTCTACGACGTATCTCGACATTAGAAAGAAACTGACCAGATCTTGATGGATAAGATATCTTGTCATTAGAAAAAAACCTGACCAAATCTTGATCTCGTCATCCTAAAAAAGGCAATATCTTGATGGCGAGATATCTAGTCATTTGCAAAATTTGTCAGACCTTGATGGACGAGATATCTCGTCGAAACCACTTGGAGGGTTAATTCGTAACATAGCAAGTCAGTTAGCATATACTAATGCATTAAAAACATATTGAGGTAACTTTCTATTATACTTCTTTAATTGAATTCCATTTTTTTAAATATACATTACACTTCTAAATGATATTTTTAGTTGCATCACGGTAATAACTATTTATATCACATTAAAATTAAAGTATTAAAATAATATTTTCCCTACAAAATCTTAATCAAAATGTATTTAACTATAAATTTCAGAGATTAATTATTAAATATTGTGATGGATGGATAGATTAATGTATGTTTTATTTGTATAGGACAAGATGGATTTTAAAACGAGATAACTCGTCGAAACCACTTGGGGAGTTAATCATGCGAGATAAATATAGTGGAATGGGGAAATGTGGGCCACCTACGAAATTTATTTTCTCAACACGTGACTGGATGTGAAATGCTTCCTTTCTATGCAACTTTGCGTTGACCGAACAAATAATTTCTTCTGAGCACGATTCCTACCAACCCGGAAAATAGCATCTTTTTTCCCTCGGTCGCAAATGCAATCATTGTTCAGCGACGCGTATAATACGCATGCAACGTTTTATTCCATCCCGCAGAAGAATTAAATCGCCGCGAAGTAAAATCGCAATGAAATCTCCTCAAAACGCCATTCACTCTTTCGGCCTTCCCTTCTCACAGGGTCAGTGGCGTGCGCGAATTTTAATTCATTACGGACCGTTTTCTTTCCCTCGGCTTCCGAAGCTCTGGGACGCTCGTTAACTTGCAATTACTTTGATGTGAAACGCCGCGTTTCTCGCGATGTGAGCTGAATGCGAGTGTTACCGGTAACAAGCGGAGTCCCCCGGATGTTCCTCCTAAATTAATGCTCAGAAATCATTCCGGGAAGGAGATCTGGTTTTCTTTGATCAGTGGATCTTGGCTTGGGAGACTGTTTTTGTAGAAAATACTAATTAATTAGCATAAGACACTCATTACTTTTTTGTTTTGAAGGGGTTTGTTTCGAATTTGCTTCGTGTGGTGAATATTATAGCTAAAAGGCAAATGCAATGGCATAGCTAAGGTTGGTGTCACTCAGATACCAGTTGAAGCACTCAGTGGACAGCACCCATCTTTTAGTTTGTGCCTTGATCTTGGTGAAATCGAGTTATACTGAACTGTAATGCATAGCTTGCTCAGCCCGAATGTCCCTTCTAAATTAATGCTCATAAATCATTCCGGGAAGGGAAATCTCGTTTTCTTTGATCAGGGAATCTTGGCTTCTGAGACTGTTTTTGTAGAAAATACTAATTAATTAGCATAAGACACTCATGATTTTTTTGTTTTGAAAGGGTTTACATAGAATTTGCTTCGTGTGGTGAATATTAAGAGTCAAATGCAATGGCATAGATAAGGTTGGTGTCACTCAGATACCAGTTGAATCACTCAGTGGACAGCAACTATCTTTTAGTTTGTGCCTTGATCTTGGTGACGTCGAGTTATACTGAACTGTAATGCATAGCTTGCTCAGCCCGAATGTCCCTTCTAAATTAATGCTCATAAATCATTCCAGGAGGGAAATCTCGTTTTCTTTGATCAGGGGATCTTGGCTTCGGCGTCTGTTTTTGTAGAAAATACTAATTAATTGGCATAATACACTCATGATTTTCTTGTTTTGAAAGGGTTTACATTGAATTTGCTTCGTGTGGTGAATATTAAGAGTCAAATGCAATGGCATATAAAAGGTTGGTGTCACTCAGATACCAGTTGAAGCACTCAGTGGACAGCAACTATCTTTTAGTTTGTGCCTTGATCTTGGTGACTTCGAGTTATACTGAACTATAATGCATAGCTTGCTCAGCCCGGATGTCCCTTCTAAATTAATGCTCATAAATCATTCCTAGAGGGAAATCTGGTTTTCTTTGATCAGGGGATCTTGGCTTCGGCGTCTGTTTTTGTAGAAAATACTTATTAATTAGCATAAGACACTCGTGACTCTTTTGTTTTGAAGGGGTCTGTATCGAATTTGCTTCGTGTGGTGAATATTATAGCTAAAAGGCAAATGCAATGGCATAGCTAAGGTTGGTGTCACTCAGATACCAGTTGAAGTACTCAGTGGACAGCAACCACCTTTTAGTTTGTGCCTTGATCTTGGTGACGTCGAGTTATACCGAACTATAATGCATAACTTGCTCTAAGCCCGGATGTTCCTTCTAAATTAATACTCATAAATCATTCCTAGAAGGAATACTTAGGACTGAGTGGGTTAGTTGTGTTTCTTTTTATGGTGCAAGGGCCATATTTGGCAAGCTATAACCGAGTGGGAATTAATTTTTTCTGTCATGGGACAAGCTTATACGACTATATATGTTGCTGTCATGAGAGCAATTTACTCGGGATTGATCCTGGAAAGTCACCAATAGACCGTTGTGTTTTTCCAATGCGATGAAAATTCAACTACCCACCTACCTTATTTTATACTTACCTTAATTTATTCAATTACCTACCTACCTTTATAACTGAAAACTGTTGGAATGGGTCGAAACTTAATGATTTGGTTGGTTTTATAGCGGAAGGGCCATATTTGGTAATGACGGAGTGGGAATCCGTTTTAACGGGTCATATGAACAAACTTATACGACTACAGGGTGATCCGAAAATATCTGGCTAAATTGTAAAGGGTGGTAGAAGGGCCCAAAGTAAACATTTTTGTCAAGAATGTGTGTCCCGAAATATTGCGTTTAGGTGGTGGAGGGTGCTGTTTAGGTCAGTCGCTAACGCGTCGGTTCTGTGGCATAAGGTGTCATTCTCCACTCCGATTTTCAACGTCAAGCTCCAAATTCGTTTCGCAATGCATGCCGTTGAAAATCCGAGAGGGGAATATGATCCAATAGAAAATAAAAGGAATTACGCCATGATGATATTTGCATGAGGTATACTTTGCTCCATTTTCCTATATGAAAAGTGGACATGATTTGAATGACGATACTTTTTTGCGGCAGTTTCTTATGTCATTATTGATACTATTAATTTAATTTTTAGGGGATGCTCATTGGTTGCTGTAAAATTAAAGTTTAGTTTCAATTTTATTACTACATATTATTGTTTTGTGATTCTACGAATAATCAAGATGAATATGGATTTGTGTTTGTTTCATATTAATGTATAATTCGAAATAAATTGTAAAAATGTGAAATTATTTTCTTTTATATAGTTACTGAAATAGATATTTCAGATTTCTTTAACAAAATTCTCAATTATTGCCTTTTGGAAGAGATTTAGGAGTTGTTTTCAATTCGGATATTTTGCATTCGACTTCATTCGCGTTGTGGAAATAGTGTTTCAAAACTCAAATGCTTTTAGAGTAAAACATGGAAACGAGTTCCTAAACTACTTGAGAGTGGGGTGCCAGCTCAGGTGTGACCTCGTCATCTGACTGGGGCTCAAAATTACTTGGTGTCGTCGGATCTTTCCCTTCGGGTTTGATCCCGGACCGTCGCCAATAGCCCGTTACGTTGCTCCAGTGAGACGTTAATTAAAATACCTACCTAAACTACTGAACTGTTCAAAATCATTGAACAAACTGTTTTTGAATTCAACATACAAGTCCTTCAACGAAATACTTATTGGGAGAAATTCAAGAAAAATATTATGTAATATATGCCATTTGAATGACATTAAGTTATTGATATTGCTATAAATATTTTAACTCCAGTAATAGTCTTCGAAGATAAGACAACTTTATCAGACAATCGAAGTAGTCCCTTGTTCCTTGAAGATCTCAAAACGTCTCTCTGTGGCATGAACATTCAAAAGTTTAATACTCTTGTGGTGGCATCGATCCACGCATGAAAATAAGTTGCGTGACTCTGGCAATGTATCAAATTAAATTATCGTTTTCTTTCAGTCGTAGTGCGTGCTGTCTGCAAATTAAAATATATTTAGAATGCAGCGATAAAAGAAGATTGAGATATTAGAATAAATGGTTAAACCATTTGTTTTGAGAAAAGATGCTATGTTGGTTGAGTAGTCAGCGTATTACGCTTATTTAATTTTTGATGAATTTTTATTAAATTTACTTTTTTACCAGCTTCGTAATTCATTGAACCAGTTAACATCTTCATTTGGATATGAGAATTAACATCCACGTTTCTTTACTATACAGGATATGACTTACTCTTTTGTCATAAGTTGTCTGGGTTAGGCGCAGCTTGGTCAAATATGGTCCTTGCATCATAAAAACTCAGTCAACCAACGGTTAATTAAAATCTATTAATACACGTTTTTATACCCTGCGTTATAGTGCTACAATTTAATTTCTTATTCTTTGTTCAATCATCTGCTTTTGACATACGCCATTGTATAAGTTTGTAATTTAATATTTTAAGATAATATTTTAGTGTTTTCCTTCTCAAAATGTCATCAAATTTGTGATTTCTGTGATTCTCTCAGTCTGTCGGAAATACAGCAATGATTATTTTACAACAAAGAGATCGACCTAAGCTTGATTAGAGCTCAGGCGGATCACGAAGATCTATGGGATGAAAAATAATCATAATTGAAATGAACTGGCCCAAGAATCTGTGAAAAATAAATGGGATTTAGAAAAGCAGGCTGTGAACAGTTGATAAAATTGCTTCCCAAAGTCCTTCCTGAAACAGTAGTTACGACACTCAACCATAAAAGAGGCACCCATTTTATTTTACGTGGTCTGTTTTCATTTTTCACATGGAATTTAAAAATAAAAATGCGGACATCTCTCCCTTGACATTTTTCTACATCTTCTCTCCAGTGCAGCGTAAATTCTATTAGAAAATTACAGCACACCAAAAGTACTTGCCGAAATTTTTTTCACGAGAGCATGAAAATTATAAAAAATATTTCATATGCATGTAAAAATAAATTAAATGTATCTTAATTTCTAATTTATTATTGAGATATACACTTAAATAAAATTATAATTTTTTAGGTCACTTGACAAAAGAATAAAAATGAATAAAAAGACTAAAACGTTAATTTTAAAATTAAAGGTAATAGGGTAACCTTTTAAGAATACATATTATCTCTTATCCGTTTGTAGAACTTCAGGAGGAAACTTCTCGTTAAACGTAACTTGTATAATGATCAAGAGATGGCGCCACGACCTACTTAAGTTATCAAATCTGCAGTGAGCTCTTGAATACATTAAAAATATTTAACGAATAGACACTTGTACTAACATCAAGCACTTCATTTTTAAAAGTAAAAATAAAACAATTGAATGTATATTTTTAGAAGAAGCTAATTAAAAAATCAACCACTCTAGAATTTTTGGAATATGTAACAGAAATATTCGTATCGTTTATTTATGTATATAACTAAATTTATTTTTTAATATTCGTTCCACTATTATACTATGCAACAGATTTAATGGTAAATATATTCAATATCTGTATTATACAATAGGCGAAAGTTTGATGTAGAAACCGTTTTACCTTTTTCGATTACAATTATAACTTCTTCCCTATTCGAAATAAAAGAATAAGATGTGTGTTCCTTTACACTCAAGTATATTTAAAAGTAAGTATTCTTTATAAATGTATTGATAAGGGCATGCATATTTTTCTCGGTACTTTAGTTCTTGAATACACCTCTTCCGCTTGAAAAGTTTGGATTTAGTTATTGATTATGACGGAAGACAAATGTATCATTGAATTAAAAGTCGAATCCCACAACCACACAGACTAGTAAAACATCTGAGATAGTCAAAAAGTGAATTTTTTTACAAAGTAAAAAATGGAATATTGTAAAAAAATGTGGTAGGACAACCAAAAAACAAACCAAGAAAAGAGGCAACGGCACTTTTCAGGCTTAGAACCTTGACATGATTGCCTTGCAACATACCTGGAGAGAATCGAAATGTATTCCTCCAGGGAATGCACAATTTACAGAATTTTTAATTCCAGTTGGATCGCGGTAGTCTGGTCGGAAGAGCAACAGATTAGCAATCGGAGGATTACGAGTTGGAAACAAAGACCGTCATGTACGTGGGGACTGGTGAATGTTAAATCTGTCATGGCCTCAAATGTCTTCACGTTGGTGTGATGTGGAAGTTTGAAGAGTGGGATGTCGGCTCAGGTGTTGACCTCGTCATCTGACCGTGGTTCAAAAGTACGAGGTCTGGTCCTCGAATCTTTCCCTTCGAGATTGAGCCCAGACCGCCCCCAATAGCTCGTTGTGTTGCTCCAGTGCGACGTTAATTCAAATACCTACCTTCTATTTTCAGCATGGATGGTGAGGATCACATCCTAGTCTGCCCGACTTGGACTCCTCTCCAACAGGCACGGAATTCCTCCAATCTCCGTTGGTATACCAGTGATAAGATAAGCTGAGCCTCTTCATATGCCATAGGAATAACAACATATTTATATTTATTTTAGTTTGTACGAAACGTTAACCTTAAATGTGCCATTCTAGGCTGCAGTCCACTCAGCTTGTATAGAAATATGGGCTGGTAACATACCCCTTGCTGCTGTATTTATTACAAAATCACTAAATAAGTGATTCCAGCTCTCAAATATTTATTCTGTTAACTTAAAGATTGATTCAAGTTAAGATGGGATTGGATTGGATTTTGGGGTTATAATATGGCGCAAGGTCCAAAACCGAACCAGCTCAGCCGAACACAAAACAGAACATGATCCAATAAAAGTATAAAATATTTCAAAATTAAAATAGTCTAAGATAGTGATTTAAAACATGTAAAATGTATAGAAAAGAGTAAAAATGTTCAAACAATAGTCAGATAATAAAACAAGATCATCGCCTGCAGCAGAATTAATGATGAGTAATTTAATTTACAAATGTATAAAATTTTGAGTGTGAAATTTAAAAGAGGGAAAAAATTAAACGAGATTTAAAAAACAACTGAACGCAAAAGCGCGAAAAGGTTTGAATGGGGATTTACCACATTCAAATCTCGTAGATTGAAAATTGTGCTGTAAGAAATGATATACGTTGATGGTGAAAAACAGGACAGACAATTAAAATGTGATTAACAGAAAATGGAGTAGAGCATGAGTTGCAAATGGGTGCTCTCTCTCCTAGTAAAAGATGACGATGGGTGAAACGTGTGTGTCCAATGCGAAGGCGGGTCATTTGAGTTAAGATGGGAGATTTATGCGTTGCAATCGATCCCAAAGTGTAAAAAGAAACATCTGTTGGAATGCTGCGTAGTATTTTACAGCAGTGGACTTCGAAACTCATAATTCACCAGTTTGTCTCAATGTTGTTTTCCTACTTCGGGATGCAGCGGATCTTTGGATTACCTAAGATGCCGTACTTAGGGTACTTGCGTCAAGTCATAACTATATGCTACTGAGAAAAAATATTGCTTTTTAAAATAGCGTTTTCTTTGTTACTCTTTTCATTCCGCTAGTTGCCATTTTTAATCGGAAAATCGATACAAGTAATTAAAGTGCAATTCTGAAAACCAAAGGAGCCGCTCAGATTTACGTTAAGTTTGGTTTTGGGGCTCAAGTTGCCGCATTTGGTCATGCTGCGGCAGACACGACATACAACAAGTAATAGACAAGACACGATGAAAGCTTTACTGAAACAGAAGAGAGAAATACCTTACAGGAAACGAACCTGCGCCGCCTACAACTCGAAGGTTGCTAGCGCAGTGGGCATACCCACTGAGCCACGACTGCGCCGTTAAGTTAAGTTAAAAGAGGTATAAGCCAAAACAGTTTGAGAATGGTTGTGCTAAACATTTATAGATCTTTATATAATTCTATTCACCTTATATTTAGATACTTAATTTAAATGTTTGATCCTACGCTCTAAGGCAGAGGTGTCCGACCCGCGGCCCACATGCGGCCCTCGATAGCTAGTAATACGGCCCCACAAGAACGAAAAAATTTTAATATGTGACTTTTAGCTCCGTTTTTCGTGATTCGAAGACCTATCTTCTTACGGAAAATATGGGGCGGCGGTAGGCCAGTTGGAAGAGTAACAGATTAGCAACCGGAAGGTTGCGAGTTCGTAACTCGGTCCAACTAAAGGCTGTCGCGTACGCTGGAACTGGTGCACGTTAAATCTCAAATGGCCTCACGTTGGCGTGGTGCGGAAGTTTGGAGTGCCAGCTCAGGTGTTGACCTCGTCATCTCACCGTAGTTCAAAATGACGAAGTGTTGTTCTATAATCTTTCCTTTCGGGATTGATCCCGGACCGTCTCCAATAACCCGTTGCATTGTTCTAATGCGACGTTAATTAATCACCGACCTTCTGCCTTGGAGAAAATATCTCTCCTTTCACAACTACGCCTTATTCATGTCATCTGTTTTTGGCGATACATACTCTCATGAACAACTATTTTCAAGGATGAAGTACATGAAGAGTAAAATAAGATCAACATTTTCTAACGAGCATCTTGAGAACTCACTGAGAATTGCAACCACTCCCATCAAACCAGACGTTGACGCATTTGTTTTACAAAAAATATGATCAAATATCCCTCTAGAATTATATCGCCCTTTTTTAAATATTATAATAAAAAATTAAATAATGTGAATTTTGTTTTCCGCGTTAGCTATATTATCTTTTATATGTGGCCCAATATAATTCCTCTTCACTTAATGCAGCCCTGACAAGTCGAAAGGTAGGACACTCTAAACTACTAAAAAACTGTGGACACTACTCTAAAACACTGGCTCTCTATCTACACCTACACATCTTTAGGTGTGTAGGCCATCACAACCCCGAGGGTACCAGAGGAATTTTCACTTTTCCCATGGGGTTACTGTATATGGTAAATCCGGGGGTCGCGCTCCCGGTATATCTAGGCGATCTTTTTCTGCTTTGATCCCACTACTCTGTTCCAAATCTCCCCTTTCACGATATTGTTTACTTGTCGTTGTCTTGTTGTTGGCGGAGCTTGACCAAATATGGCCCTTGCGCCATAAAACCCCAAAACAATCAACTAACAAAAACATTGCCATCTAGAAAGGCGGCCTTTTGAGCAGTGTATGGAGGTGGCGGGAGTGATTTGAACTCCCACACTAGCTGCAGATAAAAAATCGGTCGTTTAGAAAAACACGATGTGGGAATGTAAGTCACATTCCGCAAGTTTGAACCTCATAAAATTCCCCTTGGCTTGACACTAGCCCGACGCATCGTGACGCCAGCCGACTTTTTAAAAACACCACGAAGACTAACTTTCACCATGTGTTTTATTATCTCCCAAGATGATTATTTATTTGCATCTGAATGTTTTTTATATCGCTGTATTTAGGTCATAGTTCCTCAAACACGACGTCAATTATCAAATGAAATTGTTAGGGAAAAATGACTATTAAAGAAAAACTTTTTTCGAACTTGAAAATGTATTTCCTAAAACTGTTTGAAGAAATATATTTAAATGTTGTCTTTTACGTTTCGACTAAAAAAATTCACTTTTGCAGCAAAAAATATTCTTGTTAGGAAAGAGCAATATGTGATAGTACTTAGTGGTTTACTTGTTTCTACTAATGTGTACTCGTTTGGAGAAAAATAAATTTTTAGCATTTTAGCTTTACGTATTTTCTCATTAGCCTCAAAAATTAATTGGGTTCGGATTTTTTTATGTATTTTTGGCAAAATCCTATATTGTTTATGTTTTAGTTTATACCTGTGTAAGCTTTCTAACTATCCTATGTTTCGAGCTTAATTTCTTTTTTGCGAATTCATCTTTTTTTAAAAATGAAATAGGAAAAAAATTGGTAATAAAGCCTATTCCAATGTGAAATTAAAGTATATTTGATTTGCTTCCCATCTCCAAAAAAAGCCCGTTATATCTCATAATAAAAATGCAACAAACGAAACTATAAATTTATTTTTATGGTTGGTTGTTGAATTTACGTCAAGATTGAGCAACACAACGGGATATTAGCGACGGTATGTACACTAAGATTGACAGGCATCCTTTACTCACTTCATCAACCTCAGCAATTCCTGAAAGCTCCAGCCCTCAGGGGCACATCATCCTTAGGCTTGTACGGGCCAGAGGTAACCAAGTAATTTATTCTCCCTTCTGTTTTACCCTCACTTACCCTTCTGAATTTTGTTTTATTTCCACCCTCGTTGTTGTGTTTGGCCAAACATAGCCATTGTGCTTTCGAACCCAAAACCAACATGTAATCTCCGCCAAGGAAAATCGATTGATCGACACATCTATTAAAACGAAAATATTTCAGGATATTAAACCCAACTATCACCCTTTCATGCCAAAATTAGGAGCTGAATCTCCATATTAACCACTCGGAAACATTACGTTTGTGATTTGAATATAAATGGTGAGAAAATGGTTTAGCACATTCGGGGAAAGCAGTTTGGAGAATTTGTTTTAATTTCGTAGGAAAATGCTTATTGAATTGATGTCACCTATATTGAGGTGGTAATAAGCTTTAAGATATGCAAACTGAGACGAGAGAAAACGATAGGAAACTAAGAATGGTATCGCTGGCCGGGTTTCCACCACTTGGAATGCGGAGCCCCTGAAGGCAGAAGTGGGATTCATCACTAAGCATGTACGCTACCATGCCTGACTACGAATCTCGCTCAAGGCACCATTTCAGATGCAGTGACAATGTTCAGTAGTCATTCTCAGTTTACAATCGATCGGCATATCGCTGTACCTCCTAGATCCATTCTATAGGGAGTCATGACTTCGGACAACCGGTCCACTCTGGTAGTGGTATTGCTTGGCAGTACAGCGATATGTTCAGTAGATTTTACAACCTCCTTTTTTTTGTCTTTCATGTTACGTGTCCGAGGGGCTATTTACCAGCACAATACCACCCAGATCACCTCTCCCACGAGTGCCTCCATGGTATTGAAACACTATCTTGGCCAAAAATATACCTAGGTCCGTCTCTCATTGCACATATACTATACTTTCAATCGCTCAATTCTCTAAATCAGTGATTCTCAACCACTGTGCCGCGGCACTTTTGTGTGCCGCCAAATTCTTTGATTGTGCCGCCAAATTTTAATAAAACTATTCATAAAATTGTTATTGACCATTTGACAACATTAGAGGAGAGAATTATTCATTATTTCCCAAATTTAGATATAAAAAAATTTGATTGGTTTCGTAATCCATTTGTGATAACGAATACTTCTGTATTTGGATTAACTTTGAATGAAGAGAAAGAACTAATTTCGCTTTCTAATAATCGAGATTTAATTTTAAAATATTCGAAAGAATCAATTAATTCATTTTGGATTAACATTAGATGCGATTATCCCATGATAGCCACAAAAAAGCTTTAAAAATATTATTACAATTTTCTACATCTTATTTGTGTGAATTCGGATTTTCAGTATTAACCAACAGAAAAACGAAAAAAAGATCGAGACTGTTAAATGTAGAAGACGATATGAGAGTAGCATTGTCATTTTTACGACCAAATATAAATGAAATTATCAAAAAACATCAAGCTCAAATTTCTCATTAAAAGTATTCTTATTATTACCTTGTAATTAATCCCTTAATAAACGTACTGTTGTTTTTGTAGTACATATTATATTATTTTATTTTACATTCACAATTATTATCATAAACTATTTTACACAGTGTATTATAGGTAAGTAAACAACTTTTAAACTTATCTTTTTCTTTGTGTTCCGCCAAATTTTGAAATCGTTAAAAGTGTGCCGCGACAAAAAAAGGTTGAGAATCACTGCAGTCTAAATATAAGAATCTGGAGCAACGCCTGCAGAATTCCAGGCATAATGTATGAAATAATACATGCCAAGCTATATATCAGCATATATCGTCACCAGAGGGGCTTAAAAACTTACTATTTTATGATCTTTATGGTGTAACCACACAAAAAATTGGTAGGTTGTAGAGAACACAAACTGTAGTTTTGACGTGAGTGTTCCTGATGTTGGATTGTGGGATGAATGAAACAGTTTGAGCTATTGTTTATTGTGTGAATATTCAACAATTAATTTGCACTTTGAACGATTAAAGTGCAGTTTGATATTAATTGCTGTTGTTCTATATTAATTGTAGTGTAGTTCGGTATCTTTCGAATGACACCACTTACGCAGTCTTCGCTCTACGCAATCCAAAGTTGCACTGGTCCAAAGCTCGCGGTCCTAGATTTCCGCATAGCGCCCTCTGTCGGAAGGTCATATCAGGTACAGATATCCTTTGTCTACTCGACGCTATATTTATCTTCTGGATGTTTCTTCTAGCTCTGAAACACTAGACTTTTATGCATGTCTCCAGTACTGTTCCGATTTTAAAGACGTATTCACGTCAAAAGGAGTTCCTAAAATATTTGACATTGGGATCACTTCTTTATCGCTTCATGTACATCACGCATCCGTTCGAACTCTGGCTTCGGAGGGATTTCGATTGTATAATTAAATCTATACAGGGTGAGTCTAAACTAATAATACAAACTTCAGGGGTGATAGAACACAACGAAACAAACTTTTCCCCATAGAATGTATGGTCGCAAGTGCAGCGGTTGGCCGCTAGAGAGCGCAATCAAACGCTTGTATAAAAGCGCTACGTCGGCGATGAGAGGCCTGCTTCAGGTGTGTGGTGGTAGACATTTTGAACAGCTTCTGTAATTGTGCATTTGCGTTGTACTTACCGACTGATGTTTGTACATCAGTCGGTCCATTTCCATGTGAAAAGTTTCTCATATTTTGTACATGTCATTTCTTTCTTACCCGTTGTTCCTTGTACTTATCTTTAATTTATGCAAATCTAATTGTATTACTTCGTTTTGTCAAGCAGTTATTGATGTTTATTTGACATTAAAGCGTTATTTCCATATTTCATGCCTCTTCTTTCCAACTTGCGTCGGACCGAGTGTTTGTTCCGAAATGGAAAGCGCCCTCTAGCGACCATATATTCTATGGTGAAAAGTGTTTGTTTCGTTGTGTTCTATCACCCCCTGAAGTGTGTCGTATTACTTTAGACTCACCCAATAAACATTCTATGGGCTTTTCTACAAGCGTTTGACTGCACTCTCTAGCGGCCAACCGCTGCACTTGCGACCATACATTCTATGGTGAAAAGTGTTTGTTTCGTTGTGTCCTTTCACCCCCTGAAGTTTGTATTATTAGTTTAGACCTGTATATACAGGGTGCAACGCAAAGTCCGTGCCCACCCTTTATTTTCGCAACCGTTGGTCGTAGACATATACTTCCGATTACAAAAATGTTTCAAATGAGGTAAACATTCATGTTATGACATTTTGAAATTTAAAAAAATCACTTCTGTAAAAATTACAAAATCTAACTTTTTATACAGTCCTCCGTTCCTTATAGTGATATTTAGTAAAAGTTTACACTCATCCTAACAAACGTACACAAAAAGTTTCACTTCTGTGTGACAAAAATTGACCGAGATATTTAATTTCAAAGTTTGGGATTTATTCAGATTTATTTTGCCTTCATTGAGGGGTCGGTTAA
The DNA here is from genome assembly GCA_933210815.1 of Meta bourneti. Lineage (NCBI taxonomy): Eukaryota > Metazoa > Arthropoda > Arachnida > Araneae > Tetragnathidae > Meta > Meta bourneti. Next base: position 84,541,818 of record OW119923.1, on the reverse strand, counting down.
AATATAACTTAGAATAATTCGAGATTGAAATCAGAGTGCAACGCCCATTTTACGGCGAAAGGGGGGTTCCCCGACCATAAACGATGGGTGCATGTATAGTAAAGTGGACATGCCCGATTCACTGAAAGTGATCGCAGCGCCCCCAGTGGGGAAAGTTTGGAAATCTAACTCCGAAACTAAGCAAGATAGACAAAAGATGTTAATTCGAAAGTTGTAGACCATCGTCGAATTATGTAGAATCGACACCCTTAAAATGAAAAATGCGCAAAAAGAACCGGATAAATGGCAGCGGAATGCAAACTACCAGAGGCGTTGCACTCTGATTTCAATCTCGAATTATTCTAAGTTATATTTTAACCGACCCCTCAATGAAGGCGAAACAAATCTGAAAAAATCCCAAACTTTGAAATTAAATATCTCGGTCAATTTTTGTCACACAGAAGTGAAACTTTTTGTGTTACGTTTGTTAGGATGAGTGTAAACTTTTACTAAATATCACTATAAGGAACGGGGGACTGTATAAAAAGTTAGATTTTGTAATTTTTACAAAATTGATTTTTTAAATTTCAAAATATCATAACATGAATGTTTACCTCATGTGAAACATTTTTGCAATTGGAAGTATATGTCTACGATCAACGGTTGCGAAAATAAAGGGTGGGCACGGACTTTGCGTTGCACCCCGTATAAAGCAGAGTTGGTGTCTGTTCCCTATAAAAATCTACACCGTTTGACCAATCCACACCAAATTAGGTACACTTATTCTTTGGAACCCCGTGGGTAACGTAAGCTACATATTAACCCCCGTACTCTCTGTCTTGGGTGAGCAGAGGGGGCTTAAAACACTATCTGAAATCCCCATACGAATAACATTGCGTAGTTATACGATCAATGTCAGACCAATTCCCACTAAATTTAGTACATTCATTCTATAGAATTTTGCGGGACACATAGGCTATATATTAAGCAAGTTCGATTTGTCCTGGGTCAGCAGGGGGCTAAAAACAATTCGAAATAACCACAGGACTAACATTGAGTATTTTTATGATCATTATCAGAACCAATTCACACCAAATTTGGTACATTCATTCTTTAGAATCCTGTGGGAAACATAGGTCCTGGGTCTCCAGAGGGGTCTAAAACAATTCGAAATCCCCATAGGAATAACGTTGAGTAATATTACTATGAATTGCGAACAATTCAACCCGAGCAACGCTGGGTAATTCAGCCTAGTGACATATATAGGAAATACTGCTTCTAACCTGTTTCAAGAGCAGCAACACGTTTCAAAGCATAGTTCGTCATTTAGATAGTGATATTGTTTCATTTATTAAAAACCGCTTCCCTGAAAGTTATTCGAAACCTTTCTAGGGAATTATGTACACGTGATCATCACAGCTGGAGACTGTTGTTCCCCAAACAAAATAATTAAAACAAAACTTTCTGAACGACCTACGAAAGAAAGTACGTTCTGTAGGTTTTTTCCTCTTGTTTCTGTGCAGGAGTGTGCAAAAGGCACATGTTAAGCTTAGGGTGTGACGTCACACTCATTTGATTGAACGATGAAATGTGTTAGCAATACCCCGCAGTAACTCGAGATCTTAAACATCCGTTCCTTTCCATGCAATTCGAAAAAAGAGACGAAATGTATTATATGAGATACAATCCTTTTGGACTGTGGAATCAAATGGCTAATTTTGGAGCTGTGTACATCGGGAATAAAATTTTGAAGTCGCGAAAGCAATACTTAGACTTTTAAAATAAGATCTAAGTTATTCAAAATAAGCGTGTCAATTTTTGCAATATGCTCACGTTCTTTATGTATGGTTGAATGCTACTACTGGTGTTAAAATTACATTGAAGCTAATGGATTTGTAAATCCTCCTGATGGGTGTCTCGACGGAGTATCTCGTCTTTAGTAAAACCATTAGCAGGCGTTGATGGACGAGATATCTCATCAGAAGAAAACTGAATAGATCTTGATCTCTTCGTGAAAAATTGGCAATATCTTGATGACGAGATTTCTGGTCATTATCAAAATTGGTCATATGTTAATGGACGAGATATCTCATCCAAAGCACTTGGATGGTTAAGTAGCAGCGCTATACGAAAATGTCCACAATCTTTGATTGCCCTCTTGTAACTTATACAGTATTCAGTGAATAATTTCCTTGTTTGCTCTTAATTTAACCCTTTCAGAAGTAATCAAGCATATATATATATATATATATATATATGCTTGATTACTTCTGAAAGGGTTATATATATATATATAACATTATATATATATATATATATACATTTTTTTCAAAATTTTCTTAAATTTCTTGATTTTAAAATTTTTGGATTTCTCTTTGTTTTGGTTTGTAATTTTGAATTATATATATATATATACACGTTCGGCAACCTCTTCCCCCTGCTAAACTTCCAATCATTTTTGACCTATTGACCAATAGATTATCTCACGGGATTCTTCCAGAATCTCGTCGAAACCACTTGGAGGGTTATTTAGTCATTAACCCCCCAAATGGCTTTGACGAAATAGTTCGTCCAATTTTGCTAATGACGAGATATCTCGCCATCAAGATATTACTGATTTTATTTCCTGATGATGATGAGGTCAAGATCTGGTCAGTCTTTTCTAATGACGGGATTCCTCGTCGATATAACCACCAGGAGGGTTAAATGTGTATGGGGATGCAGAGTAAAAGTTATTCTACACAACTCGGTAATGACACTCGGAGGGTAAAAGACTCGTATATTATCAAAATCAGTTTGGCAACAACGATTCACTAGAGAAGTCGTAGACAGTTTTGCTGAGGTATTAGATATATTTTCTCTTTAATTCTTTTGTTCAAATTCGATTTATTATAGTGTTGCATACTGGCTATTACCTTATATTTGTATATAGTCTGTTAACCTAGAAGTTTATTAGCTAAATAAACTGTTATTACAATGTATAACAAACGTTAATTATCACATGCCTTCACTCCACTACGTACTCATATTTTTAAAATGCTATGAATCAAATACATTTTGTTTGGATACCTTACAAATGTATCATTCCATTGCTACGATTTTATGAAATTCATCGTGTTGCATCATTGTTTGCGCCCAATTTGTGGGTTTATCTTTGTTGTAATCACTTATCTTAAAAGCTTTGTGTTTGTGTGTAATGATGGCATTGTCTACCATTCAGTGATTATAGAGAGACATTTTAAAAAGAAGCTGAAAAAATGTCAATGAGATAAAATTATTCTCTACTGCAAAGTTCATTTCATCACCAGTTTTTCTCATCTAATTGAAATACCTTGTCGAAATGATGACAAGACAAAATGAGGAGTAATCTAATCCACATATTAGACTCTGAGGAGAATATGAGTGATGTATTTTGTATGTGGTTGGAACAATACTAATATTATTTTGAAACAAGTTCGTTTTTAGGAAAAGCGCATGTTGATCAGATTATCATATATCTACTACGTACACTATCCTCCTCTGTAGATTAAAAAGAGAAAGGTTTACTGTGATGAAAGACCAGGAAAACTCGAATTGTGTGGGAATTCAGTATTGACTAATTTGTTGAAATTCAGGTGTAAGAATTTATTCTTTAAAATTCATTTTCTGATTACCTTAGTAGAGCTATGGATTCGTCTCTCTGTCACAAAGAAAAATGACGTGACTCAAAGTGACTCACAAATGTGCATTCAATTTTTATATTATACTCTCAGATCTTTACAGAACTCGACTTATAATAAACATAAAATCATAAACATCAATGCAGATTTTTCAATTCAAGATATATTTTTATTTTTATTTTTAAAAGTGCTGAGCTTCGTTGTGAGCAATTTGTGAAGTAATCATGAACTTTACTTGTCCAAAGTAAAGAAAAGACTGATATTTAAATTTATTTTATATTGAGGAGCCATGATAATGAATAACGTAGTAAAATGTTAAGTCTCTCGTCACTGGTAAAAATAGTCAGATCTTGATGAACGAGATATTTCATCGACACCACTTGAAGCTTTAAACCAAAGAGTACCCAATACTGTCGCTGTGGGGAGCTTGGCAAATATAGATTACAACCAATATGAGAATTTCAGTCAACTGGCAAATACCATTTAACTAAACCATTACAAAGTCCAATGTCCTACAAATGTTAACAGAAATTCAACTTCTATATACAATATTAAAAACAGCCATAATATTTCTTCTGAATTAGGACTCAATCAACCAAATACGGTAATCTCCCCTTGTCTTGTAACTACCCTCTGCATTTTGAAATAATATCCCACACTGACCGGCACAAGTAGAACATTAGTAAGCCATAGCTAAATTGAGAACTGCTAAGCTCCTGATTTAGTTCGATTGTGACTCTAAAATGTCCGATAACTTACAATGAAAGGTTCATTCACTTCGAGAATCATGACATGATGCTCAAATTATCATCTCAACCTCCCTTATTTGGTGTCACCAAAGGACATAAAGAACTACAGTTGGAATTGATTGAGCTCTCAGTAGATGACGTTTTAAAGTCGTTGTTTGAGGATAAGAAGGATCAAATTATAATGTGGCACAATGCATTAAAATACACACGCCTTCTTCAACATGCCCGAAAAATGCTCTCTTGCTTTCAATCTCTTGTTGCCGCGAATCTACATTTTCCCCTACCTAAGCCAAATCAAGACGACCTTAAGGTCACAAATGACGGGTACCCACCTAGAGCTTCAACTCAAATTCTGGACCTCCATACTCTAACCAAATATTCAAATGTTTTCCAACAAAAAGCAGACACGACAGTCTTTAAAAGATTGGTTGACTTTAAAATTAACGAATAATTTTCAATTTTTTAAATTATTAAGAACATCGTAATTACATTTTTAGAAAATAATGTGCATTTTTAAGTATAACTAGTGGGGGGTTTTGAATGTGGTCGTATTTGTTTACAACTGCCTTCCAACATGGACAGGTTCCCCCTCCCCTGGTTTAGACAATCTTAAAAAATTTTTTATCAAAGTTTAAATTTTCAGTCAAGTGCATGTGATGAAATCATCATGTTAAATTCCTTCAAACTTGAGTACAAAACTCATCATTTTAGGGAAAGTCGCAGATGTGGGATTATCAGACATCAATTCTGGAATCGATGCATTGTTTGCCAATAAAAAACAAACACAAGTAGAGAGTCCTCGAGGTTTTGTGTATCTACCTCTTCAGTCTGATAAGATGTGGTTGACGATTTCGGCTATCAAATATTTATTGGTATCTCTCTAAACAGATATGAGATTATTGACGCCGTAGCACTGCTGAATCCATGGAAAATTTTGCTTTTCAAAACAAATGGAACAATAGTTTCGAGAAACAGTGTTTCTGCTGGAATGAACAAAAAACATTTTATCGGTCAAGTAATCGTCAAATAAATCTCAAGAGAGATTATAAAAATTTACATTAGTCTTATAAATATTTGTGGGATTCTATTACGTTTTTTATTTAAAAACTTCAAATTATAAAGATCGATGTAAAATTTTGTTAACCCTCCTGGTGGTCTATCTTCACGTCGAAAAGTGCCTTGTAATGGCCAGCCTCTGGTGCAACAACCTGTTCCAAAATGTCAACAGTTCTTTTCAAGGGACAATTTGTTTAGCTTATTTCGATCTTCTTTCCTCTTGGAGTAATAAGGCTGTTTTGTCTCGACGAAGTTTCTCGTCATTAACAAAATATCCAAAGTCTTGGACGAGATATCTCGTCGAAATCCTTGGAGGAGAGGCACTTTTGTCAAGCTAAATGTAGGTGATGGCAGTGTTTCGATAGTGAAACCTGTTCCCTGCAAGTATTCCGTATGTTGCTTCACTTGGTACGTATTTAATACGACTACAGCACTTTGCCAATTAAAATTCCAAAGAATGAATTCAGAATTGAAATAGGATGGCTAATTGGCCAACACCAATTAGATTAAACTCTAAAACGTTGCAAAATTTCCGATTAACTGCATTTTAAGGTAATCCCGATATGTATAATTTTGGAAACGACAGTAAAATCTTCACATTCCGTCTTGTTTGTTTACACTAAAAATCCCTCTCATACATTAAAATCCCTATTGGATGCGGACACTGAACGAGATATCTTATCAAGGTTATGAACGATCTTAATGTAAGTTCGTGATGTATGATGGTTAAAATGTGCAAATCAAAATTACTTAAGACAGATAACATTTACAACAGTATAAGTGAGGAAACATGTCTCATCTTATTATGTAAGTTAGGGTAGAAGTGCAAATTAGAAAAACTGTGGGAGGTCGATCTGAAATAAAAGAACTCTAAATAGGTATAAATATAGATATATTATCTAGAGATAATAATGTGTTAACACCCTCGTGATTGCATAGTAATAGGACAATGGCTCTGATTAAATATCTAAAATGGTTCTATCTAATAAACTATCTAGAGTATTAATGCTCTTTAGTTGTGTCTGACAGTCTTACATTTCAGTTTGACTTGACTATTAGAACTCAAAAAAAGTCTCTTATCTGACTTCTTAAAACCTTTTACGCCTCGATTAATTCCACAGATATTTGAAGTGAATATGTGTCCTGAAACAATCACATTAAACTCAACTAAGTCATGAATATCTTGCGACAGATTTATCACTTTAGTTAAACGATTGAGAGAAAGGTCAAACAGGACAGTGAAGACAGAACTAATGGAACCCATTGTTCTTTTGGTTAAAAGAAAGATTAGAATTTACTATTTTTAGCATTATCATTCGATCATTCAACAGCCTCATATTTTTCTTCAAATATTATTTTTAATTTATTCTTTTATCTTAACTACATGCTTTTCGTTTACACGTGTGTGGTTGGTCACGAAGCAATGTTTAAAAAGACGTATGCATTCAAAGATAAAAATTAAGTTCAAAGAAATTATTGATATGGAGTTATGGGGAAAATCGAGTAATTATAATTGTCATCCACACATACTATCCTTTTAAAATTACGTTTCATACCGATAGTTAGCATTTAAAAATCTCAAAATGGTGAGATTGTAAAATAAGAATTATTTTTACAGATTTTTAAACTTGCACGTCATAAGCTATCTGTAATTTAGTCAAAGAAATATAAATTTTTATAAAGTAATCAATATTTGATTTGATGCCGAAGCTTTTCGTAAATGATATTGTTTTGTTTACTAAAACTCGTATTTATATTCGTTATTTCAACGCTTTGAAAAGTCAAATGTTACTTTAAAAAGAATTCAGATTATCATCTATGAGATGAGGTTAGACATGATTTAACTCCAGAAATTTCAGAGTTGCAATTTTCGATTGACCTGGATAATTTTAATTTAAATATTTCTATGTCAACTACTTTTAAAGTTTTAGGAAAAGCATAACTATATAAAATTATAGGTTTACTATGATTATTGTTGACAAAGCCCAGCATTTAGTCCAAGTACCATACAATGACCTTTCGAAATAGGGCATTAAAGGAAGCATCTTCACTTTTCCTCTTTCCACTAATTGTTTCCGCTACAAATACATGCCCCTCCCCCTCAAAAAACCTGAAAAAAATGAATGAGAAAGTACAAAGGCAATCTTTTCATAAAACACATTAAAAAATACATTTGTTAATGGGCGAACGCCATAAGGGTTTCCGCATTTCGGTCAATGATCGGAAAACACGTTTTTAAATGCTGCTTTTAGTACCTCATAGACCTCCTGCGATGCTTAGATCCAGGCAACAAAAGGCCTTTAAAACCATTTACTAAGAACGCGTTTATAAACCATCTGAGGAATGGACATAAAGTTCAACTATAATAATAGCAATCGCGATTAGTTGCATTTTAAATAATTGAAACTCTTGGTTGGTTGTTTTCGGGATTTCATGGCGCAAGGGCCATATTTGACCAAACTGTGCCAGACATAGGACGTACAACTCAATAGAGGAGGAAGAAAAAGCAAAAAGGCAGAAGGGTTGGCGAGGATGAAAATGAAAGGGAGGAAAGATCATTCAGGTACCTCGGGGTTTGTGATGCTCGTACACACCTAAAGAAGATGTGCCCTTGAGGACTGAAACTGTTGGATTTTAGAAAGAACGTTTGAGTCACTACAAAGGCATTGAAGTGTTTTAATACAAATATTATAAGAGAGTACAAGAAAATTTATTGGTTTGCCTTCTGAAAGGTAGGTGGTATAAATTACTTCACTCTGGAGCAGCACAACTGACTATTGGCGACTGCCCGGTATCAATCACAGAGGGAAAGATCCGATGACAATACTAATTTTGAACAAAGATCTGATGGCGAATCTTCTGAAAGGCGAGGGGAGATCAACTAACAGAACTTTTGATCTTTTCAAATGGTTTCAATTCTTCGTTATTCAAAGAGTACTTTAACAAATGCATAAAGAAATTGGAGCATTCCTAATCGCGACTAGTATGCCTGAACTCAGCCAGATGCCTTCCTGGGTAAAGTGGCAGCTGAAAAAAGACCAGACTGCTCTCTCTAGGTTTCGCAGCCCTCAAATATCCTCACGTTGGCGTGGTGTGGAAATTTGGAGAGTAGGGTGCCAATTCAGGTGTTGACTTCATCTGACTGTGGTTCAAAACTACGAGGTGTTGTCTTCGGATCTTTCTCTTCGGTATTGATCCTTGAACGTCGCCAATAGCCAATTGTTTTACTCCAGTGCCACGTTAATTCAACTACCTACTTAAAATAAATAAAAGCATAGATTTGTGATGATTGCAACATTTAACTAGAAGAATATCAAGCAACACTACTTAACAATGATTTCTGTCCGGATTTTTTTTCGAATTGATTGTTAAATTATCAATACTAATTTCTGTCTTAGTTTCAAAATTATTTCGTTACTTCATTACACAAACTACTTACGATATCTAAGGCGCTTGTTTCGAGCATTTTTGTTGCACTTCCTGTTCGAATAACACAATCGATTCATTTAGTCATTTGTTTTGCGAATTGGCGCAATGGTTGAATGTAGAATATTAGTGCCGCAACGAAGGGGAGCATGCTCGAAACGTTTGTTTGCAAACGAATTCATAAATTTGAAGTGACATAAAGTACAACAGAACGTTTAACATAACGCTCGCTATAAACCATTATCGCTGAAGGTCACAAGAATGTGTACTATGGGGTTTCCCCTCCTGTTTTCTTGGATACGCGTTGCAGATTTTATAGGTAATAAACGCTCTGATCAAACCCGTGTTTCTGCAAGAAAGTGATTTTTTATCTTTGTTGCTTTAAGACTAAAAGGAGTGAGAAGGTTAATGAGGCCATTCGGTGCTACTAGTACTATTTGGTGTGTATGATACACGATTCGCGTTTTGGGGGAGTTTTGGTTGAAAAGTTTTCAAAAGTTCCATAAAAATCATTAGTCTGCAAAAACGTACATCTGTATCTTTGTGTTCCTCAAACGTCTTATTTTTATGTCAATAAATACACTTTTTTTAACTTACCCTTTTATAATTCATTACAATCAAAATGATTTTGACGCGATATCTCTTCCATCAAGTCTTCTAAAATTTTAATGATGACGAGATCAAGATCTGGTCAGTTTTTCAGTTTTTTCTTATGACGATATACCTCGTCCATCGGATATATCGCGTCTGGTCAGTTTTGTTAATGACAAGATACACCGTCGAGACAACTATCAGGAGGGATATTTCTGCGAAATTTTGAACACTTATAACCGGAAGTTTATTTTTTCACTTTCACTCAACCAGTTATTTATATTTATTTTTCTTTACGCACACACATCTAGAATGTTACCAACATTTATGCTTACATTTCATACTCAAGAGTACTTATTTACATTTTTGATATTTTATTTGGAGGTTTTTAAAGGGTTTACTTTTGAAATTTTCAATTAAAGTTAAAGCATCCAGGCAGAAAAATTGAAAAACACTTATTCGGAAATATTTTGTAATATTTCCCGACTGGCAAAAATGAAAAATATAAAATTCAAATTGTTATCGCTGTATTTTCTATATGAATAATTTTCTTTGGTTACCCTGTATTAGTTTCAGTAGTTTATTTGATACTAATACTTTGTATTGTATTCCATGGTACAAACAAAATTTGAATACATTAATAATGAATACCTCTCAATCACGAATTATTCTCAACTTAAAACCTCATATTGAGTGTCTCAATTCGTGAAGTTTAAAACCAATGTTTTAATAACAAAAGGTATGAACATTTTTCTGAAGCTTTGATTACAACTAATTTTTACCAGAAAACATTCTAGAACCAAAGTAAGTTTATTCTGTGTTAAATAATAATTTCATTAACCAGAGTGAATGGTAATGGTAATGTTAATTAATTAACGTCGAACTAGAGCAACACAACGGGCTATTGACGACGGTCCAGGATCAATCCCGAAGTCCGATGACACCAACTCGCAACCCTCCGGTTGCCAGTCCGTTACTCTTCCGACCGGACCATAGCTGCCCCCAGAGTGTATGAAAATAAAAATATGTTTTAAATAATATGGTAAGATGAACAATAAATGTGGCTGAAATTTGTTTCATTTTTAATCCATGGCTTGAATCAAATGTTATAAATAAAATTCCAAGTGTTAACAGAATGTTTAAAATGAGTCTCACATTGAAGGACAAAAGGGATTTTTAAATTATGTGAATGAAAATTGACAAATCTGAATAAAAAAAAATTGACAAATTGATAATAATTGGTACTATGAAATGTGTCAATGTTTTGATACTCATAAATTCGATTTTTTATTTACCAATACATGTGCTTTCTTTCTACTAAATGTTCAAAAAACGTGGAGTAAGCAGATATAATATTCATATGAAACACAATCTATGTATAAGACATGACTTATGGGAGGGATAGAATGAAATCGAAGAAAGTCGATGGTCAAATATATGAGCTAATATTTCAGAAATTAATGTGTTTTAAACTATATAAAATTTTAATGTCAGATAAACTTTTTCAAGGAATACTTTACTTCAACTTACGAATTCAATTAAATCGTTTTCCCTCACGGAACTTGGCATATGGAATTTTGAATAAAGGGAAGCCAACTCAGATGATGACCTCGTCATCTGAGTGGTTTAAAATTACGAGGTGTTGTCCTCTCATCTTTCAATTCGGGATTGATCCCGGACCGGCGCCCGCTGTGTTGTTCCAGTATGACATTAATTCAACTACCTACCTAACCATCTTCACGGAAATAAAATTGAATGACTTCATAATAAATTCGATTAAGAAAATATTCTATCAGGTCTCGAAGGTTCATCGAACCAATTTCGATAGATAAATACCCCCATATCACCAACGCACAAACAACAAACTTTAAAAACTATTGACAAAACATTCATTGTCTAATGAAGCAAAATTCATGGGAATATCGTAACAAGCAGAAGCCTTTTTACACGCGACACAGCAAAAATCTTCCTGGGAGTCATCCTATACCAGACCCCGATACGGGTGACTCTCTCTGCTCTGTATCGTGGAAGGTGAAGCATATATTTTAATAAAGAATTTTAATCACAATTGTAGCGGAACGTCCAAGAAAAATAAATCTTTGATTTAAGCAGATGTTTTGATGAAGCATGACGTTGGCCTAGTTATTTCCACCAGATGTAGAGGGAAGTTGTTTGATTTCAGTTGATTTGAGCATGAGGTGTGAAAAATCTACTTTATTTAAATTGTAAAACTTTTAAGATGGGAAAAACCTTTCATGTAGATATAATCATGAAGATCCTAAAACATAGTTGATATAAGCAAAATTCTATTATTAACTATTGGATCTTTTATTACCATATTTTCTGACCTTTCTTTAATTGATTTCACAGTATTTAAATAAGTAGGTAGGTAGTTGTATATTAACGTCGAAGAGGAGCAACACAACGGGCTATTGGTGACAGTACGGGGTCCAACCAAAAGGGAAAGATCCTCGTCATTTTAAACCACGGTCAGATGCCGAGGTCAACACCTGATCTGGCACCAAACTTTCCAAACTTCCACACCACGCCACCGTGAGAACATTTGAGACCACGGATGGATTTTTTACGTTTAAATACTACTTATTATCTGTAAGGGATGTTTTCAAAATTCTTAGAATTGTGTAAGGCAGTTGAATTTTCGTCGCACTGGAGTAACACAACGGGCTATTGATAACGGTTCGGGATCAATCCCGAAGGGAAAGATTCGAGGACAACACTTCGTAATTTTGAATCACGGTCAGATGACGATGTAACACATGAGATGGCACTCCACTCTCCAAACTTAAAGAACACTCCAAAGTAAGGAAATTTGTGGCCATGACAGATTTAACGTGCACCAACCCCCACGTACATGACCGTTTTGGCTTGGGTCAAGTTTCGAACTCACAACCCTCAGGTTGCTAATCCGCTACTCTTCCAAGCAGGCTACCGCGGCCCATTTGAATAAGCACACCACTTTGTAATTTCACTCTGAAAATTGTTTCTATTACATTTAATTTTGTTTAAAACTCATTATCTTTTTCAAACCAAATGTAATGGTCTTGTAGAAGTTTACCGCATGTCATTGCAACTCTAAATGGTGTAAAAGTATGTCGTTCTCGTCAACGTGGCATAGCGCATTCCAAATTTTGATTTTCACTAAATTGCTGTTTTGATATTACTAGTTAGAAGTAAATAAGTATATCATCTTGATCATGGTTAAAATATTTCCAATGTCTGAAAAGCTATCCCCTTTCATTAGTAGCTTACTAATTCATTTTACATTTTGTATGAAATAACATTTCGTTCATTTGCACTTTTACTTATTAAATAATAAAAATTCGAAATTCTCCGGAGTTAAGTCAACGCATTTTTAGTTAATGTTAACGTCAACGGTAAAATATTTCTCAATCTATTCACTATCATTTTCCCTTGAGATGCTTATCACTAAACATCTTTTTGGATACGAATGTTTCAAAATATCTTAGGGCCGTGTTAGCCCGGTTGGAAGAGTAACGGATTATCATCGTATACACAAAAGTCTGGTGCACGCTAAATATGTTGTTCCCTCAAATGTCCTTACGTTGGCGTGGTATGGAAATTTGGAGAATGGGGTGCCAGCTCAGATATTGATCTCGTCATCTGACATTGTTTCAAAATTACGTGGTGTTGTCCTCCCTTGGGAATTGATCCCGCACCTTCGCCAATAGACAATTGTGTGCGGCGTCAATTGATTACCAACCAACCAAAATATCCTACATACTCAAAAAGAACTCGAACAATATTTCAAACGTAAAATCTACAAGGAAAATAGTAGATAGTTAATTTCATTCAAACAATCATGCATTAAAATAATCGACAATAATCTGTTAAATATGTAAAAATAAACTTTTGCATAGGTACGAATACATAATGAGGAAGCAATTCACCATCTTTCCGCCACCATTTTAGTGAAACAGCGTAAGAAACATCGAATATAGAAAATATAGAATAATTGATAGAGCCGCCATTTTCTCATTATCGCACTGAATAACAGAAAGAGATTCGACGTAAAGGAATGCAAGAGTAATTCCTTCAAACACAAATTCCTTTAGCGCATTCATTGATGATGAAAAAAGTATCTTATAAAGCTTGTTTTATTAACCCTACATTGGGCCGTAGACTTCCACACAGTTCGTGCCTCAGAATCTCTATCGGGATCTTGATCAAGGCAGCTGATCAGTTTTCCCGCTCTTCGCAGAAACAGCTGATTAAAAGCGTACATATAAATCGGACTTGCTATGACTCATTGGACTATAGCACTTACGTGTAAAACATTCTTTCGGTTTAGAAGATTCTTCAGACGACTTAGTTAAGATGAGGAAAATTCATAACAACTATGTGTCCTAGTACTGCTTGACAGCTATAGTCCATCCCAGCAGTTGAAGTCACGTGGTTTTGATTGACAGATTTACTTAAATTAGGGAACTGCTGGTAACGAAAACAGTTTTTTCCACAATTGGCGTCGCTAGCGTGGATTCTGGTTAGAAGTTTATATTTCGTTGCCGAAGCGATACCTGATAGCGAGTTGGCAGGGTAAAACCATCTACGGCGATCTCCATTCATGCTTTTGGGTACGGCAGCCTTCCCTTAACGCGTTTCACACCTATTCAAAAATCGACTGCCCCAAGGTCGACTACCTTTTCGTATATGCTGTGTCGTTTTTGAGGGAGACACGCGCAAACTTCAACAAGCCGCCACATCCCGTTTTTTCAACAACACTTGATGTTCCAGATAAATTTGCATTGATAAGTGATTTTTAATACATTTATCGAAAAATAACAAAATTATCAGATTTATTGGTATCAGTTATCAGAAAAGAAAGATAAATCTCTAAATATTGCGTTTTATAGTGTCAACCCTCATGTCCATTCATTGTTGCAAAATGCAAAAAATAATTAGTTTTATACCTCTAAAGTTCTTACAGACGCCTCTGTTTTGCTATAAAAGTTTTATTTTAAGTTGGGTGACCCCACTTTTTACTGACAACTTGCAAATACACGACCAACACTCCGTTCAGGAATGACCCTGTTTATGAGGTTTCTGTTATTGGTTTATACAGATGTGTAAGATTCTTTGGAATTACTTTCAGGTACTTTACCAAAGAGAATAAAATTCCATCTCCCTTTAAATAATAATCGAGTATTTGGATATGCAATGGAACAACAAATTTATCATCTGCATTAAAATAAAACCTGCTCATTTAAGAAACTTAAGTTTAAAGCTATTTAGAATATTTTATTTATTTAAAATTAGTTCAATATTCTCGTTTTCAGAATAAGGAAAAATATTTTGAAACATTTTTCTTAATGTGATCATAAATCATACACATTTATTTCATTTGTAACTAACTCTCACATGAAATACATTCTAATGCAACACATTTGTTCTTCACATTAAAAATAAGTTGCATCGATGATCTACATACCATTTTTCGTATATAGTACCTTAACTTCTCCATGACTGAGAGGTTCACACACACATTTTTGTTTCGAATACTAATTTTTTTTATTTTGAAATGAACTGTGGCAACTGTAGAATGAATGCAAAGTAAGAATATATAATATTCTGAGTTAAAAAAAATGAGTTGATAAAGTTATATATTCATATATAACTTTCCAAGTAATAATAATTGTTATTCTGAAGCTAAATCAAAGCTCAAGCTTTGCCTTAATGTGTAACCATGTTGGGAAAATATACCTTTTAATTTTCCAGCATGGTTGCATATGAACCATGGACAACATGCTAAACCTTTCAATTTTAAATTAAACACTTTTTTAAATTTGACAGCTATTTTGGAATAAATTCAAGTGTAAAATGTAACACCTATTTTGAGACATAGGGAGTAACAAATTTTAAAAGATTGTAATGTCATGTGAGAATAGAAACAAACTTTATCCCTGAATTTAAAATATATATAAATGTTTTCAATATTCGGATTCTACACGCTCGCTTCCTTAGATTAACAGGATAAAAAAATATAACAATTCATATCTCGGAGTAAATTTCTCCCACCCAAAACACTGCCTCAATACAACCTTCACCACAAAGGAGGCGTTTCCCTTTGGCGTTGTTTATCAACTTATTTGGCAATATTTTTCATCCATTTGGCGACACCACGTGAAGCGAAAGAGTAACCCTACCGAGCATCATCCTCGACTGTCATTCAGTAAGCAGAAAACAGCTGGTGGAATCAGCTGCCGTAGTTAGTCTGTACGGAATAATATTCGGCTTCGTTTTGTGTTCTACTTAAATTCTTAAATATTCGATTTTTCTAAACAAAATTGGGCTTTGTGTATTTCTAGATACGGGAGATCGTCAAGGGAGTGTATCTACTTTTATTAACTTTTTGTGACATTCGAACGATAATTGGAATGGAACTCATTCGATTGGTTTACTTTTGGTGATTTTTAGTGTCATCGCAGAATTAAAAAATATATATGTTTTCTAGGTACTGAAACAAAAGAATTGGTTTTGAAATTCTGTCGAATCTTTCAAATGTCGGCGAACCAAAAAATAAAATACACGCGATTTAAAAACTTAAAAATTACGTTCTAAATCACGTTTCTGTTCCAATTTATTCAGCTGGTCATTTCTTACATACAGATGAACTAGTTATACTTCAAAAAAATGAAGTTAAAAAGCCAAAAAGGCATATGCTGAATAAAAAATGAGTGATTTGTTCAATTCCATGGATAATCAAGACTTGATTCAATTCAACGAAAGAACCCATTGTTGCATCTTGTCGATGCAGCGGATAACAGTGCAAAAGAAAGTGGAAATGTCTTAGACATTCGGTCGCACGTGGTTGTGTTGTATTGGTGACTGTGAGAACTGTGATAGTCTATCTGAATGGCTCTATCTGCTAAAGTACTGCAGTTGAAGAAGAAATCGAAGAGTGTTCCATCCATGTGTACACACAGGGCTTGTCGAATTTGGCCGAGAAGGGCAATATACTACGTGAATGAACCGAAGGTAAAGTTTTATTACATTCTTTTACATTTGTAGATACACCATATATTCCTAGCTGTGGTGTGGTTCATTACTCTTTGCCATTGTCTATACTTGAGAGATTTTATGATCGCTATATGTACGGTTTAATTCTATTGCATATGAATTAATATAAAATTATCGTTCCTGTGTAAATTATTACGATTCAAACATTTAGAATTTTTTACAATTTAATTTTTATCACATTAATTATTACATCGAAAGACGGAGAATTCACTTGTGTTTTTATTCATATCTGTATCATTAACGTAAATACAAGAAGTTCAGTCTTTTTCACTCATTCATTGAAAGATGTTTATTTTCGAGAAAATTTTCGAAATTGTCCTACGCTTAAAGTGAGTTGAAAAACCAAACTGAACGTACCTTACAATTAGTTGTTTCATTTGAATGATTTTCGATAGCCCTATATAATATACAGTGACTCCGAAATCGAGAATACAATGTGAAGAAATTTCTTTAAAAGGCCTATAATAAATAATAATTTGGATTTGATTTTTATAGGAATGATAAAATGCACATTTAGAAACATAGTATGCTATAAAATAATTCCATATTCACTCTAATATTTTTCAGGTAACAAAATTGAGTATGCACACAGACAATTTCGTTCGCACAGACAGAAACACAATAAAAAGGGGGAAAAGTTTTTTACAGTGAAACTTCGATTAACCGTCAGGGTCGGGACCGGGTCGGGATTAATCGAATAGACAGATAACAGAAAAACTTTAAACAACAACCCATCCCCATCCATTGCATATGAACGAATGATAAAAAATGCAGGTTTACGAACTGGAAATACACTGTACATGTATTTTATTTTACCGAAACAAACAATATACAATTTACATTAAGTACAGTATAGAACATATGTACATATTGTTACATGAACTTACGCACTAGACGTACATACATATTCAATTTTTAAAATAGTCTGTCATTTTCTTTCGCTTCTTCGAGGCTCGTGCTTTCCGAGCGGCAATGTTCCGTACTTTACGTAGAAGTATAGATGTATGAGTACGATATGCATGCATGTGTGTACGTACTAATAACTTTTAATATTTAATTAATTAACTTTTAATAATGGACTGACGGTTAACAGAAACTGACGGTTAAAAGAATGACTGTTAATCGAAGTTTCACTGTACGTATATTTCATATAGAACAGATTCTAAGAAGAGGGGCACTAAATTAAGAATTTGTGCTGTTTTTCTGTTTTCCCATTTCTCTCACAGAATTGTTCTTGCATTCTTTGTTGTGAATATCGTGATGTTTAACCACTTTTCCTACTAGTACCACTATGATCTTTCCCTTCGGGGGTTGATCCCAGACCGTCGCCAATAGCCCGTTTGTGTTGCTCCAGCGCGACGTTAATTAAGTACCTACCTTCTAGTACCACACATTTTCAGACTCATTAATGTCCTCAGATTATGGTGAGGTGTATACTTGCTATTTAACCCTCCTGGTGGTTGCCTTGACAAAGTATCTCGTCATTAGAAAAATATTAACTAGATCTTGATAGACGAGATATCTCGTCATTAGAAGGAAACTCACCAGATCTTGATCTCGTCATCATAAAAAAATCGACAGTATCTTGATGACGAGATATCTCGTCCTTAGCACAGTTGGTTGTTCGTGATGGACGAGATATCTCGTCGAAACCACTTGGAGGGTTAAGATGGTACATAAACTTTAACTCGGTTATTTTCGCTCTTCGTTCCGCTTTCCTCTTTGTAGTGACGTCATGTATAGACAGAAAAATTTGACTCTAAATAAAAAATTCTGAGTATTTTTTTAAATTGTTCTTCGATAGAGTTAATCAATAAACACTAAATTTCCGATCTCTCCAACTTACATACAACACCTCACAAAACCGATATACATCCATACTTGAAAATGGGCAGTGCGTTGAGGAAGGAATTCACTTTTAGGTTTCTGATAAGCCTATCATCGTCTCTCACATGAGAAATATTGAATTTATTTTCTTTGCTAAAGTTGTATTATGTTTCTGGAGGTGTTGACCGATGATGTGTTTATCATAACCCGAAAAGTGAATCGCTTTTAGGGTTATATGCTCTAAGGGTTATAGGGCTTTTATGCTTGGTAATGGGCATACAATGCCCCTTCCCAAGTATGGATGTGTTACGTGTTTGTATGGTGATACATGCTGGCTGGAGAGTCAGGCCGTGGCAGCCCGGTTGGAAGGGTAGCTGATTAGCAACCAGAGGGTTGTGAGATGCAAACTAAATCCAACCAAATACAGTCGTGTACGTGGGATTGGTACACTTTAAATCTGTCGTGGCCTCAAATATCCTCACGTTTGTGTGGTGTGGAAGTTTGGAAAGCAGAGTGTGCCAACTCGGGTGTTGACTCAACTCAACTCCACCATGGGATACTGACCCTTTAAAGGGTTTAAGGCGAAAACAATTTCCCATAACGTCTTAAGATGACTAGATTGAACGAGGAATAATTTTTTTGAAATGCAAAGCAAAAATTTTGAGTTATACAATACACGCGCAGGTGCTGCTATAAAAAATTTTACTATGAGGGTGTTGACCTCGTCATTTGACCGTGGCTCCAAACTACGAGGTGTTATCCTCGAATTTTTCCCTTTGGGATTGATCCCGGGACGTCTCCAATAGCATGTTGTGTTGCCCTAGTGTGACATTAATTCACAACTCCCTGGCTGGAGAGAGGTTTAAAATTTAGTTTTTAGTGGTGAAATCATAATAAAGTGAAACATTTAACTTATTAGACGAACATTTTTTAAAAAATGCTCAGAAGTTCGGATTTAGAGCCTAATTTGGTTCGGGATAATTTTCTTCCCAAAATAAATGCCTCATACATTTGTCTAGTTATTCATGTTTTTACATAAAATAGTAAAATGTTTTGTAAAAATTATAAAAAAGCACCAAAAGAAAGTACTACCAGGAAATTGCACAAATCATTGGCGATATTTATAATATTCGTTCGTTAAAACATTCACGGATTTGTGAATTCATTAATTTGTAAATGACTGAAAATTCTAAAAGGATTTTCTCAGGGAGAAAATACTTTATTCTTACTTAAAAACATTTTTTATTCCTTATATATAAACTACTTCCCCCTCATACTTGAGAACTAATGATATTCTTTTACAACTTCTTACCTCTTTTCAATAACCTATGCGTGGAAAAAGGGTCTTTAAAGTAAAATTTTGATAACGCTCTTTCTTAATTAGAAATTGTTTTTATTTGAATTCTACTTTCAAATTATGCTCAAAACTTCATCGGTTAACCCTCAAGTGGTTTCCACGAGATATCTCGTCCATCAAGATCTGACAAATTTTGCTAATTACGAGATACCTCGTAAGTTCTGGTCGGTTTGGTAATGACGAGATACCTCGTCGAGACAACTACCAGGTTGTTCAAAGTTAATTAACTTTGAAATGTAAATTATTAGCCTTTTTTTTTTAAACGTACGTATTGAAAAATTTTGAACATTGCATTTCTATAAAAACTAATAACACATGAAAATTAACTAACATTTTTAGATTTCTTACTTAATAAACCAGCACCTGAATAAAAATATTTACGCTCTCTCAATTTTCATTCTTTTAAAAAGTATCCTTTATGAATGCTATTGACTTCATTATGATATTGACCCTCTGAAGGGTTTGCACACATATATCCGTTCTGCTACCTCTAGTTTCCTGCATGACTACTAACCAGTATTGAACTTTTTAACCAAAATAATCTTTCCTATGATTCCTTCTATCAATCAATGTTTTTATTTAGTCATTATGGGTTTTTATGTGTTAAAAATGTAATACTTCACTACTCGGATATCTAGTGACGCTCAGAGAAGACAAATTTTCCATCATAAGTTCAAAAATTATTGCAAAATTTTATGTATTATGAGAATTCTATGAAACTCCCGTTTGCAGTTTTTTGGATTGAAGGAAAATTTGTCTAAAAAAATAAAGTCCATATAAACGTTGAAATGCATCCCAAATGGCACCAACGTATCGAAAACGACAATTCTCCTTTTATTCATCTTTCCACACACTACTTTTTCCTCCTCTATTCATATTATACCTGCACCTGCTCTGTATTATGTCAGGTATGAATAGACACGATGATGCTTTAAAATTACTGTTAAAAGACGGATAAAATGTGTATGTGAATGTTATTTTCAACCTGTACGAGCCTCTAGTTTAGTTCTCTCTTTTGTTTTAATTAAACAAAAAATTCTTCGGTAAGAAATATGCATTTGTGTTGAATTAAATTTTTCTTTGCAATTAACAGTGAAATTCATTCAAGAATAAAGTCGTTCAGACTTGTATCTTTTTATTGCAATAAAAATTTTAGGGTTGTAATAGTGTGAAGAGTATAAAACGCTGTTACACGGTTATAATATATACTGCTGTAATATACTGTTCGTTTTAGTTTTAACTTCCTGGTGGTTGTCAACAAGGTATCTCGTCATTAGAAGAAAACTGAACAGATCGTCGAAACCACTTGAAGTGTTAACATGCTTTCTTCGATATGAGAAATCCCAATCGTCATTCATAATGAATAGCTTATGAAAGGGATTTTAAATGTAAGCAAACAAACCACTGGAAGAAAATGATTTTACTCCCATTTCTCCCATGATCTCTCTAGGTAGGAAATAGTTACTTAAAATATAGCCAATTGACGTCGCTTTTGGAATCTGTGTTGTGTTCATAAAACACGTTCTACCACAAAAACACTAGTGTTATCTGCATTTAAGCTTTACAGAAAAAGCCTCATACGTTGCTTTCTGTATTTTTTTACTACATAACGAATCTATATTTATCTATGGTCCTCGTTATTTTATAAAGTAAGCTAATTTGCAAGTAAGTAAGCTAATTAAAGTAAGCTGAAAGTGTTGAGGCAAAAAGTAAGAATAATTTGCACATTCATGAAAGACTGATAATGTTTTTCAGAGTGCAAAAATAGTAACAAAATTAAAAGAAACTAAGACAAGATATGTTTATAAATATTTAACAATTGAAAAGATATTGCAGTTCAACATTTGAGAAGAAAATAATTTTACTGAACAATTTTCGTTTATTAATAGAAAAAAAAACATTCTTTCGAACGTAACAATTGCGTTTGAAAACTTTCAAAGCGCAAGATTATTACTCAAGATTATAATTTGTTTGAGCTTAAATTTATAAAAATCAAAAATAAAACTTTAAATTAGAATGAGGGCATTCTAAACATCTATGGATTTTTTTTCTGAAAAGTTTAATGTAGATGGCGCTGAGGTGTTTTTGTGTTAGAATGCGCCTTCTGTGCGTATTCCGTATTGGATAAACGGAAGTAAATTTATAGTCTTATGGTTGATTTACATTGAAAATACTTCTATTTTGTCATTAACGTACGTAGTACAGAAATCGACATTTTTGTATATCGGCGAATGGGAACAAATGGATATGAACAATACAAAACCAACCACTGTGAGATTCATTGTCAGTTTTGCCGCTATGCTCAAATTTTACTTGGTTTTGCTTTATGGTACAGCAAAATATAATAGACTCAGAGAGCTTACAACTCTAATGAAACTTCATAAGTCCTAGTACCGAATCGTCTCACAAGTGAATGGGTGCAACATTCATAAGCGAATTGTAGTAACAAAGCCGATTTGTGCTATTTAAAGCACTCTAATTGCAAATAAGAATTAACACTTGTGAACAAAACACGAAATGTTGCTTTATAACTTTTATTTATTTTTATTCCATTTTGATGTTCTATTTGTTATAAAAAGGATTTAAATCAGGTACTAAATGTGAGAAGAAACTCTGTCATAAAAAATAAACAATGAAAAGATTAGCACAGATGCTATATGCAGGTCTGCCAGTAATTTTAAAATAATCTGTTTTAATGAATTATTTTATGTAAATTAATAGAATTACTATGCATTAAAGGTTAATAGAATTTAATGCTTAATTTTAACAGTTTCAATCCGATCTTGGTCGCATTAAGATTTGAAGAAAAGGTTCCTCATCACTGCTCTTCTGTGCTACGAAAGCTTCTTTTTGAATAATGTTTATTAAACCACAGTAAACTGTTCGCACACACCGATATTACTCTCCCATGTCAATTCTCAGATTGTATCAGATAATTCTTTTACGAACTTCCTTACGCAACATTTTGCTTCATTTTCTTTCTTAACCTTGGTCCGCTCCGTTTTATTTATTTTTCAATTTCTATGAAGTGCGACCCTGAACCTAAATTTTGTTAATAGGACGCCGAAGATCATCTTCATTCGGTTTTTACGTTCAGCTGGCGTCGTAATGCCTGTTCGGGATCCAAACAAAAACACCGTCGTTCGCGCTCCTGCTTATGTGTTTGACTTTTTACTGCCGATGAAAAGCGGGACTTTCGTTTGATACGTTGTTTTAATATTCGGATTTCCATTCCGGCTACGAAAAAGGCTTTTCCCAAGCAGTGATCTGTTTTATATGACCGTAGTTTTACCCTCCTGGTGACGAGGTATCTTGTCATTAGCAAAACTAACCAGATCTTGATGGACGAAATACTTCTTTGGAAGCAAACTGACCAGATCTTGATGGACGAAATACTTCTTTGGAAGCAAACTGACCAGATCTTGATGGACGAAATACTTCTTTGGAAGCAAATTGACCAGATCTTGATCTCGTCATCATAAAAAAGTCGGTAATATCTTGATGACGAGATCTTTCATTAACAAAATTGGTCCGATCTTCATGGACAAGATATGTCATTAGAAAAAACTGAACAGATCTCGTCATCATCGAAAGATCGTGTATATATTGATGACGAGATATCTCGTCATCAGTGAAATTGGTCAGATCTTGATGGACGAAATATCTCGTGGAAACCGCTTGGAAGATTAAAGTAACCTCTCGATAACACATGTTGAGTATAACGCTGACCGAAATTGGATCTAGTGTTAATACTCTTTAGTATTGTAACATCCCCTTGACGAGGGATACGACAGAACAGGTGTCCTTGAAGGTTCCCCTGCCTGCAAAAGTCATCAACTCGGGTCTACGAACCACCCCATCTCGGTCCTAGCGAGAAACAAATAGAAAACAGCATTGGATTCGGAATCGGCTTTAGAGAGTAGGTCGCGCACTTTTTGTCCTTGTGTAGCAAAAAATGGCCGTAGAGAAACAACAAATTCAAACTATTATCTAAAATAAAAATTTACAATTTTATCTCATTTTGAATGAAATGACATCAATGTACAATTGTGGACAGCAGTTATTGTCTGCCATAATATATTTAATTATAACATGCGTGCATTAAAAACATATTCGTTTAACTTCTGATCCGAACGAATTAGGAAAGAACAAACTACCTAATATGCACACAAAAATTTTAATATTTAATAATAACTTTTAATGATTCAAGAACAGTTTGGTCCGCTTACTCTTCCAGTTTGATGTTACTAAATGTGGTTGAACATCTAAGCAGTTGTTAACTGACACACGAAATAGTTTTATTTTCTATTTGTAGTAAAAAAGTACATTATTTATTTTTCTCTCTACTTTCCTTATACCTAAATTTTCTATTCGCTTTAATAAATATTAAGTATTGTAGAACTTTGCAAATTTTATATACGTATTTAATGTGAAGTTAATAATTTCTGTACAAGGACACTTGATACTGTTTGGTTGATAATTTACTAGCAACATTTTATATCATTGTCGCAATTGTAAATAAGTAACCTTGAAAAGAACGCGATTAGAAAACTAATCTTTGAATGCAGTATAAACAAACTTATCAAGCAACTACGATTAAACTATTCTGTTGTTAGTAAAAGGATATGTGGGGTTTAATTTTTATCTCTAAGGTCGTTTATTGCTACACCAGGGCTTCCTAAACCGCTACCTACGGAAATATGTGGAACTTTTTATTTTCTTATTGTTTCGGAACTTTTTACTAATTGAATACTTGCCGTACCAAATAACAATCGAGTCATTTTTAAAGCCAAACGCATATTGTTGAGATAGATAATCATTTATATATTCGTAGTTTCTCTAATCCTACTAAAGTAAAAGCAAATGTGCTATGTTTGTCCACTTTTCTTTAGATTGGTAAAATTATTTAATCTTACAGGTCTAAAATTGCGATGTTTACTTTTCATCCCTTTTAAACCTTTAATTGTGAAATATCGTTTAAACGATAAACAAGTAAATTAGCTCCAGAATTTTGACAAAAAAATTGCAAAAATATAGTAAATACTTCTGCACTGCAATGAACTTTCTATTATAATCTACAGACACAGCAGTTGTTTATATTTCATGCCATATATTCACCATTCGTATGCTCAATTCTAGATAGAGATTCTTCAATAGAGGTTTGGGCCGCTGTAGCCCAGTTGTTAGGGTTGAGAGTTCGTAACTCAATCCAACCAAGGACGTGGGAGCTGGTGCACTTTACACCTGCCGGGGCCTCAAATGTCTTCACATTGGAGAGTGGGGTGTTAGCTATACAACCGAGGAGGAAAACAATCTGTGAACGAGAACTTCAAATTAATTACAAATCTTTAACCTTTTCACCTATTAGCTTAACACAATCTTGTATGCTCACGTGATCATTGTAATCAGCATTGAAGTATTTATGTGATAAATATAAATCAAAATAATGCAAGTAAATAAATAGATTGCAATTTGTAAGCACACGAACAAAAATTTCTCCTGTACTTCAAAAAATAAAATCTCAGTAGCCTTAAATAAAAATTTAATTAACTCTGTAATACCTTTTATGAATAATTATTTAAATATATCGTCTAAGATTTTTCGCGGTGAATATTTTTTGCATCTCCTTTAAAGATGGTTACACTGATTTTGAAACCTTATGGAAGATCTTTGTACTTCATTTTAAATATTTTCTAAGTAGTGGTGACAAAAGGAAGTGAGTTTTGATTTTCGGAGGATGCTTTCGATCAAACGATAACTCTTTACTTCCGCGTCGTACAGGTAAATATTTATTACTTACATAAGGTCTGATTTAGCTCTTCTATCTACAGGGAAAGTTACGTAAATTTTTTAAAGATAAGCTAAATAGTACGTTAATCTTTAAATTTTATGAGTTTCCAATCGTTTCTTAATTTGCTAAGTTTTCCTCCATATAGCCAAATATATGCATTGCTATAACTGTGTCATAGGATGATAAATATAAATTGCTTTTATAAATGAAGCCTGTAAAGTTTTCCCCCTAAATTTGATGACGGTCTTATCTTCGACGCTATAGTTAGTTATTACTATTTTGATTTGAAGACGTCTTTAAAATCGGAACAGTACTGGGCATGCTTGAAAAGTCGAGTTAAAAACATAACAACTGTTTTGTCTTATGATCTCAGAACTAGAAGAAACATCCAAAAAGATAAATATTGCGTCATGTGGACAAAGTATGTCCGTACCTGATATGACCTTCGGATTGAATGCTCAGGTACACTGAGCACAAGGAGAGGGTACACAATGTATTGAAATTCTACGGTATTGGGCGAGCTTTGGACCAGAGTAACTATGCATTGCCTGGCGTGAGGATTGTGTAAGGGGTGTTATTCGAAAGCTTCCGAACTATGCTACAATCACAGGTCTTTAATCAATAAAATTATTCTTAAATATCAATATCAAACTGCACTTTAATCGTTTATTCTGGGGGTTTGATAACAACTTTCTACTACTTTCCACCAAGTAAGAACTTCTGAATCGACACTTTTTCGAAGTCTAGAGTAAGCAACGTGGCTCGAAATAGCATATGCATACGGCTAAGTTGTGTTTATTTACCAAGGCAAGGCGAGATAAAAAAGTACTTTCACAAGATATTTATGTTAGATAAAACTCTTTCGTGAGAAGTAGTCAAATGCAATCTCGTATCGGATGGCGAGATTTCGGTTTGTATGCATACAAGCATGGTCAGTAGTAGTGATACGTAAGTTGTAAATAATTCGACACTTATGTTCAGCAGTGGAAAAACCAAACCACCTATGAGTGCGTGAATCGTTCAAATTAGAACAAATCAAAGGTACTATTCGACAGGAAAAACAGATTCTAACTCTTTTGCTTAAAATTGGATAAGGTGCCATATTCTTATCAAATCACCCACAAACTTCATAATTTTCAATGTCAATGCCCAATTTGACACCAAATGTCAAATTTAAATCACAATTTATTTCCGCGTACCAAATTTTAAGTCATTAGTGCAGCTGTTCCTGGTTTATTGCAAGGAATGTTTATTGGATGTTAAACTAATTTCCCAGACTTTTATCCATATTTTCTGAAATAATCTTCCTATCATATTGACATTTTATCGGAATTCGGAAAGTCTTTAAGAAATGAAAAGCAACATGTTTGGAAGAAAATCTTTTCAGAACCTTTTATTTTGATTACAATATTCCGCTGTTCTTCCTCTGTAGTATTTTTATTACAATAAAATATTTCATATCTAACCATTTCTTGGATAAAGAAAGTACAAACGTAAATCAGAAGGGAAGATATACAATATTATACATATTTGAAATACTTTAGTATTTTACAAATATAATTAATATTGGTAAAACCTAATTAGTGTATAATATTTGAAATCTGCAAGTATATATAGATTTATTTATTTTCTTTGTTATTACTATCGCTTAATTATAAAATTGTTTCCAGTATTCATTTTCAGTTTTATTCACAATAAATTTAATACATTCTTAAAGCTAATCAGTATTACTAATGGAGCATATGAAATCTTCGTGCTAGTATATGATTTGATTTTTTGAATAGCAAACATTAAGTCACATAAAATCATCATTTTATTGAATTTTGTAATGTTGTCAGAAAATCTAAAAAATTTTGTTTGATTTGTTGATAATTAGTGAAGGAAATTTTTGTTTTTGCAAAGTTCTTGGAGAGATAGATTGCAAATAATGAACTTGGTACGCGTTATTTAAGAATTTATTGATAATTTTTTAAAAAATAAAATGAATGCATATTCAATATTTATAAATACTTAAAACTCAATTTTATCAGTCAATCTGGTGAAGATTTCGGACATTTGGAGTGTACTCATTAAATTTACTCATATTCAATCAAAATTAATTTCGCTTTTATATATATGATGATTACACGTTAGTAGAATTAGATTACATGGGCATTGAAATTTTATAAAGTGAGTCTTTAAACAACGATTCTTTCAGTAATACGATATTACTAAAAGAATCCGAATATTAGAGTTGATATTTTTAGCTTTCGTAGAGAAGAGAATTAAATTGTTTCATGAAATAAATTATTTAATAAACTGCAAAATGAAACTAAAAGGTAGCAGGTTTTATGTTTATATATATTAGCGATATAAGTCTATTTTAAACATTTTATGAAAATGTTTGAACTTTACGCATGCGCAATTAACTGCGTATAGACGCAATAGTAGATAATACTCAGCTGAGATAAAAACTTATCACAAACTGATACGTTAAAACAATTTGGTTTGATTCAGATTTTAAGTGATATGAAGGTAGACCAAACCAATCCCAAAAACCGTTGTCTATGCATTCACTTTGTATTAAACTCTCCCCAAAACGAGATTTTTAAACAATGACATTGCCTTCTACTGCATCTTTATTCCAGGTACGCAATTTGATTCATTTTATACAAATCACATTTTAAACATCAAAGCATCAAAGTCATTCTTTTTAAATTTTGAACTATGGGATCATGTTAAAAAATATTTTTACCAATGACAGAATTTTTATGAAGGAAATAAATTAAATATTTTATCATTTGACAACTGCTCAAAACTCACCTATAACTATGATAACATCTTTATGCACTAGGATAGCTATAAAAGATTTATTTATACTTCAAAGCTATGGCTACTTTCAGTTTGTGTTTTCAAATGCTATAAAAACGAAACTACATCCCTTGCTCTAATAAGCGTATTTTCTGTCTTCTTTAATTCATTTCTTTATTTAGTCAAAAAATACAATTTTAAGTTGTTTCTTACATTGATTTGTGTAATTTATATTTTATACAAATGTTTGTAAAATTCAGAGGGTTTTAAACGGGTTTTTTTTAATAAATCAAAGCTAGATTAAATCTCGGTAGCTGTACTACAACTGTGGAGAATATTTAATTACTGGGATCCTCTCTTAATACAAAACTGACCATTAGCAAAATTATCAATTGTCTGTCTCTTTAATATGGCATCCATCCAATAGATCACGTGACTGTCCACATAAGTAGTTGATGGATGGGTGGATCTCTATTAAAATTATTGGAAACATTAAACACAGATTGAACACATCGAAGGTTATAAATTGAAATTTACAAATGCCAAGCTTTTGGAATTACTCATAAAATTTACTCATATTCAATCAAAATTAATTTCGCTTTTATATAAATGATGATAACACGCTAGTAGAATTAGATTACACGTGCATTGAAATTTTATAAAGTGAGTCTTTAAACAACGATTCTTTCAGTAATACTATATTACTAAAAGAATCTGTATATTAGAGTTGATATTTTTAGCTTTCGTAGAGAAGAGAATTAAATTGTTTCATAAATTAAATTATTTAATAAACTGCAAAATGAAACTAAAAGGTAGAAGGTTTTATGTTTATAGATATTAGCGTTATAAGTCTATTTTAAAGACATAATCCTGGTCCCTATTTAAAGACATTAGTCTATTTTAAAGACATTATGGACAAGACATTAGCCTTCTTGATTCCCAATATTTCTGAACACAATTAAAACCGTTAACTGCAGTACAAGTATCCAAATGTTCGCTATTCATTGATCGTACAGAATTGCCTAAAGTGCAGTTAAGTGGATTCCTAAGTCCAATTCTAAATAAATGGTCATTGAGCCAATCGTTTCCAGTAAGATTTTTATGAATTCAAACAAGTTGCCAATGGTAGTTAGTATAAGCGAAGTTGCTTAGTTAAATGACTAAAAATGCCCATTATCACAACAAAAACTAAATGATTGCCAGTTTGTACATATTTTTCTGAATTAACTCATCGAAGCGTTCATTTTAAAGTTGAATTTTAACAGTTTGCTAAAACGAATCAACTATATTTGAAACATGGTGTTACGGAGAAACTTATCATGAGCAATAAGGATTCACGCTAAAACATTTCATTTGTTTCCGAACAATAGTTTTGCATTTCCCATCACCTTGAAAATAACTGGCTACCTCGTAGAGATTAGGCTGTGATGGATAGGTGTACGTAAAAATCCACGGGAAATAATTAATTTCCTCCTTTGAAAAATCCCAACAGTATTGCATGCAACTTGTTAACCTTTCAAGGTGGTTTACTTTCCTATCTTTTTTGTTCTTTCTGGTTGCATTCAAACGCTTCTTTTATAAAAATGCTACGTTCAGTGAGTATTTCCGTAATTTTCATTTAAATGCATTATTAATAGTCTTGTTTATTGTACGCGCTCCTACTGTAAGAGCTTCCTTTTGAGATTCATTGAATCACTTTTGCATTCTGATGTATTACCTATTGTGTTTTTTAATAGTTTTCCCTTTCGCTCATTAGTCGTTGAATTCCACATTCTTGCTTTTGTCGAATTTTGACTCATATCCGAAATTAATGATTTTGATGATAACTTAGGGGGAAAGCAATGGGATAAACCCAATAAACATATAAACAATTCAAAATTTGTAAGAAATTCACAAATCTATTTAAGCTACTTTTTAGAATAGCGTTTTCTTTTCCATCATTTGCAAGTTTAAATCTTTAAAAAATCACAAAAATAAATACTTATTTTTAACTTAAAAATAGCGCATATATTTACTATAAATATAGAGTGTAACACTAACTAAATAATTAACTAAAACTAAAACATGTATAATTTAAGAATTCAGATAAAAAAATTGTCGTTTTAAGAAATTATAATGTTGAGTGGGAAAGGTCTGATTTTGCTTTTAAAGTTTTCATCACACAAAAATAACCAATTCTAATAAAAAAAGTTTCTTGATTCGCTTCTGCAGCAAGTGGTAACTATAGAACTGAATAGAACATCCAGCTAATGATACACTAACCTGGGAATACGATGTTTAAAACGCATATATAAGGTGTTTCATCCATATTTTTTAACTCCTTAATGTAATTATTTTTGAAATATCTATTTTAAACAGTTTCAACTGCCTTTTAAAGTTAAATTAAGAAATAAATGGGTATTGCAGATTTCCCTAATTTCATGTTAACCCACATTTCAGTGTTTGGAATGTCACCTTTTTTCACAGACGATCGTAGTTGTTTACTTAAAATTGTTTTCATTTAGTTTTTTCACCTGAATTCATTCCTGAAACCAAGTATAACCAACTTTATTTTGTGAAATAAAATGTTGGAGGAATGAGTGAAAGGACAGTTGACATTTTTTCCTGCATGTGAGTGCAGTTGGCATTTTAATCAGCCATCACCTATGTAGGGAAAATTAAAGCATAAATTCAAAAAGTTAGATGATTCAACAGAATCCTGAAACTATTTTCACAATACGGAAATATCAATAAAGATGGAAGATATAAATACTGTACGAGAGAATTGACTTAAATTGAGTTTAATTAATTTTACAAAAGTTCGTTAAACAAAATTATTTAAAAAAGATGTAGTATCAAAATAGATAACGACGAAAAGCACGAAAGAATTGAAATTTAATGACTATTTTAAATGCTGTTTAAAAAAGTTTTTCTCATTTTATTTACATAACGTAGGTTTCCAGAAACTTGTGTAGTAAAAAAGACAATAGTTTAAATAAGATAAACTTAATACATTACTATCTTATTTTAACACATACTTTTGTTTCCACCAAAAAAGAAACGAAATTAGAAACGTAAAATAGAAATAAAAATCTAATAGTTACTTTTAGCCCTTTCAATACACTAGAATTATCTTCAATTTATGTAGTTATTTGACCTTTAAAGTATTTACCATTATTGAAAATACAACACCAAGAATGAAAAAGAAATACTGTTGTGACCAAGTAGTAGAAGTAATAGTGATTCTCCTATTCTTATGTTTCTTGGGAGCTGAAGACACAATGGACAGTTTTTCCAATAGTATCCAAAGATTGTCTTTAATTCTGCTGTGATTGTTAAGACGGATTACTTAATCTTCAAATTACAGAATTTAAAAATTTGAAGTTTTCTTTTATCAACTAGATTGGATTCGTTGTAATGATCAGGTAATTCGAGGAAAAGGAAATGTAAAAATGCGTGTTCTGAGTTTGATTTGTGAGCACAAATGGGCTTTTCTTACTGTATGGAATTCATACAAAATTAGTAGTGTGGTAATTATAAGTGCATATTTCAAACATATTTCAAATTATATATGTATATTTCACACAAATCATATTTCAAATATGAGGTTTCCTTTGAAAATTTTAGCAGCCAAAACTAGAAAAAAAATAAAATTTTGATTCTGATAAATGTGTATGCAATATTTTAACAAAATTATTGTTAAATGTTTAACACCGAGTATAAAAAACGTTCCGTAAAAAATTACTGGTAGCAAAGGAGGAGCCATAATAAATATTCCAGAAGCTGGTTAAGAATAGCTGACTGGAATATTCTAATCCGTTCTTTTGTGTCTGAAAAGTAACCAAAACGTGTATTTTCTATTATCGATATGTAAGAAACATTGTTAGGTCTGCTAGTTTCATTTTGTGTAAGATGGATAATGAAAGGTGAAACCAGAACAAGTTGCCCAACCCCACCTTCACTTTTCCTCTGTTACTTTCACCACCGCCTTAAAACTAGTTTCTTTATCTGAAAGTTGATAAATGCCTTTTTGTTAAGAAACGGATAAATAAGGAAAGTAGGTGTCTGTTCTTCCCACGCCGTTTAAGATCATATTTTGATTCAATGGATATTTTTAGAACAAGTAGTTTTGTTTTTTACTTTCATTGTTAGTTATTATTTAAATTTTTCTTAGCATATTGCTTGTATAAATCAGTATGATCAAAAATCAATCAAGGACAACTCCCGATTATCCATTGTATTGTGTGGCGCAAGTTACGCGGATGATGTTCTTCAAGGATAATACAACTGTGAGCAAAAGTACTGGGCTGCAAAATTTGATACTGTACCGTATTTTCAATTTTAAAAATTTACTTTATTTAACTCTCCTGGTATTTGTCTTGACGAGGTATTTCGTCATTAACAAAACCATTACCAGATCTTGATAGACCAAATATCTCGTCATTAGTAGAAAACTGACCAGATCTTGATCTCGTCATCATAAAAATTATCAATATCTTGATCAATGGATAATCTCGTCATTAGGAAAATTGGTCAGATCTTGATGAACGAGATTTCTCGTCGAAACTACTTGGAGGGTTAAAGCCTAAAATTATTTGTTTATGTTTCCTTAAAACAAAATAACCTTCCCTTAGGATGTACACCTTCATCAGGACCAAAATGAAACGCGAGTTTAAAGCATAAGTTTAAATGTTTTATCCTTCACCAGTATTGCCACCATTCACTCTTCGCATCAACCTCCCTGGTGGCTGTCTCAGTGAAGTATCTCGTCATTAACAAAACTCGACAGATTTTGATCTCGTCATCATCAAAAAATCGGCAATATCTTGATGACGTGTACCTCGTGACTAGCAAAATTGGTCCGATCTTGATGGACAAAATGTCTTGTCATTAGACGAAAACTGACATGAAATAAAATAAAATTAAATTAAACCTACGACAATCTTTATTAATCGCTTTCGCTGCTTCATATAGTTGGGAAATATCCAAGGACATGGAAATGTTAAAGTTTAAAACAGGAATGCACAAACCGCGGCCCGCTGGCGAAATGCGATCCTCCGTTGGGTCTGCTGGCGGCCCGCTTCACTATGTGTTATTTTGACAAATCACACGATAGGCAATTTTTAAAATTGCATATGCGCACAAAGTAGCTATGGCGCTAGGCGTCACACACTGCGAACAAACCTTTTCAGTCATGAATATTTAAAAATCGAAAAACAGGAACGAATGAAATTGCTTTTGGCTGCTACAGAAATCGAATCAAATATTAAAACAACTGTTAAACCAATGCAGTCGTTGCATCAAATTAGATTCTTTATTCACTTTTCATTATCTTTGTAATTCATAATAAATATAAATAAAATAAATAATATATGATAGATAATTTTCATGTATTTTGGAGACCCTCCCATAAGTTACAGTGAATCTATGTGGCCTTTGGTCTTAACAAGTCTGCGCATCCCTGGTTTAAAACGTTAACAAAGTAGTTTTGCTTTAATAGCAAAGCGACACACTTCCTTCAGAAGGACGTATTGAAGTTATCAGAATCTGGGTTCAACTCTGCTCATGGGATTGTCTTGTCGTGATTTACGACTTTATAGTCGCGACAGCTGTTGCCGAGTCCATCCGAACCACCATGTAGACCAACTAGCCTCATAAACGGCAACACGCGAACCCGTAAATTCAAAGAAAGTTTCGATTTCGTGAAGCAGAGCATTGTGCTTTGTACGATTTTTATTTACTTCTTCATCCCCAAACGTGTCGTTTCGGGTGTTTATGATCGATTGTGGGAATTGTGCTCTATCGGGAATACGTTTACATTTCGTAAAAACGTTTTCACCAATATTATACGAGGTAAAACATTATTTTATTCAAAGTAGGCATGGTGTTATGCCATCCATGATGTTATGCCATCCATGGTGTTATGCCATCCATAAAATATCCATGGTGAGTCAATCAACCGACCATGGATATTTTTTTATTTTTCGTTGCATTTGAATGTGTTCTTTATACTAAAGCAAGCAACACAATTTTATTTAATGTAACTTTTTCATATTGAAATAACAATTTGATAAATAGTAAACGGAATATAATCAGAATAGTTTCGTGGACATATGTTTACATTGTAAACATTAGCATGTCACTAAGCATTTTTCTGTTGTCTTTTACCATAAAAATCTCATCAACCCACCCTGTACTTTTTGTGCTAAATTGCGCAGAAATATGTGTGCTTTATTGCATAAAAACAAGCGGTATGCTGTGAGTTTCGTTTTTTGTAAATAACTTCTTACTCAAATAGTAATATTGATCAAATGAAATACGAAATGTATGCTTTCGTTGGGGTTTTATTCTGTAAATCTCAATGCAGATGGTGCTGGTATTTTTGTGGTATAACGTGTTACCTGTACGTATTCCGGAAGTGACGTCAGCTATATTTTAAGTAAACTCCATTATCTACCGAGCGAGAACATAGGACGACCGGAAATAAAATACTCGTTTTCCGTTAATTTATTTGCTTACACTCTAAAAATCCCTCTCTTATTATAACTTTCTAAATTATCTATTCCTTTTCTTTTAGCGTATTAAAATAAGACACGTCTCTTGTTTTACCACCTGTTGCTCATTGACTAATCGTGCCACATTTAAATCAAATCAAAATATTGAGTTAAATTAATCGGCATTCTGTTCTGAGAGATTGTTTAAGGGATTTCCCTACATTTTGTGATTCAGTTAAATATGTAGATTATTTATAAAATGCAAGGAATCGTTTCGAGCTTAACCTCTTGGTGGTTTATATTCGTGTCAAAAACTGCCCTCTTGTGGCCAACCCCTGGAGCAAAAACTTGTTTCAATCTGTCACCAGTTCCAGGCAAGGGACAATTCGTTTTTCCTACTTCAATCTTCATTCCCCTTAGGAATAATATGGCAGTTTTGTCTACGAAGTATCTCGTCATTAGAAAACCGACCAGATGTTAATGGACGAGATATTTCGTCATTAGCAAAATTGACCAGATCTTGGGTGCAATATCTCGTCGAGACCACTTGGAGGGTTAATGAAGACCATTTTTCATGCTGCTAAACCAATTATTATATCGGTAGCTTTATGTCTATATAAGCCCTAAAGCCCGGCATACCGTTTAAAAAATAATAAAATATCGATTGAATCAAGAAAACCTGTTATTAAAACAGTTTACTTTTACCACAAATCTTAACTTCAAGCTTCATAATTGTCTTCTGTCTGCTGCGCTTGGAACTTACGATAAAACCCATGCTCGTGAGGTATATTGACCAGTTACAGACACTATTATTTTATTCCTTGTGTTTTATTTATAATGTTTTGTTAGTGTTGAATTTCTAATGAGTTACATTTAGATACCGGAAGAAAACTTATCAGATTTTAAGCCGATTTTTGTAAGCCAAATGTCCTACAGGCAATATGTTTGGTGAACACAGAAACCCACTTACTAGCTTTCAAGAACTTGACATTTTTATCAGAGAGGTTCAGTTGTCTAACTGGGGTCATCGTGGCTAGGTGGGTCCAGTTGTTGGTGGCGCAGGTTCGAATCTTACCAGGTGCATTCCTCCCTGGGTGTATGTCTATCTTCTGAGTCAGTAAAACTTTCACTGTGTGTGTATGTCTATTACTTGATGTTGAATGTCTTGTGTCTGGCGCAGAATGGCCAAATATGGCCCTTGCGCCATAAAACCCCCAAACCAACCAACCGTTGGCTAACTAGAAGTACAACTGAGGAAAATATCGAGCCCCTCTTTTGCGCCAAATTCCCATTTGTAAAAGTTACGCTACGCTAATGGATTATACTGTTGTTTTTGTTGGTCAGAATCGACCGCACCGTAATCATGCGATTCCTTATCGAAAGTCAACCCCCAAAAGTGCCCTTTTTTGATTAAACGCGACATTCCGGAGATATTTCGCGTCCAAAGCTTTCTAACGTCATTTCCTATCATTCAGTTCGGATATTTCCTTCCGCATTGATCTCGGATCTTCGCCAATAGAAACTGTGTTGCTCCCCAGTACGACGTTAATTCAACTACCTTACTACCTACCTGTCATTCAAAATTTCAGCTCTAAAAACATCTAACTATTCTTCCGACGTCTATCGGTCGCCTGTACCTGAGAATAAATCGAGACATGCGCACGAAAATAAAACATACCAGATGGATATGTAAATATGAATTTGTGCTTTCAACTATCAGTTATAAGCACGCATGTGTGTGCGTCCTTAGAATGCCACGTCCAATCGAAAAACAATTTTTCGTGTTGATTTTTCGACTAGGAATCGCGTGGGATAACTATACGATTCTGACCACACGATATGAAAGGGATTTTCAGTGTAAAAAATGACCCAGACAGAAAACGGAGATTTTACTTCTGCTGTGCAAGTGCTCTATGAGAGCTTCTGGTTTCCCGAGGTGGTCCGTTTGGTGTGACCTCGTCATCTGACCGTGATTCAAAATTCCGTGGTGTTGTCCACCGGTCTTTCCCTTCTTGGGTTGATCCCGGACCGTCACCAATAGTCCTTTGTGCTGCTATAGTGCGATATTAATTAAATACCTACCTACCCGAGGTGGTCCGACTGTATTTCCAAGTTAGGTTCTGTCGAGTTGACGGCTGTTGCAAGCTGTGTATTATGTTGTCTTGACGAAATATCTCGTCATTAGCAAAACTGGCCAAATCTCTCGATCTCGTCATGAGAAAATCTGCAATATCTTGATGAGATATCACATCATTAGCGAAATTGGTCGAATCTAGATGGAAGCGATATCTCGTCGAAGCCATTTGGAGGGTTGAAGTGTAGTTAATTACCGTTTGGCGTCTAATTAATTTAATTGGCATTGGCCGATCAGCTATTATATGGTTCATTCTTTAGAATTCCTAGTGGCGAAGTGTTGAAATCGTATCAAAAAAATAAAGTGAAACGTCTCGTCCGGAATAATTACAGGAAACACGTTTCGCTGCAAAACATTACAGTCATCTACATCCAGCTTGACAGAAAAAGCTCTCATATTACATAAAATATAGGTTTTTAAATGAACAATGTGTGTTAATTGTACTTTTGTAAATATTTCAATCAATATTGCAAATAACAAAACTTTAAGCATTACAAGATCGCATCGCAAACATCCTGAGTTGACTTTCAAGGACTCTGAAGACAGTAGTCGGAGGGAAAACCAAAAATTTCTAAACTTGAACTCTTTTGCATTAGTGAAGGTTGACATTCAGGATGTCCTTCGTAAGGTCTATGGCCTCTGAAAGACTAAAATAGCCAATTAATAGTAATTATCATTTTCCTCATTGGAAATGCATTGAGTGTAACTTAACCGCAATGCTTATAAAATATCACGATAGTTAAATGAAGAATATGCCTATTCAAACTAGCAGTGAACTACTTCGAACTAGTAAAACGTTCCTCGTAGACACGTAAAAATTGACAAATTTGAGGTTTTCTAGTTTGTTTCGAATATTTTAAAGAAAATTATGTCATTATATAAAATGATAAATTGCCATAAATATTAATGAGAAATACATTGCAATCAGAGTAAAACGTTAATAAATGTGGTTCTCAAATTTGACTTAATGATGTAGATTCTTAGAAAATGCTTGAAACCTATTTTTTCAATTCAAAAATAATTTTCATTGAAAATTTCTTAATAAATAAATTTGAAAAGAATAAAATCCTCTATATAAAATGATTGATAAATTGTCTTATTCCTTACGATAAACATATAAAGTTGTCAATGTTAAATATTGTTAAAATACTCTCAAAAATAAAGAATGTATGAAGAAGTTGAATGAAAAGGTTTTAATGACTAAATTTTTCAGAATACATTTATGATTTTCTGAACTGCATATAAAATACGTAAAATGTCCTTAAAATCCTGCAGCTTTTACTTCGGGTAAAATTTATCTCCTTTTACAAGTAAATAGATGGCAACAGATACTGGAAAAAACACATGTAACTCCATTTTGTTTAGTAATGATTGACTTCGTTCGAATTTCTTCATGTACCCTTAACGCACTAACAGAACAATATCCACAGGCAGCACATTGACATTACTGAACATCATACACCTTCGAAAGAAAAGTGTCAGCTAAAAATAAAGATTTAAATTTTTCAATTCACACTCGTTTCTATTAAACTCGAATCATGAATTAAATCAGTAATTATCACTTCAGTTCTCAGTGTCAAGTGACCAGTACCCAGTGGCGATTCAGGTGATTTTGAGGCCTTAGGCACATGTAACTTTGAGATCCCTTGTTCACAATTCTAGGATTTGTTAACCAAAATATATTAAGATCCTTTTATTACAAAAGTATTAATTAAAAAGTATAATTATTTAAACAATAAAATCCAAAAATGGCATTTTTATCAATGTTTACACACTTTAAAACAAATATGGGGGTATTACAATATTCTATTGTATTACTTGGCGTGGTGAAGAGTGGGGTGCCAGCTCAGGTGTTGCCTCGTCATCTGACCGTGGTTCAAAATTACGTGGTGTTGTCTTCGATCTTTCCCTTTGCGATTGATCCCGGACCGTCACCAATAGCCCATTGTGTTGCTCCAGTGTGACGTTAATTAAAATACCTACATACCTATTGTATTAACAGGGACCACGGTAATCCTGTTGGTAGAGTCGCGGTTTAAGCAACCTGAGGGTTGCGAATTCGAAACTCTATCCGACCAAACACCGTCCTGTACGTAGGGCTGGTGCATGTTGCCTCTCGTGGCCTGGAATTTCCTCATGTTGGCGTGGAGTGGAAGTTTGGATAGTGGGATGCCAGCTCAGGTGTTGACCTCGTCATCTGACAGCTATTCCAAATTACGAAGTGTTTGGATCTTTCCCTTCGGGATTGATTCCGGACCGTCGCCAGTAAACCGTTGTGTTGATCTAGCGCGACGAAAAATCAACTATCTTCTACCTACCTTATTGTATAAGCAATTGTTTCAAGTCATCTTTTGGCCTGCGTTTGGTCTGACAAGCGAGGGTCTGTATGGAAGTCTAATGTTGAACCTTTTGAACTCGTTCGGACTCGTGGACTTTGTCTAGCTATTTAGATAGGCCTTAAGGAATAAGTAACAAGAGCAATTGTTTAAAAATATTCTGTAATTTTTTCATCCCCGTTATATAAATAGAAAAGTGTGTGCAGTTTAGATTCATAGATTATTAATTTTTAGTATAATAAACTTTTAGAAATAAATAATTTTTCATGCGGGGCAAAAGTTTTATAAAGATCCTTATTTCACAATACTATTTTTGCATTTTCACGCTCTTCTGTAAACAAAAATTATGATAAATAAATAAATAAATACTTTTGGCGCATGCTTAGTGCTTAACTACTAGCTTATATGACTGTCTGGGTGAACACAGAGGTGACCTGATTATTCAAAACTTTTTGGAGCTTTTAGATTTGTAAAAACAATTATAAAAATTCGTTTATCTGTATAATATGCTGATTCTGAGAAATTTTCATTTAAGTTATGGGCAAATTACATAAATTTCGAAATCTGAAGTAAGATATACTACAGATTTTCGATTGTCTTTGGTTATAGTTTAGTTTACGTTTCTGAATTTAATTACTTTCCTGAAAAGGGAGCAATACAGTGCTGCCTCATGCGACTAAAAGGCCACTGTTTTGCAATTTTTTTCACCCTTCGTGACTAAGGGTATCTTTTTAGCAAAATCATCTCAAAAGATCCTATTATCAGTTTTGTCGACTGTTTATGAAAATTCCCAAAGGTAAACGAAAATGTAGTCCTTTTAAAACGAATAGTGAACGGAAAAATATTTTTCGGATTTTTCTTTAGGGAGAAAATTTTGCAACAACCGCCAATTTCAAAATTTTAGCACCAAGACATTGAAACCATGAAAGAAAAGCATCGGAATCTGTGGTTGCTAGATTTCCATTAAACCCTTAAGAAAAAATATTTAGTTTTTTTATTTAAAATTCAAATTTTTTGGTGACGTCTGTTTCATATTTAAAGAGCGCATTTTGTGTTTTGGCCGATTCATTTTGCTTCTGAACAACTAGAATTGCTACTCAAATAGGATTTAAGAGGAGACTTTTTTATTATTGTTTAGAATTTGTGTTACAAATCCTCTATTTCACAAGTGCTTTGAGTGTGGCAATCCTGCATAAAAAATACTATGCCGTAGAGATAAATAAAATTTAAGTATGTCTTAAATTTTATATTTACAAGGCTACGTACGTATAACTCTTCGCATATCCTCATTGTTACAAGGAAAATGAACAATGCAACTCCGACTTGCATTTTTTTAACATGCACCGATTCCTTACTGGCCGTCAAGGTACTCAAAATTTAGGAGGAAAAGATTTATTAACTCTTCGCCTTACTAATATTTTATTTCGGGAACGAGGGCGTTATATATAACACCTCAGCTGATGAGTTTCAGGCACCAGGGTGAGGAAAAGTAACGAAGTAAATTATTTATAGAGTTTTTTTAAATGCACGAGGAAAGATCGCGACGCATTCAAGAAAAGAAAATGGCACAAGCGTGATAATCCCGAGTCTAATGGGTCACGCAAAAGTTGAGTCACACGCTAGCAGGGGATGGTGGGGGGTTTGCGTGACACTCGATGCACCCCATCCCCTTCAAACGAAATGAGTAAGTTCTATATTGAATTATACCACATTGTCCGTTATCCTTGAATAAATATTGGAGAAGACATGGCAGATAAAGGGAGGTTACTTCCCTTGAATGTAATAGAGAACTTAGTAAATATTTGATGGGAAAGGGAAATTGTTATATATTATAAAGATCAATATTTACAGGTTTTTTATGTTATTGATCATGTTTCTTTGTTAGAATAATATATTTCTGGATGGCATAATACGAATTTATTCACTGGGCTTAAGAAAGAGCGTGATGTTCAAGGGTCTCAGTCATTTCAACAATTCTTATTCTTTTGATATCTATTTATCTCCTCCTGAGCCTGGATTACTTTTGAGTTCAAAGGTTCCATAACTGAACTCCGAAGCTCAGTACCAAGTCACATAAAGATGCCGCTCTTAGGGAAATACAAATATGCACTCTTTTATACAGTCTTCAATCCTTCTGGTGGTTGTCTCGACGAGGTATCTGATCACTAGCAAAACTGACCAGATCTCGATGGACCAGATGTCATCAAGATATTGCCGATTTTTCTTATGATGACGAGATCAAGATCTGGTCAGTTTTCTTCTGATGACTCGTCCATCGAGATCAGGTCAGTTTTGCTTGTTATTAAAAAATTGTTAGATTTTGATGGACTAGATGTCTTGTCAAAAGCACTTGGAGGGTTAAGTAGTACAAATTTGTATTGGTGCAGCGTTCAATGAAGCCCGGGAGTTCAGCATCCCCTGTTGATAAAATTGTAAGTCATTGACTGAATCCAGAAAACAAGACGTTGAAAACAAAGATTTACTTTGATACAAATGTTTATCGGACGTCAGTTTCCATTTCAAATGTTAACTTTCTCTCTTCGCGACTCTACGAGACTAATGCTCGATCGTTTTTTCGTTCAGTGATTGCAGTATCTGATTGGTTCGTCGTGTTATTATAGCCTCAGTACAGTTGATATGCGCAGTTGGTCCTTGCGCATGATCTATACGACGACTCTGCTTACTCCATGGCACTAAATCAAGCTTCAAGACAGCGCGTTGTTTTCTGTCTGCTGCGCTTTGAGCTTAACCATCCTAGCCTCTGATGCAAACACCTGTTCGACAATGTGACCAGTTCTGGGCAAGGAGCAATTTTTTTGTCCGACTTGCATCTTCATTCCCTTGGAGCAATTTTGTCTTCACGAGATAGCTCGTCCTTAGCAAAAACGATCAGATAGACGAGATATCTCGTTGAAACACTTGGAGGGTTGAAGATAAAAACCATTCAACGTTTGCTGCACAGTTCGTTGTCGAGTTACAGACAATATTCTTTTCCATTCCTTTTGTCCCTTTTATCGAATGCTTTGTTAACGTTTTAATTTTGTAATAGACGGTATTTGATACCGGATGTAAATTTGTTAGACTCTTATGACGATTTTTGTACCCCAATTATCCTACAAATAAGTGCATCTGTTTAAAACAAGACTCCCTTCCCAATTCTTCTAGTTAATGGTAAAACTCACGTTTCAAAAAACTCATGATAGTACGAGTGATTTCCTTGGCGGATTCGAAATTGCGTGGGGAAAATCAAACCACTCCCTTTTATTTTCGAATTGTTCAGAATAGAGCAAATTGAATCTCGGTATCACTTGTAAATGCTACACTATGCTTCTGAAATATTTCTCTCGGCAAACTTTCATCTTCGAAACCTTGTACAATTTCATTGCTATGAATGAAATGAAAATTGAACTTTCAAAACCTGTAAAGCAGACTGCAGACTAACGCAGTAAGAATAACTTCTCCCAATTCCTTGACATCGGAACATTTTTTGCTTGACGTTGTGTTGTGTTTGGGGCAGTTTGGTCAAGTGTGGCCCTTGCGCTATCAAGCGCCAAAACAGTCAGTCAATGAATCTTGTCATCGGCCCCAAGTATCACCGTAAGAGGAGGATTTGTATCTATTGATCTGGGTAATTTTAACTCATAATTTTAGAGATACAATTTTTTAGCTTCGAAGCGCATTTCTTTGAAAACATGTATAAAGTTGCTGAACTCGATTATTTTCTGCTGAACATAAAAATTGGTCTCTAAAAATGGCTGCAGAATCATTTTCAAACAACATCGGTATTCAACACATCAGCAGTCCAAGAATTTAAACTACCACAATTGCTAACAATTGATGCACTGTGGCCAAAATTCAATTTTCCGGAAAAAGAAACCCTATCATAAAATTTCAATCGCTGCATTTCTACGGAATGCAACACTCCATCCGAACCATCTGTTTACGGAAGCAAATCGCTCGAATCGAACTTTCCCGAACAATAGCAATAAAAAGATGAGCCCTGGGAAGCATTATTATTAGCTCTTGTTACAACATACGTGAGTACCACATCATCAGGATCATCGAGATTGAACTGATGAAAAGAGATTAACCTGTCATTTTCCGCTCGGTTGCCTCTCGGATAGGAATTCCGCGCTGCAAATCGGCCTCAGCCCGATACTCAATGCAACTCTGACAATGAAAATGGCCACACGAAGAATGTCGAAGGTTCTCGAAGTTGGAATTCAGCTCGCCGAGGTATTCTCTCTCGATAATGAAAACGTGATTCTGAAGCTGTAGTTGGAGGAGTGAAGCAGTTTGGGAAAACACCCCGAGGAAAGTTAAGGGTATTTAAATGTATAGATGAGTTAAATATATATCAGATAATGTTCTCAGTAGAGATACAATCAGTAGCATTGACATTCCAAATATGCTAATAGTCTCATTAAATTATTAGGAAGCTAGGAAGAGGAGAAAATTAAGTGGTTTGGTTAGTTGGGTTTTATTGCGTAAATGCCATAATTGTCCATGCTGTGCCAAACACATGATAGACAACATCAAGACAACATACACACAAAAGGAAAGTTTTACTGACTACAGAAGACAGAAATACATCCAAGGTAAGATACAGGAATCGAAGAGTTCAATTTAAATTATTTGGAAGCTAGAAAGAGTTCTAGTGGGTTTGGTTTGTTAGGTTTTATGGCTCAAAAGCCATATTTGGCCATGCTGTGCCAAGCACACCACAACAGACAATGCCAAGACAACATACACACAAAAGGAAATTATTTAGAAGATACAGAAGAGAAATGAATCCAAGGTAAGATACAAGAATCGTTTAATTGAAATTATTTGGAAGCTAGAAAGAAGAGGTGAGAGTTCAGTGGGTTTGGTTTGGTTAGTTGGGTTTTAAGGCTCAAAGTCCAAATTTGACCGTGCTGAGCCAAATAATTGACAAACAAAGTCAAGTATTGGACATACACACAAAAGGAAAGTTTTACTAACTACAGAAAAGAGAAATACATCGGAGATACAGGAATTGAAGAGTTCAGTGGGAGGATTGAAAAAGAATAATTTGAGTTTTTTTTAACCTTCCTGGTGGTTATCT
Organism: Meta bourneti; assembly: GCA_933210815.1. Lineage (NCBI taxonomy): Eukaryota > Metazoa > Arthropoda > Arachnida > Araneae > Tetragnathidae > Meta > Meta bourneti. The sequence goes on along the minus strand of OW119923.1, from coordinate 84,497,508 downwards.
CGACAATATATCTCAGTAATTAACAAAACTGACCAGATCTTGATGGGCAAGATATCTCGCCATTAGAAAAAACTGATCAGATCTTGATCTAGTCATCATAAAAAATCGGCAATATCTTTATTCCCGAGATATCGATTCAAAATCATTCAGATCTTGATGGACGAGATATCTCGTCGAAACCACTTGGAGGATTAAGCTTGTTCCTGAGTGATGTGCTAGGCGTGCTCGCAGTCAGGAAATATATGAGCATCCGAAAGAAATGCGCACTTAGTCTCCAAATTTAAAAAAACATGAAGAACAATGCATCTTCCGATGTTATTAATTTTATACCCATTCGGTCTTTGTGGGTTCTTTTTGCAATTGCAATAAAAGATGCTATTGAATTGGCATATTTTGCTCTTAATATACCGGTAGTATCTATTCAAATAGCACCCATATCAATGGATTTGAAGTGGGAGATTCCACTGTTCTAGAATCATCCAGGAAATGAGTTGGAATTAGAAAGCTATCATATATTGAAACTAATTATATGTTGAAGCTAATTATAACAGGTAAAATATACGCCTGAATTCGCCAACAGTCTGACAACCGTCGAAAACAATAAACGTAATGATCATTTAACATTATGGGTACAGTTAACCGGGAGAAAGAAGCCTGGATCATTCGAAATTGTTTTTTGAACACGTGCTTGACGGAGGTAGTTCAATTAAAATAGCACTGGAGTAACAATACGGGTTAACACAACGGGCTAATGATAACGGTCCGTGATCATCTTGATGAAGAGAAGATAAAATATCATTTAGAAGAGTGGCGGTTTGTTGAGATTTGCACATGGGCAGTCTTGAAACCCCAGGGACAGTCTTGAGTTTGTTGAATATGAAATAGGTAGAATATAAGAGAAAGTAAACACGCAACTAATTAATATATTGGAAATAGTGTTTACGAATAACATCAATTGAAGAAAATATTAAAAACTAATTTTTCATTTAAATAAGTAAGCGTTAATATTCTATTACCTCAAATTGCCTCAAACTTTATATTATTTCATTAAATTTCATGTAGACTCTCAAAGTAATTTGTCTTTAACGTTAACTTAATAATTTTAGTCAGTTGCTCGTTAAGTAACTCCAAAATCAGATGATCAGTTTCTAAACATCAGGATAGAGATGATCAACTCAATGTGATTCTTTTTTTAAAGAATGAGCAATTTCGGTCCCGAACTTTCCGTTGTACGTTTTATTTGAAAAGTTATCACAACATCACACAACCGGTCTGACATAAATTACAGAATTTTTCAAAAAAGTGGTGGTAGGTAACTGAACTGACATCGCACTGGAGCAACACAACTGGCTTTAGGCGTCGTTCCACGCTCAACCCCTAAGGGAATGATCCGAGGACAACGCTTCGTAATTTTGAACCAAGGTCAGATGATGGGGTCACACCTGAGCTGGCACCCACTTTCCAAACTAAGTTAACCCTCCAAGTGGTTTCGACGAGGTATCACGTCCATCAAGTTTTGACCAATTTTGATAATGATGAGATATATCGCCATCAAGATATTCCCGATTTGTGCTGATGATGAGACCAATACCTGGTTAGTTTTATCTAATGACGAAATATCTCGTCCATTAATATCTAGTTCGTTTTGTTAATGACGAGATACCTCGACGAGACAACCATCAGGAGGGTTGAAACCATGAAACAATGTACAAGAAATCAAAGCTTCGCCAAAAAAATGACAATGCAACACTTACGGAGAAAGCCAAAAAGTAAAAGCGGAATGAAGCCGACAATGACCTACATGAGTCTAATGAGTATTTCTAAGCTGTCCTTGACCCGTCTATCTCATTTTCGACCCTTATTAAGACCTCACGACCCATATGGGGAAATTTCTAATAAAGTTTCCTCTAACAAGATATAAACGTGATACCGATTTATCGCACTTTAAAATTTGAACAATCTTGGTTTCGCTGACGAAAATCACAGTAGCTGATTGTTTTGATTATGTGTGCCTTCAGACAATCGCGGCATCCTTGGCTATGGTTAATGCGCATTTGAAACTTCTCCCATTAACCTAGAATTTATAATCCAAAGGAGGTTAATGTAAACATGCAGGCAGCTGTGATGACGGGCAGTTATGCTTCGCCAGTCAGTTGGTGATGACAACTAGTTGTAAGTAGCGAAAGCTTTCGAAACGTAGTTCTTTGAAGAAGATGGTGCTAGAATGGACTTGTGAAGATATTGAATTTCACTCGTGTTATTATTGATGTGAATTATCAACCCACGATTAGCATTTTCATATTTTAAAATTTTCACACTTCCGTCAAATGCATAAAGAATGAATTCGAATTTTGTGCATATGACCATATGAGGTGGATGAACGTTTTCAAATTTTTATGAAGGTTTTTGTCAAAAATATTCAAATAGTAATATATTACTATTCTTTGAGTTGTGTTGGCTCCAGGGTGACGTTGGTTAACTCCCTACCTATCTACTTTTCTTTGAATATAAAATATATCTATTTCATTTTAAACTTTCGTGATCAATTTTCTTCTTTTTATTTTATTTTGTTTTCACTTCTTTTGATGGTATGAATTTTTGCTCAGAAAGTTTAAGTTGCATTTTCGTGATAAAAGTCTTATGGACTTGGATATGTCGTTAAGTATTTAATGATAAATAATACTTATTCTTCAGATAGGTTGGTAATTGAATTAAGGTCGCACTGGAGCAACACAACGGGCTAATTGACGACGGTCCGTGATTAATCCCCAAAGGAAAGATCCGAGACTGAACCACGGTCAAATGACGAGCCTGAGCTGGCACCCCACTCTCGAAACTTCGACACCACGTCAATGTGAGGACATTTGAGGCAACCACAGATTAAACGTGCACCGGTCCTCATGTACACGAAAGTCTTTGATTGGATCGAGTTTCGAACTCGCAACCCTCCCGTAGCTAATCCGCTACTCTCCCAACCAAACTACAGAGGCCCTACTAGTTCTTCAGAAATGATTCAGAAAGAATTCAAAATGTGATTTTAACCTACACATTTTAAAGCTCATTTTAAATATGAAAATTTATTTCGAAATGTTGAACTACCAAAAGGAATTGAAAAATTCGAAACCATTAACAGCTATTTGAAATTAAAAAATAGTATTTAAATAATACTTCGAATTCAAAATGAGGTACCTTGTTCGTTAATGACATTTTCTTTGCGTCCTCTTTCTCTTCCGTATTGTTGTTTTACCCGTGTATTTCTTTAATTTGTTTCTATCCTGTGGTGTATACTGGTTGATTGAAGCATTAAAATCGTTTTTAAATTACAAACTGCACTTGTGCGTTCACATCATAGAAAGAATATTATTATTTCATATAAATGACTAATAAATTATTATGAAATTTTAAGTCATACTATAAACTAAAATTAGCAAATATGCATCAAAAATTAAAAAACAAGTAACTTTATAGAGATTAAAAAAAACATCATATTGCTGTTGCTCCCTTTTTTTTATCATGTTGCTGTTCTTTTCTAGCAAATCGTCTCAAATGCCCTATTTTCAAAATTTGGGCTACTGTTTTTGAGAATCCACCAAAGGTCAACGACAATTTATCTCTTTTTTTAGCTACTAGCCGTCGGTAAAAGTATTTTTCGGATTTTTCTTTGGGGTGAAAATTTTTCCAGGGGCTTCAATTTCGAAGTTTTGGCATCAAGCCGTGGCAACCATGAAAGAAAAACATCGGAATCTGTGTTTACTAGATTGTGATGAAAACCTTATTAAGAAGTGGTTCAAAATTACGAGGCGTTGTCCTTGATCTTTCCCTTAGGGATTGATCCCGGACCGTCATCAATAGCCCGTTGTGTTGCTCCAGTGCGACGTTAATTAAATACCTACCTACCTACCTTATTAAGAAAATATTTAGTTTCTAGTTTTAAAATTTAAATTCCTTGGCGTGATCTTCAATGTCTGTTTCATTCTTAATTAGTACATATTGTGCTTTAGCCGATTCATTTTTTGTATCTGAGCAACTAAAATAGAGCTTAGACTTCTCTTGCTACTATTTTTTAAATGTATGCCACTTTTTCATGAATGCGTTGGCTGTGGAAGCTCTCTGTACGATTTTCACTAACTTCTGTAAAGACAAGAAAACAAATTAAGGAGAACGAAATGCACAAAAAAATTTCATTTGTGTGCTAGCATTAAAGTAAAATAAAATGGTTAGTTTTTCACATATTTAGAAGATTCACATAGAAACTGAAAACAAAATACGAATTGAATTATGTATTTATGAATTGAAATGAGTGTATTTATGCAGTTTAAGTTCTGACATTGATCATGACCATGTGCATGTTCAGTGAATGCAAATTTTGTAAGGTATGAATAGGAATTATCACCTCTAGGATCAGTTCTGTGCTATATTGTATTTCAATTGCTTTCAGTCTGATCGATTATCTACTTCCCTTTATGGTATCAGTTGTTAATGTGGTCTCGATTTGTTTTATTTTAAGATTAGATTGTTGACAGATAACGCTGAGGCACGGGTACACTGGAATTAGAACGGAAATAGTCAATGATAATAATTGGAAACGAATGTCAGAGATCAAATTTGTTTTATTATCAACTAACTTTTGCGAATTCAGAGCTCTGTGTTAAATAGAGTTTCATTTTGCACCCTATGCATAATTATCGTTGTATTTGTTGCGCGTATTCCTATCTGTATCGCATCATTGCATAACTGCTTCCTGTGAAAATTATCAGGTAAAAATCTTGTATTAGAATCAATGGAATAATGAATACCTTGGTAATTTAGTATTTCATGTAGTGTTACCTTCGAAAATGAAACGGTTTTATATTTATCAAAAATTATAGTTTATCCATTATGCAATTTTAATCGGTTTCACTTCTTGTTTTATACATTTTCTTTGCAAAATGTATTACAATAAAAGAAACTGCATACGAAATCTCGAAAAATACGTAGAACTTTAAAAAGATAAGCATAATTTTTTGTAAAAGTGATTCAAACCAAATAGTGGTTTATACTTGTAAAATTTAGTCTTAGAGTATTCTTTAAAAATTAACCTCTTAATAAATATACGCGCATCCCATATACTATGTGGTTCCATCATTCCAGTCAAAGTTGTCAACATACTTACCCTGCCAATAGTAATAAAAAAATTGAATTCCTTAATGTTATACCTTTAGCAAGTATCTTTTCGGACATAAAAATGTTTTCATCGCGATCTTAAAAGTGAATGTAACAAGTAGACTAATAATAAAAATAATAATTTAGAAGTTTCGTAAAATCCCAACAGCCCATTAAGGGAAAATTTAAGAAAAAAACCTGACCAGATCTTGGATCTCTTCATCATCAAAAAAATCTACAACTTCTTAAAAATGAGATATCTCGACATTAGGAAAATTAGTCAGATCTTGATGGGCGAGATAACTCGTCTAAACCACTTGGAAGGTTAAGTAACTAAGTAACAGTATGAATCACTCACTAACTTTTGATTGAGCGAGCTATAATTGTTTCTAGCGTTGTGAGCCAAGCAAACTTTTTTAATCAACCGTTAACCCAAAGAAAAAATTTGAAATTCAACCATTTTGACCAGCACTGCACTATGATAGGCTTTTTTGTCAAGCTAAATATAGGTGGCGATAGTGTTTCTGCGGCTATACGTTTTTCCTGTACGTATTCTGGACGTGACGTCACTTGGCTCGCTTCATCGACCTTAAAATGAAATAGACGGAGCATGTCCCCGCAGATTCATGTTATTTCTTACAGTTGTTCGGTTTGAAGATCTGTCGCGTGGTTGTGGATAAAAGCATGAATCCTAAATTATTGCTTGGTTAAAGTGATTACCCACCGTGATCGAAAAATAGTCTGCGATTCGACAGCCAATCGGCTAAGGCGATTCGTAAGTCCACGTCACTCCCCCTTCAGAGATCTTACAACAGCGACTCCGCCCACTTGCTCCGTCTATTTCATTAGAAGGTCGATGGGTTGCTTTTCAAATACGATTTCAGCACTTCGCCAATCAAAATTCGAAAGAATGAATTCCGAATTGGTTTATGATAGTTGATGGATCAAACCCTGTTAAATTAAACGCCAAACATTTTCAAAGCGGTGATAAACTACATTTTAAGGCATTCACCTATTAAACGAATTATAAAATGCACAATGGAAAAAATTTTCAAGCTAGGCGGGCCAAAGAAATCAAAGATATAGCTTGGAAGGATACAATTTCTAAAATTCCGGCTACCCCTCGTCGAGATGCTGTTGCTTCCTTCAGATTGGAGACTGGACATGACTGCCAAGCCAAACACCTGTACAGATTCAAAATTTTCAACAGTCCAAATTGTGTCCTGTGTGGATGTAGTGACAAAATGCACTCCACCCATCTTGTGGCTTGCCCAAAATCGTGGGGAGGCATTTTTCAAAGATATTGGAAGGCAAGAGACCTACTTCAAAACCTACAGACTGATTAAATGGTGTTTATTTATGTCTTTTCATCTCGTTTTAGTATTTGGTCCCTTTGTTCTTTGTCTACATGTTTTTGTGCTGAATGTTTACTTTGTTGAATGAATGTGTTTCATGTGATACTGCTAGAAATTGAAAAAAAATATGCCCTTTGCCATAAAAATGCCATAGATATGACAGTTTATTGGTCAACGATAATTAGATTGAACGCCGAACGTTGATATAACGGCTATAAACTGCATTTTAAGGTATGTAATCATGCGAGAGCCTTAGATAGCAGAAGTAAAACCTTCACAGGCAGTCTGGTTAATTTGTTCGCACTGAAAATCCCTCTGATGCTCATCGAAATTTGAATATATCCAACACTACTTCCTCAACCGGTTGAAGTGTTCACGTGCCTGCTGGAAAAATTTTAATTACTCGTGCAGGTGAGGTAACTACACTAGTTGGGTTAGTTTTCCCCAATTCCACCTTGCTTATAACATCACTCATTATCGCCGTTCTTAATCGTTCGCGTGCGGCTGTCTCTCTTCCGGTGTTCCATTGTGATCAGTCAGCTGCACTTCCTGTTCCGATCGCATTATCAGGAGTCACTCTCTTCCGATGGTTGGAATTCGATTTGGTCGTCAACTGATTGAGGCTGCATAAACGACCTTCGTTAGGCAAATGATTCCTCTTGCCCCAAACCGCAAAGTTCAGTAACAGTAGACGGTTCGATTTTGATGCTATCGTATCTTTCATTTCTCAAGTCGGCTTTTGACATGGTGGATATCTTTGTGGATTGCCAGTTGCATAGAAATGGTCCATTAGAAAGTTCGCGTACGCGGTAGGGCATCTTGATGAATGTGGTCATTTAAGTATTTCAGGGACTGGTGCGCCCAGTCAACTGAAAAGCCGTTTGGTAGATAATGTAATTTAGAAATATAATACTGAATTAATATTTGTGATAAAGCAGATGGAATAATTTTTTAATTGCTAGAGGCTGAGTAGAAATCATTGTTAGCGCCAGTTTGGTTTGCACAAAACCTTTTAATATGCCAGCAGATATGAAAGAGAAATACAAACTTGAACCCCAAGCACAAAAAAGTCCAGAAATATACGTTTATAATTACATAACAAATCGGCATTGTCGTTACTCACATTTCGTACAATATCTCAATCCATTTATGAATATAGCATCTATTCACATTTTATGCATCGAAATGAAATAAACTTATACAAAAATATAAAACAGCATTTCGTATACTTTTACTGGTGTTAATTCTTATTTCCAATAAAATGTATGGTAAAAAGTTCACATCGCAATCTTGTTACCACAATTAACTTCTAAACGTCTATTTCAATTTCACCCCATTCCCTTGTTCAACCACAATTCGATATTCTTTTTACTCTAAGCCTATTTTCACTCACATTTTCTTTTCTGCGCTCCAGATTTCTCATTGCTATCTGCAATCAGATAGCTTTCATTAGAGTGACGAGCTTTTCTGTGTAGTTTTAGCAATATCATGCTGCTCCACAGCTCAAATAAGCACAGTCAAATCAAAAGGCAAAATTGGCGTATGAATCCCGTAACGGTCGATTTAATATACGTTTGTGCCGTTCCACAATAAACAAATAATGCTGATTTCTGGACCACGTATGTTAGTGAAATATGCATATATCAATCATGGCTCCCACAGGCGACTAAAAGGCGACTTTTTGCTACTTTTTTCAACCCTGGGGACTAGAGGTATCTCTTTTAGCAAAAGCGTTCTTATAAAGGCTCCTATTTTAAAAACTTTGGTAACTTTTTTAAAAGTTCACCAAAGATCAACGAAAATTTAGTCCTTTTTTTAACTACTAGCTCACGGGAAAAATATTTTTCGGTTTTTTCTTTAGAGAAAAAATTTTTCAATGGCTGACAATTTCGAAGTTTTGGCGCCAAGCCGTGGCATTAATATAAAAACTTCGTAATCTGCGTTTGCTAGATTGTCATGAAGACTGTATTAAGAAAATATTTAGTTTTTTAAATTTTAAAATTTAAATTTCTTAGCGATATCTTCAGCGTCTGTTTCATATTTAATCCTCCTGGTGGTTGTCTCGAACACGTACCTCGTCATTAGAAAAAGTGACCAGATCTTGTTGGACAAGACGACTCGTCATTATGATAAAACATGATCACGATCATTAGAAAAAAACTGACCAGATCTTGATCTCGTCATCATCAAAAAATAGTCAATATGCAAATGACGGAATATCTCGTCATTAGCAAAATTGGTCAGATCTTGATGCTCTAGATATCTCGTCGAAGCCACTTAGATCGTGCATATTTTGTGTTTTAGCTCATTTTATATCTGAGCAACTAAAATTGCTTCTAAAATAGGGTTTAAGAGGAGACCTTTTTTGCTACTATTTGTAAGAAATTATGCTAGCATTACGTACAGGGTGGGCGAAAAGTCCATGACACATTTCAAAATTTAATATAAAATCAACCAATCGTCATATGAGTGCGCGGTTTTCACTAAATAGCTTTACATGGCATCAAGTTTTTTCTGGCATAAAAAATAGTTCAATTGTTTGCACATAGATGGCGCTATTTTTATAGCACTAGCTTAGTAAGGTTAACTTGCAATCCGCCATTCCAGCTATGACGACCCCAACTGAAAGAGCAAAAACTATTATGGCCACCTCTTTCTCCAGATTTAACCCCCCCCCCCCCTTGATTTCTTCTTGTCCAGGACAAGGTCTACTCCTCGCGGATGGCGAACATTGAAGAATTGAAGACACGAATCACGCAAGTAATCAACACTACTCCGCAATCCATGTTAGCAAATACGTGGATTGAAATTGAGTATCGGTTAGATGTGACTCAAGCCACAAAGGTGCCCACATTGAAATATGGTAGTATGTAGTGACAAATATTCTCCAATAAATTCTAATATGTATTGCAATTATTTGTGCACAATTTTTATATTGTTTTTCGGTAAGTGCCATCTATGCGTTAAATTATTAAAATTTTTATGCAAAAATAAAACACTTGATGCCATGTTAAGCAATTTTATGAAAACCGCACTCTTATATGACAATTGGTTGATTTTATATTAAATTTTGAAATGGTGTTATGGACTTTTCGTCCGCCTTGTATGTGCTTTGGCTATGGCAGCCCTGATATATAGCTAAAAGGCAAAGTCATGCAAGTGTGATACAGAATTGAAGGAAGACAACGGGGATATGGATATTGACGGCCATACGCTCTCATCAGCGAATGCATGTTTTTCTCATTTGATTTTCTCATTTTTCTCATTTCCCTTCATCAATTTCACGTCAATCCCACATATCCTGTCCAAAATTACGCATTTTCCCCTGAAGCTTTTTCACCCCAATCAAGCCCCCGAAACGCCATTTAAAGTCGGAAGGGAGGAGGCACTACTTCCTCTACGACACCCCACACACATGCTGATAAATCCTACACCAAATGCAACGAAACCGGATATAAACGTCCACACCAAGTAGGACTTCCTGAACCTCGTATTCTTGGTCAGCGTCAAACCTACATTGTATCCGTATGGGGGAGGAGATTCAGATCCCTTCATTCTGACTATTCTCTTTATATTTTAATCTTTTTCGTTATTTATCGGGCAAGTATGTGGAGGGATTTGAATGACGGTAATGAGTCGTTACACATCCGAGCGTTTTGGCGTTTTGACTCGCGTGGCTGGCTACTGTTCCCACGAGTTTCCGAATGATGATCTGTCTACTGAGTAACCTATTTCCATATGAACTTGTGTGGGTTAGTTTGTTTCTGCTTTGGTTAACGTGTTGGAACGACTGGAAGGAGGTGATTGGGTTAAGACTTTTTTGATGTACCCACTTGTAGGATGTGATTTTGTTTGTGTTGATGTTGTGATTTCGACTATTAATCGATGTTGTATTCGCAGTAAATGCAATGCACAACTAAAACAAAATCAATATTTGTAATTGAGTTTTCAAAACGTTAGGTGCAAACATTTTTTGTCCAATTTATGGTATTCAATGGAATTCGAATGAAGCTCAGACACAAACATAACGTTCAATTTCAACTATAAATCGCTATCGTATTCACACTAAATTGTGATGCATAGATGGCAACAAAAATACTTGCAGGATATGATTTTATTTGTGTTAATTTTGTGATTTCAACTGTCAATCGATGTTCGTTTTCGCACTAAATGCAATGCACAACTGGACTAAAACAAATATACGAAATTAAAAAAATTTCCAAAATGTTAGTTGAAATATTTTTTTGACCAAGTTGTGTAATTCAATTGAATTCAAAAGATCTTCAAACACAAACTTAGCGTTCAGTTTCAAATATAATAAATATCGCATCGTATTCATACTAAAATGTAAAGCATAAAATGTGATGCTGAAATGTGATGCATGTGATATAATTTTAAAATTTTCAAAATCGGTGATTGCAAATATTTTTTAACCAATTTGCGTCATTCAATTGAATTTAAAAGGACCTCAGATGCAAACATAACGTTCAATTTCAACTATTATTCACAGTCGTATTCACACTAAGTGCAATATACAACTGGCAACAAAAATATTTGCAAAAAGAGTTTCAAAATAGTTAGTTGCAAATACTATTTTGATCAAGTGATGTAATTGAATTGAAAATAAAAGAACCTCAGACAGAAAGAAAGCGTTAAGTTTCAACTGTTACTAGCTGTCGCATTAAAATACAATGAACCAACAAAAAAATTTCAATTAAAAAATGTTCAAAATAGTCGGTTACAAATATTTTTGGCCAAGTTGTGCGATTTAATTGAATTTAAAAGAATGTCAGACGCGTTCAAATTCAATTATTAATCGCTATCGCATTCACACTAAAGTGTAACACACAACTGGGCCAACACAAATAGTTGCAATTAAAAAAAGCTTTAAAATAGTTGATTGATAATATTTTTTGACCAAATTGTGTAGTTCAATTAAATTTAAAAGAACATCGGACACAAGCATAGAGTTCCATTATTTAACGCTATCGCATTCACACTAAAATGCAAAACGCAACTGGTCCACAAATATATATTTGCAATTGAGGTATTTCGAAATGTTGGTTGCAAATAATTTTGCCCAAGTTGTGTAAGTCACTTGAATTTAAAAGAACCTCAGGCAAAAACATATTTTCAAATTTATGGATTACATCAAGTATTCCACACTAAATGTTTTGTTGGTACTTTTGATCCTAGCCTTAATATTAAAACCCTATTTTAGGTAATTAATCACACATGATATAATGTATGATTCATGAGTGTAACCTTATTTTATGTTAGCAACATATAATTAATTCAGAATTATTATTCCATTGAACCATACAAAAAATTTTTAACCAACACGAAATTCTTTTTCTTCTAAATAATACAACTCTATATGTTCTCTTTCTGTCTTTGACGTTTTTCTTTAAAATTTGTAATGTTATTTTATCTGTAATAAAGTGTATAAAATTGATTTTTATGTTGAAATTTAGTTTTACGTTTTGTCCCATATATATCCAACGCAAAAATATTTTATCTTTCATGACGTTTAGCTTTCGTGTGCCCATTGTATTTTAAAAAGAAGGAACTCCCATTCGCCAGCTGTATTTGCCTAAAACAGGTGTTTTGCTGGATGATTCACAATGCAGAGGCTATTTCTAAAATAACTATCAAGAATTAAGTTGCTTCAAAAGAATTTTTTAATAACAGTCAGTACAAGTGTTAATCGAACAATGAAACGTACTCTCTATGTTGCTCTTCTTTGTGTCATCGAAATTATCAAAAGAAAATATCCATTTTTATCAAGTCAAAAAGGTTTAATGTGCTATACTATCAATAGATGGCAGCACGAGCGTTTATAAAAACTGAAGATAATTCTATTTGTGTGTGTGCATTTCTTTTATTTAATATTTTAAAAGACTGGAAAACTGTTGGAAGTTTCTTTAATGAGAAATAACTGTTGCTATTTAGGAGCTCGAGTAATCTGGAAAATGCTTTTCTAACTTATTTTAACCTACGATAACTGTGTCCGCAAACTAATAGAGCATAGAGCCAGGCTTATTGGGTTACGGCTATGCTGCAGGTTCCGACCGAAAATGGGTCGAACATTATTACTATTTTGTTTTATTTTTAGAAAATATCCAAGTCTTTTTACTCACGAGAACAAACAAATTAGATCAACAATAATTATTTGAGCTCGCGCTATACGAGGTATCTTAAGTCACTAAATGTAAAAGTATCTAAAAAATTTTGCCAAATGAAACATTCTCAGGCGCATGAGTTTTATATTCTTTTTTAATGCTGCTTGTGCTTTTTCAGAGAGAATATTGCGTTACGTAAGAGAACATGGAGTTTTTCATGAATCGGAAGATACAATTGTGGTGAAGAGAAAAATAAACTACTTATAACATAAATAGATATAAAATCATTCTCACAGCTTCTGTAAATGAAAACTATCCAAGAAACTAATTCTCAATAGTTTTCATTTTCTATTATTAGGATTCCCTTCTTTTAAGGGAACAGTAAACTTTCAAAATCACCAAAAGCGATGGAAAAATCGATTTATTTTATTTTAGCGTTAAAAATTAATTGATATCAAATTCTGTGTGTAGCAAAGAGAATTTTTCAAATACGATAATTTTTGACTGAGTTGCATATACAACAACAAAGGTATAGCCCCAAGTATATTAGACAAACGTGTTTTTCTCCTATTGAGATTTTTTGACATTCTTTTGATTTCAAAGTATTCCCTGCGCACTAGTTTTTAATTGATTCACTTGAAAATTTTTTTAATTATCTTTACAATCTCTTATATATATAAGTGCAAGTGCATCATGCTTCCAAATTGTAAAATTTTGGTTTGAAATGCGTTTTTGCAAATTTTGGTGTTTTAGTGCAAAAAAAATTGTTTTGCTTTACAATTGAGTGATACACTTACCAAACAGAGTGCATTTCATTTATTTGTATACAAACTATTGTATAAAAGTTTGAAAATACATGAAAGATTAATGCAAATGGGACCTATCAATTTTTGCTAATTTCAATCTAATTTAATCTAAGCTAATAAATAAATAAGCTAATTTTTGCATCAAAATTTTTGACCACGTGTAATAACTTCAGAATGACTAAATATTTTTGATCCAAACTTTATATATAGACTTTGAAATAGAAAACTGCAAATTTTATAGCAAGCGGATAAAACTGAAAAAGTTCGTTTTGAAAGTCCACTATTATTGGCATATATATTCTAACTTATTACCTAATACACCAGAGTAACTGATATAAAAATATTTTTTTATCAAGAACGTTGAATAATGTCAATGAAAGGTTCATTCACATATTATCTCTAGACGAAAGCTCAAGCTTTGTGTTTTTATCATTGATCATAAATTCATTAGAAATGAGGTAGTTTGTTTCTTTAATATTAAATGAAAAAAGGTTGTGAGCTTACTTGAGATTACCCAGCGTTACTTTCAGTAATTGTGTCAATAGCTTTTAAATAGAAATCTTGCCATAATTTCTTCTAAATCGTAATGTTTCTATTAATGCTTTTCGAAATGGGCTTCGTGAAATAGTAAGATTTTATTCAAAAATTACAAGATTTACGTAATACAAAGGTACGAGATGGAGGAACATTATCTACCTGAATTTGTTTGAATTACGAAGCGATGATTCATTTCTAAGCTTAATTATAATTAATCATTTATTTTAAACTTCACTAAAAGATTCAATATAAGCAAAGGAGCTTGATGATATAAATTCGTTGTAATATTTATTTTATTGTTGTCACTAATATTCAAGTATAGATGGATTGAGACTTGTAATAACACAGCTTCTTTTGTAACTTGTAAGACAAATGATCCTAGTAGAGAAAGGATGGATATGAAAAAACCGCAGTTCCTCAGCAATAAGATATTTAAATGTTTGATTGAAATCACACTCGCTCTTTCTCTCTTTTAATTACCTCTCATTTAGCAAACAATTACAGAACGACAAACAAAACGTTATTTCTATTTTTATGTCTATTTTCCTTTGTTAATTTATTTTACCTGAAGGCAAAATGCTCCTTTCGATACTACAGAGCAAAAGAGTCATCGTCTTCTTCCTTATCTCACTTGACCTAGTCTGATCTAGACCAGATCCAAAAGAGTTTTAACCCTGAATTCATTGAGGGCCACCGTTAAACGTTTTGACCCTCCTGGTGGTTTATCTTTAAATCGAAAACTGCCCTGTAGTTGCCAACCTTTGGTGCGAAGATGTGTTCCAAATTGTCACCAGTTCTGAGCAAGGGGCAATTTGTTTTTCATTCCCCTTGGAGTAATAAGGCTGCTTTGTCTCGACGAAATATTTCGTCGTTAGAAAAACTGACTAGATCTTGATCTCACCATCATGAAAAGTATCTTGATGACCAGATATCTCGTCATTAACAAGACTGGCTAGATCTTGATGAGTGAGATATCTTGTCGAGATCACTTGGAGGCTTAAGAAAAATCCTCTCTTGCAAGAAAGAAGGCTCTCAGAAGAAACCGGAAAGGCCGTGAACTTGGTGCTCTCTCCGTCCAAACTTCTATCCGTCATTAGCAAAATAGTTCAGATCTTAATGGATCTTTTCAATACCACTTGGAGGGTTAAATGTCCGCTTCTGAATCTCGAAGAGGTGGTTTGATCCGCCTCGTCCTTAAAGAACTCGAATTTTGTGCAGGAACGATTTCCTTGATACCAGAGAGACATCGTAACTAGGTAAAGCAATGCATGAAAGTAAGAACTACCAAATTATGAATCTGAATACAAAATAATATACAAGTTTAAGAGAAGATACATCGCCTCCTTTGATTTCGCCATTTCTCTTACTCGTGACTCATTATCTTAGATTGGAGTTCCTGACAAAGGCATGAATATTGAGATGTAATGTATTCATGATGTATGTTATTTGAATAGCCATAGAAATGTTTCTGTTTCAGGACACCATCACTCTATGTACGTTAGGCATTGGTACAGCTTTCGGTGAGTCCATATTGGACAACAGTCCTCACAGTGCCACTGTAGTGACGAACGAGCATTGCGAACTCCTGAGGATTGAGCAGAAGGACTTCAGAGCAATATGGGAGGTAAGTTTACTCAATCCTCCGTTTCTATCAAAACCTGATTCTGTATATTATGTCTGAAATGGTATAAATTACACTGTTTTAAAGTTATATACCATTCTTTTAATATAAATCGCCATGCTTGTGGTAGCTGTTACTGAACGTCCTTAGTTTCTACGATGCCCAATATCCAGCTACTGAACTGCGAAAAGCATTGCATCATAGATTGTCATTCATCTAATTGTGGTCATTTAGCTATGGCGATATTCTTATTTCACCTCATAGTTGTTTTGTAATCACAAATGTATTAGGTATAGCGTATATTTTCGAATTTCATTTGGGAAGAAAATATTTTTTAAGATTTGTCAACTATTTGTGAAGGAAACAGTAAATTTTTCTAAATTAAGTGAAAATATAATAATTGGGGAAAGTATACCGCTCTATTAATTTTTGGTGGAAAAAAGTTATCCCCCAATAATTGTCTTATTGTCGGGATGGGAGACGTTTTGAAATGTGTGTATGCATCGCAAGTATAAGTAAATAGTAAGTAAACGTTACATTTTCCAAAAATTTAGTAAAACTGACTTATTTTACTTTCACTTATTAAAATGTAGAAATGTAACTTCTTTAACTCTATTTTCTTCAATAGCAATGGAAGTAATATTTCATACCAATCACATACGTATGTTGTAATAATTTTAGATTGGGTTATTAAAATTAATTAAGTTTTCACAAGAAAGGATTATAAAGTTGTACACTTTTGTCTTTGAGAAACACCGTACTTACTTTTTCTAGAAATGTTCTCTGAAGTGTAACTGCCGAAAATGTATTTACAAATTTACGTGTTTACAGATGAGAGACATTTTTATCGGATATTTTTAAACGAATATAACTTTTACCACATTTAGTTCTAATTAACATAAACTGCAATTTGTGGTGCAGTGAACTCTCTTTTCAAAGTATAAAAATAAATGATAGTTTTCTACGTTCATAAGTGTTCATAATATAATCGAAATTATCCATTTTATGTAAATTTTGGAATTGGAATTCGAGATCATGCTTTCGAAATCGACGTAATGCTACCTTATTTTTTATTCTGTTTAAAACTCCTCCTCGAAACGCCTACATTTAGTTTGATGTCATCGATACTTGTATCTTCTTATGAAAGCAATCGCTTTTAAAGATTCCCTTATATCTCTGTGCATTTTAAACGAAATAACTACAGTACACCCTTATATCTCTGTATGTTTAAAAAGAAACGACAATATTTGGTTTGAGGCCAACGATTCTAGCTTTTCAATAAATCTATTGCTTCTAAAGGTTCCCTCATATCGCTTCATTTAAAAAGAAACAACTACATTTGCTTTGAGACCAACGATACTTGCTTCGTAATAAAGCAATTGCTTTTAAAAATTCCCTTTTATCTCAGTACATTTAAAAAGAAACAACTTGATTTGGTTTGAGGCCAACGATACTTGCTTCTTAATAATAAAGCAATTGTTTTAAACATTCCCTTCTATCTTTGTCGGTTTACAACGAAGCAGCGATATTAAACCCTTATATCTCTGTGCATTTAAAAAGAAACTACATTTGAGGCCAATGATACTTGCTTCTTAATAAAGCAATTGCTTTTAAAGAGTATAAATATAGATTTGACGAAACGTCGGTTACCCTTTCTTTCTCTGTTTCCTATTGATGACTACGCTTCCGCCTGATAAGAACGTCTTTATTATTTTTTATTCGAATTAATAGGCGGAGAAGATGTAACATAAGAATAGCGCATTCTTCTCAGCAACCACCTCCAACGTATTTTATTCCAATTGACGCCATAGCTGATAATTATATCGGAATTTCAAATGGAATATGGCTTCATTTTTTCTTTTGTATTTGCACTTTTCTGTTTGCAGCAAGTTTCGTCAAGACTTCGACCGTGGTTTACCTAGTGGATCAACTGTAATTATATGAAATAAGTCTAAAATTTAAGACTAATTTTCAAAAAATTGTTATCTAAATCAAATTGATAATTTTAGGTGTTGTAGCGAGAAAATTATTTCCTTTAATAACAACTTTTGTCTTATTGAATGTTTTGGCTGAAGTGGTGTCTAAAAGTGCTTTTCACGTCTTTCACATAAATAAATCTAGAGTTGCCAATATGATATAAGAAAATTAGTGGACAGTATGGCAGTGCTAGTCTTCGACAATCTTGCGAACTTGCATGATTCTTTATCTTGTGCTTGTGTAAAGTGGGCTGCTTGTAACGGATGATGACAATTTATTTTGTTATAGGTATAAAATAGTTAAACAGCGAAAGAATTAATTTCCAAGAGTATTTAGAGTATTCTACGAAATTCTGCATTTCTATAAAAGAAATGTGTGATTTTCTAAATAAAAACGAGCTATTTTTCCTTACTTTAGCTTTAGGGGATCAATTGCTGCTTAACATCCGAGACGAAAAATGATCCGGGAAAAAACCGGAGTTTTTATGGGAATAAATGCATAAAAAAATTGTTTCAGAAAATAATTTCCTCCTGTTCTACATTTTTGTCACAATGTACCTGAATTTTACGACAATTTTTAAAAACAAACACCATGTATTCCGGTTCAAGGTAGGTATCAGTCACCATTGTGAAAAAGGTACTTAAAAATATAAACTGTTCAATAGATGTAATGATACGTCTTATAAACAACAAAGATAATATTTTTCTATTTTCCATTCTGCACTATCCTCTTGCTTTGACAGTTCATTTCCGCTAGAAAGATATTTTATTGTTTTAAAGCTGACACACGCAACAGTGTTTATGAAGGAAAACTTTCTAAAACATCCGCCAATGCTTTCCAAGTATCCAATTATATTGACTGTAATTCAGTATTATTCTGTTAAAATTTAAATGTATGGGCTTCTAATCTGTTATTTCTTATTGTAATGTGAGTGCATTTTTACTTGTCATAATTAGCTACAATACGTGATAATGTTTAGAGTAAGTCAAAAATTGGATACAATATTAGTCTGGCCTATTAGAAAACCCATGCAGTGGTTTGGGGTTTTTTTTCAGTTACAGAGCAATTTAAGTATGTGTGTGAAACGAAATGTTAAATCTCTACCCTCTTGCTAAAGACATTCAAGCTCTTATCAGGGGTCTAATGAACCTCGTAAACAGTTTGCGAAATAATTATTAATTCGCATGCAATTCGCTTCTTCAATTGACCCAAGTCAAAGTTCAGTCTTCTATATGTTTAATTTAATGCCACGACCAATTTTGTTCAAGTGAAAACCTAGAATTTTATAAGTAATTTGCCATATGTACTATACTTCTACTGTATGATTTTCTGGATACTGCCTGATCTTCATTTATTTCACCCTCCAAGTATTTCGACGAAATATCTCGTCCATTTAGATCTGGTCTGTTTTGCTAATGAAGAGATACCTCCGAGACAAACTGCCCTATTACTCCACGGGAAAATAAAAATCCAAGTAGGGAGAAAAAATTGTCCCTTGCTAAGAACTGGTGGCAGGATTTTACACCAGAGGTTGGCCACTATAGGGCAGTTTCCGACGCGAAGATACACCACCAAGAGGTTTACAATCATGACTGAGCAAGGGTGAGGAAATTCCTTTGAATCCTTTGAAGAGCAATATGCTCAAGGAAATCTTTTTAATTGAATGACGGAAGATTCTTGGATGGATATATAAAATATTTCATAAATGAAGTTCTATCACCATATATGAATGAATTTGCTCACAATAAAAATTTAGTTTTTAGATCTTTATGGGGGGACTCTTAGATTCACCGTCCTTCTAAAGTACTCCTAGACGTCAAAATATCAAATGAGATCATATTTATAATATATGCCCCACCATAGGCAGAACGGCTAAAATTTTACTCTTAACCCTTCTGGTGGTTTATCTTTGTGTCGAAAACTGAGCTGTGCAATGGCCAACTGCACTGTGGTAGTAAAATCCTGTTCGGGGGAGAGGGAGGGGGAGAGAGGTAGAGGAAGGGGAGAGAGAGGTAGAGGGAGAGGTAAAGGTAGGGGAGGTAGAGGGAGAAAAAAGTCTTCACCAGTTCAGGAAAGGGGCAGTTTGTTTTCCTACTTCTTCACATGCCTTCCAGTTTAGTCTCAATGAGGTATCTCGTCATTTGTAAAGTCAAAGTTGAGATATATCTAGTTATTCGTGAAAATAACTGAATCTCTATGGACGAGATATCTCGTCGACACCACTTGGAGGATTTAAGAAACTGGTAGACAGAAGTGCTTGTTTTCGAGTTCAAATCTCGTATGTGCCGAAGTGGGGTTGGCTACATGCAATTTCCTGGTATTTTCCAGACGATACGTGAATGCGAGCTAGCTTCCCTAATGTCCTCCAGAAAGGTATATCCCATTCACGATGGGTGCAATGTGGCAGAAGCTCCCATGGTGCCCCGGGTTAACTGTGTCCAGGAGAACTAACACTGTCATGTTCTCTAGAACGACTTGAAAGACTCTAGAAAATACTTGAAGAACTATACGTCTGTAAGCTAACATTAGAGGGGAAATAATGGTATTTAAAAACCTTAAAAGCCTTAATAAACCTAGAATATTTATATACCTTTAACCATTTCAGCGAAATGAGACGCAGGGAGACCCACCACCTTGAACGGGTTTGCAAATGAATTTGTTCGTCTACCAAAAACATTGATCTGTTGCACCACCGTATTGTAAGTTTACCCTCCAAGTGGTTTCGACGAGATATCTCGTCCATCAAGATCTAACCAGTTTTGCTAGTGACGAGATACCTCGTCATGAAGATAATGCAGACTTTTTTATGCTGAAGAGATCAAGATCTGGTCAGTTTTCTTCTAATGACGTGATATCTCGTCCATCAAAGATCTGGTCAGTTTTAAATTACGATAGACCTCGTCGGGACGATCACAGCAGGGTTAATTATCGGAATGTTACCCACAAATTAAAATTAAAATTATAGCGTTGCAATAGTCTTAAACATAAGAGGTCGAAGCTTAAAACCGAATCAAGTGCATAAAAACAAAATCTCAAAATTTTCGTGTTCTATTTCTTAACGGAATATTTTTTATGCACATGAGACCAGTGCATCTCAGTTTCCACTCTCGTCACGTCATTTGAACGTCACTCCACCCTCTGACATCTTGATGAGTTTTAAGTGTCAAAATTCTATTTCTGCTGCTATTAGTACGTCCAACAAGATTGTGAAAGAAAGAAATAGATACGTTATCGTGATGAGCATTAGGTCGAGTCTGAAAGAGATAACGCCAAACATGTGTTATCGTTTCTCGCGAAAGGCGTTTTGGGTGACGCTCGCTCTGTCTAATTACGTTGTCGAATGATGAATGGAGCTGTATTGCAATATATTTATTTTTTAACATGAATAATGACACCTTGCAGTTTTTCTAGTTAATTTAGTTTGTTAAAGTTTCCTATGATAACCCATATTGCATTTGGAGGAGAGGTGAAACCTACAAGAAATTATTGGAGTATGGGCAAGAATATCGGTGCTCATTTATTTAATATACATATACGTACGAGTTTAGGAAACTTCTAGTCCTGATCTTATAGAACAGATTTGTATTTCCATTTGCGAACTTTCTAATCTGTCCTACAGTTCTATGGGGTTTGTAAAAACTATCGGTACACATACTTTTGCAGTTAATTTTTAAATTTAGAATGTTTTATATTAATAATCCATGTTGTATGTTGACCAGTGGCAACAACTTCGAATAACTACTGACACTGGGGTAAGAATAATATAAGTACCAATTTAATACGTTCACACAATTTTACTAAACTTCATCAAGTCCTGTTCAAATCTCATAGAACAGATTTGAATTTCCATTAACGAACTTTCTAATCTTTCTACCTTCTCATAGGATTTGTAAAAAACAGTCTTTTACATACATTTTTGTAGTTAATTTTAGTTCGTTAAACTGCGAATGTTTCATGTTATTTATAATCCATGCTGTATTTCGACCAGTGGCGGCAACTTCGAGAAATTATTGACGCGAATCAAAAATAATAAATACCAATTTACTACGTACACGTACATACAACACACAATTCTGCGAAACTTCACCAAATTCTGTTCAGATCTCATAGAACAAATAATACTAAACTTACAACAAATTTGAATTTATCTTAAGAACTTCTTAACATTTCCCACGGTTCCGTGGGGTTTGCAAAAAACAATCGTTTATATATAATTGTGTGCATGCGGTTGCCGAGCTTAAGAAATTAATGGTGACGACAAAGTCGTAACTATTTAAACCGACGTGGTGTGGAAGTTTGGCGAATGGGGTGCCAGTTCAGGTGTTGGCCTCGTCATCTGACCGTGGTTCAAGGTTACGAGGTGTTGCTTCCGGTTCTTTGCTTTCGGGATTGATCCCGACAGCTCGCTGTGTTGCACCAATGCGACGTAAATTCAACTACCAACCAATCTATTGGAGTTTCAAGACAAGATCAGACTGATAAAAAAACAGGAAATTTCACGGATACCTCTGTGATGTAATATCTGCAATGACGTCGTGGATAGATACTTGGACATTCTCGAAAGAAATATGAGCCAATAAAAGTGATTCGCATAGCGAGTCTGTCAATGATAGTCTGGATGGGAAATTATTTGTCTTTAATGTTGCCAAGTTCTGTGCGTCCGTGCGTTGCCTAATTCGAATATAGTTTCTGTTAATAATTTACCTTTTTTCTATAAGTATATCCTCATTGTGCAGTGATTCTTATTGATGGAATATTTTGCTTTCATGTTGCCAAAATTATGTATTTTGTATCGAACACTTTGCTATTATATTTCATTGCTTTAAAATTGTGGTAGGTAGGTAGGTATTTTAATTAATTTCACACTGGAGCAACACAACGGGCTATTGGTGACGTTCCGGTATCAATCCCAAAGGGAAAAATCGAGGACAACACCATGTAATTTTGAACCACGGTCAGATGACGAGGCAACACCTGAGCTGGCAGTTAAAATTGTGGGGAAAAATTGCTGATGCAATCGAACTCATACTAATATAAATGAAATCAATTTTGTGCATCCAATTTTAAAATACATAGATTACACTATTTTGTGCTGAGTTTTATTCTAAATATATCTACATATATTTGTACTTATAGGACTTGTCTTGTCCAATTGTAGCCTGCAGGCAACTTTAAATCATAAACATTAAGCATCATAAACAGTCCTAATGTTGAATAGACTCCTTATCCAGCCCCTTCAACTGTTATTTTACAAAAAAAATGCTTATATATAATTTTGGAAAATAAAGTTACAGCGTATAATGTACAAATGTTTCCTGCATGTCCTCGTATGGGTCAGATCAAATAAATAATCTTAAAACGATTTGATCACGACAAAAATGTGTTTGATTATAAGTAGGGTTTTTTATAACTGAATGACTTATTGTGATGGTCTGCTGCTTTTATAAGCCACTGTAGCAATACACGAATTCGCAAAATTAATGATTTTAAAGCCTGTTTTAAATTAAACTTCAGAGATATACTAACTAAATAAAACTAAAAATTCACAAACTTTTCCACTCAAACAGCCTATATATGCTGTTTTCTAAACAGCATATATTTTAAAAAAAATCAGCCTAATAAGAAATACGGGGCTGTGTACATGAATAATATATACACAGCGCCAACAATAATAATACATGCTAGAATAATACAATGTACTATATATGCGTATACATTGTATTATGACTCTACCTGCACTGTGAAGATATGACTCTACTTGCAAACTAACTATACGAGTGTACTCTGTGGGCAGACAAAAATGTGCAAAATATTTATTGCAAGATTGAAAATTCCGGTTCGTAAGCAATTTTATATTGATTGTCCTGAGCAATGGCAGCTTACCCACTGGGTACGCCTTCACAAATAGCCGCCAGTTCGCCCCTTTGTAGTGCAGAAGGCCAAAGAGGTTAGTGGTTAGGCATCTCTAAAAACATATTTGTAATTGTATTAATCAATGAGTTGTGAGTCTCAGATGTAATCATTAAATGAGTAGGTATCACAATTTACGAAAGATTGCTTTCCAGCCATTGTTACGTTTCTCTTCATTTCATTGAAGGAAAAGAAAATTATAAACCCCATCATACATTATAAATAGCTCATACTAGGACAATATTAACTTATGTGCCGTAGTGTGTGGTCAAGTTGAAAGTTTCTGATTTCAAACATATTCACAAACATATTTGTAGTTACATTAATTAGTGAGTCTCAGATTTACTACTTCAAGTAAATCTGAGAAGGTAAATAGAAAATGAGCGACATGAGATTTAAAAAGTTGAGAATCTCTAATTTAGGTTATTGTCCCTCTTTGCTCAATTTGTGAAAGATTGATTTCCCGTCATTCTTACGTCTCTTTATTTTATTGAAGGAAACGAAAATTATAATCCCTCATCATTATGAATCTCTCACAATAAGACAATATTAGCTTGTCAGTCGTAGTATGTGGTCTAGTTGAAAGTTTCTGATTTCAAACATGTTCCCAAACACATTTGTAATTACATTGATTAGTAAATCTCTCAGATTTACTACTTCAAGTAGGGCCGTGCAGGTAAATAGAAAATGAGCGACACGAGATTTAAAAGGTTGAGAATCTCTAATTTAGGTTATTGTCCCTCTTTGCTTAATTTGACAAAGATTGTTTAACGTCTAATGCTTACGTCTCTTCATTTTATTGAAGGAAACGAAAATTATAATCCCTCATCATTATGAATCGCTCACAATAAGACAATATTAGATTGTCAGGCGTAGTATGTGGTATTGTTGAAAGTTTATGATTTCAAACATGTTCCCAAACACATTTGTATAATTACATTAATTAGTAAGTCTCTCAGATTTTCTACTTCAAGTAGGATCGTGCAGGTAAATAGAAAATGAGCGACACGAGATTTAAAAGGTTGAGAATCTCTAATTTAGGTTATTGTCCCGCTTTACTCAATTTGTGAAGGATTGATTTCCCGTCATGCTTACGTCTCTTCATTTTATTGAAGGAAACGAAAATTATAATCCCCATCATTATGAATCGCTCACAATAAGACAATGTTCGCTGGCAGCATGACCTTGCTCTTTGATTCAGACTTTTTTCCTTAGCGACTTCAACCACTGCAACAATTTTATCCCAGCGATAAATTAATCGATTTCTGTTATGTAGAGCTGCGTCACTGGGTTACCAGAAATGAGCGTCAAGATTTTTTCCCCAACCGCCGTCCCCAGGAAAACGATCCTTTTTCAATTAGTTACGCGCAGATACGGACAGGAGCAATTTTTGCTGCTGCTTTTGTTGTTTGCGGTATGGGTATTAAGTTGTCATCTCACGCGGTTTATTATGTAGTCGACAAAGACAGAGGCTTCAAACTGATATGGAAGGTAAGTGATTAAGTTCGCCTCTCTGAGCACGTGTCAGCTGTTTCCTTTTTGTTTGCTTTGTTTGCTCGCCTCTTGAGGTGTTGTTTAAGTTGTTTATCTACGCTTCACTTTTTGGACACTCTAAACTTCAGCCAAGAAACGTGCCCTTTTGTTGATGCTTTTTTTTAGCGCTTTCTCTACTTCCTCCACTTAAAGATTTTTTTGCTATTTTGATGTCTTCGGAAAAGAGTGTTTAATTACTGTATATTTATCTTGAATTCCAATATCAGGTTATTATTTTACGTCCTATTTCAGACATGCTAAAACCATCGATCCTCGCAAAGCCTTAAGATATCCGACTACGTTTAAAACGTAATTTTGACCAAAATTCTCAAAAAAATTTTATTGTCTCATATTGAAGCCCAGTTCCTTAAGTTTCAGAATCTGCAATTGTTTTAAGTCTACGATAAATAGAACTAAAATTATAGCAATTTTAATATTACTGAACTATGAAAACCGAAAGTACGATTGAAATGGCCGGAAGTTGGAGGTTTTCCGCTAATTTTTCAAAAGTAAACATAGTTGTTTTAAATATAAATTTACTTAAACTGTTTTCTATAAACAAGCCTCAACATTTTACATCAAGTTTCGATTAATTTCTGTGAAGAATTTGGCAATGGCATTGCTTCACGTGGTACCCAAAGGTAAACTTGAAATGCTTTTTCTGGAAAACCCAATTTTTAGCAAATATTGCACACGCAAAACATGATTTCTCAAAAAGTTACAGAGATATCTCAATGAAATTTGACATTATTACTTATTAACATCTTGTGAAGGCAGTAAATTAAAGATTTAGTTGTATAATGCATACTTTTTAATTTATAGCTGTTTAATTTGAACAACAAGCAGAAATTTTGCAAAATTTAAGATTAAGCTACATATAATAAGCGATAACTTCTTAACATTTCAATATATCTCTTAGATTTTAGTTTATTGCCTTCACTAATATCATAGATATATGGTGCTACAAGGAAATTAAAATTAATTCAACAGAAATTTATACAGAGTGTTTGCGATATTTTGGTCATTTTCATTGAATTTTCACTAAATTTGCCCAATTTACTAAAATTTAATGAGTGAGTGCAATATTTTGTACTTTTATTCATGATTTTGAACCATTATCTAATATGAAAAGTGTTTAAATTGTGCTTTAATAGTTATTTTCAAACAAATTGTTCCGAACCTAGTCGGATACCTTAAGTGGATTATAAGTCGGTTTCCCTTACTCCACAACCCGAGGTACCCTAGTGGTACCCTTTATTTTTACCATTCAACATTTTTCTTTTCTCTACCCCTCCCTCAGTGTATAGGGCCGCCGTGGCTCAGGGGTTTTCCCCACTGTGCTAGCACCTTGCGAGTGGTAAGCGCTGCAGATTCGATTCCTCCTGAGTGTATGCAGGGAACTAGATTCTCTCACATGTCCCATCCTGAACATCTTACCATAGAAAGAAAGTAACTGTTTTATAAGAATCTCTGTGTTCCTTATTTGCAAAATTAACACTTAAAAGCCAGTATTTAGTATTTTCCTAGTTGGTAAATCATTGATCGGCATTCAGAAAGATAGATGGGATAGGATGTTGGGGTTTTATGGCGCAAGGTCAGATATATGGGAAACCTGTCACTACTTGAGAGTTTGTAATTAGCACTGTATTATCCAAACGGACCACGATTCTAAGAGGGTCCAGTTGGTAGAGTCACGGATTTGCGAGTTCGAAACTCGATCGGATCAAGCACTGTTGTGTACGTAAGGGCTGGTGCACGTTAAATCGTGGCCTCAAATTTCTTCACGTTGGAGTGGAGTGGAAGTTTGGAGAGTGGAGTGCTAGCTTAAGTGTTAACCTCGTCATTTGATCGTTGTGCAAAAATAAAAGGTCTTGTCCTCATATCTTTCCTTCTGGGATTGATCCGGGACCGTTGTCAACACCCCGTTGTGTTGCTCCAGTGCGATGTAAATTGAACGACCTACCTACCTTTTTTCACGGGAAGGTAGTAGCCCATTTGGTAGAGCAACCGGAGGTTTGCGAATTCGAAACTCGATCCAAAGTCTAGTCAAAGACTGTCGTGTGCGTGGGGGCTGGTGCAAGTTAAATATGTCGTGGCCTCAAATGTCCTCATGTTCGCGATGTGGAAGTTTGGAGAGTGGGGTGTCAGCTCAGGGGTTGACCTCGTCATCTGACTGTGGTTTAAAATTACGAGGTGTTGTCGTCGGATCTTTTCCTTCGAGACTGATCCCGGACCGTCGTCAATAGCCCATTGTCTTGCTCCAGTTCGACACAAATCAACTACCTACTTTAATATACAGTTTAGTTAATTTCTTAAGGGTTTAATTATATAGCACAAACTGCGTAGCAGTTATGCGCTGCTTACATGTTATTATATGAAGCAATTGTTGGGTAGTCTCCCAAATCTTTTTTTCTTGAATGCACACGAGGTTTTATTTGAAACGTCCTGCATGTAGAGACGAAATAGAAAGTTATACAATTTTTGTTATTAACAATGCATTTTAGGAAAAGTTTGCTCATCTTTTTCTTTTATCCTCTGGTCTTCTGTTTACTTCTTGCTTCTGAAACGGAAGATCGTAAAAATTGACTACCGATCTGACAACCTAGATGATGAATTAGTAAATAGATTACAGGCTCTGAAGAATTATGATTCTATAAAATAATCCAAATCAAAGTCCCCCTACAAACTTGATGGTAACTTTAACGAAAGCTAAAACATACATCACAGTTGAATGGGTGACTGAACTTACTTTTAACCCTTTGAGAAATGCACACGCATATATCCGTTCGGCAACATACAGCTTGCATGATCTGTAACCAATCTTGACCTTCTTTACCAATAAGATTGGTAAAGAAGTACCATAAGATTCTTTCAACCATGAATATGGGGTTATTTAGTCATTAAATGTGATGTAATATAAAAGCAATACTAAAAATGTCATGACGCTCATAGGGTGAATAATAATTTTGTTACAGACTACTACGTTTTATTTAACTTAAAGACCCTTAGTTAAATAAAACGTCTTTAATCTTTGTCTAAATTAACCCTCCAAGTGGTTCGACGAAATATCTCTTCCATCAAGATCAGACCAATTTTAATGACGATATATCTCTTCAGGTACTGACAATTTTTTGATGATGACGTGATCAAGGTCTGATCAGTGTTTTGTTCTAATGACGATATATCTCGAAGAGGTGTTGTCCCCGGATCTTTCCCTTCGAAATTGATTCCAGACTGTCGCCAATAGCCCCATGTGTTGCTCTAGTGCGACGTAATCAAGATCTGGTCAGTTTTGCTAATGGCACGACACCTCGTAGATATAACCATCAAGAGAGTTAAACCTTACCTAAGCTTCTAGAACACCTGGTTTGCAGCACACCTTAGTGGTCTTGTTTTTTTTCAGAGTATACAAGAACAAATAGGCAACATTTGTTAAGAAGTTCTCAAACATTTCAAAGATTAGTTACTGCTTACACTCTTATATTTACGATATCATGTTTTTTTAAATGTTCGTTTGGTTTAGTTCGTTAAAAAATTTTTTAAATACAACAGCCAACACCGAGTAAGCCGGCTTTGTTCACCAGTTTCTAGCAGCTTCTTTTCCAATAAAGGAACATTAATCTGAAGTAAAATAAAAATTAAAAGTTGAAGTTAACCTTCTGTTAGCTGAATCTTTCCTCTTCAACTTATCTTCTTTATTTCCCCTATCTCCTTGATTTTCTTAATACTTTTATCCTCTCTTTCTCTCTACTCTTTCCTTTTTTTATTTTTAACACTTTGTTTGAAAAGCCACTGTCAAATCCTCTGAGGTTTTTTTCTGTTTATAAGAAAGAAGATAAGAGTGTTGGATCTGGGATTAGTTAGGGCTTTATGGATCTAAGAATTCCTAAAATATTTACTATTTGTTAGATTGAGAGGTCAACATTTCTCCTGCTAATATATGAAAAATAATAGCCGGGATATATATTTACTTGTTCTCTAAATTTGATCGAAATAATTCTGCTTATAGTAGTTTGTAAAATGCAAAACAAATTTACATTCAAAATAGTGACTAAACAAAATTAAGTAGATTTGGTCTTGGTTTACCTCTCAGTTGCTCAGTTTTTCCTACACGAGGACTAATTAGACCGTGCTACAGTTTAAAGAGATACGAATATCCATGCCTAAATTTGGATTCGAACCCAGAGCCTGTTATTCCGAGGTCCGGTGTGTTAATAATTTGATCACTAAGTCACCATTATACACTTTGGGCCTTTTCGTATGTCAGAATATTACGACAGTTTATACGAGTAAATTGAAATCAATGACTTTATTTTAGATTGAAACCGTGCTTAACGTCTCCAATCTTAACATAATTCTTTGATTACAAGTTTGTGACTATTCCTGAGAAGTCAACCGCATTGAACTTGACTATACCATTTGACACACACTTGAAGCAAAAGAATAACTTCATAAATAAGTAGAAATTAAAATGTGGGACATTTTATGTGCGTTATATGCAATGTGTAAATTATTAGAGTCCCGAGTAGAGCCTTAACTGCTGCAGATGTGTGTATGCATTGTCAAAACAGTTTATTCTGTACTCACTTAACTGTACCGAATTATATTACTTACATATATCCCCCATCAAAAAACATTGGGACGTTCATCTAATGGTGGACAGTCCTTGGGCAGCGTAATTGGAACTCCAACAAATACGACGATGAAATTACAGTCGATTTGTTGAGAATACCTATACCCCGTTGTGTTGCTCCCCCCAGTACGACGTTAATTAAAATACCTTAACTATACCTTACCTTGTTGAGAATACTAGGATATGCAATATTAATTAGCAATAGTAGCCTACAGAATCAGCTTTGTTAAAGTTATAAGCTGATAAGTGTGCTGAGTTGAAAATTTTTCATAATGTCGAAAAAATTGCAAGAGAAATGTAAGAAACGTATATCATTGGAAGCGAAAATTCAAAAGGAATCGGAAAAACCCAAATTGACTCATTCCGAACGATGCGGATTGTATTAGAGAGCGTAAGAAAGGCGAGCGCGTCAAGTTTGGAGAGTGGGATGCCACTTCAGGTGTGACCCTGACCGTAGTTCAAAATTACGTGGTGTCGTCCTCGATCTTTCCCTTCGGGGATGGTCCTGGACCGTCACCAATAACCCGTTGCGTTGCTCCAGTGCGACGTTAATTAAAAATGTCTACCTACCCGGCTTGAGTAGGACCGCGGTAGCCCGGTTGGAAGAGTAAATGATTAGCAACCGGAGGGTTGTGAGTTCGAATCCAACCAAAGACAAAGGGGCTGGTGCATGTTAAATCTCTCGTGGCCTCAAATATCATCACGTTGGAGTGGTGTAGAAGTTTGGAGAGTGGGATGCCAGCTCAGGCGTGACCACGTCATCTGAAGTAATTCAAAATTACGTGGTGTCGTCCTAGGATCTTTCCCTTCGGGGGATGATCCTGGACCGTCGACAATAACCCGTTGCGTTGCTCCTGTGCGACGTTAATTAAAAATACCTACCTACCCGGCGTGAGTACTTTGAGTGTGCCACTGTTAGGGTCAATGGATATTGACTTGGAATTGAGATAACTTTCCATTCCAAGTCAATGGATATTGACTTGGAATGAGAAAGATTCTATCAGAAAATAGAATAAATATTATTCCAGATACCAATGTACCCGTTATGCTTACCGGTGATATGGATGTCGATATTACTTAAAACATTTCGCTTATAGACTATATGCAACGTGAGTTTAATTGGAGTACATTTCTACATCTCCCCCTACTTTGGGCAACGCTTGTATAGATTTAAACGTTGTTAGAAACATCGATATAAATGCTATGCCATATGTATTTTACTTCTCCTTTCCATCGACCTTTCATAAATAAAATTATACTTCACTTATAACCACCAAGTCTATTCACTTACCTGTTACCCTTCCTCTTGTAAAATAGACGGATTCACACCTTAAGATAGGAATACACAGACCTTGGCCTCATGCTGACCTCAGTTGATTTGCTAGTGGTCCGCCTCACCAAGTGTTATTTTAACTTTGACAAGTCACACGATAAGCAACTTAGGTTAAAACTTCCTTACTAGATAATGCATTGAAATGCGCAAACCTCTTTATATCAACAACATATGTCTGTGAACAAATTCTTACAGTCATGAATATTAACAAACCGAAACATTGGAAGCGCTTGACTAATGAAAATTTAGAATCAATTTTGAGCTTGGCTACTATAAAAATCGAACCAAATATTAAAATTGTTAAATCAATGCAATATGCATCAAATTAAATTATTTATTATCTTTCTATTTTTGTATCAAGATAAATTATAAATAATAAATATGAACAAAATAAATAATATATTAAGATAACTTTCATGATTTTTTTGGGCGACCCTCAAAGTCACAGTAAATCTATGTGACCCTTGGTCTTAAGAAGTATGTGCATCCCTGCCTTAAACGATTATAATTATGTCCCTGTGCACAACCTACCTCATTTTTTAGCCTCTCTGCATTTTATTGATTTTGTTTCGTTTATCGATCTTCTGTCAAAATTTTTGCTGTATAGACTCAGACCGTCGCTTCAGACAGATTAAGACTGATATCTTACTAATGGACCTGTCGCTTTTGTCCTTTCCAGCAACACAGTAGGTAAGTGGGGCTCTATGGAAAAGCGCAACACGTGTTCTGGCTTCAAGTGATCCATAAACTAACTTCGAGTTCTCTCAGCATGAGCACATTAATCAAAAGCCTTGACATTAAGCAGATGAGTCCGAAAGCATTTTCGTTTCCTTCCAGGCTCCCTTCAAATATTTAACCTTTGGGGTTTTTACCTGCTTGCTATTATTATAGAGAATATACTAGTAGTCATTAGGTTACACATAGCCCGTTGTGTTGCCTCATTGTGATGTAAAATTCAACTACCAACCATAGAATACACAAATAGAATCATAAGAGAAATCTTATGCACAGATTTAATCATACCCGCAATAATAATCACAATGCAACTTAATTAACGCATTTAGTAATCATGTAACATAAGTGATCCATAAACCAACTTCGTGTTTCTCGCAGCATGTGCACATTAAGCAGAATGGGTCGAGAAGCCTTTTCGTTTCATTCCAGGTTCCGTTTAATCATTAAACCTTGTGGGTTT
This sequence comes from Meta bourneti, assembly GCA_933210815.1. Lineage (NCBI taxonomy): Eukaryota > Metazoa > Arthropoda > Arachnida > Araneae > Tetragnathidae > Meta > Meta bourneti. Next base: position 84,465,344 of record OW119923.1, on the reverse strand, counting down.
TACCTGCTTGCTATTATAGAGAATATGGTAGTTAGTCCATAGGTTACACATAGCCCATTGTGTTGCTTCATTGTGACGTAAAATTCAACTATCAACCAACCATAGAATACACAAATAGAATCATAAAAGAAATCTTATGCACAGATTTAATCATAACCACAGTAATAATCACAACTCAACTTAATTAACGCATTTAATAATAGCGCAACATAAGTAATCCATAATTCAACTTCGTGTTTCTCGCAGCATGTCCAGATTAATCAAAAGCCTTGACATTAAGCAGAAGAATGGGTATATAGATTATTATAGAGAATTATATTAAGACATTATGGTATTCAGTCCATAGGTTACACATATCTAGTTGTGTTGCTTCATTGCGGCGTGAAATTCAACCATCAACCAACCATATAATGCGCAAATAGAATCATAAAAGAAATCTTGTGCTCAAATCTTATACATAAAGCAGAAATCGGTCTGAAACAGCAAAAACTTAAACACTGTACTGTAGCGTCATGAAATTTTGTGCATATTATTCTGTCGGGAATTTGTAGGTCGACACACTGTTCAGCTTGCTGCGTCCCTTAAAACCACAGAAGTAAAATTTAATATAAAAATATTAGGCAAGAGGAGACCAATTTTCAATCACATTCGAATCAACGCTAAACTTCGATGCTTCGTGGGGAAAACCACCAGGATTTTTAACTAAAGTGATCTATGTTAATAGAATGAACGCATGAGTGAAGTTTTAGTCAGTTCTCGTTTATTCATGAAAAAATACTCTTTAAAAGAATTGTTAGTTCTGTCGAGTACATAACTTTGGAGTGTGAAACATGAGTAGAGAAAGTTGACAAGCCTCGAAGCCTCGTTGTTGTAAGTATATAAATAGTTGCCGCTTCTTTTGATGTCTTAGAATTTTTTTCTTTCAAGACTTGATACACTTTTATCTGCTCTTAATGGGTTTAGTTTTGGGTCTCCATATCTCTGAAACAAGTGCGCATTATCTAAAATGTGAATCCACACATGGCTTGAATGCACATGTCATTCAGAACAAAAAAAAATAGAAGAAAACTAGTTGAACTCAAAAGAGAATATTTGCTTTTCAATGTATATGTACAGGAATCGAGGCTATTTGTGTATTGGAGAATGGCAACGTAAAAATATAAAAAGTGTAAAATCGCCCATTGATGGATTCATTCATCAATTTTGCCAATTAGTTTAACCCTCCTGATGGTTGTCTCGACGAGGTATTTCTCGTCATTAGCAAAACTGACCAGATTCTGATGGACGAGATATCTCGACATTAGAAAAATACCGACCAGCTCTTGATCTCGTCATCATAAAAAATTGGCAATATCTTGATGGACGAGATATCTCGTCATTAGCAAAATTAGTCAGATCTTGATGAAACCACTTGAAGGTTAAATATGCTTATGATTTGAGTTATGAAGCTGCATACTATTGCTTAAACTACACGGAAAATGATAAAATTCTTTAGCATTCTGATTATTGAAGGCAGTGTGGAATCGGGAAGAGAAAAGTGCAAAAAGAAAATGGCGAACGCTAAAATAGGTTTAGATGTCGAATAATACCGAGATGCCTTTAACAAGCAAATGGAATGGAATTGAAGTAGATGATTCAAAAGCTAATTGTGGTAACATGAACTGAGTTGTGCACTTTTTGCCCTGAAATTTTATTGGAAATAGTACACGGAATGCTGCTTTATATTTTGGATTAATTCAATTTCAGTTTGAGATATGAAATGTGCATATTGATGATCATGGTCACTATAAATGGATACAAATAAGGAATGAAGTATGAGAACGACCTGCTAAAGAAGAAACGTTCGCGCGGATGCTATGCGCAGGTCTGCTAGTTAACCTTCCTAGTGGTTGTTTCCACGAGATATCTCGTCATTAGCAAAACTGGCCAGATCTTGATCTCATCCTCATAAAAAAACGGCAATATCTTGATGAACGAGGTATCTCGGTACACTTGGAAGGTCAATAATAAATTTAAAAAATATATCGCATTTCTTTTTCTGATGCTGGAGCCGTATCTCGCGGGGCAAATAAACTTATTCCCAGGGCCAGATCTGACCCGCAAGTCGTGGTTCGTAGTCTGTACTAGATGAATCAAAAATCGTGGAAGGGAGGAAAGGATCATCTCAATAAATTGGTACAAAGAAAGGAAACTGTTGCAACAGTAGGAGCATATTAATCATTACAAGTCTGCCTATTTCCGCAAAAACCAAATGCGTAGCAAGATTTTTTGGTGTCCTTTTGTGTGAATGATGGTTTTGGAGTTATTTCATAGATTGTGAGTAATTAACGCAGAAATGACACTGTCGACGGATGTTGATGCGTTGCAACTTATTTGGAAAAGAATGAATTTTCATGAAATCAATTGACCGACTGTTCGGAACCTAGAAATTGCGCTCATTATCCAAGTTAACGTAAGCTTGCTTAAATCAATCCATTGGACTTGAGGAATACATGTACAATTTGTAAGTTGATGTTTTATCTCGAGTTCCATCAACTCTGATAATGAAATCAAGCGAATGCGTAAATTTGTTAGGTGTTTAACAAACTTCTTACATTCTTCTGTATTTCATCTATTGACGTGGAATGCTGATATGCGATTATAGAACAAAAATTTAGGAGAGTGAAAATTTCTTTGCAATGGTAGAACAGACATGAAAAATGTTGAAGACAAGACCATCTACTTATTATAAAATAGATTCAACTATACATGCATATTTATATTTTGCTCTAAATTTCTGCTATAAAATTCAAGAAATGTAAATCATAATTTCAATAAAAAAATAATTCTGAACTATTAAATATTAAGATTTTGTACTTGTAATTTAAATAGTAAATATTTTATACCTTTAAACAATACTCAAATGATAAATTTTATCTTAATTTTTACTGTTTCTTGCAAGTCTGGCTACAATCAAAATCTCTATCATACAGTTTAGATTTGACAGAAGCGCGGAAAATGTATGTGAAAGATATAATCATATACAATTTTCCTTTCCTTCTTAATTAGTTTGTTATTTCTTATTTTTATGATTCTTGTACTTTATTAAATTTATGTTTTAACAATCCAAACCTGACTTTTAACCGAATTTATAAATTAATAAATACAATTTTAGGTATGAACTATTTTGTAATAGATCATACTTGGACAAACCGTAGATGCACAACTTAAACGGACATTTAGAATATCAGACTTGAAAAAGTATTGTGTGTAAACAAATTCCCATGAAAGAGTTTCTATTATAGCATCACTACTCTGCAACGATTATTAGTGTATCACCACCGTTTTAAATACCAAATATCTATTTATATTCTCTTATGTGACATTGAAAATCCACCTCATTTGTACTTGTATGGCAATGATACATCAAGCATCCGCTTACGAACCATATCTGCCGCTGGAAAAAACATAAACTTTAACACCGGATTTTAAATAAAGCACATACGTTGAGTTGCTTTAACACTCCTGGAGATTGCCTTGGTGAATTATTTCTCGTCATTAGAAAAACTGGCCAGATCTTGATGGACGAGAAAAAAACTTATCTGATCTTGATCTCATCATAATAAAAAATCGGCAATATCTCGATGACGAGATATCTCGTCATTAGAAAAATTAGTCAAATCTTAACGGACGAGATATCTCATCGGAACCACTTGAGGGTTAAATTCATATTTCAAAAATAAAATTAAATTGGGCACTGTGAAGTTTGTATTCGTAAAGAACTAAGGCATAATAAACTTGCAAATGAATTGTCAGAAGAAAATTATGAAAGATAAAGAGAGCACAAAAAAGTTCATTTAGTATGTACTACAAAAATAATTGGATCGACCTGATACTTTTCAATAAAATTGATTAAGCTGATCAGAAAATTTGAAAAAGTTATTTAAAATTTATCACGAATAGGGTGTCGTAATGACTCCTACCTTTCTAGGTTTCTCCTGTGATCGGACCATAATGATTTTTAATCCCAAATGTGTAATTGATAAATTCCGTTTCTACATTCATTAAATTACATTTCTTGCCTTGATACTATTATTTAACAAATACATTCAGAGACAAGAAAAATCGAAACATTAATTAACATTAATCAGTAATCATGCAATTTGATACGAAAAACCCTCTGTACCAAACATACAGATGATTAAGGTTTGGGCGTCAGTGAACGTCAAGGGCCATTCCCTGGCATTTAAAAAATGCCGAATTGATTTTCAACTAGAGAATGGGTTGAAATAGGCGTTTGGAATCTAATTATTGTTACATGACTGAGGTGTCCTTTTTCCATCCATTTTATTGGAAGCAAGAATTAACATCAGTAATAGTAAACGAAATCCTGTTACATATTTTTTGGAATTTTTATTTCATTTAGGGTAGGTATGGTATAGTATGTATTTTAATTAACGTCACACTGGCAACACAACGGGCTGTTATTTTATTTAGGGTATGTTTTGGAAAGTGTAAGTTCGAGAGTGCGATTGATGTTTCAGTTTAATATCCTTCGATATTATTTTTTGCTGGTGCAATTTTTCACCCACATGTTTTTCGATACTTCGATCTTTTCTTCAATCGCAATCGGAATTCTGATTTGGAAGAACGATAATTTTGTTTTCAGAACAGGTTAGGTAGGTATGTTAATTAACGTCGCACTAAAGCAACACAACGGGATATTGATGGTCCGGGATCAATCCTTACTGGAAAGGCCCAAGGACAACGCCTCGTAATTTTGAACCACGGTCAAATGAGAGGCAACACTTAAGTTTGCACCCCACTCTCCAAACTTCCATACCACCCCAACGTGAGGACATTTGAGGCCACGACAGATTTAACTTGCATCAGCCCCCGTGTCTTTGGCTGGACCTAGTTTCGAACTCGCAACCCTCCGGTTGATAATCCGTTGCTCTTTCAGCTGGGCTACCGCGGTCCATTTTCAGAGCGAAGTTCGTGAGCTTCAGAGCAGTCAGTGTCATGTAAATATGAAGTTTCAATAAATTTCTTATTTGTGGTTTCGTAGTTTTGAATTCCAGTGTAACTTCTACATGAACTATTTCGCAATACCGTGCACTGTAGAAATTTGCATGACATTTGTAGAATCAACGGTGGGTAGTATGAAATCCATTCATGTAAATATGGCATGTTATCTTCATTATAAATGGCTTGAAATCCGAAATGAAGTATGAGTAATGACACTTATCAGTAGATTTTTATTAATTTAAAAAATTCCAGATGCTATCGTGGATTTGTTTATATAGTCAAACCTCGTTAAGACGAATTTCACGGGACTGTAAAAAAAAATTCGCATTAACAGTAGTTCGTGTTATCCGAATTCAGAAAAAAAGCATTATTTCAACAATATAATAAAACATTAATGTATTTACATTACTTGCTGTACAATTCTTGGTTCCCAGATAAATGGTATTCTTCATTAGAAAGATATACATATGATACTTGATTACACAGATTATTCTTGATTATACAGATAATTCTTAATTACCAAAATACTTCCTGATCACGTAATTTTTGTCTTAAAATAGTCTGTTATCGATTTTTTGTGACATTTTTTAAGAAAATCTTTGATGCCGTCAGCGTTGTTTAATTGAACAGGTGAATTTTCGCTGCCTAACAAAAAGCGGTGAGCAATTTCTAAGCCATCAGTAGCTTCTTTTAAAGAAGGTACGCTTATTTCTTCGTCTTTATCAGAATTTTCATTTATTTTCCTCACTCTCTTCCACAAATATAATTCGGACTTCTATAATTTCGGAGTCACTTAATGTTTCTGATAATACGAATGAAAAGAACCCGTTTGCCCTTAAGTTTCGAAATTTTGTTCGTCTTAACCGGATATATGTAATCCAAATTCTTAAATGAATGAGTTAACATTATTTAACTTTCTTTTAGAGCGGCATGGTCTTATGGATCTGGTTTAGGCTTATCCTGAACCTCGGGGATAAGAAACAACATTATTTTAATATACATTTTGACGGGGATTGGAATTTAGTTCGTAATATCAGTAATTCGTATTAGGTGAGTTCATCTTATTGAGGTTTAACTGTACTAATAAAAGAACTGACAGTTTCATTAGGTCCTTTCTTTAAGTCCATGTATCTTATTTGAGTCCCCCTATTATCTTAGTGGCAATGTTTCTCTTGGCCTTACAAGTGGAAAGAATGACTCATTGGCACCTTTGTTCCTTTATCACCACACGAGTCCGAAAACTCGAAGGTGCCGAGTCAGAAGGCAAAAAATACTAGCGGATATTGTGTAAGGTTACAGCACTCTCTCTTGATGCGTCCAAATGGGGCATTCTCGTCTCCATAGATAACTAAATGCCCGTAATAGTATTTTCGAACCTTTCCGGTTCAAGCGGAAGCACCGTCAAGAACACTTAAGTTCTTTGTAGGGGGTGCTTCTGGCCAAGAACGCTAACATTTCCCTGAAAAGGACAGCTCTTATTCGGCGATGATTGCTCAACTGTTCGAAATTCATCATCTGGAATAACTGCAAAATTTGAAGTTTTCAGCTTCCATGCTTCAATAAATTCTGGACACGGCTGGTGAATCTTGCGTTGTATTTTAGGAAGCAGTGGTAACACTCAACATTCTACTTTTCAGGGATTGTCAAGTGTAACTTGCTTTTATTAGAATTGCATGAGAAGTTCTAGTCTACCTGCGTTAGAGTTGGTTTCTGTCTGTTTTATACAAATCTGCACCCTTTGGTTAAATTTTTTCACGGTCACTGCTGATAGTGTACGCTATATATTAACTATTGTTCATTATGGGGCTATGCAGAGAGCAAAATAATCGTGAATATGTATGAGACTAATTGCCATCCAACTGTTAGAACATTGATGTTGATGGAATCCGGAAATACACGTGAAAAGGGTTATATAGGGAGCTAATTACGTTGTTATTCAGCTAATTGTGCAAACTGTTACTCTTTTAGGATACCGTAAAAAACGTAGGCTGTGTATTAACCAATGTTCGTTTTTTCTGGATGGGGTAGAACAAAATAATCGTGAATATGTATGAGACTAATTGCCATCCAACTGTTAGAACATTGATGTTGATGGAATCCGGAAATACACGTGAAAAGGGTTATATAGGGAGCTAATTACGTTGTTATTCAGCTAATTGTGCAAACTGTTACTCTTTTAGGATACCGTAAAAAACGTAGGCTGTGTATTAACCAATGTTCGTTTTTTCTGGATGGGGTAGAACAAAATAATCGTGAATATGTATGAGACTAATTGCCATCCAACTGTTAGAACATTGATGTTGATGGAATCCGGAAATACACGTGAAAAGGGTTATATAGGGAGCTAATTACGTTGTTATTCAGCTAATTGTGCAAACTGTTACTCTTTTAGGATACCGTAAAAAACGTAGGCTGTGTATTAACCAATGTTCGTTTTTTCTGGATGGGGTAGAACAAAATAATCGTGAATATGTATGAGACTAATTGCCATCCAACTGTTAGAACATTGATGTTGATGGAATCCGGAAATACACGTGAAAAGGGTTATATAGGGAGCTAATTACGTTGTTATTCAGCTAATTGTGCAAACTGTTACTCTTTTAGGATACCGTGAAAAACGTAGGCTGTGTATTAACCAATGTTCGTTTTTTCTGGATGGGGTAGAACAAAATAATCGTGAATATGTATGAGACTAATTGCCATCCAACTGTTAGAACATTGATGTTGATGGAATCCGGAAATACACGTGAAAAGGGTTATATAGGGAGCTAATTACGTTGTTATTCAGCTAATTGTGCAAACTGTTACTCTTTTAGGATACCGTGAAAAACGTAGGCTGTGTATTAACCAATGTTCGTTTTTTCTGGATGGGGTAGAACAAAATAATCGTGAATATCTGAGGCAATTTCTATCCAACTATTAGAACGTTGATGAAATTCGGCAATACATGTGGCTATAACAAGTGCATGTACTTACATAAAGAGCTAATTGCGTACAGTTATGCAGACGTTGACAAAGAAAGGATAATGAAGATTCCTTTTTGCTAACGCAAAATAATTTTTTTTATTTTTCTGTGGGAGAAGTAATTAGATAATTATCACTTATCTTTTCCAAATTAGTTCAACCCGAGAAGTCTGATATTTCTGCAAATTTTTATGAGACTAAACAATAACCCTCCAAGTGGTTTCGATGAGATATTTCGTCCTTCAAGATCCGGTCAATTTTGCTAATGACAAGATATTTCGTTGGTCAAGACCTGGCCAATTTTGCTAAGACGAGATACATTGTTGACACAAAACTCAAAGGGGAGTGAAGATTCAAGGAAAAACAAATTGTGCCTTGCCCAGGACTGGTGACAATTTGGTACAGCATTTTGTATAAGCTGGTCACTTCAGGGCAGTTTTCCACCCTAAAGTAGACCACCAGGAGGGTGAAGATGTAATAAAACCAGCAACTTCTACATGATAGCATTACTCTCGTTTCTTTTTAATTTAATATTAGAAGTTATTAAAAATGATCGAAAATGATAATCTCGTATATATATTTATACTTTGAAAAATTATTTTACTAAAAAGTTTTCACTACTTGTTTTTAACGTTTTAGATTCGATTGGAAATGGGTTTAAGGAGCCTGATAATATTTTCATCAAATCATTTTGAATTTATCAAGAAAAATTAAACACTTCTTCACCTGTTGAATTTCTACACTACATTATCAGTCACTGTGACCGGATACTGATTAAACAGCACATTGTTTTAAAAAGGGCTTTAGCTTCTGCCAATTGTCCTTCAATTCAATATCATTCTGAAACGAACCGGATTTGAACAGATGTTTATTTCCGTTTCTTCCGGAATGTGTTTTTAAGAGTAAAACGCCTATTGCGCACAATTCTGTAAAAATAACTTTAATGTTATTTCAAACTGAAAATTCTTTTACATTATTGATAAATAACGACCTTCTAATGAAATAGGCGGAGCTTGTGCTCGCAGCTTTATGTTATTTCTTCCTGTCGCTCAGTTTGAAGATCTGTCACGTAAATGTGGGGAAAAGCATGAATTCTAAATTGATAGGTTAAAGTGATTATCCACCGTGATCAAAACCACGTCTGCACTTCGATAGCCAATCGGCTAAGTCGATTCGTAAGACCACGTGATTTACCCTTCAGCGATCTTACGACAGTGACTCCGCCTACATGCTCCGTCTATTTTATTAGAAGGTCGATGGATAAACTCTTGAAGTCATTCCAGTAAATATTTAAACATTTCAATTTAAATAATAAAATATTTAAACGTTTGCGTAAATATTTAAAGATTGCAATTGCCTTGTGTTCCTGATTTTTCATTGATAATCTTGATGTTCTTTTTCGTTGTAAATAAAACTCGAAAAGTGTACTATTTTTTTCAGAGTATTACTTCCTCTGTCCAGAGTGTTCAATACTTGAGTTTTGTTCCGAAATAGTTGTCACATTTGTGTGAAAAAGATGGAAACGTAAAAGATTATTTTCTAAGAGACTACTTAAGTCTCATCAGCAGACATTACAGGGATACTTTTTTCGTTGTTTCCCAATAGGAGCATTATACTTATTAATCTTGTTTTTCTGATTTTATTATTCCTATGATCAGAGTATTTAGGTAACTTAAGTTACAGTAGTCTAATTGGTTCTGTATTTTTGTCTTTAACACCATATACTCACGAAAAAATTATTCTGCTCGAGGAACTTGAAAGAAAAAAAAATTTGAACGTATCGAAAAATTTAAATTTCCCTAAACTTCTTACCCTCCAAAAAGCGTGTTCCACTGGTTTGTGTTTTCCTTTTCCGTATCTGAAATTTTTTTTACTATCCCTGCTAATTTTACCATGAACTTCGCTACATCACCACGCTAAAACCATCAACCTTCTAATGAAATAAACAGAGCATGTGGGTGGAGTAGCAGTCGTAAAATCTCTGAAGGGTAAGTCACATGGGCTTACGAATCAACTAGGGTCGATTGGCTATCAGAGCTCAGACCAGTGATTTTAATCGTGCTGAATCATCACTTTAACCAATCAATTATTTGTCCCAAATTAGGATTCATGCTTTTTCCAACAATCATTTGACAGATCTTCAAACCGACCGATCGGCAGCTATAACATGAAGCTCTAAGCATTTATTTCATTAGAAGGTCGTTTATTTCATTAGAAGGTCGATTATGGGCTCTTTTTTGAGCAGAATTGGATTGGGTTTAGGGTTTTGTAGCGTAAGGTAAACGGGCAAGCTGCGTCAAGCAAAGGTTGTAGAATTGAGCAATTGAAAGCTGCTTAAAGCTAAAGGCTAAAATTCAGGAATGAAGTATTGAATCACTGATGGCAAAATTTCAATTTGCGTGTTTAAAAATTTTGAAATTTGATGAAAATTGGACATTGAAAATTTTTGAAAAGATGTAATTATGAGTCATGTTCAATTTATATGTAAAGAAATTAGATGATATTTAAAATGCCAATTGTACCTAAAAATGAAAAAAGATTCGAATAGGGATTTTCCCCAGTCAAATCTTGTTAATTTAAAATTTCACTTTTGAAAAATTTGAGATGATAATGATCGAAAGACGGACATGCAATTAAATATGTGTTGCACACTTAAGGAGGTAAAGCATGATTAATACATAGGGGACTTTCTCCCAACAAAAGATGACGATGGGTTAAGAGAGAAGATCTCTTTTGAGCAGAGTTGGGAACCTTTTTGTGAAGAGGTTTTATCGATGTGAGATTTGATTCAATAACCATTACGGTAAATTCCACATAAATACCTAACCTGATTTCTTAACCTTTCTGGTAGTTGTCTAGACGAGGTATTTCGTCAATGCTAACCAGATCTTGATGGACGAGATATTTCGTCATTAGAAAAACTGACTAGATATTGGTAGGGTTTTTTTAATTAACGTCGCACTGTGGAATACACAATGCAACGGACTATTGGCGACGGTCCGGGATCAATCCCGAAGGCAAACATCCTAGGATTTATAATTTTGAACCGCGGTCAGATGAGATTAGTACCTGAGCTGGCACCCACTCTCCAAACGTCCACACCATGCCAGTGTGAGGACATTTGAGGCCATGGCAGATTTAACATGAAACCAGCCCCCACGTACAAGACTGTCTTTGTATGGATGGAGTTTTGAACTCGCAAGACCAGATCTTGATCTCGTCGGAACCACTTGGAAGGTTAGTTGAATCAAAATAATCCGCATAACGAAAATGATTCCTTTGCCATGAAATCGAAAAGAACCAACCAGATCGAATCAAAAGAATCGTTTAGAAGCCTCTTTCTTCCATTTTCAAAGATTTGTTCTAAGGCATTCCCCCTCAAACTCTCTATTTGAGTTCCATATTATGTTCTATAAGTGGATTTCTCGTATCGCCTTATATGGCCTCTCGAACAATTCTCCCAGTTCGGATAGTTTCGGAATTAAATAGAGCGCATGCAAGAGAAGAAGCTCTTCCAATCTTCTTACATCCTCTTTCTTTTTTATCTAAGGCTTCTCCACTGTCTCATAAACCAAAATAATAAAGAACTCCTCAACTGGAACATCTTCCTGGTCAACGATGTCGGCTTCAACTATGACAAACACTCGGCAATTAATTTATCCTTGTTCACTGCCCAATTTCCTGCGACTCGCACCGATTGGGTGGATTCTGACCAGTGACGTCACCTGAAGTGACGTCACTGAATGGCCACTCGCTCGGGTTTTTTTCGTCCGTTCTTTTTTAATGTAAGCTTCATGTGATTATTACGGAACTCGAGCATTCACTGTTAAATGAAATCCCACGCAATGAGGTTATGTCGAGCGCTTTTTAAGTATTCCATCGTGTTTCGCTCCCGTTTGAATTTGAATTTTTGAAGTGTTGTACAACGTTTGGTGTTTACTGGGCGCTTCATTATCATTGGATTATTTTGGAAACATTGTTCTGGATTATTTTACTTGACATTACAAAACTTGGATCCAATTTATGACTAAAATCCTTTCGTGTGCGAAGTGATCATGGGATTTTAATAAGACTTCGCGGTCAACTGAAACAAACAATGAAAAGTGACAAAAAGCTGTTGAGAATTGCATGTGTTTCTAGAGTTCGTGTTGTGATTTCTTTGAAAAGGCAGTGCACTGGGGCCTTCGGAAATTGACTATGGAATTAAAAAGAATGTTAAAGACTTGCAGACGATTTACGAGGAACAAAATAGTAAGTTGAGTTTGTTTATAAAACTTGAAAAAATGAGGAAAGCATAGTTCCCATATATTATTTTTAGAATTTTGGCAAGAATTAGTTTGAATTTAAAACTTTCCATTACAAAATTCCATAATTAAAAGAGGGTGTTAAAACTTCGTTACAATTTTTTATTTTGTTCTTTGATATTTAGTTAAAAATAGTTTAAATATTTTGGCCAAATCTGAAATTTCTATACTCGATTCTTTTTCCTGAAGTAAAGAAATTAATTCAACTGATTAACTGCATTCGTTCATGTAAACTCTAAAGCCTCAAATTTACTTGAATCAGGGGATATAATTTATTCAATTTAAGTTTTCATTCTGATTACTTGGATCATACATAACCAAACATATTTTGTTGAGCAACCAGATTGCTCTTCTAGTAATCTTGAGGGGTGAAAGCAACTAATGTGAAGGGGGTGTGCCTCAGTGGGTTTGCCCACTGCGCTAGCAACCTGCGGGTTGTAAGTGGTGCAGGTTCGATTCCTCTTTGGGTGTAGTTCTCTCATCTCTGTCAGAAAAGCTATCCTTGTGTATATGTATGTCCATTACTTGGGTACTTAAATTAACGTCGCACGGGTGCAACACAACAAGATATTGTTTGACTTGTATTTGGCGCAGGACCGCGGTAGTCCGGTTGGAAGAGTAACGAACTAGAAATCGGAGGATTGCGAGTTCGAATACAGCCAAAGACCGTCGTGTACAAAGGGGACTGGTGCATGTTAAATCCGTCGTGGCCTCAAATATCCTCACTTTGGCGTGGGGTAGAAGTTTGTAGAGTGGGGTGCCAGATCAGGTGTTGCCTCGTCATCTGGCCGTGGTTTAAAATTACGTGGTGTTGTCCCGTGTCTTTCCCTTTGGGGTTGATCCCGGACCATCATCAATAGCCCGTTGTGTTGCTCCAGTGTGACGTTAATTAAAATATATACCTGTATTTGGCACAGCTTGGCGAAATATGGGGGGGGTATTTCAATTAACGTCACACTGGAGCAACACAACGGGCTATTGGTGACGGTCCGGGATCAATCCCAAAGGGAAAGATCCGAGGACAACACCACGTAATTTTGAACCACGGTCAGATGACGAGACAACACCTGAGCTGGCACCCCACTCTCCAAACTTCCACACCACGCCAACGTGAAGACATTTGAGGCCACGACAGATTTAACGTGCACCAGCCCCCTTTGTACACGACGGTGTTTGGCTAGATTCGAACTCGCAATCCTCCGATTTCTAGTTCGTTACTCTTCCAACCGGGCCACCGCGGCCCATGGCGAAATATGGACCTTGCACCTTAAAACCAAACCAATCAACCAACCAACTATTCTATGCAGCATTTAATTGTATAACTGCCGTGACAAAGCATACTCCGGCACGGCATCTCAGCTCCCAATTGATCTTTCCCACTGGATTGAATAGTTCAAAATTACGTGTTGTCCCTTTGGAATTGATCCCGGACCGTCACCAATAGCCCGTTGTGTTGCTTCAGTGCGACGTTAATTAACCACCTACCTACCCAATTGTGAATCTACAATTATCAAGCAGCCGACAACGAATACAAAAGAAAACAACCGTTTTGTTTTGTAGCCGACTTAGTGTTTCTTCATCAATAACAATACTTTCATTTTTACTGTGGTTCAAAATTACGAGTCGTCGTAGGATCTTCACCTTGGGATTGATCCCGGGCCCCGTAACCAATAATCCGTTGTGTTGCTCCAGTGCGACGTTAAATAATTACCAATCAACCAGACAGTGCGACGATAATTCAACTACCTACCTTTGCAAAAAGAATTCGCATTTTTCGTATTGAAGTCTCAGGTCTTTCCCTTTGGGATTGATCCCGGGCCGTCACCAGTAGCCCGCTGTGTTGCTCCAGTTGTGGCGTTAATTCAAATACCTACCTTTATATTGAGTATTTGGGTATTTCAATTAACGTCACACTGGAGCAACACAATGGGCTATTGGTGACGGTCCGGGATCAATCCCAAAGGGAAAGATCCGAGGACAACACCACGTAATCCTTTATATTGAAATCATCTGTTAAGATTTTATTCGTCTTGATATATTTTCCTCTTTGGTGGCAATTCTAACATTTCGTATTTGTCATCAAAAGTATTCGTTTTTAGTTATTGATATTATTTTACGTTCTGTATTATAAGTAAGTGAATTTGTTTGAAGTTAAATTCTTTTGTGTGTATATTCATTTGCTCTATTGAAGTTATGCTATTATATTCGCTACACTTGTGCATTTTTTAATATAAACAGTATGATTATTTATAGCATAACAAAATAGTGATTTTAGTAATTCAATCCTTAATAATCCGAACTGCATACATCTGGAATATCCTGTCTTGCATCCATTAAAAATTTGCTTTTCATGTTCTTAATAGTCCATATTTGCTTCCAAAAGAATTTGAATGAGAAAAATGTTCGATTGCTAGAACAAACATTGCTTATACCGCTTTGTCTTTTCGCTTGTAATTCAATTTTTTTTTATCAATGTGAAAACGCACTTTGATTTTGTGGTAGACTTCATTATGGTTTTCTAAATTGCGATTTCTAAATTATACTGTCAATTGCATGCATTCTGAGTAAAGTACAAATACGATTATTTAAAATACTATTCTGGTATTTTTCTGAAATTGGTACTCCTTTTAATCGATACATGTTTAGATTTATCTGAATTAAAAATCGCTTGACTTAATGTTTCCAAAATAGTAAACATTTTGATACTAGATATTTTTACCTCCTCCAAATTTACAAGTTGTGAAATACCTTGTAAACATCGATAACCTTTAAGAAACTGGTGTTCAAAACCTAAGCAAAATTAATAAGATTGTAAATATTAATACCGTCCAAATCTCCACGAAACTGGGAATAACTTATTGCAAGAAAACAAATAGAAAAACAAGTATTTAAAAGTCTTATTGCGCTAAAGATGGAAATTCAAAATAAATCATTTTCATTTTACAACAAAAAACTGCTCTACTAGAGAGTTTTAAGAGGTATGATTACTACAAATAGCCTTATATGGACTTGCTTCTAAGGCTATTTAAGAGCTTTGAGGTAAAGTCCCGTTTCTGAAAAGCAGTTCAGACTGGCGGAATGATCTTTAGAATCTGACGCGATTCATTTCATTTCCCAAGTGCATCTCTTATCCTGTACCAGATTCACATCCACTTGTTTCCTTCAGGAGTGGTCCTTTGTGCAGCAGCTAATTGTATTGCTCCAGTGCGACATTAATTAAAATATCTACCTTCCTTTGTGCAGCAAAATGTGATCGTGGAGCGACAAATCAAACCCTCGGGGATTTGCTTTTCTAAAAGTTAACAAGGACTTTACCAACCCAAGATAATCCTCACTTTTTTCCATTTTAAGCTCCCCTTTAAACACGTACTCAACACTTCTGTCTGATTGTTGGTCTAAGTATCTATTTGTAGCAAAAAATTATGATAGCCCGATAAACCAAACTTTCAGGGGGGTTACTTTCTATACACGAACTTTACGAATTCAAGATAGCTTAGTGATCTTTACTTTTTCCATTCTAAGTTCCCCTTTAAACTTGTATTGAACACCTTTGTCTCATTGTTGGTCTAAGTATCCCTTTTGTAGCCAAAACCGATCGTAGAGCGACAAACCAAACCTTCAGAAGGGTTACTTTCTAAGAATGTACGCGAACTTTAAGAATTCAAGATAGCTTAATGTGATCTTCACTTTTCCATTTTAAGCTGCCCTTTAAATAAATACTCAACACTTATCCCTCATTGTGGGGCCTAACTATCCCTTGTAGGGCATACGTACAGTAAATATGAGTGCAGAAATGTATGAAAAGAAAATTACTTCAGAAGGGTTTTGCTTTTATGTAAACATGGGCTTTACGAACCAAAGGTGGTTTGATCTTCACTTTTTTCCATTTTACTCTCACCTCTTTAAACATACACTTGACACTCTTCCTTCCATCATTGTGGGTTGAATATCCCGAATCACGAATGAAAAAAATATAATCATAGAGCTATAAATCAAATCTTGTATAAAAAAAAATGACCAATCAAACTCCTCAGGTTTGATTTGCTTACTGTATGCAAACACGAGCTTTACGAACCTATGACTTGAGGTTTGATTGAGCGACTAACCAAACTTCACTCATTGTGGTGAAGAACTATTAATCATTAAATATACGAAGTGTGGCATAACTTGGCTACCAACTTCCTAGATATCTTCATTCAGGAAAGTCAAACGATTGAGTTCTGTAAAGATATGCATATATTCCATAAATATAAAGATACTATATTCATGTATTTGTGCACTAGTCTATCTTGAAAGCTTATATTAAAAGGTCTTAGAAAAATTTTGTGTTTCAGTATCTCATCTGGACCTCCGTAAATTAATGGTACCTCGATAGAGGATGTCATGCCTGCACGTGCCAAATTGTCTCTTTGTCCCAACAGAACCGTTGCCACTCTTTCGCTAGTTAGGGTATAACTTCTGCGTTTTTGGAATCATCATTTTGATGATTATTAATGACACATTCAATGCTCTTGAGGCGCCAGGCTGACAACTCATTTTCTAACCTTCAGATTATAATACCCAGAAAAAATATTCAACTTGTCCTTATTCAGTTCCTGATCATCAATGACAACTGGTTTTTCTAGGGGGAAATTTGAAAAATATTTTTAGACACTCAGGGTGGTATCATCTACGTTAAATTCGAATATGTGTATGGATGACATCTGGTGCTTGTTAAATACTGATTAACTAAGGTAGATGATAACTCTTCAATAAAAGTATTATTTTCTGTTAGTTTCTTGGCCCGCGGTAGCCCAGTTGAAAGAGTTGCAGATTAGCAATCGGAGGGCTCGATCCAAACAAAGACTGCAGTGTACGTGGGGCTGGTGCACGTTAAATATGTCATGTACTCAAATGTCCTCACGTTGTGGAAGTTTGGAGAGGGGTTCCAGCTCAGGTGTTAGCCTCGTCATCTGACCATGGTTCAAAATTTCGAGATGTCACTGGATCTTTTCCTACGGGATTGATTCCGGACCGTCGTCAATAGCCCGTAGTGTTACACCAGTACGACGTAACTCGTCTACTTACCTGATCAACATTGACCACCGGTTTTTTTTTTCGGGGGATTGGAAAAAAATATTTTTAGACATTCAGGGTGGGATCATCTGTTAAATTCGAATATATGTGTGGTAGGTATTTCAATTAACGTCGCACTGGAGCTGCACAACGTGCTATTGATGACTGTCTGGAATCAATCCCAAAGGGAAAGATTCGAGGACACCATGTAATTTTGAACTACGAATATGTGTGGATGCCATTATCTAGTATTTAAGAAGTACAGATTAGCTTTAAGTGGGTAAATCTTCAATAAAAAGTATTATATATATTCTGTTGCTTCTAATCCTTCATTTTGTGTTTTTAGTTCTTATGCTTAACTTTCGAGCTCACTTGTAGATAGATTTTAGTTACTAGCTTCAATGTGCAGTCCAATGTGTCAACATGTATAGGGTGTTAGTGGAATTCAGTTCCCTCTCGGTTTGGGTTATAAAATTATTCGAAATAAATATCGCTCATTCTGAATTCTAAAAATTAAGTTTTTACTCTCAATATTCAATGTGATGAGTAAGCAATAAAATGGTATTAGTGATCATTCAATTTCAAGAAACAATTTTTTCTGAAGTTCTAAAAAATGTGCTACTTTTCAGTAAGATATTTCCCAAATGTGATTTTGAAAGAAGGCAGATTACTGTAGATTCTAGTTTTAAATTTTTATAGATCATTTCCTTTTTAAACAAACTTTCTGAGATTAAGATTATCATTTAAATATAATGAAAAACGAAGTAATATATTCATCGCGTCATTTTAAGCTCATTTCAGTAAGTGTTCCATTTATAAGTCGTCAACAGTTGATTCTTTTATACATTTCAAATTCAAGTTGACAAATTCAAGTATATTACTGAGTGCAATTTGATTAATGGACTTGTTTTATCTTTTCAGAGAAACAGACATTTGATGGAGGATATCGTTTCTCCAATCAGCACACTCAGATCGCTAACAGGTGTGTATACAACAAAATACAATAATTTTATCGCAATTCACGTTTTTCAGTCGCGACAAATACAAATGAACGTCCTTTAATCCATCACTTACGAATTGTAGGCACAGGTTCGATTCCTGTAACTTACACTGGGTGTATTTCTCTCTTCTGTGAAAGTAAATTTTCCTTGTGTGCATACGTCCATTACTTGGCATTGCTGTGTTTGGCGCAGCTTGGCCAAATACGGCCCTTGTGCATAAAACCCAACCTACCAATCTAATGTTTAGCTTTGATACGACTTCAATTTTAAAACCATTACTTTAGATATATCAAGAAAGGTCTAAGGCAAGCCACATTAATCGGACATGCGAACATTTACCATAAGCACTATCTGTTCAGAAAACATGTCAGTGCGCATGCGTATTTCAGCTTATTTAGTGTCGCATGACTTATGTTGGATCAATGTATGTGTGGCCTTGCACATTAAACTCCACTCTATAATTTATTATGTGACCTGTATTAATTTGAAGTCTAAGGAAAGCCACACATTGATGGGACTCAAAGCGTATTTCAACTTATTTTAGTGTAGCAGAATTGATGGATCAATGTATGGCTTGCCTTAGATTCCACTCTAATTTGTTATGCGACCTGCATTTAACCCTCCGTGTTTCGACGAGATATCTCGTCCATCAAGATCTGACCTATTTTTCTCATGACGAGTTATCTCGTCATGAATATATTGACGATTTTTCGATGATGACAATCGACAATGATCAAGACCTGGTCAGTTAGTTTCTAATGACGAGATATTTCGTCCTTCAAGATCCGGCCAGCTTTTTTTCTAATGAGAAAATACTGCGTCGAGACAACCACCAGGAGGGTTAAAGGGGCTGTCGTGGCTCAATGCCCACGCGCTAGCAATATGCGAGTTGTAGACGGCGTAGGTTAGATTCCTCCTTGGGTGTATTTCTCTCTTCTGTGTTAGAAAAACTTTCCTTGTGTGCCTGTCCGTTACTTGATGTTGTCTGTCTTGCGCTTGGCCAAATACGGCCCTGGCGCCATAAAACCCAATCCAACGAACGAAGTACTAAATAAGTTTTGCTTAATGTCCAAAGGTTATGGTATCACAATGTAATTTAATTAATTTTACTCTAAGGCCAATGCTTTCCTTGTGTGCCTGTCCGTTACTTGGTGTTGTCTGTCTTGCGCTTGGCCAAATATGGCCCTGGCACCATAAAACCCAATCCAACGAACGAAGTACTAAATAAGTTTTGCTTAATGTCCAAAGGTTATGGTATCACAATGTAATTTAATTAATTTTACTCTAAGGCCAATGCTTTCCTTGTGTGCCTGTCCGTTACTTGATGTTGTCTGTCTTGCGCTTGGCCAAATACGGCCCTGGCGCCATAAAACCCAACCAACGAAGTACTAAATAAGTTTTGCTTATGTCCAAAGGTTAGGGTATCACAATATAATTTAATTAATTTTACTCTAAGGCCAATGCTTAATAACAACCTCCGGGGGAGAACAGGCGCATGCTTGATACATCACTAGAAGTTAACTGAAAATATATCAATGCACAATTATAGCGAGTTCGAATTTTGTAAAGAAATGCCACCGATCGCAATGTTGAAGTGGGGCTGAGGACCGTTGAAGAGCGATTAGCATTTACGAACAAGAGATGTCATCGAAACTCAACGACTGGGATATAAATAACACGCTGCCTTCCTGGTGTATTACTCAATAAGTAGTGAGCGCTGAACTATTTTAAGTACTTGAATACGAGGCTTTTCCGTTGTGTAAAGGATGTCTTATCAATGTGGGCACTCATTTTTTTCGCAAGCACGAAATGTTGAAATTCGGTAACATAAAACGCATCGCGGGCATCTTACTTAAAACATTGTTATTCTTTCTAATCCATCATTTTTAGACCTTGCTCTAACGAAAAGGTAATATCTCCGAGTTTGGCCTTTTTTGTGTTATTCTACCAAGATTTTGACGAGATATCTCGTCCATCGATATCTGACCGATTTTGCAAAGGACGAAACACTCGTCATCAAAATATTGCCGATGTTTTTTATGATGACGATTTCAAGATCTGGTTAGTTTTCCTCTAATGACGAGATATCTTGTCCATCAAGATCTCTGGGGCCGCGGTAGCCTAGTTGAAAAAACAACGGATTAGCAACCGGAGGGTTGCGAGTTTGAAACTCTGTCCAGCCAAAGACCGTCGTGTACATGTTGACTGGTTAAATCTGATTGATTCCGGTGAGTTGCCAATAGTGTTGTTGAGTATGCTTCGTTTACTTGCATCACGAGGCATCGGATACTTTTATACGCAACATTTCAACAACCGTTAATCCCCCAAACCAAAATTGGAGAGTGCTTTCTTGATAATTCCGGTAGTGTATAAGACATCTTTTTACCCTTTTCTTTTTTAATCCTCCTGGTGGTTGTTTCAACGAGGTTATCTCATCAAAAATACAATCATTAGCAATACTGACCAGATCTTGATGGACGAGATATCTCGTCACTAGAAAAAAACTAACCACATCTTGATCTAGTCATAAAAAATCGTCTTGTTGACGAGCAAAATTGGTCATAATTTGATCAAATTTATGAGCAATTGGTCAAATTTATGAGCAAAATTGGTCATAATTTGATGGACGAGTTACCTCGTCACTAGCAAAATTGATCAGATCTTGATGGACGAGGTATCTCGTCGAAACCACTTGCAGGGTTAATAACATGGAGCACATGAATACGACTAAAAGTATTTAAGAAATGAACTTTCTTCACGACTGTCTTCTAGGAATGAAGAGTGATCTTCTAAATGAGATTTACACACGATGAGTTAGAAGAATTTCAGTCTAAATATTGATATTTAAGCAAAATACTTAATTATTTATAAACATTAAAATTTTATTATCTCAATTTTGATGCTTGTAAATGTGAAAGTCCTGTTTTTCTTAGGGTTAAATAGAACAAGTTTGAAAACTTGAGTATGTTAAGGATTATCAAAAATATGTACCGTAAAAAGCATTTCCGTTTATTTTTAAGAGAGAAGATATTAAATCTAATATCAAGGGTGTCTGGAATGTAATTTTTTTAAATTTTAATTTCTATTTATGAAGAATATTGTAGCTTCTTAGGTTAAGTTACATACCGCGAAAGCGTACATTTTATTTGAAGAGTAAAAATTGAGAAAATCTTTAAATGTAATTATATTCTCCATTTGATGAATTATTTATTAATCTACCTTTATTAAAAAGTGTTGAATAATTCATTTTCTAATTTGATTTTAATGGTTTGTTCAAGTTTAATAAAATCGTTTATTAAGAAAAAATTTACATAATCGTTATTTTGGACTGGATTTGGGATTTTATGGCGCAAGGTTCGGAAACGAACAAATTGCGCCATCCGGTAATCTTCATTAAATTAAATATCTGATATTGAAAAGTAATGCACATTCTTTATCAGTTTTGGTATACATTGATGTTTTATTTTATGATTGTGCAAATACGGTTTTAATGTAGTCCTTTGTTGGGAGAAGTACAAAATACCTTATTTCTCAAATTAGAACATTTCTGCTTAATTACAAAGGAAAGTAGAAAACTTTATGACATTTGTTTTTAAAGGTATTCCACAAGATGACTGCCGGACATCGAATGGAAATTTACGAACATTTTCACCTCTTGGAAATAAAGATTCTTTGACCCCTGATGGACCAAATCCAGCTCTTCCGATCACACAGGTGAGATACTCTCGTTTTATTGATTGAGATGTTTTAGCTCTTATTTTCTTGGGTCTTAAATCAAGCTCCTATGTCCCTTACATGGCTTTTGTAGTCAGAAACAAGAGAACTGAATAAATGTTGTGATCTGAACTTTTGATCTTGGTTTTTAATTTGTATTCTGTATCTTTGTTAGCATATTAACATGCGTCCTAAACATTTTATTTTGGGTTCTTTGTGTTGTATCTTTAATCTTGGGATCTTAACATGGCATTTTGAACTTTTGATCTTTGGTTCTTAATTTGTGGTCGAAACTTTGATCTTGGGTTCTTAAGTTGCATTGGCTTCTTAAGTTGGACTCTACATAAATACTCTAATCTATTTGTATGGGAACCATCCACATATCTGTCTTAAGTCTGATGACCCTAATTTGTTTTCGGTATCTTTGATCTTAGAATATTAACCTGTGTTCAGTACTTTTGATCTTTGTTTCTTAACAGGTTTCTGAACTTTTGGTCTTAGGTTCTTTATTTGTGGGCCCTCAGGGGTACATTGTTAGGTGTGTACGGGCATCACAACCCCGAAAGATCTGCCCTCCCTTCTGTTTTTCCCTCACCTATCCTTCTGCAATTTGCTTTTCTTTCCTCCTCGTTGTCTTGGTGCAGTTTGACGAAATATGGTCCTTGCGCCATAAAACCCAAAATCGATCAATTAATCTTAATTTGTGGTCAAACCTTTGATCTTGGGTTTTTAACATGTGTTCTGAACTTTTGATCTTGGGTTCTTAACACGTGTTCTGAACTTTTGATCTTGGTTTCTTAGCATGTGTTCGGAACTTTTGATCTTGGGTTCTTAACATGTGTTCGGAACTTTTAATCTTTGGTTCTTAATTTGTGCGTACTGCATCTTAAATCTTGGGATATGAAGCTGTTCTGAACCTTTGATCTTGGATTCTTATGTTACATAAGCTTCTCAAATTGGTCTCTCTAACAACTGTTCTAATCTATCTGTACAGGAACCCTCTACAGTCATAGGCTATATGGGTTTTGAAGGCTAATTTGTGTTCTGTGTATCTGATCTTGGGGTATTAACATGTATTGTGTACCTTTGATCTTGGGTTCTTATGTTTTATTGGCTTCTCCTCAAGTTGGGCATATACCTATACGTTCTAATCTAATTGTATAAGAACCTTCCACAGCTCTGTATCGGGCCGCATGGGTTCTGAGGACCGTAATTGGTGTTATGTATCTTTGATTTTGGGATATGAAGATGTTCTGAACATTTGACCTTGGTTTCTTGTGTTGCATTGGCTTCTTCTCAAGTTGGACTCTATAACCTAAATGTTCTAATCTATCTGCAGGAACCCTCTACAGCTCTGTCTCGAGCCGGATGGGTTCTGAGGACTCTGATTCAGTACCAGAGTTCGCACCTGATACGTGACAGGAAGTACCAAGTACGTACATTCCGAAAGTGCCTGGTTGGCTCTGAGATGGTGGACTGGCTGATGCACCAGGGAGCCGCGTATGTGAGGATACACACTCGGAGTCAAGCCGTAGGGATGTGGCAAGCACTTATGGAGGAAGGTGTTATCTCACATGGTGAGTGTGACTCGAAAGATAGGTACGAGGTAACTTCAGTTATCCACAGCAATGTTCAAAAAATAATTATTTTGTAAATTTTAGTAGTTGGGGATTTGGAATTTCCACCTGCGTTTCGATTTTCTGCAATTTAACCCTCCAAGTGGTTTCGATAAGTTATCTCGTTCATCAAGATCTGACCAATTTTGCCAATGACGAGATATCTCGTCATCAAGGTATTTCCGATT
Source organism: Meta bourneti (assembly GCA_933210815.1). NCBI lineage: Eukaryota > Metazoa > Arthropoda > Arachnida > Araneae > Tetragnathidae > Meta > Meta bourneti. The sequence goes on along the minus strand of OW119923.1, from coordinate 84,441,495 downwards.
TTTGTATGAGAACGAGACCAAGATCTGGTCAGTTTTCTTCTAATGGTGAGACATCTCGTCAATCAAGATCTGGTCAGTTTTCTTCTAATGGTGAGACATCTCGTCAATCAAGATCTGGTCAGATTTCTTCTAATGGTGAGACATCTCGTCAATCAAGATCTGGTCAGTTTTCTTCTAATGGTGAGACATCTCATCAATCAAGATCTGGATAAGTTTTTCCAGTGACGATACACTTCGAGTCAACCACCAGGAGGGTTAATAATCACCTATCGCATAATTATGATACTTAAGTGTGAACTATTATTTGATTAAAACCCTTTTTCAATTCTATTTGATAGTCGTGGATCAAACTACGTGAAAAATAACTAGATATATACTGATCAATCTAATGCATAAATGCCTTTTCTATTTATTTGTCAAGTCGAAAAGATCTTACACTTATAAAAATCTCCTTTTTCGGTTGAAAAGGAGATTCGTTTTGTAAAATTTAAATTATGATGGAAAATTAGGAACTTTTAAAATGTGAAATGTCTTAAAAATCTACAATCTTATAAAAATGGATTATTATAAAGACAATTCTCTATAAATAGTGGAAATTGAATATAAACTTTTCTTTTCCAGTAAATCAATGAAATTCAATCTAAATAGATAGAAAGGTTGACTTGATTTATTGAAAATGTCGGCTTTCAGTTTTGTCGATAGGAAAAAAATTGATAAATTTTCAATCTCAAACCTCTAAAATCATTGCAAAATGTTATAATTCGATATTAATTGATATAAATAGCTTGGCTGATTTCATTATCATGTACTCTTAGTCTTATATTTTAACAAAAGATAAATAAGTTTTGTCGGAAAAACTGAAGTAATTTAAAATTCTAAATGATTATTCTTACATTATCTATTTTATAATCTCATCTGCAATCTATGAAGCAGGAATCAGTCATGTTCCAAGTTTCTTTTCATGCTTAAGATTAAAACAAAATACAAATTCATCCATCTTTAACTTTATTTTTAAGGGTTTTTTAATTGTTTTTACTTTCAGTGACAAATGAATATCAGTTTAAGGACAAATACCTGTTTTACCGATTCAGAGAAGATCATCAAGAAGTATCTACACCAACCTTGGAAGATAGGCAGCAGGCAGAATCAGAGCTACCAGAAGTATTAGCTAATTTGCTACAGCTTGCTCCTGATGCAGTGTTCCGAATGATTCTCAGGAAACAGTAAGTGAACAGATTTAACATAAATCTATGCTTATTTTCATTACATAAATGATATAATACTTATAAAATACAATTAAAATCTTCATAAAAATATTATTTCCAATTACTTACAAGTGAAACACTGAATCAGAGAACAGTTTTGAGAAAACGAAGGGAAAAAATTATAATTTTCACGCCATGCGAAAATTGTAACTTTATCAATTCTTTTTTCACGTTGTATTCACTCAATTTATCAATATTCAGAGAAGAGTACTTTTATTATCATTATATATGCATAACTATAATCAACTTATTCATAAAATTATAATAAATGGCGCACATTTATTCATGTGTTTCTCAAGTGGGTTTTTAACAAAGAAAAAATAACTTAGTGGACTTCACCACTGTAAAGATCAGTATATTCCAGTCTAGAAAAATAAAACCCATATTTGAAATTTTTGACTTAGTGTGTAAGACGATGTTCTATAAGAAATTAAAATAACCCTTTGTGTTGCTTCAGTGCGACGTTAATTGAATACCTACCTATAAGAAATTAAGTCAACATTCACTAAATTCGTTAGTCGCTTATTAAATTATAACGTTTCAGGTGAATTAAAAGATAAAATGAAAAGCGACCTTGTGTGTAGATACATAGCGTCATTTCATTTTACTTGTATATGCTATATTAGTTAGGAGTAGAAGAAATATTAAGCGTATTAGTTGAACAGCTATGAAATTGCTCTATTTTGCTATACATTTTACCTTTAGTCTCAACATCGAATATGGTACTTCAGCCTGTTGGTGCTTTTAGCTACCGTATTCGCTTGTCTTAAAAATGTTTTTTAACCATTAATCTGGATTGATGTATAAAATATAAAGAAAATCCACATGAAATAGTATTTCCGATTATACGAATATGTGGAATTGTATATTCAATGCATATCGATTATTATATCTTGTCCAAACTACAATGAACTTATGAACTCGATTTGAAACAGAAAAATCGAAAACGGAGTTCTGAGTAACACATCGAATTTATAAATACTACCAAAATTTTCCTAAATTATCTCTTGACAAGTCTAAGGATTGGAATTTTATATTAAAAATATAAACCTACGGAACTGCTTTCCGATACAAACATTTTTCACAATCTGTTCTTGCGCCTACAGCACATTGTTTCAAGTAAATAGCGATATCCCATCTATATCTAATGGACACTCACGTAAATGACTGCTTTACATCCTTCCGTATTTGGCTCCTGATGAAAATCGCCAACAAGTCATCGACCCTTTCCACACGCAATTGACTCCATCCTCATCTAATTTACCACATCCAAAGTAACCATTCACTAATTAAATGAAGCCTCGCGATGTTTTTGCATATGCTGAGCTCAACTTTTGCATATTTGATTTGCGGACAACCACTTGATTAGATTGGCTTTTCAGATCCTGTGAACGAACGGATGAAGATCTGGAGATAATATACGAAGAGCTGCTGCACATAAAAGCCTTGTCCCACCTGTCTAGTAGCGTGAAGAGGGAGCTGGCTGGCGTCCTAGTCTTTGAGTCCCACCCAAAAGTCGGAACAGTCCGTAAGATTAAAATTTCACATTATCTTAATTAACTACTGACTCATTCTGGTGATGCCCATGTATTTAATCTTACGCCCAGTTGGAAGCACTGAAACTCCCTTGCAGTATCCCTCAATATAAACTTAAATATATTGAGGGATACTGCAAGGAAAGCGGGATCTATGTTTTATGATACTTTTAGGGGTTTTGTTTTTGCATCATTAAAAATATATTACCTTCAATTACAGGGTTTCCACTCTTCAAGTAAACGAAAAAACCTCCGATACAATCTACCCGATTGTGTTGGAGCACTTCCGCAAAGTTTTAAGTGAATACGTCTCTTTAACGCATAGTGGGGTAGTACATGAAAGATAAATTCAGTGGTCGATTCAGTGTTTATCCAAACCTGACGAGTTACTCTTCCGCGCAGAGTATGTCATATGTATTTCTGCTTGGCTTTTCGACGAGTATATGCCAACATTGTGAATTTTTATTTAAAAAATTCGCTTCTAATGTCCTAAATCGACAGATCTCAACGTTAGCTTTCGTTTGAGATCAATTTCGACGTCGTCGAGCTTCGCAATCCCGACTTATACTGATTTGAAGTTTGCTCTGCGCAGAAGAAAGCCTCAAACTCCCCGCTTATCGCGGCGCGCGAACTCATGGTCACTAACAAGTCTGTTCCTTCATCTATCGAATGACACTAAGTTGTTTTGGTTCGCATTGATTATTTTTAAATTATTAGACCGAACTCAATACCCATTTTATTCGTAAAGCTCAACTTTCCGTACTGGTCACCCAGTTCTGGTCTGATTTCAAAAACCTATTCACATCAAAATTAGGACATTTTTAAGGCCTCTCCAGGGCTAGTTTTCATACTTTTGAGGCTGCATTTCACATTGGGCGCAATAGATTTAAAGAAACATCCAATTTTAGTAAACAAATAAAATAATTCTCCCGATTTTTAGTGACACTTGACCTTGGACGAGTACCACTGAACCTGGTTTTTGAATGCCGGTGAAAGATAAAATATAGTGTTGTAAAAATTAAGGCTTTAAGGCCAATGAGAAAACTGAATTAAAATCAGAAGTCTAAAGAAACTCAATCGAATTAGCGTGAAAATGACCGGTAATATGCAATCAGGGCCTCAGGAAATGCCAACAGGGCCATTAGCTCCATGCCTAACCTCCTCTAGTGAGGAGGCAGATGACCTTGGGGTAGTCTATTTCTAGAAAGGTGGTAAGCTCATCAGGGGAAGATCCGCCATACGCAAACTAGTGACGTCCTCTCACCGTCACGGTTTTCATAATTTCGCCACAGATCGAATCCTTTCACTGATTTGATTATCGATACCGGATCATCATAGATGATTATTTGTTCCGCCTACTCAAACACTGCCATGTTTCCGGCAGAGAACAATACAGACAGAAACCAAGTTAAAGACGCCAATTGGATGAATGCATTGTTTAACCTTCCCCTATTTTAACGAAGACTCGGTCTAAACCACGTGTCTGAAATGCCAAATCGCCAGAGCCAGTCTGCAATGGGGCCTCAAATCTACATTTATAGAGTTAAATCTTGATTTGATTCGTTTTCTTCCCCTTTTTTCAAGGAGGGCATTAAAAAATGGAAGTGGTTCGGGTTTTTATTGATTTCGTGTGGCGGGAAATAATACCATCTCAAAAAGAACTTTTTGATGTGATTTTTATAAAATTGAAAAATGAGCTTTGCTAATCTGAAACTAAATCACTAATTTTTTCAATATATGTCTTTGGCTTAGAGCAGAAACTCATTAACTGACAGTTTTTCGGAGACACCAAGTGCTTATTTTCATGATGATAGTTGTCATATATAGTGATATTTTCATCTGTTTAATGTACATATAGCAACGCGTTAAAATACTTATTTTTTTTAAACCAAAAACTAAGTCTTAAATCAGTTGTACAGTAAAAACAATTTCTGTCAGAACGAGTTCCTCCTCTATGCCGACGATATGTAAATTACTAAAAGGAAAATATTTAAAAACCTGTATACAATAAAGGGGGTATTAAAAAGAACAATAACTCGGATTTATAAAGTGATTGAGGCCCTATGATAAAGCACTGGATTTCCAGTGGAAGTTCTCGAGTATAACAGAAACTACTCATAGATGTTATAGGTTTAAAAGACCTCAGCATGTCCTATTTGAGTTAACGAGAAGCACATAAATCGTGTGTCACAACTAGATATACAACTTTGAATGGGGTAGATCTTTATGTGATAATGCCAATTCACATATGAATTGATATCAATGTGTTTATGTTTTAAATATATCTGAGTTTCGTTAGGTTTTCGATGGATCCTTTCAAACGCAAAATCTCATTTAGTTGACAATAAGGGGATATATCAATGCACATTAATTTGTGTAGCGTGATGTAATGCGAATTTACATGAGAAGACAGACTTTAAGAGAATCGCATGTTTTACAAGTCTTGATCTTATTCTACAACCTATTCAAATAAGCTTCAGCATTTGAATGCACGTTTCATTACTCAATTCGTTTCTTTTTTTTTCAGTTTTTAACCAAGGCGACGAAGGGAAATCTTGGTTTATCATCCTCAGAGGATCCGTCAATGTTGTGATATACGGAAAGGTAAATTCATTTTTAATATTTATAAGTGCGTGTTATTCAATAATTATTCCAATATGTTAACATTGGGATTCCGTACTAGTTCACAATGCCTCTTTTGACCCTGTATTCCAGGAGCCGCGGAAATTTAGTTGGAAGAGCAACGGATTGTTGGATTTCGAACTCGCAACCGGAGAGTTGCGAGTTCGAAACTAGGTCCAGCCAAAGACCGTCGTGTACACAAGGGCTCGTGCACCTTAAAACTGTCGTGACCTCAAATGTCCTCACATTATCGTGGTGTGCAGAACGGTGTGCATCGTCGTCTGACCGTGTGTAAAAATTACGAGGCGTTGTCCTTGTATCCACGGCTATTTACTCTGCTTGTATCTTTTCCTTAGGGATTGATACCGGACCGTCACCAATAGCCCGTTGTATTTCTTCAGTGCGACATTAATTAACTACCTACCCAACCATGTATTCCATGAACCATAATTTAAAATTCTAATACCAATAACGTAAATCCCTCTGTCAAATAAAGATTTTCTTAGCACTGTTAACGTACATAGCTACAATGTGTTGATCAGAGTCAACACCAGCGTGTTTTTGACTGACCGCCGTTCTTGAATCTACGTATCTATCTTTAAGATCTTCCCATCCCAGTGCCGTGATAGCATGGTTGGTAGAGTAGCGGATTAGCGACCAGAAAGTTGCGAATTCGAAACTCGATCCAAAGCCGCCGTGTTACTTTACATGAGGTTGATGTAAATTAAATCCATCGCGGCCTCAAATGTCCTCACGTTGGAGTGGTGTGGGAAATTGGAGAGTGGGGTGCCAGCTCAGGTGTTGACCTCGTCATCTGACCGTGGTTCAAACTGACGAGGTGTTGTCTTCGAATCTTTCCCTTTTGGAACTGATCCCGGACCGTCGCCAATAGCCCTTTGCTTTACTTCAGTGCGACGTTAATTCAACTGCCTACCTGTTGGCCTGGTTTTGGAATCGTATCAAAAAATAAGCCGTGCGTCATTTACGGAATACTTTCAGGAAGTACGTTTAGCCGTACACTACTGTTCCCAACATTTAGCTTTATTGAAAAACCTCTCGTACCACCACTATGGTACCGAGAAATAAAAGAACATTACATATTATATTAGCAGTTTTTGTGCTGTCGATTTTCTAAATTTAAAATCTAATTTTAAAATTGATATTTTTATAACAAAGCTGTAGCACTTATAACAAAGCTGTAAAGTGAAAAGTAAAAGAAATTTGTTTTACTTGGAAATGCATATTCGTATTTCAGTAGTGGCCGCTATCTAATTTTGTACTGGACCGAAGTGTCTATGTAGGAACCTGCAATATACCTGCCCGATAGTTATTTTAAACTACTATTCAAATTGCTTCACACCAAAACAATACCATTTTCACTAAATTTTTGTCTAAAGTAATCCAAGTCTTTATTTTATAAAATGCTTTTGATGCTCATGTAAAAATCGTCCAAATCATCAGCTTACCAAGCCTTTATGTAACTAAAATAAAAAACCTTTTAGCAGTGATAAAAATAAAACAGCAGAACCCGAATCTTAGTCGCCAGTTGTGTGGAAACAATTCAGACAAGATTAACCTCCATTATTCGTAAATAAATATCACTGTCACTTTATTTTTGAAGGATGACCTTGATTGAAAAATGAGGATATTTTCCTATTATAAAAAATAGTATTCAAAACATCCGATATGTGGCAGCCAACGAGATAGTCTATTTTGTTGGTCACGCAACTGACACAAACATATTTTTTACAAGTGTAAAAGTAAAAATGAAATGACTCGCCAACTTTTTTGTACGAGATTGTTTTGTTATTTTGTTCAAAACGCTCTGATATTTAACTGGAGGAAAAGGTGAGATTAGTATGGAACTAACCAGACGATCAAAAATTTATATTTAAACCATTTTGTTCGAGATTTGAATTTGTGTTCTCCCAATTTTTATTTAATCTTTCATTCATTCTTAAACATAGGTTTTATGTTTAGATTCCACGTAAGAATCAGTATAAATCTATATATACACGTTTTCTTCTTTTTAAGGGCATAGTATGTAGTCTTCATGAAGGTGACGATTTTGGAAAATTAGCATTGGTCAACGATGCGCCTAGGTATGCATAGTTTTGTTTTTGAAATTTGTTCACTCTAAAGAGTAAAATCAAAGAGTTGTCACAATTATGTTGTATTTCAATTTTTCTCGTTATAGTTTCTTATTTCTTCAAAACTAAACGCAATAAAAATCTGCAAATGTGTTAATCTCTAGTTGACGGTACGGCATTGAGCTTGGCGATTATATGCTTGATACTCTCTTCATTCTGGTAACCCGCTAAGTAGACCAGAAGATCGCCAGACTTGGTAACCACCCCTTTCGTAAAATGAAAATTGTGTACCGTAAATTTGATTTACCAACCGAAATTAGATTTACTGCACTGGGTTATAATAGTTAATTGTTTGATACAGAAAGCTTAATTTTTTATTCCAACTACTTTTCACGGTGGCAAGATTATTTTATTTTCTGAACGTGAATTTCATCCATTTGTAAGGCCACAGAAGAGCTTTAGATATTAAAGATAATCCAAAAGCTTTAGGAATTCAATTATCTTAAATTTGAAAGCAAATAAATTGACTTGATGTGAATATAGATTTCTAGACTATAATAAACTGGTGGTGTCTTCTGTTATCTTTGCAATTCCCTATTTCATTACAAACATTCCTTTAATAAACCGTGCGCATTATGAAAATAGGTAGCACTCTGACATACTAGTACATCCACGCGATAATTCTTGCAAACCAATACTGCTTCCACAAGCATTTTACAATAAAGTGGTTTGTAACATCCACCAATATTTAAAATTACAAACCAATTTTGAGCTGAGATCTAAATATTTTAACTTTGAAGTTTTAATTTCTATCATCAGTGCTTAACAATTTTGATATATTTGAAGTTTTGAGCAAGTTTCCCAAATATGGTATTTTCTCTACATGATTACTGTAAGATAGGAGGGCTAGTGACAATGCATTGATTTGCAGCACCAGTCACTGCCAAGTTCTGGTATCACTAAGGCTCAAACTTTGATTAACCATACTTTTATTTGCAATTCTGAGAAATATCGAGATTTATTCTTAGTTTTGGAGAGATTAATTGGCGAAGTTTAGACAATTACGCAGTTTGAAAACATGCACAACCAGATTTTGAATTTAAACTCGTTTAAATTCGCGGTAAAACTGAAGAACACGGTACCGGCCCCTTGCCAAATTGACGACAAAAAGTTTCGTTGCCAAATGACTATTAGGATAGGCTGCCATATTTTATGCCTTCTACTTGTACACAAGAGTAAATGCATGTACTAAACGGACGAGTTATCATGCTCTTAAATTATCACCAATGGACGATGGTACCGTGTTCTTGAGTCTAACCAAATTCGCTTAATTGTGTATAAATTCAAATGAAAGAAGGTGAACAAAATCCTTAAAGTTTCACTCTTGGCGACAAATCAAGTGCGTGTGAATATTTATTTATTTCGTTATATACATTTGAAGCTACAGCAGTGGGGCTGACTTTCCTTCTATTGTTCCGGAAATGCTGGTGAATATTAGAGCGCTTTCAATATTAATGCCACATAAGTGATCGATTAGTTCTCATGGAAAATAATCAATTGGCAGTAAATAAACAGCGCTACAAAGTCGGCCACATCAAAAAAGGTTTTGAATTGCATATTTTATCAACATTTCAAACAGCAGTAATAAAACTGGTTTTTAAAGTTCTCATCACTGGCAATAGACAGAAAATAAATGTACACGATTTTGTTTTTTGAATATTTACTTATTTAGGTAACCGAGTAGAAAATATTTCTGGATACTTAAATTCCGCGATTACCATTCTTAATAGTTGTACTTCAGTTAGTTGTGAGTGATTTCCAAAGCATGTTTTTTAAAAAATTACTGCATTCTCGCAGGGCAGCTACTATCATCACCAGAGAAAATAATTGCCATTTCTTGCGAGTTGACAAGGAGGATTTTAACAACATCATTAGGGTAAGTGTTTCTTTTTCAACATTTTTAAATAGAAAGTTCTGATTTGACTGGGAACCAAATAAAAAAATGTAGTTTAGAGGTGAGAAAAATCGTTGTTTTAATGGTGATTGCTGATTATCTATAACAGTTATTTCCTTTTAATATCAACAGTGAATACTTAACACTAACAGTAAATACATAATTTAACAGTTATTAGCTCTTAAATATTGATGTTAAAGGTTATGTAACTGCTCTAGTTCAGGAATTTAAGCTTTGATCCTCACTCTTTTTTAATTTACTTTTTAAATTCATCTCTAACTTAAATATTTTATAACAGTTACTATCTATTAGGTTTTAATAACACTAATTTTAACTGTTATCGGAATAACAGCCCATTTCTAAGCAGTTTGCAAAGGAAAGTATTACTGTCGAAATAGACATAAATGTGTAAGAAATTAAACACCCTTAAGAATTTTTTAAATATGATAGTTGGTTTTTGCTTAGTTTTTAAAAACGGAGGGGAAAAATCTTTCTTGCTAAAGCTCTCAAATATAAATCTTTGAGATGATTTTGTTTGTTGCATATTATCTGAGCACTTATCACATTTTACTTCTATTAAAACTTAGTCCTTTATGAGTGACCCAGCGGAAGTTAAGTTTTAAATAAAAACGAATTTTGTTGAAATTTTATGAAAAAAAAATGTGAATATATTTTATTGATCCAGTTAACATTCACAGGCTCAACAGCTTTCAGGGAAATAATTTCAATAGGTTTCTAGTTTACTTGCCAAAGCAATTTGTCTGTCCGTAATTTACTGTTGCCGAGGTAACCAACTGATTGATGGAAAAACTAGAAGTTTTTACCCTATCCAGTATAAAAATATAAAACTAGGTGGGACCAGGGCACAGGAAAATGTCGCGACAGTCTGGACTGGGACCGGCCAGGCGGCGGAAGAGCGAAATGTTTTTTTATTGTTTGCAATAAGAAAATTTTCTATTTGAAACTCGATTCTGAGAAGACGCTTAAATGCATAGTATCGCAACTACGCATGCGCGTATACTTTGCTGCCGACCTTTAACTTTCCCGAATTTATTTACATTCGATTTCCGAATGCTTTAAGAATAAAAATTTTGTTATTAGGGATATAAAATATATTCATGTCCTGACATATGCCAGGTTTTGAATATTAATTCCACAGCGTTTTAATATTTACTTGAACTTCAATTCCACATTTAACTGCATATTTGGCCTCTAGATGTCGCCATGAACCTTTCGAGTCATGGGAAGGAGACGTGCAAATTTTGTTTATTTGGTTAGCAAAATGAAAACGGAAGCAGAGTTAATTGCTGTTTCATAATTTCTTTTAGCCACCGTTCGGTAAACATTTACTGTACGGTCACCCTTGGCGACTTTTTCAAAATCTGGCCAAAATGGCGACTTCTTGCACGAGCGAGATCTAAAGAAAACAGCGTAGTGAAAAATGGGTAAAGATGTAGAATCCGAGACATGTTTGTAGCCAAGCAATTTTTGTCGCTATCAAGATGGCGTCCAAAGCCAGGATGTTCTTAAAAAAAACCGCGGACTTTCCTACGCGAACAACCTTTTGTATAGGGCAATAATAAACGAGGAATGCACAAATAAGCAATAATAAGTAAAAAAAAATTAAAATAACGGTCTAATTAATCCTGTGGATGTTCTTTAAAAAAACGCGGACTTTCCTACGCGAACCTTTTGTATAGGGCAATAATAAATGAGGAATGCACAAATAAGCAATAAGTAAAAAAAAATAGAAATAACAGTCTAATTAATCCTGTGGATGTTCTTAAAAAAAACGCGGACTTTCGTACGCGAACAACCTTTTGTATAGGGCAATAATAAATGAGGAATGCAGAAATAAGTTAAAAAAAATAACGGTCTAATTAATCCTGTGGATATTCTTAAAAAAATGCGGACTTTCCTACGCGAACAATCTTTTGTATAGGGCAATGAGGAATACACAAATAAGTAAAAATAAATAAAACTTACGGTCTAATTAATCCTGTGGATGTTCTTAAAAAAAAACGCGGACTTTCCTACGCGAACAACCCTTTGAATAGGGCAATAATAAATCAATCACCTTCAAGCTCTCCGGTTTTGCTAATATATTCCGTTGCGACCCGGTTAAGCGGTAACCAATTACAATCCTTCTAAAAAGCTAAGACATCAACTAACACAAAAAGAATTCAAATTTTAAAACGGTAACCAATCATAGAACGCAAAACATCGATATTTTGTTAAAAAAATGCGTTCATTAAAAAAAAAAAAAGTGCTCTCTCCTTCCGAAAAACCAACCTTTTCCAAGGTCCAATAGGGTTGCTGCAACTCCTTGTCGGGTCGGATGGGGGTTGCCATATAAAAAATTTATCGCCAATGTGGAAAAAATCGCGCCAAGGGTGACCGTACAGTAAATCTGATCCAACAGTTTTTTTGGAAATTTGTACATAGAAACAAAATTTTCGTGGTTGATGTCATAAAAGCTTAATTAATACACGAGTTTTGCAATTTTTCCAAGAAATGAATGGAACTACTTTGTCAAATCAAACGAAATGAAGAATTGCAAATTTTAAACATTTAAGCTGCATTTTTTCACTCCAATATTTTAAATCATTGAAATTTAATCTAGTCAATATTTTGTGATTTTTGACTCCCCGGGAGAGGTTGACTCTTGAAAGTCAATAGAGGGGAAATTCTATAACCTTTCACACATTCAGAAAGTTTGCATGCTTTTATGAAAAAACGCCGTTGCACATGATATTCTCATGACAGACGGCGCATGCGAGTGTACAAAGCAAAGGGGAAAGAACGGTGGGATCAGATTTACTGTACGGTCACCCTTGGCGCGATTTTTTCCACATTGGCGATAAATTTTTTATATGGCAACCCCCATCCGACCCGACAAGGAGTTGCAGCAACCCTATTGGACCTTGGAAAAGGTTGGTTTTTCGGAAGGAGAGAGCACTTTTTTTTTTTTTAATGAACGCATTTTTTTAACAAAATATCGATGTTTTGCGTTCTATGATTGGTTACCGTTTTAAAATTTGAATTCTTTTTGTGTTAGTTGATGTCTTAGCTTTTTAGAAGGATTGTAATTGGTTACCGCTTAACCGGGTCGCAACGGAATATATTAGCAAAACCGGAGAGCTTGAAGGTGATTGATTTATTATTGCCCTATTCAAAGGGTTGTTCGCGTAGGAAAGTCCGCGTTTTTTTTTAAGAACATCCACAGGATTAATTAGACCGTAAGTTTTATTTATTTTTACTTATTTGTGTATTCCTCATTGCCCTATACAAAAGATTGTTCGCGTAGGAAAGTCCGCGTTTTTTTAAGAATATCCACAGGATTAATTAGACCGTTATTTTTTTTAACTTATTTCTGCATTCCTCATTTATTATTGCCCTATACAAAAGGTTGTTCGCGTACGAAAGTCCGCGTTTTTTTTAAGAACATCCACAGGATTAATTAGACTGTTATTTCTATTTTTTTTTACTTATTGCTTATTTGTGCATTCCTCATTTATTATTGCCCTATACAAAAGGTTCGCGTAGGAAAGTCCGCGTTTTTTTAAAGAACATCCACAGGATTAATTAGACCGTTATTTTAATTTTTTTTTACTTATTATTGCTTATTTGTGCATTCCTCGTTTATTATTGCCCTATACAAAAGGTTGTTCGCGTAGGAAAGTCCGCGGTTTTTTTTAAGAACATCCTGGCTTTGGACGCCATCTTGATAGCGACAAAAATTGCTTGGCTACAAACATGTCTCGGATTCTACATCTTTACCCATTTTTCACTACGCTGTTTTCTTTAGATCTCGCTCGTGCAAGAAGTCGCCATTTTGGCCAGATTTTGAAAAAGTCGCCAAGGGTGACCGTACAGTAAATGTTTACCAAACTGTTAATTGCTTGTATTAATTATCGACATTTTATAAAACTTTTAAAATTCTCTAATTGAGTCAACATTTTGAATTTTAAAAATGACCACCGACTACTCTAGCTCTCCAAACTATCATCCGGTGTAGTTAGGCTTTGTGTAGATAAAAATTTATAAGAGCTACAATCTGCTCCAGTCAATTGAATTCATGCATAAAATCGGATTTACTTCTGCTACCTTTTTAATTTCTGAATTACCAAAGATAATTTTTAAATATCCTTAACTCCACACATCTTAGGCCTGGAAATCTTATATTTTGGTGTCGCCATCTATTGAAACTACACTCAACTATTTTTGAAAATGCGAATACAAGGTTAAATGTTAAGTACAATTTTTAAGTGTATTTTAACACAATTGGTCCTTTATGAGTTCAAACACTTATATAATCACATTAATAAACTAAAATATTTGCTGCTTAGAAATTATATGAATGAAAACAGGGCTTCTTACCAGCCTCTCCCTCGCATCCTGAATTGCATTGGAGCCATACATGAAGACATTTTAAGGACCAATTTGTCATTGCCAAAAAACGTTTTTTTGCACAGACTTAGTTTAATTTATTTTGTTTTTCGACTGGGATAAGAAAGATGAATGAGAACTTGCATTGTGTACTTTGAACTTTGCAGTATTTTAATTATTATTGTGTTGTACGCACTGAAAAGAAAATATTCCATTATTGAAATAAACGGAACTATATTTTTAATATTCTAAACTTACTTGAAATAGATACTAATTTGACACTTTATGAGATCCCTCGGAATGTTCACTGCATAAAAGGTTTGGAGATTTTCAATTCTTTCACTTTCTAGGATGTCGAAGCCAATACAGTAAGACTAAAAGAACATGGGCAAGATGTCCTGCTTCTCCAAAAGATTCCGACCGATGGCAGGACGACGGATGGCACTCATCCTCATTATAAGTAAGTAAAATATATTTCAAATGGGAAGCGATCCTTTCCAAAACAAATCAAGAACTAAATAAATTATCAGCTATTACTGTCGGATAAAACATGAGCTTTTACAAATAGCTATTGGAAAAAAGTTGTTAGGCTCAGAAATTTTATGAAAAAATCGGTAGGTTGTGGCGAGGACACAAACCGTAGTTTTGACATGAATACTCGGGCTTGATGTTGGATTGTGGAATGAATGAAGCAGACATACGAAGTTTGAACGATTGTTTATTGTGAATATTCAACAATTATTTTACAGTTTGAATGATTAAAGTGCAGTTTGATATTTATTATTGTTCAATATTAATTGTAGCTTAGTTCGGTAGCTTTCGAATGACACCACTTACCATGCAATCCAAAGTTACACTGGTCCAAAGCTCACCCAGCTTCGTAGAATTTCGACATATTGCGGATCCGCTCAGTGAGCCTTCGCACTCGGTTCGAAGGTCATATCAGGTACGGACATCCTTTGTCTACACGACACTATATTTATCTCTTCTGGATGTTTTTTCTAGTTCTGAAAACAAGACAAAACAGTTGCAACGCTTTTTTGTAACGCTAGAATTTTCATCCATGCCCCCCAGTACTGTTCCGATTTTAGAGACGTATTCACCTCTAAAATTTCATCGTCAAATAAAAGTAATAATTATAATTTTTTTGATTAATGGATTTTCGGGCCGCTATCAATAGATTGAAAACTGAGTTTTTTAAACATTTAAGTACTCAAGTTACTCGACTAATTTACATGAAAACCAACATGCATTTCCAAGCCAGTCAGGGAACTTTGCAATATTTTAAAAATCATGTATTCTTCCTCTCAGGCCAAATAGTCGAGTCCAAACTTTTACAATTAACACGAATTTTGACATTCTGAATTTCAATCTCACGTAAAACACCGATGCAGCAATGAATTGCTTTTATGATATTTCAATCAATCCATGTTGTGAAATTCATGTTTTGAATACTTCTTTCTTCACGTCTCTTAGGTACATGGTCATGGCTGGTACACCTCAAAAGATGTTAGAGCATCTTCTTGAGACTAGAATAGACCAAAGAAATGATGACGCAACAGGTGAGTGTACTCGTGAGTGCCAGTTCCTTTTCTTTGGGTGGCTGACACGCGAGGCGTTTTGAGCATCGCGATTGAATATATTTCTACTGCTCTTGTCACACGGGGTGACACTGCTCATCAAATTGCGCGCGACGGTCGACCATTCGCTACTCATCCCGATTTACATGTCGCGCCTCCTCGCCAACCTATTGTCACGAGGCGACTTAAGCAGCGCGGCTGGGGCTCGTCTTTTCTAATTGACAGGGTAGGAAAACGGTTAAATCACTCAGAACGCTCCACCCAGATCGCGACGAAAAGAAGCATAACTCGGGTCGCGCTTCACATATCGCCCCGTGTCACCACACTTATACTTTAAGCGGGTAAGAATTTAAAATTATGCTACAACAAAAACAAGTTCCGTGTTCCTGCCGTGTGGAACTTTCTGTTTGATTCCTCTTTTGCATTTCAAACTTTTTACTAAACTCGTACCTCCATAATTTTAACGTGTGAAAGATCGCAGTTATAAAATAGTCATTTATGTTGCATCATTTTACAGCCAGTATTCAAAGCGATCTGGATTTTCTTTATGTTCGTTCATGATTACGTATTCAGTTGTTTCCAAGTGATAGCAAATGGCCGTGATGTTATGCATAGTTAAATTGAGAACACTGAACAGAGTAGTGAAGTTGCTACTTTTAATGTCATTTTACATTTATTTTAAGGCGAAACAATATTCATTGTTTATCTTAGGTTAGATGCGCATTTTCTCTAAAACACTACATGCTTATTCCAACAAGCATGCAAATGTAGTCATTCAAGTCTAATGTGATGCAAATCAGAGTAACAGAAAAGAATTGTTCCTAATTGTGAAAACTGAATTAAAGGCCTAGAAGTATAACAGGCGAATTCTATTTGACCCTTTTATATAGAAACGGCGAATTTCTCAAGATAATTAAACAAGACGATTTAATAATTATCTTGACTCGCAATTTCAAGAGTTTTTGACCGGGCGTGCAGTCAAACAAGTGCGTAATGATCTAAAGTACTTTAGTGAAAGTAGTTCCTACTTTTCAACCCACTTTCGCTAAAAAGTGGAAATGTCCGTTTTGCTTCTAGATCCCCTCACTTGAAACGTAATCAATCAACTATAATAAAAACAATTTGATTACCTTGAGACTTGTCTTGAAATAAATATATTTTTGTTTGCCTTTTCAGATACGTTCCTAGAAGATTTTCTTTTAACTCACGTGATATTTATGCCAAGCCACCAACTATGTCCCGAGCTTATGAGGCAATATCCTTTTACTTGAAAGTGAACCTACTTGTTATTTATGAATGTACATTGTCAAATAATCTACAACGTCAAATAGTCTACATGTCCAAAACGAATAATGCTGAATTCGTATTCAAAAGCTGTGGCATGATCTCAATCCAATAGAACATGTTGAAATGAAATCAGCGTTCCCACACTTGCATTGAAAAAACTTTACTTTTTGGGAAGAAAATCCAAGTTTCAAAGACATCATTCTGCTAATGATGACAAGTATTTATTATTAGGAGACTAAATAAAAGTAATAAGTAAAAGCATAGGATGAAATTGAATGCAAAATTGTTAAATAAATCAATTCCTAACGAAATAAATAATTTTATTCTAAATCTAAGTAACAGTAAGAAACATGCATCACCAACAGCTTTATGGAATATAAAACACAGCCTAAAGTTGTATACACTTTAAATTTTATAATTATTTTCAGATAAACGTAATAAAATAAAATTAGTAAATAAATTAGTAGTGTGCGATAAAAAGGAGAAAATATATGGGGAAATGTACAGATTAATCCTTCTCAGGGGTTCACCATTATTATTCCACCTAGCAACCGCCCCTGCATGACTTCTAACCAATTTTGTCCTTGACCAATATAATCTATCCAAAGGATTCAATTCTAAGGAAGGGAGCAAAGAATCTTTCCAAATGATTCTAACCTAAGGAGAAAGGAGCAATAGAATCTTTTAAAAAATATAATCTAAGGAAAGGAGAAATAAAATTGTTCCAAAGGATTCTATTCTAAGGAAATTAGAATCTTTTCAAAATACACTCTAAGGAAAGAACCAATAGAATCGTCTCAAAGATTGTAAGGAAAGATGTAGAACTAACAGAATCGTTCTAAAAGTTGGAAAGAATGATGAAAGATGGTTATTTAGTCATTAGTGTGTTGTGTAAAAGCAACACTACACTACTCGAAGATCTCGGGACCCTTAAGAAAATTGAGCTGTTTAAAAAATGCCCGGATAAAATTCAAAGACTTAACACAAGCTTTGAAAATTTTCAATAAATATCCAGGACTTTAAAATAAATGCTGCAATTCAAGGTTTTTTCACCTTGCGCCATAAAACCCCAACCAATCTAGGATTTTCCCAAGGACCAAACCCTGGTGAATTGCATTTTATTTCTAAAATGTATGAAGTTTATGAGTACGTTCGTCAAAATGATCTGCACATCCTCGAATAAATGATTTTCAAAATTTTATTTTAATTTTCAATGCATTGGAAATGTTCCTTAACTATCATACCTATAGGATAGATGCCACCAATTGTAGCCAAGAAACCGAGTTTATCGTGGCAAGTAAGAAACGCGTATTACAGTTTGTACAGATCTGGTCCATGATTATACGGTCAGCATTCTTCGAAGATGAATGCATAGCTGCTTTTCTGAGGGTAAGTTATTTCGAGTCTTTCTTAAGTTTCCACAAGAAAATAGTTCTTGTAAATTTTCACTTTCCTTTATTACGTAAGTATATGAACACTACTGTTTAAGTTCTTACCCTCCAAGTGGTTTCGACGAGATATCTTGTCCATCAAGATCTGACCAATTTGGAAATGACGAGATATCCCGTCAAGACAACAACCAAGAGGGTTAATGATTATTTAGTATTACAGCCTTTTGACTGGAATATAGTTCACGAATTAGCAGTTGAGTCATGTGGTTTTGAACGAGTCTCAGTTAAGTTGGTTGTTTCGTACGCCCAAGCAGTGATGAATGGAACCGAACCAGTCAAATAAGGGGACTTGTTTCAATGTAAACAAATCGCTTCCACAATTGGCGTCTTAAGCGCGGATACTGGTTCCAAGTGGATCGTCCGCTGCCAAAAGCCACAACGCTTTGGCGAAGGGAAAACCATCGACGGCGATCGTGCTCTTGGGTATGTTAGCCTTCTTCTAACGAGCTCCCACACCTGCGGTTTTCTCCTGTATTCCTGTCAGTTTGATCTATTGGTCTCAAGAGGCATTGAAAGACCAGAAGCTTCACAAAGAGGGATCCCTTATGGTTTGTCCTTTGGTTATAAACGCCTTGCCTACATGCGAAATCAAGCCACAAGTCAATACCTCATTTCCCTCCGCGGGGATCTTTCATCCCTTACAATGGCTTTTTCTCCATATCATGTGTTGATAGCAACGGACCATTCGGTGCTTTTCGACAACTATTTACGCGCCGTTTGGATCATAAGGGAAAGGGGACTACATAACGAGCGTTAAGCGTTAGCATTTTCAACATCAGAAATAAAGAAGTTATTTGCAAGGGGAAACGTACAGCTTTCTTGAGATTTCGATTACCTCAAACGCAGTCCTATGTGATGATAACCCCTGTAATTCAAACTAAATCAGAACGGTACCGAGTCAAATGATTGAGGCTGGTTCAGCGGTGAGTAATTAAGTTACTTGATCGTTCGACAAACAAGTTCTCGATCCCACTTCACATCACAATAGAGGGTAGGCCGGTTGGAAGAGCAACGGATTAGAAACCGGAGGGTTGCGAGTTCGAATCCAACCAAAGGCCATCCTATACGTGGGGACTGGTGCACGTTAAATCTCGTGGACTCAAATGTCCTCACGTTGGCGTGGTGTGTAAGTTTTGAGAATGGGGTGCCAGCTCAAGAGCGACCTCGTCATCTGATCGTGATTCAAAATTATCTGGTGTTGTCCTCGAATCTTTCCCTCCGGTTTGATCCCAGACCGTCGCAATAGCCCGTTGTGTTGCTCCAGTACGACGTTAATTAAATACCAACCTACCTTGGGAATTAGGTGTTAGGAAATTGATCTGTTCATCCATGTGTCTCTGGGTTTTGCCCACTATAACAGTCTACGAGTTCCTTGCAATTCCTCTCTGATTTTTCTCTTCTGTATCAGTAAAACTTTCCTTTTGTGTGCATGTTCACTAACTTGACGTTGTTAGACATAGTTTGGCCAAATATGGCCCATGAGCCATAGCACCAATTCCAACCAATCACGTGTCCCCATGAAATAATTTGAAAGTTGACAAAGTATTTTATATTGATGACATTTAGTCTAGGATAAAGGAAGGGTGGCTATTGAAGTTTAAAAACATGTCGATTTTTACCTCACCTAAACCGGAGGGTTGCGAGTTCGAAACTCGGTCCAACCAAAGACCGTCGTTTACATGGGGATGGTGCACGTTAAATCTGTCGTGACCTCAAATATCCTCACGTTGGCGTGGTGTGGAAGTTTGAAAGCCATTTTGATCTTTTGCTAAAGAATTTATATGTGCATAAAATTATACTATTCTGTAATTCTGCGCATTGGTAGGAAAAAAGCGAATGTCCACTTTGCTAACATTTAACGCCTGATTTAGTACTTTTGTAAATTTTTAATACAGGATGCACAAAAATACTTTCCAATGTTTTGATACTTTCATAATTACTGAGTTGAAGACTTCGGTACTTTCTCTAGTATAAGTTTCTACCTTGGAATGATTCGTGGACATTACGCAAAATCGGCGAATTTGGTAGTTGTCTTTTTTTTACCAAGGTACAGGTGGCTGCAGTGGTCCTGCGCCCGCTGCGCTAGCAATCTGCGAGTTGGTAGCGCAGGTTCGATTCCTCCCGGGGTGTATTTTTTTCTGTTCAGTAAAAACCTGTGTGTATTACTTGATGCCTGTCTTGTGTTTGGCCCATCTTGGCCAAAAATAGCTCTTGCGCCATAAAACCTAAAAAAACCGACCAAGCAACCATCTAAGATACAGAATTATAACATGAAAACACCACTATTGGCAAAAATATGTTCACTATTGGACAGGATTTTCAGTTTTTGTGACTTCCATAAAAGTCAAATGATTACAAGTAAGACTACGTAAATTCGGTATATATATATATATATATATATATATATATATATATATATATATATATATATATATATATATATATATATATATAAAAGAAATTCATCACTGAATCATAGACCTTGTGACATAAAGCAATGTGCTAATTAGTCTCAAAATTTTAGCATTACCATTTGAACTTTCCGTGATTTCCCTGGATTCTACTTCATTTTTTATGAAATTTATTATTTCACCAATTTCACAAGATTTACTTTTATTTCTTTTACGATGGAAATCTAAAACCAAATCTTGGGGCAATAACTTAAGAATGATAGGATTTAACAAATGTCCGTACGAACCTTCAGTTACATTAAGTGAACGTAGGTTTCTAATATTTACTTCAATTTCATCAAGCAACAACCATTGACTTGCCCTCTTCTCGAAATTGGAGCGACAATCGTATCAAAATAGTTCATCAACAGAACTTAACTGTAGGTTTTCTCAATTTATATGAGCTAGGTTGTCCAGCAATGTTCATCGAATACTAAAAACGCGAAATACATATAGGGAATAATACATTTCATCCGTTTCTTGAATATAGGTGACTAAAATAAGGTAATGAGATGTTTTCTCCCAGTACTAGTCTTCGTAGTGGCATATCTAAGGGACAGTCGCAGCGGCCTCGAGCAAGGGGGTAAAGGGGATGGCATTTAAAAAATATTTAAACGATTTGTGGTTTCTCTTGAAAATTTTTCTTTTGTAATTTTGTCCTTGTCACAGTATATTCCAGTGCTGTGCATGTGAAGTGAATGCTTTCATGCATGGGTAGGTAGTTAATTAACGTGGAAGTGGAGCAACACAATGGGCTATTGGCGAAGGTTCGGGATTGATCCCGAACCTTCGCCAATAGCTTCGGGAAAGATCCAAGGACAATACCAAGTAATTTTGAACCACGATCAGATGACGAGGCAACACCTGAGCTGGCACCTCACTCTCCAAACTTCCATACCACGCCAACGTGAGGACATTTGAGGCCACGACAGATTTAACATGCACCAGCCGCCGTGTACACAACCTCCATCATGGGATACAGCGTTTAAAACTCAATCCTTCCTTTCATTATATACTACTTATTTTGCTTTTTACTGTACACTTATTACAATTAAGAAAAGGATTTGTGTCACAGCTAAGAGAATATATTAAGGGGGTTGGAGTTTTCTAAGTGGATTTCAACAGGTGTGCAGCAACTCCCACTTCGGAATGTATTCATACTCTTGCTTTCGCCATCCATTAGGGTTATTTGTTTACGATTGGGGAACATTGCTTCTTTCAACTTCTGTAATATTTGTAGTTTTTAAACCCAAAAATGGAATGGCAAGTAATAAGGTCTAAGAAATTTACAAAAGGAATAGACCTTTTACCAATCGCGCATAAGAAGAATTTAACTAGTTTTATTGAAGATTTAAAAAAATCCCTATACCGCAAAGGGGGAGAAGTTAACGAATTTTTATTACGAGTATAAAAAGCGATTCGGCGATTTTAGGGCACTTTATAATATTGATAAAACAAGTAGAACCGTCTTTTTAGGCGACTTACGCCTTAGAGACAAAGCTTACACATAGAAGTGTGGGTATTTTTTATTTTTGGAGGCAAGGAAAACCGCCCAGAAAAGGTATTTTTCATTCTTATGAAGTCATTGATGAAATAGTATCATGTGTTTAAAGAGACATGCACCATAATTTTGTAGTATGAAACAATGCATTTATGATATTTTATTCCTTAATTTTTCAGGAAATGCAAGGAGAATGTAGTTCTGATTCAATAAAATTGTCACTTGATGTCGATGTATCAGTGATTACTGCACTGACCAACTCTATGGAAAAGTAAGTTTTGCCATAAATATGTATTAACGACTTTATTATGACAAGAAATTGTATACTACTGCAAAAAGAATTCAAATACATTTCCTCAAAACTACTAAGAATTATTTACAAAACAAATATATATTTTAATATAATCTTTTCCTTTGAGACTGCTTTTGTATAAGAATTGAAATATCATTCAAGATTATTAGATCACAGATTAAAGTAATGTTAAAATAAATTTAGGGTAGGTACTAACTCACAATAAGTCGTATAACACAAAGTGAAGTAGTTTTAATGTGAATAAAAATTCAAATTGAGCATTAAATATTCCAACAGAATACTTGAGTTCTATTTTAATTATAGTTTAGCTTCGATTTATAATTTGTAATACAAATGTGTAAAATTGATTGATTATAGCATTATAAACACACAAATGTGTACATTGCATGTTTTCTATGCTTTTTATAACAAAAAAATTTAATAAGTATAGAATAGTACAAGAAGAAAACCAAGAACTTAAGCATGCAATATTGTTTTTAACTTGAGCATGAAAGCTACATAGTTGGATCAAGCTCACATAATAAAAACGTGTTTAAGAACATAACACAAATTTAAAAATTTTATAACTGAACATTTAAGTCAAATTTAGGGTAGTGATACTGTATTTCCCCTTTATAAAAGCACAAAATCTTATTTTTTTTATCATATAGTTTGGTGTGCATTAAATATAACTTAACACATACATAAACTACAAAAAAAAAATAATTTTATGTTTTGAAAAGAATAATTTCTGTATTGTATAACACATGTGGAATATATTCATTATTTTTGAACCCCTAATAATTTGTCATAAACTTGGATTTCAGTTGCTATTGAGTTTTGTTAGAATGCCTGTTCAAATTTGACAAAACACCTCGTTTCAAAATTAAATAAATTGCATTTAATCCTTCAGATTTGAAAATGAAATCAAAGGCGTGCCGCACCGATGGAAAGTTGGTCCGTATGGACAGATAAGGCTACTATCAGCAAGTGAATCACAAGAAGAAGAGCGCACAGAATTCAGAAAGTGTATAAAAGCCACCGATGAAGGTAAAAACAACTTTTATAATTTAAACATTAGAAAATAAGCCAAAGGTGAATTAAAAATACATAATTGTTCAATTTCTCTTTCAGTTGTGTTTCGTGTGTATTGTATAGACCACACATATACGACCATAAAAACCCCAGTAGGAGCGACTGCTGAAGCAATAAAGAGGAGTGCAGCTGAGAAACTGGGCTTTAAAGATGACCTTCTACTTGTCGAAGTGAAATCAACAGGAGGTCAGATACTTAACGTATTTCATTGGTTTTAGCTCCTTTTCTCCAAAACTTCCATACATAAAAGCTAATGCATTTTGGTGTTTGTACATTTTAAAAGCAAGAAATGCAGAGTTAGAAACTAATTTGACCAAAATAACTAGCTTTTTATTTCAGCATTGTTCTTAAAAATTAATTGTTAAAACTAAGCAATACTACTTTTATGAAATAAATATACCCAAATATTAATAAAATATTCAAATTTAAATGTATGCTTTTGGTAACATCAGTTATAGATAACAGGTTCCATAATTACAAGTGCTATTATGTTTATTACATTAAGAATGACAACAAACAGCATTGTTGGCCAATAGTTAAACAAATAATTTTTAAGTAATTTTATAAGTAAAACTGAATTATATTATTCCAGAACGTGTGATCTTCAAAGACTCTGAAGTCAGTGTCCCAACTGGTTTAAGTGTAAATGGCAGGATATTTTTGACTCCTGCTGATCAAGTTGATATGTTGGTAAGTAAAATCACAGATACATACATTTATTTCACTCATAAGGGATGCTTATTTCTAAACTAGGAAATTCTTAAATAATTACTAAAGCGTCAGCTTTGCGCAAGTCTTGCATTTTAGTCATTATTTCTATTTTATTCCAAATTGATATAATAATCCAGACTTAAAGCAGAAACTTTAAAAGGTAGTTGATATTGAGAAAAGTTGGAATTTGGGAATATATGTATGTACAACTACGAGTGACCTGTCATTGTTTAGTAAAACCATACAACAGAGTTGATGACACAAATTGATTTTCTGTTTACATGCTTAAGGGGGGGATTTTCTTTTTTGAGGCAAAAAAGTCAACTTTGTATTTTTCGTGTAATTTTATTTTTTAGGGTCTTACGAACGTGTGCAAAATTGCAACTCAAAATTCACAAAATTGGTTCCAGTTATAAGCTGTGCAGATGTAAAAGTAAACACAATTTTTTGGAACAGCTTTTTCATGAGTGGTTGGCATGATATCTATAAAACTATTAAATCGATCAACTTGAAACTTTTGCAGATGTCAAGCAAACATCCTTTTATCATTTGATAAACCTGAAAAGCATTATATTATGCTTTTATATTTTGTAGGAAAAAAATAAGGTTAATATTATTAGCTAAATCAATGATTTTGGATTTGACGAATCACTATTTCCTCAAATATTTAATACAAAATTTCTGGTTCATCCAGTGATAACTACAAATGAATGAAGTAAAACGCTGTTCAATTTTTTGTTTAAGATCACTTAGAAGTTGAAAAATGTCAACCAATGACTACAGGGCTTCATGTGGCGCCATGGTCAAGAAGGGTTAGGTGTGATTCTCTATGAAAATGATTAACAAAATTTAGTGAACACCTGAAATGAAAATAAATCAACATACAAAGTGAAATTATTTGATTGCATAATTTCATCAATAAAAAATCCCAACGTGGTAATTTTGGCGAATAAATGAAAATCCCTCCTTAAATATAGGTTGCAATTCAAGCAAAATTTCTGAAACTATTTTTTTTCAGACTCCTTTGCCAGAGCAAGATGGACCTTCTGATGGCACAAGCGTCATACTAGAAACACTAAATTCACTAGATATAGCATATAATATGACTATATATGAATGGGATTTATTCTCATGTGTTCATGAGGTAATATTTTTTCCAAACTTTGCATCATTGGTATTTTTATAATGAGAGAATGGTGTTTAAAATTTTCATTTCTTTAACAGTATGAACTCATTTACCAAGTATTTGGTCGTCACCAGTTTAGAAAAATCATGTCAAACCTTGACGTATTCTTACGGAGGTTCAATGAAGTCCAGCATTGGGTTGTGACTGAAATTACACTGTGTAACAACATAAGCAGAAGAGTTGCTCTCTTGAGAAAATTCATCAAAATTGCCGCTCAGTAAGTACAATTTTCTGAATATATCATGTTCCAGTGATATAATATTCAATCAAGGCTTGCTTTTAAATCTGTATATTATTAAAATGCAAAGCAATGCAATATTGATGAAAAAAAATCTAAAATTTGTTACTTGTTAATCGAGCTGTGAATCGCAAACCAATATTTTGTTTACCTTTTACATGGATTCTGATATTTGTTAAGCTAGCACATTCCTTGGTGCAGTGTTTAAACCAGCCAGAAAATTTTTGAATTAGTCTATAAAAGGATCCATAAAACAACTTTGCGTATATTATTATTTACAAACGCCAAGGGATTGATAATTAAGCCTTCTTGCTTCCCAATATTTCTGAATAATAGAATTGAAACCAATAAGTGCAGTACCCATGTCTGAGTGTTCGCTATTGATTTGTCTTCTAGTATTGCATAAAATAAGATTTGGTAAATTTCGTAAGTATGATTTATAAAGAAATGGGCAGAAATTTGGCTTTTTTGTCGCAGCTAACTTAGTTACAAGCTTTGATACTATAAAAATACGATATAAAAATAGGCAATGAACTGATACATTTTTGTGTTACTGTTTCTTTAGGACTCGAAAGGCAATCCAGAACTTTTTTAAAATAATAGATATGTTAAACTATATTCCTCTAAAGTATCGTTACCTTGTTTTTTCCTTTGCTATTTTCAAGGAAATAAAATCTGACATCCAAACTTAAACAATTTTATCATACCTAGTACTGTGACTGGCATGAATATCAACAATGCTTTTAAATTTCTTTAGCCCATAGTAACCTTTTTAATTCAATAAAAATAAACAATTTTTCATTTTTCTCAACTAATTTTTAGCTTAAATATGTTTAAAATTGTTATTTCTAAATACATAAAAAGAAAAAATTTCCCAGGTAACAAAAATATAAAATAGTGCTGTCTACGTTACAGTAGGTTTTGAGAAACAGATCTTCACTTCAAACATGCAACATTAAGCGATTTCATAACTGCTCTTAAAGTTGCAAATGCTTAAAATGCCTAAAACTTCCAACATATTTAATTTTGAATCAAAATATTTTGGCTATTGTTATTTGTGCATAAGCTAAATCCCGTACCAAATTTCCTGAAAATCTCGCCATAAGACCACAGGTTTTTTTCTTATGTTTGCTCATTTCACATGGAATGACCCATCAGTGAGCAGAAATCTACTGCAGCACGACTGACACAGCCAGAGTTTCAGAACAATCTACAATTATAAATTCACTCCAAGGAACATATTCTATTAGATATACCTTGCCTTGTGTATATTTTATAACTACTTTCTCTTATTTAAAACTGCAAAAATTAAAATAAATTATTTTGATCTTATTTTTATATAAAAATATGTTAATGTTTTTTATCTTTAACAGTTGCAGAGAATACCAAAACATGAATAGTTTTTTTGCTATTGTAATGGGCCTGAGTAATATCGCTGTCAGCCGCATGAGCCAGACATGGGAAAAACTTCCCAGTAAACTGAAGCGCACATTTGCGGATTTTGAAGCACTCATAGATCCTTCTCGGTATGGAATCTGTTTCATAAATTTTTCAATATAATACATACAATTGAATTTCTGTACAGGGAGCTTCCATTTTATTAATATTTTCATGTACATTGAATTATCAGTTTTTTTGCCCCGAGAATCAGAAAAGTTTTTGCGGTCAATCAGCATTTGATTTTTGCCCTGGTATCCCAGGAAGTCTTTTTCGACATTTTCATCTGCGAAATGCCTATTTTCATAGTATTAGGATAAAAATGTTTCAGCATGTTTTCGGCAAGGGGACATTGAATGGATCTCCAGGGTTTATTTATTCAATGGGGCTGTAACTATTAGCCACTGTCTGTTTTATGGTCCACCCTTATTCTTCTGTCAATTACCACTTTTGCAAAAAAAAACTGCAAACACTGTAGGAAGAAAATGCACTAAAATCCATAATCCCAACAGTAGTTGGAAGAAAAAGTGAAGAAATTCTAAAGTATCCCTGATATATGAATTACCCCTTCTTGAGAACAGGGACAAGTTTTGCATTCCTTTGTAAATATCTGCTCAGTTGCATACTGCTAAAGCAGGGTGGACACTACTTTTTAGCTCTGTTCTCAATTGCCAGAAGCCCTCGGGGACACATCTTTAGATGTGAACTGTCATCACAACCCCGAAATACCCAAGGGATCTTTCTTTTCTCCCTTGCCTACCCTTCTGCTTTTTTCCCTCCCTCGTTGTCGTTTTTGGCAAAGCTTGGCCAAATATGGCGCCATAAAACCCAAAATCAACTTGCCAAATGTCTAAAGAAAATGCCAATACAACCTAGAAGTCTAGCTAGACTAGGGATAAGTGCAATTAAAATAATTACAAGACATTTTCTTATAAAACTGTTTCATAATGTATTCTACTTGGCAAATTTTGCATGCGATAAATTTTTTTGGGAAAAATTGTGAAGTTTCGTATGAAAACTGATTGTATGTATAATGCTATAATGAATTAATTGGAGTTGATTATGACTAAGTATTGTAATGAATTAATAAGAAATTAAATTTGCAAAAAGGAAGAAATTTGATTTATTTATCATTTGCGAACAGGAACCACAGGAGGTACAGATTAACTGTAGCAAAGATGGTCCCTCCCATCATTCCTTTCATGCCCTTGCTCCTGAAGGACATGACCTTCTCGCACGAGGGCAACAAGACCTATATGGAGGGGCTACTCAACTTTGAGAAAATGGTAAATATAAAATAAATTTGAGAAATGTCATAGCATTATGAATTTATTAACCTGTGAATTTGATTTGGTTTTCACCTTCACTAGTCCTTCAACTTTCATTCTTCCTTGTGGTTAAGGAAAATTTTCAGTAGGGTGCAGTTCTAGGCCTTTAAATGCACTAAAAAAGTTTCGATTGATAGAATCTTTCAATTTTAGAAATCTAGTTAATTAAAAATTATTCCACAGAAAAATTTGGCTCCAGCAAATGGAACATGTAGAAACTTTTAATGTCCCGTGTCTCTCAACATGCTAATTTTTGCATGGGCAAACATGAGTCAGGTGAACTCTGAGAGCCTCTACTGAAAATGTTGATTTAAAAATAAATAATTTTGAAATACTTTTTATGTTCTTTTAAAAACAATACTTTCATTTTATCTTTTAAATAGCCATTCTGTTGTATACTTTCCTATTTTTTCATGAATTAATGATTCATCATGAGCTATAGAAATATAACAGATTTTTTGGCACTATAATACTTTTCTTATATTCCCATGTCTATATATGTACATTGCATTCATCCCCTCAATAGTGATGCAAGGTTTAATGTGTCATTTCTGTACTCTGCGAAATTAAGTCTAGTGATGAAATATAATAGGAAGACTAAGTGAATCCCAATAACTTTTTAAATTTTTATTTATCTTCATTTGGCACATAAAGCACTCTTAACTTTGAGCCAGATCTGAAATAAATTCCAGCCTCTGCATATGCTACTGGGTAAACATGAATGTTTTTGATTATGTATGTACAAGGGAATAGGTTTGGATAATAGTTGGTTAATTACAAGTTAATGCATTTAAAAGTTTGGGATATGATTAACAAATTTTACTCCACATGGCAGAATATCTTTGAAAACTAAATGCTTACTTGACTTAATTTTAGTTTTCAAGGTTTATAAATCATAAGATTTCTATTAAGTGCAACCTCAGCCATAGAAGTGATATTTGTTCAATTAATGGGAACATTTTTTCAATACCTAAGCTGCTAAACATGTTAGAAATATAAATTTAATTGTGTTAGAAATGTATCTACTATACACATTTCTTGCTTTACAGCACATGATTGCCCAAACTTTGAGGATGATGAGGCATTGCAGGAGTCAACCTTTAGGTAAGAAGGTTAACTTTTATATTTACTGAGCATAAAACCAATTACATTTTTAAATTATGTAGATCCTTAACATAAAAGCCTAAATAATTACTTTTTTTTGGTAAAAACAAAACTCAAAAAACAATCTTATACTGCTCATAATTTTAAAAACTTGACTGAAATAACATTCTCAATCCAAGTGTATTTATTATGACAATAATTTTGTTCAATACAATATCTGAACCATCTCTAGTAAACTTTAATATGGCAGCTGTTATGTATAAGCTTTTAAATTTTAAGAACCATTGAAATGTAAATTACTTTGGTACTAAGCTAAGTTATCTTGACAATGCTTCTTTAGGGGACTGCATGGGAATTGAGAGGAATGAATTGACGATTTAATCAAACTACTATCACATTTTCTCAATTTAGATATGTTTGGTAACACTTTGTGGTAATAAATGTTAAAATTTTAAAAGTTGAATATCAAAGAATATTTTCCTTGGAAGGATGGAATTTTTTCATTTGACTAATCAAGAGATTGAATTTAAAAGTAAGGCATAATATAAGTTTTATACTTAAATTTTTACCTAACATTTCATTAGTACTGCAAACAGACTTATAATTTTCTTGAAGGACTTTAAACTCAACTTCCAATTACTTGTTTAGAACACATCAGATTTAAAGCATGTTTTAATATAAATACAGTGAAACCTTGATTATCTGAGGTAATGTTGACCAACACCACTTCAGATAACTAGAAACTTAGATAACATGGACTTAGTAATACAAAACACAGAAAACATTTTCTGTGGGACATGTTACTGCTACTGAAAGATTCATAATCTACACTGTTTTTTTTAATTTATTGTGATAATTTTACAATAAGTCACTCATGTTGCTACAGGAAGCATTCTGCCTATAAACCAGACCAGTCAAGGATAAGATGCACGAACTTATGCTTGAAGCTTCATTTAAAAAGCTTTTGAGATAAATCAGTATCAAATTCGGCTAGGATAACAGACACACTGTTAATCAGAGCTCAGAAAATCAAGGTTCTACTGTAACTAAAATCCATATTTGTAACTTTTGTTCTAGCAATGTTTTCCTCTTGAATTGTATAACCAATTCAATTATTTACATAAATACTCAAAATAATCATTCACTTTCTTTCAGTACTTGATCAACCACCTGGTAACAAATGTCAACAAGATGCAAGAAACTACATTAGGTAATATTTCCTGCTCATGTATTTAACAATTATGTGAGTCACTGTTAAAATCAATTAGTAATGATTCGGCATTATGCAAGTTATCCCCAGGAGATCCAAACACTTAATGCTTTTATTCTCTTGCAAAATGAAAGTAAAATGCAGTAATGATAAATTAAGTATATGGTGTTAATTATGCAAGGGCACCATTTTGTTTTGGGATAACTTAAATAAAACAATTGATCAATTTTTTACTTATTGTATGCTTAATTAATGGCAAATAACAGCCTTTGGACACTAAATGGCCAAATAATGTCAAAATCTGATGATGTCGATTGGACCCCTCGTTCCCGTAAGACTGCAGTTGTTTTTTTCTATAGGAAGTACTTGAAGGAAGGAGTCTACGTTAACATGCGGATAACAATTTACAAGCTTTAACAAAACATTTGAAGAAATTTAACTGATCACCCCGTAATGGTTGATTAGTGTGGGATTTATGGAGCAAGATCCAAAGACGGACAAGCTGCGCCAAATGCAAGATAATGTAAACTAGTACAAATAAAGTGTTAAAATAGTCTAATCAACAATAAAAAGTATATTTCAAATTATATATATATATATATGTATATATATATATGTATATGTATGTATATATTATATTGTACAGATAATATTAAAGGTGTAGGATAAAAGATGTAATGCAAGCAGGTCAATTATTAGTAAAATAAATTATGAAAGCTAAAAATCTAACGAGAAATTTGTGATAAGATGGGGTTTCGATCTTAATTGACTATTAAAATTCTAATACGAAATGTATTTTAAAAATGATGAACTACAACTGGTAAAATGCCACAGCAATGTAAGATGGCAAAGAGCGATGCATATGGAGGATGACCCAAGGAAATGGAAAATGTAGTCAAAAGAGCCCATATTTGCAGTGTGGCCAAAAGGTAAACCTTGGCCCATAGCATATTCCATAAATAATGTAACAGGAAATTGTTATGGATGAAGAGGTTGTCTATAAATTAACCTTGGATTTTCTGATCCCCAATAATGGCTGATCTGTTCGTTTATGTATTCACTGATGTCGAAATAACGCACGAAGAAATTGAACAAATCACATGGTTAAGTTATTCTAAAACAAAATGGTGCCCTTGCATAAAAGTACTCAGTAATTAAAAATTTATACATTTTCATCTCAACTTATTTAATTCATTTTCCTTCCAGGAACCTCAGAATAATTGACAATCAAAAGAGGCTTACCCAGTTTTCTGATGCTTTGGAGCCCAGAAGAACAACATAGTACAACACTTCACCCTTCGTGGGATAATCTGGAAATTCCTTCAGCAAAATGGTGACCATCAAGGATCTGAACAGCACACCTCAAGATTCACGAGAAACATATCAAGAACTCATCAGCAAGAAACACAGAATCAAATTGAGACTTAGCACATTTGATTCAATGATTACATTAAGAGAACCATTGTGATGCATCACTAGAAGACATAAAACTGGCTTCAATCTAAAGCCTAGTGGATACATATCCACTGATGAATCTATGCAATATAAACTTCACTTGTGATTTGTCATCATTCAAAAATGTGGAAATTTAGAATTTTTATTCTAGATTATATATCTAGTCAAACAGTGACTGTATGGATATAAAATTAACTTATGTCTGTGTAATTCAAAGATGAATGCAACTAAACATTAGCTTTTTAAGTAAAATGGCCTGTCTTTTGCTTGAGTGAACATTGTATAAAACATTTTCATACATGAAAAATAGAGTTTTAATTCTTACAAATAATTCCATTTACAATTTAATACAAATTACATAATTGAGGAGACATTTTAACTTTCAATAAATTAATTTATAACTAAAACATGCAAGGATTTTGCATGTGATTATGCTTTTCATATAACAGCATTCTAAAATATAGATAGGAAATAACTGGAATATTTTGATTACAACTAATATATCAACTCAACTTAGAAGTAAAAATTAATATACAATTTTTGAAATTTATTTTGGCAGGGCTTGCATTGGCATTTGATTTGTGAATATTCAGAAATAAAATGTGAGTGACTAAGTGAATGGAATAAAATATTAAAACAACTTTTTTAAAAGTTGAATCAGACTTTAACCATTCAAAGCAATTATGAGAAATATTTATGATATAATATATTTTCAGTTCAATATTTTAACCCTCCAACTACCCGATTACAGCTCAGAAAATGACATGTTTTTCTTTTCATGCTGCATAAATTGTAAGTGGCAAACCTGAAATATTTGGACATCTTGCTCCTCAAAATATTCTGCCCTTTGCTGCCCAATGCACAGAACCCTCTGAACTGTACTCGGATATGGGCCGCTTGGAGGGTTAAATATTTAGAAAAGAAAATGAAATAAAATTTACTGTTTTTCCCTAGCATTTTTCACATTTGTCAAACAAATTGCCTTCAAATAGAGATGTATAAATTATGTGAGAAATCAAAATAGGTTAATATCCTATATATACATATACAGTGAATTCATAAAGTTTCGGAACTGAATTTATAATCTAGACTGATATTCATATTTGAAGAAAACAATTTTATTCGTAGGACAAGGACTTTTCAGGTATTAACAATCTAAAATTAGGTTGACTTTCAATTTATAGCTTTTCTAAAGTTTTTAAAGTCCTGTTTTAGATTTTTACAGGTTTTAATAAAAATCAGTTCAGATTAGACAGGTTTATACAAAATTTAGAGATGATAATTTGAAGAATTACCTATCACAACTTAAAAGTTAGACTTAATAATAGAGTGCTATTTAAACAGAAATACACTACTGTTTGTGAAAATTGCAACACTATGAAAGAATCGTCGGAAATAAATTAAATTCATACCACGTATTACTTATAGTGGTTTAAATAAACGATCAAATGTACAGAGCAATAAAATAAAAATAATGCCGAAAACCAATGTCTTGTGCAGTCGCCATGCGCAACGATGAGAGCCTGTACACGTCATGTCATCGAATCATACAGATTCTGAATGTCATGCAGAGGAATGGCCTCTATCTGATGCCAAAGTTCAGCCATACTCTGCCAGACGAGAGGTATGAGCGAGTCACCATCCGATGTAATCCCAGATATAATCAATGGGCGACATATCAGGGGAACGTGCAAGCCATGGAAGAAGCGGAATCTTTCGTGCACTGAAGAAGGCTTGTACATTCCAAGCAACATGTGGACAGGCATTGTCTTACTATAATACAGCTCCGGGAATACATTGCAGGAGGGGTAGGACCTCGGGCTCCACAACTTCCCTGATGTAGAGCCAGCTGTTCAGGGTCCCCACAATTTGGAGTAGGCAGGATCGCTCATGATATCCAATAGAGCCACTATTGTTGCATTACGCCCTGTGCGAGAGACAATTTCACGATACGAAAGTCCACCCTCATGGAGGCCCATCATGCAGCCCCATTCGAACTCTGTTAGTTGCTCATATGGCACTCTGTTTTTGGCGAAACATATTGACTTCTAATCAATCATTTACAGCAGTCAAACGACTATACGCACATTTTAACGCACCTTTACAGTGCTTTTTATACACGGCTCACTTGGAAGTTTAGTGTGAGAACCTTCTCTATGGAATTTTCCATAATGGTGACGAATTGATAAACTAAATGTCGTTCTTTTAGTTATGAAAAACGATCGAATATCCCTGTGAATTTATTTTGAAGGGAAGAAAAGAAAATGGACCACCCTATATATATACACATCACAGGATTATTTTTATTCATTTAACTTGTTTTTGAGTGCTACCCAACAGAACTAATTTTTTGGTGAGCAGGTAAGATTCTCAGTCACTTGCTAATTTAGCTCATTCCATTCAGTTATATCCTCTTGAGGATTGCATTCTTCATTTGTGAAGCTAAATGCAGAATTAATTTGTGGTAGCTGTTTTTCAATGTTACCCAAAAGGAATTTTACTTTTTCGCGAGCAGAGGAAGCTTCGCGTTCAGTTGCTTATTTTATCAATTTCATTCTTCTATAGTCTTTTGTGTCTTGGGGTATCCAGTTAGCAAGGGGGTTGCAGTTACAATTGGTGCTGTTAGGGAAGGCATTACAATGAGCTCTAGGCAGGAGTATCACACCAGTGGGATCTCCGGAAATACTTTTTATCTCTCCCCTGTATTCTCTTCATCCTTATAACCGAAAACCCTTTGGAACTTTTACATAAATTTTAATTATATTGCTAGAGCATTTTCAAATTCTGATGAACTTGCCTTGTCTATGTTTAATTGAGATATTTTTAGATATCAGCATTCAAGGCTAGTCTCACTGAACATACCATCAATAGCTTCGAAGGTTTGGTTTTCCTGGAACTTACATCTATTTCTGCTTCGGGAATGCGCCGTTGGCGGGGAAAGAAGCTGAACTAAGCAAGAAATAAATAATAACAAAATATAACTGATAAACTGACGTAGCTTGTACGATTCCGCGAGCTGCCGGACGACTAACACATTTTTGGAACACGAATTTTTTTATA
The DNA here is from genome assembly GCA_933210815.1 of Meta bourneti. Taxonomy (NCBI): domain Eukaryota; kingdom Metazoa; phylum Arthropoda; class Arachnida; order Araneae; family Tetragnathidae; genus Meta; species Meta bourneti. The sequence goes on along the minus strand of OW119923.1, from coordinate 84,406,255 downwards.
CATGTTCTGATGATTATAAAGCAGGGTTTGAATTATTCTTATTAAAAAATATGCATTAAAAAATTTTAAGCAGGATGTAAAGCTGAATATTTATAGTATTTTTCATGTTTATTACAGGGGTGACTGACGTCAATTTTCACAAACAATATCAATGTTTTTAAAAGGTAATTGACTTTACAAACTGGAAAACGTAAACTACTTTTTTAAATATGACGTTTTACGTATAAAGTATTTTTGGCTGTTTTAACAGTTTTTCTCTCCAATTTTATAAAAAATAAATTAAAAACACAATATTTTCTGCCATAAAATGCTAATTCTAGTAAAACTTCATTCCTTCACTTCGAGTTTATTACAGGGGCCGGATCAATCCAGGTGGTCTTCCCTTCATCAGTCAGTTCCTTATGACATACTGATGGGAACCAGGTTTTGTCAAACGCCATATCAGAGCTTGCCATCATCATTCACACTGAGGGATCGAAGACAAAACACGTCCTGATATTTTTGAGATCCAGGAATTTTCGATCAGAAGAAATTTTTAAATGAAAATAAAAAAATATGTGGAACGCAACGCGCATATTTCCAATGTTTGCTTGGTACTTACTTATTACTGTTCTCGGGAATGCAACCAATTGCGTCGTTGCGTACCAATTCGTATATGTGACTAGCACAAATTACTATGAGTCTAACGATATATAGAGAGCACATCGTTAATATCGAATTCTTGGAGTGGTAGACAAAAAAAAGGATCAGATTTACTGTACGGTCACCCTTGGCGCGATTTTTTCCACATTGGCGATAAATTTTTTATATGGCAACCCCATCCGACCCGACAAGGAATTGCAGCAACCCTATTGGACCTTGGAAAAGGTTGGTTTTTCGGAAGGAAAGAGCGCTTTTTTTTTTAAACGAACGCATTTTTTTTAACAAAATATCGATGTTTTGCGTTCTATGATTGGTAACCGTTTTAAAATTTGAATTCTTTTTGTGTTAGTTGATGTCTTAGCTTTTTAGAAGGATTGTAATTGGTTACCGCTTAACCGGGTCGCAACGGAATATATCACCGGGTCGCAACGGAATATATTAGCAAAACCGGAGAGCTTGAAGGTGATTGATTTATTATTGCCCTATTCAAAAGGTTGTTCGCGTAGGAAAGTCCGCGTTTTTTTTTAAGAACATCCACAGGATTAATTAGACCGTAAGTTTTATTTATTTTTACTTATTGCTTATTTGTGTATTCCTCATTTATTATTACCCTATACAAAAGGTTGTTCGCGTACGAAAGTCCGCGTTTTTTTAAAGAACATCCACAGGATTAATTAGACCGTTATTTTAATTTTTTTTTACTTATTATTGCTTATTTGTGCATTCCTCGTTTATTATTGCCCTATACAAAAGGTTGTTCGCGTAGGAAAGTCCGCGGTTTTTTTTAAGAACATCCTGGCTTTGGACGCCATCTTGATAGCGACAAAAATTGCTTGGCTACAAACATGTCTCGGATTCTACATCTTTACCCATTTTTCACTACGCTGTTTTCTTTAGATCTCGCTCGTGCAAGAAGTCGCCATTTTGGCCAGATTTTGAAAAAGTCGCCAAGGGTGACCGTACAGTAAATGTTTACCAAACTGTTAATTGCTTGTATTAATTATCGACATTTTATAAAACTTTTAAAATTCTCTAATTGAGTCAACATTTTGAATTTTAAAAATGACCACCGACTACTCTAGCTCTCCAAACTATCATCCGGTGTAGTTTGGAGATCCACACATCCACAGGATTAATTAGACTGTTATTTTTATTTTTTTACTTATTATTGCTTATTTGTGCATTCCTCATTTATTATTGCCCTATAAGTAGTATGCAGTGGTCTACGGGAGGCGGAAGTGACGTCATCAAAAGGGGCGGGGCCAAGTGACGTCACAGCGTGACGTCATCAAAAGGGGTGGTCGTAACCGGAAGTGACGTATCGACATGGTGTTGAGTTGTAGGGGTCCTGCTGCCACTTGAAAATATTGAGGTATTGAGTTGAGTTGTTAGTTTCGGTTTCAGTTTCTTGAAAGTTTCTATTTAGGTGAATGGCAACGGTTCAAACTTTGTACTGGAGCACGTGGTCAAATTAGAGTTAAGTGTCACGTGGTGAATTCTAGAGATGAGTTGAGTTGTAGGGGTCCTGCTGCCGCCCGAAAACATTATGCTAGAGTTGAGTTGAGTTGTTAGTTTCGGTTTCAGTTTCTTGAAAGTTTCTATTTAGGTGAGTGGCAACATCAAAACGTAAATAACTCGTATTTACGTTTTGGACGGATTTTTTTTCGTTATTCGTACCGCCATCTATTGTCATTTACTTGAGTGAATAGAATAAAATCCTAAGAAAATAAAAAATATTTGATATTTTGTTGGGGGCTCGAACTCAGTACAAAAGTACTCATGGTCGAGGGTTAGTTGAATGACTATAACCGTTCGGCCACGAATACCTATTCTCCAGAGATTTAAATGCTTAGAGACCTTTTTTTTTTTAAAATTGGCGCACGCGTGACGTCCGTGTGTTTACGTTTGGGGCTTCGATTTTTTTTTTCCTTCTGAGATTTCGATGGTGACGTCACAAGTCCATAAAGTCTGAACTTGAAAAAGCCAAGTCTGAACTTGAAAAACCTACTCACAGTACATTTCCTACGCAGGTTACGCGGAGGAATACATGAAATGGACCAATAGGAGGACAGGAATGTGACGTCATTACCGTTTCGTCGAATCGGAGTAGCGGATAGCTTTTAGTGAATCACAACACCGTATGATTACAACATGAATTAGAAATAGTTACTGTGCTATACCAGTCAATCTATACAGTTCTGTCGTCGAGCCCGAGTGCACACACACACACACATCGTGTCCATTTTAATTGTGATATTTGCTGTTTGCTTCCTTGACTTTTCGTAAAATGACCACAACTAGCCATAATAAGAAACGAAATCTTACAGAAAATATGCCGACTGAAGAAAGCCACAAGAGAATTAAGAATGCACATAAAGTAAGTAATAGTCTTGATTTGTTATGATTTTTAAAATTTAATCTTTATGAATTTTTACTTGTTTTACATGTAATTGATATCTTATTATTTTAATCTTATTTTGCAGGGTGGAATCTTTACAGAAGATGGAATTCCAGAAGAGATGTTTCATATCGGAGATTCCATATTCGTTTATCCAAATACTTTTCGAGGAAACGTATTGGTGCACATCAGACGGTTTACAAAGTATGGATCAACTTTCTATCCCACGAAAGAAGGTGTGACACTCTACCCTGGATGGATTGAATTCATCATGAAACCTGGTGCTTTACCACAAGAACCCCGTGATCTGAGAGGAAGTTTTTTCTTACCCGAAGATGAATTCAAAGTTGATAGTGTGGACTTCGAGAACTTTACATTCACTCGATTCCAAACTACACAATGTGGTGATACCTTCAAAAAAAGCATAACTATCTCTTCTTCTCAGTGGACTGAAATGAAACAGCAGTATAATTTTATTGCTGCGAGTGTCTTGGATCATGTTTATGGCGCTATGGACCTTTTGAGTGCCTACAAGACTTTCGAACAATGTGTGAACATCGACGAAAGTTTACCGGACTCTTTAGATGTTAGTCTTGGGACTCAATGCCTGATAGAACTGCTGAAAGATTCACTGAGCCATTGCCTAAAAGAAAGGGGTTTGAAAGAACCCGAATTATTATCTGAGGAACTATGGGCCAATAGGGTTGAGGGTTTTAATTCTGCAGCATTTTCTTTGGAAGTTACTGAAATCGTCGATTCTTTTTACCACAGATTGTGGGAACATAAAGACTTTTTGTGCTTGTCAAAACCTGCAATGTATGTTACATCACAATTTTTAAAGGACATTCGATTAAAAGATGTTCTGAGAGAGGTAAGAAATGTGCTATGTCCTCCATATACGTTTGAATATTTTGACGATTGTAACTGATTCATTGTATTTTTTTCTGTGCACAATTTGTTTAAATAAATAATTGTACTAGCATTTCTCTTTGGTGTTTTATTTTCTCATAACTGATTGTCTTAATATTTGTGTACTTGATTATTCAGTTTTAATATCTTAAAAGGAAAAAACTTTATTTCCTTTTGTACTTAGTAGTGGAGATTGTCATGAGGAGTATATAAATACTGTATTTCTTAAAATTTTAACAGTCATTATGAATATCAGCTTTAGGTTAGACCACAACCGCTGCTGCAATGGAAGAAATTCTGAATCAGACATATCGGAATCCCAAACTTCCCGGCAGCTTTGGTGGTATCAGTGCTTTACAGCGTGCTTTAAAAGGTCGCGTGAAAAGAAAACAGATAAAGAATTGGCTACAAACGAAAGATTCGTATACTTTACACAAGCCTTTACGGCACAAATTCCAGAGAAATCGTGTAATAGTAGGAGGATTAAACGATCAGTTTCAATCTGATTTAGTGGACATGCAATCTCTCGCCCCTCATAACGACGGGTATAAGTATTTACTTACTTGTATTGATATTTTGTCTAAATATGCATGGGCCATTCCTCTGTTAGATAAAAAATCTGCAACTATATTGAGCGCTTTTGAAAAAATATTTTCCGAACGTACTCCTCAATCCTTACAGACAGATGCTGGGAAAGAGTTTACCAATAAACTAGTGCAAAATTTCTTAAAAAAGAAGAAAGTTCATTTCTTTACCACACATAATTCAACAAAAGCTTCAATCGTTGAACGCTTTAATCGTACCCTTAAAACTAAAATGTGGAAATACTTTACTGAAATAAATACGAAAAGATATATTGACGTCATAGACCAATTGATGCATAGTTATAACCATACTTGGCATCGTAGTATTAAAACAGAGCCTTCATCAGTCACATTACAAAATGAAGGAAAAGTATGGGATACATTATACGGTCAGCAAACTGTTGCAAAACAGAGCAGTTCAGAGTTAAAGGTTGACGATACTGTTCGTATTAGTCGGGAGAAAATGCACTTTGAAAAAGGATACGAACAAAAATGGACAAAAGAAATTTTTACTATCGATAAAATAATACATTGGATACCTGTTGTGTATAAACTGAAAGATTTAGCAGGGGAAGTGATACAAGGAAGTTTTTACAAAGAGGAATTGCAAAAGATCTCGGATTCCGGATTTTATCCAGTAGAAAAAGTTTTAAAGAAAAGAAAGCGTCAGGGGAAAACGGAATATTTTGTGAAATTTCAGGGTTATCCTGAAAAATTTAATGCTTGGGTTGAGAATGTCAAAATGATATAAATAGAGCTGTCACCGTACTTACCTTTTCATTTTCACTGTACGATGTCGTTCTACATTACACTTCCCAGCGATAGCTCTATCGAGTTTTATCCTGGCAACACAATGTCTCACTTCTACACGAAACTCCCTAAACGTCTGGAACTCTCAGGTGAATGGGAAGTAGGATTAGTTGAAATGATTTATCCCAGAATGTGGAATAACATCATTGATGGTGAAAATTCTTTCGAATATGATTTAGGAAACGGAGTAAAAGTTAATGGAAAAATAGCGTGCGGATTTTATGATTCTCCGATCGATATTTTAAATGCATTTCCAAAGCACATAAAAATTCAAATGAAATATAACAAACACACTAAAAGGGTGATGGTGCAGCTCACTAACGGTGCAACGGTGAAATTATCCAAGGGATTAGCTGAAAACTTAGGTTTTGAACCTAATAAAGTGATTGGAGAAAATTTTATTCCAGGAAATGGAGGCCCAGATACAGTAATCACTGAGAGTCCTTTTGTTGCGGATCCTAATGTTGATTTACATTTGTTGTACGTTTACACCGACATCATTCAGCCTGAATTTGTTGGTGGGATCTTAGCTCCTCTTTTACGAACTCTGACAGTGAAGGGAAGAGATGGTGATATGATTCAGGAACAATTTGAGAGACCTCATTATTTACCAGTTTCCAGAAAAAATTTTGACTCGATTGAAATCATTATAAGGACGCACACTGGTCGTTACGTCTCATTTGAACGCGGAAAGTTGATAGTGAAATTACATTTTCGCTTGAAACAAATCATATAAAAGAGTGTTCCTTTCTGAATTGATTCATTTTTTATTTTCGCATTCAAGAAAGAAGTAACAAAATGTTGGTTCCTTACACGTGTTGTAGTAAAAAGTTTGAAGATTATTATTCAGAGCAAATTGGAAATGGCTTGCCCTACTATAAAGGAGTTGTTTTTCAGAAAGGGCACGGAATAGGAGGATTTTTTGCAAAACTATTTCGCAGGGCATTACCTTTTTTGATTAGTGGTGCAAAAACGATTGGAAAAGAAGCTTTACGGACAGGAACAATGGTTGCTAATGATGTGTTATCAGGCGAAAATTTCAAAACATCAGTTAAAACGCGTGCAAAAGAAACTGGGAAAAAATTAGCAAGAAAGGCGGTTAAGAAAGCAGATGAGATGATTGGTCATGGAAAGCTTAAAAGGAAGCGCAAACCCTCGAAACGTGTCATTTCATCTAAAGTCAGGAAGCTACAAGGACGTGATATTTTCGACTCGTAACACCATGGCTTTTCTACTAAAAGATTCTCCAGAATGTGTGAAATCAGAACTAGAATTATTCTCTTTACCTCCAACACAAACTGTCATCGAGAGAGGTCAGTGGGTTGAATTTCACCCCCTAGCCAATGTTTCTGGTGGAAGCCCTATCGAATTCAATGTCTCTGGAAGCGGAGACGAATACCTCGATTTGTCACAGACCCAATTATATGTTAAAGTTAAAATTTTAAAAAGTGATGGCAAACCAATCACAACTGAAAGTAAAGTAGGCCCTGTAAATCTCTTTCTGCATTCCATGTTTTCTCAGGTGGATATCAGTCTAAACGAAAGACTCGTTTCCTCCAGTAATAACACTTATCCATACCGAGCCATGATAGAAAAATTACTGAATCATGGTTATGATACTAAAACTTCTCAATTGTCTTCAGAACTGTTTTTTAAAGATACCGCAGGTCGTATGAATGTTTTTGATACAGCAGATGCTCAACCTAACGATGGATTCAATAAACGGGCTGAAATGTTTAAGCTAGGTGCATCGGTGGATATAATTGGCCGTTTGCACTTGGATATGTTTCATCAAGAGAGACTCCTTTTAAATATGGTGGATGTGAAAATTAAGCTTATACGCAGTAAACCGGAATTTTGTTTGTTGGGAGACGGGGAATTTAAAGTTTTGTTGGAATATGCTTCCTTGTTTGTTCGTAAAGTCAGAGTGAGCCCCGGTGTTGTTATAGGACATGCAAAAGGTTTGGAAAAAACAGCAGCTAAATACCCCATTAACAGAGTACTGTGTAAAGCTTATTCCATTCCGGCTGGTAATATGAGTTTTGTTCAAGATAACATTTTTACGGGACAGATGCCTAACCGTATTGTGATTGCCTGTGTCGATAACGACGCGTTCAACGGACACTATAAGAAGTCTCCCTTTGAGTTCAAACATTACAATATTAATTTTATAGGAGTCTATGTGGATGGTCAGCCCGTACCTCATAACCCACTCCAACCAAATTTTGAAAAAGATCAATTTGTAAGAGCATATCAGAACTTATTTACGAATGCTGAAAATAGAGGCCTGTACCTCTCAAGGTCAGAATTTTCGAAAGGTTATTCTTTATTTTGCTTTGATTTATCCCCAGATTTGTGCGATGGTTCACATTTAAATCTTGTTCGACACAGTAACTTAAGAATAGAAATAAAATTTGGAACTACGTTACAGCAAACAATTTCATTGTTGGTGTATGCTGAGTTTGAAAATCTAATCGAAATCAACAAAGCTCGTAATATACTTTATGATTTTGGGAACTAATGAATTCATCACAGATTCATAGAATCTTATCTCGTGATTCTATTTCGGCGAGATATTATGGTGGTGTTTATCCCTCAGATAAGACACCAACTATTGAAAAGTTTCCCTCTGCTATAGTGCTCAATACTGATAAGCATGATGAGACGGGTTCTCATTGGCTTGCTGTGTACGTTCAAGATAACAAGACTATTGAATTTTTTGATTCCTATGGATTGCCTCCCGACGCATTTGGAAAAGACATCGCAAAATTTGTCAAGAAATTTCAATACGTTCAATGGAACAAGGTTCCACTTCAAAGCTTAACGTCTAATGTATGTGGACACTATTGCATTTATTTTATTGTTAAACGATGTCAAGGATTTTGTATGAAATTTATTATCAATCAGTTAGCAGGAAAGAAGAATGATTTTAGAATATTTCAATTTGTCAAAAAAAGATACGGTGTAACCATGATTTTTAAAAAATAGTAATAAAATTGTTTTATTGCCAGATATTGACTCATTTTTATTTACTTTTTCGATACTTTTTAGATGTGTTTTATTTTTTTCTGACAAATGGTTTTTTTGGGGGGTAAAATCCAAGAGTTTAAAAGGGTTGACGTAGGAAAAAGAAAACACTTTGTTAAAAATATTCACCAGAGTAAGTCGTACAAAAATGGAAAGCACAAAAAGTCAAATAATATTAGTTACAATACTTATTTTTTCCTATGTTTGTTTTTCTGTTTTTGTTATCTGGAGCTGTTTTTATCGGACTAAAGATCAATCACACATCTTGTTTCAGAATGAAACGACACTTGAAATATATATAAAATATATCAAAGCATTGATTCAGTTGGATACATCAAATGCAACGAATTTTCCAACCTTTATTTCAACAACTCCGATTGTGGGAAAGAAATATGTGATTGCGTTAAAAATTCTTTAAATGTCTTTGAAAACCACTGTTTAGAATTTACTCAAAACATTGTTGATTCGTTCAGCGAGTGTCGTCTCGTAGCAAACACAATTAAAGGGTGCACAGACATGTTCTGCAAACTATAAAAGTGGAAACCTCAGCAATAAATTTATTATTATAGAATATGGAACTCCCCCGGTTAGTTCATCCTTCGACATGCCTCCTCAGTGGGCCTACAGGATCAGGAAAAACTGTTTTCGTAAAGAAACTGATAGATCACAAAATGTTCCATCCAATGCCTACACATATTGTCTACTGCTACGGAAGTTACCAATCTATTTTTAATTCTATGAAAAATGTTAATTTTGAAGAAGGTTTGCCCTCCAACCTCAGCTCCATTCGAGATGCTTTAATTATCATAGATGATTTGATGGTAGAGTTATCAAGTGATACTCGCTTAAGCAATCTTTTTACAAAAGGTAGTCATCACCGAAATCTTTCAATCATTTTTATTACGCAAAACTTTTTTCATCAAGGCAAAGAAATGAGAAATGTTCATTTGAATTCGCATTATGTAGTTCTATACAAAAATCCTAGAGATAAAAGTCAAATAACGCATCTAGCTAAACAAATGTTCCCCAGAAAAATCAAGGCTTTTCAAGAAATATTTGACGATGCCACCTCAACGCCCTTTAGTTATTTGCTCATTGACTTTAGACCGGAGACGACTGAACGGTTACGGTTACGTACAGGGATATTTCCTGGTGATAAGCATTTCGTGTATGAACCTCGATAGGGTCATTAAAGCGGGTACCTTCGAAACCTATATAAAAACAAAGTGAAAAAGCAGAAAAAGTCATTTCTATTTAGAATGCCTTCTCAGAAGGATGTGATATGTCTGAAACTCTTACAGAAAAGCAGGAGAAAAACAACTGTATTGAAAAAATGTCCAAACAGTCTCATTAAATCAGTTTGTGAATGTGTACTGAATTTATTAAATGGGAATCTTCCTATCAGTAAGCGTGCTAAAAATCAACTCATTCCTTTCAAAAAAACTTTGAGAATACTGGCTGCGAAAAGAGTACCTCTCTATAGAAAAAGACGACTTTTAGTACAAAAAGGTGAAGGATTTTTATCCTTTCTTATTCCAGCTGCAATAACCGTCTTATCATCTCTTATACATGGAACACAGTAAAAAGTTTGCACTGGTACCGTTAGACCGTATGCAAGAATTGGAACAGGATCATCTGAGCGAAATAGATGCACAGATTCAATATATCTTGAAAAAGAAATTAAGTGACGATGAAAAAGTGAAGTTGTACAATCAAGTTTTACAAAAATATGTCACGTTCCCAAACGTTAATAGAACTAAACCACTCGACGAGATGCCTCCCGATAAAGACCCTGAAAACAATTTTGATATAGAAAATGAAGTTCTTGGATCCGTTCCTGTGAAACATAAAGAAACTGCAGTGAAAATTATGGAGTTCTTAAAACACCATAAAATTTCCTGGAGTCAGAACAAAGAAGTCAAAGTGAACGATGAGATTATTCCAGGCTCAAATGTTATTCAATTCATCAATTTTCTTTTGAGAAACAGAATTCGAAGACCACCGGCCTTTGAAAAATTTAAGGAAATATTAACATTCAACAATTTTCCTCGAGAATTTGTGAAAAATACTTATTTAACTGATGTGAAAACTATGTATGCCAAACCTAAAAAATCCATAAAGAGACCGTCTTCAAGCAAATGGCTGCAGTTATGAAAAAGCAACTTTGTAATTTTTTCTTGAAAGTTATGAATAAAATACTTTTTTCCATTACTTACTTGTGAATTTTATTTTAAATTTAAATATTCATAAAATTTAATAGTTAGGTCAGTTTATTTTTTACACAATAAATTAACTTTTTTTACTTTAACATTTTAACAAAAGAAAAAAATCTTAGAAAAGGTCATATAAAAGATACTCGTTTTTGAAAAGTGAAAACAACAACATTTATTTGACACGATATATAACATTTTTTTACACCATTTTACAAATAATTGCAACACGTATTTACATTAATATCCGTATGGAAGTGTGGAAAAATTGTCTTGCCTTACTCTTTTTTTGTATATAGTTTTGTATGTTTTACTTTTCTTCCTTATTGATAACTTTTCGTCGTAATTTTTCTTGCTCCACCGCCGCCTATTTCTCTCCTGACAGTCATGACATCAATATTGAAACCTGAATCTAGGGCAATTTCCTCCTTGGACTGCAGGACTTTCATGACTGAAGTCATTACTTTCTCCACTGTTAAATCGGAAACAGGCATCAAATGCGTGGAGATGGGTTTGTCAAGACCCTCAGCTTGGATGCAAAAGCGTACCAGGTCCGAGGAAGCTAACCCCTCGGTAGTCCGACGAATTAACGTAGCAAAAAGCTCGCGAACAGCATCCACGATCGCCGCCAAGGGTACGCCTCGCACACCTTCTGAAAGCCTTTCTGTATCCACACGGGCACTGTACGTGATTTCTTCTGCCTGGTACTTCTTATTTCTCCGCCGCGATCGCTCGACGAGTATCACAGCACTTTCCATCTGTAAAAAACGAGGTAAATAAAACAGAATAACTAAATAACAACATAAAGGATAACATAAATTAGTATTTAAAAATATGGACAAAATGTGTAATTACACTAGAAACCTGGTCATCAGCAATATTCCTGGGTCCCATTTCAGATGATCCGCTGCGGCCAGTCTATAAAAAAAAGAAAACAATTAATAAAAGTACATTTTTCCATAGGATCAGGAGTTCAAACAAAAAAAAATGTAAATTACCTCAAATCCTGAACCCACTTGGTAATACAAGGGAATAGGCATTGGGTTTTCCAGAAAAATCTGAGACGTTTCATCTAATAACTAAAAAAGGACATTAGAAATAGGCCAAATAATCAATAACAGAAAAATATATTACAGGAAAAGCAACTTACATCATCATCTGAATCCCTCATGGGAAAATCAGGGTCTTCAAATAAAATCTACAATAAGGGCAAAAAAAAAATGGAACATTTAGTAGGCATACTAGCATGGCATCATTAAAACATTCACATACCTGTACTTTCAGTGTTAAAAAATGAGGTATAAAAATAAGAGAGTTTAAAGAAAATACCTAGGAAATTCCTTTTTAAAATATATTTTTAAATGTTTCTAATTAATCTAAACAAAGTTATTCAAAATAAAAAATTGAAAAGTACTGGGGACTTACCATATTGGTGTCATCCATAGATCGCTTCATTTTTTCAAAGTAAAATCCCCGTTGTATAAACACGCGAAAACTAGCAACGAGTTGCAACGTAGTTCAAAGCGTTGTGATTCACTGAAATCGTGATACTAAGAAAATCCCTCCTATCTAGTCTTCAACATAGCAACATTCCTACCCCATAACCAGTATGATTGCATCAGTTTTCCACTCGCATTCATGTTCTAACGTGTAATCTAACGTCATTCACAAAGTCGTACCCCCGGCTTGTAATCCTCCGCGCTTACTTGCGATGAAAATCGCTGTGATTGGACATTTTCGTGTTCTAACATGTAATCTGACGTCACATCGAAATTTCAGAAGAAAAAAATTCAAGTCCCAAACGTAAACACACTGACGTCACTGGTTATGAATAAAGTAAAAGCATTAAGAAATCAATTCGTTCCTTAGATTAATTACTTTTAAAATCACTAGATGGCGCCATAAGTCATTTTGAAAAAGCATTTATTAAAACCCCTATGCAATTATTCAAACCATTTTCTAAAAATAACCCATTCCTAATACTAAGAAAAAATACAAGTCCAAAAGAAAGAGAAATAAACACTACATTAATTCACCATCTTAAGTTAACTCTCTTACAGCCTAACGGATAGCGCACTTGACCTCGGATCCCATGGTCCCGGGTTCGAATCCACGAAATTGCTTTTTAATTAAAAATAATAGGGTTTCGAATATCTCCACCAGATGGCACTACGCGAGTGATTCGTCACCATGGCAACGAAACGACGCCATCTTGAAACAACTCAACGCCTGCACGATGACAAAAAAAAATTCCAAGTCCAAAATGTAAACAAACAATACGTCACGTCATTCGGACACGCCCACTTCAGGTCACGTGGTGTGACGTCACTTGGCACCGCCCACTTCCGGTCACGTGGTATGATGTCACTTGACACCACCCACTTCCGGTCACGTGGTGTGACGTCACTTCCGTCCCGTATAGGCACCCGTATACTACTCACATCGAAGTTGGGTTCAGAAATTTGATCCTCAAAATTTAAAGTTACGACATTAGCGGGTAATGAATTTATAGAAATATAAGAATCTAAGTGTGATAGCGACAGTCCCTCGATATTTGGGTCAGGAAGCCGCCGCTTCCAAATTTTAAATTTAAGATATAGGGCAGAGACAGTCACATGGAGCGGTGGAATACCTGTAATAATGTAAAGGGAATCAGAAGGGGTGGTTCTATATGCTCGAGACATTCTCAACAAAAATGGTCTCAATTGAATTAAGTTTTGCTTTTTGTGCTTTAGTAAGAGAACCACCCCAAATGCCGGCTCCATAAGTTAAGATCTTTTCGGTAACTGATAAGTACCAGTACCGCTGGAGTCGGCCATCGACTCCCCATCCTCCCCTTGCAACTTTGGAGAGGGAATTGCCGATGGAAAGGCATCTCTCCGCTAGGGTGGCGATATGCTCGCTCCGTGTTAGACCGTTATCTGTTATTAACCCGAGATATTTTAAATGAGGTGTAACTGCAATGGTGTTATTATTAATTCTAAAAATTGGGTTACGTTTTAATTTCGATTGCTTTGAAAATACGATGGACCGACATTTATCGGTGGATAATTCTAATTTTAGTTCCTTTAATGCAGAATAAATATTGTTTAAGGTAGAATTTAGATTATTTTCGAGTTCCCTCCGCGTGGCTCCTGACGTTATAACCGCCAGGTCGTCTGCAAAGGCTTGTACATGACTAAAGCTGTATAACAAATCCAAAATCCTGTTGAAATAAATATTCCACAGAGTTGGTGCAATTACCGAACCCTGGGGACAACCTTTGTTAATAATACGAATTAATTTTGTATTTTGAAAAGAGTAGAAAATCGAACGAGAACGAAGATAAAACTTAATAAAATTTAGAATAAAGGCTGGAGCATTATAAGAGTTAAGTGTATCCACCAATACCAACAGTCCATCGTATCAAATGCGGCTTTTATGTCTAAGGTTGTTAAAGAACAATGACTGATTCCACGGTGAGATTTAATCTTGTTGACCGCTGTTTGAATGGCCTCCTCACGAGTGTTGTTCTCTAAAACCGAACTGAAGCGGATGCAATATATGTTTAGTTAAGAGCCAGAAGTTCAATTTTTTAATAAAAACTCTCTCAATAATTTTTCGTAGGGTTGGCAACAAACAAATTGGGCGGTAGGAGCCGCAGGAGGAGGGGTCCCTACCCTGTTTTACCAGGAAGCGGACTTCCCCGCTCCTGAGGCACCTTGGGAAGTAAGCGAAACGAAAGATGGAATTTATAGATTGAATTAACAGTTTAGCCTGAAATTTATATATGTTTCCAGATTTTGTAATCCACAAGATCGGGCCCCGGGGCTTTGTCATCTTTCAGATTTGTGAGTACTGATGCCAGGTCCTCCCCGACATCAGCCTCATCCGGGAATACTTGCGAAACAGTGTTATGAAACGTGAATTTACTAGGAGACAGGGAAGAAATGGTTCATCAAAATATTAGCCTTATCAAGTTGATTTAGATGAGGGCGGGAAGGGTCAAAAATATTGATTGCCGAATTATTAGTATTCTTAGCGAATGCAGTTTTGAACACATTTCCATATTTTTGAGAGGACTTGGAACAATAATTTCTCCAAGCTGATCTCTTTGCCTCGTTCATTGATTTTTTGTATGAGGCTCTTCCTTGCTTATAAGCGGCTTCTGCTGCCAGAAGCTCGTTGGACTTATCACTGGAATTCGATTCAAGATGTATTATATATTTTTTGTAGAGAGCAGTCACCCGGTTACGTGCTGAGGCCAAGTCTTGGCTCCACCAAATAATTCTTAATTTATTTTTAACTTTAGTTTTTTTAATGGATTTTACGGCAATGTTAGTGACAGTAGAGGTTAATTTTTGGAAAAAACTTTCAATTTTAGAGGTGGAGTCAAGGTTAGTAGTTAAGTTGAGTAAGTTTGGAACAGCTTTTTTGAATAAGGAAGGGAATTTTCCCAGTCCATATTTGGTCCTGAGAAAAAACCTTTGGGTTATTGTAACATTAGCGTTAATGCCCACAGTCACATACCGATGATCACTACAGGATTCAGTAATTAAAACATTCCAGTCGGTGGTAAATTCCTGCAATTCACGCGAAATAAGGGATAGATCGGGCCAACCCCTGCCCGAATGAGAAACAAAAGTCGGCCCCTTTTTTTCAGCCAGTTTGCCGTGCGTGAACTACGTGCCAGTCTATTGCTTCCTTTGTCCGTTGAAAGATTACAGTTGATAACTTTAAGTTTAGAGTTTGGTGATTGAGAGCTACGCGTTAAGAGTTTGAAATGGGCCCGAAAAGAAATTGTGTGTTTACAGAAAAACTTCAAAATGACTACAAATTTCTAAAATTGTGTGAAAACAGCACTGGAAATGTACGGTACCTGATATGTCAATCAGTTTTCATTGGAATACAAGGGACGACTTGACATTGAAGAACATTTAAGAAGTGGTAAACATAAAAAAGCGGTAAGTGCAGTTTCATCTTCAAACATTACTAATTATTTTAAAACAGGGTTGAAGGAGACAGTGAGTTACAATGTGCTGCAAAAGAGGCAAATTTTCCTATCATACTGCTAAACACGAATTGTGTTTTAAAACAAGTGATTGCACTTCAAAACTATTAAAAATTGTTTGAGCCAGAATTTTCAGCAGCTCGTACAAAAACAGAGGCCATAATTGTCAATGTAATCTCTCCGTACGTATTTCAGGAAATATTGAATGATCTGAAGGACGTTAATTATGTAACAATCACCATTGATTGTTCCAACAAAAAAGACGTGAAATTGACTCCTATTGTTAGGTATTTTACTTTAAGTGATGGAGTTAACGTAAAACTACGAGGTGCCAGGTGAAACAAGTGACATTTTGCTTGATAACGTTTTAAAGTACTCGTACATCCAGATTTTTGAGTTTGATGCCTCCTCTAAAAAGGATTCTCTCAGTTCAGTCCACTGAAACTCTTTGCAATCAAATGAGTGCAACCCAAAACTGTTGACATATTTTTTCAGCAATCCAGTTAATGAACTCTTCCTGATTTTGTTCATGGAACACTCCAGATGTTCCAAAAAACGATTTTAAAAGTAGAACAGGATGACATCAGTGCTTCAGAGGCGTCGCAAGGCTACCTAGAATTGATAAAAAGTTGGAGGAGAAGAAGACAGGTTTTTACCGTTTGGAGCTAGACAACTGCTTATCAAACTTAATTCTAAAGGAGCGGTCAAAGAGGATAAGTTTTTGAGAGTGTATTAGAATTTTATGAAGCTGGAATCAAGTACACTGCTGGCCACCGTAAATGCAACACCCTGAAGGAAGCATGCAAATAATATGAAATTTACAACATGCATTAGCGGAGGTGAGATATGCAAATGATTAGAATTTCAGCGCAGACGCACATCACGCGCGTCTGTGTCGCCACTTCAAAGCGCTATTTAAGGCTTGGAGATTTCGACGATTTCAAGTACGGCAATTGTGTTTTTCTTGTGGTTTTTTCAAAAAAACGATCAATTATGCCTCGTAGAAAACAGCGATCATCTTTTGATCAAGTATCCGAGTTCGACAGAGGAAG
Organism: Meta bourneti; assembly: GCA_933210815.1. NCBI lineage: Eukaryota > Metazoa > Arthropoda > Arachnida > Araneae > Tetragnathidae > Meta > Meta bourneti. The sequence continues at coordinate 84,389,633 of OW119923.1, read as the reverse complement.
GATAGTGGCCTACCGAGATTGTGGATTATCTTTCAGGGAAATCGGTAGTCGTGTTGGACGAAACCAAACAACTGTAATGCGGATATGTGATCGTTGGATGCAGGAGGGTACGACGGACCGACGTGTTCGATCGCATCCACCTCAGTGCACCACTTCACGTGATGACAGGCATATTGTGCGTATGGCAGTGACGGATCGCTCAGCCACATCACGAACCATAGCACAGCACATTCAGTCTGTACCGCATCATCCAGTGTCTGCGCGTACCCATTCGACGCCGTTTACAGCAGAGTGGTCTGTCCGCAAGACGTCCATTGCTTCGTCTACCCTTGACGCAGAACCACAGACGTTTCCGCCGCCAATGGTGCGATGAAAGAAGGATGTGGACGGCAGAATGGAATGAAATTGTCTTTACTGACGAGTCACGCTTCTGTCTGCAACACCACGATGGTCGGATTCGAGTCTGGAGACACCGTGGAGAGAGGATGCTGAACTGCTGCGTTATGCACCACCACACTGGTCCTGCACCGGGTATTATGGTATGGGGCGGTATTGGATATCACTCTCGCACTCCTCTAGTACGCATTGCCGGTACTTTAAACAGCCAGCGCTACATCTCCGAGGTGTTGGAGCCAGTTGTCCTTCCTTACCTTCAGGGCTTGCCCACAGCCATATTTCAACAGGATAATGCGCGACCACACGTGGCACGCATTGTCCAAGGGTTCTTCGTCAATCGCCAGATTGAATTACTTCCCTGGCCAGCTCGCTCTCCGGATCTTTCGCCGATAGAAAACATGTGGTCCATGGTTGCTCAACGATTGACCCAGAATACATCCCCAGCTGCCACACAGGATCAACTTTGGCAACGTGTGGAAGCTGCTTGGTCTGCTGTACCCCAAGAACACATCCAAAGTCTCTTTGAATCAATGCCGAGGCGTGTGGCAGCGGTGATCTCCAACAATGGCGGCTACTCTGGCTACTGATTTTGGCAGGAACCACACTCCACAGAAGTCTATAAATTTAATCATTTAATACTTGGTCAACATGTTATCTACAAAATAAATTTTGTTGTGATATCTCTTGTCTTTCTTGGTGTTGCAATTTGGGTGGCCAGCAGTGTATTTGAAGCTGAAGCTATGGGAGTCTAGTTTCGACAAAGCAGACACATTTTCATGGTTGACCTTGAAAAGTGAAGTGACTTGGTCAGAACTTGAAGAGTGTACAATGGTTGTAAAGAGTATAGTGCCTGATTCAATCAATATGGACGAACTATTTGATGTGCGTACATTACTCTGCAACATAATGAGTAGATTGAAACCCGAGTGGGAAGCCAGTCCTGAGGAAGAAAAGCTCAATACTCAAGAAAAGTGGAAGGAAGTGATTGAATCAGAATCAAAGGGTACCACTGACTTGAAGCACCTTTTCAAATTAGTGGAATTTGGGATGTGCCTACCAGGTACGTCAGCACCAGCAGAAAGGGTTTTTCAATTATGGGTAATGTATGGTCGGTTGAACGAGGAAGACTGTCCATTTCAGTTGTGAGGGAGTTGTTAAACATCAAAGTAAACACGCCAGGCTGTTTTGCGGTGACTTCCATGAAAAAAATCAAGCGTGATATGCTTCTCGGAAAAGTAATCTCATCTGAAAGTATAAAAATAGTAAAGTACAAGACGGAAGAACAGCAGAAGACGCAGGTACAAGTTCAAATTAAGTATAAGAACGTTTAAGAGTGTTACAAGTTGCCAAAACAATGAGTAGAATAAATATTCTGCAATGTAAATCAAACGTAATTAGAGTAAGTTGAGTTTTAGGTCTTGTTTGTTTAGGTAAAGTAAACAAAGAACAGCAGAGAAGTTTTCGAGAAGTTGATGTATTTAATTCACATAAAACTATTTGAATAAAAATATATTGTTCATCGAACTTGATTTTACTTCCACCCCCAAAAGTGTCCGGGACTCGGGCCGAGAATTTATGGTATCTTATCGTTAGTGGTTACGTTGTTGCCACGAAACGAGAATTTCCCATCCGAGCACACTGAATCCGTCTGTTCACGCGCATTCTCTGATAGCCGAAGGCTAGACTACTTGTGGCGTGTTACAAAGCGAGTGTCGACGTATCGTGCACATCTGAAACTGCTTATATTACATGTTACAATTAATTCCCTAGTCAGTTCGCGACTTCATAAGGCACGTGTATATTGTAGAGGCGTACATAAGGGTGCGATAGAGTACTAATGTCTAAAGGAGAGGCATTTTAAAAATATTTATTTAAAAGTTAAGTAGGTTTCCCTTGAACAAATACATTTTATAATTTTAAGTAGTATTTTGTCACACCAGTGCTGTTCGTATGAAGTGAGTGTTTTCATTGACTTCATCTTTAGAATAAAACGTTTAAGTCTATTTTGCTTTCATGAGGTCTTTTGCAATTGAATTACTATTCAGAAAAGTGAGAAGAGGCAAAGAATTAAAATTCTCTTAGAAATGTCTAATGAGCATTAAACAAGATAAAGAAGGGAGTCTTTCCTTACTTCCTTGAGACCAAAAGCTCTGCCTCTTGTTAGTTTTATGCATACTACTCTGTAAAAGACTAATTAAAAATTAATATTATTAACGGTAATTTATTAACAAATATATCTAAAAATTAATGTATTTTATCCCAATTGTTTAAATATTATACTTTATCATTTTAAATATGTCAATTTTGTTTTAGATAAAGTGTGGTATCAGCCTCAATTGGTCTAGATCCCCAAAAGTACCTTCGCCACTGATGTATTTATTGTATAATGCAATTGGTAAATGGCGTGAACTTACGTAACAATTCCATTTTAAGTTTATCGTGTCTCGGTGATTTTCTCAACCTGGTGCGCCCTAGGATGTTTCCTATTAAAAACTAAACTAGAAGCCAGGATCTTGTCTTGAGCGGTCTCATGTGTTCTAAACGTATGCTTATCTTTGCTAGGTTTATACTAGGTTTATACGTAGTATTTAAGAAAACTGGCCCCTCGTCAAATAGGCGACTAAAAGATTCGTCGCCAAACGGTATTTAGAAAAACCGTCATATTAGATGTACTTCCATTTATACGCAAGTGGAAGTACATATAGCAAACCTACTAGGGGCAACCACATTCCAAAAATATCTCCAATTGGCCATGGTACACTCACTGCCAAAAGTTAAGCACGGAGAGGAAAATGTTAATTTCGGGAAGCCAATCTGAATTTGAGAAACTGCATTTCGCTGCAGAGGTAGATGGAAGTATGCAAATATGTTCTGTAACAGCAGAACGCGAGGGTCGTAACAGGGTTACGACCCCCGTGGAAGATCGATATATTGTTGTTTTAGCCAAGCGGAATCGAAGAGCGACCTCCATACATGTGACATCTATTGGTAAGACGATATATGCCACTATTGTTCACCGAAGGCTACACATGAATGGACTATACGTCCGATGTTATAGAATGGACTATACGTCCGACGGATAGAGGAACGAGTTTGTTCCTCTATCCGTCCAATGCAGAGGGGCACGATTCAAGTGGTGTCGGCAACATGTAAATTGAACTGTCTGATTGGGCCAACGTTATGTTCACGGATAAGTCGAGATTTGCCCTGGAGCCAGATGACAAGCATGTAAGGGTCTGGAGAGAACAACGCACACGCAATCGGCCCCAGAACATCATCGAGCATCACGCATTCCGAGATGGAAGCATCATGGTGTGGGCAGGGATTTCGTTGGGATATCGCACCGACCTGCATATCGATAGACGGGGTTCTGTGATGGCTGTCCGGTATCGGGATGAAGTCCTAGAACCCACTGTGAGATTGTACGTTGCAACAGTTGGTCCTGCTTTCGTTTTAATGCATGATAATGCGCGTCTCCATCGAGCCAACATCGTCGATTAAGTGACCTGGAGTGTGAGGGATTGCGCGTATGGATTGGCCGGCGTACTCGCCCGATCTTAATCCAATTGAAAATCTTTGGGACGCCCTCGGCCGTGCTGTGTCTGCACGGTTCGTACCCTCAGTCACTCTCACAGAGTTGCAAACTGCTCTACAGGAGGAATGGCGATTACTTGATTCTGGGGTGGTTGATCACCTCATGGAAAGCATGGTCACACGCTGTAAACTTCGCATGAGGATGAGGGTTGGTCACATATCCTATTAATGTCGGTTTTGTTTGTTTTGGATTTAAACATCATTCTGTTAATGACTCCATCTTATAATTTAGGAAAATTCAATATTGTTTTCATCTTTGTATGTAATTCTTTGTTTTGTTTCATGCATAAACATATTTGCTACTTTCCTGCCGCATTTCGTGTCAATCAAAGCTGTACTTGTCTATTTTTTCGCATTTTACCGCTTCGTGCTTAACTTTTGGCAGTGAGTGCATCATATTGAGTCTAACTCGATAAGAAATCGAATTATCTGATATAGCAATTAGCTTCTGAATTTTAAGTGCCAATGTTCAGAATTTTGCTCCAAAATTTTATGTAGCATTCGATGAATTGTGAAGTGTAGAAAAGTTACAGAATTTATTTCACATGTTAAAAGAAAACTTTTTTTTACGACTAGACGTATGTGTTTCAATTTGACAAAGGCATTTTTTACCAAAATTTACAATATTCGCGTCATTCAGTCGGAGGTGAAATTAGTCTGTTTGAGCAATCTAAAGGTCGGTTACGTGAGGTGCATAGTTAGAAAACTATCAACGAATTTAAAAAAACTATTCCAAAAGTTGCAAGGGAAGAACAATCATATGATGAATGGGAAAAATATAAACATATTCTTGAATGGAATGTCTGATTTTTTCGTTTCCTTTCCATTAGTCTTCTTTTCTTTACCAGTCAGCATTAGCCCCAGATATTGTTCCCTATTATTCCTCCACTGGGCTTGAAAGAGAAAGAAAAAATAATCGAAACATTAAGGAGATAATTCTTCTATTTCCGTGCCATTAAGTTCGAGAAAATTGCGTGATCGAAATCTCTTACCAGTCGAGAAATTTTGAAATTGAGTTTCAAGGATCAGAAATGAATTCTATTCTATTACGATGACTTCTCCGTATTCTTAATATTTGTTTTTGTTAGCTTCCGACGTGATACTGATTTCGTGTTTCGGAAGCAATATCTTCTCATTCGCCTTGTTCCTGTTATAAGGGGGCAGATGAATTACTTATCTGTTTTAACTTCTGGATTATGCATTAAAGGGAATGCTGAACGCAAATTTAGATTTTAAGGGCAAGGGTTGAATACATTTTAATATTTGATCTGAGTTTAAAAAGAGTGTGTTACAACAAGGCCATCTTGTGGTTCTTGGGCTAAAGTGCTTTCGCAAGAAATTTTTATCTCGTCTCTAGTCTATCGTCCATCAATCTACGATCAGACCAATAGAGTTTTGAAGTGAAAAAATATGGCTTAAAAGCGCTATATAAAGTATTTTCTATTGTTAGGAATTTTAGTTGGTCACGTTCGCAAAGCTGATCTCATTACTTCAATACGGTGTAAGTGTCTTTGTAGGTAGTCATGCCCAGTAAGAAGTCGATAGCAAGCGACTCATACAGCTCTGGAAAGGAACCTGGGTTAGGAGCTTTATTCCTCAATAAAACATTCCAGTACTTTCCTGTAGACATCTATTTGTAGATTGAGAGTGTTATATAATATATCATATAAATCTCTTGATGTTACGTATAGATAAAGGGGATTTTAGGTTGGGCAACTGTGCTCTAACATTACCCAATTGGTTCGCCTGTTCATTGCTATATATATCATAGTGACTTGGAATCCATTGTAAGGGGGTGATAGTCATCTACACGTGGTGTCCCCTGTCCTCGCTAAGCGACTGACGATTTTGTCGCCATTTATGCCAGCCCAAAGAGAGAGCAAAGCTTTCGCAAGAATAAGTATGCAGTCAATAAAATAAAATCTTTAGAATTACTGATATTATAGGGATGAGGTGGACACAGGGAAACATTTAAGTAACAATCAATTAGATGTAATGAATTTAACAAAAAGCGCAGAATGGTATGTACTAGTGAAGTTGATTACAAGCTATTGTTTAGTTAGTCATAAGTTGACGTCGTCGTTTTCATTGTCCCATGGCAGATCGTCTTTCCGTGCTACTCTCTCCGTGCGTGTGATGTGTTTCTCTGCAAAGGAGGCCTTGATTATCCGAGGTGGCCTCGGTCCACAATACCTCGGATAATCAAGGTTCTACTATATTTCGCAAAATATATTTTGTTACGTAGTTTTAACGAATATAATTTGATTAAAATGAAGAAACACGAGTTCCTGATTTAGGTCTCCAGGATCCAATAAGGTCAAGAAGACTTGTGCTTTTGGTGATTGATCTGTTCGTATATTCTCCTCACGTTGGTAGGTAGGTAGTTAATTAACGTCGCACTGGAGCAACACAACGGGATATTGGCGACGGTCCGGGATAAATCCCGAAGGGAAAGATTCGAGGACAACACCGCGTAATTTTGAACCACGGTCAGATGACGAGGCACCACCTGAGCTGGAACCCCACCACGCCAACGTGAGGACATTTGAGGCCACGACAGATTTAACGTGCACCAGACCCCTTTGTACACGACGGTCTTCGGTTGGATTCGAACTCGCAACCCTCCGGTTGCTCATCCGTTACTCTTCCAACCGGCCCCCCCCACATTGCCGTGGCGTGGAAGTTTGGAGAGTGGGGTGCCAGCTCAAGTGTGACCTCGTCATCTGACCGCGGTTCAAAATTACGCGGTGTCGTCCTCGGATCTTTCCCTTCCGATCTGATCCTGGACCGTCTCCAATAGCCCATTGTGTTGCTCAAGTGCGAAGTTAATTAAAATACCTACCTGATCGTATATTCAGGTACAGTTCCGGCCTTTTTCTAGAATTTCTAGGATGATAAACACCTTAGGAACATTCCATTCCTTAACAAGTGGCTGGTAATTTTTTATACCTTTTCTAAAATTTCCCATCAATTAGATCAAATTAAAGCATCAAGACAATCCGGTTACTTTGGAAAGGGTGGCATAATGGAAGTTACTTTCTCATCATGGCATACCTTCACACAATTTTAGAAAAATTCCTTTTAGAGCTCCGCTAAGTTCACACAAATAATGTTTAGTTATTAACATCTTCATTATCCAATCCCGAAACGACCCTTTTTTCTTTCTAAATTAACTTTTTATAGTTCATTCTTTTTACCTTTCAGTTCCTTCAAGGATCCATTTGCTAATTGATTTCGTCTTTACTTATTATAAATGTAGTATTTGACAATTTAACTTAAATTCGTTTGAAACCTACGAACTAGAAACCGCTCATTGCATTTGTTTTGTACAAGCTCATTGCATCAGTCAGTTCCTTATGACATACCGATGGGAACCAGGTTTTGTCAATCGCCATATCAGAGCTTGCCGTCATCATTCACACTGAGGGATCGAAGACAAAACACGTCCTGATATTTTTGTGAGATCCAGGAATTTTCGATCAGAAGAAATGTTTAAATGAAAAAAAAAATATGTGGAACGCAACGCGCATATTTCCAATGTTTGCCTGGTACTTACTTATTGCTGTTCTCGGGAATGCAACCAATTGCGCCGTTGCGTACCAATTCGTATATGTGACTAGCACAAATTACTATGTGTCTAACGATATATAGAGAGCATATCGTTAATATCGAATTCTTGGAGTGGTAGACAAAAAAATTTTAATCGCATTCAGTTTCGACATTATAATTTGCAGCATCTAATCTCGTCTAGGTAAACCAAAATGTACTGCCTTGTTTCCTGGTTTTATTTCCATTGTTTGTTCGTAGAACGGAACTCGAAGACAGAAATGTTTTCAATTCATCTTGTTTGTTCTCTCACTAGATGGCGGTACTAATCAATTTGAAAATCATTTATCCGTTTGGGTTCATTCTAACGGAAAATCAGTGGGATTTCCGCTTTTGGAGTTTCTCTAGTGTATTTGTGTGCTTGAAGAACGTTGGTTATTTCACGAAACTGTATACTCTGTGTAAAAGGAATGGGAAATACTATAATAGAATGCCTGTAGTTACTGCAGTTTAAAATAGTATTATAATTATGAATTTATTGAAAGGCTTGGAAGACAACATTGCTTACAATTCTTTTTAAACAAATTTGAATTTAAATCAAAAGTATCAATTCAAGTCATTGTTTATAATTGTAGAATAATTAAAAATGGCTCTTGGACTGTTTTTGTTAATTGGTAGAGGATGGCCAGATCTGTGGATTTGAGCTACACCTGAGTTTTCATTGCAACAAATGAGCGGAAAAATTGTGCTAATTTTGCCACAAATTTCTTTGAGTTCTAAAATTCCTAGTTCTCTTATTTTGGTGTTTCTGTAATACCATGAGCTGGCAAAAATAACCCATAGCACCTATAATTCATCTTGGGATTTTAGAGAAAAACAACGAAATGTAGGCAAAACTGAAGAAGAAATTGTCTTACAGAATAAATGAATTTTTCGGTGTAAAAAATCAGCATACATCCATATCCTTGCTATATTCACTTGGAAATCCAAGTAATCATCTGATGTCCTTGATTTAGTCTCATTCAATTCATAAAATCGTTCAGCGGTACCTTTTTTAACATTATACTATTTGTAATCTATATATAATTCATTATTTCAGAGTTGAAAACAATTTAGAAGAGGAACTAAAACAATTTAAGTTTAACTAAAATAAAAAAGAACGAGGAGAAAACATAAATTTAACAGCTCATGTGTTCTTAATATAAAAAGATTATAATTTGGAAATGTTTAATAGCAATATATAATTTGTCATTTAAAATAGCAAATATTAAAAATGCTTTCTTCTGACCTTACCTTTCAACAATAGGAGCTTTATTTATTTAGTCTGCGCTATAGATTTTTGGTAAAAGCTTAGCAGCATAATAAGCGGAACCTGGTGTATCATGCAGCCCCTTTAATGTTGCACAAAACCCTGGTTGAAACACCCCGAACGAAATTCAAATACGCGTCGTCCCAAATCCCACATAGATATATTCAAATCCATCGAATCAACATTTAGGCCTACCAAATCGCTGATAGTAGCAGTTTTCACTGCTACAGAATCACCAATATCAGTTGCAGTCACCGATAGAGATTAACTGGTATCAGCTGACTAAGCACTCAATCACTGCTACCGAATCACAGATATTCTCAATCACTGCTACCGAATCACAGATATTCTCAATCACTGCTACCGAATCACAGATATTCTCAATCACTGCTACCAAATCACTTTTATTTTGACAATTCAGTAACAAATGATTGTCAAAATAAACTGTGATTCAAAAGTATCAGTGATGGAGTGGCAGTTCTATGATTCGCTTAACATCCGTACTGTGCCATTTTGAAACTAAATTTATGTAAAGAATAATATTTTCATTCGAAATTGAAGATTTATTTACTTTACCATGCATGTTCATTTTATTCAGTTGTATCCTGTTGTGTATTGCATTGTTCATTTGTGAAGCTAAATGCAGAATTACCTTGTGTTAGCTGGTTTTCAATGCTACCCAAAGGAATTTACTTTTTCGCGAGCAGAGGAAGCTTTTCGTTCAGTTGCTTATTTTATCAATTTCGTTCTTTAGTCTTTTGTGTCTTGGGGTATCCAGTTAGCAAGGGGGTTGCAGTTACAATTGGTGCTGTTAGGGAAGGCATTACAATGAGCTCTAGGCAGGAGTATCACACCAGTGGGATCTCCGGAAATACTAGAGTCCCCTTTCTTTTTTATCTCTCCCCTGTATTCTCTTCTTTTCTCTTCATCCTTATAACCGAAAATCTTTTGTAACTTTTATGTAAATTTTAATTATATTGCTAGAGCATTTTCAAATTCTGATGAACTTGCCTTGTCTGTGTTTAATTGAGATATTTTTAGATATCAAGGCATTAAAGCCCCTTCAAGCCCTTTATAGCCTCACTGAACATACCATCAATACCTTCGAAGGTTTGGTTTTCCTAGAACTTACTTCTAATTCTGCTTTGGGAATGCGCCGTTGGCGGGGAAAGAAGCTGATCTAAGGAAGAAATAAATAACATGAAAAATATAACTGATAAACTGACGTGGGTTGTACGATTCCGCGAGCTGCCGGACGACTAACACATTTTTGGCACACGAATTTTTTTATATATGTTCTGATGATTATAAAGCAGTTTTTGAATTATTCTTATTAAAAAATATGCATTTAAAAAATTTAAGCAGGATGTAAAGCTGAATATTTTTTGTATTTTTCTTGCCAGGGGTGACTGACGTCAATTTCCACAAACAATATCAACGTTTTTAAAAGGTAATTGACTTTACAAACTGGAAAACGTAAACTACTTTATTAAATATGACGTTTTACGTATAAGATATTTTTGGCTGTTTTAACACTTTTTCTCTCCATTTTTACAAAAAATAAATTAAAACACAATATTTTCTGCCTTAAAATGCTAATTCTAGTAAAAGTTAATTCCTTCACTTTGAGTTTATTATAGGGGCCGGATCAATCCAGGTGGTCTTCCCTTCATCAGTCAGTTCCTTATGACATACTGATGGTAACCAGGTTTTGTCAATCGCCATATCAGAGCTTGCCATCATCACTCACACTGAGGGATTGAAGACAAAACACGTGCTGATATTTTTGAGCAATTTCTGTTAGATCCAGGAATTTTCGACCAGAAGAAATTTTTAAATGAAAATATGTTGAAAGCAACGCGCATATTTCCAATGTTTGCCTGGTATTTACTTATTACTGCTCTCAGGATTGCAACCAATTGCGCCGTCGCGTTCCAATTCGTATGTGACGCACAATTTACTATGAGTGAACGATATACAATATATATAGCACATCGTTATTATCGAATTCTTGGAGTGGTAGATAAAATTTTTTAATCGCAGTCAGTTTCGACATAATAATTCGCAGCATCTAATCTCGTCTAGGTAAACCAAAATGTACTTCCTTGTTTCCTGGTTTGATTTCCATTGTTTGTTCGTACAATGGTGCTCGAAGACAAAAATGTTTTCATTCGATCTTGTTTGTTCCATCACTAGATGGCGGTACTAATCAATTTGAAATCATTTTTCCGTTTGGGTTTATTCTAACGCAAAATCAGTGTTTTCCGCTTTTGGAGTTTGTCTAGTGTATTTGTGTGCTTGAAAAACGTTGGTTGTTTCAGGAAACTGTATACTTTGTAATAGGAATGGGAAATACTATAATGGAATATCTGTGGTTAAGGTAGTTAAAAATAGTAATAGAATTAAGAATTTATTTAAAGGCTTGGAAGACTGCAAAGTAATAATGCTTTTTAAACAAATTTAATTTTAACACGTCGTGATATTTTTGAGCAATTTTTGTGAGATCCAGGAATTTTCGATCTGAAGAGATTTTAGGTTGATAAATTTTCAGAGGAATTTTTAAATTCTTCCCGAAGATTGAAATCCGTCAACCCATTATGTGTACTTTAAATCTGTTCATCATACAAATTGCACCCAATATTGTAAAACCGTTCTTTGGATGCGTGTTCCAAACTCAAGCACTCTTGACCTTGGTCAATACTTGAGAGGGTTAACACCAATCACGGTTAGTGTCGAAACCTTTTTTTCCCTCTAAAAATCTTTACCGAAAACCTTTTTTCCCTCTTCATGTTTGACCTCGAAAAGTGAAGTGACTTGGACAGAACTTGAAGAGTGTACAACGGCTGTAAAGAGTGTAGTGCTTGATTCAATCAATATGGACGAACTATTTGATGTGCGTATATTATTCTGCAACATAATGAGTAGATTGAAACCCGAGTGGGAAACCCGTCCTGAGGAAGAAAAGCTCAATACTCAAGAAAAGTGGAAGGAAGTGATTGAATCAGAGTCAAAGGGTACCACTGACTTGAAGCACCTTTTCAAATTAGTGGAATTTGGGATGTGCCTACCAGGTACGTCAGCACCAGCAGAAAGGGTTTTTCAATTATGGGTAATGTATGGTCGGTTGAACGAGGAAGACTGTCCATTTCAGTTGTGAGGGAGTTGTTAAACATCAAAGTAAACACGCCAGGCTGTTTTGCGGTGACTTCCATGAAAAAAATCAAGCGTGATATGCTTCTCGGAAAAGTAATCTCATCTGAAAGTATAAAAATAGTAAAGTACAAGACGGAAGAACAGCAGAAGACGCAGGTACAAGTTCAAATTAAGTATAAGAACGTTTAAGAGTGTTACAAGTTGCCAAAACAATGAGTAGAATAAATATTCTGCAATGTAAATCAAACGTAATTAGAGTAAGTTGAGTTTTAGGTCTTGTTTGTTTAGGTAAAGTAAACAAAGAACAGCAGAGAAGTTTTCGAGAAGTTGATGTATTTAATTCACATAAAACTATTTGAATAAAAATATATTGTTCATCGAACTTGCTTTTACTTTCACCCCCCAAAAGTGTCCGGGACTCGGGCCGAGAATTTATGGTAACCCGATCGTTAGTGGTACGTTGTTACCTCGAAACGAGAATTTCTTACCCGAGCACACTGAATCCGTCTGTTCACGCGCATGCTCTGATCGCCGAAGGCTAGACTGCTTGTGGCAGGAGTGCCCACAGGGGGATGGATCATGGCACAAGTTGCGCCATCAGAATTTTTTGTTGGGAATTTCTTCAGGGCGTTTTTTTGGAATTTTCAGGGTGGAAATTTTTCGGCCAAAAAATTATTTAATAAGTAACCTTTTTATTGTTATATATATTTTTTTCATAAGTAATTAGACTATCTTTGAATTTGCTTAAAAGACTACTGTTTCCTGCTATGACAACAATTTCACTGTAGGAAGTTATTCCAGAATTTTTTATTGAGCAACTCTTAGTTGGCAGCGCTGATAACTTGCCCATTAATAAACATCTGCCACCTTGAGGGTTTTCCGTCCATCACCGTTACGTCATGCGAATCGCTAGTAGTCCCATAGACAAGATAAAGTTAAGTCACCAGTTGAATGCAGGTAGCCGTCTAGCCGTGTACGTTTTGTGTAGTCTGTCTCGGAGAAGGAAAGGAACTTTAGTTCAGTGCTGTTCGATTCCTGAAAACGTCATTGAAGATTTAGAAATACAACCCTCTTCATCCAATATGACCCAAGGCGTCGATTTTGAAAACCTTGATGAAAATGAAAGTCAGGAAGAAGTTGATGAAACTGAATCAGGATACGGAGAGGTAGAATCATGTAGCAATCCATCTGCTAAAAGACCTTCAGTTTCCATTTAACAAGAGGAAACTAACAACTGAAGATTCTCCTGATGATAGATTGAAAACCCAAGAGATCCAGCATCATATACCAACATCAAACTGTCAGCTGAGGAAATAAATAAATCACTATATTTGGAAAATCAAGATTTGTCTTTTGTCACTTTTCCTTCAACAGGTGGAAGAAAATTCAGCCCATCATGGAAGGAAGTTTACCAAATAAAAGTGTAAAAGTTAGAAAATGGCTGGTATATAGCCAAGAAAAAGATGCCTTATTTTGCTTGCCATGTACTGTTTTTCCTCCCATGCGAATAGTCAATATAGGGAACAACTGGCTATAGAGGATGGGCAAAGCATAGGGGGGACCGGGATATTGTGTTCCATAAAAAATCTAAAGTCCACTTATCAGCACAAATTGCAAGGATCCAATGGATCTCTCAAAAGAGGATTGATTCACGTTTAGCTGAACAATCAGATCAGTTAGTCCATCCCAATCGAGAGGTGCTGTCTATTGTCATCGATTGTTGTTGATATTTAAGTGAAGAAATGCTTAGATTTCGTATAAAGGATATAGCAAAAGGAAAACTCATAGGTCTTTTTAGGCTATTGAGTAAATATAGTCCTGATGCTAGGGTATACCTCGAAAAAATTGATGAAGCTAGAACTGAAAAAGGGAAGCTGTGGTCTAATTTTTTGAGTTATCGAAACGTTTATGATGTAATTAACATAATGAGTGGCATCGTTGCTTCAAAAATCATAGATAGTATAAAAACGACTAACATTTATTCTTTTATTTTAGACTCAACTCAATACATCAGCAAAAAAGAATGTTCAGCATTAGTGGTTCGTTATATTGAGCATACTGACCCGCATGGTGCCCCAAAGGAAAATGTCAAACCTGAAGAGCGGCTCATTAAGGTTTTCATTAGTCGAGATACCACAGGCCAAAATCTTTTTAAAGAAATAATGAAATGCTTGAATTTACTTGGTTATGACCCAAGTGGAATTGTTGGTCAAAGTATGGATGGGGCTGGTAATATGAGATGAAAATTCAATAGTATAAAAGCGCTAATCCAGAGAGAATGTCCCAAAGCGCTCTATATATGGTGTTCTTAAATAGATTTGCGTTACTTGTGGAAAAATCTATGGATGCCCCCAAATGAAAAATCCATTTTCTCTTTTAGAGGAATTATGTCTTCATGTCAGGTCATACAAGGCCTGATATTTTTACTATAAACTTGAACAAGGGTCCAACCAAAATAAGGAGACTGAAAAGAGTGCAAACTACAAGATGGTCAAGCAGAAATGATGCACTGCAAACAGTTGTCACATGCTATGACACAATAAAGGAGACGTTGCATAGTTTGTCCATTGACAAAAAGCTGCTAATGACTCAAAGGCACTGGCAACTGGCCTGTGGAAACATGACCGATTTTGAAAACATTTAATCAATACATGTTGCCTCAGCTATTTTCAAAGTGTTGTCACCAATCACAATTGTTTTACAACCAAAAATAATTAATTATAGCAGTGTGTCAAAAATTCGGAGTGAATCGGAGTAGAGTAAAGTGAATGATTCAATTATTGCCTTTGCTGATGTGAATAATATTTCGCAACCCCACCGCAGAAGCAGAAAATGTAAGAGGTTTATAGATGAAATGGATATCGATGAAAGAATTGATGATCCTCTTTAGAGGATCAAAGTGGAAGTTTATTTTCAAGTACTAGATTCACTTATTAAACAACTCAATGACAGATTCTCTGACAGTTCTCTTTCTATAATCTCACAAATGGCAGTGCTTTCACATGAAGGAATTTTAAAAATTGCAAGAGAAAAAGAAAAGTAGGGATATAAATTCTTGCCTGATTCTTCATCAGTGAAAGACTTGTGGGTTTTATGATCTTGAAAGTGACCAAATAATAGAGGAACTAGAAACTTTTGCAAATGTGTATAAGGTTACTCACTCAGAAATTGACATTTCCGACCTTCTTTTAGAGAAAGAAAAGTAAAAATAGGACACCAGACAGGGAATCTGACGTTTTAGGAGGTGAAGGTGGAAATGAAGTTGAAGTCCGTAAAGGGTGGAGATGAGGAAGATGATTCAGATCATGATGAGATGCTTTTGTCTGTTGATCAGTGGGTAAAAAGGCTTTATTAGGCCTTACAGATGCCTGCAGTATATGTCAGCATTTCCACAACTCACCATGTTGTATCGTATCCTTTTATCGTTACCTGTCACAAGTTGCTCAGCAGAAATGACGATGAGCCGTTTAAAGATTGTAAAGGACAGATTAAGAAGCAGCTTAGGGAACGATTGATTGTCAAGCTTATTGATACTATCATCTGAGAATGACATTCTCAAGAAAATCACAAATGAAGAAATTATCGAAAAGTTTGCCATATCCAGTGCAGAGAAAAAAGCTTCTGCTAAAATCTTATAAATAGTACATAAATCCCTGGGCTTAAAGAATTTGTTTTCTAGTCATACTATAAATTTTTTCAACCTAGAGTGTTCGAATGTTTTCTCTTCCCTCCGCATAAGATAGCTATTTTTTGTCACTACTCTAAAACAATTTAGTTTTTAAGGTTTTATGAATATTTACGCAACTCATGTAAACATTACGATAATACTCTTATCATTAGTTTTTACACATTTAGTTCGTTTTTTTCAATATCTGATTATTGAATTATGGATCTTCATTGATGTGTTCCATTTTTTATATTCTACTCTTCCATTCACTCAATTTTACAGTTTTTTATGAAGATAAAAAATTTTCTAATACAAAAGGTCAAGGGGTAAAATATTTGTTTTATTCATTTAACATTCAGAATCTTTCAAAACAACTGTTTTTACTATATCATAGTTATTTTCATTTGCAAAGTGTAAGTAATATCATTGTTTATACATGAAATTGCTGTTATAAATATAAACTGTTCATTTTCCTAGCTGTTCTGGTTTTATTTATCTCTTAATTTTATTTATCTCTAACTGATTTACAAAATACGAAATGTAGAGCTTCGTGTGGATTCAGTTGGAAATTTGAGATTTCAATAAAGGTTATATATGGTTAACTGGATTTGAGGGGGATGGGCACCCCTGGCTTGTGGCGTGTTACAAAGCGAGTGTCGACGTATCGTGCACACCTGAAACTGCTTACATTACATGTTACAATTCCCTAGTCAGTACTCGACTTCATAAGGCACGTGTATATTGTAGAGACGTACATAAGGGTGCGATAGAGTACTAATGTCTAAAGGAGAGGCATTTCAAAAATATTTATTTAAAAGTTAAGTAGGTTCCCTTGAACAAATACATTTTATAATTCTAAGTAGTATTTTGTCACACCAGTGCTGTTCGTATGAAGTGAGTGTTTGCATTGACTTCATCTTTAGAATAAAACATTTAAAAGTCTATTTTGCTTTCATGTGGTCTTTTGCAATTGAATTACTATTCAGAAAAGTGAGAAGAGGCAAAGAATTAAAATTCTCTTAGAAATGCCTAGTGAGCATTAAACAAGATAGAAAGGGAGTCTTTTCTTACTTCCTTGAGACCATTAACAAAAGCTCTGCCTTTTGTTAGTTTTATTCATACTACTCTGTAAAAGACTAATTAAAAATTAATATTGTTAACGGTAATTTATTAACAAATATATCTATAAATTAATGTATTTTATCCCAATTGTTTAAATAATATACTTTATCATTTTAAATATGTCAATTTTGTTTTGGACAAAGTGTGGTATCAGCCTCAATTGGCCTTGATCCCCAAAAGTACCTTCGCCACTGATGTATTTATTGTATAGTGCAATTGGTAAATGGCGTTATGAACTTACGTAACAATTCCATTTTAAGTTTATCGTGTCTCGGTAATTTTCTGAACCTGGCGCGCCCTAGGATGTTTCCTATCAATAACTAAACTAGAAGCCAGGATCTTGTCTTGAGCGGTCTCATGTTTTTAAGTCATATGTTACGACTAAAAGTTTCGTCGCCAAACGGTATTTAGAAAAACCGTCACATTAGATGTACTTCCATTTACACGCAAGTGGAAGTACATATAGCAAACCTACTAGGAGCTACCACATTCCAAAAATATCTCCAATTGGCCATGGTACACTCACTGCCAAAAGTTAAGCAAAGAGAGGAAAATGTTAATTCCCGGAAGCCAATCTGAATTTGAGAGGCTGCATTTCGCTGCAGAGGTAGATGGAAGTATGCAAATATGTTCTGTAACAGCCAATTATGGTTTCGTGTCGAGAAATATGCAAAAAACGCAATCGTATAAGAAGCCAGTATTTGAAGGATTAGAGCAGTTTCATGTAAGTGTTGATAAAAGTGTTTAGAACTTTCGTACGATTAGTTTTTAAGACGGACGTGTTTCCAGAAGACGAATGGTAGATAGTGAGCACTGGCGTTCTATGGGACGCCTTGAAGCAGCACAATCAATCACAGATGTTGCTCTTTTCTTCGGCGTTCATCATTCCGTCATTTCACGATTATGGAAACAATTCCAAACAAGCTAAACAGTTGTCCGAAGACCTGTGGCCGGTGGCCCAAGGGTTACGACCCCCGCGGAAGATCGATATATTGCTGTTTTAGCCAAGCGGAATCGAAGAGCGACTTTCACATGTGTGACATCTATGGTTGCAGCATCCATTGGTAAGACGATATCTGCCACTACTGTTCGCCGAAAGCTACACATGAATGGACTGTACGCTCGGGTACCATGAGTTTGTGTTCCTCTATCCGTCCAATCCAGAGGGGCACGATTAAAGTGGTATCGGCAACATGTGAATTGGACTGTTTGATTGGGCCAACGTTATGTTCACGGATGAGTCGAGATTTGCCCTGGAGCCAAATGACAATTTTGTAAAGGTCTGAAGAGAACAAGGCACACGCAATCGGCCTCAGAACATCATCGAGCATCACGCATTCCGATGTGGAAGCATCATGGTGTGGGAAGGGATTTCGTTGGGATATCGCACCGACCTGCCTATCTATAGACGGGGTTCTGTGACGGCTGTCCGATATCTGGTTGAAGTCCTAGAACCCACTGTGAGATTGTACACTGCAGCAGTTGGTCCTTGTTTCGTTTGAATGGATGATAATGGGCATCCCCATCGAGCCAACATCGACGACCACCTAGAGAGTGAGGGGATTGCGCGTATGGATTGGCCGGCGTACTCGCCCGTCCTTAATTCCATTGAAAATTTTTGGGATGCCCTCGGCCGTGCTGTGTCTGCACGTTTCCCACCCCCAGTCACTCTCACAGAGTTGCAAACTGCTCTACAGGAGAAATGGCGATTACTTGACTCTGAAGTGGTTGATCATTCTCATGGAAAGCATGGTCACACGCTGTAAACTTTGTATGAGGATTTGGGGTGGACATATATCCTATTAATGTCAGTTTTGTTTGTTCTGGATTTAAACATCTTTTGGTTAGTGACTCCAATATGACTTCATCTTATAATTTATGAAAATTCAAAATTGTTTTCATCTTTGTATGTAATTCCTTGTTTTGTTTCATGCATAAATATATTTGCTACTTTCCTGCCGCATTTCGTGTCAATCAAAGCTGTACTTGTCTATTTTTTCGCATTTTACCGCTTCGTGCTTAACTTTTGGCCGTGAGTGTACCACATTGAGTCTAACTCGATAAGAAATCGAATTATCTGATATAGCAATTAGCTTCTGAATTTTAAGTGCCAATGTTCAGAATTTTGCTCCAAAATTTTATGTAGCATTCGATGAATTGTGAAGTGTAGAAAAGTTACAGAATTTATTTCACATGTTAAAAGAAAACTTTTTTTACGACTAGACGTATGTGTTTCAATTTGACAAAGGCATTTTTAACCAAAATTTACAATATTCGCGTCATTCAGTCGGAGGTGAAATTAGTCTGTTCGAGCAATCTAAAGGTCGGTTACGTGAGGTGCATAGTTAGAAAACTATCAACGAATTTAAAAAAAAACTATTCCAAAAGTTGCAAGGGAAGAATAAACAATCATATGATGAATGGGAAAAATATAAACAGATTCTTGAATGGAATGTCTGACTTTTTCGTTTCCTTTCCATTAGTCTTCTTTTCTTTACCAGTCAGCATTAGCCCCAGATATTGTTCCCTATTATTCCTCCACTGGGCTTGAAAGAGAAACAAAAAAATAATCGAAACATTAAGGAGATAATTCTTCTATTTCCGTGCCATTAAGTTCGAGAAAATTGCGTGATCGAAATCTCTTACCAGTCGAGAAATTTTGAAATTGAGTTTCAAGGATCAGAAATGTTTCTATTCTATTACGATGACTTCTCCGTATTCTTAATATTTGTTTTTGTTAGCTTCCGACGTGATACTGATTTCGTGTTTCGGAAGCAATATCTTCTCATTCGCCTTGTTCCTGTTATAAGGGGGCAGATGAATTACTTATCTGTTTTAACTTCTGGATTATGCATTAAAGGGAATGCTGAACGCAAATTTAGATTTTAAGGGCAAGGGTTGAATACATTTTAATATTTGATCTGAGTTTAAAAAGAGTGTGTTACAACAAGGCCATCTTGTGGTTCTTGGGCTAAAGTGCTTTCGCAAGAAATTTTTATCTCGTCTCTAGTCTATCGTCCATCAATCTACGATCAGACCAATAGAGTTTTGAAGTGAAAAAATATGGCTTAAAAGCGCTATATAAAGTATTTTCTATTGTTAGGAATTTTAGTTGGTCACGTTCGCAAAGCTGATCTCATTACTTCAATACGGTGTAAGTGTCTTTGTAGGTAGTCATGCCCAGTAAGAAGTCGATAGCAAGCGACTCATACAGCTCTGGAAAGGAACCTGGGTTAGGAGCTTTATTCCTCAATAAAACATTCCAGTACTTTCCTGTAGACATCTATTTGTAGATTGAGAGTGTTATATAATATATCATATAAATCTCTTGATGTTACGTATAGATAAAGGGGATTTTAGGTTGGGCAACTGTGCTCTAACATTACCCAATTGGTTCGCCTGTTCATTGCTATATATATCATAGTGACTTGGAATCCATTGTAAGGGGGTGATAGTCATCTACACGTGGTGTCCCCTGTCCTCGCTAAGCGACTGACGATTTTGTCGCCATTTATGCCAGCCCAAAGAGAGAGCAAAGCTTTCGCAAGAATAAGTATGCAGTCAATAAAATAAAATCTTTAGAATTACTGATATTATAGGGATGAGGTGGACACAGGGAAACATTTAAGTAACAATCAATTAGATGTAATGAATTTAACAAAAAGCGCAGAATGGTATGTACTAGTGAAGTTGATTACAAGCTATTGTTTAGTTAGTCATAAGTTGACGTCGTCGTTTTCATTGTCCCATGGCAGATCGTCTTTCCGTGCTACTCTCTCCGTGCGTGTGATGTGTTTCTCTGCAAAGGAGGCCTTGATTATCCGAGGTGGCCTCGGTCCACAATACCTCGGATAATCAAGGTTCTACTATATTTCGCAAAATATATTTTGTTACGTAGTTTTAACGAATATAATTTGATTAAAATGAAGAAACACGAGTTCCTGATTTAGGTCTCCAGGATCCAATAAGGTCAAGAAGACTTGTGCTTTTGGTGATTGATCTGTTCGTATATTCTCCTCACGTTGGTAGGTAGGTAGTTAATTAACGTCGCACTGGAGCAACACAACGGGATATTGGCGACGGTCCGGGATAAATCCCGAAGGGAAAGATTCGAGGACAACACCGCGTAATTTTGAACCACGGTCAGATGACGAGGCACCACCTGAGCTGGAACCCCACCACGCCAACGTGAGGACATTTGAGGCCACGACAGATTTAACGTGCACCAGACCCCTTTGTACACGACGGTCTTCGGTTGGATTCGAACTCGCAACCCTCCGGTTGCTCATCCGTTACTCTTCCAACCGGCCCCCCCCCCACATTGCCGTGGCGTGGAAGTTTGGAGAGTGGGGTGCCAGCTCAAGTGTGACCTCGTCATCTGACCGCGGTTCAAAATTACGCGGTGTCGTCCTCGGATCTTTCCCTTCCGATCTGATCCTGGACCGTCTCCAATAGCCCATTGTGTTGCTCAAGTGCGAAGTTAATTAAAATACCTACCTGATCGTATATTCAGGTACAGTTCCGGCCTTTTTCTAGAATTTCTAGGATGATAAACACCTTAGGAACATTCCATTCCTTAACAAGTGGCTGGTAATTTTTTATACCTTTTCTAAAATTTCCCATCAATTAGATCAAATTAAAGCATCAAGACAATCCGGTTACTTTGGAAAGGGTGGCATAATGGAAGTTACTTTCTCATCATGGCATACCTTCACACAATTTTAGAAAAATTCCTTTTAGAGCTCCGCTAAGTTCACACAAATAATGTTTAGTTATTAACATCTTCATTATCCAATCCCGAAACGACCCTTTTTTCTTTCTAAATTAACTTTTTATAGTTCATTCTTTTTACCTTTCAGTTCCTTCAAGGATCCATTTGCTAATTGATTTCGTCTTTACTTATTATGAATGTAGTATTTGACAATTTAACTTAAATTCGTTTGAAACCTACGAACTAGAAACCGCTCATTGCATTTGTTTTGTACAAGCTCATTGCATCAGTCAGTTCCTTATGACATACCGATGGGAACCAGGTTTTGTCAATCGCCATATCATAGCTTGCCGTCATCATTCACACTGAGGGATCGAAGACAAAACACGTCCTGATATTTTTGTGAGATCCAGGAATTTTCGATCAGAAGAAATGTTTAAATGAAAAAAAAAATATGTGGAACGCAACGCGCATATTTCCAATGTTTGCCTGGTACTTACTTATTGCTGTTCTCGGGAATGCAACCAATTGCGCCGTTGCGTACCAATTCGTATATGTGACTAGCACAAATTACTATGTGTCTAACGATATATAGAGAGCATATCGTTAATATCGAATTCTTGGAGTGGTAGACAAAAAAATTTTAATCGCATTCAGTTTCGACATTATAATTTGCAGCATCTAATCTCGTCTAGGTAAACCAAAATGTACTGCCTTGTTTCCTGGTTTTATTTCCATTGTTTGTTCGTAGAACGGAACTCGAAGACAGAAATGTTTTCAATTCATCTTGTTTGTTCTCTCACTAGATGGCGGTACTAATCAATTTGAAAATCATTTATCCGTTTGGGTTCATTCTAACGGAAAATCAGTGGGATTTCCGCTTTTGGAGTTTCTCTAGTGTATTTGTGTGCTTGAAGAACGTTGGTTATTTCACGAAACTGTATACTCTGTGTAAAAGGAATGGGAAATACTATAATAGAATGCCTGTAGTTACTGCAGTTTAAAATAGTATTATAATTATGAATTTATTGAAAGGCTTGGAAGACAACATTGCTTACAATTCTTTTTAAACAAATTTGAATTTAAATCAAAAGTATCAATTCAAGTCATTGTTTATAATTGTAGAATAATTAAAAATGGCTCTTGGACTGTTTTTGTTAATTGGTAGAGGATGGCCAGATCTGTGGATTTGAGCTACACCTGAGTTTTCATTGCAACAAATGAGCGGAAAAATTGTGCTAATTTTGCCACAAATTTCTTTGAGTTCTAAAATTCCTAGTTCTCTTATTTTGGTGTTTCTGTAATACCATGAGCTGGCAAAAATAACCCATAGCACCTATAATTCATCTTGGGATTTTAGAGAAAAACAACGAAATGTAGGCAAAACTGAAGAAGAAATTGTCTTACAGAATAAATGAATTTTTCGGTGTAAAAAATCAGCATACATCCATATCCTTGCTATATTCACTTGGAAATCCAAGTAATCATCTGATGTCCTTGATTTAGTCTCATTCAATTCATAAAATCGTTCAGCGGTACCTTTTTTAACATTATACTATTTGTAATCTATATATAATTCATTATTTCAGAGTTGAAAACAATTTAGAAGAGGAACTAAAACAATTTAAGTTTAACTAAAATAAAAAAGAACGAGGAGAAAACATAAATTTAACAGCTCATGTGTTCTTAATATAAAAAGATTATAATTTGGAAATGTTTAATAGCAATATATAATTTGTCATTTAAAATAGCAAATATTAAAAATGCTTTCTTCTGACCTTACCTTTCAACAATAGGAGCTTTATTTATTTAGTCTGCGCTATAGATTTTTGGTAAAAGCTTAGCAGCATAATAAGCGGAACCTGGTGTATCATGCAGCCCCTTTAATGTTGCACAAAACCCTGGTTGAAACACCCCGAACGAAATTCAAATACGCGTCGTCCCAAATCCCACATAGATATATTCAAATCCATCGAATCAACATTTAGGCCTACCAAATCGCTGATAGTAGCAGTTTTCACTGCTACAGAATCACCAATATCAGTTGCAGTCACCGATAGAGGTTAACTGGTATCAGCTGACTAAGCACTCAATCACTGCTACCGAATCACAGATATTCTCAATCACTGCTACCGAATCACAGATATTCTCAATCACTGCTACCGAATCACAGATATTCTCAATCACTGCTACCAAATCACTTTTATTTTGACAATTCAGTAACAAATGATTGTCAAAATAAACTGTGATTCAAAAGTATCAGTGATGGAGTGGCAGTTCTATGATTCGCTTAACATCCGTACTGTGCCATTTTGAAACTAAATTTATGTAAAGAATAATATTTTCATTCGAAATTGAAGATTTATTTACTTTACCATGCATGTTCATTTTATTCAGTTGTATCCTGTTGTGTATTGCATTGTTCATTTGTGAAGCTAAATGCAGAATTACCTTGTGTTAGCTGGTTTTCAATGCTACCCAAAGGAATTTACTTTTTCGCGAGCAGAGGAAGCTTTTCGTTCAGTTGCTTATTTTATCAATTTCGTTCTTTAGTCTTTTGTGTCTTGGGGTATCCAGTTAGCAAGGGGGTTGCAGTTACAATTGGTGCTGTTAGGGAAGGCATTACAATGAGCTCTAGGCAGGAGTATCACACCAGTGGGATCTCCGGAAATACTAGAGTCCCCTTTCTTTTTTATCTCTCCCCTGTATTCTCTTCTTTTCTCTTCATCCTTATAACCGAAAATCTTTTGTAACTTTTATGTAAATTTTAATTATATTGCTAGAGCATTTTCAAATTCTGATGAACTTGCCTTGTCTGTGTTTAATTGAGATATTTTTAGATATCAAGGCATTAAAGCCCCTTCAAGCCCTTTATAGCCTCACTGAACATACCATCAATACCTTCGAAGGTTTGGTTTTCCTAGAACTTACTTCTAATTCTGCTTTGGGAATGCGCCGTTGGCGGGGAAAGAAGCTGATCTAAGGAAGAAATAAATAACATGAAAAATATAACTGATAAACTGACGTGGGTTGTACGATTCCGCGAGCTGCCGGACGACTAACACATTTTTGGCACACGAATTTTTTTATATATGTTCTGATGATTATAAAGCAGTTTTTGAATTATTCTTATTAAAAAATATGCATTTAAAAAATTTAAGCAGGATGTAAAGCTGAATATTTTTTGTATTTTTCTTGCCAGGGGTGACTGACGTCAATTTCCACAAACAATATCAACGTTTTTAAAAGGTAATTGACTTTACAAACTGGAAAACGTAAACTACTTTATTAAATATGACGTTTTACGTATAAGATATTTTTGGCTGTTTTAACACTTTTTCTCTCCATTTTTACAAAAAATAAATTAAAACACAATATTTTCTGCCTTAAAATGCTAATTCTAGTAAAAGTTAATTCCTTCACTTTGAGTTTATTATAGGGGCCGGATCAATCCAGGTGGTCTTCCCTTCATCAGTCAGTTCCTTATGACATACTGATGGTAACCAGGTTTTGTCAATCGCCATATCAGAGCTTGCCATCATCACTCACACTGAGGGATTGAAGACAAAACACGTGCTGATATTTTTGAGCAATTTCTGTTAGATCCAGGAATTTTCGACCAGAAGAAATTTTTAAATGAAAATATGTTGAAAGCAACGCGCATATTTCCAATGTTTGCCTGGTATTTACTTATTACTGCTCTCAGGATTGCAACCAATTGCGCCGTCGCGTTCCAATTCGTATGTGACGCACAATTTACTATGAGTGAACGATATACAATATATATAGCACATCGTTATTATCGAATTCTTGGAGTGGTAGATAAAATTTTTTAATCGCAGTCAGTTTCGACATAATAATTCGCAGCATCTAATCTCGTCTAGGTAAACCAAAATGTACTTCCTTGTTTCCTGGTTTGATTTCCATTGTTTGTTCGTACAATGGTGCTCGAAGACAAAAATGTTTTCATTCGATCTTGTTTGTTCCATCACTAGATGGCGGTTCTAATCAATTTGAAATCATTTTTCCGTTTGGGTTTATTCTAACGCAAAATCAGTGTTTTCCGCTTTTGGAGTTTGTCTAGTGTATTTGTGTGCTTGAAAAACGTTGGTTGTTTCAGGAAACTGTATACTTTGTAATAGGAATGGGAAATACTATAATGGAATATCTGTGGTTAAGGTAGTTAAAAATAGTAATAGAATTAAGAATTTATTTAAAGGCTTGGAAGACTGCAAAGTAATAATGCTTTTTAAACAAATTTAATTTTAACACGTCGTGATATTTTTGAGCAATTTTTGTGAGATCCAGGAATTTTCGATCTGAAGAGATTTTAGGTTGATAAATTTTCAGAGGAATTTTTAAATTCTTCCCGAAGATTGAAATCCGTCAACCCATTATGTGTACTTTAAATCTGTTCATCATACAAATTGCACCCAATATTGTAAAACCGTTCTTTGGATGCGTGTTCCAAACTCAAGCACTCTTGACCTTGGTCAATACTTGAGAGGGTTAACACCAATCACGGTTAGTGTCGAAACCTTTTTTTCCCTCTAAAAATCTTTACCGAAAACCTTTTTTCCCTCTTCATGTTTGACCTCGAAAAGTGAAGTGACTTGGACAGAACTTGAAGAGTGTACAACGGCTGTAAAGAGTGTAGTGCTTGATTCAATCAATATGGACGAACTATTTGATGTGCGTATATTATTCTGCAACATAATGAGTAGATTGAAACCCGAGTGGGAAACCCGTCCTGAGGAAGAAAAGCTCAATACTCAAGAAAAGTGGAAGGAAGTGATTGAATCAGAGTCAAAGGGTACCACTGACTTGAAGCACCTTTTCAAATTAGTGGAATTTGGGATGTGCCTACCAGGTACGTCAGCACCAGCAGAAAGGGTTTTTCAATTATGGGTAATGTATGGTCGGTTGAACGAGGAAGACTGTCCATTTCAGTTGTGAGGGAGTTGTTAAACATCAAAGTAAACACGCCAGGCTGTTTTGCGGTGACTTCCATGAAAAAAATCAAGCGTGATATGCTTCTCGGAAAAGTAATCTCATCTGAAAGTATAAAAATAGTAAAGTACAAGACGGAAGAACAGCAGAAGACGCAGGTACAAGTTCAAATTAAGTATAAGAACGTTTAAGAGTGTTACAAGTTGCCAAAACAATGAGTAGAATAAATATTCTGCAATGTAAATCAAACGTAATTAGAGTAAGTTGAGTTTTAGGTCTTGTTTGTTTAGGTAAAGTAAACAAAGAACAGCAGAGAAGTTTTCGAGAAGTTGATGTATTTAATTCACATAAAACTATTTGAATAAAAATATATTGTTCATCGAACTTGCTTTTACTTTCACCCCCCAAAAGTGTCCGGGACTCGGGCCGAGAATTTATGGTAACCCGATCGTTAGTGGTACGTTGTTACCTCGAAACGAGAATTTCTTACCCGAGCACACTGAATCCGTCTGTTCACGCGCATGCTCTGATCGCCGAAGGCTAGACTGCTTGTGGCAGGAGTGCCCACAGGGGGATGGATCATGGCACAAGTTGCGCCATCAGAATTTTTTGTTGGGAATTTCTTCAGGGCGTTTTTTTGGAATTTTCAGGGTGGAAATTTTTCGGCCAAAAAATTATTTAATAAGTAACCTTTTTATTGTTATATATATTTTTTTCATAAGTAATTAGACTATCTTTGAATTTGCTTAAAAGACTACTGTTTCCTGCTATGACAACAATTTCACTGTAGGAAGTTATTCCAGAATTTTTTATTGAGCAACTCTTAGTTGGCAGCGCTGATAACTTGCCCATTAATAAACATCTGCCACCTTGAGGGTTTTCCGTCCATCACCGTTACGTCATGCGAATCGCTAGTAGTCCCATAGACAAGATAAAGTTAAGTCACCAGTTGAATGCAGGTAGCCGTCTAGCCGTGTACGTTTTGTGTAGTCTGTCTCGGAGAAGGAAAGGAACTTTAGTTCAGTGCTGTTCGATTCCTGAAAACGTCATTGAAGATTTAGAAATACAACCCTCTTCATCCAATATGACCCAAGGCGTCGATTTTGAAAACCTTGATGAAAATGAAAGTCAGGAAGAAGTTGATGAAACTGAATCAGGATACGGAGAGGTAGAATCATGTAGCAATCCATCTGCTAAAAGACCTTCAGTTTCCATTTAACAAGAGGAAACTAACAACTGAAGATTCTCCTGATGATAGATTGAAAACCCAAGAGATCCAGCATCATATACCAACATCAAACTGTCAGCTGAGGAAATAAATAAATCACTATATTTGGAAAATCAAGATTTGTCTTTTGTCACTTTTCCTTCAACAGGTGGAAGAAAATTCAGCCCATCATGGAAGGAAGTTTACCAAATAAAAGTGTAAAAGTTAGAAAATGGCTGGTATATAGCCAAGAAAAAGATGCCTTATTTTGCTTGCCATGTACTGTTTTTCCTCCCATGCGAATAGTCAATATAGGGAACAACTGGCTATAGAGGATGGGCAAAGCATAGGGGGGACCGGGATATTGTGTTCCATAAAAAATCTAAAGTCCACTTATCAGCACAAATTGCAAGGATCCAATGGATCTCTCAAAAGAGGATTGATTCACGTTTAGCTGAACAATCAGATCAGTTAGTCCATCCCAATCGAGAGGTGCTGTCTATTGTCATCGATTGTTGTTGATATTTAAGTGAAGAAATGCTTAGATTTCGTATAAAGGATATAGCAAAAGGAAAACTCATAGGTCTTTTTAGGCTATTGAGTAAATATAGTCCTGATGCTAGGGTATACCTCGAAAAAATTGATGAAGCTAGAACTGAAAAAGGGAAGCTGTGGTCTAATTTTTTGAGTTATCGAAACGTTTATGATGTAATTAACATAATGAGTGGCATCGTTGCTTCAAAAATCATAGATAGTATAAAAACGACTAACATTTATTCTTTTATTTTAGACTCAACTCAATACATCAGCAAAAAAGAATGTTCAGCATTAGTGGTTCGTTATATTGAGCATACTGACCCGCATGGTGCCCCAAAGGAAAATGTCAAACCTGAAGAGCGGCTCATTAAGGTTTTCATTAGTCGAGATACCACAGGCCAAAATCTTTTTAAAGAAATAATGAAATGCTTGAATTTACTTGGTTATGACCCAAGTGGAATTGTTGGTCAAAGTATGGATGGGGCTGGTAATATGAGATGAAAATTCAATAGTATAAAAGCGCTAATCCAGAGAGAATGTCCCAAAGCGCTCTATATATGGTGTTCTTAAATAGATTTGCGTTACTTGTGGAAAAATCTATGGATGCCCCCAAATGAAAAATCCATTTTCTCTTTTAGAGGAATTATGTCTTCATGTCAGGTCATACAAGGCCTGATATTTTTACTATAAACTTGAACAAGGGTCCAACCAAAATAAGGAGACTGAAAAGAGTGCAAACTACAAGATGGTCAAGCAGAAATGATGCACTGCAAACAGTTGTCACATGCTATGACACAATAAAGGAGACGTTGCATAGTTTGTCCATTGACAAAAAGCTGCTAATGACTCAAAGGCACTGGCAACTGGCCTGTGGAAACATGACCGATTTTGAAAACATTTAATCAATACATGTTGCCTCAGCTATTTTCAAAGTGTTGTCACCAATCACAATTGTTTTACAACCAAAAATAATTAATTATAGCAGTGTGTCAAAAATTCGGAGTGAATCGGAGTAGAGTAAAGTGAATGATTCAATTATTGCCTTTGCTGATGTGAATAATATTTCGCAACCCCACCGCAGAAGCAGAAAATGTAAGAGGTTTATAGATGAAATGGATATCGATGAAAGAATTGATGATTCTCTTTAGAGGATCAAAGTGGAAGTTTATTTTCAAGTACTAGATTCACTTATTAAACAACTCAATGACAGATTCTCTGACAGTTCTCTTTCTATAATCTCACAAATGGCAGTGCTTTCACATGAAGGAATTTTAAAAATTGCAAGAGAAAAAGAAAAGTAGGGATATAAATTCTTGCCTGATTCTTCATCAGTGAAAGACTTGTGGGTTTTACGATCTTGAAAGTGACCAAATAATAGAGGAACTAGAAACTTTTGCAAATGTGTATAAGGTTACTCACTCAGAAATTGACATTTCCGACCTTCTTTTAGAGAAAGAAAAGTAAAAATAGGACACCAGACAGGGAATCTGACGTTTTAGGAGGTGAAGGTGGAAATGAAGTTGAAGTCCGTAAAGGGTGGAGATGAGGAAGATGATTCAGATCATGATGAGATGCTTTTGTCTGTTGATCAGTGGGTAAAAAGGCTTTATTAGGCCTTACAGATGCCTGCAGTATATGTCAGCATTTCCACAACTCACCATGTTGTATCGTATCCTTTTATCGTTACCTGTCACAAGTTGCTCAGCAGAAATGACGATGAGCCGTTTAAAGATTGTAAAGGACAGATTAAGAAGCAGCTTAGGGAACGATTGATTGTCAAGCTTATTGATACTATCATCTGAGAATGACATTCTCAAGAAAATCACAAATGAAGAAATTATCGAAAAGTTTGCCATATCCAGTGCAGAGAAAAAAGCTTCTGCTAAAATCTTATAAATAGTACATAAATCCCTGGGCTTAAAGAATTTGTTTTCTAGTCATACTATAAATTTTTTCAACCTAGAGTGTTCGAATGTTTTCTCTTCCCTCCGCATAAGATAGCTATTTTTTGTCACTGCTCTAAAACAATTTAGTTTTTAAGGTTTTATGAATATTTACGCAACTCATGTAAACATTACGATAATACTCTTATCATTAGTTTTTACACATTTAGTTCGTTTTTTTCAATATCTGATTATTGAATTATGGATCTTCATTGATGTGTTCCATTTTTTATATTCTACTCTTCCATTCACTCAATTTTACAGTTTTTTATGAAGATAAAAAATTTTCTAATACAAAAGGTCAAGGGGTAAAATATTTGTTTTATTCATTTAACATTCAGAATCTTTCAAAACAACTGTTTTTACTATATCATAGTTATTTTCATTTGCAAAGTGTAAGTAATATCATTGTTTATACATGAAATTGCTGTTATAAATATAAACTGTTCATTTTCCTAGCTGTTCTGGTTTTATTTATCTCTTAATTTTATTTATCTCTAACTGATTTACAAAATACGAAATGTAGAGCTTCGTGTGGATTCAGTTGGAAATTTGAGATTTCAATAAAGGTTATATATGGTTAACTGGATTTGAGGGGGATGGGCACCCCTGGCTTGTGGCGTGTTACAAAGCGAGTGTCGACGTATCGTGCACACCTGAAACTGCTTACATTACATGTTACAATTCCCTAGTCAGTACTCGACTTCATAAGGCACGTGTATATTGTAGAGACGTACATAAGGGTGCGATAGAGTACTAATGTCTAAAGGAGAGGCATTTCAAAAATATTTATTTAAAAGTTAAGTAGGTTCCCTTGAACAAATACATTTTATAATTCTAAGTAGTATTTTGTCACACCAGTGCTGTTCGTATGAAGTGAGTGTTTGCATTGACTTCATCTTTAGAATAAAACATTTAAAAGTCTATTTTGCTTTCATGTGGTCTTTTGCAATTGAATTACTATTCAGAAAAGTGAGAAGAGGCAAAGAATTAAAATTCTCTTAGAAATGCCTAGTGAGCATTAAACAAGATAGAAAGGGAGTCTTTTCTTACTTCCTTGAGACCATTAACAAAAGCTCTGCCTTTTGTTAGTTTTATTCATACTACTCTGTAAAAGACTAATTAAAAATTAATATTGTTAACGGTAATTTATTAACAAATATATCTATAAATTAATGTATTTTATCCCAATTGTTTAAATAATATACTTTATCATTTTAAATATGTCAATTTTGTTTTGGACAAAGTGTGGTATCAGCCTCAATTGGCCTTGATCCCCAAAAGTACCTTCGCCACTGATGTATTTATTGTATAGTGCAATTGGTAAATGGCGTTATGAACTTACGTAACAATTCCATTTTAAGTTTATCGTGTCTCGGTAATTTTCTGAACCTGGCGCGCCCTAGGATGTTTCCTATCAATAACTAAACTAGAAGCCAGGATCTTGTCTTGAGCGGTCTCATGTTTTTAAGTCATATGTTACGACTAAAAGTTTCGTCGCCAAACGGTATTTAGAAAAACCGTCACATTAGATGTACTTCCATTTACACGCAAGTGGAAGTACATATAGCAAACCTACTAGGAGCTACCACATTCCAAAAATATCTCCAATTGGCCATGGTACACTCACTGCCAAAAGTTAAGCAAAGAGAGGAAAATGTTAATTCCCGGAAGCCAATCTGAATTTGAGAGGCTGCATTTCGCTGCAGAGGTAGATGGAAGTATGCAAATATGTTCTGTAACAGCCAATTATGGTTTCGTGTCGAGAAATATGCAAAAAACGCAATCGTATAAGAAGCCAGTATTTGAAGGATTAGAGCAGTTTCATGTAAGTGTTGATAAAAGTGTTTAGAACTTTCGTACGATTAGTTTTTAAGACGGACGTGTTTCCAGAAGACGAATGGTAGATAGTGAGCACTGGCGTTCTATGGGACGCCTTGAAGCAGCACAATCAATCACAGATGTTGCTCTTTTCTTCGGCGTTCATCATTCCGTCATTTCACGATTATGGAAACAATTCCAAACAAGCTAAACAGTTGTCCGAAGACCTGTGGCCGGTGGCCCAAGGGTTACGACCCCCGCGGAAGATCGATATATTGCTGTTTTAGCCAAGCGGAATCGAAGAGCGACTTTCACATGTGTGACATCTATGGTTGCAGCATCCATTGGTAAGACGATATCTGCCACTACTGTTCGCCGAAAGCTACACATGAATGGACTGTACGCTCGGGTACCATGAGTTTGTGTTCCTCTATCCGTCCAATCCAGAGGGGCACGATTAAAGTGGTATCGGCAACATGTGAATTGGACTGTTTGATTGGGCCAACGTTATGTTCACGGATGAGTCGAGATTTGCCCTGGAGCCAAATGACAATTTTGTAAAGGTCTGAAGAGAACAAGGCACACGCAATCGGCCTCAGAACATCATCGAGCATCACGCATTCCGATGTGGAAGCATCATGGTGTGGGAAGGGATTTCGTTGGGATATCGCACCGACCTGCCTATCTATAGACGGGGTTCTGTGACGGCTGTCCGATATCTGGTTGAAGTCCTAGAACCCACTGTGAGATTGTACACTGCAGCAGTTGGTCCTTGTTTCGTTTGAATGGATGATAATGGGCATCCCCATCGAGCCAACATCGACGACCACCTAGAGAGTGAGGGGATTGCGCGTATGGATTGGCCGGCGTACTCGCCCGTCCTTAATTCCATTGAAAATTTTTGGGATGCCCTCGGCCGTGCTGTGTCTGCACGTTTCCCACCCCCAGTCACTCTCACAGAGTTGCAAACTGCTCTACAGGAGAAATGGCGATTACTTGACTCTGAAGTGGTTGATCATTCTCATGGAAAGCATGGTCACACGCTGTAAACTTTGTATGAGGATTTGGGGTGGACATATATCCTATTAATGTCAGTTTTGTTTGTTCTGGATTTAAACATCTTTTGGTTAGTGACTCCAATATGACTTCATCTTATAATTTATGAAAATTCAAAATTGTTTTCATCTTTGTATGTAATTCCTTGTTTTGTTTCATGCATAAATATATTTGCTACTTTCCTGCCGCATTTCGTGTCAATCAAAGCTGTACTTGTCTATTTTTTCGCATTTTACCGCTTCGTGCTTAACTTTTGGCCGTGAGTGTACCACATTAAGTCTAACTCGATAAGAAATCGAATTATCTGATATAGCAATTAGCTTCTGAATTTTAAGTGCCAATGTTCAGAATTTTGCTCCAAAATTTTATGTAGCATTCGATGAATTGTGAAGTGTAGAAAAGTTACAGAATTTATTTCACATGTTAAAAGAAAACTTTTTTTACGACTAGACGTATGTGTTTCAATTTGACAAAGGCATTTTTAACCAAAATTTACAATATTCGCGTCATTCAGTCGGAGGTGAAATTAGTCTGTTCGAGCAATCTAAAGGTCGGTTACGTGAGGTGCATAGTTAGAAAACTATCAACGAATTTTAAAAAAAACTATTCCAAAAGTTGCAAGGGAAGAATAAACAATCATATGATGAATGGGAAAAATATAAACAGATTCTTGAATGGAATGTCTGACTTTTTCGTTTCCTTTCCATTAGTCTTCTTTTCTTTACCAGTCAGCATTAGCCCCAGATATTGTTCCCTATTATTCCTCCACTGGGCTTGAAAGAGAAACAAAAAAATAATCGAAACATTAAGGAGATAATTCTTCTATTTCCGTGCCATTAAGTTCGAGAAAATTGCGTGATCGAAATCTCTTACCAGTCGAGAAATTTTGAAATTGAGTTTCAAGGATCAGAAATGTTTCTATTCTATTACGATGACTTCTCCGTATTCTTAATATTTGTTTTTGTTAGCTTCCGACGTGATACTGATTTCGTGTTTCGGAAGCAATATCTTCTCATTCGCCTTGTTCCTGTTATAAGGGGGCAGATGAATTACTTATCTGTTTTAACTTCTGGATTATGCATTAAAGGGAATGCTGAACGCAAATTTAGATTTTAAGGGCAAGGGTTGAATACATTTTAATATTTGATCTGAGTTTAAAAAGAGTGTGTTACAACAAGGCCATCTTGTGGTTCTTGGGCTAAAGTGCTTTCGCAAGAAATTTTTATCTCGTCTCTAGTCTATCGTCCATCAATCTACGATCAGACCAATAGAGTTTTGAAGTGAAAAAATATGGCTTAAAAGCGCTATATAAAGTATTTTCTATTGTTAAGAATTTTAGTTGGTCACGTTCGCAAAGCTGATCTCATTACTTCAATACGGTGTAAGTGTCTTTGTAGGTAGTCATGCCCAGTAAGAAGTCGATAGCAAGCGACTCATACAGCTCTGGAAAGGAACCTGGGTTAGGAGCTTTATTCCTCAATAAAACATTCCAGTACTTTCCTGTAGACATCTATTTGTAGATTGAGAGTGTTATATAATATATCATATAAATCTCTTGATGTTACGTATAGATAAAGGGGATTTTAGGTTGGGCAACTGTGCTCTAACATTACCCAATTGGTTCGCCTGTTCATTGCTATATATATCATAGTGACTTGGAATCCATTGTAAGGGGGTGATAGTCATCTACACGTGGTGTCCCCTGTCCTCGCTAAGCGACTGACGATTTTGTCGCCATTTATGCCAGCCCAAAGAGAGAGCAAAGCTTTCGCAAGAATAAGTATGCAGTCAATAAAATAAAATCTTTAGAATTACTGATATTATAGGGATGAGGTGGACACAGGGAAACATTTAAGTAACAATCAATTAGATGTAATGAATTTAACAAAAAGCGCAGAATGGTATGTACTAGTGAAGTTGATTACAAGCTATTGTTTAGTTAGTCATAAGTTGACGTCGTCGTTTTCATTGTCCCATGGCAGATCGTCTTTCCGTGCTACTCTCTCCGTGCGTGTGATGTGTTTCTCTGCAAAGGAGGCCTTGATTATCCGAGGTGGCCTCGGTCCACAATACCTCGGATAATCAAGGTTCTACTATATTTCGCAAAATATATTTTGTTACGTAGTTTTAACGAATATAATTTGATTAAAATGAAGAAACACGAGTTCCTGATTTAGGTCTCCAGGATCCAATAAGGTCAAGAAGACTTGTGCTTTTGGTGATTGATCTGTTCGTATATTCTCCTCACGTTGGTAGGTAGGTAGTTAATTAACGTCGCACTGGAGCAACACAACGGGATATTGGCGACGGTCCGGGATAAATCCCGAAGGGAAAGATTCGAGGACAACACCGCGTAATTTTGAACCACGGTCAGATGACGAGGCACCACCTGAGCTGGAACCCCACCACGCCAACGTGAGGACATTTGAGGCCACGACAGATTTAACGTGCACCAGACCCCTTTGTACACGACGGTCTTCGGTTGGATTCGAACTCGCAACCCTCCGGTTGCTCATCCGTTACTCTTCCAACCGGCCCCCCCCCCCACATTGCCGTGGCGTGGAAGTTTGGAGAGTGGGGTGCCAGCTCAAGTGTGACCTCGTCATCTGACCGCGGTTCAAAATTACGCGGTGTCGTCCTCGGATCTTTCCCTTCCGATCTGATCCTGGACCGTCTCCAATAGCCCATTGTGTTGCTCAAGTGCGAAGTTAATTAAAATACCTACCTGATCGTATATTCAGGTACAGTTCCGGCCTTTTTCTAGAATTTCTAGGATGATAAACACCTTAGGAACATTCCATTCCTTAACAAGTGGCTGGTAATTTTTTATACCTTTTCTAAAATTTCCCATCAATTAGATCAAATTAAAGCATCAAGACAATCCGGTTACTTTGGAAAGGGTGGCATAATGGAAGTTACTTTCTCATCATGGCATACCTTCACACAATTTTAGAAAAATTCCTTTTAGAGCTCCGCTAAGTTCACACAAATAATGTTTAGTTATTAACATCTTCATTATCCAATCCCGAAACGACCCTTTTTTCTTTCTAAATTAACTTTTTATAGTTCATTCTTTTTACCTTTCAGTTCCTTCAAGGATCCATTTGCTAATTGATTTCGTCTTTACTTATTATAAATGTAGTATTTGACAATTTAACTTAAATTCGTTTGAAACCTACGAACTAGAAACCGCTCATTGCATTTGTTTTGTACAAGCTCATTGCATCAGTCAGTTCCTTATGACATACCGATGGGAACCAGGTTTTGTCAATCGCCATATCAGAGCTTGCCGTCATCATTCACACTGAGGGATCGAAGACAAAACACGTCCTGATATTTTTGTGAGATCCAGGAATTTTCGATCAGAAGAAATGTTTAAATGAAAAAAAAAATATGTGGAACGCAACGCGCATATTTCCAATGTTTGCCTGGTACTTACTTATTGCTGTTCTCGGGAATGCAACCAATTGCGCCGTTGCGTACCAATTCGTATATGTGACTAGCACAAATTACTATGTGTCTAACGATATATAGAGAGCATATCGTTAATATCGAATTCTTGGAGTGGTAGACAAAAAAATTTTAATCGCATTCAGTTTCGACATTATAATTTGCAGCATCTAATCTCGTCTAGGTAAACCAAAATGTACTGCCTTGTTTCCTGGTTTTATTTCCATTGTTTGTTCGTAGAACGGAACTCGAAGACAGAAATGTTTTCAATTCATCTTGTTTGTTCTCTCACTAGATGGCGGTACTAATCAATTTGAAAATCATTTATCCGTTTGGGTTCATTCTAACGGAAAATCAGTGGGATTTCCGCTTTTGGAGTTTCTCTAGTGTATTTGTGTGCTTGAAGAACGTTGGTTATTTCACGAAACTGTATACTCTGTGTAAAAGGAATGGGAAATACTATAATAGAATGCCTGTAGTTACTGCAGTTTAAAATAGTATTATAATTATGAATTTATTGAAAGGCTTGGAAGACAACATTGCTTACAATTCTTTTTAAACAAATTTGAATTTAAATCAAAAGTATCAATTCAAGTCATTGTTTATAATTGTAGAATAATTAAAAATGGCTCTTGGACTGTTTTTGTTAATTGGTAGAGGATGGCCAGATCTGTGGATTTGAGCTACACCTGAGTTTTCATTGCAACAAATGAGCGGAAAAATTGTGCTAATTTTGCCACAAATTTCTTTGAGTTCTAAAATTCCTAGTTCTCTTATTTTGGTGTTTCTGTAATACCATGAGCTGGCAAAAATAACCCATAGCACCTATAATTCATCTTGGGATTTTAGAGAAAAACAACGAAATGTAGGCAAAACTGAAGAAGAAATTGTCTTACAGAATAAATGAATTTTTCGGTGTAAAAAATCAGCATACATCCATATCCTTGCTATATTCACTTGGAAATCCAAGTAATCATCTGATGTCCTTGATTTAGTCTCATTCAATTCATAAAATCGTTCAGCGGTACCTTTTTTAACATTATACTATTTGTAATCTATATATAATTCATTATTTCAGAGTTGAAAACAATTTAGAAGAGGAACTAAAACAATTTAAGTTTAACTAAAATAAAAAAGAACGAGGAGAAAACATAAATTTAACAGCTCATGTGTTCTTAATATAAAAAGATTATAATTTGGAAATGTTTAATAGCAATATATAATTTGTCATTTAAAATAGCAAATATTAAAAATGCTTTCTTCTGACCTTACCTTTCAACAATAGGAGCTTTATTTATTTAGTCTGCGCTATAGATTTTTGGTAAAAGCTTAGCAGCATAATAAGCGGAACCTGGTGTATCATGCAGCCCCTTTAATGTTGCACAAAACCCTGGTTGAAACACCCCGAACGAAATTCAAATACGCGTCGTCCCAAATCCCACATAGATATATTCAAATCCATCGAATCAACATTTAGGCCTACCAAATCGCTGATAGTAGCAGTTTTCACTGCTACAGAATCACCAATATCAGTTGCAGTCACCGATAGAGGTTAACTGGTATCAGCTGACTAAGCACTCAATCACTGCTACCGAATCACAGATATTCTCAATCACTGCTACCGAATCACAGATATTCTCAATCACTGCTACCGAATCACAGATATTCTCAATCACTGCTACCAAATCACTTTTATTTTGACAATTCAGTAACAAATGATTGTCAAAATAAACTGTGATTCAAAAGTATCAGTGATGGAGTGGCAGTTCTATGATTCGCTTAACATCCGTACTGTGCCATTTTGAAACTAAATTTATGTAAAGAATAATATTTTCATTCGAAATTGAAGATTTATTTACTTTACCATGCATGTTCATTTTATTCAGTTGTATCCTGTTGTGTATTGCATTGTTCATTTGTGAAGCTAAATGCAGAATTACCTTGTGTTAGCTGGTTTTCAATGCTACCCAAAGGAATTTACTTTTTCGCGAGCAGAGGAAGCTTTTCGTTCAGTTGCTTATTTTATCAATTTCGTTCTTTAGTCTTTTGTGTCTTGGGGTATCCAGTTAGCAAGGGGGTTGCAGTTACAATTGGTGCTGTTAGGGAAGGCATTACAATGAGCTCTAGGCAGGAGTATCACACCAGTGGGATCTCCGGAAATACTAGAGTCCCCTTTCTTTTTTATCTCTCCCCTGTATTCTCTTCTTTTCTCTTCATCCTTATAACCGAAAATCTTTTGTAACTTTTATGTAAATTTTAATTATATTGCTAGAGCATTTTCAAATTCTGATGAACTTGCCTTGTCTGTGTTTAATTGAGATATTTTTAGATATCAAGGCATTAAAGCCCCTTCAAGCCCTTTATAGCCTCACTGAACATACCATCAATACCTTCGAAGGTTTGGTTTTCCTAGAACTTACTTCTAATTCTGCTTTGGGAATGCGCCGTTGGCGGGGAAAGAAGCTGATCTAAGGAAGAAATAAATAACATGAAAAATATAACTGATAAACTGACGTGGGTTGTACGATTCCGCGAGCTGCCGGACGACTAACACATTTTTGGCACACGAATTTTTTTATATATGTTCTGATGATTATAAAGCAGTTTTTGAATTATTCTTATTAAAAAATATGCATTTAAAAAATTTAAGCAGGATGTAAAGCTGAATATTTTTTGTATTTTTCTTGCCAGGGGTGACTGACGTCAATTTCCACAAACAATATCAACGTTTTTAAAAGGTAATTGACTTTACAAACTGGAAAACGTAAACTACTTTATTAAATATGACGTTTTACGTATAAGATATTTTTGGCTGTTTTAACACTTTTACTCTCCATTTTTACAAAAAATAAATTAAAACACAATATTTTCTGCCTTAAAATGCTAATTCTAGTAAAAGTTAATTCCTTCACTTTGAGTTTATTATAGGGGCCGGATCAATCCAGGTGGTCTTCCCTTCATCAGTCAGTTCCTTATGACATACTGATGGTAACCAGGTTTTGTCAATCGCCATATCAGAGCTTGCCATCATCACTCACACTGAGGGATTGAAGACAAAACACGTGCTGATATTTTTGAGCAATTTCTGTTAGATCCAGGAATTTTCGACCAGAAGAAATTTTTAAATGAAAATATGTTGAAAGCAACGCGCATATTTCCAATGTTTGCCTGGTATTTACTTATTACTGCTCTCAGGATTGCAACCAATTGCGCCGTCGCGTTCCAATTCGTATGTGACGCACAATTTACTATGAGTGAACGATATACAATATATATAGCACATCGTTATTATCGAATTCTTGGAGTGGTAGATAAAATTTTTTAATCGCAGTCAGTTTCGACATAATAATTCGCAGCATCTAATCTCGTCTAGGTAAACCAAAATGTACTTCCTTGTTTCCTGGTTTGATTTCCATTGTTTGTTCGTACAATGGTGCTCGAAGACAAAAATGTTTTCATTCGATCTTGTTTGTTCCATCACTAGATGGCGGTACTAATCAATTTGAAATCATTTTTCCGTTTGGGTTTATTCTAACGCAAAATCAGTGTTTTCCGCTTTTGGAGTTTGTCTAGTGTATTTGTGTGCTTGAAAAACGTTGGTTGTTTCAGGAAACTGTATACTTTGTAATAGGAATGGGAAATACTATAATGGAATATCTGTGGTTAAGGTAGTTAAAAATAGTAATAGAATTAAGAATTTATTTAAAGGCTTGGAAGACTGCAAAGTAATAATGCTTTTTAAACAAATTTAATTTTAACACGTCGTGATATTTTTGAGCAATTTTTGTGAGATCCAGGAATTTTCGATCTGAAGAGATTTTAGGTTGATAAATTTTCAGAGGAATTTTTAAATTCTTCCCGAAGATTGAAATCCGTCAACCCATTATGTGTACTTTAAATCTGTTCATCATACAAATTGCACCCAATATTGTAAAACCGTTCTTTGGATGCGTGTTCCAAACTCAAGCACTCTTGACCTTGGTCAATACTTGAGAGGGTTAACACCAATCACGGTTAGTGTCGAAACCTTTTTTTCCCTCTAAAAATCTTTACCGAAAACCTTTTTTCCCTCTTCATGTTTGACCTCGAAAAGTGAAGTGACTTGGACAGAACTTGAAGAGTGTACAACGGCTGTAAAGAGTGTAGTGCTTGATTCAATCAATATGGACGAACTATTTGATGTGCGTATATTATTCTGCAACATAATGAGTAGATTGAAACCCGAGTGGGAAACCCGTCCTGAGGAAGAAAAGCTCAATACTCAAGAAAAGTGGAAGGAAGTGATTGAATCAGAGTCAAAGGGTACCACTGACTTGAAGCACCTTTTCAAATTAGTGGAATTTGGGATGTGCCTACCAGGTACGTCAGCACCAGCAGAAAGGGTTTTTCAATTATGGGTAATGTATGGTCGGTTGAACGAGGAAGACTGTCCATTTCAGTTGTGAGGGAGTTGTTAAACATCAAAGTAAACACGCCAGGCTGTTTTGCGGTGACTTCCATGAAAAAAATCAAGCGTGATATGCTTCTCGGAAAAGTAATCTCATCTGAAAGTATAAAAATAGTAAAGTACAAGACGGAAGAACAGCAGAAGACGCAGGTACAAGTTCAAATTAAGTATAAGGACGTTTAAGTGTTACAAGTTGCAAAAACAATGAGTAGAATAAATATTCTGCAATGTAAATCAAACATAATTAGAGTAAGTTGAGTTTTAGTTTTTGTTTGTTTAGGTAAAGTAAATAAAGAACAAAGAACAGCAGAGAACTTTGAGAAGTTGATGTATTTAATTCACATTAGACTATTTGAATAAAAATATATTGTTCATCAAACTTGCTTTTACTTTCACCCCCCAAAAGTGTCCGGGACTCGGGCCGAGAATTTATGGTAACCCGATCGTTAGTGGTACGTTGTTACCTCGAAACGAGAATTTCTTACCCGAGCACACTGAATCCGTCTGTTCACGCGCATGCTCTGATCGCCGAAGGCTAGACTGCTTGTGGCAGGAGTGCCCACAGGGGGATGGATCATGGCACAAGTTGCGCCATCAGAATTTTTTGTTGGGAATTTCTTCAGGGCGTTTTTTTGGAATTTTCAGGGTGGAAATTTTTCGGCCAAAAAATTATTTAATAAGTAACCTTTTTATTGTTATATATATTTTTTTCATAAGTAATTAGACTATCTTTGAATTTGCTTAAAAGACTACTGTTTCCTGCTATGACAACAATTTCACTGTAGGAAGTTATTCCAGAATTTTTTATTGAGCAACTCTTAGTTGGCAGCGCTGATAACTTGCCCATTAATAAACATCTGCCACCTTGAGGGTTTTCCGTCCATCACCGTTACGTCATGCGAATCGCTAGTAGTCCCATAGACAAGATAAAGTTAAGTCACCAGTTGAATGCAGGTAGCCGTCTAGCCGTGTACGTTTTGTGTAGTCTGTCTCGGAGAAGGAAAGGAACTTTAGTTCAGTGCTGTTCGATTCCTGAAAACGTCATTGAAGATTTAGAAATACAACCCTCTTCATCCAATATGACCCAAGGCGTCGATTTTGAAAACCTTGATGAAAATGAAAGTCAGGAAGAAGTTGATGAAACTGAATCAGGATACGGAGAGGTAGAATCATGTAGCAATCCATCTGCTAAAAGACCTTCAGTTTCCATTTAACAAGAGGAAACTAACAACTGAAGATTCTCCTGATGATAGATTGAAAACCCAAGAGATCCAGCATCATATACCAACATCAAACTGTCAGCTGAGGAAATAAATAAATCACTATATTTGGAAAATCAAGATTTGTCTTTTGTCACTTTTCCTTCAACAGGTGGAAGAAAATTCAGCCCATCATGGAAGGAAGTTTACCAAATAAAAGTGTAAAAGTTAGAAAATGGCTGGTATATAGCCAAGAAAAAGATGCCTTATTTTGCTTGCCATGTACTGTTTTTCCTCCCATGCGAATAGTCAATATAGGGAACAACTGGCTATAGAGGATGGGCAAAGCATAGGGGGGACCGGGATATTGTGTTCCATAAAAAATCTAAAGTCCACTTATCAGCACAAATTGCAAGGATCCAATGGATCTCTCAAAAGAGGATTGATTCACGTTTAGCTGAACAATCAGATCAGTTAGTCCATCCCAATCGAGAGGTGCTGTCTATTGTCATCGATTGTTGTTGATATTTAAGTGAAGAAATGCTTAGATTTCGTATAAAGGATATAGCAAAAGGAAAACTCATAGGTCTTTTTAGGCTATTGAGTAAATATAGTCCTGATGCTAGGGTATACCTCGAAAAAATTGATGAAGCTAGAACTGAAAAAGGGAAGCTGTGGTCTAATTTTTTGAGTTATCGAAACGTTTATGATGTAATTAACATAATGAGTGGCATCGTTGCTTCAAAAATCATAGATAGTATAAAAACGACTAACATTTATTCTTTTATTTTAGACTCAACTCAATACATCAGCAAAAAAGAATGTTCAGCATTAGTGGTTCGTTATATTGAGCATACTGACCCGCATGGTGCCCCAAAGGAAAATGTCAAACCTGAAGAGCGGCTCATTAAGGTTTTCATTAGTCGAGATACCACAGGCCAAAATCTTTTTAAAGAAATAATGAAATGCTTGAATTTACTTGGTTATGACCCAAGTGGAATTGTTGGTCAAAGTATGGATGGGGCTGGTAATATGAGATGAAAATTCAATAGTATAAAAGCGCTAATCCAGAGAGAATGTCCCAAAGCGCTCTATATATGGTGTTCTTAAATAGATTTGCGTTACTTGTGGAAAAATCTATGGATGCCCCCAAATGAAAAATCCATTTTCTCTTTTAGAGGAATTATGTCTTCATGTCAGGTCATACAAGGCCTGATATTTTTACTATAAACTTGAACAAGGGTCCAACCAAAATAAGGAGACTGAAAAGAGTGCAAACTACAAGATGGTCAAGCAGAAATGATGCACTGCAAACAGTTGTCACATGCTATGACACAATAAAGGAGACGTTGCATAGTTTGTCCATTGACAAAAAGCTGCTAATGACTCAAAGGCACTGGCAACTGGCCTGTGGAAACATGACCGATTTTGAAAACATTTAATCAATACATGTTGCCTCAGCTATTTTCAAAGTGTTGTCACCAATCACAATTGTTTTACAACCAAAAATAATTAATTATAGCAGTGTGTCAAAAATTCGGAGTGAATCGGAGTAGAGTAAAGTGAATGATTCAATTATTGCCTTTGCTGATGTGAATAATATTTCGCAACCCCACCGCAGAAGCAGAAAATGTAAGAGGTTTATAGATGAAATGGATATCGATGAAAGAATTGATGATCCTCTTTAGAGGATCAAAGTGGAAGTTTATTTTCAAGTACTAGATTCACTTATTAAACAACTCAATGACAGATTCTCTGACAGTTCTCTTTCTATAATCTCACAAATGGCAGTGCTTTCACATGAAGGAATTTTAAAAATTGCAAGAGAAAAAGAAAAGTAGGGATATAAATTCTTGCCTGATTCTTCATCAGTGAAAGACTTGTGGGTTTTATGATCTTGAAAGTGACCAAATAATAGAGGAACTAGAAACTTTTGCAAATGTGTATAAGGTTACTCACTCAGAAATTGACATTTCCGACCTTCTTTTAGAGAAAGAAAAGTAAAAATAGGACACCAGACAGGGAATCTGACGTTTTAGGAGGTGAAGGTGGAAATGAAGTTGAAGTCCGTAAAGGGTGGAGATGAGGAAGAT
Organism: Meta bourneti; assembly: GCA_933210815.1. Lineage (NCBI taxonomy): Eukaryota > Metazoa > Arthropoda > Arachnida > Araneae > Tetragnathidae > Meta > Meta bourneti. The sequence continues at coordinate 84,345,432 of OW119923.1, read as the reverse complement.
GATTCAGATCATGATGAGATGCTTTTGTCTGTTGATCAGTGGGTAAAAAGGCTTTATTAGGCCTTACAGATGCCTGCAGTATATGTCAGCATTTCCACAACTCACCATGTTGTATCGTATCCTTTTATCGTTACCTGTCACAAGTTGCTCAGCAGAAATGACGATGAGCCGTTTAAAGATTGTAAAGGACAGATTAAGAAGCAGCTTAGGGAACGATTGATTGTCAAGCTTATTGATACTATCATCTGAGAATGACATTCTCAAGAAAATCACAAATGAAGAAATTATCGAAAAGTTTGCCATATCCAGTGCAGAGAAAAAAGCTTCTGCTAAAATCTTATAAATAGTACATAAATCCCTGGGCTTAAAGAATTTGTTTTCTAGTCATACTATAAATTTTTTCAACCTAGAGTGTTCGAATGTTTTCTCTTCCCTCCGCATAAGATAGCTATTTTTTGTCACTACTCTAAAACAATTTAGTTTTTAAGGTTTTATGAATATTTACGCAACTCATGTAAACATTACGATAATACTCTTATCATTAGTTTTTACACATTTAGTTCGTTTTTTTCAATATCTGATTATTGAATTATGGATCTTCATTGATGTGTTCCATTTTTTATATTCTACTCTTCCATTCACTCAATTTTACAGTTTTTTATGAAGATAAAAAATTTTCTAATACAAAAGGTCAAGGGGTAAAATATTTGTTTTATTCATTTAACATTCAGAATCTTTCAAAACAACTGTTTTTACTATATCATAGTTATTTTCATTTGCAAAGTGTAAGTAATATCATTGTTTATACATGAAATTGCTGTTATAAATATAAACTGTTCATTTTCCTAGCTGTTCTGGTTTTATTTATCTCTTAATTTTATTTATCTCTAACTGATTTACAAAATACGAAATGTAGAGCTTCGTGTGGATTCAGTTGGAAATTTGAGATTTCAATAAAGGTTATATATGGTTAACTGGATTTGAGGGGGATGGGCACCCCTGGCTTGTGGCGTGTTACAAAGCGAGTGTCGACGTATCGTGCACACCTGAAACTGCTTACATTACATGTTACAATTCCCTAGTCAGTACTCGACTTCATAAGGCACGTGTATATTGTAGAGACGTACATAAGGGTGCGATAGAGTACTAATGTCTAAAGGAGAGGCATTTCAAAAATATTTATTTAAAAGTTAAGTAGGTTCCCTTGAACAAATACATTTTATAATTCTAAGTAGTATTTTGTCACACCAGTGCTGTTCGTATGAAGTGAGTGTTTGCATTGACTTCATCTTTAGAATAAAACATTTAAAAGTCTATTTTGCTTTCATGTGGTCTTTTGCAATTGAATTACTATTCAGAAAAGTGAGAAGAGGCAAAGAATTAAAATTCTCTTAGAAATGCCTAGTGAGCATTAAACAAGATAGAAAGGGAGTCTTTTCTTACTTCCTTGAGACCATTAACAAAAGCTCTGCCTTTTGTTAGTTTTATTCATACTACTCTGTAAAAGACTAATTAAAAATTAATATTGTTAACGGTAATTTATTAACAAATATATCTATAAATTAATGTATTTTATCCCAATTGTTTAAATAATATACTTTATCATTTTAAATATGTCAATTTTGTTTTAGATAAAGTGTGGTATCAGCCTCAATTGGTCTAGATCCCCAAAAGTACCTTCGCCACTGATGTATTTATTGTATAATGCAATTGGTAAATGGCGTGAACTTACGTAACAATTCCATTTTAAGTTTATCGTGTCTCGGTAATTTTCTGAACCTGGCGCGCCCTAGGATGTTTCCTATCAATAACTAAACTAGAAGCCAGGATCTTGTCTTGAGCGGTCTCATGTTTTTAAGTCATATGTTACGACTAAAAGTTTCGTCGCCAAACGGTATTTAGAAAAACCGTCACATTAGATGTACTTCCATTTACACGCAAGTGGAAGTACATATAGCAAACCTACTAGGAGCTACCACATTCCAAAAATATCTCCAATTGGCCATGGTACACTCACTGCCAAAAGTTAAGCAAAGAGAGGAAAATGTTAATTCCCGGAAGCCAATCTGAATTTGAGAGGCTGCATTTCGCTGCAGAGGTAGATGGAAGTATGCAAATATGTTCTGTAACAGCCAATTATGGTTTCGTGTCGAGAAATATGCGAAAAACGCAATCGTATAAGAAGCCAGTATTTGAAGGATTAGAGCAGTTTCATGCAAGTGTTGATAAAAGTGTTTAGAACTTTCGTACGATTAGTTTTTAAGACGGACGTGTTTCCAGAAGACGAATGGTAGATAGTGAGCACTGGCGTTCTATGGGACGCCTTGAAGCAGCACAATCAATCACAGATGTTGCTCTTTTCTTCGGCGTTCATCATTCCGTCATTTCACGATTATGGAAACAATTCCAAACAAGCTAAACAGTTGTCCGAAGACCTGTGGCCGGTGGCCCAAGGGTTACGACCCCCGCGGAAGATCGATATATTGCTGTTTTAGCCAAGCGGAATCGAAGAGCGACTTTCACATGTGTGACATCTATGGTTGCAGCATCCATTGGTAAGACGATATCTGCCACTACTGTTCGCCGAAAGCTACACATGAATGGACTGTACGCTCGGGTACCATGAGTTTGTGTTCCTCTATCCGTCCAATCCAGAGGGGCACGATTAAAGTGGTATCGGCAACATGTGAATTGGACTGTTTGATTGGGCCAACGTTATGTTCACGGATGAGTCGAGATTTGCCCTGGAGCCAAATGACAATTTTGTAAAGGTCTGAAGAGAACAAGGCACACGCAATCGGCCTCAGAACATCATCGAGCATCACGCATTCCGATGTGGAAGCATCATGGTGTGGGAAGGGATTTCGTTGGGATATCGCACCGACCTGCCTATCTATAGACGGGGTTCTGTGACGGCTGTCCGATATCTGGTTGAAGTCCTAGAACCCACTGTGAGATTGTACACTGCAGCAGTTGGTCCTTGTTTCGTTTGAATGGATGATAATGGGCATCCCCATCGAGCCAACATCGACGACCACCTAGAGAGTGAGGGGATTGCGCGTATGGATTGGCCGGCGTACTCGCCCGTCCTTAATTCCATTGAAAATTTTTGGGATGCCCTCGGCCGTGCTGTGTCTGCACGTTTCCCACCCCCAGTCACTCTCACAGAGTTGCAAACTGCTCTACAGGAGAAATGGCGATTACTTGACTCTGAAGTGGTTGATCATTCTCATGGAAAGCATGGTCACACGCTGTAAACTTTGTATGAGGATTTGGGGTGGACATATATCCTATTAATGTCAGTTTTGTTTGTTCTGGATTTAAACATCTTTTGGTTAGTGACTCCAATATGACTTCATCTTATAATTTATGAAAATTCAAAATTGTTTTCATCTTTGTATGTAATTCCTTGTTTTGTTTCATGCATAAATATATTTGCTACTTTCCTGCCGCATTTCGTGTCAATCAAAGCTGTACTTGTCTATTTTTTCGCATTTTACCGCTTCGTGCTTAACTTTTGGCCGTGAGTGTACCACATTGAGTCTAACTCGATAAGAAATCGAATTATCTGATATAGCAATTAGCTTCTGAATTTTAAGTGCCAATGTTCAGAATTTTGCTCCAAAATTTTATGTAGCATTCGATGAATTGTGAAGTGTAGAAAAGTTACAGAATTTATTTCACATGTTAAAAGAAAACTTTTTTTACGACTAGACGTATGTGTTTCAATTTGACAAAGGCATTTTTAACCAAAATTTACAATATTCGCGTCATTCAGTCGGAGGTGAAATTAGTCTGTTCGAGCAATCTAAAGGTCGGTTACGTGAGGTGCATAGTTAGAAAACTATCAACGAATTTAAAAAAAAACTATTCCAAAAGTTGCAAGGGAAGAATAAACAATCATATGATGAATGGGAAAAATATAAACAGATTCTTGAATGGAATGTCTGACTTTTTCGTTTCCTTTCCATTAGTCTTCTTTTCTTTACCAGTCAGCATTAGCCCCAGATATTGTTCCCTCTCTCTCTCTCTCTCTCTCTCTATTATTCCTCCACTGGGCTTGAAAGAGAAACAAAAAAATAATCGAAACATTAAGGAGATAATTCTTCTATTTCCGTGCCATTAAGTTCGAGAAAATTGCGTGATCGAAATCTCTTACCAGTCGAGAAATTTTGAAATTGAGTTTCAAGGATCAGAAATGAATTCTATTCTATTACGATGACTTCTCCGTATTCTTAATATTTGTTTTTGTTAGCTTCCGACGTGATACTGATTTCGTGTTTCGGAAGCAATATCTTCTCATTCGCCTTGTTCCTGTTATAAGGGGGCAGATGAATTACTTATCTGTTTTAACTTCTGGATTATGCATTAAAGGGAATGCTGAACGCAAATTTAGATTTTAAGGGCAAGGGTTGAATACATTTTAATATTTGATCTGAGTTTAAAAAGAGTGTGTTACAACAAGGCCATCTTGTGGTTCTTGGGCTAAAGTGCTTTCGCAAGAAATTTTTATCTCGTCTCTAGTCTATCGTCCATCAATCTACGATCAGACCAATAGAGTTTTGAAGTGAAAAAATATGGCTTAAAAGCGCTATATAAAGTATTTTCTATTGTTAGGAATTTTAGTTGGTCACGTTCGCAAAGCTGATCTCATTACTTCAATACGGTGTAAGTGTCTTTGTAGGTAGTCATGCCCAGTAAGAAGTCGATAGCAAGCGACTCATACAGCTCTGGAAAGGAACCTGGGTTAGGAGCTTTATTCCTCAATAAAACATTCCAGTACTTTCCTGTAGACATCTATTTGTAGATTGAGAGTGTTATATAATATATCATATAAATCTCTTGATGTTACGTATAGATAAAGGGGATTTTAGGTTGGGCAACTGTGCTCTAACATTACCCAATTGGTTCGCCTGTTCATTGCTATATATATCATAGTGACTTGGAATCCATTGTAAGGGGGTGATAGTCATCTACACGTGGTGTCCCCTGTCCTCGCTAAGCGACTGACGATTTTGTCGCCATTTATGCCAGCCCAAAGAGAGAGCAAAGCTTTCGCAAGAATAAGTATGCAGTCAATAAAATAAAATCTTTAGAATTACTGATATTATAGGGATGAGGTGGACACAGGGAAACATTTAAGTAACAATCAATTAGATGTAATGAATTTAACAAAAAGCGCAGAATGGTATGTACTAGTGAAGTTGATTACAAGCTATTGTTTAGTTAGTCATAAGTTGACGTCGTCGTTTTCATTGTCCCATGGCAGATCGTCTTTCCGTGCTACTCTCTCCGTGCGTGTGATGTGTTTCTCTGCAAAGGAGGCCTTGATTATCCGAGGTGGCCTCGGTCCACAATACCTCGGATAATCAAGGTTCTACTATATTTCGCAAAATATATTTTGTTACGTAGTTTTAACGAATATAATTTGATTAAAATGAAGAAACACGAGTTCCTGATTTAGGTCTCCAGGATCCAATAAGGTCAAGAAGACTTGTGCTTTTGGTGATTGATCTGTTCGTATATTCTCCTCACGTTGGTAGGTAGGTAGTTAATTAACGTCGCACTGGAGCAACACAACGGGATATTGGCGACGGTCCGGGATAAATCCCGAAGGGAAAGATTCGAGGACAACACCGCGTAATTTTGAACCACGGTCAGATGACGAGGCACCACCTGAGCTGGAACCCCACCACGCCAACGTGAGGACATTTGAGGCCACGACAGATTTAACGTGCACCAGACCCCTTTGCACACGACGGTCTTCGGTTGTATTCGAACTCGCAACCCTCCGGTTGCTAATCCGTTACTCTTCCAACGGGCCCCCCCCACATTGCCGTGGCGTGGAAGTTTGGAGAGTGGGGTGCCAGCTCAAGTGTGACCTCGTCATCTGACCGCGGTTCAAAATTACGCGGTGTCGTCCTCGGATCTTTCCCTTCCGGTCTGATCCTGGACCGTCTCCAATAGCCCATTGTGTTGCTCAAGTGCGAAGTTAATTAAAATACCTGATCGTATTTCAGGAACAGTTCCGGCCTTTTTCTAGAATTTCTAGGATGATAAACACCTTAGGAACATTCCATTCCTTAACAAGTGGCTGGTAATTTTTTATACCTTTTCTAAAATTTCCCATCAATTAGATCAAATTAAAGCATCAAGACAATCCGGTTACTTTGGAAAGGGTGGCATAATGGAAATTACTTTCTCATCATGGCATACCTTCACACAATTTTAGAAAAATTCCTTTTAGAGCTCCGCTAAGTTCACACAAATAATGTTTAGATATTAACATCTTCATTATCCAAGCCCGAAACGACCCTTTTTTTCTTTCTAAATTAACTTTTTATAGTTCATTCTTTTTACCTTTCAGTTCCTTCAAGGATCCATTTGCTAATTGATTACGTCTTTACTTATTATAAATGTAGTATTTGACAACTTAACTTAAATTCGTTTGAAACCTACGAACTAGAAACCGCTCATTGCATTTGTTTTGATTTGAATTAGGTGAAAAACGTTTATATTTTGTCGCAGATTGGACTACGCTATGGGAATCAGACTTCAATTAATCAATCAATCTAAAACTACCACAAGAAAATTCATATTATTTGATGAATCAGTCCTTATTAAATCCCACCTATTGAATAATCTGAAAAGTGATGTATGAGTGATGACATTTAATCTAAAACTGATTAAAAAACCCCATTAGGGGTTGAAAAGTGTTGAAAGCTAACTCCCACAAAGACTGTTCTATATTTAGAAAATTACAGTTCTTTCTCGCCCTAACCATTTTTAAATCTAGAAATGCAAAAATACTCAAATATCTAACAATTTATTCTCATATTTCTATTATCTTTAACGATTTTTATTGATAAATTCTCTGCGACGTGTCCTTGAATGTCTAAGTTATGGCCATGTCTTTTGATCTTTATCCTGGGGAAATACTAGTTGACATTAACTCAGAGCCTGATATTGACAGCAATGGTAAATGGGGTGCCCAACCGCGCGTTGTTGACTACGATCATCTGCGAATGATTAATGACGTATACATGCAAGCACTATCCAGAAAGAACTGTGATCGGGATTATTTTCCTTATTGCGCTTTTGTTTTCGTAATAATAAAGTTCAGAAACTTGCAACAAACTTTTCGACAGTTTTTGACTTTCCCCCTTTCTGGTTACAACGTGACTGTTTATCTAATTCCTTATTTTGCTTTAGCGTAAGCCATAAATTATCTTAAGTTATATTTTCACGCTAATTTTATATTGTAATTGCTATTGTGAGAATAATTTCTAATTTTCAGTTGTAGTAGAGTATTAATAATTCTAAGACTTGGGTATGAAGTATTTGTTCAAAACAAATCACGTGAAATTCTTTTTAGGATTTTGCATAAAATATCTTTTAAATATGGTATAGTAGATTTTAAAATAGCTTATTTAGGATTTTGCTTAAAATATCTTTTAAATATCGAAGTGTTAATTCTAAAATGTTCTCTTATTAACGGGCATTAATTTAAATTTATATTGTAATATTGTGAGTGATTTTTAGCTTTCGGTCGCATTTGAGTATTGATATTTCTAAGTCTTTGGTTAAAGTATTTGTTTTAAAAAACACATGGGGGAATTTTGTTTTAGAATTTTGTATAAAATACCTTTTAAATTTGGGATAGTTGATTTTAAAATAGGGTAATTAAAATTTTGTATAAAATGTTTTAAATATAGGTCGCTAAATATATGTCTATATTTAAAACATATTTTCGCAAAATCTTAAATAACTTATTTAAGATTTTGCATAAAATATCTTTTAAACACAGAATCGTTGACTCTAAAATATCCATTCAGAATTTTGCATAAAATATCTTTTAAATATTGAATTGTTGATTATAAAATGTTCTCCTATTTACGGGCATTGACTTATTTGTAAAGGACTTATTGATTGAAATAATTTATATTTTGACAAGTGATCTTTTTTCATTGCTTTCATCCCTTTATTTTATGTTTTTTGTTTGACAACAGCACTGATTTGTTCTGTTTTCTTTGATCACTTCACTTATTTCATTTTTGTTTTCTATGTATATATTCAAATTATACGTATTTACCGTCATTTTCAGTGATTCCAGTATTCGTTCAATAGCTTAAAATGATTGTTGGTTACAATGCCTCTGTTGGACGAATCTCGACTTCAAGACTGGATCTTCCTTGGTACGTCTAAAATAAAAAGTGGTAAAAGATACGAGAGAAGAAACCATATTCTTTCAGCTTTACTTTTTCAACATATTCTTATGTTCTGTCAAAATATCATCCGATCACCTAGCAATATATGGTTCATACTTACTACTCCTTATAACGTAAAGTATAATGTTTAGTATTAAATTTATTCAAATTGTTTATCATGTGAAAAAAAAGATCTCGAAGAGGTAATTACACATTTTATAACATTAATGAAATGTTTTCTCACATGCTCTTACAGATAATTAATTCTATAGCTTAATTAGAGTTGCAAATTAACCAGTTAAAAGATTTAGTACCTTCCACTTTTCGTATAGACAACCGATAATGTTCTTGCTACGTCATATTTATTGCGGTAGATATTAGTTTAGATATTAGCCAATGCGAGAAAAGTAGTTGCAGAGAAAAAATCGGACTACTCTTTATTTTTGCATCAATCCTAGTACAGTCAAAGATACCATTTCCAGTAGAAGTTAGTTATTCCTTATTGCAAAAGAATGGCAAGACAGAATATTAAATGTATTATAGTGCTAAAAGTATCTCAAGGAAAGAGCTGAAGTTTTGCGTGTTATAGTACAAAAAAGTCCCCTCTGAATCGATTTCCATCAAAATGCGAAGATTTCTATTTCTAGTTTTTCAAATGTTAATTTTTCATAATTAATAGTGTAAGCTAAAAGTTATATTAAATGAGAAACAGTACGTAGATTTTTTGTTCAAGATGCTTTTATTCATATATTCCTACCGAAATAATCTTCATATCGTCCTCTGAAATGTCAGAGCACGATAGGGAGATTATTTCTGCAGGAATATATGAACAAAAGTATTTCAGAAGGTGCTCCAAATATCCTGTATCCATAATCCAGAAACTGCTAAACCAAAACTGAATATCCAAGGGTAACTATTGACATAGATTTGAAATTTGACTTCAGAATTGGGCGTTGTCACTTTTCCAATGCCCGGTCAATTAAATAATAGTTATCATGACAAGGGTCAAATTGCTAACCACTTTTTTTTTGTTTTACCCTGGTGCACCACGGGGTTGGGTTTACGTTACACCCCATCAATTCAAAACACAAACCGTGGGTAGAGAGGCCACACATACACCCTGGACAAACATCCATGCCTTACTCCGGAATCGAACCTTTCGATCTAGAAGTCAGCTCTTTGACCACCAGACTGATTGGTCGACTAAACATTGGACGTTGTCATTTGGCGCGCAATTTAATATAGACACCTTAAGCAAATTTTATTCATACGAATTTATAGATGTTATTCTCTACAGAATGGTACCCTTGAATCTGCTCTACTGGGAATGATACAAAAGTAAAGTACGGTGATTGAATTTTTTTTGCTCAGCTGTATACTGCGGCCCAGTACTTCGAGTACATTTTTATAATTCATGACGAGTCCTTCCAATCTGCCCAGAGGGTAGCTGGGGTGATATAATGTAAAAATAATAAGAATATAGGAGCCATAGTGGCTCAATGGGTTTGCCTGCAAGCTGTAGGCTGAGCAGGTTCGTTTCCCCCCTGGGTGTATATCTCTCTTCTGAGTCAGTGAAACTTTCTTTGTGTGTATGTCCATTACTTGATGCTTGTCTTGTGATTGGCGTAGCATGGCCAGATATGGTCCTTGCGCCACGAAAACCCAATCAACCCCATGAGAACATGCCTCGAAATGTCCTGAAATAGAACTTATACAGTGAAAGAAACATTACAGATAAATAACCATACACATATTAAATTTAAAGCATATTTTTCTATGAATTAACATGCATGAACAACATTTAATTAATACTCTGGGTTGGATTGGAAAAATTAAGAAAACTTCTTGACATGATTTAGTACTTAAAAAAATTGCACTTAATTTAATCATTAAACAACATCGTATGAATGTCGCCATGGCACAAAAACTGTTTAAAAATAAGAATAAATTAGTATTAAAGTTGTAAAAAGATGCCTTTCTAACCAAGTTTGAACTAAAAAAAAAAATCGAAAGCGTTTTTTGCAGGAGTGAAATAAAACAGGAAAAGTAGTATGGCAAAAACTCTTCTTTGTCCCAAATGCCTCCAAGGAATTGAAAAGGCGTTGAAAATAATTTACAAGAAAGATAATGGGTAAAAAGATATCAAAAAAGCAAAAACCTAGTAGAACAAGTAATTCACAAATTATTTATTACAAGATAAGCACTTGTAAATTTCAGAAGGTTGAGAGGGCATTAAAAATGAACCAAACAATTATACATAAATTTTAATTAACTGGAAAAATGTGTATTTTTGAGCTTTGAGAGTATTATTAAAAGTAATGTAATTGTATTTGGTAGGCGTAGTATTCATAATAATGTTAAGTTTAAAAGAATAGAAAGATATAAATTTTCAATTTATTTAATGGATGTGCTTAGAAATATTGCTTTTTAGAAAACAGAGTAGGAGTAATGGATTTCTAACTCGGTTGTCAATGTGGCTTGGAGAAGAAACAAGGATTAGTTTAGGTAGCATGGTTTCCTTTAGGAGCCTGAAGTAAGAAGTACAATTTTATTCGAAATGATGATCTGCCTTTTTAAAATTTCCGTTTCGCTAAGTCATATTTTACATTTCTTCGCTATTTTAATTAACTGTTAATAGAACACATAAGTATAAAGAAACGCATCTCAGTTGGTATGAGTAAAGAAATAATTTTTAAGTGGTTGTCTTAGTCGAAAAATATTTGACCATTAAAGGACATTAAGCAAATATTAAAATTTCCAAAATCACTTTTATTTATGTTACTTTTGAAGCGTTGATAAGATATGTAGATATACGGAAAAGAGGTGGTTGTATTAGTGCAAAAAATTTCTTCAAATTGTCATATTTTCAAGTGGGATGAAAATGTTAGTGTAGCGTCTTACTTAACGATCAAAAGGATTTTTTATTACTATTTAATCATTAAATTATATACATTTTTGAACTTCATATTGGTTGTATGTCTTGTTCTTTTACACCTTTTTATGTGTTTTGTATACCTTAGCTACTGTATTTTTAGTTTTCGTCTGTTTTTTTGTACTTTTTTCACCGTCATGCAAATGGATATATATATTTCAATATTACAAAACAAAAAGAAATTTAGGTATTTAAACTTAAGAATACCAAGAAAATTTCGAAAAAATGAAGTATTGGTGGATGAGGACGTCATCCACCAACACTTCCCAGTCAACACAATATGGCGTTTTCTGCGTGTGAACGGTAATTCACCAAAAGTAGCCCACACACCCCTCCAAACACCATAAGCAGAAAGGCAAAATTAGAAAATCAAAACCAGGGACATCCAAGGCACAAGGACACACAAAGTATAATACGAAATGCAATACAGAACTATAGAAGAGAATACAAAACTAGAAGAGAAAACGAACTTACCCAAATTAACAATCCTCAGCTCGACAACAACCCGTCGCAAACTACATGAGGATCGCCAACAAATGCCATTTATAGCGCCCAAAAATCACAGTTGAGAGATCGGAACCGTAATTCCGATCCCGACTCGGAGACCCGAATCGGCCCATCGGAACAGGAAACCGAAAAGATAGTCTCGAATCCAGTCTTTCAACAAACCAACAGACCCATCACAATCAGTATATCAATCAGAACCGACAGTCAAATGGAAAGCTTCCAAAACAAGCCACAAGGGCAAATCATCAGTCAAACAATATTAGCATTTTTAAATCTTTCAAAAAATAACCCTATAAAAAGAGTGAGGGTATTTATTATTAAGAAGTGTGTTAATGAGATTATTACATTGCAAAAGAAAGTTAGATTTAGAGTTGCAAATTTTATTGAAACGCACCAGTTGACTAGCAATTAATCGTCATCTGACCGTGGTTCAAAATTACGTGGTGTTGTCCTCGGATCTGTCCCTTTGGGATTGATCCCGGACCGTCACCAATAGCCCATTGTGTAGCTCCAGTGTGACGTTAATTGAAATACCCCTGACTAGCAATTAATGTGGATTAATGTAAAATTGCTGTACAACAATTAATGTACAATTGCTAGTCAACTGGTGCGTTTCAATAAAATTTGCAACTCTAAATCTAACTTTCTTTTGCAATGTAATAATCTCATTAACACACTTCTTAATAATAAATGGGATTGATCCCGGACCGTCACCAATAGCCCGTTGTGTTGCTCCAGTGTGACCTTAATTGAAAATACCAATGCCAATCTTAATAATAAATACCCTCACTCTTTTTATAGTGTTATTTTTGAAAGATTTAAAAATGCTAATATTGTTTGAATGATGATTTGCCCTTGTGGCTTGTTTTGGAGACTCCATTTGACTGTCGGTTCTGATTGATATACTGATTGTGATGGGACTGTTGGTTTGTTGAAGGACTGGATTCGAGCACTATCTTTTCGGTATCCGGTTCCGATGGTCCGCTCGGGGTTCCGGGTTCGAAATCGGAATTGCGGTTCCAATTTCTCAACCGTAATTTTTGGTTGCTATAAATGGCATTTGTTGGCGATCCTCATGTAGTTTGCAGCGGGTTGTTGTCGAGCTGAGGTTTATTAATTTGGGTAAGTTTGTTTTCTCTTCTATATTTGTATTATACTTTGTGTGTCCTTGGTTGTCATTTTCAAATCTTTATTTCTAATTTTGCCTTTCTGCTTATGGTGTTTGGAGGCGTGTGTGGGCTACTTTTGGTGAATTGCCGCTCACATGCAGAAAACGCCATATTGTGTTGACTGGGTGAGGCTCCTCTCTGATGATGCCCTCACCCACCAACACTTCTTTTTTTTGAAATTTTCTTAGTATTCTTAAGTTTAAATTCCTAAATTTCTTTGTTTTGTAATGTTGAATTATATTGCTATCCATGTTTGTCTGCAGCTTCAGCGCGCATACATGGACAGTTCTACTTTCTGAGTTCTGCTTTTTGACTGTTTTTACCCCTGGTATTTTGGCTTTTTAGCCATTTGGCGTTTTATTTGTCTGCGTTTTGACCACTTGGCGTTTTGCTGGTCTGCATTTCTGCTACTTTACGTTTTAATGTTTTGTAAGTTTGATTGTTTATTATTGTATACAAGGCAAACTCGCGACGACGTATTTATGATCTATCATGGTTAAAGTTAAATAAAATATTTAAATAATTTTACGAGAAATTGCCTCTTACATAACAAATAAAACTTCAATCACGACCTAGACGTTAGAAAACGATTAATGCAAGCGATAATATTTATGATGAAATAGTAGAAAACGCAAGCGATATTTATACATTAACATAATTGAGATGGTGTTGCGAGATTTATTTATTGACTTATGCAACTTCAAATACTCAGAACAATATCTTCAAAACCAATACAGCATATCAAGAGTATATTTCAATACACCCACATTATTTAAGATTACTCCGGATAAAAAATAAGCTCTTGTATAATAAGGTGCAGTAAAGTAGTAAGAAATGAGTGATTTTTAGAACCCGCTGTATTCTAATAACTACGGACTTTACAGCTAGTCAATAAATAAATAATGTAATTTTAAACGGGTATTTTGTTTTATGAATTAACCAGAAATGTTAGTGTTTGGACACGTCAATCGATCCCGTTCTGTGCTTTGTGAGTTAACAGAATAGAACTCAGAATTAACAAATAACAGATTTATTAACAAGTAACAACGGAGAGCGAAGCTGCGAGGTTGGTTCTCGGCAGGCAGTCCCCTCGCAAGTGACAAATAAAAGAAAACGGGGGGTGGTTAAGCAGCCCCTTTGAACATAAACATGCAGGCGCGGTGACATCCCCGGGAGGTCGGGTTGTCCGTGCGCCATCTCGTAGGAAAATACTCAACAGTTAGTAAGATAATAATAAGCACTTATAACAGATTTCTAGAGCCCGTTTTATTCTAATCGCTACGGGCCGTACAGATAGTTAATAAGTATATAAACTAATGTAATTTCAAACGGGTATTCGTTTTAGGAATTAACCAGAAATTTTAGTACAGTTATTTCTAGAGCTCGTTGTATTCTAATCACTACAGGATTTACAGATAGTTAATAATTAAATAAACTAATATAATTTCAAAGTGGGTACCTTTAATGAATCAATCAGAAATGTCAGTAATTACTTGTATAGCCCTAAGTGATCTCTAGAGCCCGTTTCATTCTAATCGCTACGGGATTTACAGATAATTAAAAAATAAACTCGTGTAATTTCAAACGGATAATCTTTTTATGAATTAACCAGAATTGTTAGTGTGGGAATATGGCTCAGAGCATATTTCTGTGCATTCTGCATGTAGTATTTCAAAGCAATGGTAGATCTGCGAATCGATCTCTCCTTCCAATTAGCTTGGAAATTAAGCTCATTCTTCAAATATGAAGACCGAGATTAATGAACGGATCCCCGACACCTGGAATGTGAACATTCCAATGACAACCGGAAGCTATTTTGATCACCAAACCTCCTTTCATTTGGCCCTAAATGGTAGTCTGGATAAGTATAGCGATTCTCCGCAGAGACAAGCGGACAGATAATATCCAGGAATAGAGGAATTTCTATAGCATGCCTTGAGATGAGGTCTTTCCAACAAGGCTATAACTACCAACTGATCCTATTTACTTTGAGAATTCTGTAATGGTCTGCTTTAAATTGTGTAACATTGTTTTAGTTAAGACTAGAACATGAAATGAATTTCAAGAAACAATCAGACACGATCTAACCTGGTTAGTTGTTTTAATCAACATCTTATATCGTCGGCTTAGAGCAGAAATTCATTAACTGATATTTTTCGACACTAAATTCTTATTTTCATGATGACGAGAAATACATTTTCATATTAAAATCTGTTCAAAAGACTGTCGAAATGCTTGTAATTTATATTTTTTGACCTAAAAGCTAATAGTTATTCTTAAACAGCTGTAAAGTAAAATTCATAAAAATCCTATTTATATATCGTCGGCTTACAAGAGAAATACATCAAATAAAAACATTATGAGAAAACGAAGACGAAAAAAATTCAATATTTCAGGCAATGTAAAAATTGCAATTTTTTTTATCATTTTAAGAATTATTTATTACGCTTTGTATTTACTCAATTTGCCAATTATTCAGACAGGAGTACTTTCATTATGATTATGTATTGCTATAGCTAATTTATAAAATTATGATAAGTATTGTACATTTGTTTATGTGTTTTCAAGTGGGTTTTCTAAGTTTCTCAAGAAGAAATCTAAACTTCGTACAATGAAAAATTGACTTAGTATAAATTTGACGAATGTAACCAGTTGGCATACCAGTTGGAGTCAGAAATGCGAGGAATGAGGACATCTTCACCTTTGAAAGATCCTGTCAAGATTGTTGCCTCTACGATATTGCTCATTAATTTTTTTTATTGCAAGCCGCGTGTCGTTGCAAAGCTTTGGCTGGTTGATATTTCGCAACATGATAATTGGCACACCGATTTTCAATTGCAGTACGTGCGGTGATATGCATCCCTGGCAGATCGAGTGAATTTAAAAATTCTGTTGGATAATTAACTGCTTCATCTGCTTCCACGACAGTGTCGACGGACTTGTATGTGACTGCCTCGCTTTGAATGTTAGACTAAATAATACTGTTAAGTTCGTAGACGTCTTTGTTCTTGGCGGCAAGAATAGCTCGTTCACTCAGCCAATCGTGATTCTTATAATTGATTTGAATATTGGGAAATACTTTTTCAACCAATTCTTTTGACGTCACTAAATTGCAGAAGTTATGAGGCAATGAAATTCGTCCTGAGGTCAGATCAACCGGAACCTTTCCGTTCCCAATTTCCAGCAATTGATGTGAGAATATCTCAGCTGATCGATCGTTTTGCAGCTGAACGAGCATTTTTGTAGTTAATTTCAACGTCTTTACGTGTTGCTACAAAGTAGATTATTTCAGGCAAGCATTTATTTCGTCCGCTGGTGTCGATAGAGGAATTACAGGCAATGTTTGCCTGAAATCTCCTGCAAGCAATATTAATGCGTTTCCAAATGCTCTGATGTTTCCACGCAAATCTTGCAATGATCGATCAAGAGCCTCGAGCGATTTTTTGTGCCATTGTGCATTCATCCCAAACGATAAGTTTGCATTTTTGCAATACTTTTCCCATGCTGGATGCTTTGGAAATGTTACACGGGGGGGGGGATTCAATGAATTGCATGTCAAATGGCAATTTCAAAGCGGAATGAGCAGTTCTTCCACCTGGTATCAAAGTCGCAGTTATTCCGGACTACGCTAAGGCAATGTGATTTTTTTGGGATCTGATTGCGGCCAGAATCAATTTAATTAGGAACGTTTTACCAGTTCCTCCTGGCGTTACATTTTTATTTATATAGCTAAGTAGACTAAAACATGCGCGTATTCGAATGCAACGTTGTGGCAAAATTTCTAGGCAATCGGTGAAAAATTTTGGGAGATTTTGCGTTAGGAACAAACGAACATTAAATTTTTATTTATATAGATTGCAACCTGTAGTTTTCTCTCCATGACTTCAACTGGTTTTAGACTTCTAGACTAATCCTAGTTAATTGGTGGAAAGTCTCATAGAATTCTTTCAACAAATCGTTGAGCTACACTAGGAGTTGCATTGAGCTATAGTGTTGAGTTTAGGTGTATCCCTATCGTAACTCAATGCAATCAATAGACGTTGCTTAGCCTTGAAATGAGCTTATTGCAGATAAAAATCAGTACTATGCTTCTGGGAAATGTCATGACGTCAAGGTTTCAATTATCGGTATAATGGAATACGCAGATCATGTGGGTGGAGTAGCTATCATAAGATCTCAGAAGGGTAAGTCACATGGGCTTACTAATAGATTTAGGCTAATTGGCAATCGAAGAGCAGATTAGTGGTTTTAATCACGTTGGATAATCACTTTAACTAATCAATAATTTGTTCCACAGGATTCTAGATTTTTATCACAACCCCGTGACAGATCTTCAATCCGAGCGACCGGAAGAAATAGCATAAAGCTGCATGCTTACAGAGGCTGTTCGGACATTTTTTGAACGATTTTAATGGACAAGATACATTTTTTTACATGAACTTTTTGTGTTTTAAATGTTCTATTTGATAGCCTTTATGGTTAACTCTTTCTACACCTTAATTTCCATGATAATCACTTTTGTAGTATCGACAGTGATATTTTGTCCCATTCTTGTTCCACACTTTTCCAGTCCTTGAATTGTTTCGGTCGACGTTTCGTATGCCCTTTTAAAAAGTCCAAAAGCACAAAGGTCCATGGGTGAAACATCTGGAGATTTAGCAGGAATATCAGTAAAGGGTATCAGAATTGATATCAGTTTCTTGGTCCATTTTTTCCAAGAATTTAATAGTCGATTTAGGTGTGACTGCTTGCTTTACCCTGATGCAGTTCTACTGATTGTTGCCACTGTGGGTAAAGATATGGTATTTCTTTTTTGAATATTGGGGATCAAATATGGTCTTGATAATATATGGGAGTTGATTTTTACATTTCCCCCCTTTTTACTTTTAATATTCCATTATATGCAAAACCGGCAATAATCATAAATCTCTTAGAGAAAGTTCTCACATTCACTTTGCTACAGTCCTTTGACTTGGCGGATTCTCTTTTAAAGTTAAATATCTTACCTTACAAATATCCTCAGAAATTGTTTCTTTTTTTGGATACTTTTTTGGAAGTATTTTTCCACTTTACATTTTTTTCCTTCCTCATTAATAATATTGCTTATCGTACCTTTAGATATCGAAAAACCATGACTTTTACAGCGTTTTTGGATAATTGAATAAGCATAATTCTCTTCGGAAAGAGAGGAAACATAGCCTTCCATCCATTGCTTATTTAAAAGGGCCATTTTGAAAGTAAACAAAACTGAGTTAGCAGACGATAAGTTAAACTTTAACTATTCAACATCTGTGAAAATAAAATTCTTTCGTAGCATGCAATTTTTTTACAGCTCATCAAAATCGTTCAAAAAATGTTCGAACAGCCTCTGTATAATCCCTCTATTTAATTTGAAGGTAGATGGTTTCAATAATCGACTTTCTAATGAAATAGAAGGAGCATGTGTTCAAATTGTGAATAGCAATAGCGCAGCTTCATGCTATTTCTTCCGGTCTCTCGGTTTGAAGATCTCCGGGTGACGGTCAATGGTATTGAAAGAAAGCACGAATCTTGAAGTAGATCCTAATTGATGAACGTAATGAACTTCGATAGCCAATCGAGTCCGGAGCCCACGTGACTTATACCTATGAGGTATTACTACAGCGACTCCGCCCACAAGCTCCGTCCATTTTATTCAAAGGTAGAGGATTTTAATAATAAAAGCGAAAAAAAAACGCTAACTTGCTTTTATGCTCCACATAAAAAATATTATAATTTTTGCTTGATCACAAATAACTCACCATCATACAGTAAGTAAAAATTATTCTTTAAATAGTTTTTGGTAATTCTTATTCTTTTATATGAATATTTTGTGCTTGCATATTTATTTATAAACTATCCTTATGTGTCAGTGTTAGTGTGAATGTAAGGTAATTTAGACTCACAGTGCCAAACTGAGTCTAAATTACCTTACATTGTGAAATATTTAACAATACATGAAGTTTGACATTTTTGTAAGTGAAGTATACTAATATTGATTCTTGGACACTGATCAAACATTGCAGAGGTTTTAAAGAACTTTTCATTTCATACATCATGGTATGAAATTTCTTTGTCTAATGAAAACTATTCAGCCTGTTTCTTTTTATTAGCTACGGATAATCTTATTAAAACTTTTGCAATCTAGCAACAAATAAAAGCATTTTTAGCACGAAAAACAAAGGGGCTTAAAGAATGAAATATAGTCGTATATTTTAATCAATATTCCTGATCTAAAAAGTATTTTTACTCATCCTGATAAATGGGCTCTTTCATTTCAAGTGACTTTTAGTGTTTTTGGTTTTTTCTTTTACTTAAAGGTATTGGAGAGGTTTAGAGTTGGCCTTTATTGTTTTTTTCCAAAAATAGGTTTTACTTTTAAGGAAAGTTGCGCGAAAGGCTTAATATGAAAATATAGCAATGGTCTTGTAAAGTGAATTTTATAAGTGTTTATCGCACAGAAATAACTGGAAAGTAGTAAATTTAAAGAATATAGTTAAGGATAATGAAATGATATCCTCTATTTCCAAACTAATGTGTACTTAAAACTTCTAACACTGATGTATTTTACGGGATTCCGCTTAACAGAAAATGTAATGTTAAGACTTTTGTAAGATCGGAGTTTCGTATTGATTTACTAGAAGATGTAAACACAGACAAGATGTAATAGTAATTTGTAACTGATAAATAACATTTTAACTAATCCTAACTAGGCATGAAATGTTCAATTGATGAATAAATCTGATTCATTTAAAAGTTCTAGCAACGTTTAAAATTAAATATTTTCGTCATCATAAAAAATCGGCAATCTTTATGACGAGATATCTCGTCATTAGCAAAAATTTTCAGTTCTTGATGGACGAGGAATCTCGTCGATACCACTTGGAGAATTAAAATACACTGCTGGCCACCCAAATTGCAACACCAAGAAAGACAAGAGATATCACAAAATTTATTTTGTAGATAACATGTTGACCAAGTATCAAATGATTAAATTTATAGACTTCTGTGAAGTGTGGTTCCTGCCAAAATCAGTAGCCAGAGTAGCCGCCATTGTTGGAGATCACCGCTGCCACACGCCTCGGCATTGATTCAAAGAGACTTTGGATGTGTTCTTGGGGTACAGCAGACCAAGCAGCTTCCACACGTTGCCAAAGTTGATCTGGTGTGGCAGCTGGGGATGTATTCTGGGTCAATCGTTGAGCAACCATGGACCACATGTTTTCTATCGGCGAAAGATCCGGAGAGCGAGCTGGCCAGGGAAGCAATTCAATCTGGCGATTGACGAAGAACCCTTGGACAATGCGTGCCACGTGTGGTCGCGCATTATCCTGTTGAAATATGGCTGTGGGCAAGCCCTGAAGGTAAGGAAGGACAACTGGCTCCAACACCTCGGAGATGTAGCACTGGCTGTTTAAAGTACCGGCAATGCGTACTAGAGGAGTGCGAGAGTGATATCCAATACCGCCCCATACCATAATACCCGGTGCAGGACCAGTGTGGCGGTGCATAACGCAGCTGTTCAGCATCCTCTCTCCACGGTGTCTCCAGACTCGAATCCGACCATCGTGGTGTTGCAGATAGAAGCGTGACTCGTCAGTAAAGACAATTTCATTCCATTCTGCCGTCCACATCCTTCTTTCATCGCACCATTGGCGGCGGAAACGTCTGTGGTTCTGCGTCAAGGGTAGACGAAGCAATGGACGTCTTGCGGACAGACCACTCTGCTGTAAACGGCGTCGAATGGTACGCGCAGACACTGGATGATGCGGTACAGACTGAATGTGCTGTGCTATGGTTCGTGATGTGGCTGAGCGATCCGTCACTGCCATACGCACAATATGCCTGTCATCACGTGAAGTGGTGCACTGAGGGGATGCGATCGAACACGTCGGTCCGTCGTACCCTCCTGCATCCAACGATCACATATCCGCATTACAGTTGTTTGGTTTCGTCCAACACGACTACCGATTTCCCTGAAAGATAATCCACAATCTCGGTAGGCCACTATCCTTCCTCTGTCGAACTCGGATACTTGATCAAAAGATGATCGCTGTTTTCTACGAGGCATAATTGATCGTTTTTTTGAAAAAACCACAAGAAAAACACAATTGCCGTACTTGAAATCGTCGAAATCTCCAAGCCTTAAATAGCGCTTTGAAGTGGCGCCACAGGCGCGCGTGATGTGCGTCTGCGCTGAAATTCTAATCATTTGCATATCTCACCTCCGCTAATGCATGTTGTAAATTTCATATTATTTGCATGCTTCCTTCAGGGTGTTGCATTTACGGTGGCCAGCAGTGTATAATACATTTGCTGAAATCAGCGACCACTACATAAATTACCTTGAATTACAGTAATATATGAAGCTGTGCAATCAATCTCAACCGTGAAGTACTTTTTGGTAGATTGAGTTGCACTATCCTCCTCCACCTTGGTGATTGGTACACGTGATTATGAATATGCAGGCTTTCACAGATCAGATGGCTCTTATTCCAGATTAGCCACACTCCGATGGATGGTCCACGAATATGAATAGTTGAACTGTCAAATCACACAATTCCAACAATTGTCTGAAGCCATGCTATGAAAGACACAGCTTCTACTTATTTCACAGTTTCACTCTATTTACCTCTCAGCCTCATTTAAGAACTTCTGGCCTAAACTTACACTTTGTGACTCGATACAACACAAGTAGGTAGATAGTTGATTTTAAGCCGCACTGGGGGAGAAGCATAACTGGCTATTGGCGACGGTCGGGTATCATTACAGAAGGGAAAGATCCGATGATATCACCTCGTAATTTTGACCTACAGTCGGATAACGAGATCAGCACCTAAGCTGGCACCCCACTCCAAAATTCCACACCATGAAGCCACGACAGATTTAAAGTGCGCCTGCTCCGTGTACACGACGGTCTTTGGTTGGACCTAGTTTCGAACTCGTAACCCTCCGGTTGATGATCCGCGACACTACCAACTGTGCTACCGCGGCTCTAAAGGCCACACAGGACAATCAAATGGTCGAAATCAATAAACTAGAGGTAGCATTCTAGTGTCTATTGATTTACCACTGCTAAATTCTAGAGCAAGATATGGTGGGCAACACACCCATCCCTACTGTGATCAGTTTTGAATATAGTAATACATATAGCAGTGCAACGAACATCAACCATGTAGTACATTTAAAAATTTAATACAAGAAATAATACGAAATTTCCATTGTTTTAGTCATATTGAAGCATCATTAATTTTTATTCACTTTCTTGGCATGTTGTCAGTAGCAGAGGCCAGGGACTCGTAGAAGAATCATAAATTTTTATTCGCTTCCTTGGCACATTGTCAGTGGCAAGCACTCGATAAGTATGATCTTTAAACACAAAGAATCTAAAATTTTGGTTACTGTCAAGGACGAATCTTTGAAACAAGGTAATCTAAAATCCAGATACGGCCCTTCAAGAACCTTTATCTGGCCCGCACACCAGATACAGTCCTCGAAATATTTTTATCAGGTCCGCAGACGCGATACAGCCTTCCAAATACTTTTATCAGACCCGCAGACCAGTTACCGTCCTCTAAGTATTTTCATCAGGACTGCAGATCAAATACATCCCTCTACATATTTTTTATCAGACCAGATATGGCCCTCCGAATAGGTTCAGGCCGCAGTTCAGATGCCCTCCTGACAGATTTACCTGGCCCGCATACCAGATACGACCCTTCAAATATTTTTATCAGCCGGCAGACAAGATACGGCCCTCCGCATAGGTTAACCAGCCCAAAGACCTTATACTTCCCTTAAAGCTCGGGATAAGTTTAACCACCCCACAGGCCAGATACGTTTACCTACGCCTAAAAAAGTTTACCTGGCTCGCAGGCCATATATGGCCCTCCGAAAAGGTTTTCTCTTATTCTCCGGCTAAATACTTCCCTCCAAAAAGATTTTTCCGCCCCACTGATCAGACACAGCCCTTCGAAGAAAAATTTTACAATTTTTGTGGTCCATGTTCATATTTCTCTCCGCCGTGAAGTTAAGTACATTCCAGGGTCAAAATGAGGAGAACAAACATATCATTCAATCAATACCCTCCCTGTAAAGAATCCTTAAAATGGACTCTTAGTCCAAACAAAGCTGTTTCCTTACAAAAACTTCATTTCATCATCGCAGTCAGGATATCAAATATTTGTTCGTCTCCTGAGAGCGTTGTAGTGACACAAAAGCAATCAAAACGGATTGTACACCTTTCACGCGCCACTTTTCCTTTTTCCTCAAAAAAGCTGCTATTGGAGTTATGTATCAAAGCGCAATTCCATTTGCCCTTGTCTAGATAAAAAGATCTATTATTTTAAAGCTTTTCTCTCGATTCCATTGAAGAACCAATTAGGGAACACGCCAATGAGATCATTCAGGGAATGTCTCCATGATGCTTTTCAGTTTGTTTCTGTATTTAAAGGCTTTTTTAAACCCTCCTGGTGGCTGGACTAGTATCTCGTCGTTAGCAAAACTGACCAGAGCTTGATGGACGGGATATCTCGTCAGTGGAAAAACTGGTCAGATCTTGATGTCGTTATCACAAAAGATCGGTAATATCTTGACGAGATATCTCTGCATTGATAAAATTGATCAGGTCTTGATGGACGGGATATCTCGTGGAAGTAACTTGGTTTGGTTTTATGGAGCAAGGTTCAATAACCAAAGGCTAGATTAAGTATTATCATAAACTCGGTTAAAATCCTAACAGTCAATGTTATAATAAACAGTGTCTAAAATTCGTGTAGATAAACAGCATTACTATAAAATAATACATTGAAAAAGGATGAAAATTGTAAATAAAGGAATGAAATGTTTTTCAATTCAAAGAATAATCTTAAAATAGCTGAAACTATGCAGTTTAAAAGGTGTGATAGGTAAAAACTCCATACAGAATTGGTCTTAAATTTCACTCAAAGTTTAAAAAAGATTTGATTCCAATAAAATGTGGATAGGGTTTTTACTATCTACAGGGAAAACTAAAAAGTATGATTTGATACATGTTTAAAAAATGATAGTTATATACATGTTAAAAATCCGGAATAGAATAAGAGAACAAAATCACTTCGAGGGTTAACAGAAAATATTGATGGAATTTTTCTGCTCCAATAACTTGTAAACTTATTTTACTAATTTTATATTTTCTTTTGAATATTCGTTAAAAATAACTATTTATAAGAATTGGCGTATTTGTTTTGTTTAAAGTGTACATAAAAAAACAAGATGGATGTATTTACAACATGAATGACCACTTAAAATAACAGAAATACAAAAACAAACGACTAATCATACGTTAAACATTATAATATAAAAATATAATGACCAAAATAAGAAAAAAATTCTAAGGCGTAAATCATTAAATTTATAAAAAGGTAACACGAGTGATGTGTGCTATGCATAGCAGGTGACAATGTGTCCTTTTTAAATAGGGCATGCTTAAACTATAACTGCTATTACCAGTGTATAGATATAAGCAATTTGCAATAAATATATAATATGATCATCAAATATAATTAACTGAAGTAATATAAAACATAAATATTCACAGATAAAAAATTAGCTCTGTTTTTATGCCGTGAAACATTAGCCACTTTTTCTGAAATAGATTCCTATATGCAAAGAATGAAGTTAATAGTAAAACAGAGAATACTACTGAAATTATGTTATTTTTTTATCAATTAAAATTCAGAATGGTACATTGAAATGGCATCTACTATGAGAGTCTAACTCTCCAAGTAATTTTCTTATCCATCAAGATTTTACCAATTTTGATAATGAAAAGATATCTCGTCATCAAGATATTGCTGTCTTTTATGGTGACGAGATATCTCGTTCATCAAGGTCTGATCAATTTTGATAATGACGAGGTACCTCGCTGAGACAACCACAGGAGGGTTACGTAACAGCACGTTTTAATTTTGTAATTTTCTGAAATATGGTTTACATTTAGTACGTGATTCATAATTTTTGTTGGATGTAAATCTCAATATCAATAGATAGGTTAGAATAAGTTAAGCAAAATTATCACGCTTTATTTTAAACTTTATTATTAAAGGATGCTTGAAATGGGTACCTTGTAGCAAAATGCAATAAAATTAAATCCACGAAAACTTTTTTTAGGAATTGTTACTTTTTGAAAAATCCCACTTTGTATTTCAGTAACAATAACCAAAGTTAAAGCAAAATCGTGAAGAGTCCTTTTAGCATGTTTCGATATATTGCAGTTCTATATACACTCGCATATATAAAGAAAGATGCAAATATAATAAATTGATTGATTATATGTATCGCTCAACTAGATGTTCGATTTCGCAATTCAATGTTAGAATGTTTCAGGAGAGAGGAAAAGCCAATTCTTATTTAATGTAAATGTGAAGTAGTTTTTACAATTCGAATTGCGATATTTGGGCACGTCTATTCTTCGACTTAGGTATTGTTTGGACATGCGCCTTATTGTCTTAACTTAAAACGTGCAAGTGCTTTTTAGTTGTGACATTATTGTTCTAGACGTGGCGGTGTACAGGGTGTTTTACGACACTCTTAGACTATAAAAAATTCTATTCTTTTCTCAGTTTTCCACAAATATGTTTGGTAATTAATATTTTTAGTCTATAAAGTAAGGTAGTAAACGAGGTTGTTGGATTTGTATGTCTCTTCATGTGCGGTTTTTTGGAAGGTTTTTTGGAAGATCTAAAGCTCTTCTTTTGCCCAACATTAGCTTATATGCATGATTCTGAAGTAAATGATGCAAGAAGGTGGAAAATCACGTTTTTACACATTTTGGGAATGTATGTTTGTTTTGTGCTTGACGAAAGATCGAAGCTAGAAATTGTTACACTTCATTGAAAGTGGACTGCAAATTTTAAGCTTTTGTAAAGCATCATTTCAGGTACTAATAAGTCGTGGTAAGTTGAATATATTGTGTCGTTTTTCACAAGTAATTAAGATTTAGTCTAGAAGTAAAGTATTGAACAAGACAGTTGTATATATATTTGTGTTTCTCTTCGTTTTTAA
Source organism: Meta bourneti (assembly GCA_933210815.1). NCBI lineage: Eukaryota > Metazoa > Arthropoda > Arachnida > Araneae > Tetragnathidae > Meta > Meta bourneti. Next base: position 84,319,555 of record OW119923.1, on the reverse strand, counting down.
TGTTTTTCGAAACAGACTTCTTTTGCCTGACTTTTTTAAGCTGTATTTTCCAAGTTTGTCACTAATGTCGAGTTCGAGAAATCATGAAATACACACTACACACCCAAAGAGTACGTAAGATATTAAACTTCCAAGTAGTTTTGACGAGATATCTCATCCATCAAGATCTAACCAATTTTGCTAATACTTGACGAGATATCACGTCACCAAGATATTGCCAGTTTTTTCCATGATGATGAGACCACGATTTGTCCAGTTTTCTTCTAGCGACGAGGCATCTCGTCGAACAAGATATGGTCAATTTTGCTAATGACGAGATACCTTGTCGAGACAACCACCAGGAGGGTCAAAGAAAACGGTTAGGGAACTGAAGTGATTTTGTTTAAACCGACATTGACAAACCAAATTTTATCTGCTAGGTCAGAATGAGGAAGTATCATTGCCTATCCTTGTTTAGGAAGATGCATGAAAAACACTCAACACACACCACTTTGTCTACCAAAAGTACTTCAAGATTGGATTAAGTTATATTGATCTATGATTGCTGTACTCAGTTTAGAAAATGTTTCAATCTTTTCATGAAAGTATTACAAAATTGCTACTATCCACTACTAGTTAAGTGAGCTACCGTTTTATAATAGATGTAATTACTTAAAGTCTCCGTAATGAAACGTCCTAATAACACCACTGTTCGGTTAGTCGCAATCGCTCTGCTTCTGTTTGTCGCCCACATGCTACCATCTCATCATTTGTGAAGCTACACGTTACCGTACGAAGTCGGCGTCTAAAATGACATTGGATAATGCATGCTGCCGCGATGCCGAACAGCACCTTATGATTAATCCATGTGAACCTTATGGACATGCATCTATCTCTGTATGAGCACGGTTTAATGTTGTAATTGTACATCCTCTTAAAGTTTGCACAGTAAGTTCCCTGTACACTAGGAAGAACATTTTTTTCTTAATCCAAGGATGTAAAAAACTCACAGGCGAAATGCTTATCGCAGCCTTATATAATCCAGAAATTAACCCAAGAATAAAGCTGTTTACCATACGCGTATAAGCAAAAGCGAGAAATAGTGCTTTGAAATAAATGTTTCCAAAACTATGGTACTACCGCATTCTGACTTCGTAGATAAAATTTCGTTTGTTAATTTGAACGTATAAAACTTCAGCTCCCAAAACCTCTCCCATGATATCCTACATATCCCTTTTGTCGCGTATTGCATGGTTTCCTGAACCCGACAATGGTGATAAACTTGTAAAATACAGCTTTATAACAAAGAAGTTGTGGAAAATTGTTTGAGTAAACAAGAGAATTTCCTGGAGTTACCGAAACATCCCAGAACTGCTGGCGGTAAACAATAAATATATTCTTATCGTACACCCGAATGTATTGAATATCGCATAGCCTTTATTTTTGCCTGCCATGCTACGGATTATTTTTGTTTGGAAGTAAGATAATTTATTTTCCGTTACGGCTTATCGCACGTCTCTAAAAGCGTTAAACGGTTTACTGGATATCAATAGCAATTCTTTCGGGATTATTTACACCTGTGAGGGGAAATACTGAAACATTTATATAGATTGCTTTCTAAAAGGGAGGCAAACATTTTAATATTCTATGTTATAGAAGTGGCAGTTTGCAATCGTTTCATGAAATGAAACGGAAAAACGATAAAATAATGTTATTCAATCTTATTAATTTGTTTAGTGTTTCAAACCAATAGAAGTAGACGGCTCGTTTATAATCTTTGAAAATTTTTAGTGTTAATCTTCAGATGCATGACAGGGGAAATAGGATCATTAAATTGCTTTCTTTTCTTTTAAAATGCTTTTGTCACGTTTGATGTCAGAACGCCTTAGAACCGGGTGTAAATTGTAAATCGCTTGTTTCGTTCCTTTGTAAAGGCTTATAAAGGATTAAAAGTAGAATATAAGTTTTGTTGCACATAGAAAATCTTTATAAACGATACATTCGTACATCAGCGTAAAATGCAGAAACTGTTCCTGAGAAACTATTGAAGTTTAAGGTAAGTAGAGTTAGTTGAATTAACGTCGCACTGGAGCAACACAGGGCTATTGGCGACGGCCTCGTAATTGTGAACCACGATCAGATGACAAGGTCAAACACTGACCTAGCACTATGCAAATTTCCACATCATGACAACGGGAGGACATTAGATGCCACGGCAGATTCAACATGCACAGCCCCCATGTACACGACGGTCTTTGGTTGTATTGAGTTTCGAACTCGCAGCCCTCCAGTTGTTAATCCGCTACTCTTTCAACAGGGCTACAATGACCCCTTTGAAGTTTTAGATTTGATACTTTTGAACTCTAAACTGAGTCCGTTTACTACGAGTATATAAGCTTATAAAGGATTAAAAGTAGAAGTTTTGTTGCATAAAATCCTTTCTAAACAATACCATTGGTCACCAACAATACCATAGGTACAAAAACTGTTCGGGCTAGGAAACTTCTGAAGTTTAGACTTCAAACTTTTGAACTCGAAAGTGCGAGTCTGTTAAAAAGAGTAAGCTTCAGACATTTCTGAGATAAGAATTATTCATAAACAGTTACTATATAAAATGTAAATGAAAAATTATTTTGATCTGATTTAAATGTGCTATAATTTATAGAAAAACATAATAAACAATACTATAGTATGTTGATTTCATATATCATGATACATCAGTTTGGAATATTAACGCCGATTTTACGATGTCTTCTACGAACCAGCAAAAGCAATATACATAAAATGAGCATTAGATAAAACAGATGAATCACAAATTCTCTTGGAGAGAATTCTAAGAGTTCTATTCAGTGCAGTCGAACAAGATATGCTCCAAAATCTCTTCCTCATCAAAGCAAATAAGGCACTTGTTGGAGTCAGCCTGGTGAAAACGATATTGATTTCTAAAGCTTGTCATTTAGGATGCTTCATTATATTTGAGAGCGAAGTAGATTTAGCTTTAGATGCAACAACGCAATTAGATAAAAGTTGATATCCAGATTATAAAAGCCTACTGATGTAAAAATATTTGTTAATGTTCAAGGGTCGAATGAATTCAGCATGTAAATGTAAAGTCAAAATTTCGAACTTGTCAAGCAATGACAATACTAAATTCCAGTGAAAAAATGGTGATGCTTTCTAACCAAGAAATATAAATATGCATATTTATTTTCCTGCATAAAATTAAGTTTCAGAAGAGCAGGGATTTCAATACATCTGAACTGATAACGCGCTTAGATGTGTAGATGATTTCACACATCACACAAATATCGATATTTTAAAGTATTTTATTTATAGCTTTCGAATTCCTCATAGCTTAGTTTGGAGTAATATACATTTTAAGAAAAATATCCCCTGTAGTAAATAGATAGTATAAGTAGCAGTAGATGAGCTCAGAAAGAATATTGTAAAGCCACACTTTTTCAAAATAGCTACTTTTAATGACGCAAAACCTATGTCAAGTGATCCTTGTCAAGCGATTTTTCATGTTTTCAATAGAATTTAAAAATTGAGTATAAACTCCTTACAATTAGTAACAGTAAGTGAACTTAATTACATAATTAAAATACGAGAATAAATTGGTCCTAGTACTAACCTTTCTGCGTGATATTTATACTTCAAGGATTATCTATAAACTTTTAAAATACTCTTATAAACTTTCTTTTGTGTTAACAGTATGAGCTCCGTGGTTTTAATATAATATTTTTCACAAATTTCAAATTATTTTTCAATAAAATTGACTACTTTTAAATACTGAAACGTATAGCACGAGTAAAGCCTAAGACCTGCACTAAAATCTCTATCAACCCATTCTATTAGAATTTGGAAATTATCAATATATTCATTACCGATACATTTCTGATGGAAAACCTCAACACCATTTTTTAGTTTTTTAATTTCCGGGAGGCACTTGCATACTTAATATCTACAATCTACTTTACTGATCGTCGGAAAGGTAAACAATAGAAGGTTAGAGTAATTATTTAACAAACTCGTTTTCAAACGTAAGTTTGAAAAACGTTAAAATCATCCCATTGTATTCATCTATTTTACACAAACGTTATTAATCCTCCTGGTGTTCGTTTCTACGAGGTATCTCGTCATTAGCAAAACTGAACCAGGTCTTGATGAACGAGATATCTCATCATTAGAACAAATTATGAATGATGTTTTTGATGATGACTAGATATTGATCTTGTCATCAAAAAATCGGCAATAGCTTGATGACGAGATGTCTCGTTATTAGCAAATTTTGTCAGATCTTGATGGACGAAGTATCTCGTAGAAACCAGTTGGAGAATTAAAATATGGAATGAATCGTGATTGATTTAAAAGTTCTAGCAACGTTTAAAATTAAATATTTTATTAATTATTTATGGACAATTTATTATTAGTTTACCGAATGAATGTTAGAGTGGTCTAATAAGAGAGTCCTCGTGTAGTTGAAAATGACGGTAGAGCGACCAATGGACCAAAGTTAGAGTATGGATTGATCCATATATCTATATTACAATACAATTTGACATCGAGATATGGGTCAAACCGTTTGGGAAGATTAGTGTCACTGGATATGAATACCGGTTTCTTCGATGTTTTCCCGTTACGTGAAATCTCTCACTTACCTTTACACAAAAGGGGCCGAGGTAGCTCGGTTGGAAGACTAACGAATTAGCAACCGGAGGATCGCGAGTTCGAAACTAGGTCCAACCAAAGATCATGTTAAATCTGTCGTGGCCCCAGATGTCCTCCCGTTGACGTTGTGTGGAAGTTTGGAGAGTGGGGGGCTAAGGAAGAGAGTCGGGTGTTGACCTCGTCATCTGACAGTGGTCAAAAATTATGGGGCGCTATCCTCGAATCTTTCCCTTCGGAATCGATCGCCAATGACCCATTGAGTTGCTCAAGTGCGACGCTAATTCAAGTATCTACTTACCTACATTTACTCAAAATCTTCAATTAAAAAAGCTATTCGTAAAATAGTGGTGGAGTTTCCGAACTTCAGAGTATGGATGATCCATCTATTCGCTGCAACTGATTTATCCTAGACGCATGGTTTCTTGCGATGAGCTGGTTTACCTCTTGACGAGAACCAGCTATATCTTAAAATAGCTAAAAATCAATCCCCCCTGTGTTATTTTGAATGTATGAAAGGTTAAGCAATAAACCTGAATAGTCTAATAATCTTTACCAACATATCTTTTCATAAAACGGGCAATTGATAAGTAACGGAAGTGTATTTTTGCGCTTATGAAATCGATTTCATAAACGCAATTGGTGTTTCAAAACTTTCCATACAACTTTAAGAAGTAGGAATACAAAATTTAACCATTCATTCAGGGATTCATGTACTCACAAGACTCGCAGGCGTACATTCGAGGCTCGATGGCCTGGGAGAAAATTCGTTTGGCAACCTCGATCACTCGATCTATCAAACACTGATTTCTCCCTCTGGGGATATCTCAAGGGTATATCGCGTTGGAGGTCCCTGTAGGGAAAACAAAATTTAACTGCAGTTCATACTAGGATGTATGTACTTAAAGGATTCGCAGGCATATAGTACTTGGAACTCGATGGATTGGCCGGCGAGGGGGAACTTGCCACTTGGTTCCCACAATCACTTGATGTATCATACATTGATTGTTTTCCTCTGGAGATACCTAAAATGTATAGCGTACCAGGCTCCTGTGGGGAAAACTAAATTTAGCGATTCACACAAGGCTGTATGTACTCAGGATTCGCAGGAGCACGTTTGTAGCTCGATGGATTGGCCGAGAGAGGACTTATCGCTTGGCCACCACGATCACCCGATCTATCATACTGTTTTCTCCCACTGGGGATACTTCAAAGCAATCCTATGAGACCCCTATCGACTCCGATGTTGACTTCATTGATGTATCAGTGGCGTTTGCAAGTGTCCGGGAAAGGCCATTAATTTTTGAGTTCGAAACGCAATTAATGCGTCGATGCAGTCAGGCGTGTATTACTATTGGTAGACGCTACTGAGAGCAATTACTGTGAATCTGTAAACGTGCAACTACTTTCTAAATCTGGGCTGAGAAAAGTACTGTCCACATAAATTCCGACTTTAATGTCTTCACCTTGTTGTGCCCTCCAGCCCTCCGATTGACATTATAGGCCCGCATTCCCAAGTGAATACTGTTTAATTTCCCGTTCCCTAACTCTAAAACACTCCGCAGATTTGAATTAGCTGACAAACCGAATAGAATAATTATAGTGTTTGCGTATAAATAGTAGAAAATTCCATTTTACGTTAGCCTAACCCAACACTTTAAATGTCTCATTCGATTCCACATGAATAGTTCACAGGGATGACATATTACAGGACCTTTCCATTGCCAATTGAAAGCCATTTGCCACATGAACAGAGGCCCAATAGATTAACCTTCACTCTCAACTTGTTACATCTATTAAGGTAAGCACATTTAGGAGTTGCACTTAAACTGACAAGAGCAAAGCGGGAGGGCGGTATTTCTTTAGATCCTGTAGGAGGTTTCTAGGTGTAGAGATTAGTTAAAGCATTAAGGTGGATCGGAAAAGGATTTTTAAGGATCCAAAAGGCTTAAGTGTGGAAAAGCTGCTTTTTAGCATCTTGTTACATTTTGAAGTAATTGAAACTCGAGTTAAATGAATCTTAAATGATGGAAAGGGGAAGCTCGGAATTTTAAAATTTAAAATTCATTTCTTTGAAGTATATGCAGGTTTAAAGAGTTATACTAGTTTTATAGTGAGACTAGAGTTTTATAATTAGAATAGTTTAGAGACTAGTTTTATAGTGATCATTCCAAGACTTAAAAATTATATCGAAGGCAAAAGGTGGCCCAGCTCTTTATTAATGAATATATCTACAGGGTGTTTCGAAAATATCTGGCCAAATTGTAAAGGGTTGGTAGAAGGGACCAAAATAAACTTTTTTGTCAAAGAATGTGTCCGCGTATAGGTGGTAGAGGGAGAATGTACGTCAGTCAATAACATTGTTTTTGCGGCGTAAGACGTCCTTCCTCGCTTGGATTTTCAACTGCTTGCATCGCTACAGGAATTCGGGGCTTGCAGATATGCATATGATATATGGGGCTGCGAACGGAAACGAACGAGCTACGCAATGGTTGCATAGTGGTCAGTGTGTTCCGTCTGGATTCAAAGGTTCCTGGATTGAATCCGGGGTAAAGCTTGGATGCTTGTCCGTCCTAAATGAATGTGTGTCCTCTCTATAAATGTTTATTTTGGGCTCCCCTTACAATTTGGTTGGTTTTTTAGTGTTTTATGGGGCAAGGGCCATACTACGCCAGACACAATACAATATCAAGATATTGACATAAGACATACAATATCAAGTAATTGACATACACAGTGAAAGCTTTACTGACACAGAAGAGAGAAATACACTCAAGAAGGAATGCACCTGGCAGGAATCGAACCTGCGCCGCCTACAACTCGAAGGTGCTAGCGCAGTGGTCATACCCACTGAGCCACGACGGCCCCTTTTACAATTTGGCTAGATATTTCGAAATACCCTGTATATATTTCACAAACTTACACCATCGTGTCTGCTGCCGATTAAATTTGTAGTTAAAGCAAATGTCCTCACGTTGGCATGGTGTGGAAGTTTGGAGAGTAAGGTGCCAGGTCAGGTGTTTACCTCGTCATCCGACCGAGGTTCAAATTACGAGGGGTTGTCCTCGAATCTTTCCCTTCGGAAAATATCCCGGACCGTCTCTAATAGCCGTTGTGTTGTTCCAGGGTGACATAAATTCAACTACCTACCTATTTCACTAAAGTACGTGGAAAGAAAATGTGAGCTGTCTCAAAAAATAGGTTCAGCATCAAAAATACCGAATCGTCTTTGAACAAGGGAATGGAATGAAATTGAAGTCGATTTTCAAAACTAATTGGGATAACATGAATGAATTTTATTGGAAATATGAATTAAAACCATTAAGAAGTACACGAAATGCTGTTATATATTTTTGAATAATTATTTCATTTTGAGGTATGAAATGCAAGTATCTCTGTTATATCATAAATGAATTTAAATAAGATATGAGTAAAGACGCTTTTCCATATCAATAGATATAAGCAAAAGTTTAGTGCATACATGGGTCTATTAGTATTCAGTGTGCATAGTTATATTTTACTCTTCTAAATAAATAGCAAGACGCTTTTGTAAATGGGATAAAAATAATGGATGAACATTTGTTGCTTGGAGCAAGTAGGTAGATAATTAGAGTTTTATGGCGCAAGGTCCAAAAGCGGACAAGCTGCGCCAAAGGGAAGATGAAAAGAAATAAAACCAACCCTTTTTTTTCCAGAGACACGGGTCTCCACCCTTTTACAACACGTGGGTGATGTAATCCCGAGAGGAACTGAAAACAACAGAGTGGCGAAAAGCTTTTCAAGGGGAGCCCTCACCTCCGAAGAGGCAACCACAATGAGGGAGGAAGAAAAAGCAAAAAGCAGAAGGGTAGGAGAGGATAAAAATGAAAGGGAGGGAGGTAAATATGTTGAATCCGGGGCATGTTTGTCGCCAAGCAATTTTTGTCGCCAAATCAAGATGGCGTCCAACACCAGTATGGCAGCCAACTTGCCGATTCGATGTGTTACATCAGGAAGTAAAAATGAGGAATTCACAAATAAGCAATAAAAAGTAAAGAAAAATAAAACTTACGGTCCAATTTTTAATTAGGTTTGTCAGGGTTCAAAATTGTAACAATTTTTTACTAAATTAATTAAAAATTTACGAATTTTAACAAAAATTTACGAATTTTAACAAAAATTTACGAATTTTAACAAAAATTTACGAATTTTAACAAAAATTTACGAATTTTAACAAAAATTTACGAATTTTAACAAAAATTTACGAATTTTAACAAAAATTTACGAATTTTAACAAAAATTTACGAATTTTAACAAAAATTTACGAATTTTAACAAAAATTTACGAATTTTAACAAAAATTTACGAATTTTAACAAAAATTTACGAATTTTAACAAAAATTTTCTACAAAAATTAAATCAATCAGTCATCATATGGGTCGCCACATCCATTTCATTCATAACACATTTAATTGGCGTCTCATTCACCCAGTACCACGTAATTAAAAGAATCACACATATGCAATTTACTGTTTTCAAACCATGTTCTCTTTCGCACCGACTGCTTTCGCTCATGTCCATCCTTTATACAACCATTCGTACCTATCGCCCGTATCCTTTCTGTATTTTAAAACCATTTCATTCCCACATTCTGGACATTTCACACTATTCACAATCAAACCAAATTTCCGACACCATTCAATCACTTTCAAGCTCTCCGGATTCGCTAAACATGAATCGTACATTTTTCCAAAAAAAATCTGCATTTATACGTCCAGTCAAACCATCCACTGCCATACCTAATCAAGGGTAAGTGAGCGGCTAATAAATCATAATATCACGAACGATAATTAATTAAATTTCTAATTGAAAAATTAAAAAAATAATAACAAATCAATAAAAATGTGCCACTTGAAAAGATAGTAATAAAAATTTTGAAAATCCAACGGCAAGCACGGAAACCAATCCCACGGAAAAAATACAAACTTAAACCAACGCTTCAAACCACACAAATCATAGAACGCAATACATTGCAATTTCGTTAAAAAAGGGTTGCCATAAAGCTAGATCAAAACGCCAAGGTTACCATGTTTGGCGATAAATCGCCAGTGCCCCGGATTCGACATCTCCACCGGGAGGGAAGATCACATCGGGGTTGTGAAGCCCGTACAAACTAAAGAAAGTATGCCTCTGAGGGCTTGGAGCAAGTAGAATATGTCAAAAACATCTTCACAGTTTTTAAGACTTTTAACTTATTAAAATAAAGACATTTTTGTTTCTTTAAGCCCTATAGGGGCTTAACCCTCCAAGGGACGAGATATCTCGTCCATCAAGATCTGACCAATTTTTCTAATGACGAGATCTCATCCATTGATATCTGACCAATTTTGCAAACAACGAGATATCTCGTCATAAAGCTACTGCCGATTTTTTGACGATGACGACATCAAGATCTGGTCGTTTTCCTTCTAATGAGATCTCGTCGATCAATATCTGGTCAGTTTTGCTAATGACTTGATACCTCGTCCTGACAACCACCAGGAGGGTTAAGCCTCATAGCCCCCTACACAGGTATTCCCTAAGATTACTTTGATTATACTCAGGGAATTAAGCCACAGTAATGCTGCACGCAATTCAATGTCCCTCATATTTGCATCTGCTGATAATTCAATGTCATGTCTCATCCAGAGCTTCAAGTTATTCGAGGTTGCCTGTTGGTGAGAATGTTCACAAGGATATGCAATAAGGATTGCGTATACTGCCTGTGATATGACCATACAAGTGATAACCCGTTGAATTAGGAGAAAACGTATGAAATTTAGAGGAAGGATCTGGTACTGGAAACTTATTTGGCTCAATTGACTCAAGTTTGAATTGATCGCTGATTAAGCAAAAAATGCGTTACCTACATATATGTATCTTTCACTAACGTAAGTGGCAACCAATGGCAGTAATTGTACATTGACGAATGGCAACAAACGCGAATAGGGTAAAATCAACATTTACATAATTTTGCCGCTTAGTTTGAGCTTGATTTGAACTACAGAGCTGTATAATATTGCTAAAACTTTTAAGGAAGAACTCCCTCCAACAAAGTTCGTTATGTTCATCGACACTTTCCAATCAAATTTTTAATACTCATCCAAAAATAATAGTCAGTATTACCCCTCTGAGCGTGACAAGGGGCTGCGGTAGCCTGGTTGGAAAGGTAACGGATTGGCAACCGTAGGGTTGCGAGTTCGAATCCAACAAAAGATCGTGGTGCACAAGGTGGGCTGGTTCAAGTTAAATCTGTCGTGGCCTCAAATGTCTTCACGTTGGCGTGGTGTGGAAGTTCGGAGAGTGGGGTGCCAGCTCACAGATGAGACCTCGTCATCTGACCGTGGTTCCAAATTACGTGGTGTCCTCGGATCTTTTCCTTCGGGTTTGATCCCGGATCGTCGGCAATAGCCCGTTGTGTTGCTCCACTGTGACGTTACTTAAAAATACCATACCTTCGAAACGAAGAGTGTCCATTTTGTTAAAAATATTTGTCGTCACATTGAAACACATACTCATAGGAGTTAGAAACTAGAATATTTAATTTACCGGTATAATAGAGTGAGTTATATTAGAATAGTATATCTAAGGTTTTGAATAAATTAATACGTTTACTAATGAGTGCATATACAACTTTTTACTCTAGAAAAGCACTAAAAGAAAGCGCAACTCTAGTCTACCAGAAAATACTACATGCTTAAGATTCGCTGCACCTATAAATATATTGCTATTGTGTAAGTTAATTTTTGTAGGTACTTAAGATCACATTATACTTCTCACCTCTAGAATTTAGCAGTGATTGAATTCAGTAGATCTTACCATTAGTTGACTGATTGCCGATTGCGTGAAACCATGAGAACTGTAAGATCACGGGTATACTTCTGTATGAGTGTTTGTGCTTGCTTACGCTTGTAGTGAGGTAACCAAAAGTGAAACTACACAATATCAGCGCTATAGAAATATAATTTAGGAAGGTATACATAAAAGTCTAAGAAACTGATTTAACGTTAGGGGGGGTGTTTCAATTAACGTCACACTGGAGCGACACAATGGGCTATTGGTGACGGTCCGGGATCAATCCCAAAGGGAAAGATCCGAGGACAACACCACGTAATTTTGAACCATGGTCAGATGACGAGATTTAACGTTAGGAGCTCCAATGTTTCTGTACTCATAACTTCGAAAAGGTAAGATGTAATGACACGAAATTTGGTATCTGTTAAATTTCGAAATAGATTTGAAATTGTGTGTCATAAAATAGGGGTTTCTATTGGAAATTATATTAAATTGAGAACGAAATTCCATAAAGACGGCCCCTTATGCAAATTTTGTGCATTTGAATTTATAGAAGATGTTAGTTGCTGTCGAACGCCATCTTTGTATACAGGGTGTCCCAAAAAGGTTGTTCCGCAATTTATCTTTTTACCATTTGGAGATAGGTAGGCAATGTAAATTGCAAAAGTGCAGCACATAAGGTAAGTAATTAAGATATGTGAATAAAATTATCACGTGATAACAATTTAAGTGGATACAGTTTTTAATTTATATACAACCCCTGTAGATAAAAATCCGAGATAGCAAAAATGTTCCTTACCTGTATCCTATCGTTAGTAAAAAACTACATTTCTATAAGGTTGAATAGTAACGGAGATACAAGAGTTTCCATTTTAAGGGGGCCGTATCTAATTTAGAACGGAAACTGACCCATGGCCAAAAATGAGCTAAGTTCTGCATTGCTGCAAATGGAAAACATTTTGAACATGCGTTGTAAATTCCCTTTTATTTTTTATTTAAACCATTTTTTCTAAAATATTTTTATTAAAGATTACATTGTCTACTATTATTCATTGCGATTTCATCTGCAGTTGAAATACTACATTACTTTGCACAATGTTGCCCTTTCTGACCGAAAAAAATGCTTTTTAGCAATGTGTATACGGTCCCTAATCTGACTGCTTGAGCAGCTGTGTACAAGCGGTAGTCAACTTTTTTGCTTCATTATGCCTCCGTTACTGTTCAACCAACAGAAATGCAGTTTTCTGCTAACGATAGGGATGCAGGTAAGGAACATTTCTGCTATCTCGTATTTTTATCTAGAGGGGTTGTATACAAATTAAAAACTGTATCCGCTTAAATTGTTATCACGTGATAATTTTATTCACATATCTTAATTACTTACCTTATTTGGTGCACTTTTGCAATTTACATTGCCTACCTATCTCCAAATGATAAGATAAATTGCGGAACAACCTTTTTGGGACACCCTGTATACTCTTCTGTTAAAATTGCTCGAATGAAGAAGGGTGTTTCGTTTTTTCCCGCGATTGTACATCGAATTGTCAACTGTTCATCGTGGCTCATAAATCAATGCCGAATGCGGCGATCACCTGGAAACCATGAAGAGAAGGCAAAGAGCGAAGCCGTGATAGTAGAAGATACGGGTGTACTTCCATTGCTTGGTCATGTAATAGATGGTTGCGACCTTTGATTGTCTTGTATTGCCTTTAGCAGCTTAGAGTGAGTTACCAAGTGAAGTGAAGGTTGAGTATCAACGAATGGTGAAGTCGTGTTAGGTAGTAGAATTTACGTTGCACTAGAGCAGTGATAGGTTTAGGAGCAGTGTCTGTTATCACAGTGCTTCAGACAGCTGTTGCAAGTGATTTATATCGTTTTGATGACTTAACTGGTCATTGTGGTCCATCCATCGAAGTGCAAGCCGATTGTGGTGAGACCATCTGAAGAAGCGCCATTTTTTTATTTGCAAGTACGCTTGTTTATATTCACGTCTAACAGTCACCAATGTGAATTAAAAAGACAGCGCAACTTCAGTCAAACGAAAGGTACTTCATGATCAAGATTAGCTGTACTGCTTTATAAACTACTATATACCACAATTCTCCATACACAAGCTATTCATTTTATGTAAACAGAGTATTAGTAATGATATAAGGCAGAAAGTACGAGCAATAATATTGGGGATAAGCAAAAAAAGATTTGAAAGTAACAATGTTTTAGGAACGCTGCAAAATATTCTTAACTCAAACGAAACTAAAAATAAAACTAGTATAAATGCCGACAATATGATATACTCTGGAAAAGATTTCACATTTTTAATTTGTTCGTTTTTATTTTTATACAAGACTATTTAAGAATTTTCATCTATTAAGCTTTCTATTAAATGATTTGTGTTAATTATCACATTTTTATAACAAACCTGCGAATACATTTTGTATAAAACAGGAATGAAAGTAGAAAGAAAACTATGACTTGAAAAAAAACTTAACAAATAAAATTATTTTTGTACATAAGAATTTTATCGAATTAATTTTGCTGGAAGTTAAATACATAATAAACAAATAAGACAAAATTATTAAAGGCAGAATGAAGACTCAAAAGATAAGAAAACGCTCTTTCTCTGAAAAAGTTAACATCCAATCTCTTATTAAAATGTCTAATTACTTTATATCAGCATCATTCAAAAATTAAGCAACATAAAACAGTTATTTTTATTTTTAATAAGCGTAGAAAAGCGTATGTTCCAAATTATCTCATCGCTTTAAAGTTTAACAGAAGCATGGATTAATTCCGTAAATTGTTGAGTTACCGGGTCTATTGTTATAGGTATATATAGCTGACTGAATCCACGAAAGTATGTTCAATTTTTATCTTTAATTAAGTCACTGAAGTTAGTTGTTAAGAATTTTGTGTCTTGAGAGGATTGTGAAGTGATCGTATTGTGTTAAATAAAAAGAATTTAGTGACAAAAAATATTAATTATGTTTAGTTTTGCTTATTATAAAATAAAGGCTTCCATTTTAATTTGTCAAATATTATAGCGCTTTTGAAGTTACAACATTGAGACAGAATTATATCTTTACTTTTTTGAAAAATGAAAAATGCGTATTAAACTATAAGGTTATCAAGCAGTAGAAACAACTTAATATTTATAAAATTGTACATCAGATAGGAACACAGACTTTGTAAACATGTGTTTGTGTTTGTTTAGTTTCGTTTATAAAAACGAAATTTCCATTTAATTATTTTCAAATGTTGGAAGTTAGCTCGTTAAAAGCTACCATCAGTAAGACAGATTTAATTCATTAAATTTAAAAAAGATGAAATGCGTATTATACTATATAAGGTTATCAAGTAGTAAAGTGGGTAGATAGTTGAATTAACTTTGCTCTGGAGCATTACAACGGGCTGTTAGCGACGGTCTGGGATCAGTCCCGAAGGGAAAAATCGAGGATAACACCTCGTAATTTTTAACCACGGACAGATTTTGACGTCACATCTGAGCTGGCACCCCACTCTACAAAATCCCACACAACGTCAACACCAAGCAGTGCTCATTTATGCTTTTTATTTGAACTACTCATGTCCAAATGTATCTTTACATACTCAAAAATGATATTCCATGAAATATCCAATCGATGTAATCCATTTTTTCAGGGAATGTGTGAAAGACGAGCCTAATTAGCATTATCCAATCAAAAGTGATCAAACTGTTCCTGATATGCAAATCAAGGCGTGTCATCCGACGGTAAATCAAGCGGTTTGCGCAGAGTGAATATATGAGTGAATCTCTGCAATACAGTGTTTGTTTTTAGTGTGGAAGAACTCAAAACGGTCTGTTATGGCTCCGAAGTATCATTTGGAAGAATCTGAAATGGCGAATTATCGGCCGTTTAGAAGCAGGGCAGACAATCATGGAAGCAGCGAGATGTGTGAATATTTTAAGACAGTCTTCGCTATGGAGACAATTTCAGAACTCTGGAACTGTTGTAAGGAGGCCTTGACTAGGTTCTAAACGAATAACAATTACTTCTCAAGATAGATATCTGTCAATAACTGTCCGTCATAACTGGAAGTCTACTACTCGGCAGTTAAGTTCAGAGGTTGCAGCCACCAATGAAACTGTTGTACCATGGCAAACTGTACACAGAAGGTTTAATGAAAAAGGCCTTTATGCCAGAAAACCAAGGATATGTGTTTCACTGTCTTCACAACAAAGGAGGGATCGCTTTAATCGGTGCAAAGAGCATCAGAACTGAAGTGAACACCAATGGACCCATGTTATCTTTACTGATGAGTCGAGGTTTCGTTTAACATCTGATTCTAAACGTGTTTACATCTGGAGGGAGTCAGGAACACGAAATCTTCCCTCGAACATTATGGAACGTGTCCGTTTCGGTAGTGCAGGTGTGATGGTATGGGGAGGAATAATGATCGATAGACGCACCCCCGTACACGTTTCAACAGCGGATCTGTGACCGGCCAGAGATATCGGGATGAGGTCTTAGAACCTTATGTAAGACTTTTCAGAGGTGCATATGGATCTGACTTTTTATTTATGGACGATAATGCTCGTCCGCATCGAGCAAACCTCGTTGACGAATTCTTTGAAAGTGAAGCCATTGAGCGAATACCGTGGCCAGCAAAATCTCCTGATCTGAACCCGATAGAGAACTTATGGGACTACCTTGGAAGAGCAGTTGCAGGGAGACATCCTCCTCCTAGAGATATAAATGCCCTGAAGACTGCATTGCTGGAGGAGTGGAACTCAATTCCCCAAACTGTGGTTAACAACATTGACAGCATTGAAACACGTCGTGATATGTGTGTACACGTCAAGGGAGATCACATTCCATATTAAATTCATAAGCCTTAATTTTTTTCTGAGTTATTATTTTTTTTTCTGAACTCTCCTTGTCATATATTATTGCCATTTTTTTTGTTTAATGCTACAGTTTTATATCATATGCAGTGCTCTTAATTTTTTTTCCTTTTTATTTATGTGTTATGATGTTATGTATCATTTCACACAAATTCAAAAAATTATAGTTCAGTTTCTGAGAAATCCGTGATTTTATGCATGTAAAGATAATTTTGGACATGAGTGTAATTTGGTTGCTTTCCCCGTATTTTCAGCAACACTTGAATAGAAGCATTAATGGCAGTTACAATGACATGTACACAACGCAAAGAGGAACTACTTACTCAAGCCATCGCGATAGTATGCAGTCACATATGTACTTTTGAGAATATCTTGAATAAATCTATGTAAGAACATATAGAACTTTTCTATACATTAAATAAATTTTTAAATTAATTACAAGTTTTGTTGAGATTCCCATGAAATTTAAATATAAACACTAATTGCAATGTTTAGTCTTGTAGGTAATTAAATATCTTGAACTATTTATTTACCTTTCTAAATCGTTATGCATGTTTTCATTTTTAGAGAGAAAACAATAAAGGCTTTTACTCTTTTTATGCAATTTATTATTATGTTACAGAATTTGAAAATGAATTGTATATAAATAGAAATCCGATAATATCGTATTCTAATGAGCGTTTGCTTTTGCTAACGCACCGATATCAGCTTCCATCATATCATCTTCTGACATAAGCATATACCAATTAAATAATTTATTTGTACACAATATTGGAAGTCAATGCATCGTTAGACAATTGTTTTTGATTTTCGACTACCGAAACTACTACAATTTTCGAGGTAGGTAGTTAATTAACGTTGCACTGGAGCTACACAACGCTTAATTGGCGACAGTCTGGGAACAATCCCTTAGGGAAAAATCTAAGGACGCCTCGTAATTTTGAACCACGATCAATGACGATGTCAACACCTGAGCTGGCACCCCACTCTCCAAACTACCACACCCCGCCAACTTAAGGAAATTTAAATGTTCACCAGCCCCCGTGTATACGACAGTTTTTGGCTGTAAAGTTTCGAACTCGCAACTCTCCGGTTGCCAATCTGTTGCTCTTCCAACTGGGCTACCGAGGCAATTTTCGAGAGTTGTTATAGTGACATAAAATTGACCATGCGTAAATACTGGAGTTGGCACTTACATACTCCTATGGAAATGTCCAATATATTCCAGAATATTTTACAGTTTTATCATGAAATTTTCAAACTATTCTAGAACTTTATTGCATGTAACTGAAACTTTTGAAACTTCAAAGAACATTCTAGACCTAATATTTTCTGAAGCATTGTAAAATTTTCTAACGTATTCATGAATTTGGCAGTGGTTATACTTAATTAACTGATTGATTTAGTAAATTAATTATTTAAAACAGATTTTTATGGCATTGACTAAATTTGTATCAAAAGTTCTTTACATTGGTACCACTTTTAGAATTAACTAGCAGAATTACCCGGTGTTAATTGCGTTAAATTGGCTAACTTCCGTTTTCGTTAAACATTGAATTCCTATTCCTCATGTAACAAATACCACACTCTAATAAAGGTACACAATTCTTAAAAACGCAATTTCGCAATGATAAATATCAAATTTAATATTTTACATTTTTGTTTTTTAATTTAAATTTTTAATAAGATAAAAAAGTCTTTAAAAGTTTAGTAAAAAAGTAAAAAGAATGTGCCAATGTTACATAGAATGAATAGAATAATTGAGAGTATGCATATAAGCGCCTCGTATGTCATTTAAAAGCAAAAGCGTTTAAGAATATTGGTATAATGATTTATCAATGTCATACAATGAAGTTACCCTGATTTCCGGTATACAACGAAACGCATCAAATGGAAAATCCAGATATATCTTAAGGCGTAGATTAATAAAAGTTTCGAACTAAAAGCAATCTGTTTTTCACTACAAAAATAATTCCTGGAATATAAGCTAACGGATTGCAGAAATTTAAAAAAGCAAACGATTAGTAATGATTGTTTCGAACTAATTCAGTTGTGCATGGCCAAAAACAATTTCTAAATATACCAAGGTTGCCATATTAGCTACCAGTCCTATTTTAAAAGGTTTGTGCTGTATATTTATTCATAATGTTTTATTCTCTATATCGTCTGTCCCAAATATTCAGAATTTTTATGTTTGATAAAGAAATACGGCTAAAAATAAAAAGGCATTAGAATTTAAATTCCGTAAAATTAGTTTTGGGAAAAATAATTGCTTTTTTAGTAGTTTTGGTAAAACAATCCAAGTAATCGCAATGCTCAATATACCTTCCAGCTTCTCCGAAACTACCAATTTATGGTTGTTTTAAGTATAGTTACTCAGATGTTTTAGCATGAAACTTGTCTAAATATATAAGCAAATGAAATTCAAATATGGTTTATAAAATATTGAACGTTGATAAAAAAGTATAAATTTTATGTGATACTTAAACAGAGACATAAAAATAGTCGTAGAACGGGAAGACAGACAGACGAACGCAATCAAGTTCAGTGACCAAATGAATGTACTCACATTATGCAAATTTTCATGAAAATACAACCAGCCGTTCGGAAGTTGTTCGGGCACACCCATCCTCGCATACATGCATACAAACACCAATTTTGCATTAGAAGGGCCCAAAACGGATAAATATATTTAAATGGGTAGAAAACTTTCAATATACAATCACTCCATTTTTATTTATATAGATTAAATTGGCTTTCCTATGTGATATATTGAGGCCGCAGTTCATTTTATCTCTGGCATCTCAATAGAGCTTGGTGAGTTTCCGGGACTGTTAAAAAATATAAATTTGACCTTACATACAAATAATAAGTATTATATTTATAAATTAATGTTCGACTGAACTAACTGGAAGATGACAAGGTTTCAAGAAATTAATTAATTTAAACGGAATACAGGGAAAAGGTAGAAAATTAACAAAAAATGATTAAAATAATTAAGCGAGGTGAAACGGATACTTCATGGTTTGATTTCAAATTTCGAAATGCATTCTTTCAACCTTCCTAGTGGTTTCGACGAGATATCTCGTCCATCAAGATCTGACCTATTTGCTAATAACGAGATATCTCGTAATTCGCAAAATGATATCTTGATATATGTATCGTCATCAAGATACATACCAAGAGATTTCGTCACAAAGATATTGCCTATTTTTTATGATTAAGAGATCAGATATTTCCAAAGATGAGATATTTCTTCCATCAAGATCTGGTCAGTTTTGATAATGACGAGATACCTCGTCTAGACAACCACCAAGAGTATTAACCCTCCTGATGGTTGTCTCGATTAGGTATCTTATCGTTTGCAAATCTGACCACATATGGACAAGATATCTCGTCATAAGCAAAACTGACCAGATCTTGAAGGACGAAATGTCTCGTCGCTAGAAACTGATCAGATTTTGATCTCGCCATCATAAAAAATCAGCAATATCCTGATTACCAAATAGCTCGTCATTAGCGAAATTGGTCAGATCTTGATGGACGAGATATCTCGTCGTAACCACTTCGAGGGTCAAAGGATATCTTCTAGTCTTTAACAATTTAAGTTCATTTACTTAAAATGAGCATAGAATTTAACTTCAGTAAATAGGATTTAATAAAAATTGTTATAAATTAATAGTCACTGAATTAACGGAAAATGAGTTCGAAAAAATTAATTAGTTTATATGGAATATGGCTAAAGGGGGCATGAAATTATATAAATATTTCGAATCCGCAAATAGCAGCATAGGGATATCAGCATAGCCACTTCGGTTCCCCTATTTGAAATACTGGAACGGTCCCTGCAACAGGAAAAGAAGTGAAACTCGATGAGACTTGATTAAAACGACTTTTATCTTCAGGGAGAAATATATTTTAAAATAGAATTCGGATGAAAGAAATGAAAGAATTTGAGCCATGTCAAGAAAACTCATCCCCATGAAGGAAAAAAAATACCTTAGCAACAGTAAAGACGGAGGAATGCGCTTTACTGAGAAATTATTCTAGGAATTCCACAAATCAGACTTAAAATTCACGTGGTAGAAAAACCTGTGGAGATGACTTTGAGTTGCAAATCTTCGAATTGGAGACCTAGTTTAATGCATTGCGTTTTATGATATGAGTTTCAATGTTAATTATGGCTGTTAATTCGATGGTAGTTATTTGTAATGAGAAAAATCGGGATTATTAAACTTTTAAAATAGAAAAGTGATTCGGCGCTTTTAAACGTAAAAAATTAAGATGGAGCCCCCATTCCCAGTTTATTAATTAATTAAAATTTTAATGGGGTTTCGTTTATGATATTAGGATTTCAGATTTTGCCGGTAATTATCAGGTAAAATAGTTTTGTACTTATGTTATTACTTACCTCATTTGGCATAAATCCTTTTTTCTCTTGCCCTATATATTTAAAAAAAAATAGTTGGTATTTGAATGCTCATGCATGTAATTGTGTACAACATATTTGTATGCGAGTAGTTTTTGATTTCTCATAACCATCAGTTTTCATTTTGAGAAAGTTTGATTTTAATGTTTCATCGATCTAAATTCTGGCGATATATTTATGCAAGATCAATGCCTATATATTTTTCTAATGTTCATTGAAATGAGCATTATTGATTATGACACCGCAAGGGTGGAATTCTGAACCACTATTCCTTGTGCCACAGGACTGGTGGTTCAAGTTAAACCTCACGTTAAGCACATGCATACCATATATTCCGTAGACGTGAAATATAAATAGATTGAGTATTGCTATTGAGAGGAGCTTCAAAGAGTGACCAATATGCCCACAAGTAGTCACGTGATTGCTCTGGAAATTTGACTTGATTGGTTTACTAGCAGTCTAACATCTAATCACAGGGTAGAGGTGTAAATGCGCGTTTCTAAAGTGGCGAAAAGAAATGGCGAAATCGCGAAAATTTACTATGTCGCTAGGACCAATCAGATAATGAATCTATAGATAGGTACTTCTCCCTTCTAAGTTTTTAAAACATGTTCTTAAAATCAGAAATATTACCACGTTATGAACATTCACAAGTAAACTACATATTTTTTTCTTTCCAAGGCATATTTTTGCATCAATAACGAAATATTTTAAAACAAAATGCAGCAAAATATATCTTAATAACAAAGTAAGATAGGGCCGCGGTGGCCCGGTTGGAAGAGTAACGGACTAGCAACCGAAGGGTTGCGAGTTCGAATCCAGCCAAACACCGTCGTGTACAAAGGGGGCTGGTGCACGTTAAATCTGTCGTGGCCTCAAATGTCCTCACGTTGGCGTGGTGTGGAAGTTTGGAGAGTGGGGTGCCAGCTCAGGTGTTGCCTCGTCATCTGACCGTGGTTCAAAATTACGTGGTGTTGTCCTCGGATCTTTCCCTTTGGGATTGATCCCGGACCGTCACCAATAGCCCGTTGTGTTGCTCCAGTGTGACGTTAATTGAAATAACAATAACAATAACAAAGTAAGATATTATCTGAAGTTCCTAATTGAATGTTGACCACTATTAGTTTTATGATTGCGTTATCAGACAAGGCATACGTAAGTTGTGATTTCATGATAATTAGTTATCGCTTTAAAATCTTACTCGAGACTACGTTCAACTACTGAATAATTTATCAAAGTTAATTTTAACTTTTTTGGGGATCAGTTACTTTTACTTGCTTTTGATAAGTTTTCGGGGGCGAGTAGACCCCTTTTGGAAGAGTAGCAATTAACAACCGGAGAGTTGCGAGTCTGAAACTCGATCCAACCATAGTCGTGTACGTGCGTTCTAGTGAACATTAATTCTGCCATGCCTCAAATTTCCTCACGCTGGCATGGTGTGGAAGTTCGGAGAGTGGGTTGCCAGCTCAGCTGACTTCGTCATCTGACCGTAGTTCGAAATTGCGAGGCGTTGTCATTGGATCTTTCTCGTAGGGATTGGGGACGCGGTAGTCCTGTTGGAAGAGTAACGGATTAGCAACCGGAGGGTTGCGAGTTCGAACTAAAGACAATCATGTACAAATGGGGCTGGTACAGGATAAATCTCTTGTGGCCTCAAATTCCTCACGTTGGCCTGGTGTGGAAATTTGGAGAGTGGGGTGTTCACCTCGTAATCTGACCATGATTCAAAATTACGTGGTGTTATCCTCGATCTCTCCCTTGGGGATTGATCCCAGAAAGTCGTCAATAGCCCATTGTGTTGCTTCAGTGCGATGTTAATGAATTACCTTTACCATTACCTTAGGGATTGATCCCGGACTGTCGCCAATAGCTCGTTGTTTTGCTCCTGTGCGACGTTAATTTTATATATATATATATACTCAAAACAAAGGTATTTCGTCATCAAGATCTGGTCAGTTTTGCTGATGACGAGATATCTCGTCAAGACAACTTAATACACAGATTGTAACAGCTGTCAATTCGACAGAACCAAACTTGGAAATACAGTCGGACCACCTCGGGTAGGTATTTAATTAACGTCGCACTACAGCAGCACAAAGGACTATTGGTGACGGTCCGGGATCAACCCAAGAAGGGAAAGATCCGAGACCAACACCACGTAATTTTGAACTACAAAAACAAAAATAAGCAAAATCAAAATAAATTGATAAACCAAAAAGAAATAAATATTTCCAACAAGGAATGCAAGGAAATTCCTAGAAAAGGAATCCAAAGTAGAATTAAACTTGCTCTGCCACATATCACTGGAATAGAATTTAGAACATTATCCTTGGGAAAGATGACGCACGAATTTTTCCAAATCACATTACTGAATCCGAGAATTCTTATAAACATCACCCACAGCGAAACTATCCTATTAAACGGCGTTTAATCCTTGGGGTGTATAACTTTATCTTGTTTCTAGTCAGTGAGCAATTCATGCGAAGTTGTGTGTATTCTAAGGCTGTTTACTAGTTCTCTAACAAACTAAATCGGATGTTCGGGATTTCACGAATCAGTGGGAATTTAAAGGTTCTTAAAGCTCTTGTTAGCAAAGGGAATACCCGATGCCTCAGCTAACAGAATAAATGAGTAATCTGGGAATTAAATGGAAGCAGGCGTAGGTTCAGTAACTGGATATGCCATAGTGGTTACAGATTAATTGCATAATGCTTGTGCAACCGGAGCTAGTTATTCTTGAACAAACATCAAAGTATGATGCTTTTATTGAAAAGCGTTATGTATTCCTAGAAGCATTGTTTCCATAAAATAATGTTTCAGTCTTTTCAATTGGGGACTTTGCAAGAGTGAATGAAGTCTGAGTATGAGGATGTATTTGTAGGATTCAAGGGTCCATCAGTTTGAGTCGATGATAAAAAGTTATTCTGCTTTCTTTAATAGTTTAGGCTTGTAATTTGATTATAAAATTACAAAAAAAGTTAACTTTTAAATCTCGATTGTGTCCAGATTACATCCTGTCACAAATCTAAACATAGGAATTTCGTTACGAAGAGGATTCGATACGAATTGGTGGAAATTTAAAGATTCTTAAAGCTCTTGTTAGGGAAGAGAATGCCTGATGCCTCAGTTAACAGAATAAATGAGTATTCTGAGAATTTATAGGAAGCAGCCGTATATTCAGTAATTGAATCTACGACGTTGGTTACAATTAAGTGCGCAAAAGGCTTGTATAACCGGAGCTAGTTATTCTTGAGCAAATATCAAAGCACATCAATTTTACAGAAAAGTATTATACATTCCTAGAAGAGAGAATCATTGTTTTCTTAAAATAATATTTCGGTTTATTCACTTGAAGGCTTTGCAAGAGTGAATGAAATTTGAGAATGAGAAAGTATTTGTTGGTATAAACTGTCCATAGGTTGTTTGAGTCAATGATAAAAAGTTATTCTGCTTTCTTTTTAATAGTTTACACTTGTAATTTGACTCTAAATTTACAAAAAAACTTTTTAAATATCACTTGTGTCCAGATTACATCCTGCCACAAATATGAACATTTTGATACGAAGAGGATTCATTACGAGGAAGGTAGTTAATTAGCGTCACACCGGAGCAACACAGTGGGTTAATGACGACGGTCCGGTATCAATCACCAAGGGAAAGAACCGAGGACAATATCACGTAATTTTGAATCACGGTCAGATGACGAGGTGAACACCTAAGCTGGCATACCCCACTCTCCAAACTTCAACACTATGCCAACGTGAGGACATTTGAGGCCCCGACAGATATAACGTGCACCAACCCCCGCGTCCACGAAGGTTTTAGGTTGGGCCGAGTTTCGAACTAGTAACCCTCTTGTTCCTAATCCGTTACTCTTCCAACTGGGCTAACGCTACCAGGATAAATGAGTAATCTGGTAATTAAAAGGATGTTACCGTGTGTTCAGTAATTGGATCTACCACGGTGATTATGGAATTGCATGGTGCTCGTATAGCTATTCTTGAATCAACATCAAAGTATTATGCTTTTACAGAAAAGCATTGTGCATTCCTGAAAGAGAGATGCATCATTTCCTTTAATATTTCAGTGTATTTAACTTTTAGAGTAATAGAAGTTTGAGGCTCACAATTGTTGAACACAAAATAGACCACCCATCACTTGATCGACTCGATGATAAAGAAGTTATGCATTGTTTTCGACAATTGATATAAAATTCACTAACTTAGGCGGCACAGAAATCGAAGTTATTTGTTCATTGTTGAGAGTCAAAAACGGATATAAACAATATAAAATTGACTGCCATGGAATTCATTCTCCAATTTTGCCGCATAGTTTAAATATGCTTGATTTGAGCTATGGCGCTGCGTAATATTATAGGAATTACACGGAAGAGATCGCCACTCTAATGAAATTCTTCAGTACTCTGATTGCAGAAAGCAGAGAGAAATCTGGAAGACAGAAAGCAACGCAGAAAAGAATTAGTTTGACGTCAAAAAATGCTGAATCACCTTTGAACAAGGGAATGGAATGAAATTGAAGTAGACGTTCAGAATCTAACTGGTAGCATGATTGAGGTGTGCTTTTTGCCATGCATTTTATTGGAAACAGGAATTAATCTTAGTAAAAGTAAACAAAGTGCGGTTACATATTTTTGAATAATTTTATTTCACTTTGGAATGAATCCATTTATGAATTTTGGAATGAATCCATTTATGAATTGGGAATGAATTTTGGAATGAATCCATATTTTGGAATGAATCCATTTATGTGAATATGGATGTTATATTCACTATAAATGAATTGAAATAAGGTATATGTAATGCGAGTAACGCCACTTCTTTGTGCCATAAATATATAAAAGCAATTAAGAAGGTTTCGCGCAAAAGCTATGCACGGGTCTTCTAGTACCTTATAATTATAATTTAACGTTAAAGTCATGTAAACTTAATTTTTTTAAATCTTGATTGTGTCTATTTACGTCTTGTCGCACATTCTGAATACAGAAATTTTGGTACGAAAATAAAATTAGAAGTTCAACACATGAAATATTAGAATTTGAATTATGTGGTTTCGGGGAAAAACTTTCATCAGGTTTGTTTCAAGAGAAATTGATCTACTTCAGAACAATATTAAAAACAGTTTGAATTTGTTATTGCAACAGTTGTTTCTGTAGAGATTTTGGATATTTTCCACTTTTCTGTACACCCAAAAGTAGAACATGGGTATATGTGTATATATATATATATATAAAACGTATTTTGTGTCTATATATATATATATAGACACAAAATACGTTTTATGTAAATTTATATTCATGCCAGTAAGGGTAGCAGGCTCCAACAGACAGGATTTAAACTGTTGAACAAACTCATCCTAAAGAAGGTTTTAGAAAGAAGTCAAAGTTTAACACCCATTTTTAATACGCACAAGTTAAAGAATAATGGATCATAGAATAAGAAAAACCTGAAATTTGTTTTTGAACTTAAGTGATGAAAGTTAAGTTTATCATCTAGTGATAAGAAAGATACACGAGCTTAAATTAGATACTGAGCATGTGGTTGGAGCCGTTGTTGTAAGATCTCTGAAGGGTAAATCACATGGGCTTACAAATCGACTTAGCCGATTGGCTATCGAAGCTCAGACTAATTTTTTGATCACCGTGGATAATCACTTTAACCAATCAATAATTTAGGATTCATGCTTTTCACCACAACCACGTGACAGATCTTCAAACCGAGCGACGAGAAGAGATAAGATAAAGTTGCTCTCATGCTCCGTCTATTTCAATAGGTCGATGGATTGCAAATGAGTTTCATGGCGCAAGAGCCATGAAACTCATGTGCATCACTCACCATGAAACTCATGCTAAATCACAGCCATATTTGGCAAAGCTGTGATTAGCATGACAAACAATATCAAATAGACAAATAGACGCAATGAAAGTTTACTGACCCAGAAGAGAGAAATACACCCAGGGAGGAATCGAACCTGACAGGAATCGAACTTACGCCGTCTACAATTCACAGGTTGCTAGAGTAGTGGGCATCCCAATGAGTCACAGCGGCCTCAAAGGAGATGATGAAACGAGTAGTAATATACAATTTTCAAATCTGGATAATTTTACACTAGTAAGCACTGATTAGATTATCCTAATTTTTTATTATTCTTCTGAATCTTACACCAATGATGCATTTTCCGAATTTTATTTAAGTAGGTAGGTATGTAATTAACGTCGCACTGAAGCAACACAACGGATTATTGGCGACGGTCCGGGATCAAACCCAAAAGGAAAGATCCGAGGACAACACCACGTAATTTTGAACCACGGTCAGATGACGAGGTCACACCTGAGCTGGCACTACACTCTACAAACTTCCACATCACACCAACATGAGGGCATTTGAGGCCATGACAGATTTAACATGCACCAGTCCCATTTGTAAGCGACGGTCTTAGGTTGGATTAATTTTATTCAGGAAATTGTCCATTTCATGAGTCTACATTTTCTCACATGAATATATAAAAGTCCTGCTATCAATTAATTAGTGTGTTCTATCGTTTTAAATTTCCTGCATTAATTATATTGAATTGAAACCATTCTAATCCTATTGTTCGCAATATTCCTTTCCTACATATAATTAATAATAGAAATATGCGCTTCAAGCATAAGGAATACCAGACGCAATTAGTAACATCCCGTGAAAGTAATTTGTCATCGAATCATCTCAATGCATCGAGTAGGAATGTGCTGCATTTTATTAACGATTTTATCAATCAACGTTAATAACCCATCAATACCTTTGCATTCAGAAATATGAATTATTTAATATTTGATTCCTCTCTTGAAAATCAAAACCAACAATTTTTTTAGATTAGTTATACATACAGAATATTCGACACATAATATTTATGTAGAATATAAAGGCAGGTCCCTATGAAAATTTCAAGAAATATAGGTATCTGAACATTTACAATAATAAACATGCTTCTATAAAAATTATGAAACAATTAAATTTAAAGTATGCAATAAAAATGGTTTTCGCAATGTAAAGATATGGCAGTTACCTTGTTAAGGGAAATTCTATCGTTAAAGTAATACATTATGCTAACCTGGAATCCAAATATAAACCACTAATTATAATTTTTTTTGGAATGGTGGAGGATTGGGGGGGGATTTCAATGTAAAGTGTATTGATTTTAGGTTAACATAACTGAATCAAAGAGCATATGTTACAGTTCTGGATTAAATACATTCTACGTATATTTTTATTTAGCAAAACTACTATTTACTTTATTAAATATACTGATTACTATTTACTTATTATATTTAACTGATTTGCCTAGCTAAATATACACTCCATGTAATTTGAAAAATACTAATATAAATAGAAGAAAGATGTGTTTTTAAATGCATATCTGAGAGGTTTTTCTATCAACCCTCCTGACGGTTGTTTTGTCGCGGTATCTCGTCATTTGCAAAAGGGACCAGATCTTTATGGACGAGATATCTCGTCATTAGAAGAAAATAAATTGACCATTTCTTGATCGCGTTATAAAAAAATCAGCAATATATATCTTGATGACGAGAAATCTCGTCATTAACAAAACTGGTTAGATCTTGATGGACGAGATGTCTCGTTAAAATCACTAGGGGGGTTAAGTTAAATGTACGTGGAGGTAGTTTCTTTTGTAGCGGAACGTGCTTCTTGTACGTATTCCCGACGTGACATCATTTGGCTTGTTTTTAAATACGATTTCAGAACGTCGTTATTAAAAATATCAAAGAATGAATTCCGAATTGATATACTGGTTGATCGGGCCATGCCAATTAGATTGCTTCCAAACGTCGCAGAAACAGCGATAAATATCATTTTTATGCAACCGCGATATGTATGATGCGAGAGTATTTGGGTAACAAGAAGTAAAATTTCCGTTAACTGGTTTGTTTTACACTGAAAATCCCTCTCATACGTATGCTTAGACAAATGTGGCTCTTGCACTATAAAATCCAACTGAACCAACAATCCCTCAAACATGTGTTTGGCCAAATATGGCCCATGTACCATAAAACCCAACCCAATCACATCATCTGTCTGATATATGAAAGAGATCGGGTATTTAAAAAGAAATATTTTTTAACGTCATCGAAATGGGGAAAATTTGGGTGCTTACTCCCTCAGAATAAATAACTAAATTTTTTGTCGCCAATTTAATAATGTCACAACTATAACTGTTATGCTTTATTCTTAAAACATTTTAATGCAATAAAATGGGTTCCAGTAGTTATTGAACATGTTAGAATTTTGTAGTTAAAGCTCAACTATGTGAACTACTGTCTTGGTCGAGATTTATACCGAAGGGAACAGATGGCACTTGGTAAAAGGAATTTTTCATCTTGCAAGCGAAAGGAGATTAGGAAGACGAACGAAAACTGCAGTTAACTATAAAAAGTCGAAACACTGAGATATAAAATAAGCAGACAAAGTGAGAAACCATTATTATGCAAGAAATCCACTAAGTTAGTTACATAGAAAGTCTAACTTAAAATTGCTTCAATTAGAGATGTCCAAACAAATTTTGCAAACAGCACTTTTTTCAAAAACAAGAGGCCAAATGCTTTTGTTCTTTTGATAAGATTAAACGACTCATATTTCACATTTTCTCCTGTTTTTATAGTAGACAAAGTTTCTTCGAGCAAGAGACTCGCTTGTTGAATATATTCTGCAGTAAAATGGAAGTGTTAAAAGATTCTATCAACACTCTTTGTAACATCTATACTATTATAAAATTCCTCCATACTTTTAGAAGCAGACGAATTGATCAAAAATAGTCATAAAAGAGTGGATATATTTGATTGCTATATTTTACCATTATTAATTTCAATATAGAGAGGTTAAACAGTATCAGATATTATTTGGGATAAATAGTCATGCAAAAAAATTCAGAACATTTCGCTGTGAAATCCGTTATTGATGAGTGATGTTAGGTATGTCGCTCATGGGCTGTAATGGTGGCGCAATTCAACAAATATAATTTTTGAAGTGAGTACATGTTGGTTTACAATGTGGAAACCTACATTATTTCCAGCAGCAAATCGGCAAATATCTAAATTCAATAACAAATTTCTTGATGGCAGAAGCGTTTTACAGCATGCTATAAAACACTTCTGCAACGTATTTTACAGCAGCATCATATTAATGAAAACTTTAATGTAGGTAGGTTGTTGAATTCACGTTGCATTGGAGAAACTCAACGGGTTATTGGCGACGGTCAGGTATCGATCCCGAAGGGAAAGATGCGAGGACAATACTTCTTAATTTTGAACCGCAGTCAGATGAAGGATGAAAATTTTCAATCCATTTTGTTTGAAAATGTGACTTTTTTGGTTGTACCACTGCTGCAGATCATGAGCGATTTAGGAAGTCAATGTGAAACAACTCACATCGTCTATTCTTTTAGAATTCCCGGTAATTAGATGGTATGTAGGTAGGTATTTTAATTAACGTCGCAGTGGAGCAATACAACGGGCTATTGATAATTAGATGGATTGTTCGTGTTTGCGAGATGTATTGCAAAGGGAAATTAAACTTTTATTTCATAAGATTGTTGCTTTGCTTATTAGGTACTTATACTAATTTTTTGTCATTTCGATTATTACGAGTCGTTAAGATATACACACGTTTAAGTTACTTCTCACATACATCCACTCATTCTATTTACATCCCGTTTATAGAGAGATCACACATTCATTCTAGATGGACAAACATCCATGTTTTAATCCAGGATTTGAAACAGCAATGTTTCAATGCAAAAGCAAGCACCCTGACCAGTAAACCGATTTATCGACTAAAGTATTTATATTCGTGAATTCATTATATTTCACTATAAATCTGAAAAAGTTCGGAATATAAAGTTACTTGTGCAAGTCAATCTTCTCTATTCGAAATGATTGCACGTCTTAAACGGTAAATTAAAATTCAAAAAAAGTTCTCTGTTAAAAAACCTTTACCACAGTATGTGTCCGGTTTTCACTTCCACTCACTTAGAAAACATAGAAACAATGAGGATTCCACATTATCATACCACTGGAAGCTTAAAAGTTGTGTCCCCCTAAATTTCCACGTGAAATACAAATTTAGTTTTTCAACCATTTTATTCGAACTATTCAACGGAATATTCGCGTTTTTAGAAAAACTGATTTCGGTTTCATCGAAAGACATGAATTTTTTCACCAACGCTTCAGAAATCCAACGCTACATCTGATTTCTAAGGTCCGAAAAATATGGATATTTACATTCCCTTTTGATTTTTCATACTCGTTTGAGGACATCCAACACGTATCCGGTGAATACTACAGCAGAATACTTTTTATATTCCCGAACTTTCCCAACTACTCTGACATAAAGAATAGAAGTTACATCCCAGGAACAGAAGGTAGGGAAAGTATTTCTTCCGACAACCCTCGTTTCAGTTCCGTTTCGGTTTAGAAGGTTTTCTACGAATGTTTGAATCGGATCTTTCTGGAAAGTCTACCCGTTCTGCGAGAGTTATGCGCCCCTGCGGGACACTAAGCCAGAGCGAGCGGAATTTTAAGTGCTGTGTGGAAGAGGAACGGCCGTCCGAGCCAGATCATTCCGGAACAATAAATGATATTTAAGACACTAGTCCATTCACTGGGTTTTTCTACATTCTTTGTGGATCTAAGTTTCTGTAATGCTACCTCTTTCCCATGTATAAGCTCTGGTTCTGAATTTAGTCTAGATTCGGTGTAAAAGAGCTCAACTCTAAGAAGTTCTCACGAAAAATTCCACCTTACCACCTGCTGTCTTTGCGTGACTTCTACTTTCCCATTTCAATCTTCTTGACCAATAAAATATTTCCAAAGCCTTTTTCTGAGGAAACGAGTAATAGAACATTTATAAACCCTTCTATGAAAAGAAAATGATAAATAGAATCTTCCCAAAGATACTTTCCTAAGGAAGGAACCAATGGAACCAGTCCAAAGGAAGGGATCAATAGAATCTTTCTATAAACGATTCTAAGAAAAATATAAATAGAATATTTCCAAAGGTTTCTATTCTACACACTGACCAATAGTATCTGAAACGATTCTGTTACAAGGAAATGACTAGTAAAATCTTTTCAAACAATTCTATTCTAAGGGAAGGTACAATATAATCATTTCCAAACGATTCCATTCTAAGGAAAGACGGGACAAAATAGTTCCAAAGAGTTCTATTATAGGAAAATTAAAAATAGGATCTTTCCAAACGATATTATTCTAAGGAAAGAACCAATAGAATCCTTCCAAAGAGTTTTATTGGTTCTAAAAGGATTCTATGGAAAAAATTAACAGAATCGTTTCAAAGGATTCTAAGAAAAGAACTGACAGACCGTTCCAAAGGATTCTAAGGAAAGAGCTGACAGAACGTTCCAAAGGATTTTATTATGAGAAGGCTAAAATCCTCTGTCATAAAGAATAGAAGTTACATCCCAGGAACAGTAGGTAGGCAAAGTATTTCTTCCAGCAACCCTCGTTTCGTTTCCGTTTAGAAGTTTTTCTACGAATGTTTGAATCGGAACTTTTTGGAAAGTCTACCGAGTTTGGCGAGAGTTAAGCGGCCCTGCGGGAGACTAAGCCAGTGCGAGCGAAATTTTAGTGCTGTGTGGGAATGGAACGGCCGCCTGAGCCAGATCAGTCCGGAACAATAAATGATATTTAAGACACTAGTCCACTCACTGGGTTTTTCTACATTCTCTGTAGATCTAAGTTCTGTAATGCTACCTCTCTCTAGTATAAAATTTGGTTCCAAATTTCGTCTACATTTGTGTGTAACCCTCAGAAATTCGCACGAATAATTCCATCTTGTAACTTGCTGTCTTCTCTGCTATTTCAATCTTCTTAACCAATAAAATCTTTCCAAAGGATTCTATTCTGAGAAAAGGAGTAATATAATTTTTATAAACGATTCTATTATAGTAAAATGACCAATAGAATCTTTCCAAAGGATTCAATTCTAAGAAATTAACTGACAGAATCTTCGTAACGATCCTATTTTGAGGAAAGAAACCATTTAAATCGTTCCAAAGGAAATTCGCACGAATAATTCCATCTTGTAACTTGCTGTCTTCTCTGCTATTTCAATCTTCTTAACCAATAAAATCTTTCCAAAGGATTCTATTCTGAGAAAAGGAGTAATATAATTTTTATAAACGATTCTATTATAGTAAAATGACCAATAGAATCTTTCCAAAGGATTCAATTCTAAGAAAAGAACTGACAGAATCCTCGTAACGATCCTATTTTGAGGAAAGAAGCCAATGAAATCGTTCCAAAGGATTCCATTCAAAGGAAAGGACAATTAGAATCCTTCCAAATGATTTTATTATGAGGAAAATATCAATAAAATGTCTCGAAAGGTTTTTATTCTAAGAAAAGGATACATAGAATCCATCCAAAGAATTATAATATAAGAGAGCTGATGGAATCGTTCCAAAGGATTCTATTGTAAGAAAAAAAGTGATAGAATCATTTCAAAAGATTCGATTATAAGGAAATGATCAATAGAATCTCCCCCCAAACGACACTATTCTAAGGAAAGGACCAATGTAATCGTTCCAAAGGGATTATATCGAAAGAGAACCTATGGAATTCTTCCAAATTATTCTATTCGGAGGAAAGCACCAACAGAATTATTCCAAAGGATTATATTCTAAAAGGTTCAATAAAATCCTTTAAAATGATTTTATTCAAATGAAAGAGCTGATCGAATCGTTCCAAAGGTTTCTATTCTAAGAAAATAACCGATAGAATTTTTCTAAAGGTTGAAAGAATTATTTCTTTCAACCGATATTTGTGGTAATTTAGTCAATACGTGTGTTGTGGGTTAAAA
This sequence comes from Meta bourneti, assembly GCA_933210815.1. Lineage (NCBI taxonomy): Eukaryota > Metazoa > Arthropoda > Arachnida > Araneae > Tetragnathidae > Meta > Meta bourneti. The sequence continues at coordinate 84,285,892 of OW119923.1, read as the reverse complement.
GCAAGCCTACGCTACTCGGAAATCTAGTGACGTACAGAAGGTTAAAATAAATAACATTGGTCCTTAAAAATCTATTATTCAGTTTCGCGTAGAAACATTTTGAAGAATTGACGAACTTCAAAACACCGAAGCAGACCCTTCCGGAACACTAAAGGATATTTAAGACACGGGTCCATTCCATTCGTGTTTATTATTTCAGGCTATACGAATGAGTTTCTGTAAAGTTGCCTCTCTCCATAGTATAAGCTTTGGTTTCTAATTCAGTATAGACTTGTGCGTGAGGAAGTTTAAAATAAATAGCTAATTAAGAATTGAATATTGTATAGAAAACAGTCTTGAGAAACCAGGAATGGAATTACGATATTTAGCTTCCGGTTTACAATTTCAATACGTGAATATGAATATAACATAACACCTTTGTATCTATCCTATAAAAGAATCGACAAGTTTATTCAATTCTCTTATAGGATAGATACAAAGGTGTTATGTTATATTACCACTGGTTTTATTAGAAAATAAAGGAAAAATGGGAAAAGATATAAGGGAAAAAGAGAACAGTTACAAAGTGGACCCTAAATGTAAGCTCACACTAGTCCGCATCGCACGGATCGGATTCTAGAATTATGTATATTGTTTTAAATGAGACTGCGCTCTCAACATCAGCATGGTAAGTATCGGACGTTGGTAATTCTCACGAAGATTCCAGAGGGAGAATAAAATCCGTTCCGTTCGCGCAATGTGGATGACTCGTCCGTACCTTATACACAATGTAAGTCTTTCTTGAGGTCCTACTGACTCCCTGTGAATGTGTTCTCTCTATTTAAATGTGGTCTCATGATGTCTAGAAGTGTGTAAACTTAGCATGGGCCATACGACAGTACTGGAAACATCGACTTTCTAATGAAATAGACGAAGCATGTGCCCGCAGCTTTATGTTATTTCTTCCAGTTCGGTTTGAAGATCTGTCACGTGGTTGTGGGTAAAAGTATGAATCCAAATTATCGATTATCCACCGTGATCAAAACACTAGTCAGTGATTCGACAGTCAATCGGCTTTGTCAATTCGTAATCCCACGTGATTTACTCTTCAGAGATTCATTGCCTTTCATTGTATTTTAAAATTTAATGTTAAATAATTAAATGCTACTAACCCACTTTTTAACATTGATTTGGTTGTCCTATCTGATATATATTTAAAAAACTGTTAGTTTTGATTTGTGGACTTGTGTTTGGCACAGCATGTTCATTACTGGACTTAGCGCCATTGAACACAAGCCAACCATCTTCCTCGCTGTCCATCACAGCGTTTGAGAGAAATAAAATGTGTTGTCTCAACCGATGTTCACATAAGAAAGCTACACAATTAACTGAGACGCTTTCTGGAGGTGGCCCACTTTCGGTAGGTAGGTAGATATTTTTTAAACGTCGCACCGGGGAGCAACACAACGGGCTATTCACCACGTAATTTTGAACCAAGGTCAGATGACGAGGCACACTTCCGGAAATGCCGATACTCCAAATGCAGTGTGCTGGGTTAACTTAGTGTACACAGTACACTAAGTTAACCCGATCCATGCGATACGAACTAATGTGCGCTTACATTTATGGGGCTTCACATGGGCCTAATTCAAACGAGGCGGTAGCCCGGTTGGAAGAGTAGCGAATTAATTCATTTCGAAATTTGATCGGACCAAAGACAGTCTTGTACTTGGGAGCTGGTTCACCTTAAATCTGTCGTGGTCTAAAATGTATTCCCGTTAGCATGGTGTGGAAATTTAGAGAGTGGGGTGCCAGCTCAGGTTTTGACTTCGTCATCTGACCGTGGACATCACAGTTTAAAACAAAATGGGTTTTAAGTTTTCATTCGGCATCTGACAGTGGTTCAAATTGCGAGGCGTTATTCTCGGATCTTTCCGTTCGGGATTGATCTCGGATTGTCGACTATAGCCCGTTGCATTGCTCCACTGCGACGCTAATTCAATTACCTACCTCAAACACAGTAGGAACATGAATAACTACCCTCTATAAGATGAGTTAATACTAGCTATATGTTAAAAAGGGGCTGTAATTCAATAAAAATGAATTTTGGTTAAGAGTGAAGAGATAAAATTAATGCGATTTGTGTGGCCTTTTAGAAAATTATATGCCTGATAATTGCGGGTAACTTATTTTGTGACATCGTGAATTAAATTATTCGGAAAAAATCAAATTCTTTTGCGGTAAAAATGTCGCATGACCTTTATTAATCTTAAAACATTGCTCTCTTTTTATCTAAAGATTCAAAAGGGAATTTGAAGGATACTAAAAGGTAAAATCCGTGATTATCACGAAATTAGCTCTTAGAAATTAATTTTACGAAGACGGGATTAGTTTTTTATATTGGTATGCATTGCAAGCGTGAAATTTGATTACAGTACCATTAAAATAAATGTGATAAAATCTAATTTAACTATGAATGAATTAATTATAAAGCAAATTTTAGTAATTTTGAGTCATCTTAGCGTAATGAATAAAATTATATAAGGGTTAGGTTAAGTAGCTAATTAACGTCTCACTGGAGCAACACAAGGGGGATATTGGCGACGGTTCGGGATCAATCCCCAAGGGAAAGAATCGAGGACAATGTCACGTAATTTTGAACCATGGTCATATGACGAGGTTAACACCTGAGCTGGCATCAACTCTCCAAACTTCTTAACCACACCAGCGTGGGGACATTTGAATCAGCGACAAATTTAACGGGCACTAGCACTCATCTACACTAGTTTCTGGTTGAACCGAGTTTCGAACTCTCAACTCTCCGGTTGCTAATTGGTTACTCTTCCAACTGGGCTACCGCGGCCCAAAATTATATAAAGAAATAAATACATTCACCAAAAAATAATGTAGATTAAAATTAAGTTACTTAAAATACAAAAAATCTCTCTGATAGACCACTGACTGGTGCTCACTGATAGACCACTTAGCGGTACCCATGGTGCACCATGAGAAGATAAATCTATCGTTACACCCCTAACGATAGACCTAGTCCATGGAATGAAAGAGTCGATCCTTTCCTTCCCCAATTATCCAAGAAAAGTGACAGTGGCCAGTTCAGACTTGCCACAAATCATGATTACTTTGTTTTCACATCTACATAAGATTGGTATTGCTAATAGCCCCTGGTGTCCTGTTTGGATGGATGGTGCACTTAATATCTGTAACACATTTACTAACATATGGAGCTCTAACCGAAACAACCCTCAATGGACCTTATTAGTAGGTGAGGGACCTTTTGGCTACCCATCAGCTTCCCGAGTCTTGTATTTTCATTTGCTGTACTTCGCCCTTGAATACATTTTATGTTTTAATTCTTGTTTTTATTTGTGTGCAATTTTGGCTGACCGATTTGTGTCTGTAATAGCCTGCTGCGTTGGAAAAACGTTACTTAAAATAATATACAAGCTTGTCCCCCAAATTGAGTACAATGCAATCCGAGATTAATACCGTGCCTAGTAACTGCACCAAAGTACCTCAAATGATAAATGAATATTCCACAAGCTTTGTGGAATAAAATTAGAACATCCTCCGCCTTTGTGCTACTGGGAACTAAAGAAATGAAGTGAAAATGCTTAAGTATCTCGCAATAGCTGGAAAGCTGATGCGATAATTTGTTTTTTGCTATGTTAAAAGCTACTTAATAGGAACTGTTCTAAGCTCTGACCCTAATGTGTACTTCACAGCGTGCAGGCATGCTTGTGGCACAAGGCTGTCGATGAATTCCTGTAATAAGGAGTTCTATTCGCTTACTAGAGCATGTTTTTGCTCTTGTGCGGTCCTTGGTGGTGGTGTGTAGGTCACAGTGCGGGCATCCCAAGCATGCTTATTGGATTAAGATAAGGTGACCTTGCTTGATGAATTCAGTATTATCTTTAACTTTTGGACATGTGTGTATTATCAGATTTTAAAACCTGTAATAACCAATATTATAATATTTCAAAGTGTAAATTGAAATAAACCTAGTACATAAGAGATTGTGTTAGTCTATTTCAAATGTTCAGAGCGTTATTTTAATCTTCGATTCATACTTGTATTTGCAAAAAACCTTCACTGTTACTTATACTTATTTATATGTCATTGAAATTAGAATCCTGATTTAAGTAAGTTTCAAGTCGCTGGAAGCTTGAAGAATCGTTTTACAATAAAATAGGAAAATTTTGTTTTTATGCAACAAAAACTACAGTTTAACGCAACATATACAAAAAAACTTATGTAATGCAATTTAACAATATTTTTATACGAAATTTAAAACGAGCAAGCTGTTTCATTGATAAAAAGTTATTTATTGATCACATTATTTCTATCCAATACAGCATGTTTGGGACGCTCTAGGACATGGCTTCTCAGCCTACACATTACTACCAAGCACCTCAACAAGAGAAAAGACTTGCTTTAGAGTGTTAATTGGACTCTGCCTCAGCAACTCTTTTACAGCATTGTGGAAAGCATGTCTGCACGTTGTAAGGCCTGCATTAAGATCATAGGCCAGAACACCCCCTATTTATAGTGGCTTTTAACAGAGAAAAAATGTTTTTTTTTTCTAGATAACTAAAACAAACAATGTGTGCACCTAAGCATTCGTTTTTGATTTCGTTAGTTCCGAGTAGCACAACTATGTATGTGAGTGCTCTTATTTTATTCCACATGGCTTGTGGGATATTCATTTGTTCTTTGAGGTATTTCGGTGCAGGTGTTTGGCATGAAATTCATCTTGGATTGCATTACCCTTAATTGTTCAGGGGCCACGGTGGCCAGGTTAGAAGAGTCGTGGATTAGCAACCGGAGGGTTGCAAGTTCAAAACTCGATCCAACCAAAGACTGTCGTGTACGTGGGGGCTGGTGCACATTAAATCTGTCGTGGTCTTAAACGTCCTCATGTTGGAATGGAAGTTTGGAGAGTGAGGTACCAGCTCAGGTGTTGGACAAGAAGCCAACATGAAGCTACTTTTCTTGTCTTGTTCCATACTTTCCCTTCGTCATCAAACCATGGTTCAAAATTACGTGGTGTTGTTCTCGGATTTTCCCTTCGAGATTTTTTCCCTTCCCGAACCGTCGCCAATTGCTCCAGTGTGATGGTAATTAGTAGTGGAATATAGTGGAAGACCTTTTGACAAACCAGTGCTTTATGAAGAGTATAGGTTGAAAGTGTATTATGAAACCTTCAATGAATTAAAGCCAGAGGAGAGTGAGCCAACGATTCAGTTCTTTGCTTTTCATTGATTCAGGTCAGCTATTATTTCAATAAAATTCTCTTCTCAAATTCTGCATATTTGATATAAATCAAAATTAGAGAATACAACAAAACCTGAATTGGTTACGTATATGACAACAGTACAGGTTATGGATGACGATAATTACGAAAACAGTACCAGGAATGCTGTCAACAGGAACAATATGAAATAAAGATTAATCTCTAATTGATTCACCGATCTTCCAAACAAAATTAGTGACAATTCAGGCAACGGTTGAAATATATTATTAGCTAGATATTGTGGTACGTAATAAGGATGGATAACTGTTTGATAAATCGATAAATGGGGGAGATAAGCTACGAATTTCCTGTTATTCAGTTGATATTTTTCTGTACGTACAGATAATTTAATATTTTACAACAGCATCAGATAACGGGAATGGGGTAGTTGAATTAACATTGCATTCGAGTAACAAACACAACGGGCTAATGGTGACGGTCCGAGATCAATCCCTAAAGGAAAGATCCGAGGACAGCACCTCGTAATTTTGAGCCACGTCAGATCAGATTACGAATAATGACAATCTTAGGGAACAGTGTAACAACAGTACTAATATAAATCAAACATTCAACTCCTAATTTGATTCACCAAATCTTACAGACAAATTCAATGATAGTTCACATCAACTGTTCAATTCTATTTTGAGATGTATATCGTGGTGTACGAAGGATGGATAGCTGTTTGATAAATCATTGTTGGTAGGTGGAGGTATGCTACGAATTTCCTGTTATCCAGTTGATATTTTTCTGTACTTACAGAGAATTTAGTATTTTACGTCAGCATTTACAACAGCATCAGATTATGGATAATGACAGTTACGAAAACAGTACAAGTACGCTGCCAACAGAAACATGAATTGAAGAATAAATATAAGCTGTATATCGTGATACGTACTTAGGATGGATAACAGTTTGATAAGTTAATCTCGGTAGGTGAAAGTATGCTACGAATTTCCTGTTATTCAGTTGATATTTTTCTGTACTTACAGATAATTTAATATTTTACATCAGCATTTACAACAGCATCGGATTACGGATAAGGACAATTACGAAAACAGGGCCAGATACGCTACCAACAGAAACAATATGAAATGAAGATTCACACAACTCTAATTCATCAAATCTTCCAAACAAAATCAGAGATAGTTCATAGCAACGGTTGAATTCTATTTTTAGTTGTATATCGTAGTACTTACGAAGGGTGGATAACTGTTTGATAAATCGATGTCGGCAGGTGAAGGTATGCAACGAATGAATTTCCTGTTATTCAGTTTATGTTATCCTGCACTTTCAGGGAATTCAATATTTTGTTAGAAAATGGGAACAAGCACATCTTTGAATATTTTTTCTTCTTATTCAAACCTCTACCAAACAGGTTCCATTTAAAAACCCACAATGCGATAATAATAGATTGTTTGCTTGGAAAGATTGTGCGAGGAAACTTTCGAATAAAATAAACTACTACACTGGGGTATCTTATGTTCCGGTACTGGGGCAACATTATTCAAAATATTATACAGTTTTCGATACCCGTCAGGGTATTCACTCCCTTCCAAATATCCCCCTCCACATAGCAGAGATGAATATTCCGCAGGAAGTTTGCGAACTAAAAAATCTAACGGCCACGTAAAGAAAGAAACACAAGGGGGGGGGGGGCTTAGAACATAATGCATATTTTCCGATTCCTTCAGTCAGTGGATTTCTGCCAGGACTCCTCGCATTCCACAAAAGATGGAAACTCTGGAAAAAAGTCCCGAAGAAAGAAACTCCCGGAAAAAAAGGGGACGCGAAAAAGTTCCACATAATACCTCCACACCAGCGGACAAAAACTACCTCCAGACTCTGCTTCTGTCATGAACGCACACTTGGATGTGTGCGTGTGTCGCCAACACACTTGAGTATGCACGGCAAGCCTGGATGGGCACATATTTTTTCTTTTCAAGTAGAATGGATGCCGGGGATTTATTTTCACTGGTGTAAACTTCAAAGGTGGATGTAAAAAAGGGGCTCTCATTGCCTTATTATGAATGCTATGTACCACACGTTTTTATAGCGGGGCAGGTTGAATTATTTCTGGGCGATGAGAACAGGTTTCTTAATGGAAGGAAATGTTGGTTGGGAAATGGTGCTTCTGTAATTGGATTTGGCGAACTAAGTTTGCTCTGAAAAGAAAATTCAGCAGAAACTTTTGAGTTTTCTCTTATTCACTTAGTTCTGGACATAATTCCTGGGTTTGACACACATTTTACCGAAGTTGGAGTAAGGATATGCCCTTTTTTTTTGGAAATTTCAATTTAATGTGTGAAAATGAGGTATTCTTGGTCTTTGAAAGCTTCTTTTGAGCGGTAATTTATTTTAAAGGATATATTTGAGTTTTTGTGGGCAATAGTTCTTAATTAAAAGTTGACTAGTGGCTTAATCATAGAAGAGCTTTAAAAAATTTGGTAGTGGGTGATAAAAAGTGAGTAAAACACTATGTTGCGGTTTTGAGACCAATTTTTTTCAGGTAATCTATATCTATTCTTCAGGATACATATATATTCATTTTAGTTAAGCCATTATCCAAATGTTTATATATTTTTTAACTAATGTTAAAAGATTTTTTAAATGTTAAAAAGTCTGTCTTGTTTTATTTGTGCATATTGTTATAGTATATATATTTTTTTCAAGTTGTAAAGTCGATAATGGAAATAAGTGTGTTAGAAAGAGAAAAAGTTAGTACAAGATTAAGAATTTTGTAAATAATAAAATAAATTGTAACATTTTTATTCCAAAAGTATAATTTCTTAAGTAGACTTTTGGTCAAAAAAAACCGAAACAAGTATTCGATCAGAATGAAACTTGGCATGCTTGATTTATACGAAAGTTCTTGACATGATCACACTATCAAATATAGAGGACTCTTTTCTATCGTAGGGCATACGAACGTTCATAAATTAGCAAGTTGTTAAGTCCTCTCTGGCGGCGATACAGGCCGATATACGGCGTGGAATGGAGTCAAATGGAGTCCTTATACTACCATGTGGTAAATTATGCTAGGCATTCTGCTGCTCCAGATTCCTATATTCCAGGGACGGTGAAACTGATGATATAGCTTATCCCATATATGCTCAAAGGGAGGTAGATATGGGGATCTCGTTGGAAGGGATGATGGGTTTCAACACCATGGAGGCACGCCTGGTAGAGGCGAGTAGTAGGGTGTAATCGTGCTGGTAAACAGCCCCTTGCACACGTGATACGAAAGGCGAAACAAACGATACGTCTATAAAACCGTTACGTCATTCATAATATCGCATCGACCATCTTTGGGTTAAGATCACGTGGTATTGGGAGGAAGCACGAATTCTGATGTAGGACTAATTGACAAGCATGATGGAAAACGTTAGTTTGCGCTTCGATAGCCAATCGGCCCAAGTCGATTCCGAAACGAGACTTATGCTTCTAAGATCTTAAGACAGCTCAGTCTATTTCATAATCAGGTCGATGTCCTATCAAACTCCATCACACACTTTAGAATAGCAGATCGTTGAAGCAACGATGGTGAATTTTTAGTGCATATTTCCGAGGCAATACCACCAATTCAGAGTATATGCACTGTAGTAATATAATTGAAGCAGATTTGCCCATTTTTTAAACTTTCTTTTTTATTCTGCTCCATCTGACTGTAAATTTCTTTTTAAATTGATTTTAATTTGCTTATGAATGTGGTAGGTAGTCGAATAAACGCCACACTGATATTTAAAAAAAAATTGAAGTCACACTGGAGCAACACAACGGGCAACTGACGACGGTCAAGAATCAATCGCGAAAGGGGAAGATCTGAGAATAACACCTCGTAATTTTGAACGAGATTCAGATGATGAGGTCACACCTAAGCTGGCACCCTACTGTCCAAATATCCACACCACGCCAACGTGAGGACATTTAAGGCCGCGACATATTTAACGTGCACCAGCCCCACGTACATGACGGTCTTGGGTTGGATCGAGTTTCGAACTCGCAACCCTCAGGTTCCTAATCAGCTGCACCGTGTTACCGTGCGTCCATACGTTATACATAATATCGCATCGACCTTCTAATGAAATAGACGGAGCATGTTTACACACATTCATGTTATTTCTCCTCATCGCTCGGTTTGAAGACCGCAGGATGAAGGTCACGTGACATTGGGAGAAAGCGCGAATTCTGATGGACTAATTGACGAGCGTGAAGGAAAACGTTAGTTTGCGCTTCGATAGCCAATCGGTTCAAGTCGATCCCCAAGTCCACGTGACTTATGCTCTTACGACAGATCAATTTCTTTAGTTCGATGTTATATCTAAGTCCATCACACACTTTAGAATTGCAGACCGCTGGAGCATCCATGGTGAGATTTTAGCGTATATTTCAGAACCATGCAGAGAACATATACTCTAGCTGTGACAGATCTGCTCCACTTTTTAACTTTCTTTTCAACTCTGCCAATCTGACTGTCAATTGCATTTTAAAATTTATTTTAAGTTGCTTATGAACGTGGTAGAGGTAGGCGAATTAACGTCGCACTTGAGCAACAAGCGGGCTATTGGCAACGGTCCAAATGAGGAAAATCCGAAGACACCTCGTAATTTTGAACCACGGTCAGATAACGAGGTCAACATCCGAGCTGCCACTCCACTCTCCAAACTTCCACACCACACCAACGTGAGGACATTTGAGGCCACGACGGATTTAACGGTCTGGACCGAGTTTCGGACTCGCAACCCTCCTGTTGCTAATCCGCACTTTTCCAACCGGGCTACCACGACACTCTTATGAATGTGAAGTAATGCTTTATTTTCTTCTTGTCTTGCCCTTCTGATTGTCAGTAAGACTTTCAATGCAGTTTATTAAACTTGGTCAACAAACCGTATTTCTCTATTCCACGATTCGCATGGTACAATATGCATTCCTACTGGATATTGGGATACTGGTAAAGAACGGAACCAAACCGAACAAATTATCACTTAACTATCCGCGGGCAATATTTCCCTTACAGGTAACACGGATCACGCCAGTGCTGTCAATTAAAACTTAATCGCACGACAGCGAGGAGATAAATTTATTCGCACGCTCAAATCCTTGTGAGTTTTAAAACACACGGGCGTGGTTACCATCCCGTTCCATTAATCTCCCCAGTCTAAACATCCGATGCCACTCTTTACGGGGGGAAAGCTCCTTTCCAAACTATTCGGAACTTACCACTCACAACCAAGAATAAAGGGACAGTATCTTGCTCGGCAAAACGAGGGTTTTGGACAAATTCCAAGAGTCAGTTTTCGGTCTCGGGAGATCCATAAACTGATGTGGTGCGGCATTTAATTTATTTGGACTCCACTTAGTGAAAGATAGTTGTTATAGTGGGGGCGCATGCTAACTGTCATAAATTTAGAACCTTAACACATCTGATGGTGCGCCCTTCCATTATGTACTTGAAAACATCGGAAACACTTACGTGACGAGGGCGCTATCGATGGACCGAATGCTATGTACAGTTGGGAGAGGGAGTAAATAAATAATTTATCCTGACTTTTATTTATTAGTGCTCCAGATTTTTCTTGAGCACTGATCAAGTAGGTTATTTTGGTTTCCTGCTTTTATTTGTTGTTAATAGTGGTTTAAGTAGAGTGCTTTTTAAAAAATGCTTTGCGAAATAAAGCTTGCTTTGAAGTTTTACGTTAACTTATTATTTCTAATGTAGAAAGACCCCAAACGATTGCTCTTTTCAATATTCCATACCATAGATTATTTTCTTTCCGTTTTTATTTGTTGTTAAATTAAACAGCGTGCTTTATTTGAAAAATAAAACTTGCTTTAAGGTTTCACATGTAACTTATTAGTACTAACATAGAAAATCTCAAATAATTGCTTTTTAAATATTCCATACCATATGGACAAATTTTATGAAAGCATTTAAGAAGGATGAAAAACTTATGAGAGGCATTTTTTGTTAAGTTAAATGGTGGGCGATAGTGTTTCAGCGGCGACACGTGTTTTCTGCAAGTATTCTAAACGTAGTCAGTTGGTTTGGTTTTAGCATACAGTTGATTGACCAATTAGATTAAATGACAAACGTTGCCAAAACGGCGATAAGGTAAATTTAAAGATAACCTCAATAGGTATCACATGACAGCATTTGGACAGCGGAAGTAAATCCTTCGCAGGCTGTCTGGTTTATTTGTTTACAGTGAAAATGTCCCTCATAAGACTTAAAATTGTTTATTATTGAGGAAACTTAAAAATCTGTTGGGTTATAGGTTTTAGGTAAAACATATCTAGATGCAAATAAGAAGAAAGGCTAAAATCTACTCTGTATAAAAGACAAAATACTTATTTGCACATTAGTTGTACCTGATATAAATAATTTTCATCTGGAAATTAAAGCTTATTGGACACGATGTCAAAATGCAAAGTAATAAAGTTAATTGAAGCTGTCGAAAAACTATTTGGGAAATTCGCAAATACATTTAAAATTGTATAATTTCATAACAAAAATAATAAAATGTAAACTAGAGGCTGATAGGTAGTAGATTTTACGTCACACTGGAGCAACAAAATGGACTATGGGTGACGATCCGGGATAAATCCCGAAGGGAAGGATCCGAGTAATTTTACACTATGGTCAGATGATAAGGTCGATATCTGAGAGCTGGAACTCCACTCACCAAACCTCCGTACCACACTAACCTCAGAAAACCTGAAACCCCAATTCATAATAAGACATCGTCATTAACAAGTTTAACTAATTCCAGAGCTGCTTTTGCGTAAATAAAATTATGAGATTTACATCATGTGCGCTCTGTTGTACGGAAGTGATTACATATGAAGACTTATGAAATGAATAACAAGTAATTAAAAATATAAAAACATAAAATGCTGGCAAGTCTACCAGATTGTGGCCTCAAATAAGTGACAAAATGACTTAGGCGATTGTAATTTTTTAAAGTTCAGTCCAGAACAGATATTAGGAGTAGACACGGTACGATGCCCTTAATCTGTAAATAATACATTGTACATAATAAATAATTTATGGCAAAAAAAAGATTGCGTCTCTCTCTTCACTAGAGACATCTAGTGTACACTCGACCAGATCTGTTACAAAAATAATTGTCACAAGAATGAGAAGCACACAAAAATGTCACACCATCAAATCAGAAATAGTAATGTAACTGTCGGATTTACTAACCTACAACCAATAAATAATATTTATCTCTAAAGTGAATACGGACCGAAATAAAACCCGAGTTGTAAATGGAGCAGATTCTATTCGAAGCCTTAATCACAAAGTCGATCTGTCACGGGTAGGTAGTTGAATTAAATTCACATTGGAGCAACACAACGGGCTATAGGCGACGGTCCAGGATCTATCCCGATGGGAAAGATCCGAGGACAGCACCTCGCAATTTTGAACCATAGCCAGTCTACTTCACAGTTGTGAACAACGGTCTCCCTCCTAAATCGAAAGATGGCTAGGTCAACATCCGAGCTGGCTCACCGCTCACCAATCTTCCGCACCATGCCAACCCGAGAAAACATGATTTCCAACAATTCTTAATAATAGGTCATCATTAACACGGGTTTAACATGATCCCAGAGGCGTTTTTGCATAAATAAAATAACTCTCAAGAATGAGAAGCGCACAAAAAGTAGCTCCTTCAAAACAGAAATAATAGTATAAATGCCGGGTTTATTACTACCCACGACCAATAAATAATATTTATCTCTAAAATGAATACAGACCGAAATAAAGCCAGAGTTGTAAATGGAGCAGTTTCTATTCGAAGCCGTAATCACAAAGTCGATCTGTCACGGGAAGAGAAAGAGTAGTACTGAGTTGTAGGGAGAGGCAGTCCCTGCTAAATCGAAAGGATGACATCTATCCTTTGTCCACGGCTCAATTGACCTCTCTGTCGCTCCATTAAGCCCTCTAAAAGAAAACTTGGTCTCGGTCTTTCATTATTCCAGATAAGTGGACACTGATAGTTCATTCCAAGCCGTAAAGATTATCATGAACTATCAAGAACAGTCATCCTCAGGGATTTATTCTTTAACATTTTTTATTGTTTAATCCCTATATAGAAAAATATAAATACACGTCTATACGAGCATTCTACATCGTCGAGGAGTTAAATACGCATATAAAGTACTGCACAATAGAATATGCCGTCCGTCTACCCCCCAAGTGAAACACACTGAGACAAAATTTAAATATGATTTTTAAAATTTTACCTTGACCAGAGTATGTATGTATGTAGACTTATAAAGTCCACTTAGTCATATTTTTTGCGTGTAGGTTAGGTTCTTACTAACAAACGCACTTAGAAAACACATAAACAAATCAATGAAGTACGTGATTTATTATAATTTTATTATAAGTTTCAATAGCAATACATAATCACAATGGAAGTACACTTTTCTAAATAATTGCTAAATGGAGTAAATAAAAAGCATACGAAATTATTGTTGAAATGATAAAATTACAGTTTTCGCATTGATTGAAAATTAGAAAATTTACTTTTCATTTTCTTAGAACTATGTTTTTTTGACTTAATGTGTTGTCAATAATCCCCTTGTGCTGTTACTAATCCCCTTGGTTAAGATGAAACCTAGACATAAGGGATGACATTTTCTACTTTACTGATTTTTCGATCGAGGACAAAAAAATATGATATTCCAACGTTTTGAACATATAATTTTGACAAAGGCTATGTAGTAGATGCTCAAACAAATAAATTTTAAGATCTCAATAATCTATTCAAGCTTACGAGTAGAGATTGGAATTATTTTAGATGGTACTCATCAACACTGTTTGTACGCATGATTTTGGTTAATCTATATTGGTTAATTGAAAAGTTTTGAAATCCAATCTCGTATCAAATATCTACGAATTTTTCCTCCAAGTCAATTTGTTCTAAGTGTGTTTGAAGATTTTAAAAGGAATAGAACATGTTTAGCTGCTGACAGTTTTGTAAGAGTTATTCAATGCCGTTTGTAAAGAGTTTTATGCTTAAGTGTTTTTCATTTGCAAATTCTTTTGTTTTACGATCGGTTAAAAGAAATACAAATTATTTCTAGATTTCGCTTGCTTCATTATTAATTGATTTCATAAAAAATCTAATTTTAAGGCATCGGCGATTAGAGGCGAAACTATGATTCTAAACAGAAGACGTGAGTTCGTTAAGGAATACACAAAATAAAAATATAAAATATGAGTTATGGATTAATTACGAAATTGCTAATCATTTGGTAAAAGTTGATTGTTTGCTCCAAAAGGGAAATTAATAAGGCGTCAATAAAGTAACTGACAACTTGACATAATTTCAGTAGATATTCTGGGCACTTCAAAAGTATTCCTTTTAATAAATTGTCGTAGTTTTATATACGTCAGTGATAGATTATCAATGGTTATCTATACACCCCATGTTTTAAAGCTAACTCCAACAAAGATTAGTTATGTTTGAAAAGTATTCAAGATCATTTTAGAAGTCTTAAAATGCTTCGTGGTATTGATTGTCCAGAGTTTTCTAAACTTTACAAGTGAAGCCATTTTTTTAGATCCTCAACTGTCTAAGAAGTTTTTATAAAATTCTGCAATCGTTTTAGGTAATTATCTCTCTTAATGAATGAGATGAAATTTCTATTTCCTGAAAAAAAGAATAACCTAGCTCAAAATGTAGGTTGCTATGTCTGGAGATTGATTTGTTTTAACCTAATTTTTTACAGTTGCGTGTAGTTTGAATGAAACTTTCAACAAAAATCAAAAGTGTTTTTAATAAAAATATATTTTTTGGCATCAAATAGATTTGTCATATATCTTTCAGAATACGAATAGAAAGTATATGCAATGATAAATGATGTATGCGTATTGGCGTCAAGTTCTGAGAATATTAAAAAATATAATAATATAAAATTCTAGATATTGGATTTGTACGCGGCGAGAGAAGGAGAGAGATAATTAAATTATGATTATTTTCATTTCTATATTGAATTTTTTTTATATTTCTGCTAGTTAAATACTAAATTTGATGAAAAATATATCTCGAATATTATCCTTTGTTTGTGCGTGAAGTTAGTTGATAGATAGGTGAAGTTAGGTTGATAGATACCATCACCAATCGCAGCTTCATTTTGATTTAAACTACTTCAAATTTCTGATGGACAGGACAATATGATATTCATTTACATATTAAAAGGAAAACATCTATATTTACATTTGTATTCTGAGGTGGGTGTTTTTCGTTAAAAAAGCATTTAAATATCTGGTATTGCACAAATATCATTTTATTATATACAGGGTGCTTTTCATGTGAGGGCACCATGATTTGGAATAACTTTTAAATAAAATATTTATAATAAAATTTTTTATATTGTTCGCCCAATATTTTATTATGAAATCGTCCAAAGGACACCCCTATGGTCGAGCTGCAAATAGGGGCTTTTTGGACCACATTTTTCATAATGCTTGAGCACATTTTCCCGATGATTAGTTCTATTTCTTTGCGAATATTTTGCTTAAGTTCTTAAATCGTTGAAGACTTCTTGGAGTCGAATCGTTCCTTTAAATAGGCCCATAAAAAATCCAACGTGGTCAATTCAGAAGAACGATCTAATATACATCAGGTTTTGACAATATTCGACCAGGAAATGTGTTCTTTTTATAATGCACAGTTGCACGAGCTGTTTGACATGTTGCTTCATCTTGTTGAAACCACATGCGCTGTCAACCTTCAGTCGATCAATTTCAGACAGGAAGAAAGTTTGCAATATTGCACAATATTGTTCACAACTGACAGTAATCGCATTTTATTAGAATCCTGGGGAAAAATGGTCCAATAATGCCTCCACGGCAATTGACATTAATTGAGAAAACAATAAGTAAAACCAATTAAAAATATTTTATTTAAGTTATTCTAAAACAAAACGATGCCCTTATGTAAAAACCATCCTGTTTTATGACTCCACTAGAAAGATAGTATTACTATGATTATGAAGGATTTTGGCTTGTAAATGGATATCTATTCGTTATTAAAAATTAGTATTTCTCAATATATTGGGAAACTTTTCAGTTTACATAAAAACAAATAACTATGGTTTTATTGTGATTAGAAGAGTTGTGAAGGAGAAATGCATTGAGTAGTGGCAGCTAATTTAAAATGCCTTTTAAAATTTTATATTGAAATTATGTAGAAATTTATTTAAACGTTCTGGATAATATTTAGAATATTTCGGAACACAACTTTCGTAGGTGTTATGGAGTTTATTTTTCTTAAGTACAATTAAGTATAAAGATAAATTTTTATACACTAATTTCATGAACAGCAAGATTTCTTATTTTTACAGTCTTTCGTGTACTCTATATGGCATTATTCAGGTTTTCATATAATATGTTGAACTCTTTGAAAAAGATTATATTGGTTGCTTTAAGATGAATGTGAAGACATATTTCTCTGTAAATTTATCCCATATTCACAATTTTAGTTTAGTGAAAAAGGTAGACAAATGGGGTCTACAACGTTATCTCAAATTCTATCACAATACTTATATGGAATTCCAAATTAGCAAAACAATCACCTCATACAAAGCAATTGTAACTTACCAGGCCAGATTCCACAACAAAATATAACTTGTACAGAATACTTGGGACATTCAATCATAAATTTTATTTTTGCCATTCGAAGATTTCAAAAATCAATAGGAAATATGCCAATTTTAGAACTTTTCAAAAATAAATGTACAAAAGAAGTTTTAAAACAAATTATATATGAGCTGTCAAAATAGTATTAAAAAGAGTGGACGGAAATGTAATTCGCTTGTATTTCTTCCTTATTGCTTGCTTTGCATATATATGTTTTTAAAATTCGATAAATAACCACTATGTAATCCCAAATAATCCCAAGCGATAAGGATGCGTAAATAGTACTTATACTCTAAAATTCCTAGTACATCTCAAGCACTTTCGTTTAGCAATATAAGTTTAACAAACTGCATGAAATGCGAAAGACATAGAGAAAGAGCGGACCTTAGAAGACCATCTGATTTCTAATAGAAAATAAAATTCCTTAAGAACTGTTGGTAGGATTTGGGTCTATTTGAATCGGAAATATAAATAAAAGTAGAGTGCCATTCCCTCAACAGATGTTTCCTAATCGGCTCTCAAGTTAAGGCAAATTTTAGAGTAGACGAAATCCAAACGTCTTACTATGGCTTTATACTCATTTTAGAAACCTCAATCGATTGAAAGTTATATGCAGGTGAGTTACCACAAGGATGAATTTAAATCCCATTTGCCTGAGTTTCCATAGAAACGAGAAAACGCTTTTAACTGGTTAAAGTTATCAGATTTAAAGCAAAACTTTGATTACAGGAGTGGGTAAGTCTGATATTAAAATGCTTTGAGAGGATGATACTATTATTGTATATTTATTTTAAATTATTTAAAAATAATTTACTTTGTCAGAAATTATAATTTATTATAATTTTTTTAATATAAGGGTTTTTCTGTCAAGCTAAACGTAGGTGGCGGTAGTGTTTTTGTGGCGGAACGTACTTCCTATGCATATTTCTGACGTGATGTCACTTGGCCTGTTTTTCGAACACAATTTCAGCACTTCGCCAATTAAAATTTAAAAGAATAAATTCCAAATTTATATATAATTGGTCAATTTCAATTAGATTAAACGCCAAACATCACCAAAATGCTGGTAACATTTTAAGATATGTATAACCAAGAGCATTTGGGTTCTGGAAGTAAAATCTTCATTTTTTGTCTGATTGTTGCATTGAAAATCCCTCTCTTACTAATACTGATATTTTCTAAAAAGAAAATGCTCATAAATTATTTTTTCTTAAATGCTTGTACTTTTTAAATGAATAATTCAGCTAAACCAAAGAAGTGATTTATAATGCTATGGTTGCCTTTTCTTGCTTTAGTTTTCTGTCATCAATTTGGATCGTAGTTCATAACAGCACTGCTAACGAATTTGCGAAGATCTTTTAGTGGGGCTATATCCAAATTTTGATTTGTTTATGGGCGACCGTGTACTATTTTAGTTACTAAGATGGCCGCTTGGTTCATTGTATGCAGAGATCAGTTAAAAGCGCTGAACTTGTATATTGTGACAAAATAGTCTTATGATTTAATGGCTTTTAACACAAGGTTTCGAATAATGATCAATGTACAGAAATACTCAACTCCAAATGGTTGAATTGATGACTTAAATCACTGATTAATCTATATACATTATAGTTTACAGAGGAATAAATTATACTAAATGCAAATTCAATAATTAAGAATTATAAGTACTAGTGTTTAGACACGCTTTCCAAATAATTCCAAAATGAATACTGCTGTGCACAAAACTGGAATATTTGCGAAGGAATACTGGAATATTGCAGACGATATTTTTATTTCTGCTTTTGCTTGCAAATGATAAAAAACGTCAAAAAAGTAATTTAAAATCAATTAAATATCGTCCGTTTATGAAAAAGCATTGATATTTAGTTTCATGGAGGTGAAACTGGCAATGCTTTACAAATATCTTTAGAACATTTGTATTTTCAATTTAGATGGAAGATTTCGACTAGTCTTTTCGACAAATTTTAACTTAGCGCTAATATTGCGAAAGTGTGCAAACGGTAAGAATTACTTTCAGAGCCACGGTTTCTAGTTAGTTATACGTATAAAGTATAAATGGATAATTTAATTGTCTATTTATTCCGTTCCATTTATTTGTATACCAGCTACATCGCATGGACAATTACTATTGTATTTTGAAATGGTGAACAAATATTGCGTTCATTGTTGGAAATTGCGTTCACAGAGGAAATTACGCTGGGGAGTCGAAAGTTTATGTATTCAGTTTTCCAAAAGATGATAATTTGAAACGGAATTTCTAGGTGGATTGCCACTACATCTAGAAATATGGAACCATCCTCTTATTCTAAAATAATCCCCTTTTATGTTCTTACTACCTATTTAAAATAAATGACTATAATTTACATGATGATTTGAATGTTATATTTAATTCTGAAACATCGACTGTTAAACTACTGTGCAATTTAAATCAGAAATAATTTGAATTAAAATGACCTGCGATTTATATTTTAAAAATATCGCTTTATGTTAGTTTATTTCTTCACATTCAATAGCTTTGAAATATGTTTTTAAAAATGGATATTGAACTAAAAGTTGGTTTTCATTCTTACATTCTGTGTGATTTCCTTAAGAAATAACATCTTTGAATTCGTAAAAGAAAAGGAACACCCTTCCCCCCCTTTTTATCAGAAATATATGGTTCATAAAAATGAAAAAAATCTGTGCATCCTTGCATTTAAATCTAAACTTACTGTAAATAAATTTTTAATATTAATTTAAAGGTAGTTTCATTTGTGAAAATTCCTCTTTTTCAAAAATCATTTTTGAAAGAACTATTCAATCAAATTTCCTATTGTATTGTGCTAAGGCAACGATCCATTTTTAGGGTTTTAATAAGCCTATAATTGGTCATCACCAAGAGAGACATTAAATTTGCTTTCTTATGCAATGTGATGCTTCGTGCTTTGTGAAAATCACTAACCCATTGGACTAATCAGTCGTGTGCTAGATGCCCTTGAAAGATCGTATATTCTGTGAGACCATTGCACGCACGACCAAGCAAGTATATCAGTGAATATGAATCGAATTTTGCATTGAAATTTTGTCCCCAGAAAATATTCAGATGATTAAGAAGGTTTCCCAATCGAAGGCGCCTAATTCTTCCATCCTGAAGAAGGCTCGAGAAAGTCACAGTGACGTCAAGACCATGTTGACTGCGTTTTTTCGTATTGTGAAGATGTTGTCCATCACTAGTACCCTTATCTAGGTCAAACAATTAATAAGTACTAAATCTCGATGTTCTTCGCCGGCTGAGACATACAGTACGAAGAAAACTGCCGCAGCTGTGGGCAATTGGGGATTGGCAGGTACATCACGACAACGCTCCCGCCCATTCATCATGTCTTGAGCAAGGTTAGTTGGCAAAACATCAAATCATACAGGTATCCTACAGCCCAGATTTGGCACCACCCTGCGCCTTCTGGCTTTTCCCAAGGCTAATTCTCCTCTGAAAGGGAAGAGATTTCAGACCGTGGATGGCGATTCAAGAGAACACTACAAGGATGGTGATTCCAACAATGAACTTTGAAGAGTGTTTTGGAACGTGGAAAAAACTCTAGAAGTGTGTAGGGTTCCATGATGCCTATTTTGAAGGAAGCAAGATGCAAAAAGCCCAAGGCACAATGTATCTTGTTTCATATTACATGACTGAATGCTTTCTGGACAGACCTTAAGAAAGGCTCCAGTCCAATAACAAACTATACGATTGAAATAATTAAAAATCAAATTGTTCCATTTATGAGTTTAGTCGTTGAAAAATGTTTAACTCACAAAAAAACTCAAAAGTTTAAAAATTGGAATGAATATCTTTTGACTAATAATACTCAAAATTTAGTAAGTTCAATAGAGTCCACGTTAGTCCTACCTTTATGTTATTCTTGAATTTAATTATACTAGTATTAGATTCAATACATATAATTCACTAAAATACATTTCATAGGCCAGGTGTTTCACTTAAGATAATCTGAATGAATACAAATTATTCTCCTCGGCATTTTGTGGGAAAAGCAATTTTAAGTAGTCGCTTTGTTTTAGGAAAGTTAATTACATCGCAGCCAATTATGGAAGAGATTGTAATCAATAAAAAGGCAGGTATTCTAAAGTATGGGACTTAGACTTGGTAATCAATAGGTGTCTCGATAGAATATTGGGTTTAACTTCTCCAAAGATTTTCAATTTCCCAAATTATGTAGATGGAATACAGACAACTATGTAGATGGTATATCCTGGATGAAACATGGATAAATTATTGTTACAAATGGCATGGAAAGTTCGAGTTTTGAGTGACTAGATAAGTTTATAAGTTCTCGATAGTTTTTCTGATATCTTCCTATTCGAGAAGATATGTTGAGAACACCTTTGTAAGAATAATTTATCTCTGTGGGGTAAGGGAATTTGTAACTAACATTATTTCTTTTTCTGCTCTGATTATATTCTATGTAGATGCTATAAAGATTTTACATACATTATAAAACGTCTGAATACATCTGATATTGAATCCATCGTTTACCCTTTGCAAATTTTTCAGATCTGTCTATGTGCTGATTCCCGGAACATTGTAAAGTTATCGAAAATGTTCGTAAAACATATTTATATGAATTGCAAATACTGCACTTATGTAGGAATATGTAAACACGTTAATATATATTTCAGTTTCTCCGACACTAGCAGGTTAAGGTTAATTCAATCATAATGATAAGTGCATAGGTTATTCCGACATTTTAGCATGAAACATGCTCAGAAATGCTGATAAAGAAATTGA
This sequence comes from Meta bourneti, assembly GCA_933210815.1. NCBI lineage: Eukaryota > Metazoa > Arthropoda > Arachnida > Araneae > Tetragnathidae > Meta > Meta bourneti. The sequence goes on along the minus strand of OW119923.1, from coordinate 84,264,172 downwards.
TAATTTAAAATATATTTTATAAAAAAATGTTATATTTAATGAAAATATATTGGATTGATTTAATGTGATACAACACACATATTTTGCACAAACGTACAAACAGAAAAACATACATAAAACATGAAGACAGTCAGACAGACTTATGTAGTGAAGTCATTAAGTTTCTGCTAGTACTCAAAGTAAACAAAATTTCATGAAAATATGTCCAGCTGATTGGATATAGTGTACACATCTTTACAGACACAAAACAAGGAACCAATTGATTTTGCTTTAACATGACACAAAACTTATAAATAGCTTCAAATAAGGACAAAATACATTTAATGTACAAACATTATTTTTATTTATATAATATATGTGTATTATAGCTGGAAAACATAAATATTCACAATGAAATTTAATGACAGTAAATTAATTGGACACTTTAAAGAAAATGCTGAAGACGAATAAATGCATGAAGATGGGACAATACGATGCAGCGAATAATTGATGGAACAGCAGTGACTTTTAAATCAATTTGAATGTTTTGCAAACATTAGGATACGACTGGCAAAACTGAAATAATTACATCAATAGCATAAAGATTGAAAATCAAACCGTTTCGAAGAATACTGAAGCAAGTTTTGCAGGTAGTGATTATATTCGCCAGTATGTGAGAAGGGACGTTATTGAATATTTAAAGAGGGATTGATAACAAAGAAAACTAATTAACGTGAATAACACAAATTAAAAATATTAAGTCAACGAAAAATTCATGCCATTTATAAATGATAGAATTTAAATTAGAAAAAGATAATTGTTCTTTAATTGAAGTATTTGGCCATTTGTGTAGATGTTTGCACAAGATCCACACAAATGACCAACAGACATGTTTGGAAAGCAGGAAAAAATTCGCAATTAAATGCTAAGGACACGAAATACGATGTTTTAAGAACTCGTAAGAGTTTTTAACTTTCCATTTCAGTCAGGTCTAAGAAAGTGGGACCGCCGTGGCAAAGTGGGTTCGCCCACTGTGCTAGCAATCTGCAAACTGTAGGCGATGTATGTTCAATTCCTGCCAGGTTCGATTTCTCCCTAGGAGTGATTTCTTCTGCGTCAGCAAAGTTTTCTTTCTGAGTATGTTCATTAGACGATGTTTGTCTTGTGTTATTTGCAGTTTGACTAAATATGGCCATTGCACATAAAACTAAAAACCAACCAAAAAGAAACGAATAACCTTCCCAATGTGAAAATTTTCCAAAACATCGGAATCCTTGTTTGAATAGGATTTATTTAATCATCCCCACGAGTTAAGACAGCGAAATGTTATGTCGTGGTAATATTTCAGCATTTCTAAGTACGTATTATAAATACGTGTTTTCTACCATTAGCTAGTAAAAAAGAACAAATACAAAATTAAACAACAAAATCTTGACTTAACAAGATCTATCCTTTTTATTTTGCACTTCAATTCATTCAACGAGGCTTCCCAAATCATGAACCGAAATGGCCATTGACGATCTCTTCTAAGTTTTGTTCTTTATTAGTCGTTTTAGTTTTTCATTTTTTTTCTATGAAATTAAACGCTTTTATAAATGGTGGAACTTAAACTAACATATACTGGAAGCAACAATTCTCTGTGATCATTCTTTGTCCTTTAATTTAAGAAAGAACAATTTATTCGCACAACAAACAAAATGGCGAAACAAATTTCTGCAATTAGTTAGCAAAAGACAACGAATACGATACTTCAACGATAAAATCCTGACTTAACAAGACCTATTCTTTTTATTTTTGTATTTCAATACGATCGAAGAGGCTTCCCAAAAATAACATCCTCAATGTGGAAACCTTTCCAAAACATCGACAAACAGTTTTTGTTTGTCTAGGATGTATCAAATCACCACCACATGGAGGCGAGAGTTTTCGCTTTCCGTTCGTGCTTAAATATATATATCTTCCTTTTTATATAAAAAAACTGTAGTATCCGGCTGTTGGGTACACGTGAGGTATTTAGCATAAGAATGTCGATACGACACTTTCCGTGTGTTCGAAGTCAAGACGGAAGGGGGAGAATTTGAAATTCGAATTCGCAACTGCGTTTGTTTCGACTTTTATAGCTGTTTTGCATTATCGAGCTTGACCTAGGGTGAAAAATATTTTTCGAGGATTTCGGAATGAATTGGCGGGAATTATTTCATGCCTCATGCATGGAGGCGCCGGGGAACTGGAATTCGGAAACTTGTCGAGAATATCGAACCGATTTTTTTTCGGAAGTGTTGGAATTTTCTTGGAACTGGAGTTAAAAATAGGGAATGTAGATCAGAGGGGAGGATGCCTTATCGATACATTTAAAAGTTTTGATCGAGAAATTTAAGGAAATTATTACATTAACTTGGAAGTCTGTTATAAAAATATTTGTTTACTTAAGCTATGTATTTAAATGTAAGATTGGTTTTAAAACTTCCCGTAAAATAAGAGGAATTTTTTGTCATCGGTCGATTTGTTGGAAACAGCATATTTTGACTTCACGATTTTAGTTGGTTGTTTTTAGTTTTTATGTTGGAAGGGCCATATTTGGGCAAGCTGCCCCAGACACAAGACATACAATATCAAATACTTTTAAAAAGTAGTAGATATCTCTTCTTTTGCAGCAAAGTGGATTATTTTTGATTCGGTATGATATATGGCGACAGATTGAAAAGAGAATTTTTGAGGACGAACACGCTTATTTTTACAGTAGATGCGGACATTACAATCAAGGACAATTAGTATTTACAACAAAAACGAAACATGTAAGGATAACATGACAGAGCACATCCACCCTGCCTCAAGCACTCACAGGAAAAAAAAATTTCTCCACACCTATTCTCCCCACACCCCACTTCAGTTCTTCGGTTTCAGTTAGGACTGGTGATCTCTCACAGAAAGTAATATTGCATGTTTTGGAAAAAATGTTACATGTCTTCGTTAAATGTTGGATTGATAAAACGGTAGTTTTATCAATCCAACAATGATTCAAAAATAGACAGAAAAAATAATTGCATTTTCTTCGATTGTTTTAAAAGTGGATTTATCCCCTTTTGAATGAATGTAAATTAAAATCTTTTATCTCTTTAAAAATGTCTTTAAATGTAATTGCAGTTTTTATATGTTGAATGCATAACTTGCTTTATTTTAATTTAATTAGAATGAATCATATTTTTAAGTTTGACTATTAATTGGTAGCTGTTTTTATTCCAATGTTGGTAAAAAGTGAATTAATTGTTTTTGAGAGTTTTTATCAAAGGCATTTTAAAAATAGGGCCTTTTTAAATTTTCCTTGAAAGGTACCTTCACTTTATACAAAATACTCTAATTAAAAATGAAAACATTTCTAATCATGTTAAGACATTTATTTTTTATCTATTTCTATTGATTGTAAGAAGTTTAATGCTGTAAATAATTAAACGAACGTATTTAATACAAAAAATGATTATGTAATTTATTTATTCTTCTATTTTTTATTTTCTGTAATACACTGGAGCTCACTCAGAAGATCTGTTCACCCATGTACGAGCTTAGTGTGACCTTTCAATTTCTTTGATTTGAAGTACATAATTTTTTGTTATGCATCACTAATTTTAACACCTCAGTAAATATGCTTTAAAGCATTTATTTCTTTTAAAAAAGAAGTATTTTTCAAAAAATAAATTTACAAAAATGCGAACACTCAGAAAAAATAGTCCTTGTTAAACATCAGGAAGCGCTTAACTTTCTTTCCTATAGAAAAACGTAGAAGCGAAAAAAACATTAAAAAACTAGAAGGTCGCAAGTGAATACTTCGTTCTTTTCACGTTCGAAATACTTGAAAAGAACGTTTTTATGCTTTACCAATAATGGGTGTAAAGAGTATTGAATTCTATTAAAAAAACCAATGGGAAAAAATTCTTTTGTAATTCTACAGGCTGCAATTTGTTGGTTAACAGTCGGCTGAAAATTAAATTAAATAATCTCTCAATAAAAATGGCAGTTACTTATTTTTTGACCTGATTATAAAATGTGTCTTAAAAACCTTATTAGATTTTTTTATGGAAAAGGAAGGATTTAATTCATTTGATCCATAAGAAATTAATTTTGTTGATAGTATGGATACCAATGCCTCATTAGCATCGTTTTCGAACCCAGAGCCAAAGAACAATGAAAACAAATGATATTTTACTCTGAAGCGTTGCGAGATTTCCTAGTATTGTATTGCTTTTACTCCACAACACACTGAATTACTAAATAACCACCATAAAAACATTTATTTCTTTTAAAAAATAAGTATTTTTCAAAAAATAATTTTACAAAAATGCGAACACGGCAAAATATAGTCATTGTTAAACATCAGTGTTAAAAGTAGTTCGAATTATCGTTTGCATTTTTAGTTACTGTCATATTTTTGTATAATTTGTATTCCTAAGAATGGCAACAGTGTGAGAGATCACACAGCTTCTGCTCTTGGCAAGGAGCCAAGATTCTCAGCGTGCATTCTAAAAAAGGATGTCTGATCAGGCAGCCGTGTAAATATCTGTATGTAGCATTTATGGAGTAAATATAAATAAAGTGTGTATTTTTGTAGAGAACGACTGAATGATTTGATTCAGGGAGAGTCTCACACCAATCTGGTCTATTGGTTGAAAAAATTCTATTTGTCCTTTTATTATAATAGAATTATTCATTGATCTTTCCATTGAATCGAATCATTCCAAAATATTCTGTTACTTCTTTCCTTAGAATAGAATTCCTTAGAAAGATTCTGTTGGTCAAATAGGTCAAAACTGGTTTGAACTGGGACATTCAGGGAACACTGCAGGTTGTAAGTTTAATTATGTGAACCTCTCAGAAGGGGTTAAGAACAAACGGCAGTAATACTCCTTAAAAATTACATTTGCAATAATGCGAAAATTGATATTTGCTTGTTTAGCTTAAAATATTGCCAATTCCACTATTTTTCGAAATATCGTTCAATATTTTATCGAGACTTTCCAAACCTTTTTATAGAGTACCTTTAATTATAGGATTCATACGAGATGTTTAACATCATAGCTAATCACGATCTCCTAATAATGCGATTATGGTTATATGAGAACGTATGATTATCATTATTAGTATAAATATTGGTTATTGGAACAAACTAAGTCAAATTGTTCAAGATGTCAATTATTTAACTTTTCTAGACCAGAATGTGGTGACCTTTAGACTAGCGAAGTGTTCACTAATTCATTTTTATTTGCATAAAAGTTATATTTCTTCTTGAGAAACGCAATTTATCTAGGGAGCATAATTTTTGCACTTCGTTTTTTCGTAATTCTATTTCTTCAAGTTTTTTTATTTAATGTGTTCCATTTATAAGCCGATAATATACTTTATAATTTACCCCAGATAAATTGCTTCATGTATTACTTTTAAAACTTTATTCATTATTTTCATTAGCTGTCATTACATGTATTTGTATATGAATACAGAATTCTCTCCCTCTTTCTCTCATTCAGGTTGTTTCCACGATCTCCCTCCAAGTGGCTTCGACGAGGTATCTCGTCCATCAAGATCTGATGTTTTTTTCTAATGATGGGATGCCTCGTCAATACAATTACCAGGAAGGTTATATAATTGATAAGATTTGCTAACACATATAGTGTACTACCACATACGATCTCGATCATACAACCTTAATAATACCACTAATTTAAAACTAATCCTCATTTTTACGAAACGTTTAGAATTCTTTATTTTGTTAAAAGACTTTTGACTCTAACGGAAATGTGAATCAGTAATTAGAATGATAAAAAGTTTGTCATAGAAATGGAGAATATTTTGTCCTTGTATCAGTTTTAATACTGATGGCAAATATATTCTGTCTTACGTAATGAGAATACATTTGGACTGAACAAGGTAAAAACTCACTAAAAAATTAGAATCCACTTCGATAGTTTTAAAAATAATCCCGAATGATTTCTTGTATCTCAAAATACTGATTAAGATGGAAAGAAATATTTGAGACCCTTACGTTGCCAATTAAAAATTTTAAGCAGTTTATTCGTTCAAAACCGCACAACTTTAATGAAAAATATCATTTATTTCCAATTACTTTTACTTATTTATGGCTTTTAAATAATTGGAATTGATCGAAAGAGAAACAATGCTCTTTCGATCTCTTAGAATCTTATGTATTCTCATTACATAAGATTCTAAGAACTTTCAAAATGAGTTTCTTTTACTTTGAAATAGGATAAGTGAATAAGAAAGTTGGTCATAAATAATATTAGTTAAACTAAAATGGCTGCATATTTACAAATTAAACGTCGATAATCACTTTTGGTTTCAAAACTTTATGTACTCAATTAAAATTTCAGCGGTTTATAAAGTAATGAAAAAGATATTAAAACCATTCATAGGCAATGTATAATCGCTTTCAATGTGTGTTTTATCAAAATATCAGCTCTCAAGAACGAGTTGTTTAACCCTCCAAGTGGTTTTGACGAGATATCTCGTCCATCTAAATATGACCATTTTTGCTAATGACGAGATATCTCGTTCGTTAAGACCTGGTCAATTTTGTTAATGATGAGATATCTCATCGAAACAACCACTAGGAGGGTTAAAAAACTATATAGTTTTTTAAATCCTTAAAATATAATACTTCAGAAGAAAAAAACTTAAAATATCCTAGAACCTAAAGTTAAAATTAATTATTTAATACTTAGTTCAATACGAAAGTTATGTTGATATCTACTTCAATAAATTGGCGTCGTATTAAAATCGTATATATATATACACATATACATATACATATTCAAAAAATTTGAATGTCGGTCTAATCACAAAAATGCTTTCCATGAAACTGTAAATATAAGGATCTAAAAATATAAACTTGAGTCGAAGGGTACAGTATTCGTCAGCATTTAAAATTCGAACGGCGTCTTTCTTTATTTCCTGGTTGCGAGCAGATACATTATGCTAATTGAGAAAAGAGGTAGATATCTGAAAATTCTTCACTGTAATTGAAAGTTTCAGAAATTTTGGTAAAAAAGCAGTGAATGAAAGTCGCCATCTTTAAAATAGAGCATTTCTAATAATAGAATCCACATTTACGCAGCTGAGCAAAAATTAAATTTTGTTCAGTGAGAAATTAAACTTGCAGTAGTTCGAGTTAACTTCAGAGTGGAATTTTCAGTTAACATTTATTGAATTGTTGCTGTTTTCCCTTTCGAATTTCTCTCACGTATGTTTTGAAAAGTGATTATCTCTCTTAAAAGTTAATGTTTAGTAAACTAATATAAATGCATTAGAACCTTGATTATCCATACTCCGATTAACCCAGTGTTGATGTCATCCAAGAGTAATTTGATATCGATGCTTTTTAGTTTAAAGTTTCGAGCACGAGTGTATGCACTGGTCTGGTTTATTAGGAAGATGGTTTGTCTGGGTTTTGTGGAGCAAGATCCAAAAATGGATACGCTATGTCAAACGTAAAGCAAAATAAAATTCAATAAAAAATAGATTTAGATATCAGATTGACAATGAGACCAACATTAAAGCACGATAAAACAGAAAGTAAACAACATGTAAGCAAAATTAGCACTTCATAAGTATGAAAAAAAGTTTTGAAAATATCTCATCAACATATGATGACAATGTAGTTTAAAATGAATTTATATGAAAGAGGAAATGGGATGCAGTTTGCGCGTGTGAATGTGTACGAAACAAGGCCGTTAACCCTTCTGGTGATTGCCTCGAAGTATAGTCATTTACAAAACTGATCAGATCTTGTTGGACGATATACCTGGTCATTAGAAGTAAACTGAGCAGATCTTGTTGGACGATATACCTGGTCATTAGAAGTAAACTGAGCAGATCTTGATGGAAGTGATATCTCGTCATTAGAAGAAAATTGACAGGATCTTGATCTCGTCATCATAAAAATAGGCAACATCTTCATAAACGTGATCTCATCGAAACCACTTGGAAGGTTAAGGACTTTTTCAAGAGAGTTTAATAGGTACGTAACTCAGGTCAATTAATATATACTGACAAATACGAATGTAGATTATTCTTAATTTTTGTTTTATGAATTTAACAGTAGCAGTAGTAGTGACCTGTTATAAAGTAAACTATTTCAATTCGTATAGAATGTTTTGTGTTACTACTTCCAAATTATCCGAGTTTCTGGTTATCCGAGATGATCTCGGGTAATCAAGGTTCTACTGTACCTTTTAACAAAATAATACACACGCATAAATAAAAATATTGCTTGTCTTAAATATGATATATAAAATGCAAGAGTTATGCACAGACTGGTTGTTCTTTGTCAACAGAATTTTTATATTATCAGTCTTGGAAGTCCGTTTTTAGGCTATTTTCTCACAGATGCCACAATATGAGAGGGATTTTCAGTGTAAACATAAACCAAACGGTCCGAGAACATTTTACTTATGCTATCCAAATGCTCTGGCATTGTATACATCAGGGTTACCTTAAAATGTGGTTTATCACTGTTTTAGGCAACTTTTGGTGGTTTTATACAATTGGTGTTGTTCAATTGACTATCATATACCAATTTGGAATAATAATAAAAAAAAAACAAGTCAAATGACGTCATGTTCATAATACTTCAGGAAACACATATCACCGCAGAAACACTACCGCCACTTGTATTTAACTTGACAAAAATGCCTCTCATTCTTCTCGAATACATATCCCATATGAAGGATACTGAATTTCCTTACGATATTTTGGGTCAAATTTATTGAATACACAAGTTTAACAGTTCAAAATATTCAAAAAATAAAACTCTACCTTATTCCCCCATGATATTTAGTTTTTTATGGCTTCATATCCTGAAAATTGTTATAGATAATACGAACATATTTAATCAAACACCAGATACAGTATGAAACGGGATAACTAATCGTGTATTAATACTCAATAAACAAAGAAATATATTTAATGAAAAAATATGTTTGACTGAATGAAAGTCGATGAATAACAATCGATCTTAAAGGAAAGAAAAAACATTAGGCTTATACTCGTAATTAAACACGAAACGTGACGTTCATTTTTAATCCCTCTATAACATTGATTGGCATGAATTTATCCCCTTATAAAGCTTTTATCCTTTCTTGCACCTGTGTTCCCCTTTTTTGTACACTTTTTCCCTTAGCTGTAGTTGGTAATAGTGGAGTTAAAAAATTCATATAACATTTAGCAATTTAAAATAGTCAACAATAGTAATTCAAGAGTATTTTATTCCGATAAATTGAACTCATTTTTTGGTTAACTGAATTTATTTTAATTGTCTGACATGCAAATATATTTTTCTTTTTTTCAATGTAGTCTCGAGTGAGAAAGACAAATAATAACGGTGAAATGATTTTGAATTTTGTTTTCATACTAGGAACTCTAGATTAAAGCTTCTTTTCATACATGTTTTCCTACAGATATTTATTTTCGAATAAGTACTGCGATAGGATTGGTACTATTTTACAAAAGATTTGCTCTGACAACAACGAACTTACAACTTAGCTCATATTAAATTACATTTTGTGGAGATGGATGAACCAATATGTATGGAGTAAATACAAATAATTGTAGAAATTCCTGAATGATAGCAGATTCAGATAGGAGATCAGTAGAATAGATAGTAGATTCAGATAGAATTTGGTTTTCAGGTAGGAATACTAGATAGAAGCTTCTTTCATACATGTTTTCTTTCAGTTATTTATTTTCGAATTTAGTTCTGAGATTGGATAGATACTATTTAATGAAAAGTATACATTGATATCAATAACAACAAACTTACAGGTTGCTTGTAGTACACTTTGCAAAGATGGATGGATCAGAATGTTTAGAGAAGTGTAAATAAGTATACAAATTCTTGAATAATTTAGATTTGTTGCGACGTAAGAATGTTATAAAATAATAGTAAGAAAAAAATAATATCTACCTGTTTTATCCTAATGATCCGACTACTTGTGGCACTTTAGACCTAACAGACGACTTTTTTTGTGAAATAGCATGCATTCATTGTAGATCACCAACATCCATGAACTACTAAATCTAGATTCGAACCCGAGATCTATTGGTAGACAAACTACATGATCACTGTACCATTTAATCTGCTCTACAATGAGTTATCCATAGAATTTTTTTCTTAAAGTTGAAAGGGTGTTTTTTATTGGTAAGTACAAGAAAAAACTGGCTAGTGAAAGTACAGTGATAAAGTTATTTTGAATTCGAGTTATAAACAGAAAATTTAAACTTTCGTGCTGAGACAAATGTTTTACCAATTGATGATCATTTTCTCACTGTACCACATTTAAATTGTGCGCTTTCTCCCAAATAGAGAAAAGGGGAATAAAGCTAGAAGTATTTGGCTGATTTCCCACTTCCGCATCTCGTTTTGGCTGTTAAAAAATAACTCGATTTGCTAAATATTATGAAATCTCAACTTAATAAACGAATAGTAAACCAATTGTTTTAGTTTCTCGTATTGTTTTCACCAATAGAACGTAAACGTACATAATTGCGTATGTAGTTATTTTGAATTACTTAAAATCTCAACAGTGACCATTCCTTTTATTCCTTTCCTACGTTTAATTTTGCTTTTTGCTGTCATGCTATATTATTACACGCGTTTACAGTGATGTCGTTGTTTTAAGCAAACTCGAAATTGTTTTACAATGCCTTACTCCGTTGACGTAACAGTAAGAACTAAAAAACTAATGAGGAGCATAAACGAAGCACGTGCTTTTAAATTTTCGAAATTACCCTACTAGGTCAAGATGTATTTTTCTCGTTAAAATGTCCATCAGATTAACTGGAAGTGTAGGACCAATTACGGGCATTACCGAATAATTGGAACAACGCGGAGTAAATATAGGTGATTGATGAGCAAAAGTTATTTGTCTTGTGCTGCAAAATAATAATGACATTGACTCGTATTACTCCATTAAGTGTAATTGATGAACTGGAAGGAGTTGAGCTGCTTTGTTGGTTAAGCCCGGAATCTTTTGTGTCCTGTTTGAAGTTCGTAGTTAATGTACTTTTTCGTCTGAAATGTTTCGTTACAGACTTGCGTTTCCAGCTCTTGATTTTAATGGTCAGAGAACTGATTAATGAAAGTCATGTGATGCACCGGCGTGCTAAACTTAACCCTCCTGGTGGTTGTCTCGACGAGGTATCTCGTCATTAGGAAGACTGACCAGATCTTGACGGACGAGATATCTCGCCATTAGAAGAAAAAACTGCCCGGATCTTGATCACGTCATCATAAGAAAATCGGCAATATCTTGGTGACGATTTATGTCGTCAAAAGCAAAATTGGTCAGGTCTTGAAAGAGATGTCTCGTCGAAACCACTTAGAAGGTTAATTCTCCTGGTGGTTGTCCGGGCGACGAAACTTGCCATTAGCAAAACTTACGAGATCTTGTTGGACGAGATATCTCGTTATTATAAGAAAACACGATCACGATCATTAGAAGAAAACTGACCAGATCTTGATCTCGTCATCATAAATAAACGGCAATATTTTGATGACGAGATATGTCGTCAAAAGCAAAATTGGTCAGATCTTGATGAACGAAATATATCGTCGAAACCATTTGGAAAATTAAGGGACAGTAAGGTTTTAAGCTCCGACTTTGCAGTGGTTGGTTGGTTGGTTTTTTGGGTTTTATGGCTCAAGGGCCATATTTGGCCATGCTGCGCCAGACACAATACAGTATCAAGTAATCCGACTTTGCAGTGAAGTGACTTGGAAGTGGGAAAATAATACTAAAGGTACATCGAAAGTCACCCAACCGATGTGTAAAAACTTAAAAAAGAGAGGGTGGTCATTTGTAGGCAGTATGACCACTTAGATCACTGATACAGGCTTTCCACCGTGTTTGTTTATAGATAATGATGTGTTGTGGATGAGTCCTTACGGTAGCAGAAACCATTCCTATGTTAGAACATCGAATTTCTAATGAAATAGACAGAACATGTTGGGCGGAATCGCTGTCGTAAGATATCTGAAGGGTAAATCACTTGGGCTCGGTTATACAAATTACCATTGGTTCTTTCGTTTGATTTTGAGGTAGAACTCTTAAAAATAATGGTGCTCCTTAAGTTTTATCATAGACCTTAAAATGAAACAGACGGATCATGTACCCGCAGCTTCATGTTATTCCAGTTGCTCGGTTTGAAGATCTGTCTCGTGGTTGTGGGTAAAAGCATGAATCCTAAATTATTGATTGGTTAAAGTGATTATCCACCGTGATCAAAAACACTAGTCTACACTTCCATAGCCAATCGGATAAGTCGATTTGTGATTTACCCTTCAGATATCTTACGACAGCGACTCTGCCCACATGATCCGTCTAGTTCATTAGAAGGTGGATGAGTTTTACACGCCAGTTGTTTCTTGTTTTAGCAAGGTACTTAAACTTTTATTTTCAAGTGATGAATGAATGGATAATTGATATATAACGCACATTTTTAATGGGTAGGTAGGTATTTTAATTGATGTCGCACTGGAGCAACACAACGGGCTATTGGCGACGGTCCGGGATCAACCCCCGAAGAGAAAGATTCGAAGACAACACCACGTAATTTTGAATCACGGTCAGATGACGAGGTCACACCTAAGCTGACACCCTATTCTCCAAACCTCCACTCCACGTCAACGTGAGGACATTTGAGGGCACGAAACATTTAACGTGCCCTTTGTACACGAAGGTCTTTGGTTGGATTCGAACTCGCAACACTCCGGTTGCTAGTCCATTATTCTTCCAACCGGGTTACCGCGGCCCCATTTTCTATGGGAACTCCCAGACTTTCCAAAAACATCCCTGGAATAAACGGAAAACACATTAGGGATGTCCCTGAGAGGATTCCAGTCGGACTGCCCTAGGAATAGTTTCCGGAGGCCTGCCGGGGGAGTTCCTTCTTAGTCGGCACATCTTTGGATAGTACCACAGTGGTTCCTCCTGGTCAGTTATTACTTAGGAAGACCTACGGAAATCTTTTTGGAAGATTTCAGATAGATATAAAACCTGGATTGTAGTTTTAAATATTTTGTTTTAGCAACGGCCAATGGGCATCTTTCTCAATAATAGCAATGAACAACTGAATAATGTAACTAGAGTGTAAAAATCTTGAGACTAGCTTTTCATAACTTCCACTGTATCTAGTGATACATTTGTACTCCAAACAAAGTATGGTTAAGCCTCCAAGTGGTTCCTAAAAGATCTCGTCAATCAAGATCTAACCACTTTTGCTAATGACCGGACACCTAACTATCAAGATATTGCGTATTTTTTGGTGATGACAAGATTAAAATCTGATCACTTTTCTTCTAATGACGAGATATCTCATCCATCAAGTTCTGGCCAGTTTTGATAATGCCAAGACACATTTTCGAGACAATCACTAGGAGGGTTAATCACCTTTTGTAAAATCCACATCTCTTCACATCAGGCATCCTGCAGGCCCTTTGGTCCTGTTAGTGGGGGCGACTTATCTTTATAACATAAGGCTTGTGCTTAAAACGTATAAGTCAAGTTCCGGACTTCCCACATGGGCAACAGAAGGAAGCGTCACATTATTCAGGACTTCCCAAGTGGACAGGGTATATGATGATGCATTGTTATTTCAAACTAAGTATGTTTAATTACCTGTTTAAAAGTGTAATTTGGGATGAAAAACTTGCCACTATAGTGTGCCAAGTTGAAAAGCAACAAGCAATGGGAAAATGGAACGATTTACATCATTGTGAATTGTGAGAGATCAAGCAGCAACACTGACTGAATACGGAATGAGTGGACTTGCTGGCATTGGTCAGAGCATTGGGTATGAAGTTGGATTTTATTGGGGTGGACAAACCGACGGGGGACAAAAGTGTGAATCTCTCAGGCGAGCACCTGAGATTAAAAAAATGCTGAGAGTGGATAAAAAAAGAACGAGCTCTTCAACAAACCAAGTGAAACCTTTAAAAGGGATTCCTGGTCCCGCAGCATCGTCATCTCAGCTTGCCCTGTATCAGTGACAGCCCAGTTCCCAATGCCAAAAGCAAGTCGGTGAGTACCACTCTCTTGAATTTCCAATCCACACATATTTGACCCCTCACCATACTTGTATTTATCCAGGATGATTCCTCCAGACCAATACAACATGTTGTATGAAACATTCACGAACTTAGTGTTTGTATTATCAGCGTGGAGCTCTAATCAGGTTTGCATGCTGCATCTTTATTCGATGTAATGATAATCTGTACATACATGCATATACATAATTGCAAGTGCTTAATGAATTAATATCTAAATTTACAACGCATTGCGTGCGTACTTTAAATAATAACCAGGAATTAGTTTCAAATGAATCCACTGAAGTTTGAATACAAGAGCCGAATATTGCATAGTTAGCCAATGTCTTAACCACTTAACGCATTTACCCGTGTTTGACACGGGTGAAAGTTACCGGCAAATTTGCACATGTCCGTGTCTTGCACGGGCGCTTTTGTATCTCTTGTTATTTTATTTCTAATGCCCGTTTGAGATCCGTTCTAGTAAAAATAGATAGGCTAGATTAAACTTATACCAAAAATGGCATAAACTTATTTATCATAGATGATTTACCACTTATTTATAGATGGATATTAAACTTATTTACCGTAGATAGCACCACTATGCACCATTTTTCTTGTGTAAACCAAGTGGTGCATTTTGATAATTAGCTATAAGTTTGTTAGGAATTCTTTGTTATAAAGCAGTTGTTTGGTGGTGGAAAAGGTAATATATCCATTTTTATTACGTTAAATATCATAAAAGTAAACAGTTAACCATAAATTAATTTTTACCAAGTGTTTTTGTAACTTGTTTAGAAAAAGTTATCTGATAATGAGCGACTCTGACGATTTTGAATATGCCAATTTATCAGAAAGTTTCAGCGATGAAAGTGATGATCTCTTGAGTGATGGAAGTGAATCTGAAGTTAATATTTTATTATTATTAATATTTTGAAATTCAAAATAAACATGTAATCAAATCGTTTACACTTTGTTTGTATAATAATTTTTTTATAACTTTTACCCCACCCCCCGCAACTGAAATTGCAAAAAATAACTTACACTATATCTATATATATATATATATATATATATTCATTTTCTGTCAAAAAAAAACTCGATCATTTTTTACCAGTTTTTCCGAAAAAACTCGTGCTTTAAGTGGTTAAAGAAAGCTAAAAAGTTCGCATCCGAACTAAATGTTTTCGGTTTACAAAAAAGTCCGCTGGAAAAGTAGCATCGAACCTGTTAAGAGCTTACTCAGTTGAGATTGTGGGATTGCATACTCGCAATGAGTCTACTGTTGAACGTATCGCCATCGAAGAGAATTTATGGACTCTGGAAAGTTATATAGATAGCAATAGCCTGATTTATCAACATTAGATCACCCAAAAAGGTGAAATAAAAGGTCATTATCTTCCGTTATAAGATTTTATTTCATATAAGATTTCATATTATTTTATTTTATATAAGATTTTTTTGTATAGCATTAGAGAACTAAACTTGTGTAATAATAAATAACAGTTGTTTGACTGGTACAATAGTCATAGCATTTCTCTACCGCCCAGAGGTTCCTGGTTCGAATCTCGGTTTTCAAATTCATGGATGTTGATTGTCCTTGTCCACTGGGTGCTCTCTCGTGAAGCCGCTAGTTTGTCCCTTGTAGAAGTCATTTGATAGTAGTTCAAGAGGACGAGGTGTTGTCCTCGAATCTTTCCCTTCGAGATTGATCCCGGACCGTCACCAATAGCCCACTGTGTTGCTTCAGTGCGACGTAAATTCAACTACCTACCTACTTCGGTCCTTGTAATGCCGAAGGCCGAAGAGGTCAGTGGTTGGGTCATTAGAAAAAATTGTTATCAGGATCACTTTATGGTTAAAAGATTAAAATACTTAACGCAATTTTTATATTACATACATTCTACTTGATAAGAAAATGGCATTTAATTTTAGAATAATTTAACTTCATTTGTTAGAAATGTATGAATTATGATATGAAATTGAATTCTTCTCCTGGTGATGATGGACTTCATGTACATCAATTAAGTCTCAGAGATACCAAAATATTTAATAATCCAAAATTCATGCATTGAGTTTCGCTAAATAATATTATTTATATTCGTGTCACAGTAAATGTAATCTAGTTACTTCCTTTCCAAATTTCGTGATATTGGGAACATTGTACTTGGATGCTTTTTCAATATTTCTGCAAATATTATCAAGCTAAATTGAAACAATAAGTGTTTATTATAAAAAAAAACGTTTCAAATCACACATTGTAAAGAACGATCATTACACACTGTCATAGAGGTAGGTGTTCAGGTGTAATGAATAGTTAAAGATGAATCTATTTATTTACTCTTTGCAAATTTATAAACACATGCAATTTCTGGATAACATTAAGGAAAATCTCCTGTGTAACAATTTATGTTCAATAGAACTCAAAACAGTAATTATTCAAGGAATCAGTTCAACAGCACTCCATACCACATATCATCCATTGCACAGTAGAAACAGCGTTGGATATGTTTTGCGTGGGTTAAAGGTGAATTGATGGAAAGTTTTCAGGAGTGGTACTCACTGAGTTTGGTCTCTGGTATTAAGGCCACTGGGATGTAGTAGATTCCAGCTGTAATGCTCCAGGGATGATGCTACAAGGATGCAGCTTTAATATTTTCGTTCATCAATGAGTACGTGCATCATTGGTCATCAACTCCCAGTTTTCACAAGATTAATTCCTGTTGCTCAAGAAATTTCAACTTTCTGCTCTTGCCGGCTCCACCCCAATAAAATTCAGCTTCATAACCAATGCCAGCAAGTCCCCTTGTCGAAATTACCATGACCGTTTGACCCCTCCCAATTTTTTATAGGCGCAGTGACCTAAATCCTTTTTATTTTGTATTGGATCATGTGACGTCATGACGTAAGTCTTTCTATTTTCTATTAGATTTAGTGACGGCATGGTGACACACCTACACACTTAACAAAAAACAATCCAAACAAAGCATAATTCATTCTCAGAAAAGAACTTCAATCAAGCAACACATTACGAACAACACATACGATTCTCGAGTGCTTCGCTTATGATTAATATTTATTGTGCACTTCAAACATGATTCCTCAACCCGCTTTTAAAATCAAATATTCGGAGGTAATTTCGGAATATTTCCTGGGCCCCTCATGCACAGCGCTTTTAACTTTTAATCCACCAAGGGGAACAGGAAATTATTTTTGCTTGAGTGAAATTTCTACTCATCCGATTATCAAACAATGGAAAACATTTCAAATACACGGGATAAAAATCAATTCTCAATCTGCCGAAGCCACAAACCGCTTTTCGTTTGAATTTTTACTTCTCGCGATACTTCAAAAAAGTCAATTAAGCACTTTTACAATGCTGTTCATTAAATTGCGATCTTTAACCAAAAAGCAAGGCTGCGTGGCTGGAGCATTTTTAATTATATCCCTCAAAATCAATTGCGTTGGTTGGGGTTTGGTAGTTTTAGTGTTTCACAAAGCAAAGTAAATTCTTTTGAGTTTTAAGCCCCAAGGAACAATTATTGGCATTAGGCAAATTTCAGTGTAGGCTCTTTTGTGAGTCAATGGTTTGAATGAAAAGAATTTGCTTTTTAATGCCTTTATACGTGGCTAATAATATCTGGATACTTAACAATTTTTCCAGGATCCGCAGGGTAAGTTTGAAAAGGGTTTGTTTAATGAAATAAATGGCTGATTGCAGAAGAAAGTGAACTGGAAAATCACGAATGAAGTGGTTTGTAAACGAGCAGCGTTTTGTTACATTGCATAAAAAATTCGCAAATATTTCGTGCAGAAATAAATTCAATCATGAGAGGTCAATTATTCCAGGAAAATGTTTTAAGTTAGTGGTCACGTAACTAATACATTTTCCTGTTGGTCTCATCTACTTATGTTAAGTAAAAAGGCAATTTAAAATTAGGATATTGATGAATAGGTAAAGCTAATATTAAAACATTGAATTAGGAAATAATATTTAAGCCATGTTATAAGAATTAAGTCGAAAATAATTGCTTGAGCCATTGAATTTTTAATGGCTTATCAAATAAAAATTTTGAATTTTCAGACGGAAGAAAATGTTTCTGGTGAATTGTTATTAAATTTTAAAAATGTTTTTGTTGGGGTGTTCTGCACATTCTTGAAGAATGAGATTTTTCTGTAAGGCGTTTAGCTACAGAGGGCTAATGGATCAAAATATTCCGGGTTTGAATTCAGGGTTAAGGCATGGATGTTTGTCCGTCTTGAATGAATGTTTGGCCTCTATAAACAGGTTGTGCTTAGAATGTTTGGATGTGTGTAACGTGAACTCTCCCCTGTAGAACGTTAAGTGGTTCACAAATCCGCCCTTATAGTGAAATAATGTTAACAATTAATCGTTCAATTCACCGGGCATTAGCAACAAAAAATACAGAGGGCGAAAGTGCTTAGGTAACCAGATTCGTTATTAGACATTGTACTCAAATGAATGTCATAATGTCCCGTATATTGAAATTTAACGCCAAGCATCGCCAAAATGGCAATAAATCATTTAGTACTTAAACTACAGTATTTTTTCTTCTGTTGTTTATATTGACACTAAAAAATCCCTCAGAAATGTTTCGTCATCTGGTAGTGGTTCAAAATTACGAGATGTTCTCCTCGGATCTTTCCCTTGGGCATTGATCCTGAACCGTCGCCAAAAGCCCGCTGTGTTTCTCCCCCAGTGCGAAGTTAATTCAAATACCTACCTTCCTGAAAATAAACCCTTTTTAAACTCGCACGCTTATTTGAAATTAGTAAAACGCATTTTAAAATGTATGAAAATACATTAACGTAACATGAAAATACGAGTAACATGAAATTCTTAATTTGGTACAGTGAAGCTTATAAAATAATTTAATTGCCTAGTTTTGCAAGCTTTGGCGATTTTATCTATTTCAGACCACTGTCATAGTGTAATGCAGTGTTCATTCTAGTATTAACGAAAAATATTGAGTAATCCAAGTGTAATTCAAGCTTTTAAGGGTTACCAATTGTTAGAATCGATCATTTCATACAAAATGATAGATTCTAACTATCGGTTATTGCCTTGAAAGCAGAGTGAGAAAATAAGTCAGCGAATGTGTTTACAGACAGCTATGAGTTCAATAACAATGCCAATGGATGAGTCAAATTTATAACCATGAATATGCATCTAGTGTTCTAGCCAACTTGTCAACACTTAATAAATACTGCCCAGACGCGACATAATGCAATTACTTAACTAGGGAACTCAGTTAATATTCATGAGATAAGTTACTTATTTTGCGGCTCTAATTTCACATATCCATTTTATAAATCCATAATATGGAGAATTTATTCAAACAGATAATGAAATTGAAGTACTGAATTTAGGAAGTGTTAGTAAAGTTACTTTATTACGTTTATTCAATGACTATTTCGCAAGGCCGAATTTCGACTGGTTGTTGGATCGTGAATAAGTCGAGGTATCCTTTTCGAATTGGTTCGACGGATATAATTCTTTTGGGAATAAATTAGAAAATGTTTAAGAATCAGTGGCATAGCTAAGAAAGGGGTAGGTGGTGATAGGACTTATACTCCCGAATACTATTATCTAAGAAGGTGGCACCTTAATTATTTACTCAATTTTTTTTTCGCTATAAGGATTGTGTGAAGTATACCCGAGAAGGCGTGGTGTAGTCACGGGAAAAAAACGAACCCCCTTTATTTAAAGCACTATTCATAGTAGAGCAAATTCAAAGATCTTATTCAATAGGGAATAACGTACTCTACAAATTCAATTGCCAAAAAAAAAATTGCATAAGAGGACATCTTCATATCACATTTTGCACGAACAACAAAATTTCCAATAGAAACACCATGTTTTGATGCCTTAATCAGATTGCGCATCGTTCAATTTGTCTAAATATGAAATTTCACGACTTTAATATCTTTATATCCGGAGATATTAAATGTTATTGTCAATTTTAGGGATCATCTCCACCTGAATTCATAGATCGAGATTAATTGTTATAGCTACTCAAATTTTAAATTTGAACACTATTTCAAACGCATTTATCAGCGCGTGCAAACAATCCGAGAATTATTATATTTATTATGAAAGTGAAAACGATTCGGAATTACATTATATTTATCATGCAAGTGCAAACGATCCTAGAATTAATATCCGAGGTTTGTCAGACGTTTTTTAAACTTTTGATTGCCCCTAAAATCGCCGTAATGAGCAAAATTTAATGTAGCGCAAAAGCTAACTATTGGAATGTGCTGAAATTTTGCATGGTCATATTAGTCCTTTTCTAAGTCTATTCCTATCAAAATATAGTAAGGTTCTTATTCATAATTTTTTCAAACATTAATTTAATAATTATTATTGCATACTAAAACCTA
This sequence comes from Meta bourneti, assembly GCA_933210815.1. Taxonomy (NCBI): domain Eukaryota; kingdom Metazoa; phylum Arthropoda; class Arachnida; order Araneae; family Tetragnathidae; genus Meta; species Meta bourneti. Next base: position 84,243,702 of record OW119923.1, on the reverse strand, counting down.
TTTTTAAAATAAAATATTAGGTGGATTTTGTTTGGGTTGTTTAACAGTAACATGCACAAAATATCAGCGCTATAGAAATTGTACTTAGGAAGATATCAAAAGTCTAAGAAACTGATTCAACATTAGGGGCTTCAATCTTTCTGTACTCATAACTTCGAAACGGTAAGACCTAATGACATGGAAATTGGTATCTGAAGTTAAAGTTTGATATAGATTCGAAATTGGTGTGTCGAAATAGGGGTTTTCATTGGAAATTATGAAGTTGGTTCTCAGTTTAATATGAAGGCGGCCCCTTATGAAATTTTATGCATTTGAATTAATAGACGTTAGTTCTTTCAAAACACCATCTTTGAATTTTCTATACTGTTATAAGTGCTTGAATGAAGAGGGGTGGTTCGTTTTTTTCCGCGACTATCTGACACATGAACAGAAAACGGAACGAAAAGTAATAGATTTGATTTCTGAAAAGCTTAAAAATCATCGAGTCAAATAATTCTTTCGAAAACAATAACATGATTTTTGAATAGAAATTGTTAAAACACGCAAGTAGATGAGGTATATCCGTCAGATAAGAATGCCTAAAATTAAAAACTCTCCTTACAATTAACTAGTACAATTCTCCGATGCAAGAAGCTCCTGAAGTTAGGTACATAAATGGTGGTTCAATCGTATATCATCAGTGGTTGTCTAGAAATTCCTGCTTAAACACGGAAGCAGGTATCTGACAGATACCACGCGTACAGAAGGGTTAGGCAATTAATTTCATCCGCTCCAAAATTCTATAGCTAATTTCCACTGTCTTCCGCTTAGAATATGGTTTGCTAATCTCATTGATAGTTGATAGCTGAATTTACGTCAATTATCAACGTGAAGCAACCCAACGGGCTATTGGCGATGATCCGGGATCAATCCCGAAAGGAAAGACCCGAGGACAACACATCATAATTTGCTAATATCACTGGATCATTTCGGAAAGTTTTCATCAAGCGACTAAGAGGTTACCTCCGAACTTGTTCTGTTTCATTTTTACCATTGTCAACCCTTCTGCTTTTGATTTTCTTCCTCCCTCATTGTGTTTGGCACAGCTTGGCCAAATATGACTCGAGTAAAACTTGACAAAATAAAACCAACCAAACTTGTTCTGAGGTTGGTGTTCTCGTTGTTTATTCCGGATAGATGAAACTAGACTTTTGGGAACCTGAGACAAATGACGTTAATGCCGTCATGTTCTAAACAAAATATACGTATTTAGGATGAGAATAAAAAGTATGCTTATTTAATTAATTAGATAAACTTTCCTTATTGTTACCATATTAGTTTTTGTTAGTATATTAACGTTCGTAAAACTAATTTTTAATTGCATTTAATAATTGACCATGCAGAAAAACTAGAAAGAAATGAACTTCGTAATGGGTCTCCAGGACGAAGTCAGAAAAACGGCCCCTACTGTCTTTTTTGTGAATGCGAGAGAATTTTTATACTTACTCTTTTCGCTTCTGTGAATAGCAATGAAATTACAGGAGTTACATTAAAGGATAATTAACTTTTTACCCTCCAAGGTGTTTCAACGAGATATCTTGTCCATCAAGATCTGACCAATTTTGCTAATGACGATATATCTCGTCATTAAGATATTGCCGATTTCTTATGATGACGAGATCAAGATCTTGTCATTTTTTCCTAATGACGAGATATCTCGTTTATCTAGATCTGGTCAGTTTTGCTAATGACGAGATGCCTCGTCGAGACAACCACCAGGACGGTTAAGCATTGTATTCTAAAGGTAGGTTATTAATTAACGTCGCACTGGAGCAACACAAAGGCTATTGGCGACTGTCCGGGATCAATTCCTAAGGGAAAGGTCCAATTAATCCTCGTAATTTTGAACCACGGTCAGATGACGTTTACAACACCTGAGCTGGCAACCCACTCTCCAAACTTCCACACCATGCTAACGTGAGGACATTTGAGGCCACGACAGATTTAACATGCACGAGCACTCGTCTACACGACGGTGTTAGGCTGGACCGAGCTTCGAACTCCCAATTCTCCGGTTGCCAATCCGTTGCTCTTCCAACTGGGCTACAGAGGCCCTTGCATTCTCAAGATGGAGTGCATGAAAGCATTGACTTCACTCGCATTGCACTGGAAAATACTTTTGCGACACGGGCAAAATGGTGCTTAGAAAAAATTTAGAAGTCATTCTCTGAGTCAGTTATGGGTACTATTTCCGACCACGGGAACTGCTACCCTACCGTCTGGGTTGTTGTACTTGCTATAGGAACAGAGAACTAGTAAATTTGAGTACAGCAGATTATGGAGATTCTTAGTTTCTTTGTTACTGCAAACTCTGAGCGGAAAGAGGTAGTTCACTAGTACAGATCTCGGCAGCAATAAGCTGAATTTACGTCACATTGGAGCAATACAAGGGGTTATTGGTGACTGTCCGGGATCAACCCCCAAAGGAAATATCCGAGGACAGCACCTCGTAATTTTGAATCACGGTCAGAAGACGAGGTCAACACCTGAGCTGGTATCCCCTCTCCAAATTTCCACAACTCGCCAACGTGAGGACATTTTAGACCCCGACAGATTTAACTGGCACAGCCTCCACGTTTATGACGGTCTTTGGGTGGATCGAATATCAAACTCGCAACCCACCTGTTGTTAATCCTCGACTCTATCAACTAGGCTACCGCGGCCCCTAAATAAATTAAAATGAAACTCATTAAAATTTAATTCCAATCATTAAACGTGTCATTGTCATTGTGGTTAAGTGAGCCAGTATGAGCACTTTACCCTCCAGGTGGTTTCGACGAGATATCTAATCCATTTGACCAATTTTTCTAATGACAAGATATCTCGTCATAAAGATGTTACCGTTTTTTTATGATGATGAGATCAAGATCTGATCAGTTTTCTTCTAATGATCATAATCATGTTTTCATCTATTGACGAGATATCTCGTCCCACAAGATCCGGTCAGTTTTGCTAATGACGATACACCTCGTCGAGATAACCACAAGTAGGGTTAAATGCATTTCTTCAAGAATTCTCCATAGGAAATGGTATAAGATATGTCTCTACAGTAACAGACAGGTGCACTCTTTATGATAAGACCTTGTTACAGGAGTCCTCGTGGTAGACGAACAGTGCAGTTTCTTTCTATTTTGATTATTAGGGATTTGTTAGTATTTATTGAGATTCACACCATTGCATCACATTTTACAGCGATGGTTGTTTGGTATTTGAATTAATGTTATACTGGATCAACATAAGGGTTATTGGTGATGGTCTGTGATCAATCTCGAAGCTGTTTTAATGAAGTACTCTCAATTTAAAACTAAAAATCAATAATTCGTACTCATGTGAGACCTTGAGTGTATTCCATCGAAAAGCTGTAATCCACAAATCCAATAAGCTCTTTCTGAAATCCTCGGCAGGATTTACTGAAGCCCTATGTGGTCATTCTACGTATCGTAGGTGGTAGTAATTTGATAAATATCTGTATAAAATTAGTGAATTCCTTTACGGTATTATGATTTTCTGATACCTGCTGATAAAACTCCCGTGTTGTCAAATGGATTGTCCGACTTGAAAGGGAATATCTTTTCAAGCATGAAAATGCTGTTAGGATCCTTGTTTGGAAAAGTTTAATCCTTTGATATTCTACAGCTGATTCTGTTGTTTTATTTTGATCTGTCGCACCTTGTGTAACGTACATGTTCAGAACAAGGAAATTTGTATCTCAGGCATAAATTTATATAGGCATATGCAAAACATAATCAATGGCTATGTTTGAACAACTTATTAGGTCACGTAGATTAACCTTCCATCGGGCGTAATATGTTGACCGCTGAGTGCGGGCGCAATGTGATTGATGGACACACATTCAAAAACATAATACACACTTAATTAAATACAACTGCCAAGTGATGAACATCATTATTAGGGATGTCAAAAGAAGACAAATACAAAACTTTCTGCAAAAAAAACATGCATTTGACATAAAACTAGTCGAACAAATTTTAGCGAAATTTATGACCTATCAAATACCGTAAATGAAGTAAAGTTAGAAAATCGTAAAGTAAAAAAGGTAAAGTGAGAAAATAGTTTAAAAACATTCAAAGTATTAAAATCTATTCAGTCATCTTCGGAGAAGGGGTCTGTACCTTCTCCAGTGAAGTAAAGTCAAAAATGTGACGAGTTCGGGCGCAATGAGCTTCTCTGAACGAAACTTAAACAACTTCCCATAGTGAAGATCAAACTAAGTGGGAAGTTGCATAGGGTAAGTAAAATGAGGCAACTACTGGGAGCGCCAGATATCAACGCCGCCTAGCGGTGGGGCAAGGTGACAAAATGGCCGCGCTGTGCCTGTCAGATCAAATGTGCCCGACGGAAGGTTAAATGTTTTGCCATGATCATGGAAATTAACTCTTCAAGTGATTTCAAAGGGAAATCTTGTCCATCAAGATCTGACCAATTTTGCTTAGGTTTGCTGATTTTTTTTATGATGGTGAGATCAAGATCTGGACAGTTTTCTTCTAATGATAAGATATCTCGTTCATCAAGACCTGCTAATGGTTTTGCTAATGACAGGGTACCTCGTCTAGACAACCACCAAGAGAGTTAACCTCTCAGCATCAGGAGATTTCCGAGTATTGTAGTATTATTTTTCTCATTACACACATATTACTTGATATCGTATGTCTTGTGCCGCATAGTCAAATATGGCCCTTGGGCCATAAAAACCCCAACTAACTCATCACAAACATAATTAAATAACCATTCTATTATCCAAGAAGGTCAAAACTGGTTGGAAATCATGCAGGGAACACTATCAGTTGTAGAGCGGTTGTATGAATATGAATCTTTCAGAGGATTAATTGCGCATTTTGAAAGTTCAAATTGTACCATTAAAAATTAGTAATTTATAAAAAAATGTATCATCTCGAAATGAGGAGAGTGCTAAATCATGTTTCTAGAAAAAATTAACTATTCCGCCAAGTCTATTCATCTTTATAGTTTCTTTTAACACTTTCTTGAAATCCTTACAAATGTGAAAGTATTCATGTTTGGCAGTGTATGACATTACCTTTTTGTCCCGATTACCCTATACTGCAATTTTATTCTTAGTCTAACCCTCCTGGTGGATGTATCGATGAGGTATATCGTCATTAGCAAAACTGACCAGAACTTGATAGACAAGATATCTCGACATTAGAAGAAAATTGACAAAATCTTGATGACGTCATCATCAAGGAATTGGTAATATCTTGTTGACGAGATAATTCGAAATTAGCAAACTATTTGGATTTTGATGGACTAGATGTCCTGTCGAAACCACTTGAAAGGTTAATAACTGATACAAAATCAAAATTCTAACAAAAATTTATTATATCCAAAACAGTTGTTTTTCCATAGTGAATTATCTCGAACACACAACCCTATCGCCTCTCTCAATAGAATAAATTCCAAATAAAATATCCAGTTCTTGGTACTTTTGGGCACTAAGCTTTATTACCATAAATTATGTGATACTGTGTTATGTATACTTGTGTATACTTATGTGAGTTTTCGATGAAACATTTGCTTCCTTTTAATAAAATATTTTACTCCAAATTTACAGTTTAATAACCTTCAATGAATAAAAATTCAAAATAAATTTTAATTTCAATATTTAATCCGAAGATAAGGTATACTTTTTATTAATGTCTACTCTTCCAATACTTATAATACACAATATTGTATGCCATGAAGTAGCTATCTTCAATTAAAAGTAAACGTTTCATTTAAAAACTGTATTCAATGATATAATTTAAAATAAATATGATATAGTATAATTCCACATAGCTTTGTTCTTTTAAAGAGAGATTCATTTCCTTTAACTTAAAACAACAACAACCACCCTCCTGATAAATTTTCTTTCTAAATTTTCTTTTTGTATAAAACGGTTCACTAAAAATAAAAGGATAAAACTTCATCATCCTAATAAGATATTTTCTTACTTTATGAACAAAATATATAGAATAAATAATTAACATTCAATAACACCTTGTATTTCAGTTCATCTTTCAATAACTGCTCCATTTTAAGCACTCTTTAAAAAGTAAGTTTGACTGCGCTTTGAATACATAAGAAGTGGATAGAAGCAATATTTAATGACTCTTTTTTCCCTCTTCTGTAGAAAACATGAGTGACATTTTTATGACTGCCCATTTATTTTTAATATTCTTTACTAACGAACTTTCCGTTTCCATATTTCACATAAGATTTCTTAAAACGAAGTACTGAAAAAATATGATGAACTCTGAAGCACTGAATTAAATGGGTTAAAGACTGCTACGATGAAGACATCAGAGATCCTGTATTCAGGAAATGAAAAGAAATTTTGTTTTTGAAGTTCAATTTGAATTTCGTTTTTCGAGCTAGATTTGGTTTGTCATTCTACGGTCTTTTCTTGCCACACGAGAGCTAATTAGACCGGGATCTAGGGATTAAAGTGTGTGGATTCTTACCATAACGAAACACGAATTCGAACGAGTGCTTGTTGGATCGAGATGTAGAGCACTAACTACATAGCTATTAGGCGACTTTTAGAGCTAGGATAAACTATTAATAATCAGCTCGTTGAAGACGAAATCCAATATTTCACATAAGAACTGTGAGGTGCTATTGAGAAATATAAAATTTTTTACTGTAAAAGCTAACTTCATTTCAAAGAAAAAATTAATAGATAATTTTATTCTCAACATGAAATATCGAATATATATATTTATGAATATATAATTTTCATAAGGTTCTTGCTAGGAAAAATATCCGTTACAGCTCTTAAGAGTGGAAAAATTGAGAGTAACTATGGCAATTTGGAAACGCGCTATTCGTTATTGTGGAGAACTACTTGCAGGAAACCTAAATTTTGAGGGAAAATTCTTGAAAGTAAATTTAGTTGAATAAGCTATAGCATATTTTATGAAGTGCAAGCAGAGCTATTTTTTATGGTACTTTTTTTAGTGAAAAAGTTATTGAGTTTCTATAAACAGAAACAGAATTTCTACTGAATAGAAGCGGCTACTGACAGAAGAATTTAGTTGTAACTTTGAGTTAATGGGTCTTTTCTCTTACAACTATAACACGCGATGAAAGAAATATTTTGAAATTTGCATTTTCAAGATTATGAAGTAATAAAAACTGAAATGAAGTCCCTGAATTGCTGAGTGTGAATGTTTCGGTTTTTTAAAATTCGAGAATATTCATTTAAAATACTCCTGGCATTAGAGTACTTAATATTCTCCCCTTAGCTAATTTAAGTGCCGTTAAGTACAAAAAATTCATTCAAAAGACAAGTTCAAAGTTAGGGAGGGCTCAAGGGTTGATTTTGTAGTCATTTATTCAAAGTAGAAGTAAAAAATTAGTCGAATCCTCTGTCTATAATTACCTTTCTGAATGTAATTTCAAATCAATGATAGACGAATGTCAAAATATAAATTCAAGATGAAAATAAATTTGTAGATTCTAAAGTATTTCTTGTATATAAGAATGTTTTATAATACATCTTAGATGCGCTTTTCTTTCTAACTAATTTATAAATATTCGTATTGATTGAAAATTTAATTTTATTATATATTTTACACTCTGTAAATGGTTGTTTAAAAGGTTTTTACTGTTACGTGTGTTTCTTGTTTCATTATAGAAATGATCGAACTAAAATGACTTGCAAACGGGAACATTCTAATTAATAATTTATTTTGTAAGCGATGTTGAATATTCTAAAACTAATAACTTCAAAACCTCTCTAATAAATGAGTTACCTTCTACATGAGTTTTTCAATTAATTTTCAATGAATAACTTATTTTGAATACTATGTTTAACATTAATGTCGGAATATCGATTCATTTGAATATGGGACCTATAGCTTTTTTCCCATAACAGAAATTTTATAGTTCAATTTGATGCAAATAATATTTTTAATGTATAAGTTCTTCAATTTAAGGCTAAGAAGAAATCCAATATAAGAAAAGTTACACAAATTAACACGATAGTAAAATATTATTAGAATTATTTGATAATGAAAACGTATCGGGATACACGTTAGTTATAGTTGAAAAAAATTATATAATCTCTACAATTTCGAGTTGTGTGAGAATGCCTGAAACTCAACAAGGTTGGCTATAAAGAGAAATTTTGCATGAAAAAGTCAAAATTTATGTAATTAGAGATTGAATTTATTCAATGATGAACATTTCGATAACTGACCCAGAGTTTTCATGTCTTACCACTGTGTAACGCTATAAGGGCGAGGACAGAATGTACGCATAAGGAATTCTCCAGTACGCCTATTTGCCACTGTTGTACAGAAACAGAAAGCGAAAAGCAATGCTACCCCTCTCTTTGAACGTTTGGAATGGCAAATCTTTTCACCAGACTTGTCTTGAGGAGTAGACTGTTTGGAATGATATTATATCAGATCACAAATCTTTTGACCACGTTCGACAAACTGTCACAGCCAAGGTTTACAGGGATATCAGGGAGGCTTTATAGAGGTGCATTTCGACCAAGGTTCTACCTTAAAAGATAATAATGAGCGTCTTCATAGAGCTAGCTATTTTCGTGAATAGCTGGAATCCGAGCATGAAACGCATATGTAATGGCCAATATGCTTACCAAGCTTGTCTTGCAGAAGAATCTTTGTTTGGAATGGTATCATCTCGGGTCACGAATCCTTTGTATGTATTCGACTGTCGAACTGCCACAGCCAAGTTATACAGGAATGTCATTCTTCATCAGCATATGAGGCTTTTTAGAGGTGCATTTGGACCAGGGTTCCATTAAAACACGAAAATGTACGTTTTCATGGGGCTAGATAGTTTCACGAATAGCTGGAATCCGCGGATATAACGCTTGTGTTGTGGTCAATCTGCTTACCAGGCTTGTCTTGCAGAGCAGATTTCTTTTGGAATGGTATCATCTCAGGTCCACGTATACTTTATATGTGTGCGATATTCGAACTACAACAGCAAAGGTTTACAGGGATGTCATCCTGCATCAATATGTGAAACTTTTTAGAGGTGAATTAGGACCAGGGTTCCACTTAAAACACGAATATGTACGTTTTCATGGGGCTAGCTAGGTTTGCGAATAGCTGCAATCCGAGGATATAATGCGTCTAGAATGGGTAATCTGATCACCGGACCTGGATTCCTTACCCCAGGAACTGCCGAATACCGAACAGCTGAACAATCATGTATAGACATTCAAAGTAACCATACACCATATTAAATCTTTCCACGATCACCAGTGTGACATTCACAACACAAGCGGTGTGAAGCTGGCACTTCCTTTCTTCCAAAAATCAAGTGAACCCAAACTTTTGTTTTCGCTTTAATTTTGTTATTTTTATCCTCTTGGTAGTAAAGAAAAATATTTATCTATCCAGTTTCTAAATAACGTGTTTTTAAAATAGTTTAAATTTTTTTTAATGCAAACCTTTTAATTCCATGGTTTACTTTATCTAAGCGTAAATCTCAGCAGTTCTTTTATATAAAAAATAAATGAATTTTACAAACTTCATTTTAATTAAAGTAAACCTTTTTAAAATAACATTAAGTCTTAAAAAGCTTGCTTTATATTTTTTTCAATTCAGTGCACAACTTTTATTTTCTTCAATTCACAGCACACGTTTATACAATAAATTGCCGTTGGCATATATTTTTACATAATTGTCTTATTTTTCTGATTTGTCTCCTTTACTAAAATATCGAAATGCATCATAACCCTCATCAGTTCTAGTCATCTTGAGTTTTCCATCACCAACATCTCACCCCTTATCCGCCTCGTATTATCCCGACAGTGATTTAGATCACCGACACCTAATGCATCTATAAAATGATTCTCAACTGTTAGCTATTTAGCATTTTTTCCTTTATTTTATATTAGAAGACCAGCGTATAGCATCCGCGCTGAAATTTTTATTTATATCAATTGATGGCAATGTTGTTACATACTTGTCATGCCTTGTTAAATCCGTTTACAATCGATATGAGTATTGATGGGCACATTTAATACCTCCAAACAGGGGGTGGGCGTCGTGGCTCAGTGTGTATGCCCACTGCGCTAGCAACCTTTGAGTTGTAGGCGGCGCAGGTTCGATTCCTGCCAGGCGTATTTCTCTCTTCTGTGTCAGCAAAGTTTTCACTGTGTGTGCGTCAATTACTTGATATTGTATGTCTTGTGTTAATTACTTGATATTGTATTGTGTCTGGCGCAGCATGGCCAAATGTGGCCCTTGAACCATAAAACCCCAAAACCAACCAACCAACCAACCTCTAAACGGAATAAAATTAATCAAAAATATATAACAGCATTTCGTGTACTTCGTAGGATTAATTCCCCCTAATTCATTGCATGGCAGCTATGTTGCCACAATTAGCTTCTGAAATCCACTTCAATTGTATCCCATTCATGAAAGGCGATTAGGTATATCTTAACATCTAAACCTATTTTCTCATTAGCTCACCTCATCTTTTCCGGGTCGATGATTCTACCTTCTTCCCCATTGCCTTCTGTTATCAGACGGCTGAAGAATTTCATTAAACGTATACTTTCCGAGTGTATTTTAACAGTATTTTGTAGCTCTACAGCTCACATCAAGCAAATTTTAACAAATCGGCAAAATTAGTAGATTTTAAATGGTTGATATTTCTAATATATCTGTGCGTGTCATCACAAAAATAAAAATAACGGAACAAATAAAAACGAATTAACGCACCACGAAATGAACAGCTCAAAAAGCCGCAGAGGACAAGAAGGAAATAATTATTATCAAACAACCTCGACTAGACTTTTAAGCTATGAAGGTCTTTGCCGGTATTAATTCCCATCAATCTTTAAGAGTTAAGTAGATACTCGCGTGGATAGATATGAGCTGTCTTAACATTACCTGGGACACAGCAAACAGCCGTTTCTCGAGTCAAACGCAAGTACTTTGTGGTCAGTATAATGTAACTACAGCTGTATTTGAAGCTAGCAGGGAGGCCGCGTTGTCACGTAAACACCATAGTCCTCTACCGTGAAAACGCATAATGAGTTGGGAGTTCTGTACCATCAAGTATGAATTCGGGATTCCCCGTTGGAATTTATGTAAACACTGACCTTTGTCCGAGCGTGACGTTCCAAAAGTGACCAGAATGTTACGAGTTTCAGTCATTCTACTCAAACTTGTAATGCTGCATTATGTCAAGCTACATTTTAATCTGCCTGCCCTTAGTAACCATTTCATTTGTGTGATGTCGAAAAGGCATAGCACGATTGAATTTTATTACAGTTAGTTCCCCTAATGTATAATGTCCCTCATAGATTTTCAGTGGTTTACCGTTGTTATTATTTAGAAATGCGAGGTTAAATTAAGAAATATTTCTAGGATAGACAGGAAACAATTTTAACAGATTCTTAGAAACATGTTTACACATTGACTTAGTCTAGTGTAGAGTCGATTTAAATATTTGAAAGCAAAAAAGGTTAGTTATGGGATGTCGTGGTTCAGTGGGTATGCCCACTGCGCTAGCAACCTTCGAGTTATAGGCGGTGCAGGTTCGATTCCTGCCAGGCGCATTCCTCCCTGGGTGTATATTTATCTCTTTTGTGTCAGTAAAACTTTCATTGTGTGTCTATTACTTGATATTGTATGTCGTGTCAGCACGGTCAAATATGGCCCTTGCGCCATAAAACCCCAAAACCAACCAACCAAAAAGGTTAGATCTTTTGCCAGTATCCGGGCAATTCGAACTTGTTAAGAGGTAGGTAGTTCAATTAACGTCGGCGCAACACAAAGGGCTATTGGCGACGGCCCGGAATCAATCCGAATGGAAGAATCCGAGAACAACACCTCGTAATTTTGAACCATGGATTTTGATTCACCTTTCGATTTAATTCATGACACTAATTTCAGAACCATCGGCTAGAGTTCATTCCTGAAATACAGCTTCAAATCATTGAAATACAACTCCTCAATCACACTACCACCACCAAAATTCAGATTAGATGATACACAGCAACAGATAGCATTAGTAGACATTCGTCACTACAAGCAATAATCATAGCGTTGGAATAATGTGAAATGAGATTAGTCAGTATTACGGCCAATACAACTCAATATTACTACTCATTACTCGATAATTACAACCACAAAAAGGCTCAAAAGGCAATATATATTTTTATTTTTAGTCATTAAAAATATCAAATCATGTAAGCAAAATAGAAATATTTCTGTTTTTTTGGCTATCTTTAATCCAATCTACACATAACGTTTTAAGGAAATCAGACAAATAGTGTCTGAACCTTCAATCGCCTTCAACTTGAAAAGTTAAACCTCTTATGTGCTACAAGTTTCTTTGGTAAAATGAAAATAGAATTTATTTTTATCTAGTATAGTTCGCATGGGTGTTTACCCGAATTCGTTTTCAACCCCTCAAAAGTATATTAAAAATAATAGCTGTATGTTACGTTGGAAATTTCTTTATGGATTTGCATCGCCCATCCAACTTTATTTATTAAATGGAGATAGCTATGGTGGATTAAAGAGTATATCTGGTATAAAAATGCTTTCAAGCTGCAGCTTAATCATATTGTCTCGGCAAAAGAGAAAGAAAGCTGTTTACAAATTGAATTTTATTCTTTTGAAACCTTTGTTAGCATTTTGACTTTGGGAATCGAAAGCGCATGCTAAACACACACAACAATGACCTTAACTTGTTTATAAAGCACAATGCATTTATTTACTTATCCTCTTCTATCTAGAACTGGTATCGTATTTTATGCGTTTTTCATTGAATGCTACGATTCAAGAGATAACTTGATTTACGTTTGAACGGTATTTCTGAATCAAATACTTTTGTGCAAATATTAAGTTTATTTGATTCGTAGGATTGTAATTTCGCTTTTTGCTTTCATTTAAGATCTGTAATAAATGCTTTAAAAAATTCAATATTTTATTCACTTTTCCATTGGTTCCCGACAACAGAACTTCACAATAGTTCTTCATAAAGTCCAATGATTAAGTAAAATTGAAATGTATAATAATTATAAATTTGTATTATTTAGAAATATTATATTTATTAAAACCAAATGGTTTTTGTTGCATGTTTAACATTACAGTATGCATTTATGAAGCAAAGTAGTATATTAGGGCAATTTCAGTACATTACAGGATTTTAATGCTTAATTTTATATATCCGGTATTATAAAATAATTTATTATTAAAAGCACTTTTAAACACACTTATCATCAATTAATTTTGATGATTTACTTCATGCATTCAAACGGAAAACAGTGCAATAAATTATGAAAAGTGTACACATTCACGATTCCTAATTATACGATCGAGCAATAGTTCCTAATTAAAATAAACAACTTATTCTCTTTAAGACAATTAGTCTTTAAGTGTAGGACCGAATCGCTATCTTTAGGAAAGCTTCAATCAAGACAGAATCTTTAACCTGTACTTTAAAAGTTCCAATGTTATTTATCTTGATATATTGCTAAGATCCGTATTGGATTTGTGGAATTTAAAGACAATGTGGATATTAGAATGTGAGATTTTGAGTACTTCACTATTTGATTACAAAACAATTCATAAGCTATTTGAAAGATTTATTTTAAGTTGAGGATATCCGAAATGAGATGAAATTTCTATCCATTAAGTAGTGTTATCCCCTGACTTCAAAGATCATGTTCACAATGCACACCATTTTAAAAGGTCGGTGATTGGACCAATTTAAAATCCCTCTCAAGAAATTTGATTTTTATTTGACTAATGCCATGGTTTCTTTGAATAAACGTTAGTGATAAAATATGAAAAGTTCAATATCTTCATGAATTTCAACAATAAAATTTAGGACGTAAATGGTATCAATTTCTATATGCTTATGTTCATTAGATATTGAAATACGTAATGGTGCGGTCGTATGAGTTTTGAAACTGATTCATATAATTCTTCTAACTTGCTTTCATTTTCGTAGATAGGTAACTACTTACTATTTATTATACTAAGAATATATATTTGCGAAATATTTTACATCGATAGTTTCAAAAACCACCATCAAAAAGCATAGTTCCAATTCATTAATGTCGCAAATATTGGATTTAAGATAAGTTTACTACGCTTATCTGCACAGAAACAGTTTTGAATTGAAATACGTTCTATTAAAATGTAAATTCTTACAAAATGCATACAGATTATCTTAATCATGAATATGCTTTTAAATGAATACATACAATGACCCTAAAAATAGTGCACATTTGATTTAAAATAAAAATAATTTTCATAGATAATTGGAATGCGGGAAGCAATTTTAACCAACTTGAAATTGTAACTAAGAATTGACAAACGAATAATTGCCATCGTAGATACGTTTCTTGAAGCAATTATTAATGAACTTCTTTAAAACAATGATGGTACTAAATCTATAGTCAAACTTCTTTGCTAAAAGTTGTTCCAAGTAATCGTTTTACTCCTAGTTACAGGCAGGTACGAACTTCAAAAAAAATCTGGTACCGGCTCTAAAGTTTAATTTGCGCTCTATGTAAATCGCTATCCTCACATACCGACTACGACATGAAAACTGAATGTAGTTTTAATCCAAGAGGGGGCTACCCATCGACAAGACTATGTTTACTTAGTTGATGAAAAGTGCTTGCGATCGACGAATTTAATTTATCTATAAAGCGAATGTTAGGATGTTAAAAATTCTAGTTACTCGGTTGTGTTGGGCCTGGAATAAAGTGTGATTGCAAATGGATGTTTCGTTAATATATTCGTATTATTCAATTATGGTTATAGGGGTTTCATATGGACTAATTTTGTGTTTGATTGTGTGCATTGAATATATTTTGTAAAATTTTTGTGAGTAGACCATTGTAACATTTTAATTCCAATAATTTCGCTTCGTTTGCGTTATCCGAAAAACTAAGTTAAGATGCTTTTAATGGCATTGAAGAATCTTATTTCAATGATAAAAAAGGTTGAAAAATTTTGATTTGAATTATTTAAACGCTCAATTTTAATTTAACTTCTATGAGAGGTTTTTCTGTTAAGCTAATTGTTGGTGGCGGTAGTGTTTCTACGGTAGAATACGTTTCTTGTGAATTCCAAAGGTGAAGTCAATTCACTGGTTTCTCGAATACAATTATAGCAATTTGTCAGAAAAATTCCAAGGAAAGAATTCCGAATTGATACATAATAGTTGATTGGTGAGCATAAATTAGATTAACCCTCCCGGTGGTTGTCTCGACGAGTTATCTTGTCATTAGCATATTTAACCAGATCTTGATGGACACGATATATCGTTATTAGAAGAAATCTGACCAGATCGTGATTTCGCTATAAAAAATTGGCAACATCTTGATGACGAGATACCTCTTCATTAGTTAATTGGTCAGATTTTGATAGAAGGGATATTTTGTCAAAACCACTTGGAGAGACAAGCGCCAACGTTGCCAAAACAGTGATGAACTGTATTCTAAGGTAACCTAGATATGCATCATGCGTGAGCACTTGGGTAACGGAAGTAAAATCGCATTTCGTCAGCTTTGTTCTTTACATTGAAATTCACTCTCGTTCAATAATATTTTATTTTATCTTAAGCTAGTATGAAGAGTGTGAGGATGCAGTTACTCTGCGAAAATTCTAGTTACTCTGTGCTCTCTAGAATAAAGTGTGAACGAAAATAAGATGTTTTATTATATATTGTTCAATTATGATTATGTCTAGGAGTGCATATGGACCAATTTTGTGTTTGATTGTGCAAAGCAAATATATTGTAAAATTTTGTGAACCGACCACTATTAAATCTTTTAAGTTGAATAATTAAACCTCTCTTACGTTTTCCAAAAATCAAAGTAGGTACATTTTTAACGGCAATGAGGAATTTTATTTCAATGATAAAAAAATTAATTATATCACGGTGATGGAATTTACATTTGAATTATTGAGTAGCTCAAGTTTAGTTTAACTTTTATTCATTAATATTTCAATATAGCTATAAAGCTAGTTTCAAGAATTTGAGAATGTCATTGGATATTCTAGTTACTCACGAACTGTCTGGAATAAGGTGTATTTGGGGCATCGCCAAATGGGATACTTGATTAATATATCCGAAGTAGCCGTGGCTCAGTTGTTTTGCCCAATGCACTAGCAACCATAGACTTGAAATATAAGTAGACTGCTCATTGCTATTGACAGGAGTTTAAAAAGTTGCTATTGACAAGGAGAAAAAAAAGTGACCATCATGTTAAACAATAGTCACGTGATTACTTTGTGAAAAATTGATTTGGTTGGACAATTTGGCATCTTATCACATCCTTTGGCGACATAGCATCTTATGTCAGAGTATAAGTACTTCTATAGAGGGGCGAACAAGCTGTGAAATTGCCAAAATGTACTACTATGTCTTGCGGACTAGTCAGTTGATGAATGAATGGGTGTCTTCACCCTTCTCGAGGGCCAATGAGATGACGAATGTTAGGTTCCACCAGGAAAGTGAAAGTAGTCTATGGTTCAATTACTACTAGTTTTGGCCACATGATCCCGGGCACATAAAAAGGTTGCCATTGCTTACTATACTTTTATATTTCCTCTGTACTAGCAACCTACGAGTTGTAGGCCGTGCAGGTTCGATTCCTATAATTTACCCTGGAAAAATTTCACTCTTCCGCGTCAGTAAATTTTTCCGAGCATGTGTACGTTTATTACTTGACGTTTTCTGTCTTGTGTTTGGCGCATTTTGGCGAAATATGACTCTTATACCATAAAGCCCAATCAACCATTAATATACCCGTATGGTTGGTTGGATTTTATAGCTCAAGGTCCATATCTGGCCATACTGCACCAAACGCAAGACAGACAACGTCAAGTAATGAACATACACACACAAAGGAAGTTTTACTGACACATAAGAGAGAAGTACACCCAGAAACCTGACAGGAATCGAATACTCAATTACTATGTCCGCCAAACTACGATTATGAATGGGGTGTGAATAGACTAAGTTTGTGTTTTATTGTGCATTGAATAATTTTGTAAAAATTTTGTGAGTGGTCCACTATTTATTAAACGAGGCCGTCGTAGCTTAGTGAATTTGCCCACTGCTCTAGCAACCTGCGGTAGGGGGTGCAGGTTGGTTTCCTCCCTAGGTGTGTTTCCTCTTCTGTGTCAATCCTCGTACATGCATGCTCATTACTGGATGTTGTCTTGTGATTGGAACAGCGTGGCTAAGTCTGGCCCATGCACTTTAAAACCCCACCAACCATTTATTAAATATTTCAATTCCAATAACTTAACCACTTTAACGCTCCCCCAAATAAAAGTTGGTATGTTTTTAACCGCACTGAAATATTTTATTTAAGTGATAAAAAGTTAATTATACCAGGCTGAAGAAATTTACATCTAAATTATTGCATCGCTCAATTTTAATTTAACTTTATTCATTAATATTTTCTGAATTCCTTATCCAAAAATCTAGACGTGAAAAGCATTATCCCATTCACACCAATAAACCCACACCTTATGTTTCCTTCGAAATTGAAATATCGGTAAAATAACACCTAGTTGGAAAAGGTCTGCTTTCGTGCCGAGACTAAATTAATGATTCTTTTATACTAGGTACACTTTCGAATAAAAATGGAGATTTAGAGATTTGTGAATAATCTACCCGTATGTACATCCAGGAGTTTTTGTTTTTTGGGTTTGTAATGAAAACCCAAGTATAACACATTCAGATGCATTACTGTTTTCGTTGCTTTTAATGATTTTTGTCTTAGGATCGCATTAAAACCAGCCGATAGAAAGAAAAAAGAGGAATAAACCTTGCGCAAAAGCCTTGTATATGCGCAAAAAACTTGTTCTTGTTTTTTCACGGGGAGTTCTCTGTTATTAAAATTCTAGTCTAATGTTTTTATATCTGTCTCAGCGCAAGAACGAAAACTCAAAATGTAAAAGTATGGCTAGAACACTGATTAAAATGATCTTTTCTTCATCAGAAGCGGAGGTTGGCATTAAGGAATAGAACGAAGAAAAAATGCCGCTCTGCATTTTTTTTCCTCCGGGGATTTCTTAATTAAAATTCTTTGTTCTCACTTTGAAGTAGGTAAAGAATTTAAATCTTTCTCTGTGGAGAATTTTGCTTTTCGCGAAACAAAAATGGAAATTTTCACACGTGTCTATGACTTCATTTAAGGGAGTGATTGCTCTTTTAAAGCCGAAAAGTGTACGGTCTCTAAAATAATTAAAATGGGAGAACTCGGTGTTTTTTTCGGATTTTTGTAATTGGTGCTAATTTCAATTGTTCCTGATATTTGTTCCTACAATCTTGACTTAAAGAAATGCAGTAAGCGTTTCTTTAAGAGGATGAAACGTGTAGCAGTCATGTGTATTTCTCTTTAATATATTCCGTGAAATGAAAAAATGTCGTAAACTTTTAATGATGTATGCAAACATAGAAGAGATGAGTATCAATTATAATTAAAATAAATTAAATTGAAATTTCTTAGATTCGAAGCTTGCGATGTTAAGGCGTTATGTAATTTATTTTATACCTTGGATTGTTTATTATTATAGCTTTAATGCTGTCTGTTAACCCCTTAAAGCACGACTTTTTTTCGGAAATACTGATAAAAAATGATCGAGGTTTTTTGACAGAAAATGAATATATATATATAGGTATAGTGTAAGTTATTTTTTGCGATTTCAGTTGCGGGGGGTGGGGTAAAAGTTATAAAAAAATATTATACAAAGTGTAAACGATTTGATTACATGTTTATTTTGAATTTCAAAATATTAATAATAATAAAATATTAACTTCAGATTCACTTCCATCACTCAAGAGATCATCACTTTCATCGCTGAAACTTTCTGATAAATTGGCATATTCAAAATCGTCACAGTCGCTCATTATCAGATAACTTTTTCTAAACAAGTTACAAAAACACTTTGTAAAAATTAATTTATGGTTAACTGTTTACTTTTATGATATTTAACGTAATAAAAATGGATATATTACCTTTTAGACACCTAACAACTGCTTTATAACAAAGAATTCCTAACAAACTTATAGCTAATCATCAAAATGCACCACTTGGTTTACACAAGAAAAATGGTGCATAGTGGTGCCATCTACGGTAAATAAGTTTAATATCCATCTATAAATAAGTGGTAAATCATCTATGATAAATAAGTCTATGCCATCTTTGGTATAAGTTTAATCTAGCCTATCTATTTTTACTAGAACGGAAGAGCGCCCGTGTGAGACACGGGCATGTGCAAATTTGCCGGTAACTTTCGCCCGTGTCAAACACGGGTAAATGCGTTCAGTGGTTAACCTTCCAGGTGGTTTCGATGAGATATCTCGTCCATCAAGATCTGATAAATTTTGCTAATAACGAGATATTTCGTCTCCATTGCTGTGTTTTTGTTAATGGTGAGATCAATATCTAGTCAGTTTTCTTCTAATGACAAGATACAACGAGATCTTGATGGACGAGATATCTCGTCCATGAAGATCTGGTCAGTTTTGTCAGTGTCGAGATATCTCATTGAGTCAACCACCAGGAGGGTTAATTACTCTAAAAATCATATTGTGTAGACATTTATATCGGAATTTGGAAGGGTTTGAATATGAATCCTCCAAGCGACACTACCGAGTACAGTTCGGAGGGTTTTTCGCGCCGTGGGTGGCATACCCGAAATATTTCGTGGAGAGAGAAGTACGAATATTTCGGGTCTGCTTTTTGTCAATGCGGGAATTTTTCCGGACTGTATTTGAACTGAATGTTGGGAGTTGTGTTGGGAGTGCTGCTTGAAGGATTAAAGTAATATGTTAATATATAAAGTAATATATAAAGTTTACAAACAGGTTTAATATTTCATTTATTGTGTGTGTTATTGTTGAACTTAAATTCATATCGTTAGGAGCCACTATCCAAATATACTTCCTCCTTCAGTTCTTTAAATATGTTCACTTTTTTATTTCAAAAGTTCTCAAATTCTGTTTCACTCTAAATTTTGGAAAGTGAAAGGATTGTTATAAATTTAAGGGAAACGAAGACTATTACTCTAATAATTGTATCTTCCCTGTGATAGTGAATTTAGTTCGCTTGTTTTATCGAGTGTTCCATAGGTAATATTAGAGAAAGAAATCACAGAATGTGTCATTCATATCAGGATATAAAGGTGGCTTTAGATTTGGTAAACTATGAATTTCTTTAGTTTCTACATGTATGACCTATCTTTCTCATAGTTAGACTTTTATTATTACAAATGTTAATCGTATGTTTCAAGCATCCATTCAACTTGAAGTCTCAAGAAAAATACTTTAAAAGAGGTACTGTAAAAGAGATAGAACAGGTAAAGTGTTAGTTGACTTCTTTGTAAAACGATTTCTCTGTTTTCAAATTTTCCTGGAACATATGTAAGAAATCACATCAAGGCAGCAACCTCGTATTAGATAAGACATAATATTTTTATGATGGCGGTGCGTGCGCTTGCAGAGTCTCTAGATTGAAAATTCTTTTCCCTAACTTTATTGTCTTGTTTGTAAAAGTTAGTTTTTTAAATGCTTTGTGCATTTATTCCTAGTTTCCTAAAAAAGAGTACATTTACTGGGCAAGGTAGACGATCCATTTGAACATTTTTTCTCGTGTGACCTATAGTTTGAAAGTTAAATGTCTGAGTGAAATATACATTTAATTTCGTGTTCTTGACGCTAACTGTCTATATATCTACAAGCCATTACTTCAGAATGTCTCTCATATTTTGTGATCGATTTTCGGTGCAAACATACCAGACGGAAAGCGAAGATTTTACTTCCCCTACCCAAATGCTCTCTCATGATGCATATCGGGGTACTTTAAAATGTAGTTTATCGTTTAATTGGCGTTGATCATTCAATTGTCATTTCCCAATTCGTAATTTATTCTTTGGACTTCTTTGGAATAAAGTTTCACTTTTCTGGATTGATTACGGACCGTCGCGAATAGCCCGTTCTGTTGCTTAACTACGTAAATTAACTACCTACCTACTTTGGAATAGAGTGCTGAAATAGTGTTCGAAAAACAAGCCAACTGTCGCGTTTGGAATACATACAGGAAACAAGTTACTACGCAGAAACGCCCTTAGGACCACATCTCCCCTAGGTGTGTACGGCCTTCATGAATCCGAGGCACTATAGTGATATTTTCTTTTTCCACGGGGTTTACTATGTTTAGTAAACACTGGTGTTACGTTCCCGGGATATCCAAGCAATCTTTTTCTGCTTTCATACCATTACTCTATTCCTCAATCTCTCTTTTTCCCCTTACACGACATTTTTACTTGTTATCTTGTGTTTGGAGCAGCTTGGCAAAATATGGCTCTTGAGCCATGAAACCCAAAAACAATCAACCAATAGATGCAGATACACTACCACAACCTACATTTCGTTTTACAGAAAAAGCCTATCAAGGGAGTGTTGTATTAAAATTTATAATGAAAGTAATAAGTCCCTTGAGTGAAATACAACCAATTACCAGTTTATTCCCGAACACCACATTTTAAACAAGTATAAGAGTCAAATAATAATTTCCTAAAGGGCGTACTTCATTGAACTACAATTTCAAATACTTGAGTCTGAATCAAGGTGGAATCAGATTCAATAATAAGTTATCAGAATTCACGAGTTCCTTTTTTTTGATGGGAATGCGAAAGGTGCAATATTATAGTATTCATAAATGCATAATATAAGTCTTGAATTAAGATTTTCGTTATTAAGCCATCGAATTCAAACATCTCACTCTTCATTTTGAAAGGTGCTATAGCCCCTAGTTAAATATAAAATGGAACAATGGAGTAATTTTTGAAATTAGAGTTCGAAAATAAATTTTAGATAATCGAAAACGGGTTTTGTTAGAACGGACATATCTTGACTCATGGATGCCGCGGTTAATTGCTTGATTAATTCATCGTGCATATTTTTTCGATGTTGTTATTGACTATTTCTAAGATGATAAATATTTCGCGACATGAAAAGAATTCCCGCAGTAAGCTCGAACCGTCTTACATTCTATCTCTGAAGACTACATCAAAATTAACGTATCGAGTTATCAAATTCCACTGTCGCAAGATTTCAACTTCTATTTAAGTGCCTAATAAATGAAGAAATTAATTTTTTCCTATCACCGTGAGGTTATAAATACGTAAATCTTGAATCTGGTCACATATTACAATTTTTCTGCTTATGGTGCCCTACCACTGATCTCTTACGTATAATACAAGATCAATGTCTTGTTTCTTATTTATTATCTCGCTATATCATCAAAAGGAATTTACAAGCTCCAATGCAAGAACTAGATCCACTATATGTGAGTATTTCTACTAATACATATTTTAGCGAGAATATCTCAAAAGAAGACTAATGCTAAATTCCCTTTTTTCCGTATCAGCATTAGACTGGAGAACAAATAGAGAATTTATGAGACATATACTTCACAGTAAGCTAAAGTTGGAGAAGAATCAAAGAGAAAACTACATTTAATCAGTGTGATCAAAGCCAAATAGTTAGATACGCGGTTCTATTGAGATGCATATGAAGCAGATACTAGTCTCACGAGTATTATACATGCATTTCCTATAACGGAAAACACTCTTTTGATTTCTTATTTCAAAGTAAAATCGCGATTCTTTTATTTTTTAGAGTGAAGTTTATGAAGAAAAAAGAGATTATTTTGATTTCAAAAGCATCTTTGAATAAATGAGACAAAATAAAAAGAAATGACGAGGAAGACAATATGTTTATATTCCTACCTTTGATGATCTAACCAGAATTTTAATAAAATGTAAATATTAACAGTGAAACGTATAAATTACCTAAGATATTTAAAATACCTAAAATATCCATATCATTACATACGTATCTGCAATCAACTGCTGTAGTGACAAGAAAGGTAAGTAGACGTAAGAAAATGGACTAAGAAATTGTTCTGTACATGTTTATGCAAAAGTACGTGTGGAAAAACAAGTAAACTGCAAATTTTTCAAGATTCCTGGGGTCGCGTGCTACAGTGGGTTCGTCCGCTGCGTTAACAACCTGTGAATCGTAAGCAGCCAGGCTCGATTTCTTCCTATGTCTATTACTTCTTTCTGTGTCAGCACGTCGGCGTGGTTTGGAAATTTGGAGAGTGGGGTGACAGCTCAGGTGTTGACCTCGTCATCTGACCGTGGTTCCAAATGACGACGCGTTGTCCTTGGATCTTTTTCTTAGGAATTGTTCCCGGACTGTCCCCAACATCCCGCTGTGTTGGTCAGTACGACATTAATTAACTACCTACCTACCCTTATATGTCAGTAAAACTTTCCATCTGTTTGTATCCATTGCTTGACATTATCTGTCTTGTGTTTGGCACAGTTTGGCAAAACATGACCCTTGTACCATAAAACTCCAAAACCAACCAAAGGATTCAGAGATCAGAGAGAAGGTCTTAATATCGATAACATTTAATTTTAGAACAAAACCTGCACCGAAAAGGGTTAAATTATTTCGATGGACTCGTTTTTCTTTTTACTCCAGATATTAAATCCTTCAAAAGAAAAGTCAGACTTAAGGTAATTGAACAGGGTACATCTAATTTAAGAAATCAGGTTCTCAAAACGGTGTACGAGATATTTCTAAGCTTTATGAAACAATGGGTGTTCATTGTGATCATGATGAATGAGTCTGACTAGTCTGGAAACATTCCATGTGCTGTAAGGAATCTGCTAATGCTCTAATGCAATTATTCAAATTCAGGATGTTTAGAAGACAGGAAAGAAATATATTAACTACATCAGCTCTGCTTTTCCATGTGCTTAAGAAATCTTCGTAGTCCATTTGTGTCAGAATTGTCCAATGAACAGCTTTATAATGCGAAGAGAAAAAGTGAATATGGCGCACAGATTTTCGTTTTTTGAAACTTTAATTTTTCTACTTATTGAAGTGTAAACGATCAAATACGCCCCAAATGGCAGGATGATATTCCGCCGTATATGTCTTTTTGAGGTTCGGAAGACTGGTGAGAAATTAAAGTTGTATGCAACAAAATCAGAAATTTGAAGGAGGAATGCGACTGTTTTATTTATTATCTTCTTGAATCCTATTCTACAAGAAAAATCCAAAGAAATCTTGATTCGATTCTCGTTGTTGAGCTTATGGTACCTTAGAAATATCAGTACCTATTTTGAAAAGAGCATGATAGATCTACGTTTGGTCTCCTGATAGAAACTTCAAATCAATGTTAACTCTCCAAGTGGTTTCGAAGAGATATATCGTCCATCAAGATCTGACCAATATTGCTAATGACGAGTTATCCAGTTATCAAAATATTGCCTATTTTTGGCGATACGAAATAAAAGTCTGGTAAGTTTCGCTAATGCCGATATACATCGTCGATACAACCACCAAGAGGGTTAAACTAAGCGACGTAAGTTCGGCATGTCAATTGTTTGACCAAACTGTTTATCGATTTTGTGAGCAAATGATTAAATGGTTTGTGATAGGGCAATTTCAAAATTGCCCTTAACCCATGTTGAAAGAGAAGTCAGTAGAATATACACAGATATAAAAGTGTTTGGTTTTCCAGTGATTAAATAAAAGCAAGATTTATTACATACTAATGATAAACATACAAAAAGTACAGAAAAAATAATTTTCTTCAGCTTTAATATATTGCATGGGGTGTAGTGTGGCAAGTCGTGTGGTGAACTTTGGGTAATGCTAAATCTGCTACACCTTTGCCGCTCTCCAGGTTTTATATGATGCATTCAAAGTGGCTTACCCGCACTTTGCGGCATCTTTGGCAATAAAAAGCCAATTTTTTTCCCAAAAATGTGCTTTGGTCCCTCTCGAACAGTAAGTTTTCATTAATCAAGGTTTATGACGGCAAGGAAGCTAAAGGACTTAAAAACAGAGTGCTTGCGGTCGTCTAAAGGCAAAGGCTGTGTTCAATGAGAATACTTCTGTTAAATTCGATGCTCCACGGAGAGCAGCTGGCTGCTTGTTTTAGACTGCTTACTGGGCACGATTACCTTACGGCTTATTTTTCAATTGGTGTTGTAGATTCCTCAATCTGTAATTCATGATATGCTGTACAACCTTTAGTTGGGTTTTATGGCGTAAGGGCCATATTTGGCTGCGCCAAACATAAGACAGACGACATCAAGTAGTGGATACAGACACAAGGAAAGTTTTACTGACACAAAAGTCAGCATTTGTCGCTAAAAAAAGGACACTAACTGGTATCTTTACACGAATCAATTCCGCCTACTGATCTTGTGAAGAGATAATGAACATCTCCATAATTAAAACGAACTCCTAGAAGAGTAGATTTTAACCTAATGTCTGTAGGAGGCTTTGTTACGCTTAAAACTTTTGAAAATGAAAGGTATATTTGAGCTTTGTATGCAATAGTTGAGTAACGAAGTAAGTGCTAAATGTAAAACACTAAATTAAACTTCTCAGTATTGAGCGTGAATCAGTCCTTTTCTTCAAGTAGATTCAATAGACGGTTTTGAAATTACATTCTTTCGGGTTGGTTGATTGTTGGGTTTTTATGGGTTCAAGGGCCATATTTAGCCATGCTGCTTATAACATAAGACAGATGACATCAAGTAGTGGATATACACACACCAGGAAAGTTTTTATTGACACAGAAGAGTGAAATACATCCAATGTGGAATCGAACTTGTGCCGCTTGAAACTCACAGGTTGCTAGTGCAGTGGGCAAATCCACTGTGCCGTGACGGTTCCCTCGTCAGCCTATTCCAGCTGAACACTTAGACGCTTTCACTGCCCATAGTGTCTATTGGTTTTAGTTGTGTCGTTCAGATGCATTGGAGAGCTCGTGAACTAATGGTTGGTTGGCTGTTTTTTTTTTGGGGGGGGGGTTATTGCGTAGGGGCCATATTTGGCCATGCTGCGCCAGGCACAATACAATATCAAGTAATTGACACAAGACGTACAATATCAAGTAATTGACACACACACAGTGAAAGCTTTACTGACACAGAAGAGAGAAATACACCCAGAGAGGAATGCACCTGCAGGAATCGAATTTGCGTGGCCTGCAACTCACAGTTTGCTAGCGCAGTGGGCAAATCCACTGTGCCGTGACGGCTCCCTCGTCAACCTTTTCCAGCTGAACACTTACGTGTTCACCGCCCAGTGTCTATTGGTTTTAGTTGTGAAGGACTTGTGAACTAATGGCGTGAGAGTTAATGTTCCGCATTTATAAATATCATATTGTACTGAAAACTAACTATTTTATCAAATAATCGTTCAGTGGAACTCAGTTTCATCCTTTATACTTGAAAAATGCATTAAAATAACTTTTAATGAAATTATTTTTAAATAATACGTTTTTATATTCTCTTTCTGGAAAAACGTTTTAGGAAATTCTTAATGGCAAGTTTTTATCATTATTTAAACGTTTAGGTATGTATAGTATTTTTCCAGTTTGATTTCAAATCTACAGAAATATTGAGGTAGTATTCGGGAAATCTTCAATCATAAAAGTATTCAAAAGTCCTCTACAGTCGACTACTGCAGTCTGAATATTGCAAGTTTCAAGTGCCATATGGTAATAGGTTTCCTCATAAGTTCAAATGTGGCTTATTGGTTTTGTCTATTGCACTAGCAGCCTACGGTGCTAGCGTGTGTGCAACACAAATTCGATTCCTGTAGCTACCCTGGTTGTATTTCTCATTTCTGTGTTCACAAAAACTTTCCTAGTGAGTGTATATCCATTTACTTGACGGGTAAAGCATTGATTAGCGTAGCTTAGCCCGGATCTGGTCCTTGCATCATAAAAATACCAACTTCGCATTTCAAATCTTAGCAACCTTATGTTCTCCAAATTCTTTGCGTAACAATCGGAGGGTAGTGTGTTCGAAACTCGGTCCAACCAAAGACCGTCATACACGGAGGCTGGTGCTCGTTAAATCTTTCGTGGCCACACATGTCTTCACGTTGGCGTGGTGTGAAAGTTTGTAGAGTGGGGTGCCAGCTTAAGAAGAGAGAGAGAGTGTTGCCTTGTCATCTGACTGCAGCTCAAAATTACGTGGTATTGTCTCGGATCTTTTCCTTGGGGATTGATCCCGGACCGCCACCAATGGCCCGTTGTGCTGCTCCAGTGCGACGTTAATTAATTACCTACCTACCAAATTCTTTGCGCGGGGTCGCCTGGCTCAGTGGGTTAGCCCGCTGTGGGTTAGTAATTTGTGAGTTGAAGGCAGCCAGGCTAGTTGTTTAGTTTTCAGTTTAGCAGTTAGTTTTCCCATGAGGTTCAATTCCTACCTGGGTATATTTCTATCTTCTGGGTCAGTAAAGCTTTCATTGTGTAAGCATTCCATTACTTAATTTCTATCTTGTGTTTGGCGCAGCTTTGCCAAATATGGACCTGCGCCATAAACTTCAAAAACCAACCAACCGAATTCTTTGCGAAATCCCGATTGCTTAGAAGATAAAATTAACATATCAGGACATCAGAGGAGGGGATGAACGAATTCAATCTACGTTTATCACCACATATATGCGAGTAATAAATATAATTATAAAGAGGGGGAGTCGCCTAACTAATTAGTTTGCCTAACTACTTAGTTGGCGAGCTAATTAATTTGGAATAGTATTTTTAAAGTAGACTTCAAATATACGTTAACATGCCATCGTATTTTACAGCGATATTTACTTTACTGAAATTGTTGATGTTCTTTGCAGGTTTTTTGAAGCTTCGAGATTTTGAAACTGTTGATTGAACTTAAATATAATTGAGAATGTTAATTAGGGTCAACATTTTTTCGAGTTAAAATTAACAATCTAATTAGGAAAACAGGTTAGTGGGGAACTTTTCAAAACTTGATTGGTTATTTTATTTGAAAGTAAATAGCCCATCTGATGTATATATTTTGTATTAGATTTTGTTTTATTGCTGAATGCAAAATCAATACTCTGTTCACCTTGAAAATTTCCAGCCACTCCGACTCTCTTTCATGATGTTGCATTTCAATGAACCTGAGTGTATTTAAGTTTTCATTGATGAAAATGTTTAGGTATACATAAAGAATGTACTTAAAAAGTTAGTTATCTAACATAAACTTAATTGTTTGAAAATGCACAATTAAATACTAATTTAAAACAGTGATTATCATGTGGGTTCATTAATCCTATGACATAACGAAGCTATTGCGATAGAAAATTGGTTGTTCAAATATCAGTTCAAAAAATATCCTGTACAGCGTTCTCTAGATAAAAAATGTGAGGGAGATTTTCTTCGTAAAAAGAAATGAGAGAATGTCAAGAGAGCAGAGGAGAAGACATGAAGTCCAACGTAACTCAAAGAAACTCAGTAACGGAAATGTGTTACTCATTTTCACTATCAAAAATCTTTTGTTCAGCCATATTAAAAATACTCGTGTTTTATTTCCTTTATATTTTATCCCAATAATTTTGACCCTCGAGCTCTTGTTACAAGCAATGTTCATGCACCATGCGGTTTTAAGCTAGTCGGCAGGTGTCTTAATATGCCTTGATGCTTTAAGGGAACAGACTGTAATGTAGTGCAGTGGTGTGCCGATTTCAATACAGGAGCAATTTTCCAAATAGAAATTTGCTCAGCCATATTAAAAATAATTGTGTTTTATTTCCTTTATATTTTATCCCAATAATTTTAACCATCGAGCCCTTGTTACAAGCATGTTCCTGGGCCCTGCGATTCTAAGCTAGTTGGCAGGTGTCTTCATATGCCAAGAGGCTTTAAGGGAGCATACTGTATTATAGTACAGTGGTGTGCCGATTTCAATTTTCCAAATAGATATTTGCTCAGCCATATTAAAAATACTCCTGTTTTATTTCCTTTATATTTTATCCCTATAATTTTAACTCTCAGCCCTTGTTACAAGCAATGTTCTTGAGCCATGCGGTTTTAAGCTAGTCGGCAGGTGTGTTTCATATGCCCTGATGCTGTAAGGGGCAGACTGTAATGCTGTGCAGTGGTGTGCTGATTTCACAACAGGAAAGCAATTTTACAAATTGATGTTTCAAAACCTCATTAGATAAAATGGAAATAGGCCAGCTCCTGTGAAGAAGAGTGTCTCTTCTCTGTTCCAACTTGCTGATTTCGGTGACACTCTTGGCAACAAATAATGAACCGCCCTGTCTGTTTCTCCTTCATCCCATTTATTCTGCCACGCACCAAGTAGCCAGACAGCGGTTTCCCTCCTTCAATGACTTCTGCTCCATTTCATACCCTTCGTCTGTGATTCCGTTGTGGTTGCCTCTGTTGCTAATCTATCTGCTTCTTCGTTTCCAGTAGGTTGAAGAACGGATATGAGTGGGAGCCCTCAGAAGGTTAAATGTGTTACATAAAAAAAAACTGAGACTTGAGGGAAAGCATATTTTCCTTAAATTGCACTCAATGGGCACAGTGCATCTCTATAATCCTTGAATTTACGATAAATTTGGTTTCTTATAAAAATATAAAAATTATTTACAATGAATAAGTTTCGAATCTGCATAAAAATGGCATGAAAACATTCACCATATATATGATACAAATCTTTTCGAGGCTGGTATCTAAGTACGGCACTCAAAGATTTTTAAATTTCACGATATCTACGGAGTTCCATACAGATTAAATACAGCTATTTATACGTTTCCAAAGAATAATTTTCGGATTATTGATGCAGGAAAAGGAATTTGATTTCATGATTCGTTTCCGAAATGTATCCCAAATGGAAGCGTGCGTGCCTCACCGTACCCTGTCTAATGTGTTTTCCGACGCTTTTATATTTTAAACGGAAAAAAGCACTCAAAGGAGCTTGCGAAATACCATCTCGTCATTAAATCTCTCGTAAAATATTTCGATTTTCGCATCGTCAGGAGTTTTGTCTTTCGGAAGATTAAAAAGATAGAAATCCATTTTCCTCTCCGCCACAAATTCTTCCTCGAGTTTTTTTCATTCGGTAGATTTGGCGTGATATAATATTGGAATTTGATAGCGTTCCATTTCAAATGATAATGGAAAAAGAGTTGAAACCGGTGAATTTCTCATAGTGGCGAATTGCCAATTTGACGTGTAGTGATTTCAGTTTGTCTTTAGGGAAATGTATCACTACTGTGAAATTTATGGAATGTACTTTTACGCTGCCGAAATTATATTTTTGTTCCATAATATAATAATAATAATTTACAAACAGGAATTTCAGCTTCTAAACGACACGTAAAAATAAATTAATCTGTGAATGTAAGGCTATAAGAATCCTAAAATACTCTTCGTAAAAATGCATATGAAAATTGATGTCAGATTTTCATTTACCTGATTTATCTAATGCATATTCTATATCAAAAACAAGAAAAGCGTAACTGATATAGTGAGCATTGCTTTTGTCTGCCACCCTTTCGAATTCTGGTTTGTGAACGAATGTATGGATTTTAGCTGTCATGTCTGTTAGAAGTAATGGCGGCTAAACTAAACTATTTAGTGCTTCTTCAAAAATAGTCGTCTGTTCGTCTGTTGTAGCGACTAAGAGGTTATTGGTCGGGTATTACAAATAAAACATAAAAATATTTCTACATCAAGAAACTTTAATACGTATGTTTTCTATATATGATATATTAATCCTATAAGGACTTCAGACGCATCCCTTCTGCAGCCCAGTCTTCCAGCATGACTTCCACTCAGTTTGCTGGTGCATGTTAAATCTTTCGTAGCCTCAAATCTCCACATGTTCGCATGATGTGGAAGTTTGGAGTGTGGGGTGCCAGCTCAGGTGTCCACCTCGTCATCTGCCCGTGATTTAAAAATTACGAGGGATTGATCCCGGACAGCCGCCAATAGCCAGTTGTGTTGCTCCAGTGCGACGTTAATTCAACAACCAACCATCCAATTTGGTTTTCTTGGCCCAATGGGATCTTAGGATTCTTTCAACCAATATATGTGGTTATTGAGTCATTATGAGTGCTATGGGAAGCGCTTGTACTACTTGGAAATCTTAAAATGAAGATTATTATTTTTATTAAAATGCAAAAGTAGGTGTCGACCAATATTTAGGTTGTTATTCGTTGTAGAAACAAATGCGGTATTATTTCAAAATAGGTATAGAAAAATATCAATATCTTCGAAGTCATGGCGGATTCGATGGCTTAAAATATTCAGTTACATTTTAAATCGCTCTTTGAAGCAAGTATTTTTAGATACTTAACTTATTTACTGATATTTTTACCTATAAATTTTTCCTTGCTTCATTTTTTGTATTTATGAAATATGTAAATCGTTTTTTTTTTCATACGTTTTCACATAAAAGTATTTTCTAATAATACAGAGGCTGTTCGGACATTTTTTGAACGATTTTAATGGACAAGATAAATTTTTTTACATGAACTTTTTGTGTTTTAAATGTTCTATTTGATAGCCTTTATGGTTAACTCTTTCTACACCTTAATTTCCATGATAATAATGACTTTTGTAATATCGACAGAGGTATTTTGTCCCATTCTTGTTCCACAGTTTTCCAAAGTCCTTGAATGGTTCTAGGACGACGTTTCGATAATACTATTTTCAAAAGTCCAAAAGCACAAAAATCCATGGGTGAGACATCTGGATATTTAGCAGGAATATCAGTAAAGGGTATTGACTTGATACCAGTTTCTTGTTCCATTTTTTTCCCAAGAATTTAATAGTGGATTTAGATGTGTGGCTGTTTACTTTATCCTGATGTAGCTCTACTGATTGTTGGCACTGTTGGGTAAATATATGGTATTTCTTTTTTGAATATTGGGATAAAATATGGTCTTGATAATATGTGGGAGTTGATTTTTACATTTTTTTCCATTATCTTTACCTTTAATTTGCCAGTATATGCAAAACCGGCAACAATCATAAATCTCTCAGAGAAAGTTTCTTTAGATTCTTTGAACCACGTTTTAAGATTTTTCTCCTTTTTTGTGATAATAAATTGTTCCTTTTTATTGCAAACATTTAAATACACCCACGCCTCGTCTATTGTCATAACATTTTTCTTTCTCCAGCTAAATGCTTCTCATACAGAATTCTGCAGCGAGTTCTGCGTTCTGCAATACGTCGTGGAGATAGACGATGAACATCGCATTTTTTGGCCTTTTTAAGATTCAAATCACTGCTAATTATTTTATTTGGAGTTGGAACTGAACATTTTAATGACTTTGCAATAGGCCTTCGACTTGGCGGATTCTTTTTAAAATTGAACATCTTACCTTACAAATAGTCTCAGAAATTCTTTTCTGTTTTGGATACGTATTTGGAAGTATTTTTCCACTTTTTTACAGCTAATCAAAATCATTCAAAATATGTCCAAACAGCTTCTGTATTTATATCTGAGAAATAAAAAAAGAGAGGGGGGGCCAGCTCAGGTGTTGATCTCATCTGACCGAAAAAATTTTTGAGGTGTTATCGTCGGATCTTTGGGGGCCGTCGTGGTTCAATGGGTATGTCCAGTGTACTAACGGGCCGTTAAGGCTCAGTGAATATGGCCACTCCGCTAGCAACCTTCGAGTTGTAGGCGGCACAGGTTCGATTCCTGTCAGGTGCATTCCTCCCTGGGTGTATTTCTCTCTTCTGTGTCAGTAAAACTTTCATTATGTGTGTTTGTCTGTTACTTGATCTGTTACTTGTCTTGTGTCTGGCGCTGCATGGCCAAATATGGCCCTTGCGCCATTAAACCCCAACCAAACACTGCGCTTGCAACCTTCGAGTTGCAGTTGGCGCAGGTTCAATTCCTGTCAGGTGCATTCCTCCATGGATGCATTTCTCTCTTGTGTGTCAGTAAAACTTTCATTATGTGTGTTTGTCTATTACTTAATGTTGTATGTCTTGTGCCTGGCGCAGCATGGCCAAATATGGTTCTTGCGCCATAAAACCCTCAAACCAACCAACCTCGGATCTTTAGCTTCGGGGCTGATCCCGTCGCCAATAGCCCGTTGTGTTGCTTCAGTGTGACGTTAAATATCCCTCCAAGTGTTTTCGACGAGATATCTCGTCCATCAAGATCTGCTGAATTTTGCTAATGACCAGATATCTCGTCAATAAATATTTGACCAATTTCACTATTGACTAGATATATGGTCCATCACGATATTGCTGTTTTCTGATGACTAGCTCAAGATCTGGTCAGTTTTGCTAATGACCAGATATCTCGTCAATAAATATTTGACCAATTTCGCTATTGACTAGTTATATGGTCCATCAAGATATTGCTGTTTTCTGATGCTAGCTCAAGATCTGGTCAGTTTTGCTAATGACAAGATACGTAGTCGAAACAACCACCAGGAGAATTAACTACTTACCTAAGAAATAAAAGTAAAGGTTAAAATTATTTATTAGCATTGTAATTGTTTGGATTTAGAGGTATTTTTATACAGTTAGTTAAACAAACTATTGATAAAGGAATATGTACCTGTTCAAAGCGACAGCGTATCCGTTCAGTTCAACTAATAGAAACTTCTTGTCCCTTAGCCAAAGTTATGTAGTTAACTCCTGATACGAAGTGTGAATGAAGAATTCCGGGTGACATCGATGAGTTTTCTATAATATGGAGTTTCAAATACCGTGTTCTTCGTTTACCAACGTGCTAAAAGCTTTTAGCTCTTCAGGGAATTGAAGCTGACGTGTTCAGCGAATTCGCCGTAAAGTACTGAGAGTCAATAAGAAGTTGAGAAATTAAGTTCTGGGTAACATCTCGTACCGATCAGGTGCTTCGTTCATGCGTCTAACATAACATCACGTTTAGTCATGTTTCCATTACTCTAAAAAGTGATGAGCACACTTTCTATGGATGAATGTTTTAGTTTAGTGGTTGTATGCTAATTTTAATGATTTTACATACGCTAAAGGAGTACTAAGTTTAATATTTCTAAAATGACGGAACAAATTATGTTGAGAATCTTTCACAAATAGTAATCATATTTGGTACTCCTTTATTTAGAATATGAAATATGTCCTTTATGCGTCAAAAATTTGCTGTTGAGGCGGTATGATCAGAAATGATTAGCCGTTTCTGTTCATATGATCTTTACGGAGTAGGTTCAATTCCTGTAACTTACCCTGCGAAAGGGGGTAGTTGAATTAACGTCGCATAGGAGCAACAAAACGGGCTATTGGTGACTGTCCGGGATCAGTCCCGTAAGGAAAGATCTGAGGACAGCACCTCGTAACTTTGAACCATGGTCAGATGACGAGGTCACACTAATCTGGTACCCCACTCTCAACTTTCACACCACGCCAACGTGAAGACATTTGAGGCCACGACAGGCATAACATGCACCAGCCTCCATTTACACGACGATATTTGCTTCGATCGAGTTTCGAATTGGTTGCTAATCTACTACTCTTCCAACAGGATTAACACGGTCTTACCCTGTGTGTGGAAATTAGTTCAGACTAATATATTCATGATGATACCAATTTATGAGAAACATTTATAAAATATATACGACAAGAATACAATCATTTACAGACAATTAAGACCCATCAAATAGAGACAAGGAGACAATGGTGAGATAGACGACGTTAAGAACACATCAAAATTTTAAGGGGAGCTCACACGTTCCATCAGTAGACGAATCAATTCCAATATGTAACAGGTAAGTAGGTAGGTAGGTATTTTAATTGACGTCGGCACTGGAGAAACACAACGGGCTGTTGGCGACGTTCCGGGATCACACCCGAAGAGAAAGATCCGAGAATAACCCTACGTAATTTTGAACCACGGTCGGATAACGAGGTTGCACCTGAACTGGTACCCCACTCTCCAAACTTCCACACCACGCCAACGTGAGGACATTTGAAGCCACGACGGATTTGAAGTGCACCAACCGCCTTTGTACACGACCCAATGTTTAACAGAAAGTTGTGCAGAGGTGGAAAATGTGTTTCTTTGTTACAGCTCACTGTTGGCAGCACTATCTATATGACGAGGTCCAAATATTCTGAGGCGTTTTTCTTGTATATCCCTATTAGTAAAACTTTCCTTGTGAGTGTATGTCTATTACTTGACATTGATTGCCTTGTGTTTGGAACAGCTTGGTCAAATATGGCCCTTGCACTATAAGATCCCAACCAAGCATCTTATGACCTTTTAAATCAGCGAATGCAAATAAACAAATCATATTTTTTATATTTGCTTGGCATCAGTATAAGTATTGTTTTAATTTTTTATTCGTAATGTTTTGTAGATGCAAAAATAAAAGTCTAAATGTCGTTTTGGATGGGTCATCGTTATTTACGTGTTTTACTTCAAGTACTTTTCTGTAAAGTGCCCCTTGTGGAGCGCGGAAGAATTTGTGTAGTGAAAGTAAAATTGCTTTTCGTATGGTTTGTTTGAACACTGAAAATTCCTCGCATGTTTTAGCGTGAATCTGCTAGCTCCTCAGAGATATGGCATGTTGTGAATGCGCTTACTTTAGATACGATCACCCCTATATCTATAACTCAAAACAGCGAATTAATGATAAAATAGGCGTTCTCCCACGAATGTAATGAATTGACAGCCGCACCAACATTTCGTGTAATACGACCCAAAACCGTCCAAAAATAGGCACGCTACCTTATAACGGTTACGAAGCCAGAACGATCGGAATGACTTTGCTTACATCTAAACCAAACAGCCATTTAAGCATCAAAAGGCTGTCATTAATTTTTCGTTTTCCTTCATTAATGAATCTAAATCGATTTACAAAGCCTTCATTACATTCCCATTACCATGAGGAATGAAGGGAACAATAAAGTGTTGTTGGGTGGAGCAGTGTTACGTGGTCTATTTTGAAGCCCTGACGCAGGATGTTTGGGCGCATTTACTTATTGCCTTGTGTAACCATCCACAATCGATTTTAAAAGTTCATGTAGTATTTGACTATAATTTGTGGCCGCGTAGCCTAGTTGGAAGAGCAACGGATTAGCAACCAGAGGATTGCGCATTCGAAACTAGGTTCAGCCAAAGACCATAATGTACACGGGGGCTGGTGCGGGTTCAATCTGTCGTGGCCCAAAATGTCCTCAATCCGTTGGCGTGATATGGAAATTTGGAGTGTGGGGTAGCAGGTCGGATGTTGTTCCTTCGGGATTGATCCCAATAGCCCGCTGTGTTGTTCCAGTGCAACGTTAAATAACTACCCCCCTACCAACCAATCGATTTTAAAGTTCTTGTTGCAATCGATTATAATTTAAGCACGGGATGGTTTTATTTAATTCCAAACATCGAGGGGATATGTGAATGCAGCGTTGTTGTTTGTGATACAATCGGATTAGAGAAGCCAATTACCAATGAAATAAGTTAATTCTTATATTAACGGGATTCCTGTTCTAGTTTCGTCCCTTTGTACTTGTAAATGTAGCTGCGTAGGATAATGTAGGCCTTGGAAATGTAGGCTCCACAATCCTAAGGGATTTCGCAATCTCCTGTAGTGCTTTGTTATCATCGGCAGTTTCTTAGTGTGCACTGTTTAGGATTTCCCGGTGTTTATATTTTATTTAAATCACGAATCCCACATGATTAGGAAATTCCTTTAGCAAGGTATTTTCTTGAGAACATCGCTAACTTAGGCTTTTCAGACTTGGAATGCACATTAGGTACGAACACGTTTCGTAAACAAAGTGCTTTGTGGATCACTTTAATCTCTCTGGTGGTTCTCTTGACGAAGTATCTCGTCATTAGCTTCCACATTCAAGAAATGACATATAGTGTTTCTAATTATTAAGTATACCATACACTGTTCAGAACATTGTTGCTGATAAACACTCACTGTCGAAAAATGTGCTGTTCATGTTAAAATGAACATTTATTTACTCTAATGTTAGAATTCTGTGAAACATTTATCTGTATCTCTCATCACTCTGAAATGAAAACTTTCTACTTGAGCGGATGTGAATTCCAAAATAATATTTATTGAAATGCCTCGCTTCGAGCTTTTTGTGAAAGCTTTCACCCACCAGTTAGCAGAGCTTGATGGACGAAATACCTCGCCATTGGACCAAAACTAACCAGATCTTGATCTCATCATCATAAAAAAATCGGCAATATCTTGATGACAATATTTCTCGTCATAAGCAAAATTTGTCATGTCTTGGATGAGATTTCTTGTCGAAACCACTTGGAGGGTTAAGATCTAAAAAGAAATTTTTATGAAACCAGACTCACCACAAGACCATTTTTGTCCGACCTAATAGATCAATGGACATCAAATATCATACTCTTGCGTATGGGTTGGTTGGTTTTTTTATGGCGCAAAAGGCCAGATCTGGACAAGCTGCACTAAGCAATGTCTCTTACATATCGCATTCAGTTCTTTTCAAAACTTAATATATGCATGGTATGTTTTATTTCATTGGAAAAAAATTCGCAGATTCGTGAGTTTAGGTTTTATACATGTATAATTTTTGCGAATTGGCGGCTATTTGTGAGGGGGCACCCAGCTGGCAAGCCGCCATTGCTCCTAAAAGGGACAATCACCAATTCCCATGCGCTTAAAACCGGTATTGGGAACAGGGACTTACTTTGTGGCAGACAAGTGCGCTATGATCACTATACCAGGTAGGTTCCAATATATGATTGCATACTAGAATGTACTATTTATGATGAATCTTAAAATTAATGGGCCATGGTAGCCAAGGTTGTTGAGTCTCGGATTAGCAACTAGTGGGTTCAAAATGACGAGGTGTTTTCCCTTCAGGATTGATCGCCAAGAGCCCATTATGTTGCTCAGATACGAAGTCAATTCAACTAATTTACTTAGCTTAAAATTAATTTTAAAAACTTCATAAAGTTTTTCAAATAAAAAGTCAAATTAAAGCACAACATACATTGCAAAAATGCCCCACACTAATTTAATAAATATTTAAGCCTTCTTATTTTTCAATTGGTAAAATATAGGTGATACACTGTGAAGGTAATAAATTTTTGGGTGAATTACATTTCTGAAAGGGGATGTGAAAATTCTAAATGTAAATGTCAAATGGAAAGTATCTGAAACAAGGTATTTTTACTTTTGAGTACATCTGAGTCTACTCTCTCATATATACTTCCGCATTCAAGAAAGGACAAATAGTGTTTTTAATTATTAAGTATACCATACACTGTTCAGTACATTGTTGCACTCACTGTCAAAAAATGTGTTGTTCAAGTAATAAAATGAACATTTATTTACTCTAATGTTAGACTTCTGTGAAACATTTATCTGTATCTCTCATCACTCTGAAATGAAAACTTTCTACTTGAGCGGATGTGAATTCCAAAATAATATTTATTGAAATGCCTCGCTTCGAGCTTTTTGTGAAAGCTTTCACCCACCATAATGCAGGTACAAGGGATTGTATGGAAAGGCTCAAAGAAAATAGGCATTGATAAAAGATAAAACATGGTATTTGTAATTCAGTTCCTTGACGTGAATACGCCACATGCTTTAGGAAGAAATGTTTTTTCCAACTTATAAAAATGTCAGACAGTCAAAAATATCTTCGCAGGAAATTTAAATCTTGAGAAAACGCAGGAAGAAGTGGCATTGAAGTAGAATATGGAACATTTGAATTCAATTTTTCTCGAAGTGCTATTTTTCTCACAGAAGGAACGTTTTTAGAAAAGCTACTGAAGGAATCATTCCTGTAACTTTCCACTCATGCGAAATATGGTTATGCATATACAAGAAACAATAAATTTGAGATTTACAACATAACCGTATACATCTAATCTGAACGTTGTTTAATTTGTAACATTTAAAACGAAAATGTGATGCTACTTCTAAAGCTTTATCTCACTGATTTTATTTCTAAAAATATTCTAGTATGCAGCATAATGCGTTGCCTTAATTCTTTAAGGTAGGTAGGTAGTTGAGTTAACTACGCACTGAAGCAACACACTGGCTATTGGCGATGTTAATTCTTTAAATTTATTTAAAGTATTGCTTTTGGAAATATGAAAAATAAGTCTCTCCAGACCTAAAAATACTTTTAGATGGCATTCCTTACTTTTGGTTTAAAAAAGAAATCTGAAAAATGATTTTTCGTAGAGTTTGTTACTGATTGGATTCTTCTTGTCTCTATTTCATACTGGTAGCAAAATTTTACTGTCGTGCTGATTGCTGATTAAATTTCAGAATGCTAAATTCATACTGCTGGCCATCGAGATTGCAACATGAGGAAAGACAAGAGATATATGCAAGCCAATTTATAACACAAATATAATAAGACAAGGGTGAAATGATTGAAATTACAGCTTCGTTCGACTTGGGGAAAGCGAAGAAATCACTATTTTATGTAGCCTTCATGGGTGGCAATAATTGCTGTTACACACCTCGGTTTGAATGAAAGAGGCTTTGAATATGTGTTTATGGTATTATCAGTCCATGTAGCTTTTACACTCTGGCAAAGTTCATCTGGTGTAGCTGTGGGTGGTCTGTTATGTGCTAGTTCGTTGGGCGATCATCGACCAGACGTGTTCGATAGGCGACACATCTGGTGATCAGGCTGACCATGGAAGTGAAGTCTGGTAGATATTGAGGAATTGTACGCTTCATGCCACGTGTGTGTGTGTGTGTGTTCGGTCATTCTCCTCTTGAAAATTGGCCGCAGGCAAGCCCTGAAGATAAGAGAACACTCCAAACCTGAGAAATGTAGAGGTGGCTGTTGAGTATAAATTTCAAAGCTATTTGATGCTTCCTTAAAAGCGTTGCATTTTCGAATGTCAGTAGTTTATTATTTTCAATACCCTTTAAATGATGTTTGATTGTGATTGTGACATTTTAGTCAATGTCTCAAATTGACAGTTAAAATTAGTATATGTACTTGACTAAAAGAAAAATATAGTGTAAATAAACACATTAAAAGGCGAGTGATATAAATGATAGATGGCTTGCAAATAATCATTTAATTATCATGTTTCGTCAATGGATTGAAACTTGCAAGTTAAAAAGAAGGCGCGAAGTTGCAAATTAGGCAATAGAGAATGCAAATTCTTGTCTTCGTTTTTTATGTTCTTTTTATTGAAAAATATTCTTTAATGAACATTAAGTCACCAGAATGTTAACAGATTGAATGTTACTAGAACATCTTCATTGACTTGACAACTCAGTTAGGGCATTGGTCGTCTCAATGGTATTATTCCATCTTGACCTGTTATTGGCAATAATTCTCCAGTTCTTGTTTTTGCAAAGTCCTTGTCTACAATCTTTCCATCTAGGCTTTGGTCTTCCTCTAGGCCTAAATCCTATTGGGCTGGACAGAAATATTTTATGTACTCATTTGAACGGGTATTCGAATTATATATGTCCAGTTCATCTCATACTGTATTTTTTATATTTAACGATATCTGGTTCTTTTTAAAGATGGCACCACTCGAAATTAAACCTTCGCCATACTTCAGTGGACTGTATGTAACCAAATACGCTTCTTAAAATCTTTTTCTCAAAGTTTGCAGTGAATTTTCAACACTCAAGGTCGTTATGAAAGTTTATGAGGCACAGAAGAGCACATATCTAATTAAACATTTAATACTAGAACATCTCTGCGATTAATTTATACGGAGAAGTGAATAAAGTCTGAAGTATGGCTCTTTTTAACCCTCCAAGTCATTTTGACGAGATATCGCGACCATCAAGATCTCATCAGTTTTACAAAAGACGAGATATATCGTCATCAACATATTGCCGATTTTATTATATGATGATCACTAGATTTTGATGATGATGACTTATTAGATCAAGATCTGATAAGTTTTCTTCTAATAACGAGATATCTCGTCCATCAAGGTCTGCGAATGGTTTTGCTAATGACGATATACCTCATTACTTACACAGGAGGGTTACAAATATACTATTTTAATATTCAATTCCTTATTTTTAAATGATAGCATGTTCAGACAGAAAAAATAAGTACTTCACCGCCTACATAAAGAAAATCTTATAACTAGATATGCATGTGATAAATTAACTAAAATAAATTAACGTCATAGCAGATATTGTAATTTTGAACGAAATGCCTAGTTCAGAAATTTTAAAGTTCAGACTCAAAACATTTAAATATGAAAAATCGAGATGGAGTAGCCAGTTTGGAAACACGTATCATCTTTAAAAATAAATGATTTAATGGCAGAAACTTTTCGCTGTGTCATTCAAATCTATTTTATTTCAATAGAAGTCGGTGGCATTTACTATTGAACTGTCAATGTTGCTCAAGTTATGTTAGCTTGCGTTCTGTATCTTTTATGTTAACTTGCGTTCCTATGAGATACCCAGATAGCTCAACATTCGGTCGAATCACGAAATTCATTATAATAGCAAACCCAATGCTTTTTCTTTGAACAAAAGACATACATTTTCTTTTAGTACAACTGTCTGAAACACGAATGTTAATTGGAACAGTAGTTGAACTAGTAGTTTTCATCGTACATACAAGTATGATAGATCAGATTATATCGTGATAAGAGTTTTCCCAAAGTATTTGTACTTAATTTTGAGAGACCATATCTCACGCCATGGAGGGCTTAACGTCTTTTGTCGAGGCTTTGGATAGGAAACGAGTGAATGCAATGAAAGAGTATCGATTCGCCGATGGCAGGATTTTCATTTTTGTTTCGACAAGAAATATATTGATTCTAAACTTGAGAAATGTATGATAATTCTAGCTTGACTGCTTTGATTAATGATTTTTCTCCTTCAATAAAGGAGTTTTTCCTGAGCAACGGAAGCGTGTGCTTGGTTTGGTCGCTGCTTTGTTTAATGTAGGGAATACAGGATTGTTTATGGGTTCATGCCAAAAATCAAAACTAATCTTCTGTTTCTATAATGCGTTTTAGTAGAAATTCGCGAAAAACTATAAATTAAGTCAACAAATAAGTCTTGGCGAAAGAAACTAATAAACAGAACGCTTAGTATTTTTGTAGTTTTCTAGGCATTACAAGCAACTGCGATCTCTTTTGTTTCATAAATTCTTCTAACACAGTTTAAGACACAATAAACGGATTAGTAAACCCATAAATTGTGAGGAAATGCTCAAATCAATCAGTGCCCAATACGAATTTCAAATGGACCTGATAAATCAAGGGTCTGAGTGTTTACTCACAGCTATCGGTCTTGTTTATCATATTTGACTCATATGTAAACTATAAGTGGTATTGCTATTGGGAGGAGCTTCAAAAAGTATGACCAACATGTCGACTAGTAGTAACGTGATTTCTCTGTGAAAAATTTACTTAGTTGGCCGATTTGTCATTTTATCACCCCTTTTGGCAATCTAACACCTTATGACAGGGTAGTTGTGTGAATGTGCATTTATTTAGAATGGCGACAAAAATGGTGAAATCGCCAAAGTGTACTACTATATCGCTAAACCAATCAGATGATGAACCAATATATGGGCCCGATTCTCCCGTCCAGTGGACCAATCAGATGATGAATGTTCGTTTCCACCGGCAGACGAAGGTCGTTGCTACTGGTTTTGGTTACATGATTCTGGACATATAAAAAGGTTACCATTGCTCTCTATATTTATATTCCCTCTATGGCTTGACTAGGTTGTTTTGCCATATACTTTTCAACAGAAGGCAGAAATATTTTATGGACTTTTGTTCCTATATAAAAATATTCTTCAAAAAAATTACAAATCTTCTATAGAAGATAAATATTCAAATAAAGTTGTTTGAAAGAGCATTCTTTCAAAAAATGAATCCATCCATTATGACCATTTACATAGCCTTATTTGCACTCATCCCAATAACACATGTCTTCTCTACTCGACATCCAGGTGACCTGAAGGGATCTGGCCTGGCAGGACTCCGTAAATGGACATTCCATAACATATTGCATGAGAGAATGATGGAAAACTCATGCAAATAGGGATGTGCTTCAGAGTCACAACCTATAAAGGTAATTATAGGCTGTGACCTGCGAAAAACTGGATTATCGTTGGATCTTTTATTTGCAGACTCTCTTTTAGTCTGGAGATTTCATGGAGTTGGTGGCCTTCAATTGCAATTATATTGCTTCCGAAATGGCACCATCTGCCATTTCGGAAGCAATGCCTTTTCTATATGTTGTCTAAGTTGACGGTCTTCCGATCTTAATTTATTTTTATTCTATGGTCTGTCATCAGCTGTAAATACGGTTAGAGCATCTGTGTTAGAGTATCAGCAATGTCGAAGTGCACCTTAATCCGGTGAAGAGCTTTTCTTTTCCCATGGGGTTTACTGTCTTTAGTAAACACGGGGGCCAAGTGATCTTTTTCTGCTTTCATCCCACTACTTTGTTCCCCAATTCCTCTTTTTCCACCTATTACGGCATTTTTTACTTGACTTTCTTGTGCTTGGCGCAGCTAGGCCAAATAGGGCTCCTGTGACATAAAAGGCCAAAACAACCAACCAACTTTGATCTCTGAGCCAGGCTGTTTTGTATTTCCTTGATTAACCTGTTTGGGGAAGTGATATTTTGTAGCGCCTTTAGTGCCACTTGGCTACCTGAGCGGAAGTTGAATGGCTGTTAAGGGGAAGAGAAAGGGCAACCTCTCTGATGGCCACTTCCTCGGCTAGGTAAACGCTATCTCTTCCAGTAATCTTCCTGGTTTGGCTATCAGATTGAAGCTGAGTGACTGATAAGTGGCTGAAGTAGGTTAGACGTAGTTCTATTTTTGGTGGCAGAATGATGATGATGACGTCGATGAGTCATCCACAAACACCTACAGGGCATATGGTTTGGTGTAGATTGCTGGAACGTGCTTGTGATATTAAATTTGATTTGTTGCAAGGGTGGGTGTGGCTGTCCATTTGATTATTTTTGTGGTGTATTGGCTATGAATGTATGTTGACTGATTACTGTGATCTGTTCTTCCAGGTGAAGGACCAATACTTTTCTGCTTCGTCAAAGGTAACCAAATGAAGTGTTGGAGTGCTTGCGAAGATACACAAGGCTGCAGTGTTAATCGTGAC
This sequence comes from Meta bourneti, assembly GCA_933210815.1. Lineage (NCBI taxonomy): Eukaryota > Metazoa > Arthropoda > Arachnida > Araneae > Tetragnathidae > Meta > Meta bourneti. The sequence continues at coordinate 84,199,711 of OW119923.1, read as the reverse complement.
GTTAGCATCAGTAAAAAAGAGCAGGAAAAATCTCAGAATGGACTGGAGTACTCTGATATTTTTATATAGGATATCTCGTCCCTATACGCTCTTGGAGTAGATTACAATCATCATCACTGCTGTTTTCTAAATTACTATTTTTGCTGCTATTGAAAGAAATAGTCAAATAAGATCGATTATATACATCAAAGGACCAATCAATTGATCACTGCCATGCACACAGCCTTCGTTAGGATCATCCTAAAGAAGGTTGTGTGAAGTGCTAGGTAGGTAGGTAGTTAACGTTACACTGGAGCAATGCAACAGGCTATTTGTCACGGTCCGAGATCAATCCCGTAGGAAAATATCCAAGGATAACGCCTCGTAATTTTGAACCACGATCAGATGAAGAGAACAACGTTTGAGCTGGCCTCCTACTCTCCAAACTTCCACATCACTCCAACGGGAGGACATTTGAGATCACGATAGATTTAACGTGAACCAGCCCCGTAATCACGATGGTCTTTGGCTGGACCGAATTTCGAACTCACAACCGTCCAGTTGCTCAACTGGGCTACAGCTTTCCGTGTGTAGTGCTAAAACTGTGTAAACCTAAAAAAAGCTGCATGTAGTTCAGATAGTCTTAGGCTGTGTCCCCAGTCCTGAAACTATCTGAAGAATTGATCAAATATGGTAGACTGTTTTACATTTAAAAGTTTTATATTTAAAATATAGGCAAATATTCATATCAATCAGTATATACTAGTACACTGAGCAGATAAATCATAGTGTCAAGTCTAAGGTTATGTTGCTTTTAAGATGCAGTTCTGTTACAGAAGACATTATTAGGAACCCTCTATTGACATTCTATCCCTGTAAATATTCTTCACAGAGTCAGAGGTTTTTGATACTAGAAAAGAATGTCCTTCCCTGGAGAGCATTTCTCTCAAACGCAAGAAATCAATCGATCACCCCCATTCACACAGACTTCTTTAAGCCCAGCCCAAAGTCCTAAAACTATCTGAACAATTGTTAAATTCGATCAAAGATAGAATATTGGTTTTAACAAACCTCAAATAAAAGGAGTTTCGAAGCAGACGCCCCATTGCTTGCAATCGGATTAAAAAGCATCTCTCTACGGAAATCTTTGACGTAAGAGGCTGTGTTATTGAAAAAAAGAGGCAATTCCGTTTATGAGAAAGATGGTGTTCCGAGAGTTCTGATATCACTTCGGATTTATATTCCTCATAGCTCCCTAGAGGAGCATAAATCGTTTATCATTACTCCCACTGATAACGTAATTAGGAAACCACTGTAAGCGAATAAACAACATACTCTTTTGTGAAAACAAACACTTTATATGAGTTTGGGACATTAAGAGTTTCTAGTTTAACTGTTCTAATATCTTGCTTCATTTGAATGAATTGTGCTTTAGCAGATTCATTTGAAATACTGCTCATGAATCAAATAAATAATTTCGTTTTGGAAAATTGTTTTCATCCAAGAAAACTAACAGATTGAGCTATCTCTGGCGAAACATTTTAGTGAATTGTAGAAACCTTGTAGCAGTGGAGTGGTTGCCTTGTACCCTTGTTGAGTGGTCAGCATTATAGTACCTTGCAGCCTAGTGGTTAGCATTATAGTCGTTGGTTCAATTGGCTCTGGGTTTGAATCCTGGAGTGAACTTGACGTTCGTAGTGGTTTGGAATCCGGTATAAGTCATTAATTCCGTAATAATTGCTCCTCGTGCAGCAAGCATTGCCAGTAGAGAGACATACCTAATCTTATTGTTGCCGTTTTCCTTTATGTAATACGTGCAAAAAATACTGAATTTAATAAAACACGTTTCTTTACTTAAATTTGAATACATAGTTTGCACGAAAATATCACCCCACCACTTGCATTTGTCGCATTATAAAAAAGATTAGTTGGTTTTGGATTTTATGGCGCAAAGGCCATAAAATCCAAACCCAACCAATATATTTGGTCAAGCTGCGCCCAACTATGTCATGTAAACGAAATACAGACAAGAAAATTTTACTGACACATAAGAGATAAAAACACCCAGGAAGGAATCGAAACTGCGCCGTCTACAACTCGCATGTCGCTAGCGCAGTGGATGACTCCTATATAAATGTTTATTTTTAACTGCAAAATGTGTGGATCAATTTTTTATCTATGATACATGATATTACTTTATATCCTTCATCTTGTGAACAATACATTTAGATTATTTCTTCCTTCTACGAAATGTTTAAAAAGTAATTTATCACATAGATAACTTTTAATGCTGCTTCAAAAAAGGCACTTTAATTACAATGGTTTTCTAATACAATGGCTTCAAATCAATCGTAAAGGAACACTCACTAATCCAGACTATCTCGGACAGTTCTGAATTGATATTTTAAGCATCTGGCATTGACATTCGTTTCAAGCGGCACAGTAATTGTTTCAGAAACTGCTCCATCATAGCAAGTATTTTTGGCACCGACTCAATCAGCGTCACTTTAACACGCGCTTATGTATCACTTAAAAAATAAAATATTCTCCACGCAATGCAGTCTAGAAAATTGACATCAAAAGACCTCGGGGTTCTAAAAATGAAGCAGCCTGACATTTTGACACGAAATTATTCTCCTTATTGAAAGCAAGTTTTGCCGAAAGAATTGTTTAGGGAGAGCATCGGATAATGCAATCTTTGTCTAGTGACTTTTACTGGAGCAAAACAACTTCATATTGCTTGCATTCTTTTGCATTAGGGTAATGAAACGTTTATAATCTAATGTCTAGATCAAAATCCACGCAATTTAGAAATCCTCGTTGGGTGGTAACTAACACCCCCATGAGGTAACAAGATTCCTTTGTACTATTACAGGAATATGGCATCTGGATTAAGCTACGGATGATAACAAGATGCAGGTTTAATCTCATATCGTCGAGTCAGTTCCTTATTTGTTTTTTAACACTAAGATACAATATTGTTTTACTATGTGAAGTGTTTACAATCAGGAATTAAAAATATTTTTGAGACAAGTAATTTAAAATGTGTTCTTATCTAAGCACATATGTCATGAAAAACAATAGCACTCAAGGAGAAATCCTTATTACCCTTATGGTAAGCCTTAATAAGATTCTAAGAAAGATTATGAGTTTATGCTTTTTTATGGGACAATGCTTTTCATATTTATCACGCTATGTCACTTTATAAGATTCAAAAATAAAAGTTCGGCATTATACGGTGTTATGTCAAAATTAGTGGTTACTAAGCTTTTCTTTAGCATGAATTTAGCAATTTTAGTGGGTTATAATAATTTTGAGTTATGTTTATACATATAAGTCATATAAAAGATAAATTGAATCATTAACATTTTTTAAATAATGATAGTTAATTTTTAAATTATGTTATACTTTGAATTTTTTAAAATCGCATATCCTGAGAGTTTAAGTATGCGAATGTATGGATTATATCCACTATTATTGCGTTCAAAATTCCTGTGTACGAGTACAATGAATTGAATATGATTTCAAATGACCCTTTCTAAGTAGCCTTAGTTTTGAATACCTCACTTTAATTCGTTATGCAATAAGCATTTCAGAATTTGCATTTTAGCTGTTAATTTAGAGAGAATTCTTAGAGGTTAATTCAAACAATTATATACTAATGGATTTTAAATAAACCTTTTCGTGTTAATGACTTTCGCAGTTCAATTTTCGGCCATTTGAATCCTTACATAATAAATTCCTCAGGGTTATTACTTCTAAAAGCTACACAGATTAAGAAACATCGAATAATAAATAGATCTTATATTTGGCAGTAATTGGTATCATGGTGGTCAATCACTACTTGCGTTAGAATGGCTTGCAAATGGTTCTAAAGACTTCAAAAGATTATAATAAAATCTAGACACTTATCAAATTACTCTCATTACTTTGAGAAAGTTGAGGCATTCGATTTTAATCAATTTACAGATTTCATAAAGCGTCAGTTATTTATTTTATTTGTATATTCGTCATAATAGGAAAGTATGTAAGTACATGTGCCATACTAAATATTCGCAATGTATTTAAAGTTTTAGTATTTAGAATTCCTATAATGTATTCAACATTATCATCCCTTAATTTACTTAACAAAACTACTTAGAAATTTAAGTACGTTACCGAGAAATTAGTGTTCATTAGATTGTACAGGTGTTTGAACATTAAATATTTAGTGAAAAATCTTTGGTAGAGTAAGTATTTGTGACGTCATGCTCTTCAAATCATCGACTTTAAAATGAAATAGACGGAACGTGTGGGCGGAATGTCGTAAGATCTCTGAGGGGTAAATCACAAATCGACTTGGCCGATTGGCTATGGAAGGGCAGACTAGTGTTTTTGATCACGGTGGATAATCACTTTAACCAATCAATAATTTAGGATTAATACTTTTACCCACAACTACGTGACAGATCTTCAAACCGAACAACTGGAAGAAATAACATGAACCTGCGGGAACATGCTCCGTCTATTTCGTTATAAGGTCGATGCTTCAAATCATTTTGAAATCCAATGAAAATCTGCCATCAAACAGAACAGAATGAAATTGATTACAGATTGAACAAATGCCTGGTGCAAACAATATTATTTTGACTTAAAACAATTTAAGGTGTAAGGCAAAAGCCATACAAAATCTTATAGACATTGATTATCACGTTTCTGTTTAACATTTGTACTTTTTACGGTTGGTAGCCGAATACTTTTGTGTGTCAGATTTCATGGGTTTTTCGATTATTTTGATGGGAGGGTAAAATAGAGGAATATAGCTTTTATGTGATTAAATTTTAAATCGGAATTTTAACTACATTCGTGTAAAATTCATGAAACAAGTAAAAAAATAAGGCAGACGAACACTCTTGTAACACAACTGATGTCCGCAAATGTTGCACACAGGTGCTAAAAGGCTCCGTTCTGGTACGTTTGCAAACCTTTCCTTTTTTTGAAAACTTGATCATTGAAATCATTACGAATACGTATTTAGCATGTGATGGAACATAATACGAATTCCGAGTTTGCTGACGCGTCTAACGAGTGGAGCTGCCATTGGAAAAGGAAGAGCTGCTCAAAGATTGTACCATGAACGTTTTCCAATCAGTGAGTGCCTAATCGTCAAAGATTTGATGTCTACAATTGGTGTGAGAGCTGAATATTTTGTATCAGCCGTCATAATGCGGTAAGGCTGAGAAATTCAAGTACTTCAAAAATGGAAGACTACATTCTACGTGAGATTAAGAGAAATCTGGGCACAATCAAGTGAATTGTTGCACGTAGCTTGGTGAAGGAGGGGTGGAAGAGCTAATTATTCCAAGAGTCGATATCTGTTTCAAGTGTCAGGTTGCAAATTTTCATGTTCAGTGTCAAGATTTATGAATCCAGTTTCAATAAATTCACTGAGAATAAAACTTAACAAAATTTCATAAGGTTACATTTAAAATTACAATACAATTCCGCTTCATATCGCGGCCAAGATTTTAAGCGTCATTACGTTTCCATTGTTACAGTTCAACTGATTGGCACAAGAGCGCCATCTACCGTCATTACGGAACATACTTCACCACGATGAACCTTGGTTCATTATAAAATAATAATATATAGATAATATCAAATCTTCAAATTAAAATATATATATATATATACCTGCTTAAAAATTCACAAATCTGAAGAATTAGCAAATTTATACTTTAAATCCAGAAAACACAATACTTGATATGTTAATACAAAGTAAAATGGAAAATTTTAAAGAAAACAAAAAATAATAATTAATGTTTCTAAAAGTCTATTTAGATAAGGGCAAGAGTGCAAGTTTATGGGGGGGGGGGTATTTCAATTAACGTCACACTGCAGCAACACAATGGGCTATTGGTGACGGTCCGGGATCAATCCCAAAGGGAAAGATCCGAGGACAACACCACGTAATTTTGAACCACGGTCAGATGACGAGCAAGTTTATGGATAGGGCGTTTCAGTTCTCCAAATAAAGTTTTTAATTTCACCACACGCACTTTTCCATCTGCACCAGGGCAGTTCCACTATTCGCCCAAGTCGCCACTTTAGTGGAGCAAATTGTCGTCTTTTATTAAGACTAAGTCACTGATGTTCAAATTGTGCTTATCCCTCAACCTTTCGGCACGTCCTTGCAGCTGTGAGCGCCCGTGGACCAACGTTTCCAGAAGCTTTGGAAAAGCTGTTGGGTCAATTTCCAACTTTCTGTTGGGGTCAGTTTGTTTATGGTAAAATCAAGTTCAGGGATAGCAGTCAATGCAGTTCCAATTATGATGCCCAGATGTTAAGGGACTTAGGTCATCAGGATCGGAAGAGATGGAAACTATCGGCATGGAATTCAAACATGCTTCGATTTGTGCAATTAGTGTGTGAAACTCTTCATGCGTTAGAACTTGTGTTCCAACAGTTCGCTTTAAGTGAACTTTCATTTGTTTTACACCAGCCTCCCAGAGGCCACCAAAGTGAGGTGCAGCTGGAGGGTTGAAAGTCCACTGAATATTTTCTTCAGTTAAATAGTTCTGAGTTTTTTCAGCAGAAAAAAGTGTGTCCATGATTCTTTTTAATTCTCGGTCATCTCCAACAAAATTGGTACCTCTGTCTGAAAAGATTTCTTTTGGTTTCCCTCTACGTGCAGCAAATCTTTTCAGGGATGCTATGAATGCTTCTGTAGTGAGATCGCTGACTACTTCTAGATGAATGGCTTTGGTAGAGAAGCATACATAGAGACAAACATAGCATTTAAATGGTTTCACACCTCTTCCCTTTCGAGTCTTAATCAGGAAGGGTCCTGCAAAATCCAGTCCAATTTTGGAAAATACTCTGGCACAACACGAGTAGTTGGGAGGTCTGCCATTATCTGAGTCGCAGTAGCTGTTCGATTTCTGAAACACTTCATACATTTCCAAATTACTTTTCTAACAACTTCTCGGCAGTTAATGATCCAAAACCTTTGTCGGAGAGTTGACATTGTTAAAGTAGGACCACCATGGAGGTCCACTTCGTGAAAATGTTTTATTATCAAATCTGTAACATGGTGTTTCTTAGGAAGAAAGATTTGATGCTTCTGGACTTCTGAAAGGTTTGAATTTCTAAGCCTTCCACCAACTCTGAGAATTTCCTCTTTGTCAAGAAATGGATTCAATGCCAAGATTTTACTATTGAGAGTTAAATTCTTCCCAGTTTTCAAAAGCTTAATTTCTTTAAATTCAAGTTGCTGTATAAATTTCAAAATCAAAATGGTTGCTTTTTCAAGTTCTTAAATATTTAAAAATCCTTTAAGTTTTGAAGATGTTGGCTTATCATTATAATAGACCCTCAAACACCACGCAGTTACGTGTTTCAATTTGGTCCAGGAAGAAAACTTAAAGATCAATTCAAATTCGGACTCTTTGCTAGCAACAGAACATATAACAGCTCGACGTTGTTCTTGAAATACTTCTTCCACCTTAGGAGTTATCAAAGGATCAAATTGAGATGTTGGCAGATTTCCTTCTTTCAACCACACTGGACCATGGAACCAGATTTTATTCTTGACGAGATCAGATGCCATGGATCCACGTGAGACTATATCGGCAGGATTTTCGGTTCCTTTACAGTATTTCCATTGCGTAGGTGAAACAGGATTTTGAATTTCATGTACACGATTTGCAACAAAAGGTTTTCAGTTGTTAGCTGAACCTTTTATCCAGTGAAGTACGATATGAGAGTCACTAAAACAAATTATATTATCTTCACTGATACCAAATAATTTCTTCAAATATTTAACAATTCTTGCGGCAATAACAGCCCCCATGAGTTCTAAACGAGGCAAAGTTAATTTCTTAAGTGAGGACACTCGGCTCTTTGAAAGCACAAAAGACGTAGAGCATAAATCAGGATCCCGAAAATACGCAACAGCTCCATATCCCTTGAGATTGGCATCACAAAGCAAATAAGGTTCTAACCTAGCAAAATTTACACATTCATCATTCAAAAAATTTCTTCTAGGAATACACAAATTCAATATAACTTCAATTTCAAAATACTATAATTTAAATTTTTCACTTAACTCTATGGGCACAACTGTGTCCCAATCAATGCCCAGTTCCCATAACTCTTGCAACAAGAATTTTATTCTGATAACAAAAGGCGCAATGAATCCAACGGGATCATATATTTTAGCCACAGTCTGTAATACCTTCTGTTTTGTAATATTTCGCCAATCAAATGATTGTAAAAGTTGTTGCACATCTAATTTTAATACGAACTCTTCAGAATCCCAGATTATTCCCAAAACCTTTAATGTTTTTTTATCTAAGCTGTCTTCCTTGCTAATTATTCCTTTTTCTTCCCATTTACTTCTCAAAGATACAGAATTAGATTCAAATTTTCTTAAATTCATACTAGCGTTTTCAAGTATTTTAACTGCAGAAGTAGACAATGAGAAAGCTTCATCAGTAGAGTCTGCTCCTTAGATCAGATCATCCACATATAAGAACTTATCAAGCATATCAACCACTTCACTATGTTACTTTTCGTAACCTTTTATGTGATGCTTAATAGTGGCGGACAAAATAAATGGATCCGTTGTAACACCAAATGTTACTCGGCACATTCGAAAAACTTTAAAACCTAAACTGTTGTCAGAAGAATTGTCAAATCACAAGAATCTCAAAAATTTCTTATCTTCATCAGCAATTTGAATTTGGTGAAAAGCCCTCTCTATGTCGGCACAAAATACAATTTTGTATGTGCGAAATTTTAAAATTACATCCAACAGGTTGGGATTAAAATTTGGGCCAGATATCAGTCATTTAATGATTTATCATTTCGCTTTCGATGAAGCATCAAAAACTATCCTAACTTTTGTTGTGATTTGTCTTCCCGTGTAACGGGTCTATGAGGCATATAATAACAGTTTCATTTTCAACAAACTTACATTCTTCAATAATTCCCTTATCAGCTTGTTTTTAATAATATTATCATATTCATTATATAAGATATAATTTCCTTTTAATTTATTTTCTAGTTTAAGAAATCGTTGTTTAGCAACAAAAAAATTATCTGAAAGTTCAGTTTTATTTTCTTTCCACAAAAGTTTTGTTTCGTATCGACCATCCTTAAATTTCAAATCATCATTTAAAGATTTAATGGTATTTAAATCAGTCTCAGAAAGTGTTTCGTTTTTATCTTCAATGCCTATTGAATCTAGTTTCCAAAAGGGTTGCAAGTCAAATGTTTTTGCTTCATCACTGGTTAAAAATGACACATTAATTCTAGTATTATTTTTTTCGACTTTGCCCATTAAAGTAAAACCGAAAATAGTTGGCGAAACAAATAAATCATCATCTACTTGAGTAACACAACCATTTTGTACACGCCAAAAATATTCAGTTCCTAGTAAAATACTTATTTTTTCATTATTATGATTCGAATCGGACAGTTCGCATCCTCGCTCACTCATAAATTCTTGAATGTTTAGACAGTTGAAGGGACCTTGAACAGCGATACAGGAAATCAAATCTGTGGCGAGAACTTCTACCGTTATACTGGAGCGAGCGTCGTTTTTATTTTTTAATCGCAGATTGAATACTTCGAACTCTTGTTGATTTCCATGACGCCTTCCAAATGAATAAATTGTTAAGCATTCTCTTCGAATAATCTGCAGTTTTAATTCTCGAGCTAAATCTTTAGTTATGAAACTTCTTTCACTTCCTAAGTCAATTAAAAGTCTTGCCACTTTCGATTTATTTCTGGATTGAGCAATACCTGTAATGTAATGTACTGGTAATGTTTGTAAAAGAACGTTATTTTTAGGCTACGGAATATTACAATGTGATATTGACACAACAGTTTTATTTTCAGGCTCTAACTTTTTTGTTCTTTAGATTTGGAAAACAAAAGAGTTAATTGTGATTTTTACCATTACAAATTTCACACGGTTGTATTTTTGATCTGCAATCGACTGACAAAAGAGATTCAAGGAAACATCTGTAACACCTGCCTTCTTTCTTTAACTTGTGTCTTTTCTGATCATCGGAATATTTAAAACATTCGGCGGACACATGTTCATTAGATCTGCAGAATATGCAAAACGTTTTTATTGATGTATTAAAAGCAGAGGCTTGACGGCTTAGAATTATTATAATGAGTGTTTTTGTTTCTAAATGACGACTGATTTCGATGAAATGTTTCTGTGGTTTTTACACTTCGTGAATTATTTATCATTAAAGTGGATTAGCGACACTCGATTTCATTTTTGATAAATTCAATTAGTTCAGTTATTTCAAAGTTTTCTTTAGAAGTGCGTTTTCTTTGAAACTAGTGCTAAATCTTGCGGAAGTAATTTAAGAATACGTAATTGGATTCAATAAATGTCCGTAACTACCACTTGTTACATCAAGTGAATTCAAATTTCTTATACTGATTTCTAGTTGATCATAAAGCTTACGCATTCCATACACATTATTTGAATATTTAACAGCTTCCAAATTCAATAACTTATTCATATGGCTGTTTATTATTAAATTCTTTCGTCCATATCTCTCTTTCAACAATGTTAAACAACCATCATAGTTATCTTTAGTAATACAGAAACCAGACACAATTAAATGCTTCTCCAACAAGTAAAGATTTCAAATATGTAAACTTTTCCACTTTAGATAGAGTTGGATTGTTATGAATTGCAATTCATATGCATTAAAGAATTTTCATATGCAATAAAGAATTCAGACCACATGCTAGAATCACCAGAAAACGTTTCTAGAATTAATTTAGGAAGACTAATAAAAACATTTGGCGAATTCGAAATTACACTGAGAGCAATTATTTTCAGTACTCGTATTAACTTGTGTATTAGAACTTCTAATACCTATATCATATTTCTTCAGATAATTTAGTAATTTTCAATTTACAACAAATTAATTTTTCAGTATATTCTTCACTGACATTTATTTCCTTTCCATATTCGTTTGTGTCAGTGATGCGAATTTCGATCTCTTTATCAAGCTCTTTCAAAGATTTATGCTTGTCAGTTAAAATTTCCAAATATTCATTCAGTTCTTGAATGTTTTGTGGGGTTAAATCAGAAATTACAATCAAATTGTCAACTTTAGTTACAATTTTCGTAACTCCAGCTCTAAAAGAAGAGCGTTTCATTTTCAATTTTTCAAGTTCTGTTTTTGTTTTGTCCGAAAGAGCCATTTTCAATTATTTTTCAAAGATCAATACTTCTTTTCATACAGATACTTCAAAATTCTCTTACCTTTTTAAAGGCAAAATTCCATTCCCGGGTTTCGGCACCAAAAAATTAAGGAGGGATGGGAGAGCTAACGATTCCAAGAGTCGATATCTGTTTCAAGTGTCAGGTTGCAAATTTTCATGTCCAGAGTCAAGATTTATGAATCCAGTTTCAATAAATTCACTGGGAATAAAACTTAACAAAATTTAATAAGGTGACATTTAAAATTACAATACAATTCCGCTTCATATCGCGGCCAAGATTTTAAGCGTCATTACGCTTCCATTGTTACAGTTCAACTGATTGGCGAAAGAGCGCCATTTACCGTCATTACGGAACACTTGGTGTGGGTCAATCCATCGTATGGAGTGTTTTGCACGAGCAGCATTTGCATCCCTTCATCTTACAATAAGTTCAGACATTGAAACCTGAGGATTATCCTCTGCCCATTGATTTCTACTGCGCAAAACTAAACTATGAGATTATCCAGCATACGTACTCTCTTCACGGATGAAGCCTTTTACCATTGAGGAAGTAATATTTAATGTGAACAATGATCATGCTTGGTCTCACGCCAATCCACACTCTAATCGGCTACAGCAACGATTCTCCGTCAATGCTTAGACTGATGTTAGTGCTTACGATCAAAAGTTGAGAACATACATTCTTTGACCAATATTTTTTATTTTGATGCTCCCTACCACCATTTAAAGTTTGACCTGGAAATTTCGAATCACCCAGTATATTAAATTATATAGAATCTATTTAGCACTATAGCTAGTTTGTTAACTTCTTGATGGCTTGTTAGTTTCTGCTGACATTTTTTGATACTGTGAATCAAATAGAGTGAAAACTAGTGTACTTAATAAATTTCAATATAAATCCTTTCTACGTCCTTGAAACGAGTTCGAGTCACGAACAGAACTTTTCCTACCCCCAGTCACATATCTTATATTATCTTTCTTTACTTTACCTTCACTTTAATGTTAATATACGAATATTGGCATTCTATTCAAAATTTTCAGTTGGCAGTTACATCTCTTTTACTAATCTGTAATCTTAATTATTTCAAAACCGAACTAAATAGATTCCTGTGTGTAAGTACTTCCAAATCCTTAAATTCTTGTTTGGATTCTAGAAACTGAAACATCTTTATAAAGCAGCCATGAAAAATTTATATTCATCGGGCGCAGTTTAGATTTAGTTTACACAAGTTGCACGAAGTATTGCACGTAAATCGGGCATTTTAAGAACTTACAGTTTGAAGAAGCTGATTGTTACTCCTGTAAATCGAAAAAGTTTATTATATTCTGCAGACATGTATAGAGATTCTGCGAATTAAATATTTAGTATGGGCGTGTCTCAGTTCAGTAAACGAAACGATTAATCATTGAATCAGGCCCATTAAATGAATTTGGGTCACGAAGGAAAAATTTGCTACAATCAAATCACCTAAAAATATAACTATTTTACATTACATTTACATTAATATATTTATTTCTGAACTCTATACTAAATTTGCTAGCTAACAGCTGCATTTCTTTAACTAATAAGAAACTATCTAAATTATAAAAGAAATTAAAATAATTCCTTTTTATGGGTTCCTTCAATTCTTACTACAATCAAATCACCTTAGAATATATCTTCTTTTACTTTACATTTACGTTAATATATTTATTTTCGAAGTCTAATCCCAAATTTTCTAGGTGACGGCCACATTTTTTGAATAAGAATATATCTAAATTGTACAAAATAAATTTAAAACATTCCTTTTGGTAGATGTCATCAATTCTTACTACATTCAAACCACCTAAGAAAATAGTTTCTTTAATTTACATTCATGTTGATATATTTATTTCTGAATAAAACATCTTGAGATCCAGTTCCTATCCAGCCACCTCATGTGATGGACTTACCCCAAATTTTCGAGTTGACAGCTACATTTCTTCAACTAATAAAAAACTATCTAAATTGTAAAACAAATTAAATGCATTCCTTTCGGTAGGTACTTTCAATTCTTACTACAATCAAATAATAAGAATACAACTACTTTTACTTTAATGTATATATTCCGAAACTCAATCCCAAATTTTCTAGTTGACAAGTACATTTCTTTAACTAGTAAGAAGCTATCTAAATCGTAAAACATATTAAAGCCATTCCTTACTCAATCAAGTCACCTTAATATAACTTCTTTTAATTATATTTACATTAATGTATTTATTCCGAAACTCCCAGATTTGCAAGTTGATAGCTACATTTCTTTAACTAATAAGAAGCTACCTAAATTGTAAAATGAATTAAAAGCATTCTTTTTGGTAGGTGCCTTCAATTCTTACAACAGCAAAATCACCTAATAACTTCTTTTACTTTATATTTACGTCAATGCATTTATTCCGAAACTACCCCAAATTTGCTAGTTGACAGCTACATTTATTTAACTAATAAGACGCTATCTAAATCGTAAAATAAATTAAAAGCATTCCTTTCAGTAGGTACAGCCATTTCTTATCCAGATTCCCGAAACAGAAAAACCCTTATACGGCAGTCATGCATATCTCTTAAACTGTCGCAAAATTTATGCCCAAGTCCCTATCCAGCCGCCTCATGTAATGAACTCCTTTCCCATTACAGCCAACTATCCATTGCAGCATCGAACGGTGCTGGGAGGAACATTAAAGTACTAATTTTGCTAATGGATTCCTTACCATTCGGACTGATCCGATTACACCGGAATGGAATGCATACATAACAAATATATCTTCGTCCTTCAAGAGGCGAATCAGGATATGTGTTTTTTATTCTATCCAGCGAAATTATGCCTGCTATCAGTCGCTTAATGGAATGGATTTATGAGTTATTGAATTTAAAAATATGCCTTTGTAGAATGGGGTTCATATCTTGATTACCTACATTTTGTTTTATTAGAGAGGAGATATTTGTGGACATAGTACTGCGTGGATAAATATCGTTGCTTGGATTAAGTATTATTTTTAAAGTTTTTGAAGTCCAGTGACTGATTACTTAATAAAGTAGTTATTCTACTGCTATCCACTGCTTTACGAAGAACGAATAAGTATTGCAGCAGATAGATTTTTTAATGTAGAGCAGAGATAGATATCTGTGATGGCCAATGAACTTATGCCTACTTTTCATCGCTTAATAGAATGGCTTTATCTGTGATTAAATTTCAATTGAATTGAATCATACTTTTGAAGAATGGAGTTCATGCATTGATCACCTGTATTTTGGTTTTTTCGAGAACATGCTTTATGTTGTGCTATATGTGGACACAGTCGGGATCGTACTTTGTGTGCGATGTCATGTTCTTCTGTTGTCCAATGATTTTCATAAATAATATCAAGTAAATATAATATATGAATGTATATAGGAATATTTGTTATCTATCTGGTCTAAGCGTCGGGTAATCCTATTACGAGGGCCGGGGAAACCTTTTTTGGAAAGCCGTATTTGGTGGGTGGGGCAAAAAAATATTCGGAAGGCCAATATTTCCTCTGGGCCTAATATAAACATTCGAGTGCTGTATCTAGCCGGCGGAACCTGTCCTGAAGGCAGTATCTGGTCTGCGGACCCGAGATAAATCTATTCACAACTGATTTATTTTACAAGTACGGTTTTTGTGGACGGACTGGTTAAATCTCATCCCAAGCAATTTCATTATTCAGGCAGAACAGCTATTTCTCAAATAGCTAACAAGATAATAAACTATCGAATTTAGTAAGCATCCGTAAAAATGTGAAACGCAAGTTCAAGCTCGTTCTACTTTAAAAAATATTCCTTTCCTCTTCAAATTGGAAAACGCGTATTGATAAAATAAAACAGAAATATCTTCGTACTTTAGGTAAACATATATATTTTACTTATAAATTTTTTACTATCTCAGTCTACGCTCTCAAGACAGCATTTGAACTACCGATACTCGAGAAAATAGAAAATCAAGATAATAGAAACGTAAAATTCTTGAATTCAGTAATATTTATAAGCAGTTTGCTTGCTTGTTGACATTTTCCAAGAGAGTTTTGTAACAAATTGTCTTATTGTTTGTGTTAGTAAAAGATTCAAATAATAAGCAGTACTTGATTGCTTGGATTCTCGTTTCATGCCTTGTTTAAAATATACACCAGAGAGATTTCTTAGAGAAATTTAACACTCTACTCTAGAAAAGAGAATCTTCACTAAGCTACTCCACAGGAAAACAGAATATAAATAAAATGTGAAACATTTCCAAATATAACGATTAAAGAAATAAGTGTTCAAGAAACAGGTTCGACATCACGAAAAAGTTTTGATAAAGAATACGTGTTACGAAGGGTTTATTTTGAACTGGTCGTTATCAATTTATTTTCGAAAAATTGGAATCTTACAAAATACTTTAATTGCCCTAAGTTTCAAGTATACAATTGTTTGAGTAATCATGTAGCACAATATTTATAGGGGTTTAACGTAATGAGTTAGAAAAGGAGATAAAAATGCTGTTAACCTTTTTTAAAGCTAAAAGTTGTACACTAGGGTGGATCGAAGAAACAAATTTCGCCGGAACAAATTGAAACAGGATAAAAAAAGTTGGTAACCTACGTCAGATGAACATATCTGTTAGTTTTTTTAATTAGAAAATATCTTTGGGAAGAAACGGCTGTTTAAGTTTTCGAATTCTAGCGTTTAGCAGTCCCACAAGACAATGCCTGAAATCACTAAAGCCAATGGTTTTTTCACATCAGCGGTGCTAAAGTGACCCAAAAAAATGTTTTTCAACTGCAAAAACCCATAGAACATTTTAGGAAGTGCAACTTGTCTCAAACATTAGCATTATGAAACTTAGCCACTTTCCATACAAAAAGCTACATACCGTGGGTTTCCCTTAGGACGACTTATACACATTTATGCAAGTTTCTACCAGATTTTATTTTGAGATATGAAATTATTTAGTGTGCAATGTGCAAAAACCTGAAAAACAAGGAATGTGTGTACAACATATTCGATATAATGATAGTGATGTAAAATTTACGAAATTGAGTCACAATGAAGGGAAATACTAAACAATTTAAAGAGCATATGGTCCTACACTTGCACTAGTTTCCGTTATCTTACATTCTTAACCTCTGCTTATGCTTCCTGAAGGAATAACGCTCTGATCGGGGATAATAAGGCTCTATCGGAAAAGCCCCATAATTATAAGGCATTCCCCTCTATGAAATTCGAACATACAGGTATAAACCTTCCCAAAAGTCCATCAAGTTGAGTACAGATAAACATTACCGATATCAGATTTACCTCAACATTAAAAGCAGCCATAGATGTAATGATGTGGCAAATATGTCTAGCAAATTCATCACATGCGAGGCGGCTCACAAAAGCAAGTAAACTTTTGTGATTGTATGTAAAAAGCGAGAAACCATGCTAGAAATTAGTCAAAATTATAACATATATGCATTGGGTTTAGGTTGCGGTTTGCATGCCACATGAGTAATGAAATTAAACCAATGACAGTTCTGAATATTAGTGATTGATGATGCTAGGTTCCTATTTATCTGCTTGAGAACTATCGAAGACTGATATCAGGAGACTCTTGGGGAATATTCAGAGAACACCCTCTTCCCAATGGAGACTGGTGAGAACACTAAAATAGGAAACTTAGAATTAACCACTGCCATCCATGGTAGCAGTGAGTTAACCCTCCTGGTGGTTGTTTCGATGAGGTATCTCGCCATTAACAAAATTGACCAGATTCTTGATGGACAAGGTATCTCATCCATCAAGATCTCGTCGTCTCTCATTATTAGAAGAAAACTGACCAAATCTTGATCTCACCATAATCAGAAAGTTAGGAAATATTACCAGTTATGAACATGGAACAATTTGTTTGTCCTACTTGAGGTAATACGCAGTTTTATCTCAACGAGATATCCATCATTAGCAAAGCTGATCATATCTTGATGGTCGAGATATCTCGTTATTTGCAAAATTGCTCAGATCTTTATGGACGAGATATCTCTTCGAAACCACTTAGAGGATTAAACCTAATTTTACAGGACAGAGAGAAATCGAGTACGATTATTAAGGTTTTCAAGGCTCTGAAGAAATAATAAATTCTCACGACTTACAAAACATTTTGAGTTTATTCATTGAATGGAAATTGTACTCATGTTCCTCCCATTTTCTGCTATGCGACATCCACGATATGAATT
This sequence comes from Meta bourneti, assembly GCA_933210815.1. Taxonomy (NCBI): domain Eukaryota; kingdom Metazoa; phylum Arthropoda; class Arachnida; order Araneae; family Tetragnathidae; genus Meta; species Meta bourneti. The sequence goes on along the minus strand of OW119923.1, from coordinate 84,182,269 downwards.
TCTATGAATTGTGAATTTTTATGTGATTAATGTGTGATTTTTTATGAATTGTGGCTACTTTTAAATATCCTCCATACTTAGCCTGCTATACTAAAAGGTGGAAAGATTGTATCAAAGCTCCCCGGAGTGTTGTGGAAAACATAACGGAAATAGGTTCATATGACCCAACCCTCGTTTCACGATAAGTCATGGCTCCCTGATAATTGACTACAAAATTAGACCCTCTACAAACCTCTCAAACATTAAGCTCGTTCCACAGATGGATGAGAGGAAATGGGTGGGACTCAAAATCAAGCTACTTCTCCGTAAGGAGTCTCGGGTTGTTTCGAAAAGCGCCCGAGCATGTCTTAATCGCCTATTGTACTTTAAATAGTAGATATTTTGAAGAAAACAGGGTAGAAATTTTCTTAGATGAGTATAAGTCCTAGGTTTCCCTAAGACAAACCGATGATAAGTGGACACTTGCACCGAAATTGTGCGTTTGGTGTTAACGTTTGACTCGAATTGAACTTCAACAAGCTTCTACGACTGAAAAGCATTGTTTTGGGTCAGATTAACACTGCCCAAATGAAAACAAATCCTTGGCTGGAGTGATTTCAAGGAATGTCTTGCGGAACTGCCAAAACGCTAAAATTCGAGACATTCAACCGCCGGTTTCTTCACTGCATTTTTTAATTTCGAAAAAGTTAACAGATATGTTCATCTGAAGTAGCCTAACAAACGTATTTCGAAATTAGAGTTTGTTCCGGCGAAATTCGAGTTGTTTGGTCCACCCAATAACGAAAATTCCAGTTTTCCAAAGCTAATATTTAACCCTCTGGGGTTCACACGTATGTATCCGTTCTGCAATTTGCAGTCTTCCCTGCAGGATCTCTAACCCTTTTTGACAAATATAATCTTTCCTAGGATTCTTTAAACCAATGAGTGGCTATTTAGTCATTAAATCCCCCGATGTAGGGGAAAAGCAATAATACACTGCTCGGAAATATCGTGAGGCACAGAGGGTTAATAATTTATTTTAAAAAATCAATATCTACCATGTACATCAAGCTTTTACTAAGACTAATAACTTTTAAAATATTTTAAATCAAAATTTCCGAGAAATGAGTTGGAAAACAGAATCTTGAATACATCGATTTTTGTAGAATACAATTGTTCAATTAGTGGATAAAACTGCATTGAAAAATATGAGAGTTGTGTTATCTACTTTGCGGTTTATATTCATGTCAAATTGCTTTTGTTTTAAGATTGGAAGGATTATATTTACTTTATTAAAAGTGAGAATTTAATTCAAACTTTTAGAAAATAATTCTACAACTTTGTGCTTAAACACACAAATTTTAAGGTTTGGAATAGTTAATGAAAAATATTTTTCAAAAGCTCACACTAACTACAACTATTTGAATAATATATTAATTTATTGAAAAAGAATGAGTACGTAATTTAATCCTCATTACTCTCTCTCTACTAATACATCGGCTGTTGTCAGCTTTAATGAAAAGTGATTACAAACAAATGCAACAGCGCATCTAATACAAGTGCACAGGAATTAATCTAATAAAAATTGGAACTTCAGTTAGTTTCATAAATTGTTGAGCATTTTCATTCTGTTATGTTATGTTGCTGCATAAGAGGAAAAATAACACAATTAATGGAAACTCATTCTATCACTGCAGTTTCATATAAGTCTCCTAATTAATTGGAAGTTGCTAAAAAACTTAAATGCAAGAAATAATTTTCCTTTTTTAAATTGACTTAACATTCGAACTTAAACCCATATTGAAACACTTTTTGTAATCAGAGTAGGCGTTTATGAGTATTTAAGCATTTGAATAAAAGAGTTAGCAATAGAATATCTGACAAAATTTTATACTGCCTAAGGAGGAATTAAGAATAATATTGCTTGATTAGTTCATGCAAATTCGTTTAATTAATTGAATATGCTATTTATAGAGTTATCTTGGAGACATGCTATTACCTGTAATTAATTAAAACAAGCTAGAGTAAAATTGTGGTTTGATAAAAATGTTTAATTGAATAATTAACAAGCACTTTAAGATGTTGAAGTAATATGGCAATATAAGTTTGATAAAAATCTAATATACCTAAGAGTTATGTTCTTTGAACTTTCATTTCTAAACTAAGATTAGTTATATATTTTTCTCATTACAGCAAACTCTAGTTAAGACATTTTAAATTTTACATTAGACAGTTTAGTTTCTAGAATACTTTCAATGATTAGGTTTTAAAAATGTAATTCTTCGCTTATGGCTTAGTTTTCAGCAAGTTTTGAGTGCAGTTGCGCCATAACGAGATAATTAAAATGATTAGTTTAATTACTGAATAATTTAATCATTTTAAGCAATCAGTCGGGAAGTGCTTCATTACTAGAAATAAGAAAAAAATACCAGTCATGAAAACAATTATTTTCTCCGGTTACCAAAAATTACATTTTACAGACATAAAATGATTAAATAAATCGTCGGCTTATAAGTGAAATACACTAAGTCAACATTTTCAAGATATAAGTTTTTTAGCTTTTGACCAGAATGTGGTGATATTTAGACTGGTGAAGTGTGCATGTGTCCATTAAGTTATGTTTTCTTTGCATGAAGGTTAGATTTCTCTCTCGAAGAAACATGCATAATGAAGATGCATAAGGAGTAGAAATTTTTCCTCTTCGTTTCTTCGGAACTGTTTCTTGACTTAGTGCGTTTCACTTGAAAACCGACAAAACTATCTTAAAAATTTAATGAATTAAATATCCCTAACCAACCACATATAAAAGCCCGAATGAAGCAAATTTATAGTTAAACTTGTATCTTGTTTAATGAGATCAATTCCTAAAGTTAAGAAAACTCAGAACAGCACCAAATTCACAGGTTATCGTTTTTCATAACTTCTCTCCAACCGCTTAAAATCGTAACTCTCCAAAGATTCTAATTGAGATCCGCTCCATTTCTAAGGGAAACTTCTTCGCCTCTAGTAGCAGTGCAGCCTATAATGCTATCTAACAAGCAGATGCCAATTACAATAATTAGATTAATTATTTAATTATTTTATGTAATTAGCCGGGGAGTGCCTTATTTCGAGAAAGAACAAAAGCATACGAATCACGAAATAAAAATTATTTTTCTAGTTTGCCACAGACAACATGTTACAGACACGAAATGATTAAACGAATCATCTTAGAAATTTATTGAATTAAATTTTCTTAACCAAACCCATAAATACCGAATAAAGAATTTTTTCAAAATTCCACAAAAGTTCAAATCACACACACACACACAACTAATCAAATTTATATTTGTTCACTGAGATCAATCCTCAAAGACAAAATAATGCAGCTCAGCACCCAACGGCCAGATGATCTTTATTCACAAAACCTATCCAACTGTTTAACCCTCTAAGTGGTTTCGACGAGATATCTCGTCCATTACGATCTGACCAAGTGCTAATGACGAGATATCTCGTCGAGACAACTTCTAGGAGGGTTAAAAACGTAACTCTGAAGATTCTAATTGAGATCAGCTTCATATCTAAGGGGAATTATTTCATCTCTACTAGCAATGCAGCCAATATTGTTATTTAACAAGATACCAATTAAAATAATTAGGTTAATTATTTAATAATTTAATTATTATAAATAATCAGCCGGGGAGTACTTTATTTTGAGAAAGAACAAAAGCATATCAATAATGAAATAAAAATTGCTTCTCCAGTTTACCTCAGATAACAAGTTACGGATTTGAAGTGATTAAATAAATCATATTAGAAATTTAATGAATGAACCAAACCCATATAAATCCCCGAAGGAAGCAATTTCTCCAAATATCACAAGTTCCAATCACAACTAATCAAATTCATATTTGTTCACCATGATCGATTCTCAAAGATGACATAACGCAGCGTACCATCAAACGGCAAATTACCGTTATTCACAAAACTTATCCAACTGTTTAAAAACATAACTCTCTAAAGATTCAAATCGAGATCTACGGGGACCTACTTCACCTCTACTGACAGACCAGCCAATATTGCTATCTCACGAGCAGATGCCGATAGCCCGAAAACGTTCAACCATTACGTCTCCTCCAAGAAATCACACAGAAGACATACTTCCTATTGACACGAGGGCCTCCGTTACCCTTACATCTTCCCGAACTTCATTAAAGCCCCGGAACGATTTCCTCTGCTCCATGGCATGTTTAGCTAGTTAATAGAAGTCATGGGGAAATGTTTGTTTTTGAACAACTACCTGCAACCGATGTTTCGGATGAAGACTCGGAGCTATTTAATCAAAAAGCCAAAAAAGTCTCTTTCCAGCTGAAGTATTGAAAGGAGGAAAAGCTTATTGCCTTTCTTAAAGACAACACTTCGGGAGGAAATGACTTCTGCTGGGATTTCTACCTTTCGACTTCTGTGTGTAATGTTCTGAATAACTTGAATGGGACGACTCTTTTCCGGGCTGATGTTTTCCAGATAAGTTTTGTTGACTGGAAATGTTATTGAAGTAATTTGCTGAGGCCGGACCGCAATTCTAAGGGATCTAATCCAGTCCCAGACGCTCCTATTCCGAAGGAAAATTGGAGCTTTGCAAATGAGAGAAGAAATGGGTATTGAATGAAAGCTTATTATCGGTTCTGTGAGATTAAATATTGAGTTGATTGGAAACTGCGATGTTGAAGTTAAGACAAAGTAAGTAGGGTTGTGTGGATGATATCGAACCTGTCTCCAATGAATTTCCTGGTTAAAGGAAACTTCGATTTAATTCTTGAACGGAATACGAATATTTCAACCAACGTAAAATGTATTAAATGCAGTAATAGACAACTAACAACCCTCATTTAATTACATAACAACGGAAGAAGTCTCGACTGATGATTCAAACTGATGTTTTTCAAATACTTTTTATTGACTGGAAATGTTATTGAAGTAATTTCTTAAGGCCGAATCGAAATTCTAAGGGATCGAATTCAGTCCCAGACGATCCTATTCCGAAGGAAAATTGGAGCTTTGCAAATTAGAGGAGAAATGGGTATTGAATGGAAAGCTTATTATCGGTTCTGTGCGATTAAGTATCGAGTTGATTGGAAGATGCTTTGATGTAGTTAAGACAAACGGAGGTAAGACTTGAAAAGTCGAGTTGTGTGGATGATATCGAATCTGCCTTTTATGAATGTGGAATGCTGGAAAACCCTCGTCGCTCAGCAATGGAGTCTGGATGAGAGGACGCCATGCGTGCCCGAAACATCCATGCATGGCACACCCAGATTAGAAGAGTTTCCCGCCAAAATGAGCAGGACAAAGACGACGATTGGTGGATGAGGAAGAAAGACATTGCAGCAGACGGCTGCTAAAATATGAACTTTAATTGTTCGGGCATAGGACGGCCCAAAACCCTGTCAATTCATCTAATTTTGTACATAATCCCTATTTAGCTTATATTAAATTCCTCATCTTAATTTTAATTCATCTATTTATTTCTTGGATTATGGTCATTGTGTCCCACATGGGCGTTCGGCCCTATCCCACATGAATTTTCAGATTAAAGGGACTTCGGTCTGTTTTTTAAACTTAATATTAATATTTAAACTAATGGAAAATACGATATTAAATGAGATACTAGAAAGGCATTTAATAACATAATAATGAAAGAGGCTACTCTTTCCAATATGAATGTTTTTCAGATACGTTTTATTGACTGGAAATATTATATTGAAGTAATTTGCTAGGGCCGAACTGCAATTATAAGGGGTGTAATCCAGACACTGACGCTCCTATTCCAAAGAGAAATTGGAGTTTTTCAAGTTAGAGAAGAAATGGGTTTTGAATAAAATCTTATTAGATTATATATTGAGGAAAATTTTGCGTTGATGTAGATAGGGCTTAGTAAGTCGAGTTGTCGTGTAAGTGATACCGAATCTGTCCCCAATGAAATTCCAGGTTAAATGAAGCTCTGATCTGGTTCTTAAACTTTATACGAATATTTAAACCAATACAAAATACGACATTAAATGCGAAGCTGTACAACTAATAGCATCTATACATTTAATCTCATAATAATGGTAGAGGTGACTCTCTCCCATGATGTTTTTCATAGCCCGGTGTGTTGCTCCAGTGCGACATTAATTAAACTACCCACCCATGCGAATGTTTCGTTTTAAGAAACTTTATTGACTAGACATTCTAGTAAAGTAATTTATTAAAGCTTTTACTTGAACCCCAAACCACAATTTAAGAGACGTGTCTCACACGCTCTTTTCTAAAGGAAAACAGAATGGATGTAGTTGAATTAATGTCGCACTGGAGCAACACAACGGGCTATTTGTGACTGTATGGGATCAATCCCGAAGGGAAAGATCCGAGAGCGGCACCTCGTTACTTTGAACCATGGTGGGATGACGAGGCAACACCTGAGATGGCACCCCACTCTTCAAACTTCCACACTACGCCAACGTGAGAACATTTTAGAACACGACGGATTTAACGAGCATCAGCCCCCACGTTCCCGAAGATCTTTGGTTGGATCGAATCTCGATCTCGCAACCCTGCGGTTGCTATCCCGCTACCCTTCCAACCGGGCTACCCCGGCCCATTGAGGTAAAAAGAAGCTCCTATCTTTCTCATAATATGGATATTATTTATACCCATACAAATTTATGATACTAAATTGGGTACTAGATAATTAAAATCCCTATCTGTGCATCTAATGTCATAATCATAGAAAGGGCGACTCTTTTCCAGACTGCTGTTTTCCAGATTATTGACTGGAAAAGTTATTGAAGTAATTTGTTAAGGCCTGCACTCGTACCCCAAACTAACTATTACTATTTACTAACTGATAATCAAATAAAGCTATTTGACGATACAAAAAGGGTTTAGCGCAGCTGTTCTTAACAATTTTGTGCGTACCCCATTTTCAGCCTCGATACTTCATGCTATGATTCCTACCTTTATTATTATAAAACAAATATTGTTGGACCTTGTTTGGTCCGGATACTAATAGGTGATAAGATTGAAAAGTGGACTTTTCTGAACTAAATTTAATTTATATATTTACAATATTGGCACATGACAGGACGAAAATATGTACACTAGACACGAAAGGAAAATAGATATAATTTCCAAAGCAAAGAACCATCCATCAAGTTTGATTACTAAGAGTTAGTGAGGCTCTCGAACTTAGTGTTTAGTGACAGCTTCATTATCAGGCATCGATATAAAATTTCAATCTTATAAATTCAATATCAAATTGATCAGAATTCAGCAATTTAGTATTGGGGAAATAATATGGTCCTTGACTCAGTTTTGAGTCGCATAACGTTTTTTCTTTAAACTTTTCTTGTTCTACTATTTTTGTATTGCCTTTATACATTCCAAGCCCCCATGTGTGCATATCCAACGATAAGAATCGCATGTCTAGCTAATTTTCAGATCACAGAATACCAACGAATAAATTTCATATATCTGTGACAAGATGGAAAAATAGAACGTACGCGTGACTTTCAAAAGCGAGGTAAAATTATTTGTGTAGTATATGTATGAAACGATACCTGAAATCAACCCCCTAAAATATAATTATTCACCACAAATAAGTCCCTAAACTTTCCAAAATTACTTCCCCTTTTTTCGACTCTTTTTACCGTCTAATCTGTTTCATTGCTATAGCATCTGGTTCCCAATAGATCTTGCCACTGTAAAGTAGTGAGCCGAGTGATGTGCTAATAAACACAATGAAACAATCTAAAATATAAATAAACTTAAGTTTATTTTAGAATAACGATAGATACAATATCTTACAATAGGGATTTGTAATCCTAGATCGTGGGCACTGCAAAACAGGCAAAAATGGATCTACTCAACTGACCCCAAAACGAGCCCCACAAAAACAACTCTACTCAGCTCGAGCTCTCCAACAGTTATTTACGGTGTCGGCAGATTTTTCAGGGAACCAGTTCAATCACCTGCACCTCTAAAAATCATCTGGACGGCTGTCGAAGACCATTTTGACGGCCCCGACAGATGTTTCGGGAATTTTCGGCCGGAGGTCAGTGGTGTTTACCTCTGATTCCGAGCTGCTGTTAGGGACGCTGCACACCACCACTTTCACCTTTCCCACCTCGCTAATCATGGCTTCAAACAGACACGCTCACTCTTCTATGTTTCTTCACGCTATGTTTCTTCTTCTTCTCTGATCGTCAATGCATTCCACCACAACATCGTGATGCATGTGCGACTGCGCAGAAACTCTGCTTTTAATGCCAACAAACTTTCTTAATAGGTCCCCTGTCCAATAATATTCCTCTAAATCCTTACCCCCCCCTAGTGGACTGTTTTTTAACTTTCATTCTTTCCCGAGCCTCTTTTAATAAGGAGCTCTAAGCAGTTCCAAACATCCTACACACAACACAGAACCCTTTCATGTACTGTGAATGTCATTATGTTACAATTTGTCAACTGCACTGAAGGATTTAATAAAAGATTTTTCTTGAATTTTCTGCATCACCAGTTGTGAACTCACAACACAGCCAACGCTACACTCAGACCCAATGAATAATTCAACCGTCTGCCATCACCCTTGTGCCTTTGATTCCTGTTATTAGGACATGTATCTAGATGAAATCTTTTTCAGCACAGGGTTCGATTCTTCTCTGGGTGTATTTCTGTCTTCTGTGTCGTTAAAACTTTCCTTGTATTGCTAGAAAAGTTGATCTGAACTACAGCATACAACTTCTCAGTTTTTACACCCTCCAAGTTTCGGCAAGAATCTCGTCCATCAAGACTTGACCAATTTTGTTAATGGCTAGATATCTCGTCATCAAGGTATTTCCGATTTTTGACGATGAGATCAAGATCTGGTCAGTTTTCTTTAATGACGAGATATCTTATTCATCGAGATCTGGTCAGTTTTACTAATGACGGAATATTTGCGTTGTAGTCACCTAGTGGATAGGATGCAGTGTCCTTAGTCCGGTTTTATTTAAATGTGCCTTCTAATAGTCGTGACCTGCATCAATACAAAATTTTTGTAGACTCTTCCTGGGATCAGTTGGAATTAAATTCAGTAGTTGCTCCCAAGATTTTCCAAGAGCTTTTGCCTGATACCTGATTGTAATCTGAAAGTTGACAAAATATTTAATCTATTTCGTGTTGCTTGGGATAAAGGAGGGGTGGCTATTGTAGTTTTTAGAACATTTGTATTTTTGACATCTGAACAAAATTTCAAATCCTATTGAAAAATAAAAAAACCCACATATATGTATCATGTTTTGCCATCTGATACTTCAGACATTCAATCATATTACCCCCTATGCAAATTAACTGCATGTCTTGTTTTGTCTAATTTGTATTCAATAATATCTCATTCTTAAACATAAAAATAAAAACAATATAATCTACACAAATGCATCTGCTTGATAAAGATTAAAGGAAAATATTTCATGTGAAAAGAAACTAAGAACTGATGCAACATCCCAAGAAATAAGCTTATGAGTTATGCTTCTGTCCCCATCTCCGAACAGGAGTGTCGTTTTGATGAATATTTATAACTACCGATAAATCATTTACATGCTATTGAATTTGTTTGGAAATAAATAATGCTTATCTTGGAGGGACAGAAGAAATACGAATATGATGCCTGTTTATTTCTTTGAATGACCTATAAATTTTCTAATTTCCTATCACATTTAAAAGTTATTAGATTTATTTTATTTGTACTCTCCATTCTCCTTGATCGCTTTTCTAATTTTTCTTCAAGACTAATGCTATCAAGTCTAGTGGAGGATTTATTCAAAAGCAGATGGCATGTTGTCTAAAAACGAGAGTTATAACAGTAACTTCAATAGCAGGTCTTAAAATGCGTGTTAAGGGTATATATTTCTCGCTCTACTGAATTCAGCGATTGATTTAAATAACGTCTAATAATAAATATTAAGTTGCACAGACGTGCAGTTCAAAGTTTAGAAATAAATTCTGAGTATTCGCAAATACTTCATAAAGTTATGACAGCTCGGTTATCCGAATTTCTCAAAATAGGTTAAAAATCTTAGTCATTCGCATATTTTTATTTCTTGCGAATGTTTGCACGTGCAATAAAAGGAATAAAATTTGCAAATTTGTCTTAAATTCTCGAAGAGAAGTTATTTCGCAAATACAGTTTCAAAAGAACGAAAGAAATTTTATTTTATAATGAAATATTTGCTGGACGGTGCTTTGTGCGTTGGGTTGAATGATTTAATAAATTTTTCCGTGACTTTCAGAAAATTGAAGTTGGATATTTTATTCTTCCAATCGACAGATCTATATTTGTCAGTTACTTCAATATGAGTACGCATAAGCTTTGTAATTGACACAAATACTGCAATTTTTTAATGTTACGATTTAGTGAAGTTTCTATGCATGAAAAATATAGAAATATATTGTGTCTTGACATTTTAGAGTCCAAGTACCAATTGGTTATAAATTAAAGTAATTAAGAATTCATATTTGAAGTAAATTGTAAGAACGATACTAAGTGCTTATAATTTGGACGGTTTTAAAGCCCATTTCATATGCATTTTTTGTAGGTAGGAAGAATAATTAAACTCACACAGGTCTCAGAGCAGCTTAAAGTAAGTTTTAGGGTGAAATAAGCGGATATTATAGTGTAATACTTGAAAACTCGAGCTAATTTGATATATAAAAATGCTTTTTATATCAAATTAGCAATGAACATTACTCATTATCTGAAGAAAACTGACCAGATCTTGACCTCGTCATCATAAAAAATGGGCAATATCTTGGTGACGAGATATCTCGTCATTAGCAAAATAAATCCGATCTTGATGCATGGGATACCTAGCGGAAACAACGTGGAGGATTTAGTTATTGTCTCTTTGTATTGACTTTTAGAAAATATGGTTTATTTAGATTAATTATGGTTTAGTAGATATGGTTTCTTGGTATTGAAAATTTCCTGTTTTGTTTTCTTCCCTTTATTGGAAAAGTGTGCATATGCATCAATCTATTTGATCCTAGTTTAATCTTCAATCGCCATCGCATTGAGAAAAATCGAAATTACACATGTATTTGTTTCGTTGCACATTAGTATTAAAAAAACATTCATTAGAAACATCATTCTCTCAGAAGTATTCATTTCATACAATTCACCGAATCACTCCAGCATTATATTCAAAATTTGGGTGTACAATCTCAAATATTAACGAATTACCGTGTTTTTTTTAAATTTTTCCTTATCTGTGTAATATGCTGTAAAAATCTGTAGAATATATACTTGATATACAAGCCCTTTACATTACGAAGATGCACAATATAAAAATGTGGAAATAATTTTATAGATATTGCTCAAAAATAAAAAAAACAGATTTGAATTTATATGCAATGAAATTGTGATCAAACACGAAGAGTAAATGGCATACAAACTGAAATAAAAACACTATCATTCCGATTGGAAACTTTTTGTAATAAATATATAAGATAACGACATGTTGTTTGTTAATGAGCCTTGATGTAGAACAGCTATCAGAGTAGAAATTCAAGATACTCTAGATGATGAAATTTACTATAAAGTTCGCGACTGGTGGATCAGGTTTGAGATAAAAATATGATTATAGTTGACATCTATGTACTAACAAATAAAGTTAGAAACATAAAACTTAATGTAATAAAAAATAAAATAAATTAGAAAATTCATCCCTTTCTGATTTCCTTTAAATATGATTCATTAGACAATCAGTTAATTCGCCAGCCTTGTGAAACTTATTTAAAATTTTGATAGAAAATATTGCACCTTAAAATAATTGGGTCGCTGTAAAGCTTATAAAGTCAAACTAACGACGTCATTACATAAAAGAAATATTCATGAGTTTTTATCAAAATGGAAAGCATTCCTCTCTTTTTAACACTAAAAATGATGATGGGTAAAGTACTCTTTTCAATGATTCTAAAAGTACTCAAAATGGTACGAAATCCGACATTTTATCTAAAAGTTATGAACCATTACTTTGCAATAGTATCTATTACTGCCACCTGCTTGCACTTAACACACTCTGTATTATGTTTTTATCATATATGTCTTAGAATAACGCCCACCTGCTTGCACAACACACTTTGTATTATGTTTTTATCATATGTCTTAGAATAACGCCCACCTGCTTGCATTTAACACACTTTGTATTATGTTTTTATCATATATGTCTTAGAATAACGTAACACAACATAATGTGGTTAGTTATTTCCTTTCAATTTTTAAAAGAAAAAGCTTTATTTGAGGGTCTCTTAACAAAATTGTTTATCTTTATTTGTAATTTGTGAGTTCTCTTATTTTTCCTCGTTATGCGTTTTATCCTACCACAGATCTTATCCGATATGCATTCCATGTTTCTATTCGTAATAACTAAGTATATCTGTTCTTTTCGAATATAAGTATTCTTCCTGTGAGACATTTGGTGTTTCTCCTTCAAATCTTTCAACTTCGTCTCTGAAAGAAAACCAAATAACCACTTACGAAGACAAATTTTCCCACTTTCGGTCGAGCCGACTTTCTGATGATACTTTAATGTACTTGAGGCAATTCTACTATCTTACTTAATCGGTGCTTCAATTTCTTCTTCTTACTTCTATATATATATATATATATATATATATATATATATATATATATATATATGTCTGAGTCTCTATACCTTTATAACCACCACACCTTTTTCCCATGCGTTTTCCAAATGAAAAAAGTTTAATTTCGTTTACTCAATCCATTCAAGAAATGACAAATGTTAAATCCATATCTGAGGAACGAAACTAATTTTAAGCTGAAGTTTCAATCCATATCTTATACAAAATGTTTAGTTAACCCTCCAAGTGGTTTCGACGAGATATCTCGTCCATCAAGATCTTGTCAGTTTTGCAAATGACGAGAGATACATCGTCGAAACCACAACAAAGGGGGTTTAAAAAGTTTCAAATTTCACAAATAATTCAATTTAATTCTACATCTCAAATTTTTGATAAACCAAATTATCTGCTAACGGGTCTGATAGTAGATATGTACTGTTGGAATCAGTTTTTTCAGTTTGACCATTTTGAATGTTTCAACGGGTTTATCAGAAATTACATACACACACGCATATATCAAACTAAACAGAATTTTACAGGGATTTACTAGTCTCAAAGCAATTTTAAATATAGTGCTTTGATTGCATTAAAAACACATGCCCAAAGGTTAAACATCAGGTTATTGTCAACGCTCTTTGGTTTTTAGGAGACGAAATAGCAGATGAGATTATTATGGATAATTTACGTTCATAAAACTTTTTACTATGAATATATCTTCTATAAAATTCATTTCTCTCTCTCTCTCTCTCGAAATTTAAGGATGATGATTTTGACGTTAACATGCTTCCATAAATCCCTTTTATATTAGATGTGTTTTAATATGTTGCTTTAATGAAATATACGTTTAGTTTTACTATTTTCTAAATTTTTGATTAGCATATAATTAATTTCTCTATGCTTAAAAGTAGAAAAAGAAAGTAATATATATAATCAAAAGTAAACTTAAGCAAGAACGAGAGAAATTTCTATTTGTCTGAAATTTTCGAGGGTTTATTTAATTTTAAAATTAAATTGTTCCTCTGCTGAAACATATTACAATATGGAAATATTTTTGTTCTTTGAGAGAAACATTTGTGTGTGTGTGTGTGTGTGTGTGTGTGTGTGTGTGTGTGTGTGTGTGTGTGTGTGTGTGTGTGTGTGTGTGTGTGTGTGTGTGTGTGTGTGTGTGTGTGTGTGGTTTAAGGATGTAAATTAAGTATAAAGATAAAAATTAGTGCATAAAGCAAAATAGTGTAATAAAAATAGATTTTAATAAACACTCAAAAATATTTGTCATAAAGAAATCTTATCAAATTAAAGAATGGACATCTGACCTAGAACTGTATTTAAAGATAAAATATAAAAAGGTAACAGTGCATTTCTAATAGACATTTGATGTGTTTTCATGGAAAATTTGAGTCTCATCTTGTAGGAAATTGATTAAAAGTTTTCAGACATACCCGAATAGAAAACCCTATTGGTGCACACAAAACAATGCTTATCAATTATTGAAAAGACTTAGGAATGTAGGAGACAAATTAACTTTTGCCGAGATAATTGCGAGTATCAGCATCTTATATTGCAAAAGCCTTACTGCATAATGTCAATATAGAAATTGTTTGCTAAAAATTTTCTCAAATTAAAATAGCATTTTTTATTTTAGCGCCTTCTTTAGAAATATGGAAAGAGAAGAATAAATATAAAAATTAAAAGGCTCAAAATCAACAAATTCAAAAAAATAAAATGTATCAATTTTACATTAGAGAAATAATTTTTTATAACCAGTGTATAATTTTAATCTACACAAGTTTATACAGTGCTGCCCATCAAAAATTGCCGACACACACGAAAAACGATGAGGGAATCATCCAAAACCATAGATGCAGATTGATCATGGAAGGATATGCAAAATTAGCGTTGCAGCATATATCGCCATTTGCGCTAGTAACACATCTTTCAGCAGTAATAAAAATGGAGAACCGAGAGCCCGTTTTAAATATTGGGATTGTTTTTCTGTCTGTTACTGTATCGGAAGCTTAATAATATCTCATCGATAAATACGGCAGTCATAGGAGCACGTTTCTGAGTTTGACCAAAGAATTGTGACTAATCAAAACTGGGGATTTTATCCTTCCGAGAAATCGGTGATCGTGCTAGACGAAATCAAGTCCCAGTGTTGCGAACTTGGAATCTATGGGTGCGGGAGGGAAGAACTGACCAATATGAACGATAGCAGTAGCCTCGTCACACCACTGAACGAGAGGATAGACATCTGTGCGCATGGCTATTGCTGATCATACTGTAACCTGCAACACCAAGAACCCTAACTCAAGAATTAGGTTGTGTTGCACAACGACTTGTGTCAGAACGTACAATTCGATGTCGTCTAGAGCAGAGGGGAATTTTTGAAAGATGTTCATGTTGCGATTACTTTTGGGTTTACACCACAAGCGTCTGCGGCTGTAATGGTGTTTGGAATGCCGCTCATGAACATACGAAAGGCATGATTTCGTCTTAACAGACGAATTTCGCTTCCGTTTACAACATAATAACGATGCTCACATCCGAGCACCGCGTTTGCAGACTTGCTGACATTTGCATTATGAATCGCCATACCGGTCCATCACCAGGCGTTATAGTATGGGGCACCATCGGATTCTACTCCCACACCCACATAGTAAGCATTGCTGGTGCACTCAACAGCTACTGCATCTCTAAAGTCTTGTATATTATATTGTTTTAGCTGTTTCATTTATCTTTTCTGTCAGATAACTTTCCTTCAATTCAATTTCGGTTGATTTTAAAATTCTGCAAATTGTTTTTTTATTTTATTTCTTACTAGCTGAATTTACCTCGGGTTTTATTGGTTAAACGTCGATTGAAAGTGATCCGAAAAACACTTTTCTGTCATAGGTAATGCAAATAGGGAGAAAAAATAAGCGAACGCAAAATAATTTTTAAAACTGAGATTTTTATAGCTTCTACAATTTACTTTAGATCCATTTCACATACTATAGGTAAGACAAACCTACAAAAACTGATACTGAGATGACTATATGCAAAAGTCGATTTTGAGTTTTGGAGTGATTGTAAATGCCCTTTAAGTGTTCATTTTCTTTGAAAAAATGACATATCGTATTATTGCAGTCAGTTTTTTCTGATCAATATTTTTTTATTTGCAGCACCTTGCACCAGGAATGCGAATTTCGGAATTCCACCATCATTATGAAAGGCTGATAAATCATATTGATACGATATCATGATCAACGTTTCAAGCAATTACACTTTGTGCTTGAAAATTCCATCCCGTATTTTACAGACAGGATGCATAAACAATATGATACTGAGCGATTTTCAGCTCAACCGGCCCATCTGCGATTGCATCAAACTCTAAGATTCTAAAACAAACTCCAAGGTCATCTTGAGAGGCGACTCCTGTCTGGTTGTGCAGATAACTCTCACGTTATCTGCACAATCAGACCGGGGGAGAGCGCCCTCTAGCAACACTCAATGTTATTCCTATGGGGATTTCGAATTCCTTTTAGCCCCTACGACAAATAAAAAGAGGGTTAATTTGTTGCTTACGTTACCCGCAGAGTTCAAAAGTATAAGTGTACCAAATTTTTGTGTGGATTGGTCAAACGGTGTATATTTGTGTAGAGAACATACAGACGCCAACTCTGCTTTATATAGAGAGAGGTTACATGTGCTTCTTAGCCCTTTGAGAATCATACTCAGTATTCCACTATGTAACCTGTAGTTAGTCTGCATGACTTCTTGACTAATAGATCAGCCAATGGATTTGGCTATGTTGTCGTTATGTGTGTTTTCGGGTGAAAGAAATAGTACGCTACTTGCTCAGAGGGTTAAAACAATGTTTTTAAAGTTTAAACAAGCTACAAAATAAGTATTGCTACTTTTATGGTGACGAGTTCAATTTTTCTTTTTATTCATTAAGCATAATTTCTTTTCAATTTTAATATCATAATCAATCATTTATCTACGACGTAATTTTTATGCAATTCAATATATATCATCGCAGAAATATTTTTTAATTTTGTTTTTACATAGTTGGGGGTTCAATGAGATCACTTGTTTAGTTTATAAACTGAGTAAAAAACTGTATATAGAGATGTGGAGAGAGAAAAACCTGTAGAGAGACTTTGCATTCAGACAGTCTAGACAGGCGGTAAACTTGCAGACAGGGTGATTTACTATTTTAAAAAAATGCTTGTTTGATAGGTTTTTGATACCGACATTATTAATGATTACTTTTATTAAATCTTTGATACTACTTTAAATAGAAAACAAATTTTTAGTATCTTTTAAAAAGTGAGGAAAGTTATACAGAATTCTTGAGAGTATATAGCTACTCCACGTCAAAAAAGTGTACTGTTTTTTAAAAATGTAGTTTTTATTAATATCATTCTGCAATGTCGTACTCAAAATTAGTTTTTATACCTTAAATCCCTTGTAACCATTATCTAGAAAAATAGATAGAATTAATAAATAATATTTACATAATTGGTAGCATAGATGCATATTTAATTACGTATAATGTTGGTAATATAAATGCTTTATTTTTATTTCTCACGCGATAAGACAGGGTATAAAAGTATGCGGTAATGGTATGGTAACTAATTAACGTCGCACTGGAGCAACACAACAGGCTATCCGGGATCAATCCCCGAGGGAAAGATCCGAGGATAATACCATGTAATTTTGAATCACTGTCAGATGACGAGGCGAACACCTGAGCTGGCATCCCACTCTTCAAACTTCCACATCACACCAACGTGAGAACATTTGAGGCCACTACAGATTAACGTGCACCAGATCCGACAGTCTTCGGTTGGACCTAGTTTCGAACTCGCAATCCTATTGCTAATCTGTTACTCTTCCAACCGGGCTACCGCGGCCCATAAAAGTATAAGCGAAATTAATTAATATCTTTTTATCAAATGTATATGAGCAATAGTGTAAGACATGTGGCTTTGTACTGCAATCAGCACGTTGAAGCATTTAAATTAAGGTTTTTATTTGATCGTGTATGATCATTCAAATGAATGTGCATTGCACAGCACTATACTTTACTATACCGTTGCATAAAATATAATTTCAACAAACAGTTAATTTCCTAATTGTGATATCATTTAAAAATGCTCAGAAAAAAAAATATTATTAAAAAATTAATTAATTTAAGGATCAATGGGAAAATGGCCTAATCTATCCATGGAATTTCTCGTACAGTTTGGTTTTTCTCTTCTCCTCTAGTATTCTAAAGTTTAGCAAATAAAGACAGTCGGATAGGAGGGTAGGTAGTTAATTAACGTCGCACTGGAGCAACACAGCGGGCTATTGGCGACGGTCGGGGATCAATTCCAAAGGGAAAGAGCCGAGAATAGCACCACGTAATATCAGATGACGAGGTGAGCATCTGAGCTGACACACCACTCTCCAAACTTCCACAACACACCAACGTAAGGACATTTGGGGACATGACATATTTAACAGAAACCAGCCCCCGCGTACACAACTGTCTTTGGCTGGACTGAGTCGAATAGGCTGAGTTAATATTTCAGTTTTGTGGTGACAGAAATAAAAACATTAGTTGAATAATAATAATTCAGTTTCCGAAAATCGATTTAAAATCGATGAAATGCATTGCACAGCACAAACTTATAACAATATTGCATAAAATATAGTTTCAACAAACAGTTAATTTCATAATTGTGATACCATTTAATGGTAATTACTGATACATTTAATGGCAATTCTTAAATTAAAACTGGTACGTTTAATAGTAATTCTTAAAAATTGTAATGAATTTAATGATCCATAGAAAAATGGCCAAATCTGTCCATGGAATATACCATGGCAAACGAAATAGAAACATCGTTGAATAATAAATAACTAGCGTGCCCGAGAATTCTCGCATGAACAATGGTGTTAGAGATATTCTCGGTATGACAAGTTTTTTCTGAATCGATAACTTTTGCAGTAATACTGAATTCATTCAATTGAGTAATGATCATTCTTGCCCCATTGATAAGGCCTTTAGTGTTAAGGTTTCTGATAAGCATGACAGTTGTATTTTTCTTTAGCACTAATTTGTGAAGTGGTAGGCCAGAATGATTTATACTATTGAGGAATTCCATAAGGTAAAGTTGTTCCTCAGAGTTTTCTTCGCACTGAATGGAATCACAGCTGTAATAAATATTAGCTTCGCCTTCAACAACATTTTGAACAACGTAATCGTTAATCTTGTCGCAATCCCCATTTTTAGGGCACAGAATCGCGTGACGCAGGAACTGCGTAACATTACCTTCATTTATGACTCGAGTATCGAAAACTCTATGTACAAAGTCACAATCCTGAACATAGCAATGTTTAGGAATTTTTACTGCATCTGGTGATATTTCTGTTTGAATTTCAAGTTCCCCGTTCCCTAACCGTAAAAGACAATTGCTAAAGGTGGGATCATCATTTGCTCTCCTATTTTGTGTCAATTT
The DNA here is from genome assembly GCA_933210815.1 of Meta bourneti. Taxonomy (NCBI): domain Eukaryota; kingdom Metazoa; phylum Arthropoda; class Arachnida; order Araneae; family Tetragnathidae; genus Meta; species Meta bourneti. The sequence continues at coordinate 84,163,163 of OW119923.1, read as the reverse complement.
TCTGGTATGAATGGTGGACCACAGAGGCGATTGCTTCACTTTACTCTCAACAATGGTAGTTCTGTTGCCTTTCTTACAACAAGTCTGAAGTCTCCGCCGAACAGAATCGTCCTTCCTCCAAAGGGAGCAGTGCTGTTGCACATTTCTTTCAATAGTCGATCCACCACGTTCAATGAGACTTTGGGGATCATGGAGACTTCATCCCAAATGACCAAGGAAGTTTTATGGATGACGTCCGCTTGCTTGGAATGACCTCGGATGCTTGATACTGATGTATACAGGATTGGTACTGGCAATTTGAAGAGTGAATGACGTTCTTCCCCCTTCTAACAAACTTGTAGCAATACCTGTCCAGGCGACAGGTAAAACGACCTTGCCTTCTCCACGCAGGATGCAGTACAACGTGCGGTACAAAAACGTTATCCCGGTTCCTCCTGGCCCATCAATGAAGTAAGATTGTTTCCGCATTGTACAGCCGCCAAAATTTCGTCTGCAAGTTGCTGTTGCTCGTTGTTCAGCTTCTCGTAAGCCAACAGACCTTCTGCTTTTCGCTCGTCGACGTTGTACGTATTTTCTCCCTGTTCATCGCAGTGAGTTGGTTTTGGTAATCCAAATTGTTCGCATGTTCTTTCATGTTGCCGAAATATTTGTTCTAGTTGACCCAAAGCTCGGTAAGAACTTGTTTGTGCATCATGTTGCCTTGAGAAATCTTCGGACGAAGGTTGTCGAAAGGTTCCCACAGCTGAGCAATGTTACTTGGTGAGCAAAATAGGCAATTAACGGCGAAAAGCTGACGCAGCTGTGAAGGCATTTTGAAGTTGACTGCCTGTTGCAGGCACTGAACCCATTCTTGATCATTTTCTAATAAATGTAACTTCTCGGCAGCTTCTTGAAATGATGCAGTGTCCCATCAACGGTTCTGAGATCTTCGTAACTCTGCGGTCCTTTGACATGATGCAGGAGACATAGAAAATGTCTCTAACAGTCAGTAGGGCTTACAGTGAACATTCGTCCAATGGTGTCTGAAAATATTAGTCGCGTATATTCCACATGCTGTTGGCCCAAGTGTAGTGTTCTGGTAACTGCGTGTACAAATATTGCCGAGCAGACTCATCATAATCTGATAAAAGCTGTAAGCTTGGTCTCTCTTTCAAAGTTTGCTTGTAACTCTTGCCATGATTGAAAATAAATGGTTTGCTCGTCAGGTAAGTGCACAGGCAGTCATTAGACAGTATGAGAGCGATCGAGCAAAGTTCTCTCGTGAAGCCGCTACATCGCCTCTGGGGGACTAACATAACGACAGTTTAACCTTTACGATAGAGCGCGCAAATTTCGTTACAAGCGTCTAAGAACGGCAGATTTTTCGACTTGCTTTCCCCTACAGAACTTTTTTCTGTATTAGTCGTGAATGACTTTTACTACTGACCACCTAGCGCGTTTTCCTTTCATAGTGTTTGGCATTGTATATATATCACCGGAGCGACTTTCTGTGTTTCCCAGCTTTCACAGAATGATCGACAGGGTAGGACTTCGAATAAAAAGACCCTCTCTCTTTAGGGCCAGTCGCTGACAGCTTGCAAATTGTGATCGGTGTCAGAGGTCACTTAAAAAGGGATAAAATCTTTGTAACCGCATCTGTACCTAGCCGCTCTAGGAAGGAAAAATCTCACTGTAGGACTGTTGTACTGCCCGTAGTCTAAAGGTTAAGAACATGTCAACCTCGCCTTAAGTCAATTGCTGCTGAACTTCTGTATTAGTTCGCAAACACCACAGACGCAGTCATGACCCTTGTATATGTATTTGTACAAATATTTGACTGACTTAACTGACGAATATACTTCAACATTGATATGTGCTTCGTATTTAAGGGACAGATAAGGATTGTAAGGCACAATCGAGTGGTTATTAACTTGATGGGACCCCACAGAGATTGTCAGTCCATTGTCTCTCCTTCTGTACATAGGATAACCATCAACGTTCACATTTGTTTCATTGACAAATTTTTTTGGAAACCCTTTGCTACACTGTCCGTCTTGCATGCAAGGACTGTTCATATTTAACGCTCCGCCAGGACCATGTACCATGCATTGCTTGATGATATTAAATAACTTAGGACTTAGTTCAAAATTACGAATTTCAACTGAGACAATTGAATCTACATGTTCTTTGTCACGTAAGTTATCTGGTTCTCTAAGCATGAAAAAAAAATATGCGCATGTGGCAAACCTCTCTTCTGAAATTCCATTACGTATACAGAAGCTGTTACAACACCAAGTATATCCTCTTTGAGCAAATAATTTAGCAGGCACTTGAGCTTTAAATGAAATACCCAAGTAACCAAATCTGGCCTGCTCTCTACCTTTTGATACGGCTGTAATTCGGCTGTGATCTCTGTCCACTTGGGGTTGCATGAAAAATAAGAAAATATCTCGTTTACCAAACCGAGTTACTATAGTCATAGCATCCTGGAAATTTTGCAACATATTTCGGGACTACCCAAAAATGTAGATGGAAGTACCACAGGAATTCCTGCCTGAGCACCAATTCGATGTGCATCACTATTCATAAAATCAGTTAAACCTTTGTAACTCTGCTCGAAGTTCCTTTTGATGTGCTCTAATAAAAGCAATGCGTGAACCTTCGACTTTGACATAACTATCCACTATGTATTGTTGGAATAGTTTACCTGATGAATGAATAAGATTAAAACTTCCTCTTACTGCAAGTCGATAGCAGTAATACTGTAACTGTATTGTAGCATTTCCCACCTCTGTCCGATGAATATTAACATGATGAATACCTGGCCTCCATCCACCGTCACCACATGGAAAAATGTTGGATAGCACATTGGATCATAGTGAGGGTTTAGATACGATATTCTAATCAGTGCTTCAGAAGACTTGGAATACACGACGAAGTCAAATTTTCCTGGTGGTGCCCCATCGGTACTTGTAAATACAGCTGCCATTTCACTTACTCTAGGAACATTGTATAGTCTTGGATCAAATGCATTATCAGTTGAAAATACCAACTCTACATTACACGCAGCCCCCACCTGAATCCTTCATAAACTTAAACAATTGAGCATAAGGATTACTACGTTCTAACATGGACTGCAAAGTTCTCATTATTTCCATATCACACTCTGTTGGCTACATGATCCAAACGAACTTTCAACGCCTCATCTGCATCTACAATAAATACATTTGCATGCGATGCACATTTTCATACGATGCATACATTTGCATACTATGCATACATTTGCATACGAGACATTGCATACGATGGTGTTTGTCCTTGAAGAGGTTGTAAACTACCAGCCATGTGATATACTTGGCCATGTATTTTAAAACAATAAGGCCGTCTTCCTGTCGGATTTACTGAATCTACTTGAATGAAGGCAAATTCAAGTGCCTTATTGTATTTACGAATATTGTCTAAGTAATTTCTGGTTTTCTGGTCATTTGCTTCAATTAAATTCTTAAGCTCATCACATACAGCTACTTCAGGCAACTTAACTTTCCCTTTGTGACAACAAATAGATGAAGACCCACTAATAAGTTCCTCGGAAAATAATTTAGCACAGCAGTGAATGCAAAGTATATTCATGGAGCCAACAGACTGCGTCTCAATCTCACTGTCATCGCGCATAACCCTTGCACAACTGTAACTTAAAGGTAATTTTTGCTGAGCACATTTCCTATATATAAATTTATATCCTCTCTTAACCTGTCAATGTCTGAATTTCTTGGTTCATTTGCTAATGGTGGCTGTGTTGATGCGGCTGATGCAGATGGTCGAGCTGACTGTGTTGGTGTGGATGATTGTGCATGTAGATGGTTGTGGTGGCTGTGTTGTTCCAACTGATGTAGGTGGTTGTGGATGTGCCGATTGTTGTTCATAGCTCTTGTTTTTTCGCAAGGTGGCCAGCCTCCGCTGTCTAAGATGAGTCTTCATTCCTTGCTGCTTGTTGTCTGCGACGCCTCTCAGTAATAGTGCTCGAAGATTTTCTTTTGGTTATGTTGACAAACATGGAATTAAAACATCACTGTTGAATATGTAAATGAAAGAACTCCAGCTATTTGTGTAAAGCACGTAATTCTTCCGTAAAAGGCCTAATAAGGTTATCTTAACTCTCGAGAATTCACAAAAATTGTTAAGTTGTATATTTTCTCTCAATTTTCCTTTCAAATCTTAACCTCGCATGGAGCATGCGTCGTTTAATATCCTTATATCATCAAATCACATATTCATAAATTATTGATATGGAAAGAAATGAAAAACCAGTTCAATACATAAATAAGTAATTCGTCGCGTGTATAGGCGTAAAAGGGATCTATACTATAAAAATAACATAGATGATGAAAAAAATTGTTTTCCGAGTAATACTGGTAAACAATTTTATTGGAAAAGTTGTTTTTCCATCAATACTGGTATAACAAACTGAGTTACGTACCGCAATCGTTTTACACTCAATGTTATTGCTATGGGAATTTAGAATTGTTTTTAGCCTCCCCTTTGCACACCTCTGAGAAATAGAACGAATTCGTCAGTGCTTCGGGAAATTCTCTTTCTTTTGATCCCTCATTTGTTTAGATTCATAGCTTGTAAGAGGCGTAAAAGGTATCTATATTATAGAAATAATATATATATAGGATGATGATAATACCGTTTCCAAAAATCGATCATACCACAAAATTTCTAGCGTCGAATAATACTGGAAATGTTAGCCCGCATATCCTCTGACAGCGTTGTTTTGAAAATTAGCGGTGCAATCCTAAAAATAAACGACATTAAAAATTCACTTCAATACAACAGCATATAATCCACATTATTACGTCGCAAATAAAAGCTAATCCTGTGCCGGGATTCTCTATTTTCTATAGGTCAAAGGTTTTTGCATCAACAACTGTGAGAAAAGGGAACAAGAAATGTCGTCAAAAGATGTGAATTAATTCAACACGTATTTTAATTCATTGGTAATAAATTATTCATCACACTGGGAAAGATGAGCTATTGTAGGTGAAAAAAGCCTTTCAAGGCGTGAATGTAGAAGCATCTTAAATAGAAAAAAATATCCTTTATTTGTCGTTATATTATTTTAAAGCAATTTCTCAAACTTACCTCAACAAAGGCCTTATTATGCAATTATAAGTCACTGCTTGAAATGTAAAGAATTTTCTTTATATGAGAATTGTTGCTGCTTTTGTTGCGCCTTCTTGGGATTTTTGCAATATGGTTAAAACATCGCTACCTTTTCTTTTCTGTTTCATTGTAGAGGTTTTCTCTTATTTTAAGAAAATAAGATTTGTTCGCGTTTTCTGGTGAGTCATGTTTAAAATATGGCGCTTTGACATTTTGGCATAATGTACTTTTAACTTAATGGTATACATATATTTGATATGCTATAATATATATTCATGTTTTTCTGTAAGCGTAGTACTGTATAGATATGATGCAGATAGCACTGCTGTGGTAAATGTTGCTAATTTATGAACACTAAAAGTTTTTAAATGACCTACTCTGCTAGAAAAAAATTAAAGCAAGTGTGGAAAATCTAAAAGGAATATAGTTATATGAGATAGAATAGGATAAAAAAATACAGAAATATTAGAGATATAAGGATATGATAAGAAAATATAGATATATGAGATGGATATAAGGATAGGATAAGAAAATATAGATACATATATTAGATATATATAAGGATATAAGATAAGTGTGGATGATTGAGGTCCTGTAGAATTACAGACATGTACGTTTTGCAAATTTAAACAAATAAATTTATTTCATAAGATGTTAGCACAGACAACACATCCAGCGACGCTAAGAAAGGATGAACAGATTTTGAGAAACGTTTGCCTTTTCATTAGCAAAGATGTTGTTCTAAAAATTAATTCTAGTTAATATCTACTGATTAGTGCTCTTTGCAGAATCGGCTTTCACTTCACTTGCTCCAATTATTCTAAATTTTGACACTTATGGTCAGTTGGCTCACGAAAATTACGAATTACGTAAATCAGCGACGTGTTGTCAACTATTGATATCGCTAAGACGAGCGTAGACAATACGGAAATATAGAATATAGTTTCAGAACGTAGAAAGAATATTATAGAATTACAATGTTTCAAACATGTTTACAATTTATTTGGTTTCTGATGTTATTATAAGATTAGAAATAACTCAAGACCAGTCAGTTGAAAAATAGGATTCTTTTGTCGGCCATAAATGAAAAGAATAGCTGGGAGGATACGTTCCCCAATATTCAGTCTATTCATGTGTGTGGTCTAATTTAAAGAGTTAAGATCAAATTGAAATCTAAAAGTAAGAAATATCCAATCTATCTCTCATTTGAATATTTGAATAAGAATGTTTTTAGCATAGGTGGGAAAAATCTCTAAGAAATCTCCAGAATTGAAGTTAGAGCTGCGCCATAAACGCAAGCTTGTTCTGCTTATGAATAATTGAACAGTTTATCCTACGATAAAGGATAACTTTCGAAAACATTTCTTATGGAGAGAATTACAGAACCAGACCAATTCCCAACAAACGATACTTGCAATAGAAATACTATTTCTCTTATGCAAAAAAAAACTAAGCAGTTGGTGTTGAACTCAACAGGATACTTTTATTCATTTCTAAGAAGTTCTGCAGAGGCTATCGGTAAAAATCGCTTTTCAACACATTTTCAATGGTTCGCGTTGCATCAAATTACATTCGAAACTCGCATAGTAAACATTGCATAGACTTGGAACAACGTTGCGCAACTAAGACATAAAAACAAATCTCATATATTGTTGGAATCAGTCTCAACCTCTGCAGAGGACTTGAAATTACAGTGCCGTATGGTGTATGTGAAAGTAGAAAGTTATTATGTTAATCTAATCTTGAGTGCATGTAAAAGATAGCAGAAGCAATGGTGTGATAGACGAGACGTCTTGATTTTGAATGCATGTTATGTTTGTATAAATACGACTTAGTTTCAATAAAATTAATTTTTAATAATGTCTCGTAAACTTTAATGTCCTTTGGCCCCAATCGATCAAAGCCAACAATGGTTATGGGCCTTAACCTTAAACTAAACTTTGCTATCTCAAATCGAATTTTTGGTGCAACCCGCGGTTACTAGTAAAGCTGAAGTTTGAAACCTGAATTTGGCACTACCGGTAATCCACTATGATGGGGACTCAAGAAACGTCCATGTTTTCCTTCCCGAAGTTGTCGACCTTCAACTATGCCACATGGAAGACGGACGGAGGTATTTCTAATCGACCGTAATTGCTGGGAATTTATCACGAAAACAGCATCTATTATTGGAAGATGCTCCAGAACAAGAAATAAGAAACTATCGCTGAAGAAAACAGAGCATACACAACTATCTACCAGGAAATAGATAGCAAATATCAAGTCTTGATTTCATCTAATGAGGTCGGTAAGGAAGCTTGGGATATTTTGAAGACCAACATTGAACTAGCATCTAGAGCACGATTGGCAGGTCTTGTGGACGAGTTCTTTTCAATCCACTACCAGCTGGAGGACGAATCCATTGGAATGTTCTGCAAACTAGTGCATGAGGAACTTTTGCAAATCAAAGAAGGTGGATTCGAAATCCCAAACTCTTAGTTTGCTTCCAATTGATAAGACACTTACCTCACGAATACGATAATCTGGTACAACTGCTATACTGGATGGATGATAATGAGCTCACGCTAGACAATTTAGATAGATATAGGAATTTTGATGTAACTTTGAAAGATGTGTTATACTCATCAAATATGAGAAGAAATTTAATTAGTGGTGCTCGTATTGACCTTGTGGGACACCAAATTATATGGGGAAATAACAAAATGATTATTTATAATAATTATAATAAATATTTGTTCACTGTTCCCAGAATTGGAAAATTGTATATCTTAAAGGGTTATCCCAAGATTAAAAATTATGTATATGTAATTGGTTTATATCTAGAAAAAGCCCACCGTAAGTTTTGTCATATTAGCATGCCCTTAATTGAAAATATGAGTAAAATTAATTGTGTAAAAGGAATTGAAAAACTTGATTGTAAAAATATAAATAAAAATTGTAAGATTTGTGCTATTGGGGCTAAATCCACTAAAGTATCCTTAAACTATATGTACGAAAGGAAAACTAAAAATGCCCTGGAAAGGGTCCATATGGATTTATGAGGTCCTGCTCCAGTTAACTCTCTAGGTGGAAACAAATACTTTTTATCTATTGTTGATGATTTTTCGCGTAAAGTAATTGTTTATATTATTCGAAATAAAAAAAATAAAGTTTTGATTACTTTAAAAAATACTTAGTTAAAGGTGAAAGACAGCTAAATGTTAAGTTAAAATGTGTCTGAACTGACAATGGTTTATAGTTTTATCACAAAGAATTCAAAAAGTTTTTAAATGATCTTGGAATAAAAATCGAAAAAACTAACTTATACCCCTGGACCACACGAAAACATTTCAAAGCAGTTGGAGTTTGTCAAGTATACTTTTCTACATTTCCACGAATAATGTGGAGGCTTCCAATAAAAATCGCCATTCGACACATTTTCAGTGGTTTTATTGCATCAAATTATATCCGAAGCACGAATAATAAATACTACATGAAGTTGAAACAACGTTAGGCAAGTAAGACCTAAAAAGGAATCTCCTATACAAGAAACAGTTTCAAAAGACGCCTTTCAAACCCACAGGGGTTCCCTCTCTAGGTTTTGTCCTCCAAATACGGATCCCAAACTCGCATTGTAAATACTGCATGAAGAAACACCGTTGTGCCTCTAAGAACTGAAAGGAAATCTCATATATATAAGAAACAATTTCAAAAGATGGCTTTCAAACCTACAAGGGTTACCTTTTTGAAGGCTTTGTCCTTCAAATAACTATATATATTCCTTCTTGCTTAGTCTCAATCCTAAATGCGCATACTCTCTGAATTAGTTAAGGATTACCTATAAGGAGGGATCGGATAAGCAAGACTCCTCTGCGAGAAGAAAATCCTTGCTCAGAGACCTCGGTATTTTTTTCTCTTTCTACATTGATAAGAAGAGTATGGAGGAGAAAGTAATACTTAGGGAATTCCTGGAATGGTTTACGTGTAATGACGCAAGGAAAGGGACGGAAAAAAGGGGGCAAAAACAGTGTGGGTCTTGTTGTCGAACATTGTTCTTTCCTAAGCCTCAACTTATGAGACTGCGACGAAATTTTTTCGAAAAATTGGATTCTTTAAATGCTTCTTCGTCGAGAAATTTGCTCATTCTGTTCACATTGCATGCAAGGAATAGGTCGTATTTCTGGGGTTCCATGTTTCGTTTAAGGCAGCGATTTTCAACCGGAGTGCCTAGGTACTCTGATGTACCACAAGAATGGCACTGGTGTGCCTTATGGATAGGGAAACATTTTAAATTGTGTAAGATTCAACGGTTTCATTTTGACTTGTACTAGATTCAACGGCTTCATTTTAAATTGTGTAAGATTCAAGTTTCATTTTAACTTGTGCAAGATTCAACGGTTTCATTTTAAATTGTGTAAGATTCAACTGTCAAGTTTTGAACTTTTGATAAGTTTTTTCACAAATAATTTCAAGTAATACCCGTATAAATAATTTTGAATATTATTTTTTCATTGCTATAGTAAAAAAATTGCTTAACTCACCAAATGGTTTCAACGAGATGTCTCGTTCATCAAGATCTAACCAATTTTGATACTGACGAGTTATCTTGTCATCAAGATACATATTGACAAACTTTTTATGATGATGAGATCAAGATCAGGTCAATTTACTTCTAATGGCAAAATATTTCGTCCAAAAAGATCTGATCGATTTTGCTAATGATCGTGATAAATTGGTAGAAACAACCACCAGGAGGGTAAAATTCTTTAAAAACTGATTTGGGACAAAAAGGGGGTAGGTAGTTAATTGTTTTTCTTGTTTTAATAAAAATATCAAATTATATTAATTTTTTGTCAGATCGGTAAAATATATAACACATTTCTTGGTGAACTTTAGTTTATGTGTGCCATGATATTTTAAAGTTCGATAATCGATGGTTTATGTGGTAAAGATGGTATTGGAAATAAATTAAAATATTGTAATTTAAAGCCTTATTTCACAAAAAAGTGTTCTTGCATGAAAATTACTAAAATCTGAAAAAATCGTTGATAAGGCTTGATTTGTTCATGGTTTTCGGTAATGAAAATTCAGAATTTCGTATATTCGCCTTAACATTCACAACAAAGAAAGTTTATTAAGTTGGGTACTTAAGTTCATACTAAGAATTCCTGTCTTTGACAGTGAGAATCTTGAAATCCTATGGTTTTTTTAACTTTAACTTTAAACTTTAACTTTAACTTTAAATAACTTTAAAATAAATAATTTTGTGTTCGCTGTAGTTTTAAAGGTTTTATTATAAGCACATATTTTAATAAAATATCTGGGGATAACTGTGATAATAAAATATTGATGAATATTCGAACGTAGTATGGATTTAAAATAAAGAATACTTTTGTATATTTAGATAAACTATACCTTTAATTCGTGTTATTTGTCAGATCAATTTTTGAATGACATCGATTTTCTACATTTTAAGACAGAATCCTTATCGTCCTATAATATAGATTTTTGCATAGCATTACGATAATTTTATGTATGTTTTTATTTACTACCTCTTCGTTAGCAAATAAAAAAATTTCCTTTTAAAATCTGATGCAACCTAAATTAATTTGAACTGTTTTCATTTATAAACTTTTTATATATTATATTTCATTTAATTTCATTTAAAAAAATTTTACAAGCGTGAATAGAATTTGGCAGTTTGAAATAAAATTCCTAGTGCAAAAGACATTAGTATACATTGCATCAACTACAACTTTATACCAAAAGCAACAAGACTATAAAATTCTTCATTCTAAATCCCCATAAAACATGTTTCGAGTTTTATTACTCACACTGTTCTTCGATTTTGAGATTGTGAAACTCGCATGCATTACGTGAAATGTCTCTGTCGAAATGGTATAGCTTTTCACTGAAGATTTTTACGAGATGAAAAGTCACAACGACCCCCCTAGGAATTAAAAAAAATTAAACCCTTAAATTTCTGAGCAAAGTAAAAGCATGAACCCTACTTTATACAAATCGTTTGCAAAAATTTCAGTTAAAAAAAAGTATACGATAAACCATTTTAATTAGATGACATAATTTTAACAAGCCATTTTCAGAATTTTCCTACATATTTCAATTTTTCTTAAGCTTGATCCCGATTTTTTTCAAATGACTTTTAAATCTTGTTAAAATTTCATTTACAATAAAAACACTGTAAACCATTTTCATTAGTTGATATAGATGTAACAAGCCATTTTCAGAATTTATTTTCACATTTATTCTTCACTTAAGCTTAGTACCGATTTTATTCAATTTTATAATTAAAATACTATAAAATATATTTCTATTAGTTCATAGTAGCTCTAACAAGACATTTTTCAGAAATGATCCTTATATTTCAACTTTATAGTTTTCACAAATCATAAATGATAAATTTCAGAAGTAAGTAATCTTTAAGAAGAAAGCGAAAAGGTACTTTTCTCTTGTGATCACAACGATTTAACAGCAAGAATATATATTTTTTGTAAGGAATGTAGCACTAGCAATTGATAATTATGAACATGCTCTAAAGTTTCATTTCTCCTGCTAACATACAATTCCGATAAGCATATAGATCCTTAAGAGTTCTCTAAGGATTTAATATAAATAAACTATCCAATAATAAAAAGTAGCCAAGCTCAGAATTTCTACTTACTTGAGAATTAAATAGAGGAATGGAACTATAGCATGCGTTCTTCAAGAGCATAAGCCTTTATTTCTTTAATGAAAATCTAAAACGAAACGAGATATGGAAAATTTCTGCGAATTTAAATCAGTAGGAAATATAAAATCAGTTTTGGTATCATAAGCCTTTGGAATTGTTATTTTGGATAAAAACTTTTCTGAAATTGGAAGAAGGTAAGTTTTTGGAAGACATACGTACTTATATCAAAATGTTGAGGTACTAATGTTGAAAACGATGAAAACTGCGAAAATTGTATTGATCGGTTGAGAAAAATTTAATGCAATTTAACAATCATTTATAACACATTTGACAATAAATCATACACGAGCATATTTTTTTGTGGGAAAAAGTGGCAAGTTTCAAAAACTTATTGAGTAGGCAGGTAGGTAGTTCAATTAACGTCACACGGGTGCAACACAACGGTCTATTGGCGTCGATTCGGGATAAATCTCCAAAGGGAAGGATCAGAGGACAACACCTAGTAATTTTGAACCACATTCAGATGACGAGCTCAACACCTGAGATGGCACCACACTCTCCAAACTTCAACACCACACCAACGTAAGTACATTTGGGGCCATGACATATTTAACTTTCACCAGCCCGCAAATTTGACAAGACACGACACGTACACGACAGTCTTTAGCTGGATCGAGTTTCGAACTCGCAATCCTCCGGTTGCAAATCCGCTTCTCTTCCAACAGTGATACCGTGGTCCCTGAAAACATATCGAATGCAAATAAAAGTAACTGATCCCCCAAAATGACTTTATTAACACTACACTAATACTAGCTTTACTATCTGGAGTCGCCTGAAAATTTTGCAACTTCAAACAAATCAAGTCGCGCTTGATTCCTCAGCAGTTTCATTGCATCGGCAGACACAGTTTTGAGCTTTGTCTGCTTTCGTTCTTTTCTCTTTCATCCGCTCGGCTCTTGAGAGCTTTTGACGTTTTATGATGAATAGTCTCTACTTGCAATATGCTAAAATAAAGTTTTCCTCCATGGTTTTAAGGGAACAATGTAATGAGCTGAAAATAGTTGCGTTGAATTAGAAATTCTAGACAAAACAAATTCTGAAAATTTCATGACGTCAGACATCAGCGTTTAAGGGCTTTTGCTGCTTCAGACAACAATTTCCTGTTTATATATAATATTAAAAGCCTGTTTTCTTTAGATTAAAAGTTGAATTTACGAAGGCACTTCAAATAACAAAAAGTAACAAAATACTTGCATAGAATTTCAAAATTAATTTGCGTCCTCCAATCTATGAATGCATGTTAAATTCTTATATATTAATGTAATGAATATATAATTAAATACCGTTTTATGTTTTAGTACATTGTTAATCCTGCAAGTGGTTTCGACGAGATATCTGGTCCATCTAGATCTGACCAGTTTTACTAATGACAAGATATCTTGTTATCAATATATTGCCGATATTTTGATGATGACGAGATCAGGGTCTGGTCAATTTTCATCTGTAGACGAGATATCTCATCCATCAAGAACTGGTCGGTTTTGCTAATGACGAGATATCTCATTCATCAAGATCGTTGAAGCAACCACCAGGAGGGTTAAATCGTCTAATTATAAAATAAATATAGGTATAAGATAACCTATTCTATTACTAGATTAATTATTTTTACTACTTAAATTGTAAAAAGGATTTAAAAACAGAAATCTTAATGCGGACATATATTGCTACAATCAAAGGAGATTCGTTAAGTAAAATTGAAAACCACACCAATCCCCTAAAGACGCCATGAAAGTTGGTACTCTATTCATCAATGTTCAACGATTTCATCATTAGTTTCAACATCACCAGCACTGCACAATACTCTTCTATTGAATTTCACTCCATCGATAGTCCTCCAATATGGGTACCTAACATTAGAATATTATTCCTGGGTCAGTTGACAAGTCCTAGATTACGATCTTTAACAAGCACTCCTGGGATTGATATGAATAGAACACACGAGCGATCTATTAGAAACATACTCTTCATATTTGTGCAATGTTCGTCATAGCATGGAGGCAGGAAATGCCTTGGCGGTGGTTGCAGTGAAACTCCAAGTGAACCAAGTTGACGTAGGATTGCTTACATGTCATTGATATACAGGTACTCTATCCCTTTTCTCAACCGTTATCTAAATTTTAACGATTCGTAAATAATCGTATTAAGTTACCTAATATACTTTATCTTTGTTATCTATGTACGTTATCTATGAATTTTTTTCTAATTTACCTAATATACTTTATCTGCGCTATCAATGTACATTATCTGTGCTATCTATCTACGTTATCTATGAACGTTTTCTAATTTACCTAATATGCTTTATCTGTGTTATCTATGTACGTTATCTATGAATATTTTATAATTTACCTGATATATATTTTATATGTGCTATCTATGTAAATTATCTATGAACGTTTTTTAACTTACCTAATATACTTTATCTCTGCTATCTATGTACGTTATCTGTGCTATCTATGTACGTTATCTATGAACGTTTTCTAATTAACCTAATATACTTTATCTGTGCTATCTATATACGTTATCTATGAATGTTTTCTAATTAACCTAATATACTTTATCTGTGCTATCTATGTACGTTTTCTAATTTACCTAATATACTTTATCTCTGCTATCTATGTACGTTGTCTGTGCTATCTATGTACGTTATCTATTAACGTTTTCTAATTAACCTAATATACTTTATCTGCGCTATCTATGTACGTTTTCTAACTTACTTAATATACTTTATCTCTGCTATCTATGTACGTTATCTGTGCTATCTATGTACGTTATCTATGAACGTTTTCTAATTAACCTAATATACTTTATCTGTGCTATCTATGTATGTTTTCTAATTTACCTAATATACTTTGTGCTATCTATGCAAGTTTCTAATTTACCTAATATACTTTATCTGTGCTATCTATGTACGTTATCTGTGCTATCTATGTAGGTTATCTACGCACCTATGCACATTATCGTTACCTATGCACATTATCTACACTACATGTTCTACACACCAGTGAATTATAGTAGTTTATTTTAAGATTCGACTACTCTGTATTTGTTTACTTTATCATAACAATTTATTTTTGGGAATAATCAATTTGGTAGGTAGGTAGGTATTTTAATTAACGTCGCACTGGGAGCAACACAACGGACTATTGGCGACGGTCCGGGATCAAACCCGAAGGGAAAGATTCGAGGACAACACCACGCAATTTTTAACCACGGTCAGATGAGGAGGTCACACCTGAGCTGGCACCCCGCTCTCCAAACTTCCGATTAACCACACACCGATTTAACCAGCCCAATTGTACACGACGGTTTCTGGTTGGATTTGAACTCATCATCAATTAAGAGAACATGAGGAAGAACAGGATACTTATTACTTGAACATATTTCATAATAAACCTATCCAGCTTCTCTGTTTTGATGATTAATCCTCCAAGTGGTTTCCACGAGATATCTCGTCCATCAAGATCTGATCAAATTTGCTAATGACGAGATATCGAGTGATCGATATTGCTGATGTTTTGATGATGACGAGATTAAGATCTAGTCAGTTTTAATCTAATGACAAGATATCTCGTCCATCAGATAAGGTCTGTTTTATTAATGACGAGATACTTCGTCGGGACCTCTAAAAAAAGGGTTAAAGTGATTTTACTATTTTACTAAAAATGATCATTCAATTAGAGGTAGGTATTTTAATCAACGTCGCACCGCAGTGACACAACGGGCTATTGGTAAAAGTCCAGGTCATTCAATTAACATCGAGGCGACGTGGTTCAGTGGATATGTCCACTGCGCTAGCAACCTTTGAGTTGTTGGCGGCGCAGGTTCAATTCCTACCATGTGCATTCCTCCCTGAGTGTATTCCTCTCTTCTGTGGCAGTAAAACTTTTATTTTGTGTGTATGTCTATTACTTGATACTGTATGTCTTGTGTCTGGCACAGCATGGCCGAATATGGGCCCATGCGCCATAAAACCCCAAAACCCACCATCACCATCAGTTAGAATCATGTGATAATTATTTTGAATTGCATTGGATTTGCACATAAGTACAGTTGTGTGTTTCTGCTATTTACTTACACACAAGATTCATAATGATTCCATGATACTCGTATTTTCTCTTTTACCCTTTGTCAACTCTTTTTGAAGTCGATTTCGAAAACTTATCGGAATTTAGTGATATTACTTAGGTGTGAAAACCGGCTAGTGGGTTTAGGGCTTCGGGATCAAAAGACTCCAGTTTCAAATTTGAGGTACGGTATGGATGTTTGTCCGTCTGGAATAATTGATCGGCCTCTTTCTAGACATCTTAAAATGTGGGAGATGTAACCCACACCCGAGGTACACCAAGCAAAGCAAAATGGTCCACGAATCCGTCCTTGTAGTTCCATAATGACTGAAGTTCAATTGAACAAGGACTAGAAAAAAATTGGGCTCAGTTAGGTAGGAAGTTGAACTTATTTCTCACTGGAGCAAAACAACGAGCTGGTGGTCAATACCTGAGCTTATCAGTTATTTCCTGTACCCCACTCTCCAAAATTCCAGACCACAACAACGCGGAGGCATTTGAGAATTACGGCAGATTTAACATGCACCAGCAACCACATAGATCTTTGGTTTTTATTAAGTTTCGAACTCACAACCCTTCGGATACTAATCTGTGACTCTACCGACCGCGGCCCCAATTTAGGCTCGGAAAAGTTGATGGTGATAAGTTGTAACCACAAATAATTCATTGACTTCCTACTGTATTTGAGATGACGTATTACACGTTGAGTATCCTACTTTACAGAGGTGACATTCTAGACGTGGAACAGGGCAGCGGTAGCCGGTTGTAAGAGTAACGGATTAGCAACCGGAGAGTTGCGAGTTCGAATCCAATCAAAGACCGTCCTGTACAAAGGTGCACGTTAAATTTGTCATGGTCTCAAATGTCCTCACGTTGGCATGGTGTGGAAGTTTGGACAGTGGGGTGCCAGTGGGGTTCGTCTCGTCATCTGACCGTGGTTCAAAATTACGTGGTGTCGGCCTCGATCTTTCCCTTCGGGTTTGATCCCGGACCGTCGCCAAAAGCCTTCTTGTGTTTCTCCAGTGCGACGTTAATTAAAATACCTACTTAGATGTGGAACAGGAGTGTGAAAATAATAAAAATTACTCGACTCAGTAAGTTATTTTTTTCAGTTCCAGTCTCATGAACAGAGTCACTTTAACTCCTTTAAGAGTAAATGTAATTTGAAAAAGGCATTTTCCAGCTATACACATGTGTGAACTCTCCACAGTTCTTTTAGAATGCTGTCCAAAGGTCAACTAGAAGGTATTGAGGAGATAATTCCACGGAAAGAAGAAAACGTGTGGTAATTAAGGTCATGAGCAGTGTGGATTCAAATTCGTGGTTCAATTCCCGACTGTACTTAAGACTTTACCAAATAAATGTCTCCTGTCCCGTTTTGTACCACAGGCGAGGTAAAACGAGGAACCTTTATTTTTATTAATTTTGTCAAGTAATGAAAACTTTCATCAACAGTAAAAGAAAACTTTTTCACAACTCCAATGAGCGTGATATTTTTGTCTTAAATTTCAACAATTGTACATGGCTGTTTCAGCTTTCTGTTTCTGTGCTTCGATTGTTTCTGTTTTTGCTTACTCCGGTGACCTAGTTTCAGGAAATAGACACAATTAATCCATCCTTTGGAAAAATCATGAGTAGATGAATCTATCTTTGTTCTGCAGTGCTGCTTCGCTTGGTTTCATTATTTGCGATTAACTCTATATTTTTATTTTTCATTACTTTTTCAAGCAACGTTTCTCGAAACGTTATGTATTTTTTATATCGGTTGCAGAACTTCTAAACAAAAGAATTCTTCGAATTTCCTAGAGTGGAATGATAAATGTTATTATAAACATGTGAACACAATACTTTTATAGCTTTTAAATGTAGTGTTGTTCAATAAATTTTGAAAAAAAGGACTTCACTTGCCTCGCTTCAAGAGAAAAATTGGTAATAGCAGAAAAATAATCTAGAAATAATTGTTGAAGATTGTGTTTGGGATTTTCTTCAGTTGGAAGATTTTCTTTTGGGAACTTCACACAAGAACACTCAAATACGTATTTTCATTTCATTAATTTCATTTCGTACATGTGTGAACGAGAGAGTATTTTCTGTAAAGTTGAATACTAGTGTTTTGGTAGCCTCTTTCGTAACTTGTGGAGTAGTTTGGAGTGTTATTCGAATGCAATTTCAGCATGTGAATAAAACTAAAAACTTACACCCCAAACATCACCAAAATGGCGATAAACCAAATTAATTTTTTACTGGAAGAATTGTATTATTCTCCGGTAGTTTATTTATGCTCATATAAAAACCCTCTAATAGTTTTTTTGCTACATAAACACCTATGAAATATGACCCAAGTTTTTATACACAAGGTTTGATTTAATTGTATATAGTATATATATTTTCCGTGACCAGGAAAACTCTTCATTTTAGTTAAAGCAGTTCAGCATATTTTGGACATGTTTATGCTTAAAATTGTTTAAAAATGACAATATACGTATATAGATCCTATGAGACGCTTTGTGAATCTTTTGTTTCATTTTTGAAATGACGTAACTTGGCATGTTATTGGAATTAAATTTCGGCATGTCACTTGTAGAATTAGCCTTTTTTCTTTTCAAGTTTTCTGTTTATTTGAATGAAAACATTCTCAAATGATGATAAATTATATTTGCACTGAATAATCACCTAATAGAAATTATGCAAAGCATTTATGTGGAACCACAATCAGAAGGAAAATTAAGTTTAGGTACCGATGCAAATGTTCAATTTTCTAACAATTAACAATCTTGGTGGTTTATCTTCGAGTCGAAACTGCCTAACCACTGATGCAAAACCTTTTCCTATTTGGCATTTCATTCTCCTTGGAGTAACAGGGCTGTTTTGTATCGACGATATATCTCATCATTAAAACTTATTACGTTGATGGACGAAATATCTCGTCGAAACAATTTGGAGAAGTAAATAATAAGCTATTAATTAGATACACACATGAAATCTTTTTCAAATTGGAAGTAAAATTTTTCAAAACTTCAAAATATAACTAATAAAGATTGGAGCATGTGTTAAAATTGTCAATAACTAGTTCGATGGAACGAAACATCCACCATCATCAAAAAAAGTTAAACAAAATGAGCTATTTCTTTTAATTAAGCAATTCCACGCCACGTGCAAAGGCTGAAAATCACTAATATTATTCACTGGTGTGTTAGAACATATAACGTAGATAATGTGCATAGGTAACGAGATAACGTACATTAGATAAATTAGATAACGTACATAGATAGCACAGATAATGTACATAGATAGCACAGATAACGTACAGATAGCACAGATAATTTACATAGATAGCACAGATAAAGTATATTAGGTAACTTAGATAAAGTTCATAGTTAACACATTAGAAAACGTAGGTAACGTACATTAGGTGGGGTGGGGTATTTCAATTAACGTCACACTGGAGCAACACAACGGGCTATTGGTGACGGTCCGGGATCAATCCCAAAGGGAAAGATCCGAGGACAACACCACGTAATTTTGAACCACGGTCAGATGACGAGGCAACACCTGAGCTGCGTACATTAGGAAACGTAGATAACGTACATTAGGAAATGTAGATAAGTTCATAGATAACGTAGATAGGTAACTTAAATAACGTAGATTAAGAACTTAGACAACGTACATAGCAAACATAAAAATGTTAAAGTTATTAACATTATAATGAATGGTATCAGTCCTTCCACATCTTTGTACGCGTCCTCGAAGGGCTAAATTAAAAATGCAGATGTGACCATACTATTCTAGGATAACAATATTTAAACTCGCGTTTCCCTTTCTTCAATTCTATCCGGAGGATGGTGGATATTTCAGCCGAAATAGCTATTGACAATTTTATCACATATTTAATCTTTATTAGTCGCATTTTATTATTCTGAAGGCTTTAAAATTTTGACGAACTATTGCTACTGAAAACATCCATTTTAAACTTCAAAATTCAAACTTTCTTACATCTTTGCCATATAAAACCAAAGACGGCGAGCGTCCTGGAGGCATTTGAAGCAGTAACTTTCAGCTGCTTGATTCTTAATGTGCGCACAGGTAGAGCATGAAACCGACTTCTGATGTTTGGAAATTCTGGTTCTGACAGCGAATTCTAGAAGATGAATGGCGAGGGCAATTTGATGAATATAAGATGAGGAGCGGTCGGAATCGAAGGTTTTCCTAACGAGAATGGAAGTCCGAACCTGCTGAGTATTACGTTAGGAATGAATTGAGCTATTTTCGACTGTTAATAATCAGAATAGTTTAAATTAAACCAAAGGAAGAATATTCATTAAAAAGACACGAGACGTTTCTTCATACTTGGGATGAAGCATAGTTTGAACGCGTTCTATTTTTATACTTCTAATTTAAATTCAGTACTTTTAACCCTCCTGGTGATTGTCTTGACGAGGTATCTCGTCATTAGCAAAACTGACCAGATCTTGTTCGAATCATCGAAAAATTGACAAAATCCCGTTGACAATATATCTTTGATGGGCGGAATACAAGTCAAAAAATGACATTTTTAGGAGAACAAAAACCCATTTAATATTCCATATTGTGAATGAATTAAATTTATAAAATCAGTTCTGCACCTTATGTCTGACAACTTTAAAGGGGAAATTAGGAGAAATTTTGGATGTGGCCCTGTGACAAAATTAAGTTACTTGTACTGGAAAATTGTGCACATCACAACTGACTTGTACTGTTTTTCGCGCCCATCAAGGATATATCGTCATTAGCAAAATTGGCCACATCGTTATTGACGAATCGGCCACATCTTTACCTTATCGAAACTACGTGGTGGGTTAAACTTAGTGACAGAGGCTTATACGCGTTGTGAAGAGTTGGTTTAATTTTTATTAATTCGTTGGGGCAAAATTATGTACGCATTATTAAAATTCTCAATAACGTTAAGGTATCTTGTGCAACGCTTTATGTTCGTCGAGCATTCGAGCTGCGGTCAGGGCTTCTAGATCCTAGATCGAAAAGTTCCTGGTTCAAATTCGGGGTAAGACATGGATGTTTGTTCATCTGGAGTGAATGTGGGACCTATCTATACATGCGTTGTGTGCCTTTAATGTATAGTGCGTATATGAAGTGTAACGTAAACCCCTCCCCCAGTGGTGCTCAACGGTAACGTCAGGGGTTCACAATTTCACCCTTGTGGGGAAACGATAATTCAAAAGCATTTCTAACGTTCAAATTGGCCGGGCATTTGCAAAAACTTTATGTTCAATAAAAGTTTAGTTAACCCGGTTGGAAGAGTAGAGGATTAGCAACAGGTGGGTTGCAAGTTCAAGACTTCATCCAATCCAAGTCCATCGTGCACGTGGGGGCTGATGCACTTTAAATCTGTCATGCCCTCAAATGTCCTCACGCTCCTGTGGTGTTGAAGTTTGGTGAGTAGGGCTCCAGATCATGTGTTGATCTCGTCTTGTGACCTAGGTTCGAAATTCCGAGGTGCTCTCGGATCATTCCCTTCCGGATTGATTTCGGATCATCACCAATAGCCCGTTGTGTTGCCCAGTTCGACGTTAATTCAACTACCTACCTTAACCTCGGTTCAACGGGCTCAAGATTCGAATCCCAGTCAATTGAGTGCATTTTGTGTAAATAACTAAAGGGTTTCGGGCAGCATAATAAATCACTTTTAAAATTTTTCAGGAGAGTAATATTAACGTTTTAAATAATTCCAAAATTATGATTCATTGGTTCATCTGCTTTTAAAAAGGTCATGTTATCTTAAACTTTCCTGTATTAAGCAATCGGAATTTTTTCATAATCTTGAATATTTCGTTTTTAATGTTTTCATTAAGGTACTGTTTCTATTTCTGTGACATATCACTACATCACAGGGAGGCAGCCCTAAGATTAATCCAAATCGGAACACGAATATTTTAATTCGTCTTAATTAATTCAAATTCACAAGCTTTCCCGAAACGCCATAACGTTTTACTTTCGCCAACCACACGAATTTAATCATCCTTACTGAATTTCACGATATTAGGGTCGACTGAAACTGACATCTCTCTGAGAAGAAAGTTGGAATTAAGAAATAGCATCCTAAATTGATCCTTGAATAATTTATTTTTAATTCTTTCAGTACGGATATATTTTTGTGACATATCATTACATTGCCCGGAATCAGTTTCAGCCTTTTTGAAGATGGTTGATCCGGAAGCAGCGTCTTCATAGCAGATGAATTCGGTTCAAAAGACATTAAAAAATACCAAGAACAACAAACCTCCTGTTATTAAAGCAGGATAAATAGCCGTATATGAAGCACAAAAAGAAGTCCCTGAAAGTAAGCCCCTTAAAATAAGTATTTACATTTATTCGCAGGCAGCAATTCTAGCAATTAAAATATGCTTCGCCAGTTTTAATCCTCCTTTGAAAAAAATAGCCCTTCTAATATTCAGTTTCAATAAAAATTCTAAAATAAATTTTCAGTGGACCCCATCACATGTTGTCAAAAGCTGGAACAAATAAACCTGGCACAAGAGAAAGTACCGTCCTGCTCTCAGAGAACGATCACCTGTGTCCCTACCTCAAAAGAAATTACGCAAAAACATTTTAATTCTTCTAAATTAATTCAAATTCACAATCTTTTCCGAAACGCCATGAAGTTTTACATTCACCAACCACACCACTTTAATCGAAACTGAACTTCACATTCAGTTGGGGTGAAGTTGTGACATTCCCTTTTCGGAGTACGAACTCGAAATTAAGAAATATCACCCGAAATCCACCTCAGTTTCACTCACCATCTGACACTCTTGCGTTCCCCAGATATGCAACTCCCTGGCAAGCCTACTTTATTGCGAAAGCGGAGTCGTATTTGCGATCGGTACGTTGGTTTTCTCCTCGAAACTTAGCACTAGAGCGCGCTCTCATCGTTCCCTCTCCTGTAAAATGACGGGCTGAAGGCACTCGGAACATTTGTGGTAAAGATTTACGGAGAAATGGTTGGTTCCGGGGAGCCAACGGAAACTTTCTCCGCCAATGAGATTCAGCCGGAATGCGGGTGGAGCACCATGGCGGTTCCTGTGTCATTTAACAGGTAGTTCGAACTTCTACATTTTTGCTTGTGCTTTAAAGTTTCCGTACTTATCATGATGGTAGTAGTTTTCCATGTAAACGAATCTTCAGTTGGTGTGTCAAGAAAAAGGTGTCCCTTAAATGCATGAAAGGGGATATTTATAGTAACAAGCGAGTTTTGTGTTGCATGAAAGGGGATATTTATAGTAACAAGCGAGTTTTGTGTTGCATTTGCAGATAAGGACAGTAAAGTTTCTAGATATTTTGTTTACAAAATATTGAATCTATGTTAGTCAAAGCATAGCCAGTCAAAAAATTAAATGCACACATTCGTTTAGTGGACCGCCATTGCTAGCTAGTGGGTAAACACACTGTGCTAAGAAGTTGAGAGTTGTAGTCGACGCAGGTTCGATTAATGTACCCCCTTAGAGTATTTCTTTCTTCTGTGTCTGAAAAAATTTCTTTGTAGTATATATTCATTACTTGTAATTGACTGTCTTGTGTTTGGCACAGCTTCAACAAATATGATTCTTACACCTTAAAAACCAATCAGCCAAGTTTTAGAAAGCATTTTCCCACTATTTGTTGCCAGACTGCTTTTCGGAGTTTATCAGATTTTTACAGATACATCAGTGTATTCGATCGTATAAGTTATTCTTGTTTGAATAGGGATCCAACACAGGATCTTTTATGCCATAATTGTTTGGTATTTTAACTTCAGAGTATGCTTCCGATAGTTTATTTCTGAATCAGTGTATCATGTTTACTTCTGATTTTTCTTCAAAACACTTTATAAAAGAACATTGCCTTGAAATTTATCGGAAAATTATTAGATCCTCAGTGTATTCGATTGTGCAAATTATACTTGTTTGAGCAGACTATAAAAGTGATTTTTGGAAGAATCTTGCTTAGTTTTTTATGTTTTAGTTCTAAGTATATCTCAGATAACGTATTTGGTACGGCGCGCATATATATGTTTTTGTTGTTTTAATAAATATGTTAAAATAAAAAGAAATTGAAAAACATTAGATGCATTATGCACTGTCATCGAATAATTTGCAACATACTAGGTGAATAATTCCTTTTGTAGAAAAGTGATCTGTAATTGTGGCAAATATTCCAATTAAAAGTTTTTGTATGGTAGTCTACACGATATAAATGTACAATTAATATTTAACCCTCCAAATGGTTTCGATGAGATATCTCGTCGATCAAGATCTGGCCAATTTTGCTAACGACAAGGTATCTCGTCATCAAGATATAGCCAATTTTTCGATGATGAGTTCAAGATCTGGTCAGTTTTCTTCTAATGGCAAGATAGCTCGTTCATCGTGATCTGGTCAGTTTTGCTAATGACAAGATACCTCCTCATCAAGATACTACCGATTTTTAGATGAGATCAGATCTGGTCAGTTTCTTCTAATGAAAAGATAGCTCGTTCATCGTGATCTGGTCGGTTTTGCTAATGACGAGATACCTCGTCGACACAATTACCAGGTGTGCTAAAAAGCAATGATGTTTAAAATTTAGTCATGCTAATGATCTCGTTTAATTATAAAGTTAATAAGATTAAAATTTGCGGATTTCAATGATTCCTGTGGCTCAACTTTTGAATTAGTTCAGTTTGAGCAACAGTTAACATTGCTTTAAAATTGGATTGTATTAATACCATTGGTCAAGTTTATAAACCATCTAGTTACGATTTGCTTCAGTTGTTCTCATTCCGGAGCCCTTTCCTATAAAGTGCTATTCCCTGTAATGCTTCAATAACGAATGTTTGAACGCCGCAAATACATTATTCGCAATAGCTGAAAGCAGCCCACCGTCTCTTACACTCAATTGACGTAAATTACGAGCTTTCGTGTCACTTTGTAAGTACGGTAATAACATTTCATGCCTCCATTTATCACTTCTTCTTTTTATACGTTATTGACACCACCCATATGTAAACACATCGAGAAACTTCAAGACCCGCGCATAGCATCTGAGCTAAAGTTTGTTAATCTCATATCTATTTATTGACAGCAGTGAAGTTACTGATATATTATAGCTTATTTAAATTCTTTTGTTATAAGCATCGATAAGCACATTACCTCCCACCAGTTAGGATAGAATCTGATAAAAATGTGAAAATAAATTTCACATTCTTACTTGTGTTAATTCCATTGACATTCTGATGAAATAGACAACATGTGGGCAGTGTCTCTGTCGTAATATCACAGATGGTTCAGTTCCGAGGGCTTAGCCGATTGGCTATCGAAGCGCAGACTAGTGTTTTTGAGCATGCTTGTATAATTACTTTAACCACTCAACAATTTGCCCCACATTAGGATTCATGCTTTTGCCCACAACCACGTGACAGATCTTCAAACCGAGCGATCGACAGAAATAACAAGAAACTCCGCGCTAAATCGTAGCAACCCCGAAGCCAGTGCCCGATCAAGATGAAGTTTACATATGTGATCTATATAAAGAGATAAAAGTTATCGTGATATCAAATCTATAGTACCCTTTATTATTGTGGAATTACACAGGGTAGGTCATAAAGTAGTAGTAGAGGCCTCCCTAGTGGTGGTACACGACGGTATACGGCATCGCATGGAGTCCAGATGCTATCCTGTGACAAATTGCGTCAACCATTCTGCAGTTTCTGCTCCAGATGCCTTATATTCCGGGAATTGTACCGCTGATTGCCTAGCATATCCAGACATGCTCAGTAGAAGGCAGATCAGGGGATTTCCTTGGCCAAAGAGGAGTTTCTAACCCACGGAGGCACTCCTGGTATAGATGATCTGTGTGTGATACGGTTATCGTGCTGGCAAATAGCCTCTTTGACATGAAAGAGAAAACAGGTTTAGGATCTGCTGGACGTATTGCTGTACCGTCAAACTATTTTGTACCATTATCATCGTGGCTTCCTACACTATTACGCTAGGATTTACAGTGTTGTGCCCCTCGATCGTATATTGAGAATGGAAGAGTCTCTTACATACGGAATGCAGTGATCATCTGGACGAAGGCAAAAGCAGAGTATGCTGTCATTCCGTACCTGTCCAGGAATCTTCGTCGCGGTAGACACAGCCGACAATGTTTGGTAGCCATTTTCAGTGATATACTTTAATTAGTTTAATACTTTCATCGCGTAAACATTTTCGTAAACGAAAAAAATTCTATATAATGAGGCTAGTAACTAAATCAGTGTTTTACAAAGATATGAGCTTGATAAAGTACGTTCATGTATGCCGAAATTTTTGCATTGATTTAGTCTGACAACTATTCATGTGGTTTAAACGCGATATGTCGTCCATCAAGATCTGACCAATTTTGCTAATGATGAGATTCCTCATTTTTAAGATATTGCCGATCACGATCCGGTCAGTTTTCTTCTAATGACGAGATATCTCGTCCATAAAAACTGGTATTTTTGCTAATGATC
Source organism: Meta bourneti (assembly GCA_933210815.1). NCBI lineage: Eukaryota > Metazoa > Arthropoda > Arachnida > Araneae > Tetragnathidae > Meta > Meta bourneti. The sequence goes on along the minus strand of OW119923.1, from coordinate 84,136,720 downwards.
ATATATTTCATCGAGACAACCACCAGCAGAGTTAAAAGTTAGAAAGCTAGTTCATTTTGCATTCCACTGGAAATGATTAGCGTCCAAATATGTGACGACAAGAAAAGTCAGTGCAAACATAATCACATTTCTTTATCCAATGAAAATCCGTATTACCTTACTATAAAACACATTAATACGCAAATTACATTGGGGGACATTATTTGCGAGCTCGTATAACGTCAGTAATATTAATATATAGTCATTTGGTTACTTTAGACGCCAATTACGAGTGCATTTACATACATGCATTTCGGCCAGTCTAGGTTTCCCGATATCAGATTTTCTCTAATTAATTATAACTAGATTAGAATTTCCTCATATTAATAGAACATATGACACTATAAATAAGCAACACACAGGATTCAGCTACTTCCCAAGATTAGATTTATAGATTTGATGTATTAATATCAAGGTGGCAGTCATCCTATGATCTTTCTAAGAGTAATCTGAATTACTTTCACCCGGTTAAGTTTGCAGTTTATATATACACTCGCGATCATAACATAAGGTATTCACCAATACACGTTTGTCATTGTATTGAAACAGAAGTGAATAATAATTCTATCTTACCCTTAGAAGATGGAAGTTTCCTCGAAGTTAGTGATAAGGGAATTTCTTTAATCCCGTCTTAAGTCAGTTCTGGTAGTTGGGGTTTGAAGAACTCATTAGTGTTTGAATTCGAAAGATTTGTTACTGCCATTTGATCTCAAAAAACGATTGTAACCCTCCAAGCAGTTTCAACAATATATCTTCTCTATCAAGATCAGACCAATTTTGCTAATGACGAGATATATCAAGATATTCCAGATATTTTATGATGACGAGATCAAGATCTGGTCAACTTCTTTTTCACTGACGAGATACCTCGTCCATCAAGAACTGTTCAGTTTTTGTAATGTCGAGATGTTGAGACAACCACCAGGAGGGTTAGTCAATAGATGTGGCACAAAGAAAATCATATCGATAACATTATGAGTAACAGGATCATAGGGAGTATATAGAGGATGGTCATACTCAGATGCAAGTCTTCCAGAAAAACTCAATATTCCACGAAACGTCATAAGTTGGCTAGCGTAACCTCAAAGTGGAGAAGTCCTTGTTTGGAGTGTTATCTAAGGATTACGTACATTACGGTTGATTTACGGAATCGTCATAAGACGGTACCAAACTGGACAATATGGTGAATGTCCCTAAAAATCACAATGCATGTCGAGGCCGGAATTTGGTCATAAGTACACGATGCCACCAAGTCAGCACTGCAAAAGCTCTGGTTAGAGATCTGTCGACCACCTTGGGACCGCATCAAGACAACCTATTTATCGACGTCTACATGAAATCAGCTTCTATGCAAGTCGGTCTGCCGTAGGCATTCCCTTAACTCTCCTGGTGGTTGTCTTGGCGAGGTATTTCGTCATTAGTCAAACTGACCAGATCTTGATGGACGGGGTATTTCGTCATTAGAAGATCTTGAGCTCGTCATCATTAAAAAATCGGCAGTATCCTGATGACGAGACATCTCGTCATCAGGATACTGCCGATTGAAATCATTTAGAGGGTTGACAGTACCGTCGATGCAGACCCGTAGAACATGGTGCATTGAACACCTTGCACCCCACAACAATGGGGCGATGTATTGTTTACTGACGAGTCCCGTTACAGTGTAGAAAGTTATTCTCGACACGTGTACATTTGACGAGTCAAAGAGACGCATTACAACCCTGCCCACATCGTCGAAAAGTGGTCGTTATTGAGGTGGAGAAGTCCTTGTTTGTAGTGGTATCCTCAAGGGTTGCGTACACCTCTGCTTGTGTTCTGCAACCGCATAGTAACGATCGAGATTTATGGGGATGCCATCCTTCATCAGTATGCAAGGCTTGTTTTGGGGTACATTTGGATCTGGGTTCCACCAAGTGGATGATAATACACGTCTTCATAGAGTTAGATTGATTTAGGAACACCGGGAATCCGAGGATATTACGCGACTGGACTGACCATCCAACTCACTGTACTTAAGCCTCATCGAATTTGTATTGGATGACCTTGGTTACAGGTTTGCAACATATATTCCTCCACCAGGGACCATCAAACCAGTAAACCTTTTTAGGATGAATACAATATGGTTTGATTTATTTTGTCTTTACATCTTATATTTATCTTGTTGGTCTACGTTTGGCACAGTTGGGAAGATGGGAATTCTTACCCCAAGATCTGATGGACACCCTTATCAACAGTACGCCGAACCACTGCACAGTATGTATAGCCACTCAAGGTAATCATACCTTATTAAATCTTTCAACGACCATCAGAAGAGAATTCATCTGTCATAAGTAGTGTTACTTGGATACTTTGTCCTTTTTCTGTTTTTGTGAACCCAAAGTTCTGCTCTTGCTTTCTTTTGTCTTTACATCTTATATTCATCCTCTTGGTCTGCGATTTGCACATTTGGATGAAGCAAAACCTTCAGATAGCAAATCCCTTATCTTATGGACATGGGTGTGTTTAATCTGAATGGAACATCGACATTTTTATGAGGCAAAGGATGGGACCACACCTAACTCTTCATAAATATACCATATCCTTAACAATAATCTTACCTATGAAAGAACACAAAAATATGAGACTACGATACTACAATATTCTGTCATGTGAATGCAATGCAAAAAAAATTTAAATATAAAATTAACGAATCACTCGAATTTCCTATAATCCTATCCTGTGCAGCAATTTTTTGATCCCTTGTGTGATCTGATTAAACAGTTCCCTAAGGCGGGTACAGAATATTTTACTTTAGGAAGACCAAGGATGATATTTAGATACACATTTTACATTACTTATTCCATGGAGCCTTTTGAAATGATTTAATTGAACACCATTCGAAATGGTATAAAACGCGATTTTTATGGATCATTCTTTTTAAAACTTGGCTTTAAAGTAACTAACCTGCAGATGAAACACAAATTGAAAAATAAAATATGATTATGAAGCATATGGAAAATTGTTCTTTCTGTATATTAACAAAATAAAAGTGTATGTTTTTATTTTTTTAATGTTTAAGTAATGGGTATTGTGTGTGAGATGTGTCACCTCCATGTATTGTTGTTTATCATATTATGCATTTCTAAAGCGAACCTGTTTGTTTTAATTCAAGTTAATTTTTTATGCTTTAAAACTACGTCAGATACGGCTAATATGAATCTCGTCTTCTTAAATCAATTTATCAATTGCAAATAACCCTTACAACTTCTATAACCATATATCCTGTCGCCTTCATGCATCGTATACTTTTTATTCAAAATATCTAAATATCTCCCCTATTGCATTTGGCGTACGTTTACAAGACGTCTCAGTACAATAAGTTCGAGTTCAAATGCCTGTACACTTGGTTGAACGGATAAAATCGTTCACCGGAACAATTACTTTTCGAGGAAAACGTTTCACAGAACACTTCAAAAGAACATGATATGATATGTTTCCATTTCTCAAATTAAAATAATATCTTAGTGAAAGAACCGGAAGTTGGTTCTCAAATTCTGGCGTTTTGGCCTTTCCGCACCACACCGTCTGAACCAGAGAAAATAAATGGTAACCTTTTTATATGCCCAGGATCATGTGACCGAAACCAGTAGTAACGTGACCCTTAGACTATTTTCGTCTCCTGGGTGGAACTTAATATTGATCATATGATTGGTCCTCTGAACGAGATAAATCGCCCGTCCATTGCTTCAACATCTGATTGGTCGATTGATTGATCATCTGATACTAGTAGACTTGGACGATTTCACCACTGTCGAGGCCTACCAAAGAAGCAAGAAGTGGACTGTATTTAAACTAACAATTTATTCAAGCTTAACAAGATCGACAATATAGACAAGGTGGTTCCGAAAGGAACGCTTGCGATCTCCTAATCGCATCAAAAAAGGTGGTTCCCGAAAGGAACGCTTGCGATCTCCTAATCGCATCAAAAGCAGCAGTAGCCTATCTACCGCTTCTGCAAACTTTGGCTTCCTCTTTTTAACTGCTCAGTTCCGAGCCAATTGGCGCTCGCCAATCACAGGCGATGACGCCAAGGCGCGAACAACCACTTTAGTCGCCACTCTAGAAATGCGCATTCACACACCTTAGATGTTGTATCGCCAAACGATGCGATAAGATACCAAACCGGCAACCAAGTCCATTTTCCACAGATCAGTCAAGTGATTACTAGTCGAGATGTCGATTGCATATTTTGAAGCCTTTCTCAATTGCAATGCTCAGTATACTTATATTTCACGTCTATGAACCGAATCAGCTTCCCCCTAGCCATAGGCCTTATTCCATCAAGTTAAACAAGGGACACTTAAAAGGCAGTTCGTGTGTGAAGGTAAGAGGGCTGGAAACCATTGCAAAAGTTGGCTTACGTGCTCTTCAAGTTTTCTGATGATTCCCTCCATTATGTCGTGTCGGTATTCATCCGTTCTATTCTATCGTAGATGCTGTATACCATTCCTAGATTTTTCAGGAATTCCACTAACGTATTGTACACTAAGGGGATCATATCTTTAAGAAAACCGGGCAGAAACTTACATAGAAGCGTATTAGTCCAATTAAGTCGTCAAGACAATCTCACGCATGTGATCGTTTATATCGAAATTGGGTTACGTTTGGTTTTAATGTTTGACATATATGAGTTGAACTTTTTAAAATGTATGAGTTTTTTTCGATTGAATAATATTGCTTTGGGTACTAGGACTGTCATGTGAAAAACCCATTAAAGCGAGCTTTGATGGTATGAGGAAAAGCCGAAAAGTCAGAAATCGCGAACTTCAGTGGCTGGGCCAGTTCGTTCACTAAGATATATTCAATTTTGGTAAACGAAATATACATATGTGGTCGGTCAAATTCTTTTCTTAACTGAGAATACTAGTATAATATAAATGCGCTTGAAGAGATTCTGCTGTCATTTTTGACACGGAATCGATAGCTCATTTGAAAAGCTTCTGGAAAATTTCAGTTTTTCTGAGAGGTTTCAACAACTCTTGTGGTTAATATATATTTTAAATTGAACAGCAGGGTGTGACGGAAAAATTGAAATTCGCGGAGCAGTTCTAATTAGTAATTGCAGAGCACTATTTAATTCCAGAATTGTAGATATCTATCCCAAAAGCCATTGTTGTTATGACATTTTATTATCATTTGTCACTTTCGTGCGCACTATACAACTGTCACCTCAGTGAGTTATGACCTTGCACTAACTATATGCATTACATTCATACGTAGGTCCATAAATAATAATACGATGTTCCCAAATATCATTTCCTTAACTTAGCTGCTTTAGTGTCTCGTTCTTTAGTGTTTTAGTCGTCTACGGAAGAAATGAGTATAGATCCTGTCGTTTCTAAAAACTTTGGGCAGTGCCAAATATGGCCCTTGCGCCATAAACCCCAAAAGCAAGCAACCAAACATCCAAAAACTGGCCCAAAATTCACGAACTAATTTATTCTAGGCAACTACCTAACATTAACAGTAGATAACAATAGTTTCCATGAAAACTATATCTCCCATTCCGAATCCTTGAGAAACAGGTATAGGTATATTTTAATTAACGTTACACTGGAGCAACACGGGCAATTGGTGACGGTCCGGGATCAAACCCAAGGGGAAAGATCCCAGGACAACACCACGTAATTTTGAAACTCGGTCATATGACGAGGCAACACCCGAGCCGGCACCCCACTCTCCAAACTTCCACACCACACCAACGTGAGGATATTTGAGGCCACGACAGATTTAACGTGCACTAGTCCCCTTTGTACACGACCGTGTTTGGCTGGATTCGAACTCGCAACCCTTCGGTTGCTAATCCGTTACTCTTGCAACTTGGCCACCGCGACCCCCTCTGTGAAACAGAAATGTTTAAGATTTGTGAATTTATTCTTTATCTTTATTCGGTTTTCTGTTTGTACTACAAATATTTTTTGGAATTTAAAATTAAAAATATATCTATTATTTTAATTGCAGTCTTTTTATTTCAAGAGTGTTAGTTTTAATTTTTTTACATCAAACCATTCGTTGGAAATGTCACAAATATGCTGACATTTCTTCTGTACATCCTAATACCATTATGCTTGGCCAAATATGCCCCACGCATCAAAATACCCAAAACCAAAAATCCAACCTAATGCCATTACAGAGCATGTCACTTTTTACGGTGACTATTTTATCAAGGAACTGTATTTCAGATGAACCACCACTGTAAGGGTTTACTGAAATACGGGTGCTACTGTGACTTATCCTAATGAGAAAATTTGATTTTCAATGAGGAATTTAATGAGAATTTAATTAATGTAATTTTATTTTCTCTCAAAACTTTTAAAAACAAATTTCTCACTCCAAACGTCACTCGGGCAGCGGTAACCCAGTTGGAAGAGTAGCGGATTAGCAACCGGAAGGTTGCGGATACGAAACTCGATCCATCCAAAGACCGTCGTGTACGGGGGGGCTGGTGTACATTATATCTGTCGTGGTCTCAAATGTCCTCCCATTCGTGGGGTGTGAAAATATTGTCCTCGTCATCCGACCGTGGTTCAAAATTACGAAGTGTTCGCTTCGTCATCTGACCGTAGTTCAGAATTGCGAGGTGTTGTCCTCGGACTTTCCCTTCCAGCATAAATTCCGGACCGTCGCCAATAGCCCGTTGTGACGTTAATTAGCTACCTACCTTCCAAAAGTCACCTAAATAAATAGAAGACAAATGCAATTTTGCAGTATTTATAATTTATGGCAATAAGATTTCATGTATTTTACGTTTCTCATATTTTATGATTGATTGGTTGGTTTCCATGGTGATAGGTCTATATTTGGACAAGCTCCGTTAAACACAAGACAGATAACGTCCAGTAATGGACCTAACTTCACAAGGTAGGTATGTGATTAACGTCGCACTGGAGCAACACAACGGTATACTGGCGACGGTCCGGGATCAATTCCAAAGGGAGATCCTAGGGCAAGACTTCGTAATTTGGAACCACGGTCATATGACGAGGTCTACATCTGAGCTGGCACCCCACTCTCCAAACTTCCAACGTGAGAACATTTGCGTTCACGAAAAAAGCAACACGCATGACACTGATACCCCAAAGCTCTTAAAGCGTTAAATGTTTGATATTGAATGCCTGCGTTAAATCTAAGATCTCATTATGCATTCGACTTCATTAGGTAAGTAGAGAACTGAAACGTGGCCAAAGTTCCGAACTTTTGTCCTGACTGGATTCCAAATTACGACGAAATTACCTTCATGCGTTATTTATACAAGAATAATTAAATCACCTAGAGCGGCAGATCAATTGAATGATCCTCAATTACCTCTGAATTTAGTGACCAGGGATGGAAGAGAGCAACGACTACCACAGTTCTGTGGAAGTGGAAGTTTCTAAATAGTACTAAGCGGGTAGACGTCCCATCAAATGGTCTACTAGGATTTCTGTTTCGCAGTGATTTATATTTCGATTGCATTAAAATATGAGGAATTGACTGGATAAGAAACTCTGCATCCGTTCAATCTCTTGCTTTAAAGTCTTTTTCCCCTTGGGTAGTTTTATGAGAACGAACGCTTTCGTTTATTTACCATTTCATCACGGAAATTGCCTAGGAGGTCGTAATATATTCGCCTCTATTTTATGAGAGGCTCTAAAAACCACTTTCAAGAGAATCTCGTCGTTTTCCACGCGACAAAGTAAGGGCATCGGGATCTATTTCGAAAAATGCGCCGAGGGATTAAAAGTATTCTCATCTCTTTTTTAACTCTCTAGGTGGTTTCGATGCGATGATTCGTCCTTCAAGATCTGGCCAAATTTGCTATTGACGTGGGTGGTATCTTGCCATCAAGATATTGACGATTTTTTGATGATGACGATATCAAGATCTGGTCAGTTTTCTTGTAATGACGAGATACCTTGTCTATCAAGATCTTGTCAGTTTTCTTGTAATGACGAGATATCTTGTCCATCAAGATCTGGTCAATTTTCTTGTAATGACGAGATACCTTGTCTATCAAGATCTTGTCAGTTTTCTTGTAATGACGAGATACCTTGTCTATCAAGATCTTGTCAGTTTTCTTGTAATGACGAGATATCTTGTCCATCAAGATCTGGTCAATTTTCTTGTAATGACGAGATACCTTGTCTATCAAGATCTGGTCAGTTTTCTTGTAATGACGAGATACCTTATCTATCAAGATCTGGTCAGTTTTCTTGTAATGACGAGATACCTTGTCTATCAAGATCTGGTCAGTTTTCTTGTAATGACGAGATACCTTGTCTATCAAGATCTGGTCAGTTTTCTTGTAATGACGAGATACCTTATCTATCAAGATCTGGTCAGTTTTCTTGTAATGACGAGATACCTTGTCTATCAAGATCTGGTCAGTTTTCTTGTAATGACGAGATACCTTGTCTATCAAGATCTGGTCAGTTTTCTTGTAATGACGATATATCTTGTCCATCGAGATCTGGTCAGTTTTGCTAATGACGAGATACTTCGTCGAGACAACCCCCAGGAGGGTTAAATGGTGTCAAGCACACGTTATAAACAATGTACTCACGAGCTTGTAACATGCTAAATTAGCCAGGTCGGTTTGAAACTGTTGAAATTGTACACAAATCATTATTATTTTGATGTCACGACTGGCAACATGAGGTAAGAAAGCGTGACGAGCTTTTATTTTATGAACTTGTGGTATTTGTAGTGATTCCATTAGATACATCCGTTTACAGATTATAAAATTAGATGACTTAAATATTTTTTAAACAGTCCAAATAAATTTTAATTTTTTTTGAGTTGTAAGATATGGTTCTTCATTGCATTCTGCTCTGAACCTCAGCAAAAATTTCATATCTCATTGAAAGTAATTGCAATCCTTTAAATAACCTACCGTCTGTTTGAAGCTATGGTCCACCCACTCACAAAATCTAACAGAATGGTGCGTACTACTAAATCTCGCCATATCGGTTACAGATTCTTCATTTTACAGAAATTAATAAACTGAATAAATATGATGCATATTACCATTGTAAATTCGTAATACGCTATTATGCATTCTTTTGGCCATGGTAAAGCAGATGGCTTTTCTGAATTTCGGTAAAAATTTTGTTGAAATGAAAGATGTAGAGATGTATTGTTTTTTTACCAAAGGCTCCTATTTTCATATTTGGGGTGATGTCAATCATTCCTCACACGTTTTTGCTCACGCTTTTGTGTTCAATGACCGCAGCAAAATTCATGTTTTAAAATCCACGCATGTGCTTGTATGTGAAAATTTGCATTCCGTTCTGACCATTTATAAGACAAAAATATGCGTTGTAATGAGAAAAACAAAGGATGAGTGTGGTTGCAAGCAGTGTCCAGTAGCTAGTAAGTTTGTCTATATTAAAAAATTCTTCCAGTATTTCTAATGATGCATCGAATAAAAAGTGAATCCAATGTATGTATAATTTAATTACATTGAAAATTATTTAAGCGAAGACTCTCTTAATTGCTCTTAGAATTATACTGTTTCGCAATGGCATAGGTTGATATCTTATTTTATTGCATATTTAAATACAATTTAGTAATGCATTACTTAATAAGAATGCAGTAACGTGTATTTGGAATTTATATAATTTTGATGTTCCCTTAAATCAGAGATACTTTTAGGTCTGAAAAGCAGAATTTGTTGTTTGCTTCTACGACAGTTGAAAGATTAAATAAGTTTTCGACATAAAAAATCATAAATTTCGTTTTTATATTGTTTTCTAGTACATGTGTTAAAACAATTTTTGATTGTATTGATGCTTCTTAAATTATAGCCTTATTTGAATAATTGTATAGCTCAAATTCATAAAATCTCATTCATTTCGGATTACCTCAACTATAGATTAAAACAGTTTACTGTATAATTATATTTCCCCCCGCTTTTTCTTTTATTTTTCGTATAGCAAGTATTTGAATAATCTTGTAAGACTATAATTAATTAATACAAATATTTTTGCAAAACCACATTGTTATGAATTCAACAGTGGAAGTCTTTAATTAAGTTTATTAAAACTACATAAAAATTGTGTCATTAAAATGTTGTATATAACATTCTTTAAAAACTGCCCTGAACGTTTTCCGATACCTTAAGTGGCACTTATAATCGAAAAGCACATAGCTTTTGAATTTTTCATGTTTTAGCTCATTATTTCAATGCTTACGGTTATGGGCAATCAACGCCAGAGAAATAAACCGCACGTGTGGAGATACAAGCTAAAACCCCGTCCTCTTTGGTTATTTTATGCACTCATAAATTAGGGAATTGAACCTGTCAGTCATTGTTTTCACCATTAAAGAAACACGTATGTCGATAATTGCCCTCATTTTGTCACCTAGCAACAAAACCACCGATGGAAAATGCATCCGATTTTCATGAGCATAAATAACAGCGTAATCACGCAAACATTTTATTTGGCGGGAACAGAATTAAAATGGCATCCGTTTAGAAAATAATATCGTCTGCCATTGTTTGCCATTTTATTCTAAACAATAATTTTCGTTTCGAAAGTTGTTTCAAAAGCAGAAAAATTATTCTCTTATTTTGGGTAGCATGCGTTGCCGTTTAAACTGGAAAAAAATGAAAACGAAATTTAATTTCTGTGAAGTTTAGTTCATATCAACCTGATAATTTTTTACCCTTGTTACTTTTCCACTTCATTTTTCATCATTCTATTCTTGAAATTCCTCTTTTGTGTTCTGTAAAATAATGGAATTCTCGCAACATTAAAGCGTTGCATTTATCAAGTCCCCGAAATCTAGAAGCTTCTCAGTTTCTTTATTTGTTTTATATTTGAAAATCGATACTGAAAGACACTGCGATTATTTGAAAGGATTTCGACATTCTAAAGCTATTCACCGTTATCTCAATTCTTTCAAGGGACATTCGATAATATTTATCAAGATTGCTTTAATGGGTGAACTTTCTTGAGGAAAATTCTACGTTTTGAAGTTCTCCAATATTCAATATTCTCAAAACAAAATACGAAAATACACAAAAGAGCTTTATTACAACGAAAAGTATACATCTGCAATATAATACTGTGCACAATCATTTTGAAGTAGGGACTACGAAATTCTATTAGAAAATGAATCGTATATTTCAAGTAAAATGCATCACATTTCTTTTGTATTATGCCATTGCTTACTATTCTGAAATAAATACTTCTATTGATTTTTAGAACTTTCATTTTATGAATATGATAAATATTAATGTTGAAATAAGTACATCTGTCTCTAATTTATATTATAACTAAAAGGCTTTAATTTGATTTCACTAGTAATACTTTTGTATTCACACTGCTTATGTTAACTTCTAAGTTATATTACCTTAAGAATTTTAATTCTTCTGACAACTGCTTAAAATAAAAAAGTAAAGAAAGCAAATCAGAAACAGAAAATTTGTTTATCATATTTATATGGTGGATGTTAAAATGTTCGACTTTATTTTATTCCGTTCATTACATTCGGCATCCCAAATCATCATCATCCTGATCCAACATTCGTTGAGATTCAAATCATGCTCTCATTAGCAAACTCTGAGAACGAAAGATATGTACTTCTGATATTTTGACATTTTAGTTTGATGATAGTAAAGATAGTACAGGCGAATTCACAACACATTATCAGATCATTTGTACAAATGGTCACAACTGATGTCATTTTAAGCAATTTCTAAATGCCTTTTCACCGATGGCGCCTCCACTTGTATTGAGTACATCTAGATTCTCAATAGTTAGTACATTATTCTCAATAGTTTGGTTACTTTTTACGGTTATACTTTGCTATATTAGGCCTAATTAGACCAAGACCTACTCTCCACAATAGAAAGTAATTAAGAGAGAACGAGGTACCGGATCCTCACCAAATTCATGACTAAAAATTTTCGTAGCCAAACGACTATTTGGATTGGCCGCTGTAGTGGATGCCATGCAATAAGTGAACGCTGTAAACCTTCGTTCAGTACCATTGGCGATAATAATTATTGCCAATTCGCGATGGTACCGTGTTCTGTCTAACCAGTTATTCAAATACTGAAATAAAACAATATCAATATAAAGTAATAAGTTCAAGTTGGTTGTGGGTTTCATGGCGCAAGGGCCATATTTGGCCAAGCAAAATTAAAGTTGAATACAGAGCCTTGATTGCAGTATCATAGAAAAGTAAAAATGAATATTCTCTGCAGACATTAAAAAATAGTTGTTCATACTTATAAAATATGAAATGAATTACTTCTGTCACGTTCTTTTATGGTCTTAAAATATGACTTGAAGAAAAATTGATCTGTGAAAGGAATGTTCAGTGTAGACAAACCATACGAAAAGTGAAGATCTTACTCTGCTACTCAAATACTCTCACATGATACAGATTGGGCTACTTTAAAATACAGCTTATCACCATTTTGACGACGTTCGGCGTTTGATATGAGCAGTGTTCATAAATCAACTGATCAACAACAACCAATTCGGAATTAATTTTTCGGATTTTGTATTGGTGACGTGTCAAGATCATATTCGAAACACAAGCCAAGTGACGTCAAATTTGAAATACGTACAGAAACACTACCGCCACCTACATTTAATTTAACAGAAATATCTCTTATACACTATCTTTCATACTTGGTTACCATATACGTAACTGCTCTAATTATTTTATTAAATTACTTCCTCTATCCAAATGCCATGACACAACTCTGTTACCTAAAAAGTAGTTTATCACCATTTTGGCGACACTTGGCGTTTAATCAAATTGGTGTTGACCAATCAACTGTCAAATATCAATTCGAGACTCATGTTTTGGAATTTTTACTGACGAATCGCTGAGAACAAGTCTTGATGTCGAGTTCGGAATATTAGCGCCACCTACATTTAGTTTGACAGACAATGCCTTCGTATACATTACTTGGAATGGAATATCAAGTAAGAAAGCACAGAAACTTCTTTAAAAGATTTCCTCTGAATCGCATTCCACGGGGCATATAATTTTGAGAACTTACTTCATTTGTAGATTAAGCCATAACAAACATTTCTCAAAGAGCTGATGTTTACATTCCTCTTTTTCAAATCTCATCTTACGGACCCTCTTCTGCAGATCCTGCACAAGATAAATAGCTTGTCTTAAAAACAATATGATCCGGAGGCAGAACGTCTTAGCTCAGAAGTCTGTTTGCTCAAACTCGTCCACACTGGCTCTGCGAGGACGCGGAATACATTTGCGATTAGTCTTTATTCATATTTAATCTCCTCTCCCACAAAGCAACTCGCAGAAGTGCTGATCTGCCTTATTCTTTGGGTTGCATAAAGCATGATTAACGTCATAAAAATGAACCAGCTTGAGAGTTTGTAAATACCTGAGTCTGGGAGATTGGTGCATTCTGAGAGAAAATGGATCGACTGGTCTGGAGAAACGAGTAAAAGTTCTTGTATTTTGTTATGCATGGATAACTTTTTTGCTTTTTGACGTTTGTTAAAGGAAATATTGTTTGAGAACTTTATAAAATCAGTAAGCTTTATATTGCATTGCGATGAATTGATTCCATTTAGATTGCATTTGCGATTTTTTTCTCTGTTAATCAGCTTTTTCAGTTACGCAGTTATCTCTTGTTGAGACACAGTATTACAAAATTTAAGACCCTTAGTAATTTTTAGGCCGAATTTATTTGACATCACTTTTTATGGAATTCTTTACTCGTATACAAACGTAAAAATATTTATTCAAATATAGTAAGTTATTTTGATGAATCTTATTAAATTCTTTGAAAAAAAGGGAGATTTGTTTTATGTAAATAAAGTTATGATTTTGTTGTTGCATTTTTAAATTTTTAATGAAGGTTCCAAGTTAGTGGGTACTAAAGGGATTTAAATAAAGTGAGAAAATAAAATTATTTTTATATGAGAGTCAACAACTTCCCCAATCTTAAATTGAAATAGATATTCTACCTACTGCATGTTTGTTAAAATACTTATCTCTAGAAATTATTGTTTGCAGTATGGCCTGAAACTGAAACAGCATGTCAAACATTCAATCTGTACAGAGTTACCTGAATGTATATTAAATAATAAGCTACCTTGCGAAACAGTTTATGATAATTTGTTTCTCGCTTATACAGTTAAAGCAGTCTTAGTCTAACATTTTGAAATAACTATTCTTTATTTCATGGTATTATCTTACTTTATTTTATGCTTATGTAAGTTGATTTAAAATAAAAGTTATAACTGTGAGAAATACTAATATTTTTTAATATGAAAAACCTTTTTATTCAATTGTAAATACATACATAAGGTTTATCGTGAAATATGTATTAAAAAGGGACAATAAGATTTATTCAAATTAAACGGAAATTCAAACTATTTAGGACAGTTACTACTTAGAATTTAAAACAAAACAAGCACTTTTCTTAATTTTGCATAATACCTAAAGATCAACGGGCTTTGAGTCGTCTTACAACACAAAAGATAAATTATACAATGCTGTGTAAACAAATAGCTTCTGTATAAGTCCCAAACAAAGCCTTCGCTGCTGATGGCAAACTTTGCTCAATTTCTTAGTCAACATTCGTCGTTAAAAAATGCACACCTTCTGGCATCTTTACACAAATCAATTCCGTCTACTGATCTTGTGAAGAGATAATGAACATCTCCATAATTAAAACGATCTTGTTGAAGAATAGATTTAAACCTAATGTCTGCAGAAGGCTTTGTTACGCTTAAACCTTTTGAAAATGAAAGGCAAATTTGAGCTTTGTCTGCAATAGTGAGTAACAAAGTAAGTGTTAATGGAAAACACTAAATAAAACGTCATCTCAGTATTGAGCGTCATTTTCTTCAGGATTAGATCAATAGACGGTTTTGAAATTACATTCTTTCGGGTTGGTAGATTGTTTAGTTTTTACTGCCAGACACAAGACATACAATATCAAGTAATGTATGTACATACACGCAAATAAAGTTTTACTGACACAGGAAGAGGGAAATGCACCTAGGGCGGAAGAACCTGATAGGAATCGAACACACGTCTCCTATAACTCGTTCTTTTGAAACTTTTGTAGGTTTTCATATTAATCCTCGTATTTTAACGTCAGCTGACATTGGTTCAAAATTACGTGGTGTTGTCCTCGATCTTTCCCTTTGGGATTCACACCGGACCGTCACCAATATCCCGTTGTGTTGCTCCAGTGTGACGTTTATTAAAATATCTACCTACCTAGTATTTAAAATGCAATTAAAATTTCAGATATTGTCTTTTTTGCGTAAGTGAGTATTTTTGGCGTTTTAAAAAGATTTGAGCATGTTTATCATTTTATTACAGGCTAATTATAACTGTGAAGAGGAGTAATGATATTTAACCATCTGAGAGTAATGCACGCGTTATTCCACTATGTAACCTGCAATTTTCATTGGATGACTTTTAACCAGTTTTGGATTTCTACACAAATTCAATCTTTTCAATCAATAGTTGTGACTATTCAGTCATGCGTGTAGTTGGGTTAAAGCATTATTATATTACTCGGAAATTTCATGACACTCGGAGAGTAAAAGGATAGATATTTGTCTAAATTTTCACAGAT
Organism: Meta bourneti; assembly: GCA_933210815.1. Taxonomy (NCBI): domain Eukaryota; kingdom Metazoa; phylum Arthropoda; class Arachnida; order Araneae; family Tetragnathidae; genus Meta; species Meta bourneti. Next base: position 84,121,068 of record OW119923.1, on the reverse strand, counting down.
CATACCGCTTTGGATTCGCCACTGAGGGTGCAAAATTATTCCCACAAGAGAAGGTTTGAAGTATTTGCTTCCTGGGATGAAATTTAACGACTATGCAAAGCAGTTTTTAGTGTACATTCGCAAAGGATCCTCTGTCAATAAACCGGTTTATATTGACATTACGATTTACACGAGGAGTGTTGTTTGAACAACGTTAAAATACCAGGACGCCCCTAGACTTCTGAAAAGTACAATAAGCCAAACACGGGCATCTGTCCGGCAAAATCCAAAGAATAAGCCAAGAAATCAAATCATGAGCAACCATCCAGCAATTTCGCGTGTGATATACAAGATATTAAGCAAAATAAATTGGCGTCACAGCAACATTTGAATCGGAGAGTACAGAAGGTTTTCCGGGCTTTATCTTTGCTGAAGCAAACCTCATCCGGAAATTTGGGATAATTTAAAATGGAGTTCAATGATAATGGCTCCATCCGTTCAGCAAAACTCAAAGTATTCTACGAGAAAGGCAAGTCGGGAGCAACCATTATCTAAATGTAACAATTTAACGTATGCTGTGCAAGCCATTAGGCAAAACAAATTGCACTCACTACAGCATTTGTAGCTAAGTGACAAAGTCCATCAGACTGACTTTTGATGAAAATCTGAAGAAAAGAAAGATATTTTTGAGGATATCTTGGACGACTGCGAAGCACACTATAAAGAAGTCCGGATTAGGTCTTCGGAGTGTACACAAATCGAGAGGATTCCTGGGTCTTTATCTTTACTCAAGCAAACCACATCCTGAAATTAGGAATGGTGATTTAAAATGGTTCCCTGATGATGACTTTCCAATTTACGCAGGAAATTGCGCTGCACACTGTTACAGTGAAATCCATATATCAAAAGTTCTTGCGTCATTTTACACTATCTTGGGATCATGTGAAGGGCCCTAGTCAGTTCCAAAACTGATTGATGTTCCAATGGTGATCATGATTACGTTCCACAGTTATTTCCTGTTATGTAGAAAATGCTAAAAACTGGCACATGATTTTTTTTAACTGCCCTGTTTGAGAGATTTTCATTATAAAACTTACAAAATAAGAGCTAAGAGGAAATTTTACTTCCTATTATCATAATGCTCTCGTATGATATATATCGAGGGTTATCTTAAAGCAGTGTATTGCCGATTTGATGACGTCTGGCACAAAATCTAATTATCGTTGACTTATCAACTATCATCTATCAATTACAAATTCATACTTTGGAATTTTTATTGCAGACGTTCTGAAATCGTATTTTCGAAAAACAATCCAAATGATGTTGCGTTCGTAATACATATAGGAAGAACGTTCCCACCGCAAAAACACTATTACCACCTATATTTAGCTTGACAGGAAAAGCCTCATAAATTATTGAATTTATGCATTATATGGTACTAGCAGAATTACCCGGAGCTGCTCGGGTTGAATTGGTTAAATGTTGATTGAAAAGTTATCAGAATAATCACTTCTATTTCATAGAGAAATGGAAGCATCATTTAAGTTTACGGAAAATAATTATTTTTTAACATCGTTTTTACTTTTTCACAACTTCTACAATTTATTTTGGACGCAAATATGTATACATGATGTATCCATCCATATAATCCATTTCATATTCATTCATAAAATCCATTTCATATTCATCGCCATTTGTAAGAAAAACTATAAAGGTTTCTCCTAGGTGGATACTACAGAAGTCAATTTTGAGTTTTGGAGTGATTATGAATATCCCCGTACATTCATTTTCAGTAAAAATGGCGAATTTTCGACGTAGTCTTGCACTTAGTTTTCTTATGAATATGTTTCACTTGTGGCATTCTTTCACCTGGTATGCGATTTTTCGAATTTCATCATTAATATGAGAAGATGGTAAATTAAATTGTTACGACATTCGTGATTAATTTATTTTGAACAAACACATCTTTTTCTTGAAAATTCCATTCAGCGGCACGTGGAATAACGGTAGGTAGATAGGTAGGTATTTAATTAACATCGCACTGGAACAACACAACGGGCTATTGGCGACGGTCCGGAATCATCCCCCGAAGCGAAAGATCCGAGGACACCACAACCTGGAATAGCACAACCTGTGTTAAAAATAAATGTCATTGGTGTAGACAAAGCAAACCAAATCGATTACAATTTTTCAAAAAACAGAGGGTCGATTTTACAGCGGTTTTTTTAAGAAAATCACTGCTTTCAACGAATGTTTCACATGTATCTAAGTTGCGTAAGAACAGCTTCAATTTATAGAGTAAGCAACCTCGACCTTCCGTTACTTCAGACAAAAATTTTGAGGAATTTTGAAAATTTCAATTTTTCAGAATTCCTCACTCATGTTATTCCAAGATCAGCAAAGTCTTATTTAAAATCCTCTTTACTCCTACAGACATTCAGTTTTAAATTGAATCCTTATAGTACTTTTTTAAATTCAGAGACTCAGTTTCTAAATAGAAACCACGTACCTATTTAGAATGATAGATGTAGTTACTTGACTATGGAGTACAGCTTTCAATAACACTCATGAAACATTAAAAACAAATGTAAATTTAATTGATTTTAATCGTCATGTAATAAAAATCAAAATCAATTTTGAATTTAATTTGAACTACAATGTATGACCACTAGTTTTAATTTAACGTAATCCATCTTATTTTAATGTGATTTTTTTAAAACTTTACTAGTCATTTTAAAATAGGAAATTACACATCTTACTTAAAAATGTTTTTTTTTATTTTATTTATTTTTTTGAAACAGCATTATGCAAACCATTGCGTATTCAACCAAAGACAAAGAAAGTTGGTCGAAATATACATATACTACCAAGAAATTACCCATATCTTGCGATATTTTGCAAAAAATAAATAATTCATTAAAATTTAAATCCTAAATAATGTATCTGCATTAGGTAAAATACTGGAACACATAAATACAAACAAAAACGAAATGCCTGTCATTCTAAAATAAGAAGTTATGCACCTTACTTGAAAAGGTTTTGTTTTGTATATTTCATTTATTTTTATGAACAGATTCTACAAACCAATACTTATTCAATCAGATTTAAGGAAAGTTGGTCGAAATATACATATACCGCCAAGAAATTACCCCTGTCTGATATTTTGAAGGAAATAAATAACTCATTAAAATTTAATTCCTAACTATATCTGTAATATGTAAAATACTAGAGCACATAAATACAGACAGGAACAAAATTCCGATCCTTGGAAACAATGCAGAATTCTGAAAAAAGAAAGATATGCGCAAACGTGTCGAATTTTGACTTCCTGAATATATTCTGAAAAAGAACAATTCGACAAAATGCTTTTGAACAATTTCGATAAAGACAATAATGATTTATTTAAAAAAATAACACGTATTTATAATACTTAGAAATGCTTAAATATGTTCACAACATTTCTGTCTTAACTCAAATGCAGAAACACGGAATTCTAAATTTAATTTATAAAATAAAACATAAATTCTGGCTTTGCCAGATACCGAATTGCAAAATTGCGCTTTTATGATCAATGAGTTTTTGTTTTGGCTTTTCGTGTGTCATTACAAAATGTAAGTTTTGTAAAATTATTTATTTTAAATAATCCATTTTTCATCATTCAAATATTCCTAAATTATTTATATTGTGGAAAGAACTGAAAAATCAGTTCAAACATTATTAGAATTTTAAATTGTTTAAATATAACGTTTCATAAAAAATTGTTTTTCGAGCAATACTGGTAAACAATTTTATTAGAAAATTTGATTTTCGATTAATACTGGTAAAACATACTGAGTTGCGTACCACAATCGTTTTATGCTCAATATTTTTCCTATGGCAATTTAGAATTGATTTAGACCCCTCTGCACACCTAGGTTAAAGAGAATGGGGGTTAATATATAGCTTGCGTTACTCGCAGGGTTCCAAAGTATGAGTGTGCCAAATTTGATGTGGATTGGTCAAACGGTGTAGATTTGTATAGAGAGCATACAGACAGACAGATGCCAACTCTGCTTTATAAGTATAGATTTGTTTCTGTTTAATTTGTCGCCCTACGGTCTTGCTACACAAAGACTGAGATTGATTTGTCGTTGTAAAGATATATTTTGGTACACGACGGGCTAGTTGTACCGGAACCGTCAGCTTCAAATGTACCACGAACTGCGGGGCCGTCATGGCTCAGTGGGTATGCCCACTGAGTTAGCAACCTTCGAGTTGTAGGCGGCGCAAGTTCGATTCCTGTCAGGTGCATTCCTCCCTGGGTGTATTTCTCTCTTCTGTGTCCGTAAAGCTTTCATTGTGTTTGTCTATTACTTGATATTATATCTTGTGTCTGGCATAGCAGGGCCAAATATGGTCCTTGCGCCATATAACCCCCAAAACCAACCAAACGCATTCCGAACCGCTAAGAACATCCATGCCTAGATTCGAATCCATATCCTGTTGAACAGAGGGCTGGATCTCTCTCCACGCTAAACGCTAAACACATGACTTCCAGAGTGTGTTGTGTTTCAATTTAAAACTTATTTCAAAGTTCCAAATTTACTTTTTATCTCGATCGGTGTAAGAATTTTCAGTTTATTGTTTGAGCCCGAATCAATTTTTCATGTATCAATCTATCACCGGCATTTCTTTTTTATTCGACAATAAAGAATCAGAATTCCGATTCCTAGAATAATAGTGATGTTTCCTTGTCTACAGTGTTGAAAAAACTAAATCTAATCTACTCGCAACGTTTTGAATAAAATAATTTCTCCATAACACGTTCCTTTCAAAATTTTTGCATTTATTTCATACTTTAAAAAAGAAATCAACGAAATTTAATCATTGAACTTTAATCTTTCATCATTCCTCCTATAAATTAAAATAAAAATGATAAAGGTCTCTCTTAAAAATCATGTTCTAATTCCTTTAAGGCGAAGTAATAGTACTCTAATAAATGCGTGTTTGGAGATTTTATATTTCATCAAAAAGGCTTCATTCCTTCTATACGGGTAGTTAGATCAAAGAATGTAACACCACCTCCATCATTGCAGTTATCTAGAAATTTTAATAGTTTTCTGCTGAAACATTGAATGTTATTTTTTGCTTAACTTGTGTCCCTTTTCATTCCATTAACTTCAGCATATTGCGGTATAATGTTAATGCTTTTAAGCAGGCTGTAATAAAATGTTCTTACAATTTAGTGCAAATTCAACCTTCATTTTAATAACAAGATCTCGCTTTTGCATCAAAGAGATTAAAGTAGCTCAAAAAATTGCAAGTGTGTAAAGTTACCGTAATTGCTTATATAGATGCAAATGCAACGAAAAACCATTAACGCATGAGAAAATTAGATACTAGGAAGTATTATAATACTGCGTATAAAACACAACTTTGGTGTTAAGCTGCCTTTAACTATTTTAACGTCCCCAAAGAACTCAGAAATATCAGAACAGTCTTTATGTAAATTAAGTACTTATTCATAGCTTTTTTTTAACCCAGATAGTAATGAAATTTCTTTTAGAAAACTGTATTGTTTAATGAAATGTAGCAATAATTCATTATAGTTGCTTTTTGCTTTGATTGATTCCTCTGTTAAGAACATTGAAAGTACTATCATATTCCATTTATCTTCCTTGGGAAATTATGTTAATTATATTACAATTTGTTTTCGAATATGCGAATAAGCCTACTATTCTGTGGGGTGAATATGAAGAGATAGTATTTTCCGAAAATTGTATTATTTCTGTTCAGGCATAAGAAAGTTGACAAATATGGTAATGAAAGCTTCATTCTCTAATATGTCCCAGTTTTCCTTAAGGAATCAGACTTGTCGCTCTGCTGTCATTTTTTTCACCACTAGAGCTAATCAGAAGTTATATAGGAGAATGAGTGACTTATTCTACGATAAAGTATTACATTAATTTATTTCAGTAACTTCGATATGATTAATTTATTCCCATGAGTTTAGACTACCGCTTTATGCAGATAATTCCTAAGTGCTAATAACTAAGTGCTGAGATATCGCACTATAAGAATTGCTGATTACATGTATACCCCAATTTCAGATATTCGGTCTTATGCAGTATTAGACAGTATTTGATAAATGAGAAATCGATGATGAAATTCTGTGGTGACACAGAGGCTAGACTTCTTTGAATTCCTTTCTGTTTACTTTTATAACTATCTGGAATTCCCAAGAGAAATTTCAGAGCCTAAAGACTTTCGGCTCTCTTGCATACCATGTATTAATGAGTAAAACTAATGAGGTAGTAATGGAACATTGCCAACCATTATCGATGATTGTTTTTAATTCGAGAGCGGATCCGAACCTTCCCGAGGTTTATTTGAGTTTCATTTTCAAGTCGTTAATGAATGGTTTTTAATGAAAAAATTCGATAATTGATCATATTTAATGATTCAAGTATATTACAGATTATTAAAAGCTGACAATGCACAAACATCTAAGGTCGTTATCGAATCATTAACATTTCCTTTATTGGACTGGAGGAAGTTAAATTGATATGCCCCTTGGAGACATTGACAGTTATATGGCACCTTTGATCTTCGCACTTTCTTTTTTCTTTTTAGGGGCCGCGGTGGCCCGGTTGGAAGAGTAACGGACTAGCAACCGAAGGGTTGCGAGTTCGAATCCAGCCAAACACCGTCGTGTACAAAGGGGGCTGGTGCACGTTAAATCTGTCGTGGCCTCAAATGTCCTCACGTTGGCGTGGTGTGGAAGTTTGGAGAGTGGGGTGCCAGCTCAGGTGTTGCCTCGTCATCTGACCGTGGTTCAAAATTACGTGGTGTTGTCCTCGGATCTTTCCCTTTGGGATTGATCCCGGACCGTCACCAATAGCCCGTTGTGTTGCTCCAGTGTGACGTTAATTGAAATAAATAAATAAATAAATAAATTTTCTTTTTAGTGGCGTTTTGTGAAGATCTTTATTGTGAATATCTTAAATTGCGCGATGTTGTGTGGAGTAATTGCTTTGACGTGTGTGGGAAAAAGCCTTCCATTTAGCATAATTGCGTGTCTTCGACAATAAAGCATAAAAAATGTGGTGCTAAATTAATTTATTGCTTCCCGTCGCCTCAGGGAAGATATTATTGAGAACTGGACGGATTAGGCTATTCAAGAGGATTTTATTTTCACTGGGTTTCTTATTTTAAGCTCTTTTAAATTTAATTACTCTTTGTAAGAAATACTTATGATGTTATTGGTCGCTCTATGGATACTTCTATCATGCTTTGCATGAAAAGAGCTATTTATTTTGTTTCTAAAACGCCACCTCCACTCCAGTTAACTTTTAAAATTTTAACATTCTATCAGTTTTCTAAGGAATGAAAGCGCTTTTTATGTGCAAGTAGTATGCTGTTGACATACGTGGACTTCCTGTGAACATTTCTCAGTGTTGCGCTAATTATAGCGTCAACCGGCGTTCTTCTACTTGTACGCGTAACTGACATTGTTCTACCTTGTAGTGACCACTAGTATTGCTCTAATTGTAACTACTACTAGAGTTGCTGTAATTGTAGCGACCACTGGCGTTGCTCTATTTGTAGCGACCACTGGAGTTGCTCCACTTATAGAGACCACTGGCTCTACTTGTAACGACCGCTGGCGTTGCTCTACTTGTAGCGACCACTGGCGTTTCTCTACTTGTATAAACAATTGACATTGTTCTACTTTTAGTTGCCACTGGCATTGCTCTAATTGTTCAGACCACTATCGTTGCTCCAACTGTAGTGACCACTATCGTTGTTCGAACTGTAGTGACCACTGGTGCTGTTCTACTTGTAGTGACCACTGGCGTTTCTTTGCTTGTAGAGACCACTGGAGTTACTCTACTTGTAGCGACCACTGGCATTGCTTTAATTGTAGCTATCACTGGCGTTGCTCTAATTGTAACGACCACTAGAGCTGATCAACTTGTTGCGACCATTGGTGTTGCTCTAATTGTAGCGACCATTGATTTTGCTCTAATAATAGAGACCACTGGCGTTGCTATACTTGTAGCAATCACTGGGCATTGCTCTACTTAAGTGGACGAATAATTTATGAGTACGTATGAAACAAGGCTTCTAACATTTATGAAATATCAATCTTACATTCCATTACATTATCAGCATACTTAATCTAGCTGAAATTTATAAAATATTTAGGCAGAAATTTTATTTAAAATATACGAAAGTTATTTACATAAGTAATTCGCTGTTTTTTTATTGTCCTGTATGAAGAATTCTGTAAAATTATCAATTCTGTGCATGGTAAATTTTTGAAAGTATTCTTTATTATAAAGCGAGAAATTCTTCACTTCATTAAACGAAATAGATTGGGATTTTTAACCTAACGTTTTTTGCCCTACTTGTTTATTTAAAGTTCCATTTAATTTAATTACTCATCGAAAGAATTCCTTAAGTGCAGTAGAAGACAGATTACGGAATTTAAGTACAAAATAGCTTGCAAAGCATTAGTACAATGTTATCTTTTTATAAGTTATATTTTCAATGCGCATAATCTATATCTAAAATAAAAATGTATAAACATTTCTGGGAAAAATGTATCTGAAACGTATGGTGTACTTATAAATCATTCATTGAGTTTTTACTATCAATTACGAGAAACAACACTTTTTTACTCATTTTTGTGGATAATGATGACTAGTTTTTGGTATTGTTCTTTATTTTAAGGATTTTGAAAATATTAGTTGTTTATACTTGGCCTATTTGATTTTGAAGAAAATAGTTATATGGACAAAGATAATATCAAAGATAAGACTCTTTTTTTTTTTGTTGAGTTAAACATGGAATTAATTCTAGCCTTTTTAATTTAATTTAATTATGTGACAACAGTCGATTGTACTTTAAATTCTGGAAAATTTACGTACATGCGTAATGCACAAAACCTATTTAATTAAAAACCTACAGCATATTTTATTTTTTATAATGAGTAACATAACTTAATTCAGTAAAAAGTGTCGTTCGTATACATTAAAAGTAAACGTTTGCAGATAAGAATTCCATGAAAGACTAATAAATCCAAGTTCCAAAAATTTCTCAAGAAAAAAGTTCAAATAAGATTTGTTGCTAGCACATGCAACCAAAAGTACTTTACCGAAGAATTGTCTTGCAACCACTGATCAATTTGTTTGAATTGTAAAATAAAATTGACCATATATTCAAACAAAGTGGGTTATTATAGTTATTATAGAGGATTTATTACCTGAATCAACTATGCTAAGGTAATATCACTGAAAACATAATATTCCTTGTACTCATATTTCCTTAGCTATATAGCACGCAATATGCTTGTTTATTTAATGCCTTTAGGGATGCTAATCCAAGCAGAAAAGGGGCTTTTACAGAGATTTAGATGAAAACATTTGTTTAGCAATTTGGAGTAATTAATGCATGTAGTTAGGTATTTATGTATAACATAACATAGAAATAACTGAAGTTATTTGAGAATGCATATTTCTCTCTTAAGATATTTTATTCATTTTGATTAATGATTCGATAACTCTTGATCTCTCTTTTACTCTGTACCAGTCTTTTACAGATATATCAAATATGATCAATTTGATATACCAGTAAGAGTCTTTCTCTAAAGGGGTGTTTGTCTAAATTAGTGGCTCTATGTGAGACCGCATCCCGGTAAATTCTTTTTTTTTCTATAAGACGACGACCCCGTCCCAACAAATTTACTCATGGATATTTAATGTCCATGAATGAAACTACCGTAAGTATCAATTGTTGGCATAATCATAAAGAGTATTGGTACGTTTGTATATTGTGTGGCATATTGACAAGATAAAATTACATTTTAATTAGCTATCAATCACTGAATAAAGAAATCTTGTAGCGTATTGCAATTTCCATGGACCAACATCATTAAATTAATTGACGGTGATTTTTAGTAACGTACCTCATTATGATCATCAAAAATTTATATTTGGCGCTTCCCAAACACCTTTCACAGGAGATTTCTCAACACGAAAATTACAGTCCATGTCTCATATCAAAATTTAAAACTGTAGGCCTGTAACTTTTTAAGAAGTCACGTCACTTGAGTTTCAAGCACTTCAAGCAATTGTTAACTCCAAAGAAACAGTATTCAGAAAAAAGATTTGATAACCATATACAGAGTTGAGAATCAATGCCTTGATTTTAATTTTTATAATCAAGTTAATGCTGTATATTCTAAAACGTAAACAAAGAATCTCTTTGAAGAAGCAATCAGACAAATCTAAAAAAGAGCAGGTTCGAGTGTATACATAACAGAAACCTTCATAAATTTGACTTTTGTATACGTGCTGATTTTACATAGGACAAATAAACCATAGATTGGAAACAAACGGAATATTTAAATTACTAAAATGGAAAAGAGCGCATAACTTTATCCGGAATATTTAAAATTAGAAGTGTAATGTTATATCAAACTATAATAGTTTAAAAATATTTCGTAAATTTCTTATGGGTGAAAACCAGTGATATTACATATAATTGCTATGGTAGATAAAGTACTCTACCACCATTTCCATAAGCATAAGTTTTCTTAACATCCATGTAAATTTTTAATAAATTTTAGAGGCATTGAATATTAATATTATGGAATACGTAATGAAGAGCGTCGAAAATTTACTAAAATATTAATAAGAAATGCTTTTCACTATAACTAAATGTAATCTTTGTTCGTTTCGGCAGTTCTTTGTTGTAGTTAACCAATATGTAAATAAACGCATTTCTACTTTATTTACTTTGAACTGTCAATTCAAAAGCACCGACGCTTATTTCTCATTGATTAAAATTAGTTTCAGAGTTGATTACTAACAGCGTGACAGTATCTTCCAAATAACTCTTAAAATATATTATTTAAAAATATTATGTCAAATATATCAAATGGAATCTGAAAGATGTATATATGTTTCCTCCAATTGAAAAAGATAGAAGCTCAAATCGCAAGCAGTATTGAAATTTAAAGGGTAAAGTTCGACCTTACGTTAGTTACAGTAAATATAAAGTATAGATAAAAGAAAAGCGTAATGGTATAATAAAATCTCTGAGTGGAACGGAGTACACTGATTAAATATAAAATCTCATATTGCATCGATAATCTTGCAGACTTATGTAATCATAATTTGTTTCTCATACACTTATTTGCACTCATCCACTACTGAGATCCACCGTTTATTTGGTACTGTGGTCATAGAGCTTGTCTGCCACCAGATAGGTTAGGTCCCCGGTTAAAATCGGTTTGTCAGCGCATGGATTTTGGTGATTGACCCTGTAAGAAGCAATGGCGGCTTACCCATCTTTTGACCATCTTTTTTACCCATCACATTGATCCCTCACAAGTACACACCAGTTTTCTAATGCATAGTCGAAAGCAGTACAGGTCTGTGATCGGACATTCTGACCTATCCAAGAAGCATATAGCGTGGCTCCGCTGAGAAGGCAATCGACCTTGCGTCTGTTGATTTCTGAATGAGTGAGAAAGCGCGTTAGGAGTAGGCTGTTATAATCAAAAGTGTCGATGGCGATCGACGTGGATATTCCCCCTTTGCAAAATCATTATCACTGCTATCACTTTCGGCACCGAACGATGAACTTAAAACCAAAATCCGAGCAAAAGGCACCAGTTGTGGAAATGCTTTGTCCTATCTTATAAGTTCTAACCTATAGTACTATTTAAAGAATAGACTCTTCCATAACCACGTGACTCGATTCACAACTCGAGGAAGCCGGTCCATGAGAAAGATTTTCAGTGAAAACAAACAAACCAGTCTGCGAAAATTTTACTTCTGTTGTTGAAATACTCTCACGTGCCGCATATCGGGAGTACCTTAAAATGGATTTTATCGCTGTTTTGGCAACGTTTGGCGTTTAATCTAGTGTTAAGCCAATCAACTATTGTATATTAATTGGGGATTTTTTTATCGTGCACGGGCCATATTTGGCCATGCTGTGCCAGACACAAGACACACAATATCTAGTAATATACATACACAGACCAAGAATGTTTAACTGACACAGAAGAGAGAAATACACCTAGGGAGGAATGGAATCTGACAGGAATCAAATCTGTGCCACCTACATGTGAAAAGTTGCTGGCGCAGAGGGCATACCCACTGAGCCGTGACGGCGCCGATATAAATTCGGAATTTGTGTTGGCGACGTGCTGAAATTGTATTTAAAAAAAAAACAAGTCAGTGACGTCATGCTGAGAATAACTGCATAAAACACGTATTACCGCAGAAATACTACCGCCACCCATATTTACCTTGACATAAAATGTATTTCATAATACACGCTTAATCAGGGAAAATAAGCGTCGAGCGAAATGACATAGCATTACACTTTTGGTAACAGAGACAAAACGACGTTATCCGAACGTTTAATCAGCACAAGCTCTGAAGCTTAGAAAGGACAAAATCTAATTGATAGACTAACCAACTTAGTGGCTAACCTTCCTTATCACTTATCACGTTTCATACCACGTATCAAAACCAAGTAGGTCATTAACTCATCAGAGTCAATAAGAATTTATTGCTGTATTGCTCTTCCACACAAATCCTAATTGCGTAAGTCGACCCAATATCTTTCTTACGTGAGCACTCAAAAAGATCGAGAATTGTTGCTAACAGTAGCTACCGATTTCTATGTTGTTTTTGCACCTTACGTCTAAAGACAATTACAGTAATTATCCCCTTGGACAAGAAACGATGGATAGTAGAATCGATATCGGGTGCTCTCGATATTTTCCCTTCTATCGATTACTTTGCATCGACTTCAGAATTTGATTTCAGGATTACGTGTGTAGTAAATGTTTTGTTTGTCGTTACTTTTTAAGTTTTGTGCTGTGAAATCTTTTGGAAATCGATGAACGTAAGTGCTTTTTGCTTTCCTCGCCAAATATTGGTTATGCAGGATATCGGGTACTAAAGCATTTGTTGCAGACAGAAAAAATACTACACCACTTTATCGTCATTCTATGATGAATCGAACGTGGATAGTTAAGGCTTTTATCGGTAAAAAAATGGACTTTGTATCAAACTGGTAAGTTGAAGAACTTTGAACTAGGGTTTGTTACTCAGAAATAGTTTAACGGAAATGAATTTCCGCTCCACGCCGAAGCAAAATGACAGGTAACTAGATGAAGTATAGAAGGTAAAGTTAACATTAATTATTCATTAAAAAAATCAGGTACACTTTTGAATATGAATTTGCTTAAGTAATTGGCTGAGTATAAAAAGTTTCAATCGATTATGTCCTAACGACCAGGATATTAAAGCACCAATCTGTAAAAACTATTCATGAATAAATTATAAAGTTACATGTGAATGGTTTAGGACATAGATTTCCAAACTATTTTAGTTCAATGACTCGGTTTCAAAGGCAACATCGTTCCCCCGGAAAACTGTCATAACTAATAATACATTTCAAGTGTAGCTGTAACTATAATCTTTGAATTTCACCAAAATATTCATGTATCTGTGCCCTAAACTGATAACGGCTCGTCACACAATTCGGAACAGTCCAATAGTGATTGAAGTCTTCTCATCTATTTATAGGTAGGTAGTTTAATTAACGTCACACTGGAGCAACACGACTGTCCTGGATCAACCCCGAAGGGAAAGATTCTGGAAAAACACCTCGTAATTTTGAACAACGCTCAGATGACGAGATCAACACCTGAGGTTGGCACCCCTATTTACAGTAGGGTACAGTAAAGTTGACCTAGCATGCAGATTCTTGCCACTACGCTTGATTTGTTACGACCTTTCGTAACAAACAAGAGTTCGTCTTGTTTATAGACCTATCAGTTGTAACTTGCAGTTTACAACGTATAATTCTTGTGACAATGCAACACTGTAGTGAGGGTGTATACATTGAAGTGCCAAAAGTTATGCTTGATGGGATTCATGTCTGGCGATCTAGGTTGCCAAATCATTCGCTGGAATTGTCCAGAATGTTTCTCAAACCAATCGCGAACGATTTTGGCTCGGTGACATGGCGCATTGTCATCCTGGAAAATTCCATCGTTGTTTAGGTACATGAAGTCCATGAATGGCTGCAAATGGTCTCCAAGTAGCTGAACATAACCATTTCCAGTCAATGATTGGTTCAGTTTGACTAGAGGATCCAGTCCATGCTATGTAAAAACAGCCCACACCATTATGGAGTCAGCACCAGCTTGCACAGTACCTTGTTGACAACTTGGGTCCATGGCCTCGTGAGGTCTGCGCCACACTCGAACCCTCCCATCAGCTCTGAACAACTGGAATCGTGACTCGTCTGACCAAGCAACGTTTTTCCAGTCATCTAGGGTCCAACCGATATGTTCACGAGCCCAGAAGAAGCGCTGCAGCCGATGGCATGTTAGTAAGGGCACTCGAGTCGATCTTCTGCTGCCATATCCCATCAACGCCAAATTTCGCTACACTGTCCTCACGGACACATCTGTCGTACGTCTCATATTGATTGTTGCTGTTTTTTGACTCAGTGTTGCTTTGTCTGTTAACACTGACTACTCTACGTACACGTCGCTGGTCTCGGTCATTAAGTAGACGCGATCGGCCACTGCATTGTCCATGGTGGGAGGTAATGCCTGAAATTATATTTTCTCGGCACACTCTTGACACTGTGGATCGAGGAATGTTGAATTACCTAACAATTTCCGAAATGGAATGCCCCATGCGTCTAGCTCCAACTAGCATTCCGCGTTCAAATTCTGTTAATTCCCGTCGTGCGGCCATAATCACGTCAGAAAACTTTTCACATGAATCACTTGAATGCAAATGAAAGCCCTGGCAATGCGCTGCCCATTTATATATTTCTTACGCGATGCTACTGCCATCTGTATATTTGCATATTGCTATCCCATGACTTTTGGCACTTCAGTGTATGGTCAAATGAATAAGTGTTTGCTTAAAACTTTTTCAGGCCACAAATTTTTAGTACCTTATTGCCCGCACTTACTCTTCCACCGCCTCGGATATTCCTAGGAGGTCATTGACGACCAAGGTTCCTTCAGCGCCCACTACCGCCCTGTGGGCGTTGAAGAAATTTCCCCCTCCCTGTGAGAAATTAAGGTTTAGGTTGGTTGGTTTGGTATTTTATAGCACAAAAGTCATATTTGGCCAACCTACGCCAAACACAAGACAATGTCTATTTATTGTGAAAAGAAAGGATGAGAGGAGAAAGAAGAGAAAATAGCTTGAACATCTTGGAGTAACAACACCCAAATTATGGTTCGGGACATGAAGATTTAAAAGCAAAAATTTGAGTTGGTGATAGCGGCATGAATAAAAAGAATCACACGCAGTTCTTTGTGGTAATGAAATTGTGAAAATAACCAACAGATGGATTTTATTCAGTAAAATGAAATATTTTTCAAATGCCTAACTATTCATTAAACAGTAAATCTGAATTCTTCAGATAATTCATTTATTCTTCAATCTTCACTCACGTTTTTAGTAACAACAAACAAACTAAACCAGAGCACAATAGTTTTATACGCCTTTTATCTGATTAGATGTACTAGAAATGATTGCAGATTATTTAAATGCATTTTAATCTGTCGAAAACATTCGAGAATTTTGACGCTTATTGAACGCACTTCCAATTTAGGAATTAGGGCACAGCCAATTGATAAGCGGATGTACGATTTTCTCCTTATCAATTGGTTGGCGCGGTATGGAGGGTTGGAGTGGGGTGCCAGCTCAGGTGTTGACCTCCTCATCTGATCATGGTTCAGGGGTCATCGTGGCTCTGGGTATGCCCACTGCGCTACAGCGGTGGTTAAAGTTATAAGGACAAGGGAAAAATCGCCAAATCTTGGCTACAGTTGGCCGGAAAATTATGCAAATTTTATGGCTGGAAACCAATGATAAATGAAGCATTTTTTTATTAGTTTTTATGGAAATATATGGGAAATTCATATTCATAAAATGTATTTTGGATTTAGACAGCCAAGTGATATGGACAAAATTATAAGGACAACTATATTTTTGTGTTCTAAAAAGCAAAATTTGCATGTTTTTTTTCTGCACACGGCACTCCCAGACGATATAAATGCTTAGTAAGCGATTGGGAACGTCGTATTCTATTTTTTCAGTCATGCCGCTAGGTACGAAACTTTCGGAGTTTGAGAAAGGGAAAGTGATTGCTTTTAAAAGTTCAGGATTTACTGTATGTCGAATTGCGACAAAGCTGAATAGATCGAGAACGGTTATTTATAATTTTCTTAAAAATCCCGGCAAATATGGACGGCAAAGACATACGGGTAGGCCATCTTCTGTTTCTGTGCGTATGGAAAGAATGATAATAAGGCGAGCTTGTTCCAAAAAACAAACATCGACGGAAATTAAACGGGAATTAAACTTACGATGCAGTGCTCGAACTGTTCGATGTGTTTTTCAAAAAGGAAAAAGGTTCGTTATGGAAAACTTATTAACTAAACGTTAAACTAAACTCTTAAAACGACCGCCTCTTACAAAAGTTCATAAGAGACTGAGGGTGGAGTTTGCCAAAAAATGCATTACTATGGGAAAAAAGTGGGATGATGTTATCTTTTCCGATGAGAAAAAGTCTAATTTGGATGGACCAGATGATTTTCGCTACTTCTGGAATGATCTCCGTAAAGAAAAAGAAATTTTCGCAAAGCGTACATTTGGAGGTGGCTCAGTAATGGTCTGGGGAGGTTTCTCAACTAGCGGAACTACTCCAATAGTTTTTGTGCAGGGGAGAATGAATTCTGAGAGTTATGTTGATATATTCGGCGATAATCTTTTACCAGAAGCACCGTTAATTACGAGTGGAGACTATTTGTTCAGCAGGACAATGCCTCAGTATATGTTTCTCAAACTTCGAAATCATGGTTGATGCTAATTTCGTGAAACTACTTGACTTAGCCGGCCAGAAGCCCGATCTAAATCCAATGGAAAATATGTGGGTATTCTGGCACACGAAGTATACAAAAATGGTATTCAATATCAAAACAAGCAAGAACTCATGTCCTCCATCGATAAAGCCTGAAAAAAAATTTCCAAGAACGTTCTGAAGGAATTGTCAAACTCCATGGCGTCAAGACTGAGAAAAGTGATTGAGAAGAAGGGGAGATTATTAATTATTAGTGTGTTTCAGGCCAAAACATTTATTGTCCTTATAATTTTGTCCAGTTTTTACAATGACATTTTTTGTTAATTATGGCAAAACATTCATATTTTGCATTTTCCAATGTTTTGCATTCTACAATGATTTCTAACATAAAAAAGCATTTTATGTATGCATTTCACTTTATTTACTTCAGAAATAAATTTTTTCTGTGTAATTTTCAGTTGTCCTTATAATTCTGACCACCACTGTAGCTACCTTCGAATTGTAGGCGGTGCAGGTTCGGTTCCTGTCAGGTACATTCCTCCCTGGATGTATTTCTCTCTTCTGTATCAGTAGAACTTTCATTACATGTGTCTATTACTTGATATTGTATGTCTTGTGTCTGGCACAGCATGACCAAATATATCCTCTGCGCCATAGAATTCCAAAACCAACCAACTAACCTGACAGTGTTTCAAAATTACGAGGTGTTATTCTTGGATCTGTCCATTTGGAATTAATACCAGATCGTAACCAATATCCCATTGTGTTGCTCTAGTGTGACGTTATTTAACTACCTATCTTCAATTGGTCTTTAATTTATTCTTCATCCAAAATTAATTTGGTTGGTTTATTGGATTTCATGGCGTTGTGCCATATTTGTCCATGCTGCACCAAACAAAAGGAAGGCAAAACCAAATAATGGACATACACACCAGGAAAGTTTTGTTGACACAAAAGACAGACATACACCCAGGGAAGAATCGAACCAACACCACCTACAACTCGCAGGTTGGTAGAGCAGTGGGCCTTCGTGTTAGCTAACTATAGAAACGTGTTAGCTCACTAATATTGTTTTTTAATAAATTTAATAAAAGAAAATGAAGTAAATACAATAAAACAGTTGTATAAATATAACAAATGAAACTTAACATTTTGTTTTAGCCAAGTGCAATGGAATGTAAGCATTCAATGTGATGTAAGTTGCAATCTGTAATGAAATAAAAAATGGGAACTTACGTCAATACAATTCAATATAAACTGCAACTAAAATTTATTTGATATCGATATTCTATATCGTGAGCCCCTCACAATGATGTATGTATCAAACCTTTACCTTTAAACAAAAATCCAATCTTTGCAATGTTTATGTTGAGTCCAATCAATCAAAATCGGATATCTTCTATTTACTGACAGGACTTCCATTATAATACTTCTATCAAGCAGAAAAGTTATTGTTTCATGGGTGCTTTCTGAATATCAGTTATTAGCAGTACCCGCACGGCGTTGCCCGTGACATCATTTTGTTATGTCCTCACTGATTCTGAAAACATTAAAATAATAATTTTAAGAATGAATCCCACCACCACCCGACATGACACGGCCATGTCGCCTCATTCCTTGCACCTCACTGATCCTTGCTTAGAGAGCTTCATGATACACTATGTTGAATGTTCTTCCATTTGGAGCTAGGATGTAAAGATTCTCGGCTTTTCCAACTCTTGAACAACCCACATACAGTTGACCATGGGAGAAACAAGTTTTAATGAGATCGAGTCTTTCAGTGATTGTCCTTGTGCCATGGCGAAACTTAAAGGAACAGGGAACTGAAGTCGTTTAAATTGGAATGGGAGATCCGAAGGGATGATTGGGATCCTAGGAATGAATATGTCTTCGCCTGCGGCATGTCCAGTCATGATGGTGGCTTCAATAATATTCGGCATCAGTTTCTTGATAGAGAGTCTTGTTCCATTGCAGAGTGAAGGTGGATGCAGATTTTTGAGAAGCATAATCGGTGCCCCAATCTTCAGCTCTAATATGTGCGAGGGTACTCCAGATGGCTTCAATGTATTCAAAAACTCTGTTGTGTAGTTCACAGCTTCATCTGTATCACATGTAGTGTTGATAGATTTGTAGATGTGACACTACCAGGCAATTCTTGTAAAAGTTGCTATTGATCACATTGACATCTTCGTTTCTTGGGGCATGAATTGTTCTTTGGCGCAGCCATGCGTGACCAGAAAAGTGCTGCGCCACATTTGGTGCCTCTTTCAGCTCTCGTTGATTTTTCACAATCCTTCCACTGATTTGCATTGATATACATCCATCTTGATTATCCAAAGTAACCGCACCATTTCCTAGTTGAAGTAGGTTATCTGCAAATTGCTGGGCAGAGGGATCACCGTTGACATGAACAAGCATGTTTGTTGATAGTCCAAGTCTATGAATGCCATTCCAAATGTAAGATGATTTTAAGCAGGCCTGCATTTCATCCGCCCTAGTTCCACGGGGAATAACCGGAAGTGTCTGTCGAAAGTCACCAGCCGACACCAGTGACGCCTGCCTCCCATTCTGTCATTGTTACGTCTGATGTCTTTCAACGTGACATCAAATGCTTCGAATGCGACTTTGTGGGACATAGTACATTCATCCCAGACAATGAGCTTGCAATTCTGTATAACCTTGCCTTTCCTGAATTTATTGAAATGTTACATGTAGGAGTCTCCGCGTTTGACAGATTTAAGGGTAACTTGAAAGCCGAGTGAGCTGTCCTCCCTCCTGTCAATAGAGTTGCGGCAATGTCTGATGAAGCAACAGCCAGGGAAATCTCGTTTCTCTGTCACACTTTAGCCAAAAGAAGATTGATGAGAAAAGTCTTCCCTGTACCACCAGGAGCAATGAATATGCCACCGCGCTTATCAAAATTGATCTTGTAATCTTGTCAATGATTCCTTTTGATCTTGGACCATGGCTCATTGTCCTCTAAGTACGAGTATGTTGCGAGTACATTCGCGTCACAGTTTCTTTCCAAAAGTTCTTCACTCGGTAGAACTGAATAGCAGTTTCGATTGGGTTGAGGTAGTCCAAAGATTTTTAGGTCCGATTCACCCAACAATATAATCTTATCCTCAATGTAGATTAGAGTTATGTTGATGTCATAACTAATCAAGATCCATATTCTGCTGCTGTACGCGTGCTTGGTGCAGTATGTCTTCAGACAGGTTGTCCTTGTGGTTCATCCATAATTGATCGGGAGAAGACATCGAGCATGTTTGTAGCATAGTAGCAAACAGATTACGTAAAATCTTTGGCGATCGAGATGCAACTGCTTCTTTCAATGCTTTGTTCGATGAGTGTTCATCGTTCTCCAGAAGTCCTCTAAGCTGACTAGCCTCTTTGTAAGTTCCGCAGACCCTTCCTTCAAATGTTCTCAAATCTATAAACGATATCGGGCTTCGTACTTCATGCAGCAAGAGTCGCAGGTGAAAGCATTCCGAGTTGATCGGATGGACGGTGTACACACGACCTTGTGCATCGCTGGACCTTATTCCTGCTTGTTCTGTAACTACTTGTCCTTGTTTTCGACGGTTCCATGTCTTGTTTCCGTTGTTCCAAGTGTAGTACTTTGGTACTTGGTTGTACAATAGGGTGCGTGCAAACTCATCTTGGGTGCAAAATTTGAAGAAAGACGTCAGTGTTGTTTCCTGAGGACACGTTAAGCAGCATTTTCTGTCGTGAAGTAGACTCTCTGGCCATTCTCAAGGTGGAGGCTTAGATGAATGACTGGGGTGGCGCTCGTGAATTGGGAAGTTAAGTATTCTCCATACTGCTTCGTTGCTGATGATATATCTTCCCATTTGATACTGACGAATTTCATTAAGGTCATTCTCTCCATCGGTCAATGCAAACACAGCCATGTCGAATCCTCTGTTAACATACTTACAGACGTACTTTATAGACTTTACAGAATTGTAATAATCTACGTTGATATGCGCATTGAAAAGTTTTGTTAATAGACGGCAATACGGAACAATTCACGTATTGTCCACAGGCACTTATGATGTTAGAAAATTGATGTTTGCAGTAAATCCCCGTCTTATGATGATCTACGACGATAAAGTGGATATCCGTCTTGTCCTGTTTGCGTCACTTTCAGAAAATGGCTTGGGAATCGCTTTGTGCAAATTCCATCCTTCATGCATGGAGAAGGTGGATTTATGCATCCGCAGGGACCGTGAACCATCTGTTTTGTTACAATGCAAAAAAGTTCTGGGTCTTCTTGTGGATAAGGGATTTCTGCATTTATAAAGTCATCCACTCTGTGAACGTGTAATGAGTCTTTGAGCCAAATCAGAATGTGGGCATGAGGCATCGTTTCTGCCACTCTATCGTGTACATGACACTTTACTTCTCCAAAAATCTTTACCTTTGTGATGAGACTTATGAGTGTTTTTTGCTTTTGATGAAAGACTCTTGCCAACAAATCATGACGATCCTGTGGTTTTTGCCCAACAAATAGTTCTTTCTGTATCTCTATCCAGTTTGGATTGCACGTAAAGGTGATGAAGAGGTCCGGCCTACCATAGTTTCTCACGTAGGTCATGGCATCTTGAGTACGCTCGTGCATGTACCTGGGACACCCAGTAAAGCTGAAAAGCAAAATGATCAACTGGCCAATGTCTGCAGCATTTCCATCGCTCATGACCGCATCCCTCAAATGTGCATACTGTTCCACTCTCAGCGTCCTCTGATTTAGTCGTATGTACAACAGCATTTCCGATTCAATCTTGGCATATATGCCAACGATAAATTAATGGAACAGGCCTTTGCTTCTCGATAAAAGGTTGAAATTTGAAGAGCGTATCATCATCCTGTGAGCGTAGAACTGCATAGCAGAAATCGTAGTTTGAGGCATTTCTGTAGTTGGGTTTGTTTGTCGCAGTTGAAAATTATATCCATCCTCCCCTGCCAAAACATGAGTGGATACTGTAGAGCTTCGTAGTACCTGTGCGTATCGGGAATTCTCTTGATGGTGCCACTTCTTTGTTCTGTTTTAGAAGAAAGAAGTTCTATCAATTTATGTTTCTTGCTCCATGTTGTTCTCCCACCATGATTAAAGCCACTTCTGTTGTCGGTGCACTGAACCACCTCTCATGTTCACCATGTGGGGTTTTGTCCGCTAAGATTACCGCTTTGCATTCAGGGCTGATCTTATCCATGGCCAATTTGAAGCTGTGGATGTAAGAGTTGTGATGATCCAGCATGTATTATAACTGAAGTACTATGTCTTGTCTAGTCTGCGGAACGTGTTTGCAACGCTGCTCTGCTTGTTGTGTACCATCTCCAACAAAATATATTTGCAGAAATTTACTCTTCGTTTGGTAGAGGGTGTAGACTCCCAAAGCGGTGATAAACTTGACCCTGAACTTTAAAAGTCGGCATGTATCCGAACTTTCTAATTTCTTTTGTTGTGCCGAAAGAGGTCATCTGGAAACAGGAATTGTACCTTCTAATATTTGCCAGGAAATGTTTAGCTTCCGCTCAATCTCCAATCAGTAAAGTACGAAGGGGCTCGGCTGGATTCATTAACCGTGGCAGTTGAACCTTTCCTCCGTTGCAGCACATACCTGGGACTTCACCTTTCCACTTCTCTGCTTCACAGTGTTGACATGTTACAGACATTGATCCAATGTCGCACAAAGGATGAGATACATAATCTGCTGATGGATCGTAATTAAAAGCTGCATTCTCTAAATTTCTACAAATACGCATTCTTGCAGCACTTCCGGTTATAACTTGCTGTAGTCTTGTTTCTCTTTCTGGGGTGGATCCAGCTTCTCTTCTTCTTTGTCTTCTTTCTCTGTCCTCTTGCTGTCTTGTTTCTCTTTCTGCGGTGGATTCAGCTTCTCTTTGTTCTATTTCTGTGTTCTCTCGCTGTCTTGTTTCTCTTTCTGTGATAGATTCAGCTTATCTTATTATTTGATTTCTTTCTCTGTTATCTCGCTGTTGTGTTCGAAGACATTTCTTTTTCTGGGAGGCTGTGGCATCTTTAAATATAACGCTAAACCAAAATAATGTAGTTATTAAAATTGCGGAAATTATACAAATTCAAAAGTAAGTTATGAACTAACCACTATATACTATTTGCGAAAAATACTCAAACAAAAACAGAAAGCAATACAAAAATTAACAAAGTTAATCAAGAGCGCTTTGAATACGTTGGATGGTTCGCAGCTGCATACAGATATTTACACGGCTCCCTTATCAGACATCCTTTTTAGAAAGAAAACAGAGCTTTGGTTTATTGCCAAGAGCAGAAGCTGTGTGATCTCTCTCACATTGTTGCCATTCTTAGGAAACCGAATAAAACAAAAATATGCCAATAAATAAATTTAAAAAAATATAGATTAAATTTTAAAATTCGGGCTTCGACGCACATTCAGCCACCTTTAGGACTACCTGTGGGCCAAATTTCATGGCTGTAAGTGCTATAGATTCGTCTGGACACCGCACACATACATACACACCAATTTCCTTTTATAATAGTAGAGATCAAATACTGAAGGAACTGAGAGTTGTGAATCCGTGAATTCACTTTATGGTCCAATTATCAATGGTTACTTCGAGAAGTTTCACACAATTATAGCTTATGTAAGGGACGTGATGAGAAACTGGAAGCGTGTGGAGAATAATTTCGAAGTGCAATAACGGAGGGTGGGTGGAAATTACTAAATACTTTGTCAAACCTTACCAAGTAATATTCAAACTCAGTTTCTGAATTCAATCAAAGCGTTCAAGTATCTGAATTTATGGCAGAAAATTCCTAATCGCATTAAGTGCGTGGAATGTCCTTCAGAGAACGTTTGAAATGTAACTGTTAAATATACGCTAATTGGTTAATATCTGTATCTGATGAATGTAAGATTTATAAACTATTATTTTTTTAAAACTAAATCCAGAGTATTAGGAGTTTTTTATCTTAAGTTTAAAATATTTTGCTATCTGCATATCTATATAAAACTATTTTATCTGAATTTCCTCAACCTTCACGTAAGTTATAATAACAGTAATGGCAGGCTAGTTTAGATAACCCCCATCCTTTATATTAGATAATAATGCTACAACGATTTAAAGAATCCATTTGTTGTAGTTGTCTTTAATCTCTATAATGAAATTTATGTCTATAATGAAAATTATCTTCATTGATCAACCTCGTATTTTAAGCATTGCATTTCAACGAGAATATTTATTTTATGGTTCAATTGGTTGCTTGGAGAATTTCACACAATTATGGTTTATGTGAGGAACGTGATGAGTAACTTGGAGCATAGAGAATATAATTCCAAGTGTAATAACGCCGTAATTACTAAATAGTTTGTCAAATCGCACCATGTAATATGCAGACTGAGTTTCCGAATGCAATAAAGGTCTTCAAATATCTGAATTTACGGTAGCAAACTTCTAATAACACTAAATGGGTCCGGTATGCTTCAGAGAAAGTCTAAAAAATCAAACTATTCAACATCAATCATTGTTTAATACAAGTATGGATTAAATGAAATTGAGGAACATCTAATTTTGAAGGCCAAATCAAACTTACAATGTGCTTTTATTTTTTCACAATGTTTTAACGACATTGCACGCTATCTATATAGTCTATTTATGTTTACATGTAGAATATAAGCTAATTTTTTTTTCAAATGAAAACACCTGAAGTTATTTTGAGTAATTTCCATCCACTAAATAGATTAGCGATTTGAAAAATTCAGTTGTGACACTGATTCTTATTTATGCCTAAAAAATAATTAACTTTATTGGTCAGTTTATATTATCTATTGAATTTTTATTGTTCAGAATTTTCGACACCTCGTTAATGTCTGAATTTCTTAAGTGTTCTATGATGAATTTAAAAGTGAGGACATAGACTCAGTTAACCAATAAAAACATAGTAGTCCTCTTTTTAAATGAACAAGTGAAGAGAATGAAAAAAGGTGAAGCATGTTTTGCCTGTCTCTGACTCTGATAACGAAAATTTCTCTCGTATTTGCTTACTAGGCTTCAAAATAACATATAATAAAGGACGACGGATTTTAAAACATATATTCTACTACATGCGAATCACATACATGCAGGGCATGAAAAAATCATGATTTTTTTAAAAGAATCAAAAACATCGAATTTATTTGATTTAAATCAGGCTTTTTTTATTTAAATCGGATTTTTATGATTTTAATTAATTCCTTGCCCGTACAAGCTTAAATTTGTTGGATATGAGACACGGAAATTACAGTGTACTTTCTAGATAGTTTTGATTTATTTAAGCACTAATATTTTTATATAAAACATTAATGTATTAAGAAATATAACCAGGTAAATTTTTGAAAGATTAAAATTCGACATAGGGGGAATTTAAATCTCATGATAGAGTAAATAGATCCCAAATACCAAGATGAGCCATGTTTTTCCATCTGGTTCTCAAGCGGTTTAGATTACTTTGAGTTTGAGTGAGCAATGGCGCGAATTTTTTGAACCCAGATAAATAAGGTTGCAGATCCCATATTATAAATGTTTTCAATCATACAATTTTCAGAATTTCTTTTGCATTATATATTTATCATATGTGAATAAAATATTTTGAATTACTTCAATTATTTTGATTTAAAATAATTAATTGGTTCATGATTTGCTTATGAGAAAAAATCAGGTCACCAATAGAAAATAAAATAAAAGATACTTGCATCTTGAAAAAATTCCTACTTCTCATTAATTTTTAGCTTGCAAAAATAACTTATTGGCGAAAAAATTGTTACTTTTGTAAGTTCAGTAAAAAATTAGACGTCATGAAAATACATCAGTTTAAAATCAAATGTCTATTTTCCAAATTCTTTGAGCGCGTTGACAAGTAGTTCATAGGCATATTAGAAGCACATAAAAGGGTTTATATAAAAACAAAAAATGAAGCTTTTCTCTATGAGCAGCATAGAACAAATGTAATATCATCCCCAGATAATGCCAATTCAGTTGAATTTTGAGCTTGCAATAAAAAATTTATCAATTTCAATAATTTTCTGCTCCAACCCATAACTTTCTCTCAACATACTCACTCAATTATCAGATGAGTGAATTAACTTTTACATTCCAAATTTTAATTCCATAAATATTGAATAGTTATGCTAGGAAGGTAAAGAATTCTTAGGGATCAATGTATAAAATTTCCCAATAACTTTAAATTAAAATAACCCAATATATTACACATAACAAAATGAAACTATTAAAATTGCCAATTATAAAGATTTATGTGCAAAATTGGAATGCTTTTGTGATGCTGAAGAAAATCTTTTCGTTGTAAGTGTCTTTATATTTTTTTATGAACAGACTACAATATTAAATAAATAACTAGAACATCTTAAAAAAGAAAGCAAGTTACCACAATTTTAATAATTTAATTGAATATATTTCTAGCATCTTCACTCAATACATGGTGAATGGTTTCAAATTGGCCATGTGCGATTTATAGTCTCACGGAATGTTTAAAACGAAACCAAAACTGATAAGCAGGTTTGTGAGTGACACCTATTGGTCAATGAAACCCAAGATGAAAATACTTGTCTGGTAATTATGATCCCAATCAGCAAATGCTGTTATTTAGTGTCTTCAAAGGGAGGATGAATATAATTTTGGGGTGAACGTACAAGCGAAGTTCTTAACTTATTTGAATAAAATAACACGCATCGTGTTCAGTACTTCATTCTCAATATTATTAAACATAACAGAATGAAAAAGGAAATTTAAAATTTTGATTTAAATCAATGATTTTTTTAAATAAAAGTCACTTGATTTAAAACATGATTTTAATCAATGATTTTTTTTTTAATAAAAGTCACTTGATTTAAAACATGATTTTAATCAATGATTTTTTTAAATAAAAGTCACTTGATTTAAAACATGATTTAAATCAGCATACCATGCATACATGTGAATGAAAATTTCCATAACAAAGTATTGATGGATACTAATGTGGGCGGAATCGCTGTCGTAAGATCTCAAAGGGGTAAGTCACGTGGACTTTCGAATCAACTTGGGCTGATTGACTATGAAAGAGCAGACTAGCGTTTTTAATCACGCTAGATAATAGCTTTAAGCAACGAAAAATCTGTCCCTCATTAAGATCCATACTTTTCCCACAACCACGTGACAGATCTTCAAACCGAGTGACAGGAAGAAATAGCATGAAGCTGCCCGCATATGCTCTGTCTATTTCATTAGAATTTCTATGCAAGAGAATAATTCCCTTAGCCAGTTGCTTACTGTCGAATGACCAACAAATCATTTACGAAACGGTTCCACTCAACAACATGCTTTTGACGTGTTAAAAGTTAATTGGTATGCCAGGATTTACGCTGGTATTAATTAAATCAGAATAGAAAATAATCCTATCAACCGCAAAATCAAACAGATGGAGATGACAATGCATAAGTGATTGCAACATCATTTAAAACGAGCTTGAAAACACAACGTAATTCAATACGAGACAGCCAAGGCAATTACTACGACCAGACGACTTGTTAACCTCGAACCCAACGACTCTGCGCCGTTCATTAGGTGCTTAGATAGTTGAACTATTCGATGTTAGATACCAATACTAAATTCCTTTCATCAACGTCGTCATATTAATACTACAAATACATTAATATTACAAGTAATACACTTGTATAAGGGAATCAACTAAGAATAAAACCACTAGTTAACTCTTTTTACAAAGTTAAATGAGTTAATTCACATTTCTAGTGATCCAACTTCGAAACGAAATCTCAAACTGCTTTTCTAAATTGTTTCTCTTCCATCTCATCGTTAAGCTTATAAGAAATCTACTTCTTTCGGCTCGTTGAGGGGAGTTTTACTTTCCTCATGGTCTAAAGATATCTGCCCAGTTCTGGGAAAAAGCAATAAGAAATACGCAGACTAAATTTCGAACATTAAGCAATTTGAAAAAGTTAATTTACCCTGAACCTCTTCCATTTTTCCCAAGACCAATGCCGTTTCCTATTAACTTTGACGAACTATCTCTCATGATATGATATCATTTACTTTTGATACACTGAAGGGCTTTTTTTAACATTTGGAATAAAAAATTGAAAAAGCCATTTAAAGTTAATGTGTTATCAACGGATAGTTTAATAGTTATAAGGGTAAGCGAAGTGTTCCTTTGTTACAAAAGCAGTACTATCTACTTACTCGCTTACCCGGATCATAGACATGGAATACAGACTGAGCATCGTAATTGAGAGGAGCTTCAAAAAGTGACCAACATGTCGACTAGTAGTCATGTGACTGCTCTGAAAATTTGACTTGGCCAATTTGGCGTCTTATCGCTTCATTTGGCGATATAACACCTAATGACAGGATAGATGTGTGAATGCGCATTTCCTTAGAGTGGTGACAAGAATAGTGAAAGCCCTTGGTAGACAAAAGTAGTTTAAGGGTCACTATTAGGTTTTCGTCACGATTCTGGTCACATAAAAAAGTTACCGTTGCTCACTCTCCTTTTATAGTTCCTCTATGAACCGGACAGTGGCTCAGGTGTTGACCTCGTTATCTGACGGTGGTTCAAAATTACGACGCATTATCCTCGAATCTTTCCCTTCGTGATTGATCCCCGACCGTCGCCAATACCTAATTGCGTTGGGGCCGCGGTGGCCCGGTTGGAAGAGTAACGGACTTGCAACCGAAGGGTTGCGAGTTCGAATCCAGCCAAACACCGTCGTGTACAAAGGGGGCTGGTGCACGTTAAATCTGTCGTGGCCTCAAATGTCCTCACGTTGGCGTGGTGTGGAAGTTTGGAGAGTGGGGTGCCAGCTCAGGTGTTGCCTCGTCATCTGACCGTGGTTCAAAATTACGTGGTGTTGTCCTCGGATCTTTCCCTTTGGGATTGATCCCGGACCGTCACCAATAGCCCATTGTGTTGCTCCAGTGTGACGTTAATTGAAATCCCCCCCCTAATTGCGTTGCTCCAGTGCGACGTAAATTCAGCTACCTACTACAGTGTCACCTAGAGTTCATGACCGGGCTACTTTACTGTCTTGTTACCATTCACTCAATCTACTTTTTGACATGTAGATCCCTGTGGCAACACGTACTAGCTTACTCGTGCCTCAATTTAGCGATGACTTGTTACGGAGATCAGTATTGTGCACGTTCATGGCAATTTGATTGTCGACAATAGGAACGGAGTAGTTGTTTAACTCGGAAAGCTTAATTGGATTCTATTTCAATTTGATTACTTCGGAACCTTAGTTCGAGTAAGCGTCTTAGTCTAAGTTAGCGTATTTATCGTTGTTCCTTTATTTGTCTTGGGTGTTTGTTCCAATTAAAATGTAATTTTACGCCTCGAAAGAGATTTCGTGTTCGGTATGTGATCGCTATCAAAGCGTTAATAAAGTTACGTAAACTTTTCTTATCTCAGGCATCTCTATACTTTGCAAAAGTAACATAGCCTTGCTATAGCAACACTTAACAATCCACGAAATTTACACTTTGCAGCGTTGTAAGGTGCGTTTCCCACGTTGTCCGGAATCACAGCAGTGCCTATTTCCCGGTAACAAACCAGATAAGTTCCAATCTCAGTGGTAATACAAATGTACCCGGAAACCTACTTACCAGCTCGTATACTATCCCCAAGCGTACCGTAACACTCCTGGTGGTTGTCTCGACGTCTTGTCATTAGCAAAACGTATAGGACATTGATGGACGAAATATCTCGCCATTAGAAGAAAACTGACCAGACCTTGATGTAAAAAAATCGGCAATATCTTGATGACATGATATCTCGTCATTAGCAAAATTGGTCATATCTTGATGGACGAGATATCTCATTATATAAAAGTGAGAACAAAGAGAATAATTGAAGATATCTTTCGATGTATTGCCAAATCTAAAATCAAAATAATTTTCTTTCAATCAAACCGTCTTTGATAATATTTAAGTTATATTTTAGAAATACATTATGTGTATTTTTCATGAAACAATAGATTTTTAGGTATATTTTCTTTTCATCAATCACTGGTCAATGGAATCTGATAGCTAGCGATATCAATGTCGATTTATGTGGTCATCGACATCTGGAACTAGGGCAAGCATGGTCAGAGAACATCCGAGATGGTCCTGAAAATATTTTAAACCTAATTATTCCATTTTTTAATTTATAATTAATACTCTTTATTACAACAGACCAAATAGTGCAATCGGAATTGCAATGTTTTCTTATTTGCTATTGCTCGCATTATGACTCTGATCAGAGCCAGTGTAGTTGAGTTCTGTATTCGATTCTTAAGTGATTCTTAATTTATGAATGTACAAACATATACAGCAATAGTTGTAAAGCTACTGTTTAATATTCTATTTTAATCATTTGCGTTATGATTTATTTTTCGTATGCGTGTACAAACCACTACTAGTGTTGCATCTCAATTTAATATTTTTTATGCAAGTGCAAGCTGCTACAAATATTCTGACAATCTGCTAAATTTATTTTTATTTATTCTTTAACTGAAACTTTAATATGGAAGAATAGATATTTTACATATTTTCTAGGCAGATAAAATCATTTCTGCTAAGTTACTTTTGTTTGCATATATTTCTGTGTGATCCGTCTAAAATATTCCATGTAGAATTGATTGTGTAATTGTTAAATAAATATACTATTGAAACAATTTGCTTTTGGCTCAAAGTTTAAATTATGATCAATAAGTTTAATTTGAACATAAAATTTCTTAGATTCATGATAGAAAATTAATTGATCTGGAAAGAAATTACTCACAACATAAACAATACCATCTCTCATAACTCTTCGTGGTACTCAATCGTCTGCCTTTCTCGCCATTATGTGTCTCTTAGTCGCACACTACAGCAGCATGTGACAAAACATACGACTTGCGCATGCGTACTTGCTTCTGTACATAAAACATGTCGGTACGCATGCGCATTCCAGTAAATTCAGTGGCGCATGACTCGTGTTTGACCAATATGTGGCTTGTATTACAATTCTATTTGTATCTTCCTCTGAAGTTCTTGTAACACTTAAATCAGTTAAAAGCCTGCAAAAAGCTTTCCAGATGATCATGAAAACGTCTCGATATAAATGAAGGTATCGAAATAATTTCAGTGAATACTTAATCAAATTGAATTTAATTTAGAATAATTGGGGTGTTACATTTTATATACAGGTCCGCAAAAACTCTCGTCTAAAATGACCCCGATAGCAGATTTAAATATATTACACTTGGTGATTTAATGGTACGTATTAGTGTCATCTGTGCCTAATGGGAAGTTTTGAGGTGGCTGGACTGTTATAGAAATCAAATCATCTTTCGGGTTTTTTTTTTTATTTTTCTTTCAAAATAATGAAAATCAATGTATAGAATGCATCATAAGTATTTTATACTTTTACCAATATAAAAAGAAAAGTATATTAAGCATTCTTCACGAAATAAATATCTCGATTCTTATTTTTACGATACTAAAATGTTTTCATAATAATTTTGTAAACTATCATCTAATAACAATACGACATCAATCATTTTCAAGTCAATGTATCGAATGTATAGGTATAATTTATTTTATCAATCCATCAGAATATGGCAATTTCTTCATGAAAGGTTTCTCAATCGTTATTCTTATAGATTAATTAAAGTATTTTTCATTTTTCAAAAATCTTCGCATGATAAAACTGCTTCATATTAATGCATCAATCATTTTTCTACGATATACAACCCTTAATATTACGTGGAATTCGTTTTCTAATGCATTAACTCTACAATCAGTCTCGGGAGATACAAGCCATCGTAAACTTGCCTTGTATAATAAGGTGATACCATTTTTATGACATCACGCTTCTAGAACGGGTAATAAATTGTGTCATTGGAAAACGTTAATCTCTACCCAACTCTAGACTAATTAAAGTGGCACGAAACTTTTCCGCAGTATCTAAATGTCAATTTTTATTTGCAATACCAAACTCATCGACCCCAGCATTTATATAACAGATTGTAATTGAAATTTATATCTCAGATACGCGCCCAACAAAAATGAATGTGTGCTATTACGCTGGCCACGCATAACTTAAGGAATACAAACCACTGTTTTTTTAATAAAGGTTACTACCTCAAAAATAAATGAAACAGCTTGAGGCGATTTGCATAATGAAGGATATTCAGTAGAAAGCTGGTGCATATTCAAGTTTCTAAATCATGACTTCAATGGCACTAATAGAGGTATGTGCTCTACTACAAAAAGAACTCGTCTGCAACCTCATTTTAGTACATAACATGTACTAAAATGAGTTAATGTTAAATTCTATAAGTATTTAGTCAATTTTCTAAATTTGTTCTGAATATACACAATTCAATTTGAAATACCGAGAAGTATTTGAAAAAATTAAGAATAGGATTTTGTATTATTTAAACTTGAGTGTTAATCCATGTGTCCTATACAGAAAATCTTTAAGGATTTCTCGCATTTTTCACCGGTCTGCTGTAGCCCAATGGGAAGAACAAAGGATTAGCAACCGGAGGGTTACGAGTTCGAAACTAGGTCCAGTCAAAGACCGTCACGTGTACGGAGGCTGGTGCATGTTAAATCTGTCGTGACCCAAATGTCCTCACGTCGGCGTGGTGTGGAAGAGCGGGGTGCCATTTCAGGTGTTGACCTCGTCATCTGACCATGGTTCAAAATTGCGAGACGTTGTCCTTGGATCTTTCCCGGACTGTCGCTAATAGCCCGATGTGTTGCTCCAGTGCGACGTTAATTAGCTACCTACCTTCCTCGCATTTTTTTAATTTGTGTTCAATGTTCGACAAACTTTGATGAATTTTATATTCGACTATTGTTTATCACTTATGATAGTTTAGAAACTAGTGGATTGAAAATACCTGTGCATAGCTGCATTTAGTTTCAATTTAATAATAAATCATGCTTTTCGGGCTTCAATTATAAGTTATTTGTGTTTTCAGTTTGAATATAGTGCACTTTACCTTTATTTCTTCCTTATCAAAAAAACAAGGTAAGATAAAGGTATCGTATCAACACTTGAAAACATTTTAAATAAACTATTAGAAACTCTTGTAAAAGATCGCATAACTCCTACTTAAGATTCAGTGATGTTTTGTATCATTCTAATATAAAAATAAAATGAATTCACTAACATGAAAAAAATATGTATAAAAGAAAAATTAAATTTAAAATAATCTGAGATACATCTTAAGTTTTTTTCTTTAAATCCTTCACCCTAAATCCCTTTCTTTAAACACGGATTATTGTATTTTTAATTTTCTTTCCCTACTGAAACAAAAAGAGGATTTGAAAACAAATCCTCTTTTGAATCCGATTGCTCACTTTATATTCAGCGATAAGCACTTGGGAAGATTAAGAGTTTACGAAACAATTCCCTTTATCTGATGCTCCAGCACCTCACTAATATTCCGTGCTTCACAATCACTCTACTGGAAGAGACTAGAAGTATTTCAAAAGGGTTAGTTTTTAAAAATTAGTATTTAATTTTTTTTTATTATGTAGAGTAATTTTTGTTTTCGAATTCTTGTTTCTACTTGAATTCTAACCGTTCGTAATTCGCTAGTTCAATGTTTTGGAATTGAATTGTTTTCGAATTCTTTTTTGACAGTCATTTTAATCATTTTGTGTTGTTAAATTTTACTTTGTATTGTTGGGTTTTGTAGAATAATTTCTGTTGTTCCAACCAGCGATTTGTTAATCACTATTACTCTTGTGATAATTGTTCTTTAAACAGTTGTTTATTTTTCTAGAAGCAATTTTAAAAAGAATCTTCCTATTTACATTCCAATAGCCCGTTGTGTTGCTCCAGTGTGACGTTAATTAAAAATACCAATACCTACTTACATTCATTAAAAATTTCTTAGAAATTGGTTAGTATTCACTCTAGCATTGTTATCTGTTTGTATTGTATGGAACAGCTTGTTCGCATTTGGACCTTGTACCATGAAACCCCAAAATCCAATACAATACAATCCTGTTTGTATTGTATACAGTACTTCATTTTTGCTAGCTCTAAAGAACCACTCAGAGGTGAATGTACTAATTCATTAAAAAGAAATTAAATAAAGTTATAGAAAATTCCGATTTTTTTTTTTACACAAGTTTATGGTATTTATATCGTTCTTTAAGGATTATTGGTGTAACAATTGATTATATAAATCAATATTTGATTTTAAAACTTGGTACTCACAATTAAAAGCTTAACTCTGTTTTCGATAATACAGCAACAGGAGGCGAAAATATTTTAAGGTTAGTCCTGCGTCTATAAACATGGCTGAATGTAGTCAAGAAACGTCAGTGACGGAAATCCAGAACCTGATAATTTCGAGATTTTTAATCAACAAATATATTTAAAATTAATTATAAATTGTTAGGCGTTTTCTATTTTCTTGTCTCATCAATTCTTTGCCATGAATTTGAGATATAATTTTTTCAACTTGGTTTTTACTAATTCTAAAATCGGTTTTGTAATTTTAAATAAAATGTCAATTCAAAATATTACTAGCTTGTTAGGCTAATCTTAAGTTTCATGTTTAAACTTATTTTAAGACTAATGAATTTTACTTCTTATGCTTATTGTTAAATCTGCCTTATATTGAAAAGGACTGTGAGCGCGGGGAGTGTTAAGTCTCTTATATGTTGTAGAGGGCGCTGTGTGAGCGCGTGGGTGGAATTCAGGCATTAGACACTGGAGAGAGAAGTGCTCTTTTAGCCCTGAGGAGAGAGAAGCTTCCTTAGCACTGAGGAGAGAGAGGCTTCCTTAGCCCTAACGAGAAAGAGGCTACCTTAGCCCTAATGAGAAAGTGGTCCTTCCACAACCTTGTTGTATTTGTTGTTAATAAACATGGTTTGTGACAACGAATTGATTTAATTAAATACAGTCCACTAGTCGAGCTATCGGAACACTTATTTAAAAAAATAACCCTCTAAGGGGTTTTGACGAGATATCACATCCATCAAGACCTGACCAGTTTTGATAATGGCGAGATATCTTGTCATCAAGATAATTGCCAATTTTTTTTATCATTGCGAGATCAAGATCTGGTCAAATTTCTTTTAATGACGAAAAATCTCATCCATCAGCATCATTGCTCTTCAGAAAATTCATATTTCTTTTTGAATAATTACGCTATTACCAATAAATTATTTTTTTATCAATCCGGAAAATTTTCTTTTGATATGCATCTATAAAATAATATGCATTTATGCATCCATAAAATTCATTTATGCGTAGTTTAACTACAACAGTATTTATTTATTCTGCGTTATCCAGCAGCATTACATTTCCTTAGCATATTGACTAAAACTGGAGTCAAAGACATGTTTTAGTGATAATTCAGACCATCAAATTCCAAACCTCGCTTTTATTTTTTCCTATGCCTAAAAGCATTTTTTGGATACAATATGCCTTTGATTAAAAATGAACTGATGAATTTGGCACTCCATTATCGAAGATAGAATGTGTGTGATATACTGTAATACACGATAATTAGTTCAATAGTATTTTAAATATTTTTAACTATATTCTCATAAAAACTATTACACATATTTAAATTGAGTATAAATTTCTCTTTAAAATGAAAAGGAAGAACACAGTTGTAGAATTCAACAATAAATCAAGGCTGCAGTTTTCGTTACGTTAATGACATTAAAATGATACTTAAACCTCACCTAAGCCTTACCACGAAATTTTATTATTGCTTCTATTTATGTATCGGTAAGTATGTTTAAAACTCTTTGAGAAGACTTAATAAGGTAATCAAAGGAATTAAAAATATATATCCACAGCATGTTAAAGAATAAACAATAGTGTAGAATAGAATAGAATAACATACTATTGCAATATAATCACCTCTTCCTAATATTATTTTTGGATCATTTTCTAAAAGATCATCGAAAAACAAGGCACACAGATAGCATGCATTGATTGCATTGTATAATGACCAGTCTCCTCTAAAAATTACGCAGATCTACAATTATCTTTCTTCTAACATTCATTAAATATTTCTACTTCCAAAGATGATCTCAAAAGTAAGTTATAAGAAGGTGTTTACATTTGCAAAACCCCAATTACCTAAGTGATTCAAGCGCTTGTCTTCACTGATCCAACAAAACTTTCTAGCACTGAATTCCTAATCATGTCTTTTAGTTCTTTTTCTTGATAATTGCGGTCTTTCCTGGAACTTTTCCCGTTTCTTTTGGTTCGTCCATTCCCTTTTCTTTGTCATATAAATCATTTCAACAACTATCTGTAATGCAATGATTATACCTTCAGCCGTTTCCCAATGTGTTATTTCTCCTTTCTGAGGATTGATGGACTCCAGGTTTCTCGACTCGTCGCCTATAACAACACTCGATGAAAAATCGATAGTTTGTTTCCTGTTTAATTCCGGACATACCTTGCTTGAATTCCCCTACTTGATTGCACGTTAGAAACCCTAACTTGATATTTTAAATTAAAGCTTTGCAATTAAAAATTGTCTCGAAATAGCGAAGACGAAGGGAAGAGATGTACTGATATTTTATTTCGTTTAAACTAACATCTTTACATGGATGTCTACGAAAACTACGCAATGTTTAAATTTTTTTTTTCTGTTTGCTTCTCAAATCTTTCCCTTTATAATTGATACCGGACTGTCTCCAACAAATTGCCAGTTGTGTTGCTCCAGTTCAACTACTTACCTGCCTAGTGTGCTTCGTGGAAGTTTAAAGTTTAAATAACTATTACTTTTCTAAAAAAGACTACGACAATACTTGTAAAATTTCTTTATATGCGTTGTTTTGAGGTAGAATTATAATTTATTAGTTGTTATTATGTGTATTTGAAACTATTTTAACCTATAAAACTAATGACAGGTTCTTAGTATTGCTTTTTCAGGTCCGATTCCTCCATCGATGCATTTCTCTCTTATGTCTCAGTAAAGCTTTCATTGTCTGTGTATATCCATTTACTTGTCGTCGTTTGGCACAACTTAGCCAGATCTGGGCCTATTACTCTATAATACCAAACACCAACCAACTTAGCATTGTCTAAGGGGGAGTGGACTTTCAAAACAAACTTTTGCAGATATGATCTGATTATTATGACATTTTCACAGACTGTTTGTTTTCAAACAAAATACAAAAAAGCTTATAAATAAAAACTTATTTATATAGTTTGGTCCAAAATTATAAATTCATTCAGAAGTGATTACATAAAACATGGTCAAAAAGTTTGATGGATTAGTAAAATTCCCATACGCATTAATATTCCATGTATTGTCAAAATTTTAATTCACCTGATACTTTGTATGCATATCAATTAAATTAATACCATTTGGTAAATGTATCACTCAATCGTAAAGCAAAAACATTTTGTATTAAAATTCCTAAAAGTTTGCAAAAAAGAGCTTTAGTTAAGCAACGTTTTTAACCAGAATTTCAAAATTTAGAAGCATGATGAATTTCTTTGTACTTTATAAACTACAGATTTCAAGAATTATTTTTAAAAAATTCAAGTAAGTTAATTAAAACCAAATGCGCAGGAAACATTTTGAAATCAGAAGGATGTCAAAAACCCTCATTCGGGAAAAATGCGTTTCATATATTACACCTTTGTGATGTTGTATATATGTAACCATAAAAAATTATTGTAATTGAAAAATCCTTTTTGCTATCCACAAAATTTGATATAAATTAATTTTAACATTAAAATTAAAAAAATTGATTTGGGGGATTTTAAAAGTCCCATTGTTCCCTTAAGAGAGCGGATGCTGTGCTTATATACAATATTGCAGTGTATAGGAATGATTCAAGACATTGAGTCTGAAACGATGCGATTAACCATCCAAATACAACTCCTCTCTGGAAAATATTTAATTGTAACTGCCACTCTCTCTGAACACCGTCTATAAAAGATAGATAATTTTATGTTAGAGCTGTTAAGGTATTTTTGCCAAAACCATCCGGTTACAACATTGGTATTAACGCTCATAACTTAACCTTCTGCATACGTCGGGACAGAATATCGTTTCCTTCTTTGGTTACGGCAGATGGCCCAACGGCTTTACAGGCAACTTACTGAAACCGGCCGAAACGGCCTTTAAAATGCTTTCTCCAGGAGGAGAGGGATTATGTGTCGTCCCATTATCACCTAATGTGCCGGTTTCTATTGTCGGGTCGTGGGTATGCCTAGAAGGGACAGATTCTTCCCGGGTAAACTGAAAGGGCGGCGGTGACTTGTTAAGTGTATCTCTTTTAATTTACTCAACCTCTCACAGGCTCTAGATGTTAGAGGATAAACGATTTGCGAGGCTCCCCGTCATTAATCCTGACATATTTGTCAACG
The DNA here is from genome assembly GCA_933210815.1 of Meta bourneti. Classification (NCBI taxonomy): domain Eukaryota; kingdom Metazoa; phylum Arthropoda; class Arachnida; order Araneae; family Tetragnathidae; genus Meta; species Meta bourneti. The sequence goes on along the minus strand of OW119923.1, from coordinate 84,082,793 downwards.
AGGAGATAAGGCTATTCACGCGCGGGTCTCTGAAGGAAAGACAACAGGGAATGAAAATTGTAATGGGTTTCGGCGATTCTTCAAGAGTTTGAAGTATGAAAGAATCCGAGCCTTTCATAAGGAGGGGACTCGAAACTTTCGTCCAGTTCGGCCGGTCCCCGTATCCAAAGCGTTAAGCCACAAAAATTGTGAAAATATGAAAAGCATGATTGCGTCTTATGGCGACGGGGTTATATTCGACCAAGCAACGTTATGTAAATGGATACACGCAAGATTTACTGTCACAGAAGAGAGAAATACGCCCAAAGAGGAATCGAACTTGCGACGCTTACAACTGGCCGGATACTGGCGCAGTGGGCAATCTCACTGAGCCACGGCAAGATTAATGAAAAAGAAACTGAACACAACGTATAAAACTACATTTTTCAAAATTAAATCTTTCAAATATGCCTACGAACTTGAATTTAGAAATTCTTCAGCACTGAATATTCTGTTATTCCGTCCACTTCCAATCAGTCTTCCGGGCCGCGGTGGCCCGGTTGGAAGAGTAACGAACTAGCAACCGAAGGGTTGCGAGTTCGAATCCAGCCAAACACCGTCGTGTACAAAGGGGGCTGGTGCACGTTAAATCTGTCGTGGCCTCAAATGTCCTCACGTTGGCGTGGTGTGGAAGTTTGGAGAGTGGGGTGCCAGCTCAGGTGTTGCCTCGTCATCTGACCGTGGTTCAAAATTACGTGGTGTTGTCCTCGGATCTTTCCCTTTGGGATTGATCCCGGACCGTCACCAATAGCCCATTGTGTTGCTCCAGTGTGACGTTAATTGAAATACCCAACCCAACCCCCCAATCAGTCTTCCTTAAATTTATCATAATATCCGCATTAAGAAATGATGGAAACACTTAAAGCAAGTTTACTGTCTTAAATTCATCAAATATTAGATAATTTTATTTTCAATCACATTAGGCTCAAATATTTTAACTTTTAAATTCGCAGCTTAGTTTTTATTAAAACACATTTTCATTTGTATGTTGTATTCAATAAAAATCTAACCTTTTAGAAAATTGAAATGTTTTCTTCGGGTGACAAAATGGGAGGAGGTAAAAAAATAATCTTTCCTGAAAAAGTGAGGTAGGTGTATTTGAATTTAATAATTCGAAGGAAAAAAAAAATCACCTTTTCACTAGGAGATTTTCATGTATTAGTTTTGTTCAAAAGTAACGGCAAGAAATATAAATACCTATAAGTCAATTTAAGACTAGCTTTCAAATTTTGAGAAAGGTTATTACTTGTTTCCATTTCATACCGTGTTACAAAACGTGTTTATCATTCTAGAAATGTCAGATTTAATTACAGAAATGTCAAGTTTTTATGAAATTTAATATTAATAAATACATAAAATACTTTTAAATATTAAATATTTCAATAATAAAAATGATATCATAAAAATTGTCACTCTTATAGAGATTTAAGCTTTTTGGATCATGTTTTATAAAGAGAGGAAAATCAAAACAGAGTAAATATGAAGAGATATGAAAGTAAAATTCTATATCTCACACCTAGTAGATTTGTTTAAAATTGTCTTTCATCAATAAAGCAATAAATATATTGCTTCAATCTACAAATAGTTAAGATTAAAGTATTTGTTGAAAAACGTAGAGTAAAACCATTTAGTTTTTTGACAACATGCTATTTAATAACCAGCTGTATCGTTGCATATTTATTTATAATATATATCTATAGAAGTATAGAATAAAATACATTTAAGACGTTAAGTGTGCTTAATATATTCTAAATTACAAAAGCGGTTTCAATTTAGCCGAATGAAATAAAAGTTATAGTTATGTTTCAAACAAAATCCGATTTCGAAATCTAAAGCAATTTGATCTGAACTGGAAGCTAAAGCTTAAATTTGCATCATAATAGATCAATTGAATTTCACATTCCCAGGAAATCTACCGATAAAACTCAATGGGAAGTAATTGCCAACGATTTAAAATATCAGAACGAGATAATGAAACGCTAGTTAAAGTCTGAGGGAATATGTAAATAGTGTTTAAACAATTAAATTAAAGTTTCTTTTTAAGATTTAAAAATTTTCACAATTAATAGTAAGCCACACACATCTTGCACTAATAAAAACATTGCTTATTTTAAAAATCACCTATTACTAAATACGGTTATTATGAAAAGATTAATTATTATGATTTAAATCTCCGATAAAAAACCTTGCTCTGCAATATGTCGATCATTGCCTAAACCAGAAATGTGCAGACGACAGCTGTAAGGCCACATGCGGCCCTTTGTTGATTTACTGGTGACCCACCTCTAACCATGTGTTATTTTAAGAATCATTTTTCTAATTTTCTAAAAGTGAAGCCGTTTATTGATTTATTTAGCAACCATTTTGCCTGAAAACGCACCTGAAGCAGGACAGTTTGAACTCATCGACATGCAAAACTATGAGAACCTGCGAAGTCAGTTTAATGAAAACAATTGAAACTTCTATATTTGTGTTTATAAAAACAATTGTAAATCGTTGCTAGATTATGAGTTAAATGCGTGAACTTCTTTGGGTCAACAGTATATCTGTGAACAAACTTTTTCGGTCATGAATATTAACAAATTCGAAAATAGGAACCTCTTGACTAATGAAAATTTAGAATCAATTTTGCACTTGGCTACTACAAAAATCGAACCAACTATTAAAGTAATTATTAAATCAGTGCAATGTCACGAATCAAATTCAATTCTTTATTTACTTTTATTATCTTTCTTTGTAATAATATATGATAAATATAAATAATATATGATAGATAACTTTCATGTTTTAGGCGATCCTCTAATAAGCCACAGTGAATCTATGTCCTTTGGACTTAACAAGTCTGCATCCCTGACCTAAAGAAATTAATAAATGTTTACTGATTCTTATATTTTTCTACAAAATACTGTACTGTCAGATGAACGCTCGGTCATTTGACAAACATTTGTTTTAAAATACTAGTTATTTCGTTTACTGATTTTTTCAACATTTTTCAGACACTTTCCGGAGAACAATGAAACTTCAAACTGCGCGAATTAAACTACACATCCCAGTACAGTATGATCGAAAAGTCGCGCTACCTAGCATCATCGACCTTCTAATGAAACATGCAGTATGAAAGTGGAGCGCTGTCGTAAGATCGCAGAAGGGTAAGTCATGAGGGCTTAAGAATTGATTTGGGCCGAATAGCTATCGAAGACTAGCGTTTTTAATCACGCTTGATAATAACTTAACCACTAAATTTGTCCCATATTAGGGATTCATGTGTTTTCCCACAACCACGTCACAGACCGGCACCGAGCGACCAGAAGAAATGGCATGACGTTATGCGCATATACTCCGCCTATTTCATTAGAGGGTCTATTCATGACGTACTATTATTTATTACAATGTGATTCCTGCACTATTGACGCATAGTGCATGATAGTACCGGACCATGTTTACACCAGAGTCATAATGTTAAATCACAATGCTTTAAGGTTGGTTGAGTTTCATGGCGCAAGACCCATATTTGGCGAAACTGCGCCAAACAACGTCAAGTAAATGGATAGACACAAAAGAAAAGTTTTTACTGATACACTAGAGAAGTGGAGGAATCATACCTGGTTGTTAAGTTGTAAGCGTAGTGGGAAAACCCATTGAACCACCTTTTTTTAGGACAATGTACCAATACAGTGTTCAATGATAAGGATGATGGATGTAGCGTGTGTTATATCCATAACATTCCTGATTTCACAAAACAGGTAATCAATTGTACTATTATTGACTTATTGGCAAGTTCCACGTTAGGACATATTTCTGGCCAAATTCTTCAATTAATCTCACACAAGAGAAAATAGAGGAGAGACAACGAATACACGCTGGGTCGGGTAAAAAACGTACTGCTTGCAATACCAATTGTCCTACCAGCAGTTACCCTACTACAAAAACACTACAATCGTTATTTTTCATCAATTATCTTACAGATGCTGTCTGAGTAGGCACTCAGAGTGTGCTTCTGGAAGTCGACACGCAAAATGAGTCGCAAACTACAAGGGCTGCTGTTGAGAAATATATCTAGTGGCTACTTTTGTATACAATAATATAAGCATCTGACGATAGAGTTGTGAGATCTTTCGATCACACTGTATCATCCTTATTGTCATGTACACGTATTGAAGTTTAGAATCTTGTATTCTAGCCTTTAAAAGGTTAAATATAACATTTTAGCATGTAATGGTTTATTTCTATTTAATAATTTATGTCGTGAATATCGTGACAAATCTAAAATTTTCGAACTAGTTTCAGTAGCACACATTTTTGTCCCTTCGTCTAAGCTATGAAATTTTATCTGTCCCTTGCGAGAGAACTTTTGCTGTGTATCTATGGCCTGCTTGGATATTTATAAAAGCGAATTTGTCTACTTTTGAGTAAAAATTCTTCCCTTAAACTATATCAATACCTAAAAGCATAATTGCAAGTTCTTGAATATAGTCCCCTCATACAATTATACCTTTGCTTGTTCTTTCATTTGTATAGCAGTGACTAATCATACTACTAAAAAATTAAGAATAAAATTAGAGGACAAAACAAAAACGAAGCAAGAACTTTGCGTTTTTTATTTTCCAAGTAGTTTAATTAAATATCCTCTTGGCGTGTAACATGACGTAAAACCATTAACCATAGTTTAGGAGATGGCTCCGATGACAATGCAGGCCAAAAGTGTTTTATTCTTTAATCCTGAAATGCCATATTCCAATTATTAGAAAATGCCACGCATACTTCGGCTGCCAAGAAATGTGTCCACATGTCAGTTAATTTATAATGTCGAATATTAACTTTTGTGTGCCCCAGAAAATGTGCTCAATTATATTAATTGGTTATTTGTAAGACATGATTTATCATCCCGTCAAAGCATATTTTGGTCATCGAACAAATTAATGTAGCAAATATTTTTACATGTTGTTTATTGTTTTCTGTTTCCTATCAACGTGATTGAGAATATACTTCTGAACTTATCGCCGGCGTAGAGCAGAAACTCATAAACTGACGAAAAAACAAATTCTACAGTTAAAGCGTTTAAACACTATTAGTTTTTAGGTAAAAACTAAACATTCTAAGCATTATGGTAGCATTATAATTTTGTGATAACAGATTATAATATGACAATGTTCATCGTGAAAACAAACATTTAATGTCAGAAAATGCAATTCCGAAAAATTGCAGTTAATGAGTTTGCTCTAAGCCGATGTTATAAGTAACAAAAGAACTGTATTAGAATCCGTAATGATGGCGATAGTGTTTCTATGGTGATACGTATTTCTTGTACACATCATCGATATTCTAATGAAATAGACGGAGCATGTAGGCGGAATCGCTGTCGCAAGATCTCTTATAATAGTAAATCACCAGGACTTAGGAATCATCGATTGGCTGTCGAATCGCAGACTAGTGTTTTTGATCACTGAATAATCACTTTAACAAAGCAATAATTTAGGATTCTTGCTTTTACCCACATCCACGTGAAAGATCTTCAAACCGAGCAACTGGAAGAAATAACGTGAAGCTGTGAACACATGCTTCATCTATGTGATTTTGAGGCCGATGGCGCACATATTCTGACGTCAGTGGGCTTGTTTATGGAATACGATTTCAGCACTTCGCCAATAGAAATTCCAAAAAATAAATACCGAATCGACAAATGATGGTTGGTCAGCACTAATTAGATTGAACGCCAAACGTAACCACAACGGTTATAAACTACATTTTAAGGTAACCCCAATTTATGTCATGCGATAGCAGAAATAAAATCTTCGCAAATCAATTGGTTTGTTTGTGTACACTGAAAATCCCTCTCGTATAGCATTTTAAAAAACCTAAGCGGAACCCTTAAAGCGTTCAAACGAGATACCAATTAGTCGCGTTGTACACTGAGTACACCCAAAGTCCTAAACGAAACTACTTTTAAGAAGTCAGCTTTATACCATCTGCAGTCATACACCCAAAGGTGGAATTAGAGTACACAAAAGTTCACAATGTTTGCTCTTAAGAAGGTAAAAGATTCAGCTGTCAGTGCTGCATTAAATTATCCGACTAATTGAAGGTTAAACTCATAACACTGGCGACTTGCGTGTGATGTATTTGTCCATAGCAATCTTTAGAATTATCTGTCTAATCTTCTACAGAGGAAGAGCTAGTATGCTAACGTGTTATTTCGTCTCTAAACGAGTTGAAGTATTTTTCGGAGCTTTATTTTTATGATATACAGGGTCTTTCGAAACTTATTTGAATTTCAATGGGAAGTAGAGGACACAAAAGTTTAACTGTATCACACAGGGTGTATGCATGCAACCACCACGCTTTTATAATGACACGTTCTTTCCTTAAAAAATTAATCTAATGATTGATTCCTCTCTTATGTACCTTAGTTGCAATAAAAAAATGCAAATAGGAAAGGTAGTCAACTCCTTGTAGCTTTAGACAATATTGTGGTAAAACTTTTTAAGTATATGGTTTTAAATACTGATGGTGTACAAAGCCAAGAGTATTCTCTCACATAGAATTGAGCGTTTCTCTGCAATATATATGAAACACATCTGTTTTTATAATATAACAGCCATAGTTTGCTTAAGAACTCAAAAAAGTATTTCAACGTTCCGTTAAAAAGAAAAGATTAATGCTTTTACGCTTTAAGAAAGAGCACAATTTGAATTAGATGTACATAAATTTAAGTGCGTCAAGATTGAAAGTAGTTTTTATTTCTTATTTAAATATGTAATAAAGTTGGATTAAAAATATACTAAAAGTACATTGAAGTAAAGAATTTGGGAAATTGTACATACACGCGGTAAACTAGAAAAAGCAGTGTCATTAATAATGTACTTCGTTTTGTGAATCAAATAATTGAATATAAAAAAAATGTGAACATGTTTTACACTAATTGGGCTCATAAGACTTTTACAAACTCAACGGTGCAAGTGGTATTTTAAAAGGAACCATAATTCACATATACAATAGTTGCTCATTATTTCTCAACTATGAGATATTTATGTTCAGGTCATCTGTTTTGCCAGGTTCTGTCAAGTTTTTGATTTATTTCCAATTATATAATACCCTGTAAACAAATTCCAAATATAAATTAGGGAATAAAAAGCATTTTATTTCTCTAAAATAAAGAAAATATAACATCATGGTTGCACTAAACTAAGTCAGCACTTCAAAAACATGAGAAATAATTGTTGAATTTATGTATAGTTATTAAAACTGTTTTAAACTAATGGTAATTTCCGACTTATTTAAACATGCAACAGATCCAATTTGACTCCTCGTATACGTATATACACGAGTCAACTATTAGATGTTAGTGTATATTGCATTCTGAATAATGTTGAAACTAAATTAACGTATTTTTAAAGTAACCCATGAAAGAAAAACAGTGATATGATTTATGTATCAAAAATAATTATTGGTACATAAACATGTGTCCCACTTTTAAACAAAAGTAACAAGACACTTCATCCTGAATAGCGTTATAAGTATGTTAAAAAAACGCACTAACAGGTTAATAAATTGTATACCTGTTTAGTGTTCATATTGCGTTGCACTTGCTCAGTACAAGAAAGATAAAATTGATATTTTAATTTTCAACTATTCTCATCGAATTAAGAAACCTTGATTGAAAAATAATGAGTTGAATTTGTATTTGAAGTACATAATTTTTAAATGTATGAACGTGCTTTGAAAATTGGAACTCGTAATGATTAAAAGATCTGCTCGGAACTAGTTTCTTCATATATTGATTTCAAAATTAATTAAATTTGACTTTATTTCCACAAACATTTGAGCGGATTTGGTCATGGTCTCTGATTTCTACGTTTGCCATATTAAAGGTTTATATTGAGGTTCAAATAATTTTGTGTAACTCAATTATTAGTTTGTGAGAAAATGATGAAATCTTGTGATTCTGTTCAAATATTAAATATACAAAGAATAAATTATTTATGTGAGTCATCGTTTCAAAAGCCCAATCTGATATAGTGATACAGTAATTTCTATTTTAGCAAATCATGCTTCAATTGTAAAAGCATACGCTTAATTTATGTAAAACATACTACTTGATTAACACTCTGAGGGGTTCACACGGACATATCCTTTCTGCAACCAGCAGAATTCTAGCCAGAATTCTAGTCTGAATTCTAGCCAGTTCTGAATTTCTTGAACAATATAACCTTTTCAAATTATTATATTCTAAGGAGATGACCTATTCAATCTTTCCAAAGGTTTCTATTCTTAAGAAAGAACCAATATAATATTTTAACCCTCCTGGTGGTTATCTCGATTAGATATCTCGTCATTAAAAAAATGTTCAAATCCTGATGGACGATATATCTCGTCATTGGAAAAAGAACCGACTAGATCTTGATACCGTCATCATAAAAAACGGTAATATCTCTATTAAGAGATGACTCGTTATTAACAAAATTGATCATATCTTGATAGATGAGTTATATCGTCAAAAACTCTTGGATTGTTAAAAGATTCTCTATTCTGAGGAAAGAACCAATAGAATATTTCCACAAAGGATTCTATTCTAAGGAAAGGACAAAAGAATTTTCCTGAAAGTTGAAAGATTCATGTATTTCTTTAACCAATTGATGTGGTTATTTAGTCACCGTGTATTGTGGAAGAAAAGAAAAAACATACTTCTCAGAAGTTTCGTGACGCACAGAGGGTTAACCATCCAACTGGTTTCGACGAGATATCTCGTCCAAGATTTGGTCAATTTTGCTAATGACGAGATACCTCGTCAATACAAAACTTCCCTATTACTCTAAGGGAATGAAGATCGTGTGCACATGCATACCGATTTCCTAAATTAGGGAAGCTTTCAAAATGCAAATATTGATAAAAAGAAATATATGAATACATTTTTATATAAAATTCGTTTTAAAAATTTAAGCATTCTGGTTTTAATAAATTACGTATCAGTTGGTAATTTAGCAGTTAAAACAAATTATAGATCTATACAAATTCTCCAAACTTTGCTTAGGTGTTAAAATGCAAAACTCTTTCCTATGTTTTTAAGTACAGAGTGGCCATAATTAGAGTTGCTTAAAGCCCAATAATTCAAAAATCTGTTGATCAACCAAATTTGATGGAAATATTTAAGACACATAGCTTCCCAAAGAGGGCGCTACCACCCTCCTGTAGACGCTGAAAGTGTCTATGTAGATATGCAGAACACAGGAGATATAGGAGGGAGCTGAGGAACAAGGTTGGCAATAAGATGCTCAGAAAATTGTCGCCTAAAAGTGTATTAAGAACATTCTTATCCACTTGACCACACTCACAACAATGATGCATTGACATTGACTCTTTGAACTAAACGAGGAATCAACTGCAAATAGCTGACCAGAGAATTAGGGTGCTGCTGACGAAAATAGAGATAGATAACTTGGTAGCCCACCCCAATCATACTTCTCGTTAGTGGTTGATTTTAATTTTGCTGATTCATATTGATTAACAATAATAGTGAGCAATGTTTATAGGATTTTTTAAATTTAATTTTAATAAATAGCTTTATAATTTCAATAACAAGTTGTTTTATTTTCCAACTAGCTTTTCGAAATTCTAAAATTGCACACAGTTACATGAATACTTTGGTGATATTCAGAAATTACAGGCACAGCTACACTTACAATTTATTGTTAGTTGAGATAGTTTTCCAGAAAGTCTTTGAAAGGGGAAAACGATCCGAGAAAGTTTGAATTTTTTAGAGAGTTAAAACCAAATGTTTTGAATCGTAGTTCCCCCTCAGTTTTTCACCACCAGGAAAAATACGGCACGGCGAGCATGGAGATGTGCAGATTTTCAAAGGAAAAACAGTTCTATTATGCAAATTTCAGGAAACTTACGTCCTAGTTTTGCAAATATGAGAAAGACAAAAGAGGTTGCCTGTGTCAAATATGACTGATGGGCTACTCTTACGCGACCGTGTTTTTCTTTAAACTTTCAATGCTATTCTCTTCGTTTCGCTATACGTTACATGAATGGTGCTTTGCTGGTGAACGTTTACTAACAAAATAGAGGAATTGTTTATGCGGCACTTCGAAAATATCGTAGGTGACTTAAGAAAATGTCCTAGGACTATCACAAATTTGTGGAAAAAGTTTTCGAGTTTTGAAAAATAATCGAACTTTATTAGTGTTACCAGAACAAGGACACTAACCTATAACAAATCAACAACGGCACAATTGCAACTGCCGTAGAGAATCCAACAGACGGATCCAACAGTGCTCGGGTAGTATCCTAGCAACTGGATATGAAGTATACTAGGGTGTGGTATACTACATATAAACAGCTTGAACTTTTCTCAACCTCACATGGAAGCCTTGGAACATCCTATGAAGTGATGAAGAACATTTTCATCTGAATATGACTGTAAACACACAATTTCCGCATTTGAGTTTCTGCGAACCATCATACAATTCGTTTGCACTATTCGAAAGTAGCATGTTTGGTGTGATTTTACCACCTCATTCATCATCGGTCCGTTCTTCGAAGAACACAGATAAATTGGTCCAGTGACTCATACCGTTAATGCTGAAAGGAATCGAATACTAGTGCTCAATTTTCTTATTCGAAACTTCATCAGCGGGGATGTCTCGAATCTACTATATTTACCAGGATGGAACACCCTCTCATATTAGATTTCATGCACAGGAAGGCTTACGACAGCATTTCACAGAAGATCGAATAATCAATCGAGCATTTCTTACAAAATGGCCAGCCCGTTTTCCTGATCTCATCCCTTATGACTTTTGGTTGTGAGGGCATATAAAACGCATGTTGTAAACTTTGATGGTTCAGTCACTGAAGGACCGAATAACACTGCACGTCAGGTAGATAAATGAACATCTGCTACGTTCTGAAAGTAGAAAATGTTGTTCAGAGAAAATAAGTTTTAGAACACGAACAAGAAAAGCATATTCAAACACATCCGTTGGTGAAGTCAAGATAAATACAAGGTATTAACTTCCTTTTCTTGCATTAATTTATTCCGAAAATGGAGCTGATAGTGTCAATTTTTCTCTGCTTACAAAAATCTGAACTATATACTTAGAAGTCAAACCCCTTGATCTAAATAGTATTTACTCCAAATTTGGTTCAATTTGACCCAGCAGATTTTTCACGATCGGGCTCTAAGTACCTCTCACGTTAGCGGAAGTTTGGTGAGTGGGATGCCAGTTCAGGTGTTGTTCTCGTTATCTGACCGTTTTTCAAAATTACGAGGCTTTGTCCTTGGATCTTTCTCTTCGGAATTAATCCCGGACCGTCGCCAATAGCCCGTTGTGTTGCTCCTGTGCGACGTTAATTAACTACCTACCTATCTCAAATACCTCCCCTTTAATTAAGGTCACCCTGTATAATAAAACCCGATATAATGATAGCGTTGACGTTGGAATGATAACATATCAGTAGGTTAGAAATTGCACCTGCTTCAAGAATTCCAAAACTTCCGTGCCGTTCGAGTGGTTTTTTCTAGTATTAGTGGTTGCCCATTATATAAAATGGCCAGGCTGAAAAAGAAATTCTGAACTTCTGTCACGTAATATGGTTGTAATGCAGCACCAACTATAGTGTGTCACGTAATGTGATTATTATGCGACCCTTGTTCTCATTTTCTGACCTTGTTTTTCATATTCCAATTTGAATAAACTTTTGGCGTTTTTGTATTAAGAAATTCCGGAGAGAAATATATATTGTTTTTCCCACTTTATTTGAATACTTACAGTGAATCCTCCTTCAATTATTTGTATTCAAAAGATAAACACGTTACTAGTTAACATCTATTTATTATAAATTGTTATAACAGAAAATTTATATTTATTATTTATTAAATATATATATAGTTAATTCTTGATAAAACAGACATAAAATTTTATATTTAGGAATATAACGCTTAATAAATATTTCTGGTTTCTGTCAACATTATTAGTAATTTAAAGGACAGATTACAAATGTATTGAATAGAATATTCATGATTAATTTCTTTAACCCTCTGAGGATCATGAGATTTTCGAGTAGTGTAGCATTGCTTTTTCCCTCTCTACAACCCACATATTGACTAAATAACATCATCTATTTATTGATGGAATCTTAGGAAAGATTCTATTGTTCAAGAAGATCAAATCTGGTTAGGAGTCATACATGAAAAACTGCATGTTGCAGAACGAATATATGCTTGTGAGCCCCTCAGATGGTTAAACCATTCTTATTTGAAAATTCTATCAGTCGATTAGTGAATTACTTGAATCGTTTATTAGGCTTAGAGATAAGTAACCAACATGAAATGACCAAGGTTGTGTGAAAAACAACAGGAAAACTCTTGCTTGGAAGTTAAAAGGGAATACTAAAACGAAATAACTTGTTTATAGCATATTTTTGTCTCAGAAATGTCTTTAAATAATAGAACATGCATGTTATTAAACTGCAAAACCTTTTATTCGGGTACTCGAAAGAATACATTTGGTTCAGAACAATTGTTCAAAATTTTAACCAAGGGAAATAAATAAAAACTTGTACCACAGAACATTATACAGTACAACCTTGATTGAATTCGATACCGAATTGTTTTATAGCTTTAAATAAATCTTCGAGCACGAGTGCGTATTTAATCCAAAGAAGCGAGAAAATTCTTCGAAGTTGAAGACCTTAAAGAACTTTAGAAAGTTTAATACTGCGCATCTCACGTCCAGATTTATTGTTAAATTATCACATAAATACATACTGAGACACAAATCCGAAAATAAATCATTCTTACACCTTGCTCTATGAATCTTTCAGTTGCCGTAGTAGTAATACGTAGGACAGTAAAAAAATGCTGTTTCCTATAGGCTATTTTGTGCTACTAGGTCGATATTATCCAAGTTTCTGTTTATCCGAGGTCGTCTCGGTCCCACGTCACCTCGTATAATAAAAGTTCTACTGTATAATATATGCTCAAAAACTACATTTTAGTGTTTTAACAACTTCCAAAATGTTTGAAAATATTCAAGTAAATATCTGGAAACCCTTTGGGTGAGTAAAAACTTTTTTGACCTTTAGCAATTAATATAGGCATGCTGACGAAAGATTCGAAAATTCGACACTTTTAAAACTTAAATTTAAAAATCTTTTACCAAGAAACCATATTTTTAATACGTTAAAATTCTACTCAAATATTTATGTGTATGAAGTATATTTAAGCATATTCATTAAGTCATTTAAACGTAAAAATGCTACTTTGTAAGAATTCATGCTTACACGGACAGAATTGAATACATAAATCAGCAGCCATTCTCGCTAGACCCAACAATATTTCCATTGTGCAAAATGGAAATACCTTTAGGTAAACATTCCTTTAATATTAATGTCTCCGAAGTCATTCCTTGACTTTTCGCTGACCTCTTCACGGAGCTAAAAATGCACCTCTCAGAATCTCCTGAATAATCATTGCATTGAATTCCATTTAGAATATACTGCGAAGGAATCAAAGGCGCAGGATGCATTGTCGAGAGGATGAATAACTCAAACATTTATCTGATGTTCTACAATATCAGCAATATTAGACAGAACCCGATAAATGCATATTCATCAACGACTTATTGCCTGAAGGTAATGGTAGCTACCAGTTCATTTTTAAAGTAAGAATACCAACTCTTCGTTTATTAAAAGTCAAGTGACACAAAGTCCTCCTCCGAGGAATGGCAGAACCGTACCTCGAGACGAAACTCAAGATTAATCTCTGGGGTTATTAATGTTTGAACCAATTAAGAACCCCGTATTCAAATGGTTTCGAATGGTTATGGGTGAGTAAAAAGTGTTGATGCTGGTGGATATGCGATTCCAATTCCGATAACGTTTTGACATTAATGACATTCATATGCTACAAAGTATTAATTACGTGGATCTGAAAACAGAGGGAGATGCTATTGATGTCACTTATTCATTTTGTTATAATTGGATCCGTTATTCAATGTCGTAATTATTCATGGATTCTGGATATAATTTTCGATGAACTTGCGCGGTTTAAAATGAAGCTTGGTGGCTTCGCGTTTAACTGAAAACTTGAGGACGAATGAAATGTTTTATAAATGTACCTCTATGAATTGGACTACACGTATTTAAAATGTTACGTATTTTGAATTGTTTTATATACATAAACATGAAGGTGGGTTGAACCAGATTTCTAATCTAATGTTGTTTCGTAAAAACACGTTTCACACATCACTTATTCTCTTTTAGTTTGAAGACAAAATATTTAACTTGAATTATTATTTTAAAATTCTATAAATTACGAAGATTAATTGGTTTATGTGACGAATTAAATTAACGCTTATATACAAACTATATAATCTGTTTTTTGCCCTTCATTTTAAGTTCATTCTATATTTTCAGTGCATAGGTTTTTAACATGCGCGTTCTTTAATAATATATGTACATGCATTATATGAAATATGTTAAGAGCATTTACTCTCTAAGTGGTTTAGACGAATTACCTTGTCCATCAAGATCAGACCAATTTTGCTAATAACGAGATATCTTGTCATGAAGATTTTGCCAATTTTTCTTATGATGACGAAATCAAAATCTGATAACTTTTCTTCCAATATCTCATCCATGAAGATCTGATCAGTTTTGCTAATGACTAGATACCTCTACCAGACAACCACCAGGAGGGTTAAATACAATTTTCTAAGAAGAAATTCTAATCCATTGTAAATTTAAGGAACGCTGCTATACCTGTAATCATGCAAATAAAATTATTACTATGATAATATTTAAAGAATGATCATTGTTTCATTGAAACACTAACTGTTATTATTTTGCACTGTAAGTTAAAATTCTTAAGTTCGCCTTAAAGTAAGCAATCATAATAATTTTTATCAAATATGCTATTATCAATACTGTCATGAAATAGACTTGCATATGGGATATAATAAAAATGTTTAGGTCGTCATTCATAATATATCTAAACCTACATTCTACTACATAAAAATATCCAGCAAAACATTAAATTATGTAACAGCCATTTCAATAGATTCTACGGTGATGACGTCAATACCACAATAGAGATCATTTGGTCAATAACAGACTGGCGAAGTGCCAACAGATCTAACGTTGTTTACAAAATGGTCAGGTGCGAAACATAAAATTCAAAAGATGTAGTTTCGTTTTACATGCGTAAAAGGGCTGATTTTGAAGACTAGTAGGTATTAAATACCCAATAACAAAAATCGTAGTTGCCATTTTGACGTGACTACGTCTTTAAAATTGGAACAGTACTTGGGGACATGAATCAAAATTCCAGCGTGACAACTGTTTTGTCTTATGGTCGAAATTCTACGGTACTGGGCGAGCCTTGGGCCTGTGTAACTTCGAAGTGCGTGGAGTGAGGAATGAGTAAGTGGTGTCGTTCGAAAGCTACCAAACTATGCTACAATTAATATTGGACAATAACAATCTCTCAACAGCAAATATCAGACTGCAATTTAATCGTTCAAACTGTAATTTAATTGTTGAATATTCGCACACTATAAACATAAGTTCAAACTTCCTATATCTGCTTCATTATTTCCACAATCCAACATCAGGTCCGAGTATTCACGTAAACACTGAGGTTTGTGTCCTCAACACAACCTACCATTTCTTAAGGTCATATTTTAAATCATCATTCCTAAATCAGATAAAACCAGTTAAATTCGGTCTTATTATAAAACCTTGTAAACTAGTGTAATTTATTTAAGACTGAGATAAATTAGACTTACGCGAAATCAATCGTACTATTTTTATTACTTTTATAAAAATGGAATCGCTATATCGATTTATCGTGTGCAATAAAGATTTTCCTTTAGTTTCAAAACGCAGACTTTTGAAACAAACCCATTCATTACCACCATGTATTCTGAGGATTAAAAATGTAATATCGTTTCACGGAACATTTGATAAATTATTTACTCGACTAAAAGTATTTTCTGCGTATTCAAGACTTCAATTTTTAAGTATAAGTTTCTGCTGTGTGTATTAAAACCAGATACGTTGAATGCCTTTAAAAGTAGAAGTTCTAGCTTCGAATTTCCATTAATTATAAATTAGTCAAAAGCAGATCATGATAAATGATCGCTTCCGTATGCGAATTAAAAAGGCTGCTCATTTCTAACGAATCTAAAAATGTTCAATCTTTAAATGATTATGTAAAGCTTGGTTAAGGTAACTGCTTTAGCTGGTAAACATTAACGTATTTAAGTTTCGGTTTTAAATGGTAAAAGAGATGAAGTTGCCCTTTTCAGGGAGTGACTGCAATTTGTGAATTTTTTGAATCTTCCAATTACAATAAAATAAAAGTTTGTGTTTCCGACTATACGAGGAATGGCTAAGTATTTTTAAATATTGAACTTAACGTGCTAATTATATATCATCGGAAAGTTTGTGCAACATTACTGGGACTTAACTGTTGTTGTTATAAGTTTATGTTATAAACCGTTGTTATAAATTTTTAATGATTGTTTTCATTTTACCATCAAGAATGTTTCACAGTTTATTGTGTTTTTGAATATTAAGATGCTAAAAACATTCCAGTTTATGTTGAAAATGTTTATGTAGTTTATGTAGCCATTTATTTAAGTGTTGAAAATATTAGTTTATATTGAAATATTAAAAATGTCGCACTGTTCAGCAAAAATTTTAAAATATAGTAGTTTATATTGAATTCGCATTTTACTTAAAAATGTTGCCAAGTTTTTTAAGGTGAAAATTTTGTAGTTTGTGATGCAAATATTGAGATGATTAAAATGTATCAGTTTATACATATTTTGTTACTTCCGTAAGAATGTTGCCACATTATATATACGTTTATATTATATATTTCATTTCCCTTATTTTGTGAGTTACGACATAGCGTGACACAATTTCGCCTTTAAGTCTTTTTGTCTTCCAGTGGTTTTACTTTTTATATTAACGTCTGATAGCTTTTCTGCTATGTCCACAACGAAAGGTCTAACGCATTTTAATCTGGTGTTGACCTGTTGTGTGATCTGTTAGCAGAGTATCATTAGAAATTACATTGTCGGAAAGCGGGTACAGGTGGAAGAGAAGGAAACAGTATTGTGTGTGTACGTCCATTTAAACTTCGTTATCAAAATTCTTGTATGTGCCATCAGATAATAATATGAGATTGTGATCATTTAAATAATTATTCAAAAGTTTAAGAAACAATCAGTGGTGGAAGCTATACATAGTTTATAGAATATGCAATCTGTTTAAAACATTTAAAACTTGACTCCATTATTTAAATCATATTTTTAATTCATTATCTTTTTATACTATCTCTACGTTTGGTTTTTTATATTTTACAACTGTAATAAAATATTTATCTATTTAATTTTTACTTATTTATCGACTTAATTTTTAAATATATATCGATCCAACTAATAGTTAAATATGTATTTAACTAGTTTTTAAGTATTTATCTAAGAGACTTTAAATATGTTTAACCAATATTTAAATTTTTATTAAGCTAATTTTTATGTATTCATATAATTTGTACACATTTTTCTAATTTTTAAATATTTATTTAACTATTTTTTAGATATTTATTTAACTATTTTTTAGATATTTATTTAACTGGGTTTTTTAATATTTATTTAACTATTTTTTAATATTTATTTTATTTAACTTTTAAACACCTACCTAATTTTTAAATATTAACCTAATTAATTTTCAAATACATATTCAACTAGTTTTGAAGTATTTATCTATTTTTTAACTATTTATCTTTTTTTTAACTATTTATCTAAGTAATTTTTAATTGCCTTATTAATATTTACCAAATTATTTTTCTATTCAACTTAAACTCTATAAACTACAATAGATCCTTCTCATACTAATCAACTAGAAAGATTTAGTGACGAAATCTATGCACGAATGTGGTTTTAATCTGTGGATCAAAATGTTTCAGGAAATGGAAAGTTTCTAATACCATAATACAATGGTTTAGCAATCCCATCTATAGAAGATTTACATAATCTAATTAGGTCAAGTACCAAAATTATAAATAGATATTAATAACGCATTGTTCATTTAAAATTGCATACGATAGGAGCTACTTAGCTTCAATTCCCTCGCTATAAATGCTTAGGTGTTAGAAATAAATAATATGCAAATGTTCATGAAAAAAGGAGAGTTAAAATAGAGGCTCTTGCGGCATTGACGTAAGGGCGACCTTATACCTCCTCTTCCAAGTCGTTTGAATGCAAATGCAATTGATTATTATTCAGGCCCAGTGAAATATAATGTGATGAAATTCAGGAAAATATACGCTTGTGCAAGACACGTCATTTGTAAAGAATGACGTGCTCTATACAAATAATCTTTTCTTCCCTCTTATATTTCATACTAAGGCTGCTCCAAAGTTTTGACACGTTTAGGTGAGAAAATATGCGTAGTGGAAGATTTTTAGGAGTGCTTAATTAGACTCCACATTCACCATTTTATTAAGAATGGGAATTTCAAAATGCTAATGTGATAATTGTTTTCAATTCATTCAGGAAAATGAGGAATTGAATGATATAGTGACGACAACTGCCATTGACTGAGTACCATAAATATATATTTTACGAAACAATATTTATTTCAAAGGAAAAATTCTGATTTACATTTTATCAGACGATAACTATTCATTTAAAAAAACAAATTTGAATATCTTTTGCCAGCGATTTTTATTAATGTTTTAATTTATGTGTATTTATCTTTTTTGAAATTATTTTACTATGGGGTGAGAAAAAACAGATAGAAAGGAGATAAAACAACGAATATATCGCACCTCGGCTGTAATACCAGCCATAAGTCAAAAATGTATCATTTTACAGGAGAGATTGTGAAAGTCTTAACATGACATTGAAAAGCCTAAATCAGGAATCTCTGATCATTATTTCAATGAAATTTCTTTTTAACTTAGAGTTATGGCAGTTTTGTAGCATGAAGAAACCAGCTTTTTCAATCTTTATAAGTTTTTTTTTACTTATAGCGGTATTGCAGCTGGAGTGCGATATGTTCCTAAAAATATGTAGAACGAAAATGTTATTGAAACTTGTTATTGGAATATAAATGATGTTTGTTAAGAATGGAAATTTCAAAATGCTAATGTCATAATTGTTTTTCAATTCATTCAAGGAAATGAGGAATTGAATGATATAGGGGAGAGGGTGGACAACTGCCATTGACAGCACCATAAATATATATTATTAACTTTTAACACGTTGTTCTATTGACAAAGAAATATATGCTCGCAAGAACCTACAACTATTTATCATTACACAGAAATAAACCCGTAAAAATATCAATATTTATTGCACAAAAGTTATATTGAAGCAAAAATAATACCAAAACAATTTTATTGCTATAAATGTCTATACATTTCTATATATATAACCAAAATACATTATTCAACATTCTTTTCATAGTTTTCAAAGGATAAGTTTTTCGTACCTACGGAAATTTATATGCTCACTCGTGATTTTTATTTATCAATCACTCTAGTTGCTAATAAAATAGCATCCTTCTTGCGTCTTGATG
Organism: Meta bourneti; assembly: GCA_933210815.1. Classification (NCBI taxonomy): domain Eukaryota; kingdom Metazoa; phylum Arthropoda; class Arachnida; order Araneae; family Tetragnathidae; genus Meta; species Meta bourneti. The sequence goes on along the minus strand of OW119923.1, from coordinate 84,063,161 downwards.
CATCTCTGTAAATTTTGAAAAATATTTTTGAAAATGTCCCAATTTGTTTACTTTTCGTCACTGCATAATTCATTACTGCAATCCTTAACTTAACCCTCTGAGAGGTTCATATGCATAAATCCGTTCTACAACCTATAGACTTCCTTGCATGACCTAACTAGTTTGGACCTCGTTAACCAATAGAATCTTTCCTGATTCCTTCAACCAATTGATTTGGTTATTTAGTAATTATGTGTATTGTGGTGTAAAAGTAACATTAGAATTCTTGGAAATATCGTGACACTCAAGAGGGTTAAATATCGATAATTTAATAATTTTTCCTTTTTTAATATTTGTGAATACAGATGCAAAGAATACGCCCCATTTTACTCTAGATACATTCAGAAAATGTCCCTTTTTTATGATTTCTAGTTAAAATATTAAATAAAAACCTTGCACTTAATTAAGAAACAAGTAATATGCAGTTTGTGAAATTAAATGAATCTATTCATTATCATTACAGTAAATCTAAAGAATCAGTAATCATATACAGTAATCATTAAGAATCTTCTGGGATGGGGGACAATTAATCTTAATTCAAGACAAAATGAAGATTAATTCAGTCACTCCCACTTGTATCTGTCTCTCAAATCTTTTTCTGAATACTGTTTCTTTGCAAGTTCCAAGCATTGCTGTGTTAGTGCTTGTTTCAAAACCTGTGTGATGGGATATTTTAAAAGTGGTAGGATAATAGACTTAAATTTTTATATGAATAAGACACACGTTAATTTTGCCGTTAAGAAATCTCATATTGAAGGTGTTTGTGACTCAACACATATAAGTATTTGTTGATTGGAATGGGATATGTGTCAACGAAAATCGGCACAAAATTTAATGGTGTTGGCCTGAGAAAACTACAATGCTCTATAAGATTTCATTAGTCCAGCATTGATAACTATTTTTAATGTAATTTTATATTTGTCAACATGCCACACCGTATACTAAATGCACCAATATTCTTTAAGATTATGTCATAATTAATACTTAATTTAATTTAAGAACTTAAAAAAATTAGAAAGGTATTTCTGAGTCAATTTGTTGGAAGGGGGTCCTCGTCTTATAGAAAAAGAATATACCGGGCCGTTTTCTCACAAAAGTTGAAAACCTCTGCTTTTAAGAACTAATGATTTCCAATTTAAAGCATGTATACCACTTTTTAGTGCATTGCATAGGCGTTGGGAAATAATCTTTCAAAGTGTTTCAATCAATTTACTTAAGCACCCATTGAAAATTGAATTTGACATTTCTTAATTCCTTAAAACTGAGTGTTTTTTCGAGTCTGCTTATCCCTATGGAACCAATCTACTCAGAATTTCCTAATTTCTTTTTGCGACAAATGGAAGTTAACATAACTTGAAACTATTACAAATAAAGGTATGAAGTTTTCATTTCGTATGAAACGTCCTTTCGAATCAATTTTCATCAAAATATATCGAAGTTTCTATCCATAAATTTTTTTAAATGACTAATCATAAATCAAATTACATTAAAAAAGAACTTGATAAAGATTTTTGGTATATTTATCTGGATGATTTAATATTAGCTTAATAAGAAAATGAGCGTGATAGTAAGATTATTTTGGAAGACTAATAAATGCATGGGTGGCGAATTAACTTTAGATGCAACCTAACTGGTATAGTTGTCATAACTTTTGTCTGCCACTTAGTAGGTCCCGGGTTTGAATTCAAGCATGAATGTTGGTAATTGCCCTTGTTAAGAGTAACGAAGATTCATCCACTGGATGCTACGTCCCACACAAGTGGGAAAGATTTTCCAATCTCTATGGTCGGCATGTAATGTTTGAAGTTTAGTTTTCACATCCTGTGAAAAGATATTCTCGAGGGCATTCGTCAAGAGCTCTACCAGAATTCCTTCGGAGCCTTCACTATATCCGTAATGACTTCATCTATTCGGGGCAGAGATCCAATTAAGAAGAAAAATACTCCTTCACAAAAACCCGCCAGTTGTACCCTCAAAGTCGAAGAGGCCAGTGGTCGGGTTTTAGAAATCAAAGAACATTAGAAGCTCAAAACACTCGTGCTAAAAATTGCCTGGATACAATATACGATGTCACATTTCGAAAATTTAGGTTACATTTCGAAATTTGAAGCCGAAATTCGTTGTTTCAATTGAAAGTTATGAAGTTTGTGTGTAATTTGATATGAAGACGGTCCCTCATGCAACTGTTATACATATCAATTAAAAGTCCAAATTTGTTGATGCAATTGAAAATTATGAAGTTTTGCTGTAATTTTATATACAGTCCCTCATGCAACTTATACATATAAATTTAAAGATGATGAAATTTGACGTAAAAATTTGTCGTTGCAATTGAAAAGTAGGAAGTTAGTGTATAATTTGATAGACGGTCCCTCATGCAACTAATACATATAAACATTAATACATATAAATTTTAAGATGATGAAATTTATCGTCGAAATTCGTTGTTGCAATTGGAAATTATGAAGTTTGTGTATACTTTGATATGAAGACGGCCCACATGCAACTGTTATGAATATCAATTCAAAGATGGACAAAAGATACCTCTAAATTTCCTCTACTGTGAACAATACAAGGATAAAGAAGAGCTGCTCGTTATTTTGCGGCAACTGTATAACAGAAAACGAAATAAAGGTTAAGGATTACAACAATTAAAATCGGTTTATATGGAACTCGAAGTTTAGTCTTGATGTATCTGCTTAGTCCCTAATGAGTTTCATTGCCAAAATGGAAGTAAAAGACAGATTTTTGTCAGTGAATGAGCCATGTATTCTTAGTACTATTAGGTACACAATGAGATGGGTCCTTAGAGGTATCAAGTTTTACCATGGTAGATTTATCTCATTTCCTTTTCAGGAAGGACTCCAAATTATTTAGCTTGAAAGGTAATTGACTATCTTTCATATCTACCACTGGTAGATTTCTGGTTTAGTAATTCAATTGTTATCGGTAAAATGATTTGTATATTATGAAGTCATTTTCTGGCATGCCCCATCAGTATTTACTATCATTCTACATTTTTATGAAAATAGTATGCATTCTTAGGTTACTTTCTACTGTTTTGGAATAAATTTAATTATGCACGTTTTAGCTATAAACATAATTTAAATAATGTAAATAAAACGTTTCAATTACTTGCATTATGATTTTCTTATTTCCTTTCTGCACTGTATGACAAACAATTAAGAATTCACTTATAAAAGATATAGCATTGAATCTTCTAATGAGAAGTTTCAATCATGTACTTCGCCTACATCTATGCTTTTCTTCCCTTAAGTGTGGGGGCGCTGTGGCTCAGTGGATTTTTCCTCTGCGTTATCAACTGCGAGTTGTAGGCTGCGAAGATTAGATTCCTCCCAGGTGTATTTTTCTTACACCTGCGTCAGTAAAACTTTCCTTGTATGTTTGTGTCCATTTGCTTGGCATTGTTTGGCGCAGATTCGCCAAATATAGCACTTGCATCATAAAAACCTATCCAACCTATTATGTGTATCAGCGGGGTATTTTCATAAAGATTAAATTGTTATCTGTCTAACTATGGAGTCTGAGAGAACGGCTAAGATGTAACTTAATTTTTAATAGGTAGGTTAGTATGTTAATGTCGCATTGAAGCAACACAACGGGCTATTGGCGATGGTCCGGGATCAAACTCGAAGGGAAGACACCACGTAATTTTGAACCACGGTCAGATGACTTAATTTTTAGTATAAGTAATAATAACATTCTGTAAAGTCTGAAAAAGTTTTTCATTAAGTATCTCGAAAATCATACAGAAAATTTCTGAATAGATTTTACCATCAATTGAACTTAACTTTTTTTAAATGACTTTCTCTAAATGACAGGCAACATTTAACTGTTCTGAAACATACCACGTTTTGAGTAGTAACATGGTGTTGGATTTTTTATGGCTCAAGAATCAGACCTGGCCAAGTAGAGGCAATCAAAATTTTCTCCGTTAAATAAATGGACATACACATAAGGAAAGTTTTTACTGACGCAATAGTAAGAAAAACACCCAGGATAGTTACATGAATCGAACCTGTGCCACTGACTGCTCGCAGGCTGCTATCGTGAAGTGCAAATCTACTGTCTCACTAGAGTGATTAAATATATACATTTTCCAACTGAATTAATTGAATGCTTAATGTTGATTGTAATTGACGTTTATAATTTTCATACTCTAATTTTTAATTTCCCTCACTTCAGACACACTTTTGCGTTAACATCGAATCATTTCTTATACGAAAGAGATATCAAATTTTTAATTAAACATGAATTGATTTGTAAAACAAGACGAGATTTGCAAAAAATTCTGAAATATTTTGTTTTTATAGCACTAAAATATTCCAATTAATGCGTTTGTTTCCAGAAAACCGTTTTTATAGTAAAGGTAAGTAAAGCACACATGAAAACAAAATTTTACTTTCGCAAAAATTATACCCAGGATAACCTGATGAAACCAACCGCCAGCTTTCTTGATATAGTTAAAATCTAGCAAAACCATGTAGGGCCTTGTAAAACAGAAAAACCTTCAAAACAACGACTAATAAAATATTAAAAACGAAAAAATCGTCAGTGGTCATTCCGGTGTTAGGTAGGTAGTTAAAATAAAGTCACAATAGAGCGTTTGGTCATATCGGTGGAGCAAAACGTTTATCATCATCAGGACAGAAGTTATAAGAAAAGAAAAGCGAATTTCAATACGTTGTTCCAAGAATAGTGTTGTCACAACTCACTTTTATAACTAAGCCTTTCTAAGCCGCCGTGTAGTAACGGGAAACACTAGCGTCATTCACTAGTGTGTTCGACAACGTAAAAATAGTTAAGGCTCCTCTGATGTTTAACTCGAAAATGGAACTCGGAGATGATTCAATTTGACTAAGGTTTTCATATGTTTATTCATGTAGTCGCTTTGTTGAAGAAAAACAATTATGATCAGATTCAGAGGGTTATCGTTTTGAAGAGATAAGATTAAATTCGTATGAATGATCATGGAAATTAGGTTGTGCATGAGTTCCTGTAGTAGAAGAACCCATTCCAATGCTACAGTCTCTGACGTCGTGATTCAAAAATTTGAATATGCGTCAGATTTCTACTGAATATTCTAGGTTATGCAAATCGTCAAAGGCTGTTTTGCTTAATCTCTTGAAGTTATAACCTTTAAAAGTAATGTTATTCCTTGACCTAATAACAACGAGATGTCTCGTCCTTTAAGATCTGACCAATTTTGCTAATAACGAGATTTCTCGTCATCAAGATATTCGATTTTTTGATGATGACGAGATCAAAATCTGGTCAGTTTTCTTCTAATGACGAGATATCTCATCCATCAAGATCTGGTCAGTTATGCTAATGACGAGATACCTTATCGGGACGACAAACACCAGTAGGATTAAGTTGTTTACTCCAGTGAATATATATGACAAAAAGTGCCTTTTACTTAAGATTCAGATTCATTGAAATTTTGGTAAAAGAATCAAGACTAATGTTACCCGAACTTACCGGACAATTTTGTTCACTAATTAACCAAAATCTATTTCAAAATTCATATATATGATAAATAACCAAACTTCTTAAAAAGCATAGCCAGAATTGAAGTATCTTACTCCATATATAAATATCCTATAACTCTGAAACATCTGGGTTAAGGTCATATAAAATACACGTTTAGGTAGTGGGAAAAGGTTAAAGCGAACCTGGAAAAAGTCTAGACATTCAGTGATCTTTGCCCAGATTGAACGCTTTCACGATAAATCCTGGAAAAATATTTGCCGAAGCACCGGTCGCATACCAATATTCTAATCTCTTGTTGGCTGACTTCCTTATATTTCCGGGGAAGGAACTCTGTATTTGATGGGTACACTCTTCACTTCCTAAAGGACTGAAGGAATTCAACATACTTATGGTGTTCTTTTATGTAGGCATGGAAATATGTCCTATTTTTAGCATAATGGTACATACATTTGGAATGACGGAGTCTTCACTGATTTGTATTATTTCAAAACATTATTTCCCCCAAACTTATTCATCAAGATTTTCAAAGATAATTATTTCAAGATAACTTCCCCATGGAAAATTATAATAATATAATGCAAGTGTAGATGGGATCCTTAAATTTCCCCGAAATATTTATATAGCTGTATGTAGTTTTAGAATTTAATAAAGCTAGTTTGGAAATAAAACTCTCGAGACTGAAATTATAAAGATATTTATTAAAATGAAATAAAGCATTTTTTGGACATGAAACTACTGTATTGCTCATTATTATTAGTAATTATTATCAATCAAATCAATAAAGTTAAAAATAATCTCTAATGATTAGGGTGAGCCTGGTTTTGTGTTACCATTTTGTCTATTTTAAGCTCTATTTTCGCAACAGCGTCCTTAAATTTTCAGTCAACTATTTACATTTTTAGCTAAGAATCAATGTAGTCATCCTGTACTGTGTTTGTGTGGACAATTGCAAATGTGTTTGCTCAAAATATTTTTAAGCTACTAATTTTTAGCACCTTATTCAATACTCTTGCTCCTTAACACCCCCTATTTCCCCTGAGATCGACCCTTTCCCAGATTCCTTCCGCACTTACTCTGAAAAATTATGCTTTAAAAATTCTTTCTGAGGAAAAACCACTATGAAGTATTTTTAGATAATGATAACATTGTAGTTTTTTAGCCCTCTGAGGAATTCACGTACATATATCCGTTCTGCAACATGCAGTCTTCCTTGAATGACTTTCAACCAGTTTAAACCTTCAGGACCAATAGAATCTTACCTATGATTCTTTCAACCAGTGCAGAGTATGCAGTATGTTTACTATTTGTTGATGGTTTTAAAAGGATCCTTCACTGAATAAAATTGGATCTTGCAAAATAGGAGAAACTCAAAAATCGAAGCGCTTGTGGATTATAGAAATTCCGAAAATTTTGCAAAAGCTTGAGTTTTTAGCTACTTGAGAAATAACTTGTTTTTATAGAGATGAGGGTATAAACAGCCCGTCCATCACAACACCGAGCTACCAGAGTGATATTCTCCCCTTACATTTTTACCCTCGCCTACCCTTCTGCCTTTTCTTAATCCGTCATTTTGTTGTCTGTCTTGTGTTTGGAACATCTTGGCCAAATATGACCCTTGCTCCATAAAACCCCGAAAACAACCAAACAAATAACCAGCCTGTCCTCAAAAACCATACGCTTAAGATAAAGGACCATACGGTTGAGAAGAATCAGCTGTAGCATATCGATTGATCTCAGGCCCGGGGACCAGTTACGATTTTATCAGAATCGCAGCCTAGATATGGCCCTCCGGATAGGTTTAACGGGACCGCAGTTCAGATACGGCCCTCCAAAAAAGGTTTTTCGGTTCGCAGACCATATGTGGCCCTCCATAGATGTTTACCTGACCGCAGACCATATAAGGACCTCGAAAGGCTTCTATCAGGCCCCAGATGAGATACGGGAATAAGTTTACCCGGTGCGCAGATCAGATATGGATCCATGTGGGTAAAATATAGATATGGATAAAAAATAAATATTTAAAAATGTAGGAAATCAGACTAGTGTTATTCCGCAAATAGTTACTTTGGAATTTTCGCAAGCAGATTTATATATAATCTTGTATCATCTTGTTTTTGCGTTTATTAGCCTTTACGATATGGCGCCCAAATTTCGTTACCCACGTCTAAGAACGGCAGATTTCTCTTGACTTCCTTCCCCCTACAGAACTTGTGAGAAAGAGTCGTGAATGACTTTTACGACTGATCACCTAGCGCGCTTTCCTTTCATAGTGTTTGGCATGCTAGAGATATCACCCATGCGACTTTCTGTATTTCCCAGCGTTCACAGAATGATAGACAGGGTAGGGCTTCGAACAAAAGGACCGTCCCTCTTTAGGGCCAGTCGCTGACAGCTCGCAAATGGTGATCCATCTCAGCGGTCACTTAAAAGGGGGATAAAATCTTCGTAACCTCATCTGTATCGAGCCACTCTAGGAAGGAAAAAATCTCATGGTAGGACTATTGTACTGCCCGTAGTCTAAAAGTTAGTCATTTTTCGAAGCTTTCAGACTATTAACCATTGCATTACGATTCAAAATGTAGTTCTACTGCAAAAAACTAATAACATTTCGGGTAGAATCGAAGTATATTCTCTCCATCTCTTACTTCTTTTGCGATGTTCCATTACGGGTTACGTAGATCGTGTAATTATCATGAAATTGACGGACCCGAACCAGATTTAATTTCACCTCTAAATAAAAAGGACGTTAAAACGTTTCTTTGAGAGCACGCAACACGACAGATCACGAAGAAGCATGTTAAAAGTCTTGTCACGATCAACAGACGGGAAAATTAGTATGCTTCCACTTACTTAATCATTTCGCAAAAATTCATATCTTTAAGGTCCAATCCTAGATTCCCTTGGGTATCCTTCAGCACGTCAGTTCTGAAAGTGAATACTCCTATTTTTCATTAACTTTCATTGTTTCCAGCGAATTACCTCCATTGCCGTTGAACCATTGTACCGTTAATCGTCGGGTTTTGTTATTTCATAAGATGATGTATTATTGCGTTTGTCTTACATATCTTCTAAACTTTGAGCTTATTTTGCTTAAGTTTCTTGGTCTGAAATTCTTTTTAATAAATTGAATTCCTTTATGACAATATAAGGAATACTTTAACAATGAAAAGATTTGCAGATCAAAATAATTTTATACATATTTCTGTGTTCTCTTTGATGGCATATTACATTTAAACAATAAATAGGGACATTTTTAATCGTACAAGAAGCTCTTAATAATACCTATCTTCCCCAAAGCGAAAAAGCGAGTGGCAAATTCGTTAACTGCAAAAATAATACAAATGAGATATTTAATTTCCTGAGCAAAATCACTCTAATAAAGATTAAATACACAATTTCACAAATGTAAATAAATGTCATTAAATGTAATAAAAACATTTTATATTTCTGTAGAATTTAAATTTTTAGTAAGGGAGAAAAGTCTCTAGAGTGTGTCAATGTTACCCAGAATACTTAAAATAATTCAGAGTGTGCATATAAATGCCTTGCATGTCATTTAAAAACAAAAGCGTTTCCCAAAATTATCATACAACGATTTCATTTTTTTAACTAATTAAACATTTACTCACCTCGATTACAGATATTAACCCTCTCGCTGCGCATCCCGCGATTTCCGCGGGCAACGTAGAAGTAGCAAAATTTGCGCCGCTCGCGATTTTCGCGGGGATGCATTTTTGCCGTCTATTTAACTGTGCAACCCACTCTTTCCCCGTCCATGGTTTCATTTTGGCTTTTCTGTGATGTTTAATTGTTTATTCAAATCTGGGTTAACAGATGGCTTTAGATGTCCACATTTCTGCGAAATATACAAGCATTTTTTGCAGCATTTTGCGCGTTCTTTTCAAAGCTCAAAGATGTCTGCCAGGAAGCGTTTCGCGAGTGATAAAACCTACATTCCTGACAATATTTCCGACACTAATAGCAGTTCTGACTCTGATATCAAGTATATTGAAGATAGTTATAGCGAAACTGATGAGAATTTCTCGGATTCCTCTGCGGATAGTGATTTCTAATAATTCTTCATTTCTAATAAATGTTTTGTAAGTATTTTGCATATTTTCATTAGTATATACGTTTTACCTTTGTATTTCATAAAATAAATCATAATTTAACCAAGATTAATTTTAAAAATTTTGCTTTTATATGATTATTCTTCAATTTCAATATTCCGACAAACTTTTTTATGATCTAATTCTATATTGAAAAAAACTGTTACAAAAAAATTTTGTATATTTTAACTCTAAAATATATGTAGATTTGAAATATGTAATAAAAATAATACGCAATTTTTGAACCTATTTTGATAAAAAAAATTACGCAGCGAGAAGGTTAAACGAAAACATAAAATTCAAAATCCAGAGATACATCTTAAAACATCGATTTACGAACGAAAAGCAATGAATGTATTTGGGTTTTTTTCACTACAAAATGGGTTCCTGGAATGTAATCTAACAGATTACAGAAATTTAAAAAAGCAAACGATTAATGATTATTTTGAACTAATTCAGTTGGGCATGCAAAAAATAATTTCTAAAAATACCAAAATTGCCATATTAGCTACTGAAAGGTTTCGTGCTAGTTATTTTATTCTCTTTATCATGTTCCATATATTCAGAACTTTTTATATTTCTTACAGAAAAAATAAGACTAAAAATGAAGAATTAGAGTTTAAATTCTGGAAAATAATTTTTTAAGAATTTTGATTCTAATTTTACTATATTTTTATTTTGATTAAATATATAATAACTTTTAGAGTTTAAACCTTATATAAATTTAGGACATTTTTACTGTAAGCTTCTACTTACAAATATTTTTTACAACTTTTGCATACAGGATGAATGAAATGTAGCATTTTATAACCCCAAATATTCATATATATTTTGGATTTTTAGGAATCATTTTATTTGAACAGCTAACTTTATCGCTCTGAATAATATATTATTCAGAGCAATAAAACTATATTAATTTAAATAAATTTTAAAAATTAAAGTAATGAATCTGCTTAACAATCAAAATAAATTAAATTATTTGAATTATATTGAATGTTTAGTACATAATGTAATACATTTAATGCTTAATTTCGTATGAGTATTTTGCCATATATAATTTCGCTTTTTTGGAATCAGTTTGTTTCAACAGTCGACCTTCTAAATAATATATATAATATTTGTAATATACAATACATAAGAATAAAGTGTGACATTAATTAAAATTAATTTAAAATAAAAATAGTTAATCTGCTTAGTGATTAAAATAAATTAAACTATTTATAGAATTTATATTTCGTTACCATTTTTATATTTTTGTTTAAAGAATACGAGAATTTATTACCTATCTAACATGTTTTCAAAAGTTTTAAGTCATACCATATCAAATATATTGTATTTAATACTCTCATGTCAAAACTCTACACCTAACCATTCGACAGTACTTAAACTATTCTTTCATAATATTTAGGTCTTCCATTGAGGAGAGATTAAGATTAAATCTCATTTATCCAACAAACTCGCATTACTCTTCCACTGAATTTGAAATTAAAATGCATTAGGGATATGCAACAACTTTTCTGGATACTTATGCAAAATAGTTAGCACGGTAAAGTCCAATTAGTTTAATCACCTGCGCGGTCATTGGTGTTTCGTATATTCTTCGTATCGAGCTTGGCCTTGAGCTCTTGTTAGTGGTAATTGCGAGGCCAACATTAGTAATTGGTGTGTCATTTCTTAACCCAACAAATGGAAGTGATGATACTTCTGCTACAGCGAAAGACCGTGATCTGAAACACTATTTTTAAATTATCGTTGTCAGAGTGGGCACGTTTCGGATATCGTTTTTGTGAAATCCATTTGGTTATGTCTAAAACAATTTGCTTTAAATTTATATTTACAGTTTACATACATATATACACAAAATTTATTGTAAAATCTACATATTTGTAACTTGGTTGGATCAAAAGAAAACACGATTGTTGTAATACTAACACGATAATTTTATTATTTAATGTTTATCTTAGATTGGGAGTGGAATATGGATCTGTAATTATGGATCTATTCTATGACTATCATATTATAGATAGTGAAAGTATGCATAGTATATTTGTGAGATACATTTATTTTAAGAATTTTATGATTCTTCAGGGATACATTCTTCTGAATTGCGAAATCATTTCGGTTTCATCAGTTTGAATTTTTGTTTCTGACAAAACATATTTTGCAACCTTTCACATAACTAAATTGATTCGCCCTTTGTAGTTTCTTGTATTGATTTTAAAGTCTCCAGGTATTTCACCAGAAAGTGTGCAATTATTTTTTCGTTAAACCTTCGTAAAAATATATGAAACAATTATTCTGCAGATAGATCGTTTGAATTGTATAATTTTTCTAGGAGATTGATACATTTTTTAATGATTTCAATACAATAAGTAATCTGCTTCAATGAAGAGTTTAGTTCTATCTATTATCTAACTGGGTATTTTTTCTTGCATTTTTGGATCATATATTTTTTGTTCTCTGTAATTAAATATTTTACTACAAAGAAACAATCAAATAAATTAAATTATCGAACTACTGCTGTATACAGATGTTATAGTATTATGATACTTAATTTGAAGTTCCAAACAAATACTTTGAAGAGAGTATTTTATTTTTATATTATACAAATCTTTGCATCGTTTTGAGATAGAAAATTTCATCTCATTTGCATCTTGATAGTAAATCAAATGTTATGAAATGTTACAATATAATGTACAAAGGTTTCATGAAACGTAAAATACTTTTACTTTTTGTGCATTTTAAAGTATATGGCATTAAAGTACATAAAAACTGACTAAACGACACATCACAAATTCTGTTATTGATATTGTTAATTTTTTATTATATTTAAATTTCTAAAAATTTGGTGTTACTTTAAGGAACTGCATTGTGCAATAATTGATAAATAATGTGTTAATTTTTATTTAAAATAATTAAATTAATTCTTATATAAAAGCAATTGCTTTATTTAACTGTTGAGCTTAGTTTTATAATATCTGCTTTCATTTTTGTGTAGCTAGAAAATTCTTTATTTTACATGTTCTTATTATTACTCTGGAATTTCAAATATAAAAAATTATGAATTTTAATCTCTCCATAAAAACTTAATTTATAAAGTGTACAAAACTTTTATTTGTAAGAAAAATTTCAAATTAAAACAAAAATTCATGTTAAATATAGGTAAGTGAGTACGCACTGCGTGATGATGCACTTTCAAGAAAATCAGCTGATGTGATTTCAAAAACAAAATGTACAAAAACTTTTTTCAATTCAAAAGTGCATTATTTATTATAGACATATGTAAATGGCGTTTGTTAAATAATAGTTCAAAAAGCCTTAGGAAATAGACACGTCATTGTTAAGGTTGGAGGTAAGATGGCGCACTTTTGTAAACTCTCTCCATGTATAAATAATATAAATTTGAATAAAGTGATGAACCAATAGTAAAATTTTATTCTTTAATATCTTTTTCTTGTACGTTTTTCCCACAATGATTACATTTTTTAGTAATTAATAAAAGATTTTTTTAGTAGAACTAAAATCTTCCCAAACTTAAATTCATTTGTTTCAATTCACTTCATGCTAATTTTTGTGGGTTCTCGATTCATCTTAAATTATCTTAATTTTCATTTTCTTTAATTGTAGATCTGGGTGAATGGGTGTTTAATACCGAAGCTTTCAGCAAACTTGATTGTACACTGCTTATCTTCTCATCTAAGCCAAATCCTATTTCTGCAGATTTTTTTACACAATCAACAAATATTTTTCCGCTCTCTCCCAAGATACCCAAGATCTCTCAAGATAGCAAACAAAAAAGCGGATGAGTTTGATTGTACAATCATATCACCCACCACTGAAGTCCATTTATGAGACAAGAGAAAAGAGAGCACTGCATTGTCTTGTCACTTGGTTCTAATGAATTCTTGACACAATGTCCATATTTCTCTTCGTCTAAGTGTTGCTTCTAGTACACTAATGCGCTATGCTTCACGGATACCTATTTTCCAGAATTTATCTGAGAAATAGCTTGATTTAACGTTCCTTCGCAACATGTAGTCCTAGGTAACCCGAAATATTTCCGAGAATAAACTAGAGACATGACCAAAACTATTTAATAAAGTAAGAAATTAAATTATTTAGTAAGTTAAAAATATGCTTACAGGTGTGTTGCCCAAATAATTATATTTGAGCAATCGAATAACAATAGAAATACTATAATATGTCTTTTAAAGGGAAATGAAATAAATATCAATGCGTCATCTTACCATTACAATAGATGCATCATCTTTCCTAAATGGCAGGGGAAAATGACGCACTCATTCATTTGATAACGAAAATGGCAATATGGTCGATATCACATACTTTACTTCTAAACAGATCAAACCGTTTTCAATAGCAACAAACAATTGAAATAAAAACACTAAGATATGCTAAAGTTATATACAAGGTTTAAAATTACAAGCAGGAAATTCTTTGAATTTACAATTTTTCAAACGACGATAAAAATTGCGGCTTAAATATAAACATGATACAGCTTTTACCACTAAATCTTTTGAAGCATACTAAGCATTAAAGAAAAAATAACTTCAACGATTGCTTGTTCAGCATCTGAGAAACAACTGCTGCTACTTTGCAGTTCAGCCAGATGGGGTCATTTGGCCGGTATCCAAACTCCGGCAATTCCATAAACAATGTTGTTAATTGAGTAAACATCACGTAAAAAATTGTTTTATTTAAAAGTTATTCCAAAACAAAATGGTACCCGAACTCAAAAACACCCTGTATAAATATTCTCGTTTTCATACTACTTTGACGCTACTTTCATTTATTGCATATTAGGTATCACAGAAATCTGATTAATACTTTTTGTCATAATAATTTTATCTTACACATTATTTAGACTGTTTCGTCCACCATTCAGTTTATTATATAAGTATGAAATCCATATTCACATAATTTCATCAAATAAACAGCATCTCAGTGTGAAGAAGCCAAGGATACCCCCAGCAGTAATTCACTCCCGTTTCACCATTTGGAGAGAGGACAAGATTTCCTAAAAACTACCGAGTGTGATACTAATTAACAATCTCCAACAAAACAAATAGACCGGTTGGAAGAGTAACGGATTAGCAACTGGAGAGTTCGAACCCAACCAAAGACCGTCGTGTACAAAGGGGGTTGGTGCAAATTAAATCTACCGTGGCCTCAAATGTCTTTACGTTAGCATGGTGTGAAATTTTGGAGAGTGGGGTAGCAGCTCAGGTGTTGGTCTTATCATCTGAACATGGTTCAAAATCATTCGGTGTTTTTCTTAGGGTTTGATCCCGTATCGTCGGCAATAGCCCGTTGTGTTGCTCCTAGTGCGACGTTAATTAAAATACCTACCTACCTACCAACAAAACAAAAATACCAAATCTGCCATGCAGAGCATCGTAATCCAGCTGCTTACGGATAGAATAAGATTCTAAATCCACCCTATCATCTTAGATCTCAAGAGTGTGATAGAAAAAATCTAAGAAAACAAACTCCCTACTTTAAAACCAATTTGTATAATTATTTCCTGCCTGTTCTAGAACGAGTCAGGATAAATAAATTTTCGTTATTAAAGTATGTAGATCGAATCCTCCTTGGTTGTATTTCTATATTATGTGTCAGTAAAGATTTCCTTGTGTATGTCCGTTTACTTGCATGGTCCGATTTGGCCAAATATGGCCCCTTGCACCTTAAAATCAAAAACCGAACAATCTCAAGTGCGTTTGATAAAGCCCTATATAAACCAGAAATACATTAATTACTAAGGAAATGTCTTTTAACCCTCCAGGTGGTTGTCTCGATGTGATATCTCGTCTTTAAAAAAACTGACCAGATTTTGATGGACGAGATACCTCGTCTTTAAAAAACTGACCACATCTTGATGGACGAGATACCTCGTCTTTAAAAAACTGACCAGATCTTGATGGACGAGATACCTCGTCTTTAAAAAACTGACCAGATCTTGATGGACGAGATACCTCGTCTTTAAAAAACTGACCAGATCTTGATGGACGAGATACCTCGCCTTTAAAAAACTGACCAGATCTTGATGAACGAGATACCTCGTCTTAAATAATCTGACCAGATCTTGATGGACGAGGTACCTCGTCCTTAAAAAATCTGACCAGATCTTGATGGACGAGGTACCTCGTCTTTAAAAAATCTGACTAGATCTTGCAGGACGAGGTAGCTCACCATTAGAAAAACTTAATGCATCTTCATCTCTTCATAATAGAAAAACGGCAATATCTTCATTGTTCAGAATTCAACCGTCATTCTTGATCAGGTTGTGGTAGTTAGGTCGTTAATTAACGTCACACTGGAGCAACACAATGGGCTGTTCTCGACGGTACGGGATCAATCCGTCGAGACAAAGATCCAAGAGCAACGCCTCTTAATTTTGTACCTCGGTCAGATGACGAGGTCAACACCTGAGCTGGCACTCAACTCTCCTTGATTCCACAACACGCCAACATGAGGACATTTGAGGCTATGACAGATTTAACGTCCACCCCCGTGTGCATGACGGTTTTTAGCTGGGCCAAGTTTAGTACTGACAACCCTCCGGTTACTAATCCATTGCTCTTCCAACAGAGCTACCGCGGCCCTCTTGATGACGAGATATTTCGTCATTAGAAAAATTGGTCAAAGCGGGATTAGCGAGGTATCTCGTCCGGAAGTTGGAAAGTTAATGTATGTAAACGAGGTGTAAAATGATCCGGTCAAACAAATGACAACCCAGATTAGACCCTTTACTATATTGATATTCCTACATGACTAACTATAATTTTATGTCTAATTTTATGCAAGTCAGGTATAATGAATCTCTCCCAAATGAGCATATTTAACAATCATTAAGGCTTTGCACTATAAATTGTGGGACAGTTTCGGACGGAGCGAGTTTGAGTATGTGCGAATAGATCTTCAGATATTTGTTAAGCGACGGAAATGCAATGAGTAAATTCCTGCTGGGAGTAAATGTGTGGTTACGACTAACTACGTAGATAGCAGAGAATTAACTTACTTTGCTACTTTAAAGTGGTTGACCAAAAATTAACAAAACCTCTGAGATTAACATGTAACAGCGAATTTACGTGTGGGTATATATATTTGTTCTTATGTATGAATGCTTAAAAGTATTATTTCGTTAATTGAAAATTCACTTTGAGGAATTTAGTAACACTGTAACATATATTTAGTAACATATTCTGAGAAAGCATTATTCATAGACACTAATAATATAATAATTGACATCATTTGTAGCATATAGATTGATCTTCGATTCGACCACTCGGTCCTCGAAATACTTTTATCAGACCCGTAGAATAGATACAGCTCTCTGGACAAGTTTACACGACCCACAGAAGACCCTTCGGATAGTTTTACCCATCCCGCAGGCCAGGTCGGGCCTTCCAAATATTTATCAGGACCAAAGATCAGATTCGGCCCTACGAATAAGTTTTTCAAGACCAAATACGACCCTTCGGGATAGGTTTAATCAGCCCTCAGACTAGATACAACCCTTCAAGTATTTTTATTTGGCCCAAAGGCCAAATACGGATCTACGAAAAGATTCACCTGGCTCGCTGTCTAGTTAAAGGCCTTTGAAAAGATATACCCGAATTGGTTTACCCGGCGCGCGAATAAAATTTGAATCCAATTGGAGGATTAAAAGCAAACAAAAACAAAATTTTTTATTATCTTTATAACGTGAACCGTTTTCCGTATACATGGACTGAAATTTATACCTAAAATTTACTTTTCAGAACCTGTTAAGAGGAAATATTATGGAATTTAAAAAGATATAAGTTTTATTTTGAAATTTCTCTCGAATATTATATTTTTTAATGCATATTTCAGGATGTCTTTTAATAATTTTTAATGTGTTTCTATTTAGGCAAAAAATGACATCGAAACCTCTTCACTGGGATTTTTAAATGTAGTTGTAACAACAATTGTGCAAAATCATCTGTCATGAAGGTAAGCTGATTTTGAAAAATTAATTTTTGTATCATAAAAAGAGGCACTTATAAAATTTGTCTTTATTTGAAGTTATTTTGAATGGTTGATAAGCTTTGCTACGAAACATTTTACTTGAGAAAATGCTCAGATGTTTTAAATTATTCAATTTCCTTTCGTGAGGTTTTTTAGGAATGAAAATTTCTGTCAATAATATGAACATAATTTCTGAGAGAATTTCCTTTTCAAATTTATTGTAGCACAGCAATTTGTAATGTGGTTCATACCTAGTATTTCTAATATTTTAGAAGCGCGTGTACCTTTTTCGGTGACACTGTGTAAGAATTATGAATTACTTTTTCCAAACGTAATGTTTGGAATTTTGTCAATACGAGCAAAGAAGATAAATATTTTTATTTTAGTTAAAATAACAGCAAAAGGATTCAGATTATTTGCAAAAATTACTTGTCTGCTGTTTCAAAGAATTATTTATCACAGAGAGAGAGAGAGAGTGATTTCTTTAATGTAAATTGTGACGCATGAAAAATACGTAATCATATCAAAGAGATGTTATACTGGAATACATTATACATTCTCACTTTTCTGTTATTATTTGTTTGCATATTTGCCAGCGTGAGTGTAACATCTCTTCAGTTCTTACTATCATAGAAATAACGACTATTTTCAAAATAAGACACGAGGTATAAAATTACCTCTTGCCTTGGAATTCAATTACTAAACCGCAAAACGAATTGAGACAGGATCTAATAATCAATATTTAAGTTTGATTGCCTTACATCACATTGCAACATAGTAAACACGTCGTTCATTATAAACTTAAATGTTTTAAGCAAACCATCCACTTAACCATACATACACTCACAATAGTGTGATGCATTGTCATTTATTCGTTTAACTAAAAAAGAAACCAAACAAATAGTTGACTGGTGAATTAAGGATGTTCTGACGAAAATATACCCTAATGTAGACAAATTGTTAGCACTCATCCTTTGCATTAAAGATTAATTTTTACTAATTTTATTGGCATTGATTTTTAATAAAAGTGAGCGAGCTTGTGTGTTTGTGCGTAATTTATTTTTTGTTAATTCATTTGAGTAAATAGCTTTAGAATATTAGTTCGAGGTTTTTCCGAACTAACTTTTGAAGTTTTAAAATTACACACGTAACTACGTAAATATTTTGTTGAAATTCAAAAATTATTGTCACATATACACGTGTAATTTATTATTAGCTGAGATGGTTTTCCAGAAGGGGCACCCCGAAAATATTGTCTTTTGGTGTTGAGTGAAAAAACGTGGTACACTATGCTCTAGACTATCTGAAAAAGTATAAAAACCTTTTACGAACACCCCTCTTATAAATACACATACATAAAAAACTCCTCAGTTCATGTTTGTGTACGAAGGGGATAATAATATAAACGATTATGACGCTTGATGCAGCTGACGAGTATACCCAAAAAAAATCAACAAGATAATGCAATAACAAAAGCCTACTATTTTGGAAAATACGATTTTGCAAACACAAAGCTTTTAATGATCATTTCGTTGGTAGCGATCTATAAAAACACACTAGGGAGTTCACACTAGGAAGAAAAGAAATAAACAAAAAATTAGAGCATTTGTGTAAAAAGTACTAAGTAATTAAGTACAATAGTTACGTCATTACATATTTCTCATTAAGTAAATCTACTCGAAATTTACCGATAAACCCCTTTTTGTCTAGGCATGCCCATTTACTATTATACTTTTTCTTCAGGTTGGCAACAAATCAACGAAGTGTGCTGATGACATTGAGTTTATTTTTTAATTATTTCATAATAATGATAATTACTGTTTTCAAATTTGTTTTGCTTTCCTTCCCCATCTGAAAATTTACCTTAATATAATATTTAAACTACATACTAATGTTTACCCCTTTTGCTTGATGTATTTACAATTTGAAATTTTTTTTTAAATTAATACGCAAGACGATTAATTTAAAGAAAAATATTCAATTGTTAATGATTTGCTCTGTACTACATAATTAGTTCTAAAACTAGTAGAACCAAACAAATCCGTAAGCTAACCACAACAAATTTCAATTAGGAAAAGCACACGTTATTATCCTAATAAGAACTGCATCTATTGTTTAGAATATAAGTTTATCTAATTCCGAGAATTCTATACCATCGAGTTTACATCATCGGTGCTACATTAGAATAGAGTTCCATTAAAAATCGTAGAATCAAATGGATTTACAGCCAATGATAGTAAATTTAAATTAAGTATAAAGCGCACGTTATTGTCCTATAGCTGAACTGGATATGTTGTCGATAATTTAAATTTACTCAATTTATAAAATTCTATATTATCGAGTATGCATCATCGGTGCTACATCATTAGAATATAGTTTAATTAATAATAGTAGAATCAAATGAATCCACAGTCAACTATAGTAAATTTAAATCAGGCATAGCACACGTTATTATCCTAATCAAAACTGCATCTGTTGTCGATAATTAAAATTTGTTTTATTTCGAAAATTCTGTATCATCGGTGTACATTATTAGAATATAGTCTAATTAAAAATAGTAAAATAAAATGAATCCACAGCCTACGACACCAAATTTTAATTATGCATCGCATATGTTCTTAACCTAATCCGAGCTGCTTTTACTGTCGAGGTATTAATTTAAGTATGTACAATTTTCAAAAATTCCGTATCATTTAGTCTACATCGTCTTATAGTTACTGTCATTGGAATAGAGTTCAATCAAAAGTCGTAATATCAAATGAACCCATAGCCAACGACATCGAATCTAAATAAGGTATAGTATATGTTCTTATCCTAATAAAAAAAACTGCTTATATTGTCGAATTAAAATTAAGTTAATTAAATTTATCCAATTTTCAAAAATTCTGTATCCTATCGAGTCTACATCATTAGAATATAGTTTTCTCAAAAGTTCAAAATCAAATAAACATTAACACCATCGATTGGCAGTCAGGTAATTAAGAATAAAATATGTGACATTTAGAGTTCTGCTTGTGCTTAGTATTATTAAAGCTTATCCCCTCACCATGAATTTAAAACAAAACTGAAAATATCTGAATAAATTACATCTTTTGTAAACAATATAATCCAAACTCAAAACTATCCATTTCACAGTGGAGAAGACTAAACAATAACAAAGTAGAAGATGATTTATAGTTTAAATAATTTCTTCCTACAAATAAAATGAAATAGATCATGGAACCTCGCATCATAGTAATATCCAGCTCTAGAAATAGTCTTAGCTGTACAAGGAATGAAAAATAACACAGATTCTTAGAAAAATAAGAAAGAAAAAGCACTCTACTTTTATTCTACTTTTAAGTCCGTTTTTCTCAAGAGACTTTAAGCATTGTACTTTAAGGTTCAAGTTTCAAGGAGTGTTATACACTTGGTTTTTTTTTTCTTTCTTTTAGTAAGATTTCAAATTCTAATGTTGACTTCGAACAGGCCAAGATATATTTTTCTGCGGATTATGTTTCTTAGGCAAGCCTCCAACGGGATATTTTTACGAAAATGATAAATAATGTATAAGGTTTGTTAATTCAATAACGTTTTCACCGCAATAAAAATTGTAGACAAATCTCAAATTAAAGATTAAGTATATCAAGAATTATACTTATAAAAGTGACAGTGTTACCTTTCTGTTTCAGATTGTTGTTTACTTGTACCAGAAACACTTATATATACCAGTCAAATCATATTTATTGCTTTAGAGCACTCATTAAGTTATTTCCTTAACTAAAAGTGCGCTCTAAAGCAATAATATGTTACACAAAAATTTAGAAAAATCCTTTTCATTCTTCTAAGTTCTTGCGTGCATAAATCGTCTATTATGGTAACAGATAAAACAATTATAATAATGTAAACAATCATTTAATAAAATTGATATTACAGTGTTACTACATATTAAATATGAACTATATTCTATTAATGAGTAACAGTATCCATTGTTTGTCAAAGTTACAGTAATTTTGAATATGTGTAAATAATGTCAACAAGTAGAATTAAAGTAGAGTTTTGTGTAGTATTGAAGTATTTACACTGCTGACCATCGCAAATGAAACTCCATGAAGGACAAAAGATATCGAAGCCATATTTAGTATACAAATAACATAAGACGTAATGGTATAATGATTTAAATTACAGCTCCACTTGAATTGCGGAACTCGAAATCAGTATTTTGAATTTGCTGCAATAATGGTTACTATACGTATCGACATTGAAAAAAAAGCGGCTTTGGACGCGTGTTTAGGGTATGTCAGTCTATTCTGCTTCCACACGTTGTTATTAAAAATTAAAGTTAATATGGCTTAACGAGAAAACAATTCCAAGACTTAAAAGCTGCTCTCTGTTCTCTTTTTACACTGCTTACAAGGGGTGTCACTGGTGCCCCTTGCATTTATTTGTAGTAAAGTAGTAACGTATTTGTATACCACACTTCCCTCTGACGAGCTTAATTGTTTGAATTCAGAGCAAGCCTACTACATCTTCCTTTGCTGACTTTCCTTTCTTAGAATTCATACGAATTGTTGGATTATTTTCACAATAAATCATCACTCGGATTGATATTTTGGTCATGTTTTATATGTTTAAAGTTACTTTTATACAAACGCCAATATGGATATGATGATAAATATGGATTCTGTGCATTTGTATAAAAAATATTTTGAAAACAAACTATATTAAAATGTGTGTAACGGATGAACGATGCTTCAAATTTTAAAGAATTGCAGATAATGTTTGATATAAAAATCAAATCATTAATGACTGATGATCGAAACAGATGCGTTTCAAAATTAAGACAAATAACAGTAAATAAATGTAATAATATCTAAAATATTAAGGAGTGGTGGTGCTACGGGATATTTAATTAGGTTTCATGCATGAGCCAAATTACGCAAAGCAAAAGAATGCATCTGTTCATTATACTGGTACAAACATTTAAAATTCATAAAGTACTAAAAAGTTAAACTTTATATACTAAAATTCGTTATATAATTTTAATAATCTGACTTCAAGATTTATCTTCTATTTTAAACTTTACAGTAATGAGAACCAGAACGAGAAATGCAATTAAATCATAATTTACATTGATAAATGAAGAGAAAACTTTTGAGAACTATTAAGACAGTTCTTGGAAAATAACTTAATGGGTTCATAGAAAGCATAATTAAAATACAAATAGAATTATGTAAGGTACTAAATCTATAATACATATAATTTTAGTTATTTATGTATGCAGAAAATGACAGAAATGGTATTCGAAATATATTTTACATAAACCTTCCTTATAGTCCAATTTGTATAGCTTCCAACACAAATGTAATTTCAGTATCTTTTATCATGTTTTATTCAAATTGGATTTCAGCCACACGATCCAGATTTAGTTGAGAAATTGTCATATATCTAATAGAAATTTAGGGAAAGTAACATAAAGAACTTACCCTATTACATTACTTTGCATCTAATATGTTGAGTTAAAGTAATTAGTATGCCATAAAAGAGGGTTTCGATTCTGAAAAGTAAGTTAGTAATTCTATACTCCCTCTCAATTTGCGTGGAAAATTAGAAGAAAAATTAAAGCAAATTAATGACGTTCTCTCTGTTTACAAGGACATTTTTAGCGCAGTTTATATTTTCAGAATTTCACTGACATTTTCATTTTACGCTAAGCATCGGGTTTTGTTCTGACTTCCAAATTAGGTGAACTGTGCCAAAAATTCTATTAGTGATATTTCTCGGTCACTTCATACCCTGTTCTCTCTTTATGTAACTGAGATCTCTATAGGACGCACAAAAGATTGATGTACCTAGGTGGTACTATAGTGTGATTTAAACTTATTGCGCTGTAAATCTTTTACATAAAATTAACTTTAATGTGCCGTTATATAATTGTTTCTTGAATGCTTACAACAACCATTAAAGATAACTAAACTCGTAGACGAACCTGAAGTCGAAAGGGTGAAGGAAGACAGATTTTGAGAGATTGGAATTAAGGGTAACTATCAGTTTGGTTTTTAATCTTACATTTCGTTCGCATGCTTTTCATTATTTTTTCTTATCCTTCATATTATTATTACCATGTATTATCCTTCCTCCCTTTGTATAAAGTCTCCGTGGCTTAGTGGAGTTTTCCCACTGCGCCAGCAAACTGCGAATTCTTAAATTGATTGTTGTTACTTATCTCATTTGGCAAAAATAAACAACACCAACCAGGATTGGATTTTGAATTTTATGGCACAAGGTCCTAAGCAGGACAAGTTGCACCAGACGCAAGATTATAATTAAACAATAAATAGCAGCATAGTGCTACAGGCTAAAATTGAGAAATCAAGAGTTGAGACACAAGTACAGGAATTAAATTTGCATGTATAAAATTTTGGAAGATTGAAATTTAAAGGATTGAATTATAAAAGAATTTTAAAAATTAGATTCATGAATCATTTTAGATTTGGAAAAAAATTAGATGATATCCATAAAACCAATGGGCGTATAAATGCTAAAGGGTTTGAATGGTTATTTGCCACAATCAAATCTCGCAGATTTAAAATTGCACTTAAAAAAATTGTAAGACGTTGATGATCAAAGACAGGACAGCCAATCAAGATATGATAAACAGAAAAAGGAGTGGAGCATGAGTCTCAATTGGGGGCTGTCTCTCCTCGTAATAGATGACGATGAGAATCATGTGTCCAATGCGAAGACAGGTCCAACCTGAAGAGAGCAGTCTGATCTTTTCTGCTGCCCATTTTACGTAGGGAGGCATCAGACTGACTGTAGGCATAATCATCATGAGTCGGAGGAATTCTCTAAATTCTGTTCACACTCACTTTGGAAGCAATTTCTTCATAGAAAAGCCTGCCATAAGATGGTAAAGCATCTGGACTTCCATCCTTTGCCCTTAAATTGATTAGATTGTATGAACAAAGTTACCTTTCGGCTGATTTCTAAAACTCCTTTTTGAAAGCAAATAATTAAGCTGAAAGGCTCTAAAGTAGCGAGTCTCCAATTGTACGCATACCCCCCTGGGAGCACTCATGCAAGCATCGTTCAAGAGGGAAATAACAGGCAGTAGACGACGGTGATAATATATTAATTTTATTTTTAGTGAAGCTTGAGGGAAAGTGTCACCCCAAACTTGTTATTCTCCCGTGTCACATTGTAGTGGAAGCAATGATAACAGCCAATCGTCACTTGTATTCCGAGGGGCCGCGGTAGCTCGGTTGGTAGACCAGCGGATTAGCAATCGGGGATCTGCGAGTTCAAAACTCTATCCAACTAAAGACCGTCGCATACGTGGTGCTGGTACACGTTAAATTTGTCGTGGCCTCACGTCCTCACGTTGGTGTTGTGAGCAATTTCGGAGAGTGGCTCAGGTGTTGACCTCGTCATCTGACCATGGTTTAGAATTATGAGCTATACGCGGATCTTTACCCAGGGGATTGATCCCGGACCGTCACCAATTGCCCGTTGCGTTGCTTCAGTGCGACGTTAATTCAACTGCCTACCCCGTATTCCGAACACACCTCTATTTATATCTCTATTTCTACAAGCTATAGAAATTGAATATGGAAAAGGACAAAGAGATCGAATAACGAAATGTCCAAATAATAATGAATATTGACAGAAGCAATGAGGACTTTTAATTTCATAAAATCAAATGCAGTAAATTCCAAATTGTTTGCAATCTTATGTGGAGAGATCGACAGTGAACATAAACACCTTTTTCATACTGAGGGGAGGTGGCTATTCAATGGAAATTGATTTGTTCGGTTGTATGAATTGACAAGAAACTCGGGTTTTTTCTGACAGCAGGTGTCAGTTGAGTAACAGATTCACAGATGATCAGTGTCTGTGACTTTCTTGGCAGGTATCCCCCAGCGGCTGAATGAATTTAATAGAAATGTCCGGGCATACACACACCCTTCACAGTTTGTGACAAAATAAAAACTATAAAAATTTTCAGGTTTCAATAAAAGAAATGGTAATTTAAAATTGTCATTTTTTTCTCGCCTTCCAGGGAACGACAGAAATGAACATTGTCTCGGCTTGAACAAAAACTTTAGCGAATATTTTCCATTTAATTTAGACAGCGAGTTCTGAATACAAGACCACTTTACTGCAGTGGAAGATTCCCTTCACCAGACTTCTTTTCAACGAAAAAATAAGGAATTATTGAACTGTCGGTTAACACAACTAGCAACGTATTCCTGAACGAAATACATGGAACTTTTCTGTGATCCTTTACAATGAAATTATATTTTCTTATTGTTGGTAACCTATTTCTGTCTTTTCGTATTGATAATGTTATGGTAGCATAATGCATAAAAATAAGAGTTTTGAAATAGCTTTGCCACATTAAAATATTTTTAATGCAGAATTTCTCCAATTAAAACTGTCACAGAGTACTCAAGATCTTTTTAAAGTATGCCATCTAGGAAAATTTCATCTTGAGGGTTCATTAGAATTTTACTCAACATCAAAAAAACGTTTGAAAACTTCTGTTCGAGGGATTATTTTTAAATGTCAGTCCATAAAAAATGGCACAGCTTTATTTATTGGCTCATTGTGAAATGAATCTCTAAGAGCTCTGCTCAGTCTTATGCAGCCAATAGGTATTCTTAAACGTTTAAAATATGAAAATAGAAATACAGTTATCCTTCATTATATAGCACCTCGATATATCGCTCATTCGGATATATCGTACCTTTGTACTTGTCTTCAATGAATTTTCGATTTTCGAACAGCAAAGAAAATCTCAATCTGGAATTGTGAGTGAAAAGTCACTTATTTCAAGCAGTTGTATTTTTTGTTTTATTCGTAATGCCCGAACACTAACTTCTGCACTGCAAAGGGCATTATGCTTGTGAATGAGCTCCCAGGAGTTGCCTGTACTCATAGCAGTGACAATCACCAACATCCATGGACAAACCGGGATTCGAATTGGGGTCCCACAGCGTGAAAGATAAACGCTACGACCACTATACCTGTAATGTAGCTAAAAGGTAGATTTTATTAAATAAATCTTGATAAATTAAATCACCTGCATCCACGCGCTTACAAAATAGGATTCGAAACTGGGTAGCAGACAAAACTATGACCACTATATCAATTAGATGGTTGTCCGGAACTGAATTAGTATAAAAAGATGTCTCAAAAACGTGGACGATTAGAAAATCAAATTATTTTCAATACATTTTGAAAAATATGCTACCATATTTGGTTTTATATTAAAAGGTTCTACATTGATTTTGTGTTTTGCTTGTACTGTTAAAGAATTTTAATTAAAAATCGTGTAATCTGCATAATTTGTGCTTTTTTAATTCTAATAAGCAAGTTTTCCTTGCCTCTCGATGTTTCGCAATTTTTCTTGTCCCCTGAGAAGCACAATATGGCGAAGGGTAGTTACTACAGTACATTTATTTCGCGAAACGTTTATGCGCTGCAAAAGCAAGTGAATCCAGAAAATAACATTACTTTTTGATTATGAGATTTTTCCATTTTCACGTTACACAGTTAATTATAGTGATGTATTTGACATTCGGGATAATTAGTTTTTCGCTCTATTTTTCGTCGTTATCTTATCCATTTAACTTGCATAATTGAAAACGCACCTCACAAAACAGTCAATTTTTCGGAATGACCTAATAATTTTACTGAATCTGCAGTGCCTGCCTTATGATTGGTGCGTATATAGTTGAATTTAAGTCGCACTGGGGAAACAGGACGGGATATTGGCGATGGTTCGGGACCGATCCCGAAGAGAAAGATCCGAAGACACCTCGTAATTTTGAATCACGGTCAGACGACGAAGTCAACACCTGAGCTGGCATCCCACTCTCCAAACTTCCACACCACGGCAACCTAAGCTCATTTGACACCTATGTACACGGCGGTCTTTTGGTTGGATCGAGTTCAAACTAGTGACTCTCCGGTTATCGATTCGAGACTACTATGCTAACACGAACCCCTCTCACTTATGGATACTTCTTTTGTCTTGTTTACACTTATTTCTGACGAAACCATGAAGGACTTTTCATGCATTCTATTGATAATCGATTTTAATTTTTGAATTGCGTTCCTGTATAGACTAGATATTAATTTCTGTCTCAGGTGATTGACATTACCTTTAAATTTGATGGTTGTGTACCGTTCCCATGCCCACCTTGTCTCTTCTCATGTACGTTTCTCGTCATTCTCATTTAAATTCTGAATGTTATGAGATTTCCGAATAGCTTAGTATTGCTTTTTCCTCACAACTTACGTAGTGACTAAATAATCATATAGATTGGTTGAAATAATCCTAAAATTATATTGATCAAGAAGGTCAAAATTAATTAGGAGTCATGCATTGTAAATTGCATGTAAATTGACTGACATTGTAAATTGCTCGAATGTCTCATCCCTGGTTCGTAATATACATTTCGTCCTATTGGGATCATTTATTTTATATCCGATTTTATATTTAAGTAAATATGTGTTTTAATCCTTAAACACTTCAATCAGGACAGCATCTTTGAAATACTACACATTTATATCACTTACAAATAAAACAGTGAGCATACAAAATTTAATAGTGCCTTCAATATGTAAATAACATTGACATTCATTCTAAATCGCATTCTTCACAATCTATTCTGAAAAATGCGTGATGATCCTTATACCCCTCTAAAGAAAACTCAAAAAGGCTTTATATATGGCGAGTGAGACGCATCTCAAAAGAATAAATACCTTTTATGTTGAAGTTAAGTCGAAGACTTCAAAATATGTCTCTTTTCCAATAACTTTTCTATGCTCTTTTTGTGTTGTAAGCTGATGCCAACAGGCGTTCTCTATCAAACCGCTATTTTTCCAGGTCTTCAATCCATTGTATCTTCTCCAACCTATTTTTACTTTTATTTCGTTTCCTGCCTGGGGCTATTGATAAAGATACAGATAACAGAAGATTTTCCTCCGCGGTGTTTTTATAACATATCACCGTTTTGGTTATTGTAGGTTAAAATGCGATCCGTTTTCTGCTATGCCTTTTGGATTGTCAAAGCATGTGCAATGGAAACGTGTATTTGATGCAGCAAGTTGGAATTACGGGCCTAGATATTACCGTTGCGTAACCGTAACGGTATAACCGTTGTAAACTAGATGTTACCGTTGTGTGGTTGGTTTTCTCGACGAGTTATCTCGTCACAAACAAGACGGATCAGATCTTGATGGACGAGGTAATTCGTCATTAGAATAAAATTGAACATATGTTGATCTCTTAATCATAAAAAATCGGCATATCTTGATGACGAGATATCTCGTCATTAGCAAAATTAGTCAGATCTTGATAGACGAGATGTCGAAACCGCTTGGAGGGTTATCATATCATGAAATTTTATTGTGTTAATATATTAATTGAATTCTTAACCCTCCAAGTGGTTTGGACGAGATATCTTGTCCATCAAGATCTGGCCAATTTTGCTAATGACTAGGTATCTAGTTATGAAGATATTGACAATTGTTTATGATGAAGAACTGGTCAGTTTTCTTCTAATGACGAGAGATACCTCGTCGAGACAACCAACAAAAGGGTTAACATATCAACTATCGTATTAATCAATATAATTTATCAATATATCTTTTTCAAATACCCAGCCAATTAATTGAACTTTCATCATGGCACTACAAGGGCGCATTGCTTTGCTACCCTGCACTACCCAGCGCAGGGTAGCAAACCAATGCGCTACTTTGATGGACCACGGGGTTCACATTCTTAGCATACATTCCATGAATAACCCGTTTACAGAGAGACCACACATCCCTTCAGGACGGACACATGCCGGACACATAAACAGACGTGCCTTACCCCGGATTCGAGTCAGGTACCTTTCGATACTGACTCAAGCACCCCTTGGTCGGGGATTAACCCTCTCGCTGCGCATCCCACGATTTCCGCGGGCAACGTAGAAGTAGCAAAATTTGCGCAGCCCGCGATTTCCGCGGGGATGCATTTTTGCCGTCTATTTAACTGTGCAACCCTCTCTTTCAGCGTTCATGGTTTCATTTTGGCTTTTCTGTGATGTTTAATTGTTTATTCAAATCTGG
Organism: Meta bourneti; assembly: GCA_933210815.1. Lineage (NCBI taxonomy): Eukaryota > Metazoa > Arthropoda > Arachnida > Araneae > Tetragnathidae > Meta > Meta bourneti. The sequence continues at coordinate 84,033,384 of OW119923.1, read as the reverse complement.
GTTAACAGATGGCTTTAGATGTCCACATTTCTGCGAAACATACAAGCATTTTTTGCAGCATTTTGCGCGCTCTTTTCAAAGCTCAAAGATGTCTGGCAGGAAGCGTTTCGCGAGTGATATAACCTACATTCCTGACAATATTTCCGACACTGATAGCAGTTCTGACTCTGATATCAAGTATATTGAAGATAGTTATAGCGAAACTGATGAGAATTTCTCGGATTCCTCTGTGGATAGTGATTTCTAATAATTCTTCATTTCTAATAAATGTTTTGTAAGTATTTTGCATATTTTCATTAGTATATACGTTTTACCTTTGTATTTCATAAAATAAATCATAATTTAACCAAGATTAATTTTCAAAATTTTGCTTTTATATGATTATTCTTCAATTTCAATATTCCGACAACCTTTTTTTATGATCTAATTTTATATTGAAAAAAACTCTTTTACAAAAAAATTTTGTATATTTTAACTCTAAAATATATGTAGATTTGAAATATGTAATAAAAAAATACGCAATTTTTGAACCTATTTTGATAAAAAAAATTACGCAGCGAGAGGGTTAATACCATATGAATTACAATTTATAAGGCAAACTAGGTCACATTTCTACGATTTCATCCAAATATTTTCATTAGCCATTATAATTTTTACTTATGCGGGCCACGGTAGCACGGTTGGAAAAGTAAAGGATTAGAAATAGGAGGGTTTCGAGTTCGAATCCAAAAAAGAGCGTCGTGTACAAAGGGGGCTGGTGCACGTTAAATCAGCCGTGGCCTCAAATGTCCTCACGTTGGCGTGGTGTGGCATCTAGGAGAGTTGGGTGCCAGCTCCGGTGTCGACCTCGTCATCTGACCGTGGTTCAAAATTACGTGGTGCGGTCCTCGATCTTTCCCTTTGGGATTGATCCCGGACCGTCACCAATAGTCCGTTGTATTGCTCCAGTGTGACGTAATTGAAATATATACCTACACCACTTATTGAAATATATACCTACACCCTTCCATTTTCATTAGCTGACGATGGCAATATCTTTTATAATATTTTGGTACAAGAGCTTTTTTATTTTTACCGATTAAAATAGGCGAAATTAATTATTTCCGAATGTAATAAGTTAAACTAAATATTGATGAACAAAAGTTTGTTGTGAATCAACCTTACTATTGAAATATCATACATCGAATTGGGATTTCTAATAAAAAGAACGAATCTGACATTCATTAAGTTCTTGCACCAAATTTGCCCATTCATAGTCGAATTTTAGAATATGAAATTGTGTTTCTAACATTCATGGCAGTGGGTAACAATCCTCTTCGTGGCGTAGGTCGATTAATTTTCAAATTACGTCTTTCGCAATTGTATTTTATAACTTACAATAATAAATTAATATAGTTATTGCGTGCGACTGATATAATATAAAGATATGCTAAATAAAATAACGCGTCATAAAGTTATATCAATTCGTAAAATCAGCAAACATTTGGGCTCTCTAAGGAAACTTTGTAACCATAATTGTATTAAGGAAATGGAAAAAGCACAAACTAAAGTTGGATTTGTTGTACCTTATTATTTTCAGATTGTCAATGTATCTCTAATTGTGTACTTTTCTATGCATAAGTCGCCATATTTTAAATGCAAATTAAATTAATTTTGAACTATATATCAAGTATTATATTCTCCTATACTTCAGAAAAATTGCTTATCGAATGAATACTAGTTGCTGTAATTTCTCTGCTATGTTAATGTAATAAGGTACTATTATATTTAAAATAATAAGAAAGCCAGCACAGCCAAAAGCTATCCTTAGTAAAACATCGAAAATCTCACGATTTAAGTTTCAGTCTTCATTAATAAGTTAAGTATTAAAGTTTTACATAATAATCTTAAACTAGATATTTAACAATATGGAATATATTCTGATTTTTTTTAAATTGTGGGTATTATCACGAAACAAACTAACAAAAAATTCGAAGACTGGGATGCTCCACGAAAAGCACTTTTACAATTTATACATAAACTATTTTTTAATACTCCATAAAAATATTAACTAAAAATGTTATTCGAGTATGTTCCTTAAAGCTAAAAAATAACTAACAGTTTATGCTAAAACATGTCTGCGTAAAATGTGTCTAGCTTATATTTCATTAATTGAAAAGCTTATGGAAAAGGAAAATATTTTGAGAAGGTACAAGCTTATGTAAAAGTAATGTATTGGTAAAAATATTATATATGAAGTGTGTAAAAATAAAACTTAGAATGTTTCTACGTGGTATACTTTAGATACTTCTTTCACGTATAAGATGGACTATGTGTGACCAGAATGGAAAGAAACAAAATTCTTGAGGAACTCCATTTTGTTTCTTTCAAACCGTTCTTATGTTAGATTTTGTTTTGTTTCTTATGTTAGGTGCTTGTTATGAAAGTTATTTTAATGACTTGTTTCTTAAAACTGCTTCCGTTCTGTAATGCTTTTTAGTCCCCTTCACTTGTATTTATATAGTAATGTCCTTAGTTCCATTACAATTTTGAAAAACTTCCTTGTGTTTTTTAAAGCTTTTTTTCACATTATGCGCACTTTTTATTTACTAGACATTTTCAGACTTAAAATAAAATTAACGTGTGCATTTTCAAAATGTTCCATGTAGTTTTATGAACTTTTCTTTTTAATAATTTATATAACTTGCGAATTTGGAAGAAAAGTTATGTAAATACTTTGAACCTTTATATAAAGTCTCAAGATCCCTGCCAAATGGAAAATCCACATAAAAAGAGCATTATCCCTTTTTCACAAATCCTTCTAGAAACTTCATGTAGTTCTTTGTTTTGTACTTGGGGTAGATTGTCCAAATATGGCTGTTGCGCCATAAAACCCAACTAACCCAATTGTTGCGAATCTGAGCTCAGAAAGCTAATAACATATTACTCTTCGGTTATTAAATGGTTTATTAAATAAATTAATTTACTCACATTCAATTATATCTTTAATACAATAGTCCTAATAATTCAATTACTGAAATCAGCACAAAACTAATTTTATTCTCATCGTACGTCTCAGTGCTGCCTAGCAAACCATACGCAATATTAAGATTAAATTTTAGTTTAAAGTTCGATTGGAAACAGAAAATAGCGTCTAAAGTATCGGGTGGTATGAAAACATTAAAACTTATATACTGAATAAATGGTTACCTTTAGAACTTACCTTGAGTACTGATTCTTAATAATGCTCTGTGGGAATATTGACCAACGGAAAAATTAAATTAGTTTAGGATATAAACTTTTCATTGCGAACATGTTTAGAACAAAAGGAAAAGTTCATTAAACACATATAAGGCTTCCCATCAGAAAAATTCGTAAATAGTTCAAAGTTTCACAAAATGTTCGCAAAACAGAAGATTGACTGTGTATTTGACTTATGTGCATATTATGTGTAAAATCAGACATACGATCAATAAAATATCACTTGATGGGTAGTTGAATTTACGTCGCAATGGAGCAACAAAACGGGCTATTGGTTAGGTTCCGGGATCCATCCCGAAGGGAAAGCCCGTAATATATTTGAACCAGGTCAGATGATGAGGTCAGCACCTAAGCTGGCACATCACTTTCCAAACCACACCAACGTGAAGACATTTGAGGCCATGACACTTTTAACATGCACCAGCCCCCACGTACACGACGGTTGGTAGTTGGATCGAGTTCCTAACTCGCAACCCTCACATTACTAATCCATGACACTACCAATTGGGCTACCACTGTCTATCTATTGTCACAGGAGTACTTTAGTCATACTTTATTGTAATCGGAGTCAAATTCTATTCCATCAAATTTACTGTTTTAAATTAAGTTGGCACCAATTATCTACCACAGCTAGGGCGGGTGAATTTTTACGGCTCAGACTTAACCAGTCTGCACCAAAAGCTGAATATAATTAACAAATTAAGTCTTAACCCCCCCCCCCCCATTGGTTTAGAAGAGAGATCTCGTTCATCAACCAATGTCCCTCGTCCTGACCAATTTTGTTAATGACGAGATATATCTTCATCACGATATAGCCAATTTTTGTGTGATCGGTCATTCGATAAAGAGAACCCAGCAAATCGGGTACGTTTTCTTCTAATGGCAAGATATCTCGTACATAAGATCTGCTACTGGTTTTGATAATGACTAGATAATTCTTCAAAACTATGCACATTAAATTTGTAAAGTTGCGGTTTTGCAACGAAATCATGTCCAAATTTTAAATATAGTTTATGAAATCCACCCCGTGATGAATAAAAACAAGTTTTGTCGACAAGGATTCGCTATCAAGTATTTCAATCTTGCACCAAAATCGGTTATATCTGCCAAAACGACCATAAATGAGCGTTATTGTACTAGCATTACCCAAGTGACAAGATAAGTTTTACCACTCTCCTAAAGCTAGCAGCTATAATTGCACGATAAGTTACTTACTAGAATATGCAACGCATACAGAAATAGGTTAGATAACACACATTTCCCCCTCATAACAGCCATTTCCTGTACCTCCTGACATAATAACAGTATCTGAAACCGGGAATTTATTAATTGTGGAAAGGGAAACCCTCCCTCAGATAAGAACCGTTTTACCTCTCGTTTCGTTCACCTTTGTGAGATGTCGAGACGGGAAAATTAGATTCGTTCTGTCCACTGCAGACTCTCTGTGACGCTGTCGTTTTCCAATAGATATGACTCTCGTGTCGATCTGACTGCGTGCCTTATTGGTTTCCGTTGCCATCTTTTCGTGTCAAAATTCTTAATGGTGTGACTCCCGCCTTTTCTCTTGTTCGTTACTCGTTAATTGTAACGTCACAATTCGGAACGTTCATTTCGTCCCCTCTACTGACGTTAATTGCGGCGATGAATTTCTGGGACGTGAGTACTTGGAGGGGAGTCCTTGAGCGAAATATGGAACTCGAAAATTGTGGAATTTTGCGAAATGGCGCCGCGTATGTCGGTGTGGGGTTGTTCGGATGGTTCTGTTCTGAGTGGAGTGCAGTCGAATGCTTTCGCATTGTCAACTGTTTGTTTCGAGAATGCTTTATTTTCTATTGCTGAATTCATAGTAATTGGATATTCAAAGTTTAAATCTGATACGTTTCTAATGATATAGGCTATTTCTATGTCTACATCATACATTTATATATAAATGAATGTGTGTATATGCATGTATGTTCTCTATACAAATCTGCACTGTTTGACCAATCCACACCTAATTTGGTACACTTCTACTTTGGAGCCCTGCGAGTAACGCAAGGTACATATTAACCCCTGTTCTCTTTAACTTAGGTGTGCAGAGGGGCTAAATCAATTCAAAATTGCCATAGGAATAACGTTGAGCATGAAACGATTGCGGCACGCAACTCAGTTTGTTTTACCAGTACTGATCGAAAATCAAATTTTCTAATAAAATCGTTTTACCAGTTTTGCTCGAAAAACATTTTTTTTCCGAAACGTTTATTTAAACAATTTAAAATTCTAATTATGTTTGAACTGATTTTTTATTTCTTTCCGCAATATAAATAATTTAGGAACATTTGAATGATGAAAAATAGATATTTAAAGTACTTAATTTTACACAATTTGCATTTTGTAATGGAACACGAAAAGCCAAAACAAAAAGATTCATTGATCATAAAAGCGAAAGGTACAGATATGTCCTACGCCGCGCAGTGGTGGCAACGACTCTTGGCGCGCTCTTTGGCGTCCAATACCGGGTGGAGGTAACCCATCTTTTCTCGAATTTTTCTCTGATTTTATGGTTAGGGTTCTCGGGTTTTTATGGCAACCTTGCCAGCGTCGTGCTCTCGCGCATAGATTGTTCTTTTTACTAGTCTAAATGTTTTGTATTTAATCCAGATGGGCAATTTTTTACTAGTCTGAATGTTTTTTATTTAATCAAGATTTATATATTTAATTCAAATTTCTCCGTACAAAAAATTTTTCGTGTATTTAATCCAGTTTTGGAATGTTTCACTAGTCAAGATGTGATTTCCGTTGAAAAATATTTTTCGTATATTTGTGTATGTTTAATCCAGATTTGCAATGTTTTACAAGTCAAAATGTTGTTTTATCAAGATTTATATATTTAATCCATATGTATGCAGTATATATTCAATTTTGGAAGATTTCCTTGGCGACATAAAAAGTGCGCCAAGAATCGTTGCCACACCGCGCGGCATAGGATACATCTGTACCAAGCGCAATTTTCCAAATCGGTATCTGGCAACACCAGAATTAATGTTTTATTTTATAAATTAGATTTAGAATTCCGTATTTGAGTTAAGACAGAAATGTTGCAGTCATATTTGAGCATTTCTCAGTTTTGTAAATTCGTGTTCTTTTTGTAAATAATTCATTGTCTATCAATATTTTTCAAGAGTCTTTTTTTTCGAATTTCTCTATTTCAGAATATTCTAATCATGTCGAAATTCGACACGCTTGCTCAGATCTTTCGTTTTTGAGAATTCTACAATTTTCAATGACCAGATTTTCGTTTCTGATGGTATTTTTGTGCCTTCTATTACTTTTCATATTGCATATTTAGGAGTTAAATTGTAATGAATTATTTTTATTTTCTGCCAAATACCACAAGACATGGGTAATTTCTTGGTGGTATATGTATACGCATTTCGATGAACTTTTCTTAAGTCTGGTTAAATACGTTATAGTTTGTAGAATTCTGTTTCATAAAAAGAAATGGAAACTTTTTAAGTAAGGTGTATAACTTCTTATTTTAAGATGACTGGTAAAGTTAAAATAAAGTTATTCTAAAATAAGATATGTTACGTTAAATCAAAATGTGTAGCCATACGTTGTAGTTCAAAGATATTTCTAAATTTTGACATATTTTCATAACAAGACAATTAAAATCAATTTAATTTACATTTCTTTTTCATGTTTCATGGGTATTATTAAGCTGTACCCCAGAGTCAAGTAACTACATCTATCATTCTAAATAGGTACGTGGTTTCCATATAGAAACTGAGTCTCTCAATTGAAAAAAGTACCATAAGGATTCGATTTAAAACTAAATTTTTCTGTTGGAGGAAAGCTAATTTTAAATAAGACTTTGCTGATCTTGGAATAATATCATAGTAAGGAAGTATGTGTAAACTAGGACTGTTGAAAAAATAGAAATTTTTTGTCTTGAGTGGGAGAAAGTCGAGGTTGCTTACTTGATGTTGAAACTGTTCGTATACAACTTAGGTACCTGTGAAGCATTCATTGAAAGCAGTAATTTTGTAAAAAGTGTAATCGAATGAATTTGCTTTGTCTACACTGATGACCTTTGTTTTAAACAAGCTCCGTTATTCTACGTGCAGCTGAATAGAATTTTCAAGAAAAAAATGTGTGCTTCAAAATAAATTAACCACGAAAGCCGTGACAGTTTAATTTGCCATCCTCTCACAATGATAATGTAATTCGAAAACATCGAATCCCTGGTACAAGGGTACCCACAAATAATAAATATTGATTGGAAAACTGAGTGCAAGACTATACGCTGAAAGTTCCTCGTCTTTACTGAAAATGAACTTAATTGGCATTCGTAATCACTCCGAAACTCAAAATGGAATTCTGAAGTTATCTCAGAAAAAGCTTTTGTAGTTTGTCTTACAGCAAGAGTGTCATGAATATGAAATGGATCATATGGATGGATATATTATGTATACCTATTTGCGTCCGAAGTAAATTGTAGAAACTATGAAAAAGTTAAAACGATGTTAAAAAATATTTCTGTACTCTTAAATGATGCTTGCATTTTTCTATGAAATAGATTCAATATTTAACCAATTCAACCCGAGCATTGCCGGGTAATTCTGCTAGTATACATATATATATAGAGAGAGAGAAAGAGATGCAGAACTATTTACAATTAATCACATCGTTACATCGAGCCTGACCGTATGCCACTTCTCCGTGTCTGTCTCAGATCTCTCAGTACTGTTTGGTCGCTGGTCAGTCTAGTCATTGTGATGCTTGATTACTTCCTGGATCACCGGAAATGGCAGGTGTTCTTGTCATTCTTTAAACTTAGATACACACATTTATATTTAAATACAGGGTGTTTCTAAAGTAGCTTTCCCTTTTAGTGAAAAAGTAGAATGGTAATTTTTTTCTATGTGTGTGTTTTATGAATCATTCCATCCATTGAAAAAGAATATTACTGATTGAAGCTCGTCTGTAAGGTTTAATCTACGAAGTGCGATAAGAGTATACTGGGAAATTCCGAAAGTAAATTCCAACGCTGACCTGATTTCGCAGCTCTAGTTTTGTGAGGAGTTGTTAATGCACAGTTGTACAAAATAAAGACATACTGAATGATATTTTGAAGAACTGTCCTGGATATGTCGTATTTAGTTTCAGCTATGAAAAGTAGAAGGTAAAATTCTAGAATTTTAGTCTTATAGTTGACGATAGTCATGGAAAAAGAAAAAATTGGTGCTCAATGCTACCTTTTTAGCTATTGAAAAACAATATTCACGCTGTTTATCTGTTGGGGCCGATTTATGTTACATTTTGGATACATTAAATGCTTTTTTCAAGTCATAGGGGTCAATTTTATTGCGTTAAAGTTCAGGTTTTTTATTTGTTTTGCAATTTAATCAATGTAGATTCTTGTAAATCATTTGAAAGTTCTTTAAAATTGAATGTAAAATAAAAAACAATCATTTCTCCTAAAAATAACCCCCTCCCCAAAAGTGCACTACTGAAATATGTATTTAAATGAATTAAACACTACTTTCAAATACATTTTTATGAATTTTCCTTTTTGAAATGGTTCTACATACGTATATCTTTATGTTAATTTTTTGAGCATGTATCATTTAATAGAAAGAAGTGCAGTAAAAGGTGCTGACAAAATTTGTTTGACTCTAACAAATCAAACGTTCGCTATGAAGCAGAAAATAGATATTACAAAAACATTGCGCGGGATAATCTTCACCTAATTATTTTCTTCCTACAAAAGTCGTGCTCTTTTCTTCTCGTGGATAAATTTTCCTGAAAAGTAAGCTCCTCTCAGAACTAATCAGATCTCAATGTAATTAATGCAGCATATTTGTCTAGAAGTCATTCGAGTTTGAGCCCAGAGGGGATTCACAAAGATTTTGCAGACGGAAAACGTTCAAAATCTCTTCAATGACGTCAATGCTAATTTGCTCAAGAAATATTCGCCAAAAATTACTTTCGAAAAAGTATTTGAAAGAGTTTGTGCAATTGTTTGCCGCAGTGAAATAAATGTAATTAAATTTTTACTTGTTTTTAATTTTGATTAACTGTTAATTCAATATCCTAATTTTCTGGGTAAGTAATGTATTTGACTAAGTAATTTTGTTTTAAATACCTAATGATAAAACCGAGATTTTCATACGATTGAGTAAGCCAACAATAAATTAATTTATGACATTAAACCTTGATCTCATGATGAGAACAATAATTTGAAATAAACTGTAGAAATATGTTATTGAAATTGAATATAGAAATATAAACTGGAATATTTTAATGGAAATTGAACATAGGAATTTGATTGTGAGAATATTTTATTGGAAATTGAATATATAAATTTGATTGAGAATATTCTATTGTAAATTTTATACAGAAATTTGGATTAGAGTATTTTATATTAGAAATTGAATGCACATAAATTTGAATAATTGAAAAAAATTGAATTACCATCTTTTATTGAAACTCAATAAGAACATCTAATCTTTCAACTAAAGTTTTGAAAATTATATATCTAAAGGACTCTAATACCATAAAACATTCTTTATACTTCTCTTGAAAAACTTGATCACATTATTTTTAATTTGCTGTAACCCTACTTTTAAATAATTGTAATTGGTGAATGTCATTCTGACATCACTGTGTGCTAGAAAAATGGAGGACTGACGCCACTGTATCTACAAGAGATAGGAGGGGTCAAACGACCCGAATAATATTGGCTGTGTGATGAATGGACTTGCTGGCATTGTTCAGAGGATTGATTATGAAACTGAGTTTCAATGGGGTGGAGCTGGCAAGAATTATAATTTCTCTTGCTAACGGGGCGAGATCTTTTTGACGGCTGGAGCATACGACCCGTGATACATGTTCTCATTGATGAACCAAACAATGGAAGCAACACCTACTGAAACCTGTAGCGCCGTTCCTGAAGTATAGTAATCGTGATCAACAACATCCTAGCTCAACAACTAGAGAACATAAGCCAGTGAGTACCACTCATTTAAGACTTGTAATAAGTACTTGTACATGTACACTTGTACATCTCTGACTCTCCTTTGTTAAATTAATGATATGTAACATAGACCATTATTGGGCTGAAAACTATGTGATTGTAATTTAAAGTTCTATTGAACATAAATGATTCTCCTTAATGCTACCAAGAAGCATAAAAGTGTGCATATTATTTTAAAATAAATAATACAAATTCACCTTTAACTCCTCACAACGCATGTACACTTCTATGACAATGATCGTCCTTGTCTCTTTTCAATCAACCCTCCTGGTGGTTGTCTCGAAGAGGTATTTCATCATTAGCAAAGTTGACCAGATCTTGATGGACGAGATATCTCATCATTAAAAAAAGTGACCAGATCTTGATGGACGAGATATCTCATCATTAAAAAAAGTGGCCAGACCTTGATGGACGAGATATCTCATCATTAAAAAAAATTACCAGATCTTGATGGACGAGATATCTCATCATTAAAAAAAGTGACCAGATCTTGATGGACGAGATATCTCATCATTTAAAAAGTGACCAGATCTTGATCTCGTCATCATCAAAAAATAGGTAATATCTTGGTGACGAGATATCTCGTCATTAGCAAAATTGGTCAGATCTTGATGGACGGGATATCTCAACGAAACCACTTGGAATGTTAACCCTCCTGGTGGTTTGTCTTTGCATCAAAAACTACCCTGTAGTGATTAGTCTCTGATGCACAAACCTATTCCAAACTGTCAGCAGTTCTAAGAAGGGAACTATTTGTTTTCCTACTTGGATCTACATTCCCCTGGGAGTAATAGGGCAGTTTTGTCTCGACAAGGTATCTCGTCTTTGGCGATAAAATAGATCTTGGACGAGGTATCTCGTCGAAATCACTTTGGATGGTTAATACGAAATTGATTCACCAATACATACATTTTGAATAATGCTAAATAATTTTGCTAAAAATAATAAATAGCAACCAGTAAAAATAAAATCTAAAACAGGTTCACCAAAAAATCAAATAGCGCGTGCCACACATTTGAATTCTGAAGAAACTATACTTTCAATCACGTCCATCGTATCCCTCTAGCTTTTTTTTAAAGATGGACTCTACATGCACTTCGAATTTTTCGAAGAAAATCCCCACATAGCGTATCATAGGGACATTAATATAATAAAAAACGTCCCATCTGTGTCCCACGTCACGTTTGAGTCCACAAAGGATGAAACGAAATCCCATTTTTTCCGTGTGTGTGTGTGTGTGTGTGAAAAATATACTCTTTTCACCACTATTGTATTTTGAGTAGGGGAAAAGGATAAGCCTTCTTACACGTTCTAAAAGACAAGCAAAGTATCAGAATACTGTATAGGTTTAGCATTCTTTGCTTCAGCTTATTTACTTGAGTGCACTAGAGTATTCGTTTGATTTGTTGCTCTCTTACCACCTTTTCCGGTTCTTACTTTTGAACTGAAGACTTGGAAGTTCGGTTTCTTTTGACAGTGTTGCAGAGGCATTGACAGATGTTTGTTTTTCTATAACTACTCTTGCCTTGGTAAAAAGAATACTGCAATTGGACAGCCTAGTTAGAAAAAATCATATTCAGTATTTTAGTATGGAGAAAATTGGAGTGTCATTTTATGCAAGAAATGCATTTTTACTTTAAATTATTAAGAATAATTTACTTTCTATAATTCCTCTTCTGTTTTATTATAAGATTGAAAATGCATTATATCTTTGTTATGATGTTTTGCGCCATTTACTGGAAACGAAAGAATTAACATGAGGTTTCTGTGATAAAATGACTGGTTCCGTAAATGTGGAGTACAACTTGTTTGTAAGAGCTCGCAATCAGTTGACTGACAATTGATCAAATGATGCGAAAATCAGTAAAAAGTGGTTTAGATAAAAATAATAATAGCTTTGTAGTGTTATGCCTGTTGATTGATACACGAAAGTAACTAAAGTCATAAAGATACTCCAAAGAAGTTTACTGCTTTATCCAATCTTTGCCAAACAACAAATACAAATGGGGCTTTTCTTTCACTCGACTTGAAAAATATATACATGAATCTGATTTTATTTCGATACAAAATAAACAACTTACATCATAAATTTTAAACATAGCCCTCAATGCTTTTAAACACTCTTAATCCATGTTGCACAAGCATTTTTATGCCCTCAAAAATGAGTTTTCGGATCAGCAGAAAATCACTTCTAGTTCTTCGACCGCGGGAAAATGACTAATTTGCCACTTCCAAATTGTCATTATTTATAACAGAACATGTGACGTACATTATAAATTGCTGTTGTTTTCAGTTGCGGTAGCAAAAGGCCATCTGTCTTCTTCATGCACAACACTTGTGCGATCACTTTTGAAGTTTTCAATCCATTCGTAGTCACTTCTTCCTTTTGGCAAAACACTGTTCTGTGCTGAAACTCTTGGATCTTTGGATGAATAGATTTTAGCCCTAATATATACCTACAAACAACGAAAAGTGAATCACTGAACGCTGCTCTGTTTCGTACAAACGGAAAGCGGAACGGTCATGTTTAAAATCACGGCAGCAGCATTGGAACTGATGTTGCAGTCATTGTCGGATTGATACTCTACCTGATTATTATCTTTGTTTTGATATATTTAGTAAGTTGCGAATGGCAACAGTCTAGTTTTAGTTTGTGTTTTATGTACGCAGAGAAATGGCTTCTGAGTTCCTTTGTCGTATTTTTAGAGAGAAATAATACGTATTATTTACGCCATAAATGCTTCTGAGTGTTATTTTGTGATCTAAAGCAAAGAGTGTACATATTAGAGCTGTAAATAAACTGTTTTGTGTTATAAGGTGTTTTTATGGAACAATTGAGTACACCAACTATAATCTGAATACTTCTGATTCCGAAATTCAAAACGGAACATCCATAGACGTGAGATGTATAAATATATGAGATATATAGATGAGTAGACTGAGCATTGGTATTGAGGGGAATTTTAAAAAGTATCACCAACATGTTGACTAGTTGTCACGGGATTGCTTTGTAAAAAATTGCTGTTGGCCGATTTGGCATCTTAACGCCTCCTTTGGCGACTCTAATGACAGGTAGGTGTTAAAGTGGCGACAAAATTGGTGAAATCGCCAGTCTACCACAATTTCACGAGGACCAAGCAGGTGATGAATGTTCGGTTTCACCCAGCTGACGAAAATAGTCTGTCACGTTACTACTAGTTATACTCAAATGATCCTGGACACATAAAAAGGTTACCATTGCTCACTCTACTTTTATATTTACTCTATGCTTGCAACGTCAAACCTAGGCAACAGTGATAAGACAGAAATCTCGCTTAGAGTTGGGCGCAGTAATGACAATATACTGCCAATAGAAACCAAATATCACTGCATTGAGGATAATTATTGTCCCACCCTCGTATATTTGTGGTTTCTTTAATATCCATCCATTATTAAATATGTTAATCATTACCATATTTAATTAATCTACCTATCAATTGTTCTTACAAAAGTTTGTAAGAAAATTTTTCTTTTTTCTTGAAGATCTTTTGTGTGAACAGTTATATGGAGTGTTTATGTATATGATATTAAGTATAAGCAAATTATTATCAATGCATTTTTTATATTAGTGTTAACATCAAACATTTAAACATGTTTCTTGTTTCTATTAACTACTTGAGCTTCTAATTGTCTGCCTAAATAAAAAATATATTATCTGTACTTTTCAATAAGCACATGTATGTTGTCTATTCATATTACAATCATGACTGAGCAATGAGTTTACAAGCATAAAACAAAGAAGTTATGGTGAAGAAAAGATGATAGATAATAAACAAAACTATTATACTTAGTTGGTAGTATGTATATGTATGAAATAAAGATTGTGGTGATTCTATTACATTTTTAATTAATTAGCCTCAGTACAAAATTTTATTGGGAAAAATATCATATCCTTTTAAATAGCTGATGTGGCTCCGATTTCAAAATATTCAAAGTTATATTAATTTACAAAGCAATAATTCCAAATTTTTATGTAGCTCTAAATTATAAGCTGAAAAAATAGTGGGTACATTTCGAAACTAACGATATTTTTCTTTAAGCATCCGATTAATAGCATTTTTTGGTTTTTAGTCATCACTTATTTTATTTGGAAGCAAAATATTAAACTCAAAATGTGTGCATCAAGAAAAACGCGTGTTTATAAATAAAATACATGTTCATGAAGAAGTAATTTTATGGTAAATATTTTTCATAATTTCCAGCTTAATTATTTTCCACTTTTATTGATCAAGGAAAAATTACTTTTTACCCATCAAATTTCGGAAAACAATTTTGCGTAAATTGCACATTTTAAAAGTGTATTATAAAAATTATCAATTTTCTACCACATTTTTAATCTATATGAATAAAAATGAAGTGTTTGTTTGTACATTGAGTATTTTCGCCCCATTTCAAGTTACTTATACATTTTGGGTGTCATTCAAATGGTTTAAATAAGTGGTTTCTACATTGCGTGTCTGTCTATCTCATGTCTGTCTATCACTATGTCGAAACGACTGAGAATATTTTCATGAAACTTTGCGTGCTGTGAATGCGTACAATACTTATTGACTGAATTTCATTGCGTTAGTCTGTCTTCCCGTTGTATGTCGTTTTTTGGGCCTTGTGTTTGTGAAAGTGTCAAAGTTTATTCAACATAATTTCTAAAAAGTTAATTATTTTATAAAATGTTTATCAGCTTAAAGAATATATTATTTAAATTTCCTTTGAATACATTTTAGGCGAGTTTCACGCTAAAACAACTGAATATATATACTTAAATCAACCTTTATCGACAAGATGGGATGTAAATCTAGCATTACGATTAACTCGGATTGTTTTACCAATATCTCTGAAAAAACATTTATATTTCAAATAATTACTTTTGCAGAATTTAAATTCTAATACTTTATCATGAGACTTTTTCTCTTTGCGAAACATAAACAATTACCGAATATTTGGGACAGATGATTTAAAGAAAATAAAACATTAAATTTTCATGATAGAAATTAGTTATTTTATGTTCAATATTGCTAAAGACGTGTGTTCATTTTCTGGAAGGTATGCATGCATTTCGACCAGTTCGTTTAATAATGTGTGTAATTTCATTCCAATCCAGTTGAGTCATGATCAGTTAAATATCCAACATTATACATTGATACATTAATATTCTCTACTTTAAATGTTATTCAATTCGTCTTTAACAAACTGGGATAATACAATTTTAATACGAATACACACGTGCGAAATTAAATACAATCTTTTCAAGCACTTTAAGTACACTTTTCTAAAATATCATCTCAAGATCATGCATCGTTTAATAACTGTACAAAAATTTACGAATTTGCTCAAGAAAACTTTTCCATTTAAAGAAAACTTTTCGAATTCGGTTGCTTAATATGCTTTTACATCCTAATTAAGTTCCCTGACTAAGACTAATGTTTGTTGGGAGACTAAATGGCTTTTTTCATTTTAAACTCCTTAATTTGTTTCCTTTAATCTTTCTCAAACAGTAATTAATAAGGAGTTCGAAAATCCTTTTAAATGATTAAGACCTTTTTAAAGAGAAACTAAAAGTTTAAAAAGCACCATTACGCATATTTTCCTCTTGATGCTCAATTTTTCGGAGGGTATTGTGCATTTTTATTATTAGCCTTAAGTAGTTCTTAATTAATGGAAGCTCTTTTTCGTTTATTATAATCCAAACACAAGCTGACTATAACAGCAGTATTTGAAGATATTTAGATTTCTCATTGGAACATCTTAATACATATTTCTAAGAGAAATACTACTTAGACAACAGTTATGAAATATAGTTTGGAATTATCTTACATTCTAATGGGGATATTTGAAATGAAAACTTTATTTTGTCTTGAATAATAAGCCTTTTCCAATTAATTAATCCTAACTGAATCCAACATTGACTATGTAAATATTATCTAAAATAATGATCAATTTTAAAAATTAATAAATGATCTTCTAAAATAAAAGTATTACATAATGACTGCGTTTGGGCATGACATACAAAATTGTTGTCGAGATAATAGACATGTTGAATTTTATAAATTAATCTCAATTCAATTATAAATTTTGTAAATAATTTGATTTTAGGAACAGTAATCAGTTGTTTTCGCAACTTTAATAAAGTCGCCTTGAGTGAAAATATGTGTATATTTGAAATTTCAATAAATGCCCTTTCGAAGAATCCGTTACTGTTTCCCGAAATGTTCACAGCAAATTATGACAGCATGAAGAAAAACTTATCCTGCTTTATTTAAATTAGAATACATTCTAACCTAGCGTAAATAAGATTAAAATGAACAACTCCAATATAATTGATGCAGACAGCCTTATGCGATTAAATAACTAGGCATTGAAAATTTACTCGGATTTATTCATGAAAGTTTGAAAGGTGCAGTCGTTTAACTCTTCATTGGTATTGAAGCTGACATAATCGGAAGGGTTTTTATTTCACATACATCATATCACATACACATCGAAAAGACAGAAAACACAAAGCAAACATATAAGCAGACAAAGAAGTAATTGTTATATACTCGGGCAAATGCGAACTGAAACTAACCAATAGGAACGGAAACTAAGAAATGAGAACTGAAACTAGTTCGCTTCACTTCAGTTCGCTCTCGAAATAGGAAGGGCTTGGTAAAGCGTAATACGTGATTTCTCACCAACAGCCCGTTGAAAGTGATGGCGCTGTTTAAGCCACCGCGGTATCTAATACATCTTCACTGTTAAAGCAGAAAATGCTAGATATGCAGTGGTGTTATATGGTTGAAACTCCATTTATATGGCTAACTTCAAGAGTTGTTTATACTCACTACAAAGAATAACTACTTCACTGTGAGATGAGTTTTTAATTTTAGGGCACTTTTATCTGACAGATATGCCGTGCCAAATCCCCGTAAGTTTAATACAATTTTTTTCACATTACATGTTGATACATAAGTCGAAGTATTAACGCCGATTTCACGATATCATCTATAAACCAGCGAAGAAGCATACATAAAAAAACATTACAAAAACCAGTAAGAATAGAATATGAATCACAAATTTTATTTAAGAAAATTCTAAATATATTCTTTTCGGTGCAGTCGAACAAGATATTCATCAAAATCTCTTTCAAATCAAGGTAAATAAGGCACTTAAGGCAAGGTAAATCAGACAGGTGAAAACGATGCAAGTAGGCCTGAGTTGCTATGTAGTTTATTCTGGATTTAACCAAAAAAGAAAAGTGGCAACTGCTATAGGGAATTTTTTGAAGTAATGGAGGTCATTAGGCTCACTCTGGAATTGAAAAGGATTGCATTCATTCCAGTGTTCGAACATAAGTTCACCAAAGCGATCGATCCTCTCTCTTATCCCTACCCATACACCTAGAGAGGGTAGTTGCTAATAAAGGAACTGGGCCTTTTTAATAATTTCTGTTAAAATGATGTAATTATTTACAAAGCAACTCTTTTAACGCAACATGATCCTTTTCAAAATGCACTGCAGACTTTTTAGAGAAAGATGTGAGGATCAGTGTTTGATAGCATACAAACAAATGGAGTGTGGCGGAGAAGACTAATTTCAAGTTATAACATCTACACAAAGAACCAGACGTTAAATTTCAAAAATACAGATAATTAGACAGACTGAATTTATAATTCGACTAACAGATGAAATGCGTAGAAAATAGATTTATGGGCAGGCCAATTGGAATTAGGCCTAGAGGAGGACCAAAACTTAGATGCATTGACTGTGTAGACAAGAACTGAGATTTGTAAAACTGAAAATTGGAGAACTATTGCCAACAACAGGTCAAGATGGGACAATATTATCCCGAAGGCCATTAAGGATGACACTTTTTAAGTTCTTTTGAATTCAAATCTATTTTTCTTTTCGTTCCACAATCTTTTTATCGCTCAGATACATTTTTGATATCTAAACTTTTAATGAGAAAATGTTGATTAAATTATTAAAATAGAAGAAATACGTCTTTGTATGTGGTGATTAAAATTTGTTTCTGATTCAGTTCTTCAGCGATAAGTGTTTTATTGAGATATAAACCGACTGTTATCTGAGTGATGCAACATATATGCTGTCTCGTTGCGGTGATGGCAGAGTGGTTTTTGAGGTGGCATCTCTTTAGGTGGGCGTGAAGACTTCAATAAGCTGCCAAGTGAATCCTTAATGCACAAAGATATAGTGACAAAATCCTTGATCCAATGGAAGATCCTTATTACGATAAGAGATTCCTTTATCCTGCAAGCTGATAATGCTCGCCCAGTGAAACGGTACTATCATAATAAAACTATTGTATTTATGGAATGGCCAGCATCTACCTACCTCAATCCAATTGAGCATGTTGATGCTCTAGAGAGACGTGTTACAGCACTCAACCCGTCCCCTCATACTCGTGAGGGGCTTTTCACTGCTTTGAAGAAAAAATGGTTTTTGCTGCCTATTATGTTAACCCTCCTAGTGGTTGTCTTGACGAGGGATCTCGTAATTAGTAAAATTGGTCAGATCATGATGGACGAGATATCTCGTCGAAACCACCTGAAGAGTTAATCGACGCCATAATGAGCATTGAACATCGCTGTCGAACTTGGATATCTGTAAGAGGTGACCATATTCTATATTGAAGCTGCTTACATATTCAGTTCAGGTATTCCTTTGAAAGATCCCTATGAAAGATGGAAGTGATTCGAAGCAGGAGATTGTTTTGAGGCTCCAGATATTCTCAAAAGCGCTGGGATTATTGTGACTACGTGAAGTTTTCATTGGTTATTTATTTAAAATAAAACTATGCAGAGTCACTGAACCACGAAATTGAAAAAATAAAGGTGTTTACGTATACAAAATTCAAGATTCGACTTCCTTTTAAAATTTGAATTTCGCAGATTTTGCTTTCGACATAAAAAGTTTCCTTTTGCCAATCACGCTCTACGATGGAAATCGTAGATATTGTAAAATAGCAGATTCATAACAATCAAACTGAAGGAAGTGTTGTCTGTCTTCCACGGTCGCTATAAGGTTCGCTCCTCTTTGAGTAGGGGTGACTCTGGTGGATGTTTTGCTTTTGAGAATGTCGACTGCGGAAAGAGGTAGTTACTACATATATAGTTACTACTCAGTAGTATAGGATGCTCTTGCAACAAGTAGAAATCCCAACAAATATATTTTCAATATGTCATTGAGTGCTACAATGCTGGAAACTTGAATGCATTTATGTATGCATCCCCTTTGGGAAATGGGATGAGATCTGTTTCTACTGCAACAGATACAGACTGTCTGGAGTAGACAGACAATACCTGCCATTAGGATAAATTGGAACATCTGCACATACAAAAAAGAACTAATATTAAATATACATGTTCGATATTTGATAACTAAATGCCCTTATGATTTAAAAGATTGAATATTTATTCCATTTTTATTCAGTTTGTAAATATTGAATGCAGAATTGACTTTTCCTTTCAAATTCATAACCCTTATTAAATGTCTTGCATTTCATATGCTTGCATATATCACAAATTGTAGCCGCACATAAATTCACCAATTCCATTGCTATTTTTTCTTCCATAAAAGCAATGAAATAGTACACTCAAATTGTTTTGTTCAAAAGTCTTATCTTTAGGCCCTAAAGCAAAGTAACATTACGAATCTACTACACTTTTGCCATTGGAATCGTTAGAGATCCAATTTAAGATTATAAACTGAATGAATCAATGTATCCCTTGATGCCTACCTATTTTCTAACTTGACAGTATTAGAATTCTAAATGTGTCCCTAGAGTGATTGCTATCAGATCCTGCGAACCTGCAGTGACTGAAAGGATTTGGCTCGTTTGAATTCTGGAAAAATTCAGGAACTGCTGATAAGTGCTACAAAGCAATTTGAATCATCACACCAGTTTCTCAAAGATAATTTACATTTTAGATTGTACATTAATTGTTCGCAATTTAATCTATGTTAATTGCTTAATTGTTAAGCATTTTGAATCATGCCAGTTATTCAATGCTACTTTACACTTTAATTGTTTATAATTGAAAGTTTGTTAGCTTAGTTTTATCATGATGTATCAAATTTTTGCATTAAGTATTAGTTCAGAACATTAGCTCAATGAATAAATAATTGTTCAAGCAATAAAACAGTTTCGAATACAATCTTACAATGATATTTTTAGCCCATTTTACTCCTATGTTAACCCTTTTATATGCACGAATACACGTTATCAAACACATCTACAGTGTTTAAGTAAAAGCAGTTAGACACCAACTGGTAACATATAGTTGAAACTTCCGTTATATATGTTGATTGTAAGGGAGGTTTTTAATTTTTGAGCAGTTATCGGGGGGGGGGGACACATACGCCACGCCTACTTGCGTACGTTTCTGTACTTTTTTTATACGGAATCTTTTCAAAATAATTATAATAAGGTTAACCTTATTCAAATATAAGAAAGCAGTCTCTGTGTGTTGAGAAATGTTATTTTTATTTAATACTACTGACTATTTTAATTCATCAGTGATTTGTTGGTATTTTACTGATATAAAAAGGGATTTTAATTTAATTCTACCTATTATTTTAATTCTTAAGTGATATGTTAGGGTTTAATTGAGGTAAGAAGGTATTAAATGTAACTATACTAACTATATATTATAATTCATCAGTCTTCGGTAATGATTTATTGAGATAAAAACGATTATTTTAATTGAATTATATCTACTATTTCAATTCTTCAGTGATCTGTTAGTGTTTTATTGAGATTAAAAGCGATTCTATCTTAATTCTACTGAATATTTTAATTCTTCAGTGATCCGTTAGTGTTTTATTGAGATAAAAAGCTGATCTCATTTAATTCTACTGAATATTTTAATTCTTTTGTGATCTGTTTGTATTTTATTGAGATAAAGTAATTCGTATTTTTTAAATTCTACTGACAATTTTAATTCTTCAGTAATCTGTTAGTGTTTTAGTGAGGTAAAAAGTTATTATAATTTAATTCTACCCACTGTTTTAATTTTAAAGTGATACGCTTTAGTGTTTTATTGAGATAAAACGCTATTCCGATTTAATTCTATTCACTATTTAAATTCATCAGTAATGTGGTAGTATTTATTGAGAATAAAGCTATTCTTATTTCATCCTACTGATTATTTCAATTCTTCAATGATCAGTTTGTTTTTATTGAGATAAAAGCGACTGTTATCTCAGAAACACACTGCTCATATGTTATATGTCGACCACTCATACCAAAGGTTGAATTGAGTCTGGAAATTTATGATTATCTAATGATTATCGTTAAGTTGTTTTACATTCAAGTCTTTGCAATCCGATAATGACCGAAGACTCAAGATTGGCAATGAACACGATGATTGACAAGAGCTCTCCAACCCCGTCTGTTCTGGGTAAGATTAAATTCGCTTCCAAACTGCGATTCTGTGGAGATACATGTGTTTGAACTTATCAGTATCCTACAGTCAAACTATATTATTCCTCCTATTATCCAAAGCTGGATTTCATTTCCCACTCCTGCTTCTTAAAATCAGTTATTTACTGTCTTGTTACAATGTGTATAATGTCTTCTCTAGCGAAAAAACATATTCAAAGGAAAAATAAACACTGAAAATCAGAAAAATTCAGCACATTACTTGAAAAGTGAATTGGAGGATAAATGAAAAACAATAAATAAAAAGAACTTAACCCTCCATGTAATTTCGATGAGACATCTCGTCCATCAAGATGTCAACTCTTAATGATGACGAGATCACGATCTGGACAGTTTTCGGCCAATGACGCGATATTTTGTCTGTCAATATCTGGTCAGTTTTGCTAATTTCAATGTATGTCGAAAAGACAACCACCAGGAGGGTTAAATTGCACTGATTTTGTACATTTTACACAATGACAATATTACTCTTACCCAAATTTTGCTCTAAAAGACCCACGAGCAAACGCAAGCAAAGGTTTTACCAGAAATGTTTTTAGTAATCATGAAAATTGATAATGTCATCTAGCGTTTGAGTGGCAACTTTACAATTACGTTGCCAAATGGGCGCAGACAAGTGTGAAAGATACAAACCTATTATGACTATGTTTCTAACGTCGGCAGACAAAGCACGCACATGAATGTGTTTGAAACCACCTTTATAAGCTATAACAGAAACTTGGGCTACATGACGGAACAAAAGGTTCCATGACATTTTGAAAGCAAGTTATTAAATACTTAAACAACGATTCCACTTGTTCATTGTACCAGAACATGCATTGTCATGAACTGCATTCTTTCATTTGTGGTGAGTTGTCCTGATGTAAAGAACTCATGTCAAATTGATCCCATTTCGTATTGTACACACGATTCATTTATAAACAACTTTGTTTCCCGAGAGATTGTCTTTCTGTACCACGAGTGTGGTTCTTTCAGTTATGTATCATTTTAAATGTTCTGTTTTCCATTATCACCGTCACAGATTCTTGAAATCTAATGTTTTAAGCTTACGAGTTTTGATTTAAGATGAACTATAAATGATTTTTGTTGCTATTTATATATCTATCTATATATGTGCTATAAATCTGAATATATATATATATATATATATATATATAATTCAAAATTACAAACCAAAACAAAGAGAAATCCAAAAATTTTAAAATCAAGAATTTCTTGATTTTAAAATTTTTGGATTTCTCTTTGTTTTGGTTTGTAATTTTGAATTATTTTACTATCCATATTGTGTCTGCAGCTTTAGCGCGCATACATGGACAGTTCTGCATTCTGCTTGACTATTTTTTACCCCCAACTTTTTTGGTTTTTTGGCTTTTTACTTGTCTGCTTTTTGATCTTTTGGCATTTTGCTGGTCTGCATTTCTATTATTTTACGTTTTAATGTTTTGAATATTTTGTAATTTGAGTGTTTTTTATTATATATATATATATATATATATATATATATAGGTGTGCAGGTGATAATTATTCTTTTAATTGGTTATGTTAAATACTTTAATACTTTTGATGACCATGTTTTAAAGTTATGGTTCAGATTTACGACATAATAATGTTTTACTGTGTTTGGTACAGTTTGTCAATTTTTGGACCTTGTCTCACAAAGCCCAACCAACCGTTTGTCAATTCCAAGTACAATTCAATTCACTATGACATCGTTCAACCGGACATCTTAAGTATAAGGGTTTAATGATAGCTTTCTTTTTAATACAAGTTAACTATAGGTTTCAGTTTCATTCTGACTAATTTATTCATCGTCATAATATAAGCATTGTTTCAAATTGCTCTCAATGTGAGAATTGTATCATGAAAATCCGGCAAACTGCAACCAATTTCATTACGAATCTTGTTTGTATCCTTTAAAGAGGTCACCGTGACTCAGTGGGTTTACCCATTGCACTAGCAACCTGCGAATTGTAGACGGCGCAGGTTATATTCCTCCCTGGGTCTCTTCTGTGTCTGTTAAACTTTCTTTGTGTGTATGCCCGTTTTGACGTTGTCTGTGTAGGGTTTGGCGCAGCTCAGACTAATATGGCCCTTTAGCCATAAAACCCAAACAAACTTCATATTTAAAACGTTACTGCTTTTATCATCCTACAATAATTTAGCATGCGTTTGGCGCAGTTTATCTGTTTGTGGATCTTATGCTAAAAAATACAACCAACTGTTTTTCCAGTGCCTCAGTACAGTTCAATTCACAGTGCATCAAAAGACCAGAACAGAGCTACAATTTACCAACCATTTAATTTTTACATGAGAATTAGCTAGAGGCTCCAGATTTTTGCTGCGAAATGTAGGCGGCCGAAAAATTTCATCGAATTTCACAACGAATCATTGTTTGTTGTTCTGTTTTTACGTTTTATACTTTTCTGTCATTTTTAACTGCGAATGTTAAATGTTCATACCATCACACAATATTTTGTTTGGCGTAGTTTGTTTCTGGACCTTTCGCGATAAGGCCCGATCAACCGTTTGTCCATTGCCTAAGCGCAGTTTAATTCCCCTAACATTGAAATATCAGACAATCTTAAGTAAAACAGCTTTATCGACCGCTTCCGTGTTACCTACGAACTAACTACGGAGGTCTCATTTTCCCTCTGATGATATTTCAAAATGTATCGTCGGAATCAGATTTCCATCCGATTTTACCACAAATCACTGTTGACGACATGATTCGGTTTTTACACATTTCAGATATGCTACATTATTTTCGTTTTTATTTGTAAAATGTTAGCTGTTTTTCGTTATGATATTGATATTTTACCTTACACTTGGCGTAATTTGTTTCTAGACCTAGAGCCATGAGGTCGAATCATTCGCCTAAGCACAATTTAATGCCCTGTGATTGGTTGGATCGGAGTGGTGGATCCTGGTGGGGGGGTTTACCTTCGTTTCGAAAACTGCCCTGTAGTGGCCAGCCTCTGGTGCAAAAACCTGTTCCAAATTGTAACCATTTCTGATCAAGGACCAATTTGTTTTTCCTTCTTGGATCGTCATTCCTCTTGGAGTAATAGGACAGTTTTGTCTCGACGAAATATCTCGTCCTCAACAAAATTGACCTGATCTTGAACGATATATCCCGTCAAAACACTTGGAGGTTTAAGTAAATAGCTTATAGACCACCTCTTTGTTCCTTAAGAACTCACTACAAAGGTCCCAGTTTCCTTCTGCTGAGCTTCAATCGATCTCAGTTTGAGAATTGTATCGTCAGAATCCAGAATATTCCTTCCGGTTTTACCTCGAATTATACTGCTGTTGATGATTCAGTTTTTCACTTTTCAGATTCAACACTTTACTAATTTTCAACTCGTTTTATCATCATATAATATTTTACCTTCAAAGGACTTACGAAATCAACAAACTGTCTTTGTATGCCAGTGGATACCATTGTGATATTTCGGGTAAAAAGGTGGCAGATAAATTGGCCAACAGGAATACACAGGTAATCTAGACTTCTCAAGAGATCCTTTGCCATACTGTGGCTTTGATTCGTCTTAGAATGTATGCTTAGCATAAAATCGCCCTTTCAGGTCGAAGAAAAAAATAAATCTTGGAAAGAGTCAATCCTTTCCTTCACCAATTATCCAAGAAAAGTGGCATTGCCAAATTCAAACTTGCTACAAATCATGATCCCTGCTTCTCATTGCATAAGCGTTGCATTGCCAATAGCCCCATGTGTCCATACTTCACTAATTTTAAACTGTTTCTATTATCACATAATTTAACTTCAAAGGACATATGGAACCTACAAAAGGTCGTTATCCTTCAATGGATCCCATCTCATCGTGGTATTCCGGATAATGAGAGCAGATAAATTGACCAAGAGGTACAACACAGGTATTTCCAGACTTCTAGGGGAGATCTCTTACTATACCGTGGCTTCTTTCTTCAAGAGTCAATTCTTTCCTTCACTTATCCAAGATAAATGGCATTGGCAAATCATGATTACCTTGCTTCCAATCTACATAAGCGCCGCTTTGATAATAGCCCTATGTCTCCTCTTTGAATGTATGGCGCCCTTAATGGATGCAGCACATTTACTAACCTGTGGATCCCTAGCTGAAACAACTCTCAATGAACGTTACTGGCAGGCGAGAGACCTTTGGCTACCCGGCAGCTTCCCAAGCCCAAGCATTTCTATTTGTTGTATTTTACTCTTGAAAGTATTTTATGTTTTAATTCTTGTGATTTATTTGTGTGCACTTTTGTTTGAAGGATTTGTGTTTGTAATGACCCTCCTGCATTGGAAATAAAAGATCTACCTTCTGCTAGGCGTAGCTTGTTTCGGATCTTGCGCCACAAGGGCGACCGTTTACTCTAATTCTCAGTGCAGTTTAATTCCCCCGTGGCATTGAAAAACCGGAATCATTTAAGTAAAATGGCTCATCGACCGCTTCTTTTTACCAACCAACTAACTATCGAGGTCCCAGTTTCCTTCTGACGGTAATTTAATCGCTCCCAATTTGAGAAATGTATCGTGAGAATCGGGGAAACTCCATCCGATTTCACTACGAATCAATTACCCACACCTCCAAGAGATGAAGAGTCACATCCTGCTCTAACATCTGGTCAATTAAAATTCCATTAATCTAGAAATCCGTCTGAATCTCCACTGATCAGTGGAGACCGGGGGCTTATTAACGCTTCTTTTCGTCCCTGAGTCATTGCACATCTAAGGTGGTAATAAATTAGGAATGGCCGGGTGCTGGGCGATCAGCCGTTGAGAAGAAATTTAGCTGGAGAGTGCTTAAAGATAGCTAATTGTTTCGCCATTACATGGGGTGCTGGAGAATAATTAGGCAATTTTCCGCTCCTTCTAATCGATTAAAATTCTTGCTCCAAATCGATTTAGTGGAATTCGTAAGGGGAAGGGAAGGCGAAATCGAATAGAGGATGGTAAATACTCTATCAAATTTCATTTTTGGTTGATTAAAATATGCTTTTTGCGTGTCCCGAAAGTCATGCATTGAAATGCAGTTTAAATTTCAAAGCGATCCTGATCTTACTGTT
Organism: Meta bourneti; assembly: GCA_933210815.1. Taxonomy (NCBI): domain Eukaryota; kingdom Metazoa; phylum Arthropoda; class Arachnida; order Araneae; family Tetragnathidae; genus Meta; species Meta bourneti. The sequence goes on along the minus strand of OW119923.1, from coordinate 84,006,586 downwards.
GAAACCTTATGCCTTATCACAGTGGCGTAGCAGAGGAGTTTGGGGCCAATTCCCCTCCGAAAGTGTTGTGATTCCTTTACTTTAAATACTTACAAATTAATTATTATAAATTCATTTATATAGTGAATTTTAATACTTCATTTAAATAGTAATTATTTAACTAACTGCATATTAAATTATATCATACAATATAAAAACAGGAGTTGGTTGGTCGGATTTTAAGACGCAAGTGCCATATTTGTCCAAGCACAAGACAAACAACATAAAATAATGGACATACACAAAAGAAAGTTTTCACTGATACATAAGAGAGAAATACAGGCTGGGAGGTAACGAACCTTCGACGCCTACAACTCCTAGGTAAGCGCTGTGAGTAATCCCACTGAGCCACGTTGTCCCCCTAAAATATCAATATTATCAGTTTTTTTCTCTGACAACCACTTCTTGCATATTCATCCATCAACAACAATTAATGTTTCAAAAGTGACAAAACGATTAAAAGTGAACTTTGAGGAGCAAGATTATATTTTCAGTCATTATATACAGTTGCCGAATGAAGCCACTGTGAAATGATGCCTGCATTTGGATTTGGATTCATCCACCCTTCATCCTTACACAAATTCATCACTTTAAAATCTACTCTTCGGAAACGAAATATAAAATAAAAGTCTCTTTGAAGAACCTTATATGTTATGAGGTCCAGATCTTCATTCTGTATAAAAATCGAATTCCAAACTTTAGCCTCTCACTGAATAAATTTATGGCACTCTATACTGACCTATCATATAGCTTAATGTGTGAGATTCTTATCTCTGATGCTTTGAAATATGGTAAAGAACCTTTCAAGCTTGGCGATTTTGCGACGCCTCAACATCTGCACTCCATGTACCTTCACCAAGTTGGATGATGGATACTCTAGGTTAGATAACTGGCACCAGTACCAGATTGCTATGATGGACTGCTAGTTTTAATGACGGATCCTTCATAAAATAAAACGATGTATTCCAAGTTTTCAATGACTGACTCAATGATTGTCGTTACTGATGCTCTAGACCAGGGATGGGCCTTACCTGTGGCCTTCTAGGTCCTTAAATACGGCCTTTTATCTTAATCCAAATTTTACAAATCATTTGTTGTCGTGTCCACATCAAGAGTCAGGACTGCAACCCCTGAAGGGTGGGTTGCCCCGAATGTGGTAGCATTAATCGAATTCAGCATTTGACTCTTAACCCTTCATATGGTTTGACGAAATATCTCATCCATCAAGACCCGGCCATTTTTTCAAATGACGAGAAATCTCGTCATCAAGATACTGCCCCTTTTTATGACGATAAGATCATAATCTGGTCAGCTTTTTCTTCTAATGTGACGAGATATCTCATCCATCAAGTCAGTTTTGATAATGAGACACCTCGTTGAGACAACCACCAGGAGGTTTAGTTGGAAAACTGGGAGCCGTTTCCTTGTCTGTCTCCTTGAAATCGGATCAGAAGTTTGGTCAAAATCTTCAAGGACCAGGGAAGACCACCAAGAGGTGTAGTGGGAATTCCTCTCGCGCAACAAATAATTTTATTTTTATTGATATATTTTGTTCGCCTTTTGCATTTTTATTTTATTTTTAAAATGAATGTATTTAAATTACCAAGGAATATGAGGAATTTAAAATACCAAGTTTCAACGAAATAATCATCTCCAATTGACCGGTACAAGCAGGACATTAGTAAGCCATAAGGACTAAATTGATGGTGGCTACTCTCATGATTCATTCTAATGCGACTCTAAACCATCTGATAACTTACCCCGTCTGCTGATGGTTGGCGTGAGTTTATGGCGGTCGAGTATGCCAGTATGTTATCAGCTTTTGGCAAGCGTGCACTGTATTTGTCGCGATATTGGTGAATAGTTGCAAAACTCGTCAGTATTTTTAAATTATGCCTGCTTAACAGAACACCATGGGAATGAAGACTAAGAGGAAACCGAAGGAAGAAAACAGATTTTTTATGGGGATTGGGAATTACATTATCTTGTTTGTTAAAGATAACGAGATTTGCTTCATTTGTGATATTTCAATATCAACATTAAAGAAATTCAATACTCATCAACATTACACTCATAAGGACCACAAATATTTCAAATTAGAGGGATAGCCGCGAAAGGTTGTATTACAAAAATTGAAAGGTGAATATCAAAAGCAAAGAATTCATGTAAATAACAATAAGAGTTAGAAGTACCACTGAAGCAACTTATAAAGTAATTTATATACTAGCGAAAAAAGGGAAGCCATTCTTTGATGTAGAAATTGTGAAAAAATGCATCGAAATAAGTCGTAGGATGCTTATACATAGATAAAGCTTCAAAATACAAACAACTGCCTCTTTCAAGTAGAACCATAACTGATAGGCCGCATGAATTAGCCCCTTTAACTTAATAAAACTTCATACAATACTCAAAAGGAAAGTATATACCATTAAATCGCTTGGATGAATCAACTGATATTACTGACGGGGCAGGTTTTATACTTCATTCAGGCAAAACAGAAGATTTTCTTTGCTAAGAAGATATTTTTTATTAGCTTTAGGAACTATTGAGAGCCAGAACACGGGAAAAGATATCTTCAATATATTTAAGATAAATATTGTGAAGTATTTGATAAATTTAGTGAGGGCATGTACAGACGGTACAGGAAACTTGAAGAGTTAAATGTATAGATAAAAGAAGCTTTGATAGATCCAGATGCTCTTACATGGCTTTAGCATATAAATAAAGCTTTTAACAGTTATGTTTGTTCAATAAGAATTCAGTTGCAGAATGCACATGTATTTATCGCTTAATCACTTTGAACTAGATTTAGCAAGATGTTTCTAGGTAACAATTGCAATAAAAGAAGCATTATTCCTCCAATTATTTATGTATACATTTTACAAAACTGCATCGTGTGCATATCAACTGGAGGAAAGTAAGGGAAGGGTCCGAATAATGGACCAGGGATGTTTTCAGCTCCAAGTAAAAGATAGTGTCCCTTCTCAAAGTGGGTGATGATAGACTAAAGTAATCCCTTGGTATATCGTGCAGTCGGCATTATCGCTCTGTTTTACTTATCCCCGGAGAACTTTCGGTTTGGAGAAGCAGAGGAATTGTCAGATGATAGTTGCACCTGGAATTCACTTGATGTAAGCAGTTATCTTAACCATTTCCCACGGCTCTTCCTACACGGTATGAAATCTCTCTGGGGTACTTATCAATATTATCAAGCTAAGAGAGTTGAGACTCATCATCGGACTCCGAAAGGTATCTAAGAAAATCGCAAATGACCCCTATTCAAAAAAGCTTAAGCTTCTTATTGCTTTTGGGAATGAAAAAGTGGTGTTTTCAAGAATAATGATGACGAGTATATATAAAGATTATGCCAGTTGAAGAGCATGTCCCATGTCTGTAGCAAGTTCAACTGATCTTCAGTTTTCATAAGAAATTCGACGATCTCCAGGTCAATAGGCGCAACCCACAAATTGAAAACTTTACAACAGAAGCAAAAAAAACATTTTGAACTGTTTTTCTGGCATTTTCTCGAACTAATTTTTATGTTTTGTCAGGAAAAACACTGTGGGCCACCATCCAAAATTTCAGATTGCTTGATATGTTCGTTTTTTAAGTAGCGTTTAAAAAAAATTTGGGTTACGCCCTTTGGCATGCACTTTTTCAATTTAAGTAATAAATAATGTGGGTTCCTCCCTTGCTTACGCCCTCTTACCTGTCTGTGTTTTAATATCCGATATGCACATGTAATTAAGCATTTTAAAAGTTATGAAAATTCTTCTTTCTGAGTTAATCCTGCATAAGTATTATTATTATTGTTAATAATAAACAAAAGCATTAGTTGTTTTAAAAAAAATTATTGTTTTACAATCACAAAATTATACTTTTTATCAATATAATATTTTTATAAATAATAAATTAATATTAACAATGTTATTATATTTTAGTAGCAAATGAAATAATTATTATTTATCACACTATGGAAACACGATTTTTCATTATTTCTTTTTAATACAAAACGAAAAATAAAAATTCAGAATAAAACAAAATTATTATTTAATAGTTATAAGAAACTACATGTTTTTAGGTATCACAATAATTGCCTGATCGCAATGACAGTTATCATCTTAGAATACAAAAATTTATATTAAGCATAACAAGTAGTGTATTCAAACAAAATAGGTACAAGGAATAAAATCCTAGGGGCTCTATTTAAGGCCGTTGTTGACGTTTTAAGAATCACAATTATTATAAAAATGAATTAAAATATGAATTAAATATTATTGCAAAATAGAACACTAAAAATAAACAAAAACACTAAGACTAGGAAAAAACACTAGTAAGAATAGAATAAAAATACACTATTTTAAAAATCATGGTAACTTGATTTATCACAATAATTAAAATTATTATCAGCATCATCATTAAAAAAATTATTTAAAAACTGTTCAAAACCCTTTTAAAAACAAGCAGAATCATCAGTCTTCTTGTTAATAATTATTATTAGTGCTACTCTTGCTTTAAAAGCAATTAAAATATTTTCAGCCTTCTTGTTTACGTTAACGTCTTTGAGAGAGAAGTCAGTCTTCGTCTGTTTCATCGAGCACATCTGGCCTGGTGTCAAGTTAAGATACGCTTGATGATACCTTAAAGGAATGACGTGTGTTGACGAGACGTACGAGATCTTGCACTTTAGGTTTTGCAAGTCCAAATTTGGCTGTATAAAGTTTTTCGAGGTCATGGAATTTCTGATAGACCTCGTTTTTTTTAATTATAACTGTTTTTTCCACTTCGTCAAGGTCAAAGGAAAATTTCAGTTGTATTGCAGATGAGTTTTTACAAAACTTAGCTTGTTTTATTTTAGAAGACTTGAATTTCACTCTATCGTCGGTCATCTTTAAATATCTTGGCTTGTAACGATTTAAAATCGAAGAAATTGGTATAAGATAATGTAATTACTTCGTATGGTCCCGAATTTTGTCTTACATTTACTATTATTGTTGGCCATTCAGACGGAGCCCAGACAATATTGTTTTTCATGTTCTTTTCAATCATGGGTGAACAGAATCAACTGGCATATAAGTATGCCCAGGTTCCAAATACGTTATCATTATTTTCTCAATATTTGCAAACTATTGAAAAAACAATAAATTGCTGCAAAAATATTATTATTTTGTTTTGACCTAGACTCGCAAAAAAGTTACAATTTTAACAGGAATCGCTCTTCTATCAGTCATTAATAGGTAATTCCACAAAGTAGTGCATATTTCATTGGCACCTCTAGCTCCTGATTCACCCCACAAAAAGCAGAGTCCACGTTTTGAAACACTTTCAAAAAAGTCTCATTCTACGAGTACATTGCAAACTTTCTAGAATAGTACAGCAACATACTATTCCCACATGGTATATTCAAAACTTTTTGGAGATCAAAACCAGTATAGATAAATGAAGGGTCATTTTTAGATTTACTTTTATGTTGAATGTGAAGAGCCTTTGAGGAATTTGCACCTTCTCGGTGGGATTCATGTTTCTTTATGAAGTCATCTGTCTGTTGACCCTCTGGAATATTGTTGAAGGATTCACATAAAACTAATTTGTCCTTTTTCGGGGTATGAAATCCAATATTGAATTTTGTTTTAAAATTATGTATAAAAACTCTTTTGCTGGCGCTTTCAGCATTGTTTTCTGTAGTGATGACGATAGATTCTGTAAACATTGGTCATGTTTTAAATTCGGACGGAAGATATTTACGAGTTGAGCTTGCACGGCAATAATGCGAAGGCACGGCAGGAAGGAAGCTTTTTAATGAACTTGATGATTTCATCCGTAGTGTTTTATTAAGTATTGTTTGTTCGGGAGTTTTGTCCAGTCTGTTCTTGCTTTGATAAGTTCAATTCAATTTTGTTATCTTTTGTATAGCGTTACAAATTTCTCCGTTATGTCCAGTTTTCTTTAAAAGAATTGCAAGCAAACTTGCCGTTTCACTCCGTTTATCACGAAACAATACTTTTTGGTGACGGACCTACGACGTTTCCTTTCTTTAGTATATGTTAGCTTTATTTCCTCTCTGCAAATGGAGGTAAGAATAAAATCTTTTTGACGACTCTTGTCATCAAGCTGGTAAAACGTTCAAACTGTTATACCCCGGTCCTCTTCCTTTATCTCAAAGCATTTATTTTGGTATGCATTTGCCATGCAAACATGGATTTAGTTGTACTTTTTTCCTTCTTTGTACTTCCCGCTTCTTAGAAAATACCCTTCGCCCTTCAATTTTATTGACTCGCCTCCTATTCTCTTTTTTCTTACGTCTTAATCCACTACAACCAACAACAGGATCGTCTACACTGACTCATAATCTGAATTAGAAAAATCTAAATCTACCGCCTCCTGGTTTCTAAAGCAACTTCATTTTTGGTCAATTAGTTGTTTAAGTTCGAGTTTTGGCAATCTATTTTTAATCCACTACAACCAACTATGGACTCGTCTGGTCTGGTGATTTCTGGCTCAACAGGATCGTTACTAAAAATCAAAATCAACTGTCACCCTGGTATCTATAGCAGCATCATTTTTGGTCAAGGAATTGTTTAAATTCGAGTTTTGGCAATCTATTTTTAATCCCCTACAACCAACTACGGATTCATCTAGTTTGCTTGAATCATAATCCAGGGAGTTAAATGTCCGTTAGGACATTTATATATATATATATATATATAAAGCCCTTTATTTAAAAAAAATAATTAAAAAAATAAAGTAACGTCGGGATGGCGTTTGGCATCCCGACGTAACTTTATTTTTTTAATTTTTGCGGCTTACGCCCATTTGCCATAGAACGGAGGAAATCGAGAGAAACCGTTTACAGGTAACCCCCGTATAACACGGCACTTCTATAGCACGGATTCACTCTAACACGGTTCGAGAATTAGGAACATCCCCGTATAACACGGTGCTTTTATAGCACGGATTCACTCTAACACGGTTCGAGAATTGGGAACATCCCCGTATAACACGGTGCTTTTATGGAATGATGGGAACAACGATGCGAAAAGGACGGGCATTATGAAAGTTTAATTTAAATGGTGGTAGCATGGGAATGTCCTAAGATCTACACGCGTGAATATTATCTCGAGATAAATTAAATAAAAAGTAACTTAGCTTAGGAGAGACATGGAGACATTTCATAATTTATCTTAATTATGAAAATATAATAGCATGTTTTTTAATTTTTGGAACCTAACCCCCCCCCCTTTTCGTACTAGTTCTTTGTTTCGTATAAGACGGATTCGCATAACACGGTAATTTTTTGGAACACCTCCCGTGTTATACGGGGGTTACCTGTACAACGAAAAACTCATTTTCGATTTTTTGAGGGTTACGCCCATTGACCTGGAGACCGTCGAATTCTCTTCAGTTACAGAAGAAATGAAGAACAGTCACCACAGAGTGACAAGTTGAAAGGTAGGTAGATAGTTAATTAACGTGGCGCTGGAGGCAACACAACGGAAAGGTGAAAGACGGCGCATAATAGTAACAACCACTATCAAATACTTACATCATAGTAAATATAAAGTAGGTAGCTAATTGACGTCGCTCTGGAGCAACACAATGGGCTATTGGCAACGGTTCGGGATCAATCCGCAAGGGAAAGAATCGAGGACCAGCCCCGTGTACACGATGGGGGCTGGTGCACGTTGGTAGCTGGATTTTATCGGACAAATAACCGACAAAGGACTGGTTAGTTTTCGTCTAATAAATAGATATATCTTCCATCAAGATCTGGTTAGTTTTTCTAAGTAGATACTTTTGGAGGATAACCACCAGAAGGGTTAAAACCTAATTTATATTGAAATCCAAATTTAAAGATGACGGGCCCAAAATGCATGCTTACAATTCAAACTATAAGCATTTACTTAAATTTTTTACTATTTTCCTACAAAAATTTTCTTATTGATTAATAACAATTTTTTTAATAATCTGTGTTCTACACTACATTCCTTCAAAAATGTTTAACAGAGTTTAATTCATAGGTATTTAATTCATGGTAAAGCTAAATTGTCCAAAATACACGGCTTTCACGAACATCAAAAAGTGCTGATTTCAGTTTTTGTATGACCTGCAGTAATGAATTTTTCATGTAAAAGTAGTGAAATTCTTCGTTTAGTTATATACATTTTGAACTTTGAAACGGAGACGAATACTCAATATAATTCATGCTTTAAGTAATAATTTGGTATAAAAGATTGAGTTGTAAACGTTGTTTGAAAAACATCTTATAAATTAGCTAGCAACATATTTCTTAAACACATTTCCAATTCACAGTGTAAAAGCATTTTTGCGGTTATATACTATTCAATACGCACAATGATTCACAAAATTCTTAATCATCCGTGTTTATTGTTTTCACATTACAGGCAATTATGAAAAACAGGAAATAGATTAGAATTACTTCAGGCATCGATATTTGAATTAATTTTTGCAGGTGCATATTAGAAAGAATATTGAAATTTTACTGTACTTTCATCTAATTCCTCTTGTAAATGATGTCGCGATATATTCTACCGAGTATCAAAAAGTAAACACACTCTATAAAAATACTTGTTTGAATAGAATTCATCCGTCATTTCTAAAGAATAATTTATATCAAACAATTTCAATATTTATCTTTAATTTCTTTTAAGAGTTCTTATTATTTCTTTACTAGTTTAAGCTTAAGTAATTTTCATGCATTTATTATCAGAATACACTCCTAGCGGTTTTGTTATTTCTACATTTAAATTACGTAGCAGACGAGATTTTTAATTTGATCAAATTGTTCCTAATGAAAATAAGATATTTCACAATTCGAATTTTTTCAATTAAAACTTTACTTTAAACTTATATGTACATAGCTTGCGGTCATGAAAATTTTTTCTTGGGTTATCTAAAACAACAAATACGTTGCTACGCTATCGAAATATTTATCTAAATCAATAATTATCAAACATTTAAATTTATCTGAATTCAAAGAGTTTTATAAAAAATCATGAGATGCTTATCCAAGAGTTAATGTATAATTCAAGAAATAGTCAACGAAAGTTCTTTATTTGTACAAGTTAATTTTTTTGTAAAATAATTGCTTGTTTCATTTAAAAGGGATAAATAGGGTATTAAAATTTTCAGATCTTAAAAATGTCTTCACTATTTGTAAATTTTGTTTTACATGTAGAAATATTTAAATATTAATTCATAACTCATACATAAGCGAGATAAATAAATGTTTTTATAAGACTTATCATGTCAAAGGATTTAACGTATCGAATATTAATTATATTTTCTACAATATTTGTAAGTTGTTTTTTAATACTTTAATTTTTCCTAAAATCTCTTAATGCAACTTTATTTATATATTTCGGCTTATAAAGTGCGTAGAAAATGTATTAAATTAATTAAGAATTATTAAATCTATGTTAAGTATTTAATAACATTCTAACCCTACTTGCGCTCTCTAAAATTCAGTAATTTGTTGAGGAACTGAGTAACCTAATCAATGTATGTATGATATATTATGTTGGTATAGGATGAATGGTATTATTTCAATTCAATTAAAGAGAATTTTAATTTGAGTTTCTAGGAAATGATAAGATGGTATTTATAGGAAGTGATAAGAACTAAAACATTTATCGTAATTATTGCTATTTGTTTAGCATTTGTTATCGAATAATTATTCGATATTTTATATGTGTGTGATATATGAGCCATTTTTTCTAAAGGAATGTTAAGAGAACCTAATTTCATATTTCTAGGTAAAAGTTAAGTTTAATTTGTTGCCATAATTTATGAAAGAAACATTTTAAGGAAATTTTTAATGTACGTAAATTTTTCTATAATATGTGATGATTTGTAAATTCTTTAAAAACTGAACTTTTGCCAGGCTTTTCAACCACTTAATAATTGAAATTCTATTCAGATTTAGAAAAATACTTAAATTGGGTTTTTAAAATAATTCGCTATGTAAACATCCAATAGCATTTGTTTCCTTTACCTTTGTGGAGAAACTAGAGATTAGATTAAATTCTCAAGATCTTAAAATTAAAATTGGATATCGTGCTGTTTCAGATAGCAGCTGTAGATTTAGGTTTTAGTTGAAGTGTAAGTAAAATGTGTAATTTTGTACCTGAATTCGTGTGCTTTATTATCCCTCTGATAAAGAATTTTTTAATTTAAATGCTTTCTATCTTATTTCTTCAATGGCCCTTTTCAAAATATGTTTCATTCCTAATCATGTAAATTAATGTCATTTTTTAAAAACTGACCAACACATTCGTTAGATAAGGACTAATCCATTCATTATCAGAAAACATGTAATTGTTATACAATATTTTATTCCTGAAGCAGTTCAATCTATACAACCAGTTATTTACAGTCACAGGGAAATACATAGCAATAAATGCACCTGCTTATCCTTCGAGATATTTTCCCTGGTGTCACGACTATCAACACTACACTATTTACTTTATTTCAAAAAGCTCAAATCGCTACTCCTTAAACAAAAGAACACGTACACTATGTATTCCAAAATAGACAGAGCAGAATTCTATTAAATGAAGCCAAATCGCTCTTTTCAATGACCGGATCCATCATGGCAAACACTTGGGATTGTATATATTTTACTTGTGGGAACACTCAATGGTATCCTTGAGGCTCACAAATGAGCATCTACTTGAGAAGCTTCTGTATTTCTACAATCCTTTGGATTTCTACGATGCATTTCTCTTATTTATTAGACGCATCTGGATTCCACCCCAACTCTTTGTTCTTCCCGGAGCTGCAATTTCATTGATTATAATGCAAAGGAGAGGTATTCAATTTAAAAACATTCAATTTAATGATATCTGCTTGAGCATCCTGCGTATTTGAATGTATACACGATAAATTTATACTCTTGCTATTGCATTTGCTATGTAAAGAACAAAGCATCGTTTGGATGATAAAAGGTTTGGCTTAAATTCTATTCTTGTTTCCTTATCATCGCCTGCACGTTTTCGTAGTTTATACCACTATCGATTCTAATTTCAATATTTTCTACTTTCAAAATATGAAAGCCGATATGATTGAATTTGAACTAAATAAAATGAAAACGAATTTAATTATTGTCATTGTTTCATTTCCAACTCTCATCGAACAAGAAATGCTGATTTAGTAAATACAATGTGTCTTAGAGACATACATGCGCTGCGAAGTGAAGGATAAATTTTCATTTATTCATTGCAAAATTATACAAACATTAAAATTCTAAACATTAAGGAAACTCTTGTACAAGTTTAATAATGATCATTCAAGCAATCAGTCCAACACTAGTCCGTATTACATGTGCTTAATTGCGCAGTAGGAATGTCATGAAGGTGGATATGTGCTCTGAGAGGTCAAAGGTAAATTTATGGCAAGTTTTTAAGAGAATAGTAGTCACCAACTTTGATTTTTTGCATTTGAGTGCAAGTATGCAGTTGATTACGTAGTATTGCGATTAATTTTATAGTGATGATGCTACGAATCTAGAAAGGTGCTGCTTCAACTTTTTTGGTTCACCGATGAGCACGTAAATGACAGGACATACGATCCCAACGTTCACAAGATCTGTCACTGTTATGACTAGAAATTCCAAATCTCTCCTTGCCGGTTCCGCCCCCAATAAAAACCAGCTTCTTAATCAATGCTCTGACCCATGCAAGCAAGTCTACTCATCCCATAGTCAATTATTGTAGTTGCTTGACCCATCCCGATTTCTTATATTCACAGTGACGTAAGGCCTTCTATTTTGTATTGGATCAGGTGATGTCATGTTGACACCAGTGCTTATTTAAAAAGCTACCTTTGAAGTAGATATATGAACCGAAAGTCTGTACATTAATAAACTGCGCCATTAATCTGTTTACATACAATAAATTATTAGTAGTAATAAATAATATTACTAATTAAGTCACATAATAGCACAATCTCACTAATTTTCAACCTTCACCACTATTAGTTATGAACATGTTTTAAGGTTTCGAAGTTCAGAGATATACTTAGTAAAACATGACATCTAATAGGAAAAAACTAAACTGGATTTAGTTTGAACATGGTAAAAGTAACATGGATGGTGAGGAAAAACTCCATGAAATACGATAGTAAGTGGGAAACACAAAGTAACAGAGGAAAATTATTCTACAATTGTGCTCCTCTCTAAAATCAGTTTTAAAATCAACAACTATAAGTTTATACTAAAAGAAAATATGTATCAGAAACAAAATAAACTTTTGACAATGTAATTCAAAATGCTTAATCACTGCCTAGTATATTTTCAGTTAATTATGTAATAACACTATCCCAGATACCATCATGTATCGGTAATATTCTTCTAAAAGTTCCATAAAAGCAAGAAAGCTAAGAAACTATCGTATGAAAGGTACCTAAAATATTGAAAGCTCATTTGTAATTGTACACTTTGAGCAAAGATATAAAGCAATTAAGAGTGCAAATTAAGTCAGTTTTACAATGATGAATTTGAAATCTCATTGATAAGAAAAGTGACAATGGCCTGTAGTTGCGTTTTACATCTACTGATTCAGCCTGGCTATCAAAACTATTAATCTAAAGAATATTTTATCCAAAAGAATAGCAGTCACCAATATTTTCCCCGGCACTTGATTTCAGCACGTATAGTAAATTAAATGCATATTTTACTTATAGGTAGTGCATATCCTTATTCAAATCATTTTAATTTACCATTGTTGATGAGGTTTTTGATTAAAAGTATTTCAATTAAAAATTGGAAATTGTACTCTTGCATTGGCAATGTCCTATTCCTATGTCCCGTTCCTTCGCACACTTATTTGATTATAATAAAAGCATTGTTTCAACTAATGAATTCTATCTGTGGTTTTATTTAATATATTCATGTATTCTACACAGAACTAGATTTTTTGGACAGTTCAATATGCGTGCAGACATTTGCTGTGACACTCAGTACTTGCTTGAGATGTACCAAATTAAAATTTATTTTCGTTGGTTTTTTATTTGAATGCATTTAAAAAGCATCAAGCATGAAATAAAAACCGTTCTTCAAATTGCTATGCTTGTTAAATAAGAGGGAAATCTGAATTAGAAGTGTTTTTAATTTGTCCCGTTCCGTATGGACATGGAATGACCCATATAGTTATTTACTAAAGTTTTAATTTAAAAACAAATTGTATGTGACCTAAATTAAGAGCTATGTAGTTTCAGCTGCTTTTGAAATAGAATTTGGTGTGTTTTTATTGCTACGGTACCTTGGATAATGTATAAAGAAAAATTCACTAATTAAATTTATTAGCACATAGCTAATGTGAGTTCATCTGTAAGCCAAATAAAATTAAATACCTCTTTTGTGTTTGACAAAGGAAAAGCATACGTATATAATCCCCAAGTCCTTCACTAAAACTAACCACAGTAGTTAACCACTTTACTGAGTTGCTTAAAATATTTCTTTTCCATTTCCATTATTCACCGGAGTCGCTGTGGATTTGCTCACGTAATTCCGGTGCTAGCAATCTGCGAGTAGAAGACGGTGCAGGTTACATTCTTCCCTGGGGGTATTTCTCTCTTCTGGGTCAATAAAGCTTTCTTTACTGACCCAGAATAGAGAAATGCACCCAGGGAGGGTTACACTTGCATTTTGTGTGTATGTATGAAAATGCACTTTCGTTGTGCGTATGTTCATTTACTTGATTATGTTTCCCATAGCTTGGCCAAATCTGCCCCTTGGGCCGTTTTATTTAAGCTGAACGACGAGCGAAACTTAACACAACTTAAAATCGTGCATTTTACGCAGTAAATAGTATTTAATTGTGTTTAATCTTAACGAAGACACAATTTTAAGAATTCTGAAATAAGCTCCCTTATATTTACATAAAATTTTGACTTTTCTGGCTAAGATTTACTATGACCGCATTTATCATTCAAAATAGAAATTTCAACAATCACTCTAACGAAATTTATTGCACAGAAAGTAAAACATATTCCATCAGAATTCTAGTAATCAGAATTACATCAAAACACAGCTACCTCAGATTTTCTGCAAGATTCAAAACTCGCAAGTGATACTTTTTTTGGAGAAAACATCGCGATATCACGTTTCTGATCCTTTATACTTCTGCAATGAATGTAAAAATAGAGCCGGAGATTATTCTGTGAAATAAATTAAATTACAGGTAAATGGGTAGAAACCCGAGTTCCAGGCAAAAATAAAAACATCAAGCAACAAGTTTGCCCGAAGCAAAATTTGATTAATCAAAACATAGTTCAAATGGCTTTTCTTTAAGATGAATAAAATTAGAATAAAAATCTCCGAATTCTTTTAAAAGGACGCGGATATTCACTGCGACATATTGTTTCGTGTCGTATTCTCATTACAGGTAAGTGTATTTCCTTTTGTACTCCATCTAATCAAAAGTGGTTTTCCATTTTATTGAATCCGTCTTCTTAAAAAATACTGTTGATTAATTATCACATAGTAAAATCGATTTGTTGTTTTAGACATAATTTTAAAGATTGTTTTTAATCTGATTAATTTCTGATTACTTGTTTTAGAGATAATGGTTTTTGTAGAAGGGGATTTTCTTGTTATTATAAATGAGAGCACTCTAGCAAATTAAAATCGACTGTTTTAAAATGTCTTCATCACTTCAAACAATTTCATCAAAACTATTGCTTTCTTCGAGATTTAATTTCATACTTTTCTTAAATTTTCCAGAGTTTAAAAGAGATCATAAATATGATAAAGTTACGGGGTATGTGTGAAGAATTTTCTGTGTAAAACAAAATAGACGGTCCGCGAAGATTTTACTTTTCAAATGCTATCGCATGATACCTATACGGGTTACCTTAAAATGTAGTTTATCGCTTTTTGGCAATGTTTGGCGTTTAATCTAATTGGAATCGACCAATATTTATCGTCGTGTGTGTGTGTCACAAAGCCCGTTAATTGACAAGCTGCGCCGAACTTGCATGCGGATATCAATCCTAAACAAGTTTGGCTGAGCGTAATAGATTCTACATGATCTCAAGAAGCTGTAAACTTATCTGCCTAATCTAATCATTTTGGCATTTCTTAACTATCCAAATGGTTTCGACGACATATCTCGCCCGTCAAGATCTAGATAGTTTTGCTAGATCTTGATCAGATACTTGACGAGACAACCACCAAGAACCAAGAGGGTTAATGTCTACGGTAGCGTCTGTAACAGCAGCAATTCTTCGAATTCAAAAACTCCTCCGATTTTAGAAACTTAAAAGATACAAATTGTACTATTACTTTTAATTACTATCACTTATAGTTCTTTCATAGGTATTAGTAATTTTTAAAGCGAAAAATGTTTTGGACAATCAAATAAGATAATTGCTTCAAAACTACGAAAACAAATTATTGATATGGAAACTAGATTTTGTTTCTATCTTCATTTTTATCTAGCATACTTTAGAAAAATTTGTTCAAATATTAAAAGATCGCTAATCGTATATTTATACACCACTTTATATTTCCACAAAGTAATTAAAAAAATTTTAATTCGATTCTTTTATTTAGAGCTGAAAGCGTTCTTAATTTTCTTAGAATAAAAAATATTCAAATTTACACGTGAAAAAGAAAAACACCATGAGATTCTCATAATAACATTTTATATTAATAACTGCATGCATATTACTACTTTACCATTTTATTCTTTATTACGGTACGGAATTCTATGTAATAAGACGTTATTATTTTCAATTTCGAAAATAAATGTTTTTGGCAAATGGAAAAGGCCCCCGAATTTGAAAGATCGAATATAATTTACTTCTTCTGAAGATTAAGTTCCATTTGAGTCGTAATTTAGTTTTAAATTCGAATTCCAGGAACCGAATCACTTCGTAATATGAAATTCTGGAAACAATCTATCGAGTCTCAACTTCTCTGTCTGAAGGATATATCTAATTGAATTTGCTTCCAACTTCTCTTGTTGAAAATGAACTGCCCACACGGTATGGGATTCATTAGAGTAACTTAAATATCATTTTCGTGATTCATGCTGATCACGTCGAAATTAATATTCTTTGATAAGATTTCTCATTTGCGATTTCAAGATGAAGTATTTTCTTTCTGAAGTATTTGCATCTGGATGAACTGATAATGTACTTGTTAGTCGGGTAATTTAAACTGATGCTGAGTTCTCTGGAAGAAGGAATTGAATACCTCAGAGCATACAAGTAGACGAATCAATAGAGGTTTCTATCAATTTATATTACTTGATGGACAGGATTTATTGCGATGGAATGGTAAGTTGGGATAATTGCTAATAGGTGAACGGATAGGTATATGAACCAATAGGGAAATGTGTGTAAAACACTGATATAAATTGTAATTCTTTTCGACCGTCTGAGCTAAGGCATGCATATGACATTTTTATTGCTTGCTTGACAACTCATTATTCACTATTATCAGATTGTATACCTGATTTGTACATAATTCCATCCTGAGCTGCTTCTTGAAAGCCTCAAGTCTCACGGGCTAATAGTGTATGGTATACATATGGCATTGTTTATTTTTTGTGGCTTGCTTATAAACTCTACTGTCCAATATTACCAAATTTTATAACTGATTTGTATATAATTCAATCCTGAGCTGGTTCTTGAGAGCCTCGTCTCACAGATTAATAGTATATATGGCCATACAAGTAGAATACTTAGAACACTTTAGGATGAGTTTGTATATAGAATACGTGGAATTCTACTTTAGCGAAAGGGATAAAAGCGACATAATTAACAGATTAAAGATATTTATGAACAAATTAAAGGGGGGAAATTAAAGGGGGATATTTACAGATTAAACATCGTTTCTCAATCATTGCAAGTTTCGTTCGGGTATTCGTCAGGCATGGCCGTGCGCCATCAACTTCTCGCGTCATCTCTTGTATAACTCTCTCTCTCTGGAATCCCTGGGAAAATTGTCAGTCACCAGACTGGCTAGACTTCGCAGCGCTTCTTCATTTCCTGTATAATACACAGGAAGTGGCAAATGGATTGCTGATCTCTTTAAAACGGTTTCCACACTCGTCCATCTTGACATAGCCTGGTCCTCCGGCTATACACGAAATGGAAATAAGACATCATCACTACCTGAAAATAGAAACGGAAAAAGAAGTCCGAGTTGAACACGTTTGGAATGCTCTTGTACATTTTGTTTCACAATGCATCACTTTTGTACAATGTTGGGTTGTTTTCAGCGAAAAGCATCTTTTCGTCGTGTGCAGTGGTAAACATCGTTAGTGAGGGTTTTCGTCGTGTGGCTGTCTTTTGTAGAAGCTGCATTCGTCATCGCCATATACTTCGTCGAGTTCTGCATCGTAAAAATCGGTAACACGAAAATGCAATGGGAAAGAAAAGTTGTGTGAAAAAATATATAAATTATACAGTTCAGTTTTGTGAATGTGTTTCAATGTTTTCAATTGAACCAGACTTTCATGTGGTCGGCTGCAGTTGAATTTAGGTTGGGTCCATCCATCGTGTTGACCAATTTTCTTGATTTCATACCGGTCGTTTGGGAGAGCTTTAACAATTTGCTATGGACCTTAAAATTTTGGACGGAGTTTAAGGCCAGTTCTAAACTGTGTTCGTTTGATTGCTACTTTGTCGCCGATGTTGTATGAATGTGCTGGTTTTGTTCGTTTGTTGTACTGTCGTGTATTTTCTGCTTGAATTTTTGATGTTATGTTTGGCTTCATCGCGAAGAATGATTTTATCATTCATCGTGGCTTGAAGATATTCATCTTCTAATATTTGTTTGATTTGGATGTCATCTTTAGTTTTCATTTTTACACCAACTAAGAGTTCAAAAGGTGTAAATTTAGCGATTCGTGATGTGCTACTGTTGATTATGCGTTGCAAAACTTGGCCGTTGTCTCTGGGTGCTCCTGTTGTTATTAGCAAATGCTCGATACCTTCTTCTTTACAATGAGTTTCGAATTCTTTGGAGGTAAAAGCACTACCTCTGTCAGAAATTATTCGACTAGAATTTCCGAAAGTGGTTTGTTGAAGTTTGAGCTTTTCGAGAGCATCTTCTGCTGAAGTTTATTTAGGAATTTCATTGCTTGAAATTCTGTTCATTTTTAAATCTGTCTTTTTTTGTTTTGTTTGTAATTACTAACTAATTCTACGATATGGCGTCTGTTCTTGATCTTTGATGTGGGAGACCTGTATATGGTCCAATTAACTGCATTGGTCATGTACATCAAGGTATTGGAATCTGAATTGGTGTTGTCTTGAGATTTTGTGTCGTTTTTGCAAATTTGAATAGTTTTTACACGTGGTATTCTGTATGTACTCGTATGATACCATTTGTAAAATTAAAATTTACTTGATTGAGAATGTCCATTCCAATCACAAAATTATTGCATATATCTGTAATAACGTAAATATTTGTCGATATAATTGCATCATCAATACGAATTCGGGCATTGAAATATCCAATAGGAATAATTTTATCACCATTTATACTCATTAATGATATATTGTCTGGAATCAATGTAGTGTTTTCGAGCGTGTCGTATAATTCTTTGTTGATCATTGTCACCTCGCTGCCTGTGTCAGTTAAGACAATGTGTTCTGATCGTTGAGGATAACATTCTTTTGAAGTTTTCGGGAATCCGTAACTACTATAGTTTTTACTTTAAGGGTTTTGAGACAGTCTCTTACAATGTGTCCATTAAAAGAATTGCATTTAAAACATTGCTTGCCTTTTAACTTATCGGGACAATCAAAAGATTTGTGTTCCGTTTTACCACAATTGTAACATCTATTTTCAGTTGTCGTAGATTTGCATTCTTGTTGTGCGAGGTTCTCTTTTCCACGAATTACTTTTTGGTTCGTTAAAACGAAGCTTCGTAGTATCGAAATATCGTGGTTGAATGTTTCGAAAGCTGTTTGGTCGTTTCCCTGAACAGAAATTTTCTCATATATCTTTAATTTTTCTTTTAATTCCAAAAGATTTTTTGCACCATACAAAAGCAATTTGTAATTATTTTCAGGAATACCGGCAATTGCATATTCAATGAGGGAAGCTTCGTCAATATTTGAACGACTAGCAATTTGTCGTCTTCACTTCCATCATCGTCAGAATTGGATTGCGCCCTTGATCTAGTTAATATCAGCTGTTACTTCAAGGCGTAGAATGTTGGCAATTGAAATAAGATCGGGCAAAGAGTAATTCTTAAGAACTGTTTCTTCTTTCAACGTTAGATCACAATCGGATGGAAGGCCAGAAGATTTTTTCAAATCTGATCTGTTAAGTCTTCCATTGTCTGTTTCAAACATCAAAGAATGAAAAAGTTTGATAATTTTGGTGGATGCTAATTTTATGCTTTCGCGTATCCTGGGGATATCACCAAGAGTTTTTGCCATGATCAAGGATAACAAAACACTTTTTCACAAAAAGGAAATTTCGTACTCACGGTTTAGACGGTTTCGCAGCTAGGTAATCCAATCAGGTTTCTTTCGGTTTGAAACACACATAAGTTCTGTAAGATAATTCATCACTCGAAGTCTGCTTAATTAATGTCGTGGTCACTTCTGTTTTCTGTCACTTCTGTTATTCTCTGCGGCGGGTTTGTCTAGGGAGGGGTTAAGCTCGGACCGAGAGCCCATGTAGAATACTTAGGATGAGTTTGCATATAGAATACGTCGAACTACTTAAGCAACAGGGTTAAAAGCGACATAATTAACAAATTAAAGATATTTATTAACAAATTAAAGGGGAAATATTTGCAGATTAACATCGTTTTTCAATCATTGCAAGTTATCGTTCGGATATTCGTTAGGCATGGCCGTACGCCATCCTCTTCTCGCGTCATCTCTTGTATAACTCTGGAAACCCTGGGAAAATCGTCAGTCACCAGACTGGCTAGACTTCGCGGCGCTTCTATATTTCCTGTATCATACACAGGAAGTGGCAGACGGAATGCTGATCTCTAAAATGGTTCCCACATACATATGGCAGTTTATTTTTTATTGCTTACTTGTAAACTCTACTGTCCAATATTACCAAATTTTATATCTGATTTGTATATAATTCCATCCTGAGCTGGTTCTTGAAGGCCCCAAGGTGATTTGCCTTCTCACATGCTTATCCCACTAGCAAATATTTTCAAATAGCATTTTAATAGAAACACCAAGGTTTACAAGTAGGAATATCACGGAGTAAGTGGTAGACGTTTCGTCAAAATCTTTTTAACACTTATCTTCATTAATGGTGACAAAAATTTAAACATCCACAATACATTTGTTTAAAAATATTTATTGATGCTTCTCAAAATAGTTTCCTTAGATGGTAACTAGTGCAATGGCTTTCTATTGAATTTTGCAGTTGTAGAAAATGTCCGAAGATTTTTCGTTTGATTTGATTTTGAGCTTGTGCTGTTTAAAAATACCACTCGTTCTTAGGTTTCAAACTAGAATGATATTGTTCTCAATGTACACTTAGTTCCATAAATAATTTTTTTCAAATCTTAAACTGGCAACTCTCCTAGAAGATTTGTTTGTTTCATTTTTATCTTTTTCTTAGAAGTGTTTACCTTCCATCCTTTTCATCAAGCTCATTTGTTTGTCTTAGATAAAAGTCTCTCCAAATATTTTTCGAGCGGCACATACTTAAAGATCACGAAGTTTCCCTTCCGATTCCATACCATATTTAAATTATAATATGAATCATGTAAAAAGTTAGGCAAGAATATTTCGAGGTAGATGGATATCGAAAGGAGAAAATACTGAACCTGAAGATTTCAGAGCGTTACTAATGGTAAAGGAACAACCAAGCGATAAAGTGTATTCAAGCATCTGAAATTCAAATCCTCTCGATCCTAATATTATATCCCTCTGATTTATGGCTGCCGAAGAGCTATAAATCAGTTCAAGCCGGCAATCAAGTCGAATACGAACCATGCTTTGGTGAATTTTCAACCTGAGTGTTGATAGAGAAACCGAAGAGCTTACAGGAAGTCTGCAATAGTAGTGATATTCGAAAAGTTTATTTTATTAAATTGTACTCATTGCTACCCGGAACTTTTATGAATTCGAGTACTGTAACTCATCAAATCGCTTCTAATAAGTTAGATACTTGTTTATATTACTAAAGTAGAATGTTTATCATTTCTAGTTTTTGCATCTATGATCCGAAATTTAGTCGGAATTTTAAAAAATTGTGTAAATTTATAAAATGTATCTGTTTCCAATAGTTAATAATGTTGTTGAACATAAATGTGATGATCAAAAGCAGGAATTAGTAACCTATGGATCTCTCCTAGAGTATACAAATAATAAATTGATTTAGTTTTTGTTTAACAATTCATTTCTTTCACTCGTAGTTTAAGTGTTAACGTTTTTAAGACGATTGTTGCATTTACATAAAGGTAGGTAGGAAGTTGAATTAACGTCACACTGGAGCAACACAGCGGGCTATTAGTTACGATCTGGGATCAATCCCGAAGTTAAAGATCCGAGGACACCTTGTAATTTTGAACCCCTCATTTACGCACAGAAAAGACAGACACTTTATTATGCTTTTTTCTGATTTGTCGGTTAAATTTTGAAAATCTATTGATATTTTTCAATTTTTAATCGATCAGAAAGGTACAAAACTGCTAATGGTTATCAACATAAGATTTTTAATATGTTGTTTTTTGAACCTCGAAAATCCAGCACCCAGAAAACAGGTAAATTCAAAAATTTGGCATTTTTTCTGATGTCCTTTTTTAATTTTTATATTATTTTGTTTGTTTATAGTTTTAAAAAATAGCAAAGCAGATTAAACTAATGATCAGTCTGATAAGAGTGAGAAATATAAAGAGCATTCGGAAAACAGAAAGGTCTCGTTAGACTGATACGTAGCAATTAATTTCACCACTAGAAAAGCAGGTCTGAGCAGGAAATTTCACAACTTTACAGAATTCGAGACAAATTAATAAGGAAGAGACCTAAACACTTAAAGCAGTTGAAATTAACCCTCTTTGTGGCTGTTTCGATGAGGTATCTCGTCACTAGAAAAACTTATCAGATCTTGATGGACGACTTGTCATTAGAAAAAACTGACCATTTCTTGATCTTATCATCAGAAAATCGGCAATATGATGTCGAGATATCTTGTAGTTAGCAAAATTAGTCTTACTTTGATGTCGAGATATCTCGTCTTTAGCAAGATTGGTCAGATCTTGATGGACAAAATATCTCGTCGTTAGAAAATTGGCCAGATCTTGATGGACGAGATATCTCGTCGAAATCACTTGGAGTGTTGACAAAGACGTTTGGTAAATCTAAAATGAACACCGTACTCAATATTGAATACGTTCACATGTACTACTTAAATTGTTTTTAATATATGACAGCAACTTTTCTCTTCTATTATTGCGTTATTTTTTTATAATTCGTAAAATGTGAATAAATATTGTTTCCTCTCAAGTGTTTTTAGTTATTTATGTTTATAAAGTATAGAAGTGCAAATTTTCACCAAAGTATACATGTGAATTAGTGCTTTATGTAAAGCCCTACTGCTTGGATAGCTGCAGAAATTCGGAATTTACGAAACTTTACTACAATCAATATCTTAGGTATTGAAAGGCATACGCAATTATTTTAACAGTTAGCGAGTAATAATTGTCGATCAAGAATAATTTTACCCAGAAAAGAATTTGAGACTCGTTGCTTTGGAGACGTTAACACAAAAAAGTTGAGAGGAGAATGCAGAAAAAAAGTTGTAGTCGCACGAAGCTAAAGGTAAAAAACACATTAAATAACTAATGAAAAGTGTAAAAGTTCTAGAACTAACAGGAAAAAAACGTGCTCGAATAAATGTCCTCTTACAAGTACATGGGAAAAGCAACCATTTACGACCTCCATGGCTCATTTAAGAAGCTTATCAATGCTTAGAAACATCACAGAGACCATCGTTAAATTTGCATCAGCCTGCTATCAGCCAATATATTGGATTCTGTAATAAATATTGATTGCTTGTAGAATAATGAATTTCGAATAAATATCGATATGTAAGAAGATAAATGGAAAAGTTATTCATTTATGTTATTTATGGATGGCTATTTTAGTTAAGGCTGAAGTTAGTTTGTTAAAACAAAATATTCCATTAAGTCTAGTTACATAGTTTATCGTTTTAATAAGCTTTTGGTTTATACGTTGGATATAAGAGGTAATTAAAAAAAGACTGCCTATGGCAGTTTTAAGTACTTTCCTATGCTATCATAATTGCGCAAAACAAAAACTGCCAAAAACCCATAGATTATTTTTCTGAGAAAATATAACTTTTCTTTCATTTGGGGGATTTTGTGTGTTTGCAATTTTGCTAGCATGAACAGTGCCGTAATGAGATTCAACGTTTTATTCAAATTTAAACTCTAAATTTTAAACAGTTCAGATAGCAGTCAGATCTGCCTGATCATATCATTTTCAATTGTCTGATTTTTTTCATTTCATTGTTCTGTCATGTGACTAAAAATCAATAAGTACATGTAATCATTATTATCAGTAATCCAAATCTACCAGCATCATCTGATTGGTCCACGGGACGGAAGAATACGCCCATCCATTGATTTATCGTCTGATTGAATCGCGTTGCACAGTATTAGACTTTGGCGATTTCACCATTTTGGTCGTCTTCTCTATGGAAAAACGCATTCACACGCCTACCCTGTCATAAAGTATTATACAGTCAAACAAAAGCGAAAAATGCCAAATCGGCCAATCAAGTCAATTTTTCACAGAGCAATCCCATCACTACAAGTCGAAATGTTTGGTCACATTTTTACAATCTCCTCTCAACATTATTGTTCAGTCTACTTATATTTCCCGTCTATGATCCCATTGATATGCTACTGGATCTTTGACATTAGTGGACCACATGGAATTTAAACTTAAACAACCCGTACACCATCTTCTTAAATATGTGCTCAGTTGATAGAATCGCGTATTAGCAGTTGGAGGGTTGCAAGTTCGAAACGATCTAATCATAGACCCTCGTGTACATGTGGGATGGTGCACGTTAAATCTGCAGTGGCTAACAAATGTCCATTCGTTTGCATGATGTGGAAGTTTGGAGAGTGGGTTGCTTGCTCAGGTGTTGAACTCGCCATCTGATCGTGGTTGAAAATTATGAAATGTCCTCGGTTATTCCCTTCGGGATTGATCCCGGACCGTCACCAATAGATCTGTAATTCAACTACCTACCAACCTTGCTAATCATACGATTTTTATACGTTTGGGAACATTTTTCTTCTCAAACACTATGTAGGATCGAGATCCCGTGATTGAGTTTAGAAATATCTGATGAAGAATAATTTTCCCTACATCTCTTGGCTTATGTAATTGCTAATATCAAAGGCAGTTGTTTCATGGTTTGAATTTAAATTGTGAAATATGAATTTCTCTTTTAAAATATATGTTTTTATGTGACTATATTTTAGGCCATGAAACTCAGAGATGTAGTATTTGAAACATAAAACTCTTTTATTGCTTGGAAAAATCTGAAAAGTCCCTAAAAAATTGAAGAATAAATAACACATACATGCAAATCCCTTAAAGTGTCAAGAAAAACAACTACAGTGACCGTAGGTTGAAGGAAAATTGCCTTCAAGACATTCTTGGAATCCACTTAGTTCTATCTTTATGTTTATTTTGGCACGAACCTAGAAACGGGTGTAAATATTCGTATAACAAAGTGGTATCTCTTATTCTAAAAATTTCTTATTTCACCATTTCCTTTCATGTTTCGAAATTACCTATCCATCTATTGATTACATGCATGTTTGTTGATTGCTAAGTCTTAATATTGATCAATAATAGCACGGCTCTTGTGAGATGGCAGATGACCTTCAGGAAGTTTATTTTCTAGAATGGTAGTGAGCTCACAAGGGGTAAAGACTTTTGTACGAAACATCATGCATGGCGAACGACATGTGTTATTATTTGTTTCACTAACTCACAATCGTTGCTATAGCATGCTATACCTTACGATAATAACGGGGTCAGAATCTGCGCTAAAGACCCAATTGAGAACTCAATTTTTACTTTAACAAGCCCATTGATTCAATGAATAGACTCGTTCAAAAACACACGCATGACACGTCTACTCGCCAGAGCCATAATATATGTTTAGTAGCAATTGTATGACGCACTGTTTACTTTAAACTGCCTCATAATTGAACGAATAGACTCGTTTAAAACCACGGTTCTAAAATATCTACTCGACAGAGCTGTAATATGTGTTTGGTAGCAATAGTGTGAACGCAATGCTTACTTTAACCTGTCTCCTAATTAAATGAATAGACTCATTCACAAAACCACGTGTCTGAAATGTTTACTCACCCAGAGCAGTACTATACGTTTAGTAGCAATTGTATGGCGCAATGTTTACTTTAACCTAACTCCTAATTGAACGAACAGGCTCGTTCAAAACCACGCTTGTAAAATGCCTACTCGCCAGAGCCATATGTTGTGTTCAGTAGCAATTGTATGGCGCAATGTTTACTTTAACCTGCCTCGTAATTGAGTGAATAGACTCGTTCAAAAGCAGCGTCCGAAATGTCTACTCACCCAGAGCAGTACTATACGTTTAGTAGCAATTGTATGGCGCAATGATTACTTTAACCTAACTCCTAATTGAACGAACAGGCTCCTTCAAAACCATGCTTGTAAAATGCCTACTCGCCAGAGCCATTCGTTGTGTTCAGTAACAATTGCATGGCGCAATGTTTACTTTAACCTGCCTCGTAATTGAGTGAATAGACTCGTTCAAAAGTACGCGTCTGAAATGTCAACTCGCCAGCCATACTACGTGTTTAGTAGCAATCATAGAAATATGGAATATTACTTGATATCTGTTATTAAAGTGCATATAATGGCGGGTTCTTGAAAATCGTCCATAAAAAAGCGCACCTCGTTTTTCTATATTACTCCAAGTAATTTTTATTTCTACTCCTCCACCCTTTTCCATATTAACAAAGACAAAACATACCTTCACGAGGGCAGTTGCGCCACCTGAAGTAATGACCACTAATGATCATTTTTTGACCGCGATGGTCAACGCAACTCCAAATTAAGAAGTCCGGAAGGTGTGTCAGAAATTGCAAGAGCCTACCTGAGAAAATCTGTCATAACCTGGCGTCACGCCTATAAGGTTGAAAATAAAGACCTTCCCGCTTCTCTGACTCCCAAAGGTCCCATATCAATAGCAAGCCGTACCCCCCGTAGCTAGGCAACCAAAATAATGCCAAGCTTCTAGTCACGGAGCTTTTCTTCGCTAAATATCTATGCATATACATAAGGCTAAGTTATTTCTACAATGAATTCTATAAATGCTGTTACATTCATTAAGATACATGAAGGTTTGGTTATTCGCTAGTTTCAAGAATTATACCCACAAGTTGTGATTCCTTTTTGATTTGACTAGTATACATCAAAATACGATTAAATTCTATATAAATGATAAAGGTAACACAGTAGAACCTTGATTATCCTCATTGATAATGAGGTAATGTGGACAGAGACCTCGGTTAATCAGAAACCCAGATAATACAGACGTAGTAAACGAAAAAGCCTGTACGAAATACAGAAAAAAATTACTGTTGTACTTGTCACAACGAAGAGATTAAAAATGCAAAGAAACTCGATGTCAAATTCGGTTTCCTGCAATCACGAACCTTCGGATAAACGAAACTCGGATAATCAAGACTCTGCTTTATGCGTAGTAGAATAAATCCATGCATTGAAGTTGTATCTACAAGCACCTCTTTGGTGAAACAAACGTGATTTTATTAGTCTTCCTGAATTTATTAAAATCACTGTTTTAATCAACAACTTGTTTAGTCTGTCTCAAAGACCACGAGCCACTATCTGGAGCTGCGCTTAAATCTTAATTTGCTTTCTAAAATCCTACAGAAAATAATCTGTATCAATAAAAGTTTTAATTTTTCAAAAGATAATCAGTTTTCCATTATCGGGCTATTATCGACAGTCCTGGATCCATCCCGAAGGGAAATATCCGAGGACAACACCTCGTGAGTTTGAATCACGGTCATATGAATGAGGTCAACACCTGACCTCACTCTTCAAGATTCCACACCATACCAACGTGAGGATATTTGAAGTCATAACTGATTTAAAGTGCACCCCCAAGGAAGTACGGTCTTTGGTTGGATCGAGTTTCGAACTCACAACCCTCCGGTTGCTAATCGAACCGGATCATACCTCGGATCCTCTACCAGATGGGCTACCGTGGTCCCTTTTCATTGTGAAAAGTATTCGAATCGAGTCTGAGACCTTTCTCTTCAATCTAGTCAAACGGGGTTTTGCCAGTTAACCATCTAAACGTCACTAGAGTAAACTAAACTAGAGTACTAAACTTTCTGAGTGGAATAGTATTGTTTTTACCCTACAACACATTTAACCCTTTAAGGGTTTCACACAAATTTATTCATTTTGAAACCTGCAGTCTTCTCTGCATGACGTCTAGTCAGTTTTGATCTTCCTGACCAATAGAATCTCACCAAAGATTTTTTCAACCAGTAGATGTGGTTATTGAGTCATTATGTGGTATGAGGTGAAAGAAACACTACAGTACTAAAAAATCTCGACGCTCGTAAGATTAATGATTAGATAAACCACATCTATTGGTAGATAGAATCCTACAAAACTTTATATTGGTCAGGGTCAAAACTGCTTAGACGTCATGCAGATAAAACTTCCCATTACCGAACCGAACGTATGTATACGTGTGTACATCTCTGGAGGTTAAAAATATCCTTGATTAATGTACATTTCGACAATTCAGTTGGGATATCAAATCTGTGACATTATCTACAATGGATACATACCAAAAAAATACAAGTAATAGCTTCAAAGCCAAATTGGATGCGTTAAACGTATGATTTTAATAAGGGGGAAATCATAGTACAGAATATGAGGAAATTAATTGATGATTCATGATGATTTGGTTGGGATTGGATTTGACTCGCGTAATGTGCGGTTATCTTTCACGCTGTTATGAGTTAATAGGTCAGGAAACCAATTGAGAACCAAAGGGGCATGCGATTCCAGTCGAATCATTACATGAGAAGTATATTTATGAGGGTCTCCCTCCTCTAGGGTCAGAGACAAGGGTTATTTAGAATCTCCAGACGATCAGTATCATATACCCTTATATTCTATATCAAGACTGGATAGTGAATCACTTGATTATCGTACTAAGGATTTTCTCGAGCCCCAATAAATGTGTGTATACTTAGTGTAACAACACAAATTATAATTTCGGGGACAAAACAGATCCAATTGCTTACCTATAATGTATTAATCCTCCAAGTGATTTAAAAAAGATTTTTTGTCCATCAATATTTGACTAATTTTGCTAATGACGAGATATCTCGTCCATCAAGATCTGGTCAGTTTTTTCAAATGACGAGATTCCTCGTCCATCAAGATCTGGTCAGATTTGCTACAGACGAGATACCTCGTAGAGACAACCACCAGGAGGGTGTTTCGGGACTAGGGACCACTAGTTCGAACTTCAAGGTTCATGTTGAACCAATTATACTACTCTATTTCAATAATTTATTTAAATTTCATATTTTACCACATTTCCTGACCACTAATATGTTTACACTTTTATTTTTTTATTTGTTTAAACATTACCATTTATTTAATTTAAAAAAATACTTCCAATGCTGTTTATGGGGTCGCACTTGCACCTTATGGTGGGGCAAGTACATATGCCCTTATGTACATATATCCTTATGTACTATTCCATTAACTGTTTTCTTGTTTTCAATGTGACACTATTATGAATGGGGAACGAGCATATTATTTTATTCATAACCTTCTTTTACTCACAGGCATCTTTTATTATAAGCTGCGCTTGTGTGTAGCGCGTGTGCAGTTCCTTTTACCATTATTTAATATTTTTTCCTTCCCCATATTTTAATTGATTGTCCTGTTATTAATCTTCACCGTCAGTATTATTTTCGTAAAACAATTTTAAACTTACAAGATTTGGTTGGGAAAAATCCCCTCCCAATTCTATTTAAATTTTTACTAACATAAAATTTTTGAATTCCATCTGATTTTTTTATCTTTCATGTTTTAAACTTCACTTCATCAAAACTTTTTATTCTCATGTTCATGACGAGGATGATCTTATCCTTTCATGATTTTATTATGAATCAGTATTAAAATACTATTATTTTTTTATGATCCAAATATTTTAAGTAAGAACCAAATTATTTTATTGCTGGATAGATTTTTAAATAGTTTCATTCTACTGGGTCGAATTTTATCGCAGCTTATCCACTAATGGATCTTGCGCCATAAAATCCAAATCAACCAACCAACCAATCATACCCTTCTTTGGTCTGTGCAACTTCCCTGCCAAAATTTGAAGCATTCTAGCAGTGAAACTAATCTACAGGTCTCTTTCAAGCATTTCTAGAATTGGCTGCCCCTACTTCCATCAGATACACGTCTTGTATTCAATGGACTCACTTGTCCTGCGAACACACTTGCCCCACCTCACCCAAATTAAAATTAAAAAATAATTAAAATTCAAAATTATCGGTATTATTACACAAGTGACTGAAATAACACAATTTATAAGCAATGTTTGCAAAATATAGTAGGGTAAAAATACATCAAGTGGAATACCGACATAATAAAATAATAACAAATAGAAACTACCAATATAGACTAAAATAAAAATTAGTATGTAAAAGTCCTATGCTACCAACGAAAGAAGGATACTCGAAAAATTTTACCATAAGCGAAGAAACACATCAACTCCTTATGCGTGAAGCACACTGTCAAAAAAATAGTTCTAAAAAAACTAATGGTGAAAAATTATACTCCCTAAACTTTACTCACTAAGTGTGTTTCTCAAAATGAAATCTAACCTCCGAGCAAAGAAAAAAACAATCTGAACTTCACCAATCTAAAGACCACATTCTGGTCCAAGAAAATATCCTAAAATTTTTGACTTAGTGTGTTTTACTTGTAAGCCGACGACAGGAACAAATAAAAGTGTTAGTTGAGAATCAATTTGTAGGAAAAAGTTAAATTGTTTCTAAATGCAATGTTTTTCTTTGATTACGCTTCACGCAGTGATTAAAACTCATAGTGGTTAACCTCCCTGTAGTTACCATCCTCTGGTGCAAAAACCTGTTTCAAGTTGTCACCAGTTCTAGGCAAGGGAAAATTGTTTTTCTTACGTGGATCTTCATTCCCCTTGGAGTAATAGGGCAGTTTTATCTTGACGAGATATCTCGTCACTAACAAAACTGACTAGATCTTGATGGAGGAGATAATTCAGAAACCACTTAGAAGGTTAAAGTACAATCTGTTTTTGTTTTCTAACCGATTTAAATTGCATTGATTGTTTTTATCGTGTCACTTTCCACTTAATAAATATCACTCTTCCAACTGAAATATATACCCAAAATAAAAATACGTTCTCGTCGTAGATTCAGCTTCAGTCAACACAGGGATGAAACGAGGAATTCGTTTACAGAACAACAGTTACATCACATTTTTCAAAATATGGTCATGCATCATACATCTTCCACGGCGGAAAAATACTTAGTCGGTATTAAAGAAGTCCACATAGTCGTCGATTACGGTAGGCCACTGTTTTCAGAAATAAAGACATTTACTCGGCTCTTAGTTTTCGGATGGTTTTAGCGCCAGTCTCTATTAACGTCAGAAAATCAAGTTAGTGTTTTCTTCGTTTTTCACCAGTTGATAAAAGCAACTCACGGGACAAGGGGATGAAAAGGTAATCGAATTGGCCCTAATAGGTCTGGATGTAGAAGGATTTAAAAAAAAATGCATCACTTGTTTTCCCTTCTGCTTCTTCTCTTGAGTTTTCCCTTTGATGGTCCGAAACTGGAAATTCTCTAACCTAATCAATGGAGATTGATGTAATTTTGGGTTTTTTTTTCACTGATGGGGTATATTTTAGGCACGGATGTTTGTACTGGCTAAAAGTATTTGCTCGAGACAGAAATACAGCTATCTTTAAGAATGGTGTATTTTTCTAAGTTACATGTATTGCAATCCACTCTGATTAGTTAGTCAAGACAGTATCTTTAGGGTTAACGGTTGATGAAATGCTGCGTATAAATGTATCACGGATTTTTTGAAATAATTAGACACTCAATCAACAATTGGCAATAAGTAAATGCTGTCAATTCGTAATGGTCAAACTTGGAGATGTTGCTTTCTTGACTAGCACTGCAATCTAATAGTTATAAGACTCAATGTGCTCCAATAATAAAATAGATCTAGTTTTGCTTCTGAAACACCCTGCTTTCCAGACTTGCACAACAGTCAAATTGTTACGAGACAGCTTGCTTAGTAATAAAATCTATCGTTTTTCTTCGGAAACATGTCTTGATTTGCACTGCAGTTCAATAGTTATGAGACAGCTTGTACCAATAACAAAAATTTAATTTTTCTTCTGAAGCAAATAGCTTTCTTGACTAGTATGGCAATCCAATAAGACTCAGAGTGCTCGAATAATAATATAGATCTAGTTTTGCTTCTGGAACAAACTGCTTTCTTGACTTGTACGGCTTTACAATAGTTATGACTCCTTATATTCCAATAATAACGTAGATCTAGTTTTGCTTCTGGAACAAACTGCTTTCTTGACTTGTACGGCTTTACAATAGTTATGACTCCTTATATTCCAATAATAACGTAGATCTAGTTTTGCTTCTGAAACAAACTGCTTTCTTGACTTGTACGGCTTTACAATAGTTATGACTCCTTATATTCCAATAATAACATAGATCTAGTTTTGCTTCTGGAACAAACTGCTTTCTTGACTTGTACGGCTTTACAATAGTTATGACTCCTTATATTCCAATAATAACGTAGATCTAGTTTTGCTTCTGAAACAAACTGCTTATTTGATTAGTATGACACTCCAATAAGACTCAGTGTGCTCCAATGATAAAATATCTGTTTAATTTTCTTTCTAAATTGTTTAAATTAATTGTTAAATGTTCACAATAAACAATCGTTTAAACTTCTTATGTCTCCTTCATTCATTCCATAATCCAACATCAGACCCTGGGCCGTCGTGGCTCAGTGGGTATGCCCACTGCGCTAGCGACCTTCGAGTTGTAGGCGGCATAGTTTCGATTCCTGTCAGGTGCATTCCTCCCTGGGTATAGTTTTCTCTTCTGTGTCAGTAAAGCTTTCATTGTGTGTCTGTCTATTACTTGATATTGTCTGGCGCAGCATGACCAAATATGGCCCTTGTGCCATAAAAAACCCCAACAAACCAACATCAGACCCGAGTATTCACGTCAAAACTGCATTTTGTGTCCACGACACAAATTACCTATTTTTTCTACCGGAAACGCACTTTAGTAGTCTTAAGTTTATTAGGTGTGATCAAAAACCAATTGTACTTTGAATGAGACATGCATTCAAAACGACCCAACTTTCAAATACTTTTGGTAAAATTCTTTCAAAAAAATTTTTTTTGAAAAATTGAAAAATTTTGGTAAACAGTTTTTCAAATACTCGAGATACTTTCAAATATTTTTGTTTGCAAAGAATACAAAACGCACTCAAAATTCACACGGAGTACATATTACATACACAGATGTCCTTACAGCTTATCACCAACAGCATATTTTTGGTAAAAAAAGGTAAAGTATACGTAAAATAAACCTAAATATAAACACAGCTTAAAGTTGTTCTTGCCATTTAAATCTTATCGGAAATGCGAAAGGAAACCAGATTCGCTTTGCAGATGCTCAGACTTTAAGAAGAGAACTGCGGGGCGTGAGAATTTCCCAAATGCCTAATAAAATGCGTCCTGAATCAGATGCATTACACCAGGCGATCGTAAAAAGAGTATTTTAAAGGAGCAGTTATATACAATGCTCCGTCTCTAACTTCCTCGCATAAGCTGTGGTGTGGTTAAATCTTCTAGCATTGCAAATAGAAAAGGATTAAATTACAAATGTATCGTTTTATCCAGTCTCCAAGTGCCATTTCACATTATAAAAATAGAATATGGAGATTTCATTACGTGGAGAGGATTTATTTTGTATTTATTCAATACACCGTAACTATTTGGGAGAATATATGGGATTTATCAGGTGATATTTCTTTGATGGGTGGGAAAATAACAGTACAAGTCAAAAAATGACAATTTAGGAGAACAAAAAACCATTTAAAATTCCATATTGTGAATGAATAAAATTTATAAAATCAGTTTTGCACCTTATGTCTGACAACTTTAAAGGGGAAATTTTGGATGTGACCCTATGACAAAATTAAGTTACTTATACTTTGGTACCAAGAAAATTGTGCACATCACAACTGAGTTGTACTATTATTCCCGCTCATAAAGATTTATATCCGATGCAATCGTATGAAAAATAAATAATAGTAAAGATAGCAATAAGTTGTTCTTTTGGAGCAGAAATGCTTTTGTCAATAGATTCAAATACTTAAAAATAGCTTCTTCGATGCATTTTTCTTGGAAAACAAATATAACAGCTGTGTGTGATAGAGCTGTTCTGTACTACTGGTAGAGTATCTATATTTATGGATTTACTGAAATTGTATTTCAGACTTTAAATAGGTACGTTTCCTCCCCAATTGTTTTCTTTTAAAAGCTTGAAATAAAAACAGTTTCTTCAGTCATTATCCTTTTGTATAATAAACTTCTTATCTAAAATGTATTTGCTGAATCTATCTCATTCACATTTTCTTCGACAATTTCAAGCTTAAAAACATTCTGAGAAAAACTTTTTCGGAGTACTATCACCTTGTATAAATGTATTTTATACGAAACACAAAAATGAGTACATCAAGTTTAAGGATGTGTTGGATAAGGATTGAACAAGAGATAAGTTCAGCCTAATTTTGTACTTTCATAGGTTAAGTTGAAAATTTTATTTAGTGGGAAAAAATATCAGTTAGTCATCGACACAAAAAGAATTTTACATGTGCTAGGCACAAGTAAAATGTATTTTATTATAAAGCGTATATTCCCTCAAATATATCGAATAAAAACCTAATTCAATAAAATTTATAGACTTTCCTTATCGTAAGTAAAATATATTCGATACATCAGATTAGTAACAAAAGTAAGAGACGAGAAGTCAAAAAGCAAAGTCGAAACAATTTAATTAATTATTATGCTATTATGTGTGGATAAATAACACATAACATAAAATACAGAACATTTTACAAAAAAGATAATATAATTTGATAGCCTTTAAAAATATAAACACATACGTCTTTAAAAAATAAACAATTAACTGGTGTAGTGGTAGAAAAAGTATGCTGTAACCAACCAATACAAAATATTATATTCTATTAATCATATTCTAATTAATTTAATACAAAACAAATATATTAGTGATTTTTGCTAAGTTTCTTGAATAATTAAAAGTAATTGAGTTACATATGCAGAGCATTTGGTATTTCATTACTTATATAAACGGTATTCTATTCCAAAGTTTAATAAATCAATCACATATCTGTAACCTAATAATGTTTAACTATCAACTTTTTGGGCAGAAATCGAATATTTTAATACAAATTAATAGTTATAATATAAATACAGGGAGTTTTAAAAATATCTGTCGAAATTTTAAAGGGTGGTAGAAGGGCCCAAAATAAGCATTTTTTGTCAAAGAATGTGTCTTAATACCACGCTTAGGTAATACAGAGCGCTGGTTAGGTCAGTCATTAACATCATTTCCATGACGTAAAGAGGGCCGCGGTGGCCCGGTTGGAAGAGTAACGGACTTGCAACCGAAGGGTTGCGAGTTCGAATCCAGCCAAACACCGTCGTGTACAAAGGGGGCTGGTGCACGTTAAATCTGTCGTGGCCTCAAATGTCCTCACGTTGGCGTGGTGTGGAAGTTTGGAGAGTGGGGTGCCAGCTCAGGTGTTGCCTCGTCATCTGACCGTGGTTCAAAATTACGTGGTGTTGTCCTCGGATCTTTCCCTTTGGGATTGATCCCGGACCGTCACCAATAGCCCATTGTGTTGCTCCAGTATGACGTTAATTGAAATACCCCCCCCCATGACGTAAAGCGTCATTCCAAGCTCAGATTTTCAACAGCATCGCTACACGAATTCGGAACTTGTCCTTTGAAAATCCGAGCGGGGAATGAAGCCTTACACCACAGAAACGATGTTATCGACTGACCTAATCTGCGCTCGCTACCCCTAAACGCGGCATTACCGGACGCACATTCTTTCACAAAAATGTTTATTTGGGCCCCTGTACCACCCTTTACAATTTGGACAGATATTTTCGAAACACTCTGTATACAAATCCATAGATCAGTAAAAGCATATTAAAATAGGAAGAAAGTGAAATTACATTTATTTCAGAACTTTAGTCCGTGACTTATAGGTAATAAATATATTGTTAATGTTGTTAATAATTGTTAAATAGTAACAATATAGTTAAATAGTAACAATTGTTAATAGTAATAATTGTTAAATAGTAATAGTATGTTGTTGTTAATTGTTAAATAGTAACGAACGATTTGGTAATCTTTTTATTTATTTTTTATTAAGGACAAAATTTTTTGTGGCTGTTCTACTCTAGTCTACTTTTGTTTATCTAGGGAAAGCTTTCAATTTTTTCCTATCTTGTCTTGTTTTGTTTTTTAACCGATATATTAAGCAAGTTAAAAACTAACACCTGCTGTCTACTACATACTATCCGTGCCCTCCTTTTTCGGGAGTCAAGAAGAGACTGGGTTGAAGAACAAAAGAAACTTTCGTAACTTCTGAAGTGCGATATTTTCTCCTCAACCTTTTCTCGTCTTTTAATTTGTTTTATACATTTCTAGCCATTGTTTCCTGATCAGCTAAGATCTAGCGACCTTTCTTTAAGCGTCACAATTCTTTTCAGTCTGAATTTTCTTTTTTGAATGAAAACACTCACGGGCTCTGAATAAAAAACAAGATATTTTAACTCCTAAAAGATTTCATTTTTCTGAAAATACTAGAAAGAACTTCTGAAAGCACTCAAATTTGTAATCACTTGTATGCTTTTTAAGACAGCTTCTGTTATAAATACAATTCAGCTGTAACGTTAGTGTTTTGAAATTGTTGATAGAAAAAATAATTGGTGTTCATAATAATTGAAGGAATAAGGTCATCTAAATAAATAAAAATGGAGTGTTTGAATATTTTCGATCCATTTTAAGTTTTCTATGCGTTTTGGGTCCTTCTAATGCTAAATCCGTATCTAGCGCGTTTGGTGTCTGTCTGTCCACCTGGCTGTATATGTGTGTCCATACTACGTCCAAACGGTTGATAATATTTTTATAAAATTTTGGAAACTGAGTATTTACATTCATTTAGTGACTGAACTTGGTTGCGTAAGTCTATCCATCTTCCCGTTCTGTTCTAGATTTTGTGTCTGTGCGTTTGTACAAGTATCACATAAAATTTATTCAATATATTTTAATGCTATATTCTACATTTGATACACCATATTTAAATTTAGTGACTACATTATTTGAAATTTCTTTGCTTACATATTTAGGCAAGTTTCTTGTTAAAACAACTGAGTAACTATACTTAAATCAACCATAATTTGGTAGTTTTGGACTAGCTAAAAGGTATTGAGTATTGCAATTACATGGATTGTTTTACCAGTGCTGATGAAAAATCAATTATTTTTCCAAAAACTACTTTTACGGAATTTAAATTCTAATACTTTATTTTGAGCCTTATTTTTCTTTACGAAATATACAAAAATTCTGAATATTTGAGACATGATAAAGAGAATAAAACATTATAAATAAAATGTACAGAAGAAAACCTTTTAAAATAGGACTGGTAGCTAATATGGCAACCTTGGTATTTTTTTAATCGTTTGCTTTTTCTAAATTTGTGTCCATTGTATTCGAAGAATCTATGTATTTTGTAGTGAAAAAGCAGATACATTTATTACTTTTCGTTCAAAGCTTTTATAAATCTGTTTTAAGATGTATTTATGGATTTTCAATTTGATGTGTTTCGTTCAATGACGGTAAATGTAAGTATTGGTTTAATTAGTTTTAAAAACATTTTTAGTCAGTGTATAATAATTTTGGGAAACACTTTTGTTTTTAAGAGGGCATTTATATACATGCTCTGAACTATTCTATGCATTCTGGGTAACATTGGCAGACTCTAGAGACTTCTGACTAAAAATTTAAATTCTACAAAAGTGTAAAATGTTAAATATTACATTTATTGACATTTGTGAAATTGTGTATTTAACAATTGTGTACATTTATTAGAGTGTGGCAGTTGTGTTACATGTGATGAATAGGAATTACAATTTATTAACGAAAATGGAAATTGATTAACCAATTCAACCCGAGTAACGCCGGGTAATTCTGCTAGTGGAATAATAAAATGAAGCAAAATAATTCAGTTTTACTCCAATGAGAATTCTAAGAATAAAAATGCCAACAGGTTATTTACTACTATCAATTGTAAAACAATACACTTCATTGATTTTGTATCGTTACAAAGAAAGGACGGTTTTCTATAGTCGAATGATTGTCAATTATTTCTCAGTACACTATAAATTAAGAAAATTATGTATTATTTCTTCCGTTTCACAGGACAAAAGAGGTTAAGTCTGAATTTTGATGAATTCAAAAGAGTCAAGTGCATCATTAATTAAAAAAATAATATAATGTGCTTAAAATTAAAACTAAACGAATCTACTTATCTAAATTACAATTATTTTTAGCATGGCATGCTTCTCTTTCTTCCTGAATAATTGTGAGAAAAAGTGAAATATCCACTAAGATACTGAGAAGTAACCATTTTGACTTAACCCCTTTTGTCCTGACATGGAAGATTTAATGTAAGAACTATTTTTCAAATTTTTGTAATTGAATTTTTAAAAACCTCCTGTAAACCTACGTTTTAATGTATACTGTAATTATCTAATATGCACTCTCTTACTAAAAGAGCATTATTTAGCGCATGTACTTATTAGTAATTTTGATATCCAAAAAAGAAATTTTAACTACTGTATGTTATTGGATTTATAAATAATACCATGGCTTACAAGCGAAGCACACTGTCAAGAAACAGTTCTCATAAAATAAAAGGGAAAAAACTCTACTCACTAGCTAAACTCACTAAGTGTTCTAAGAAATCCAACTCTCACGCAAAGAAAATATGAATTAGAGATCTACATCAATAAAGATAGCCACTTTCTGGTTTAGAAAATGTGAAAAACTCACATCTTGAAAATTTTGACTTTGGTTTCGACGCGTTATCTCGTCCATCAAGATCTGACGTTTTGTTAATACCGAGATATCTCGTCCATCTAGATCTGGTGAGTTTTGCTAATGACGTATACCTCGTCGAGAAAAAACTGCCCTATTACTCCTAGGGTATGAAGATCTAAGTGGGAAAAACTAAGTGTCCTCTTTGCCCGGACAATTTCTGGTGACAATTTGGAACATGTTATGCATCAGAGACTGGTCATTACAGTTCAGTTTACCACACGAAGATCAGGAGGATTAAAATCGGTTATATTTACAATTTTGCAGGATATACATAGTTTCTTTCCTAATGCGAGGCTTAATTAATTTAACATTTCCATTATAGTACTAAAAGAGCGGATTAGTGAACCATCCTGATGCACCAAGGAGGGGGATTTCGCGTTACGCCTCACATTTTTACCCATGACTTATCCAAATTCGAACTAGTAACCTTTCGATCTAAAGAAAAGTAGCTTATCCTGACCAGAAAAGCCAGCTTATCCTGACAAATTGGTTTGATTGGTCGGCAGGGTACATAGTAAAAAGTATAATCATTATCTGTCTATGTTATGTTTAAAGTCTTTCGAGTCACTGCACTAATATTGATTTCTTTCTGTGCATCTATTTTACACATACACACATGGTAAACAGTAAATGCTTTAAGAAATCTTATCAACAAATCCCCTATTTTCCAACAGCAACAACAAGGATGTGATTAGTCGTTTAAATTCACGGCACTACCGATATCATTTTTTGCCCAAGTGCTATAAATCAATCTCCTATAATATCGCCCGCAGTAACACGCAAAGATGATAAGAAAACTAAATTCCATCAGTTACCAAGGCTTTGCATTGTGAGAGCATCGCTGAATGCTGAAGGCGCTGAGCAATTTTATTGAATTCAAATGTAATAGGATGAGATGGGTTATTTTAAATTTCTAAAAGTGTAAAACTGTAGGTAAAAGATATATTATCTATTCAGGAGCGAAAAAAAGGAGAGCATAATTGTCTTCCGAATTTAAAATAAAGGCGTAATAAGATTATGGTTGACAAAAAACAAATACCCTCTTAAATTATTCATGGCTTCAGGCTCCGATGTGTACAACCACTGCAAAATTTCATAAAGAGTATCTCATTTTCTTTCCAGTTTTTCAATATAATCTTATGAGAATAATGCCGATGCATTTTTCATGTTCAATATTTATTATACTTCTATGCAATTTTAACCTGATTCTTTGAAGAAATACATTAAAATTTCAATATCTGAACGAGTATTGTTTTCACACAAAGGTAAAACTCCAGAATATAATGCTACACATTTCATAAAGGAATAATGCTAATATGAAGTCGTATGGAAAACCATTAAACCTCTAAACTTTTAAGTTGAACTTAAATCACTGTATTAATTAATCGATTTCCTTTGACAATCTAACAGCTTTTTCCTTCCTTACCTAAGCAAAGAAAATTATTGTATTAAGCAAATATAAGAGAGCATGTTCTGAAGTCTGAAGAACGTCATCCAATGCACTTGATATTACCATAGGTGTATTTCTCTTTTCTGTGTCAGATCAAAACTTTTACTTCTGTGTGTGCACGTTGACATTATCTGTCTTGTATTTGGCGCAGCTTGGCCAAACAGCCCATTGCGCCATATAACCATATAATATAAACGACCATACCTGTATCTTGATCGGAACCCAGAACCCCTTGAACCAAAGGTTAGAGAGAAAATCACTCTGTGAAAGCGATAAAAGGTTTTAACCCTCCTGATGGTTGCCTCAACGAGATATCTCGTCATTAGCAAAACTGACCAGATATCTCGTCCTTAGAAAAACAGACCACATCGTGATCTTGTCGTCTTCAGCAAATCGGCAATATCGTGATGACGAGATATCTCTCCATTAGCAAAATTGGTCAGATCGTGATGGACGAGATATCTCGTCGAAGCCACTTGGAGGTTTGAATCAGATGACGATCCATGTCCGTTGAAGAAGCATTGCGTTTATAAATCTAATTGACTTTAATCGTGCATAATGCATGTGAAATTTAAACATCAAACGAACTCGTTGGAAGTTATTTGAAAATTCGATAAAAGGTAAAATCTGTTATTCATTCCAGCCACCCAGACTTTGAAATCATAGATTTGAAAGTAAATGCATTTACATTTCAAACATCAAGACATCATTCTTTCTTGAGGTACATAAGGCACTAAAATCTCTTTGTAACATTTTAATTAGATATCCAAAGCAATGAAGATTACATTTGTGTATTTATAACACTCACAACTTAAAGTGTGCAGATACATTTGAACTCATAGAGGTGGTGGTTGGTTGATTGGGTTGAGTTGTATGGGTCAATGGTCGTATTTGGCCAAACTGCGCCAGACAACGTCAAGTAAATAGACATGTACGCAATGAAAGCTTTACTGATACGGAAGAGAAGAATATACCCATGGAGTCATCAAACCTGGCATGAATTAAACCTTCATCCCCTACAACTGTCAGGTTGCGAGCGTACTAAGCAAACACAAAAAAGCTGTTGATAAAACAATACTCACTCATTTTGCTACACTAAATCCTCTGAAGCTATCGACTCAAAAGAAAAAGGGTTTCAAGCGAATGTTCGAGGAACATCCTAATTACAACCACTGCGTCAACTCACCCTTATTTACCTTTATGCTACGTACACTAATTCTAATATTCCCTTATTTGCAAATATGTGAAAGAGAAGTACACTTTAATTTCCAATAGATGCTTGTATAAAAAATTATTAAAAAAATATTTTAATTATGTAATTCAGACTTCTGTTTTTACAAAGATATTTTAATAGTATCATTATTCCAACACATTTATTGTATTTCTATTAATTGCAATTTACATTATAATTTTGGAGCTAATTGATGTAAGCATAATTGAAGATCACTTTAGGATACGAAAGATATAAAAAATTCAGAACCCGTACATATCCCCAAGTGATCCAAATTATCGTTATCAATAAGGCATAAAAAGCTTAATTGGATGAATTAAGCACTGAACATAGAATCAGTTCACGATTTATTATTTATCCAATTAAGATCTTTCTTATTTTGTCAGAAGATAAAAAAAGAGTAAGTCACATAAAAACTCTCTTCTTGTATCTTCCATTGCTGAGAAATGTGTGTACTCAAAATATATTAATTTAAAAAGCATAGGATCAAACATGGATTCGTGAAAATGTTTGAGAATCTGCGTAATAATGCAAACGTAATCTGTTTCGTTATGTCGAAATTCTTGAATTTATTTTCAAAAACTTTTATCTATGGAAGAATACATTCATTTCGAAAAAGGCTCTATGCATCGCAATCGAAATGCATTTTTAAATGTATAGTATCCAAGATACCAACCCCGATATACATGCAGTACAGTATCAAAATATTTCTAATGGAAATCAAGAAGATACCTAATGCAGTAAAAAATAAAAACCTTCAAAACAACTCAAAGATTAAGAACTTAGAAAAGATCGTCAATGGCCATTTCTTTGAAGGAATACAGCCACCATCATCTAGACAAAAGTAAGTCACAAGAAGAAAACACGGGTTTAAATATTGTTGTTCTAGAATAGTGTTGTTACAACTCTTTTTGAATAAGCCTTTCAAGACCTTGCATAAAGGAGGGAAGGACCATTGAGGAATTATAAAAATAGTGAGCAATGGTAATCTTTATATGTGCCCAGGATCATGTTACGTGGACTAGTAGTAACGTGACCATTAGACTGCTTTCGTCTGCTGGGTGGAACCTAGCATTCATAATCTTATTGGTCCATTGATTGATCATCCGATAGTAGTAGACTGGCGATTTCACCACTTTTTTCGCCACTCTATAGAAAAAAGCGGATTCACACACTAACTCTGTCATAAAATATTATATCGCCAAACTAGGCGATAAGATACCAAATCTGTCAACCAAGACAATTTTTCACAGAACAGCCACGTGACTACTAGCAAACATGTTGGTTACACTTTTTGAAGCTCGTCTTAGTAGCAATGCTCAGTCTGCTTATATTTTACGTCTGTAGGAAACACAAGCGTCATTCACTAGTGTGTTCGGCAATTTAAATATAGATAAAGCACTTTTACGTCGTCCAACACACTAATGAATGACGCTAGTGTTTCTCCGCCTTTACACGTGGTCTTGAAAGGCTTAGTTAAAAAAGTGAGTTACAGCAACATTATTCTTGATTAACATATTTAAACTCGTGTTTTGTTCTTGAGATTTACTTTTGTCCTGATGATGATGGACGTCTAGCTCCACCGAAATAGCCATTTGACCATAATTCCTAAAGTTTTTAATCTTTATTGGTAGTTGTTTTGAAGATTTTTATTTCTTACTACCATTTGACTGTTTCCATATGTTTAGATACCTAATATTGTCAAAGGTAAACACTGAACATTGATGAAAAACCTAATACTTTCAAAACTCATCTTGTTTTAGAAATACAAAGTAACGACGTTCGAATCATTCACTATATGAGAATCGCGTGCATACCATACATAAAAACTGTTCCCTCAGCAAACAGCTCAAGAACGTCCTCTTGTTTCATTCAATTTTCAATGGAAAATTCAATTTTGTTAGTAAATAATACAAGCTACAATGCATCCGAAGATCTTCAAATATCTTCTGTCCAAGTCTCGATTTTTTTTCTGGAGGTTAACTTTTGCTGATTATGTTGAATTTACAGGACTCTAAAAAAAGGGCGATCCACTGTCACGTATGAGACAGTCACACATTGAATTTAGTCATGAAAATAGATATATCTGTTATTCTTTATTAACAAAAGCAGTTTTGAACTTAAACTCTTTTCATTTCAAGCGAGCTTATCCGAAATTTTTGCGTATATCTGTTATTTCTTTCTAAAACAAAGAGCTAATATCAAGTCCACACATTCGGGGTAATGTGACCAGATTTGGGATAATGCAACTCAATGTGACTAGAGTGGCAACTTGGTATTAATTCTACTTCTATAAAAAACGACAAATGTGCCCAAACATTTCGAATAAGCTTACTTGAAAGGAAGACAGTATAAGTTCGAGAAAGTTTTCGATTAATAAAAAATAATAAAGATGCAGCCATTTCCATGACTAAATCTATGTGATTGTCCCATATGAGACAATGGAATAACCTCATCGATTTCAAAACCAGGTAATAAATTAGGATTGTTAATCCTCCAAGTGGTTTCGACGAGATATCTCTTCCAAGATCTGGTAAATTTTGCTAACGACGAGATATATAGTCCATCAAGATCTGACCAATTTTGCTAATGACGAGATATATAGTCCATCAAGATCTGACCAATTTTGCTAATGACGAGATATATAGTCCATCAAGATCTGACCAATTTTGCTAACGACGAGATATATAGTCCATCAAGATCTGACCAATTTTGCCAATGACGAGATACCTCGTTTGTTCTGGTCATCGTCGATACAACCACCAGGAGGGTTAAACGACTGATT
Source organism: Meta bourneti (assembly GCA_933210815.1). Classification (NCBI taxonomy): domain Eukaryota; kingdom Metazoa; phylum Arthropoda; class Arachnida; order Araneae; family Tetragnathidae; genus Meta; species Meta bourneti. Next base: position 83,962,730 of record OW119923.1, on the reverse strand, counting down.
TTGAACATATCATACCTAGGGACATACTATACCATGCGATATAAATGTCATACACACATGGTCGATAATTTTGGAAACATTGGAACGTTGTTTGCTAGTATAAATAACTAAGTAATGAACGTAAACTAAGCTAGTATAAATTGCGTTGAAATAAAAGAATAAGAAAGAAGATATACCAAATTTATTAAGGGACATGAATGTGCTGTTTGTACTTATTTTGTTTGTAAATGTATACTTCAGCCTTACAGCACTTTTTATCAAATTGAAAAGGCTTGGTTTCCATATTTCACAGAAGTTAACAGCATGCTTACAACTCCAGCCCATGTTTCAATCAACTGATCTTACGCATAAGCATTATTCTTTATCTCTACTGTAATTAAACTCATTTTGTTTAGCAGTCTATCCATTAATATGGGTGGAGTTGTCTTTCCAAAGGCTAATATTTTTAAATTTCAGTAATTGGTGTCATGTGTATCATCCGCTTGTTTAACGCACGCCCTTAAAACATCGATTACATTTTTACATGTTGCAGCTCAACGAAAGTATCGGTAGAAGAGAATGCCTTATAAATTTTAATAAATGTAGTTCTCCTTTATATGTTTCAAGCGTAAAAATCGGTGTTTTGCATATAGATTTCAGTTTAGAAGGAGAATACTTAGAATATTTTGCTTCTAAACTTTTTCTATTGTTCAAATGTATATTAATCTATGCATGTGTGTAATTAATTACCTTAAGCGGGGCTGAAATAAGGACTCTATCGTTTGGCAACATCTTGATTAAGTATCACGTGTTCATAAAGTTCACCGGGAAATTTTTTTATTTTTTATTTATTTTAACGATTTTATGTAAAATTTATTTTAAAATTAGATTGCTTTTTACTGTGATCATTTTTTTATTTGATACTTTATTTTGTTTTAACTTCAAATCGTGTAAACAACGAAAGAGTCATTATTTATCAGAACATTCTATTCAGTTATAATAACAAGTTTTAATTTATGAATGCGTAAACTTCTGGACGGGTTCATACGCATATATAACCTCTCTGCAATCTGCAGTCTTGCCTGCATAACTTCGAACCAGTTTCAACCTTCTTAAATAACAGTTTTTTCTAGGATTATTACAACTAATCGATATTGCTATTGTGTCATGTGTGATGCAGAGTAAAAAGAACGTTACACCACACGGAAATATCGTGACACTTATAGGGTTCATTTTAACCCTCCAAGTAGTTTCAACGAGATAGCTGATCAATTTTGATATAGATCTGATCGATTCTTCAAATGACGAGATATCTCGTCATCAAAAAATAGCCATTTTTTATTATGACGAGATCAAGATCTGGTCAGTTTTCTTCTAATGATCGTGATCGGTTTTTCTTCAAATGTCGAGATATCTCATCCAACAAGATCTGGTCAGCTTTGGTAAAGACGAGACAACCACCAAGAGGGTTAAAAGATGTTAGTTCCCCGAGAAAAATGAAACTAGTTGCAAATAAATCGCTTACCATCACAAACTGAAGGTTTGTAGTACAATCTCAAAACTGGAAACTTCTCTCTTTCGTTAACACAGTTACAATTCTCGTTACAATTTTCACCCGAGTTTTCGTCCTTTCGCACTCCTAACCCCGTGAACGAAATCCTGCATTCTCTTCGGAAGTACACAATTTGCAGAAGCACAAGAAGAGTCTGTGAAGAATTCCAATACACTTGAAATGGATTTTCATGGATAACACTTTGTACTAAGAAAAGAAACTGAGGCCTAAACGACAACCGATTGCCGACACAGCTCGAGAATCCTTCAAGAAATTCCTTTTATATTACACTTTCGAGAAGTAAGTTATAGCTTGCAGTGTTGTAAGATGGAAGACTGTATCACAAGCGTAAAACGACAGGTTATTGCGAAACTTGAAGAGTTCACGTTTCTGTAAAATTTACTATGTGCATTCCTCTTTGCAATGCATTACTAAGCAGCTGTTCACCAGTTTTTATGGTTTTAACGTACCATAGTAAGTTTTACTGTTAAAAATCAAAATAATGGGTTTCCGCATTATGGAACTTATATCAGTGTCACCAGTAAGACGACCGTCATACTAAGTCGCCAGTCTTGAAGCACGGATGCTGTTCAAAACATTAACATAAAAACGTGATTTAGTGGAGCTCTTTAATATATTGAGGATTAAAGAAATAAGTTGGCAGGTCTACGTTTTGAGAATGTTACAAAATTTGAAAATATATATCACAGAAGCTTTCTGTTTAAAAGTGGTACTTTGAGCAAACATCAAAGTCCTTCACCTGGGAAGCCGCGGTATCCCGGTTGGAGGAGTAGCGGATTGGCAACCGGAGGGTTGCGAGTTCGAAACTCGATTCAACCAAAGATCGTCATGTACGTGGGGACTGGTGTAAGTTAATATGTCGTGGTCTCAAATGGCCTCACGTTGGTGTGGTGTGGAAGTTTGGAGTGTGGGTACCAGATCAGGTTTTGACCTCGTCATCTGATCTTGTTTCAAAATTACGAGTTGTTCGTGATGTCGGGATTGATCCCGGTCCCTCGCCAATAGCTCTTTGTGTTACTCCCGTGCGACGCTAATTGAGCTACCTACCTACCTTCACCAGTAATCAAATAAAATTTCTTGTTCTTCCTTCAGTGTATTTTCTATTGTAAGATCATCAATAGAAAACTCCCTTTACTATCTTTATCCTACCTACCTTCACCAGTAATCAAATAAAATTTCTTGCTCCTTCCTTCAGTGTATTTTCTATTGTAAGACTATCAATATAAAGTGCTTTATTTTTGAGTATTCTTTCCACTTTTTGTTTGCTATAATAAGCTCAAATTTGCTCAATTATATTTTTGTTAGACTCATACTACACTTACATCGCATTTTAATAGCATAAATGTTTAACTATAAAATAAATATTGAGTAAAATTAATGATCAAAGTGACAATACATTGTTTTAGAATTTTTCAGATGCTTAATTTAAAAAGCATAAATGAAATCTAAATAAGTTCTCAGTGAAATATTAGAGTATACAACAATTTAGAATTAAGCAAACCGATAAAACAAAAAGATAAAGAAACACTGATGTAATAGCAAAAGTTTTGGGAGAAAGGGTTTTTAAAAAATGTTGAGTAGACAAATAATCTCCAAATAGCAAAACAATTTATGAAAAATTCGTTATAATATGAATGAATGTTGCTAGAGTGGTTCTATCTCCGATATAAAATATCACTTAAATTGATTTAGGAAACGAAGAATAAAAAGCAGTACTTAATTATTAATTTTCAAACACTCTCGTGAACTAGATAGTTTGATGTCAGTGAAGTTTAGTCTCCCATGGAAGGGTAGGTAGGTAATTAATTCGCGTCGCACTAGATCAGCATAACGTGCTATTGACGACGGTCCGGGATCAATCCCAAAGGGTAATATGCCTCGTAGTTTGTAATCACGGTCAGATGACGAGGTCAACACCTGAGCCGGTACCGCACTCTCCAAACTTCCACATCACTTCAACGGGAGAACATTTGAGGCCTCGTCAGATTAAACATGCACCAGCCCCCGTATACACGACGGTCTTTGATTGGACCTAGTTTCGATCTCGCAACCCTCCGACTGCTAATCCGTTGCTCTTCCAACTTCGAGGTCTGCTAGTGTAGTATAATCCAACAAACACAATACTAATAAACATTCCGTTGTCTAAGGTTTTATACGTATGACAGTACCACGATATTTAACCCTCCAAGTGGTTTCGACGAGATATTTCGGCATCAAGATATTGCAGATTTTTTATGATGACTGGTCAGTTTTCTGATGACGAGATATCTCGTACACCGTGATCTTGTCAGTTATGCTAATGACGAGATATCTCTTCAAGACAACCACTAGGATGGTTGAACTAAAAATAATAATTTACAAACATTTTACATATTTAGTTTTAGGTAAACGCTGAAATTTTCAATTAATAAAGATAAGGCGAAACATTAAATATTCTATTCTCATTTATTATTTGAAAGAAGTAATACTTTTTACGAACGCTAATTGAATAATAAACCGAACCAAATTTTTAAAAGATGCAGCAATATCTTCAAGGCTTTAATGAAGATTTTTTTCTCTTAACGCAAAAAATCAAGCGCGACAAGATGTTCTGCCAAATCTACGGCAGCTTTAATCCGAAGCATTCTATGACGGGGGAGTTTTTAGACACGTATTAAAACCATCATTGGAAATGAAACACGCGCTAAGCCTTTTTTCTGGAATCCGCTTGACATGACAGCAGTTTTTCCGGCATAAAAATTGAGTAGCCTTCTTCAAATGCTAAAACGTTTAGCGATCTGGAATACAAAAAAAGATCATTTAATAATGTACACAAATAAGGCTTAATTTAAAACTACTCAAGCAAACGATGGCGTGTCCGTACACCATCTGTTCGCACTGTGAAAAAAATGACATTTTATGCACACAAGGTTCAATGGAAAAAGAAATAACGTACCTTCATTTCAAACCCACGTGTTGTGGGTTTTTGTATTTGCTCTAAAGAATCCGTCCTGACTATCAAATAAGTAAGTTTTACACATATTCGGCTTCAATGAAAAAAACATGTACACATCTTATGCTTTTTTCAGAAGTTAATTTTATGTATAAATATTCAAAAGCAAATTAATTATGGCTCTTTATTCATTCTGTTCCAAAAATGTTCCTTTTTCAATTCGCTCTTTACTTTAGAGTCGGCTCGTTGAACTTTAAGAACACTTCACAGTTCCTTTTATTTTACATTTTTCAGTGAATTAAACGCGTCTGAATTAGTTATGTTTAATGCTGTATAATGAATATTTGATTTGACTTTTTTTGTTTAAAAATGAATATGCTGATATGCTTGAATAGTTTAGAAAGAAAGTTTTTGAATTTTGATTTCTGTCTCTTACAGGTGAAAGAAATTCGAAAATTAATGACTCAGGACAAAGTTTGAAGTGTCTCTAACGACGAAAGCCAAAATACGTCAAAGTTTACCGGTTTTAATTTTAAAGAAATGTGTTTAAGCAAACTCTACTGAAGAAATTTTTACAACTTTGCCATTAGAAAAACAGTTATGAGAACAGCATTGTTTAACATCCTTCTCAAACAAGGTTCTTTAATAAATAATTCCTTGTAAATTGAAAGACGTTCAAAACATTTATGAAAATCAGTTATAGTTTTCTTGTGCATTTGTTTCTACAAGGTTTTTAAGAATTATCAATTGTTCTATATGCGTAATGAAACAAATTATAGATCGTCATGAATTGCTGAAAATGATTTTGAAATCCAAATTTAATGGAAGTATACATTTTTTATTGCAAATATATTATATCATATATTCAAATAATTAACAGAAAATAATATTAATTGAGTTTCTGTGAATGAAAATTTTATAAGGAGTTGGCAGATACAATTATTTGCTGTTAAAACTTAGATAATATTTATAGACTCATTAAGGACAGGAAAAATATCATAACAGAATTCACAGAAAATAAATATTATTACTAATCAGCGCAGCATATATATATATAGCGATTTTTTCAAACTTATCTCATGACTTACTATTAAATTATAAATGGAGACTTATATAAAGTTACAAAATTATCTCACTGACAAGCGAATTTTTGTTTCATCAAAGATTTCTTTAGGAGACGAAAAGTTTCAAAACGAAAAAACTAGTTCCACCTGTTTCAAAGAAAATTATAGATTTCACAATGCGTAACATATCAATATTACGAAGCTCGGGCGAATTTTATACAAACTTCACTGTTGAAGAAGCAGATATCACCAGCTCTACTGAAATAATTGGCTTCGTGGGAATATGTTTGGCACTAGGAGTTCTAATAAGCGCGACTGTCGTTGGCAACGTCTTCGTCATGGTCGCCATTGTAAAAGACAGAAACCTAAACAACCTCAGCAATTATTTAGTCTTCTCACTGGCCCTCGCAGATCTGCTGGTTGCCCTGCTTGTGATGCCGATCGGCGCAGTCTACGAAGTCAAGCAAGAATGGAGCATGGGTCCAGCCCTGTGTGACTTGTGGACCTCGTGCGATGTCCTCTGCTGCACCGCTTCCATATTGCACCTTCTTGCCATCGCAGTAGACAGGTACTGGGCAGTCACGAACGTCGACTACGCCAGGAACCGATGCAAGAAAAGGATATACACCGCCATCTTCTTAGTCTGGGCGATATCCTTCACCGTCTCCATCGCACCCATCTTCGGTTGGAAAGACCCAGAGTTCAACACCCGAATCGAAATAGAAAAGAGATGTCTGGTCAGCCAAGACCTGGGTTACCAAGTGTTCGCCACGTGTTCGAGTTTCTACGTTCCGTTGATAATGATACTCATTCTCTACTCCAGGATCTTCCAAGAAGCACGTCGACGGATAAGGAGACGACCAGGAGCTGCCAGCCAGGCCATGCTGTTGGTGCAGAGGCCACCTCCAGCATTTACTGATTCCAAACGCAGCAACAGTTCACCAACGCCAAGCTTCGATCCACCTTCTTACGTCGTAGACACGACCTTGTCTTGCAATGTGCAAGACTCGAGTTCCACGTCTTCTCAGACTGTGAACGGTGTGCAGCCAGCCAAGCAAGCTTTGAACCCTCAGTCATCTTCCTCAGGTGGTGCCATGGGGAGACTTCTGCACATCGGGAAACGAGAGAAGAAGCCAGAAAACAATTTGGCCAAGAGAGAGAAGAAGGCTGCCAAGACACTGGCCATAATAACCGGAGTTTTTGTGGTGTGCTGGTTGCCGTTTTTCGTGATGGCTCTCCTTTTACCTTTGTGCAACGAATGCGAACCCGATTTCCCCATATTCAGCGTATTTCTGTGGCTGGGATATGCCAACTCAATGCTCAATCCAATAATTTATACTATTTTTAGTCCGGACTTTCGAAGTGCATTCAAAAAACTTCTCTGTTCCATACACGGCTCGCAGCGACCCAACTTGTGAAGGCGAAGCATTTCCTGACACAGACGTTGCTTGAGTGGACACTAGCCTGGTTGATTTCAAAGTTATAAAATATTATTTTCATAAATTATTAGATGAAACAATACAAAGTGTAAGACAGTTGTAGAGTGTATTGTATATTGACATTGATTACAGAGGCATTGACTTGTTTCTTAATAATGGAAAACTATTCGAAACATTCCCCAGTGTTTTCCAAGTTTCATCAGATAGGTAAAAGAGTTGAGAGTGCATTAAAATATTATTTGAGTTATAGATTATTTCTAATAAAAAAACTACATGGAGAAGAATCGAATAGATTGAAATCCCATCGAAGTGACATAATGTTTGAAAGTAAATCATTTCTTAAATGATGTGCCTGTTTCGACTCTTAGGATAATACGTGATATGTAGGTTGAAACTGGCTAAAAACCTCCATTGGAATATTGTAATTTAGTCGCTGCTATAAACATGACATCTCATCATTGAGAGAGAGAACAAATGTACTATCACAGTTAGGACGTCATTAACGTTAAAAAAAAGATTGCCAACAAAACAGTGAAACTTTGTACCCTGGCATGTACATGCCTGAATCTTGATAAAGGCACATATTTGTTGAACGTACAGTTTACATAAGCTTAGATATGTAATATGGTAAATATACTGTTGCTATCACATATTCTTCTTGAACTTTAGAAATGATTAGAGGGCAGAAATCATATTCTGTGACAATTGAAACATAAAAGTTACAGATATCACGTTACACAGACAGCTAACTCTTGTGCGTATTACAGAGTAAGTAATATTTATTTTTCAATTTTATAAAACAATTATTTGATATTGAAATTGAAATTAGTAATGCATTAATCCTCCTGGTGGTTGTATTGACCAGGTATTTCGTCATTAGCAAAACCATTAGCAGATCTTGATGAATGAGATATAACGTCATTAAAAGAGAACTGACCAAATCTTGATCTTGTCATCATCAAAAAATCGGCAATATCTTGACGACGACGATATATCTCTTCATTAGCAAAATTGGTCAGATCTTGATGGACGAAATATCTTTTCGAAACCACTTGGAAATTTAAAATTATTATGTATTGACGAAATCTTTGTTCGAGCAAATTTACAAAGCATCTATGCAATTAGTTATACTGTTCTTTATATAAATCTGAAATCAGTTTTATGTGCAATTATAACTATTAAAATAATCTTCTAAAATATGTTGGATAAGCAACCTTCAAGTTAAAAATTGTTCAAAATATTAATAATTAGTAATGTTTTAGGTGCTTGTAGAATAATATCGTGGGGATTTTATTCTGCAACAGAAATGTACTTTTTACTTCGTGGTAAAGTGTTGACTAGCATACATATATACAGTGTGTGTTCTTAAAGATATCAACACGTTCAAATCCTCTTTTTCTCCTCTATAAATAGCGATTTCAAGTAGTGTTATTCTTGCAATAAACAGATTCCACTAAACTTTTGTGACACTTCGAAATAAAACTAAACACATAAATGTGAGGATATATCAAAGCAGGAAAAAACTCTCAAAACAACTCAAGGAATGGGAAAGGGAAGAAAATAAAACTTTTTCCACGAAGTAAAAATCTTTTCTTCGGGTTTAATTCTTTTCCTTTTAGTTTTCCTCCCTTTAAGGCATAAAAACGAAGCTTTGTGGCACAATCCTGTAACAGCTCGAAAAAGAAATTATTCAAAAAGGTAAGAAAATAACTCTATATCACAAGTGATAAGAACTAGGTCTTAGCTGGGAAGAAATTCGCGGGCATATCTGAGACTCGAGAAAGGCTTTTAAAGCAAAAATTCTAGCATTTCTTATCTAAGAAATAAACAGTCCTACAGAAAGCTGCCGGAAGCGGATATTCGGTTTTTCTTCAAATATTATAAATGAATCCGTACCTTTGTGGAACACGGGTTTGAATAGATATGATATAGGTTATTCTAATCAATGCAAATGTTTCATTTATGCTATTTCTATAGATTTATACACTATGCCTGCCCCCACATACTCTACAAACCAAATATTTTCTTGGATTGTTCGTTTGATTTTTAGCGCCAATACTTATTTATTTCCTCTCCTTCAAAAATACGTACATTGTAAAGAATGAATATATTTTGCCATAACATATTTATTTTTAACAGGATACTGCATACTAGCAGCCATTGATTTTTGCAGAGATGTAAATATCGTTTCTTCGGTGATGTATGGCTATGGAAAGTGCACGCAATACTGAATACTCGACAATATCTCGAGAGGTAGTAATCAAAATCTATCAGAATTAGTATAAAAACTGTTAGAAGAAAGCATTCATATTCTGTTTTAAGTATCAATCGAGAATCTGTTTTTTTTTAGATAGAAGCATTTTTGTATTTCGATGTGCTGAAAATGTTGAGGCTCATTTAAAAAGTCAATTATTCAGAAAAAAGCTCGCCAGCCTTTTCATTGCGTGATTTGTCACAGAAAAACTTTGTGATTGTTCAATTGGTGGTTTCTGTTATATTTATTTTACCTTAAGCCGAGTATGACTTTTCGGTCAAAGCGCATATGTGCGTTATATGGAACATCTCGACTGCACGTAATATGGAATACGTTCCATTTTCGTTGCATTTCCACGTTCTCCCAACCACGTTGAATTTGCTATATTTTGAAATATATTTTGAAAATAAGAGAATTTTTCATCTCATCGAAAACACTCTATGGAAAATGAGTTTTTGAAATTAATTGATCGGTATTTTGCCCCAAACTCAGATGCTTGTTTCCTGAACAACTACTCGTATATCCACGGAAAATTCCAAGAGTAGTTTATTTTGTGAACTCCGCAGGCATTGTCATTTAATAATGATTCTATTGCACATTATTAAATTAGATGTTACTCATATGTCGTTTAGGAGTAACGTTATTATTGTTTGCGTGCATAAAAGTTCAAGTTGTAGTTAAAAGAAAACAATTATGAGCCGAAGTATGATTGCCGCTGTGTAAGATAAGATCGGACGGTAAATTGAACAACCAAAATCACTAAACTGATCAATAGGTAGGAAATCTACGTTGCCTGAGATTCTAAATGCGAAGCTCTGAGAGTTCTCTGTCAGCTTTACTGACAGTTGGCAACATTTTCTAGTTAACACCGTAAATTAGTGGAAAGAGGGGTTCGAAAATTACCGACATTCTGTTCACCAGTAAACTACCAACGAAAATTCCCAATACCTTTTTTTATCTTTTTTCCTCAGCAGAGCCACAGGTAGGTAGATATTTGAATTTACATCCCATTGAGGGAGCAACACAATGGTTATTGGCGACAGTCCTGGATCGATTCCGAATGGAAAGATCCGAGGAAAATACTTCGTAATTTTGAACCGCAGCAGAAGGCACAGATTGGACGCGTCAGAGGATTTAAATCAGTACTATATATACAGGGCGAGTCTAAATTTTTTTTACAAAATAAGAGGGGTGATAGTACCCATCCAGACGAGCAATAATTACCTTGGAACATAGGGTCGCATTCCAGTCTGAGAGGCAGAAAAGAGTAAAATCGAAACGCGTCGAGCATGAACAAGTCATCGCCTCTGACGTCGTTTTGTACCTGCCTACGTAGCATGGCACTTCTTGAATGCCACATATCCCGAACGATGGATCGGACGTGGCGGACCTGTGGCTTGGCCTCCTCGCTCACCGCACATCAACCACTGGACTTTTTCTTCTGGGGACACATGAAATCTTTAGTGTACCAGACGCCTGTGGACTGTGCTGAAAATCTCGTAGCGAGAATCGTTGTTGCCGCAGACAAAATTAACACAACACCAGGAATCTTCGAGAGGGTGCGCCAGTCATTCCTTCGCCGGTGTGAACTGTGCAACTATCGCGTGGCCGCCACTTTGAGCACTTGCTGTGAGTTTCTCTCTGATCAATAAATCAGATTGTGCAACTTTTGGTATCGTTCATTCGCTTTCCCAACGCTGTTGTAAGTTCATGTTGATATTCTAATTTTACTCTTTTCTGCCTCTCAGAGTGGAATGCGACCCTATGTTCCATGGTAAATATTTTACTATTTTTCACAGTATAATGGAGTCGAGACCTACTTCTTTTGGAGAACTATATGCGTAAACCAGAAAAGAAAACTAAAATTACTTTTTTAATCTGGAACTGTAATCTGGCATTATTTTGTCCCATTCAGTCGTCATATGCAGTTTCTGCAATCGAATAAATTGATCTTTGAAGTGTGATACCAAAACAAAACAAATAAGACTAAAAAAATAATTAAAATATCATTAATAAAATCAGTAAGGATGTTTCGATAATGACAATTTCCCGTTCTTCCCAAACCCATTTACTGACATCCAATGTCAGTAAAGCCAGGAGACACCCAATAATTTCCAAAATCTTGGTGTCCAAATTCTTTTTGATAACACTGGCAATATCAATTAATACAATGAGTGACCCACTTATTCGATGATTCTAATACACACCCAAATTAATTACATTAATACCTCTAAATAAGGATACGAGCTTGAAGAATTTTCTACTTTATTTCTATATACAAAGGAAAATAATTCAAATTTTCTACATTCTACGATATAAATTAATAGAACTTTTCTATATGTTTTGCGAAACTTTATTTTCAAATTAAAATTACATTCCCCTTCTAAGGAATTTCTGGGAAAAGCGAGAATATTTATTTACCTTTGTGATAGTAAGAAACATTTGTCTCTAACTACTAATCCTATTGGACACTCCAGAGAAAAGTGCAACTTCTAACTTTTCCGGAATTCTTTGAGAAGACATTGGTTGTTACGCAGCTGCTGCTATGCCTGTCATTAGGTAGTCACGAGGCAATAGTCTTTGAATCTTGTCCAATAGGATTAGTGGGAATGCAATAGCCCCTCCTAGATCTTTCTTTTTCCCTCCCATCACACACAAAGAGCCAGATTCCTTCTGTGTCAATTACCGAAAGGTAGAAATAATTAGGAAGAAATAATCGAAAGAATTTTTGCTTCTATAGGGGGAAGGTTTTCTTTTGCCTTTTTTCTCCAAATCGTGTTGGGATAAAAGTGAGAAATTTGAATAAACCCTCAAGATTTATTATTGCGGTTTGCGATTCTATGGTATTGGTTAAATAGTATTGCATTTTTTGTTGAGAGATAATATATAAGTGAAAACAGAATAGTTACTTTAAAGGGTGGGAGTTGTAATCTTAAAACCAGTGTACTTTTCAACTTGTTCAATCTAATTATCAACAATATCAAGTAATTTAATTACTACACAACCCCAATCTTTTTATTGACATCTTTTTATTGTAGCATCGTGTTGGGAAGATACGAAAACTTTCCCATCCACTAATCGAGATTTCAAAACACAAGCAGCTTGGCCAAATATGGCCCTTGCGCCATAAAACCCAAAACCAAACAAATTATAGCGCATCTTTTGCCTTTTCTCACTAAAGGGGGTCCTCCAAAAGATACGAGATCGTAATTTCAATCAAACATGGCCTTTGAACTATAAACCCAACCAACTAATTACAAAGAAAAAGTATTGTATTACAACCTATTCAGCTGTTTATTCTTGTAATCATACAAATGCATAGGCATCGGCTAATTCCTTATTAATAATCACTACGGATAATTTATCAGAATATCCCTCATTTTCCAAGTGGGTCTTTTTGAGCTCAGTTTAGACACACAATTAACAAAAATGTTAATAGTCAACTCAATTCAATGCAGCGAATAATAGAGATGTCAAGTCTCGTTGCCCTTGTAATACCGCCTATAATTAATGCTTTGATGGTCTCACACAACAAATTTCATTCTAATGAGACGTGAAAGGAAATTATTATCATTTCTGGCTTTCAAACGTTATTAAGGCTCTATTCCCTGAGAGGCAGTTTTCAAGTGCACGCAATAGTTTTCCCATCATCCTCATTTTGGGGACTAGCCTTTCCCACGAGTGTCAGAAAATTTAATGGATGATACATAAAATCGGCTCCAAATATTTTACAACTTTTAAGAGACACAGGGTGAAACGAATAGCGTAGATAATAGTTTCCGAAAGTGGGCGCTACTGCACCCTGTGGGTACTGAAGTTCGTGGGGATGGGCAATGTTGGACCCAGGGGAAATGGAAGAAATTGATCTTTGAAGTGTGATACCAAAACAAAACAAATAAGACTAAAAAAATAATTAAAATATCATTAATAAAATCAGTAAGGATGTTTCGATAATGACAATTTCCCGTTCTTCCCAAACCCATTTACTGACATCCAATGTCAGTAAAGCCAGGAGACACCCAATAATTTCCAAAATCTTGGTGTCCAAATTCTTTTTGATAACACTGGCAATATCAATTAATACAATGAGTGACCCACTTATTCGATGATTCTAATACACACCCAAATTAATTACATTAATACCTCTAAATAAGGATACGAGCTTGAAGAATTTTCTACTTTATTTCTATATACAAAGGAAAATAATTCAAATTTTCTACATTCTACGATATAAATTAATAGAACTTTTCTATATGTTTTGCGAAACTTTATTTTCAAATTAAAATTACATTCCCCTTCTAAGGAATTTCTGGGAAAAGCGAGAATATTTATTTACCTTTGTGATAGTAAGAAACATTTGTCTCTAACTACTAATCCTATTGGACACTCCAGAGAAAAGTGCAACTTCTAACTTTTCCGGAATTCTTTGAGAAGACATTGGTTGTTACGCAGCTGCTGCTATGCCTGTCATTAGGTAGTCACGAGGCAATAGTCTTTGAATCTTGTCCAATAGGATTAGTGGGAATGCAATAGCCCCTCCTAGATCTTTCTTTTTCCCTCCCATCACACACAAAGAGCCAGATTCCTTCTGTGTCAATTACCGAAAGGTAGAAATAATTAGGAAGAAATAATCGAAAGAATTTTTGCTTCTATAGGGGGAAGGTTTTCTTTTGCCTTTTTTCTCCAAATCGTGTTGGGATAAAAGTGAGAAATTTGAATAAACCCTCAAGATTTATTATTGCGGTTTGCGATTCTATGGTATTGGTTAAATAGTATTGCATTTTTTGTTGAGAGATAATATATAAGTGAAAACAGAATAGTTACTTTAAAGGGTGGGAGTTGTAATCTTAAAACCAGTGTACTTTTCAACTTGTTCAATCTAATTATCAACAATATCAAGTAATTTAATTACTACACAACCCCAATTCACCTCGAGCTCTGAAATCGTCCTTCATCTTTTTATTGTAGCATCGTGTTGGGAAGATACGAAAACTTTCCCATCCACTAATCGAGATTTCAAAACACAAGCAGCTTGGCCAAATATGGCCCTTGCGCCATGAAACCCAAAACCAAACAAATTATAGCGCATCTTTTGCCTTTTCTCACTAAAGGGGGTCCTCCAAAAGATACGAGATCGTAATTTCAATCAAACATGGCCTTTGAACTATAAACCCAACCAACTAATTACAAAGAAAAAGTATTGTATTACAACCTATTCAGCTGTTTATTCTTGTAATCATACAAATGCATAGGCATCGGCTAATTCCTTATTAATAATCACTACGGATAATTTATCAGAATATCCCTCATTTTCCAAGTGGGTCTTTTTGAGCTCAGTTTAGACACACAATTAACAAAAATGTTAATAGTCAACTCAATTCAATGCAGCGAATAATAGAGATGTCAAGTCTCGTTGCCCTTGTAATACCGCCTATAATTAATGCTTTGATGGTCTCACACAACAAATTTCATTCTAATGAGACGTGAAAGGAAATTATTATCATTTCTGGCTTTCAAACGTTATTAAGGCTCTATTCCCTGAGAGGCAGTTTTCAAGTGCACGCAATAGTTTTCCCATCATCCTCATTTTGGGGACTAGCCTTTCCCACGAGTGTCAGAAAATTTAATGGATGATACATAAAATCGGCTCCAAATATTTTACAACTTTTAAGAGACACAGGGTGAAACGAATAGCGTAGATAATAGTTTCCGAAAGTGGGCGCTACTGCACCCTGTGGGTACTGAAGTTCGTGGGGATGGGCAATGTTGGACCCAGGGGAAATGGAAGGGATTGAGGAGGTAGGTAGGTAGTTAATTAACGTCAACTGGACGGGCCATTGGCGAGGGTCCAGCATCAAGAGAAAGATACGAGGACAGCACCTCGTAACTTTGAACCGAGATCAGATGACGAGGTCAACACGTGATATTGCACCCCACTCTCCAAATTTCCATACCACACCAACATGAGGACATTTGAGGTCACGATATAGTTAAACAGCAACCCCCACGTCCATGACAGTCTTTGGTTGGATCGAGTTTCAAGCTCACAACCCTCCGGTTGCAAATACACTACTCTTCCAACCTGGCTACCGCGGCTCATTCAAGCTGTCGCGAATGCGAGCCTGCTATCGTTTCTGCTCACTGGCCGCGCATGCGCACGAAGGAAAAACTGCTAGAACACTGCTTGCTTTTCGGAGAACTTTTGTATTGAGCGGGAGAGAATGTGCTGTTTCTTTTTCTGGTTAAAAAATGTAAATATATCCGCGCAATTAAAAATTAGCGAAATTTACTTGGATGTTTGGACTTGAGCTTCTCTGTGTGAATGAATATGTAAGTTTCAGCGAAATAATGGATAATACAAAGGCATCATAGAATTCGATCTTTTTTGCCCAGCCCTAGAAAAGAGGGTAAGGATTAAAAAAAAAGGGTGAGTAAATTTCTCACATCTTTTATTATATTTAGATGAATTTTAACCTCTTGTGAAGCAATACAAGCAATTTTTTTTATAATCTTGAATATTTTGTTTTTAATTTTTTCAATACGGGGTATATTTCTGTGACTTATGACCGATTTAGAACCACTATCAGATGACGAGGTCAACACCTGAGCTGGCACCCCGCTCTCCAAACTTGCAGTCCACACCAACATGAGGACATTTGGGGTCAAGACATATTTTTAACGTGCCACCGCGTACAAGATGGTTTTTGGTTGGATAGAGTTTCGAACTCGCATTGAAGGGGAAGAGCGAGCAATAAAATGGTAAAAAAATTGTCGCTTGAGGTGGGATGACACACGAAGCGACCCTGAGCAGCGCGACCTGGTGGTTGAATGCATTTCTACTGTTCCTGTCAGGCGGGATGGCGCTCCAAATCGCTCTTCGACCATCTGCGTCTCATCCACGATTTCCAAGACGCGAAACCTCACCAACCTATAGATTTCTTTGACAATTGACAGATCAACACGGGTTCGCTTTCCTTTCCTGGACCCAGTCGCGAGTCAAATCATGCGTACTCCTTGACTATAGACACTCTCACTTTTGGGAAACATTATCACTGGTTATTTTAACTAAAGGAGGCAGGTAGGTATTTTATTTAACGTCGCACTGGAACAACACACCGGGCTATTGGCGACGAACTAAAGGAAGACTGACTGCAAATAGTTGGCTGATTTAAGGATCATCTTTCTCATTAGTGATTTTCTTTTAACTTTACTGTTTTTATTGATATTGATTACTAGTGAGGAATATGGAATGTTTACGTGCAGTTTATTTATTTTATTTTAATAAATATCTTTATAGTTTCAGTTCCAAGTATTATTTCCAAACTAGCTTTTTGAAAGTCTAAAATTACAGGCACGACCACATAAATATTTCGGCGAAATCCAGAAATTATTGGCACAGCTACACTTGCAATTTATGGTTAGTTGCGATCGTTTTCCAGGTAAGGGGGTGCTCAAAAATATTGTCTTTGAGGCAAAAAAGTTGGAGAAACTATGGCGTAGATTCTAACTATAACTTAAATACTGTCTCTGTTCATTTTAATTTTAATAAGTTTTTAATCCTGTAAAGAAGGGCCGCAGTAGCCTAGTTGGAAGAGTAACGGATTAGCAACCGGAGGGTTGCGAGTTCGAAACTCGGTCCAACCAAAGACCGTCATGTACATGGGGGCTGGTACACTTTGAATCTGTCGCGGCCTCAAATGTCCTCACGTTGTCGTGGTGTGGAAGTTTGCAGAGTGGGGTTCCAACTCTGGTGTTGACCTCGTCATCTGACCGTGTTTCAAAATTACGTGGTGTTGTCCTTAGATATTTCCCTTCGGTATCGATCCCGGACCGTAAAAAAATAGCCCGCTGTGTTGCTCTAGTGCGACCTTAACTAACTACTTACCTGTAAAACATCCGGCGAGATTTCAGAGGTAGGTAGGTGTTTTAATTAACGTCGCATTGGAGCAAAACAACGATCTATTGTCGACTGTCCGGGAACAACAGTGACTCTTTTAAGGACAACACCACGTAATTTTGAACTACTGTCAGATGACGAGGTCGCGCCTCAGCTGGCACCCCACTTTCCATACTTCCACACCACGCTAACGTGAGGACATTTGAGGCCACGACAGATTAAACGTGCACTAGCCCCTTTGTATACGATGGTCTTTGTTGGATTCTAACTAGCAACCCTCCGGTTGCTAGTCCGCTACTCTTCCAACCGGGCTACCACGGCCCGCGATATTTCAGAAAAGTGTAACAATGCTTTTACCTCACAACCCACATAATGATTAAATCCCCCCATGCTTTGATTGAAAAAATCCGAACCCATAGCTATCTAGAATAATAAAATTAATTTTTCCATCACTATGCAGAGAATTTGTTTTTTCGCGAGAGCCCACTGCTGTGAGGTTTCAAAATTCTAAAGTAGCAATTTGTACCAGACTGAGAGACATTCCGAAAAGGTTCTTGAAAGAACATATATTCTGATCAATAAGCATGAGAAAGAAATCGCTGTGTATGAAATAACGTACTAAATAACCCTGGTTTTATAAAATGCCTTCACTTATTCAATTTAAGTATTGAATTTTTTGTAACGCGTTTATTACTCTCGTTGATTGATATTCTCAACTATTATCTGGATTCGGAAAATGGATTCAAGTGTTATAGTTACTACGTGCTTCTTGTTTCAAATGCCACTTGGAGAATGTTAATGATATGATGACATTGGTTTTCCATTTCTACTCTTGAGTGTGTTTTCTTTCCTAATTTAATTCAGATTCGCAAGTGCGTCGGATTTATTATTGAATGGATCTGGGGAAAACGGAATTCCTTTCATCTTATATGCAGTGTCTTTTCTTGAGATTCTTCTATTGACAATAACAATCAATCCTTTTATGTAATCTCTAAGAAAATGCTTTTGCAGATATCCATTACCGATCATGAATTTATTTGGGGATAAATTACGATTTTCTACGACAAACTTTCTCAAATGTCATTATAGAATTATGTACACCATAACCCTCTGAGCGTAGAGATTTTCGAGAAGTGTAGTGTTGTTTTTACTCCACAACACACTTAATGGCTAAATATCCACATCTTTCTAAGGAATCCATGGATTATTTCAACCCTTAGATATATTCTATTGGTCCTTTCCTTGTTTTGAATCCTTTGCAACGTTTCTATTGGTCCTTTCTTTGTTTTGAATCCATTGCAACGATTCTATCGGTCCAATCTATAGAAAAGAATCGTTTGCAACGATTCTATTTGCCCATTCTCTAGAATAGAATCTACTGGATAGATTCTATTCCTCATTTAATTAGAATTAGATTTTATTCCTCATTTCCTTTGGAAATCTGTCATTACTCATTTTCCTTAGAATATAATCCTTGGATAATATTATGTTGGTCCTTTCTTTTGAATAGAATTCTTTGGAAGGATTCTTTTCATCCTTTCCTTAGAATAGAGCTCTCATGGGCATATCTTTAGTTGTGTACAGTCATCACAACCACGAGGCAAACGAGTGATCTGTCCTCCCTTCTGATTTACCCAGGTCTACCTCCTACTTTTTGCTTTCTTTTTCCTACCTCGTTGTTGTCTTGTGTTTGGTGCATCTTGACCAAATATGGCCTTTGTGCCATAAAACCCAAAAACAACCAACCAACCTTAGAATATAATCCTTTGGAAGGATTTTATTCCTCTTTTCCTTAGAATAGATTCCTTTGGAAAGATTCAATTGGTCAAGAAGATCAAAATTATTTAAGTCATGCAAGAAAGACTGCATGGTGCAAGGTGGAATTGCGCTTGCGAACCCCTCAAGAGGGTTAAGTCTTATTTGCATATTCTCGTTATTGAACTCAATTACTCTCAGAAAATATTAAGTACTAAAATTAAACTTAAATTACCTTTCGTTTATTATAAAATTTTTTACTCAAGGATAAATGTGATTCTTACTTTCAAAGATGAATTACTATTTTTAGCAACTACACTGAATATTTAATCAGTTTCTATATGGTACAGCAATGCTCTATAGGGCTTTTCACGCATATATTCAAGATACGATTTTAATAGAGCCTATTATAAATTTTTGTTAATGACAGAGAATTCTATGCACCAAAATTTTAATATCGCATCTAAACTTAAAAAACAAAGGAAATTATCTAATATTTTTACGCACTCTTTCAAACACGCCAGATGGCGCTTCTAACGAATTCCTGAACGCGCTCGTCACAATCAACGTGCACTTTGATTATTGGCTCACGATGGACTGTCAAATTGCCAATACGATCATATCACTTCCAAAAACTGTATGAAGCCTTATGGTAATACACATTTATCTATACCTATCACGTCTTTGCCATTCAGCCTCATTTCAAAACTAGACCTGTACTCACACTCGGCTTCTTCCTGCAGCAAAAGGCAGTCAAATGACCGCAATCATCCATTGCACGGAAGTATGCCTATAATCTTAATAAAGCTATCACAGCTTCAAGCGATTGGTAATTAATAAATTAGTAGTATCATTAAACGAATGCAGACACTTTTAAATTCTAGGGAGATAGTTCTGTTTAAACTTAGCCATCACTATAAAATTAGTTTACACTGCAGTAGTATGTATAGCAGTGCAGCCAATCGCATCCATGAAGTACACTGGTGTGCAAAATTTAAGAAATACCATTATAAAAACCTCAAAATTAAACGAAAAAGTCTGTGGTGATTTAAGTAACGGAGGATATTCAGTTGAAAGCTGGTGCATATTAAAAGTTTGGAATCGTGACGTCAGAGACTTTAACGAAGAAATGGGTTCTGCTACTCAGAAACTCATCCATAATCTCATTCTCAGTGTTCAAACACGGTACAATTCCTGCATCAGAGTTTGAAGGTGGTCATACAACCTACTAAGGACCATCCCCTCTGTTTATTTGTTTTGACAGTCACCCTTCTATCTCATGGCACCCAGTGTAATGTCACCACTCCAATTCAAAGACTTTGGATTTTGTCACTGTTCACTTCTGCCCTTGTTATCGTTTTGTTTTTACTCATCGATCCTTACTCATCATACTTTACTCATCGCCTTACGTTTTGGACACCGGTGTACTTTTTGATAGACTGTAGTTGCAATGTCTTATCTCGTTCCCGTATAAGTCTGTCTCATCAATTATGCATCACATCTTTAACCCCCTGGTGGTTGTCTTCATGAGGTATCTAGTCATAAGGAGATCTTGATGAACGACATATCCCGTCATTAGAAGTAAACTGACCAGATCTCGATCTCTTCATAAAAAATGGGCGATATATTTTCATAACGAGAACGTCGTCATTAGCGACATTGGTCAGATCTCGATGAAAGAAATATCCCGTTGAAACCACTTGGAGGGTTAAAAAACAAAGTCTTTAATCGTAAATTATTACATTAAATTCCCAATCTTCATCTCTCAACGAATCTCTCACAAATAGTACTCATGTGAAACGTGTGAAACTACAACTCATGTAACTAAAAGTAGAAGTTACATTTTTTTATGATAACGAGATCAAGATCTGGTCAGTTTTCTTCTAATGACACGATATCTAGTCCATCAAGATCTGGTCAGTTTTCTTCTGATGACACGATATCTCGTCCATCAAGATCTGGTCAGTTTTCTTCTGATGACTAGATATCTCGTCCATCAAGATCTGGTCAGTTTTGCTAATGAGACGAGACACTTTGTCGAGATACCTCGTGAAGACAACCATCAGGAGGGTTAACCCCCTTCGTCATTAGCAAAATCATCAACAGATCTTGATGGACGACATGTCTCGTCATTAGAAGAAAGCTGACCAGATCTTAACCTCGTCACCATCAAAAAATAGGCAATATCTTGATGACGAGATATATCGTCATTGACGAAATCAATCAGATATTTATGGACGAAATATCTCGTCGAAACCATTTGGAGGGTTGAAAATCAAAGGCAGTAATCATGAATTATTACTTTAAATTTGCAATACTGGATTGCTAAACGAATCTCTCATATATAGTATTGGAAGTGTGAAACGTGGAGTTCTAAAAGTATAAGTTACATGAGTTGTTGAAAGATCAATGCTGGTGTAGCAATAGGAAAGGACCAGAGATCGGTCAAAGCATGTATTGGGAAATTGCACGTTTCATCTCATTCATTATGAATCACATCTTAAAAAGCAAAGGCCGTAATCGTAAATTATTTCTTTAAACTCGCAATACTCGATCTCTCACAAATAGTACTCGAAATATGAAACGTGGAATTCTAAAAGTATAAGTTACATGAGTTGCAGCAATGGAGATCAATGCTGGTGCAGCAATGGGCAAGGACCGGAGATTGGCCAAAGCATGTAATGGGAAATTGCACGTTCCGACCATCAATCATTTTTCCGCAACCGGAAAACTCGGTAAGAAAAGTCTTTCTTTTGCTTCTACATAAAGCACCTCATTGAGTTTCCCCTCTGCTGTACATTTATCAGTGTCAGTCTTGAAAGGTAGTATCTACGAATTGACCAAGTCAATCATACTACTTGACTCCTTTCATGGAAACGGCCAGCATAAATCATATTTTGAAATCAATAAACTAAGTTTCCTTGTAAATGCGGGACGTCAGTTTGGGTGGAATTATTCAAAAGAAATGTTCTGGAATTTGATTCCAAGCAAGTATTTCTAAGAAAAACTATTACAGAACTTTGAAATGTACTAGAAATATGAGTGTTATGTTTCGTGTGAATTTGTGTGATACGTACTAAATTGAGTAAACTGGCATTGAAAAAATATTAAAATGTTTCAATGACAAAATACTCGGACTTCTTTTAAAAGTAATGTACTTTCTCAATATTGAATACAGGTAGATTTAATTATATTGTTAACTATCTTTTAATTTAAATTCTCTTGGTGTTTTAAAATATTTTTGAAATCGAAAATAAAATATTAGTTTCGAGGTTAATATTAGTTAATCGTAAAAATTGTTGAACATAAATCCTATTTTTGTTTAGTAAGACTAAATACGTTGATTTAATTTTAAAATATAATATATTGATGGGTAATACGAGCATATAACATTCGCTTATAGGTTTAATTGTGAAAAAATCTGTATATGTGAATAAATTACAAAAACACGCGCGTTTAAAGTAACGACATATACTTCCTTTTTAAAATGAAACATTTCAATGCAATCTTTTTATTTCTATCGTCTGAGTTCAGAAATTAAAGTGTAGAACTATATTTAAACAAATAAAAAATAACCGTTGTCGATAACACCTTCAATTAATTTTCAGAAATTCAAATATATAGCACACACACATGTATTTGAATAAGATATACTAAATGAATATTTTCAATGTAATATTTTTAATTCTATCGTCTGTTTCACAATTTAAAGTGTAGAACCATATCCATTTGAAATAATTAACCTTCAGTTAAATTACCCTTAAATTTAAACCTCAATTAAACATCAGAAAGAAAATATAGTACGTCATGTATTGGAATATAAAATTCTAAGGGAATTTTTTCAATGTAGTCCTTTTAATTTCATCATCTGATTTCAGAATTTGAGAAGTGTAGAATCAAGTATTTAATTTGAAATAAATATAAAACACATTGTTGAAATTATATTGATTTAAACTTCAAAAAGCCCAATATATAACATGTATTTATAAGAATAAATGAACTAGAACTGAACAATCCAATATAAGAAATAAATTTTTTGGAACAATAAGGACCTTATCACCGCAACAGAATTCGTGTCAATCTGAACCCAGTAGAAACTAACATATATTTGGGTGCATTGAAGAGGGACTCTCAGGATTCAGGCTATGTGCAAGTTTTTAAGACGAACATATCGTCGGCTTAGAGCAGAAACTCATTAACTGAAATTTTGTCTGATACATTAAATTCTTATTTTTATCATGATGAGAAATACATTGTCTCGCACATTGTAATCTGCTTAAAGAATATAAAGCTCTATACATCAAAATTCTCGGAATTTTTATTTTTAACCTAAAAACTATAGCTAGTCTTTAAACAGTAAACGAATTCTTTTGTCACTTAATGAGTTCCTGCTCTAAGCCGACGATATTTCTCAAAGAAGCGGCTTTCTCGAATCTTCTTTAGTCAGTTGCTACTGCATTACGATTTATTTGGATTTGTTGTATTCGAAGTGGATTCATTTTGACAATTACATTTTCATTTTGCATGGAATATTCGACATGGAATGGATCACAGAGGAATATGTACAAAACGAGTAACTCAGTTGAAAAACGTATATGAGCGAGTAACGCAGTAAAATAGCAGGTACAGCTGTATTATACACCTCGTTTGATGGCAACGTTCTTGGCGCGTTTTTCAGTAGTGAGTTATGGCAGGTGAAGGCAACCCGACATTAGTTTAAAAAGTAAAGAGATATTTTAATCGCTATTTTCGAACTATTTCTGCTAATTATTTTTCGATAAAAAACACATTTTTTCAGTTTTGTATTTTTCCCGTTAATTACTTTCCGCTAAAGCTTATTATTTTCCGTTTAAAAAAAAACGATTTTTTCTAAGAATTCTTTCCTTGGCGACATAAAAAGTGCGCCAGAAAAAGTGCCAAAAACCAACAGAGACCAAACGAGGCATATGATGCAGCTGTACCAAATAATTTGAACTACATTTAGCTAATTATTAGAATACTAGGAGCATCTTGCACGTTCACAAATAAAAATATAATTCATAACGTCATTGCTCCGGATTCTGTTGGTGTGTACTAGCCCTAAGGTGACTCGTTAATTTACACACCAAACGTGAGAGATAATTAAAAACGAAATGTTTAAAAAGCGAACATTGATTTCAACATGAATACTAATTTTAATTGACTTTAGCTAAGTTTTTACATCATTTCTTTTGACCTTCAGCAGATCGATTGCCTCGACTTCTCTTTCACTAGCAAAATTAAAAAGACCATTTCCCCGTTATCAAATGCAAATAGTTGGAATTCTTTTCCAACTCAAGCCTGCCCTGAGCTTATTTTCAATAGTATCATCGCAACTCGAGAGAGAGAAAAAAAACGATTACCACTTTCGCTAATGGGGCATAACTATTAACAGCTGTTGGAAGAAACGAAACTTTTGATTGCTTAAAAAACGGTTTCACATTAATAACACAAACCGAAATAAAAACCATGGTGTGTATTGTCTGGGAGTATTGGAAATAACAATCTCGTCGAAAACCCGGGGCACTGAACAAAAGATCCAACAAGGTGTAAAAAAATCCATTTCGCGTGCCCACTGAAATGTAAAAAGAAAGGAAGAGTAAATAAAAAGACCGAACGAGGACCAAAAATATTTACGGATGAAATTTATGAAAGTGAAACTAAGCCTGCGGCTAACACAAAATATTTGAAGCTCTGAAGAAAAACAATACAAGTAAGTGGAATAATCCAATATTGTACCTCTGAAGTTTTGTTTCTTCATAACTAAAAACTGAAGATTTTTTATTAATTTTTTGGCCCGGTGAAAAAAAATCATTT
Source organism: Meta bourneti (assembly GCA_933210815.1). Lineage (NCBI taxonomy): Eukaryota > Metazoa > Arthropoda > Arachnida > Araneae > Tetragnathidae > Meta > Meta bourneti. The sequence goes on along the minus strand of OW119923.1, from coordinate 83,938,002 downwards.
TTTTCTCCGTCTAGATGGATATAACTTTTCCTATTGTGTAAGAGAATATTATAAAATTGATAGTCTTCTTTTTAAAGGTGAGAAGTTGAAAAAAATGTTGATAAAAACGCTTTTCTTCTGTAACTTAATGGTCGGGGACAGAAAAAATATTACAAGCCTCTATGCTTTTCTGATTACAGAAATTTTCATCACCCGGTTCTTTCATAAATAATAATTATGTCCTCATTTTTATCATTCAAAGTACAAATGAGAATTTTTTACATTGGAATCTTTCCGACATTCCGTTCTCATTTTGTTTCTTTTTCAAGGCTGTCAAAAAATATCTTTACCTTTACTTCCACAATTTAAATATCATGAATGCTTCGATGTTTTTAAACCTCTAGCAACGGTCAGCATTTAAGGAAAATCGAAAAAAGTTTCGAAATGTGATGCAAGGAAATCTTAAAAATTCATAAAACCACTTTAGGTACTTCGGAAAATTCCTTACATTTTTCTACAACAGTTTTTTCCTTTCTTTGCATTTACCTGAACTTCATTTCGTAATTTGTCAAAGTAAACACCACTGATAAATTATTAAATGCGTTTTCAGGACAGTTTCAAATAACCAATGATTTATTTGTAATTTACCTGAGTTACTTTGTAATTACTTTCTTCTGCTATTAAAGAAATTAGAATAACTGAGAAAACCAGATTTAAAAGGCTAACTTCAAATTTCCCCACTTCTGTGAAGACTGATTATAATAGCTTTAATCTACACGAAGTATTAAATTATACACTATAATTACTCAATTATATTTTCGGATAATTATGGCGTTTTTAAAAGTACGAGTAGAAATTACCCTATGCTGCTCGGGTTTAATTAGTTTTTCTTGTTCTGCTCCGCCGCTGGGACTTCACGGAACTTTAACATACAGGATGACCCAAAAGTCACTGGACCATTTAAAAATAGAATAACTCTTTTATGTATTAAAAATTCGCATTTATTCTTTTACAAATAATAAATATACTTCTTGAAAAGTATTTTTAATTAGTTTTGTAGATTATGTCCTTCAAATGGCCACCATTTTGTTCTTGACAGTGGCGGGATCTTTCTAAAGAGTGCTCCATCACCTCTCGTAATGTTTCTTGGCCTATTCCTTCAATTTCTTCACGGATATTGGTCTTCAATTGCTGGATGGTCCGAGGTTTGTTACGGTATACTCTTTCTTTTAGATATCCCCACAAGAAAAAGTCTGAAGCCGTAAGGTCAGGTGAGCGTGGAGATCAATTAAATTTAAAGTTTCGCTAAATTATCCGCTGTCCAAAAATTTGCTTTACAAGCTCCATCATCGAACGAGCTGTATAGGAGGTAACCCCATTTTGCTGCCTCATACCTATGGCGTGTTCTCAATTGCAAGACGCACGAAATGACGAATGTAAACTCTTTGGGTTAGCACAATTGACCATTGATTTTGTAGACAAAATTGGATTATTTTTACTCGTTGCTCTGTCGTGAATTTCTCTATAACTGTTTTCCAAGGATTACATATAAACAATCTGAAAACAATTTCAAAAAATTAGTAGGAGAAAAGTTATATTTTAAATGGTCCTGTGACTTCTAGGCCATCTTGTATTACTAAGATAGAAGGGTACAGGCGTTGTGAAGAGTAAAAGGTTAATTTTCATTTATTCATGGAAAAATTATATACACATTACTGAAATCCTCAGTAGCGTTAAGGAAAATCCCTTGTCCAATCATTTATTTTCATTGGAGCTCTAAATAGTGATAATTTAAGCACTGAGTCCAATAACCGTCCATATAAAAGTCATTGATTGAACAATTAAGATCTGTATTGTGAGCAGTCAAAGGTGAATTGATGGCAAGTTTAGGAGAGTAGTACTCGCCTACTTTTGTCTTTGGCAGTTGGATGCTCTGGTATATTTAATCCGACTGCGATATTCCACTGCTGATGCTACTGGGCTTTGGAGGTACTGCCTTTTTCCCGATTCAGATATATGTTCTTAATGAAAATCGCGTACCTGCTCAGAATTAAAATGTTACTTGTCTATATAATATAGTTTTCAATGAAATCAAGTAATTTAATTTGAAACATTGAACAAATGTAAGTTTTAATTATTTTAATCGCTTTGTAAGAGAACCTTATATTAAACTTTTAAAACATGCATTGTAGAATACAACATACGATTAGCTACCACTGTTATTTTAAAAGTTTTGGCGGAACTCTACAAGGGCCGTGGTAGCACATCTGGTAGAGTCGAGGATTAATAACTGGATGGTTGGGTACAGATGCATCCTACGCCGCGCGGTGTGGCAACGACTCTTGGCGCGTTTTTGGCGCACTTTTTATGTCGCCAAGGAAATCTTCCAAAATTGAATACATACTGCATACATATGGATTAAATATATAAATTTTGATAAAGCAACATTTTGATTAGTAAAACACTACAAATCTGGATTAAATATACACAAATATACTAAAAATATTTTTTGACGGAAATCGCATCTTGACTAGTGAAACATTGCAAAACTGGATTAAATATACTAAAAACATTTTTACGGAAATTTGGATTAAATATATAAATCTTGATTAAATATAAAACATTTATGACTAGTAACTAAGACTATGCGAGAGCACGACGCTGGTAAGGTTGCCATAAAAACCAGAGAAAATTTCGAGATAAAGATGGATTATCATCACCCTGCATTAGTCGCTTAAAAGTGCGCCAAAACACGCGCCAAGAGTCGTTGCCACACCGCGCGGCGTAGGATACATCTGTACCGAGGGTTGAGTTTAAAACTGGATCTAACTAAAGACCGTCGTGTATCTAGGGTCTGGTGCACATTAAATCTGTTATGATCTCAAATTTCCTCACCTTGACATGTTGTGGAAGTTTAAAGAGTGGGATGGATTTCAGGTATTCACCTCGTCATCTGATTATTATTCAAAGGTACAAGATGTTGTTCTAGGATCTTTCCCTTCATAATTGATCCCAGACAGTCGCCAATAGATCGTTGTGTTGCTTTACAGCGATGTAAATTCAACTACCTATCTACGGAACTCTAGAACATCATATTTTTTGTACGAGAAATTTGAGCTTCAGTAAATTAGCGAGAAAGACGTACTTAGTTTGGATAGTTGAAAATTTCCTTTAAAGTCGGGAGGCAATCTGTGAGTTTTGGTTATTGTCACACGTAATTTATTAATTTTTTTTCAATCTACTAGAAACTTCTAGGCGTAGCTAAAACATCATCTAAACTACATTATTTGCATGTGCCTCAGGAACTAAAAACTTGCAACGAACTTTCCAATCTCAACTAACAATCTACCCAGCCAGAAAAAACAAGAGCATAGACATTTCCTTGTCATTAAGTTTCCAAATTCATCGCGATAGGATAAGTGCCTATCTCCGTTACATCTAGTACAAGAAATGCGTGATCTTCCTTTCATTTTGTACGAGAAATGTATGAGCTTCCGCAACTAAGCGAGAGAGACATTTACCCAGTTTGGATAGAAGAAAATTGCCTTAAAAGCCGAGAGGCAATCTGTGATTTTTGTCAGCGATAGCGAAAGTACTAGTTTTTATCTATTTCCCAGAACGACGTATAATTTAGTTAAGGTACAGCAAAAGGAAAGGCAGATCATTTATCTTTAGCCGTATTATCTGATTCTTTGAGATTCTCTTGTCACTTTAAACCTCTTATTTGGGTCTTAGACTAATCGGTTTGAAATTCAAGGCTCCGTAAAGGAAACTAAGACGTCGGATGGGAGCAATTTAAAAGAATCCAACTCCCAATAGCAGTTTGCTTTCGGAAACAATTTTTGGAAAATTGTGAGATAACCTAGAATGGCAGATAAGAACTTGAGTGTTAAATGGTTTTCTGAAAAAAGTTGTTCGGCTTATCCGATCTCTGTGGTTTTTATTTATTCAAGTGTTGTTTCTTTGGAGATAACAACTGTCGATATTTCGGATTCTTCCGCTAAACATACTATTTTTTCATCAGATTATCGCTTTTTTGGGAAAGACATTCCGAAAAGAAAATGCTCTTCATAAATCATACTGTTAGGATAAGACGAAACAGTTGACAAAGTTTTCCGTGTGATTGCATATTAGAAGAAACTTTTATAGAATAAAGGAGTTTCTTTGGATAGAGTACTCAACTAAAGTCTTATTAAAAGTCAGCTTTAAGAAGAATTAGTTAAATTAATTACAATTAGTTACCCATTTCTTAATCAAAATGGCGAGGTTATGATGAATTTACGATGTAATAAATTCATTTAAATTAATTTATTCACAAGAACCTAATGGATTATATCCGAATAAACATATTCGGTGTCTTCCAAACCAGGAGTCAACAAACTACGACCTGTGAGTTAGATCCGATCCTTAGAATATGTATAGGTTTTCCGACCCCTAGAAAATATTTGGAAAATTCCAAATTATAAAAACATATGAAAATTTAAAGTGTTAATCATAAGTGTTAATCAAAAGACTTTCAGGGAGGTAGGGGATACGAAATTTAACCACATTCACATTAGGATGCCTGTCTCCAAGCGCCTCGTTGTATTTGTGCTAAGCTGCAAAAATAAAAGACAATAACATACTTGCCAACATTTCCATTCAAGAAACTACTATTTTTACCTAATCACGATATGTATGGACTCGGAAATGTATAACATACAATTTAAAGTACCCATGTGAACAAAGTACCCAAAAATACTGGAACCGCGGTTGCTTTGTTGGAAGAGTAGCAGATTAGAAACCGGAGGGTTGCGAGTTCGAAACTCTATCCAATGTCATTCCAGACCATAATGTACTTGGGGCTGGTTCACGCTAAATCTGTCATTGCCCCAAATCTCCTCACATTGGTGTGGTGTGGAAGTTTAGAGAGTGGAGTGCCAGTTCATCTGACCGGTGTTCAAAATTACGAGGTGTTGTCCTCGGCTCTTTCTGGTCCCAGAACGTCGGCAATGTCCCGTTGTGTTGCTCCAATGGGACCTCAATTAAATGCTTACCTACCCAAAAATACTGATTATTTTAGATTTTACTTACTATATTTTATTTGTTTATAATGGTTGCTAATGTTTCTGAAGCGATAAGCATTTGGTGATTCAAATAAACATGATAGGAAATCTTGATTTGAAAATTTAAGAAAGGAAGAAGGGGTGTAGATGTATTGATTCGAATAATTCAATGCCTGCATTATAGTGTTTTGTCTAGCAGGTTCATTTCTTTTATTTGCTGCTCTTGATTCTTTGCTATCTAAAGTGTATTACTTTGTTTTGAATTAAGAGCGTCATTTACCGAACACAACCCTGCGGAAATGCTTTCCAATGACGCTTCTTGTGGCACATAGTTTGAAAACACGACACACGCTTCGTGGTAGGCGATCCTGTAATTACGCAAAACAGCTGGAAGGAAATGAGTTTTGAAGGGGAAAATTTATTTTCCGTGGTACGCATTGCTTATTACCAGAAGCCGTAGTTGTTGGCATTTATATAATCAAGCGTCGGGTCTGTTTTCGAAACAAAATTTGAGATTTACTTGTAAGTGTCGCAAAAAACCGTACAATCGTATCATACCCGTACAACCGTACCATAAGCCGAAATCCGTACATTGTATGGCTAAACCGTGCAAGTTGGCAAGTATGCGATAAGTATGTGAACACTATTTTTAGCAGCCCTAATTTTAACCTTTGACAGTAGTTGTATGCTAACAGATCTAAATGAGTTTAAGCACTCATTGGAAATCTGTAAGCATACAACTACTTACGACTACTAAGTTACGACCACTAACAGTAATGCATGCCTTCCAACAGCGATGGATGGATTGTCGACAAGTACAAAAATATATTTTTTTAAAGTTTAATTATTAATTGAAATTTTTCATTGGGCTTCAACTATGAACGTATCAAGTCGAATGCTTTTCAATTACTATTATACTTTTAGCTATCATACTTTAGTTACTTTTATACTTTTAGCTATCATACTCTTTAGTTACTATTATTCTTTCCATTGTAAAATGTTTAGTTGAAATATAAAACTCTCCAAAGAACATGCTTTCTCAGCATGAAAATTATTCCCGTGTGTGACACTTTTTTTTAATAAATATATATAATTTTTTTAAAGTCTGGTGTTCGTCCTGCTTGAATGTTGGAATTCAATATTTTCACTTATTGGAATTCAAGTATTTTAAAATCTTACTTTGAAACTATAAAAAACATATATAAAATGATTTTAAAATTATTTAAAAGATCTCAAATTGTTACATTTTCTTTTTCGGTAAAGAATAAGCAAAATTCTGACTTGTTAAATTTTGAAAAAAACGTTATTTCTATCTACATGGACTTAAAAATGGATACTAACTTAAGATGACACAACTTTAGAATTAAATTAAATTCTCAAACTAAGGTATCAAATTAATTATGAAGCCTTCATTATAAATGAAGATTACCCTAATGGAATTCAAGTCTACTAATAGATTTTGTTCCGAACTTTTTTAAAATAAAGATCATTATAAAATATTTCTTACGTATATTTTTAAATTGTTTAGATTGCAAATAAATCAAGGAAATATCACATTTATTTTTCAACTATCCAATTTATCTCATCTCATTTCTTTCCTGTGAGATAAAAAAAGCAATTAAATTCGTCATAAGATCTATCAAAATTGGAATTCCTTCTTGATCTTCAATTTGTAAATTATAAAAATATCTTGGATAAAGTATTGAACGTGTAAACAGTGTTCTAATTTTCCCCTACGTTACTGAACGAAGGCTAATCTCACATCGGGTGAGTGTAATAATTGAAATTAAAATTCCACTGAAAGGATACGGAGATTTGCAATTTAAGTATCGGTTGGAATGAGAGACATCTTTAACTGAAATACAAAACTGAAACATTTTTACTGTATACTTTAATAAAACCATTTCAAGGAAATTTAAATTTACATACAATTAATTTTCTTTAAGGTATGTAATTGGTATGAAAATAGTTTTGTTTTAATTTCTGCATAACAATATATCTATTGTATTGATTTTTAAATCTCAGTCCGTTTACCCTTAACTATTTCATTTCTTTTAAGTATTCGGACACAATTATTTCGTTACTCTACTTCTTTATGATGTATTTTAAAAAGATAGATGTGTTTCAATTTCAGTTTCATTAATTTTATGTATTAATAACAATATGATTAATATTGTATAACATAATGTAATGTATTAATTTTTAAAACTAGGTATGTTCCTCCTTAACTGATTTAAATAATTCAGACATAAATACTTTGTTGCGTTATTTTTTTATGTATTTAAATAGATAGGCAATGATTATTAACCGGCTTACCAGGTAATTGTTTTTTAAAAATCATAAAATTTATAACCATAAATTGATAAAATAAAACAACTATGGCCTTTTAATGATACTATGTACTCATTCACCGTTTGATCTAAAGAACAGGACCAACTGGGGATGCTGAGATTGGATCAAAAGTAAAAAATCTAATGATTAACTTTAGAAATCTTATAAGTCAACTAGGTCGCAGAAGGAAAACAAAAGTAGAGTTACCAAAGGTAGCCTTTTTATGGTCCCAGGATCATGTGACCGAAACTAGTAGTAACGTGACCCTTACACTACTTTCGTCTGCCGAGTGGAAAAGACAATTCATCATATGATTGGTCCATGGAACGAGAGAAGAAGCCCATCCATTGATTCATCATTGATTGGTCCATTGATTGATCATCTGATAGTAGTAGACTGGCGATTTCACCACTTTTGTCGTCACTATAGAATGTGAAACCATGAGCAAGGACCGGCTGTGCATATTATCTGGACTCGATAATAGCATCAATTGGAAGCATGGGGGTAGGGAATATGAGTCTGTCTTGAAGGCATCCATTGAGCATGACAAACGCTTTTAACCATAGTAAAAACCATTTAATACTGAAAGGATGGGGATCAACAGACTATGGTTCGCTTTTTGCGGTGAAAATCAAGGACGTTAAAATAGAAATATCTCACTGAGATATAAGTTAGAAAATCGTCGTTTTAGTTCCAGGTTGTATCAATTTTTTCCACTGAATTTTAATATTTTATTTAAAGGTTACCGGGGTTTCTGGATTTTTCTGGACGCCACACTACAGCTAAGAAGCATTAACCCTCCTGGTAGTTTCCTCAGCGAGATATCTCGTCATCATCAAATAATCAGCAATATCTTGATGATGAGATATTTCGTCATTAGCAAAATTGGTCAGATCTAGATGAACGAGATATCTCGTCGAAACCCCTTGGGTTAAATATTACAATACATAAATATGAGTGTAGTTCAATTTATGCAAGAAATTCCGTTGTTTTTGTTTTATCTGTCCAAAACATCGCGCCCTTTAGTGTGAGTTTTACAATCGTGATTAAAATTTTAGTGGATAAATAATGATTAAGTTATTAAATTATATGAAACGGGATAAAAAGTAGGGATTGAAGTCAGAATGGATTGAAAAGTGCGTGCGAAAAGGCAAGCCGTGTAAAAGAAGTGCTGTCATCCAAATTTAGAGGTTAGTTCACAGTTTCTGAGAGGAATGCAATAGCAATGAATAATGGACATGTGCCTGGATCTCTATTATGGAGTGAAAAGCGAATGTAAAAGGAGTGTGTAAAAGAAACGTGTTTCGGGATTGCACCATATATGTACGAATAGGATATTTAGGTTTTAGCAACGCGTGAAGTTTCTTGTATTGTGTTAATTATTGTAGTAGTGGCTAAAATCATCACAATACTCCCTCTCCGGAATTTTGCAGTGACTGAATTAGATAGATGCTAACATTAGTTGACAGATTTCCAGTTGTATAAAACCGTATTAACCATCCTGGTGTTCCAAAATGGCCTCTAGTGTCCAGACTCTGCTACAAAAACCTGTTTGAAATAGTCATCAGTTATGGGCAAGGGACAATTTTTTTCTTACTTGGATCTTCCTTCCCTTTGAAACAATTGGGTAGTTTTGTCTTCACAAGGTATTCAGTCAATAGTAAAATTGATCAGATCTTGATGGACGAGATACCTCATCGAAAGCACTTGGAGGGTTAAGATAACACGTGTACTTCCGTGTGTGTGGCCATTCAATGGAAGATTGCGACAGCTTGATTGTCCTGTGTTGTGGAGTTTGAGTCGCTGAAGAAAAGTCTGAGTGGCCACGAAGAGTGAAGCCTTAATAGAAATAGAAGCTGTGTTTGTTATCACAGGTTTTTCAGACTTTTGTTGGAAGTGGCAATTCAAATGTTCACCGAGGACCATCCATTGGAGGTTCATGCCAATTGTTGCGAGCGTCCTCTAGCATTCGTCAAAAGCGCCATTAAGCTTGATTTTAAACCTCTTGGTGGTTGCCTCGACGAGGTATTTCGTCATCAGAAAAACTGACCAGATCTTGATGGAGAAAAGATATCTCATCATTAGATAAAAACTGACCAGATTTTGATCTCGTCGTCGTGAAAAAATTGGCAATTTTGCTGATGACGAGAGATCTCGTCATCAGCAAAATTAGTCAGATCTTGATGACAAGATATCTCGTCGAAACCACTAGGTGGGTTAAAGGTGCGTGTGTTCATAATCACGTTAACCAGTCGCCATTTTAGCGACTTGTAAAAGACAGTGCAACCTTCTCAATCAATTTGAAGTATTTTATGGTGGAGATAGGTTATACTACTATGGATATTATTGTATTATGAGTTAATTTTGTGGTGGAGGCTAAGTTTAAGTTTCCGAGGCACATGAGTACAACTAAAAGCTTTAAGTGAGCGTGGGGAGAAAACTTATAGTTTCACGGTGCTTCATCACGAAAAAGATAATCGTTCCTAGCACATAAGAAATGTCTCTTCTAGATTAAACCTCAAATATTTCTCCTGACTGACAGTAATTGATATTGTTTGCAACGGGTGTGGCAAGCGTTGATGCTGCAGACATCTCTGACGACTATAGATCACAACAAAACAATTTCATTCATCAAGCGCCAAAGGGAATACAAAATTACTTAGTATTTCTTTCCAGTCACGAGACCTAAGGTTTAACGTGCCGAGAAACATTAATCTTATTTCTCTGAGAAGATTATTATCTTAATGAATTGGCTTTGCCGACTCTTTTGTATTCCTTTAGTAACTTCTACAGAATATCAAAAGGTATTTATACTTTTACGTCTATTCCAGCATTTTTCTGTTATATTTAATGTTGAGGTTCTATTTTTTCATGCTTTGGGGTCAATTTCAATTTATATTATCTAGTTATTGCCCATTTTACCAGTAAATTCAATAGAAGAAATGTGGTGGAAGAAACCTTCCACAGTGGTTTCAACGAGAAATCACGTCTATCAAGATCTGACCAATTTTGCTAATGACGAGATACATCGTCATTAGCAAAATTGGTCGGCAAAATCCCCTAAAAATTGGTCGGCAATACATTGATGACGAGATATCTCGTCGTCAATTTAATGCCGACATTTTTACGATGACGAGATCAAGATCTGTTTAGTTTTCTTCTAATCACTAGATATATCGTCCATCAAGTTCTGGTCAGTTTTGCTAATGATGAGATACCTCGTCGAGATAACCACCAGTAGGGTTATATCTGCACCTTGGTAGGAAAAGGGACAATGTCCATTTCTAAATGTTTTGGTAACAGTTTATTTAACAATTTTTACTACTTTATTTTTAATATAGGGTACAAAGAGATTCTTTCCAGTGTTTTGATACTTTCATAATAAATCGACAGAAGAACATTGTCACTTTTTTGTATTGTAACTTTTATTACCTCGAAATGATTTGTGGATATCACTCAAAATCAGAAAATTTGGACATAATCCCCTTTTCTACCGAGGCACAGAAATATCTGAATAAAAAGAAAAACAGGGCTCATAACTAAACTTCCTAGTTTTAAAATTGCCATCAAATCAGCTTCAAACATATCAGCAAACACATATCTATTGTGGAAACAAAGGTGAAGCAGAAGCAACGGAAAAATCATGACCATTACTGCCCCATTATGTTGAAGTTAATTATTTTTGCAAATGCATTCGAAGTATAACTGCACATTGACTTAATATCGGCCATTTTATTTTTGTTATGTGTTTTTGTCTCTCCCTCGTATATATATATAATTGCAGATTCATTACTACCCCTACATACTCTCATGTTAGAAAACGGATGAAAATGGTTTTTGGTTATCATCCTTTCTAATTCCATGAATAAATAATTTTCAAAAATTTTCTTAGTTATTTTTTTAAATATTTGTAAGAGAAGAATCTGTCGAGATTGTCAATTAAATAGCATTTTGAATTAAAAGCATGAACATATATTATCCTTCATTCAATAAGGAGATGAATCTGTCGAGATAGTCCATTAAATAGTATTTTGAATTAATAGTATGAACAGATATTATCCTTCATTGATTAAAGACGAAAGTGCTGTTGAAGATAACTCTTGGAATCAATTACACCTGTGTAAACGAAACCTTTTTGTTCACAAAATATTGTTGTGATAGTTATGTCATTTATGCCTTATGCTCTTCATTACTTTATGGGAAATCTACCCTGAAATTAAATTATCCCAATTTAAACAGCTGAAAGTGATACATTCCACCATTTTTAAAACCTAATTTTGAGTGATATCAAAATAACTGATGAAATTACCATAGTCCTCAAAATAACGCCGGATCATAGGAAGTTAGTCCCCGTACCACAGTTATTAATTAATGTGTCCAACTAATCGATACCTAATCATAGAGTTGCCCTTTTTTATCTGTCAACATATTAAACATATTCACTAATTAAAACTCTACTTTCAAAGTTAGCTTATAGCCGATATTTCAAAATAGAGTTACGACACTTAGACCATTTTTGAAAGTTTATAACCATGCTGGATTGTTTTTTAAGTTTGGATTTAAAATTATAAAATATAATATTTTTAACATAGACAAACAATTTCTTTTTCTTTATTCTATTGTACTATCTTGTCTTCGAAGCCTAGCTAATTTAATTATCCGTCTCAACATATTAAGCAAGCTAATCGGCTTAAAGCATGATGAATTTTATTTTAAGTCTGATTTTTTAAACAAATTATAATTGCAATTCATTTTTTATAAAACGGTGAAGTGTAAAAAGAAAAATTAAGTTTTTCTATTCAAGTAAATATGTGCACTTGATTTTGCGTTACAAAATGTATCCGATCACCCACGGTCTGAATCTTATAAAAACTAGGCTTAAATCAACCAGAAGCTGTTAAGCATAAATAGTTAATTAAGCTACTTTTAGCCACAATCTAGGCTAGAGACGACACCTATTTAGATTAATTACTTCACAGTTAATCTAGCAAATTAATAAATATTCTAAATAAAAAAGAATACATAAGGATCGTTAGATAACTCCGGATTAAAAATAAATATAGTAGAAAAACAATTTTTACCACAAAAAAATACAGTTCAGCAACCTACTAAATAAAATGAAACATCGACTATTACAACTACCAAATTGCTATTATATTTATTTATTATTACATTTATTTATTTTACAATTATATGTCATACAATTTCTGGAAATATAAAAAGCACCATTCAAATATACGGGGTGTTTCGAAAATATCTGGCCAACTTGTAAAGGGACAAACATATTCGCATTTATTATATTTTCGCCATGTCGCAATTAGGGGGTAGAGTGTGCTGTTAAATTCAGTCGATAACATCATTTCTGTGGAGTAAGACGTCATTCCCCGCTTCGATTTTCAACGGCATGCGTCGCTACCCGAATTCGGAGCTTGCTTTTGCACATCCATTGACAAAAATGTTTTATTGGGGCCTCTTTACAATTTGGCTATGTATTTTTGAAATACCCCGTATTTTAATAAAATCAATGATAAAAATTATGTAGTACATTATTACGAATAAAAACACAAAATTGAATATGGAAACTGCATCAAAAAGCTTTTGATGCAGTTTCCATGTAGTTACATGATATACATTACAGATGGTCAACAGAAAAAACCCTCCAAGTGGCTTCAATAAGATATCTCGTCCATCCAGATCTGACCAATTTTGCTAATGATGAGATGTCCCATCATCAAAATCTTGACAATTTTTTTTGTGATGACGAGATCAAGATCTAGTCAACCTTTTCTAATGACGAGATATCTCGTCCATCAAAATCTGGTCAGTTTTACGAATGATGAGATACCACGTCGAGATAACCACAAGGAGGGTTAATGTTAACCATCGATAATGCATTTCGTGTTAAAAAGAATTATCTAATCCCGGTTCGTAAGCATATGGGTGTTGGTGGTTGTCATTACGAGTAGCGGCGGCTTGCCCAATGCTTGCTCCTTCACAAATGGCTTAGTTCGCCCCTTGTAGTGCCGATAGCCGAAAAATCTGTGGTCGTGCATTATCAATAAAAAATAAGAATAATAAGAGTTACGCAAAAATTCAGAGAATCTAGAAGCGATATCTAATAGATCGCAATTAATTGTAAAAGAAAAGAAACATTTTTAATGCAATTCTTATGTAATGAATATTTTATAAATATAAAACATAAAACAAATGTCTTCGTTCACATAATCTATTAAAAATATAAAAATAACAAAAGTCGCTTATTATTACATAAAACTTCAAATACTATTATTCATACATAAGCACATTAAACAGAGTATCATAACTAAACAGAAAGAAAATTACCAAATATGTTGACTACTTTTAAGTAACGCTATTTGTGGTAAGATATCAATGCAATAATTATGAATACTTATAAACATAAATACAAAGTTAAAGTATGTGCATGAAATATATATATAACAATCATTCAAATGCAGAACCGAAGAAAGCGTATATCAAAAATGCATATTTCTACAAAAGCGATTCTAAGGTTCGCTCTCTAAGGATTCGTAAAACTATCTCAAATGCATGACGTGAATAATTCTGCTAAAGTATTTTATCTCCCTACGTTTCCGAATGCAAATATGCCTAATATATTCATAAACTCAGCACCGAAATAACAGTAAAATCATGTACTCAAAGCTACTTAAGGCAAAATGTGTTCATTTCTGCTTAGAAGTTGTCACAAACGAGACAGGGAAAGAATTTTATCTAATGGGACCAACCATACCGAAAGTCTTGAAGCTCGTAGAATATGGAGCCGTCGGTGTGTAGTTAGCTAGCGTTTGAAATGGTAAATTCAAATTTGTATTTCGAAAACAAAGATAGGTTCGGTAAACTCTCAAGAGTATCAGATACAAACGAGACTTAACTGAGATCCAACCTCTCACCGAAAGAAATAGAAAGTAATGTCCCTCTAGACAAAACCAGAAAAGGTGGTTTCCATTTAGTTAACTTCAACCGGTGTGTGTAAGTAAATGGCACTACCACAGGTTCTTAGAAACACATTTAAACCGGTAAAAACCAGGTTTTTTCTTTTGAAAAACTTAGCCTCTTACTTTATCACAAAGTTTTCTTCTGTTAACCCTTTTGGTGGTTGTCAGCAAGAGATATCTCGTCATCAGAAGAAAACTGCCCAGATCTTGATGGACGACATATCTCGTCATTGGAAGAAAACTGACTAGCTGTCGATCTGGTCATTATCAAACAATGGCGATATCGTGATGACGAGATATATCGTAGAAAGCACTTGGAGGGTTGAGAACAACGCCTCTATCGATTTGACCACTGGTGAGCCATTACTGAAATATTAGCTTGATATTTATTTTCTTATTTACTTGAAAACAAAATAGTGTATTGAAGGTTTCAAAAATGTGTATTGCAAATCGAGTTTACGTTTACAATTATATCTGCTTATATGTGATTTATATCTGCTGCTTATATAGCTGGATATTTATTGTCATGTTAAAAAAATTAACAATATATTAAGTACTTTAACATTTTCAGAAAAGTGCATTTCTACATTTATTTTGATTTTCGTCTGGCTATAAAATGTCTCCAAAGTTATTTAACTTCTGTATATTTTCTGTTCGCTGAAAAACTTCAACACTCATCGTTTGTAAAATGATCATTTAACGATCATTAAATCTCCATTTTTCAGTCCAGGAAACAACAGTAGGATCTAAAGTAATTACAGTAAAATGCTCCAAACATTCTGCGATGGCATTTGATTTAAAGCACTTTCGAACGATGACTAATCAAACGGAAAGAAAAGTTTAAGAAAAAGTTGGAAAAGACTTAGTCCGCTTATGGGGTAAAAAATTCTGTCTACCTCAGCAAAGTTCACCAGCTCTTTTCAATTTGGAGATAGAAAGCGAGAAAAAGTAAAAAAAAACAGTGATGCAAGATTTATCGTAAGTTTTTGCGTTTGGTTCTGTTTTAGGAAGAGAAATGGTGCACAACAAACCATTAAGAGAATGTAATGCTACCACATGTTTCTCATTAAAAATACATTTTCTTAGTTGAGTTCAGCCTGATGCATGCCAATCCTAAAATTTTCTGCTGTTTGGAGCTATCAACTAAGCAGTTACGATCATAACTATAATAAAAGAAATGTGAAAGAAGGGAATTTGTGATAGAGAATTCGGTAAAGCCAGAATGCGTGACTGATCATACATTTTTCGGTTTCGAAGCCAAATAAATGTTGACGATGCTATTTTTCAGATGGATAACGTTTTTCACAGTTCGAATTTTGCCAACTATTGTTTAATGGTTCTTTTTGATTTAAGAGACAAATTTAAGGTACCCAAATATCCTAATAGTAGAAGTCATTAGATTGAATTAAATTGCCCATTTGGAAGAGTAACGCTTTAGCTACCAGAGGGTTACGAGTTCGAAACTCGGTCCAGCCAAACCCATCGTGTACTGGGGGCTGGTACTCGTTAAATCTGTCGTGGCCTCAAATATCCTCACGTTGGCTTAGTGTGGAAGTTTGGAGAGTAGGGTGCCAGCTCAGGTGTTGTTTTCGTCATCTGACCATGGTTTAAAATTACAAGGCGTTGCCCTTGGATCTTTCCCTTTGGGATGAACCCGGACCGTAGCTAATAGCCCGTTGCTCCAGTACGACGTTAATTAACTACCTACCCGTCATTGAATTATCTACTAAGTATACTCATATATCTTCCGTGTCAGAGCAAAAAGGTTGTCTCACTTTTGATGGGTCCAGAGGAGTCAAGTAAATCATTAATTTAGAAAATAAATTAATACATAAAATCTATTGCTCCAGTATGACATTAATTAACTACCTACCCGTCATTGAATTATCTACTAAGTATACTCATACATCTTCCGTGTCAGAGCAAAAAGGTTGTCTCACTTTTGATGGGTCCAGAGGAGTCAAGTAAATCATTAATTTAAAAAATAAATTAATACATAAAATCTATTGCTCCAGTACGACGTTAATTAACTACATACCCGTCATTGAATTATCTACTAAGTATACTCATACATCTTCCGTGTCAGAGCAAAAAGGTTGTCTCACTTTTGATGGGTCCAGAGGAGTCAAGTTTCTCATTAATTTAGAAGATAAATTAATACATAAAATCTATTGCTCCAGTATGACGTTAATTAACTACCTACCCGTCATTGAATTATCTACTAAGTATACTCATACATCTTCCGTGTCAGAGCAAAAAGGTTGTCTCACTTTTGATGGGTCCAGAGGAGTCAAGTAAATCATTAATTTAAAAAATAAATTAATACATAAAATCTAATGAATTTGCGAATCTAAATTCTATTATTTGCATCTTGGCATACTTCATTGTCTTCCTGAATATTTGTGAGAAAATGAAATATTCAACATAAAATTCTGAAAAGTAGCCATTTGACTGTAACCCTGTTTGCTCTGACGCGGAAGATATATGCAGCGTATTTTCACATTATTGTTTAATGGTTCTATATGATTCAGGAGAGAATTTTAAGGCACATAAATATCTTAATGGGGATGAGCTCCATAGTTTGATTTTAAATGTTTATTTATCCTATGTTGTTGTAATGTAAATGTTGAATTATCCACTGAGAAGATATCTATCGATACAATGTATTTTCATATTAATGGGTCCTTAACTCACGTGACCTAATTTAGAACAGGACGAATCGAAACTCGTATAATTCACCCATTTAGCCTGCTTATCAGAATTAAATATTAATTTAGTCAATGAGGTTCTATATATTTACGGGGAAAGTAAAGTGATCAATCAATAAGTTATGTGAATCTAAATAAAAAGACACGTCTTTTCTTTTCTTATAGCTTTATCCAAAAAATATTTAAAAATTCTATGCACAATGAACATGGTGTTATACTTATGAGAGTAGAACTTTTAGTTTCTTAGTTAAGCCTAAAATAGTTTAAATAAAGATGCCTTTCGTGGCCTAAGAACACTCTCCAATCACCAATCAGTTCTGTAAAATATTATTTTTAGGCAAAAGTCAACTCTAGGAAGCGTTTTGTAGACTGGCAAAGAAACGCACTGAACTTATATCAAGAGAAAAATTAACAAGCAGACTGATGATTCTATCAAGTTCACAAGTGAAAGTCTATCGTTTGATGTAAAATAATCTGAATATGCGATATCACCTCCCTAAAATCTATTTACGTGCTCTTATTTTAATTACTCTCAAAATTGTCTATAAAAATACCAGAAATACATTGAAAGTATCCTATGAAATAAGTATCCTATGACTGCATAAAAATTTATTACTATTAATCTACCTAAAAATTGGATCAACAAGTTTAAGTTGCATTAAAAAAATTCGTAACCTGAAAAGAAATTTTTTTTTAGTTCCTATGAATCAAAAGAAAGACAACTTTCTGACAACTATGTATTTTAATGACAACAATATTGCTGTTACTTATCTCACTCGGCATAAATAAATTACACCAAGTTTATTCCTTGAGATTTGGTGACCTCAAGAACCAACTGAGGATAGTTAATAAGCTGGTATGAGGGCCTACCGAGAAGCCTGAGCATTTAAAAGGAGGAAAGTTCTTGCAACCCAATTCTGCATATTTAATGACAACAATATTGTTGTTACTTATCTCATTCGGCACAAATAAATTACACCAAGTCTATAAGCCCCCTTTGTGACCTTAAGAATCAGCTCGGGTTGGTGAATAAGCTAGTTTGAGGAATTACCAAGACAGAAGATTGTATGCTCGGGCGAAGCCTGAGCTGCAGCATTTCTAGCAGAGGAAAGTTATTGCAACCCAATCCTGAATTCAATGACAACAATGTTGCTGTTACTTATCTCACTTTGCACAAATAAATTACACCAAGTCTATAAGCCCCATTGGTGACCTCAAGAACCAGCTCTGATTGGTGAATAAGCTGGTTTGAGGGACTACCAAGATGATGTGCTCGGGTGAAGCCTGAGCTGCAACATTTAGAGCAGAGGAAAGTTCTTACAACCCGATTCGATTTCCATAGGCTTTGATGTCCACTGTGAAGCCTAGAAAGAGCAGTCTGGTCTTTTCTGCTGCCCATTTTGCTCAGGGAGGCATCTGGCTGACTGTAGACGTACCAGTCATGAGTCGGAGTTCCCCAAATTTTAATCCTATCAGTTCAACTTTAGAATAAACACTTATTAACATTCTTGCTGCTCATACGTAGAAAACACCACTTTATGTTGTCTGGGTCAGACTCCTCCCTGATTACGCCCTGACTCACCAATACCATTCGCTTCACCATCAAAATTCCTTCCAATTTCTTTTACTTGAGTGAATTATTATTATCTTATTCATCATGTTATGTCTAGCGGCTTTAGAGTACATACATGGATCGTTCTCTTCGTTTAATAGTGTCTCCCAGTTTTACGGATTCTTTAATAAGAGTTTTTATATCCTTTCGTATCTTTGGATTCAATATATATGTATTCACTATTCGCTTCACTATACTTAGTATATGTTTATGCATCACCTTCATAACAGTAGCTATCTGCGTTCAACGGTTACATGAGTGTACATGGACTTTACTATGCACCCCTGTGTATATATGTGTCACAAACACGAATATCAACTTTCTTTCAGTGATATATTTTCCCCCTAAATGTCTAAACATGGTAAAAGACTGTATGTAAAAAATATTCTTAGTCATAAAAAGTTTGTCAACAGGTCTTGAAAAGCTCTTTAAGACCTGTCCCAAAGACACCGACATTAATATGCTACTCACTTTTAACAGCCAGTATAAAGATTTTATGAAGCGTAACTTTGAAGAGATACACCACATACCATTATATACCCCGCTAGGTATAATATACTGACAAAATTCCACCAGATTTCTTTTGGTGAAGGATAAACTAAAAATGCATATTTTCGGTATAACGCTTCGCTGAAGTTCCGAAACATCATTACTTAAAGGCACGTGATTTATCTAATGATGTGCTTTTCCTGAGTGTTAATATTCGAGTTTCATTCTTTTCGTAAAATATATTTCCCGTGAGTTTTATTGAGAGAGCTATTTATGATACCTTATAGAATTTAATCTTCATCGACATAATTACATGCTTTTTTAGCCAATCTTGGGAACTTGATATGATTCTCCGGGCGCCATTAAAATGGGCATATATTAAAGATCCTCTTAATACCAGGGATCAGCGGAAAAGAAGTATCTTGGAATATTTTAGAGAGCCTTTAACATATACACCAAGGAAGGGTCTCTGATTTTTAAGTAGCTAATCCTCTACAAGTATAATTATGTCTCGAAGTAGTTCGAACTTTGTATCAAAATGTAAGGACTTGAGTTATTGGGTAAAGTTAAGTACGTCAAGCTGAAATGAGCAGTGACATTCTTCGACAGTTTTCCATCACCGCTATCGCTTTGCATTGTTTAAATGTAGTTGACGTTTTTTGGTAAATTAGGAAGACTAAATTATTTATAAATGCTTAGGGATCGAATGCTTGGTTCACTTCTTTTTCTAAGACTGATAAAGTTGTCAGTGATTTCTCTCAAATACAAAGGGGCTGCTGTGGCTCAAAGGGTTTAACCCCTGCTCTAGCAACCTGCGAGTTATAGGCGGCGTAGGTTCGGTTCCCTTAACTTGCGTTGAGTGCATTTCTCGGTTCTGAGTCAGTAAAACTTCCCTTCAATGTGTATATCCATTTATCCGTTTTACGGAAAAAGCATTGCTTCACACAGCTTGGCAAGGTCAGACCCTTGTGTCCTAAAAACAAACCAAGTACAAAGATAGGAAGGTATTTTCATTAACGTCGCACTGGAGCGACACAACGGGCTATTGGCGACGATCAGGGATCAAACCCGACGGGAAAGATCCGAGGACAACACCACTTGATTTTGAACCACGGTCAGATGACGAGGTCACACCTGATCCGGCACCCCACTCTCCAAACTTCCACACCACGCCAACGTGAGGACATTTGAGGCCATGGCAGATTTAACGTGCCCCAGCCTCCATTGTACACGACGGTCTGGTTGGATTCTAACTCGCAACCCTCTGGTTGCTAATCCGTTACTATTCCAACCGGGCTACCACGGCCTCCAAGCAATAATACCATTGTATCAAGTACATTGTTGCCTTTGAGTTCTATATAACTAGTGGTTAAGAAATATATAGCTTAACACACATACGGAAAGAAATTAAAATTATAGAAATACTTTCAAATATATGAAAACCAAGCGCTATTTGTTTATTTTTACTTTACAATCAAGAGTATTTTCCATTATATTCCTAGCACAATTATTTTAAAGCTCGATTAGAGGTATTTTCTGTCAAGCTGAATGTAGGTGGCGCTAGTGTTTCTGCGGCGATACATGTTTCCTGTTCGGATTCTGAACGTGACGTCAGCAAGCTTGTGTTTCGAATACGATTTCAGCACTTCGATAAAAATTCCAAAGAATAAATTCCGAATTGATATATGATAGTTATCCAGTGTGATCAAAAACACTGGTCTGCGCTTTGATAACCAACTCAAGTCGATTCCCACTTGACTTACCCTTATGAGATCTCACGGCATCGACTTCGCCCACATACTTTGTCTATTTCATTAGAAGGTCGATGGCATTCTGAGCGTGACGCCAATAGGTTTTGTTAATGTCGTTGATAAAAAATTCAATAAATAAATTCCGAACTGATATAAAAGAGTTGATTGGTCAATGCCAATAAGGTCAAACTCCAAACATCACCAGAACAGCGATAAACAGCATTTTAAGGCAATCCCGATTTGCATCGTTTTCGAGCATTTGGGTAGCGGCAGTAAAATCTTCAACTTCAGTCTGGTTTGTCTGTTTACACTGAAAATCTCTCAAAATTACGGCACAGATTAGTAGTAACCGGTTTACTATACCTCTTCATAGTCATACCAATCATGTCTGCACGTACGTGCCTCGTGTTTACGCTGCAAATCTGACGTTTAGAATCTTCTTAATAATCTGTTATAAGTTTCGAAGATAATTTTGGAGCTTGCCATTGGAAATCAGAGAGGGGAATGACGCCTTCGCCACAGAAACTATGTTATCGACTGACCTAAACAGCGGCCTTCTACCACCTAAACGCAGCACTTCCGGACACGCATTCTCTGACAAGAATGTTTATTCTGGGTCCTATACCACCCTTTACAATTTGTGGCGAACTTAGCTACCACTACAAAAATTAACTTGCGATACAATAGTATATATAGCAGTGTAAACCAACTCTACTATGGAGTACTTTTTAGTGGACACAAGTTGCACTGCTTCACACGAGCTTGCCAAATTGGTGACCGACGAGGTGATTTGAACACGCAAACTTTATAAACTTCGATGGATGATTTCACGATGAGTTGTTGAATTGCCAATGCGATGCTAATCACTTTCAACACAACCGTCTGAACCTCTGTGATAGCAGACACTGCTCATGTTCCTACCGTGACCTTAATACAGCTCTCACGGTGTCACGCAATTAGCAATCACTCAACTAGTGGAGACATCTATCGAATTCGGCTACAGCTAAATTCTGGAAGGGAAGTATTGTGGCGAACTTAGCTACCACTACAAAAATTAACTTGCGATACAATAGTATATATAGCAGTGTAAACCAATTCTACTATGGAGTAGTACTCTTTGGTAGACACAAGAGTATTGTGCAATCATACATGTATATGTACGATTAAAAGACCCGCATTACTTATGGGCTGAACCAATAAGATATAGATGGGTATTGTGTGTTTAAGTTATATTTTTAATTTTAGATACCTGGTAATCGTATTACAATAAAAGATGAAAACTTCAGTCAAACCGGTAGCAAATGCTACAAGAAACAACTAGTTGCACTGTTTCAAACCGAGCTTGCCAAAAATTTGTCCAGATATTTTCGAAACATCTTGTATATAGCTTTTTAGTTATGGTTTGATTTCCAGTAAGCAGCTCATAATGTAGACAAGGTTTAACAATCACAAGTTTTCACTCTTAAATTCAAATTAATCTAAAATTTAAACTGACGAACAATTGCTTAAAGAACTTTGCAAAATCATAATGCAACATATACATGTACGATTGCACAACAACTTTAAAACATTGCATTTTTCATTTTAACCAATAAAAAGTCCCGCATTACTTATGGGCTGAACCAATAAGATAGATGGGTATTGTGTGTTTAAGTTATGTTTTTAATTTTAGATACCTTGTAAAATCGTATTACAATAAAAGATGAAAACTTCAGTCAAACCGGTAGTAAATGTTTCAAGAAACAACTAATGAAGTTGATGAAACTAGTTAATAGTTATTTCGGTGGAACAAAACACCTACCCTCAGCATGAAAAAAAACACTAGGAATACTTCCCAATTTAAATGTTATCTGAATAATTTTGCCGTACTCGTTTTTTAAACCTTTAAGGGGGTCACATATATCTGTTTGACAACCTGTAGTCTTTGCACGACTTATAACTAGTTTTGACCTTGACCAATAGAATCTTTCCCAGGATTCCTTCAACCAATCGATGGGGTTATTTAGTCATTATTTGTGTTTTGTAACCAATAGTACACGATTCGGAAATCTCATGACCCTCAGAGGCTTACTTAAGTCCTTCCAGGTCACGTGTAAAAATTTTGTTCAGGCAAAATAGCTATATATATATATCAGTTTTATCATCTTGTTTTTATTACCTTTATTAGTCAATTTTTGAAGATTTTGCATGATTGACAATAATTGTATTGTTTCCAGAAACAATAAGACTGCGCAATTATTCACTACCTTTGGCATTCAGTTTCAGAGAACAAAATCTATCTGAATCTCAGACTACCATCAAGTGGTTTTGGCGAGATATCTCGTCCATCAAGATCTGACCAATTTTCCTAATAACGAGATATCTCGTCATCAAGATAAAAATTGACAGTATTTTTATGATCAGATCAAGATATGGTTAGTTTTCTTCTAATGACGAGACATTTTGTCCGAAAAGATCTGGTCACTTTTGCTAACGACGAGATATCTTGTCCGAAAAACCACAAGAAGGATTAACAAAATGTGTAATTAAACTTCAGTACAAAGGTCTCATATGAGGCAGAATTTATTTTACTTTAAATAGCGCTCTATATATTCAAATTTCAATAGGCACATCATTTTCTTTTAAAAGAAAGCACGTAACTAATTCAGAAAATTAACGTCGAATATATGCAACGAGATAAAATTGATTAATACTTCTTGTGAGTCTTAAAGACCATTAACATATAAATTAGTTGAACAGTGATTTACATGAAATAAATACATGATGTTAATGAAAGTACGAAGAATCTGGAGTTCTATACCTTGTAATAACCGACTGAATAATTATCTAGAATTTGTCAACTGTTGCAACTATGTAAACACGTCTCTCAATTGGTTAGGATAGCTAATTACCTCCATTTTATTTCAAACCATACATTAATTATACTTTTCCATATTCGTAGAAGTTATTTTCCATCAAAACTTCTAATTAAAAAATTATTTACTTGGTGCCTGAAACTATCCGAAGGAAAGAAAGATAGTATCAAGAAGCAGTATAGATAGTATCAAATATTGTCTTGTTTAGGGGAAAAGCTACATAATCAATTTTCATTCATTTTATACTAAATTTATACTTTCATCGTATATCTATCTATCAGTAGGTACTTGAATTAACGTCGCACTGAAGTAACACGACGGGCTATTGGCGACGGTCCGGGATCAATCCCGAAAGGAAATATCCGACGACAACACCTCGCAATTTTCTACCGACGAAGTCAACACCTGCGCTCTCTCCAAACTTCCACACAGTGCCAAATCTGTCTCATTGAAATAGATGGGGGCAGCGGTAGCCCGGTTGGAAGAGTACCGGTTTAATAACCAGAGGTTTCTGAGTTCAAACCTAAGGCCGTTGTGTAAGTGCATCTTAAATCTGGCGTGAACTGAAATGTCCTCATGTTGGCGTGGTGTGGAAATTTAGAGAGTGAGGTGCTAGCTCAGGTGTGTCCTCGTCATCTGACTGTGGTTCAAAATTACAAGGTGTTGTCCTCGGGAATTTCCCTTCGGAATGGATCCCGGACCGTTGCCAATGTACCATTGTAATGTTCCAGTGTGACGTTAATTCAACTACCTACCTACTGAAATATATGACTACCTTTAAAACGGAATTTTCGGTCATCGGTGTCAGCAAGACTACTTCTGTGCACATCCATTGCCTGATGCCTTATGTCTTGTGTTTGGCTAAATATACCGTTTGATCCATAAAGGTCAACCAAGCATTCTATAACCATGATTCGAATTCATAACTTGTTCAACCTAGAGCCAGAGCGCTAAGCACGTAATAAAAAGTGCCAAGATTCTTAATTCAGATGATGATTCATCTCCGTTGAAGAAATAATTCGTTTGATTTTAACACTCAAAGTGGTTTTGCCGAGATACCAAGTCCATCGAGAACTGACTAATTTTGCTAATGACGAGATATCTCGCCATCAAGACTGACAATTTTTTGACGATGATGAGATCAGGATATGGTCAGTTTTCTTCTAATGACGAAATAACTCGTCCGCCAAGATCCGGTCAGTTTTCTTCCAATGACGAGATATCTCGTCAAGACAACCACCAGGAGAGTCAAATTAACTCATTTAAAAGTATCTTAAAATTTGATAAACTGTTAAAAATAGAAATTCCACCCCTACACTTACTTTTAAAACAGATTTAAAAGTAAATGCATTTACAGTTTAAACTTCTTGACGTCATTCTTTCTTGAGTTACTAAAAACTAAAAGCATCTAACATTTTAAATAGATATCCAAAGTGATCGAGAGTGTTTTCGTTTTTGACAGCCAAAAGCAAAACAGTTCTAAATAATATACAGTCTGCATAGTACTAAATAATAAAATACTGCAAGAGGAGACGGTATTTATAAAAGAAAAACGTTCCGAGCTCTTACAGCATTGAATTTAGCACAAGGGAGAAATATTTGCACTTTTTTTCGTAAAAACTGTCAGGCAGCAAGCATAACAAGCGACTGTTAACAAGTAACGTCAAATGTATTTTTGGGGAAAATAAATCTGTTTCAAAGAATACAGGCTCTTCGTATTACATTTGATATTGAAGCTACGTATGTTCTTCCGAAATCCCACAGCTTCTGTTATATTTGGAGGAAGAAGAAAATGCAAAATGCTCTTTGAGCATAATGCCATCAAACTAAAAGAACTGGTGATGCTTTCTTTATAGTAAAAAGAAAAATTCCCACACGGGGGGCTTAATACTAAAAGGGAAGAGAAAGTTTTTCGTCGTGGAAACATATAGAACGAAAAGAATTTGGTATTTGTTAGCGTGAAAAGATTAGGATAATAGCATACCAAAGCAATATCGATTGTACGAGTATTTCTTAAAATTGAAATAACGTACAGCAGGGAATAAATACATTTTCTTTATAGAATCTCTTACTGTGTGATAGGGATTTTCAGTGCAAACAAGTAAACGAGACGGTCTGTGAAGATTTTACTGTTGTTGTCCAATTGCTTTCACATGACACATATACGGGTTACCTTAAAATTGAGTTTATCGCTTTTTTGGCAATGTTTGGCGTTTTATCTAATTGGCTTCGACCAATCAACTATCATAAATCAATTACGTATTTATTTTTTTGGAATTTCTATTGGGGAAATGCTGAAATCGTATTCGAAAAAACGAGCCAACTGACATCACTTTTAGAATACATATCACGGTACGTATCACCGAAATACGCATAACCGTATTCAGTGATACGTACCCTAGCGCTTCCTATATATAGCTTGACAGAAATGAACACATACTAAAAATGTAGACAAAATATTGAAAGTAGAAATAATAAAGAATTCGAATGACGAATTCTTAAGATTTATTTGGAGAAAAGAGAAACAGATTAATGTATAACAGTAGTGAAATAAATAAATAGCAATCAACGTTGTGTGAGAGATTTTCAGTGTAAAGAAACAAATCAGACGGATTGCGTTATTTAAAAATTTTATTTTTTGCAGTTTTGGAAACGTTTGGCGTTTAATCTAATTGGTGTTGATCAATCAACTATCATATCGTCGGCTTAGAGCAGAAACTCATTAACTGACAAAGCAAAATTTTCACTGTACAGTTGTTTGAAAGAAACCACAAAATAAAAACAGATTACAACATTATTGTATAATAATATATTTCATATTTATCATCATCATAAAAAGAAGCATTTGGTGCCCAAAAAATGTTAGCCAAGGAGTTTCTGCTCTAAACGGACGATGTTTCAATTCGGTGTTTATTCCTTAGAATTTTTATTAGCTAAGGACTAAAATCTCATTCGAAGCACAAGCCAACTGGCGTCACATTCAGAATACGTACAGGAAACTCGGATCGAAACAGTAGCACTACCGCCGCCTATATTTAGCTTTACCAGAAAATGCCACTCATTCCTCATATATTGTCTGGCATTCACTTTTGGGAATAGAGTAAAATTGATTTACTCACTTTATTTTCATATAAATTTATTTCTATTGAGTTTTAGAGATACTTATTGTAGTAACCTGTCTTTAAATCAAACATAACGTGGCACTGATGGAGATACTATATACTAATTAATGTGTCAAAAAATTTTCCTGTATTCTTTTTTATATTTTTTTACACAACTAAGAGTTCACACAACATAAACATAAAACTAGTGGGATATTTGACCTTGGTTTTTGTGAAACTATCGATGTCTGGTTCAATGGTAGTGTTAGCTATTCTTTATGATTCCTCAAGATATTCATCAAATTTTGATCTAATTTTTCTCTTGATATGCTCGATCCTTGAAAATAGTTGTCCATAAAGTATGTACTGCCAAAACGCGATGGCATGAACAAGGCGTGATTGTGAAGCTAGGGATACTTTCTTCTGGGAAGATAGGTCGAGTCATCAAAATCATCGCTAAAAATCACATAACTATTAAAAGTTTCGCTCTTGGAGAGCTGCATTACTAGCTGTCCAGGACCGCGGGTTGGACCCTCTTGATGTGCAGTTAACTGCCCTGGTGGTTGCCTCGACGAGGTAACTCTCGAAGTATTAGCAAAACTGACCAGATCTTGATGTACGAGATATCTCGTCATTAGAAGAAAACTCACAAGATCATCATCTCGTCAACATAAAAAATCGCCAGTATCTTGATTTACGAGATATCACGTCATTAGCAAAATTGGTCAGATCTTGATGGACGAAATATTTCATCATTAGCAAAACTGACCAAATTTTGATGAGCGAGATATCTCGTCACTAGAAGAAAATCTCGTCATCATAAAAAATCGGCTATATATCTATGACGAAATATCACGT
The DNA here is from genome assembly GCA_933210815.1 of Meta bourneti. Lineage (NCBI taxonomy): Eukaryota > Metazoa > Arthropoda > Arachnida > Araneae > Tetragnathidae > Meta > Meta bourneti. Next base: position 83,910,299 of record OW119923.1, on the reverse strand, counting down.
AATTAGAAAACTGACCAGATCTTGATGTACGAGATATCTCGTCATTAGAAGAAAACTCACAAGATCATCATCTCGTCAACATAAAAATTCGCCAGTATCTTGATTTATCACGTCATTAGCAAAATTGGTCAGATCTTGATGGACGAAATATTTCATCATTAGCAAAATTGACCAAATTTTGATGAGCGAGATATCTCGTCACTAGAAGAAAATCTCGTCATCATAAAAAATCGGCTATATATCTATGACGAAATATCACGTAATTAGAAAACTGGCCAGATCTTGATAGACGAGATATCTCGTCATTAAAATAACACTGACCAGATCTTGATGGACGAGACATGTCGCCATAAGCAAAACTAGCCAGATCTTGATGGACGAGCCATGTCGCCATAAGCAAAACTGGCCAGATCTTGATGGACGAGACATGTCGCCATAAGCAAAACTGGCCAGATCTTGATGGACGAGATGTCTCGTCTTTAGAAAAAGCTGGCCAGATCTTGATCTCGTCAACATAAAAAAATCACCAATGTCTTGATGAAGAGACGTCTCGTGAAATCGTATCCGAAAAACAAGCCAACTGATGTCACGTTCAGAATACGCACAAGAAACATGTATCGCCGCAGAAACACTACCGCTACCTATACTTAGCTTGACAGAAAATGCATCTTATAAATGTGGCTACTTAGTCATTGTGTTTGTTGTAGGTAAAAACAATAGAATCTTCTCGAAAATCTCGCGACACTGAGAGGGATAGCGCTGAAGCAAGCTTGCAACAATGTCCCGTGAATTTCGAACCACGTTAACTTTCCTTACTTGAATAAACCACACCTAAAAACACAAATTCAAATGACACTCCAGAGCAACCAGTTCCCCTTCCTCCCATATAGAAGCTCCTTAAATCCACGATCGGTGTCTCGTCTTTCTCCTGGAAGAGTTCAAATATGGTTATGGCGTGCATCAATCATTCAAACTGGAGGTCTTCTATCTCTGAAGTCTGAGGATTTTGGAAAACGGAAGCCACCCGAGCGATAAGACAAGTCTTCTCGGAAGTGTCTCCCTAGCAACCCGCAACCTCATTCATAAAATATTTAGTTTGGGGTCTCCTTTTTCTCGCGCAAGATTCATAGTATCTCTCCGGGGTTGCTATCTCGGCCAAGAAAAGTGATGATGCTGTTGTGACGCAGGGGAATTGTATAGGAAGATAATACCTTATTTTTGAAATACTGTTGTGAGTGTAGGGAGCCGTTCAGGACGGATCAATAAAAAGAAAACGTTTCTTATCTTCATTTTCTAAAGCCTGACAATAATTCAAACGGTATATAAGCTTAATTTTATCTTCGCCGAAATAAATGGATGACGGGGATGAATCTTAATTTACTTTCAACCCTCCACGTGTTTTCGACGAGATATCTCGTCAATGAAGATCTGGACAATTTTGCTTAGACCGAGATATCTTGACAACAACGTATTGGCTATTTTTTATGTTGACGAAATCAGGGTCTGGTTAGTTTTCTTCTAATGACATGATATCTCGTCCATCGAGATCTGGTCAGTTTTCTTTTAATGACGAGATATCTCGTCCATCGAGATCTGGTCAGTTTTGCTAAAGACGAGATATCTCGTCCATCAAGATCTGGTCAGTTTTGCTAATGAAGAGATATCTCCTAGAGACAACCACCAGGAGGATTAAATATACTTGGTAGGTCAGTTACTAATGTAGCAAGATTCTACTTAGTACTTCTGATAGAGTCGTTAAGGGGTGTGAATATTTAAAGGTTAATTTTTATTTATTCATTTCAAATTGTACTCTTATTGAAGTTTTCAATAACATTAAAGAAAATATCTTATACAGTTGGACTCGGTTCAATAGAATTCTAAACAGTGGTCGTTAAAGCACTCAGTTCAACAACAGTTCATATTAAATATCGTGAATTGCACAGTTTGAATGTCCAGGAGGTGGATATGTTTTGTATTGGATCATATGACATTATGACGTGCGCCCTTCGATTTCATACTGATCACGTAACGTCATTGTGACAATATCTATCATGGTGGCAGTGGGGTTAAATGGGTTAGATCAGCGGTTCTCAAGCAGCAAGTTCCGCTTCAAATCTAGAGATGCAGTCAGGACCCACTCAAAGTTTTTAATGAAGAATCGTTTTCCTAAAGAGATTTCGTTGTCGTGGTGTGGAAGTTTGGAAAGGGGTACCACATCTCAGGTATTGATCTCGTCATCTGACCGTGTTTCACAATCATGTGGCGTCCTCGGAACTTTCCCACTTCGGTATTGATCCAGACCGTCGCCGTTTTGTTGCTCCAGAGTGACTTTAATTCAACTATCTACCAAAAGAGATTCTCCCCCAATCCAATCTAATTTCTTAACATCATAAAATAGTACATTCGAAATGAGACTTTAGCCTTAGGTAAAAGATCAACATAGAAGTTTTCTAACGTGGGTAAATGTTTTGTTTTCAGTCTTATGAAGGACTGGAGTAGAAAATATGTCCAATTTATTAGTTTTAAGACAACACTCTCAAAGATTCTAATATAAATAAAAATACTGTTTTACTCCAGAGAACTAGTTGCATAGTTATCTACTTACGGAGGTATGGCATACTACCTACAAAAGACAGTCGCATCTCCTTTTAAGTTTTCAGTTACCATTTCGTCTTATTACACCCATTCAGTGTCACAATTTTAGTTCAATGACTTTTTTATTATTTGCTTCTGGCTCTTGTTATCGTTTTGTTTTTACTGATCGGTTTAGTAACTCTTCAAGTACTTTTTGTACTATTTTCCTGCATCCAGGTCACTTCACTGTAAAATGGCAGCTGAAAACCTTACTGTTCCTTAAGTGTTACGCGCCTGTGTAAGATCCAATCTCGTTGCAATGTTCTGCCAGTCATAGTTATTGATTTTAGTATTGTGAGGAAAGACAATTTTTCTTGCTACCTCTAAGTTAATGAGCATTGAACATAAAAATCTGAATGTATTTTTAAATATCGAGGTAATATAGAATTTTGCTTCACCCCCTTATGAGTTTGTAAAATATTTCATTTCTAATTTCACTAGTGTCAAATTAAAATTCCTGTTGATAAAACTAATTATTTTAGATATGCTTTCATATTTTAAATAAAGATTGAAACAACGGATTTGAGAATGTGTATCAACTCAGTTCTTTTAGAAACTGCTAATTCGAAGTGTAATTAAAATCCTAGGATTCTTAAAAATGTCTGCTTTTAAAGACCTTTATAAGAACTTGTGACTTTCGATTGACGACTGATGTTATGAAAAATATATTTTGTTCTTTACTGAGAGGAAAGTACCTCGAAGCTGTTTGATAGAATGATAAATTGGCAGCAAAAAACAATAATGCCTTTTAAGCTTGCCATCTTTTGAAGCCGATGTCAAAGATTGATCATCACTCCACCTCTGTTTATAGAAAAACCTTTAACTTTTTTAAAACTTGGCGAGCTACCTATTTTTAGTATGGGAAAATACAGCAAAGAAAAATCGATTAGGGAAGTTAAAAGAACATTGGAAAGCTGCTTTCAAAACATTAGAGAAAAGCAAGTTCTAGGTTCGTTATTCTACAGAGATGAACATTTTAATAAATTGTGTATTTCAATAAGAAAATATATATATAAACAAGCAGGAATTATATGAAAGATAAAAAACGCAGAAAGTGCTGATTTTAAATTATTGTACTTTAAAGTGTACTATAAAAAAGAACATAGTTTCTATTATTATGGTCACTGGTGTGTTGTAGAAGTTTGAAGAGTGGGGTGCCAGCTCAGGTGTTGTCCTCGTCCTTTGTCTGAGATTCAAAATTACGAGGTGTTGTCCTCGGATCTTTTCTTTCGGGATTGATCCCGGACCGTCGCCAGTAGCCCGTTGTGTTGCTCCATTGCGACGTTAATTCAACTATGTACCAACTACCTGTTATTCTGGTCTCTATATCATTGTCATCGATATAAAATGTAGTACTTGAGCATAATTGAACTGTATTTGATTTCCTTTACTATTTCAGCATCATGTATAGGTAAGTGAGGGACAGATGGCGCTCATGGCAAGATGACGCAATACCTATTACTCGTTTGCACGAGCCAATCATTGGAGTTCTTTTTTCTCTATATTTAGTGGCTTCAGAAGATTTTCAGGGTAAAAGTTGCGTCGTGTTCTTATTTAAGTCACAACTTTTACTATCGTTTAACCCGCCAAATGTTTCGACGAGATATCTCGTCCAAGACCAGATCAGTTTCGCTAAGAACGAGATATCTCGTCAGGACAAAACTTCCAAGGGGAATGAAGATCCAAATAGGAACAACAAGAACTGACAGCAGTTTGCCCAGAAATGTCGTTCCAGACTGATTACAATTTGGAACATTTTGTGCCATAGGCTTGCCACTACAGGGCAATTTTCGAAGCTAACCACCATGAGGGTTAAAGTTGGTTGGTTTGGGGTTTTATGGCGCAAGGGGTTTTTAGCCAACCTGCGCCAAACACAAGACAGACAACACCAAGTAAAATCGCCAAAAAAAGTTAAAAAAATGTTTGTTACTGTTGAGGAATAGTTATTGATACGTTTAGAAGTAAACTGGTGAGATATCGATCGTATTTCCATTTTCGTTTTCAAATGGATGAGTGCGTCTAATGATTATAGAGAGAAAATGCAAGAAAAAAGAAATTAAAGGACTAAAACTTTAACATTGATTCGTCACTTCATTCAAATTTGTATTATTTATTCATAGTATGAGTTTTCAAAAGTGCGCCATCTCACCTCCAACTTTAATGAGGGTCGCGGTAGCCCAGTTGGTAGAGTCGCTGATTAGCAAAAAGAGGGTTGGAGTTCGAAAATCAATCCAGCCAAAGACTGCCGTGTGTAAGGGGGGGCTGGTGCATGTCGAATCTGTCGTGGCCTCAAATGTCCTCACGTTGGCGTGGTGTGGAAGTTTGGAGAGTGGGGTGCCAGCTCAGGTGTTGCCTCGCCATCTGGCCGTGGTTCAAAATTACAAGATGCTATCCTCGGATTAATCCCGGATCATCGCCAATAGTCCGTTATGTTGCTGCAGTGGGACGTAAATCCAACTACCTACCAACCAACCTTAAGGTAGAAATAACGCAATGGCATATCCTTTACAAAAAATTTTTTAGCTTTTGTTCTAATTTTTACAATCTTTATTTGTTTCGATAATGAAATAAAGTACTTTTGAATTGAAAAAGCAATATCGGATACATTGGAATAGTCTCCTAAATTCGTAGAATCTGATTTTCTTAAAAGAAAATGTGTCATCTCTCCCTCACTGACTTATAAAATTAGTTTTATGCTCTGCTTCATTTCAGCAATTTGTGTAGATTTACATCTTATCCCATTTGAGTTAAACTGATTTCCACGCGTTTTGATGCACAGCTTGCTGTCACCTATGTGAAATAAAATGACTCTGTGTCATTTTCATAGGAGTATGTAGAAATATTATTTTAACCTTCCTGGTGGTTTATTTTCGAGTCGGAACCCACTCTGTACTGGCCAAGCCTCTGAGACAAAAACTTGTTCCAAACTGTCAACAGTTCTGCAAGGAACAATTTATTTTTCCTTCTTGAATCTTCATCCCCTTGGAGTAATAGGGAAGTTTTGTCTCGACGAGATATCTCGTCAGTAGCAAAATTGACCAGATCTTAGACGATATATCTCGTCAAAATCTCTTGTGGGTTAAAAATATTTGTTTATAAATGTACACAAATAAAAATTCATTCTGAAAAATATTGTCATAGGAATCTTTCATTCTAAGACACTTATATGCTCTCGAAAAGACGATGAACAATTTTGTCCCATTAATGATTTTTCAGGATTACGCATTTGTATGAATTCGCAACATATTCATTATCTACAACTCATAACGTAATTTTATTCATGATTTCTAAATTTAGAACATGTTTTATTCATTACTTCTATTTTGTTGAGTAGTACGTACTATTCCTTCTTTGTCCACTTAAGTGAATTCTATATTAGAAATGCTTTTGAACTACATTTTCAATAAACTGATACGTCCTAACTGAAGCATCTAATTTATCACTGTTTCATTCAATCGATATTTCTCTTCAGTCTTTTCAAAAGCTTAATTAAAGAAATACGAAACGTAGAATTTGTGATTTCAAACGTCTTCAACGAAGTCAGAAATATTCCCTCTCCTCTCAAGAAATTGTATAATCATCCACTCAAAGTCTTTCCTAGAAACGATATACAAATTTTCAATTCAATGTACAACTTTAAAAGCCTTTATGCTTTTAAAGATATTTTATACTAGATTACGTTGGGTAATACCTTTAAATTCGTATGTTACTTTTATTATTCTAACCAGGCCTGTGCGTGTTAAAAGCAGATTATTAAATTTTCAAAATGCAGTTTAATTTCTTAAAATTTGCATATTTCATTTCATTGTTTCCCTATTATTTTGATATGTCAGGTATTTCCTTACTGGAATGCTGAAATTTCATTCATACTATCAGGATAGTGACCCAACTTTAAACCCTTGCAAAATAAGAATTGTGGAAATGTCACATTATTTTTAATTGTACAGTTTTTATTTATGTTAAAATTCACTGTTTCATACCTCAAAAACAATAAGTGAAGATATTCTTTCAAAACGAATCAAAACCTTCCTGTAATAGATGTTTTCTGACTAGAAGTATGTAGGGGGCGATAGTGTTCCTGCGACGATATGTGTTTTCTCTACATATTCTGAAGGTGGCGTCACTTGGCTTCTTTGTCGAATACGATTTCATCAGTTCATCAATAAAAGTTCCAAGTAATAAATTCCGAATTGATATATGATAGTTGATAGGCAGACACTAATTTGATTAAACGCCAAACGGCGATAAACAACATTTTAAGGTAACCGAGAAATATAGCATGCGAATGCAACAGCTTAAGTGTCTTCGCGAACCGTCTGATTTATTTATACTGAAAATCTCTCATAAACATAAGATATAAGTTAAATTTAAACTATGAGTTGTTTTTAGATGTACATAGGCAACCAATGAGAGATTTATGTTTGTTTATAGTAGACATTATATTCCAGTCAAATGACATTTTGGTCTGATTGTACGACTGACTGCATGGACGCGAATAACAAGAAGTGTTCGAATACTTTTTGGCCGACAGTATAATAAAATAAATAGTTATTCTTATTACGAAAAGTTCGCTTATATAAACTTAACTCCAAATTATTTTTACAGAAAAAATATTCCCAAAGAAAGTTATTTTTCGAATATTTTTAATTTATTTGCAATACTAATTATATTCTGAAACTAAATCTTCCCACTCAAAATCTGGAAATGCCAAATACTTCTCCAATTTAAACCCACTTCATCCTCATTTTCTTTATTCGATATTCTTTGAAACGTATTTATCGTGTTCCACTGAAAAATGTGGTCTCCATTTTCCAATCATTGGGAGTTGTTAACTGTTCTTTTACGCTTTCAATACGTCATTTGAAGTGACATATGTCACTTTAAATTTCGCTCGAAAGCGTTGGACCGATTTCATATTCACGCTGCATTCACAATTCCATTTCTTAATTAATCTATACCGGTGGCAAACGCTCTGGGCTTGTTATCAATGCGCCACCACCGGTTGGTTGATTTTCTATGGCGCAAGGACCAGATCTGTCCAAGCCGTGCCAAACCACCGTAAATCTTTAAATTTGTAGCTGCACTTTTAACTTTCAACACCAATTCAGCAGAAATTTCAAGCTCTCTAGAAAAAATATTTATTTTCCAAACGTAATTTTTGTTTTGTGTAACTTAGTCTTCATAGGAGAATAAAATTTCCGAAATATCCACAATTCCCTGCAAGTGGATTTTGCGCTTGGTTACTTCAAGATAAAAATTAATAAACGCTTAGCAATGAATTCATTAAAGTTTAGCAAGACGTATGAAAGACAGTGCCCCCCAACTTCCGTCTACCAAAACGTACTTCAAGGTGGAGTTGGGGTACATTGCTATCTATCTATACATACTATTATATGCTAAAGGCAACACAGGACAGTCAAAAGGTCATTGTAATATATTAGTTACATGGCCCCGCATACGGAAATAAATCCGTGATCTTAATTTCAGCTCTCACGGTTTCACTCAATTGGAAACCCATCAACTAATGGTAACATTTATCGAAATCAGCCATTCTAAATTCTGGAAGGGAGTATTGTGGTGAACGTACCCACCACTACAAAAATTAACTTCCATAAGTTAATTTTAATTAACTTAAATAAGTTAATTTTAGGGTTAAATATATATTTGTTAACCGATTCAAATCATTCTTTTTATACGATTATGCCAGATTTTAGCCCTTTAGTCTCTAGTTTTCACAGTATGATACATTTATATAATATTCCCTATTTTTAGCCAATTTCACAAAATGAAATGATTAACTTGTCCAGGAGGAGAGCCGAAAGTTTGCCATCATCAATGTCATACCAAATCTTCATGGCATACAAACTGAATCTCTAACATCAGTCTTCCATCGAATTGAAATCCTGACTAGTACTACATGAAACTATCAATAATCAATAAAACTTTCTGATGACTTTTATCGATTAATTTTACAATAATATTGAATATAGCTATCAATTTATTTTTGCGAGTGACTTATCGTGGAAACTCATCACAATATGCAAAGGGTTCCAAGATCCTTTTTCAATAATCCATTAAACTGCCTCCAGCACAATCCATTTCAGGATAAGTAGTATGAATCTTGAACGTCACCCACACCCCCTGATCAAAATTGGGCTGATCCTTCAGAGCCTTTTATCTTTGAGGTTCTATAGCCAGTTATATACAGGGTGGCCATAAAACAACTTTCACTTTTTAAAGACATTTGTAAAGAATTGAATAAACGGAATGGAACTAAATTTGATATTGAGACTTTTGAAGACACGGAGAGATGTATTCTGAGAAAAAATTGTTTCCTGTGAGTTGAATCTCTATATTAATTTGTACGTCAATTGACAGTAGTTTTTTAATTGCAACTCGCCACATATCCAGCTGGAATTAATGGCGTTGTTTTTGCTTATACAGCCGAAACTTAGCGCATTATCCATTTTAACTGCTTTTAATACAACACTTCAACTATTTTCGACTCCAGCAACGCCAAATGTTCCCGTATCGGCGAGTTTTGATACTTTTTTCCGCGGAATACATCTCTCATGTCTTCAACAGTCTCAATACTAAGTTCAGACCCATTCCTTTTATTCGATTCAGCTACAGATGCATCCAAAGAGGGAAAGTTATTTCATGGCCACCTTGTAGAATAAGGTTGATTTGTTGGGTTTTATGGCGCAAGGACCATATTTGATCAAGCTCCGCCAAGTAAAAAATAAACAACATAAAGTAATGGACACACTTATTGCCGATTACATTTTGAGGGTAACTTTCTCGTCTGACCTTCCCCCTTCCATGAGAGAATCTGGTGTTGTTTATTTACACTTCTCTGTTTACAATTTCTGAGAAGGGTAAAAACCAGATGGGATTTTCAATGCCGATGTATTAGGTCGAATATTTTGAAGGTACTGGAAACTTACAATATCCAGAATCAATCTGTAAATAATTGTTCATAAGTGCATCAAATGTATTTAATTCGAATTATTTTCTGTGTTCTTTGGCTTATGCAGCTTGCTTTGTTAAGATTTGGCTTTTCACACCTTTATGCAATACACACAGAAAGAAAGTTTTGTTGACACAGAAGAGAGAAATACACCCGCCTAAAATATTTAGCATAAGAATTTTAATGGATTCGTTGTGATACAGATACGTTCACATAGATGTATGACTAGTTCTATTTGCTTATGTGTTTTCAACTAAAATCAGTTTCAGGACATTGCGAACTTAATAGCAAATGGAAATAAAGGATTGATGATAGAACAATCAATTTGCGTCAGAATGCTTAATATATGTAGTATATGATGATCAATCCCTTATAAATTGACTCGTGAGGTATTATTTTTCTTTCCATTTGCAATTCAATTCGTTCATCATTCGTACGAAGGCCGCAATTGTATTTTGACGGATGTCTGAAGGGAATCATATAGTTAATCTATTCTTTGTCCGAGGTTTGCAGAAGATTAATGTACAGCAACATATCTTGCACAGATTAGGTAAATAGTTGAATTTACTTCGCACTAGAGAACACAACGGGCTATTGGCGACTACACAGATTAGGATTCGACGTTTGTTAATGCCTCGTTACCTGTTCTAGAACATTTCCCCTTTTTCTCATCTGAATTCAGTTTGCAGATCTTAACCCCCCGAAGGGCTCACACATATGTATATATCCGTTCTTCAACCTGCAGTCTGCCCTGCATGATTTCTAACCAGTTTTGAATTTTTTGACCAATAGAATTTTTCCTGGGAATCTTTCAACTCATAGATGTGGGTGCTGGTAGGTTAGTACTTAATTAACGTCGCACTGAAGCAACACAACAATATATGAGCGAAAATAGCGTAATATCAAAAAATGCTGAATCGCCCTTCAACAAGGGAATGGGATGAAATTTAAGTAGACTTTCAGAATCTAATTGTAGTAGGATGACTGAAGTGTGCTTTCCTGCCATGCATTTGATTGAAAATAAGAATTAACATCGGTAAAAGTAAATGAAATGCTGTTAGATACTTTTGGATAGTTATAATTCATTTAGAGGTATGAAATCCATTCATGAATATGGATGCTATATTCATTATAAATGGATGCCATATGTATTATAAATGTAATGAAGTAAGATATGAAATGTGAGTAATCGCAATTTGCCATCACTAGTTACAGGGTGGCCCAAAAATCACTAGACCATTTAAAAATAGAATAACTTTTTTATGTATTAAAAATCCACATTTATTCTATATAAACAAAGAAATATACTTCATGGAAATTATTTTTAATTAGTTTTGTAGATTATGTCCTTCAAATGGCCACCATTTTGTTCTTGACAGTGGCAGGTTCTTTCTAAAGTGACCTCTCGTAATGTTCCTTGGCTTCTTCCTTCAATTTCTTCACGGATGTTGGCGTTCGATTGCTGTATTGTCCGAGGTTTGTTACGGTATACTCTTTCTTTTAAATATCCACACAAGAAAAAATCTGGAACCGTAAGGTCAGGTGAGCGTGGATGCCTATTGAATTCGGAGTTTCGCGAAATTATCCACTGTCCAAAAATTTGCCTTACGAGCTCCATTGTCTGGAGTGCTGTATGGAGAGTAACCCCATCTTGCTGCCACCATACTTCTAGTGTGTTCTCATCTGCAGGACGAAATGACGAATGTAAGCTCTTTGGGTTAGCACAATTGACCGTTGATTTTTTTAGATAAAATTGGATTATTTTTACTCATTGCTGTCTTGAATTTCTCCATAACTATTTTCCAAGGATTACATATAAATAATCTGAAAAAATTGATAGCAGAAACGTTATTATATTTTTAAATGGTCAAGTGACTTTTGGGCCACGCTGTGTAAGCAATTAAGAAAGTTTAGATCAGATGCTATAAGCGGGTCTGCTAGCTTTCTATAATTTCAATGAATTTTACAAGCATTTAACAGTGTCACAAGAGCACTAAGCAGTTTGGAAATCTTTGGAATAAAAATAATTATAAATAATAAATAGACATATTAACTCCACTGTTAAACAACACCCAACATCTGTCTGGGGCTTAAAAACCGGTTATGAATTGTCGATTTTTACCACCTTTGTTTTACCAGTTTTGGAGATGCTTTAGAATTATGATTACCGAAACATCCTGGTAGTTCCCGGGAAAAGGTAATCGACCTTGGATCAGTTGATTTCAGAATAGGTTGAAAGCCTGCCACTTGCAAAAGCATGAATGGTAATCGCCGTGGATGTTTCCCCTTTCCTCAACTCGTTATTAATGATATCACTTTCGGCACTGAACGATAAATTTAGAACCATAATCTGCGGTAAGGACACTTTGTGAATTTTGCGATTGCATAAGGGCATTAATTATTCATCTCGATATGCCGAACATGTAAATTATAAAAGCATTCTCTTAAGAGAAAGAAATATAATCTTGTGTAGATACTTTTAAAAGCATGTAGAGGATGGTAAAGGATATATATTTCAGTTATTTATTTTTACTTTCAGGTGTTATTCAATTGTAAGCTTACCTCCTATATGAATTATACTATAAACACTAAATTCAAAGCATAATTATAGTAAGATATATTTAAAATTAAAAAGATCAGAAAGAAACTCTTTTCTTCCTCGCCAGCTAATGGGGAGAAATGCTGACAAGTTGGGTTTTTTATTGAAATTTAATTTAAATGCGTCAATGTAAATGTTTCAAATATTTTTTGTGCTTAAAAACATTTTTTCTGTTCAGGTATGCATGATTTTGAATTTCATTGAGAAAAACTGATTGCTTGGTACTGATCATACTTCATTACCACAAATGAGGTTCCATTTATGTAATAAAACGACAAATTAAGTTTTAAAAAGTTTGCACAAAAATGTGCTAAATAATATTAAATTTGTATCTTAATTCTTTTATCGTATATAAAGGAAAATATTTTCTTTTTCTATCCACATCAAAAGTATGTGTGAGTAATAATTAATAAAGAATAGCACCTAGAATGTTGAATAGCTCGCTGTCACTGTTATTTACACTCGTTTTTCCAACGGATTAGGAAGCTTATTTTATATAACCAATATAAATATTGCATTGTTAACTATTTTCAGTGATTGGAATAATTCATTATTGCATAAATTCATGAATCAGCTTTGACTCATATTTAATTTCAATTTTTCAGGGAGAGAGCTATAATAAAAGTTTGGAATGATTGTTCTTTATTTTGCTTCACACAAAATAGCATCTATGCTCATTTCTGTTCCTTCCGTCTCCTTGAAAATGAATAATTTTTACTTGAGATGAGAACTCTTGTGTTTTGCGTTCTTAGTTTCGATATCGGAAGTTCTCATTAATTCAGATTTATAACGTGGCTCCATCTCGTGCATAAAATAGCTACAAGACAGCTTGATGTTGCTCTTATTGCGTTCTAAGCCTCAGGAAACTGAGCTGCAACGCAAATTAATCTTTCCGTCAAAATTTCATTTATCAGCTCTCTAAGTGAATTAAAATTTTATTAACTTCTTCTCTGAGGAGTTAGAACGCCCAAATCCAAACGCTTCTTTCTTCTTTCCAAACTAACGCTACGTAGGAATTTTAAAATTAATTGTGATTCATTTCTTCATCACAGGATCGTGCAAAACTGAGAGCAATAGGATATACCTCCATAAAAATATCTTCTCCAAGCGGCGTAATTTTTAAAAATTAGCAAGATTTGTTTTTCTAATGAAGTTATTTTCGATTTCATCTCACTTTTAGTTTGATTGTTTCAGATTAACAAAGTGGCGCTATCTAACGTATAAAATAGCAACTAAACAGTTTTGACCAACTAGACGCATTTAAGTTCTGCGGTTTATAAAGCAGAGCCCCCACCCACTAAGGCGTGGGAGGGTTGCCAGTGCCATTTTACCGGGCCCGAGGGTAAAAAGGGGTTCAGGAAATGTGGAAAGTTTTTGCTCTGGAAAGTTTTGGAAGTTAAATATTCACTATATTTTTCAAAAAGCTGTCAAATGCTCAGTACACATTTGTACAAATTAAACAATGAGTATTTGGGATACATATTAGTATTTCATGAGGGGGCGTCATTTCAACCTTGTACCGAGTCCGTAATTAACCCTCGCGAAGAGTGGTGGTTGTCTCGACGAGGTTTCTCATCATTAGCAAAACTGACTGTATTTTGATGGACAATATATCTCGTCATTAGAAGAAAAATGGCCAGATCTTGAGTCAAAAAGTCATCAATATTATCTTCATAAAAAAATTAGCTATATCTGTATGACTATAACTCGTAATTAACAAAATTGGTTAAATCTTGATGGACGAGGTATCACGTCGAAACCACTTGGAGGGTTAATATTGGAGCAAGGAATGCAGGTGTAGAGAACCTGTAACAAAGAACTAGAGAAATCTGTGTGTAAATAGATTTCATACAGATTAATCCTAGGTTTGTGTGTGTGATTAGGTTAATTTACATTTTATTAAGTTGGATGCTTTTCTTTTTACTGAATTCCAAATTACAAACAGATCTTATTTATATATAGAATTTGAAATATTTCTTTTTTCAAATCTATCAAACTAAAATATTTTACCTTGATCCCTTAAATAGTTAGATAAATTGTACTCTGCTTAAATTTATAAATATTTAAGAGTCTGCAAAAAAATATATCAATCTGCGCCGTTCCACCTATTGTAAACTGAATCAAGGCTTAAACCTCAATTCTCTGATAATTACAACTGCAACTGCTTGAACTGCGAACAAAAATAATACAATAGCAATAAAAAAATTTCGTGTTTATTTTCTTCTCTATGAATCTTTTGTTATTGAGTTAGGAGAAATATATTTTTAAACAATATAATATACAACTTGTATTCGAAATTCCCTATTACTTCACTAATTTCATGAACTAAATATGGTGTTTCTGAATTCGTCCAAGAATTGTATCCTCCTTGGTATAAGGATATAATCTAGAGCGTGCTCAATCTCCATAATAATCCTGCTGAGTCGGTATCTAACATCTAAACTTTTTCATGTTCGCTTTAATTTTCTTTCCTACTCTGACTTCTATCTTAGACATTTCTCAGTGCCTTCTGTAATAAGACTGCTGGAGAATTTCATAAGAGCGTCGAGTTCTTCCATAGTTTTAGCAATATCATGCAGCTCTGTGACTCAAAGAAGCATATTTAAACTAAGCTGCAAAATTCCGTTCTGGTTGATTTCACATTGTTTATATTCGCTTGTTGCCTTTCGTCGATGTACAAATACTATTGATTTCTGTGCCACGTAAATTAATGAATTTATTATTTTTAAATGCAATATAAGTTTCAATTTAAAAATCCTAACACACTCATTTATGATTCGCTTGAATAGACGATTTCTTTCGATTACTACCAATGGAGTAGAGAGCTTGCAGGATCGATGTCCCGTATGCGTCCTTGTGTGGGTGAATTGGCGCATGAAATGTAAAAAATTTCTTTACTTTTTGTGTTTAAAAATATACAAGTACAGTCGACATTCCTTTTTACGAATCCCAAATTTGAGATAAAAGTTCATAAAAAAAATAGAAAATTTGTTAAAGAGAATTGAAACTTTTTCAGTTTATTCAGTATTCGGACCATAGAAGTTCATAGCATCCTATCAAATATAATGAAATGTAAATGACTTAATTTATATACATTTGTGTAAGAGTAAGCAACGAGTAACTTTGAATACTTATTTGTATTTCGTGAAAGGCTTCATCGAGCCCCAGTACTACGTTAATTGACAAACTCCAGTACCAGTTTATCAGAAGTGTACCCTCATAAAATCTCTAAATAAAAATTCCAGGGACTCAGTATTTGTTGTGTTCATTTCTGAGTCAGATGTCGCATTGTGCATTTTGCACAGCTTTGGCGATGTCGACTATTTTCTCGCTATAAAGCTGTTCTTCAGGATGTTAATCGATGGTTTGAAGAGAGCAGCTATTATTGCAGAGTATGTGAATATACGATTAGCTGTGAGTTCAACTCCCAGACAGTTGTTACAATGTCTATACGTCCTGGTTCCATCACTTAATTTTCATGCCTTTAAAATGTCCTGTTCTCAGACTGGGTATTGTGGTGGTGGTTTTTCCATAAAGGTGTTAATTTCATAAACTTGTACTTTAATTGTTTGTGATAAGAGTTTTAATTTTACCAAAGCAGCATCAGTAACGGTTATTGGGATTTGTTCATCATTTAATTCCCTGGCCTCCTCTGACTCAGTATTTAACTTGCTTAAATGAATAAAGCTATCTAATATTTACACACTTTTATTATAAATCCAATGCAAAAAATAACTTAAGAAAATACAGATTTTACATTGTTGCCGGCGATATCCTCTACCTGGGGCTCTCGGAGTATAGATGTGATGAATGGGCGATCATATACTATATTATAAGTATGCTTATAGCAATATTATTGGCACATTGTATCAACGAAATCCAACTTCATATTCAACTCAATTATTTTATATGAATCTTTATTTGCATGTTTTCTTTTTCAGATTGTTTTCCTGTTTATGATTGCATGCTGACGTGGAGATCTGGATGTTGGAAATTCCAATCGAAATAAGAATGCGTATCTGAGAGCATACCCTTGAAGACAACAATAACGTTCAAAGACAAGATAAGCGCATATAATGTGCGATGTGCAAAGCAAAGAGAGGTCACCTATACGAGGACATAGTTGACAAACATGTGAACTGAAAGGACTCATATTGTGGATTAATCATACAGAGGAAGTTGAGGAAGCGATAGCTTTTCTCGATGTGTAGAATTAAAATTGGTCATGAGTATTTTTAATTTTGGCTTGGAGACAAGTTGTCTGTCTTACTGAGAGAGAATTTTTATCTCCATAATTGATGTTTTCGTTGTATATCATTCTGTTGATTGTTCAATGTTGAGTAATTCGAATTCATATACTCCAATTGAAAACTCATTCTCACGGAACATACCCAAACGCAATCATTTTACATCGCACTACACATACACCAGGACATTAACTATATGCTGAAGTTTAATAACTCAAATTTTATCTGCAAGAAGAAAAACACAATGAAGCTAGTAAAATCTGAAAATCTTGCCTCCTTTAACTGAACAAAACATTTTGTAGGCTCAGTGTTCAAGATGTCATAATTGTTTTTTATTTGCGAATGATATAAGTTACGAGTTTAATTTTAATGATGTACGATTTGCAAAGTTTTTAAACATACTTCATCATTGGTATTGTTTCTATGATGAGAGAGAGAGAAACAATGATAATTTTTGGAACATTCAAAGAAAAATATTCTGGATTAAAGTGATCAGATATTATTCTAAGTAACGAAAAAATTAACGTTAAAAATAAAGAAACATTGCATCAATTTACTTAATATTCCTTCCTGCCTCATACAGGATGAAAAAGTGTTTATTTGAAAATTATTAAAATTATATTTTAATCGCCTTTCCATCCATTCAGTATTTATGCTCGACATGGAATCCATAGTCTTGATTTAACTAGCATCCAAGAGAGGGAATTTTAAACTACATAAACTAAAAATGTTTTAATAATTATGTAATCTAAATTTTTACCCCTATTTCACTTTTTAGATTGTCGCCTATTATTGCGAACTTAAACGAGGGTTTTTCAGTATAAAAACAAACCAGACGGAAGATGGAGATTTTATTTCTTGTTACTCAAATCCTCTTCCATGACACAAATTTAGGTTTCCTTAAAATGTTGTTTATTGCCTTTTTGCCAACGTTTGGCGATTAATCTAGTAGTCATTGACCAATTAATTGCCATATCAATTCGGAATTCATTCTTTGGGATTTCGTCGACGTGCTGAAATCGTATTCGAAAATCAATCCAAGTGACGTCACAACCGGAATACGTACAGAAAGCATGCTCCACCTCAAAACCTCCACCTACATTTAGCTGATAGAAAAAGCCTCTATAACGTGTATTTTGTTCAGGAGCAATTGAACTTTTTGGCCCCGTGCAATATTTTTATGATAGGGGCACGGCTCACCAAATAAACGGGAGAAATAGGAAATATTCAGGAAGTATGAGTAGGAAAGCGTAGAAGGGAAACGATATTTTCCTGAATTTATTAGATATAATTATAGTATCGAACACCTCATAATAAAATGCTGATTTACAGGCAAAATGATGCTTCTGAAATGATTATAATGGCAATGATCCGCCTACTCGCTACTAACTCTTCTGTTCTCAGATATTTTTAATCACCAACCTCTATAAAAATTCCACATGATCTAATTTCGCGGAACGTTTCTTGATGCTTGACAAAACAATTCATAATGACAGGAATGATTTATTATCAGTCAACAGGCCTGCCAAGATATTGCACACTTCCTTTAATCTTAGGAATACACGTGCAAAAAACGTGTTGTCTGGCGTATGAATCACTGACTACATTAGGAAGGAAAAGTACAAAATCTTATGGACATCCTTATTAGTTTTTATTCCTTCTGAATTTCTCGTACGAAAATGTTCGTTTTTCTTCAAAGAAAAGATGTAAAAATGTTCAACAGAGCATTAAATAAGAGCGCATTAATAATTTTTCAATTTTTTTTGTAATTTAGCAATAACGAAGTTGCATAAAAATCACGCGCGCAAAAATTATCTTCTTAATATAATTTTTAATTAGAATATAGCATTAATAATTAATTGAATAAAAAATGCGTTTTCTATTTTATTTTATTTAGAATAAAATAAATAAAGCGTTAAATTGCAATGGTACCTGGAAAGTGTACCCACTTTTCTCTTTATTTATTATTCAATCCATGAACGTAAATTATGTAAACTAGAACGAAAAATTTATGAATCACCCGCGAAAAAACAAGAGCATAATGGAGTTTAATGATAGATCGCTGTTCCGGAAGAACAATAACTCCCTCCCCAAGTGGAATTCATCAATTTACTCATAAAAAGAAAGATAAGAATAAGATTCATGAGTAATATATTAATTACAACATGTGAGAAACTTCGATGATAATGTAAGTGGAGTTATTAATAACATGCTACTTTTAAGTGATGCCTTTCATGCAAGCATATATATATATATATATATATATATATCGTCGTTGTACCATTCCCATATGTGTTCTATACTGAAAGAATAGTGCATCATTTATAATTTGTTGCTTGAGCACTTTTAAAATCGTTTAATAGAATCAACGCTATTGCATAGCTGGATTTAATTTGTTACATTCGCTTGAAATCAACAATTCTAGAGTTTTCGATTGTTGCCAATCACAGATTTATATTCCCAAAGTTTATGTTGTAATCTTTGTCTTAATATACTAGACAACCTTCTAATTTCTTTAAGTCTGGATTATTGAAGGGGTATAGGTATTTAATTAACGTCGCACTGAAGCAACACAATGGACTATTGGCGACGGTCCGGATCAAATCCCAAGGGAAAGATCCGAGGATAACACCACTTAATTTTGAACCATCTGGATTATTGGAGGATAATTTAAAAGTAATTTCGTTTTAAGACTAGAAATGCACGTTCATGTAAGAATTTCCGGATAGTGAACATTTTATGCAAATAAAACTTTAGAACGATAGATGCTTCAGTTTCTATGACAAGGAAGTTATTTGTAATTCTATTTATGAACTCAGAGTATTAAATGTGCGGTTTTCAACGCTTGTACTATAAAGGTATTCATAATTTTTATTCAGGCAAATAACGTCTCCAACACTGAGCTTCTTTTAACTTTTAAATTAAATTTCGTTAAACGTTGAGTAAAAAAGGATCATATAAACGCTGCACAATGATAAATGTAAAGCCTTTAGAAATATTTGAATATTATAACTGTTTTACAATACATTCATCCTTTATTACAATACATACATTCTATTCTCAAATGATTAAACCTGAGAATGCTATGGATTCATGAAACTATCGGTTAAAGAATGAACTATTTTCGAAAACTCAACCTGAAAATGGCGTCTGAGCTATGGGGCTCGAGCTCATTGGCCATTGCATGAGATAAACTATCCAATCGAAACGCATCTCTTATGTATGAATGATACATTTCTAATAATAGCAGTCATCGTATATATGTACTAGTCCATAACAACTCAAAAGCTTTGTCAATCCTGCTTAACATGTTTCGTTCGGTACTAATGAAAAATGCAGTCTCAAGCTGTTGCTTGTTGTATGAGCTTTGGTATCCAAGTAATATCAAAATGTTGAATATTCAGTAAGCCTGCAGCTAAATGTGGAATTTATCTGTTCGCTGTATCTGTTCCCACGATGCATATCAACTTTAAGAACTTAATATTGGTATTTTTCGTTTCTATTGTCGTGAAATGTTCTATTTATTGCAAATGTATTGCATTCAAATCTGTTTTGTATATTATTTATAGCTAAAAATGTGTTCACGGTATATGTTGTTGATAGTTGTATATTAAATTTGTTTTTGAAACTGTGGAATACTCTTATTTACAAAATTCTTCTCAAACTTTTTGTTACATATAATTATTTTGAATGAATTTTATTTTCTTAGGATGATTCATTCCTTTCTTATATCTAGCTTAACCTTTCTTATTGTTAATCACAATAAAAGTAACGTTGTTCGCCCAAAATTTCTATTTTTCATAGAAAAACTTAAGCAAAACGTATTGTATTTTCTGTTCAAGTAAATTGACTAAGCAAATATCCCTTTTGGGTCAGGAATCAAGTTTCTTTGTAAATAAACCTAAACAGTATAAAAAATTTAAAACAATAAAAACAGATTTCAAATGAAAAGATTGGATCTTTATTTAAAAACAAATTTAAATTTGTGATCAGTAGTGTTAAAGAATTCTGACAACACATTGCAGTGGAGCTAAAATCGAACTGTATTTTCCCGATATGCTATTTACAAAAACATTCGACCGAATTTATGCTATGTTATTTATAAAAACAAGTTTATCTTTTATTCTCCTACTTTGCAAGAACATTTAAATTTATATGGGTCATTCCATGTGAAACCGCACAGAAAATGGTCAAAAAAGCATAAGGGGGTTACCCTTATGCTTTTTTTGTATAAAATAAGACCTCTTTCATCTTGATTGGACTAACAGGTCAAAATATGCAGATGTTTATGGGTACTGATTACATACTTCTATTTCGAATATTTTTTAACTATGAAACCATGCGTGTCCCACTATGAAACTTTCAGAACGCAAAGATAAATAATGTACCTTTAACATATATTTTTTTGAAAAAAAAAAATAAAAATATACTTTTTCTAATTGTAGGTCAAATTGAATAACCTTGAAATTGAAAAAGTCACTTAAAAGGTCATATGATACACGCCAGTAGAAAGGCTGTACATTTTTCTGCAAAATAAGCTTTCATTCAGTATGATTGGATAGTTGGGTCCAGAGAGGTACAGAAGATTTAGTGAGTCTAAAATAATGAAAAATTGCCAGTTTTTCAAACTTAAAATTAAAAAAAATGTTGGAAGTTAAAAATTCCAGAATTTCTTATATGTGGCTGGAAAATAAATTAGCCGAATTAAAAAAATTCGGAGATGGTTGGAATGACGTTAGAAAAGCCAAGAGCGTTTTGAAATTCAAAAATGAATTTAAATTTTTAGTTAAGAGATAGATCTCCAAAATGCATGAAATCCATTCATCATATAAAATTATTTTGAGACATTTCGTTTTCGAGTAAAAAAAATAAAGCAAATAAAATTGATTGAGATAAAATCGATTTTAAATGTAACCATTTCGAATCGAAGTTTCAATTCCTTTTCACTCAAGTATTCCTCATGTGATGTTGAGGGAAGTAATCATAATATGGAGATGACATTTTGGAAATAAGTTATTGCTTCCCAGATGGATTTCTTTGAAATTTGGTTGAAAGCTCGGAAAGAGAGAGGCTTCTCATTGTCATTATTGGAAGTTCTTTTTAAACGAATGTGAAGGTCACGGTCTATGACAAGAAGGATAAAAAAAGTACAAAGTTGAAAATCATGTGAGTCATCGAGATTAGTTGCTTTCTATTTCAAAAGAGCTGATAAGCATTACTTACTCATGAACATCCGTTTGAACAGAAAGAATAAGTTGCTCCGTTTTTTACCATTACATGCATAAAAATAAACTATTGATTTCGCTTCCATTAGCGTCAATGGGGAAAGTTGAGTTTTTAAACTTAAGAACACAACATTCCCTTCAAAATTTAAAAAAAAAATCGATTTTTCAATTTCTTTGTATTTACAGTCTAAATGTTCCGATTCTGGTAAAAATAAAAGCACCATACAAATTCATATAATTTCTTTCACAGTGAACATTTTTCTAACACCCCTATTTCAGTTTAATCCTTTCAGCTTAACTTTAATCGCATTTTCTCAGAATGAGAATTTTTAACACCGTCCCATTATAATTATTAAACTTGGACACGCGATTTGGAATGAAGCTGAATATCATTAGAGCTTCGAAATATTGCACAAAAGTAAAGTTTTATTCAAAAATGTGAGTATAATATGAGAGAATTCTTGCTAAAAATCATTTGAGCGAAATATTTATTGATTATTTCATATTTTTGTGTTACTTTAGTTTGATTTTTTGTTTTTGATTTAAAATATAAATACTTTGTTACTCATTTCAGTCATTATTTTGGCAGAAAATGCATGGGTTGACTCAGTAACTGAAGACTACGCATGCTGTCCTTGCAAATATTTGTCTTGTAGATTGGGTTTACGTAAATTTAAATAAAATTTTACTTAATTGTAAAATATTAACTTAATTTTTTTTATTGTGTAGTATAGTGAACATAAAAACTGCTTAAAGTTTGATTGTAATACACAGCAAACTATAAGATACAATTTATCGAAATTAGGCTGTTTTTCCTCCTGATTTGAACGCATAAAGGTACTGTGACGCCTTAAGGTAATACAATAACTTATTTCCAAAATGACAAGTTTATTTCGAAACCATCAGAAACAAAATGTAGATTTTATTTTTCTGTTAAAAACGATTCTATTATATCTGTACGAATTGGACGATCAAATCCGGTCAAATGCGCATTGATATGTCAGAATTCTATAAATTTCAAAAGTCATAAATAAATTCACTTAAAGATTTTCAGTCTTCCTTTGTCTCTATTTTGTGTAAAATGATTTAGTAACTTCTTGAAAAGTATATTGCCTCTTTCTCCCCTTTCTTAAGCAATCTTATATGTTTAAAAAACCTCCGGGATTTTTTCCGAATTCATCTATTTTAAAATGTCTGCTTCAAAATTTCCAGTTTGCATTTTAACACGTTCATTACAAGAGTGTTTTATGTGCCGTGATGGCGTTTTTCTTTTTAATTTTTCTCCAGAGCAATACTTATATGGATAGTCTGAACAAGATTCAGCCCAATGCGGTAAATAAAACAAAATACAAAATGGTTATTATTAAACAGGAGGTGTTTAGAGCTTTGTATAGAGAAGAACTAGGACTAAATGTGTGACCATCCAATTATTACTAAAAAATGTCCAATAAAAATTACATTTGTGATCCAGGACCAAAAAAATAAAAATATCAAAACAATAAAAAATGGAAACTACAAAATTACATCTATATATAAAAAAATGGATGTGTGTGTATGTATGTTCTCTATACAAATCTACACCGTTTGACCAATCCACATCAAATTTGGTACACTTCTACTTTGGAACCCTGCGAGTAACGCAAGCTACATATTAACACCCGTTCTCTTTAACCTAGGTGTGCAGAGGGGCTAAATCAATTCAAAATTGTCATAGGAATAACATTGAGCTTAAAACGATTGCGGCATGCAACTCACTTTGTTTTACAGTACTGATCGGAAATCAAATTTTCTAATAAAATTATTTTACCAGTATTGCTCGAAAAACAATTTTTTTCCGAAACGTTATATTTAAACAATTTAAAATTCTAATTATGTTTGAACTGATTTTTTATATCTTTCCACAATATAAATAATTTAGGAATATTTGAATGATGAAAAAGGGATATTTAAAATACTTAATTTTACGTAACAATGGAACACGAAAAGCCATTACAAAAAGACTCATTGATCATAAAAGAGTAATTTTGCAATTCGGTATCTGGCAACTCCAGACTTAATGTTCTATTTTATAAATTAGATTTAGAATTCCATGTTTGTGCATTTGAGTTAAGACAGAAATGTTGTGGTCATATTTAAGCATTTCCAAGTATTATAAATATGTGTTCTTTCTGTAAATAAATTATTATTGTCTTTATCGAAATTGTTCAAAAGTATTTTGTCGAATTGTTCTTTTCCAGAATATATTCAGGAAGTCAAAATTCGATACGTTAGAACATATATTTCTTTTTCAGAATTCTGCATTTTTTTCCAAGGATCGGAATTTCGTTTCTGTTTGTATTCATGTGTTCCATTTTTTACATATTACAGACATATTCAATAATTAAAGTTTAATAATTAAATTTTATTTCCTGCAAAATATCAGACGGGTAATTTCTTGGCGGTATATGTATATTTCCTCCAACTTTCCTTAAATCTTTGATTGAATTAGTAATGGTTTGTAGAATTCTGTTTCATAAAATAAATAAAATATACAAAACAAAACCTTTTCAAGTAAGGTGTGCAACTTCTTACTTTAGAATGCCCGGAATTTCGTTTCTGTTTGTATTTATGCGGTCCAGTATTTTACCTATTGCAGATATATTATTTAGGATTTAAATTATAATGAATTATTTATTCTCTGCAAAATATCACAAGACATGGGTAATTTCTTGACTGTATATGTATATTTCGACCAACTTTCTTTGTCTTTGGTTGAATACGTTATGGTTTGCATAATGCTCTTTCATAAAAATAAATAAAATTAAAAAAAAAACTTGTTTAAGTAAGGTGTGTAATTTCTTATTTTAAAATGAGCAGTAAAGTTTAAAAAATCACTTTAAAATAAGATGGGTTACGTTTTTTGAAACAAGTGGTCATACATTGTAGTTCAAATATAATTCAAAATTTTGACTTAGATTTTCATTTCAAGACGATTAAAATCAATTAAATTTACATTTGTTTTTCATGTTTCATGGGTGTTATTGAAAGCTATACTCCATAGTCAAGTAACTACATCTATCATTCTAATTAGGTACGTGGTTTCTATTTCGAAACTGAATCTCTGAATTTAAAAAAGTACCATAAGGATTCGATTTAAAACTGAATGTCTGTTGGAGTAAAGATAATTTTAAATAAGACTTTGCTGATCTTGGAATAATATCCGAGTGAGAAATTTTTAAAAATTGAAATTTTTTGTCTTAACTGACAGAAGGTCGAGGTTTCTTACTCTACAAATTGAAGCTGTTCTTACGCAACTTAGATACATGTGAAACATTCGTTGAAAGCAGTGATTTTCTTTAAAAAGAAAAACGCTGTAAAATCGACCCTTTTTTTTTGAAAAATTGTAATCGATTGAGTTTGCTTTGTCTACGCCGATGATATTTATTTTTAACACCAGCTCCGTTATTCCACGTGGTGTTGTTCTCGGATCTTTCGCTTCGGGGGATGATCCTGGATCGTCGCCAATAGCCCGTTGTGTTGTTTCAGTGCGATGTTAATTAAATACCTATCTACCTCCCGTTATTCCACGTGCCGCTGAATTGAATTTTCAAGGAAAAAAATGTGTCTGGTTCAAAATAAATTAATCCGAATGTCGTAACAATTTAATTTACATTCTTCTCATATTGATGATGAAATTCGAAAACATCGCATACCAGTGCAAGAATGCCTTAAGCAAAATATATTCATAGGAAAACTAAGTGCAAGACTACGTCGAAAATTCGCCATTTTTACTGAAAATGAACGTATGGGGATATTCATAATCACTCAAAATCGACATCTGTAGTAGGCAACTTAGAAAAACTTATAGTTTGTCTTACAAATGGCGATGAATATAAAATGAATTATATAAATGAATATGAAATGGATTATATGGATGGATATATCATGTGTGTATATATTTCCGTCTAAAATAAATTTTAGGAGTTATGAAAAAGTATAAACGATGTTAAAAAAATTATTTTCCGTACACTTAAATGATGCTTTCATTTCTCTATGAAATAGAAAAGTTTCTACAGTACATTACACACAAAGAAGGTAAAGTAAGGTTTCAGTCATTTAAGATCAAATAAAAGCTTGTGTATGTATAAAAGCATTGATTTCTTGTGTATGTGTGAGCCTGAGTACGTTCGTTCGTGCGTGTGTGGAGATCAGCCTCTTGAAAAAACCAACACCAGTCAAAGTCAATACAAAAAAGTTGAAAATGATTTTGATTAACAGATGCTTATGAGCAAATGAAAACAGCATAATAACGTATTTACCTGACAGATTAACCCTCCTCTCAATTGTGGTCAAATCGGGAATAAGGAACAGACGGCTTTAGATTAACCTACTGGTGACAAAAGGGTTAGTCGAGTCACTATTTTTATATCATTACATTATTATACATATAAATACAGAAACTCGAAACTTTGGGTGCTAATTCCACTTTCTGTTAAAGCCATACATGCATAATCACTCCAAGAAATTTCACTTGCATATCAGAAAAGGTATAGCGCTTGATAGTTGACGTTTATGAAATGAAGCCAAAATGAAAAAATATTAACCATCATCTCCACTTTCTCTTCTGACTTCCTTTTTCAGTGCCCTTGTGCTAAAAATACCCGAGATTATCATAGTTCGTTCTGCTCTAGGAAGCGCTTTGGCTACGCATTGCTGAAGGTTCGAAACCTTTCTTTCACACCATGCGTTATTGATCGAGTATTCTTTAGTTCAGTTATCACAACTAAATATAGTTGACATTGACTGCTTTTAAATGGCCTCGTATGAGACTTTTAAGTTATGATGCTTTCCAATTTTACGAAATGGATTAAATATAATAAAAATTTAAACTAATGGACAAAATATAACAAAATTTAAAGACAACAATGAATAAAGAGATTGGTTTACATAACAAAACGCTGTACCTGCAATTTTTTATGAATCTATTATAAATAAGAATAGAGTGTTTACATTGTATATGTTGACCCCATTTTAAGTTATTTATCCGTTTTGGTCGTTCTTATACAAAATCAGTAATTTCCTCGTTTGGTGTCTGTATGTTTCAAAAGTACGTAGTCAAAAACATAAAATAAAAATACAGCTGTGTCCGCCGCAATTCACTTTGACACACATATTTTACTTCGAAAATCAGTTAAGTTCTATCCCAGAATTCAAAAAGTCGTGCTAAAGGTTAATCCTCAATCAAATTCATTGAAATACTGTGCTCTGAATGGTTGATAGGCACTTTTATGACGTTATCACTGAACCAGCCATCAAAGTAAATTAATTACATAAAACAAGATAAGTAACTTTTGATTCAGAGGCTAGGGCTGCAAACAGTTTATCTATATATTTATGTTACAGGCAAAGTATGCAAAGCAGGCATTGTATAGAATGGCTAAACAATATACGTATAGAATTCCTGGCGTTTTGGGGCAAAGTATGGAACTATTAGTATTTCACACATTTCCTAAGCATTCTATGCAATGCTAAAAGACAAACCGGAAAAGTATAAAATACTCCTGCTAATGACGTTTCTAATGTCACGTGGCAAGGCATGTCACTTTTGACGCTCGCCTCAGACGGATAAATTCCCCATTTGCATTTCAGTCTTTGTATATTAAATACAAAGTATTTAATATTAACTTTGTATTTATTATATTTTAATTGCCAAACAATTTAAAATAAAATTATTTCCTTCCTTGTGCAAGTAGGTTCATACTCGTATTTTATTTTCTCTTGTTTTCCTCAATAAGAAAGTCCTATATTTTATTTTGTATTCCTTTCTTTTTCATATCTTTTCAATAAAAGCCTTTTCATGACTCTTAATAATTTGCCTATATAGCATTTTTCATTCTATATAATGCCTAGATATTGCATACAATGCCTAGGGAAAGTATACACAGGGTGTCCCAAAAAGGTTGTTCCGCAATTTATCTTCTTACCATTTGGAGATAGGTAGGCAATGTAAATTGCAAAAGTGCACCAAATAAGGTAAGTAATTAAGATATGTAAATAAAATTATCACGTGATAACAATTTAAGCGGATACAGTTTTTAATTTTTATACAACCCCTCTAGATAAAAATCCGAGATGGCAGAAATGTTCCTTACCTGCATCCCTATCGTTAGCAGAAAACTGCATTTCTGTAGGTTGATCAGTAACGGAGGCATAAGGACGCAAAAAAGTTGACTTATACCGCTTGTGCACAGCTGTTCAAGCAGTCAAATTAGGGACCGCATACACAATGCTAAAAAGCATATTTTTTTTCGGTCAGAAAGTTCAATATTGTGCAAAGTAATGTAGTATTGCAACTGCAGATGAAAATCTCAATGCATAATAGTAGACAATGTAATCTTTAATAAAAATATTGTAGAAAAAATGGTTTAAATAAAAATAAAAGGAAATTTTTCCATCTGCAGCAATGCAGAACTTAGCTCTTCATTCTTGGCCTTGGCCACCTACAGAAATATGGTTTTTTACTAACGAAGGGATACAGGTAAGGAACATTTTTGCTATCTCGGATTTTTATCTAGAGGGGTTGTATACAAATTAAAAACTGTATCCGCTTAAATTGTTATCAAGTGATAATTTTATTCACATATCTTAATTACTTACCTTATTTGGTGCGCTTTTGCAATCTACATTGCCTACTTATCTCCAAATGGTAAAAAGATAAATTGCGGAACAACCTGTTTGGGACACCTAATATTAAAATAATTCTGATATTTCATACTTTATTCAAAAACGCCAGGCATTCTATATATTGCCTAGGCATCCTATACAATGCCTGCTTTTCATAAATTGCCGGTAACATACGTATATAAAGCAGAGTTGGCGTCTATCTGTTCTCTATATAAATCTACACCGTTTAACCAAACCACACCAAATTTGGTACACGTATTCTTTAGAACCGTGCGTGCAAAGTAGGCTACACCCTTTCCTTCCATTTGTCCTGGTGTGCAGAGGATTCTAAAACCAATTCGAAATCCCCATAGGAATAGCAATGAGTATAAAGCGATTGTGGTACGCAACTCCATTCGTTTTACCAGTATCGGTGGAAAAATAACTTTTCCAATAAAATTATTTTACCAGTAATGGAAAAACAATTTTTCTAAAACATTAACAATTAAACAATTTAAGTGAAATTGTAATATTTATGTTTGACTGACTTTTTATTTCTCTTTCCATATTATAAATAATTTATGAATATTTGATTGATGATATGAGGATAGTTAAAATAACTTACATTTTGTAATGGAACACGAAAAACTCATTGATCATAAAAGCGTAATTGTGCTATTCGATATCTGGCAATACCAGAATTAATGTTTTATTTTATAAATTTGATTTAGAATTCCGTGTTTGTGTATTTGAGTTAAGGCAGCGAAATGTTGCAATTATATTTGAGTATTTCTAAATTTTATAAATTTGCGGGGTTTTTTTTGTAAATAAATCATTGTCTCAATATTTTTCAAACGTCTTTTTCAAAGTGCTCTAAATCAGAATATACTCAAGAAGTCGAAATTCAACACGCTTTCTCATATCTTTCACTTTCAGAATTCTGCACTTTTTCAATGATCGGAATTTCATTTCTATTTGTATTTATGTGTTCCAGCACACACACACACACACTTTATGTATTCAGATATATTATTTAGGAGTTAAATTTTCATGAATTATTTTATTTTCTGCAAAATATTACTAGACGTGAGTAATTTCTTAATGGTTTGTAGAATTCTGTTTTATAAAAATAAATAAAATATGCAAAACAAAACCTTTTTCAGTACAGTGCGTAACTTCTTATTTTAAAAGGACCGTTAAAATAAAATTATTTTTAAATAAGATAGGTTACGTTAAATCAAAACGGGTAGACATATGTTGTAGTTCAAATATATTTCTAAATCGAATTCTGAAAACACATTAGAAAAACTTTTGTAGTTAGTCTTATAGTGCGATGAATATGAAATGGATTATATGGATGGATATGGACACATATTTGCTTTCGAGGTAAATTGTAGAAGCTATGAAAAAGTTAAAAGGACGTTAAAAAATTATTTTCCGTACACTTAAATGATGTTTGCATTTTTCTATGAAAGAAAAGTAATTAGTCTAATCACTTTTCAATTAACATTTAACTAATTCAACCTCATCAACGCATGGTAATTCTGTTAGTAGTATAGAAAACAAAGCATGACTGAATAAATAAGTACGACAAAATTATGATTTTCATCAACTTCAGATTTTAAAATTTGTTTTGTAAATTGAACCATTTTTATTTCTTTCCTATTTTATTCTTGCTTACATCCTATTTTAATTGATGAATTAAAAAAATTATTTCAAGTTTCAGAAATGTTTTTAATTGACATTTTTATTTTAGAATTATCAGATTAGTAACAAAAAAAATGCATACAACAAAAATCATTGAGTTTTTTAAGAAAATTTCAATATAAAATACTTAAATTATTTTCCTTGAAGAATATTTCTAAAAATGTTAATATTCAATAATATACAAAACGTTAGAATTTTAAAGAAAATAAATTACAATATCGAAACTTTTTGATAGGTAGGTAGGTATTTAATTAACGTCGCACTGGAGCAACACGACAGGCTATTGGCGACTGTCCGGGATCATCCCCCAAAGACAATACCACGTAATTTTGAACCACGGTCAGATGACGACGGAACCTTTTGAAGAGGCGAGGCAAAAACTACACCAAACAATTGATGCTTAAGTTGATATAATTAACTTCAAGAACACCCAAATCAATAAAAAGTCAATAAATAAGTCGTTAAAATGTACTACGGTTCGTTCACCTTGTCTACATTCTATCAATAGGTCATTCATCTCAGTACGAATGAATTTCATTTTTCAACTAGCAAAAGCCACTGTGAACCAATTCTTCTAGTCTTCATGAGCATTACAAACTTAAATATCATTCAAACAATAACACCAAACTCTCTTTACACTCAATGTTATTCCTATGGGATTTCGAATTGCTTTTAGCCACCGTCTGCACACCTTGGTGGAATAGAACGGATTCGTCAGTGCTCCGGGAAATTCTCTATCTTTTGATACCTCACTTGTTAAGATTCGTCGCTTGTAAGAGACGTAAAAGGATCTATACTATAGAAATAATATAGATGATGATATATATATGCTGACCCTTCTGGTGTGGTTGTCTCAACGAGGTACCTCATCATTAGCAAAACTGGCCAGATCTTGATCGAGATATCTTGTCATTAAAAGAAAACTGACCAGATCTTGATCTCTTCATAAAAAAAAATCAGAAAAATCTTCATGACGAGTTATCTCGTCACTATAAAAATCGTTTATATCTTGATGGACGAGATATCTTGTCGAAACCTATTGGAGAGTTTAAATGAGAATCTAAAGGAATTAATCCATTTTTACTGTTTGATAAACATCGTTGGCTTACAAGTCAAAATTTTCACATATGCGCTTTTTAACTTCCCTAGACCAGAATGTGGTAATCTTTAGACTGGTAATCTTTTTCAATAAGTCATTTTCTTTGTATGAAGGTTAGATTTCGTCTTACGAAACAAACACCTAGTGAGTTTAATTGAGTAGAATTCTCATAACTGTAATTTTTTTATTTAATTTTACAAGTGTAACAAGTTTTGTTGGTTTAAAAGTTTCACTTGTAAGTCAACGATATTATCTAATGTCGATATTTAAAAAATCGAGTTATTAATTTCTTTGAGATGTTACACAAAACTAAAATATTATAGTCCGGTAAATAATTATAACGTAAAACAAAACATTTTCCATCAATGAAATAGTTTTAAATTTTATATTTCCGATTAAGTTTTGTTCAAATGGGTGATAAGATACCAAGAACTTTATTTGAAAAGAAATGTTTTTGAAACATTCGATTATTATTTCATAAAAGAATGTTATTTCATGTTTATAATGTATGCATTTTTCCATTTAATACAAATCCGAGTAAATGGATATAGAAAATTGCGTGTAACTTGAAGAAATATTCATAGATGCATTTATATTTATATTTTGCTACGTTAATTTCCGTATAAAAATTACATCAGGTTACATATTCCGGGAATGAATAATTGAATATTGAACTCAATTGTTGATAAGGAAAAATTTAACCTCTTGAGACCGAATTTAAATCGAGAAAAATATGGAGGCTTGCAACTTAATCTTAGGACAGAAAGTAATTTGATTTTTACAGAATACAAAAGAAGAATCGCATTTTTGAAGCTGTAACAAAATGCTTCAATTTTTAATTTTAAAAATATAACCCTGTTTTAATTAAAATTATCCATTAAAATTAATCCTTAGTTTCTCATCTTGTAAATTAATACAAAAATAATGGAAATGCAATATTGTTTTTATTTTGTTAACATTGTTTTCCGGGTTTATGTAGAAAGATTAATTTTCAATTTTAGTCTCATTTCTAAAAATTATTTTAGATTTATTTTGCAAGCGAAACTTTTTTCGACACAGCTAAATCACAAAAATATACCTTTAACAATTTCATAGCTTATTCACATTATTTATGAATCTGAAAAATGTTATTTGATTCTAAAGGTTTCGAATTTAGTTTCTCATATTTTTTGCACTAAGTAATAATGGAGTGATTATTTTAATGGAATTTTTATTAATTGGCCTCTGTCCAAATCGAATACAGTGCAACTGCCAGTTTTTCCATCATCTTTCAGTCTGATGAACTTTGCTCAGGAGCATAAACTTGCCGTTTGACTTCTAGCGCTAAAGTTTTTCATTGACTTTTTTAACGTAAATGAGTCTTTTAATTCTAAACAGCACTGGGAGGCATGCTTGAAAAGTCTAGCTATACAAAAAAGCGTTACAACTGTTTTGTCTTATGGTTTACTAGCAGCACCCGTATGGCTTTGCCCGTGACATCATTCTTGTTTGTCCTCACTGATTCTGAAAACATTAAAAAGAAAATTGGAGCTAGGATGTAAAGATTCTCGGCTTTTCTAACTCTTGAACAAGCCACATACCGTGGAGAAACACGGTTTAATGAGATCGAGTTTACAACTTTCAGCGATTGTCCTTGTGCCTTGTTGATGCTCATGGCGAAATTTAACGAACAGGGAACTGAAGTCGTTTACATTGGAATGGGAGATTCGAAGAGATGATTGGGATCCTAGGAATAAATACGTCTTCGCCTGCGGCATGTCCAGTCCTGATAGTGGCTTCAATAATATTCGGCATCAGTTTCTTGATAGTCTTGTTCCATTGCAGAGTGAGGTGCATGCAGATTTCTGAGAAGCATAATCGGTACCCCAATTTCTAGCTGTAACATGTGCGAGGGTACTCCAGATGGCTCCAATGTGTTCTCTCGGCAACCATGAACGCAACACGATTGCGCAGTTAGATTTCTTTTTATCAAATTGCGCAGTTTCTATTTTTCTCTTGGGGCCACGATAGTCCAGTTGGTAGAGTCGCGGATTAGCAACCGGAGAGTTGCAAATTCGAAACTCCATCTAACCAAAGATCGCGTACGCGATGCGCGTTAAATCTGACGTGGCTTCAAATATCGTCACGTTTTAGTCATAGACTTGAAATATAAGTAGACTGGCATTGCTTTTAAGAGGAGCTTCGAAAAGTGACCAATATGTCGACCAGTAGTCATGTGACTGCTCTGAAAAATTGACTTGGGTACCGATTCGGCATCTTATAGTCTGGTTTGGCGATGTAACATCTTATGACAGTACAGTTGTGTGAATCATCATTTCTTTAGAGTGGCGACATAAGTGATAAAATTGCAGTCTACTATTATCAGGTGATCAATCAGATGATGAATCAATGGATGTGTGTCTTCTCCCGTCCCGTGGACCAATCGCATGATGAAGGTTAGGTTTCAACCAGAAGAAGAAAGCAGTCTAAGGGGCACGTTACTACTAGTTTTGATCACATGATCCTTGTCACATAAAAATTTTACCATTTCTTGCTCTGCTTTTATATTTCCTCTATGGTTGGAGTGGTGTGGAAGTTTGGAGAGTAGTGGTGCCAGTCTGACATCCTATTTAGTTGATCTCGTCATCTGACGATTCAAAATTACGAGATGTTGTCCTCGGATCTTTCCCTCTGGGGCTGATCTCGAACCGTTTCCAATAGCCCGTTGTTACCCGCGCCAAAGTTACGCATGGAAACGGAAGGTTCTGCTCAGTAGAAAACACTGGCTAAAAAGTACTAGAGTAATTGGAGTTGGAGAGGATGACAATGACTATTTCTAATCCGAAGGCAGAAATCAAGCTGTGGGTGGCAAAGTGGAAAAGGGAAGATGCAAACAAACCCCTTTACCAAGCTATGAAGTTGAGTGTTTGCAATTTTGCACCACAGAAACTTTCCCTCAATTAGATCTTTAATGTTGATTCTTTTTTCTCTTCCTATGTCAACTGCAACAGCAGAAAGATCTTTCTCGACACTAACTTATCAGAACTTCTTTGAGAAACCGTTGTGGTCAAAATCGCTTAACTGGACTTGCTTTGCTATATGTTCATAGAGACATCCTTATTGACAAAGAGAAAATTATAGATAGCTATATTGAGAAGGGGGAAAGAAGAGAAAAAACATGTTTTCTTAAGTACAGGTAGTTTAAAACCAGTTGTTCTTTGTGATGTCAAAAAGTTTAAGTAATTGAACTCAACATTCATACAATTAGGTTACTCTTTTAATTTCATATCACAACTGTAAAAACTGCAAACCGCCTGCTAATATGCACGAAGCAGACCAAATATGTACTGCACGCGTATAGTGCTAATATGTACAATATAAACTCAATAATTTTTTGTATACAGAATTTTTATTTCAAAACGTTAACTACTCAGAACATAAAAAAACACAATATTACATTCAAAACTAGTTTTATGCACCTTAAGTAAGTTTTTGAGTTACCGTAACGGCGTAATATCATTCTTACTGTTTATATTGTACTTTGGAGATAATGACTAATGAGACATTAGTCTAAAATACGTTCTTGTAATAATACATTCAATATGGATATCGTTTTTTCAATTCATACAACTTTTGTTTCAAAATGAGTGTACTAGTACTAGTGTCATTGTATTGAAAAAATAAAAGAATTTGTAAAGAATATTTAAGTTTCTATTTATTATTTTCCTAATGTTACTTTTAAAATAAATGTATGTATATTTAGGAATTAAAAGCTAGCAAAAATGTAACTTTCAACAACCTACAAAATACTATTTTAAAAGTATTTTCATGCTAATTTTTATGTTTTATCTTAATTTGCTTTGCAATTCTATGCTGACAAAAGGCTTATAGAATATGTGGTTTTTGTGTTAACAGTTATATGTAAATGGAGCCAGCTTTGCAAAGGTCTTAAAAGCTACGCATTTCAAGAAATTTAAAGTGACTATTTGTCTAAAATAAAGTGCATTTTTACACTTATTTTATATGTTTTAAGTCTAAAAACAGCTTTAAATGCTAGTTTTTGAAGGCATTTTTCCAAAATTTTCAGGGGAGGACCCCCGGACCCACCGTTTCTCTGGGGGTATCCCAGACCCCCGGTTTGTTACATCTTCCAACCAACCACCCCCACCCACAAAATTGCATTAATCCGTCAGTGCTCGATACTTCTACTGGCGAAGCGCAGTGTGTCATTTTAGCAATCTAGATGATGTTAGGAATCACCAATCTATAGGTTTATAAACGTAAAATTTTTTGAATAATTGACAGTACACATCGACCTTTTAATGAAAAAGACGGGGCATGCGAGCAGCTTCATGTTATTTCTGCCTATCGCTCGGTTTTAAGTTAGTCTCTTTTGGTGGTGGGAAAAAGCATTAGTCTGCACTAAAAGCACTAGTCTGCGTTCCGATAGCCAATTGTTCCATGTCAATTCGTATACCCACGTGACTGACCCTTCTGGTATCTTACGACAACGACTCCGCCCACATGACTACAAATATGACGTCAACACCAAGACAGCGATTCCCTTAGCCAATAGTTTACAGGTAAATATTTGTAGTTTACAAAACTGTTCCATTCAACAACATACTTTGAACTTCTTAAAAGTTGTCTACTTTAGGACTTCGGCTGGTGTTGGACCTTGAGCCATATAACCCCAAAATCCAATCCAATCGGCTGGTGTTAATGAAATCTTTATTGAAAATAATCCTATCTCACAGAAAATTAAAAACATGGGGGGGGGTATTTCAATTAACGTCACACTGGAGCAACAAAATGAGCTATTGGTGACGGTCCGGGATCAATCCCAAAGGGAAAGATCCGAGGGCAATACCACGTAATTTTTGAACCACGGTCAGATGACGAGGCAACACCTGAGCTGGCACCCCCACTCTCCAAACTTCCACACCACGCCAACGTGAGGACATTTGAGGCCACGACAGATTTAACGTGCACCAGCTCCCTTTGTACACGACTGTGTTTGGCTGGATTCGAACTCGCAACCCTTCGGTTGCTAGCCCGTTACTCTTCCAACCGGGCCACCGCGGCCCTTAAAAACAAGGGAATGATAATGAATAAAAGATTGTAACAGAAAAAACGAGGATAAAAACACAACCACAACGAATTCAAAGCGAAACAGTCATAGCAACTACCAGGACCAAATGACTTTCGTTAGCCTCAAACCCAAGATTTTTGATATCGCCCGTTCAGCAACCTTCCATTCAACACTTCAGCTTTTTTTCTTTGGGTTTCCTCCAATGAGAGATGGGATGAGCAAAAAGTGAAATGGCATTGGTGCATTAGTTGTTAACCTTATTTTGTGCGTCTTCTCATCTCAACACAACATTGTTATTGTTTTCAGTTTGCAGTACTTCAGCTCGTGCGTCTCGGAATCATAATGTCAAATTGGTTTTACATGTTTTGAAGAGACTATTCTACTTTGTGATTTAAAATTAATAGTATTATCAAAAACCACGGAAGAACTTTGAAAGTAAGTGTGCATTATGTATTAGTTATTGTTCCACTGTTTTACCATCTGTTGAATTCATATTTACACAAAGAGCGATTCTTGTCATCGTAACAGCTGATGCTTGTAAGAGTTTGTCACGAATCGACGATCATGACGTCTTTTTGCTGAGAAAAAAAACAATTTCAGAATTTTGATCATGCTGTATGTCTATTTTTAGTTTCGTTATTAATGTTTAGTAATTATAAGAGATTTTTCAGATTTAAAATAGCGACCTTAATGTTTCTCAAATCGAAAACATGTTGCAGTAAAAAAAAATCCTTAAGGTATCATATTATTATATTCAAATTAGCAAGCAGTAATTATTGCTTTAGTCCAATTTTTTAAGAATTGAAAATGTCTCATGAATATATTTTCACATATTCATTTAAATACTACCTGGTAAAAAATATTTGTGAATCATACAGGTATTTAAACTAATAATCTTTATGCTAATCATAATTTGTAATTAAAAATGATGACAAATCTTAACTTGTTCAAGAAGAAACTAATTTGACCAATTTTTTCTGTTGATTTTGATGTTTATGATTTCATTTTAATCCTAAAACATAAAAAGCACATGAAATAATAATTTTAGAGAAAACCTCCCTAAAAGAATTCAAACTAAATGAATTTTATGTTTAAATTTGTATGGAACTATTAGTTCAACTCAAAAATTTAATAAAATGTAATCATGCATGTGATTATACAGTTAATATTCTTAGAAGAATTGTGCTATTTAATTAATCAAAAGCATATAAATCTTTGTTTAAAGTAAGTGTGTATAGTGAATGATAGTATATTATCATCAAAACATATTCCGTGTATTGTTACATATATAAGAACACTTTGATTTTAATAAATATTGTATATATATATATATATATACTACAGAATTACCTGCGTTGCTCGGATTGAATTGGTAAAATGTTGATTCTATTTCATAGAAAAATGCAAGCATGATTTAAGTGTACAGATAATATTTTGAAAAAGCGTTT
Organism: Meta bourneti; assembly: GCA_933210815.1. Classification (NCBI taxonomy): domain Eukaryota; kingdom Metazoa; phylum Arthropoda; class Arachnida; order Araneae; family Tetragnathidae; genus Meta; species Meta bourneti. The sequence goes on along the minus strand of OW119923.1, from coordinate 83,872,657 downwards.
TAACTTTTTCATAGCTTCTACAATTTACTTCGGACTCAAATATGTATACATGATACATCCATCCATATAATACATTTCATATTCATCCCACTCTTATTCTTAGACAAACTACAAAAGTTTTTTCTAAGATGTACTACAGAAGTCTATTTAGAGTTTTGGAGTGATTACGAATGCCCCTGAATGAAATTTATTTTCAGTAAAAATGACGAACTTCCTGCAGTCTTGCACTCAGTTTTTCTATCAATATCTATTATGTGTGGTACTTTTGCACCACAGATTTGATGTTTTTGAATTTCATCATCATTGTGAGAGATTAAATTGTTACGGCATTCATAGTTAATTTATTTTGAAGCAAACATTTTTTCTTAAAAATTCTATTCAGTGGCATGTGAAATAATGGAGTTTGTTTTAAAAATAAATGTCATCAATGTAGACAAAGCAAACACAATCGATTACAATTTTTACAAAATCACTGCATTCAACAAATGTTTCACAGGTACTTAAGTTGCATACAAACAGTTTCAACTTCAAGTAAGCAACCTCGACCATCTGTCGCAAAGACAAAAAATTTCTATTTTTTAAGTCCTACTTTAAATACTTCCTTACTGTGATATTGCAAGGTCAGCAATCTTATTTAAAATTCACTTTACTCCAACAAAAATTCATTTTTAAATCGAATCCTTGTGGTACTTTCTTCAATTGAGAGAGTCAGTTTCCATATGGAAACCTCATACCTATTTAGAATGACAGATGTAGTTATTTGACTATGGAGTACAGCTTTCAATAGTGCTCATGAAACATGAAAAACAAATGTAAATTTGATTTATTTTAATCTTGCAATGAAAATCTCAAAATTTAGAAATATCTATGAATAATAACATTTCTACCCGTTTTGATTTAACGTAACCTATCTTATTTTAGAATAACTTTATTTTAACTTTACCTGTCATTTTAAAATAAGAAGTTACACACCTTACTTGAAAAGGTTTCCATTTATTTTTATGTAACCAAATTCTACAAACCGTAATGTATTTAACCAGGTTCAAGGAAAGTTGGTCGAAATATACATATATCACCAAGAAATTACCCATGTCTAGTGATGTTTTGCATAAAATAAAACAATTCATTAAAATTTAACTCCTAAATAATGTATCGCACCCAGGCTGCAATACCGCCATAACTCAAAAAATGAGTTTCTAGTTTTATGTGTAGAAAGACTTATACAGCTCTTGTATGTCTGCCATATAAATGTCCTCTACTGGATCCACGAGTGCCCTCTACTGGGATGCACAGTTGTGGAAGTTTTTCAGCATGCAGAAGCATATATTTAGTCTTTCTTCATATAATATTATAAACACATTTTCTGATTTGTGGATTGCAGCTGGGATGCGTTATCTGTAATATGGTAAGTACTGGAACACACATAAATACAAACAGAAATGAAATTCTGGTCATTGTAAAATGTAGAATTCTGAAAAATGAAAGATGAGCAAGCGTGTCGAGTTTCGACTTCCTGAATACATTCTGAAATAGATTGATATTGATAGACAATAATGATTTATATATTTAATTAAAAGTAGAATACCAATTTATCAAACTTAGAAATGCTCAAACATGACTGCAACATTTCACTGTCTTATTCAAATACACAAACACGGAATTCTAAATCTAATTTATAAAGTAAAACATTAATTCTGGCTTTGCCAGATACTGAATTGCAAAATTACTCTTTTATGATCAATGAGTTTTTTGTTTTGGCTTTTTGCGTTCCATTACAAAATGCAAGTTGTGTAAAATTAAGTATTTTAAGTATCCATTTTTCATCATTCAAATATTTCTAAATTATTTTTATTGTGGAAAGAATTAAAAAATCAGTTCAAACATTGTAATTTAAAATTGTTTAAATATAACGTTTCAGAAAAAATTGTTTTTCGAGTAATACTGTTTAAACAATTTTAGTAGAAAATTTGATTTTCAATCAATACTGGTAAAACAAACTAAGTTCTGTACTGCAATCGTTTTATGAGAATGGGGGATTAATATGTAACTTACAATACTCGCATTGTTCCAAAGTACAAGTGTACCGAATTTGGTGTGGATTGGTCAAACGGTGTAGATTTGTACAGAGAACATACATACACACATCCATTTTTATATATAGATAGTATTGTGAAGATCATTTCCTTGAAGTTTCAATTTGTCACCATATATTATGGCTGTGTTTAAACTTGTTTCATTTAAATATTTTATTTGAAATTTTTGAATTGTGTCTAAATATATTTTTATATTGGATGTTTCTTTGAGTTTCAAACTTTTCTCCAAATATATTGTCATATCTAAAAGTTCGGCATTATATTTATCAGCAGGGTGTACTGATTTAAATCAAGTGATTTTTATTTTTAAAAAATCATGATTTAAATCACTTTAAATTTTTTTCTTTTATATTTAATAATATTGAAAATGAAATGGCCTGGAACAGAATGCATGGTACAAATAAGTTTAAAAATTTGCTTCTAATCAGTAACACCCCAAGAAAATTGTTGACTTCCCAACTTTGAGGATACTAAAATAATGTATTGATTAAGATGCAGTGGCACCAACCTGGAGAAATTATTTGCTTCACATATAAATGTTTTGAAGGTCTTTATTTTATTTATAAATCTTTGCCAATCAAATCAGTATATTTATAATATTTATCTCATGTTGAAGAGGGAGCTGGACCATAACCATAGAAACATTAGTACCCAAGGAACCATAGAAAGATTAGTACCTGGTCCCTAGAACTTTCTGACCCTTCTGAAGTGACCTAATAAATACATACTGTATCTGCATATTTGCTTTACTCCTATTATTTGTATATATATCTCATTTTAGGGTCCCTGGTTCTACCGTAAATATTTTAAAGGGTTCCTATGGGGTCAAGCATGCTTGATGCAGGTGGGTTTCTTAACAAATTTGGTGTCTCATTCAAAATATTTACCTCTTCCCTTTGAGAGACACAAGAGGTTCAAGCCCTAGGAGTTGATGTCTGTTGGGATGATAATGCTAGCTGAGATTAAATATTTCTCCTTTTGCTCACTGTGCCCAAATATGGCCCTTGCGTCATAAAACCCCAAAACCAACCAACCTTTTGCTCTCTGAAAAGAAGTGTAGCTTGCAAATCTGTTTATCAGCAGATGCTGTTTCATACATATGGGGCCAGTTCATTCAAATAATTTGTTCAAAGAGTGTTCACTTTTCAGTAATTTTAAAGTACTCTTTTTATGGAAAGGTTGGATAGACTTTCAAGATGGGATTTGCTATTTCTGACAAAGGAATCGGCAATTTCTAAACCCTCAGATATGTTTAACATAAATCAATGCTATCTAGAAACTACACTGATTTACATGTTTCATGTTTGACAAGTTTAAATACACAGGGGCAGCGAATTAGAATCATGAAAATCTAATTTAAATAAAATATTGAATTAGGATTAATGAATCCAATTTTTTAAGAAAGAATCATGATTTTTTCAATATCTTCTTTTGCAATGGGAGAAACAAACTCATTTAGATTTTAGCGTTTGTGTAGAAGACAAGAAAGCCATTCATAAAACCTTTACTACAACTACTCTTTATGTATTTATTGAAAGAATATTTTCATTTTAACTTTCAATTTTTGCTTTTAAAACAAGTTCGGTAATGAAAAAGCTGAAAAATTAAAATTGATTTAATTTTTTTAATTTAAGAAAATGTATAAGTTTAAAATTTTATTTCTTCAAATAAAATGTTTTATTTTTTATTTAGAATTTTAGCATTATTGATTTGTTTCCAAAATTTGATTCAAATGAATTAAAGGCCCAAAAGAGAGAATGATTTTATTGTTTTAAATCTTTCAAAAATTTATCCTGTTATATTTCCTTAAACCCACATATTAATGTTCAACATAAATAAATACTGTACAGAAACTACACTGATTTACATGTCCAATGCCTAACACATTTAAACATTGGGGCAACGAAATTTTTAAATCAGATTTTTAAAAATCTGATTTAAATCAAATAAATCTAATATTCCTTTAAATCATGATTTTTTAGTACCCTGTTTATCAATTTATATTTGGTAGAGAATCATGCTGAACTTCCTGAATGTGCATTTTCATGTAGTTATCTCTTGTGCTGTTAAGGTAATTTCAAATTACCTGTCAGCTTTCACTATTCCTAAATCCATTGCATAACTTTTGCAGACTAACATTCCATTGCAGATAACAGATAATGCCTTTTGACTATTTCGCAACAGTATGCCATAAGTTAGCTACTTTTTCTGCTTAGTAATATTTTACTCTTGATTTTGTGGAACATGTTTTAGATAAAGAGATTATTAGTATTGTCAAATATATTTTCTTTTATCTAGTTTTATCTGTAAAATGTGTTATTCTGCAAAAATATTATCACACTAGAAGAAGTATAATCTGGAAGCAAGAAAAGGTATATTGTTTAAGTTATAAAATAATACTTTGTTGAGTTAATGATCCACACTTAAAAATATCTTTCTCATTTTAGATTCTTTCAAATTAATTGTTTGCATTGTAACTGTACAGTTATGTAGTTGTGCTGCCAAATTATGAATACAATGCTAATCATTTCATAATTTTATAGCAATTAATTACAACTTGAATGCATTAAGAAGAAAGATGCAGTATCTACCTGAACCTCTACATCGAGGCACTTCACCTGTTGATTGGTGTGAAGGAAATTACCTTATTTCACCTGTGATAGCTGAGTTTGTCAACACAGTAAGTTGATTTTTGAACCAATTTTTTATAAATTTTAAACCATTACTATAAGTGTTCAAAAGAAACAAACCATGAAGATTAATCATACATGTGTTGTGGGGTCCAATTAGCTAATGTTTCTGTAAAATGTTTTCTAATTGAAAATTTTTGCAGTACCTCAATTCCCATTGCTTACTTGAAATATTTTCATTTAGTGCTAATTTTTGTTTTACTAATATTTTCTACTGATTGCCTTGATTTTCATGCAAGATTTCTTTAAAATTCTTTTAAACCTTTCTGATATTCAAATACAAATTCCCTAACATTAGAATGTACTATTAGAGTTTGCAATGCATTCTGAAATACTCCCATTTTTATTTATTTTGCTGAACTTTCATCTTAAAATCTACATTAAACTCCTGTTCTCCTATTATATAAATGAATTAAACAGCTTGTAGTTTAAAATGTACAAAGCATGTTTTTAATTGATAAATATTTAATAAGAAAGATTTGTGAGTAAATAGAGGTGATTTGTCAACTAATGGGATATTTTAATAATTTTATTGATAAATTTGTTTTAAAATGAAAATATTGTATGAAATTGTGAGCTGATATAATTAAAATTAATTTTGAGAGTGTTAATTATTTTGTTATTTCATCTGTAAATAATCAATGTTGAAACCATGTATTGAATTATATTAAGGTGCATTTCTGAGGGTCTTACGAATAACTTTTGCATATTGAATGTGACTGGAAATTTCACTGAAAGCAATTTGAACTGTTTTCCACATTTCTAATTTTTGTTTCTTTTGCAGATTAGCAATGTTTTGTTCTTTATTTACCCACCTTTATTGACTGGCTTGTTCAGAGAATATGCTCAATGTGTTAACCGAGGAATATACTTCATTTGGGGTTTGCTGTTAGTGATTGGTTTGACATCTGCTTATTTTCATGCTACACTTAGTCTCGTGGGACAGCTGTTGGATGAGGTGGCTATACTTTGGCTGCTAATGGCATCTTTTGCTATGTGGTTGCCTAAGCGTTATTTTTCATATGGTTTCAAAGAAAGGTATGTATAAAAAATATGATTTGAATGTTTAATGTTTGTCATGCTGTATTTTTGTTTTACTTTGAATTTAAATTGTTCAAATTACCTTTCTATAAATTTCAATTTTTTAGTATTTTTTAAACCCTAAAACACAATTGAATTATGTCATGTGTTAAAAGTGTTAAGCCCAATGGTTACCAAATTTTGCAGTCTACAGATCCCTTGTGGTCGCCATGGCACACTGGGTTTGTCCAATGCACCAGCAACCTGCGAGTTGTAGGCAGCGCAGGTTCAATTCCTACCTGTGTGTATTTTTTTCTTCTGTGTTAGTAAAACTTTAATTGTGTGCTTGCCCATTACTTGATGTCTGTCTTGTGTTTGACACAGCTTGGCCAAATATGGCCCTTGCCCCATAAACTCAATGCAACCAACCACAGATCCCTTCGAAAATTAAAAATGTTCATAGCACCCTTGAGATTATAAAATTAAACAGGTCCTTCACTAGATTGAAGTGATTCTAATAAAGGGAGTAAAATGCTTAGATCTATGTTTAATGCATTATAAAACATAACATTTCAAATTAAGGATTAGTGATGACAAATTGAAGTTAGGAAACCTTCTGTTAGATAGTATCAACTTATGACTAGAGTTCTGAATTAAAAGAAACAGTAAATACTTTATATAAAGTTATTTATTAATTTAAATGTATTAAAATCAAAAGGTTCTTCACTGCATATGCCAAAATTAGAATTTTAATGATATCAAAGTATATACTTTGGCAACCACTGGTCTAGCCTATCCTTTTTGGGAAAATTTAAAGATGCTGCACTGTAGTAAATTTAAGATGCATTGGTTTATCCATCATCATTATCCAATGTATAGATATATCCATTGCTTATGAGTTTTGAATAAATTTTACAACGATTTATATAATTGCTTTAAAATTTTGTCACAAATGTCTCCAACCAACAGGTTCCTAAGGAATGAAGCATTTATCTGTCACATCAGGCTTTTCTGTATTAGTAAATAATTATGTTAATAGTACTTTAAACTGAAGCAGAATAGTATCATGAAGCTCAATCATTACTGTACTCATTAAATTGAGATGTAATATTTTTCATTCCTTTATTTCTTTTACAGAAAACATTTTCAACTTTCAATGATTATTCTATGCTGTGCAGCAACACTGTTAGCAGTTATTCATCCTGTTTTGAATGCATTTGCTCTTATGGGTCTCGGAATTCCAGCTACTGCTTTGTTAATTATTGAAATTCGCAGGTAAATAATATGTATATATAGTCATGCATTATTCATAAGTTAGTCATAAATAATGCATCATAAGTTTATTAACACAACATCATTTTATCAACACAACATTGAAACATTATTTAGAAGGGATGTAAAAACTATCAATATATTATGTTTTATCGCTACACTATTATAAGAATCTGATAAATTTTAGCTAAAACAAATTTATATGTTATTCAAAAACTTAAATTTAGCCCTTCAATCATCACCTGTTGTCTACTAAATGATCTATAAATATAATTATATCTTGCTGCTCCATTAAAAGGCCTCATTTGTATTTGTTTTCTGACAATAACTTGGATCAAGCTTTGAGCTGTTGTGCATTCCAAACAACTAGAACTTGCAATCCAATATAAATATTTTCAAAATGTAAGCTGTGGAGTTTTCTTGTAAATATCTTTTACTATACATTTCCTTAAGGTTCATGTCACATAAATCATTGCAATATTTGTGAGTTGAAAAGAGTGACCATCATTTTCGAAAGGCCAAGCTGTCTTGCACTGACTTACAGGAATACGGATGTCCCTTTGCTGTCTGCTTAGGTGGATTACTATTTTCTTTTTGCAGTTCATAAACAGATGAGTTTTCCAAAAAGTCATGTGCTCGATAATATGTTTGTACTATGTCATAATCACAGAAAATAAAGTTATCTGCATTCGATAGTCTAAGAGACTAAATTATACATTTAAATAGTTATTTTGTGTAATTATTTAAATTAATCTTGCTTAGTTTGAAAGCTTGATCATGTAAAGATTATATATTAGGTTACTAAGTATGAAATGTCTGATTTCAAACTGAAAATTTGGTTTATTACATCTCAAGCAAGAAGCAGTATAATTAATCAAAGTATACGCCTAAACTATCGATATTCTTCTCCCATGGAGTTTACTGCCTCTGGGAAACATGGGGGGTTTTAACCCCAGGATGCCCAAGCAATCTTTCTACTTTCTTCTCTCCATCCTTTCTTTTTATAATTACTCGACATTGCCTTGTGTTTGGTGCAGCTTGGCCAAATATGGCCTTTGCACCATAAAGCACAAAACCATAAAAACAATAACAGACAATATATATTTGTAACAGATAGATGCATGTTTTAATGGGATGTATGTAATATGTATATTTCATTGCATATATGTGTAAAAACCTCTTGTCTTGTTAATCAGCTTAAATCTCTTTATATTATATATATTTTCCATTTCCACTTTCTCACTCTTTATTTGAAACCTCATTTCAATATATTACGGTTTCAGCAATAATTGTCATTTCTATTCCCAAATAAGGCCCAATTCAATATCAAATCCATACCATAAATACTTACCCAGGCTCCCTTCTATAATACCTCAGCCCTCTAGATATATATTGTGTCAAAATATCTTTCCATGACTATCATTATGTGAAGAGCTTGGGGATGAGCTGCTTGTTGGAACATGGAGTGAACCCATCATTCCTACTTTCAACCCATGAGTGCAAAACTAATTTCTTTAATGAAATTATATATTTAAAACTTTATCATATCTTATGTGTTTAACCCTCCAAGTGGTTTCAATGCGCTATCTTGTTCGTCAAGATCTGACCAATTTTGTTGCCACAAAATATCTTGTCATCAATATATTGCCAATTTTTGATGATCAAATCAAGATCTGGTCAGGTTTTTTTCATGTTTGATGAATGAGATATCTCGTTTATCAAGACCAGGAGGGTTTAACATGGCATATATTATTGAAAATAATCAATTTGTTCTGAATTGTTGCAATCATAGTTTTTAGTTTAGATTCTTTCCATCTTTTACTGTGTGATCTGCTTTTTATATAAGTTTTAAGGAAATAAGTTTTAGAAAGTTTCTCTTAAACTATATCATAGCTGTAATTTTAGTTTTTGTAATTCAAATTTTATATTACAACCCTGATTAACTTTCTTTGTTTAGGTGCAGAAATAAAAGAGTTGTACAGTTAGGAAAGAGGTGTGGTTATATATGGGCAGCTGCTCTGGTATGCTGGATAAATGACCGCCTCTTTTGTGAGATTTGGTCAAAACTGAACTTCCCTTACCTACATGGTGCATGGCACATTCTGATTGCCATAACTGCTTACAGTGCTTGCGTTTTGTTTGCTTATTTTGATGCATGTGATACAGTTCCTGATCAGCTTCCCGTAATGAGATTTTGGCCTTCTGACAGGTAGTTAATTTATTTCTTGATCTTAAATAATGGTTTTTCATCATTAAGATTTGGGTAGTTTCATTTGCTAAATTTTAATTTACATTGCATTTAACATGTTTTTCAAGATTTTTATTGAATTTTTTTATGCTTTTGAGATTTGGTTTTTGGAACTAAATTTTCTTTTCTAGGCTATATATTTTGTATACATTTCAATTAATTTCGTTTGGCTTGTAAGTACAAGAATTCAGTTGAGGTTGAAATTCAGTTATGAACAAACATGTAAATTATTTTGCAATTAGTATTATGTATATACCCACTTCCTATGTCCTAAAGTTTCAGGACTGACTTAATAGCTGGCAAAACAGTTGCATCTCGAAATTTGCATATGTGCACCTGGAAGCAACCACAAACCACTGTTTGTCATTTGAGAGAAGTAGCACAAGGAAATTATGAAATCAGTCACGCGTTCATATCCTGTTGCCATGGAACAGCAGCAAGCCAATATAGTTTTTGTCTGAAACTGGGTTAAACATCCTCAAAAATGTACCACATGTTAAAAGAAGTGTATGGAGATGCAGCATTATCCAGAAGCCTGGATAATGCTGCATTATATTATCCAGAAGCCTGGATTTTGGGTGGTATGCATGCTTTCTTGATGGCCGGATTCCCTTCAAAATGACGACCAAAGTGGCGTCTGTCAACAATTCAAACAGAAAAATTCAGGAAGTTTTCAATCACTTTCAGCTGGATTGCCAAAGTACCTTTCAAATGTTGGCTGATTCAGTAAACATCAGTAAGTCAACCTGTCATGACATTCTTCATAAAAGAATACTTAGTGCCTGTCCTGCATCCCGTATTCTTCCAATGAGTAAAAAGATGCTTGTTGCATCATGATAATGAGCTATACCGCTCTGTCTGTTCAACAGTTTCTGGCATACCATCGAATAGCTGTGTTGCCACATTCCCATCTTCTCCAGATCCATTGTCCTGTGATTACTTCCTGTTCCCCATGATAAAAGGAGTGTCATGCAGACATTCAAGCTATCCAAGCAGCTGTAACAAAGTAAATTGCTGACATCCTAGCAAATGTTTCCCAGATGTTTCAATGAATTTAATAATTGCTGGAAACTTGATTCCCAAGGCAGTTATTTTGAAGGAAACAAGCAATAATTGATGTTACTTTTCATATATTTTCTTGCAGCAGTCCTTAAACTTTTTAAACAAAAGTTGTATGTGCATATATATATGTCATAATAACAGACTTCAAAGCTACAGTCATGTGATAGGGGGGACACGAGTGGTTTAAGGCAATCTATCAAGTAACCTATTGTAACCCATATAAATTTTATACTTTTTAATTTTTGTTTCTTTACAATTTTATGTTAGCATAATATTTACTTTCTCCAAGTTGCTGCACTTCTGTAAAATATTTATTAGAAGAATGTTTTTATTTTGAAATAACTCTTCAGCAAAAGATTCTTGAATAAAACAATAACATAATTTATCCCCAAATCAAAGATTGCTATATTATCTACTGCATGTTTCAAATATGGTATAAAAATAAAAGTTAAAAATTTAATAATTTTAATTAGCTTCAATAAGAGAGAACAGTTAAAAAACTTTGCTTTGAAGTATAACATCTGTCCCAAAATCAGGAGTAACTATACTACAGTACTTTGCAATTAAATAATTCTTTATCTCTTAGAATAGTGTGTATCTTTTCTAAAATGCTCATATCAATAATTTTGATATATTTAGAATGTATACATTTCTATCCAACATTCCCATGTGCCTTAAAAAGCATTAAAGCTTGATTTTTCGTTTTAGTTTTTAAGGGTCTTTAAAAAGCCTTAGTATTTGCTGAAAGTCCTTAAAAAATTTTAAGCCCTAGTTTTTATCAGAACACTGAATATTTTATTTCATCTGCGTCAGTCAATAATGCTCGTCTGAGGTAAAACATCCATCAAAATTGCTGGCATAATATTTATAGATTAGCTATAAATTGTTTTTAAAAATTAGGTCTGTAAGACTCAAACATAGCATTCACAAGTGCACTAACGGGTTAACCTATGCTATCTATGGGAAATATAGCTTTACAAGATCCTAGTTTTTCTTTTGCTTGAAGAGTAGTAATCCTGGTCCCTTATCCTAGGAAACTTGCAATGATTTCGAGATGCAAAAACATTACAAAACGATGATTTTTTATCAAGGCTATTTTAAGATAACTAGATTTCAATTTAGTTATCTTTTAAAGTGTGGCGATAAAGATCTGACTAGAAAACTATTCATTTCATAAACAATTTAAAAATTATCGTGTCTTATTTTTACAATATTGACACAGCAATAGCTTTGTAACTTCATTGGGAAGTTAGGGACAAATTACCATGTTATGATTTCCATAACATTAACACCATCCAGTAGCTGTCATCACTCATGATATACATAATATAAATTCCTTTAAAAAAATTTACTTTTTGAGTAGATATTTCTAATTATAAATTAAGATGGAGTAGCATAAATGTGATGGAATTAGTCCAACAAATATTTAGATTGCCATCATATTGAAAGATTAGAAATCGCTCAACTATTAGCTTGATATCTTGTTCCATTTTCATAGTGCAAGTTAGATGTGCAAAGTTTTCCTTCACACTTAATTATGTTCACTCCTTGTTAGAAAAGAAGTAATCAGCCCAAATATTAGGTCTACCAGAAAGTTCTATCCATTTTTAGAATAAAACAAAATAATAAATATTTCATACCTTGAATAAACTTTATTGAATACATAATTTCCATCATTATTTATGACTTTCCAGCATGATGGCAATTTGTATATAACATTTTAAAAAAATGCCTTATCCCTAGAGGCGAAAAATTGAACCAGTGCTTGTCTGATATCTTCTTCGTTTTTGAATTTTTTGTACTGCAAAAAATTTTGTAAGGACAGAAACAAGTGATAATCGGAGGGTGCTAGGTCCGGGGAGTATGGTGGATGCGACAGAATTTCCCAGCCTAGCTCTGCGAGTTTCTGATGAGTCCCCAAAGCAGTATGTGGCCTGGCATTATCATGAAGCAGTATGATGTCCTTCCTATTCAACATCGCCGGCCTCTTTTCTTGGAGTGCTGTTTTTAAATTATCCAATTGCTGACAATACCTCTCCGAATTTAGCTTTTCGTTCAGTTTCAACAGCTCAAAATGTATTGGTCCTCGAATGTCCCACCATATACACAACATTCTCTTACTCAGGCTCGACTTCGGTTTAGAGGTGGAGGGGGCAGGTTTTCCTGATTGACAATATGCCCTTTTCCTTACGATGTTTTCATAGGTAATCCACTTTTCATCCCAGTTATCATCCGGTCCAATAAGGGTTCAATTTTGTTCCGTGCAAGCAGAGATGTGCAAATGATGACTCGATCATTCAAATTCTTCTCTTAACTCATGTGGCACCCATCTCTAATATTTCCACTCCAATCCTAGTTTCCGAATATGGTCTGAAATGGTTTGTTGAGCTGAATCAAGCCTTTCCACAATCTCCGATGTTGTCAAAAAAGGATTTTGCTCTAACATGATCTTGACAGTATCGTCGTCGATCAAAGATGGTCGCCCAGAGCGTGGCTTATCAGAAAGGTCAAAATCACCTATTTGAAATTTTTCGAACCATCTTCTGCATGTTCTATCAGAAACTGTACCTTCACCAAACACTTACAATAAATTTCTACATGCTTCTGTAGCATTTCTTCCTTGTTGGAATTCGTACAAAATACAGTGGCGTAAATGAACTTTATCAGTAGCCATGGGTACATGATCGCGTCTCACTTAATACTAACATGAATCATCTTTGATTTAGTTCATTTGCTAGGTTAGTATGTATACATTCAGTGATAAAAAGAGAGAGCCAAATATGCATCAAATGAATATGAGCATACTTGTTGAAACTTGTAACCGGAACGGACAGAACTTTCCGGTACACCTAATATAAAAGTGGATTGTAATTGTGAATATATTGCCTGCTTACAAATGAACCACACTAAGTCAAAACACATAGTTCTGGGAAAACAAGGGGAATTACCCAGTAAGTGTGTTTCTGAAGAAATCTGACCTTCATGCAAAGAAACTTTGATTTAATGTACACTTCACTTGTCTAAAGATCACATTCTGGTGTAGAAATGCAAAAACTCTCATATCTTGAAAAGGTTTACCTTAATGTGTTTCATTGGTAAGCCAATGATATTTATACTCTAACCACAAGAAATTATACATACTATTGATACTGACAAAGGTTGCCCTTGTTTTTCTATTGTAAATATGACAAATATAAGTTTATTATCTACATATTCAAAATACTTTCTAAAATGCATATTTAATATTTTATATAATATCTTTCCTAATTTCATTATTTTGATGCTAATTTGATTTGTCACCATGCAAGATATACTTTATCTTAAATGTCAAGTATCAATTTACCTGACTGCAATGGCATAATTATGATATAAAGTACACAATCAAGGCATTTCTATATGCTGAAATCATGACTGAGGTTTCCAACTGAATCTTTTTAAGCATTTCAATGTGTGATATATCATTGACTCACAAATGAAAGACACTAAGTCAAAGTTTCCAAGATATGACATTTTTTGATTTTCTAGACCAGTCTGGTGAAGCCCACCAAGTTATTTTTCTTTGCTTGATGGTTAGATTTCTTAAGAAATATGTAGCGAGTAGAATTTTTCCTCCTTTGTTTTTCTCAGAACTATGTTTTTTGACAGTTTTTCACTTGTAAGCAGATGACATGTTGTATATACATATTATGCATATATTTATTCATTCATTTCTTAAGCTTTTATGTGACTAAGTATTTTTTTAATTTTCAGATTTGAACTTGGAGTACCTTACGTAGCTCTGCGGAATGCTAACAAAGATTTCAGGATCTGATAGGAAATAGCTGATAGAAAATAGATCCCTGATTGTCTTCCAAAGTTCTGCTGTTAATGTTTTGTATTAAAATATCCCTGTTGTTTTTTAAACGATCTGGGCTTTGTATAGTATTTATAACCACCGTATTGTAGAGTTTGTTACGTATTTACAAATTCACAAAATATGTTTCTGGTTATCATCTGGAATGGTACTGCCATCACTCGGCTGACTGGTGCAGCCATGTTTTTAACCTTTTGCTTATAAAATGATAAATAAAATCTTTGTTGCTTTAATATATTTCTGGAGGAATTATTACTTGTTTCTTCTAAATTTTCAAAACATTTTTCATGGTAACTGCATTTTCTAATTCCATTTAGTTTTTTAGTACTCCAATGTAATTTGTACACATTCGTTATCTTAAATTGGGTGTTAAAAGAATAAGACAGGAAAATGTAAATAAACTTTTCTATTTTGTAATGCATTTTACACACTGGATTATTAATTATTCCATGAATTTCAATATTCAATTATGCATTCCAGAAATAATTTCTCTAACTGCAAAGTAAGTTTTTTCCTTTTCTGTATTCAAAATAATTTCCATTAATTAAATTTTACGTTGATTCAGCCATTTGTTTACTATTGAATATTTAAATTCACACACAATAAGAAAATAATTGTGCTTTTGACAGTGCTATATTAATCTTACGTACAATTTTTTAAAATTCTCCCTATTTAGTATAACACACGAACAGTTAGAGAAATAAACTTAAAGCTTGGGTAAATTTTCAATTGCCAATATCAAAACTGCATAGTTTAATGAAGTAAAACTACTAAATTTCTCAAAGAATATATTGGGATATTTTACTGACAATTTATATATTCTTAACACTTTCGAAACAACTATTTTAAAACCCTTCGTAAGAAACACGTGCACAAACAAGGAAGAACTTCAAGGTGTAAATTTGAATAAGTATGTCTACTGGCAGCCGAATATCTTTGGAAAATGTATTTTTATGTTTGCAATTTTGTTTGGTTTCGCAATACATTTTAAAACATTGAATTCAACAAGCACAGTTTTAAAATGGTCAGTATAGATATAAAATCAATTGCTCTCTTGAATTTAAAATTTTCTTTTCTAAACTGAAACAAGTTTCTAAAATTGAGATAGATGCTGAAAAATAGATTGTTTTATGGC
Source organism: Meta bourneti (assembly GCA_933210815.1). Classification (NCBI taxonomy): domain Eukaryota; kingdom Metazoa; phylum Arthropoda; class Arachnida; order Araneae; family Tetragnathidae; genus Meta; species Meta bourneti. Next base: position 83,857,284 of record OW119923.1, on the reverse strand, counting down.
AAGATTACAAATCTGTATAAGGAATTGTATTCTAATAGTTGAAATTTCTTGAAACTTCGTATGAAAATTGTTTATAAATAAACTACGAAAGTAGGATATTAAATTCAGAGTTTCTAATAATTGAATTCATATTAATTTTCTTCAGCATCTGACCTTGGTTCAAAATTATGTGGTGTCCTCGGATTTTCCTTATAAGGATTGATCCAGGACTCACCAATAGCCCATTGCATTGCTCTAGTGTGACATTAATTACCATTACTATATTAATTTTCTACTCCTACAAAAAATTAAAGTGCTAAACACAGTATTGGAAACGAAACCTACTTACATAGCATAAAATAGACGTTTGATAAATAATAGTATTTGTATTTTATGTGTTTGCATTTTGAATTTTCAGATGTTATCTGTGATTTATAAAAGGTACAAAGATGTTAGAGCATTTATCAATGTAAAAGGAATTTAATTGGAAATTAAATTTTGTGTCATGAAATATAAATGAAATAACCGTTTCTTGAAGAATGCCTATCAGCCTGCTCCAGTTCCAAAAATTTGTAAAAATATACAATTGTGTTTGCAGTTATGAAATTAATGTTTATCTCAAACAAAAATATAAAATGAGGCATGCAAAAAATAATTAAACTTGAATTAACAGAGCTAGTAATTTGGAAATACGTGTTTGCAGAATTTTCATTCAAATTCAGGCATACTACAGCTAAATATCACCGAATTTAAATTCTGATCGTTAACTAGACCCTGTATCAAATTATATTTAACTTAATTATTTAGATGGGAAGAAATGATCGAAAATATGATGTTTGTTTGCATTGTTTCTTTGACGCTTAATAAATACTTCATATCAATGGCATTTTTTGTGGTTTTGAGCTCAATACCAGGTTTCATTCGCTAAAACGCTTTCCTGTTAACTCAAGATATGTGCACGTTTAATCCGTAGGCTACTGAGCCTCTTTGGTAGGTGGTAGCTTGTGAGGGTACGAATTCAAAATGTTGCTCCTGTGAACCTCGATCAATTGTAGATATCACCCTATCAAAGTGAAAAAAATCCCTATTGAACACAATACTGGGAAGTGTTTTGGTGTATGCTACTTTTTGAGAAGTCTTACCAACATTAACTAAACACTCTGGGGTATGCAGTAAGAAAAAACATTCTCACCAGTAATTAATTGTTAAATTTCAATGGAATTTTTTTGGAAGATTCGTTCTTTAGATAATAGTCAAATCTGAGGCACTATCTCCTACCCTTTTGTCCCAAGTTAAGCCATGCTTTTATGGAAAATATAGAATTAGAATAAGCCTGAGCCATTGCTCTAACTACAAGCTTTATGGGCACATGTCATAAGAAGGCTGTACTGGAATCAAAGTGACAGAAAATGTCGAATGCGATACTTACAAGTACCATACATTCGCAATACTAGTAATATGAATTATACAAAAACGTGAAACAGACTTAAATTTGGAATCGACACTGATTCAAAGCATTAAATCTTTCAAGCCCACTTTGTATTCTACAGGCCAATTACGTTTCGGTTAATTGAATCAATTCCAAATGTAAATGTCTCGGTCTCAATGTTCCTCAGTATGTTTCTACTGCTTTGTAGGTTGGTTGGATACGTTTAAGGCTATAGGCCATATTTGGTTAAGCTCAATACCGGTAATGAATGCTGGTAAATTACCGACGGAAATTCTCAACGCCAATTTTTAGTTCCTTTTTTCTTAGCATGAGGCATTGACTGGGTATGAATATAAATCGGGTATTGGTTTCGTACTACAACATTCAATGATAAAAGTTTTTTCCAAGTACATAAGTGGTTGGTTGGTTCTTTTTATGGCGCAAGAGGTATCTGATCACACACAAACATTGTTTCCTCCGTCAAATAAACGGTTGGAATTTTATGGCGCAAGGGCCTTATTTGACCAATCTGCACCAAATACAAGACAAAACATCATGTAATGGAAAACCTTTCCTTAGTACACAGGAACGTTTTACTGAGAAAAGGAGGTTACAGGAACCAACTCGCAGAGGTATAGTGCGGCTACTGTGAGAGGGTGGTCTAGTCGCATGGTTTTGAATGAGTTTATTAATTAAAATAGGGGACTGGTAATATCATAAACAAATCCCTATCACATTTGGCATCTTAAACACGAATTCTGCCACTAAATTTATAGTTCGGTGCCGAAAGCGATAGCATTGATAACGAGTTGGCAAGGGGGGAACTTCCACGACGATTGTCATTCATACTTAAGCATATGGCAGCTTTCTCTTAAAGCGCCTTCGTCATCAGGGGCACATCTCCTTCAGGTGTGTACGGGCCTTAGGTACTCTAGTGATCTTTTCTTTTCCCATGGGTTTACTGTCCAGTAAACACGTGGTTGTGCTTCCGGATACTCAAGCTATCTTTTTCTGCTTTCATCCCCTGCTCAGATCTCAATACCTTTTTCACATTTTTTACTTGACTGTCTTGTGTTTGGCACAGCTTCACCAAGTATGGTTCTTGCGCCATAACACGCCAAACCAACCAACCTAAAGCGACTTCACGCCTATCCAGAAATCAACTGACCCAAGGGCGACTGCCTTCTCCCGGATCCACACTATACCACCATACTATTGCTTCGAAGGAGAAAAGCTTTGGCAGTTAGATTATTCAAGAACTTTTAAGTACGACTATCGGACAATAACAAGTATGCTATTTTGGGATCGTGTCTACTGAATATACAGTATCCTTAACGGTATCAGTTATCACGATTACAGTTAACTAAATCACTTAATTCTATTCTTAATTACATCTGAATGATCTCGTATATTTCTTAAAGTGCACAGATCCCGGACTGTCAACAACAGCCCGTTTGTTGCTCCAGTGTGACTTTAATTAAAATACCTACCTATCTACCTTAGAGTGCACAAAAACTATTTTTAGACAATTTTTATGTTGGTAATTTATAGCTAAGTCTCACGCTGTCTCTAAAGAAAGCCTTGGAGTTTCCTCTGCTATATCAATTCAGTTGTCCCGAACTCTCCTAAACGCGAAGCGGTTGCCCAAGTTCAGAATGCTTTCTGGCCACGACTATCACCACCATATAGGACTAGCTGATTCCCCAGACTAATTTGTGCGACCTAGGACAGCATATATCTCGATAATTGCCCTACGCTAGTAGTCTTTAATTGTAGTGAAAATATATCGGAGAGCACGTGGTCTAACCACCGGCATTGTCAACAATATATCGATATTTTTAGAATTCCCCTTTTTAATAATATTTAAGGGATTCAAAATGAAACTTTGTGCAGGGTGCATAAAAATCAGTCGCGGATTTAGCCTGACCATCAGAATCTATTTGTGCAGAAATTGTATTCCCCTCTAGAGAGATTGTCATTTTCCTCTTACATTCAGCTTTGAAGGATTGAAACTAGTTCCTAACTACTCCGCAGAAAAACCCCGTACTTCTCTGTTAAATAAAAACTAAATTGCATAAAACTTTTCAACTATCACCTCCTCCCTTTAACACTTTAAGGGCCACGGTAGCCCAGTTGGTACAATCGCGGATTAGCAACCGGAGGGTTGCTCGAGACTTGATCCAACAAACACCACCGTGCACATTAGATCTGTCGTGGCCTCAAATATCCTCACATTGGCGTGATGTGAAAGTTTGAAGAGTGAGGTGCTAACTCAGGTGTTGACCTTGTCATCTGACCGTAATTCATAATTACGAGGTAGTGTCCTCGGATCTTTACTTCCGGGATTAATCCCGGACGGCGCCAATAGCCCGTTGAGTTGCTTTCAGTGCGACGTAAATTCAACTACCAACAAAAACCAACTGTTTAACATTTAACCCTGTCAGGCTTGTACCACGTTTCTTTTTCTTTCGTTTCAACCAATAATAGCAATCTACTGAATTCACGGCAGCTTTCGTAACGATTTCCTTTATCATTACTGGCACTAGATAAGGTATCGCGAGTTTTTTGTTGTTTTACTTTCAGGTACTCCACAGGCCTTCTGTCTCTACTAGGTGATGAACTGTGCAAGCAGATTACGATGCCCTCTAGTTCCTGCCTTGCGAGCATTGTTTACTGACAGAAAATTGAATCTCGTCTTTGAATATTGTCATTTACTACATACGAAAGATCTGATATGACTTTGTACCTGAATCTGTCTTCAGTTAGAGCAGGTTTGCTATGGCTCTTCTGATTTCCTTCCATCACGAAGCGCAGATCGCGGATTTCAATGTGAGCAATCGGGATTTCTCTAACCACACGAACTTATGGATACGATTGCCGACTCACGAGATCGTCTTCAAAATACTGGCACTGCTGCCCATCATGATTCTGGGAGTCTTGGGCAATGTGGCCATCATTGTTGTCATGATTCGGGTCAAGGTATGTCAATTTGTTTTCAATGTATTGAATGGACTAGGGATCATATATTTGTGGTTCTTAGGGAAAATTTTACCTACTCGCGAGTGCGATATTTACAGATCACCTGGTGTCAGTAAACAGCCTTTTAACCCTCCTGGTGGTTTATCTTCGCCCTTTAGTAGCCAACTTCTGGCGAACAAAATCTGTTCCAAACTGCTACCAGTTTTGGGTGAGGGACTATTTGTTTTTCATTCTTGGATCTTCATTCCCCTTAGAATAATAGAGCAGTTTTGTCTCGATGATATATCTATTGTAGTTCTAAGCAAATTTGACCAAGTCTTGGACAAGATATCTCGTGGAAACCACTTGGAGGGTTAAATACAATTATGTACCTCCTGTCAGGATGATATTTTATTAAAGAATTTCCTTTACTGATAACCCAGGTAGCACATAGCGGGTTTTGAACGCTGAAAAACAGTTATAAAAGTATAGAAGTTGGTTGAATTGGGTGTTCAACGTTATTTCAAAGTTGCAATTACGTTGAAAAACAGTTGAAGTCTAAACACTGGATAAACTTAAAATATTGTTGAGTCAACGTTGAACATTGTTGAAGAAGCATTTAAAATTGATTGAACAGTTGAACAGTTTTTAAACAGTTGAAGTCTAAACACTGGATAAAATATTGTTGAGTCAACGTTGAACATTGTTGAAGAAGCATTTAAAATTGATTGAACAGTTGAACAGTTTTTAAACAGTTGAAGTCTAAACACTGGATAAACTTAAAATATTGTTGAGTCAACGTTGAACATTGTTGAAGAAGCATTTAAAATTGATTGAACAGCTGACATTTAATAAACAATACATAAAGTTGAATCTTCAATGTGGAGAATACATACCTAAACCTTGAATAAACTTTGAAGGATAATCAAATCTTCGACGTTGAATATGAAACATTTCAACGTTAGATATTTGTTGAAAAAATGTTTAAAATTGTTTGTGTAGCTGACATTTAATAAACATTAATTGAAAGTTGAATCTTCAACGTGGAGAATTAGTTAATGCCCAAACGTTGAATAAACTTTTGAAGAATAGTTAAATCTTTAACGTTGAATATGTAACAGTTTTTAAACATTGGATATATGTTGAAGAAGAGACTTGTGAAATTAGGTGAATGTGATAGGTAAGTATGGGATATTAGGTGTAATCCATAGATATCATTTATTAGATATTTGGTTTTATAATGATTGGTGAATTTGTAAGAACCTAAGAGCTTTGAGGTCGTAGGTTTGTTCACGCTGACAATATTGATTATTTGGATATGTTGTAGGGCTGAAGTTTTCCCACTTGTAATACTGATTTTATAATTTTCCCCTTCTGTCAAGACAGATAAGAACTGAAATTCAGGTAGCAGCCAAGATTAGACAAGACATGAGATAATGATGACGCACGCAATAACTCATGTAATGACTCGCGTCGAAGGAAAATGAATAACACCACATAAACCTCAGATTTTGCAGCGACAGAGAACGGCTTTTCAGTGTCTTAATTACGAAACCTTTTAAAACTACACTTAAAAAAGAATGATATATTTCATGCATGTAGATACTGCCTCCCCTTAAAGCATAGAGCAAACACTGATTTTGGATTTTAATATTTACTCTTAACATTAATTTAAAAATGTATAATGAAAAGGTTTTCATAACATCTGTTAATGCATAATTGTTTTTTAAAAGTACGCTGAACATATATTCCTTTTTATTCAACATAATGCTTTTTTACAATAGACTTTTTTTAACATGGATTTTTTTTAAATGGACTTTTTTAACATATGGACTTTTTAACATTTGGACTTTTCTCTATGGAGCATATTATGCATATAGATAAAAGTCCATATCACTTACTGAATGAAACAACAGGAGCTTTTTTTTTTACCTAATTTAGTGCAAGATATACTTTATTTCGTCTGTAAATATATCGATAAGTTGAAAATTTGCAACGCTTTGTTTGTTTGTGTACTATAAGATATTAAAAAGTGTTTAAACTTAAACTATGTCATCGGCTTGAAGCAGTAACCCATTAACAGGCAAAAACATTTATGTATAGTTATTTAAAAATTATTAGTTTAGGTCAAAAAAAATTATAAGTATCTTAGAATTATATATCTTTTAAAAAGATTACAATTATATATTTCTCATCATGAATATAAGCATTTAGTATCTCCGAGAAAATGTCAGCTAATGAGTTCTTTGTTCTAATCCGGCGATATATTAACTGTCGCCCTTATTCGTCAATATTTGACCATTTTCCCCAATACAGACAGTGTTAAAATCTTTATTCAAATCTCGCTTGTTTGGTAAGTTTAAAAAGTATATACACGAAGAAATACTTGAAGCAATGTGGCCAAGTGTGAGAATAAAACATATTGATCTAAAGGTAGGTAATGAACTGTTTTTTTATCACTTGTTATAGAATATTTACCCCATTCAGTTTCTTAACCAGGCGAATAATGTCCGCTTAGTGATTTCAAGTCTGAATTTTTGTTACCTTTCAGGGAATGAGAACATGTACCAACATTTTTATATGTAATATGGCTTTGGCAGACCTCATGACTATTCTGTGCTGCTCTTGGACTATAATAGTAGTGGATGCATATCAAAACTTCATTCTGGGGAAAGTTTATTGTAGATTAGATGGCTTCTTTCACGGTAAGATGCAATATGTTTTTTATTGTTCGTTACTTCCCAAATTTAATTTTAATTATCTTATATTATCTTCTAATGTATTCTTAGCTTCACTAGTTTATCCTAAGTTTTCAAAGTTAATCAGGAATCCACATACCAGTGCAATTATGATTGAATTGATAATCAATATGGATTTGACAGTCATACCATTCTGTGATGCTCTTTGACTGTAATAGTAGTGGATGCATATCAGAACATCATTCTGGGGAAAATTTATTGTAGATTAGATATGATTAAAATCATACCTAATAAAATCCAGATGCTTTCTATCTTACGGCAGATAGAAATTACTGTCATACGATGTGTCTTATCCAGAAATCGCTTCCCAAATTAAAATGATTATGAACATTAATTAGGAGGACTTCCGATTCATGACTGTACCAATCATGAATCGGAGGAGTCCTGCAGTCAGCCCGGTGCCTTCCTGGGTAAAATGGACAGCAGAAAAGATCAGACTGCTCTCTCTAGACTTCACAGTAGACATTTTGAAGCCAATGAAAATCGAGTACATCATCTCCTGTGTCGGCTGAAGCCATTCTGAATTGGTTCTTGAGGGCCTCAAATCGCACGGGCTTGTAATAATTTGTAATAATAGACGTATAATAATTTATTTGTGCCAAGTGAGGTAAGTAACATCAATTATCAAATAATTCTCATGTGTTTTTACCTTACTATAACTGTTTCAGTAACTTTTCTACTGGCCAGCGTATTTTCCCTCATCATAATCTCCGGAGATCGGCTACTTGGCATCGTATTTCCTTTCTCTCGTCGACTCAGCCATGGTCAAGCATGGGTCATTGTGATTGCTACTTGGGTAGCAGCTATGATGTGTGCTTCTCCAACAGCTATATGGAGGTGGTTGCAGACGCGCGATTGGCATGACTATGAAGAGGTATAGTAGACTGGTTATTACTAATCTGTGGTCGTACTTCTATGAGAGAGATTTTCAGTGTAAGCAAGCAAACCAGATGGAAAGCGGAGACTTTACCGCATTCCAAATGCCTCTCGCATGATATGTATAGGGGTTCCTTAAAATGTAGTGTATCACCGTTTTGTCGACTTTTGGTGTTTATTCTATTTAGCGTTGACCAATCAACTGGCACACACTGTATGAAAAAAGTATCCTGACATCAGTGAAGTTTAGTTCTTGTGCACTAAGTCCAAAATTTATGCGGAATGGGTCCACTTTTGCATTAATAACAGTGGCTACTCTATTAGGAAGGCTGTCCACTAATCGTTGGTAAGTTTCAACGAGAATCGCACGCCATTCTTGCAAAAGAGCAGTCTGACACCGATGTATGCCGGTGAGGCCTGGCTCTCAAAAGCCATTCCCATTCCTCCCACAGGTGTTGTAAAGGATTCAGATCAGGGCTTTGCGGAGGCCACGTTCGGAATTCATATAGGAAGCACGTTTCAGCGCAGATACACTTTACAGTCACCTACATTTAATTTGATAGAGTTAGTTTAGAGCCGAAAATGTAAGGACGGCTAATTATGGGATTTATTGCAGAGAAAAATAAACAATTTTAAGAATTAACTTCGAAATAATTTAAAATTCACTAAAATTGCAAATTTCTTCAGAGGGATGACGTCGAAATAGAAGCAGAAAACTCAACATGAATAATGCTGACCCACACTCCCTTGATGCGTACATTGTGAAGTAGAGTTTGCGAATAATTGACATTATCAATACCGGTAAATTACCGATGAAAATTCTATTTATCGGTTTTTAGTTCTTTTTCGTAGCACTAGGCGCTGCCTGGGCATGAATATAGAACGTAAATCAGGTACTTCTTTCGAACTACAGCATTTAATGAAAATAAATTTCAAATGCATAAAGGTAGATCGGTTTTATTATAGCGTAAGGGCCAGATATATGGTCAAGTAATGTTTCATCCGACAGTAAATGGACATATATATATAAAGAAAGGTTTTACTGGTACAGAAGAGAGGAAATACACCCATAGTACTTAAAGGGATCATACCTGCATACGGGATCATATCATCATGACCTGGGGCCTTATTTTGTTAATATGTTGTCGTTTTAGCCCTTTTTAGTGTCAGTATAGATTTAGTTCCTTTAGTCAGTTAATTTTTAGTTCCTTTCTTGTCTTTTTGATTGAAAAAGGTGAATTTTTAAAATGTTTAGAGCATTCTTAGTCATTTGTTGTTTTTTAAGGAATTTTTTGTTATTTTTCAAGTTTATAGCGTAAAGTCCTGGATAGTCCTAAAGTTTTGTCCTGGATTTTAATCAACTATATTTGTTGAAGCTCTATCAGTCCCCTCTTTTATCCGTGATTCAGATTTTGCTACATGATTCATCTGCAGGTTTTGGTGCCAAACAAATCCGTAATATACCCTTCAACTTAAATTAAAACATTTTCTACTTAATCAATGAATCAACAACACGGGATTCTGGAGAGAGTTTCTTTAGTTTTGGTAGAAGAAAACGAAAGAACACGCATTTTGATATGGGATCGAATTGTTTTAATTGTACCAAAATCTAAACAATTTATAATGGTGTTTCCTAAACTGTGAGCCGATATCGATTCCTAGGGGGAAATTTTTAAATGTAAATGCTTTGTGAATCTGTAACATGCTTAAGATTAAGGTAAAAATCTCTTAGTTTTCAATTCTTTCCAGGTTTGGTGCAATGAAAATGGATTCATTCTAAAGTACTATTGGTTGATGATACTCATTCTTTTGGTGTATATGCCATTAACGGTCATGGCTGTAGCCTATACTGTAATCATTCTGCAGTTGGATAAGTATGAACATCAACTCTTTCTCAGGGAGCATCCACTAAAGATGAAATATAGAAAGAAGGTATATTTTAGAAAACTTTTCCGTAATGAAAGCAATGTGGTTGTAAAATGCACTTTTGTCCTTCAAACAATTATTAGTCCAAAATACTCAAGCGTTTTACACAACTTTCCAAGTATTTTTAACTTCTACAGAAATATTATAAGCTCATCTACAACCATTGGATAATTCTTGTGGAAAGCCTGGCGCCGAATTACTGTCTGTCTACCAGAACTTCTCCAGACACAAAGCCTGTTGCCTTAGAAACGAACCTTATCCTATTTTACATAGGGAATGCTTGAAGAAATATGTATTTAACCCTCCTGGTGGTTGTCGCGACGAGTTATCGCGTCATTAGCAAAACGGACTAGATCTATATGGACTAGGTATCTCGTTATTAGAAGAAAACTTGCCAGATCTTGATCTCGTCATCATAAAATATCGGTACATAAAATATCGATAAATATGAGATACATCGGCCTAAGGGTTCTGTTTGACCATGCTATGCCGTATTTTGGCATGTATCGCCAATGTTATATCAAATGTTATAAGTTGAAATTTTTCAACGTAATATTTTTTCAATTACGTCAGAAGTAAATATTTCTGAAACCAGTTTGCTATTATTTTTCAGGTAATCAAGGTGCTTTTCATGTATGTTTTAAATTATCTTGCTTTTTGGGTGCTATTCCAAGTTGTCGTTCTCTATCGCTATTTTAAACCACCTCAGCAAGAGGTATGTATTGTCATTGAGTTACTTATTTGTTTATATTTCATTCGAATTGTTTTAAAATTTATATTGTCTATTTTTCTAGAATTCCGATAAGACTATGAACACAATAGTACTATACATGTACACTGTACATCAGTTATCAGAAATGTATTTCATTGTCTTCACTTCCATCTCCGTTAGCACAAAGATACACAAGACCAAAGCATATTTCGTAGAAAAGGTTTCCATACAATAGGATGTAAAATAGTTTCGAGGATTGCATTCAGTTGTAAAGAGATGCTTCATATTTTTACCGAATTTGACTGCTGCAAAATATAATATTTCGAATAGCTAAGGTTGGTCTACATTATTTCGAATAGCTAACTACAAGTCTACAAGTAACTTGCGAGATATATTAATAAAATATTCCATAGTAATATTATTATAAAAATATATAACGTTTATAAAAACATTATATTAACTTTAAAATATTAGTAACTCAGCAAAAATAAATTATAATATATGTATACTAAGCAACGGCGCGCACAATGAAAAAAATCGAAAATTTAACAAAACGCTGAAAATGAGATTAGTGTAATTCTTATTACTATAGTAGGCATCATTTCGCACATCAAAAAGAACACTTACAATTCAAACAATACAAGTTTTCAGGAGAGTAAAAACCAAATTCTGATTTTTTTTTTAAATTGGCAATATCAATTTTAAGTTAGAATTTTGATATTTAGGTTTAAGATGGACTTGTGATACACTTCCTTACGTAGATATAATTTTAAGTACCCCTTCTAAGGCATCTCCAAAGTGGGCATTAACCCCCATGGGTGGTAACGCTGGCTTCAGGGGAAATAGAGGGCGATCAAGAACAATATATTATACGTAAATATCAACAAACGAAGAATTAAAATTGGTATACAAAAATGGGTACCAAGAGCTCTGGTTGCCAAAGCAGATACCGACACTATCAGACTGGTCTGAGGCAAGAAATTTGCGATTGTATTTCTGTCATCCCGTTGCGTCTCCCGTTGCGTTGTAATTTAATCTTTCCCTTTGGGATTGATCCCGAACCGTCGTAAATAGCCTGTTGTGTGCTCCAGTGCGACTTTAATTCAACTACCAACCAACCAACCTGTTTAGTTGAACGTGGATTTAGTGTGCTAACAAGTCTTAACTAAAAAAATTAACAGACTACAAATAGCTGACCTTGGATGTTCTAAGATGCTGCTGAGTAAAATAGACTAAAATAGACCGATTGATCGCACAATACTAGGCTCATTTTTCTTATTAGTAATTATTTTTAATTTTAATAGTTTGATTGTTATTAACTACAAAAAAATTAGCAATCTAGTGTGTTTATTGTTGACTGTTTTCGGGTGTTATGCCACAAGGGCCATATTGGTCAACACTGAACCAAACACAAGATAGACCAAAGTATATTTATATACAATTTATTTTTGTTATTTAATTTAAAAAAAAAGGCTTTATTATTTCAGTTCCAGATTCCTTTACTTCCGAGCTAGCTTTTTGAGCTACATTTGCCATTTATTATTATTGAAATATATTATTCAATTCAATATTATTGAATCAAAAATTGTTTTGTTTCCAAAGTAGTTTTTTTGAAATTCTAAAATTATACATACAGCTATATGAATATTTTGGGGAAATTCAAAAATCATAGATATAGTTACATTTGAAATACTTAATATATATTTTTAGTTGACAGTTTCCGGAGAGTGGAGGAAGCCGAAAAAAATTGTCTTTGAAAAGGAGGCGTTGAACTTAAAAAATTTGAAGAACTATGTTCTAAGCGCTTAACTTAAAATGGGCGTATCACAATAAGAATGATGGGGATGCACCTACAAAAACCAAATAGGCAAACCAAAAGAAAATTAGCGTTATTCTTGAACTCTAGTTTTCAATTTTGTGTCAGCTGAATTGATATTTGTATATTTTCGCAGCTTCCTCCTTGGTACAGAAAAGTGTACTTTCCAGCCCATCTACTAACATACGCTCAAAGTGCCATCAACCCAATTATCTACGGTGTTTGCAACGAGAGTTTCCGGAAGGCCTTCCGTATCACTTTCCGCTGTCTCTTCAAGAAGAATAAGGTTCGACCCACCGCTGCCCCCAAGTACGCGCAAGCACCTCTCAGGATACATCGACCTACAATCAATAAGAATGCCTTTGTGAGTATAACGAACGTTTTAACCCTCCAAGTATTTCAACGACATATCTCGTCCATCTGGACCATGTGAATTTTGCTAATAACGAGATACCCCGTCCATCTAGATCTGGTCAATTTTGCTAATGACGAGGTATCTCGTCCATCTAGATTTGGCCACTTTTGCTAATGACGAGATACTTCTTCCATCTGATTTGGCCACTTTTGCTAATGACGAGATACTTCTTCCATCAAGATTTTGTCAGTTTTGCTAATGACGAGATACTTCCATTTACATTTGGCCACTTTTGCTAATGACGAGATACTTCTTCCATCTGATTTGGCCACTTTTGCTAATAACGATATACTTCTTCCATCTAGATTTGTTCAGTTTTGCTAATGACGAGATACCTCACCCATATAGATCTGACCAATTTTGCTAAAGTCGAAATACCTCGTCGTGACAAAAGTGCCTTATCTCATCTATCAAGATCTGACCAATTTTGTTAATAATGAGATATCTCGTCATCAAGATATTGCCGATTTTTTGATGATGGCGAGATCAAGATCTGGTCAACTTTCATCTAATAGCGACCAAGGAAAATTATCTAAATAGTAAAGACAAATAGTCCCGTGTCCAAGACTGGTGAGTTCGGAACAGGTTTTTACACTAGAGGCTGGTCACTTCAGGGCAGTTTTCGACGCGGAGATAAACTACCAGGAGGGTTAAGCCACATGTAGGAATTCTTCTGTTCTACTTCAAATTTGACAGAGTAAAAGATAAAAAAGGACCCAATTTCGCTTATAAAAAAGCATAAATGTGCTCAATTAATTTTAAAGAATTTTACCAGAAAAAGTAATTTGTATGAGAGGGATTTTCAGTGTAAATATACAAATCAGGCGGAAGACGGAGATTTAACTTCCTCTGCTACCCAAATGCTTCCATATGATACATATCGGGGTTACCTTAAAATGTAGTTATCGTCGATTTGACCCTTATACTTGTATTCTTTTACTCGAGTGTATTCTTTTGTTATTATGGAGAGTGTAATCATTTGTGATTGTTGAGAGAGTGTAATCTATTATATTCCTATATTCTACTATTTGAGTACATCATTTCCGATAATCTGTTTCTGTAAAGTATAAAATAAACATCAAAAGTTTACTTTCGAAATAAACTTTGAAAATGTCCATTATACACGTCTATGGGTCTCCAAACATGTCTAAACAAAACATAAACTTCCTTTCTCTATCACTTTAAATAAATCTTTATATTCCCTGTCATATCTATATAGTAAATTTATAATGTTCTTTACTGCCTCTTATATTTCTACCATTTTTCTTTCTCGTAGCAAAACGGCCAGGTTCTTGCACCCAGTACACAGGAGACGGAATTGAAAGATACTCCTGAGAGACACGACAATCGAAGAGTTGGAACATCCAATCCTACCTAAGAAACAGACTCCTTGTGACAAACAAGTATAACCATTAAAAACATATAGACTACATTTCACACACGTTTTGGAAGTCACGTTTTTACTTTTACATTTGTAACTAGCCCATCATGTATTTATAAAATTATTGTTATCATGCATTGCAGAGAGGAATCATTTCTCATATCTCTCAAAATTTTACTCTCCTGGTGGTTGTCACCACGAGGAATCTCGTCGTTAACAAAACTGACTTGATCTTTATGGACCAGCTAGCTCGTCCATCAAGATCTCGTCGACTTTCGTTATTAGATGAAAGTTGACCAGATCTTGATCTCGCCATCATAAAAAAATCGGCAATATCTTGATGGAGATATCTCATTATTAACAAAATTGGTCAGATCTTAATAGATGAGATATCTCGTCGAAAGCACTTGGAGGATTAAACATAGTTTCCCAAAGTGGGTGCTACCGCTCCCTGAAGGCGCTGAAGGAATCACGGGGCAATGCTGGGGCTCCAGTGGAAATAGGGGTTGGACGTTGAGTGGCAAGCGTGGGCAATAAGATGCTATAGGAGAGATCACAAACACTCACACTTTATTAAAGACTGTGGGACTCAGGCAAGAAATTTTTTGATTGCATTTCCGACATTGTATTCTAAAAAGTACAGTTCATGATCATCTGAAGAAGATTGGGTATGTAAGCCGCTACGATGTATGAGTCCCCGCGTACTTTAGCACAACAGAATATGCTTGCTCGAATTTCGGCACGTGATTCTTTGCTGAAACGAAACGAAGCTCCTTTTTTGAAACGGCTCATTACTGGAGATGAGAAGTGAATACTATACAATAATGTTACAAGAAAAAGATCATGGGGTAAGCCAAAAATGAACCTCCCCAACTAACATCGAGAGGGGGCTGCATCCCAAAAAAGTAATGCTTTGTGTATGGTGGGGCTACAAAGGAATTGTTCATTATGAATTGCTGCCACAAAATCGGACAATAAATTCGTAAAAATACTGTTCTCAAATGGCAGTATTAAAAGCAGAAATCGAAGCAAAGCGGCCAGAACTGACCAATCGTTGAGGTGTTGTCTTCCAGCATGACAATGAATGTCAGACAAAGACTTATTGAGTATGGCTGGGATGTTTGTGTCACCCCCCATATGCACCAGACCTTGCCTCCTCAGATTTTCACCTCTTCAGGTCACTTCAAAATTCTCTGAACAGCCTGGAGTTCAATTCTTTGGAGACTGTCAAACAGCACCTCGATAACTTCTTTACAAATAATCCTAATGACTTTTGAAAAAAAGGAATTTTCCAGCTGCCGGAAAGATGGCAAAAAGTCATAGAAGAAAATGGTGCTTATGTGATTCAATAACATTTTCTTAAGTTTTTGTACTGCTTCATTGATATTTATCATAAAAAGACCCGCAGAATTTTCTGGATAACCCAACATGTACTAGTTAAACGTGGATTTTGTGCGATAACAAGTCTTAGTTAAAAAAGTAAACGACTGTCAATAGTTGACCTTTGAGATTTAAGGGATGCTGATGATGAAAATGGAGCTTTGTATAGAAAAAATGGTAGTTTACCAGGGTCGTCCTTATTAGATGATTCACAATTACGAGGTATTTTCTCTTTGGAGTTGATCCCGAACCGTCGCCAATCGTTTGTTACTCCAGTGCGACGTAAATTCAACTACCTTCTTAATAGTGATTATATTTAATTTACTTATTTGATTGATATTAATTACTAATAATAGTGAGCAATCGAGTGTGTTTATGTGCGAATCATTTTTATTTTAATATTTAGCTTTATAATTTCAGTTCCAAGTTATTTTGTTTCCAAAGTAGCTTTTTGAAATTCTAAAATCATACACACAGCTACATAAATAGTTTGAAATTCTAAAACCATACACACAGCTACATAAATAGTTTGAAATTCTAAAACCATACACACAGCTACATAAATAGTTTGAAATTCTAAAACCATACACACAGCTACATAAATAGTTTGAAATTCTAAAACCATACACACAGCTACATAAATAGTTTGAAATTCTAAAACCATACACACAGCTACATAAATAGTTTGAAATTCTAAAACCATACACACAGCTACATAAATAGTTTGAAATTCTAAAACCATACACACAGCTACATAAATAGTTTGAAATTCTAAAACCATACACACAGCTACATAAATAGTTTGAAATTCTAAAACCATACACACAGCTACATAAATAGTTTGAAATTCTAAAACCATACACACAGCTACATAAATAGTTTGAAATTCTAAAACCATACACACAGCTACATAAATAGTTTGAAATTCTAAAACCATACACACAGCTACATAAATAGTTTGAAATTCTAAAACCATACACACAGCTACATAAATAGTTTGAAATTCTAAAACCATACACACAGCTACATAAATAGTTTGAAATTCTAAAACCATACACACAGCTACATAAATAGTTTGAAATTCTAAAACCATACACACAGCTACATAAATAGTTTGAAATTCTAAAACCATACACACAGCTACATAAATAGTTTGAAATTCTAAAACCATACACACAGGTACATAAATAGTTTGGGGAAATTCAAAAATCATAGGCGTAACTACACTCGCGATTTGTTATCTGTTCATACAGTTTTCCAAGAGGGGGCGGGGCACCAAAAATTAAAATTAAAATTTATTTGAAAAGAGGGCGTTGAGCCAAAAAAAGTTTGCTAGAAAGTTTGTTCTAAAACTATGCAAATGAAGTTCTAAGTTGTTTGAAGTGAAGTTTGCCAAATATTTCACACTGAAATTCCTATGTTCAAGCTTTTTAATCGTATTGGCGTTAAGATACTAAAGGTACTTAATAGATTGGTTGGTAGTGGGGTTTCTATGGCCATATTTCGTCATGTGCGCCAACGCAAAACAACTTCAAGTAATGGACATACGCAATGAAAGTTTTAATGACACAGAAGGAGAAAAATATACACAGGGAGGAATCGAACTTATGCCGCCTACAACTCGCAGGTTGTTAGCGCAGTGGACCATAACAGCTAATGGCTAAGAGACAGTTAAACACATGAAAAAATCACCAGACACCCTCAATAGCCCATTCCGTTGCTTCAGTGCGACGTTAATTAAAATACCTACCTACCACCAGACACCCTTTTCAGCTTTTATCCATTTAACAATTTTGTGCTGTCATGCGACTCCCAAATATGTTTATCATTGTCATCAAATCTGTCGTTTCTACTTCTTACGTATGCTGCTACCGTCAGGGATTTATCACCGCGAAAGATCAACTTTCGCAAATTAGCGGGGCCGTCGTGACTCAGTGGATATGCCCGCTGCGCTAGCAACCTTCGAGTTGTACGCGATGCAGGTTTGGTTCCTGTCAGGTGCATTCCTCCCTGAGTGTATTTTTCTCTCCTGTGTCAGTAAAACTTTCATTATGTGTGTCTGTCTATTAGTTGATATCGTATGTCTGGCGCAGCATGGCCAAATATCGCCCTTGCGCCATAAAACCCCAAAACCAACCAAATTAGCGCATTGCATCTGACCCTTAATATATGGACATCAGTGTTAGTTTTGCTTTAAACCCCTTGCAACTAAGTCTTGCACGTGCACAGCAGGAACGACGAAAAGAACGAATATATATTCTCCAGGTTGCAATAAATCTCATCCTAATACCCTACAGCTAAATAAACATCATATTCCAATGTAAGCTTTTAAGCTAAAACAATAGCAGGGGAAAATGTGACGAGGTGGCCGAGTGGTTAAGGCGATGGACTGCTAATCCATTGGGCTCTGCCCGCGTGGGTTCGAATCCCATCCTCATCGAGTTCTATTCTTTTGGTCTGATTCTAATTTGATTCAATGACTAATCAACTGATATAAGGTGCATTGAACAGTTTCCGTTAGTTATTATTTTCTCTAAAATGTCATTATTTTAAGTAAGCAAAAAGTAGGGTATTTAAATAAACTGATGAAGAAATATGAATTCCTAATGAATAGTTACGTATCTTTTTAACATAATATTTACTTTTATTACATCGGATTATTAAACCGCATCTTGAGACTGCTGTATATCTTTTTTATGCGTTCTCAGGAATTCAACTTATGAGTTATAATTTTTTTAATAAATATTCCCGATAATAGCCCGGAATATCAACGGGTTAGCAACCGGAGGGTTGCGAGTTCGAATCCGACCAAAGACCGTCGAGGGGCTGGTGCACGTTAAATCTGTCGGGACCTCAAATGTCCTCACATTAGCGTGGTGTGGAAGTTTGGAGAGTGGGGTGCCAGTTCAGGCGTTGTTCACGTCATCAGACCGTGATTTAAAATTACGAGGCGCTGCCCTTGGATTTTTCCCATTCGTGATGGATCCCGGAACATCGCCAATACCCCGTTGCGCTGCTCCAGTGCGACGTCAATTAACTACCTACTTATCAGGCCCACGAGGTAACCGAGTGATTAGCGCTTTGATCCACGGTTCTACATGCTTTGTGTTCGAATCCTAGTGAGGGCATGACTGTTCGCGGTGTTTCGGAATCCAGTTTAAGCAACCTAATAGCCCATTTGCAGCAAAAATCGACAGTAAAGCGATAGACAAAATCAAAAACTCCTATTAGTGTTCCCTACCTCTTTCCATGAGAATTGTACTTTTGTGCTGCAAGCTTTGCACAGTGGAGATGTTTGGTGACGCTAAATCTATCAGACGGGCTGGTGGACGTTAAATCTGTCGTGTCCTCACGTTGGCGTGGTGTGGATGTTTGGAGAGTGGGGTGCCTGCTCCTGTGTTCTCGACATTCGACCATGGTTCAAAATTGCGAGGCGTTGTCCTTGGATCTTTCCTTTCCCGATTGATCCCAGACTGTTGCCAATAGCCCGTTGTATTGCTCCAGGTCGACGGGAATCACCGACCTACCGTGTCGGGAGTTACCTTTTTGCAATATTTTTACCTTAAAATAATGTCAATTCAGTACTTTTAGAAATTTCTTTCAATATTTCATCGAAATAGACAGTTTTATTAATGTAAATAAGACTAATGCCAAAAGAACTGGATAATCAAGAGAGCAGATTAGGAAATATGCTCAATTATTTTACATACGTGACCTGTATTAGATATTTCTACATATTGAGACTGATCTCGAATCGGTTTTCGCCTGTATTTCCTGTAATTATGATCAGACCTGTACAAAACTTTATACTTAATTATAATCTGAGGAATTTTTTAATAACGTTAAGTGTAAGTATTGCTATTTGAAAGTTTAGAAATTATATCACACAAAATAATTATGAAGACGAACCCTTATACAAGGTATAGCAGGCATTTGTAGTAGGAGTTGTTACATGTCTAACGGTACTTTTGTTTTGAAAATGCGATTCCAAGGATGTGAATAAAAAAAGCATTCAGGAATTTTTTTAATCCACTGATCAATATTGCTTTGACTTGACTGAATCTGCTTTTCGAATGAAAATTCATTTCTACTTGTTTGTTTAACTTTGATTAGGTCATAAGAGGAATCAGAATAAAACATTTGTATAGGAATTCTCTTTTATCTTAATAGTAAAGCGACACGAGCTGACCAATCAGAGGTGCTGGCGCGAACGGTGAAGACGCTGTGATTGGTCTGCGTGTGTCACTTTGCGCCTTGCCCTTCTTAATAGAATTCAGCTTGCCAAAGGAGACAACTTAGGAAGGATATTTTGATGTATGAGTGGTGGTTAGAGCACAAATTATTCCAGTATTTATATCCCACAAGTTATTGTTATAGAATCCTGTGAGAATTTTGAATATTATTTTAGATTACTCAGTCACATACAGCATACAGTCATCGAAGAAACAAAAGAATAAACATTACATTAAAATTATTCTACTTTTATTGAACTTAAACACATAAAACTAAATTATTTGAGATTTGACAAATTGCAAAACACATTTACAAAAGTTGAAACGATTTTACAATCCTTTGAAACAAATGCTCTTTAAGTTAAATTAAAATTGCATTATCCGCTGACCAGAACACAATCTAAGTGTCGTAAAATTTTATCCAAGAAATATAACTCGATTCGATTTCAATATCCTACATTAAAATATAAGGAATCTCGAACTGCTTCTGGTATAAGAGAACAGACATAATAAAGTAAAAATTTCAAAAATGAATCTCGTACCACTCTTGGTAATCTGACGTAAATGTAAAGCAAAATACCAAAATATGCACTCCTACAAGGACGGTATTCGTCGTCAGGATCTTTCAAGGTCACCGCCGATTCTATAGCCATAACAACATTACGAACTTTAAGCGAAGCCTTATCTCCGTACCATAAAATTATTTTTTTAAGTTCGTCGAAATACATTTCTCCGTAGTCGCTCCTTATATCTTCTGGCAGTGAAGAGAATAGCTGGTCTACATGGTTGCTCAGTACCTCTAAGTCGGCAATGGGTGCTCTGTAAAAGATGTTTAATATCAGCATAAGGGTGTAGTTCATAAAACCAAAAACACTATAGATAATTTTATTATTTTCAGAAATATTGAACATACCTACGAATTGCATGATAGTGAAATTTGCAAACTTAAATAATTTTAATAAACAGATAGGACCTTTCAGTGGGTACCCGCTCATTGCGGCATCTATGGAAATGAGGGTAGGTAGGTAGGTTGTTAATTAACGTCGCACTGGAGCAACATAAGAGCTATTGGCGACGGTCCGGAATTCATCTCCAAGGGCAACACCATGTAATTTTGAACCACGGTCAGATGACGAGAACAACCCCTGAGCTGGCACCCCACTCTCCAAACATCCGCAGCACGCCAACGTGAGGACATTTTAGGCCACAATGGATTTAACGGGTACCAGCCCCTGCGTACACGACGGTCTTTGTCTGGACCTAGTTTCGAACTCACAACCCTCCGGTTTCTAATCCGTTGCTCTTCCAACTGCGCTACCCCGGACCCTATGGGAATGGGAAAGCATAAAAATGGTGTTTTGGTCCTCCAAAGATCCTCAAGACCAGTAACCTTTTATTCATCAAGGTTACCCCTCCTTGTGGTTTCTCTCGTCATTAGCAAAACTGACCAGATCTTGATGAACTAGATATCTCTCCATGATAAGAAAACTGACCAGATCTTGATGGACTAGATCCATGAGATAAGAAAACTGACCAGATCTTGATGGACTAGATCCATGATAAGAAAACCGACCAGATATCTTGATGAACTAGATATCTCTCCATGATACGAAAACTGACCAGATCTTGATGGACTAGATCCATGATAAGAAAACTGACCAGATCTTGAGCTCGTCACCATGAAAAAATCGGCAATACCTTGATGACGAGATATCTTGCAGTTAGCAAAATTGGCCACATATTGATGGAGATTTTTCGTCAAAACCACTTGAAGGGTTAATAACATCAATGAAGCTAAAGACTTTGAAATAGATAGAAAGCATTTTAATTAACGTTGCAATGGAGCAACACATTGGCGACAGTCGGGATCAGTCCCTGAGGGAAATATCCGAGGACAACACCACGTAATTCTGAACCGCGGTCAGATGACCAGGTCACACCTGAGCTCGCACCCCACTCCCCAAACTTCGACTTTGAAACAGAGTGCTGTTACGTAGCGGGCCGAGTGGTGTGCCAACTATCACAATGGCACAGCCTAAATTACAAATAAACTAACGTTTATTTCAGAATACGATTTGTTATAGCATGTGCAATCAGGGATTTGTGTACCTAGATCGTGGCAACAGGGGAAAATGGAATCTACTCCAACGGCCGGCTCGAACGGGCACAAAAAACACCTCTGCTTCAGTCCTTGTCTTGACAGTTTCAGTTCAATCCCAGGGGGGCGTCGTGCACCCGTAAAAACCATCTGGACGGCAATTAGACCACTATAGAAGACCCCGATATTGTTTCGGGATTTTCGGCCGGAGGTCAGTGGTGTTGAGCTCTGATCCCGAACTAGTTGCTAGAGTCGTTAAGTGCTGGTGTTTGTCTTGAAATAAGAACTGGGCTGTGCTCAATGTACTCATTTTTCTGCGATCCCCGATGCTCTAAGGGAGTCTGTTGCTAGATTCAGACTGTTGACAAGCCTGGCCTGTTTCGAATTGGAGGTGTAGATTCCTCAATCTGTAATTTAAATGACTCTGGTGACCTATGACGGCTGAACTCTTAGACGCGTGCACTGTAATTTGAGATTTTAGCTCATTCGAAAGTATTCGAGTCGAGAGCTTGGAAACTGATGGCATGAAAGCTAATGTCCCACATTTGTAAAGAACTTAAGCAGATAGGACTTCAAAAACAAAATCTAAATTTTATATATCAGTGTTCACCGAAGAATGCATACATTTTATGGGAATTCGTCAGTGTAGTCTGACAGCAATGAAGAATGTATATGTTACCGTGAAAGACCGAAATTAAAGAATGTCATTATTCTCAGGTAAATGTCGAGACACACATACCAAATATGTCGGTGGAAGACCGAATATTTGGTTATATTCTTATGCATTAGGACCATCGCCCGGTGTATGTCGACAAGCACAGATAAGCTCTGGTGGGGGTCGAAACGAGAAGGCGGAGAGGCCTCTCCGCCTTCAGTTTAAGTTGTTGCAATAATAAGATTGTATAACGTTAATTACATAATTTATGTGTAAGTTTATTGGTATTATTTTGTCTTCTCATTTAGAATGTACGGTTCGTTTTAGGTTCAACAGTTCATTTACATGTGCTGTTACTTAAGTTTTTTCTCCTATTTTGACATATATCATAATATGTTTTAATAATAAAGTATGATTTAAAAAGTTGCATTTTTGTCTTAACGTAACAAAAATATCTTTATTCAACATTCACCAACAGTGCATGCTAAATGTCGACATTTGCCGGTGTAAGTAAGAAATAATGATATTTAGCAAATATTTCGGACATACACCGAGCGACTATGTGTATGTTGACATTCACCGGAGAATATTGACATTTGCCAGATATCGGTCTTGCATATACATTTTGCGAGGAAATACCTTTCTCATTTGTGCTACATGAGGGTTGCAAAATATGGTTTCTCCTGTTATCCTTCCTTCTTTTTTTTAGGGGCGCGGTAGCTCAGTTGGAAGAGTAACGGATTAGCAACCGGAGGGTTGCGAGTTTGAAACTCGGTCCAGCCAAAGACCATCGTGTGCACGTTAAATATGTCGGGGCCTCAAATGTTCTCGTTGGCGTGGTGTGGATGTTTGGAGAGTGTGGTGCCAGTTCAGATGTACCTTGTCATCGACCGTGTTTCAAAATTACGTGATGCTGTCCTCGGATTTTCTATACAGCAATAAACTTCAATAGATTTACCATTTTCGAATTTGACTTTGCACTCGTTTAAGCAGGTATGTTAAATCTATAATATTTTGCAACTTGGATAATGATCAATTAAATAGTTCTATACTTACTTGTAGCACTCTGGTTCCACTGATATAACACGAATTCCCCAAATATCTAGTTCTTGTCTTAGGCACTCGGTGAATGCAACAGCTGCAAATTTACTCATGATGTATGGCGACATGAAAGGATGGGTTGTTCGTCCTTGGAAGAAAAATTTGAATCACAAAAATAGAGAAATTAAACAAATATTTTATTAAAATAACATTATAAAGGGAAGTGGCGAGCGATTTAAAGAATAATGATGCTATATTAGCTTATAATTATTTAATTTGCTAATAATATGAATAATCCAAACATACACTCATATCCAAAAGTTAAGCATAATTCGTAAAATGCGAAACAATCGGAGTAAATATGGATACAGTGGTTCAAAATCACTTATGGAGAATAGTGGGACAAAGGTAAAACATTGTGAATGTGCAAAACAGTTCAGTCGACGACGATATGAGCAAAGCACCGGCGCACGTCGGAACGAGTATAAAACGGCCTCGAGCGGCATGGCCAGTTTAGACAGAAATTTCGCAATTGCTGTGGTACGGAGCGTTGTTAACAATCAATAAGCACGAAAGATGTCGCAAAGATGCCAACTGAACATGTTTGTGAAGCGACGAATTATTGGAATGCTGGAATCTGGTCGATCCCAAACCGAAGCGTCTCGAATTCTGAATGTGCCTCAATGTGTGATCTCCAGACTGGTAGAGGTTTCAGACCACTGGAGATGTTACTCGACGACCAGTACCAGGTCGGCCAAGGGTAACAACCGCTCGGCAAGACCGATATTCGGCGATAACTGTGCCACGTCAGAGGAACCGTTCTGCCAGACAACTGGATTCAGCCCTGACAACCGCCACAGGAGTCATAGTTTCGAGACAAACTGTTTACAGGAGACTCAGACACGTTGGTCTCTATGCCAGACGACCAGCAGTTTGCATCCCCCTGACGTCTGCACAGAAACACGGGTGTTTACTGTGGAGTTTGGAACATCGGCAGTGGGGCAATGTCATGTTTAGTGACGAGTCCAGATTTAGTCTACAAACTGATTCTCGTCGTACCACGATCTGGAGAGAACGTGGAACGCGTTTTCACCCGGGAACCATCATGGAAAGACATCGTTTTCTTCAGGACGAGCCATTGTCTGGGCAGGCATCATGCAGGACGGCCGCACAGGCCCCCACATCTTTGACACGAGGTCTGTTACTGGTCAAAGATACAGAGACGAAGTCCTTGAGCCTACCATTCACCTGTTTCGAGGTGCTGTCGGTCTTAGTTTCATATTCATGGATGATAACGCGCCTCCTCATCGTGCAGCCCTGGTCGACGCCTTCTTTCAAAGTGAAGATATCCACCGCATGCAATGGCCGCCAAACTCTCCTAATCTGAATCCTATAGAGCATGTATGGGATATTCTCGGGAAACATATTGCAGCCCTCCGCCACCCACCAATCTCCAATCCGGATTTGAAAACTGCTCTCCGTGAGGCTTGGAACTCTCTGAGCACACAATTCCTCCATACTTTCATCGAAAGTATGGGAAATCTTTGTGCAGCATGCCGTATTAAACTTCAGCATCACATACAGTTTTAATCATTCTGTTTCACTAAAGTTGACACTCGTATTGTGAACCTTTTTCTTTCAACACTTTTCTCTGGATAATAAAAGTCATTATTATCCTTGTTTTGCATTGTTTTATTCTATACGTATCGGAAATGGAAAAATGCAAATGGCCCATTAATGTATAGAATATTTGGTCAATGGTTAATCTCAATTGATACAATTTGCGATACAGCAAACCACTAATCATAATCTGCATTTAGTGTAAATTAGGTGGTTTTAGCTATATTTCGTATAATGCGATGATATAAAGAAGTAATATTTAATACAAATCATACATCTGAAAACATTCTAGTAAATATTAACAATTATTCACGACTCTTACAAGTACGAATGTTGTTGTTATATGCATTAAAACCTATAAAATATCAACTTCAATTACATTAGTTTAGAAATAAGTGAGTATTGGTATAAAGATAGTACAATGACTTCAACGAAGGTACTTACCTACTAAGCTCGTTAGATTAATAATTCTACCTCTGGATTTCTTTAAAAACGGTAAAAATGCTTTAGTTACTCTCACAGTACCGATTGCATTCACTTGCATGCAATCTTGGTAGTCTTGAATGTCAGAAAAATCGACTGAGAGCCCTTTCAATATACCAGCATTATTAACAATTGCCCACAATTCTGCTAAAAGAAAACACAAAAGCTATTATTTCAGTTATCAGTTATTAAATATAGTTATTAAATATATAGTCACTAAAAGAACTGATGGGGTCGAAGTGCATTCGTTCATTTTGATTAACCCTCCTAGTGATTTTGACGAGATATCTCGTCAATAAAGATCCGACCAATGGCTAGATCAAGATCCGATCGGGGTGTTTTCTTGGCGGTTATTGAAAGTTTGTGCATATGAAATCAGTAGTAATATCCGTCATTAGATATTCAAGTTCTTTTTATGAATTGGTATGTCAGATGACTTTACGCTAAGAGTACAAGCTTTAGTTTTGAATAACATTTTTTTAAA
This sequence comes from Meta bourneti, assembly GCA_933210815.1. Taxonomy (NCBI): domain Eukaryota; kingdom Metazoa; phylum Arthropoda; class Arachnida; order Araneae; family Tetragnathidae; genus Meta; species Meta bourneti. The sequence goes on along the minus strand of OW119923.1, from coordinate 83,831,040 downwards.
ATCCAGTGCTTTGTACTTAAGGTGCATATATACACTGGAAATCACGAAAATCGACTAAAATATTGATTTTTTTATTGCTTCAAAATATATTCCAACTTCTTAACAACGATACTAAAATCTTAAATATTCAAAATAGTTTTCTAGATATCTAAGGAATTTTCCTTGGAACTGTCACCATGTACAAACATGTTTCGAAAACTTTAGACTCAATTTCTGAAGAACTGTATTTTTGCAAAATGGAGCTTTGTTCAAACTGTGATAACTCAACAATGAATTGATCTATTAAAATTATTTTTGTATCATTATAATCTATGTAATACAGTGGATGTTCTGAATTACAATCAGAGAAATGTAGTTGAGAAATTAATTTTTAGTTGATTTTTTAAATGTTAAAATTCCTGAAAAAATCTTGATTTTTTAGACTTTCTTGGTGAAAGCAATTGTAAAAGATAACCTGTTCCCTCTAGCAACTTGATGGAGAGTCAAAACATGAAGAAGAATATTACGAATAATTTCCAATAGGAATTTTCTTTCTAAACAAATTAGAATTTGAAATATCACTGTTCAAAAAACACGCTAATTAGCTAATTATATCTAAATTAGATAATTAATGATTACCTTAATCTAATTTTTTCACACTGGAAACTATTTTAACCACAAACCAATGATATATTTTAAAAAACTGGATTGTTAAAGTCAAAATTAAAAAATCTTCTAATGTTACGTACACCTTAAGCTCATTTTTAGAGCATTCATCTCACCAGATTTTACTTTGACTAAATAGTTGTGCATAAATTACGTTTGATAACCCTCTAAGTGGTTTCGACGAGGTATCTCGTCCATGAAGAATTGACAAATTTTGCCAATGAAGAAATATCGGGTCAGTTTTGACATAACGAGATACCTCACCGAGACAACCACTAGTAGGGTTAATTTCAACGATTTAGAGATAATGTATGCACTAAATTTTAACGAGTTCTGTCCGTGAAGTTTATACTTCTAGAAAACACGGATATCTGCTCACTCGTAAACATTCTAAATAATATCGGCTTTGGAAAAGGCTAGTACACTTATAGAAAATATGCTGACAGAAAATTAACCCATGATTTTTGAAAAATCGCAGAACTGTCAAAACGTTTGTCGACCAATTTGAGCATCAAATCCATAAGTGCAAAATTTGCCCTCATGTATCACTTCAAAAATACAATTACAACGTCAATCGCCTGATCTTGCTAAATGAAATTTTTGCATGTTCTCAATAAGAAAAAATATGGATGTCATTGTGGCAAAATTGAAAGTGTGTAGGTGAAACCGTTTGTATCTAACCTTTAACATGCACACTTTTGATTTAAAATTATTTGGGAAGACTTTAAAAATAATAGAGCAACAGAACTAAGAAAACGAAAATCAACAGGGTCTTAATTTTCGATGTTAAAGTAATAGTTCTTCGAAAATCCATTTCTTTCAAGTGATTGCGAATATCTTTTAATTGTAAAGGCAATTTATAAAAAATCTGAGTGCGTTCTAATTACTTTTTTAAAATTAATTGCGTACAAATACGTTTTTACTATGAAAATAATCGGCTTAAAATTTCAATAATTCTGAGATTCTACGATGTTGTGCATATAATTTTTTACAGAAATTTTTAAATCTTTAAAATCTCTTCATTACAAAGAGTATTTCGGCTTTGTAATGAGAACGTATTAGACTTGTTTGGAGAACGTGTTAGGATAGTATTAATCTCTTCTCCGAAGAGTTTGCACCATATATGCAATCTGAAACCTGCAGTCTCCCCTGCATGACATCTAATCAGTTTTGATTTCCTTGACCAATAGAATCTTTCCTGGATTCTTTTAACCAACTGATGTGGTTATTTAATCGGTATGTATGTTGTGTAATAAAGGCAATACTGCACTACTTGAAAATTTCGTGATGATCAAGGATTAAAATTGGTAGGTAGGTGTTTTAATTAACGTCGCACTGGAACAACACAACGGGCTATTGGCGACGATCCGGGATCAACCCCCGAAGGGAAAGATACGAGGACAACACCACGTAATTTTGAACAACGGTCAGACGACGAGGATTAAAATTGGATAAAATCACCTTAACGAACTTCAGATGTTTCCCATTCAACAAACAACGCTTACTACTAAAGTTGGTTTATAAATATTGACAATTCTAAAGAATTGCAAATGGATGTTCAGAATTTCAAAGTGTATCACGCGATTATTGTATAAATCTATAAACTAGACAGTTTAGATTTATGCTATAATTATAGTTTATTATTTTACATTGTTTATTAAAGCACGATGCTTTTTATAATTATTTTTCCACACATGTTGTTAACCGTTCAAGTGGTTTCGATGAATTATCTCGTCCATCTAGTTCTGACCAATTTCGCTAATGACGAGTTGTCTCATCATCATCATATTACCGATTGTTTGATGATGGCGAGATCAAGATCTGAACAGTTTTCTTCTAATGACGAGATATCTCGTCCATCAAGATCTGGTCAGTTTTGCTAATGACGACGTCGAGACAACTACCAGGAGGGTCTATCGAAACATTTTTGTATAAGATGCATTTTATTGCGGTTATTGGTCAGATTAAATAACAAATGGTACAAAAGTTCCCTAGAAGTTAGAATTCCTCGTCTTTAATGAAATCTTAACTCTTAAGGTAAGATTTGAAGCCAACATTCAAAAACTTAAGATAACAGTTGAAGAATGAAATCTTACTCAGCTCAATCACTTGTAAGTATAGTAATAATAAGGATGAACTCCTCAAGGCCGATTGGACAATAATATGTCCAGAACAATAACATCTAACTCCTCATCTGTGACCCTGACAATTCATGAAATCCTTAAAGCCGAAATAAGCAGGAAATCGACATAAGATAAGTGAAAAAAAATTCAGTCAAATTTCAGCTTTAGAGAAGGTTTTGGGGTAAGTTCCGTGAGAAAAATATGCGAACAATTTGGTCGATAAGGTCGTTTCTTACAAGCTTTATTACAACCTTGAATGTTTGTTTTTTCCTAATCCTGCCCATACAATTCTTCTGTCATTCATCGATTCTTTTCTCGCCTTAAACTATGCATACCACTTGTATATATATATATATATATATATATATATATATATATATATATATATATATATATATATATATATATATATATATATATATATATATATATATATATATATATATATATATATATATATATATATATATATATATATATATATATATATATATATATATATATATATATATATATATATATGCATATAAAAAAACTATACCTTACAGTACTTACGCATAGCACTTGTAAAACGGTATGCGCGGTTAAGAAAACCATAACGACTATTTCTCAGTTTTAGGAGAAATTAGATGTTTGCCTACTATTCAATTACTGCTCAAAATGAAACAATTTTCGGTACCTGAACATATCAGAGAAAATTAAACGAGGTACTCGAAACAAATAAAGGGTACAAATTCTTCATATGAAATTAACACTTGATATGTGTAGATGTAAAATTAAAACTGTTCATAAAAATATAGCGAACTAAATATTTTTCGCTATATCTAAAACCATTGTGCTATATATGTGACATATTACTCTTTTCTTTAATTTCAGTTGAGGAATTATTTTTCTTACCACATAAGATCGAATTTCTTATTGGCACTCTCGATCTTTCACATTCACTTTTTGAAATAATGTTATCTTAAACAATCGTGTTGGAAATTTCTACCAACAAAACGTTGGTTGGGCTTTAGGGCCAGCTTTGATTAAGCTGCGCCAAAAAATAGACAACGTCAAAGAATGGGCATGCACACACAAAGAAAGCTTCAAACAAAATCAAAGAATATGATCTGATGCGTTGTAAATGAATTGTAGATGGGCGATTCTTGATAGTTAACACTCCTTTCTTCCAATGATGAGATATCTCGTCCATCAAGATATGGTCAGTTTTGCTAATGATGATGTCAAAATAACCACCAAGAGGGTTAATCGAAACATCTTTGTATAAGATACATTTTATTACGGTTATTGGTCTCATTATCTAACTCACGTACTAGAGTTGCCTAGAATTCCCTTCGCGTTTAAACCTTCCTTGATGTTGGCCAGCCTCTGATACCAAAATATTTCCTATTTGGACTCCCCTAGGAATAATTAACAAGTCAGTTTTGTCTCGACTATGTATCTCATCATTAACAGAACTGACCAGATCCTGATAAATGAGATATCTCGTCATTGGCAAACTTGATCAGATCTTGACGGACTAGGAAACTCGTCGAAACTACTTGGAGGATTAAGTCATTCATTTTGTGTTTGGGTATAAATTGTTTCACTACTACAAATCAAAGTTTCATTACCACAGGTTTTTCATACCTTAGATGTAAAATAAAACAATAAAATGACACCTCCATGCTTGGGTCATTCCTTTGTCAGGTATGGGTCAGTCACACATAGAGGCTGTATCTTTTGCTATTCTTTATAAATCAAAAACTATTTTTATACCGAAGCAATCATTCTTCCAAGAAAACTTATCCCAAATAATTGGGTATGTCTCATTTTTTTCTGTACATAAAGAACTACTATGAAGCCAATAAGTATGGGACATTTCTAGTCATATTGAGATTAGTTAAAAAAAGTTTGAGTAATAAAGAAAAGCAAAATATATAGCCATTTTAATGACTAAAATATGTATGTCATTGTCCCATACGTGACAGTGAGGCGCCCCTTGAATGGAAGTGCCACTTTATCGTCTTTTATCACATCTAAGGAATGCAAAATCTTGCAGTAATGAAACTTTGAGACAATTTATTCCCAAAGACGAAATAAATAACTTGACTAGCAATAATCAATCAGACATTGAGAAACTTCAGTTTTGATTGATAGTTTACAGGGTTTCAGACAACATAATGATAAATTTTTCAGGCTGTAAATTTTCCAAGTTTTAAAAAATTCCTAAATTACAATGGTTTATCCACAGTGAGATCACTACCCTTAACTGCATTGGGGTATGGGGAGAAAAGGATTGGAGGGGAAAGGAAGATATTTCCTGTTTGTGTTCGAGGCAGAGGATGTATTGTCCCCTGCTCCGTTATGCTGTTCTTTCGTTTTTGTTTTAAATATTAATTGTTAATTTGTAATGTTCTCGTATACTGAAAATAAACTTGTTCGTCCTTAGAAAGATCTCTTTTTGAAATGACGCCAATACATCAAATATCGAACCAAAAATAATCCAATATCCACTATTGAAGATGTCATCTTACCTTAAACTTTTAAATAAATTAAACAATCCTCAAACGTACCGTCTTCTCCCAAATTTTTCGAAACAGAATCTTTCGCATTTGCAACGCTGTCTTCCTTCGCAACATCCAGCTCTAGTATTTCAAGCCGCTCTGAGCACAGTTTCTTCAGCTCGTTCGCGCCATCTCCTGTCGGGAAGTGGCAACAGGCAAACACGCGGAAACCTTTAGAATCCAGTTCCATGGCAAGCATGTGTCCGAATCCATAATCACAACCTGAAAGAAAAAAGTGCGATAAATAGATGGATTCTCTCTTTGTCGAAGAGGTGTAGTTTCTTAGAATGATAGACGTGAAATATAAGTAGACTCAGTATTGCTATTGAGAGGAGCTTCAAAAAGTGTGACCCACATGTCGACTAGTAGTCATGTGACTGCTCTGTGAAAAATCGACTTGGTTGGCCGATTTGGCATCTTATTACCTCGTTTGACGATATAACATCTTATACAGGGTAGATGTGGGAATGCGCATTTCCATAGAGTGGCGACAAAAGTAGTGAAATCACCAAAGTCTACTTTGTCGGGTGGACCAATTAGATGATGAATAAATGGATGAACGTTCTCTACCGTCCCGTGGACCAATCAGATGATGAATGTTCATTTCCACCCGCAGACGAAAGTAGTCTAAGTTATAATTAGTTTTGGTCTCATGACCCTAGGCACATAAAAAGTTACCATTGTTCACCCTATATTTATATTTCCTCTTTGGATAGAATACGGTATTGGTAAAGTATCCAAACATCTGTTTTTCCCGTCTCTCGAATCTCACCAACAAAATTTTAGACTATTCCTATCAGTAGTTCGTGAGATACAGCCCTTGGTTCAAAACTGCCTCATTTCGATTTGTTTTGGGGCCATACTCAAATGGAATTTTGAATTTATTTTGAAGATAATTTTTTCAATGAGAATTTTATGTTCAAAACTATCACGCGTCTAGAAATTTTAGAAGGTAAAATGTCTCATATGATGCCAGTGCTCATCTGCAAAGTTGTCAATGACGCGCGAATGAGATATGAGATGAGGGTTAAACTATCGGACTTTACAAATCCGGCTGAGGCTTCAAATAAATTAGTCGAGGACACCAAGTCTATATAAACAGGTTTTTGTGGATGAAAAGGTAAGTATATGTTTCTTATTACATAGTTCATAATGTATGCGAATGTATATTTTTATACTTCAATTGAAAAATAAAGTCCATTCTAACTTTAAAAGTATCGAAGCACAGAGAATGCTGAGCATCCTAGAACAATTAATGACGAAGATGTGTGCAGGGAGATAGCGATTATCTACAGTGATTACCATTAGCAGACCTCAACACAATGGAAATATTAGTGCAATAATCAATCAAATTGTCAGAAAGGAGGCTCGATCACTTTGGTGTTCTTTATGGGGACCAAAGGAATGAATCACCATCTTTTTCAATTCCAGAGTAAGCCTAGTGATCATTACTTAATAAAACCCTAGAGCAGTTGCCACTTTTGCTGCAAAAGCCAGAATAGGCCACATTGTAACTCAGGCCTACTTGAATCGTTTTCACCTGGATGACTCCAATAAGTGCCTCATTTTCCTTGATGGGGAAGAGACTTTGGAACATATCTTATTCGATTGCACCTGAGAGCACATTTTTAGAATTCTCTCTAAGAAAATTTGTGATCCATCTTCTATCCTTACTGTTTTTTCTAATGTTCATTTTATGTATATTGCTTCGCTGGCTTATTGAAGACATCGTGAAATCGGCGTGAATAGGCCGGACACATGTAGCAAGATGTAATATAATGTACACTGCTGGCCACCCAAATTGCAACACCAAGAAAGACAAGAGATATCACAACAAAATTTATTTTGTAGATAATATGTTGACCAAGTATCAAATGATTAAATTTATAGACTTCTGTGAAGTGTGGTTCCTGCCAAAATCAGTAGCCAGAGTAGCCGCCATTGTTGGAGATCACCGCTGCCACACGCCTCGGCATTGATTCAAAGAGACTTTGGATGTGTTCTTGGGGTACAGCAGACCAAGCAGCTTCCACACGTTGCCAAAGTTGATCTGGTGTGGCAGCTGGGGATGTATTCTGGGTCAATCGTTGAGCAACCATGGACCACATGTTTTCTATCGGCGAAAGATCCGGAGAGCGAGCTGGCCAGGGAAGCAATTCAATCTGGCGATTGACGAAGAACCCTTGGACAATGCGTGCCACGTGTGGTCGCGCATTATCCTGTTGAAATATGGCTGTGGGCAAGCCCTGAAGGTAAGGAAGGACAACTGGCTCCAACACCTCGGAGATGTAGCGCTGGCTGTTTAAAGTACCGGCAATGCGTACTAGAGGAGTGCGAGAGTGATATCCAATACCGCCCCATACCATAATACCCGGTGCAGGACCAGTGTGGCGGTGCATAACGCAGCTGTTCAGCATCCTCTCTCCACGGTGTCTCCAGACTCGAATCCAACCATCGTGGTGTTGCAGACAGAAGCGTGACTCGTCAGTAAAGACAATTTCATTCCATTCTGCCGTCCACATCCTTCTTTCATCGCACCATTGGCGGCGGAAACGTCTGTGGTTCTGCGTCAAGGGTAGACGAAGTAATGGACGTCTTGCGGACAGACCACTCTGCTGTAAACGGCGTCGAATGGTACGCGCAGACACTGGATGATGCGGTACAGACTGAATGTGCTGTGCTATGGTTCGTGATGTGGCTGAGCGATCCGTCACTGCCATACGCACAATATGCCTGTCATCACGTGAAGTGGTGCACTGAGGTGGATGCGATCGAACACGTCGGTCCGTCGTACCCTCCTGCATCCAACGATCACATATCCGCATTACAGTTGTTTGGTTTCGTCCAACACGACTACCGATTTCCCTGAAAGATAATCCACAATCTCGGTAGGCCACTATCCTTCCTCTGTCGAACTCGGATACTTGATCAAAAGATGATCGCTGTTTTCTACGAGGCATAATTTATCGTTTTTTTGAAAAAACCACAAGAAAAACACAATTGCCGTACTTGAAATCGTCGAAATCTCCAAGCCTTAAATAGCGCTTTGAAGTGGCGCCACAGGCGCGCGTGATGTGCGTCTGCGCTGAAATTCTAATCATTTGCATATCTCACCTCCGCTAATGCATGTTGTAAATTTCATATTATTTGCATGCTTCCTTCAGGGTGTTGCATTTACGGTGGCCAGCAGTGTAGATAGAATAGTAGGCCGGAACTACTACCTTTGGTAAACATACTTGGGTATCAGCTTGTGATGCACGATAAAACATCGTCAAGAATGTGTACAGTTTGATATTATGCAACGGCAGATCCAAAAAGTGAAAAAAAGAGTCGTCATAGTTTATCATTTTTAAAATGCCAAATAATTAAAATATTACATAAAATTTATTAATCGAAGTAAATTATTTTGATACTTTTATTACTAGTCTTTTTGTTCTATTGTTTAATTAATATACATTTTTACGAATCCAGGCATTTTTTTAAATAATATTCAATATTTCATCGAAAAATTCATTTGTATTAATGAAAATAAGGTTTCAAAGTCAAAGAAACTTGAGGATCGAGGTCAGATTAGAAAATATACAAAACATTATGCATTGGTAACCTTTATTTAACAAGAATATTTACCTGTCTAAATGGCTTTTGTTCAGCAAAGAATGACTAATAGCAGGACCAAGTAGATTTCTAAATACTGTTAATTTAGCAAAGCTATTTTTATTCGTATATTTAACCTTGAATATATAAATATCCAAAGATGGAAATGAGTCACTATCAATCGCGTCTAATTTTCTGCATCGTTAGCAATTCTTATAATCTTATTCACACGAGATTTTTTGACTTATCAGACACAAAAACGATGACTCCCAGAAAAGGTAACTGAAGACATTGGAAATCTGATGCGAGAACTATAAGAAAATTAATTTGATGGATTTATTCTCCAGTTCCGAATTGAATCCTGATAAAAAATCTGGATTATGGGAAATTAAATCGGAAGAACCTGGAAAATGTGTCACAGATGCTGCTCACAATACCTAGAATAATTTGTATTTATATTACTCAAGATGGCACAGAATGGAAAATATATAATGGGAGAATCATTGCCTTGCCTCTAGAAATGAAATGGAAACCATTTACATAATAAAATTTCATTCAAATAAAGTTGCTTGTAATGCACTCAGCCTTTTTTTTCATGTAGCTGTACTCCACCATTCAAGTATCATTTTTTCGTGTAACGAAATGTCACTTTTCCAGTGATCAAGAATTTAATGTAGTTCTGGCACGAACGTGTTACAATGTAGCAAGGCAAAGTGAAATAGCCTTGCATTCTGTATACCAAAACTGTAGCGAACAGCTGCTATGAACAAATGCCTTCAATTCAAGATGGGGAACATAGTTGTAAATATAGAATAGGATTTTACACTAATATACATCAATGTTCGAAGTCAAACTATCTAAAAGCAATCGATTGTACATTGTCATTTTTAAACTAGGCACACACGAGAAAGTTTGAACTTATTTTATTTTTTCTAAATAATATTTCTTAGTAGAATTAACTACTATAGTAAACAATATAGTCTTAGAATACAAAATTCCACTCAACTAAACTTACCTGTAATAAGCACAGCTCTTTGCGGCTGTATTCCGCCATTCAAGTTATATTTTTTTCGTGTAACAAACTCAAATTTGCTACGATTAACAATGTTACACCGGCCACAAACGAACCGTAGCAAGACTTTATAATATAGTAAGGCAAAGTGAAATATATATATAGCCCAGTATCCGAAAAACAAGTAGTGTGCCGACCAAATGAACCGAATATGATAGAACAGAAAATAAACTTCTTACCTGTAATAAGCACAGCTTTTCCTTGCGGCTGTATTCCGCCATTCGTGTATCTTTTTTTTGTGTAACGAAATGTCAAATTTGCTACGATCAACAACGTCACACAGCCCACAAACGAACCGAAGCAACACGTTACAATGTAGCAAGGCAAAGTGAAATAGCTCAGTATCCAAAAAACAAACAGTGTGCCGACCAAATGAACAGTTGCAGTGGATAAATACCTTGAATGCATAATGAAAAATACACGCGTGCACAGGAAAAAATCAAAATGCATGCTGCTTTTCTCCGTCAGAGTTCAGTTCGCTAATCTTTAAAATTTAAACACACAAGGTTTTCCCTTAAAGACAAGCATTCGAAACAAATGAACATTTTTCATGTCTAAGACAACAGTTTTTCCATCAGGAAAAATGTTCTTAGATCTCTTAAGATCACTTAAACACCCGACGCTCAAGACTGTCGTATTTGATAATGCGTCTTCTTTTTTACTACAATTTTCTTTTCTTTCGTGCAGAGGTAGTTAATTTTAAAATCGCGCGCAATTTCCTGATTTTCACAGCTTCGAATGTTGGTAATATAAAAGATAAAAAATACATCATAACACATCTAAAAGGTTAAAATTCATAATTCTATTTTTAAACACTTTATGGGTATTCTGATGTATTTATAAATCGTAAAATAGTATTTATTTATTATTTCGGAAAATAAACAGACTCAATTCTGATCGAGGCGCCAGTTTGGAGCATAGGACAATTTCTTTCTGATCGGATAGTTCAAATGAGCTAGTCGAGTATTGTTTCAAAGCGTTTATTTAATTTGTTAGAAAAGTGTTCCCTGGTTCACAAGGAGACAATTTTTAAATGTTCAGTTCAAACCATCCTGAAATGTTCTTCGTATATTTGAATAGATCTTGTCGAGAACCTTAAAACGATAATATGTACAGCCGTGTTGCGCTCACGGTTGCCGAGATAGACTGAAGCAGACGCCACGCCCAGAAATATTGCATCACTTGCCCCGCCCACAAGGAGGGAGGGGAGCGTCGCGCGTAATTCATAGTATGCGGATTGGACTCCGTGCTGTTCACGAATGTGCCAATGCAATTGCTGTTCGGCACGTATTTTTAATGGTATAGTGATTATAATTGGGACTTGTTTTTGTCACAGGCTGTCGGCCGTGAGTCGCCTCATACTATCCGTGGAGTTAAGCGTAGTCCTACGTTCAAAACAATATTTTAATAAATCAGCAGAAATAAATACATTAGATAGAAATGCTTCAATGAAATAAGAAAAGGTCAAAAACAAAATTGGATTGATTGAAATTACTTTTTCATGAAATACACACTCAATTGCTACGAGGGTCGTTTGATGAGTTTGGTAAATTTCTATATGGGACACAATTAATTTGGTGATGTCAAAGCTGATAGGTGTCACTTTTTGAACTACCTCAGGTCAAATTTCAGCCAGATGCGGCACTTTGTTTGCGTTCTGGACATTTATAGCAAACCTTGTATCAGCTGCCATGATAATGTTATAAAGTTAGTTCTGTCCCGTTGTAAAATATTTTTATTTAAAGTTGATAGCCGCCCTATTCTCCAGACTTGGCCTCACGTGACTTCTTGCATCGAAATTTGGAAACCTGGTTCGGTGTGAAGAAATTCTCCTCGAATAGATTTTGTATTGTCATTATCTCCGTCAATCCGTACGTTGCAGCGGATCGTCATCAATAGCCCGTTGTGTTGCTCCAGTGTGACGTTAATTGAAATACCCCCCGTAGGCTGCAGCCTTTGGTAGGTAGGTAACTAACGTCGCACTAGAGCAACACAAAGGACTATTGGCGACGGTTTGGGATGTCTTCGAGGAGGAGGAGGAGGAATTTCAATTAACGTCACACTGGAGCAACACAATGGGCTATTGGTGACGGTCCGGGATCACTCCCAAAGGGAAAGATCCGAGGACAACACCACGTAATTTTGAACCACGGTCAGATGACGAGGCAACACCTGAGCTGGCACCCCACTCTCCAAACTTCCACACCACGCCAACGTGAGGACATTTGAGGCCACGACAGATTTAACGTGCACCAGCCCCCTTTGTACACGACGGTGTTTGGCTGGATTCGAACTCGCAACCCTTCGGTTGCAAGTCCGTTACTCTTCCAACCGGGCCACCGCGGCCCGGGATGTCTTCGAATCATTCGAGGAACACCACATAATGTTGATTCATGGTCAGACGACGAACAGCTTTTGAGATAGGGATGAAAAAATGTGAAACAATCTGAACAAATTGTTCAGCCTTCTGTGACTTGAGAAACAAAATGAATTTTTCCAAAAACTGTATAGCTTTCTTTTCCACCATTCTTATCAAACGATTCTAGTAATATATTCATACATATTAGATCTGCGTTTGAAAGCCTATTTATTAGTGGCAGCTTAGTTTATCTAACCGACTGTTTAGTCATTTCCATATATTTTCCAATCTGAAGGTACCATGTATTCAAAATATATTATATTTATGAGACAAATCAAATAAACGTGCTTTATAAAAGAGAATTATCTGATTAAATTTTCCATGCTCCAGTTAGGACAAAGCAGCTTTTAAAAGTATATAATTGTAATTAAACAAACTTTTATTTGTGATAAGCTTTTGATTTCTTTATCACAGTAAAATACTCTTTTTAAAATATCTCATCTTTTTAAACATAAATTTCGCCTCGAATTTTTTGGGTTGCAAATCCATTTTAAAAATGCAACGATAGTAATAAAACCATATTTCAAATTTTTGCTCCTATTTATATCAAAATGTTATCCTAATTTCGTTAAGACAAGAAATACTAGAATACAATAACTCAAAAAAACTATTTCTTAAACAGAACACAATATTCATGTTAATAATTTCCAAGTGGGTGTAGTGCTTGTACATGATAAAAACAAATTAAAATTGACTATAAGAAATGCATCAAATTTCAATGCACCAAAACTCAAAAATATTTGGTCACTAATAAAATCGCATATTGATGTGGTCGGAATTACTAGTGATCAATTTGAGATTTACCGCATTAAGACATTGTACGCAGTTTCATTTCATACCGTGTTTGGATAGAAAAGAGTAAGAACGGCCACTTTAGTTCATTAATTGTAGTATAATCAATTGTAAAATATAACAAACTTTTTAAGGTTTTCATCGAAGGAACCATTTTTATATTGTTATTGCTTAGCCTGTTACATTGTTTAGTTTAAAATATCAATCCCGGCACTTTTAAAAATGTCGTTCAATATCTCATCGGAAAGGAATTTGTATTAATAAAAGTCAAAGAAACTGGAGAATCTCGGGAGTAGATTGGGAAAATGTGCTAAAATATTCCACATTCATGCATTCCTTCCTGTTGGTGGTCGTAACTTTGAGCATCCACTGTGAAACTAAGTGTACAACCATTATGAAATTGCAAAATCTGAGTTCATAAAAATGTGACATACTTGTTATTTGCTACTATGACTACTTGCCTACTTTTTATATTATTTCTGCATCTCAGTGTACCTTCAAGAAGATACAAGTGGCGCTTTCGGGCATACATTCTTTATGAATTCGGGTTAATTTTGTGTTTCAACCTCCCGTTAATGTTTGTTCAAAGTTTGAAACACCTTGTAGAACCTCCGTTAACGTTTGTTCGAGGTTTGAAACACCCTGTAGAACCTACCCATCATTTTCCATGAACAAGTTCCAAAGCATGTTCCAAATAAGTTGTCCATATGATAGGGCATGGAAGTGCTCTGCAAGCCGCCGTAATTTCCTGACTAAGCCCCTGTATCTTCAAACTTGAAGTGCCGCGGTAGCCCGGTTGGAAGAGTAACGGACTAGCAACCGGGGGTTGCGAGTTCGAATCCGACCAAAGACCATCGTGTCAAAGGAGGTTGAGGCAAGTTAAATCTGTTGTGGCCTCAAACATCCTCGTCGGCGTGGAAATTTGGAGAGTGGGGTGCCAGCTCAGGTGTTGACTTCGTGGTTCGACATTACGTGTTGTCCTCGGATTTTTTCCGTCGGGGGTTTCTAGTGTCAATAGCCCGTTTTTGTTCCAGTGTGACGTCAATTAAAATACCTACCTTCCGATTTGAAAGAAAGATCGTATTTTCTTCCTCCCCTTAGGGACACATCTTCAGGTGTGTACGGACTTCCTGAACCCGAGGTACCCTAGTGATCTATTCTTTTCCTATGGGGTTTACTACCTCTAGTAAACAGGGGGTCGCGACCCCGGGATGCCCAAGCGCTCTGCCTCTATATATACTCTCTCCCCTCCATCCTTTCTTTTCAGAATTACTCGACATTGTCTTGTGTTTAGCCAAATATGGCCCTTGTGCCATAAAACCCCAAACAGATCTTTTCCTTCCTGACTTCGACTTCTTAAAATGCAAAAAAACTTCGCAACATTCGATTCAAAACTACTTGCCATTTTTCACTCAGTAAACGGCTCTACAAACTATCACACAAACATACCCCGCCAACAGCATTCTACGACTTTCACATCACTGCAATGTGTTCAACAAAGCTGGTATTCAGTGATGGATTTTGTTTTGTATGTATAATAGCCATTATATGCAGTGTTGTGTCACAATTCCCAAACTTCGCCTGAGGACATATATTTTTATTTAATAAAGTTTAATTTTGTATTGCCTACCTCCCAGTAAATTTTGTACAGAAGGGTTTCAAAAACACTATATATACATAGATATGTTCAGAGAAAATAAAAAGACTGAAACCAAACACAGCCAATTTCTGTAAAATAATACGCATTTTTAATCAACAGAACAGTAAATAACAAAAAATATCCTTGGGTGACTGAAAAAGAATAAACTTCCAAACAGAGGGCATATGATCGCACTTCGAATTTCCAATTAAAAAAGGATCTATTGCATTCATTACAATTTTTTTTATCTAAGCAATCTGTTTATAAACTATTATCTGCTTCCTTAGGTTTCGGGAATCCAATCATGTAGGCATAAAGAGCGGGAAGTAAGTCTTTTAAAACATCGGGTAGCATTATGTATAGAGAGTAGAACATTCTAAAGACGATGTTTCGGGAAGGCCTGTATACTGTATCAGGGTACTCTAAACTAATGGCCAGCTCCAGTGCATTCAGGACTTTATAGACCTTTTGTGACATTATGTTTGAATTATACTCCAGAAACATCTTGAAGTTCTTTAAGTACTTCTCTCCATAATCTTCTCTCACCTCGTCACTTATCGATGCAAATGTTTTATCCAGGCTCGATACAAGTGATTCTGTATTAGTCATCGGTGTCCTACAAAAGATAAAAGATGTACTATGTGTGCATGCCTTAAACCTCCAAGTGTTTCGACGAGATATCTCGTCCATTAAGATATGGTTAGTTTTGCTAATGGCGAGATACCTCGTGTCGAGACAACCACCAGGAGGGTTAATTGCTTAAAATTCAATTCCAATGGCTAGGGCATAATCGTAATGCAAGTAAAATATTAAGTACAACACGCAGACAAACAATGACAATTAAAAGATGAAACACAAATTGATAACACACATCGAGAAAGAAACAAAACAAAAAGACCGAAATCATTGCCCTGAAAGTTACCCTCCAATACTTAGACAACTCAAAAAGTCAGTGAAGGGATCTACATCGAAGATGGTTTCTGTCCAGAATTAGAGTGAATAGCAAGTCTCGATGCAAATACATAAGCGATGCAACTAAGCGGGTATGGCAGTCATGTCTTGTTACCAGGCGTAAAATCTCATTTGCCTTCTTCGCCTCGGCATGTCAGGTACATTATTGAGACATTTACTTTACCAACACTTTGTAATTGTCCTATCTTGAATCATGCTGGTATTTTATTATTGCCATGGAATGTTTTAGATTTATTTTCCAAATGGAAGTCTCGTCTCTGCAACAAACATGACTTAATTTTACAAAGGAAAAAGGGCGACTTGGGGAAATAATTGGGGGGTCCCTGTGTGAGCAGTTAACTGAACAATTTATTTTATTTATACACATCCTACAGCCATCACGGATTTTGGCTCCTTAAACAGATGAAGACCTGTCCCTAACTATACTACCCTTTCGACACGCTGTTTACGACGTGGAAGATTCCATCCCATTTTAACCGATTTTTCAAGTTCTGCAAAGGGTATATGCCGGAATCAATTATTAAAAATCTGAACCCACGTTTGGTTGGAAGGTCGGATGGGGAAGGTTGGAGTTGACAGCAACCGCCTCATTGTAATGAATTCTGTGTTACTTGGCCAAAACTTTGGAAAATCACCAAAGGCTTGGAAATAGCAAATACAAATTTCAAAAGCCTGGCCGAGAATACTACCGAGACCACTGTCTCATAAACATAATTTGAAATATTTACAATGCTACAGACCACTGCCTTAGAAGCATTTGAAGATAGCGGGGACCGTCCTAAAATACTAATATCTTAGCACACATGATTCTGAGTTGAGAATTACAATAGAAGCTTGATTATCCGAGCTCCGATTGACTGTGCCCTTGTTTTCCGAGCCGAATTTGATACAATTTTTTTAAAGCTTTAAATGAAGCTTCGAGGACTAGTGTGCGCCCTTAGTCCAAAGAGGCGAGGAACGGAAGACCGTTAAGATTTTCAAGAGTTTAAAAGGAAAGGAACTGAAGTTCAGATTTAATGCCAAATCATCTCAATAAAAAGCATATTTAGTATTGTTAATCCTTGTTTTGTGAATTTTTCATTAGCAGTAGAACATGTAGTACAATAACTTTTTTGCATTTCGTATTTGTTTTGTGTTACTAATTCTATATTAACAGTGTTCATGGTTATCCGAGTAGGCTTCTGTACACATTTCCTCAGATAACCGAGGTTCTATTGTACCTCTTTACGTTCAGTCTCAAGGTGGATCGCGAATAGAACTCAAAATTTGAAGCTGACGAACGAATAAACTGCATGAAAAAGGAGAATCCAAAATTTCCATGGTTACCTTCCAATTAGGTCAGAGAGAATAGATTCATGGGATCTGATAAATATTTTATGTGTTTCATAGGGTTGAAATTTAATATCGCAAGTACTGATAGCTTTCCGTAAAACTAAGTTTTCTAGTCCACTGAGGCTGAGGGTCATGCACGCTTTACTCTGCCATGTAACCTGCAGTTTTTTACGGATAACTTCTAACCAGATTTAGAGTTCTTGACCAATACAACTCTTCCTAGGATTCTCTCAACCAATGCATGTATCTATTCAGTCATTATATGGGTGCTGTAGGGTGAAAACAAAATTATGAAAGGCATTTTGTGTGTAAGCAAACTAGTTAGATAGTCTGAGAGGATTTTACTTCTGCCGTCCAACTTTCGCACGAGACATTAGGGCTACCTTAAAATGTAATTTCTAGCCGTTTTGAAAACGTTTGGCGTTTATCTGATTGGTGTCGACCAATCAATTATACAGGGTGAGTCTAAACTAATACGACAAACTTCAGGGGGTGATATAACACAACGAAACAAACTTTTCCCCATAGAATGTAGGGTCGCAAGTGCAGCGGTTGGCCGCTAGAGAGCGCAGTCAAACGCTTGTATAAAAGCGTTACGTCGGCGATGCGAGGCTTGCAGATGTGGTGGTCGACATTTTGAACAGCTTCTGTAATTGTGCATTTGCGTTGTACTTACCGACTGATGTTTCATTTCCATGTGAAAAGTTTCTCATGTTTTGTACATGTCATTTCTTTCTTACCCGTTGTTCTTTGTACTTATGTTTAATTTATGCAAATCTAATTGTATTATTTCGTTTTGTCAAGCAGTTCTTGATTTTATTTGACATTAAAGCGTAGTTTCCATATTTCATGCCTCTTTTCAACTTGCGTCGGACCGTGTATTTGTGCCGAAATGGAAAGCGCCTTCTAACGACCATACATTCTATGGGGAAAAGTGTTTGTTTCGTTATGTTCTATCACCCCCTGAAGTTTGTCGTATTAGTTTAGACTCACCCTGTAACTCACCCATCGTAGTGAAATGGATTTAAGTTGTGGCTAGTGGATTTAGGCATAGAAATAGTTTTGAAACAAGCAACATGTTTTATTAAATTGAGTTTACAGTATTTACACAGGTTGAAAAACTCAAGGCAAATTCGAGGCTAAAAGAAAGTTAAAACAAACTGGTTTCAGTCCCTGTGTTCCATTGGAGCAGGGCAAGCTATCTGCGTCCGTTTACTTTCAAAACTTCAACAGATCTGTGTCGAGGGGTCAGGAATGAAGGTCACAACTCCTACAGTAACTCGTTGACGAAGAGGGACAGTTAGCTAAAAAGTGGATGCTGGACATCCCTTAATTACATTCGGTCGTAAACTCTCCAAATACTTCAATTCGGGAGGATTTATACATCGACGGTCAGTTCATGTCGGGGGGATTTCAAGCCTCGAAGGGGTACCATGAAACGATGCAATATCAACTCGGTATTTATTCTTTGGTAGGTATTTTAATTAACATCGCACTGGAGCAACACAGCGGGCTATTGGCGACGGTCCGGAATCAATCCCGAAGGGAAAGATTCGAGGAAACACCACGTAATTTTGAGCCACGGTCAGATAACGAGGCAACACCTGAGCTGCCTCCCCGCTCTCCAAACTTCCACACCACGCCAACGTGAGGACATTTGAGGCCAAGATAGATTTAACATGCACCATCCCCTTTTTACACTAATGTTGCTAATGTTACCCTTCCAACCGGGATACCGTGGCCCTATTAATTCTTTGGAATTCTTATTGACAAAGTGCTTAAATCGTATTTAAAAAACAAGCCCAAGTGACGTCACGTTTAGAATACGTACAGGAAATACGCACAGTATAGAAACAGTACCGCCTCCTATATTTAGCTTGACAGGAAATGCGTCTCGTACTACTCGGAAATTTCGAGACGCTCAGGACAAGGAAACTTATTCTGTATTTAATCGTCAACAGGATCCTTATAATAACGTAATCTTATTATTTAGATTATAAAATTCATGCTTACTGAAAAAATTCCGGCTCCACGGAAATCACCTTCACTCCCCAAACCTCCATTTCTTTTCTTAAGCATTCAGTGAAAGCAACGGCGGCGAATTTGCTCATAGCATAGGCTCCCATGTGTGTCATGGCGATTCTTCCTGAATAAAAATAGTATTCATCAACAGTTAGCACCAATAAAGGCAAATCTGCATTTGAAGTATTCATACGTTTGCATGTTAGTAAAACAATTCAAACTTAAGGGTACAGACTACTGAGGTTTTCGTTTCGTTAATTTTCTTAATATTGCCAGTTTTTATTTCGACTTTAGAATAGCAGGAAATAAGAATGAAATACGTTTCGAATTTTCCAAAACATTTTTCTTAAATTTTAAAAATGAGCTTAAATCTGGTATAACTCACCATTTTAAAATGCAATACGCTTTAATACCTCATTGTTAAGGTAATCAGTCAAATAGAAAGCATAATTGTTTTTATTTAATTCTAATTCGAATACTCTTGTTTTGATCTGGTGCTCTTTCCTGTTTTGTGATAATTTATATTCTCAATATTTCATTTTTAAAAGTTTTAATCAAATTGTTTTTTCAAACTATTGACAACAAAAACAAGTAATCGATTATCTTCTGAGACTCGGAACTCTGGTTTGTATCTAATGGTGGACAACAGACGCAAGTGTGTATGACATATGTCTTGTCCACTATGAAATGCAAACTTCTCTTATATAAGTACAAATCATTTTAAAGAAGCTATCCTTGATTTTGTGCCAAACACTACAAACCCAGAACCTAGTCGACAGATCACCAATTGCATAAGACCTTGAAAGCTTTTACAGCCATGGGTTTACTTCTTTATGCGTGGTCATATAATGGATGACTGCGACCATTTGACTGTCCTGTGTCGCCTTTCAGCAGCCGAGTGAAGAGAAGGCTGAGCAGTAACTAAGAGTGAAGCCGTGATAGGAATAAAAGCAGTGTCTGTTATCACAGGACTTCAGACAGTTGTTGGTAGTGATTGATATCACACTGGCAATTCAACCGTGGACCATCCATTAAAGTGCGTGCCGATCTGATATTTGTCAGGTGCGCTATCAGGATTGTTTTTGAAAGAGTGAGTTCATAATCACCATTTAGGAAAGACGTGTGAAAGATAGCAAAACTTCGTCTACCAAAGAGAATTTCGTGGTGGAGATAGGTTGCACTGCTAATGCATTGTATAATGCTGCATTGTATGCTAATTTTTGCAGTCGTGGCTTTCACTACACTATCAAATAACGGGAATGTGTTTCATTCAAATTATTTAAAACTTACCTGCGATACTTGTTAAATTGACCACTCTGCCTCGGGACTGTCTGAGCAGGGGCAAGAACGCTTTAGTTACTCTCACAATTCCAAACGCATTCACTTCCATGCTTTCCTTGAATTCATCAACACTTGTAAGCTCAGCTGAGGATCCTTTATATATACCGGCGTTGTTAACGACCGCCCAAAACTCTGGAAATTAATAAAAATTGTTACGGTTCTTCTTAAAGTCACATACACATTTAATTTGGCAAAATTTTGCGAGGTCTTTTACAGCGTTTATTTTTAATTAACAATACAAAATATCCAATAATAGAATTTTTTATAAACGTTATCGGAAGTAAAATATAATTTTCTCTTGGACGTTGCATTGCAGCCTACATAACACCGCCAAGAACCGCACAAGAGCCAAGACATGTTCTAGTGCGCAAATAAGACTCCTTGCAGCAGGAACTCTTGGATAGCCTTGTGGAAAGTATGTATGAGAGTTATGAGGCCTGCATTAGGGTTAGAGATCAGAAAGTTCCCTTTTAAGTTGCTCGTAACCCTCATTGGTGGTTGTCTGGATGAGGTATCTCGTCATTAGGAAAACTGACCCGATCTTGATAGACGAGATATATCGTCATAAGAAAACTAATCAGATCTTGTTTTTGCTATCAAATCTTCTTGATGAGACATCTCGTCATTAGCAAAATCTGTAAGATCTTCATGGACAAGATACCTCGTTGAAACCACTTGAAGAGTTAACAGAGCAAAAAAATGTTTCTTTCGCACCCCATAACTAAAACTTACAAATAAGCATCTAAGCATTCTCCCACATTTCTTTAGTTCCCAGTAGCACCACGAAGTATGTGGGTGTTCCTATTTTATGCCACTGGTTTTGGAACATTATTTTGTTATTTGAGGTAGATTGGAACTGGTACTTTGTAAGTTATCATCTCGGATGTATTGTAAGGATGGATGTCTCTTTGTGAGGTATTCATCTCCTTACAAAGACTCCTCAATTTTTGGTCGTGCTTGTACATTGAAGCTATCTTTTGTACCACATTGCGCAGTGTTTCAACTGCATTCAACGGGACAGTTCAAATAGATTCAATCACTGTTTTAACCCTCGTTGTTCTCGACGAGTCATCTTGTTATCAAAACTAACCTGATCTTGATGGACGAAATATCTCGTCATTAGCAGAAAACTGACCCGGTCTTGATCTCGTCATCATCAAAATATCGGCAGTATCTTGATAACGAGATATCTCGTCGAAAGCAAAATTGGTCAGATCTTGATGGACGTGATATCTTGTCGAAACCACTTGGAGGGTTGATATAGAATGTTGATCCACAGGAACATGGGGAGAGTCAGCAAACAGAATGTATAAATAAGCCTCGTGTGGCTCATTCGCAGTCTGGATAAAACAGCCTTTCGTTTTTTGTGACGCAATTTATTTTCTTAAGGATCATAAATATTTTTACAATAACATAGTTACAATCAGTAATCAATGCATTTAATGTTTTACAGCTTCCGAGGCAAAATTAAACCATGAATAACTGGGGAAAAAACACCACGTTGAAGGTGTTTTCCGTAAGGGAAGAAAGCATATCTGCGCGTTAGGAGGCCTGCATTAGGGTCAGAGTCCAGCACATTCCCTTCTAAGTTGCTTTTAACAGTTGTTTCTGCAATAACTAAAACCCACAATGCGTTCACCTAAGCATTTCCTCCCGTCTCTTCAGTTCCCAGTAGCACAACGAAGCATGTGGTGCTACTGGGTGCTACATACTTAAGGGTGTATGATATTTACATAGAACATTTAATAGATCCCCTATTCAACATCCCACACATGGTATTTGACCTTCTTACCATGCCATTTTGCTTAGCGAACTAAACAAGGTTCAAAAGACCGTTAGCTCTGGGTTCATTAAAAGCCAAAACCCAATTTTTCGGAAATCCTCCCTAGCGACTCCGATGCAGAAAAGAAGGTGATCAGGTGAAGACATGCACTTCGCTATAAAGTGGAAAATTCGTTACCACACGTACAAACTTCATGAGCCTTAACCCTCTGCATACGTCGGGGCAGAATATTGTTTCCTTCTTTGGTTACGGCAGCCGGCCCAACGGCTTTACAAGCAGCTTACTGAAACCGGCCGAAACGGCCTTTACTATGCTTTCCTCCAGGAGAGGAAATGTGTCGTCCCATTTTCACCTAATGTGCCGGTTTCTATTGTCGGGTCGTGGGTATGCCTAGAAGGGACAGATTCTTCCCGGGTAAGGGCGGCGGTGACTTTTTAAGTGTATCTCTTTTCATTTACTCAACCTCTCACAGAATAGATGCTCGAGGATAAACAATTTGCGAGGCTCCCCCTCGATAACACTGACATCTTCGTCAATGGCGAGATAAGGCTATTCACGCGCGGGTGTCTTTGTAGCACAGAAAATAGGGGTTGGAATCGTAAAGGGCTTCAGCGATTATTCAGAAATTTGAGGTCTGAAAGAATCTGAGCCTTTCGTAACGAGGGTAATCGAAACTTTTGGCCCGTTGGGCCGGTCCCAGAATCCAGAGGATTAAACCTTAAATGTCAGCTTCTGAGCCTTGAAAAGGCGGTTTGATCCGCCCTGTCCCCAGAGAACTCGAGGTTGTACTGGGACTACAAAAGTATATAAATTTTCAATTTAAGAGTCGACGTCCACATGGGTAAGCTAACTACACTGGTGTTGAAAATTAAGAGAATTTTCACATTTGGGAGATTATCTCCAGAACTACTGGACATATTTTAATGAAGTTGGTTATGTACATAGGTCGAAATACAAAAAAAACCACACAACAGTTATGGTACACACGCATGATCGTGCGTGAGACTCATCAGCTCAGGAAAGTCTAAAACAAAGATGACCCTGCACAGGCTCTCTCTACGGATCCGGTATCCTTAAACTGCTTCCATATGTTGGACACGACGCTCGGCGTTACATTCGTCTCTAGCAATCTGCACTTTAGACTGCTCTGCTTTCAGTCTCCCAACGATTCGTCACCTCATTCCATCATTCAAACGTTGGTGGTTACTCATTTTAACTGTTTGCTCTTGAATTTCACCGAATGTTGAAAAAAAACCACCACGAAATTCGCCGTGGTGTGCGAGAAGGAAGCGCGGAAATTGTCATGTGCGCTTAGAAAGCCTGTTTCTCTAAATGCACCGCCCATACGCACGCTTACATATTCGACACTAAAGATTTGCCATCTTTATTTGGAAGCATTAGTTTTACCTTTCATTCAGTGTTTTTCGAGAAATTCGACAAAACATGCAAATTCTCTTAATTTTGACCAGTGTACAGTGAGTATCGACTGAAATCTGATGAAGGAATGTTCTATAGAAATGTGCAAATGTTTTATATCAAAATCTAAACAATGGAGTAGCAGTCACTTTATTATCCCTAAATGTCCATATTTAGAATGTTAAATATGTACCATATAAGCACAAGTTCTAGGGGACTGAACTGTGTTGGTGCCCCTTCATAAAATTATTAACTATCCAAAATGGTTCAGTCCCCTAGAACTTGTGATTATGATGGTACATATTTAACATTCTAAATATGGACATTTAGGGATAATAAAGTGACTGCTACTTCAATGTTTAGATTTTGATATAAAACATTTGCACATTTCTATAGGACATTCCTTCCTTAAATATCAGTCTATACTCACTAGTTAGCTTTGCAGTTACTCACGAGGATGTGAACTCTGAAATTGAAAATTTAAATTTATAGTCAGACACCAAAATAAATGCTGTTTTGTTTCTACTCCAGGCGTCCGGTGACTGTCGTCATTGCAGTGTATGTACTTGACACCAGTCACGAGCAAGATATTTTCCATCTGTGTTGTTCGAAAGCTTTCTCTTTGTGTAGACCTCAAAAGTTAGCCTACAATCGTATTTGATAATTTAGGTAAGGAGTTTGATTCTTACCTGAAGTGCCTAGGTTTTGCCTCACAAATTCCACTGCTTTCTTCACGCTTTCGTCATTCGTAACGTCGAGACTGAGAACTTGCAAGCGTTTCGAACAGTCCTTCTTGAGTTCTTGAGCTCCTGGTCCGTCTTCATTGTAGCAGCTGGCGAACACGTGGAACCCCTTAGAATCCAGTTTCTTGGCAAGTGCATTCCCAAATCCGGTGTCGCATCCTGGAAATTGCATTGTTTTAAAATTCAGTCATCTGAATAGAATTACTAGTGAACAGTAGAAGTAAAGCAGCGCAGTCATAACAAAATCATTAAGGCTCGTGTTTCATGACTTTAATGGCTGAATATGTGAATTGTGATGTGCATATTAATCAGTCAAAAGGTTTAATTTTATGCTAGCAGTTCGTAGCTTAATGTGTCAGTTAGCCCACATATCTGGATCGCTAGAGGGACGTTGTATTCTGGAGTTTTCCTAGATTTGAGTGACACTAGTTTTAAAGTTATTGCTTATGCTAGATAAGTTGCACAAAACCCAAATTATATTCAAATTAAGGACAGAAAATTGCAGCACTGATACTTCATATATTACTCGTGTGGAACAGCTTCATGTAAAGAAATTTCTTCTTTTTTTTATATATAAGTTTAGTTTGTTTCTCTAGGTAAAGTTTTCCCACTAATTATAAACCAGTGAATGACGAATTAAGAACCATGACGGATTGGATCGTTAGATAGACCTGGGAACTGTAAACTATTTACCGGCTTTTCGAAAACATTGAAATAAATTGTGTCATGTAAAATAATTTAACACCTTATAAATTAGTTGAATTGGGGAATAGTTTTCTCAAAAATTAAACACCCGGGTGCGTTGTTTAATTCTTTTGGGTGGGTGACTTACTCTTCTACCTTGGTAGAAAAAGGGCCAACGTCCGAATTTGCCGATTTTGAGTTGTCCACAAATCTCTTCAAAATAATGTAAGTTAAAAAAAAGCACCAATATCCCGTCAATACATTATGAATGTCAAAATACTGGAAAATACTTTGTGTGTACACTGTATTAAAAATAAAACTAATAAAAATTACAAAATCATCTGTTATAAAATGGACATTTGCCCTTTTCCCACCAAGGCACAGAATCATTAATTGGTTCCATGGTTTCATAATTCATTTATCAAGTTTTCTTTCCTCCGTCTGCACGTTTGGATAGTTAAAGATGAAAGGTTAATTTCACGATTCTTATCTACTATCGATTGACATGACCATATCACTATATGTTCTTTTTCGCTTTTTCAGATAGGGTCTTTAAGACTGCCCCAATCATAATTGTCCCAATCCAATAAAGTGATTCAAAATTACGAAGTTTTGTCCTCGAAAATTTCATCCAGGCCGTCACCAATAGCCTGTTGTGTTGCTCCAGTGCGATGATATAATTCAACTCCTACCCAATCCAATAACAATACTAATCCAAACACAATTAGCGTTGCTACAAGCTGTTCACTTACTACCTTGTTTACTCTTCCTAATAACTACTTAAATTAAGAAAAACAATATCAGTTAAGAAATATAATTTCAGTTTAACCGTTCTGGCAGTTGTCTCGAGGTAGGTAGGTATTTGAATTAACTCCATACTGGAGAAATACAACGGGCTATTCACGACAGTCCGAGATCAACCCCGAAAGGAGAGATCTGCAACTCGCAACCTACCAGTTGCTAATCCGTTACTCTTCCAACCGGGCAACCGCGATGGTTGCCTGGAAGAGGTGTCTCGCCATTTACAAAACTAACCAGATCTTTATGGACGCGGTATCTCATCATTAGAAAACTGACCAGATCTTGATGGACGCGATATCTCATCGTGAGAAAACTGACCAGATCTTGATGGACGCGATATCTCATCGTTAGAAAACTAACCGGATCTTGATGGACGCGACATCTCATCATTAGAAAACTGACCAGATCTTGATGGACGCGATATCTCATCGTTAGAAAACTAACCAGATCTTGATGGACACGATATCTCATCGTTAGAAAACTAACCAGATCTTGATGGACACGATATCTCATCATTAGAAAACTAACCAGATTTTGATGGACGCGATATCTCATCATTTGAAAAGTGACCAGATCTTGATCTCGTCATCATAAAATAATTGTTTATATCTTGATGAGATATCTCGCCAATAGCAAAATTTATCAGATCTTGATGGGCGAGATATCTCGTTGAAACCACTTGAAGGATTAATATACTCTTCGCGTGAAAATCTGTAATATTTTTAATCTTTTGAGGGGAATCTACCAGCCTCCAAACAGACTTCTCGGAAATTTCCTGAATTCCCGGTCATCCTGTCCGTTCAAAGCCATGCACCAATGACTTGGAACCCAGAACCTGTTGAGTCGAGTGTCTTCTATCTTCTATGTAGATAGGTAGTTGAATCCACGTCCACGAGGTACCCCGGGTACGACAGTCCGGGGGGGTATTTCAATTAACGTCACACTGGAGCAACACAACGGGCTTTTGGTGACGTTCCGGGACCAATCCCAAAGGGAAAGATCCGAGGACAACACCACGTAATTTTGAACCACGGTCAGATGACGAGGCAACACCTGAACTGGCACCCCACTCTCCAAACTTCCACACCACGCCAAACGACAGTCCGGGATCAATCCCAAAGGGGGGGGAATTTCAATTAACGTCACACTGGAGCAACACAATGGGCTATTGGTGACGTTCCGGGACCAATCCCAAAGGGAAAGATCCGAGGACAACACCACGTAATTTTGAACCACGGTCAGATGACGAGGCAACACCTGAGCTGGCACCCCACTCTCCAAACTTCCACACCACGCCAAACGACAGTCCGGGATCAATCCCAAAGGGAAAAATACGATAACGATACCTCGTAATTTTGAACCACATTGAGATGATAAGGTCAACACCCAAGCTGCTAATTTACTCTCAAAACTTCCATCTTTGGGATTGATCCCGGACCGTCACCAATACCCCGTTGTATTGCTCCAAGTGTGACGTTTCTTAAAATACCAAATACCTACCAAACTTCCACATCACGCCAGTCCTCACGTTGGCGTGGTGTGGAATTTTGGAGTGGGGTTCCAGCTCAGATATGACCTCATCTGACCGTGGATCAAAATTACGTAGTGTTGTCCCCGGATCGTAGCCAATAGAACGTTATGTTGCTCCAGTGCGAAGTTAATTCAAATACCTACCATCCACATCGCCCCAACGTGAGGACATTTGAGGCCACGACAGTTTAAAAGTGCAAGAAAATGGTAATTAATTAACGTCGCACTGGAGCAACACGACGGACTATTGGTGACAGTCCGGGATTCACCAACGGTCAACCACGGTCAGATGACGAGGTCAACACCTTATCTGACACCCCACTCTCCAAACTTCCACACTACGCCAACGTGAGGATTTGAGTCCACGACAGATTTAACGTGCACAAGCCCCCGTGTACACGACGGTCTTTGGTTGGATCGAGTTTCGAACTCTCAATCGTCCGGTTGCTAATCCGTGACTCTACCAACTGAGCTTCTGGGGCCCAAACGCTACTTTGAAGAGGTAGGTAATTACTATTATTTTTTGTTCATGTATCTAATTAATATTATTAATCAGATAATTGCTTATCTGATAAAAATAGTGGAATAAAATATACAATAAAATATTTTTTTTAAATAAAAATTATATTGGTGTATCGCTGAATTTTTGTAATTAGTTGATGTGTCTTGAAATGAAAAAGGTTAAAAATCACTGGCCCAGAATATTCGAAACCACTAACCATCTGTAATCAGAATGTAATGTATACAAAACAATTCAGGCTTATTTGATTTCTGGTATTTCTAACTGCTAATTAATTTCACTATCATTGACACTTCTGAGGAAAGACTGAAATCGGGGACGAAAAACTTAGACTTCTAACTTGTTATCACTCATCAAAAACTGTCCATTATCAAACAATAGGTACTTCGAAAGTTCTAAAAAGAACTGGCATATAACTAAATATAAAACAAACCATTTCTTCCTTTAGTACGAAATAAATTGTGATTCAATGACATAAGACTGAATTTTTACGATGCGAATTAGATTTTCAGTCCTAGCTAAACTTGAAACGCATTTTAAGTTGGTTTAGTTTCATGAGGTAAGGTACGTATTTAGTAGGTAAGTAGGTATTTAATTAACGTCGCCGTGGAGAAACACAACGGGCTATTGGTGACGGTCCGGGATCATCCCCCGAAGAGGTATATCCGAGGACAAAACACCACCTAATTTTGAACCACGGTCAGATGACGAGGTCACACCTGAGTGGTACTTATTTGGCAAAACTGCCAAACACAAGACAGACACAGCCAAGTAATAGATACAAGGTTAGTTGATTGTGCTTTATGAAGCAAGGGCCATATTTGGCCATGTGCGCCGAACAGAAGACAAACAACGCTAGTAATAGACCCACATTAGTTTTACTGACAGAAATACAGGGAGGAATTTAACCAGTCAGGAATAAGCACACAAGGAAAGCTTTACATAAGAGAAATACACCCGGAGTAATTTACAGGAATCGAGCCTGTACCGCCTACAGTTCCCAGGTTGCTAGCAAGTGTTTTGTTGCTAGCAACCTGAGTTACAGGCCTCGAAAGCATTCAAAGTAAAAATATTAAATCGTCCGCATTTTATAGAGAAATCACATAACTTACATATTCTGAAATTCATACAATGAATACTGACATAACAAATGAAGCTTAGAACAACGATGCAATTAAAAGTATAAGCAAGTTTTGATAATTCAATTACCTGTAATAAACACGGCTCTGTTATCAGGTTGCAGTTTTTCATTCAAGAAATTCTTTTTCGTAAATCCAAACGTAAGCCTCGCCACTATTAAGAGCATAATAAAATTGGCTGCACAGGTATATTGGCATAGTATATAGGAGGGTAGGATCAAGCCTAGGATTTTCAAAATCAACGCAGTGCATATAATGTGGGTAAAACCCAGAAGCACATATCGGCCAACCATTGGAAATCGAATGTTTGCGACAGCAAAATTATTCCAAGTCTTCACTCCTGCCAAAAAGATCGAGAGGGAGTTTAGAAACTACGCTTCGATGGATCCGTTGATCAGAGTTGGACTTTGATCTAATCAGATAAAGCGGTCTTATCACTTCGGATACAAACACTTTATTGTAATCCATTATCATGTGGAAGTGGAAAACTAGTTTGGTCAGTGAACTAATAAGCGATGAATTTAGATGGGCAAAACTGTTAACTGTTATTGATAACTAATACAACTAATTTTCGATAACAGTTAATATAAGCAGTTTTGTCAGGACTTCGCAACTAACACTAACAGTTAGCAACTAAATTTAACGATTGTTAGTGACAAAAAGAAATTGATATTCATGGTTGATTTTAAGAATTATTTTTTAAATTAATCATTGTATTTTCAAAAGCTTTTTATTTTAACCATTTTCTTTTATTAATTTCATTTTTATTTAAATTTTGTTATATTTACTCTTAACCCAATAACGTTTATCAGTAACTGCTAATATTTTCAAAAACAGTGATAACTGTTATTTTGCCAATTAGATTGTTGGCGTGGTGCGGAAGTTTGGAGAGTGGGGTGCCAGCTCAGGTGTTGCCTCGTCATCTGACCGTGGTTCAAAATTACGTGGTGTTGTCCTCAGATCTTTCCCTTTGGGATTGATCCCGGACCGTCACCAATAGCCCGTTGTGTTGCTCTAGTGTGACGTTAATTGAAATACCCCCCATTAGATTGTTATTCAAATTCCTATCAGAATAACAGCAGATTTCTAAAACTTATTTTAGGTGCAGCTGGTTGGTTTGTTGGGGTTTTATGGCGCAAGGGTCATATTATTTTAGGTGGGGATTAAAACTTATACATTCACTCAAACGGGTTGCGAACTCGGTCCAGCCAAAAACCGTCGTGTACAGGGTGGTTAGTGCACGTTAAATCTGTCGTGGCATTAAATGTCCTCACTTTGGTGTGGTGTGGAAGTTTGGAGGAAGGTAAGTTTTTTTTATTAACGTCATACTGGAGCAACAGAACGGGCGGGTGACGGTCCGGGATCAATCCCTAAGAAAATCCGAGGACAACACCTGAGCTGGCACACTCCACTCTCCAAACTTCCACACTACGCCAACCTGAGGACATTTGAAGGTACGACAGATTTAACATGCATTGGTCTCCTTTGTACACGACGGTCTTTGGCTGGATTCGAACTCGCAACCCTCCGGTTGCTAATCCATTGCTCTTCCAACCGGCATGCAGCGGTCCCTGTGGAAGTTTGAAGAGTGGGATGCCAGCTCAGGTCTTGTTCTCTTCATATGACGGTGGCTCAAAATTACGAGGCGTTGTCCATGGATCTTTCCCTTCGGGATTGATCCCGGACGTTGTCAATAGCCCGATGTGTTACTCTAGAGCAGCGTTTCCCAACCGGGGTCCACATGAACCCCCAGGGATCCATAAAAGCTTTGAGGAGGTCCACATGAACCCCCAAGGATCCATAGAAGCTTTGAGGAGGTCCACATGAACCCCCAAGGATCCATAGAAGCTTTGAGGAGGTCCACATGAACCCCCAGGGATCCATAGAAGCTTTGAGGAGGTCCACATGAACCCCCAAGGATCCATAGAAGCTGAGGAGGTCCACATGAACCCCCAAGGACCCATAGAAGCTTTGAGGAGGTCCACATGAACCCCCAGGGATCCATAGAAGCTTCGAGGAGGTCCACATGAACCCCCAGGGATCCATAGAAGCTTCGAGGAGGTCCACATGAACCCCCAGGGATCCATAGAAGCTTTGAGGAGGTCCACATGAACCCCCAAGGATCCATAGAAGCTTTGAGGGGTCCACAAGAAAAAAATTGTATTTCGGGGGTCCATAATATGAGCTAAGGGGTTCATGATAAAATATTATAAATAAAATAATTTAATAATAATCTATATGTATAAAGCAGAGTTGGCGTCTGTCTCTATACAAATCTGTTCTCTATCAAATCTGTTCTCTATACAAATCTACACCGTTTGACCACACCAAATTTGGTACACTTATACTTTAGAACCCTGAGGATCCTATTTAATAGCCTTAGGAATAAATTTATATATGTAGTTTGAAATAGTATTTTAAAAAATTTACCATTTCTGTCATTACGAGTAAAAATATGTTTCAGTTTTACCAATTAAAATTTTCAAAATTTGTAATTTACATTTTTATATTATATTGGAATTGTTTAATTATTATCTTTTACCAACTTACAAATAAATATTTCATTTAAGAATTGTTTAATTGTTCAATTATTAGCTTTTACTAACCTACAAATAAATATTTCATTTAGGAATATTATATATGCGTATATTTGGTCCACGTACGTAAAGTTAGGACTCAGGGGTTCCACTAGCAAAAACGGTTGGGAACCCTTGCTCTAGAGCGACCTTACCTATGTACCCGGTGCGTTGCCAATAGTCCGTTGCCGTTGCTGCAAGGCAACGTTAATTAATTACCTACCTGCCAAAATTACAGTAAACTTTTCTTGGCTGTTTCTTCTACGGGGCTTGATCCCGGGCCACGGAGGTCCGGTTGGAAGAGTAACGGATTAGCAACCGGTAGGTTGCGAATTCGAATCCAGCTAAACACTGTCGTGTATAAAGGGGGCTGATGCACGTTAAATCTGCCGTGGCTTCAAGTGGCCTCATGTTGGCGTGGCGTGGAAATTTGGAGAGTGGGGTGCCAGCTCAGGTGTTGCCTCGTCATCTGACCGTGGTTCAAAATTACGTGGTGTTGTCCTCGATCTTTTCCTTTGGGATTGATCCCGGACCACCACCAATAGTCCGTTGTGTTGCTCCAGCGTGACGTAAATTAAATACCTACCTAATTTGACTGATTCTCACCTTTAAAAGAAACTAAGGTTTGCAGAACCCAACTGAACTTTAATACTATTCACTTGTTTAAGATAAATTTTCAACGAGTTGTCTTCACTGAGGCCATTTTAGATAAGACCTTATCTGGTTGCTAATAGCCCGTTGTGTTTCTCCAGTGTGACGTTAATTAAAATACTTAGTAATCTACTATCTGGTTGGTAGGTAGGTATCTTAATTAACGTCACATTGGGCTGGAGCAACACAATGGGCTATTGGCTACGGTCAGGGATCAAACCCGAAGGCTGTTATCGGGAATGGTCTTGTCAAATGAAGTTGAATTAAAGAGAAGTGAAATCTCATGTTAATTTTTGAGATTATTTAAACAATAGATTCTACTTTCACTTACCCTCTTGACACTTATCGCAAAGCTGTTATCGATTCACTCAGCTGCAAGAACGAATCTGACTGAAATCTGTCCCCCAGGTTGGTGAGGATCTCTTCAAAACGTCATCTAAAATCTCCTGATAATGTTAAAACAAAAATAAACTTTTCACGAAACTAAAGCCTCATGCTAAACTCTAAAATGACCAATTATTATCAATTGAAATTAACAATGACTAACTTTAAAAACTACATTTCTAGAATCAGGAGATTGAAAAAGTAATTTCTGTTTATTTGGTTGGTCTTGGGTTTTATGGAACAAGGGGCCAAGCTGCACCAAACACAAGACAGACAATATTAGTATTGTCTGCGAAGTAGGGGAAGGTGGGGCACATTGGACATGTTAGCACAAAACCAGCTGATCTTGTCATGAAAACTACAAAATTGAAATCTTTAAGTATTGTAAATTAACTTCAGCATTTTCCCCACCATATGGCCGAGTATCATAATAATTGAAGAGTTAAATTTTTTACCAATTTCTTACAAAAACTTTACTTTTGGACCAAAGTGCCCCAGGGTCGGGGTAGATTGGACATTCATAGGGGCAGATTTGACATAATTGAAAATAATGAAAAACTTCATTGATTCAGTAAAACACTGTAAAAGAGAGCTCATGCTGCAACTAAAATCTGGAATAGATTCTATAGTGAAAGAAGATTAGACCATGGACATTGATCGCTGGCCATAAAAATGTTCTCTCAATCGACCTATTCTGGAAAGTAAAGAAAGAGTATGGCAATAATAATTATTTATTATTATATTATTTCAATCATACAATAACTTTCGTAAATAATTATGGTAACCAAAACAAATACTTTTCAAAACGTCATGTTGAAAAAAGGCATAGGAACTTATTGTTCGAATAGAGTTAAAGTATTTTACAAACAAACAAAATTATTATAATAATAGAACATTGCACATAATAACGCATATTTATTAGACAAATTAGGAACTATAAATTGTTCAAAAGAAGAAACAAACCTAAAGTAAGAGACCATTGCACTTGGTGATGCATGTTGATCAGAACAAAAACTTTACAGGATTGTAAAAATCAACGAACATTAAATTTTTTAAAATTGAAATTGAAAGTGTAAGCTCCTCTAAAAATTTTTGACATCGTCAATTTCGCTATAACGTCATATCATTCCACGCTTGCCGTATCTTACACATCAGGAAAATGAAAACGATTAATGTCCTTAAGACGACACATATTATTGACATTATATTCAGTCAAACCATATTCCTTAACTTCTCCAATGTAGTGAATAACCGTCTTTTTAGTTAAAAATTGAACCAAAATAAAATCTCCGACATTTATTGAGTCTGAATCCAATAGGTGTGGGGGTTCGTTGAAACTATCTTCCTCACGATTGCAGAATCTTCTTCGCTCTCTGAGAAAGATGCTGGTGGAGTGTTTTTAGGTTTAATTAAAGTTGTAAACGAGAGAGAAAGTTTAGCTTTCTTCGTTGGTTGTGGTTTGCTGTTTTCCTTTCCTCCAGAGGCTTGATTCTATTGAATTCCGGCAAGTCTGTATAAATCATGGCCCCTCCCCGTTCTCTCTTACGACGGTTGGTTTTAGTCATCATGGGTGACAATTCAGGGTACGGATGAACGGCGTCAGGATTATCGTGGTGTCAGTAGCACTGAGGGAAGTCTTCTCTGCAGAATGATCAGAGCTGATTTTATTTGACGAAAACTTTGAACTTGTCGGTGTAGCAGGTTCCTCTGTGTTTAGGGATAAAGCAGTGGTGTCGTCCTTGCTATTTTCGCCGTTTGTACGCCGAGATGAAGAGACCGATGGAATCTCAGAAGAGCGAGGATGTTTTTTATTTAGCTTGCTTGGTTCGAAATCCCCTTGACTGACCATTAATGAGTTGAAGGGAACTAACTCAGTTGCTCTAAATGAGTTGATGATATTTAAAGGAGTAAATGAGTGGAGAAACGGCCAATTTAGCCACCTGACGAATGGTTATTCTCCTCCCGGGTGATCAGATAACCAATTTCCAAATAATTCTCCGCATCGAGCTTTGAAGGGTTCAAAAATGCCGACATCAAGGGGTTGAAGTCGGTGAGAGCAATGGGGAGGAAAAGATAGCACTACCATACCGGTTTTTTTTGCAGAATTCTAAACACCTTATATTGACATGCGACTTGTGGTAATCTAATAAAATTAATATTTTGTTTTCCACGGAACAATTTGTTTTTCTTTGGATGTGTTCCAACATTTTAAGGAACAACGCGCTGTTCATCCATCCGTTCTTATTTCCGAGTGGTGGAGCATCACTCAATCCATCTTCCATCAACTCCTCAATGTTCCTCATTCTGAGGAAAACATAAGCCGGTGGTAGAAAATTTCCTGCGTCGCTAATTATAGCGAGTACCGTTGTCAACTCACCTCGTTCCCCTGATGCACTGTATCCTACTTGTTTACAGCCTTTTGATGCTATTACTTTCATTGGTTTCAGCACAGTGGTGACTCGTTTCATCTAAATTAAAGATCCTATCTGCCGGAAAATTATACTTTGATGTAACTCCTTCAAATTTCACAAAGAATTCACGAACAGCATTTTCCTTGAAGCCCGTTGCTCGCAGTAAAGTGTTTTCAGGCTTTCGGAGGCTTATATTTTCTTTTTGCCTTTCCATGAAGCGATGCAGCCAGTCTTCACCGGCTACGCCCTTCTGGTGCCAACAGGAAGGAATATCTTTGCTTTTCACTGCTTTGGCATAATCAAACGATAAATATCGGACTTGTTTTCTGGTAAGCCCGTAATTCATATTGCAGCATTTTTGCAAATATTCAACTAAATTTTTTTTCTTGCCATTTTGTAAAAACTTGGCTTACAGAATATTTACTGCTGTAGTAAATATTCTGCTGCCTCGGGTTGTTCTCCCGAGTAGTCGTCTTCATGGCCTGAATCACTGTCTTCCACAGCTTTAAAAGACGGGATTTTTTTAAGACGGTTAATTAATGTTGTCCGCTTCAAACCGTGATATCGCATTTATTGCAGATTTCACCGCATCTTCGTCGATCGAACAGCGATCGGTTTTCGGCTTATAATGTCGCACCACCTTCAAAAGAAATAGAACATAACAAAAACATCAATAATATTCACTGCAATTTTGACCGTGAACTAAGGCATTCAAATTTTATAACGATAATTTTCTCGGGGCAGATTGGACACTCTCCAATGTGCCCCATTGTATCCTGTCCAAACTGCCTCAGAGTCATAACTTAGGTAAAATGGTAAATATTTTTCTTTTGGAACTATTGGAATTCAAAGAAACCTTAACACGTTACCATCAGAGATAATACATAATAAAAAATAAAACAAAAAACCTACTCGATCATGTGAATACAGTGGACTCCCTCTTAACCGGCCACTTCGGGTCCGGGACCCAGACCGGATAACTATTTGGCCGGTTAAACCGTCGTTCCCTTAATAGCATTAAAATACACTCCAGAAATCGATTTTATTAGTATAAAACTAAGTCTATAGCCTACATTACTGTAATATGATATATATAATAAAGAAAACTTACCCTTGAAGAACTTCCTTTGTTGGGAGAAAAACTAAACACATGCTACTGTAGGCTACTGTATTTACAGTACATAATTGCCCAGTGGCGTCCGGTTAAAGCGGAGGCCGGTTAAAAGGTGGCCGGTGTGAGGATTCATTGATGGACCCTCAATTAACCCTCCTAAGGCAAACTCGCCGACAGAGACGTAAAAGAACAGGACAATGCGTTTCCATCTCTCTGGCACCAGACGGTCGGGACTTGGATCAAAGACTGACAAAAGAGAATTCGTTCCGAAAAGCGCCCAGGTGTTTAGGAGTGCACCTGCCAGATGATTAAGTCCACCTGCTAGGTAATCAAGCCCGCCTGCGCTAAGTAGCTGATCCCATTTTACGTCAGACAGCCGCCACCGAATCAGCAACCAATCGAAAGCGAACAAATTAAAAGCAATAACCAATCAAGAGAGAACCAATCAAAAAAAAAAACCACCAGCGAACAAAGGCTGCGAGGTTTCAAAAGGAAAAGAAGAGAGTCGAATCGAGAGTTCTTGCCGGTGTTCTCGTTCGAGAAGCTTGACTCAGCGACCCTTTGAGCGGTCACTCCTTAGGGAGAAAACATTATTAAAAGACGGTTCTCTCACCCCGAGAGTACGCGTTCTTGTAGCCTGGGGTAGGCTGCCCATCTCGAGTCTTGCTTGTGTTCTCGTTCGAGCGGCTCGGCTCAGCGACTCTTTGAGCGGTCAACCTCATTAGGGAGCTCTTATTAATTTGGAAGACGGTTCTCTCACCCCGAGAGAACGCGTTCTTGTAGCCTGGCGTAGGCTGCCTACCTCGAGTTCCTGCTTTGTTCTCGTTCGAGATATTCGAACCAGCGACCCCAGCGGAGCCGTGCCTGTCTTGTGCTGATCCGACGACCCCAGCGGAGCCTTGCCTGTCTTATGCTGACCCGACGACCCCAGCGGAGCCTTGCTTGTCCTGTACTGATCCGACGACCCCAGCGGAGCCGTGCCTGTCTTGTGCTGATCCGACGACCCCAGCGGAGCCTTGCTTGTCCTGTACTGATCCGACGACCCCAGCGGAGCCGTGCCTGTCTTGTGCTGATCCGACGACCCCAGCGGAGCCTTGCTTGTCCTGTACTGATCCGACGACCCCAGCGGAGCCTTGCCTGTCTTGTGCTGACCCGACGACCCCAGCGGAGCCTTGCCTGTCTTGTGCTGACCCGACGACCCCAGCGGAGCCTTGCTTGTCCTGTACTGATCCGACGACCCCAGCGGAGCCGTGCCTGTCTTGTGCTGATCCGACGACCCCAGCGGAGCCTTGCTTGTCCTGTACTGATCCGACGACCCCAGCGGAGCCGTGCCTGTCTTGTGCTGATCCGACGACCCCAGTGGAGCCTTGCTTGTCCTGTACTGATCCGACGACCCCAGTGGAGCCGTGCCTGTCTTGTGCTGATCCGACGACCCCAGCGGAGCCTTGCTTGTCCTGTACTGATCCGACGACCCCAGCGGAGCCGTGCCTGTCTTGTGCTGATCCGACGACCCCAGCGGAGCCTTGCTTGTCCTGTACTGATCCGACGACCCCAGTGGAGCCGTGCCTGTCTTGTGCTGATCCGACGACCCCAGCGGAACCTTGCTTGTCCTGTACTGATCCGACGACCCCAGCGGAGCCGTGCCTGTCTTGTGCTGATCCGACGACCCCAGCGGAGCCTTGCTTGTCCTGTACTGATCCGACGACCCCAGCGGAGCCGTGCCTGTCTTGTGCTGATCCGACGACCCCAGCGGAGCCTTGCTTGTCCTGTACTGATCCGACGACCCCAGCGGAGCCGTGCCTGTCTTGTGCTGATCCGACGACCCTAGCGGAGCCTTGCTTGTCCTGTACTGATCCGACGACCCCAGCGGAGCCGTGCCTGTCTTGTGCTGATCCGACGACCCCAGCGGAGCCTTGCTTGTCCTGTACTGATCCGACGACCCCAGCGGAGCCGTGCCTGTCTTGTGCTGATCCGACGACCCCAGCGGAGCACTTGCTTGTCCTGTACTGATCCGACGACCCCAGCGGAGCCGTGCCTGTCTTGTGCTGACCCGACGACCCCAGCGGAGCCTTGCTTGTCCTGTACTGATCCGACGACCCCAGCGGAGCCGTGCCTGTCTTGTGCTGATCCGACGACCCCAGCGGAGCACTTGCTTGTCCTGTACTGATCCGACGACCCCAGCGGAGCCGTGCCTGTCTTGTGCTGACCCGACGACCCCAGCGGAGCCTTGCTTGTCCTGTACTGATCCGACGACCCCAGCGGAGCCGTGCCTGTCTTGTGCTGATCCGACGACCCCAGCGGAGCCTTGCTTGTCCTGTACTGATCCGACGACCCCAGCGGAGCCGTGCCTGTCTTGTGCTGATCCGACGACCCCAGCGGAGCACTTGCTTGTCCTGTACTGATCCGACGACCCCAGCGGAGCCGTGCCTGTCTTGTGCTGACCCGACGACCCCAGCGGAGCCTTGCTTGTCCTGTACTGATCCGACGACCCCAGCGGAGCCGTGCCTGTCTTGTGCTGATCCGACGACCCCAGCGGAGCCTTGCTTGTCCTGTACTGATCCGACGACCCCAGCGGAGCCGTGCCTGTCTTGTGCTGATCCGACGACCCCAGCGGAGCACTTGCTTGTCCTGTACTGATCCGACGACCCCAGCGGAGCCGTGCCTGTCTTGTGCTGACCCGACGACCCCAGCGGAGCCTTGCTTGTCCTGTACTGATCCGACGACCCCAGCGGAGCCGTGCCTGTCTTGTGCTGATCCGACGACCCCAGCGGAACCTTGCTTGTCCTGTACTGATCCGACGACCCCAGCGGAGCCGTGCCTGTCTTGTGCTGATCCGACGACCCCAGCGGAGCCTTGCTTGTCCTGTACTGATCCGACGACCCCAGCGGAGCCGTGCCTGTCTTGTGCTGACCCGACGACCCCAGCGGAGCCTTGCTTGTCCTGTACTGATCCGACGACCCCAGCGGAGCCGTGCCTGTCTTGTGCTGATCCGACGACCCCAGCGGAGCCTTGCTTGTCCTGTACTGATCCGACGACCCCAGCGGAGCCGTGCCTGTCTTGTGCTGACCCGACGACCCCAGCGGAGCCTTGCTTGTCCTGTACTGATCCGACGACCCCAGCGGAGCCGTGCCTGTCTTGTGCTGATCCGACGACCCCAGCGGAGCCTTGCTTGTCCTGTACTGATCCGACGACCCCAGCGGAGCCGTGCCTGTCTTGTGCTGATCCGACGACCCCAGCGGAGCACTTGCTTGTCCTGTACTGATCCGACGACCCCAGCGGAGCCGTGCTTGTCTTGTGCTGACCCGACGACCCCACCGGAGCCTTGCCTGTCTTGTGCTGACCCGACGACCCCAGCGGAGCCGTGCCTGTCTTGTGCTGATCCGACGACCCCAGCGGAACCTTGCTTGTCCTGTACTGATCCGACGACCCCAGCGGAGCCGTGCCTGTCTTGTGCTGATCCGACGACCCCAGCGGAGCCTTGCTTGTCCTGTACTGATCCGACGACCCCAGCGGAGCCGTGCCTGTCTTGTGCTGATCCGACGACCCTAGCGGAGCCTTGCTTGTCCTGTACTGATCCGACGACCCCAGCGGAGCCGTGCCTGTCTTGTGCTGATCCGACGACCCCAGCGGAGCCTTGCTTGTCCTGTACTGATCCGACGACCCCAGCGGAGCCGTGCCTGTCTTGTGCTGATCCGACGACCCCAGCGGAGCACTTGCTTGTCCTGTACTGATCCGACGACCCCAGCGGAGCCGTGCTTGTCTTGTGCTGACCCGACGACCCCACCGGAGCCTTGCCTGTCTTGTGCTGACCCGACGACCCCAGTGGAGCCGATCCCTGATTGTGCCGAACCGGCGACCTGCGAAGAGTCCGGTGCCGACTTCTCGTCCGGCAGGGAACCTGAATTGACCCGTCATCCCGTGAGGATCCGGTGCTGATCTTATGTAATCGTCACCCGACGAGTAGAGACTGCAAATAAAATTTCATGTGCACATAATACAAAAATTTCAATAAAAGTAGTAAAATATAATAATACCATTAACTGCAGGATTAAAATATATTCTTTAAAAAACAAGCTCAGTAAAATATACAACTATTAAGTTTACTGTCAAAAGCTATATCAAGTTTGATTTAACACGAGGATGTAAAACATGAATGACAATTGCAATTCATCTTACACATTTTGCGTTGGGGACACTAAAAAATAAATTTAACATTTTAGCTTTAAACGGAATGTTTAATTTTTAGCTTTATTTTAAAGACGTTGCCGCACATGAAAACTAAAACGGACAGTTGTCGGTATACATTACCTTAGAAGTAAAATTACCGGCTATCCCCTTTTGTAAAAATATCAGTTTACGAGTTCTGTACCCAATCGGGATAAAATTTTCTTCATAATATCGATCCCGATTAAAATAAAACCTGTACATCATTTTGCATATTTTTAGATAATTTCAGGCACGCTTTTGGTTACTTTTATACATTTCTCTAAGTTAAAATCCGGATGAGTACAGAAAAATCAACTTTAGGTTTGTTGGAAAAGAAAGATTTTCATCCCATTTTTAAAGGCTGTAAAAATAAAACAGTTGATTAGGAGCAACAAAATACTTTAATTCTTTAAAAGGACATTCCATTTAAATCGAGAAAATATTCCCTTTTATATTTATTATGAGGTATATCTTCACCAAATGCGTTTCACATAAGGATTAGTTACGATAGTGTAAAAAATTTATTTTTCTGAAGAATCTAGGAATCATTCTTGCAACTGCAAACACTTAAGTAACTAACATCTGCCTCGACACCTATAACAACAGTCCTAATACCTTTTATAAGTTAATTCTGAGAGTAATACACATGAGACTTGTTTTGCGAACTATTTGATTAAAAATGAGTTATTCCAAAACTGACTCGAGGCATCAGTAGAGTGTCATATTTTCGGCACAACGTAAACTTCGACCTTTAGTTTTACCAACAATCGAGGGCATTTCAAAATATTATTTGCTTGTTAATACGAACTAAAATACCAACATTCTGGCAAATAATCCTGTGTTCGTGAGGTATTAGAAGTTGCATTTAAAAATATATTGAAAAATGTGGAGAAAACCTTCCATACCTATTGTTTGCCGAAAAAGAGTGTTACAAATTACACGAAAGTTCTGTGACAAATAGTTTTTTTAAGATATCTTAAAGTGAAATTTAATACTAACCGTGATTCGAAA
This sequence comes from Meta bourneti, assembly GCA_933210815.1. Taxonomy (NCBI): domain Eukaryota; kingdom Metazoa; phylum Arthropoda; class Arachnida; order Araneae; family Tetragnathidae; genus Meta; species Meta bourneti. Next base: position 83,789,571 of record OW119923.1, on the reverse strand, counting down.
GTAAAAGCTCTTAAATACCATCTGAGATCTTTGATATTGAGTCATGTAAATGTACTATTTTCTACATGTTCTTGGGGGTAAGAGGATTAAAAAAGGTACCATTTAAAGAACAACTAGAACTATAGAACATTACGAAAAGTGACAATAGGTTGAATAGATTTTTCTTAAACAAATCAAATTTTAGAAAGAAATAATGTTGGTTGCGAAAGAAAAGATAGAAGCATACGGTATCTGTAGCTTCAAAATGTATACCTGACTGCCGAAGTAGTGAAAAAGTACGTGGTGTCGCCAAAAGTTACCAATATTACCAATTAGAAGTCAACCAAAGTTAACAATTAGAGAACCTAACCTTCGATATCAAAAATGTGAGTCTATAGATTCTAATACAAATAAGGTAATCGTAAGTAAAATAGCAACTAGTAAAAATAAACTATAATGAAGTTAAACGTATAAATAAGTTAAAGTGCTTAAAAGACTTACAAGGACGTGTGATAGATATTGTAATAATAATTGATAATAATACATAATAATTGGTGATTGTTCCGGACAGGACTAGCCAACGAATTAATTCTGAAGTACTTATTTCAACTTTAAGATGGAGCATCTGAAAGTCCTAAAGAATATTCTGGAGCAACCGGGAAACCATGAACCAAATGCAGAGAACTTATATTATACAATCTTATATTATTTTCAATTTATCCAAGGTCGATCAACAGGATATAAGTTTCAATTAACTATATTTACAAAATTTGCAAAGCTATAACATCTGAACAATGTTCTTCGAATTTAGCTAATTGTCAACCTGCAGAATTATCACAGGCTCTATGGCTGACAATATCAAATAGCATCCTAAGAGAGAGAACGTGAGAAAGAATCCATCATTGAACTTAAAAATTACTTCAGAATTTATTTTAGGAGTTTATGCATTGATGCGGTATGTGAGTACCATCCTTCCTGTAAAGATGGAGCTTTGAATGTTCTTAAAATGATACATGCATCCTCGTTATTTAAATGACGAGCTAAAAGTTTTTATTCACCCAGTCATTAAACAAAATGCATACTTCTTCCTCCCCGAGAATATGCTCCTTACAATAATCAGTGATGAACGCCGCCATATTTGTTAACTGGAACTAAGGAGACTTTTAAGTGCTAGAGAGAAAATGACTAAAGTAAAAACAATTTTTTAAATTCCAAAATAAACTTCGATTTATTTTTCCAACCTGGGTAGTTGGTAAGAATGGTTTAGTAGCTCGCTCACTCCTATCTTAACAAACGTTATAAATGACGAACTCTTGTTTTGTATAAATTCCTCAGAGCTGCACAAACTTTTCAGTTTCTTCGGCTACCCTTGTCACACAGGTGTCAAGAGATGCGTAAAATTTGTGTGATAAAGGCCCAAATGTCTGTCATTGGACCAAGAGCATGTAATGGCTTCATCCGAGCTAAAATCACGTCAACATTGTTCCAAAAATGTGATTACAAAAACCAGTATGATATAGCTTAATTATACATCATATTTCACATATCAAGTACTCTATATTTGTAATTGTAAAAAATACTATAATTCATATAATTTTGTTCAACCTTTGTAATTATGTATTCTTTGTAATATTGCAAAATTGCAATACTTCAGAATTTTCCATCTGTGTCGTTAAAAATAAATACTGTACCTGCTCCACGGATATTTTTATTACATTCACTGGATTATTTCTATGAAGATTTTTAAGGTTTCTGAAACAGTTTGTATACATTTGGACTTGTAACATTTTTATGGAACGACATAGTTTTACAGCTAAAATATAGCGTAAGGGCTCAAGACGTTGAATAAAAAATTTGAAAAAAATATAGGCTTTTTTTTTAAATAAGAGGTAACTTTTCCCTATTGCAATTTGAAATTCTAAAAAAAAATAATTTTTCGCCTATCTGAGCTGCCCACCCTAGAGTACACATGAAGCTCGAAAATCCCGTATCAAATACTTGTTGGGGGAAGAGCAACATGGCGGCTAACGAAGAGGACTCGTTTTACGCGGCTTACGATCAATGTTGCAAAACTGTGGAAACTGCGATTTTTTCTATGTGTAATATGAATCAGTAGATCCGAGATGATGCAAGAAGGACATGGGGTGAGTTAAAAGTTCTTGTGAAGCATGTTGAATATACACTCTATAACATAAAAATCGACGCACCAAGAAGTTGTCCGAATGGGACGAAATTGCGTATGCACATACCTTACGATAGAATATGCAAATGATTAAATTTTGGCGGCCAATGACTGAATAGGTGGAGCTCCAGCGCATTGCAACGGAGCATCCGAATCGTATATAAAACAGAGGACATTCCAATTCTAGGGCATAACTTCCATGCGAATGTGGTTCCGTCAACTTACGTGGACTGTACCAATGCCTCGCAGACGGGTTCGCGAACAGTATGAGCAGATGTCACCATTTGGGAGAGGACGTGCAATTGGACTAAAGGAAGCAGGATGGTCAAATCGCAGGATCGCTCGACATTTGGGTCGGAGCGATGCTACCATTCGACAATGTTGGCAGGAATGGGTGAACCATGGCAGTACAGAGCTTCAAGAAGGTAGCGGTCGACCATGAGCGACGACAGAACGCGAGGACCGAGTGATCGTCCGATAGGCGATCGCAGCACCTGATGCGCCCTTATCAACGATCCGACGTGTAACCGGGACACCAGTGAGTGCAATGACCATTGATAGGCGAATCAGCGAACGGGAACTGAGGCCACGGAGGCCATTGCGCCGACTGCCCCTCAACGTTGCACACCGCCTGGGGCGTTTGCAGTGGTGCCGTGTGCATTCGACCTGGAATCTCACGGACTGGAGCAGAATTGTTTTCAGCGATGAGTCCCGCTTCGAATTGAGCCCCGATGACCAGCGAAGACGTGTCTGGAGACGTCCAGGACAGGTGTCGTTCGCCACACAGCCCGACAACCAGGAGTTATGGTATGGGGTGCCATTTCATTTGATAGCCGGACCGCTTTGGTTGTCATCCGTGACACCCTTACAGCACGGCGGTACGTCGACGAGATTCTACGCCCCGTTGTGTTGCCTTTCCTTTCACGGACCCCTGGACTTCATTCTAACAGGATAATGCCGGGCAATGCACCCGGCACGGGTTCTACAGATTGTCGTCGTGCTTCTCCAACACTTCCCTGGCCGGCGCGATCGCCAGATCTCTCCCCAATAGAGCACGTTTGGGCTCTGATGAGCAGACTTACGACCGTCCCTGGATCGAGCCGATCTAACTCGCCAATTGGAACGTGTATGGTAAGTAATCCCGCAGGAGGTTCATCCGCCAACTCTACGAGTCAATGTCCTGCCGGATAACGGTTTGCATCAGGGCCAGAGGTGGGCCAACGGATTATTGATTTTTTTTTGCTCTTATAACTGTATTTCCTGAATAAAACATTCAATTCCTATGTTACTGTTATCGTTTCGTTTTCAATACATGTACATCATATCTACCGATCTTTAACCCATTCGGATAGCTCCTTCATGGTGCGTCGATTTTTATGTTATAGAGTGTATTAAGTCTTCAAATTTTCGAGAAGCTTGTAAAGAGAGTTTAATGGAATGCGTGAACATCAACCAGAGGTCATATGCAAATGTTGTGGCGCCATCTGTACCCAACGATCGAAATTATTCGGATTGTTGTGCTATTGTTAGTGCAGATAATTGCACATCTGATGACGTTAAAAAGATTATTAAAACTGAAATAGACCCGAGGAAAAATAAGTTTGGAGTTCGCCATATGAAGACTATTGGTAATAAAGTTCTAATCAAATGTGTTTCAGGATCTGATAAAGAGAAATTATTTCTCTGTTATACAAGAGATTCAACTATCCTTAAACCTTCACTACCAAAGCGTAGAAACCCAACACTTGTAGTAAAAAATATTCCAAATTATGTAAAAAATGAAGAACTTTTAGAGATTATTGCTGATCAAAATCCTGAATTCATTGTTTCGGATGATTTTTGAAAGGAAGCTAAAATTCGCTTCACTTTGAAGCAATTTCAATATAAGAGAAGTGTGGTGATTGAAGTGCATCCTGTTATACGCAAATGTATTTTAAAAAATTCAATGAAAGTTATGTGGAATGCGTGTAAGGTTGAGGACTTTATTGTGCTAAATAGATGTTTTTCATGTTTGGGATATAATCATAGAGCTTCTGAGTGCAGGAATACACTAACTTGCTATCACTGCGCTGGCGAACATAAAAGTTCCGAATGTAATAAGAATATTTAAGTGTGTGTGAATTGTATTAGATTTAACAAAAAGACAAAGAATGCTGCTGCGCACGTCGACGTGAATCACAAACCTTTTACAGCATGCTACCTTAGCCATACCTTTATAATGAAACAAACCTCTTCAAAAATATCTTATGGGTAGGCTTGATAAATCAATTGCGTTTAAATGTGTTCAAATCAATTTGCATAAATACAAAAATGCTCCCCACCAACTTATTCTTCACATGGAGGCGGATGGTATCTTCATTGCAATAATTCAAGAACCGCACTACTACAGGGGAGCTCTTCCTGGTTATCCAAAATAATGTAAAGTTTACTATGATGGTGGAGCAGAACTTGTTAAGGCTGCTATCATTATTCGTGGTGACTGTTTCTCCTCTTTCCTGGATATAAATAACACCGATTATAAAGTTGCTCTTGATCTTAAAATTGGTGATATGAATTTGACTACCTGTTCGGAATATTTCGAACCCAAACACAATATTGATATGGATTTATCGAAAGTCTCAAACATTTTATTTTCCAAGAAGCCAATCATTTTTTGTGTGGAATAGATTCATATAGCAAGTCAGAAATTTGGCATAACCCTATTTCTGACGTAGAGGTACGAAGATTTGTGATTTCTTAAGTGCAAATCAGATGTTTGTTATTAATGAAGATCGTGGTCCTACATTCAGTTCGACACAGGTTTCTAGTTACATTGATATTACTTTTTGTAGCTTGAGACTTCTCCGGTATGTTCAGATTTGGTATATCTCTGAGGAGGATTCTCTCTCGGACCACAAAATGATTACTTTTGAATTTGATATGTCTATTCCAAATATGTTTCATCCTTCGTGTTCTTTAATTTTAATAGAGAAAATTGGTTTTTATTTGCTGACTTATGTTTCAGTGAACTGCATGATTTACATCTCCTTCTTGGAGAGTGTTCCGATCAATTCACTTTGGAAAGGATAGTTACCAATTCTGTACTTTTTCAAATTACCACAGCATCTATCCCAAATAAAAAAAGGTAACCACGAGAGTTCCCTGGTGGTCCATGGAAATTGAATGTATGAGAAAACATGTGAATGCTGCAAGAAGTAGATATCAAGGGGAACAAAATGTTATTGCGAAAGAAACCTCTAAAGCTAAGTATATGGATCTGCAACACAAATATAAGGTAAAATTGTCAGATGCCAAACTCAACTCTTGGAGAGAATTTCTTTCAACTAGAATGTCACAATGTTTGGAAGAATATATATAAGTACGGTGTCAAAATCAATTTCATGAAGAAAGTAGAGATTTATGGAATTAAACTTCCAAATGGGGTTGCTACCTCATCTTTGATTGAAACTATTTCTGCTGTGATGACAAAGTGTTTTCCAGCTGATAATGAAAGCAATAAATATATCGTATGAAACCTTAAGCGGTGATTATTTATGGTGACCTCGGGTTATATACGTGACATTTCGAAATTGATATCGTTTTCATACAGATGGTTGCAGAAAAACAGATTACCTAGAGTTTCAGAGCCATGATTTTTTTCTTTTCCAAACTCCATAGAACTTTGAACTTGAGTTTCTTTGAGTTTAAATGTTTGAAAATACGTTATTTAAATTCCAGTTGGTCTGTGTTTTTCAAACATTTTTAGTCCTTGGCCTTCCTTAGCCTGAGCTTAAATTTCATCGGCTCCTTTGTGTAAAGCGTCTCCAATAGCCCGTTGTGTTGCTCCAGTGGAATACAAATGCAACTACCTACCCACCTTTGTATAAAAATTTAAGTAGAGTTTAAATTAATTGCAGTTTTAAATTCCGTGGTATTAACGACGAAATCCTATCAAAAATAGCATACAAATCGGGGCCTCGAAGTCCAATTGGAAGAGCAAAAGATTAGCTACATGAGGATTGCGAGTTCGAAACTCGGTCCAGCCAAAGATCGTCGTGTACAGGGGTGCTGGTGCACGTTAAATCTGTCATGGCCTCAAATGTCCTCACGTTGGCGTGGTGTGGAAGTTTCGAGAGGGGTGCCAGCTCAGGTTTCGATCTCGTCATCTGACCGTGGTTCAAAATTACGAGGCGTTGTCCTTGGATCTTTCCCTACGGGATGGATTCCAGTCCTCCGCCAATATCCCGTTATGTTGCTCCAGAGCGATGTTAAGTAATTACCTACCTACGTACTCAAAAATAAAATGTTCTGTATATTTTTAAAAAATTTAGATCTATGTGACAGGTATTTCCCATTGGGTTCCTGAAAATTAAAACAGAAAAAAAAATTTAAATCAGAATTTTACTTGCGCTCTATTCAACGTGGTGGTCTCTACCATTTAAAAATTTAACAACTTTTTACTTTAAAAAACCTTATTTAGTTCCTTCAACTGAATATATTCTTTGGGATATTTTCGGAAAATTCGATCAAACATTAAATCTAATTCAATGCGGTCTAATTCAATCATGGCGAAATTGTGTAATGACGCGCGACTGTGCATGGTTAACTTGGAAGCTAGAAGAGGGAAAAATGTAACAACGTAATGTGATGTATTGTGATTTGTTGTGTGCTATACCTCAATTGTTAATCGAACTTTTAACCACGAGTGACATTACCCGGCACACTGAGAGTAATCACTCAATACTTTCGGATGACAACGCCCATTGTAAGTTTTTACATTTTTAATGTTTAATGATTTAAAATGTTCGTATTTACTGAACATAACCATCGTATTCTATATATTTCTAGATATCCATTACAATAATCAAAACCATTTTATTTCGTGGATTTGTATGTTACAGTTATTTTACTTCTCCCTACTAATTTCTTCAATGCGCCTGGATGGTAGGTATTTTAATTAACGTCGCATTAGAGCAACACAGCGGGCTATTGGTGACGGTCCGGGATCAAACCCCAAGGGACAATCCAACGACAACACCACGTAATTTCGAACCACGGTCAGATGACGAAGTCGCACCTGAGCTTGCACCTCACTCTCCGAAATTCGACACCACGCCAACGTGGGGAAATTTGAGGCCACGACAGAGTTAACGTGCACCAGTCCCCTTTGTACACGACGGTCTTTGGTTGGATTCGAACTCGCCACCCTACGGTTTCTCATCCGTTACTCTTCCAACCGGGCTACTGCAGCCCTCAGTGCGCTTGGAAGTTGCTTAAATGAGACTTTTAGTTATACAAATGGCCTTCGTAACGGAAACTAGTATGAACTTAATTAATTTCCAGAACATATTAAGTATATTTTTGTGTCAAGGATGCACTAATCCTTTTTCATAAAACTACATTTCCTCATTTTTCTGCCATAAAACCCCAATCCAGCCAGCAGAATATTCTACTGGCTAGACTGGATGTTTTATGGCTGTTGGCTATAAAATGTTTACTAATATAACATCGTATTACATATATTTCACGAAAAACATTACAATAACTAAAACCATTTTATTTCATGTATTATGTGTGTCGGAGCCACGATAACCCGTTTGAAGGAGTAGCGGATTAGCAACCGGAGGGTTGCGAGTTCGAAACTCCACCCAACCAAAGACCGTCGTGTACGTGGTGTGCCAGCTCAGGTGTTGACCTCGTCATCTGACCGTGGTTCAAAAATTCGAGGTGTTGTCCTCGTTTTTTTCACTTCGGGACTGAATTCAGACCGCCCCTGGTGCAACACAACGGTAGATACCCATTGTGTTGCTCCAGTGCGACGTTAATTGAACAACCTACCTTTATGTGTGTTATTTTGCGTCTTAATTATTTCCTCAATACGCCTGAAGTAGCGTAAATAAGGCTTTCAGTTATGCAAATGGTCTTCGTAACGGAAACTAGTATGTACTTAATTTTCAGAACACGTAAAGTATATTTTTGTGTCAAGGATACACAAACTTTTATTTTTAGCTTACCTTTGCCATATTTTTTCCTCCATAAAACATCCAGTCCAGTCAGCATAATATGATTGGATTGGATGTTTTTTGGCTGCTAGCTATAAAATGTTCATTCATACTATTTACTGACACAGCATCGTATTAAAAATTTTCACATTACAATAATTAAAACAGTTTTATTTCGTGTATTATGTGTGTCACTGTTTTTTTTCTGCACACACACCTTAAGGTGTACATATACACTACAAGATTTTTTTAATTTTATCTTTAAAAATCCAATATTTTTATAATGGGTCATAGGTTTGTACCTAAACTCATCAAGTATGAAAAATTCAGATTAATCAATCTTTAATTATCTAATTAAGATATAATTATCTAATTACCATGTTTTTGAACAATGATATCTCAAATTCTAATTTGTTCAGAAAGACAATTCCTGTTGGAAATTATTCCTGCTTATTATTCTTCATGCTTTGACCCTCCATCAAGTTGTTAGGGAGAATTGGTTTTTATACAATTTTTTTCGCCACGGAAGTCTAAAAAAACACGATTTTATCAGAAATTTTAACATTTAAAAATCAACTAAAAATTCATTTCTTAACCAATAACTGACTGAGAGTCAAAACATCTACTGTATTATATAGATTATAATGATACAAAAATAATTACGATAAATCGATTCATTGTTGCGTTATCACTGTTTGAACAAAGTATCCTATTGCAAAAACAGTTCTTCAAAAATTGAGTTTAAAGTTTTGAAAACATGTTTGTACAAAGGGACAGTACCTAACGAAAACCGTTGTAACTTGAAAACTAGTTCGAATATTTACAAGAACTAGGTATCGTTTGAAAGCTAAGGAGTTGGAAAATAGTTTGAATTAATAAAAAAGAGTATCGATATTATAGTCAATTTTCGTGATTTCTAGTGTATACATACACTTTAATGGTTTAATCAATACTCCTGAAAGTAGCGTAATTAAGGCTTTTAGTTATGCAAATGGCCTTCGTAATTGAAACTGGTATACTTAATTGGTCCTCAAAAAACATGTAAAGAACATTCTTGGATCAAGGAGACACTAACCTTGATTTTTAGTTAACCTTTTTTCATAAAACTCTGCCACACTTTTCCTCCATAAAACATGCAGAATATCCCAGTCAAGGTCATTTCGTATCATATTTCCTTGTTATTTGTAAATTACTTTATATTTTTCTTGCAATGACAAACCTGATTAATTGGTATGTAACATTTTTAATTTCATCTTGATGAGCAGATTCACTGCGAATATGCTTTTTTATTAGCAGGGTACCTTGAAACATAAATAGAAATGAAATTGGATTGAAAAGATCTTAAGAAAATGAATGGTAATATAGAAAACAGAAATCGGTCTCGCCCCATTGCAAAATGAAAAATAAATAAGCAGGTGTAATTCATGAAGCAATCATCACGGAAAAAGATATTTAGAGATTATTTTTAAGACTTCACGAGACAGATGCGTTTATAAATCGTAAAATGAATTCGTCTATTATTTCACAAAAACATGCTGGTGTTATACTCCTAGAAATAAATACACTAGATGGAACTGCTTTAATGATATAAGAAAAATCAAACTCAAATTGGATTGATTGAAATTATTACAAAACGAAATGCGCACTCAAACACATTTGTAACGATGTGTTTAAGAACCTATACGTGACAGTTTAGTTTATCTCGACTACTTAGTCATTTCAATATATTTTCCAGTCTGATGGTACCACGTATTCATAATCTCTTATATTTATGAAACAAATTTTTTTTACTAAAAACGAGAATGATTTACACTGCTGGCCACCGTAAATGCAACACGCTGAAGGAAGCATGCAAATAATATGAAATTTACAACATGCATTAGCGGAGGTGAGATATGCAAATGATTAGAATTTCAGCGCAGACGCACATCACGCGCGCCTGTGGCGCCACTTCAAAGCGCTATTTAAGGCTTGGAGATTTCGATGATTTCAAGTACGACAATTGTGGTTTTTTCAAAAAAACGATCAATTATGCCTCGTAGAAAACAGCGATCATCTTTTGATCAAGTATCCGAGTTCGACAGAGGAAGGATAGTGGCCTACCGAGATTGTGGATTATCTTTCAGGGAAATCGGTAGTCGTGTTGGACGAAACCAAACAACTGTAATGCGGATATGTGATCGTTGGATGCAGGAGGGTACGACGGACCGACGTGTTCGATCGCATCCACCTCAGTGCACCACTTCACGTGATGACAGGCATATTGTGCGTATGGCAGTGACGGATCGCTCAGTGACATCACGAACCATAGCACAGCACATTCAGTCTGTACCGCATCATCCAGTGTCTGCGCGTACCATTCGACGCCGTTTACAGCAGAGTGGTCTGTCCGCAAGACGTCCATTGCTTCGTCTACCCTTGACGCAGAACCACAGACGTTTCCGCCGCCAATGGTGCGATGAAAGAAGGATGTGGACGGCAGAATGGAATGAAATTGTCTTTACTGACGAGTCACGCTTCTGTCTGCAACACCACGATGGTCGGATTCGAGTCTGGAGACACCGTGGAGAGAGGATGCTGAACAGCTGCGTTATGCACCGCCACACTGGTCCTGCACCGGGTATTATGGTATGGGGCGGTATTGGATATCACTCTCGCACTCCTCTAGTACGCATTGCCGGTACTTTAAACAGCCAGCGCTACATCTCCGAGGTGTTGGAGCCAGTTGTCCTTCCTTACCTTCAGGGCTTGCCCACAGCCATATTTCAACAGGATAATGCGCGACCACACGTGGCACGCATTGTCCAAGGGTTCTTCGTCAATCGCCAGATTGAATTGCTTCCCTGGCCAGCTCGCTCTCCGGATCTTTCGCCGATAGAAAACATGTGGTCCATGGTTGCTCAACGATTGACCCAGAATACATCCCCAGCTGCCACACCAGATCAACTTTGGCAACGTGTGGAAGCTGCTTGGTCTGCTGTACCCCAAGAACACATCCAAAGTCTCTTTGAATCAATGCCGAGGCGTGTGGCAGCGGTGATCTCCAACAATGGCGGCTACTCTGGCTACTGATTTTGGCAGGAACCACACTTCACAGAAGTCTATAAATTTAATCATTTGATACTTGGCCAACATGTTATCTACAAAATAAATTTTGTTGTGATATCTCTTGTCTTTCTTGGTGTTGCAATTTGGGTGGCCAGTAGTGTATTTAAAATGTTGTATGGCTCCAGTTAGGACAAGGCTGGTTTTGAAATATATATTTGTTGAATAAACTTTTTGATGATGAATTTTATGGAAAAAATGCTACTTATATCAAGTCAGCTATCAAATATCGAGACGAGAAACAGCATTCATTAACGGAAACAAAACGGTACACATCTCAAAACGATCAACATAACAAACGATTCCTCTCTTACTGAAAAACTCCTTTCGTTTTTAAACGGGGCTCATGCTTAGATGAGTCGACGATCATGCACACTTGAAATTAATTGAAAAGTCTTTCGTTCCGATAGGGGAAAGTACACTGGTCCCACTACAGCCTTGGGATTCAAATTCATTTTAAAAATTCAACGATAGCATACACATTTAAATTTTTGACGTGAATAAGTCTTTAAAATCGGAACAGTACTGGGAGCATGCCTGAAAAGTTGAGCATTACAAAAAACTTTGCTGTTTTGTCTCCTGATTTCATAAGTAGAAGAAAGATCCAGAAGTAGAGATGTAAAGCAAATCACATAACTGATACCCAATCACGGATATTTCTGAATCACAGTTCAACCTGTTATTGCATTATCAAACTAACAGTGATTTGGCAGCAGTGATTGCTAGAACAGTGGTTTAGAATATCTGTGATTGGGTAGAAGGGATTGAAGACAAAGTGATATCAGCTGATATCCCTTAACCCCGATACTGCAACTGCAACTGTGACCGAGGGAAAGTGATCTCACATCTGCTCAGATTAAGTCAACTGATATCTATCTGTGATTGCGATCGTTTATTGTGACTGGTATCGGCGATTCAGTAACAGGTTAAACTGCGACTGGGTATCGGTGATTTGATGGGGGTGAAAACTGGTTTATCAGTGATTCGGTGGAGTGATGTGTACCTGTGTGAACTTTGGGACGAAACTTGTTTGCATTTCTCTAAGGGGTGATAGGATTTTCAATTAAGGTGCTGTTCAATACTAAAGGCCACCCTATGACACACTAGTGTGCCACGAATGCTAGGCTTAAGAAGCTTATAGTGTAGACGAAAAAATAATAAGCTCTACAGTTGAAAGGAAAGGTCAGAAGAAAACATTTTTAAAATTTGATGTTTTAAGGGGACACAGTACCCTTTGAACATTTTTTTTGTTTTCATATTCACAACAAAATGTTTTTGTGTACCTTGTTCCAATACACATTAAATGTACATTACAAAAGAAAAAATCATTTTTACATTTACAATAACTAAAAAATTAAATTTTTATTAAAAATATTTCAATATTTTAAAATTTCTACTCCGTCTTCAAATTTTAATTTTTTTTCAAATATTTTTATTTACTTACCTTCCGTAAAGTGTTCCCTACAATTTTGTGCATGGGATTATGGGTATCACTGTTATTTACTTTTTTACAGATATTTTTGTAACAAACACTGAAAAACAGCAAAAAAACAGCCATAGTTGATTTAATCAATTTTTGAAATAATAACTATTCTTCCAAATCCTTATTCCATGCACAAAGTTATTAAATATAAATAATAAACAACCACAAAACGTTTCAAAACTCTACATCAATTAGAAAAAGCCTTAGCATTTTAAATACACTGTAGTCATGAAAAATAAAAAGTTGAGAAAAAGCACTTTAAAGTTTCAAATGGCAGTTAAATAAATAAAAGAATTAACTTATAAAAATTCATAACTCGCTAAATATTGCAGCTACAGCTATAAAATTTTGCACACATATTCTTAAAAGTAGTATAATTAATGTAAGATAATAAAAAAAAATTCGACTTTTTAGTCATTTTTAGGGTACTGTGTCCCCTTAAATGGCAAATTAATCAAGGATATTCAACTTTTTCTATTAATCCATTTAGTTATATTTGTATATTCTGATGTCACATGAGCGATTAAATTTGTTTTTCATTCTTTCTTTAAAATTTTACTTAAAACATTAATTTTCCTTATACATGAAACAATACCTAAAACTAACCCCCTAAGTACAATTCTCATTACAGATAAGTACCTTATCGTTCCCCTTTTCTTCCAGTCTTTATCTCCATGTCCAAGAGGTCAATTTATCTTGCCACCCCCTTTCATCTTTGAACTCAAGCCATCTCATTAACTTTGACCTTCCACGGACATTCCTGCTTTCAAATCGCCTACGAAAGATCAAATTACTCCTTCGTTAAACCACCAACTTCTTCCAATGAACTTGACAGATCCCCTGGTCCAATAATCTTTCTCTTAACTCTTATCCCTTCAGCGAGTTCATTGTAAACTATTCATTCATTTCACGAGCCCCTTGGTCTAAGGAGCTCCCAGAGCCGTCCCAAACACCTAACAACCAACACCTCCACGCATTTTTACTACTTGTCTCTTGAATAAAGTATTGTTATGGAACTTTCTGTCTCTCCATTTGCAGAATCAACATTACATTCAGTTTCAATGGATCATTCTCTCCGGTTGCCTTATATCACTCTTGCCACTCTTCTCACGACTGCAGGCTTATAATTTGTGTTATATGACATATATATATATTCCTTCCCTGAAATATGTATTTACAAATGGGATGCAGTTAAAATAGGTACCGCTGAAAAATTTTACGAATTGAATGAGGGGTGTGAAGAAGTCAGGAAAGGAAAAAGGATATCTGTATTAGATTATTGAGTAAAAGAGTTATCTCTAGGTAAAGGAATTACAGATTAAATAACAGCTCATCGTCTGGGAATAAAAATACAAAAATTTATTCAAATGGAGGTGCATTAAGTGGTATCGTGTTAGATTTAATTTCAAAAATTTTAAAAATATTTCAGTTGTGGATAAAAAGATAATGTGGAGCTCGAACTGAGTTCCTTGGGACGACTTGGAGCGACGTTACCGACTCAGCTCAGTTACTCTATGATATTTCTGGTGTGAAGTACTAAAGGATCTGAAATCTCAAAAAGCAGCATCCTTCTTCGCAACCAACCAATCATAACATCCAAAAGATAGAAGGGCCGCGGTAGCCCGGAAGAGTAACGGACTAGCAACGGAGAGTTCCGAGTTCGAATCCAACCAAAGACCGTCGTGTGCAAAGCGGTCTGGTGCACTCTAAATCTGCTGTGGCCTCAAATGTCCTCACGTTGGCGTGGTGTGGAAGTTTGGAGAGTGGGGTGCTAGCTCAGGTGTGACCTCGTAATCTGAACGTGGATCAAAATTACTTGGTGTTGTCCTCGGATCTTTCCCTTCGGGTTTGATCCCGTATCGTCGCCCGTTGGGTTGCTCCAGTGAGACTTTAATTAAATACCTTCCTACCTACCAGAAGATAGTTATAGTGTCGTGTAGATCGTTCAAACTGTTGTTGAATATTCGCAATAAGCAATCGTTCAAAATTCCTGTCCGCTTCATTCATTCCACAATCCAGTATCAGGTCCGAGTATTCACATCAAATTTAGGGTTTATGTACTCGAACGTAACCTACCAATTGTTTTATTTATTTAACCCTCCTGGTGGTGGTCTCATGAGGTATCTGGTCATTAGCAAAACTGACCAGAGCTTGATGGACGAGATATCTCGCTATAAGAAAAAACAACTGAGAAGATCTTGGTCTTATCATCGTCAAAAAATGGGTAGTATCTTGATGACGAGATATCTCGTCATTAGCAAAATTTGTCAGATCTTGATGGACGAGATATCTCGTCGAAATCACATGTAGGGCTAAGTGTTTCTCTGCAGATAAACATACCCCGTTACAGGGAACAAATTGCATCGTTCTCTCCGGGAGGTCAGTACTGAATTGAAATCACCAAGAAATAAAAGTAATTTCTTCAATGAAGTGCTTTATTTCTTACTTTATTTCTGTGCCCCTTTTCTCTTTCCAAACTAGTTTTAATTAATACCAATTTCGTTACTTTACAATAAGATAACGGAAATGATACTTGTGTTGAATATCTTTTCAAGCAAGACTCTAAATAACATTAGTTTACTGAATATTTTTTTATCTTCCGAAATTATACATAATATTTTAAGCTCAGATAAAATAAAGCTTCGTGTTGCAAAAATCCTGTGATTTTTTAATTAAATTAAATATCGTAAAAAGTTAAAAAGATAGATACTGATAGGAGCCTTTTTATATACCTTTGGTCTCCTCATGAGATAATATTTCATCTATCTCAGCAAACTATCAGTGCCGACCTGATATCAATGACATTTTGAAACAAGTTTGACGCAATTATTTTATAAAAAATTTATGAGCTTTTTCCGTATTCTATTATAGTTTTTATCTTTCTGATGATTCAGAGTCATTATGAGATAAATGGCCTATTATCTTTCTATTATTTTTTTTTATGTATTTTCGAATATCGTATTATTTTGATTGTATAAGTTATAGCTGGAGAGCTATCTGATTGCTATATTTAATACGTTAATGTTAGTATCATATATAAAACTGAGCCTCATTTTAAAAGCATTATGTGCTGGAGATTGACGTTTATTTGAGGAAATGGAATCCTGAAGATCAACTATCTAAGCTTTGGTGTTTTGCGAAATTGTTTTCCTTAATCAAGGTTTGAATCGGGGTGTAACAGAACAGAAATACTTTTAAAAGCTCAAGCGAACAATACTCAATTCATTTCAAGAACAAATCTGCAGACCATGTAAAAACACAAGGGTTGTAATTTTAACCCTCCAGGTGGTTTCGACGAGATATCTCGTCCAAGATCTGGGCGTTATTGCAAAGGACGAGATATCTCGTCGAGACAAAACTGTCCTATTACTCCAAGGGGATGAAGATCCGAGTAGGGAAAACAAATTATTCCTAGCCTAGAACTGGTGACAATTTGGAACAGGTTTTGCATCAGAGGTTGGGTAGTGCAGGGTGGTTTATCTTCAAGATAAACCAAGAGGGATAGTAGTGGTAACACATTTAGAGAATCGTAGTGAAACGCAACGAGTTGATGCTGCTTAGACCCCTTGTTCAACGAACACTTAAAAACAAAGAAATTCCAACAGACCAGTGGGATGCAATATTGCTCTACTTAATAGTACACCAATGAATCGTGATAATTATGGGAACAGCTTGCACTCGAAAACCGAAATTTTAATCGTAAATGAGTTAAAGCATTTCCTTGAATGTCGTTTTCGAACTCTTGAATCGATCAATCGAGTCATCTCACCCACAACGAAATAACTCTTTAACCCTCCACGTAGTTTCAACGAGATATCTCGTCCAAGATCTGGTCAATTTTGCTAATGACGAGATATCTCGTCGAGGCAAAACTGGACCTATTACTTCAAGGAAAAGAAGATTCAAATTGGAGAAACAAATTGTCATTTTCCAGAACTGGTGACAGTTTGAAACAGGTTTTCTACAGACTGGGCACTACAGGGCGGTTTTCAAGGCGTAGATAAACCACCAAGAGAGTTTGTAGTAGTATCACATCTGTAGAATCGTAACGAAACGCATCAAGTTGATGCTGCTTAGACCCCATGTTTGATGTATACCTAGCATGACTGATTGCAAACTAACTCGTCTTCCCCACTAAATGGATCTTTGCCCATAACAAGAGCATTAACTGCTACCTTATTTTTGAAAATAGAACAATATCTTGGTTTGTTATTTTTTGTAACGAGAGTTAATTAGACCGGCAATAGTACCTTGACATACATGTCAACACCAGACGGTCACTAAGTATTACTATTACATATATGTGGGAATGTATTGGTCAATGAATCAATGAAGCCTATTCACAAAAAGACTTCCAACTCTGCTCAAAAGAGAGCCCATCCACTTTCTGTTGGAATTTCGAAGTCAAAAATATTCAAAGACAAACATCTATCTCAATATATTCACAGAAAAAGGCTTGAGTCCGTCTAATAAATATCAACAGGCAACCATTTTATCTGAATCTTAGCCGTAGAGTCCAGTTGGACTGGTGCACGTTAAACCTGTCGTGGCTCGTAAATATCCTCACATTGTAGTTGTGTAGAAGTTTGTAGAGTAAGGGTGCAAGCTTAGGAGTTGACCTCGTCATCTGACCGTGGTTTAAAATTACAAAGTGTTGTGCTCGGAACACTCTTCGGAATTAATCCCGGACAGTCGGCAATAGCTTATTGTGTTGCTCCAGTGCGACGTTAATTAAAATACCTACCTACCAGTACGACGTAAATTCACCAAACTACCTACCTAATCATTTTAAAATCTGCGATTCCAAATTTGAAGCTGGTAGGTAGTTGAATTAACACCCACTGGTGCAACACAACGGGCTATTGGCGACGGTGTGGGATCAATCCCGAACAGAAAATCTGTCATTAGCCAAAAGACAAAACAGTTTCAGAAGGTTAAATAGCAGTCAAAATATTCATGTAGTCAAATGTATTGCAAGATATTCAGTCAATAATGGTCACAAATCTCCAATAGTGTTTGAAAATGAAGATGTAAATAACTTTTCATTTGTTTTTCTAAAAATTGTGTTTTATAGTCTCAAGACTCATATACTAATGAAAAACATAATAAGTTTGTAAAACAAATCGTGAACACAAGATGGTGCTACTGTACAGACTGTTAATATTGTTCTGAAAAATTCATTCGCACTTGGTTTGTACGTTGTACTTGGATACATTGAAGAAATAGCTGTCTCAATGTCGTCAACAACTTTATGGACATCAGGCGAATTTAAAATATTGATCACGTTATTGAGATTCTTAAGTTTTTTCAGGTGTTTCACCCCATAGTCGGACTTGACATCATCTTGAACAGCGTCCCAAATATCATCCAGGTGTTCCGATAACTTGTCTGGTCTAGTCAAATCGGTTCTGTAAAAATAAATTTACTTATTTTCAGCGTATATAAAAACTAAATACATCTATAATTTATATTAAGTTTTTCTTGAAACAAATTCTGCCTCTACTTCGAATTTTGTTTTGAAGGGAAACTGGATGATTTTGAGTAAGTAGTAAAGATATTAAACTCTGTTGTTCATATATTGGAAACAATGCAAGAAAATTTAACTAGAAGAGCTGGCGCCCGTTAGAACAGTTAGCATTATACAAAAATTCCCAAGACGAAAAGCTGAATTTGAAGCAAAATTGATTAATTTCTATACTCACAATTGATTACAACCCACACATTTGTATTATAAGTATTTGATACACACCTCACAATTCTGAATGAATAGAATACGATGTTCTTGTACATATCTATTCGCTGTCGAATGGTCTATCACAACTTCGAAGCTCAAGCACACTTTCACATTATTGAGCGTGATTTTTAAACTACTTTTGAAACTCTAGATTGGCCGGGTGGATCTATTATTTCGCCACCACGATCACCCGCTGTTTCTTGTTTTGATTTTTTGGAGGGGGTGAGGTTCTCCGTCTAGACGCCGAGGAGAGACCGGAAGGGAACATTTGATCCCCAAGGTGGTGACCTTGACAGTCATCGGGATTCGATGAAGGAGAAGGGGAACTTAAGGGTGAGACACAGAAGGAAGGATGTGTAGAAGGTCCTTCGATGTCCAGTACACAAGATGGAATAATTTCCCTTTCCTTTGCAAATATGTGAAGTTATAAATAGCATATTGGTTCTCAGAATTGATGAATATATGGTTTAACCTGTGCACACCATTAGAAGCGTCATTTCTAGTAGTATAAAAGGTATGCAGGTAGATTGTCAATTAACATCGCCCTGAAGCAACACAAAAGGGGTATTGGCGACGGGCAGGGATCCATCCCAAAGGGAAAGTTCCAGGGACAACTCCTCGTAACTTTGAACCATGGTCAGATGACGAGAACAGTACCAACATAGAAAAAGAACAATGTAACAGGGGATACCTGAAAGGCACCGTGTAAAACTTCCACTGACTTATCTGGCCTCTTAACAAGTCTCGGCTGATCCCATCCGCGAAAGGACTTGATATTTTATACATTTAATACAATTCATGAGTCAACGATATCAGATTGCATTACTATTGGTGGTTGCAACTTTGAGCATCCACTGTGAATCTGCAAGTGTATTACTATCAAACCATGAAATATTAGAGCTAGTAAAAATATTGTTCACATACTTGCTCTTTTTCTAGCTCTTGCTGTTTGCATCCTAATTCCAGTACGTCGGGGATGCGCCCGCAGACATACATCCCTAAGTGAATGTTTTAATTTGTATCCCTACCTCTCCGTAAAGTTTGTGCTCAGGAGTTTACATCGTCATCTAAACGTGGTTCAAAATGATGAGGCGTTGTTCTCGGATCTTTTCCTTCGGAATCCATCCCGGACCATCTCCAATATCCCTTTGTGTTGTTCCAGTGTGATGTAAATTCAACTACTCCAACTACCTTAAAATTTGTAGAGGAAGTTTTAAAACATGCCCTCCCCAAAACGATTTTATTCTAAACCTTAATAAATCAGTATTAGTTATTGAATATGTATCTTGGATATTTGAAACTTAGCTCAAAAACACTTTCTTTTCAGATAGACATGTTTGATACACTATGAATAAGTATGTGCCATCGTGCTTATATGTTATATATATATATATATATATAATAATAATAAAAACAATCAAATTACAGAATATACAAAACATCTAAACGTAAAACAATAGAAATGCAGACCAGCAAAACGCCAAAAGATCAAAAAGTCAAAATATTAGAAATGCAGACCAGCAAAATGCCAAAAGATCAAAAAGCAGATAAGTAAAAAGCCAAAAAACCAAAAAAGTTGGGGGTAAAAAATAGTCAAGCAGAATCCAGAAAGCAGAAGGCAGAACTGTCCATGTATGCGCGCTAAAGCTGCAGACACAACATGGAAAGTAAAATAATTCAAAATTACAAACCAAAACAAAGAGAAATCCAAAAATTTTAAAATTAAGAAAATTTTGAAAAAAATGCTGGAAGTGTTGGTGGATCAGGGCGTCATCAGGGAGGAGCCTCACCCAGTCAACACAATAGGGTGTTTTCTGCATGTGAGCGGCAGTATACCAAAAGTAGCTCACACACCCCTCCAAACACCATAAGAAAATAAATTAGAAAAACAAAACCAGGGACAACCAAGGACACATACCAAAGATAATATAATACAAAATTAAAATTAAATTAAAATTTAAAATTTAAAAGAAAACAAACCTACCCAAATAGATTGACCTAAGATCGACAACAACCCGCCGCAAACTACATGAGGACCGCCAACAAATGCCATTCATAACGCCGTATATCAGAAATCGGAACCGCAATTCCGACACGGAACCCCGACTCGAAATTCCGACTCGGAATTCCGAACCGGAACATCGGAATCGGAAGTCGAAAAAATAGTGTTCAAATCCAGTTTTTTAAAATTGATAGTCAACAGGATAGTCTCCGAAATAAGCTATTAAATAATATTAGTTATCTTAAATCTTTCAAAAATAATCCTATAAAAAGAGTGAGGGTATTTATTAATTATTATTATTATTTATTTATTATTATTTATTAATTATTTATTTTATTTATTAATTTATTTATTAATTTATTATTAATTTATTATTAATTTATTATTTATTTATTAATTTATTATTTTATTATTTATTAATTTATAAAGGTACTAAATTCAGACCTATTTATAGTATTAAAAAAAGTTTTATACTTAAAAGTTTCCTCGAAGACATTGATAATTTTTGTATTTTGACTTCTACTAAATTTAATACCCCAATTTACCTCTTCACAGAATGGAAATGGAAACTTTACAATGACTTTAAAATTTTTATAAATGAAAATCCCCCACTTTCTGGAAAAAACACTGATTACTACAAAGCAATAATGCTAGCTATAAAAGACTTACAAAATAAATTCATAATAACACCGGTAGATAAAGCATCAGGTAACTATGCTATTATCTGTAAAAAGCTATACTTAAATTTGCTAGATACTGAGCTTAAAAATTCTGATACCTATAAGTTCTGCAAATCCACATATACAACTATTGTTAAAAAAATTATTTCTTCAAATAAAAGATTAAAAATTTCTAATCATCACATTATTTTACCTTACATAACTGTTGTACCTAAATTTCATAAAAATCCTTTGAAATTCCGATTTATTACTTGTGGTACAAATTCTTATATGATTAAACCCGGTATCTTACTTTGTAAATATCTAAAAATTATCCTTAATACCATTATTGAAGAAGGTTTCACTTGGATTACTAGTGATAATAATAACGTTTTAAATTATATAAATAAAAATATTATTAATAATATACTTACCTACGACTTTAAAGACCTATTTACTAGCATACCTTTGGACAAACTTAAAGATGTACTTAACTACTATTATCATGACTTTAAAAATCTGATTACTATTGATTTTGAGGATTGGGAATTTTTGGTAAACTTCTGTATCTATAATAATTTTATTTTTAACGGTGAGCATTTATTTATTCAAGTTAAGGGTATACCCCAAGGCTCCAATTTTTCTTCCATTCTTGCTAATTTATTTCTTCATTATTATGAAAAAAATTTTTGCCTACAAATTAATTCTGCCTTTAGATATATTGATGATTTAATTGTTTTCAATGATACCAATTTTGCTAACCTTTGGAATTCGATTTACCCTGATGAATTATATTTATTGAAAACCAATTCAGATAGCAATAAAGCCGTCTTTCTAGACTTGAATATATATACTTTAAATAATAAAACTGATATTAATATTTATGATAAGAGAGATGATTTTGAATTTCCGATTTTTAAATTGATATATTGGGATTCTAATATTTCTAAAAAAATTTATTACAATACAATCGCTGGTCAACTGATACGTTTCAATAAAATTTGCAACTCTAAATCTAACCTTCTTTTGCAATGTAATAATCTCATTAACACACTTCTTAATAATAAATACCCTCACTCTTTTTATAGGATTATTTTTGAAAGATTTAAGATAACTAATATTATTTAATAGCTTATTTCGGAGACTATCCTGTTGACTATCAATTTTAAAAAACTGGATTTGAACACTATTTTTTCGACTTCCGATTCCGATGTTCCGGTTCGGAATTCCGAGTCGGAATTTCGAGTCGGGGTTCCGTGTCGGAATTGCGGTTCCGATTTCTGATATACGGCGTTATGAATGGCATTTGTTGGCGGTCCTCATGTAGTTTGCGGCGGGTTGTTGTCGATCTTAGGTCAATCTATTTGGGTAGGTTTGTTTTCTTTTAAATTTTAAATTTTAATTTAATTTTTAATTTTAATTTAATTTTAATTTTGTATTATATTATCTTTGGTATGTGTCCTTGGTTGTCCCTGGTTTTGTTTTTCTAATTTTTGTTTTTCTAATTTATTTTCTTATGGTGTTTGGAGGGGTGTGTGAGCTACTTTTGGTATACTGCCGCTCACATGCAGAAAACACCATATTGTGTTGACTGGGTGAGGCTCCTCCCTGATGACGCCCTCATCCACCAACACTTCCAGCATTTTTTTCAAAATTTTCTTAAATTTCTTGATTTTAAAATTTTTGGATTTCTCTTTGTTTTGGTTTGTAATTTTGAATTATATATATATATATATATATATATATATATATATATATATATATATATATATATATATATATATAAGCACGATGGCACATACTTATTCATAGTGTATCAAACATGATGTCCGCCCCTTTCTTGGAGGCAAAGCTGATGTCGTTTGCGCATATTTTTAGAAACGCTTTTCAAGATGCTGGGAATGACTTCTTGTATCCTTTGAGTAATGGCAATTTTCAGATCATCTATTGTTTGGGGATTATTTTCATAAACTTTGTTCTTTAAATATCCCCACAGAAAAAAGTCAGGGATGCTCAGATCAGGGGAACGAGGTGGTCAAAGATTTCTGGAGATGAGTCGATCGACAAAAAAATCTTGAAGCATGCCCATGGTTTCATAACTTGTATGGCAGGTTGCACCGTCTTGTTGGAATCAAAAATCTCGTTCATTCACTTCTAATAATGCAACAAATTGTTGGATGAGTTCTCTGTATACAGTGCCATCAACAGTTGACTGGAAAAACAGAAGCCCAACAATCCTTTCGCGTGATACGGCACACCAAACGCTAATTTTTTGAGAATGTTAAGTTTTTTGCATTAATGAATAGGGATTTGTCGTCGCTAAAATGCGGGAGTTTTGCGCGTTCACATAACCGCTTAAATGAAACCATGTCGCCATTTATGTCGGCAAAATTCTTTACATCTTTCATATGATTTATATTCAAAGTAAGCCTCAAGCAGCGCAATTCTCTGAATGCGTGATAAACTCATTTTGCAATGAAAAACAAATTGACATGGAACTTAATTATCGCACAACTTGAGCGAGAAGAAAACCAAACGATAAAAATTAAAGAATCCATAAAATTATAAGCAGACGATAAAATTCAATAATTAAAAAAAACTCGGGCAAATGATTTTTTTAAAGTTGGAGTATGGGAACTTTTAGGACACTCTGTATATGTGCTTATATAAGTGATTATATGATTTCAACTAAAAATAAACCAATTTACTTGAAGGCGTCGGGTTCGATGGAAACCACATCAACTCCAAACGATAAAAGCTCCTGACGCAGGCAATCGGTCAATGCCTGGGCAGCAAATTTACTCATAGTGTATGATGTGGCATGAGCCATCGCCATTCTTCCTAAAACACACAGAAGTCGGTAAGTGGTCTTAAAATCTATATTTCTTTGATGGGCGAGAATAACAGTACAAGTCAAAAAATGACATTTTTAGGAGAACAAAAACCGTTTAACATTACATATTGTGAATGAATAAAATTTATAAAATCAGTTCTGCACCTTATGTCTGACAACTTTCAAAGGGAAATTAAGCGAAATTTTGGATGTGGCCCTGTGACAAAATTAAATTATTGTACTGTTATTCCCGCCCATCAAAGATATATAAAAAGGGATGTGTGTGTATGTATGTTCTCCATACAAACCTACACCGTTTGACCAAACCACGCCAAATTTGGTACACTTAAACTTTGGAACCCTGAGAGCAATCTAGGCTATATATTAACCCCCGTTCTCTTTAACCTAGGTCTGCAAAGGGGGCTAAAAACAATTCCAAATTGCCATAGGAATAACAATGAGCATCAAACGATTGCTGTACGCAGCTGTTTGTTTTACCACTATTGATCGAAAAACAAATTTTCCAATAAAATTGTTTTACCAGTATTGCTCGAAAAACAATTTTTTCCGAAACGTTATATTTAAACAATTTAAAATTCTAATTATGTTTAAGCTTATTTTTTTATTTCTTTTCACAATATAAATAATTTATGAATATTTGAATGATAAAAAACTGGATATTTAAAATACTTAATTTTACACCACTTGCAATTGGAACACGAAAAGCCAAAACAAAAACTCATTGCTCATAAAAGCGTAATTTTGCAATTCGGTATCTGGCAACGCCAGAATTAATGTTTTATTTTATAAATTAGGTTTAGAATTCCGTGTTTGCGTATATGAGTTAAGACAGAAATGTTGCGGTCATATTTGAGCATTTCTGTTTGATAAATTGGTGTTCTACTTTTAATTAAATAAATCATTATTGTCAATCAATATTTTTCGAACGTCTTTTTCGAATTCCTCTATTTCAGAATGTATTCAGGAAATCGAAATTCGACACGCTTGCTCATATCTTTCGTTTTTCAGAATTTTACATTTTTCAATGACCAGAATTTCATTTCTGTTTGTATTTATGTGTTCCAGTACCTATCATATATAACAGATATATTATTTAAGTGTTAAATTTTAATGAATTATTTTATTTCATGCAAAATACCTCTAGACATGGGTAATTTCTTGGTGGTATATATATATTTCGACGAACTTTTTCTTCAGTCCAGTGTTCCCCCAACCAATGTTTAAATTCACAAGGTTCACCTTAAAAATAATTCAATTGAAATAATAATCTCTCCCCTTTCAACTTCGCTAAGTTGAAAAGGGAGGGATTAAGAATTGTTAAAATGCTATCTTTAATTTGTTTTGTTGTGTTTTAGTCAAGAGGATTATGAGATTGGGCAGTAATGTATTGGAAACACCTTGAAAAAGACTTATGGCTGATTGATATGATATGCAGAAACAACGAAAAACAAAGAATTATTATTTACTGTTTTGCTAATGTTAAAAATTACGTCTAAATTTTGTGGCTACATATGGCAGCTAAAATTACACACTTAAAGGCTAATTATAAAAGAGCCATGCTGCCTATGAACAGGATATGTATTTGGTAGAACGATCTTTAACAAAAATTCTGTCTCACTAAATTTTATATTCATTCAATCTCACGACATCGCTTTTACGATGTTTGATTTCATCGCTCTTATGTGATATTGTTCTCCCAAGACTTAACCCTCCAAACAGTTTTGACGAGATACCTTGTCCATCGCAATCAATTGTGCTAATGACAAGATATCTCGTCATCAAGATATTTAAATCCTTACAGATTGTCTTGTTTGCCGTAACTTTCAAAATACCTATCTACAAAGCCAAAATTGTTGTCCTGGACTATGTATATATAGTTCAGTGTATTAGTTTTTACCTTTCCCTTTAAAAAATAATTCTTGAACCATTTTTGCTGTCTCGTTTTTATTCCGAATAATTTTTTATAAAAAATTATACACATTTTTTGCAATAGTTTACTTGAGTACTTACCTGCTATGCTTGTAACGTTCACAACTCGGCCCTTTGATTGTCTCAGCAAAGGCAAGAAGGTTTTGGAAACTCTTTATGGACCAAACGCGTTGACGTCCATACAGTCTTGGAAGGATTTATAACTTGTAAGTTCAACTGAAGATCCTTGTAGAATTCCAGCATTATTTACTATGGCCCACATTTCTGTTAAAATACATTGAATGATCATTATCAATCACATCTGGGCTTAGTATTATGCCTATAATTGTGGTTATCACAGCAAGAGTGACCTAATCCACCAACATGCCCAATGGAGATAAATGCGATTTTCTTGGCACCATTTTTTATACATTTTTATTTATCCACAATATGATTTGAAGAGGGTTAATATTTCAAACGCATTAAAGGCCAAGAGAGTGCACTGTAAGTGCCCAAAATAATTATTTTGGTATTTTCGGGTTTATGTAGGTCAGGCCACTCTTGCTCTGATAGCCTCAATAAAAATACAATGCAAATATACATCGCAATCATGTTCATTAAGTTTACTGTTAAAATTATACGTAAATCTTCCTGATTGTTGTTCAATTGTAAACTTCTATAGGGTAATCGTAAGAGAACCGCTGCCCTCACAATCTCATTAGTGGTGACCCTTTCGTTTTTACGTTTCTTTCAGACAACTACTGAGCGATCACAATGTCTTAATTTTTCCATCTCTTGGATATACTATATTTAACCCTCCGGGTGGTTGTCTCTACGAGGTATTTTGTCATTAGCAAAACTGACCGGATCTTGATAGGCGAGATATCTCGCCCTTAGAAAAGAAACTGACCAAATATTGATCTCGTCATCATAAAAAATCAGCAATATCGTGATGACGAGATATCTGGTCATTGGCAAAATTGGTCAGATCTCAATGGACAAGATATCTCGTCGAAACCATTTGGAGGGTTAATGTATATTTTTGTATTTTACATACTTTCCCTTGAATATATCATTTTGCAGCATTATTTAAAATTACAGACTTTGTCAAAATTACAGAATATGTAACATTATAGACTAATAAATCAAACTACAGAAAATCATTAATAAAATATATAGTTTATTGTACGTGAATTTTTGAAACTACTAATGTATCCTCGGTACTTTTCTGTTACAGTCATACCAATAAATTTCGGCGCCAATTTTTGCGCGCATTTCAATTTAATTAGGTGGTTCTTCGAACACAATCTTTCTTTGTGAAGAGTATTTCTTTCTTGAAGAAAGTATTGCCGCTTGTTCATCTCTTGGCAAATCCCAAATCATGAAATCCATTGCACTAACAAAGGAATAAGCTAAAATGGCGCCGAAAAGCAAAAAGCTGGTATGGATACAAATCGCGCCAATAAATAAGCAAAAATGCGCCAAATTGGCACCGAAGTTTATTGGTATGACTATAGCGGAAAAGTACCGTATCCTCATTACCAGTAAAAGTGACTTAAAATGTATCAAAGGACGAAATTTCTGAGAGAATTTTTAGTACATGTGTAAAATCCCGTCGACCATTAAAGTTGGCGCAATTCCAGCCAAACTTACACCGATCATTTCCGTAACTATGGCGACAAGCAGAGGACAAGGAAAAATAGGAAAAACCGTGTTTGATTTCACGCTTTCCATTATTGGCGGAATATCGCATCGTTTGGCAACATTTTTCTGGTTTGGCAAGAATGGTCGACGGGATTTTACACATGTACCGAATTTTTCTTACTGGAATCCACCAAATTGGTTTTGATGATTTCTAGCGCTCGCTTGACGCTCTCCTCTTTGGTTACGTCGAGTTCCACGACGCTCAATTTGGCTGAGCAGTTCAATTTGAGCTCACTCGCTCCAGCTCCGAATGGTAAGAAGCATCCGGCAAAGACATGGTAACCCTTTGAATCCAGCCGCTTAGCAATAAGATGGCCGAAACCCGTGTCACATCCTAAAATAGTAACCTCGATTAAAAAATAACACAGATTAATAGGGATAAATACTCAGGTTTCTGTAAATTAGGAAAACACTGAACGTTGCACCATTTCATCAATAAGTACCATGGTTTGCTCCAAATTTGGAGATCGCTTTAATTCTACCATGCTAATCCAAAAAGCAATATCTCAATGTTGGTCATTTTGGAGTAACGGTTGTTATGTATTGTGCATGTATTAGATACTTAACATCACAAAATAACGATACAATCGCTTACTCGATCTGTTCATTGACGCTCTTGCTGTTTTTTCTAAAGGATAAAACTGCCGCGGTAGCCCGGCTGGAAGAGTAAAGGATTAGCAATCGAAGAGTTGCGATTCAAATCCAACCAAAGACCGTCGAGTACAAAGGGAGCTGGTAAGCGTTAAATCTGTCGTGGCCTCAAATGTCCTCAAGTTGGCGTGGTGTGGAAGCTTGGAGAGTGGGGTGCCAGCTCAGGTGTGACCTCGTCATCTGACTGTGGTTCAAAATTACGTAGTGTTGTCCTCGGTCTTTCCCTTTGGGATTGATCCCGGACCACCGCCAATAACCCGTTGTATTGCTCTAGCGAGACGTTAATTAAAATAACTATTCCGAATAACCTACATAGAGGATAAAACTGCATTAACACTGTGCGATTCACATCACATGC
This sequence comes from Meta bourneti, assembly GCA_933210815.1. Lineage (NCBI taxonomy): Eukaryota > Metazoa > Arthropoda > Arachnida > Araneae > Tetragnathidae > Meta > Meta bourneti. The sequence continues at coordinate 83,760,971 of OW119923.1, read as the reverse complement.
GCTCCGTTGTACGACGTGAGGTAGTTAACTAACATCGCACGGGAGCAACACAACGCGCTATTGGCGACGGTCCGGGATCAATCCCGAAGGGAAAGACCCGAGGACAAAGCCTCGTAATTTTGAACCACGGTCGGATGCGGAGGTCAACACTCGAGCTGGCACCCCACTCTCCAAATTTCCACACCACGCCAAAGTGAGGACATTTGAGGCCACGACAGATTTAACGAGCACCAGCCTCTGTGTACATGACGGTCTTTGGCTGGACCGATTTCCTATTTGGCTTTCTTACAGAGCTTACAGATAAAGATTTTTAAAACTTTTTCAAAATGCAGCTTAGGATCTTATGATCCTTCAAGGCATTACTTGCCTTTAGCCACTCAGCCATTGGTGGAGCATTTATATAAGATACTAACAAAATTACCCGACCTCACTCGAGTTGAATTGGTTGACTATATATTGAAAGTGACAGAAAATAATCACTTTCCTCTTTCGTAGAAAAATGCCAAATCATTTAAGTATGAGTTAAATAATTTTTTAAAACCTTTTCGATATTTTTATAATTTCTACAACCTACTTTGGACACAAATTCTATACATGCAAATCCATCCATGTAATATATTTCATATATATTGCACCCCTGCAAAGGTACAAATTGGCGAAAGGTGAGACACTAAGGTAACTGCTTCAAAAGACGATTTTGAGGGAGGATTAGGAATTCCCTTTCTTAAGTTCTATTCCCGTAAAATTGCTCAACTCAATTCGTAAAAATGACGAATCTACTGTGGATACTCTCTCACATCATTTACCTGCCAATATTTTATTATTTGTGGCACTCTTTTCGAATTTCGCTATCATTAAGGGAAAGATGACTAATTTGATAAGATATTTATCACTTTGTTTTAAAAGCGAATACGTTTTTCTTGAAAATTCCGTTTCGTGGCACGTGCAATAATAAAAGAACTTGTTTTAAAATTTAATATCTTCAGTAGTGATAAAGCAAAGGTAACCTATTACCATTCTTTTTAAATGGTAAATTAATTTGACAGCTTTTCTTCTAAAGAAAATCATTGTTTTAAACAAACTTTCCCTATATAAGTTGCATAAATATAGCTTCAATTCGTTAAATAAGCCACCTTGGCCATCTGTCGCTATGACAAAGAATTTCTAATATTTCAAAAGTCCTAGCTCGGATATTTTTAACATTAACATTCTTTCAATAATGGCAAAAATCCACTTAAAATTTTCTTTATTCTAACTTACATGCCGCTTTAAACAGAATACTTTGCAGTGGTGTTGCGTGTAATGAAAAGGAATTACAATTTATTAAAATAATAAATATTTAAAACAGAAAATTAAAACAAAATAAAGGTTTGCGGGAAAAAGTTCTAAAGATATAAATTCATGATTCTTTATTTCTTAATCTCGCACAGTTGCCACAACTTACAACTAAAAATTAGATAGAATTTAAAAATACGAAACTAATTCGGAGCGAAAAAATATCACAGCGCCTGGCAAACGAACACGAGTTTCCGTTTCGTTGCAAAATATCGTCTGTCCCAAATGTTCGGAAATAGTTTATATTTTGCAAAGAAAATAGATAAGGATCAAAATAAAAAGTATTTGAATTTAAATTCTGTAAAAATAATTTTAAAAAATAATTGATTTTTCAGAAGTACTGGTAAAACAATTTAAGTAATTGCAATGCTCAATATGCATTCCAGCTTCTCCAAATCTACCAAATTATGGTTGATTTAAATAGAGTTACTCAGATGTTTTAACATGAAACTTGCTTAAATACGTAAGCAAAGGAATTTAAAATAATGCATTCACTACACTTAACTATTGTTGATCAAATGTAGGACATTGCATTAAAATGTATTGAATAAATCTTATGTGATACTTGTACAAACACACAAAATCAAACATAGAACCGGAAGATGGACAAACTTTTGCTACTAAGTTCAATCGCTAAATGAATGTAAGAACTCACAGTATACAAAGTTTCATGAAATATATTCAACCATTTGGACGTAGCATGGGCACACATACAGACAGACAGACACCAAACGATTTTTGGACGGATTTTGCATCAGAAGGGTCCAAAACGGATAGAAAACTTGAAATGGGTCGAAAATATTCAATGTACAAACAAACACTCCATTCTTATTTATATAGATAAAATAAACTATTAATAACATCTATTCTAATATAGTTACTTTAAACGGAATAAATTCACATCAACTGTGGAAATTCTTTTTCTTGTGATTCGTCATAAGTCAACTGGGATCAGAATTTCATGACCAGAACAATAATAAAGTTTGTATAAAATTAAATGTAAAGATGGTTTTGAATCCGTGAAATTTTTCTTTACAATCATGTTTTCCAAGTTCATTGAGCTATCAGATCCAAAAATAGAATAAAAGGGCAGTGTATACCATAATCTGTCGAGATGAAGGACTTACTTATTCGTGCACGATGTGCTCACGTTGGCGTGGTGTGGAAGTTTGGGGAGTCGGGTGCCAGCTCAGGTGTGACCTCGTCATCTGACCATGGTTCAAAATTACATGGTGTTGTAATCGAATCTTTTCCCTTTGGGATTCATCCCGGTCCGTCGCCAATAGCCCGTTGAGTTACTCCTGTGAGACGTTAATTAAAATACCTAATACCTAACCTCAACATAAACCATGATTTCGCAAAGTAAATAGCCTTTAGGGCCACATCTTTAGATGTGTATGGGCTTCACGGGCGAGAGGTACTTTAGTAATCTTTTCTTTTCTCATGTGGTTTACTATATTTAGTAAACACGGGGTCGCACTCCTGATATACCCAAGTTATCATTTTCTGCTTCCATCCCTCTTCTTCTCCTTTCATCACATTTGTTTTGGATTTGCATGCCTTGTTTGGCGAAATATGGCCCTGCTCCATAAAACCCTAAAACAACGTTCCCAAAGTGAGCAATTCCTTCCCAGTGGTGCTGAAGGAGGTGGAGGTGATCTGAGGTGACAGTGCTGACCCCAGGATAAACAGGAGGCGTTGTGGAACAAAAGTAGGCAATAAGATGCTAAAAGAGAGATTGCAAAAGGAGATACCCACCTTTATCCAGGATTGGGCTGAGGCAATAAAATTTTGAATTGCATTTCGGTCATTCTATTTAGTTAGATTATCTCCCCAGAAAGGAACCAAGATCACCCGAAGCCCTGTCTTTTCACACTTCGAAATTTTGAATAGAAGAAAGAATTGTGAATAAATTTTAATAAAAGAGACTTGTCGATGCTTTCAAAGATAAATCTTGGGAATGCTTTCCTTCAACGTCCCAGACTTCCGTCCCAGACTTCCTTTGGAGAGTCTGGGACGTCATCCCAGACTCTCCAAATAAGGCTTCAGTCGCTGAGTTTCGTTTCCTAACTGGGCATGGCTGTCTGCGTGCACACTTATTTTGTTGTAATACTACCTGAATTACCCGGCGTTGCTCTGGTTGAATTGTTTACAATTAATCGTAATATTACTCAATATTATTCCTATGGAGATTTCGAATTGTTTTTATCCCCCCTGTACCATATCGACGATAAAAAAAGACCTTTCTATAAAAATAATCTTATATTATCAAAAAAATTTACATTCCAAAAATAAAGCTACAGTTAAAGAATTTACAAATGGGATACATAAACGGTATGATACTGAGCGGTTTTCAGCGCATCTCCATCCATCTGCGATTGCATCATACTCTAAGATTATAAAAACCTCCAAGATCATCTTGAGAGGTGACTCCTGTAGATATTAACTCTGACGTCATTTGCACAACCAGACCGGGAGAGAGCGCCCCCTAGCAAGTGTTCTGTCCAAGATGACGGGACGTTACACCCCTCTGCACACCCAAGACATAGAACGGGGGTTAATATGTAGCCTACGTTACCCATAGCGTTCCAAAGAATCAGTGTACCAAATTTGGTGTAGATTGGTCAAACGGTGTAGATTTGTATAGAGAACAGACAGACAGATGCCAACTCTGCTTCATATGTATAGATTGTTGACTCTCCTCACTGTATTCTCGTAACAGTAGACTCAACTCACGTCGGCTCAACACTTCGACACGTGCACTGCACTTAAGGTGTATGTATACACTAGAATCACGAAAATTGAAAGAGAATACTGATTTTGTCTTTATTGTTTCAAAATATTTCCAAATTTCTTAGCTTTTAAACGATACCAAGATCTTGTATTAGGAATGCTTTTCTAGTTACAAGGGTTTTTCGTTAGGTACTGTCACCATACAAACATGCAAAACTTTAAACTCACTTTCTGAAGAACTGTGTTTTTGCAATACGATGCTTTGTTCAAACAGCGATAACTCAACAATGAATTTATCTTTTACAACTATTTTTGTATCATTATAATCTATATAATAATCTATATATAGATGATTTGAACCTCAATCAGTTATAACTAAGAAATTAATTTTTAGTTGATTTTTAAATGTCAAAATTCCTGAAAAAATCTTGATTTTTTTAGGTTTCCTTGGTGAAAACAATTACCTAATAAATAAAGTAAAAATAACCTATTCCCTCTAGCAACTTGATGGAGGGTCAAAACATGACGAATAATATTAGGAAAAATTTCCAACAGGAATTATCCTTCTGGACAAATTAGAATTTGAAATATCACTTTTCAAATAATACATACTAATACTAATTCCTTCATTCTAATTAGCTGAGTATATCTAAATTAGATAATTAATAATTAGCTTAATCTGATTTTTCTCGCTGAAATGATTTTAAGCATAAGCCAAAGACTTGGAAAAAAACTAGATTGTTAAAGTCAAAATTTTAAAAAATCTAGTGTATACTTATACCTTAATAACTTTAGTAATAAAGTACAGAAGTACTGAGACGCCAGATGACAATAATTGACGTAAAGTACGATTGGGTAAAGTTGTGCCAGGTGTGTTTCATTCGCTTTATTAAACGTGGATTCAGTGCCGTAACAAGTCTTAAATAAAGAGTAACAGACTACAAATAGTTGACTGTGAAGACTTAAGGATGCGCTGACGAAAATAGAACCCAAAAGAAGCAAATTAGTTTCACACTAGTCTCATCCTTTTCATTAGTGATTTTCATTTATTATAACTGATTTTGTTTACATTAATAATAACAGTAAGCAATATTTCCGTACAATTTTTTGTTATAAGCTAAATAGAAAATTGAGTGCAATTGATGTTCTTGTTATTTCATTTTAATAAATAGCTGCATGATTTCACCAAGCCAAGGTGAAATTATGCAGCTATTTATTAAGGCCATTTTGCTGCCAAGTTATTTTATTTTCAAACAGCTTTTTGAAATTCTAAAATTGCAGTTATTTAATCATTGTGGTGACATTAAAAAACTATAGCCACAGCTACACTTCCAATTTATTATTAGTTTAAATAGTTTTACAGAGGGGACGCAGAAAAAATTGCCTTGTAAACACGGGCGTTGAGCTAAATACATTTGGTTTGGTTGATTATTTGGGGACTTTTGGAGAATAAATCACATGGGCACCTCGGGTTTGTGCCAACTTGTTTTGGATCAGGAGAAAGTTGTCTCTCTTTTAAAGCGACATGATCTTATGGACCTGGTTTAGGCTTGTACCCTTCATGTGAAACAAGGACTTAGGGACGAAATGGATTCAATAATTTTTCCGTACAATTTTTTGTTATATGCTAAGTAGAAAATTGTTTGAAACAAATCTGTTACAATGAAATGTTACGAAATAGTAGAATTAAATAGAAGGAAAAAGAAAATCAATACTCGAAAATATCGACTTTTGTATTAAATTCCATTTAATAATTGAATCGTTTAGTTTAAAAGTGGAATGTTTCAGATTTTTGTGGCGAATTTCGTTTATTGTTCAAGAACCAAAATTGAGTATTTCTGAAGGAACATGATTAGATCGAATAATAATTATGTGAGATGAACCCTATAGTCCAGATCCCATTCAAAAAAAGTCAATAACTTTGATTTGTAAAAAAGAAAAATCAAAATTCCAACTTGAAACAATTTTTTACTGTACTTTCTTTAACAGGTTGGTGAATAATAAAAATATGAATGTGCCGAAAATCAAATTTCAGAAAATTAGACAGAAGAGAAAGTTCATCTTGATTCCCAAAAAAGCTAATTTTTCAGAATGATTCCCATTTCGAATTGGAAGATTCAATCACAGACATGTCGTAAACATATGAAGCATATCAACATTTCGTGGTAGTAATTTTTAGCTTACCTGTAATGAATACAGCTTTGTCAAAAGTATCCACTTTATCCTCCAAACACATTTTCTTCGTAAATTGAAAAGTAATCATAGAAAACCACAAACACAGCACCGTTTGGAAAACAGACGTAATGAAGCATGTTATCACATCTGGTGAAACAAAAAGGATTGCTTTCAAAATTAGAATGCAACAGATGAAGTGCGTACCAACTACCAGAAAGTATTTCACCATTTTCGTTGTGTTTAGAATTCGTTTCTCAAATATTTGCACTACATCGAGGCAGCTCGTCAACTGTTCCAAAATTTCTTCAGTCACAAGACAAAATGAGAAAAAGAATATCATCGAATTTAATTATATACGTATGTGGAATGGATCTTTTCCCTTTGATGCATTTGGTCCGTAGAACTGTTTTCTGGCAGAAAATCCTTTTGATGTTTCATAGAGATCTGCGAAAGATAATAACTCTACCATTCTATTATCAATCGAGATACATTTCTAATTAAATATTTAGTCTAGGGAGATAGAACAATGTATAGACTTGCATAGTTACCTTTGACCTCGAATTCAATTCGAATGCACTGTTTATGATGAAGTACCAGATAATACAACGAGGAATTGTTCTTCGTTCACTGTAATTAAGGTGAACAATATTTTATGGGAAACTTGATTTCTTTTTTCTTTTCCTTATGGGTGTGTATATATGTTTTTCATTTCCGTCTGGTAGAGAATTAAGATAAACTGGCAGACACGCACGTAGCATCTCGGATATCATCGGGCCATTTATTTAAATACAATTAAAACCTAGCTTCAATGAAATCGCAAGTTATGAAAACAACAGATAGCTCTAAGTTTAGGAATTCCATAACTCGAACTCGGTTGTTTTCGTATTTCCTCTACTAATACTCGGTTTCAATATTAATATGATCTCATTTACTTTCGAGAACTAACGATTTTTTCAAGGAAGTCTTTCAGTAGAAAGAGATGTACTCAGGAAAACAACGCACATTTTCAACACATTAAAAAGAAATAAAATGGTACCTTTCCCATTATTTCGTAATATGTTAATAACCGTCCTAGTGGATGGCTTGACGAGGTGTCTTGTCATCAGTAAAATTGACCGGATCTTGACGGACGAGATATCTCGTCATTAGAAGAAAATTGACCAGACCTTGATCTCGTCATCATAGAAAAATCGGCAGTATCTTGTTGACGACATATCTCGTCATTAGCAATATTGGTCGAAACTTGATGGACCAGATTTCTAATCGAAAAAATTGCCATATGGATTCAATTTGAAGCAACATGTAAGTTGGAAGAAGCAAATTTTGAATGGAACTTTGTTGTTCTGTCATATATAAATGCACATTTACTTACCAGTAATAAATATAGCTTAGACGCATCAATCACATCGCCCAAAAATTTCTCTTTTGAAAATATGTAAATATAAGGACTTTGAGTAATATAAGGACACATACAGTGTCTGACGAAGTTGAATATACACCATGAAGAATTCTTTTAAAAGCCCAAAACTCTGTAATAAATAATAATTTTAACTTAATTTTTATAGGAATGGTGTGCATTTAAAAACATATTAGGTTAAAAAACAATTCCATTTTGCAATAATATTTTTATGGATTGGTTTTAACCCGTCTGGTGGTTGTCTAGACGAGATACCTCGTCTAGACAATCAAAACTGACCAGATCTTGATGGGCGAGATATCTCATCAGAAAAATGATTAGGTCTTGATCTTGTCATCCTAAAAAATCAGCATTATCTTGATGACGAGATATCTTATCATTAGTAAAATTGATCGAATCTTGATATCGATTCTTTTAAAAGCCCAAAACTCTGTAATAAATAATAATTCTAACTTAATTTTCATAGGAATGGTGTGCATTTAAAAACATATTAGGCTAAAACACAATTCCATTTTGCAATAATATTTTATCATAGCGAGATATCTTGTCAAAACCCCTTGGTGGGTTAAATGTCAATTTTCCAAAATTCTATATCACAAAATTGAGTGCACACCTAGTCTATTTCGTACAGAAAAAAAGTGAAAACATAAAGTAAAATTTTGTTAAATATTTTTGACTGTATCAGCTTGTAAGACGAGGGACATCAAATTGAGAATGTGTGTTCGGAATATTTTTGTTCATTTTTGTCATAGAATTAGTCTTGATCGGAATATTGCGATTTTGAACAACTTTTTTCTACTTGTGCTACAAATTTTCAAACTCATTGAGGTCCTGAGATTATGGGGGTTGAGTGTAAAGTTGCTGTTTAATGTGATGCAGAAACTTTAACTAGTTTTTACTCAGTGCCTATTCTCTGTGGAGACGCTATCTAGACTAAAAAATTTGCATAAACCAAATTTCGCCTACACGTTGAGATAGAGCAACAATTTTCAATCTTTTTCATCTCATGACACACATAAACGTATTACTAAAATTCTGCGACACACCTATGCAATTTTTACCTATCTGTGCGTCAAAAAAGGTATACTTTTGCTTGATCTACAAAAAATCCTCATTGCTCCAAGGTGGCTTTTTTTAAATCCTCTTCGAAACTATTCATAATACTTTGAAAAAAGCAAATGCACAAAATTCTTTATACGGATATTGAAATTATTAGTGAACACACTTGTCAAAAGGTCAAAACTCAACCTGATGAAATAAATCTTATAAAATGTAAATCGTTTCACCATCCGCAAAGCAATCCAGTGCCATTCTTGCGGTACACCTGTCGAAATTCAGATAGAGTAGCACAGGAAGTCCTATGAACGGCACATACGCCAAAAGTTACGCATTCCATAGAAGCGGTTTAAGCCAATGTAGACCTTACTTTCGGCATGTAAATCATGAAATTAAAAGAGCAAATTTCAAGATTTAATTATTTTGAAAATTAAAAGAGCAGCTTTTCTAAACCAAATCTTTCGATAATTAACAGTCGTGTCAATAAAATAAATGAATGCTACTAGATGGTTTTAAACTAGAAATACGTTTCGTAGCTTAATCAGAAAATTTAATGTGATACGCAAATTGTTTTCAAGAGACGGATTGTTTCCGTTTCCCTAACATTTAAATTAACGTCACACTGGAGCAACACATCGGGCTATTGGCGACGGTCCGGGATCAAACCCGAAGGGAAAGATCAGAGGACAACAGCACGTAATTTTGAACCATGGTCAGATGACGAGGTCACACCTGGGCTGGCACCCCACCCTCCAAACTTCCACACCACGCCAATGTGAGGACATTTGAAGCCACCTTTGTACACAACGGTCTTTGGTTGTATTCGAACTCGCGTCCCTCAGGTTGATAGTCCGTTACTCTTCCAACCGGGCTACCGCGGCCCAATAGCCGACTCGGCATGGGTCCTTGAATCGGAAGCCATTTTCATAAGCAGTCACTGGCATTATGGGTGTAGGTAGGTAATTGAATTAACGTCACACTGGCGCAACACAAAGGGTTATCGACGACGGTCCTGGGTGAATTCCGTAGGAATCAATCTGAGGACAACACCTCGTAATTTTGAACCAAGGTCAGAAGACGAGGTCACACCTGAGCTGACACTCTACTCTCCAAACTTCCACACTTGGTTTCCTGGTTGGCTGGATTGAGAGCTTTTTTATTAACTATATAAAATAGTGTCCGTAGGGGTTAGTTGAATTAACTTCACACTGGAGCAACAGAGCGTGATATTGGTGAGGGTCGAGGACATCTCGTAATTTTGAACCACTGTCAGATGACGAGGTCACACCACTCTCCAAACTTCCACACCTCGCCAACATGAGGATATTTGAGGCCACAATAGATTTAACGTACGCCAGCCCCCGATGTACACGACGATCTTTAGTTGAACCGAGTTTCGAACTCGCACCACGCCGGTTGCTAATCCGTTACTCTCCCAACTGGGTTACCTCGACCCTCACGTGCATGGGGTCCCGGAAGAGTAGCGTATTTTGTTGTAAATCAAACAAAATTATACCTTTTTTCGTCTGATTGGGAAAAAACTATTTTTGGCGTGACGCAGAATTTCATACGTGCCAAATGAAAAATAGGGATAATCGATGCTCTATCTCCAGGCGCGAATAAACTGGGACGGTTTTAGTACTATCTGGAAAGACTACTGTCAACTAGACTACTCGAAAAAGAAAATTATTATGTTTTAGATTAAAAAAGCTAGGGGGTTCTATAGATCATCAGCTACAAAAGTTATTTTCCATCCTCAAACAATCGTTGAAGGCTTGAGTGGTTAATTTACTCACGCAGTAAAATGTTAGAGGAGGATAAGGAAATCGTTCTAAAAGACAAAAAAATTTTGTAAATAATACTGAATATCAATAATATTAAAGTACGTAAAAAGCAAACAATATGCAGATATACGAAAATCATGAATCAGGAAAGAGAGTTAATTGTTTTTCCCTTCTTTTTTACTTAATAATGGGGAACGAAAACTCAATTGAGTCTTTAAGTTAATGCACGGTAACGTGATCAGACTTGAGTCGCCATATAATTTCATAATAATGCATGAATAATGTATAACATAATTATGGGTCCCATATTATTACTTTTAATTTGTTAAAATTGTGCGTTGTCTTTCTGAGTGCTGCTGTTTCCTCAACAAGACTTCCTTCAAAAAACGGTTAGATATCGAAGAAAAGTTCCGATTTGAATACACGAAAACATATATTTATACCAAGTATAATAGAGAAGGAAACGAAACAAAACGTGTTTGAGTTATTGTGCAACTCCTTAACTCCGCTAGATGATAGGAGTAAGGAGTTCATAGCTTGTAATTTCAGTGGGGTAGATTTTAATTGAATTCAAATAATGCCGTTATGTGCTTATTCAACGTCTTGAGTCCTCTATCGAGCGTTAAATAATGAGATGTATTAAAAATGATCTACCTTCTGATGAAGTAGAGTATGTACGCACATCATGCTATTTCATCCGGTCATTCGGTTTGAAGATATATCACGTGGTTGTGGGAAAAAGCATGAATCCTAATGTGGTACAAATTATTGATTAGTTAATGTGAGTATCCAATTTGATTAAAACAAGCTCGCGCTTCGATAGTAATCTGCCAAAATCAATTCCTAAAGCCCACGTGACTTACCCTTTTCCGATCCTAAAACAGCGACTCCGCTCACATGTTCAGTCAATAGAGGGTCGATGTTAACTCTCCAAGCGGTTTCAACCGGATATCTCGTCCATCATGATTTGACCAATTTTATAACAAGATAACTCGTCATCAAGATAATGCTGATTTTTTATAACTAAATCGAGATCTGGCCCGTTTTCTCCTGATGACGAGAAATCTCGTCCATCCAGATATGGTCAATTTTTGCTAATGTCGAGATAACTCGAACGAGACAACCTCCATAAGGGTTGAAAATGTATTTTTCCAAAGACGACTTTTATATTATATTAATTTATTATGTCTAATAAATATATTTTAGAGTGTGAAAAAAGCATGAAGCAATACTTTGGCTTCTTTCGCAATGTCTTATAACAAATATCGAAATAATTATATCATAAATCAGGAAATAATTCGAAATTGAGAGATTTTCGCACACGCTTCTAATTTCTCTGGCCATAGTATTGATGTTGCACCTATAATCACTTGATATATGCATTTTAACATGAATCTAATGACCTTTCTTCTAACATCTAAAAGTATTTTATTCCATGAAGCTTTACAATAAAAACTGAATTACTCAAAAATTCATGTCGAGGTTTTAAGTAGAGTGCCACACTTTGGATGCCTCGTGAAAATCTTTACCATCAACTTAATTTTGAGGCTAGTCCATTTCCCTTAAAATAATGAACTTTGATGTGCTTTGTCGAACAGCTGAATTGGGATAGTTTTTGTTAAAAATAATTAATTTTCCATTTATAAAGTGCAAATTTAAAAAACCATTAGTCATGTTCTTAGAATCCAAAACAAAAAGTTGATATTTACACTGAAAGAAGTTAATTCACCTCTACAGTGGCTCCCAAAATTGAGCATACACTTTGAAGAGGGTTCATAAACTCTATTAAACTGGCTGTTTGGACGAGGTATCTCGTCATTAGCAAAAGTGACCGGATCATGATGGACAAGATATCTCGTCGAAAGTGCTTGGAGAATTAAAAGCCCAAAACTTTCTAATAAATGATTATTAGAACTTAATTTTTATAGGAATAGAAGTTGCATATTTAAACCTATATTAAACTAAACCCCAATTCCTTATTAACCATAATATTTTTAAAGATAGGTTTGAATGTCAGTTTTACAAAATTATAAATCGAAATTGAGTATATACCCAGCTCATTTAATACAGAAACATGAAAAGAATGTAAATAAACTTTTACACATATTGTTTTGTACGTAGAACAGCAGCTTTTAAACTGTAGATCACCGAACTAGAATTTGTTTTGTTTCTGATTATTTTCGTCCATTTCTCTCAGAATTTTTCTTACGTACAGTGCTCTGAATATTGCAACTTGCAACCACTTTTTTCCTACCAGGACCACGAATTTTTGACTCCTTTGAGGTACTGAGATTATGATGGGGTGCATAATTGCTTAAGGTGGTACAGAAATTTGAATTTCAATATTTTTGTTCAGTACCTCTCTCTCTCTCTGTGTGTGTGGAGATTTTATCTATAGACCAGAACCCATTTTGAATCTAAATCAAAATTTTGAACATTTTGAAAAATGTTCAATAGAGCCAAAAATTTAACTTTCCATGATTCCATGAATAAGAACTACATTTCCAACCTCTCCAGCCAGCATACAATCCCATATAATCACCGAAACACATTTATACTTGAGTGTGGGCATAATGTGGGAGTGGGAAGCGATTCGTCTTTAGGGTTCTTATGAACTTATCATCGTTCATCACCTCGAGATACATTGATTTTGGTTACAAAGCTTAAAAATATGTTATATTTTTCGAGGTGTTGACCAATGACTGTTTATTACATTCCATCTTGATACGCGATTCGGCGTATTAACGCCGATTTCGCGATGTCTTCTGTACGCAAGGCAATATATATAAAATGAACATTAGAAAAAAGTAAGATGAATCACAAATTAGTACAAAGAAGATGAATCACAAATTTTCTTTAAGAGAATTGCAAAAATGTTCTCTTTGGTGCAGTCGAACAAGATATACTCCAAAGTTTCTTCTCATCAAGGCAAATAAGACATTTGTTGGTGTCAACCAGGTGAAACGATTCAAGTAGGCCTGAGTTACAATGTGGCCTATTCTTGCTTTAGAAGCAAAAGTCACAATTGCTCTAGGGATTTTTTTAAGTAATGAAGATCATTAGGCTCACTCTGGAATTGAAAAAGATGGGGCTAATTCCATTGTTCCTCCATAAAAAAACCAAAGTTATCGAGCCTCTCTCCTGGCCCGACCCTGACACCTAGAGTGGAGAGTTTCTGGCAAAGGAACTAGGCCTATTGTGGTTGATTTAGCTAATTTATCAGTCATTTCATTGCCATACATTTCGAAATGCGCAGGAACCCACTGCAAAATTATGTCTATTTTAAGGCAAGAAGTGTCTGATTTCTTCAATTATACACTGCTGGCCACCGTAAATGCAACACCCTGAAGGAAGCATGCAAATAATATGAAATTTACAACATGCATTAGCTGAGGTGAGATATGCAAATGATTAGAATTTCAGCGCAGACGCACATCACGCGCGCCTGTGGCGCCACTTCAAAGCGCTATTTAAGGCTTGGAGATTTCGACGATTTCAAGCACGGCAATTGTGTTTTTCTTGTGGTTTTTTCAAAAAAACGATCAATTATGCCTCGTAGAAAACAGCGATCATCTTTTGATCAAGTATCCGAGTTCGACAGAGGAAGGATAGTGGCCTACCGAGATTGTGGATTATCTTTCAGGGAAATCGGTAGTCGTGTTGGACGAAACCAAACAACTGTAATGCGGATATGTGATCGTTGGATGCAGGAGGGTACGACGAACCGACGTGTTCGATCGCATCCACCTCAGTGCACCACTTCACGTGATGACAGGCATATTGTGCGTATGGCAGTGACGGATCGCTCAGCCACATCACGAACCATAGCACAGCACATTCAGTCTGTACCGCATCATCCAGTGTCTGCGCGTACCATTCGACGCCGTTTACAGCAGAGTGGTCTGTCCGCAAGACGTCCATTGCTTCGTCTACCCTTGACGCAGAACCACAGACGTTTCCTCCGCCAATGGTGCGATGAAAGAAGGATGTGGACGGCAGAATAGAATGAAATTGTCTTTACTGACGAGTCACACTTCTGTCTGCAACACCACGATGGTCGGATTCGAGTCTGGAGACACCATGGAGAGAGGATGCTGAACAGCTGCGTTATGCACCGCCACACTGGTCCTGCACCGGGTATTATGGTATGGGGCGGTATTGGATATCACTCTCGCCCTCCTCTAGTACGCATTGCCGGTACTTTAAACAGCCAGCGCTACATCTCCGAGGTGTTGGAGCCAGTTGTCCTTCCTTACCTTCAGGGCTTGCCCACAGCCATATTTCAACAGGATAATGCGCGACCACACGTGGCACGCATTGTCCAAGGGTTCTTCGTCAATCGCCAGATTGAATTGCTTCCCTGGCCAGCTCGCTCTCCGGATCTTTCGCCGATAGAAAACATGTGGTCCATGGTTGCTCAACGATTGACCCAGAATACATCCCCAGCTGCCACACCAGATCAACTTTGGCAACGTGTGGAAGCTGCTTGGTCTGCTGTACCCCAAGAACACATCCAAAGTCTCTTTGAATCAATGCCGAGGCGTGTGGCAGCGGTGATCTCCAACAATGGCGGCTACTCTGGCTACTGATTTTGGCAGGAACCACACTTCACAGAAGTCTATAAATTTAATCATTTGATACTTGGTCAACATGTTATCTACAAAATAAATTTTGTTGTGATATCTCTTGTCTTTCTTGGTGCTGCAATTTGGGTGGCCAGCAGTGTAGTTGGGGAAAGTTGAGGAGTAGTTGCCTGGTCTATGCTGGCAGACAGTGAAGCACAGCATGAATGTATTTCGGGTTTTGAATGGGGTCGTATGCTGACTGGAGTGCTTGAAAATTTATTTCTTATGAAATTATAGAAAAAGGAAATAAACTATACTGAAGAACTATTTTTAAGATGGTGCTCAAAATTTGGATGAAGAGTGAAATTGTTTATCGATATGGAGTATGGAATTGTTTTTAGCCTATAATGTTTCACAAATGTGTATTTAATCATTATAAAATTTAAGTTCACATTGTTATTTATTACAGAGTTTTCAGCTTTTAAAGACATCCTCATGATGCATTCTCAATTTCGAGAGCCAACTTAAGTGTCCTTATATTCCTCGAAGTTTATCATTAACTATTCAAATTGTCAAAGCAGGATAAAACGTATCTTTTGCTGTTATCAATACCTATCTTTCTTGATAAAGATAGGTTGCATAATACAATTGTAGTTTAAGTACAGTGAACATCTCAGCAGTTTTCCTAATCTTTGCTCGACTATTTCGTTCTTCGCATTCAAAGATTATAGTTGTATATAAATGAGCAGTTTTGAAAATAAAGAAAATAATCAGTTGTGAGTTCATCTTTAAAGCTAAAATTACAGATTAAGCACGAAAAGCGTCGAAATGAAATATTCCTTCTTCGCCTGTTTGCACTTCGTTCTCATCTTTGTAATCTTGAAATCAATTAGCTGCATATTTCCAAGTGTAATAACCTCCTGCTGCGCTTGCAATGTCGTGTTGAGTTTGCTGGTTTGGATTCTTACTTTTGGATTTACAAAGAAGAGATTTTTGGATGATGTGATAGATCCGTCTAAGAAAGCAGTATTTATTACTGGTAAGTAAATTTGCATGTATAAATTATAGAACGGCAAATTTCCGTTTAAAATTTGCTTTCTCCAACTTACATGTTGCTTCAAGTTGAATCTTTATAGCAATTTGTTTTCTGTTTAAAGTAGATGCTAGATAGAAATCACGATTCAGTTAAAACGTTTTACCTATTGGATACTTTTATTGATTTTAATTATTTCGTAAGGAAATCTCTTTGACAAAATTTAAGACAACTAGCGGACCCGTTCATAGCATCTGCGCTATACTTTCTTAATTGCTTACATCTATCACACAATGGCAAAGATTCGTTACTGAATTTCATATCTTATCTCAATCCTTTTAATGAATATAGCATCCATATTCACATAAATGGATTTCGAACCTCTAAATGAAATAAAATTATCCAAAAATATATAGCAGCATTTTGTTTACTTTTAATGGTGTCAATTCTTATTTCCCATCCAATGCGCAAAAAGCACATATCTGCCATGTTACCACAGTTAGATTCGGAACGTCTACTTTAAATTCATCCCTTTCCCTTGCTCAATGATTTGCCATTTTTCGATGCTGAACGTATTTCCATACTTATTTTCTTCTCTTTGCTGATTTCTACCTTCCAGATTTCTCATTTCTCTCTGTAACCAGACTGATGATGAATCTCATGGCGAGCATTTCCTTTTATATTTAACAATATTGTGCAATTCCATACCTCAAATCAAGTACTTAAAACTAAGTGGTAGAATTAGTGAATGAATCCCGTAACGGTGGTTTTTCTATTGTTTATATCATTGTTGACATTCGAAAATTAACAAATTACTTCGATTTCAGTGTCACATACATTAGTGTAATGGTATATATATATTTTTTTCCAATATATATATATTTAAAAAGTAACCTGAATCATTTAAGGGTGAGTAAAATAATTTTTTAATTCCCTATCGACATTTTTATAATTTCTGCAACTTACTTTGGACACTAATCCCATACATGAATATCCATCCATGTAATACATTTCTCACACATCACATTCCTGCTGTATGACAAAACTACAGAAGATTTTGGTGGGACTCAAAAATGATTTTGAGGGAGCATTTGGTGGGGAATTAGGAATGCCCTATCTTAAGTTCTCTTGTAAAATTGCTTAACTCAGTTCGTAAAAATGACGAATTTACGGCGAATACTCTTACTCATAATTTACCTATCAATACTTTTTAACTTATGGCACTCTTGCACCAGGCATGCGACATTTTCGAATTTTGTCATCTTTAAGGGAAGGACGACAGATTAATTTGATAAGATATTCATCATTTTTTTAAAAACTAATACATTTTTTCTTGAAAATTCCATTTTGTGGTACACGCAATAATAAAAGAATTTTTTAAAAATTGAATGTCCTCAATGCAGACAAAGCAAAGGTAACATATTAGCACTTAAAAATGGTAAATCCTTTAGACAGCGATTTTTTTTAAAAAGAAAATAATTGTTTCATCAAACTTTTAACCAATATATAAGTTGCTTAAATATAATTTCAACTCTTAAAAAAAGCCACCTTGACCTTCTGTCACTAACAAAGATCTTTTAATATTTCAAAAGTCCTAGTTCGGATTTTTTTAGTATTAACATTTTTTCGCAAACGGCAAAATTCCACTTAAAGTGTGCTTTATTCCAACTTACATGCCATTTTATATCCAATACTTTGTGGTGGTGTTGAATGAAAATGTTGTAATGAAAAAAGGAATTACAATTTATTAAAAACATAAATATTTAATAAATAATTATTTATCAAAAGGTAAATATATAAACATAAAAATTAATTATTAAATGGGTAATTCATTATTTAATTATTTAATTATATTTTGAAATGTGCTTGATTATTAATATTTAATTATTTATTTAGATGTAATTAATGCTTAAATACTTAATCATTTATTTGAAAATTTATTAATTATTAAATATTTAATACAAATAATAATTCACCACAGAAAGAAGCGAAATAAAAGTAAAGTAAGGTTAACGGGGAAAAAGTTGTTCTGAAGATTCTTTTTTATCTCGTGATCTCGTATAGTTGCCACAACTTGCAACTAACACAATTTAGAAATGTGAAATTAATTCCTAGCGAAAAAAATAGAAAATACCACTGCTCGAAATCAACGAACACGAGTTTCCGTTTCATTTCCGTTCGTTGCAAAATATCGTTTGTCCCAAACATTCGAAAATTGTTTATATTTTGCAAAGAAAAAAAAGAATGCTCAAATTAATTAATTATCAGGGATAAAATTCCGTAAAAAAATAAGTTTGAGAAAAAGTAATTGCTTTTTCAGCTGTTCTGGTAAAACAATCTAAGTAATTGCAATGCTCATTCTACATTCCAGATTCTCCAAAACACCAAATTATGGTTGATTTAAATTGGTCACTTCTGCAATCTGATGATTGAAAACAAAATTACAGAGTATCCTAAAAGTTCCCGTACTGACGATTCGTGAATTTATCATACAAAAACAACAAACTTTAAAACAATTATTTTTATGCTAATAGTGAAAAGCACTTTTAACATAACGTAGGAAAAAAATTTGAATTCAAAATGTCCGCCCCTTTCTTGGAGGCAAAGCTGAAGTCGTTTGCGCATATTTTTAGAAACGCGTTTCAAGATGCTGGGAGTGACTTCTTGTATCCTTTGAGTAATGGCAATTTTCAGATCGTCTATTGTTTGGGGATTATCTTCATAAACTTTGTTCTTTAAATATCCCCACAGAAAAAAGTCAGGGATGCTCAGATCAGGGAAACGAGGTGGTCAAAGATTTGTGGAGATGAGTCGATCGACAAAAAAATCTTGAAGCATGCCCATGGTTTCATAACTTGTACGGCAGGTTGCACCGTCTTGTTGGAACCAAGAATCTCGTTCATTCACTTGTAATAATGCAACAAATTGTTGGATGAGTTCTCTGTATACAGTGCCATCAACAGTTAACTGGAAAAATAGAAGCCCAACAATTCTTTTGCGTGATACGGCACACCAAACGCCAATTTTTTTGAGAATGTAAAGGTTTTTACATTAAAGAATGGGTAATTAAAGAACAAAGTTTATGAAGATAATCCCCAAACAATAGATGATCTGAAAATTGCCATTATTCAAAGGATACAAGAAGTCACTCCCAGCATCTTGTAACGCGTTTCTAAAAATATGCGCAAACGACTTCAGCTTTGCCTCCAAGAAAGGGGCGGACATTTTGAACATTTATTATAAATGTGAGTTGAAATTTTTTTCCTACGTTATGTTAAAAGTGCTTTACACTATTAGCATAAAAATAATTGTTTTAAAGTTTGTTGTTTTTGTATAATAAATTCACGAATCGTCAGTACGGGAACTTTTAAGACACTGTACAACAAAAGGACTAATCACTTTTCTAATCTCTACAAACAAATAACTCAAAGCCTCAACAACCCTCTTCTACTCACTATCGATAACCAAAATCTAAGACTCGAACAAGAGTTGAAGGTCAACAACGTCGTAACCATAAACCCCAAAGCACTCTACAATCTTGAATGGTTGGCTTCAATATGCTTACTCAGATATTTTAGCACTCAACAATCTTGAGTGGTAGGTTTAGGTATGCTTACTCAGATATTTTAGCACTTGTTTAAATATGTAAGTAAAGTAAATTCAAATAACGTATTCACTAAACTAAAATATAATTTATAAAATATAGAACATTGTATTACGAGGGAAAGTCAAAAATTATTTTATTAGTCACTTTATTTTTTCGATCTATTTACAGAAATGTAGGGGTTGAACAAATTAGCCATTTTTCTACATAGTCTCCTTCCTTTTCAATGCACGTGGATCAGCGGTCCACAAGCTTGCTTGCATATTCCCTTCAAGAAAAAGGGTTTCGGTTGGTCGCCCAACCATTTATGCACCGCTTCCCCTAATTCTTTGTCCGTCTAATCTGCAGAGAACACACTACATTGTCGATGGTAACTCGCCGGTTTGCCAGTACCATTTATCGAGTTTACAGAATCTTTTCAGTGGTGGAAGTTGACAGGGGTCCTGCTCCTTCCTGCATCATGCTTGTCTTTAAGCGCCTCTTTTAAGCATCTCGATCCACTCATACGTGGTAGAACACTGTCCCGGTATTGTGTTGTAAGCCACATATGACTTTCAGCCCTGACTCGCCTTCCGACGACAGAAATTGGATCACTGCTCTTTGTTCCTCCTTGGCGAACACTGCTAGCGGAGCGGCAATGTTTCTAAAGAAACAGAAGCAAGAAAAATGACGCTATCAAGGTCAAACTTCGGTAACGTGATCACAGTAGTATCAACTCTAAGCATGGTTGCGCAGAAGGCAGTGTGAAACCAACAGATGTATTATAGCGAAATTGCCGATAATCTTTGACTTACCCTCGTAAAATACGTTAAACAAATTTTATGTGATACTTATACACATAAGATCATAGGGTCGGATCATTTAATTCCTAGACTCGGCTAAAATATATTCTCAGCAATATAGAATTTCATATAACATCACAGCTTATCCTGCAAATCTTTGGCGACTTGACTGATATACCTAATCTGCATATACTGAGATCAAAATTTATAGATTCAATGCCAGTCTTACAAACGATTGGAGCAACCTCAATAGATCAAAACCTTGTTAAAGAAATGACAGACCTCATTATTAATTTTTCTAAAAGTAAATATGTACATTTTTGGGGATTAGAATTCACATTGAAATTTATGGAAATGCAGTTGCTGATCAAGAATCCAAAGAATCATTAAAAAAAATTTTAAAAGATCGTTATTGGTTTTGTAAAGCTTACTCCCATACAGATTAAGAACAACATCAGAAAAGATTTGAACATACAAAGGTAAAATCGCTCTGTAATAATAGTCAAAAAATTGATGTACATATAACCTCTCATCCTACAAAGATATACAGATTTTTAATACTGAAAATTATGCAGCTTTTTACGTTAACCAAATTATCACATTAAATGGAACTTATTAAACTAGATTCCACAACAAAATAGATGAGTGCCCTTGCATTTGGGAACTGCACACACAATATATTTTTGCAAATTTCAGAAACTAATCGGTACAAATGCCTTCAGAAATTCAACAGATATCCCTATTTTAGAACAGAGCAAGAACAAAATATAATAGAGAATGTGTCAAACTTGTAACATATGACCAAACGCGCTATGTTTTTGTCAACAGTGGAGAGTGTTTTTTTTCTCGTTACCTGTATTATATTGACGGGACAAGGATTTGGAAAAAGTTCTTTATTTCTCTATTTAAATATCCTCTGCTCAAAGGTGGGCGCATTTAAGTGCCCTTACCAGCATCGTTGATCTAAACTTGTTACAAAACTTTCCTTTTCCAATTCTCCATTCTTACATCAGTGCTTTCAGTACTTCTTGCTTTATATACATCAGGAATGTTCAACAAGTCGATCGCGATCGACCGGTTGATCGCGAAGTAATTTTAAGTCAATCACAACCGACAGGAGACGATTTCAACAAGCAACGCAACTTAGTCGTGACTCATAGAAACAAACGGTCGTGGTTCCTTTAGTATCATAATTAATGTTGACAATTCGCCTTCCGCGCCAGCCGTCGAGAGAGTGGGAGAGCGGCGTCCTACGTAATCTACCGTCCGCTCGCTGTCCAACACGCCATCTAGCGGGTATCATGGCGCGCCCTCTTTTAATCCTCGATGTAACAATACCTAAGTTGGCATTCCTATGTTCCTTGTTTAGTATTTAGTATTCACCATAGCGATAACATTGTATTAGCGTTTCCGGAAAAAGTGTCAATTTTTCTTAATACTACTGCTGTGCAAAAATGTAAGTACTTTCTTTCTATGGTACTGGTAGGGTTTTAAAATAAAATTGTCTACTTGCATACTTCTTTTGCATTTTAGTACCCATTAAAATGAGTAATAAACCAAAAAAATCGAAGACTTATCATTTTCATGAAGAATGGGAACATGATTACTTCTTTTACAATGATGAATGATAAATGTTGTTGCTTAATATGCAATGCCTCCGTAGCCTTTACTAAAAAAGGTAATCTGGAGAGGCATTTTTTAACTTTAGATAACAAATATCAAACAGATTATCCAAAAAATAGAGACTTGCGAAAAAATAAAATTAGGGATGTTAAGGCTCAATTAAGAGCTCAACTAAATGTTTTTAAAAATCCCATGTTGAAATCACGTGCAGTGACTATTGCATCATTCAAAGTAAGCCATATTTTAGCAAAAAGATGCAAACCATTTTCTGACGGGGAATTTATAAAAGACTTTCTTGGAAATGTCAGATTCAATTTTAATGATTTTAAGAACAAGATTGAAATTATTGCTGCAATTAAAGATCTATTATCGTCTAGAAATACTGTGATGCGGCGGATTGAGAAAATGAGTGAAAATATAAGAGAACAGTCACATAACGACATTAATAGATGTTCTTGTTTTTCTCTTCAATTTGATGAATCGACAGATATACGTGACACAGCACAATTGCTTATTTTTATTCGTATGGTGTTTTTTAAAGATTATACATCTAAAGAAAAATTGGATATGATATATTTGAAAGAAAGGACTAGAGATGTAGATATATTCAACTCTTTTAAAACCTTCCTCACTAATTTGAAACTACCACTTTTTAAATTAGTTTCAATAACAACAGATGGAGCAGGAGCAATGATAGGCCACATAAATGGATTTATAACTATTCCAAAATGATGACGAATTCCCATTTTTTGAGTTACCACTGCATAATTCATCAACAAGTGTTATCCAGCAAAATAATAAACTCAAAAGCAATAATTGACATAGCATTCAAAATTGTTAATTTCAATTCGATAAAGTTCCCTCAAACGGCGTCTCTTCCAATTGCAACTTGCTGAAGGACAGCCAGAATTATTATTACACACCGATGTAAGGTGGCTAAGTAGAAGTAAATTTCTGCAACGATTTCGTGATTTGAGTGAACTGAGATAAAAAAAAAATCTCGATGAGCAAAATTAAAACAGTGCAAATTTAAATGATGAAACTCGGCTCATTGATTTAGCGTTTCTTGCAGATTTTACATCGAAATTAAGTTATTTAAATTTAGAACTGCAAGGAAAAACAAGATAATAATTGAAATGATCGTTACCATGAAATAAAATTTATTTGCTTAAAGAAGATCTTCAACAAAACAATTGGAATCACTTTCCAAATATGTCCGATCGCCTACAAAAACATCAAAATTGTAATTATAACATTGAAAAATACGTTACAGGAATTAAAAAGGTGATTGAAGACTTTGAGGACAGATTTCCTGATTTTGAAAAAGTTAAAGTTATTGAGCAGTATCTGTCTTTTCCTTTTAAAAAGGATTTAAATGTAAAACATATTGCCGCAAAAATTTCTGACACATTTAATGTTGAAAAAACCGCGTTGGAAAATGAAATTATAACTGTACAAGCTGATCTAACCTTACAAGCCAGAGAACTCGAGGAAGATTTTTGGAAATACGTCAATCGAGAAAAGTATCCCAATATCACCAACTGTAGCAAATATATCTACTCTTGTTTTGGATCTACATACTTATGTGAATCGACTTTTTCATATTTAAAGTTCACGAAGACTAAACATCGTTCCCTACTTACTGATTCCCGTACTGAAGATTCATTATCATTATCTTTGTCTGGATGCACACCAAATTATGAACGCTTGGTTGGAGACATGCAGATGAAGACTTCCCATTAATGATAAGATAATAAAGTAAAATTTAATCTGTACTTTTTTGTGTGACTACTTTTCAATTAATAAATATTATTAATAAAATATCATGTTGGTTTAATACAACCTCCCTCACTGTCACTTATTAGTACACAAGACACAAGTTTGAATGCGTTTTAAATGTCAAGATTTTAGTAGGTAGATCGCGACACATTTTTAAGAAAAAAGTCTTATATACACTCACTGCCAAAAGTTAAGCACGAAGCGGTAAAATGCGATAAAATGGGAAAGTACAGCTTTGATTGCACGAAATGAGGCAGAAAAGTAGCAAATATGTTTATGCATGAATCAAAGCAAAGAATTACATACAAAGATGAAAACAATATTGAATTTTCATAAATTATAAGATGAAGTCATATTGGAGTCATTAATAAAATGACGTTTAAATCCAAAACAAACAAAACCGATATTAATAGGGTATGCGACCACCCGTCATCCTCATACAAAGTTTACAGCGTTTGACCATGCTTTCCATGAGGTGATCAACCACCCCAGAGTCATGTAATCGCCATTCCTCCTGTAGAGCAGTTTGCAACTCTGTGAGAGTGACTGGGGTGGGAAACGTGCAGACACAGCACAGCCGAGGGCATCCCAAAGATTTTCAATGGGATTAAGGTCGGGTGAGTACGCCGGCAAATCCATACGCGCAATCCCCTCACTCTCCAGGTAGTCGTCGACGATGTTGGCTCGATGGGGACGCGCATTATCATCCATTAAAACGAAAGCACGACCAACTGCTGCAGCGTACAATCTCACAGTGGGTTCTAGGACTTCATCCCGATACCGGACAGCCGCCACAGAACCCCGTCTAGATATGCAGGTCGGTGCGATATCCCAATGAAATCCCTGCCCACACCATGATGCTTCCACCTCGGAATGCCTGATGCTCGATGATGTACTGGGGCCGATTGCGTGTGCCCTGTTCTCTCCAGATCCTTACAAGCTTGTCATCTGGCTCCAGAGCAAATCTCGACTCATCCGTGAACATAACATAGGCCCAATCAGACATAGTCCAATTCACATGTTGCCGACACCACTTTAATCGTGCCCTCTGGATTGGACGGATAGAGGAGCACAAACTCGTGGTACCCGGGCGTACACTCCATTCATGTGTAGCCTTCGGTGAACAGTAGTGGCAGATATCGTTTTACCATAGGAAGCTGCAATCATAAATGGCACACGTGTGGAGGTCGCTCTTCGATTCCGCTTGGCTAAAACAGCAATATATCGATCTTTCGCGAGGGTCGTAACCCTTGGGCGACCAACCACAGGTCTTAGGACAACTGTTTGGCTAGTTTGGAATTGTTTCCATAATCCTGAAATGACGGAATGATGAACGCCGAAGAAAAGAGCAACATCTGTGATTGATTGTCTTGCTTCAAGGCGTCCCACAGAACGCCAACGCTCACTATCTGCCATTCGTCTTCTGGAAGCCTTAGACACACGTCTGTCTTGAAAACTAATCGTACGAAAGTTTTAAACACTTTTTATCAGCACTTACATGAAACTCCTCTAACCCTTCACAATACTGGCTTCTTATACGACTGCCTTTTTTGCATATTTCTCGACACGAAACCGCGATTGGCTGTTACAGAACATATTTGCATACTTCCATCTACCTCTGCAGCGAAATGCAGCCTCTCACATTCAAATTGGCTTCCGGAAATTAACATTTTCCTCTCCGTGCTTAACTTTTGGCAGAGAGTGTATATACAGAAGTTGGCCATCCCTGATATACATGTGTGTATCATGCTGTTCTTGCGTGTTAAATTTGTATATTCTTTAGACCCTTTCAAAAATATTTTTTTCTTATTCATGCTCTGGAACAATTTCTATGACCTTATTTCCGATATGAACACTGAATCGTCTTTACAATTTTTGACTAAATAAAGGTTTCGAAATTCTTTTTGTTAAAGGATTCCTCTTAACCACACTCAATGTGTAATTTTAATTCAACTTTTTCAGGATGTGACACTGGATTTGGCCACCATCTGGCTAAAAGACTAGACTCCAAGGGATATCATGTCTTTGCTGGCTGTCTTTTTCCGACCGGTCCCGATGCCACCACTCTGACAGAAAGTTGTTCTCAACGCTTGAAAGTCTTGGGAATAGATGTCACAAAAGATGACAGCGTTGAAAAAGCAGTTGAATTTGTAAAAGCAAATCGAAACTCCTGCGGTATTCATTGCTTCAAATTTTTTTACTTTGTTCTCAAACTCAAAAGTTCTAAATAGTAAATATTACGTCAATTATCCTAAAAGCACTATATATATACCATACTGTCGAAAGCATTGACAGTTTGAAATGAAATGAAAAACACAAATTCTGAAGAATCTATTGAGAAAATTAGTGTTTAAAGATATTTGAAAGATAAAATGGGCGTTAAACATATTTCATTCTAAAAGTTGCAGTCATTCATATTATCGGTTTGATTTCCTCAGTTTCTTCACGCTCTTTGGTGTTTTTAATCCAACGTGTCTTTTCTAATAGTCTTCAGTTTATTAAAGCCAATATAAATTAAAAATTGTATGTTAAAATTAGTTTTAAAACGACTTGAATATCGAATTTTGACCAAGTTAGAACTATCTCGATACAATTTGCACTGGCGTGCTAACGGTTGATCACGTTAAATCTATCGTGGTTTGAAATGTCTTCACGTTGGCGTGGTATAGAAGTTCGGAGAGTGGAATGACCACTCTCCGAACTTTCTGCTCAGGAATCATCATCTGACCGTCAAACTCGTCATCTGACCGTGGCTGTATTATCCTTCGATCTTTCCCTTCGGAGTTGGTACCGGACCGTCACGAATAGCCCGCTGTGGTGATCCAGTGCTACGTTTATTCTATTCCTACCTACCTAGCTAATTAACTACCAACTACCTTGAATGTATCTTCAAATAAAGCTATAATAGTAAAATACAACTAAGAAAAGCGGTAAAGTTTCTATAATGGTAATTTTCACAATCTCCTAAACCGGTTATTCATTAACAGTTTTTAAACCCTTCTTATTAGATTGGTAAAACTATGCTTGTAGTGAAAAATCTTGTCATAAATAAAGATGTATGAGACTTTTTAGATATTTGGGGAGCAGATATTACTCTTGTTGGGGTGAGGCTTAATCAGCCCGTCTGCAAAACACTATACGCGTATGATAAATCAGTTTTTCAAATAGATTGATCTCCCCAGAGACCAGATACGGCGCTCCAACTGTTTATCAGGGCCAAATACGGCCTTCCTAACAATTTTTATCAGGCCCATAAGCCAGATACTGCCCTCCTAATAATATTGTTATCAGCCCTGCAGTTCAAATATGGCACTCCGGAAAGGTTTACCTGGCCCCCAGACTAGATATGGCTCTTCGAACAGGTTTATCCATAGAACAGATGTGGTTTGAAATATTTTTTATCGGTCCCGCAGACGTGATACGGCCCTCTGAATACGTGGACCCGTCCTGCAGACCAGATATAGTCTTCCGGATACGTTTACGCGGCGCAGAAAACAAATACAGATACTCCTAGAGGATACTCATTAATAAAAAAATATTTTAAAAGTAGTTAATTGGAGCCTATGTATATATGTGTGTGTGTATATATATTTGTTTAGTTTTGTTTTCAAAAGGTTTGTGGGCTGTTGTGAACAATGCTGGAATTCTAAAAGGGTTCTCTGTTGAGTTTACTGAATTGAGCGAGTTTCGAGAAAACATGGAAGTCAACGCTTTCGGTCCAGTGAGAGTTACGAAAGCGTTTTTGCCTTTACTGAAACAAACAAAGGGACGAGTGGTGACTGTGGCAAGTTTAGCTGGTGAGTAACGATTCCATTTCTTAAGTTTATCAAAGGAACAAGAAAGGAAATGGTACAATCCAAGACAATTTCGGCTATTATAACTATTTATTTAATACTAGCAGTTATTATACCCGGCGTTACTCGGGTTGAATTGGTTAAAACTAATTTCCGTTTTCGTTGATAAATTGTAATTCCTATTCATCCCATATAACAACTACCACACTCTAATAAAGGTACATAATTGTTAAATACCCAATTTCACAAATGTAAATAAATGTCATATTTAACATTTGTGTAGAATTTAAATTTTTAGCAAGAAAGAAAAGTCTAGACTGTGCCAATGTTATCCAGAAAGCATATAATAGTTCAGAGTATGCATATAAATGCCTTGTATGTCATTTAAAAACAAAAGCGTTTCCCAAAATTATCATACAATGATTAAAAATGTTTTTAAAATTAATTAAACCATCATTTACCTTGATTACAGTTATTAAACGAAAAACATCAAATTCAAAATCCAGAAATACATCTTAAAACAGATTTTTAAAGAAGCTTCGAACGAAAAGTAATGAACGTATCTATTTTTTCACTACAAAGATTCTTGGAATATAACGGATACAAATTTAAAAAAGCAGGCGATTAAAAAATACTAAGGTTGCCATATTAGCTACGAGTCCTATTTTAAAACGTTTTGTTCTGTATAGTTTTATTCTGTATCGTCTGTCTCAAATATTCAGATTTTTTTATATTTCGTAAAGAAATAGATAAAGCTCAAAATAAATAAACTATTAAAATTTAAATTCCGTAAAAATTGTTTTGGAAAATAATTGATATTTCAGCAGCATTGTAAAACAATCCAAGTAATTGCAATGCTCAATATACCTCCCAAGCCACTCTAAAACTACCAAATTATGGTTGATTTAAGTATAGTTACTCATGTTTTAACGTGAAACTTGCCTAAATATGTCAGCATAGAAATTTCAAATAATGCATTCATTTAATTAAAACGTGGTGTATCAAATACAAAACATTAAACTAAAATATGTTCAACAAATCTTGTAATTCTTGTACAAACATACAGACACAAAATCGAACATAGAACGAGATGAACAGACAGACTTACACAATTAAGTTCAGTCACTAAATGAATGTAAAAACTCACAGTATGCAAAGTTTCATGAAAATATATTCCACAGTTTGGACGTACTACGGGCACACACATACAGACAGATGGACAGGCAGACAAGAATGCAATGAAAATCAAGCTGTAGTGTAGATTCCCACTTATGACTATCGCCTACCTGGAAATAAAAATAGACCAAGAGCAATAATGAATCATTAAATAATTGTTAATTTATACTCAAAATTGTAATTACCTTTTAAACTAAATTATTTACTTAAGTTCCTCATGTAATTATCATCATTACTTTAGCTCTCCTAACGTAAGTTATCTCACCACAGTAACTTTGTTTTAAATTGCTAAACTTTAATTTGCATAACCACTGAAGATCTTTCTCCAAAACTCTGGCTTCCTCTAATGTCTTATTGGAATGGAAGGCCTGCTTACCGTCATACTCTCTTTTCAGTATTTTCTTTCAACCTAGCTGCAACCCCTCGCCAGTTCTACTCAAAGTTTCAAAGCGAAATTTCTAGAATCCATAACAGTTCAGAAACGAAAGTATATCACCTGGAGATGAAGATCCTCTTGCCTGCTTCAAAAACATCCACCTCATTCTTGTTATTTACAGTAATACTAGCAGAATTATCCGGCGATGCTCGGGTTGAATTGGTTAAATGTTGATTCTATTTCATAGAAAAATGCCAGCATCACTTAAGTGTGCAGAAATATTATTAACATCGTTTTAACTTTTTCATAGCTTCTACAATTTACTTCGGACGCAAATATGTATACATAATATATCCATCCATATAATCGATTTCATATTCATCACACTCTTCCTGAAAGACAAACTACAAAAGATTTTCTGAGATGACATCTTCAGAAGTCGATTTTGAGTTTTGGAGAGATTACGAATGCCAATTAAGTTCATTTTCAGTAAAAATGAGAAAAATTCAGCGTATAGTCTTGCATACAGTTTTCCAATCAAAATGTATTATTTGTTATACCCTTGCACCATGGATTCGATGTTTTCGAATTACATTATCATTGTGAGAGGATGGCAAATTAAACTGTTACGGCATTTGCGGTTAATTTATTTTGAAGCACACATTTTTCTTGAAAATTCTATTCAGCCACACGTGGAGTAACGGAGCTTCTTTTTAATACAAATGTCATCAGTGTAGACAAAGAAAACTCAATCGATTATATCATTTTTTACAAAATCACTGCTTTCAATTAATGTTTCAAAGGTACCTAATTTGTATAAGAACAGTTTCAACTTGCCACTTAAGACAAAAAATTTCTATTTTTCAAAAGTCCTAGTTTACATACTTCCTTACTATGGTATTATTCCAAGATCAGCAAAGTCGTATTTAAAATATTCGCTTTCCTCCAACAGAAAAATTTAGTTTAAAATCGAATCCTTTGCAAGTTGCAAGTTGTGAAAAAATTAAGTATTTTAAATATCCATTTTTCATCATTCAAATATTCCTAAATTATTTATATTGTGGAAAGAAATAAAAAATCAGTTCAAACATAATTAGAATTTTAAATTGTTTAAATATAACACTTCGTGAAAAATTGTTTTTCGAGCAATACTGGTAAAACAATTTTATTAGAAAATTTGATTTTCGATCAATACTGGTAAAACAGAGTTGCGTACCGCAATCGTTTTATGCTCAATGTTTTTCCTATGGCAATTTGGAATTGATTTATCCCCTCTGCATACCTAGGTTAAAGAGAACGGGGGTTAATATGTAGCTTCCGTTACTCGCAGGGTTCCAAAGTATAAGTGTACCAAATTTTATGTGGATTGGTCAAACGGTGTAGATTTGTATAGAGAACATACAGACAGACGCCAACCCTGCTTTATCTGTATAGATTGTGTGTGTATGCTTGCGAGAGTGTATATCACGTGATTTTTATGCATAAATGGAAAAATAAGTTCCACACAAAACTTAAATAACCTGGTGTTTTGTGAATTCTAAGTGGAATTGAATAATTCATGTTGTTCACCGTTTATTTTTAAATTCAGCAAATTGCAATCGAAATAAGATTTCTCAAACAAATATACGACATACTTGTCTTACAATAACACAAATGTATATATGCTTTACGAGATTTATATTTTATTTTATCAAACTTTCAGGAAGAGTTATTTGTCCCTACTTCACGCCATATACAATGAGTAAATTTGCAGTTGTAGGATTTAGTGACAGTCTCAGGCAAGAAGTTGACGAGTATGGGATACGTGTCATTTCCATAGAGCCGGAAATGTTTGCGTACGTATTTTTCCATATACAGGGTGTTTAATGTACTTACTAATTTATGTTGGTTTTTCACGCAGATTGGACGCCATTAAATGATGTTATCAATTAATTGGACTTTTATACGGTCCCAGCAAAAATTCAGTTAGAATTCGCGCATTGGAGCTCAATACATTGATTCTATTTTACTTATTTAACCCTCCTGGTAGTTGTTTCGACGAGGCATTTCGTTATTACCTAAATTGACCAGATCTTGACGGACGAGATACCTCGTCATTAGAAAAAAATTCACCTGATATCGATCTCACCATCATTAAAATCGGCAATATCTTGATGACGAGTTATCTCATCATAAAAAAATTGGTCAGATCTTGATGGACGAGATATCTCGTCGAATCACCTTGGTGGGTTAAAACTTTCTAAGATACTAGCATGATAATTTCCGAAAATTTTAACTGCATATTAACACATGAAAAACCTTTAAAATGACTAAGGAGGATTAAAAACCTAGAAAGGATCGTCAATGGACATTTCGGTGAAACAAAGACGTCTACCATCGTCAGGACAGAAGTAAGTAACGAAAAGAAACGCGAGTTTAAATATTTGGTGTTCTAGAATAGTGTTGCTACGAACCACTATCTTAACTAAACCTTTCCAGGTAGAGTGTAAAGGCGGGGAAGCAGAAGTGTCATTCACTAGTGCGTTCGACAACATAAAAACAGATACGGCTTCTCTGATATTTAACCTCTAGAAATGGAGATTTCACTACAAAACATAACTTGGTCTCCGCAGACGAAATACCTAGGTGTCATACTGGACTCTCACCTCAGTGGGAAAACTAACACATAATACATACATGATAAATTTAAGAAAATTTTCGGAATGTACCCACTAGCATCTCGAAGCTCATCGCTTTTTTCTTTACAGAACATGATTCTCATATATCTCTACTTTGTTCGGCCTGCCATTCAAAGTAACATATTCGCAATAACATATCCTGCAAATCGCCTTTCAACAATTCGAAACCTTCTAGAATACTTACCTAAGGTAAATCTCCAAAGCCCAATCGTATTATAGAAATGTAGACACACATATTCGTAAAGCTCTTAATAATTGAAGTAGTTTATGTAGGATTTAATTGAAGGGACTTCAATTAAATCCTACATAAACAAAATATCACATAAATTCTTTATCCAATATACAATAGTAGCAACCCATTAATTCTCGAAATGGGTACTTACGATCCTACCCTTTCTTAAAATAAGAGCAGACCCAGAAGAACCCTTTTCCTGGCAGATTGAGACCCTGCAACAATGATTTTAAATAAAAATAATTAAACTTTATATTTAATTTTTTCTCAGACACTTTTATCCTTTTTTTGTAAAAATTCTCAATGACTAAGCATTCCTTTCATTATTTACTTATGCATTTTTTAAAATTTTTCTATTTAATTCTTAGTTTTATGGAAACTTAATTTTCAATACCGGAGGTTAAGGCCCCTTCGGGCCATGTGCTCCATCATTATTCTAATACTATCATTGATGATTGCACCATTTTTCTCCTTTTATTTCTCTTTTTTCTCGCCAGTTTGAAATTAAACCCGCGATAAAATTCCCAAGTGTTGAACTATGGTTAAATGTGTTTATTTCTTTAATTTTGACACAACGTATGTATTCTTGAAATTTCAAAGCACGTTTAGTTTGATCAACATTACCCGTAAACCACATGTGAAAAATTACTTTAACATCAAAACGTTTAAGCGTTTGCGCAGTGGTATATATAACTTATAAACTTTTAAAACTTTTTTAACATCATGCTTGCTGATAGTTTAACCGCAAATCAATTCTTTCAATTTGAGGTCGACTACAATCTGCAATACATAGAACGATACATCTTGATTATTATATATTATTATAGATTTATTAACTATGATTATTATAGATATATTAACTATGAATTCTCATGAAAGACAAAACATTTCTGTGCTTTGGGTTTTTCTCCTAAACCTAGACGTGGATTAATAAGAATTAAGAATAACCACACAAATTTTGCCGGTCATCTGGAGACACTTCTGGTTATGTTGGATATCCCAGCTCTAATAATTTCCATTCATCCGATTAAACTATGTATATACAGCATATTAATAAGTGTAATTTGATATCCCATTATTGCGTTGCACTTACAAGTAATACAAATGAGTTAGAAAGCATCTTATTTTTAAGTTGATTTTGAAATTTTTTTTGTGATTTTTAAACACATTTTTTTCAAAATGTGTTTAAAAATCTTTTTTTGTTTAATTAATCGTATTAATTAAGGAATAACTCTTTGGAAAATAATAACTCCCTACGAAATGTTTGATCAAGCTCAAAAAACACATTTTGCAATTATCAACTGATTTTCTCTTACATATATAGCCAAAATGTTATTTAGAATTTAACAATTTATACTTCGAATAGTTATCAGAATAAGAATGCATAATTTGATTTCTGTGTGTTTCATTTTGAAATTCTTGAATCTGACTTCAAATATCAGCGATTGATTTGTATTTAAGATCAGCAATGATACTTTAAGATGGTTTTATACATTTCAAGATCATAACCAATAGTAAAGGAATTTTCTTTTATGTAAGTGATGATTTTAAGGCTATTGAATATTAATATACATTTTCTTTATAGTAGTCATAAAACCAAAAAAAATATTGCAACACGTGTGGATGTTTGAATATATATATTTTCTTTCACAATATAATTTAAGAGTGTATGAAATTTAGACACTTCTTTTCATTAAACGCATTCATTTGCTGGCATTGTCACTAAGTAAAAACTTTCAAAATGTAAAAGTTTATGCATATTTATGCAAATATTTGGGTGTAACGGTGCTTTTCTCATTGCAGAACAAATATGACAAATAAGAAACTCATCGGAGAAAAATTGGATTACACATGTAAATCTTCGAAAACGAGTACGAAAGATGAGAGAGACAGGAATTTTCAGTTCCTCAAGAAAGTATTGGATTACTTCCTTAGTTTCGCATGCTCTAAAATTGAATTAGTTATTGATGACTTGGAACAAGCGATCACATCCAAATATCCTGACTCCGTTTATAAACCTAATAGAAATATTTTCTTTGCATTGATTTTGCTGTGCTGTGAAGTTATGCCAATTTATTTTCGAGATTTGATCGTTAAACTAGCAATTTTCATTTTCAAACTATTTAAGTAAATTTTAACTTTTGTCACAATGATTTGATAGAAATCTATGAATAATTGTATACTATATGGAAAAGGTTAAACTTAAGATCACGGTACCATCGCCAATTGGCAATATTTCTCCATTGCAAAATAGCAACAATTTTGGAATATCGTAACCCGTCGTAAGCCTATCGAAATAGCCGTTTGGCAATGAAAACTTAAGTAGCCAATTTGGTGATAAGCCGGTACCGTCTTCTTGAATTTTTCCACAGAAATTATTAAACTAG
Organism: Meta bourneti; assembly: GCA_933210815.1. NCBI lineage: Eukaryota > Metazoa > Arthropoda > Arachnida > Araneae > Tetragnathidae > Meta > Meta bourneti. The sequence goes on along the minus strand of OW119923.1, from coordinate 83,726,442 downwards.
TCAATTTTCAATAGCGTTGACAACTCAGTTTTTCGGTCTTCAGTATTCCAACATTTTACACTATGGTTCCAATTAATTTCTATGCATAATTTTTCGTTGAAATCAATGTGTGTTCATAACTTTCCTTTCTCTACGTTGTCTTATCATATTTAATACAAATCATTGGATTATACCTTACATCTCTTTGCACAAGAATACAAAATAGTAATTACACAATAAACTCAAATGCTTTGCACTTGTGCGGAATGTATTAGATTGTATTGTTGTCTTAGAGCATACATTTTTAACAATGCATATAAATAAAAAAACAATACAAAAAAATTCGCAGAAGTTCACATTTTTAATCTTTAAAAAGTCAATATCTACGCCATATTTTATCTGAATGTTCGTTTCAAAGTGCGCCATCAGGAACTCAGACAACGAGTTAAATATTCTTTTCCAATGAAATATTAATCATATCTGTCCTTCTCAACCTTGAAACAATGTAATAAGTTAGATAGGAATTAATAATACAATTTTTATAAATGAACAATTTATTTATTAAACATTACATTGTTGAAACAGTAATGCTACATTCATATCCTAAAAAGGTACTTCACCTTAACTTTGAACTCTCAGATTCGTGTGTAGTACATAACGAAATGTATTGCTTAGAGCATACATTTTTAACAATGCATAAGTAAAGACAAGATATGATAATACAAAAAGCAAGAGCTCATATTTCGAATCCTAAAAGGGAATTTTCACATTTTGTTTTATCTAAATATTTGTTTCAAAGTGGTCCAACAGGAACTCAGGCTACGGCTTAATTAATACCCTTTTTACATGAACATTCATTCCATTTACCATTTTCAAACCATTCAATAATGTAATAACAACATAGATGCGAAATACTATTATAATGGAATTTTTATGAACGAATGATTTATTTATTGAACACCACATTTCTAAAACAGGAATGCTACATTCATATCCTAAAAATATACAATCTTCACTTTATCTTCGAAGATTCAGATTCTTTCGGGGCACTTAAGGCATTCAACGTCGAAGCGTATACCTCCACTATCCGATAAAGTACATTCAGACCAAATGCAGGTAGAAACTCGCTAACTTTCATTGAAACTCTGAGAAACATATTACTCCGCGTTTCATATGAACAGTTCGGATACACGGAAGAAATTGCTGCCTCAAGGTCGTCTATCACTAAATGTATATCTGGTGAAGTAGCTTTAATAAATAGTTCTAGGATTGCCTTAAATCTTTCTATGTACTTCCCTTTGTAGCTGGAAAGGACATCCTCTTCAACTGTGTCTAACGTGGCTTCAAAAGCTTTGCGAATTCGGTCTGGATTCGTTATGGTAGACCTGAAAATAGATTTAAAAGCTCTAAGTATATGATTGCCTAAAATTAATAAATGAGTGCAATCTTTTATAGTAGGTCGTTTTATACACTAGTGTAAAAAAACTTAAGGTAGGTAGGTAGCTAGTAAATTAACATCGCATCGGAGAAACACAACGGGCTATTGGCGGCGGTCCGGGATAAAACCCGAAGGACAACATCACGTAATTTTGAATCAGATAACAAGGTCACACCTGAGATAGTGCCTCTCTCTCCAAACTTCCACACCACTCCAACGTGAGGGTGTTTGAGGCCACGACAGATTTAACGTGCATCAGATCCCGTGTACACGACGGTCTTTGGCTGGACCGAGTTTCGAACTCGCAACCCTCCGGTTGTTAATCTGTTGCTCTCCCAACTACAGCGACCCCTTAGTTTGCAGTGATGTGAACTGGATAAGGTCGAATGATTCCGCCATAGCAAAATTCTCAGTAACGGTGCTGGCGCCTAGAGTGGGTACCTCAGCAGAAAACCATCTAACGAACTTTAACCCTCCTGGTGTTTAACTTGACGAGGTATCTCGTCATTAGCAAACCGACCCAGTTCTTGATGGACGAGATACCTCGTCATAAGAAAACTTACCAGATTTTGATTTCATCCCAAAAAAATCGGCAATATCTTGATGACGAAGAATCTCGTCATTAGCAAAACTGGCCAAATCTTTATGGACGATATATCTCGTCATTGGAAGAAAACCGACCAGATCACGTCATCATCAAAAAATCGGCAATATCTTGATGACGAGAAATCTCGTCATTAGCAGAATTAGTCAGATCTTGATACACAAGATATCTCGTCGAAACCTCTTGGAGGATTAATGTACTCCTCGGTATCTCCCCAATCCATAGCCCTTGCGCCATCTAAATCCAATTTTTAAGAAATTTAATTTCTAAGAGGGAAAAGGGAATGTCCCAGATGACCACCTTCTAATAACTTTGATCTCATTAGTAGCCTTAACTGGATTAATCCCTCAGATGAGGTTGTAAGCATCTCCTCCAAATTTCAAACCCATAATTTTTTTTGTTTCCTGCCGCCGGTTCGAAACTTTACAATTACACTGGTTTCCTGATTACATCCTCCAAATTGTTTAATTTACACACAAAATAATTCGTTATAAATCATTCTTCCAAGTGGTTTCGACGAGATATCTCCTCCATCAAGATCCGACCAATTTTCCTAATGATGAGATATCCCGTCATCAAGATATTGCCGATTTTTGACGATGACGAGGTCAATATCTGGTCAGTTTTTTTTTACGACGAGGTATGTCGTCCACAAAGATCTGGTCAGTTTTGCTAATGACGCTGTAGCTGGTCAAGACACAACCACTGAGAGGGTTAAAGGAACTCAATTATTGATGACGAAATGTAAAAAAGCCCCAATAAAATAATTATTAACAAACATACACAACCTGACTCGAAATAATTTTACACAGCTGGGTCATTCTATGAGAAATGAGCAAAAATCAGGAAAAACCTGCGGCCGTAGGGTGACGTATTTTCATGAAATTTGCTACAGGGATTAAGTTTATGCATAAATAACGATATCCAAAATATTTTGGAAGTTTCAGGCATTTTAAGAACTTGCAACTTTGAAGAGCTGTTGTGAAATCGCTTGATGGTGCATGTTTGAAGATCTTTCTCAAAAACTACTTAACGTAGACAACAATATTTCATATTTTTGAAATCTATGAAGACTTCTTTTTATCTACTGGGAAACAACAATTTTAAATATCATATTTAAGCTAAAAATTAGTAGCGAAAATGGAAAATAGTCGTTTTGATAGAATTAAAAAAGGTTTCTATGGGCTAAAGGAAATTAAATGCACCGTTGAAATTCATACCAGATACAGAGCTAGGTATGATAAAACTACTGCTGAAGTTTGGAAGTTGGCTTTTATTTCCTTCATCTTCCAGACAGCAAAGGAAAATTATAAAATGAGGGGTTTTCCACTTAAAATAGGCACACAAAATGAAATGAAGGCAAAATGAATGAATAGGCACAGAAAACAAATGCTCTGACGAAAACTATATTTTGGAAAAATATAGTTTAATATGTCTATTACTTGTAAAAAATAATTCAGAATTGTATTTTGAGTCCCAAGGCAACAATAACAAAATTAGTGAAACGCAAAAAAACTCGTTCTTGCCCTTCCAATCAATTGGCGACTGAAAGTTCCGTCGCCAAACGACTATTCGGATATTCTACGACGGGTTACCATATTCAATCAGTATCACACTAACTGGAAATGTTTATTATCGCCAAACATAGCATTTCCTTCTATGAAAATTACTCGTTTCAAATGGCAACAATGAAATGGAAACAATGAAACCCCAAATCAACAATGGAATACCAAATTATTTGTAACTTTTGAAGGAAATTTTAAAATCAGGACATCAAGTCACAATTAAAAAAAGCTTTAACATTTAAAACCTTTACTTGATTGTCTTCAAATTCACTTTCAGTATGAAAAAGGTCTCTTGTTCAATTTCCTAGTTGCTTAAATTGAAATTTTCCTAGTGCTGCCGAACTGGAAATCTTTACTTATTTCACTAGTGATTGTGATAAATGTACATTTGGGAGAATCGAGTTTAACAACGATGTTTTTAAATTATTTTTTACTCTCAAAATTAGTGTTTACCTGACTAATAATGCTTAATATTTACAGAACGCATTTAATATTCACAAGTAGTAGTATTTAATACTTACGTTTCCAAAGGAAAAGGTAAATCAAAAAGACTTCTCTAACAAAATTAACTTCCCACTTAATTATTTCACTGATGGAAACACTCCTTGGATTACAACAAACTTTAAAAAGAAATTTTTTGTGAAATTTTGCACGTGCACCATAATAATAGTTATATTTCATTCTTATACCGCATTTTTTATATTATTGGACATTATAATTCATTATCAGCTGTGATAAAAAGTAAAATTTGCGTCCAATTAAAAAAAATTCCGAGACAAAAATAATCAAATTACAATTATGAAAATTTCAGGACATATAATAGACATCTTGCTCTTTTATGTTGAAAAGTTTTAATGTTCTTGGAGCTTTCACTCTCAGTGGAATATGCATTTTTAAAAACTGAAAAATCGTATTTTTCAATGATTTTTACTTTTAAATGTTTTTTCTTTATAAAGGAGTAGAAATACAATCACCAAATTACGCCACGCTATTTGTTAGGAAAGGCTCTTCATTTAGAATAAATTTACCAGCCAGAGCAATTTGAAATTGGTAGCAATTGGTAAAATTTCTATTTTCGTCGATCCCTCAGATTCAGCAATGACGTCTATTAAATCATATTCTGACGTTTCCTAAGATACCCTTTTCTGAAGAATGCAACGATATAAAAATTTTGAATTTGTGTCAATAACTTATTGAAATATAGGGTCGCAAACAGACCACTTTTAGAAAATCAAAATTTTCAAATTTAGAAAATCTAAATTTTTGTGGCCTTGGACTTTAAACGTCAATAATTAACAAAATATAGATTTCTGAAACCTAATACTTTGCAGTTGGACATTACTATATGTGACCGATTCAAAAACTGATTTTCATTAAAATCGGTGATATGTCAGACCACAGCTGATTTGCTCATTTTGCGTGGAATGACCCAGCTCTCAGTTTGCTGTGGCAAAATAAGAATAAAGGGTGGTTGGTTAGCCTACAATGGCAAAATGATTCACTCGTTCTGAATGTACGTGAAACATAAGTAGACTACTTAGAGGAGCTTCAAAAGGTGTGACCAACATATAGACTAGTAGTCACGTGACTACACGGCGAAAAATGACTTGGTTGGCCGACTTCTCATTTTATCGCCTCAATTGGCGATATAACATCTTATTCCAGCATAGATGTGGTGAATGCACGTTTCTATAGAGTGGCAACAAAAATGGTGAAATCACCTACTCGAACCAATCCAATTATGAATCAATGGATGGTCGTCTTCTCTCATCCGTAGCCCTATCATATGATGATGTATGTTCGTTTCCACCGGCAGACGAAAAATAGCTTGAGGGTCACGTTGCTACTAGTTTGGGCACATGATCCTGGGCACATAAAAAGGTTACCATTGCTCACTCGATTTTTATACTTCCTCTATGCTTGGATCTTTCCCTTCAGGATTGATCCCGGACTGTCGCCAATAGCCCTTCTAGTGCAACTTAAATACTACCTACCTGCGACGAACTAAACGTTTTAAAGCAACTCTATATGCATCATTCGAGAGCATTTTCACAGCAGAAGTAAAATCATCGTGCACCGTCTAGATTGCTTGTTTACATCGAAAATCCTATTTCTTTCTATCATAAAATTTGTCAAACTATATTTTTTTAAATGTGCCGTACGGTGGCAAAAATGTTTAAAATAGTAGGTAGGTAGTTGAGATAAGTAGGTATTTAAATTAACGTCACACTGGAGCAACACAACGGCGACTGTCCGGGATCAGTTCCAAAGCGAAAGATCCGAAGACAACACGTAATTTTGAACCACGGTCAGATGACGAGGTCACACCTGAGCTGGTACCCCACTCCACCAGACTTCCATACCACGCCAACGTGAGGATACTTGAGGCCACGGCAGATTTAACATGCACCAGCCCTCACATGCATGGCGGTCTTTGGTTGGATCGAGTTTTAACTCGTTGCTAATCCGCGACTATACTAACTGGGCTCTCACCGACCAGCAAAGTAGTTAATTCAAAGGGATGGTTTAGAGCTATTTATGATTGTAGAAAGGAGATTTTGTTTTACTCGAAGGCTTGAGGCTCGATAGATATAACATCAACTCCAAAAGATAAAAGTTCCATCCTCAAGCATTCGTTCAGGGCTTGAGAGGCAAATTTGCTCACGCAGTAAGGTGTTAGGTGAGCGTGAGGAAATCGTCCTAAAACAGAAAACACTTTGTTAATACTATTGCATCCATAACAATAATGAAAGTACGTGAAAGAAACAACATGGTAGAGTATGAGAAATACACTATCTACCAATAAGTATTTGGACACCTGTGATAGAAAAGAAAAACAAAATTTATTCATATTCAATAGTTGGTAGAGCCTCCACGAGAGGCAATTACAGCCTCAACCCTCCTGAGCATGCTTTCCACAAGTCCTTGTATGACGGCTAGTGGTATTTTCTTCCACTCGGCCTGGAGAAGACATGTAAGTTCCTTCACCGATTTTGGACGGTTGTTGCACCCCTCAATTCGGCGATCCAACTCGTCCCAGAGATTCTCGATAGGGTTCAGGTCTGGGCAGGCCAGTCCATTCGATTAACCCCATTGTCATCATATCAATCCATGGTATGGTGACATGGCAACATGACAGCTGGCGTTGCCGTCCTGGAAGTAACATGGGTCCAACCCGTAAAATTGCCACAACGTAGGAAGCCCACTGTCATCCAAAATAGTGCAGTAGGCGTCGGCGTTGAGCTTACCATGAATTGGGACCAAGGGTCCCAGTCCATACCAGGAGAAACACCCCAGTCCATAATTCCACCTCCGCCGAACTTTACTGTGGGCACAATGCATTCTGGCAGGAGGCTTTCTCCAGGCAGACGCTAGACCCAGACCCTGCCATCCGAAGGGTAGAGGGTGAACCTTGATTCGTCGCTCCAGAGAACCCGTTTCCACTGATCTACGGTACACTTTCGACGTGCTTTGCACCACATTGATCGAGCAGCGCGGTTGGACTCTGTGATCAAAGGCTTATGGGCGCAACACGACCATGAAAACCAAGCAGATGTGCTTCCTTACGGATGGTATTCATCGAAACAACACTCCCGGATGCCTGTTGAAACTCCTGGAGTATGTGGGCCATCGGTTGGGTGCGGTTCTTCCTAATTTCTCTGGACAGCACCCGTCGGTCTCTATCTCCCAGTTTCGTGGATCTGCCGATTCGAGGCACATTCCGAAAATCACCGCTCACATTCCACTTCTGAATCACATAGGCCACTATCGATTTTGGGTAATTCAGCTAGCTAGATATGTCCCTTAAGGATCGGCCATTTCTGTGATACCCGATGATTACACCTTTCTCGAAATCAGATAACTCTGCACTTGGCATCTTGCATGCGACTAATGCCAGTACTATCCTAGAGTGACGAATACCAATCATAGAGTACTTTTTGTGGATTCGTGATGCTGTCTTTCGCACTCCCTACTAAGTAAAAACATCAACAATCATTTTCCGGATATGATAGTGCAATGGGCCTCACTTTGCCCAGGTATTGGTTTCGATGTTGTTTCCCACACGATATTTAACGGCGGAGGGCGTGATGTATATCAGGACCGCAGATATCGTCATTTGCATGGGTGTCTAAATACTTATTGATAGATAGTGTAGTATAGTATTAGTGTAGTAGTGTTCGTTTAGTATACGAGCTATGTTTGGTATTTCACAGCTCTGGAAAGATGATTTACTTACCCATCACTACAAAATTTAACTTTTATACTAGTAGCATATATCCTAGAGTGACGAATACCAATCATAGAGTACCTTTTGTGGATTCGTGATGCTGTCTTTCGCACTCCCTACTAAGTAAAAACATCAACAATCATTTTCAGGATATGATAGCGCAATGGGCCTCACTTTGCCCAGGTATTGGTTTCGATGGGGTTCCACGTCTTCTCAGTCTCCATCTGGAAGAGGAGCGATTGATCTCTAGACGAGATGTTCGAAGAGATTGCATGTCACGAAGGACAGAAGCGTGAAAAGGGTGACCCAAATGACAGAGGATAATTTGGGACCTTCCAGTAAGACGGAAAAGCATTTTAATTTTTTTAATTAATTTTACATTAATTAAACTAAAAATACGAGGACACATTAATTAAGTTAAAAGCATTAGAATAAAATAAAATGAATAAGTACGGGTACATTTTTTGGATTGTAAAAATTGATAAACTTTAATTTTACTTTTTAATTAAATTTTATTTAAAGAAATTTTAAATTGTGTTTATGTATTGTGTAAAATAAGTAATAGATTGGTAAAATAAGTAATAGATTGTGTAAAATAAATAATAGATTGTATACATCGACACTTTTCTCGTCGAAAAAATAGTTATTTCAGGGGGACTTTTTTTATCTTAACAGTTTAAAAGATTAAACCTCTCAGGTGTGCAATGCATTAGGTTAGGTACAAAAACCAAAATAAAAACACACTAAGGCAGAGGAAAGGAAAATTAACCCTCTTGGTGTTTGTCACGATCTTGTTAAAACTGACCAGATCTTGATGGAGATATCTCGCTAGTAGAAGAAAACTGGCCAGATATTTTAATCTCGCCATTATCAAAAAATCGGCAATATCTTGATGGACGAGATATTTTGTCGTTAGCGAAATTCGGCAGATCTTGATGGAGGAGATATCTCGTCGAAACCAGTTGGAGGGTTAAGTAAAAGAACACGAAACTCCAAAGCGGAAATGGTAGGAAAAATGTGATTTGCAAGAAATTATTCTTCGCTCGTAATAATATTTGATACATTATTTTTGCCTTTACTTAAATTTATTTAACCATGAAAATTTAGAACTTTATACGTGTTGCATGAGAGGTCAGGAGTCTTTTCTTGACTTGCTTAGAGGTTTTAACATCTATTTAATTAAGTCGACAAATGCTTATTACACACGATGGCGTGAAGCTTAGCACGTCAGATAGATGTCCAGTCACAAGGTTCGAGCGTCTTTGATCTTGGCATCATTGAAACCTTCCACTCGTGACCCATGACGGCTGGATACTTGTACGCAGATACAGTAAAGAATGGCATCTGTAAAGGGTATTGCAGAGCGTCATAGTTGTTCTACTCCAAGCGTAATAGTTTGAGTAGTAAGCCCTGTGAGGCCACTTGTAAAAACGGAAAATTCCCCACCTTTACGAGTGGCCTGGATGGACTTAATCAAGAAGTGAGTTGTGGAAACTATTCTAGAATAACATAAATAAACCCTCGTTTTCTTCTCGTTGTTTACATCTGATGTAATGATGGTGGACGTTTTGATCCACTGAAATAGCTGACGATAATGTTTTCGCATGCTTTTAATCTTTTTTAGTCATTTATAAGTTTTTAAATTTTTACAGGTAAGAGAAGATGAAATTTAACTAGTTTAATAATTTCTAGAGTATACAATCGCGCGTTCACAAATTTCTATCTAATCATTAATAACTATTTAAAATTTAATAACTTAGTCTAAGAAAGCAAAAGGCTATTTTAATCAATTACCTGTGAAGGTCATTGACATAACCTCATAGGAATTGTATTAAAAATCTGAAGATAATATTTCTTCTGGGTTTATGAATAAAATCAGGATACTTGGATGTGATCGTTCGTTCCAAGTCATCAGTGACTAATTCTATTTTGAACGAAAAATAAAGGTAAGAAATCTGAAAGAAATAAAAAAATTTTCTTGAAGTCAAAAATTTTGTTTGGCATCTTTTTTACATGTTCTTGCAGAATTACAAGTATACTCCAATTTTCCTTCAACTAGTTTCCTTATAAATTTTTTTTCAGATTCAAGCCTTCAGAGTTAATTTCAATAATTCTTTCAATTTCCTTTAATGTCAACAGTTTTTTACAGGAAAATTAATTTATGAGATGCACTAATTAAATTTTATCGTTTTCTCCCTTTAGTAAATCGTAATACTTCTTCACATCAGTTTTACATTTCTATGGATTTTCCACTTACCTGCATAGCTTGTAATGTTCACAATTCTGCCTTTGGATTTTCTAAGTAAAGGCAAGAAAGCTTTAGATACACGTATATGGCCAATAGTATTGACATCCAAAACTTCTTGAAACCATTTGATGGGGGTTAGTTCTACTGTAAATCCTTTCTGAATTCCAGCGTTGTTCACAATTGCCCAAAGTTTTACTGAAAGAAATAGACACTCATTTGTACTTTTAACAGTTTGTGCTGTTAAATTTATATTTCAGTGAAGCATCATGTAATTCGAATCGAAAAGTATCTGTATTTTCTCACTAAAATACATGAATCACATAAATTAAATGCTTTACTATAAAAACAAGAGTTGATGGAAATATACTTTAATCTTTTAATCAGGTAGGAAGTAGAATTCATCGCATTGAAGCTACACAACGGACTATTGGCGACGGTCTGGGATCAATCCCGAAGGGAAAGATAAAAGGATAACACTTTGTAATTTTGAACCACGGTCAGATGACGAGGACAACATCTGAGCTGGCACCCCACTCTGTAAGCGTCTATACCACGCCAGCATTAAGGCCAGGACATATTTAACGTGCACCAGCCCCTCGAACACAACGATCTTTGGTTGGATGGGGTTTAGACTCGCATAGTGGCTCTAATCTTTCAATCAAATTGATGGGTTTTTCAAAGAAAAACTATTTTCGGTTTCCCAAATAATAATTTACGAATAATTAGCTACACATGTGTGTAGTTTTTAAGGCACTCATCTCTTACGAGGCAAAGTCTGAAAAGGCCGTTTTACATTCATTCTCTGGCTAATATCAAGGGCCGCGGTAGCCCGGTTGGCAGAGTAAAGGATTCGCAACCGGAGAGTTGCGAGTTCCAATCCAACCAAATCGTCGTGTACAAAGAGGGCTGGTGCACGTTAAATCTATCGTGTTATCAAATGTTCACGTTGGCGTGATGTGGAAGTTTGGAAAGTGGGATGCCAGCTCATGTGTGACCTCGTCATCCGACCGTGTTGTTGTCCTCGGATCTTTCCCTCGGGTTTGATCCCGGATCGTCGTTAATAGCCCGTTGTATTGCTCCAGTACGACGTTAATTAATATATAAATACCTACCTAGCCAATATCAATGTGTGCAAGCCCTAACCTATAACTTTCTACTTCTCTCATCCCAATAACACATAAAAATCTTCTAAACTAGTAGGGCAATTACGAAGAGGTTAAGTGTGTGTGAGCTCAATCACCTATTCAATTTTAAGATTCGGTACTCTTTCCAATAAAAAATATCAATTTAAAATTCAAAATTTTTAATAAAAGTAATCTGTAATGGATGAAAAATAATGATAAATAAGTATCAAACACCTATTCAATTTTAAGGTTCGGTACTTTTTTCCAACAAAAAATATCATTTTAAAGTTCAAAATTTTTAATAAAAGTAATCTGTAATGGATGAAAAAAGGATAAATAACTATCAATAAAAAGCCGAAACTGCCGTCCTTAATTACCCATTTCAAATAGTTTATGCTCATTCGTAAAGATAATACATCCGTTATAAATACACATTTATGTACACTTTAAGGACAAAAGTATTTGGACACTGCAGAAAATCGGAGGATCCATCTTAGTGTGGGGTTATTACCCATTTCAAATAGTTATGCTCATTCGTAAAGATAATACATCCGTTATAAATACACATTTATGTACACTATAAGGACAAAAGTATTTGGATACTGCAGAAAATCGGAGGATCCATCTTAGTGTGGGGTTATTACCCATTTCAAATAGTTTATGCTCATTCGTAAAGATAATACATCCGTTATAAATACACATTTATGTACACTATAAGGACAAAAGTATTTGGACACTGCAGAAAATCGGAGGATCCATCTTAGTGTGGGGTTATTACCCATTTCAAATAGTTTATGCTCATTCGTAAAGATAATACATCCGTTATAAATACACATTTATGTACACTATAAGGACAAAAGTATTTGGACACTGCAGAAAATCGGAGGATCCATCTTAGTGTGGGGTTATTACCCATTTCAAATAGTTTATGCTCATTCGTAAAGATAATACATCCGTTATAAATACACATTTATGTACACTATAAGGACAAAAGTATTTGGACACTGCAGAAAATCGGAGGATCCATCTTAGTGTGGGGTTGTTTTTCCTGGTTAGGACTCGGCCCATTGCTTTATGTACCTGGTACCATGAACGCTGACGTGTACCTCGACGTTATGGATAATTCGGACTTGCCTACGCTACACGCAGGCATGGCGAGCTATTCCTTCCCAGACTTATAGAGAACTTGTGGAAAGTATGCCTCGACGTGTTGCAGCTGTAATACAAGCAAAAGGAGGGCCTACCAGTTACTAAATAGAATAATAAAGCGCTTTTCTGAAAACATGCAGTGTCCAAATACTTTTGTCCATACAGTGTATACTTATGCAGCGGGTATGCAACTCAACTCCCGACTTCGGTTCAGAAATCACGTCCGGCTCACAACTTGTTGGGGATTAAATAGATGAAGCAAGACGCTAGCGATTCTCCTGAAATAATCCTTCTGAACTTATACTGAATTTATTTACTAATTATATTGATTAACGTCGGTTTATGCATTTCTTTGCTATCTGGTGCTATGGTGATTAGGTTTCTGATAATTTAATACTTCTAATAATTTTACCTATTAGGGGCTTTTTCTATCAAGTTAAATGCAAGTGTCGGTCATTGCTCTAAGATTAAAATTTATTCAAATTCATGAACCATTTCATGGGGATGTTGCAAACAACATGGGGGGTGGCCCTGCTGCGCAGTGATCCCTCTCAACTGACACCCCTTTCATGAAAGAATCTGGTGTTGTTTACACTTTCCTGTTAAGGATTTCTGAGGAGGGTAAAAATCAGATGGGATTTTGACCGATGTGTTCGGTCTATGTTTCGAAGCTGCCCGAAGCTCATAATATCCAGATTCAATCTGTATATACTATTATGTAAATAGATATATTAAATGCATTTAATTTAAATTATTTTCTCTGTGTTCTCAACTCATAGAGCTTGCTTTGTTTCGAATTGCTTTTTCGCACCTTTACACAGCGGTAGTGTTTCTGTGGTAGAACGTCCCTTACGAAAAATTTCCATAGAATTCTACAAAAATCTCAAAAGAATAAAATCCTATATAATATGACACATTTTTCTATAAGCTCTATAAAGTAATCTCTAAAAAGTGTAGAAATCTCCTTAAAATGTCTAGAAAAATCTCTATAAAATGTCTAGAAAAATCTCTATAAAATGTCTAGAAACTTCTATGTAGAATTCTAAAGAAGTTCATTTCTTGTTTCACAACTTTACTTTCCTATAGAGAGAGAGAGAGAGAGAGAACTTCTCTATAAAATCAGAGATATTTTTCTCTATAGAAATCTATAGAATTCTACGGAACTTTAAATTTTTTCGTAAGGCGTGCTTTCTATTCCAATTTTTTTATACAGTTAAAGTGCTGATGTGAACTTAATTTAGAAAATAAAAATGCTTTTCCTTCTTACCGGAAGGTTTCAAATTTTCCTTTGCGTTTTGGGCTGCTCTTCTCACGCTTTCGTCCTTGGTGACATCCACCTCTAATACATGCAACCTGTTCGAGCAGCTATTCTTGAGATCAGTCGCTCCTGTTCCAGACGGAAAGAGACACCCTGCGAAGACATGGAACCCCTTAGAATCCAATCGCTGGGCAAGGAGATGGCCGAATCCACTGTCACATCCTGAAAATGGTTGTCGAAGTATTAACCACACAGCGATTATATGAAAGAAAGAGCAACATTAGTTCATTGGTTAATCAAAAATATTTCATGGTTGATATCGGTTACTTTGCAATACATTTAATGTAAGGCAAGCCACACATTGATCCAACGTCAATCCTGTGACACTAAATTGACTGAAATACGTATGAGTACCAGTCATGGAGAAACGCATTACTCATAATATCGGATGCTTTGCAGCATGCTGCAACAGTATATGGCCGGGCTAATGGAGGTTCAAATTTGTAGTGGTGATAAATCAGTATTAGTGAATCAGCTTTCGAGAGTTAAAAAGTAGGTCTCGGTCTAATTGCTTTCGTGAAGCAAAAAGTGATTGTGGAGTGACGAACTATCCAGAGTTTGGAAATAAAATAAATATTACTTCTTTTCAAAATTAGCATGTAATTATGTCCCTTTTTTACTGAAATTTTAACTTCTTCGTTTTACACACGGCATTTATCATTTCCGCACCTCGTTTACATTTTTTATGAAACGCTTGAAATCACAAACATGTGTCAGTCCATGCTAAATCCCAAATAGAAGAGCAAATTCGAAGCGCTGCTTTTCCATAAAACACTCTGGTCCGAAAGAAAATCCCGAAACACCCCGAAACCAGTTCGGTGTGTTTCGATTCGAGTTCGATCATAATGGAGCTGAAGCTTAGTGTGATGTGCACGATGGTTGGTTGAGTTGGATTTTATGGCGCGAGGGCCATATTTGGCAAAGCTGCGCCAAAAACAAGACATACAACATCAAGTAATGGACATACACACTCAAGGAAAGATTTACTAACACAGAAAGAAATACTCCTATTGAGGAATCGAACTTGCGCCGTCTACAACTCGCGGTGATGTAAACGAAGAGGAAAAGTTATCACAGTACCAAATCTAGGGAACTTCTTGTTAATTACGTTAGAGAGGTCATACATTAGTAAGTACTAAAGCTCCCTCTGGTGGCACACCATACGGATATACGAGATAGCAGTGGTTCTTAACCCGGGGTGTATGCACCCCAGGGATGCGAGAGAAATTTCGATGGACGACAGCGATTTAATAAAAGACTATCTTATTGAAATATGAACCAATGCACGTATTCAAATGGAATTTGAAAAACTGGACTCAGAACAGTTCTGGTGTACACAGATATAACCTTATATCCAGTTGGCAAAAGCAGCATTGCAGACACTTTTACCATTTGCCACCACCTACCTGTGTGAAATGGGATTTTCATCACTTGCACATAAAAAAGAGCCAAAAATCGCTTAAATGCAAGTGATGACTTACGCGTGACTTTCAAAAAAGGAGCCTTGCTTCACAAGTATTATTATGAATAAACAACGTAGCCATTAAAAATGGAGATATTGTTTTGTATGTATATCTAAATGTATGTGTCTATTTTTCAATAACTAAATTATCTTACAATAGAAATAATTTCCTAAATAAAGAAATAGAAACACATTTTTCAAGGGGTGCTAGAACTTATTTTTAGATTCAAGGGGGTGCCGATCACTAAAAAGGTAAGAACCACTGCGAGATAGCATGGAGTCAAAAGGAGTCCTTATACTATCCTGTGGTAATTTGTTTTTGCAGGTATTGTTCTAGATCCCTTGTGTTCTGGGATGGGTACAATTGATACCTTATCGTATTCCAGACATGTTCAATAGGAGACAAATCGGGGATCTCTCCAATCAAAGAGTTTCAACACAACGGAGACACACCTGGAGGAGGCAAGCTATGTGTGTCTGGGTGTTATCGTGCTGGTAAATATTCCTTTGAACCAGACACTAGACAAAACAGGTTGTAAGACCTGATGGGCGTATCGCTGTGCTGTCAAACTATCAGAGAAGTGTGTTCTGAAAAGGTTCTTCAAGGTAAAACTTCTCTAAATGCTTGGATATTTTGACATATATGCATAGACTTAGTTTTACCTTGAAAGAAATATTCGTCAGTTTGATTTGACATTATAGCACACAGAAATGCA
Organism: Meta bourneti; assembly: GCA_933210815.1. NCBI lineage: Eukaryota > Metazoa > Arthropoda > Arachnida > Araneae > Tetragnathidae > Meta > Meta bourneti. Next base: position 83,710,611 of record OW119923.1, on the reverse strand, counting down.
GCATTCCTGTAGAAATATTCTTTCAATAATTCACATTGCTGATTCCGTTCTTAGTAAAATTTAGCTATCCGTTCTCGCCGAGATAAACGTTGACTAACACCTTGTCCCTGCGAGAGCCAATGCACTTTAGAATGATACGGCAAATCCACACTGAATACCTCATCGTTCAACTTAAGCATGTTACGAAACTGACGATGCCGTGTTCAATTTGCACAAATGCGCTTATAACATTTTTCAAAGTATCACTTAAAATAGTATCTTCAGCACAAAGATTTTACTGGTGCAATAATACAAGGAAAGAAATTATCTCTATCTGTTAAAGCTGTTTTTAGCTATGCAATAAACCCTTTTCTTGTCGAGAAAGGTGCACCGTCTGTACATACACTCACTAAGTTTACCAAATTTAGCCCTACTTCATATTTATCTTGAAAATTGTTTGTATTTATTCCCCGGTTCTACTTTCTAAGTGTCTAAAGCGAGTAACTTTAAAGAAAAGAAAAGAAATTCTTCTGTTATGACTTAAATGAGGTATCAGTTAATTCATCCAAAGCGATTGAATAATATATTTTTTCCTTTTGAGTATACTATGAAGTTGTTCTATTGAGTTGAAGGTAATAATTCAAGCTTCGATCAGTTATGATTCTCCTTGAAAGAGGCAATTGTTTGTACTTTGAACGTTATCGGGGTCTAAGCATCTTGCAACTTTGACAATGCATTCTTTCACAATTTCTACCTCAATGTATGCTTTACTTTTTTCCTGAATACATGTAACTTCACAAGTTGCTTCATTGGCATTATTTCCAGGTCTTATTGTTGCTTGAAAGAATTGCCTTTGTTTTTGCTCTCTTCATTTTTAATTTCTGTAATACGAACTTCCCCTCTCCTAATCTAATTGAAATATTTGTGTGTGTTATAATGCGGACGAGAGAGCATTGAATTTCTTTAATGTTGATATTTCAGTATCAAAGTAAGAAAATCGTGTTATTTTTTAGCAGAAACAAGATAAAATTGTGATTCCCAGACCTCACTAAAAATCTGTTTTCTTCCTTTGGCTTGGCTTTCAAGCTTAAGTTCTCTTGGTCTTCTTTAATATGATGGGCTATGAAGCAGACAGAATTATAAAATACTGTCGACTGCAACTATTCACAAATTCCGTATCAAACAGCATCACGGTCCGCCATTGTCAAAAGCTGATAACAGACTCCCATAAACTCTCGCCAACAAGCTTTGTGAGGTAGTGGCGCCAATCGGAAAATCAGACATTTTATAATAGGAAACTATCAGATATTTTAGAGTCGCATTAGAACTGATTAAGCTGAATCCAAACAGAAAGCGCAAGGGTCAAAGCGACACTCGCAGACCAATCAGGAGGCGCCGGCACCTCTGATTGGTCTGCGCGTGTAGTTTTCGCATTGCGCTTTCCTGTTTGAATCCAGCATAGAGTGGCAGCCGTCAACTTATACCTTATAACTTATTAATGTTCTTTTTGGTCAGGCAATCTGGGAGTTTTATTTCGTTTAAATTTATTTTATTCTTTGGTATTTTAAATACGCTGATTTTTTAAAAATAAAATATAAATATAAATATATAAACGAATAAAAATGTATTACTAAAATAAAGGATTTGTTCTGTAAAATTTGGATGCAGTCAAAAGAACGCACTTAAGGCCACGTGCGGCCTTAAGGCCATAGGTTCCCCATTCCTGGTTTAGACGGACTCTTCTATCGATGTTTAATGATAGCTTTTAGATAGCTAATAGATGATGTTTAAATTTCTTTTCCTTAGTCAACATTCATCTGGGTAATGTGGATATTCAAGCAAAAATAAAGAAATAAAAATTATACATGCAAACTCGCTACTAAAAAGGTAACAGGTTTTGGGCATATTTTAGCTACGGGGAAAATGTAAATGTTGCGAAAGTTAATCAAACGCATTAAGCCTAAAATCTGTGTGACTCAAGGTCATTGTGAGCGCTTGCAAGCGATCCGAGAATTTAATTTTTATTGTGCTTGCAAGCAATCCGAAAATTATATTTACTATGCAAGCTCAAACATTAATGTTGTAAATATATTTCTTTTATTATGCACCCGTAAACTGTAATTATGATATGGAATGTGATAAAAATGAATTTGGAATTTAGAAGAATGGGGGGGGGTATTTCAATTAACGTCACACTGGAGCAACACAATGGGCTATTGGTGACGGTCCGGGATCAATCCCAAAGGGAAAGATCCGAGGACAACACCACGTAATTTTGAACCACTTAGAAGAATGGGAGACGGAGTGAAGAGAGTTGATCGATATTCTTTATAATTTTGTACCATTAGTTTTCGTAATAAAAATGCTAACTTTTTTAATACGCATTCGTCTCCAACTATTTAATACCAATCGAACTGATATTCTGATCATCCAAAAAGTGAATAGTTTTCATCTCAAAGGAAAATTGGCAAAACTCTCGTTTTTGCCATCTAAAAGGCAAAAAAGAGAGTTTTTGCCTTTTAGATGGCAAAAACGAGAGAGAATGCAAAAACGAGAATTCTCAGTGACGTCAAAATCTAGAACTTACTACTAGATAGCCTTTCTCAATTCGTATAGACAATGAAAAACTTCCAATTGATAATGTTTCAAAGATAAATTAACGATAAAATTGTTCCATTTCTATTCCTATGTGCAGAAATACAAATAGAAATGGAACATTTTTATGCAGAAAGTATGCAGAAATTAGAAATTTTGCCGTTATTGAAAGAATATTAATGCTAGAAAAATCCAAATTAGGACTTTTGGAATATTAAAAATTCTTTGTCATAGGGACAGAAGACCAAGGGGATAATATTGGTAAAAAATATTGATGAACTATGAGTGCGAGAGTATTCGCCGTAGATTCGCCATTTTTACGAATTGAGTTGAGCAATTTTACAGGAAAAGAACTCAAGAAAGGGCATTCCTAATTCCTCCCCTTAGTGTCACCGTTCGTCCTTTTGTAGCTTTGTCATACAGCAGGAATGTGATGTATTATATGTATGGATATGAATGTATCCAAAGTAAGTTGTAGAAATTATAAGGATTAGTGCCCAAAGTAAGTTGTGGAAATTATATAAAAATGTAAAAAAGGTGCTAAAAAAATATTTTACTCACACTTAAATGGTTTTCTACCAAAGAGAAAAGTGATTAATCTGGTCACTTTCAATCTGCAGTTAACAAATTCAACCCAAGTAAAGTCGAGTAATCCTGCTAGTTTTACAAAACGTTTAGACGTGAGTTATGTACTTTTTAGACTCTTGAAAAAGTAATTGGCGATTTTCTATTTCGCAACACTGTCTCGCTTATTTGGACAAAGCGAGCACACTAGTCCTCAAAGCTTTATTTTAAAGCAAAAATCCTCGGTAGCGAATCGGTTCGGATAACACGGAAACTCGGTAAATCGGAGCTCGGATAATCAAGGTTGTACTGTATCTATAATTTTCAGGCATACCATATCACTATGAGACCTATTTTAGACTTTCAGTCATATTTATGTTAAGGTAATAAAAATTGAAATAATACTTGGGACTGCATACTTTATTTACACATAACATTTTTTTATATTTAGACATACTTCAAGAATTTGACCATTAAGTAGCGGTTTTTCTAAAGCTGTCCTATGTACTGTATAAGTTCAAAAGGTGCAAGTGGCCGCTGCAGCCCAGTTGGTAGAGTCGCGGATTAGGAACCAGAGGATTGCGAGTTCCAAACTCGGTCCAACCAAAGACCGTCGTGTGTGTAGGGGGGTAGGTTCCACCTAACCGAAAGCGACCAGTACCTATGCGGGGAGATCGGCACCCCCGACCATTATGTGTTTGGGTGCCCGTTAACGTGTAGTAATCACGTACGGGCACCCACCCAAACAAATTATGGAGCCTGGGCCGCGAATACGGCAAAAAACAATACAGTGCTACATAAAATTAAGAAAATAATGCAATTCCTCACGGAAAAACATCGACATTATAAAAAGGTAGCAAAGCACATAAACTAATGAGCCAGTGCATGTAACCCAATAGGGGCGAACAATCCATGAGTGATAGAAGTGAATGTGAACAATGCAGACACCGCATATAAGATTGTGCTAAGGAAAAATTGTAAATTATTGTGTTGTGCCTTTGTATACCTGTACTTGCTAATGGTTTATCTTGTAAATTTTTCTGTACATTAATATAAAGTTGAAATTTATGCAATTATGCTTTAAAGAATGAAGCCGAAACGTCTCGCCACGGTGGTGACTTCAGTCACAGCCGTGACTGTCACATCTCCCAATAGGTGAATTCAGACTACTTTCCTGTAGGTGACCTAGACACCACTTAAACCTGATTCATGTCGGGAGGTAAGTGGTCACCTACGGTGCCCATGCCCATGTAGGGGGGTGCGCGTTAAATCTGTTTTAGCCGCAAATGTTCTTACGTTTGCGTGGTGTGGGAGTTTGGAGAGTGGGGTGCCAGCTCAGGTGTTGACCTCGTCATCTGACCGTGGTTCAAAATTACCAGGTATTGTCCTCGGATCTTTCCTTTCATTGATCCAGGATCGTCGCCAATAATCCGTCGTGTTGCTCCAGCGCGCGACGCAAATTCAACTTCCTTCCAAAAAGTGTAAATTAATATGTCGAGGCACGCTTGATTTTTCAGTGTGTCGAAAAAATGCACGAGAACATTCGATATCCTACCAAGTAGTTTACATTCGTTTGTATTTAGTTCTTTAGGGTGATATGGCTTTGAGGAAGGAGTGATTTTATTATTGAGGAACGCGTTCTCTCAAAAGAGGGTATTTTTTCCTCCAACTCTACTTCCTTTTTATTCATTCCACGCAAGTCACCGATTTCCTTTGTCAACTAACTTTACCGATTGTAGGCGATTCCTCTCTGGCCAAATATGGCCCAGTGCCATAAAACCCAACCAAGCTGTCAATTAAAATTAAACGCTGAGCATCATCTCGAAACATTATCATGATTAAAAGCAGGGATGTTAGAACTTCTCTTTTTAATTCAGGAGAAACCCAAGGGAAAATTATGTGCTTTGCACTGTCAACGTGATTTAATTTTAGATCACTGGGTGACTAAAATATTTCGTGTTGCTCAGTGATTTCACCCACCGCGCTAGCAACTTGAGAGTTGTATACGAAGGGGGTTTGGTTTCTCCTTGGGTGTATTTCTCTCTTCTGTGTCAGCAAAACTTCCCTTATGTATGTATGTTTCACTTAACGTTGTTTGGATCAGCTTGGCCAAATACGGCTCTTTTACTATAAAAACCCAACCAACCAAAATATTTCGGTTCATTGGGCCATATCGAGTACTTACCAATATGTCTAGTACGACGGGTGGCAGGTAAAACCTATGTTTATTAATATAGCACCAATAAAACTATTCAGTTTTTATAAAAAAAATTGCTTTCTTTGCAATAATTAATATTTCGGCCTATTTCAATTTTGATCACGTTGGTAAGTAGATATTTTAATTAACGTCGTACTGGAGCAACACAACGAGCTATTGATGACGGTCCGGGATCAATCCCGAAGGGAAATATTTTAGGAGAACATCTCATAATTTGGAACTACGGTCAGATGACGAGGTCACATCTGAGCTGGCATCCCACTCTCCGAACTTCCACACTCCAACGTGAGGACATTTGAGACCACGACAGATTTAACTTGCAAAAGCGCTACTTGTACACGACGGTCTTTGGTTGGATTCGAACACGCAACCCTCCGGTTCCAACCGGGCCACCGAGACCCATGATCACGTTGGCGTAATGTGGAAATGCGAAAAAATTTAAGTTTCCTACAGCAAAAAATACTTTTAAATATTATTCAAAAACATTTTTTAAATGTACAAAATGTATAATTTATTGCCATACCTTATTATCACACAAAAAATTATTTTTAAGTTTCACCAATATAATAAAAACAGTGATAGCAAAACAAATACATACTTTTACTAAGCCCAAAACTAAAATTTGTATAAGCGAGATGAAATGTGCTTAACAACACTGGTCATCAACAGATACAAGCAATACACTTTAGATTGTAATCAACAGAAACAATAGACCCTCGAATACTTTGTTTTATAAAAAGCACTTATATTTTTGTGGTCGCGATACTCTGACAATATTTTCATTTTAAGAATTAAATCAAAATTACGGCTGCATTACATTCCTATTCAAAGAACAAAGCAACATTTTGGGAGAAATAATTATTTAGAGCCATAATTTAGATTCTGCATTTGTTTATATCGTTATAAAACTCCAACTACTCTGTTTGAAACAGTTTTTCCAAGCATTATTGAAACATTGTACCAAAATTGAGAATTGAGAAACATTTTAGTGCTATTTAATTACACGAAGAACCTTAAAATCATGTATTCAAAGAAAAATAGACAACGATCTGATATGAACTATGATTTCATACATCTAAATAATTTATATACATTGTTCCAGAAGAGAACTAGTATTTTGAAATATTAAGCTGTCCAAAACATTATGCTTGTTGAAAAGAAAGTTGCAAATTTATGCAAATATTAAAAATAAAATCATATTAATAAAAAGACAATTAAACAAGCTGAAAAGAATTTTTATTAGTGTTATATTTACTTATATATTACTTATATATTATATTTACTTCACTTCGATTCATATTTATACCTAAAGGGTACGTAGGTAGGTAGTTGAATTTGAATTAACGTCGCACTGGAGCAACAGCGACGGTCCAATCTCGAACGGGAAAATCCGAGGACGATATCTCGTAATTTTGAATCACGGTCAGATGACGAGGTCACACCTGTGAGCTGGCACCCCACTCACCAAAATTCAACTCCACGCCAACGTGAGGACTTTTGAGGCCACGAGATTTAACGAGCACAAGTGCCCTTTGTACGCGACTGTCTTTGGTTGGATTCGAACTCGCAACCCTCCTGTTTCTAATCCGTAACTCTTCCAACTAAGCTATCGCAGCCATCATACATAAAGGGAAAGTAATTGAGGTAGGTAGTTGAATTAACGTCGCACCGGAGATACACAACAGGCTATTATTGGCGACTGAGCGGGATCAATCCCGAAGTGAAAGATCCGCAAGAAATAATTCAAAATTTGATGATACAGGTAGGCCAGACGGTAAAATTTTGTTTAACATCAACATTTTAATCAAACCAAAAAAACTTGAAATATCTTGGAAAATGTCACTGAAAACTTTTACATGTATTTATATATTAGAACTTCATACTGAAGCATAAAAACTATATAACATACACGAATTCAACGTTCTTTCAGTTCTTTTATATGCATCCTTAAAGTAATTATTTCTGATGTTGCTTTTGAAAATTATTAATGTAATGCCGATTTTCATGAAGCTAATATGATTTAAAGATTTGCTATTAATTTCCATTGATTTCTGTAATTCAAATTATGGGCACATGAAAGGGGGGGGAATTTCAATTAACGTCACACTGGAGCAACACAATGGGCTATTGGTGACGGTCCGGGATCACTCAGAAAGGGAAAGATCCGAGGACAACACCACGTAATTTTGAACCACGGTCAGATGACGAGGCAACACCTGAGCTGGCACCCCACTCCCCAAACTTCCACACCACGCCAACGTGAGGACATTTGAGGCCACGACAGATTTAACGTGCACCAGCCCCCTTTGTACACGACGGTGTTTGGCTGGATTCGAACTCGCAACCCTTCGGTTGCAAGTCCGTTACTCTTCCAACCGGGCCACCGCGGCCCACGGGCACATGAAAGGTAATGGTTGTTTATTACCGTCGCTCTTTAACAATCCGAGATCCGAGATTAATCCCCAAGGAAAAGATCCGAGGACAACACCTCATAATTTTGAATCACGGTTAGATGAGGTCAACACCTCAGCTGGCATCCCAATCTCCAAGCTTCAACACCACGCCAACACGAGTGCATTTGAGGCCACGACATGCACCAGCCCCCACGTACACGACGGTCTTTGGTTGGACCGCGTTTTGAACTCGCAACCCTCCGATTGCTAATCCGTTACTCTTCCAACCGGGCTACCGCGGCCGCATAAAAGATTAAGACAGATAATACATAAAATTCGAAAGCTCCAAACCTGTTGACATAAAATTATCAAACACACGTACCTGTAATGAACACGGCTTTGTCTGTGGTTCTTACTTTAGCATTCAAGAGTTTTCGTTTCGTTAGTGAAAAAGTAATGTACGAAATTGCAATACACAACACGGCATTACAAGCGAACTCATAATAACTTAATACAACTTTCGGTAATACGAAACTGATCACTTTTAAGAGAATAATTGTGCTGATGAAATGACCGATAGCAGTAAGAAGAAACTTCATGTTTCAAGAAAGTGCTTTTAAAATTTTTAAATGCAGAACTTGAATTTCAACGAAGTGGCATCTGGAATCTTTTACTATCAGCAACGGGTGACATACATTTTTGCTACTGCCCAGAGCTATGAATGAAGACTAGTTTAATACCGAGAGGCGTCTAGAACTTTATCCTTAACTTTCCTATGATCAACGAAATCATGGCTGAATAATAACAAGTTTCCCCATCAATTAAATAACGGGCTGAAGTATAAGAATTCAGATCACGATTTCCTGATTGCGCGAGGAAAAAAAAGAATGAATATTCAAATTATCTTGTCATGAATAAAAGAAAATGGAAGGGGTTTATCCGTAATAAAATTTGTGCTTCAGAGCAAGGGGAAGAAAAAATTTCACCGTTTTTTATCGAAACTACAACTACTTTCACATTCTAAGTGTCAAATACTCGCATGTTACATCACATTGTTTGAAACATCAGACAATTTAGACATCGGTCTCGTAGAAACGATTCTATCGATCTCGATAAAGGTAAATCGATAATATAAGACGTTTTCTCAGGTTACGATTTTAGAAATTGAGAGCTATTTTATGCCCAGCTAAATGTAAGTGGCGGTAGTATTTCTACGGCTAAACGTGTTTCCTATTCGTATTCCAAACGTGACGTCACTTGGCTTGTTTTTCGAGTTCGATTTCAGCGCATAAAAATTGAGAATGAATTTTGAATTGATGTATGACAGTTGATTGGTCAACACCAATTAGATTTAACGCCAAACGGTAATAAACTATATTTTAAGGTAACCTTGATAATGTATCATACGAGAGCGTTTGGGTTTAAATAAATAGTGGAAATTATAAAAATGTCGAAAAAGTATTAAAGTTATATTTTCCTTACACTTGATGTTAGACATTTTTCTAGGAAAGAGAAAAGTGATTGTTTTGGTAACTTTTTCAATTTACTGTTAACGAATTCAACTCGAATAAAGTCGGCTAGTATGAAATAAAAACAATGAATGTTCCACAGAAATTGTTGATACGAAAATATTCTTGAAATTGGTTAATGGGATAATGTTTGAATAGGAATCATTAACTTTTATCACGCTTTCCTGTTTTTCTATCGCCAAAGATAATATATGCTCGCAAGATGCCACAGCAGTTTTGATATAGAGCTAAACGTGACACCAACTCACTGGGCCATCGATTTGGAATTTTGAAATGTCTCACGTGTCCCCTTTGGGGTTGAGTTGATGAATGCTGGCTACCCCATCTCATGTTTAGCCTAGATTGGAAGAATCACTACTGCTCTCGTTATTAGGAGGTAAGAGACATTGTCCTCGTAATTTCTTCAATTGCTTTTCTTTCGTATGGTTTTATTCAGGTGATACAATGTTGTTATGTATATGTTCTGTTGTGCCCTCTTTCGTGTAATGAGGCTGAGGAGGTTTGTCTAGTGCTTGCTGTATTGGAAATGGAAAATAGTCACTGAATCGAATTGCTGGATCGGTATATCGACCTCTTTAATTTAGTTCACTTTATGACCTTTTAGTTAAGATTCGTTACAACATAAAATCCACGTTCAACTAAACACGATGACGGAAATGCAATCAAAAATTTTCTTGCAACAGCTCACAGTCCAGGTTGAAGTGTGGGTATTTGCTTTTGCAACCTTCTTGTGGCATCTTTATTGCTCATTCTTGCTCCTCAAAGCCCCCTCTCCTATTTTAAGCTAGCATTGCCCACTCAGATTCCCTCAGCACCCACAGGGGAAGATAGCTCCCACTTTGGGGAGATAATTTCTACTTTGGGGGAAACTATGTAATACACTGTCGCTTTGCTATAATAAAGAAGGTGTGACAAGTCCTACAAAGGAATTTCAGCAGAAGAAGATGCAATTCCTAGATTTGTAACGTCATCCATCAGATAGTTTGAAAACTATCACTTGTGGGCTCATACAAATAATTCTTCTATGCGGCTGCCCCTAAAATGACTTCATTTGTATATGCCATTGGGCAACTACTTGATCAATCATCTCATTTCACTACTGATGTCCTCTGATGGGGTTTGTATTCTCTGTGCCCAGTAAAAGAAAATGTATATCTTAAATTTCCTCAAAAAATATAAATGGCGTGATAAAAGCTTTCAGCACAAATGCATCCTTTTAGTGAACTATTTTGTTCTCTAATTAGGCGTAAGACTGTTTACAGCACTATAAAATATTTATTTAGAATAGAGAAATTTGAAACTTATTTACAAGTTAAGAAGATTCATTAAGTACAGGACACAGCTATTAACCATCGAATCTGCCAAGAAGCCAGGAGGCTCGCCAAAATCTGAGATTCTGAAGGATGCGACTGCTCCTTTCGTGGTTTCAGTCTACTCTGGTTCGTGGTTCAGTCTACTCTAGTCAAAAGATGACTTTTGAGGGGGAGTTCGTCTCAGTCTTGGTATGTTCATCCCGGTGGTCTCCACGCCATCTGCAACGGAGGTTCATGAGAACCTCCACAGCTTCCCGACCCGAGGACAAATTTAATTTCTTTCTGGCCCGGGTTTCCACAGAACTGTAAATAAATGTTTTCCTGGGGAGGCCCGTCTGCATTCTTTCATGGAGGGACCAAGATAATTCAGGTGTTGACAACTTGCATTGCAGTCGAGGAAGGTCTGAATCCTAGATGTGGGAACGCAAGACCGACCGGTACAGAACATTCATAATTTAATATTTAACTCTGAGCTAGATCTTAAATGGTGTAGTACGTACTGCTTTTACCCCATAACACGCATAACGACTAAATGAAAACATATGTTGGTTGAATGACACAAAAATCCGTTTTTGGACCTTGCTCCATAAAACGCTAAATCCAGTCCTGTCGATTGAAAGAATCCACAGAATCTTTCAGACTCTAGAGAAAGATTCTATTAGTCATTTCCTTAGAAGAAAATCCTTTGGAAAAGATCTATTCTCCCTTTCCTTAGGATAGAATACATTGGAAAGGTTCTACTGTTCAAGCCCAAAACAGGTTAGTAGTCATGCAAGGAAGACTTTATGGTGAAATTATCCGTGTGAACCCTCTAAGCATATTTGCCCGAAGTGTGTTTCATAGACTTTCATAGACACCAGACATAGGCTGTCCTAGGTCACAAAAATTAGTCTGGGGAATAAGCAAATCCTATTCGGTGGAGATGGGCAAGGATATAACCGTGTCCAGAAAACATTATGAACATGGCAACCACTTCCCGTTGAGGAGATAGATTCTGAGACAACTAAAATGCCATTGCAGAGGACGCTCCATGGCTTTCCATTAGAGAAATCGAGATACTCTAGATCTACGAATCCCAGATGTGGGAACGCGAGACCGACCGGTACAACACCTCTCCTTCAGAAAAACTTTTCTCAAAGATGAAAAATTTTGGTGCACACATAAACACAGACGCACTTATCAACACTAGTCTCACTGGGATGTCCAATACACAACACCCAGTCACCAGATCAAAACAGCTACATCGCTCACCATCACCATATCTAGAAACCGTGACTCAAGAATATACTCAATGCAATAGGTTAAGTTACTCAAATTTAAAAGTTATCATAGAACAAGTAGTTTTCTACTCCCATACAGCATAGTCACTCAAGGAACTACAAGTACCAATTAAAAAGAAATATAAACACTACACATAATGAAATAACTAAGTGAACTACTATATACGAAAAAACTATCAATTATTCTCGGCACACAAAAACATGATTCGCAATTTTAATATTCTACGTCGACAGCAAAAGAATGATTTATAAAATGCTGTCAACTTTCATGAAAAGCGCGACTGACTGTCGGCGTTCTGGTGGTTTTTTCCAGATCGGTGGACGATCTCGAAATTATAGGGTTGGGGAAATTATAGTGTACATCGCATTAGTCTGGGATTCTAACTGGCGTTGGTTCTCAACCAAAGTGGGTTGTGGTCAGTGACGACGACGAACTTTCCCCATCTAGGTAATAGTGCAATTTTTTTATTGCAAAAGTAAGGGCAGAGCATTTTTTCTCGGTGGTGCAGTAATTTTTCTCTACTTTGGAAATTTCCTACTCGTGTATAGAATGGGGTGTTCTCCCTTAACATTTAACTGCTTGAGTACAATACCCATCCCGTGATCAGAAGAATCGCATCGTACAATAAACTCGCGTTCAAAATCGGGTGCAAATGACACTGGTTCGCTCGTCAATTTACTCTTTAATTCCTGAATGCTGTTTCGCATTCCCTGGTCCAAACGACTTCTTTTTTTACTTTCCCTTTTAGAGCATCGGTTAACGGTGTCCGTGGAGTATATAGGGATGTATCTACTATAATACCCGGTTAAGCCTAGGAACGCACGAATGTGTTTTTGTTTGAAGGGTTGGAAATTCTTGAACGCTTCTGATTTTGGCGTCTGCCTGCGATCGGAATCCTCGTCGAACAATGTGTCTCAAGTACTTCGCATGATTTTACGCGAACCTACATTTTGAAGGTTTGATCGTGAGTTTTGCCTTTGATATGCGCTGGAGCACGCATTCGAGGTGTTCCAAGTACTGTTCCCATGGATCGGAAAAATCGCGATATCGTCCAAATACGGCACTGCAAACGACTTGCATCCCATTAGTAATTCTGCCATAAGACGAGAAAAGAAATAAAGTGCGTTCTTTAGTCCGAAACTCATTCGTCGGGGACGATAAGTCCAAAATTTTGTGCAAAAAGTCGCCAATCACTGTACCTTAAGGCTTAATGGTATTTATCAATATCCCTTTGCAATGTCCCAAACCGTTATGAATTAAGCGGAGCTAACAAGTTCGATTCGCTCCTAGATGTGCGGTAGTGGAAAATATTCCTTTCGAAACCTTTCGTTTAACTTCCTGTAATATACAATGGGCCTGGGGTCTTTCCCAGAGGCTTTACGAGAATCATGGATGATGTAAAATCGCTCTCTCCTACCTCGATAATCTCTAAATCCCGTTGAATTTCCCCTTTTAAAATGTCATTCTGCCTATGTGAGGTACTATAGGGTTTGGCCCTTACCGGTTTATTTCCAATCAGCTCGATATCATGAACTACTAGGTTCATTAGTCCAGGTTTATTTGAAAAACTACTAACATGCTTATCTAACAATTTCCGTAATTGTTCTATTTGCCGTGTTCAACTGACTGTACTGAGTAATGTCCTGGAAATCGTAAACGTTTGGATCTTTCTGCAAACACGGGAAATCAGTTCCATGATCAGCAAAAGACTCGTCAACGGTTTCCAAAGTCAATAAGTTCACGCATTCCGGTCTTTTATAATACGGTTTCAACATATTGACGGTGATAAATCAGATCTTTGCCGATATTCTGTTTACTTCATGATGTAATTTGTGTCCGAAAGCTTAACTTGTGACACTTCCATTCGGGATATCGCAACTTCCTGACATCATTTTAGTCGGTTTATCAAGGTAAACATATATTCGGTCATAACAACTCTATCGGTTTCATTTTCCTCCGTCGGGGCAAAAGCGGAACTACTTGGGGCATTTCCTCTCCTTCTCCTAAAACATTCCCTTCTGACTGCGTCTTCTGAAAGCGGGTTTGAACAGCATTAATCTGCTCTGATTCCGAGATTTCGTACTCGCGAATCAGCCTTTCGTACCTTAACTTAGATGCGGGAACGCGAGACCGACCGGTACAGAACATTCATAATTGCATATTTAGCTCTCTGAGCTAGATTTTAAATAGTGTAGTACGTACTACTTTTACCCCATAATACGCATAACGACTAAATGACCACATCTGTTGGTTGAATGATACAAATCCGTTTTTGGACCTTGCTCCATAAAACCCTAAATCCAATCTTGTTGGTTGAAAGAATCCACAGAATCTTTCAGCCTCTAGAGAAAGATTCTATTAGTCATTTCCTTAGAAGAAAATCCTTTGGAAAAGATCTATTCTCCCTTTCCTTAGGATAGAATACATTGGAAAGGTTCTACTGTTCAAGCCCAAAACAGGTTAGTAGTCATGCAAGGAAGACTTTATGGTGAAATTATCCGTGTGAACCCTCTAAGCATATTTGCCCGAAGTGTGTTTCATAGACTTTCATAGACACCAGACATAGGCTGTCCTAGGTCACAAAAATTAGTCTGGGGAATAAGCAAATCCTATTCGGTGGAGATGGGCAAGGATATAACCGTGTCCAGAAAACATTATGAACATGGCAACCACTTCCCGTTGAGGAGATAGATTCTGAGACAACTAAAATGCCATTGCAGAGGACGCTCCATGGCTTTCCATTAGAGAAATCGAGATACTCTAGATCTACGAATCCCAGATGTGGGAACGCGAGACCGACCGGTACAACACCTCTCCTTCAGAAAAACTTTTCTCAAAGATGAAAAATTTTGGTGCACACATAAACACAGACGCACTTATCAACACTAGTCTCACTGGGATGTCCAATACACAACACCCAGTCACCAGATCAAAACAGCTACATCGCTCACCATCACCATATCTAGAAACCGTGACTCAAGAATATACTCAATGCAATAGGTTAAGTTACTCAAATTTAAAAGTTATCATAGAACAAGTAGTTTTCTACTCCCATACAGCATAGTCACTCAAGGAACTACAAGTACCAATTAAAAAGAAATATAAACACTACACATAATGAAATAACTAAGTGAACTACTATATACGAAAAAACTATCAATTATTCTCGGCACACAAAAACATGATTCGCAATTTTAATATTCTACGTCGACAGCAAAAGAATGATTTATAAAATGCTGTCAACTTTCATGAAAAGCGCGACTGACTGTCGGCGTTCTGGTGGTTTTTTCCAGATCGGTGGACGATCTCGAAATTATAGGGTTGGGGAAATTATAGTGTACATCGCATTAGTCTGGGATTCTAACTGGCGTTGGTTCTCAACCAAAGTGGGTTGTGGTCAGTGACGACGACGAACTTTCCCCATCTAGGTAATAGTGCAATTTTTTTATTGCAAAAGTAAGGGCAGAGCATTTTTTCTCGGTGGTGCAGTAATTTTTCTCTACTTTGGAAATTTCCTACTCGTGTATAGAATGGGGTGTTCTCCCTTAACATTTAACTGCTTGAGTACAATACCCATCCCGTGATCAGAAGAATCGCATCGTACAATAAACTCGCGTTCAAAATCGGGTGCAAATGACACTGGTTCGCTCGTCAATTTACTCTTTAATTCCTGAATGCTGTTTCGCATTCCCTGGTCCAAACGACTTCTTTTTTTACTTTCCCTTTTAGAGCATCGGTTAACGGTGTCCGTGGAGTATATAGGGATGTATCTACTATAATACCCGGTTAAGCCTAGGAACGCACGAATGTGTTTTTGTTTGAAGGGTTGGAAATTCTTGAACGCTTCTGATTTTGGCGTCTGCCTGCGATCGGAATCCTCGTCGAACAATGTGTCTCAAGTACTTCGCATGATTTTACGCGAACCTACATTTTGAAGGTTTGATCGTGAGTTTTGCCTTTGATATGCGCTGGAGCACGCATTCGAGGTGTTCCAAGTACTGTTCCCATGGATCGGAAAAATCGCGATATCGTCCAAATACGGCACTGCAAACGACTTGCATCCCATTAGTAATTCTGCCATAAGACGAGAAAAGAAATAAAGTGCGTTCTTTAGTCCGAAACTCATTCGTCGGGGACGATAAGTCCAAAATTTTGTGCAAAAAGTCGCCAATCACTGTACCTTAAGGCTTAATGGTATTTATCAATATCCCTTTGCAATGTCCCAAACCGTTATGAATTAAGCGGAGCTAACAAGTTCGATTCGCTCCTAGATGTGCGGTAGTGGAAAATATTCCTTTCGAAACCTTTCGTTTAACTTCCTGTAATATACAATGGGCCTGGGGTCTTTCCCAGAGGCTTTACGAGAATCATGGATGATGTAAAATCGCTCTCTCCTACCTCGATAATCTCTAAATCCCGTTGAATTTCCCCTTTTAAAATGTCATTCTGCCTATGTGAGGTACTATAGGGTTTGGCCCTTACCGGTTTATTTCCAATCAGCTCGATATCATGAACTACTAGGTTCATTAGTCCAGGTTTATTTGAAAAACTACTAACATGCTTATCTAACAATTTCCGTAATTGTTCTATTTGCCGTGTTCAACTGACTGTACTGAGTAATGTCCTGGAAATCGTAAACGTTTGGATCTTTCTGCAAACACGGGAAATCAGTTCCATGATCAGCAAAAGACTCGTCAACGGTTTCCAAAGTCAATAAGTTCACGCATTCCGGTCTTTTATAATACGGTTTCAACATATTGACGGTGATAAATCAGATCTTTGCCGATATTCTGTTTACTTCATGATGTAATTTGTGTCCGAAAGCTTAACTTGTGACACTTCCATTCGGGATATCGCAACTTCCTGACATCATTTTAGTCGGTTTATCAAGGTAAACATATATTCGGTCATAACAACTCTATCGGTTTCATTTTCCTCCGTCGGGGCAAAAGCGCAACTACTTGGGGCATTTCCTCTCCTTCTCCTAAAACATTCCCTTCTGACTGCGTCTTCTGAAAGCGGGTTTGAACAGCATTAATCTGCTCTGATTCCGAGATTTCGTACTCGCGAATCAGCCTTTCGTACCTTAACTTAGATGCGGGAACGCGAGACCGACCGGTACAGAACATTCATAATTGCATATTTAGCTCTCTGAGCTAGATTTTAAATAGTGTAGTACGTACTACTTTTACCCCATAATACGCATAACGACTAAATGACCACATCTGTTGGTTGAATGATACAAATCCGTTTTTGGACCTTGCTCCATAAAACCCTAAATCCAATCTTGTTGGTTGAAAGAATCCACAGAATCTTTCAGCCTCTAGAGAAAGATTCTATTAGTCATTTCCTTAGAAGAAAATCCTTTGGAAAAGATCTATTCTCCCTTTCCTTAGGATAGAATCCATTGGAAAGGCTCTACTGTTCAAGCCCAAAACAGGTTAGTAGTCATGCAAGGAAGACTTTATGGTGAAATTATCCGTGTGAACCCTCTAAGCATATTTGCCCGAAGTGTGTTTCATAGACTTTCATAGACACCAGACATAGGCTGTCCTAGGTCACAAAAATTAGTCTGGGGAATAAGCAAATCCTATTCGGTGGAGATGGGCAAGGATATAACCGTGTCCAGAAAACATTATGAACATGGCAACCACTTCCCGTCGATGAGATTCTGAGACAACTAAAATGCCATTGCAGAGGACGCTCCATGGCTTTCCATTAGAGAAATCGAGATACTCTGCTTCAAATACTTTTCTATACATCAGTTCGATGTGTAGTTTTGACTTTCTTAAGCTGGGTCCACACCGGCCGCGCAGAACTGCGCCGTGCAAAATGTTCTGTTCATCGCTGCACGAAAATGTGCAAAACCGAGAAGGAAGAACCACGGAGCGAGGTGTTTGTGGTGGGACAGCTCGTGCACAACTTGTTCCAATGTGCTCGTGTGCGTGCTGGAGGTTGTGCGTACAAAATTAAACTGAAAACTTATTGCTTAAAGCAAATTGTTTAAATGTCCCGTTCTTTACAAAGTCGGCGCATAATCGCGAGTGCTGCGTATATTGTCATTGGCGATTTATTAAAGAGAAAGGGGAACAAGCCCCAAGCATCACTTTTTGGTTCTTAATATGGTAATTATTGTTGGTTGGGTCCCATAACGCCGGTTGTTGGCTATATAGGTGAATCACCCTTTCAATGTTGCTATGGTTCCAGTCCTTTTTTCCTGCTAAAACAACTTAGTAGGTTGGAACGAAAAAGCAACAGTAGGAACGAAATAATGATATTAGCAGAGTAAATACGAACCGGATCGTACGGCGTGCGCGAGTGAACTGAAATGCCGGCCAAAGACAGAGCGCACAAACGAACTCTTTCCTTTGATGTACCGTCATTGATAGTATCGCCATAGCGCGTGTTCGAGGTTGCACAACATTGCGCAGTTCGCCGTCAAAACAGCCCGTGCAATCCCGCGCTGCTCGTTTTTGTTTAGTTCGGTGCAGTTCTGCTCTGCCGGTGTGGACGGGACTTTAGAATAGTAAAATATGCTTTACCTTTATAGCTTTAAATTATCTAGGAATTTACTGACGAAGAAGGACTGAACATTTTCAATAAACCTAAGAAAATGCATCTAGTATATTTCAACCAATACATCTAGTATTTTAAAATGGTTCTAATTAGTATATATTCTATTCTAGCCGATAGGTTTCGTGTAATAAATTCACCGCATGTGTTCGCAATAACTCGGCGATTGACCTCTGCAAACATTGAATATTAGATTTGCAGACACTGCATATTATGCATATTAGATTTGCAGACACTGCATATTAGATACTTCAACTTTCTTCATTCGTGACTCATTATTTTATGATAATATCTCGAGTATAAAGAAAAAAACTTGTTCAAATGAAAGGAGAATCGATGCAAAGCAAAGATCTCTCATGGAAAAAATATTGACAAATGAATGCTTGGAACAGAGGCCGGTTCTAAGATCAAAGGTTATGAATAAATGGCTGTCAAAAATAAGTAAGAAAAAATTCTTAATGATCTTGATTATGCTTTGGTAGATGTAGATGAGTTCACTTAAAAGAAATATTGGGAAGATTCACAAATTGAGATGTACTTCGCAGCATTCTTAATCGCAATTGTCATGCATTTCAGTTTTGTTAGAATGGCGTTTTTGACGAATGCCTATCATTTTGCAGCTAGGCCATTAGACCACGCACTCTGCAATATGTTTCTACAGGACAATTTAAAACTATTAATGCAGGACACTTGTCCCAATTTACACCAGACATAGGCTGTAATAGATCACACAAATTAGTATTGGGAATAAACAAGTCCTATTCAGTGGAGATGTTCTCTGAGACAGTCGTGCCCAGTAAGCAATCTAAACTTGGCAACCGTTTTAACGTCCATAGTAACGGCTCGAGATCGAAGGTCAACACCTGAACCATTGATCGTAGGTCGTAAGTCTCGAACTATGCATCGGGCAGATCTCCTTCCCGTCCAAATGGTTTTTACAAGGTGCACGATGGGCCCTCTTAATTTATTGTCCCCAAAGTCAACTGGAGGGACGAAAGAAAGACGATTTTAAGAACTCGAACTAGACAGACGTATTTTTCGGCGGGCGGGCCCCGGCCGTTTGAGTGGCTTCCAGTTTTCCCTTTTTGCAGTACTCACAACCTTGGGACACGAAATCCTGAATTAATGGCGTGGATACTGTACATTCTGTTAAATAAATATATATTTTACTTGTGTTTTGGCTGTTTCGGGTATTTTTTGTTTGTTTTTTGGCACACCCTTCGGCCTATTACGTTATATTGTCGAGGAGTGTGGGACAACTGAAAAGCTATTGCCCAGTGACTTTCTCTCAGGGACTTGCTTCGATTTCTTTCCTATTTATCAGTTTTATGTCTATAGTTCTGACTTTCTCAGAATAAGATATGCTTTACGTGTTTATGCCATAAATAATCTTTGAGAATTCACTGACGAAGAATGACTGAAAATTTTCAATAAATGTTAGAAAAGTACAAGATATATGTACTAGTATTTTAAAAGGGTTCGTTCTAATTACTAAATAATAATATCATTTGTTCGATATTTCTGTGTTGAAACATTAGGAATTCATACTTAGATTAAAGGTTAACAATTCACGGTAAATTAGTGAAATGGCTATTTGTATGTGGAATTTAAAACAGATTTCAATTTAAAACCAGTTGTACCAAAATGGTTCAATACAAAATTAAAATTTATTTACGTGAATATTTACTATGTATACAGTGAATCGAAGTGAAAATAGGACCTTCCTTAGCTGGAAATTTTCATTAAAACCTCCTACCCACCCCAAAGAAGGAAAAGACTATTCTTTAAAGTAGGTAGTTCAATTACCACACACAACCGGCTCAATATTTTTGTTAAATAAATGTATAGAGAAAAAATGTGTCTAAGAAAACTCAAAAATTATGGATTGAGAATCTTATTATTTCAATTTAAAAAATGAACTATCTGTATTACACAATCCCAAACTAAAAATTGGAGTTATTTTCTTAGAATTCCTTATATTTAGGTAGCAATGTTGCTTACGGTCGTGAGGTTTATACTACAGGTTTCTTACTTATTACGAAATTCTCGTGAAAAAGAAACTTCAGAACGATTTTTCTTGGAAAATTCCTTCCACCCATAGCTGGTACCAGAGAAAACATTCAGGAGGTGCCCTCAAATTGAAGGTCGATAGAGGCCAGGAGACTGCCATCTCTAGACTGACCAGTTGACATTTGAGATTAATTTGATCTGATCATGGATTAAAGGTTTTCCATCTGCCAGAAATGCAATATGGAGTATGTCAACTCCTTGCTTGTCTGCAGCTGTTCAGAAGATCTAAATTTTAATCCTCATAGTGGTTTCGACGAGATATATCGTCCATCAAGATTTGACCAAATTTTCAAACCTCATCGTCAAGATATTGACGATTTTTTTTATGACGACATCAAGATCTGGTCAGTTTTCTTCAAATGACGAGATATCTCTTCTATCAAGATCTGGTCAGTTTTACTTATGGCGAGATACCTAGTAGAGACGATGTCCAGGAGGCTTAATCCTCGTCTTGGACTTTTAGTGAATTGGTGCATGAGCTTACGGATTTGGTCTAGCTTGTCGAAGCTAAGTGGGATAAGAATCAACAACACAACTTGGCACTGGGGTAATAGGAGCTTGAATTTTAGAAGACACTTTTTGTTTAACATATAGATATTTTAATATCCTTCGTATATCACGGGTCGTGTCTTACCAGTATTTACATCCTAAAACTCATCTTGCACATGCCACTGCTATCGACGCGAATAACGTCTACCTTCGGGGTAACCGACTGGAAACTGAGTGTTGTGAAAATTAATTGGGCACTTGTCACAAAAGCATAATAGACAAAAACTAGATAAAATTTCCGTTGTTTAATATCGGAATTACTATTTTCCGACTGTTTCTGTTGGAATGACATTTTGAGGAAGGGCCTTTTTTTTATTTCTCTTGTTTTGTGGAGTCAGATCCAAATAAAGATATTAGTTTCATCAGTGAATATACAGGTTTCCATATTTCTTAAATTTTATCGCACGACACATTGTTTTGCGTACTCTATAAAACTGTTTCTATCTATTCTTTTCACTAATTTCCCAACGATCAAAAACTACCAGGCAACTACTCCAGCAACAGAGATAACTCAAGTTATTCCCTTTACTGGAGTCGCACAAACCAAAGTGCCATTAGATTAGGAATAATCTTGCGATAGCAAATGTGTATTTCGTTTGCATAAGGGTAGGTCTGGTTAATTGTAATGTAATTAAAATGTATTGAAATTTGTATCAACTTAATTTTTTTTAAGTTTTACCCCTATTTCTGATTGTAGGATTCTAAATAGTTTAGCTCTTTTGAAATAGCTAGAATTCATATAAAATATATTTATTTTAGTCAAATGCATTTAAAAACACCAACTGATACTAATTTCAACGCTTAGCGTACAAATGTTACAAAATAGAACAGAGACAAAAAATATAAACTATAAATTATCTTCGCTGCAACATTGATAACATTTTCGAAACTTAAAAACACCAACCTATGCTAATTTCAACGCTTGGCGTACAAATATATTATGAAAAAGAACAGAACTAAATAACAAGAACCGTAAATTATCTTCGCACCAACATATCTCTATAATATCTGCAAAACGCTGTAAAATAGTCATCGCGTGTCTTCATAACGCACCTAAGCATTATTATTAAAATTGTGAATATGCAATGTAGATTATTTAAAAATTCTAACTATTTCATAGATAGTTTAACGATAATTATTGGTTATGGTTGTAAAATTTAGTACATAAAAATCAAACCTGAATAGAGAGATAGACTGTTTCGTTAAGTTTAGAGGTTATAACCTTTAAAAATAATGGTGCTCCTTTAGTTTTGCAATCCAGAGTATAATTTTAAATAAATTACTATTGGACGCGAAAACCTTTTATACAATTACAATTAATTCAAAAGAGCAACATATAATTTTTATGCATTTCTAAATCAAAGGATGTAATACAATGTCGTAGCTAAAAATAATTTCATTTATACAATTATAATAAAAAGTGGCATCGTTTACAAGATTTCATAGTTCTAACTCGTGTATTATCCATCACATAATTCGATCTACTATAGATACCAGTACTTTTGCAGTTAAATCCCGTACACTAACAGGAATTATCTCATAGATCCATACAATAAATCTAGAGAGAAGATGTCTTCTGGGTCTATAAATGGAATAAGGATACTTGGCTGTTATGGCTGATTCCAAGTCATCAATAACCAATTCAATCTTTGGCGAAGCATAGCTGAGAAAGTATTCCGTCTTCTTATTGTATAACTTTTTGTATCTTTCTTTATGATGTATTCCCGCAGTGTCTAAGGAATCAAAAGTGCTCTCCAACTTTTCCCTTGCTGTGTTAGGATCCGTTAGGTTTGTTCTGCAACAGAAAAAGCAACATTTCATAATATATATATATATATATATATATATATATATATATATATATATATATATAATAACCAAATTTATGCACGCAGTCGTGACTGGAATGACCTGAGGCAATCGGAGAATAAATCCATTAAGTATGAGTGTACCCTTACGAAAAATTTCTATAGAATCCTATGAAATATGTGAATATAGGTATGATATATATATGAAAATATAAGTATATAGTCCTTAAAATATTACTGAGGGTCTTATTACAGCGATTATTTCCTTTGTGTATCTGGAATTTAAAATGCACATCAATCTCAACGCTCCCTTTACTTCTAGTACTCCGTATAACCCCGGCTAACCGGATAGACCAAAAATTTCTAGTAGCGGCTGTCCGAATTTGAAAATCCCTTGATACAGCCACAAAACTCTGAATACCTACCATATTTTAATATTGCCACTCAGGTTAGGTTATTGGTTATTGAATTAACGTCACACTGGAGCAACACAACCGGCTATTGGCGGATATCCGGAATCAATCCCGAAGGGAAAGGTTCGAGGGCAATAGCTCGTAATTTTGGACCATGGTCAGATGACGCTATTGCCACTCAGAGGAAAGTTGAGCGTGAAAACATTTCTTTCATACAAATGCTTCGTACAATTAGTTTTGCCAATCTCCAAGTCTTTAAAATATTATTTTATTATTTTGAATCGAATGACTTTATAAAACTAATTTAACTTAAATGAAACACACAAAGACTAGTTTCCTCTCAAAACGAAATGTTGCAAACACAATTTTAGGGAAAGATTGTCGAAATAAAAATGTGTTAAAATAGTCCATTTTCTTCAACAGAATGGAATTTACAACAAAATATAACAAAACCCCTTTATATACATCTGCTAGATCGTTCAACGAGGGTTGTTAAGCGCCTCAAACGACCATTTCAGCAACTACAGACCGTGAACGTATCGAAAATTCGCACAACCACTACTAGAAGTTTTTCGTTAATCCATCCAGCCATGGAATAACGGTGAAAACAATGAATGGACTGACTCAGTATATAAAACCTCCAAATCCCCCTACGAAAGATTCAGGAAACTGAAATTCATTCTGAACAAAAGATTATTATCACTTGGAGACAGAGGGCTTTCAACCCAGGTGCTTCATGAAATATCCACCTACGTCAGTATATAGAAAGGCAAAGTGAATACAGTGGCGTAGATATGAGAGGGACGGTATAAGTGGCAGCCCTGAGAGCCAGTGTTTAGAAGGGAGGTGTTTCGGAATTTGTTGAAAAAAAGTTTATAGGAAATATATGTTTGTATAAAATGTTATAATATTCAAGGCAGCTTTGTCCTTGTCACAGAACTATTTTCCAGTGCTGAATGTAAAGAACTTCCTATTGGACATCGGCGCTTTTTTAGTTTTCCGCATTTTCCGTTGTCGGTCTCCATTCATTTCCCTTCACCACGTCAAAGTTCAGGGTTGTCTCACTCTTCTCTTTGTTTATGCAAAATCTGTAAGTTTCAATCATTCACTTGTCTTTCCTCGATCTACGATCGCAAGTCAAAGCAGCCATAATTAAATTCGCCATTCAAATCTTATGTTAACCAACCCTGTCAATCTCAATCAAACGTAATTTTACTGTACATCTATTTCAAATACCTGAATATTTTGTGTTTCCTTATGTTACCTTTTCATATTATTGATTCATATTATATTGTTATCAATTATTGACTTGATTTGGATTACACTAATGAAGTCATAAGGGGAGTCTAAATAAGTCTGGTATGTCGAGAGCCAAAGGCAAGGTCAGTCAATTTTTAATTTGCTCTTTATTATTTGCTTTTTGAAATATGAATAACCTTATTAAAAATCAGTTTGTCAATGATGAACACATGATCAAGTTACTGCTTAACTAATAAAAACAAATTGTGAGGAAAAATAAAGTACTTAAAAACTGGAAGTAAGCTGTTTACTAAGTACTTGACAAAGTTCCAAAGTAATCTGGAAGAATTATAAATCGAAACGATTCCTAATGATAAGATTCCTAAATAATTCCTAATGATAAGTGTCCTAGATATGATTCCTTATGCTAAGTTATAAACCTTATGTTAATAAGGCCTCTTATTCAACTGTGGAGAATTTCTACGAAAATAATATTTCAGGTATCAAAGAATATCTATAACAAAAATTCAATCTCAAAATTCTAGTCAACAAAAATCTAGAATTCAAAGCTGAAGCCTTTTTTTCCTCGCATTCAACTCCTCAAACTTCTCAGCGAAATACGAAGATTAGACTGGTGATTTTTTGGCACAATTCTTTATCACCAGTTAAAAACTTAAATTGTTTTAATTTCATTTAAATGAACATGCCTATAATTTAAAAATTTCACTGTAACTGAAGATAATCATCAATCCGAGTGGAATTTATTCGTTTAAAGACTCGAAAACAAACCCATTCTTGTAGGCTCTTTTGTTTTCACAACCCAAGATTAACTCTTACACTCCTCATGACATAAAAAAAATGAGTTGGTACCCCACTCTCCAAACTTCCACACCACGCCAACGTGAGGATATTTGAGGCCACGACAAATTTAACGTGCACCAGCCCCCTTGTACACGACGGTCTTTGGCTAGATCGAGTTTCGAACTCGCAACCCTCAGGTTGTTAATCCGTTGCTTTTCCAACTGGGCTACCGTGGCCCGAAAAATGTGAAGAGATATTCCAAAACACCCACTGAAAAAAACTAGATATACAGTGTCACAAAAAGGTTGGTACGCAATTTATCTTTTTACCATTTGGAGATAGGTAGGCAATGTAAATTGCAAAAGTACACTAAATAAGGTAAGTAATTGAGATATGTGAATAAAATTATCACGTGATAACAATTTAAGCGGATTCAGTTTTTAATTTGTATACAACTCCTCTAGATAAAAATCCAGCTGGCAAAAATGCTCTTTACCTGCATCCCTATCGTTAGCAGAAAACTGCATTTCTGTAGGTTGAACAGTAACGGAGGCATAATGACGCAAAAAAGTTGACTTACCGCTTGTGCAGCTTTCAAGCAGTCAGATTAGCGACCGTATACACAATGCTAAAAAGCATTTTTTTTCGGTCAGAAAGTGCAACATTGTACAAAGTAATATAGTATTTGCAACTGCAGATGAAAATCGCAATGAATAATAGTAGACAATGTAATCTTTAATAAAAATATTGTATAAAAATGGTTTAAATAAAAATAAAAGGAAATTTACAACGCATGTTCAAAATGTTTTCCATCTGCAGCAATGCAGAACTTAGCTCTTCATTTTTGGCCATGGGTCACTCTCCGTTCTAAATTTAGATGCGGCCCCCTTAAAATGAAACCTCTTGTATCTCCGTTACTATTCAACCTTCTAGAAATGTAGTTTTTTACTAACGATAGGATACAGGTAAGGAACATTTTTGCTATCTCGGATTCTTATCTATGTAGAAGGGTCGTATATAAATTAAAAACTGAATCCGCTTAAATTGTTATCACGTGATAATTTTATTCTCATATCTTAATTGCTTACCTTATTTACTTTTGCACTTTACATTGCCTACCTATCTCCAAATGGTAAAAAGATAAATTGCGTAGCAACCTTTTTGGGATACCCTGTATTACCCTTTAAAGATGAACAGATACTTCAGTTAGATGAATCGCATTGAGATAGCTGATGTAAGATTATGCTAGAAAAAGATCCAACTCTAGATTATCAAAACAACCAACAAGTTTAACAATGCCTTAGCTCAAATAATATGTAATCAATCTTAAAGGACTTATCTTAAAATTTGACGAAAAGGAAAAATCACACACACTGGATATTATTTGCCTCATCACGTGATCGTGAAGCAAAGAAGCTCTGTTACAAATTTAAATAGCTATTATTTAATTCTTCTAAAAAAACATGTACCCTTATGACAGGATCTCACTTATAAAGAATACATTGTGAAAAAAATTCTCAAATAAATGTTACACAAAATCACACATCGTTGATATTCAACAAATACTTTGACAGATCAGATCTACGAAAGACCACTAAGATTATCAAAGAATAATCCGGTAGGCCAAAGCCATCTACAGAGAGAGATCTCTCTAGATGGCCTTCGATGGCATATATATATATATAATCTATCGAAAACTCACTCAAACAATACTGAATATCTACTTTTGCACATCCGGGATGGAAAATTCAACCTATCGTCATTTGCGTTCTTGTACAGCTGATGAAAAAGTTCATGGTTTTGCATTGGGCACGAAATGATTTCAACATGGACAAAATGTGCCGATAGCATCAAAGATGCGATTAAAATCACAGACAAAACTATCAATATGCTTCAAAGAGAAGATTTCTGACTTCTCAAGTGGGCAAGCAACATGCAACATTGCTGAAAAGACAAGGCTATAGATCGAAGAAAGAGCCAAAATATTAACAGTGATCTTACAGAATTTGGATCTTCAGTGAAGTCTCACTGACGACAGACTGAGCTACAAGGCGGAGTTCTCTTCCTCTTCTCCCTCCAAGTGGTTTCAACGAGATATGTCGTTCATCAAGATGTGATCAATTTTGATAAAATGATGACGAAATGTCTCGTCGTCAAGATATTGTCGATTTTCTTATGATAACGAGATCAAGATCTGTTTCCTTCAAATGACGAGATATCTCGTCCATTAATATCTGGTCAGTTTTACTAATGACGATATATTTTCTCAAGACTACCACCATTAAGGTTAGTCATCAATCTACTCATGGTAGATATCGTAGGCTCATATCAGCCATTATTGTATTCATCACTCTTTTTATGTAAATTAAACGTGTAAATAGTCGATCTTTATTAAACGTAAGCTTATTGTAGATCTCTCTTGTTTGAATGCTTTATGTTTCATTTGTACAAAACTTAAGAAACAATTAAATTTTCATTAAATTTACTCGAAGTAAAATGGCCTGGATGAAGTGCTACAAAAGGTACGTCGAGTGTTACCGAACCGTTGAATAAAAACAAAATGATAAGAACAGAAACGAGCAGTAAAAAGTCTTTGAACTAAAGTGGCGACACTGCACCATGAGACAGAAGAGTCACTGAATGAGACAGCTGTATGACCACCTCGAACACTAATGCAAGCTTTGCACCGCGTTTGCAAACAGCGAATGAGGTTGCAGAGGAGCTCATGCTGTAGCAGAATCCCTTTCTATGTTAGAGCCTCTGACCGTCACGATTCTAAAATTTGACTATGCACCAGCTCTCTACTGAATATCCTCCATTATGCAAATGGTCACAGGCTGTTTCGTTTAATTTTGAGGTTGTAACCTTTAAAAATAATGGTGTTCTTTAAGTTTGTCACACCATTGTACCTTTTGATATTATTTATCATTGCCATTGTTTATATTGCACTGCGCTAATACAGTTGCAAGGAAATTCAAAACACACTCCACCTTTAAAATTACAACCCTTAAAAGGCAATTCTTGTTTTCATGTACCCCCTGCTGTTGTATTGCTATGGCACTACGCAAGGGGACATTGTAAGGAAGAAAAGAGACGAGAGAGCAGTGTGTCAAAGAGTTCTTTTCTCACAAACGTCTGGAGAACATAAGACAAAGGGAAAACTTTTCTTCCTTCTTCCTTGAGACCCATTGACAAGAGCGCTTAACAAAGCTCGACCTTTTTGTTAGTTTATGCGTGCTCAATAAATTGCACTAAAAATTAGTATTTTTTTATTGAACAAAAGCAAACTCTCGTGCACCACAAAAGTACAACATTGGGCTTACGGAAAGAAATAAGTTAATTTTTCAAAGAAACACTGGAACATAAATTTTTTAAACTAAAATTACAAGATTTGGTGAACTTAACAAGTGAAAAGAAAAGTAGATTGGATCTAACAAAAACATTTAGTTTCACTTGCCATGTTTTAATGAACAGTAATATGTTAATATGGTGCTAATTAGTATATTTTATACCAACTACCTCCATTTAAGTTCGAAAATTTCAATTTGATCAGGGCGGCAACAGCCTTATTGGCCCCATGTTCCAAAAGTCTAGCTTCACCTCAGAGTAAAGTACTCAAAAATCAAAGTGAATTGCTGCAATCAGTTATTCCAAAACCTATTTTTTATTTAATTCATTTTGTTTAAGCAAATTTTCTTTTATTTTGAAGCAATATGCAATGCTTGTAATTCCATCTTATTCAGATAAATTGACTGCTATTTGATTCGACCATTAGCTTTGTTTGTGCAAATTGTGGAATTTAAATGAACAGTTGTTCATTTGAAAACAAATACTTACTTGAATAATTCCGGCTCTATGGAAATGACTTGTACATCTGAGAAGGCCACTTCTTCCCTAAGGCAGTCACTGAAAGCTACGGCTGCATGCTTACTCATAAAATATGGCGTCATATAGGGCATGATGTTTCGTCCTGAAATTTTTAAGGGAGAGTGAATACATAAATCAATTGATTTGCAGCTGATGTTCAATGAAATGTTCGCGTTGTTGCCGGCAATCACAAAGGAATTTTTCTTTGGGTGTGGTTGAGAAAGTGATCACATGATCATGATATTGATATAGTTTTGTAAGGATTTCTTTTTCCCTTCAAATTTCACAACTGATCCCGTTGGTTCAATAGATCTCTAGTTTACGCCATAGTTTCCCAAACATTTTTCGCTCAACGACCCCTTTTCAAGGACAATTTTTTATGGCCGCCTCCTCTGGAAGATTATCTCAACTTAATCAGAAATGGCAAATGTGCCTATAATTTTAGAATTTCACCAAAATATTCATGCAGCTGTATGTAATGTTTGAATTACAAAAAGCTGGTTTGAAATAAAACAACCTGGAACTGAAATTATAAAACTATAATAAATAACAAAAATGGGTTGCACATAAACACACTAGGTTGAAAAGTATCAAAAGTGAATAATAATGAGAATAAAATGAGTAAAATTAAAAATGATCATTAACCCTCCAAGTGGTTTCGACGAGATATCTCGTCCATCAAGATCTGACCAATTTTGCAAATGACATCTCGTCATCACGATTTTTGAAGGATAACGAGATCAAGATCTGGTCAGTTTTCTAATGACGCGATATCTCGCCCACCAAGATCTGGTCAGCTTTGCTAGTGACGAAATACCACGTCTAGACAGCCACCAGAGGGTTAATGAGAAGGATGAGTGCTGTTGTGCAACCAATTTATCTACCTGAGGATCTATTTACGTCAGCTGCATCCTTTAACCTCCGGAGTCAACTACTTGGAGTCCTCTTTTTAGTTAACCCTCCAAGTGGTTTCGACGAGATATCTCGTCCATCAAGATCTGACCAATTTTGCAAATGACATCTCGTCATCACGATTTTTGAAGGATAACGAGATCAAGATCTGGTCAGTTTTCTAATGACGCGATATCTCGCCCACCAAGATCTGGTCAGCTTTGCTAGTGACGAAATACCACGTCTAGACAGCCACCAGAGGGTTAATGAGAAGGATGAGTGCTGTTGTGCAGCCAATTTATCTACCTGAGGATCTATTTACGTCAGCTGCATCCTTTAACCTCCGGAGTCAACTACTTGGAGTCCTCTTTTTAGTTAACCCTCCAAGTGGTTTCGACGAAATATCTCGTCAATCACGTCCTGACGAATTTTGAAATGACGAGATATTTCATCATCAAGGTATTGCCAATTTCTTTGTGATGACGAGACCAAGATCTGATCAGATTTCTTCTATTGACGCAATCCTTGTCCATCCAGATCTAGTCGGTTTTTTAATGACGCGTCGAGACGACCACCAGGAAGGTTGAAAGAATCAATGGCAGTGCATCACTTGAGTAAGTGTCTGTATAGTCGAGTAGATTAGTGTTTAAAACATTTTAGGTGACAAATTTTTAGTGTCTTATTACCCACTCTTGCTCCAAAATGTCCCTCCTATATTTCCTCCAGGTTTAGCATTGACCCAAAATTCCTCCAGTGTCCACTTTGGGTATATATTGTTCAAAACAATTTTGGGACGGGGATAATAACATAGAATTTTGATTTCTTTTGTGCGTGTAAAATCTATATGCAAATTTTATTATGATGGAGAAGGTTGAAGCATTCCTTCTGGAATCTTAAGCAGACCACTATCCCTATCTGCTTAAGACTGAGAACGCTAAGAGTTTAATATAGTTGGGAGAGCACCGGTTTCTTAAAAGATTAGACATGACACTTTTTGTTTCACACCCCTTACTTTCAGCGGGCCGTGGTAGCGCGGTTGGAAGTGTAATGGATTAGCAACCGGAGGGTTGCTAGTTCGAATCCAACCAAAGACCGTCGTGTACAAAGGCTGCTGGTGCACGTTTGATGTCTTGGCCTCAAATGTCCTCACGTTGGCGTGGTGTGGAAGTTTGGAGAGTGGGGTGCCAGCTCAGGTGTTGCTTCGTCATCTGACCGTGGTTCAAAATTTCGTGGTGTTGTCTTCGGACCTTTCCCTTTGGGACTGATCCCGGACCGTCACCAATAGCACGCTGTGTTGCTCCAATGCGACGTTAATTATAATACCTGCCTACCTTGCTTTCAGCAGCATACCGCCAATCGGCCACCGTTATCCCAATGTTTGTTTCGGTGCTACTTTATAGAAAGGATGTCACTTTACCAGAACCCTGTAATGCTAACCAACCCTGTAATGCGTTAACCACTAAGCTAACAGGCCAGCATTTAGATTGTTGAAATTAGCGTTTTGTTTTTGAAATTAGTATTTCAGTAGTTTTTATAGACAAATATTATGTTTAATATCTATTTTTAAAGAAAATCATCAGTTTTTATAATTATTACAAGTGAAAATTCCTAGTAGTAAGGGCTTTCCCTTTTTCACTTTGATTCATCGCACTTGTGATACTGTAGCAATACCTATTGAAGAATTGACGAATTCAGAGGATTAAATCCTTATTTGTCATGCAAAATCTGCGTTTTCGTTGTCGATCGTTTGATATGAAAGAAATGGAGTCATGCAATATACATTCATTTAAAGGTACTGATAATCAATAAGTTGAATTCAAACTCACCGGCGGTACTTGTAACGGTTACAAGTCTTCCCTTCGACTTTTTCAGCAAAGGTAGAAAAGCTTTGGTCACTCGCACTGGCCCTATGGAATTCACTTCAAATGATTGCTGAAGATCTTTAATTGAGCTCAGTTGGATGCAGAATCCAGCGTGTATACCAGCGTTGTTTACGACAGCCCACAACTCTGTTTAAAAAATGAAACATGATTTTCACGGTTAGTGAAAGATACTTTTACTTGAAGATACTTTTAGAAACAGGAATTGTTTTGTTCGTGTTTTTGTCAATTGGACATTGAAGGGCTTGACAACATTCATTGCTGAGAATTTTCAACTCACAAATTTTGTATTATATTACTTAAATATACAAATTTTGCTTAGCAATATGTTTGCACCCCAAATTGATAGTAGTCTGCATATTCAAAATAATAAACTTGTAGCAAAACCCCGCATGTCCAACACTTTCTGAAATTATTTGGTGTGTTTGGAGTCCAAAAATAAAAATATTCCTTTCTAAAGTTAAGTTACAAAACAAATCGATGGAAATTAGAATTCATAATGCATTTGTGACCTATCAGAGAATTCATCCTCTAGTTTTCATCAAATTATGAAGATGAAAACTAAACGAATTATGTTTCGTTAGTCTTAAATAGGGGGGGGCAAAACAGTGTCAACTCTTATTAATAAAAAGTCTGTAAATATATTTTAATGTTTTCTTGTTCTTTTTTATTAAGTATAAAGTACAGGAGAAACAAATCTTTCTCAAACCCAATTTATCATTGTACCATAATTAAATCTTTAATCTGTCAACACTATGAGCTATAAAATTTTTCAAAACCTTAAGAGCGTTTGACTATATCTCAACTTTTAAGACCTTTGTACACCATCAGAGTTTTTGATACATGACTAATTTTGGTCATGATACTCTCTCTACTGTAATTTTCACTTCTATAAAAAAGATTTGTGATGAATACTGTAACGGAAAGAATACCACAAGAGTCCAGATTTGACTTCACGAATTCAACTGCTTTTGCAACACTCTCATCTTTAGTCACGTCCAATTCCAGAACTTTCAGAAGTTCGGAGCAGCTTTCCGTCAGATCCAAGGCACCAGAACCAGTTGGGAAAAGACATGCTGCAAAGACGTGGTATCCCTTGGAGTCCAATCTCAAAGCTAGATGATGCCCAAATCCACTGTCACATCCTAATTTTGAAACAAAAGAACGTTAAACAAAAGAACTTAGAACTGAACTGAAAACAAAGCTTTTTTATGAAGGCATTAAAATCTGAAAGGGCGCAGTTTGGCCAAATCTGGCATCAACCTTCTAATGAAATAGACGGAGCATGTGCGCGAAGCTTTATGTTACTTCTTCCGATACAACTATATTATACGCCTCGTTGGATGGCAACGCTGTTGGCACCCTTTTAGTAGCGAGTTATGGCAGGTGAAGGCACCTCATTTTTATTAGGGTTATTCCCTCTTTTATGGCAACCTCGGCAAGCGGAAAGTTAAAATTTTTATTTCGAACATTCTAGAATGTTCTTTTCATTTCCGTTAAATTGTCCTTTGATTTCATTGGTTCTTTAAAAAAATGTTCCCAATTCTTTTCCATTTAAAGTATGGAAGAATTCAAACATTCAGTTTAATTTTCGAAGATATTGTTAGAGATTTAGATTGGAAGGAGTTTAAAACAGTTTAAAAAATAAAAAGATATTTTTACCACTATTTTCCAACTATTTCTGCTAATTATTTTCCGATAAAAAAACTGAGTTTCTTTCAAAGTTTTGTATTTTTTCCCGTTAATTACTTTCCGCTAAAGCTTATTTTCCATTAAAAAAGATTTTTTCTAAGAATTCTTTCCCCGGCAACATAAAAAGTGCACCAAAAATTGCGTTAAGAGCGTTGCCACCAAACAAGGCGTATGATACAGCTGGACCTTTCTTCCGGTCACTCGGTTTGAATATCTGTCACGCTGTTGCGGAGAAAGGCACGAATCCTTAATTATTGATTGGTTTAAGTGATTATCCACCGTGATCGAAAACACTAGTCTGTGCTTCGATAGCCAATCGGCTATGTTGATTCATGAGCCCACGTGATTTACCCTTCTGAGATCTTAGGACAGCGCTCCCCACATGTTCTGCCTATTTCATTAGAAAGTCAATGACCCAAAAAACCTCTCATACAAACTTCGTTTAACTTTACCCTTAATCAAAACACAGTATAATTTCTTAATTCTGATTAGAAGAAAAACAAGCGTTCCTCATTTACTTAAAAAAATACATATTGTCATTTTTAAAGTATCGTGAAAAACTTTGCAGGCATTTTGACTTTTCACAGAAATGCGAACAGTTTTATGGAATTACATTTGTCTCAATCTAACACGTTTTAGTTCAAACAAATATTTATCTCGAAGTTGCAATCAATGAAAATATATCGATAGCACAAACATATCAAAATATGGATTGCATTTCAAAGCTAAATACATTTCATAAAGTTAGAATAATAACATTTGGGCGAAGAATATTATAAAACTTTATTATACATTTAATAGATTACATAAATAAAAATATTGCAAATTATTTGTTAGATTCATAATTAGAAACACTATTTATGGTATTCTTCACTAAATATAATTTGCTTCAAACACAAAATTGCATTAATTTTGGATTCTTGAGCCAAAATGCAAACTCTAACGCTTCACCAATAAATAAGAGTAATTTAAAGTATAATTTATGACTCAAATTTTCTCGACCTTTGATATAGCGCTCCCCTTGCTATATGACACTTTTTCGTGTCCCCAAGAAGCACAGTATATTGAGGGGTTACTGTATTTTCAAACAATAGTATCTATATTTTTTTAAATACTTTATTTTCGAAAAGGCCTGACAAAAATAATATATCATTGTTTTTCACTGTTATAAATTTAACTTATTTAAAATTTTATAGAATCACACAAATAGTTGGCAATTTAGGCAATAGCTAAAAAAGAATAAATACTTTTTAACCAATATAAAAAACTACTCTTTATTGTCTTAATCTCTTGTATTGTCCTCGTACGTACATCCATCTCTTATGGTGTAACAGTGTGAAATGACTCAATTAATAAATGCTTGAGCTATACATTTGCACAAATTTGTATAAATTAAACATTGAGCTCTAACACTAAATTATATAAATTTGGGGGATTAGAACCCCGAATTGCACAAGATTTTCTCACAACAAATGTAAAGTGTTTCTTTAAAAACGTTGCTTCAATCTCTTACATAGGGTTCCAACAGGCCGAAAAAAATCTTAAGTAAACCTGATTTTTCATTTTAGCCTTAAGTCTTTAAGGGCCGGAATTCAACCATGATTTTTATTTGAAAAATATTGATTGTTCCCATCTTCTACAGTCTTTAGAAGGGTGCTGTATGAATTTTTTAATTATTTTATTTTATTTTTAAATAGTTTTTTAATTATTTTAATTATATTTTTTTAAGTTTTGGATCTATTTTTATATTATAGAATACATAATAAATAATCTGCTGAGTAAAAGAATAACTTATTTACAATGGTCATGGTTTTAAAGCCATATAAATATGCGTCCCAAAAAAGGGACGTTGGCAGTTAATGGGTTAAAGACCTTAATATATGCTTTAAGTCCTTTAAAAAAAATTTAAAGCCTTAATTTTTACGACACTGCATATTTTATTTTACCTGCATTAAAAAATCAGTCAAATGTTTCAAAAGTCGATAACATAATATTTAAAGGTGCCGCCAATCTGATATAGTAGTCATTGAACTTGTCTGCCATACAGTAGAACGAGGTCTTGTATCTCGGTTTGTCAGCTTATGGATGTTAGTGAATGTCTCTATTAGGAGTAGTGGAGGCTCAACTATTAGGTACTCGTTCCCAAGTAGCCCAAACTTACTACTGGGGAAAGTGCCTTCACCTGTGCACTCACGGATTAATCTGTTGCGAACTATGTGAAAAGAGTGTAGCCTTAGAAACATGAGAAATAACCTTGGAAAGGCTCTAATTTTTTTCCTTGAAGAATGGGAACCCTGTTTGTGCGCGTGCCGGATAATTATCGTTTGAGCGAATGCCAAATCATTATCGTTTTCATGTGCGTATTGATACCTTGGCTCATGAAGAATTAAGAATAATTTGCAGCTTAATTATTTTAGTTTTTATTTAGACGTCAGTTGTGGCAACATTTAAACAGATGTCTTTTTGATTCGCAAAGAATTAAGAATTGTTTGCAGTATAATAATTTTTGTTTCTATTCTTTAAACGCCAGTTGTTTTAAGATATCTTTTTCATTCGCGATGAATTAAGAATCGTTTACAGTTTAACTATTTTTGTTTTGTTTTTCAGACGCCAGTTGTGGCAACATTAAAAAAGATATATTTTTAAATGTTCTCACAATTAATTCTTCTCGAGTTAAGATATCAACGCGCGAGCAAACTATAATCATATTGCATTTGAGCAAACGATAATCATTGCATTCGATCAAACAATAACTATCCGGCACGCGCGAACAAACACCTGTCATGGTGTAACAGTATGAACAGTTCAATTGATTAAAACTTGAACTATTTATACTTTACACCTGCATATACAGTGGCTCCCAAAAGTGTTCGTACACTTTAAAAATTTGCAGAAAAAGCGCTGTAACCTGGAATTGAAATCGAATATAAAGTCCAATATTTTTTCATATCTCCATGTGATTCTGAATAAAACCTAATATTTTTTTAATATTGACTCATTTTCTTTTTATAAAATTGAAAATGCAAGGAGGCAGAGAAAGAACGTCACAAAAATGATCTTACACCGAAACATTTTCGGATAAATTCATAAATAAAATTATCATCTATCGCTTTCTTTTATTTTTGCATTGTGATGACATTTAAAAAATCGTTTGGCTTTAATCTTTGCTTGCTTACTTCGTAATATTCTATTTATTATTTTAAAATGACTCGTAAGGAAACCAACGAACAACATTCGAAAATTATTTTTCATCATAGTAGTGGTAAATCATTTCGGAATATCACTAAATTAGTAAATTTATCCCATTCTACGGTGAAGTATGTGATAAAACTCTAAAGAAAATCGGATCGAAAACAAGGTAAGGAAAGGTCGTCCGGCAAAGTTAGCTCAACGTGATCAGAGATTTATAGTTAGAAAATTTGAAAAATCCACGTTTGAGTGCTGTAAAAATTTCTACAGAATTTAATGAAAAATTTTCTACTTCAATTACATCTGAAATGTTCGACGAGTTCTCAGATCAGCTGGATTAAATGGGTGTTCTGCCCGAAGAAAAATTTTTTTAAGTGTGAAAAACAGAAAGCTTAAGCTTTCCTTAGCAAAATCAATGATAAATAAGCCCCAAACGTATTGAAATCATGTCTTATTTACAGATGAAAGCAAATTTAACATGTTTGATTCCGATGGGTGTATAATTGTATGGAGAAGAAAAAATGAGGAACTTAATCCCAAGAACTTAGTTGGAACAGTAAAGCATGTCGGTGGAGGTGTCCTTGTGTGAGGGTGCATATCAGCATCAGGACTAGGTAATTTGGTATTTATTGGTGGCATAATGAATCATGCTCCTTATTTAAATATTTTGAAAAACAATTTAAAATTATCAGCCCAAAATTTGGGTATTGGAAACAACTTTGTTTTTATCAAGATAACGATCCTAAGCACACGGCTCTCAACGTTCGCCTATGGTGTCTCTATAATTGTCCACAAGTTCTGAAAACACCACCTCAGTCGCCGGATTTAAACCCAATAAAACACCACATTTGGAGAGAACTGGAGGTTAGAGTACGAAGACACGACATTAAAACGAAAAGCGAACTAAAACAGTAATGATTGAAGAATGGAGGAACATTGATACAGAAATTACAAAAAAAACTGGTGAACTCTATTCCCAGACGTTTAAAAGCTGTTGTGGATGCTATAGGATATCCTACTAAGTACTAATTTACCAAAATATTACAATATTTACTAATGTGTAGATGCTTTTTTTAAAGTGTACGAAGACTTTTGTGAGGTAACTTTTTTGTTACTTTTTGATTATTGATTTTCCAAAAAAAGTTTTACTATGTTTTTAAAATATTTTATGTAGTTTTGTTAAGAACAAATTATAGATATTAGTAAAAAATTCCCATTCTGAAATATTAATTTTTATTAATGGATAGAGCAGTATTTCATTGAAATTCGTAAGTGTACGAATACTTTTGGGAGCCACTGTAGTTCCTGTACAATATTAATAATGATTCACTAAATTACAGACTTCAGAAAATCTTACCTGTAATGAGAACTGCTCTCTTTTCCGGTCGTATCTTTTCGCTTAAAAGCTTACTTTTCGTTAATCCAAAAGTATAGAATGCAATCACTGAGCTAAGTAAAAAACCCACAACACCAGAATGGTAACATATTGTCAGGTTCGGTAAAACGCAGCCAATCACTTTCAGTAATAAAACGATGCATAGGTAGTGGCATACACTCACTATAAAAAATTTACCAAACATTTTGTCAGTAAACTAGATGATCCCTTTCTGTTTATCGGTAGTTATTACTCGAGTCTTTTTGAGCATAAACACTTTCTTCGGGATAAGACTAATTGCAGTCAAAGATGACCATTGAAAACAACTAAATTTTTAATGGATGTGATATCAAGAATAGTTAATACCAAGTCTGTTACCAATTTTTCCGTGCATAATCGACGGAGCAAAACACATATGATCCATTTCACAATTGCTTCCACATAGTGAGTTCAAATACATAGAAAGCTGATAGTAATGGAGGTTGATCAGGAAAGATCCTGTTCCTTAGGTCGTTAAAAAGAGATCTAGGAAAAATATCTGAAAATCAAAATGTAATGGTACGCGTCTAATATCATCGGGAGGGAATCTAGCAGGAATACATTAGCCTGAGAAAAAATATTTTATCAGTTAAACATATTGATGAAAAGGTCTCATTTCTCTTCCATTGAAATTTGTTCTACTTGAAATGGTTTATCAGTAGGTTAAAAGATTTTTGACTTGATGTTGTGCATTAAAAACAACAAAAATTCCACAATAACAGTTTTATGACGTAGTGTCCGCCAACAGGTTCATAAAATCTGCTGCTTATTAGGTTGATCAGATTCCCTTGAGACAAAAACTGGACAATAGAATGGCAAAAATATTGGTAGGTTGTGTTAAAGACACAAACCATAGTTTTGAAGTAAATACTCAGGCGTCATGTTGGATTGTGGAACAAATGAAGCAGACAAGGAAGGCTTGAACGATTGTTTATTGTGAATATTCAACAATTCATTTACGGTTTGAACGATTGAAGTGCAGTTTGATGTTAATTGCTGTTGTCTAATATTAATTTTAACGAAGTTCGGTAGCTTTCGAATAGCATCATTTACTCAGTCCCCACTCCATGCAATTCAAAGTTTCACTGAAGCAAAGCTTGCCCAGCACCGTAGAATTGAAATATTCCGAACCCCCTGCCCGCGCTCAGTTTGCCTGAGCACTCGGTCCGAAGGTCATATCAGTTGCGGAAATCTTTTGTCTACACGAGACTATATTTATCTTCTAGATGCTTCTAGTTCTGAAATCATAAGACAAAACAGTTGTAACGCTTGTCTTTTCATGCATGCTCCCAGTACTATTTAGATTTTAGTCATATTCACGTCAAAACGGAAGAGGGAATGTAATATTCTGTATTTATGAAGAAGTAAGAAAGGTTTTATTACATAAACATATTAAGTTCGCCATTTTTCTTCTGTGTCAACCAATATAAAAATTTAGGTACATATTATATTGAAAGGACTACTTCAACACAGTCATATCATGAATATTTATCCGATGGATCAATCTTGCAAGGCAAAATTTTGATCTTCCCGCACTTTATAAAGTTTCCCACACTTTTGACTTACGACTAACACTGTCTGAATACTTAATTTCCGATTATAGGTTATGAATAATAATTTATGACCGACCAGTATTAAAGTGTACTCATAGTTTTTATTTAAAAAAGGGACAAAATTAACATTTTTATTAAAACGACGTGACGGCCGAACCTTATTTATTTAAAATGAGGCACGGCCAAGGAAATATGAAAAAACGCTACTGTCCCGTTCAAGACGATACCAATGGACATCCACCGCTTTCTGTAATTAATTTCCTAAGAATGATTTCCAATCAATATAATGCTATAAATCACCGGTTTTGAAACCAACACTTCAACTCTCAGGACAATTTCTAGTAGTGTATCTATTGAGCAAAGTGTGAAGGTCAAAAGAATGTTGCTCATTGGAATTCCTGTACTATTCAGTTGTCAAACGAGGTGCAATCCGAAAGTGTCCGGACTACATATTTTTTAATTTAATTGTTGCGGATTTTGAGATTGGATTTAGAATTTTATGTCGCAATGTTCTAAGCAGGACAGCGAGAGTATAAAACTAAACAACGAATAGCGGCTTTATGCTCAAGACTGAAAATAAGAAATCAAGATTTGAAGAATAGGAATTATAATTGGGGCGCTCTCTCCTAGTAAACGATAACGATGGGACCAATGCGAAGGGAGGTCAGTCTGACATCAGTCCTCCCGCATTGAAGACTGGCCACTGATAAATGATGGGTTTTATAGAATGCAATTTGTTGGTGACTTGCAGGTTCCACAACTCTTACCACAAATAGTGAAAGAACTGTAGGGGAACAAGTTTTCTATCCCCATGCGGAGAGAGAGGCTGTATTCAAGTGCGCATGATCGTTCTCTCATCTGCGCATGTGCCCGTTTTTAAAGGAAAGCGTTTTTCATCTTTTAAGCAAGAGAGAAATCGTTTTGTTGATCGTTTTGAGATGTGTACCGTTTTGTTTTTCTACTGTTAATAAATGTTGTGTCCCGTCCTGATATTTTATTTATATCTGGCTTGATAAGTTGTATTAAACTGAGGCCCAACTTAGACGCCCGAACAAGCGGCTGATGATTGGTGAATTCGGTGATTGTTAACGAAACATTGCTGCCAAAGTGTGGTTTGCGAATTCATGGCGTTTTTAGGTAGGTAGGTAATTAATTAACGTCGCACTGGAGCAATACAATGGGCTATTGGCTACAGTCCGAGATTAATCCCCAAGGAACAGGCCCAAGGACAACGCCTCGTAATTTTGAACCACGGTCAGATGACGAGATCAGCACCTGAACGGCACCCTACTCACCAAACTTCCACACCACACCAACGTGAGGGCATTTGAGGCTCAAACAGATTTAACGTGCACCGGCCCCCGTATACACGACGGTCTTTGGCTGGACCTATTTTCGAACTCGAAACTCTCCGGTTGCTAATCCATTGCTCTACCAACTGGGCTACCTCGGCCCAGGCGTTTTTAGGAAAAGCGTTGAAAGTGGACTTGAAAGTTCTTGTGGAAGAACTAGGTGAAGTCCTCAACCCTGATGTTAGAATTATTAATTTACACAACGTAACACTCAAAGAGGAGAACTATGAGGAAGATTTTTTGTCAAAGAACTGTTAATGACTATCATCAATGACAGAAAGAATAAGGAAAAGCAGAAAGTAGAAGACAGAGCTTATGAATTAGAAAAGCTGAAGTTGGAAGCATCTCTAAAGACTTTCATGGGGAAAGGATGGTAGCTCAAGGTTGAAAGGAATATAAAATATGAGATTTACAGCATTTGTCGCCGAAGTTTTATCCGTGTGAAGATGACATTAGTTCATTTCAACTTCATTTGATAGACAACTTAAATTTATGATTATATCCAAGGATATTTGGGTCATTTAGTTAATTGAAGTATTACCATCTGAAGATCGTAAGAGAACTGGAAGGAAAATCTCGAAATTATGAATACATTTAATCACTGTTATTAAGATTTAAATTAACCCCAGAAAATTCAGGTAACTATTTTTAAGCATCAAAAATATCCTTACAGAACTCGGAAAGATTTCTACTTTGATCTCAGCAACTTCTTTGAAGGATGGATTTCTGGACTTAACAGAAGGCTTTGAACAAATGAAAGATTTGATGACTACAGATCAAATTAGGAAAACTACAATTGAATGTAAAGATCATTTTTTGGACGAGCAGGGAAACATCACATCAGCTGCAGAACTAGCTGATAAGTTAAATAATTATGATGCTTTAAAGAATTATACGAAAAAGGAAACACCCTCGTTTACCGGGAGAAAAAAATTTCCTGCAAAACCGGAAATATATAAGCAAAACGAAAACAAAACTGAGAGTAAGAACAAGTTTCTATGAAGATGCTATGCCTTCTCTTAAGTTTACGGATTTAGAACTCCTGGTTACATCAAATCCTGAAGTCCAAAGTGTACTCAAGCAAAACCGGAACCTGAATTATTCAGTGCTGCTCATGTATTTTCCAATTTGATGGGTGGCGGATTCTTGATGTTACTATTAATGGATAACACATAACAACGTCTGCGGTAGGTAGGATCAACACAACGGACTATTGGTGACGATCCGGGATCAAACTCGAAGGGAAAAATCCGAGGATAACACCACGTAATTTTGAACCTCGGTCAGATGACGAGGTCACACCTGAGAGAGCTAGCACCCACTCTCCAAACTACCACACCAGCCCAATGTGAAGAATGTCTACGGACTCGTACCAGCAGATCGATTGCAGGTGAGATTTTGTATCATAAATTGAGGTAACAAAGGACTGTTTCTAAGAAAACGTTTTGGTTCTAGCCGATGGATCTAAATCCAGCGTTGATGTTTTGAATACTGATGTGCAGATTAGTGTTAAAGGGAAGTCGTTTCAATTGAACTTGGTTATATCTAAATCCAAAGGAAATCGAACACTCTTAGGTATGGACTTTTTACAAACTGCTGGGACAGTGTTAGTCATTAAAACTAAAATTGTTTTTATGAAGATAGTCTAGTGATAAATACTGTTTTTCTGAAAAGGTAAAAGCGAAAGCTCTGCTGACACCAACAAAACTGGGAACAAGGGCATTAAAGTGAATTTCTTGTCCTTACTTGAGAAAACGAAGGACTTGAATTAACTATTGATCAACGTAAGAAGTTTAATTCCTTTTTACAAGAAGTATGAAGACTTTTTTAATCCAGGGGAGGACCTACTCCTTACATTAAACATCGAATAAATACTGAGAATTATGCTCCTATTGCTGTTCCTCCTCATCGCATATCTCCAGCAAGGAAAGAAATCCTAAGTAAAGAGTCGGATAAACTATTGGAAGCTGGAATCGTCGAGGAATGTTAGTCTCCTTTTCCGGCTCCCGTAGTCTTAGTTCCAAAACTGAATGATTATGTTCGTCTGTTCGTTGACTATAGAGCGATTCCCTTATGCGATTACTGAAGCTGACAGGTTATCCGCTACCCAGAGTAGAGGATTTTCACCATGATGCCAAACCTACTTCCTGTATATCTACCAGAGACCTGCGTTCTGGATATGACCAGGTGAATATTTATCCTCCAAATCAAGACAAGACTGCCTTTGTTGTTTATAGAGGAATGTTTCGTTTCATTCGCATGCCGTTGTGTTGCAGAATCATCCCGCTACATTCCAAACACTGATGGGGGGGGGGGAATTTCAATTAACGTCACACTGGAGCAACACAATGGGCTATTGGTGACGGTCCGGGATCAATCCCAAAGGGAAAGATCCGAGGACAACACCACGTAATTTTGAACCACGGTCAGATGACGACCAAACACTGATGGATAGATTTAGAAACGGACTGCCTGATGTAAAGATTCTGGTTTACTTAGATGGCATCGTAGTATTATCTAATATTTGAAGATTATCTTAACGATCTTAAAGCAGTATATGAAAGGCTTTCATTGTTTAATCTTCGTGCTAACCATGACAAGTTCACCTTCATCTGTTCAAAAGTGAAATATTAAGGTCAATGGATTACAAGTTCCGGCATACCGTCAGTGACGGATTAATGCAATTTTGTGGGTGGGGTGGTTGGCTGGAAGATGCAACTAACCGGGGGGTCCTCCCCCAGAAAATTTTGAAAAAATACCTTCAAAAACTAGCATTTTTAAGCTGTTTTGAGACTTAAAATTGGTATACAATTAGTGTAAAAATGTACTTTATTTTAGACAAATAATCACTTTAAATTTCTTGAAATGCGTAGCTTTTAAAACCTTTGCAAAACTGGTTCCATTTACATAACTGTTAACACAAAAATCACAAATTCTATAAGCCTTATGTCAACATATAACTGCTAAGCAAATTAAAAGATAAAACATTGAAATTAGTATGAAGATAGTTTTAAAATAGTATTTTGTACGTTGTTGAAAGTTACGTTTTTGTTAGCTTTTAATTCCTAAATATACATACCTTTATTTTAAAAATAACATTAGGAAAATGTAATAAATAGAAACTTAAATATTCTTTACAAATTCTTTAATTTTTTAATACAATTTTTAAGTACAATGTAAACAGTAAGAATGATGTTACGCCGTTACGGTAACTCAAAAAGTTTCTTAAGGTGCATAAAACGGTAGTTTTGAATGTAATATTGTGGTTTTTTTATATTCTGAGTAGTTAACGTTTTGAAATAAAAATTCTGTGTACAAAGAATTATTGCGTTTATATTGTGCATATTAGCACTATACTCGTACAGTAGATATTTGGTCTGCTTCATGCATATTAGCAGGCGGTTTGCACGTTTTACAGTTTTGATATAAATTAAAAGAGTAACCTAAGTGTATGAATGTTGAGTTCTATTAAACTTTTTTACATCAGAAAAGAACAACTGGTTTTAAACTACCTGTACTTAAGAAAACATGTTTTTCTCTTTCCCCCTTTTCAATAAACCTATCAATAATTTTCTCTTTGTCAATAAGGATGTTTCTATGTGTTGCAACCTGACCAGACATTTTTGCTGAGATGCCTTTCGGAGTTGATCCTACACCATCGCCAGTGGACTGGTGTTAATATTTTCGGCGCCGGCAAGGCGCACAAATCTGTTGCGC
Source organism: Meta bourneti (assembly GCA_933210815.1). Lineage (NCBI taxonomy): Eukaryota > Metazoa > Arthropoda > Arachnida > Araneae > Tetragnathidae > Meta > Meta bourneti. The sequence continues at coordinate 83,665,731 of OW119923.1, read as the reverse complement.
TTCGAGATGTATACGTTCTTCGGGAGGCGAAGACAGACACTCGTGTGTAGGGATGGGAAATACTGTTCTTTTCGGTGAACAGTTCTTTGATGTTCCGTTCTTTTTAAAAGAACTGTTGTTTAACCTGTTCTGTTCCCAAATATTTCTCTACTCGAAATGTGCAAGCCCTGTTCCTCCTCATAGACTATGTGGCGCCAGCAATTTTCGCCATAGACAGGGACTGAATTTTGTTGACGTCATCTTTGTTAGTACTTTGTATAGGCGTGCATATATAAAAAATACAAATGACTCGGAGTCTTCGTATTAATATCGGTTGATTGATTTTTTATGGCGAAAGGGGCAAGTCTATTCAAGCTGCGCCAAACTATCAGTAATTGAGAAAAGAAAATCAGAATTTTCCGTAAATTGGAAAATGTTCTTGCAAATCGAAACGTTTAAATTCTCTCCCCAGTGGCAACTAATAATGTCCCACATCTGAACCATCTCAAGTAGTTTTCCAAACATATATGAGGTGCCTAGGACAAAACAAATACGCAAGCGAAATTTTTTTTAGATTTTAATGTCATTTTTAAGTTAACAAAATGGTCATTTAAGTCAATAAAACGACGGTCCGTGATCCATCCCGAAGAGAAATATCCGAGGACAACACCAGGTAATTTTGAATCACGTTATGCAATAGGGAGTTGCCCTTTATAAAAGATTATAAACAAAAAACGCATACCGGGATTACCACTTGGAAAGTAAAATTAGTTTGAAAAACAGGTTAATATTATGATCTATCTAAACACGTTTAAAACAAAAAATACAAGTCAAAATATTACTTTCGCTTTTCAACACATTAGTTTTATGGTGGGATTCTTATTTCAGAGATGTCTTTAAAATCGTAATACCTGACTTAATGAGATCCCTTTTCAACTTATAGAGAGCATGATACACCCAATCCGAATTTCCTTTTCACAGTGAAATATGTCCACACATTTGAAATTTTGTTTTCCATTTTGTAAAATTTGGTTTTAAAATAAAGTTATATAAAAGCATTGCAAATCCTAAGAACGAGTAGAGGCGACACCACCAGAGAGAAAGCTGGACAACAAAATCTTGATCAGTAATATTTAAAAAAATAATAATTTGTTTAAAACTAAAAATTCATCATTATGTCATTGCCTAACAATTATAAAATTTCACAATTATTACGCTAATCTCCTCGCAAATTCATCAGACGTCGGGGCATGGTTCAGTCGAGAACATTTTCTGGAGCAGTCATCGATATCAGCTCCGCGAACCGTTCATCGAGAACAGAGAACTGCTCTGAGAACGAAGAACAGGGTCTGAACAATTTGAGAGCAGGAATCATTTTACGAACAGAAGTAAAACAACTCCGAGAACGGAGAACAGGGTCGGATCAGTTTCAGAGCAGGAATCGATTCCTTCGGTAAATTTGATTCCTGCTCTCAAATAGGAAGTAGTCTCAGAGCAGGGAGTAGGTTTAAAGACAGAGAACGGATGAATGAATCAACAGGAAACAGTGAGTCACGAACTGTAGGATGAACAGCTGTGTTTCGGACTTTTTTTCGGATCACATAATTTAGAATACACGAAAATTTTTGCGAACTTAGAAAATTCGAGAAAAGAAAATTCAAACCTGTTTAAAATCGAAGTATAAAAAAATTTCAATGTTTCTTCTAACAAAAAGAACCGAGAACAGGTTTCTGTGAAAAGTGGGAACAGGCTGTTCCCGTTCTTTTTGAAGAACAGGTGAAAAAGAACATTTCGCTCTTTTTTCCCCATCCCTACTCGTGTGATCTGTTCAAGTGTAGAACATTAAAAACTTTTGAGGATTATCTGCTTTTTCGTTTGACATGTCGGGAGCCCTATGTAAGTTTCTACTATTAAATTATTTTTGATATAAATTAGCTGTACTTAACTCCCTCCAAAAATTAACTATAGGAAACAAATTCCAAGATTAAGAAGCAGATAAAAAAGACTGGTAGATTTTTAATGTTGACGATCTGCTATACTATGAACATATAGCAAGGCAAGGCCAGCTAAGCGGTTTTGCCCACAATGGTTTCTCAACCAAGTTTTGATCAGTTTTAGTGTATAGATCTTTCTGCTGTTGCAGTTGACACAGGTAGAGGAGAAAGAATCAACATTATAGATCTAATTGAGGGGAAGATTTCTGGAGTGCAATATTGCAAACATTCTACTGCATAGCCTGGTGAAGGGGTTTTGTTTGCATCTTCCCTTTTCCACTTTGTCACCTACAGCTTGATTTCAGCCTTCAGGTTAGAAATGTAGTCTCTCACTTTCATCCTCTCCAACTCCAATTACTCTAGTACTATTTAGCCAGTGTTTCTGCATCCCTAATCACTGACCCCATGGACGTTATTGAAGATGAGCAGACTTTTGGTAGAAGTGAGTTGAGCTTGTAGAGATTGAGAACTTCTTTGGATAACCTGTTTTCAAGATCACTGTTTATTGAGTCAAGAATAGGGATAAAGACATTCACCCTAAAGTAACTTTCTGTGCTTGATAGAGCAGTGTTAGGTCTGTTAACTTGTCCAGATGTGATCCTGGATGTTTGAATAGTGCTTCCTACAGTTTCTGCCACTTTTTGGCTTGATCATACAGTTGACTGAATTCTGCGTCAGTTTTTTCTGGCTTTTTTTAAGACTGAGAAAGTATCGGTCAAGATCTCAGTCTCGCTTTGGTAACTTCAATAGTCTCTTTTTGAAAAACCTACTGAGAGGCAATGTTTGGCTAAGTACATCAGCAAGGCACACGAGAGTTAAGATTAGTTATCCCCTAGTGATTGCAAATAAAAGGGTCCTAGCTGTTACGCTAGAGTTGTCACTTGAAAAATGTGACCATTGTGAAATTTGCTCAAGGCACGTCTTTCAATGTTTTTTAGAAAAGACGCTCCAGACAGATGCTTTTCTACCCATCTTGTTTCACACATGGAAACAAGCTGACTACCTACATGCTTAATGAGTACAGCATTTCTTTTCGGTGAAGCTTTAAAGAAAGATGCCTCTTTAATGATTCCAATTGAGTTTCGCACTGATTGCTCATCAAAACATTTAGAAATAGGCAAATTTAAATAAGGGGCTCGTTCGGCGTTATTGCGCTCTTTTTTTATTGGAGTGACTGCTCTCACAATCTCTGAAGTCCTCACAGAGATTATGAGAGCAGATTGGTGTTCCATCTGTTGAAACACCAATGCATTTACCAAGATCGAGATTAAAGCTTCTCATATTGTTTAACACAGTTTTAACTAATTTTTCTCCAGTCATTCGGGGATCTTTATTGTCTTCATCTGGTTTATCTTTGTCACACATATTGTCATCTTTATCATCTTCAAAAGAATCGTGTGTTCATCACTGTCACTTTCAGAAGCTGAAAAGAAATCTTCATTTTCATTATGTTTGAGGTTAACTTTGAGATTTTGTTTCCACAGATTTTTTTCAGACCACGAGGATTGATAAAACCAATGAAATCTTTTCTAATCATATCTTAATAAACATTTTTTTTGCCCTCGGGAGGGGGCGGTCGCCCCCCGAACTTTAATCCGTCCTTGCATACCGTAGACCCAAGGAAAAGGACACTTCTTCACCGGGACGGTATTAAAAAGTGTAGGGAGAGTAGCGGAACCAGTGTTCTTTCCCCGAGCAGAGCTAGAGACATCAGTTCTTTTCAAGTGCGCATGATCGTGCTCTCAATTACGCATGTGCCCCGTTTAAAAACGGAAGCGGTTTTTAAGCAAGAGCTCAATCGTTCTGTTGATCGTTTTGAGATATGTACCGTTTTGTTTCTTGTCTGTTAATAAATGTTGTGCAGCATCCTGAGATTTGGTTTTATTCGATTAATAGCTGACTTGATAAGTTGCAATAGTACATTACTTAAAGACTTGAAACTTTATCACATTCAAGGTTTTTATCTTCCGATGCCACATAATTATTTCAGAATTAATTCCTCTGATAGAAGGGGCCTCCGTTATTTACCCTGGGTGTATTCTGTTCAAAAAAACTTTTCTTGTGTGTATGATTGATTACTTTGAGTTTGTTTTGTGTTTGGCGTAATTCGGCCAAGTATAAGCTCAATATTGTTTTTAATTTACTTGTGGGCCTCTAAAATTGCCCATCATTCTGAAAACTTTTATCCTAAAATAGTTATATCTTACATCCTCAAATCCTAAAGTAGTTACATATATCATTCTCATTCATACACTTGCGTACGTTGAACCTGTAAGCACATAAACTGAAATTTTAAGTAAACGTCTTGGCATGTTTCGCGAAGTTTTTCAACAAAATATGCAAGTTCCACGATCGAGTTTTTGCAACATGGAAAATCTGACGATGGCTTCACTAACGAAAGAACAAGGCATTTTTGTAAAATAATCAAGAACAATAAGGACGTATGTGAATCAGCACATGTGTGAGATAGGTTCCTCTTGCAAATCGATTATTTTCATGTTGCATGATTCCGAAATTTTATACAGTCCGGATACTATACCTCGTGGTATTATTTTAGACGACAGAAAATTTAACACGATATCTGTTACATGAACCGGTATCTAATAATGAACTGATTGCTGACCCACAGGTGTAGACGATAACTCCATAGCGTTAAAAAGCCTTTCATATTTTTACCTTCTAGCGCCATCTATTATCAATACGATTTACTAAATGTTTCCACAGTATGCGTCATGAATGAAGTCAATGCAAGATATCACATGTAATGAAAACTTATTGGAAACTTTAAAAAAAAGAAAAGAGTTCATTTTATTTATTTACGCACTCTTTATTTATGAAAAACTAAATTTCAGATATAAACTTTTCCTAACTCTCAGTTTTAGCTTTAACTGTAACCATATTTTATGAAGCAGACGAATTTGTTTTTGTTTGATTTTGAAATATAAAATAAAGGGGGCTGGTGCACGTTAAATCTGTCGTGGCCTCAAATGTCCTCACGTTGGCGTGGTGTGGAAGTTTGGAGAGTGGGGTGCCAGCTCAGGTGTTGCCTCGTCATCTGACCGTGGTTCAAAATTACGTGGTGTTGTCCTCGGATCTTTCCCTTTGGGATTGATCCCGGACCGTCACCAATAGCCCGTTGTGTTGCTCCAGTGTGACGTTAATTGAAATAACAATAACAACAATAACAAGAAATATAAAATTCACTAAAAATAAATATTATTAATAAAATGACAAGTATAACTAATCTTTTAAAAAATCTATTTGTGAAAGTAGCAAATGATTCCGAGTTGGAACGCAGGTTTCCTGCGATCTATAAATAAACTTTCAGCAATATGCTGATCATGTTACAGTTTTGCTAACGATTCATTTGCCGAATTTAGAATGAGAATTATCTTACGGAAATTAACTTTTGGTTTGTTGAATCTTACTGTATCGTCATGCATGTAGTTTCGTAAAGAACAAAACTACATATGGAACGAATTAATTTCAAAGTAGCTGACTTGGGTATTTGTTATGCTCTGTGAAAATGTTATGCTCTGTGAATGTGGTTCTGTTGCATGAGCATCCGGAATATTTAAATGCCTGCTGTGATTTACTTAACAGGCAATGGAAAAGAAGTTTTTCGGCCAGGTATCAATTCAAGCTTAATGAATTTTTTCTATAGTTATAGAAAATAATTGTTCCCATATAGTTACACTATTTAAAATCATACTATATACCTTACAAGTTCTAATAAAATCCAAATGATCACTTTTTGTTTCTACATATTCCAGAGTAATTTTCAGATTTTGACACATCAAAAGGGGATCCCTACCAAGTCCAGAAATTTTTAACTCAAATCTATAAACATGAATATTGATAGATTGTAATTTTTCTTTTTGTTTCTTAAAGAAATAGTAGTTCATGTTTATTTGTAAATAACAATTTTTTAGTAAACAATTCTGTTTTTAGTTTTGTGATCATCCCTATTATTTCATGCTATCTTTTGCTAAACCTATACTTATCACAAATCAAAAAAGTGAAGGGATTTTGTACTCAATTTCTTCTATTAGAAATTTATGGTTACATTACCAGCTCTGGCTAGGCTTTCACTTGCAGAGTCAATGTGGTTTTTATAATATTAAAACCTACATTAGTCCAAAATAAATTAAACATCCATATTTGGGAACAGCTGCAGTATAGACCCCCCCCCCCTCCATTTGGCGACTTTTTTTGTCGCCAACCTTGACGTTATTGCGACATTTTTTAACAGACGTATTACAAAAAAATGTACATAAGTTGAATATCGGTTTAAGCTTCATTTCAGAATTGCACTTGGAACACAAATCATCTTATTAGCAATCAAGCGCGCCTCCATCCAAAAATCCAACACCATTTTTTTTCCTGGCACAAATGTATAAGAAAAATTCGATTAGCCAGGCCTACCAAAAGTATGTCTCATATTAGTAAATTTAAAACTAAATTTACTCCCAACTAACTCTTGAAACTTTGAAACAGTAGTTTGAACGGACATGACTAACAAATAAAAATACTAACTAAAAAATAAGATGAAATTCCAATAAGATTGAAACGGTACAACCTGTAGGGTTGCTAGAATGGAGTGGAAAAAACATCAATTGCAATCGAGGGTTGGCGACGTATAAAGTTGCCAAATGGAGGGGGGGGTCTATACTGCAGCTGTTCCGAGCAATGATTCTTGAGGTCTGCGACAAGGTTCGGGGAAAAAACACAATATTTCCACCACAGGAAGTAGGGTAAAGTGGGTATAAAAACTTTTCAATTTCAAGGTAGAATTTACCAATGAAAAGTTTTTAAAAAGTGGTGTTTCTGTGCATTATATATACATTGCATTATTCAAGGACATACTACATATATTTTTTCTTTATATTTAAACCTATATTTTTAGTTAAGTGGCTATTTTATACCCACTTTCCCCCATTGTGGGGAAAGTGGGTAATTCATAGAAGTAAGTTATAAAAACATTAAATGGAGAAAAAATTAACACAATATATAATAATTGATAAGTGCACAAAAAGAACAATTTCTGTTGAATGAGCTACTATTAAATTAACTCTTTGTTCAATGGGCTACTATTGAAGTGGCCTTCTAATTGCCAAACTTAATATATGTAACAATATTTATGAATGTTGTAGCTCAATATGTACTTGAACTATGTTTGAGTGTTCATTTCACTGTAAATAACAGACAAAAATTCTACACAATACAAAATATGAATTATTCAAAATTCATGAAAACATGTTAACATGAATTTTGAGAGATATAGGTTACAAATCAAAACTGTCCATGATTATCAAATGTAGGTTTTGTGGCAATGTATGTATAATAAATGTGCTCCAATATCTATTATGCCAACATCCTCCTTTTCTAGAAAATATACCATCAATTACTCTAGATTTTTTAAGAATGAATCTTTCCCGACTTCTGTTGCTCAATGAATTGTTGAACTGATTTTTTGAACCTACATACCCAAGAACCTTACTTAATTAACTTTACTGTAAATTTTTCTTTATGGTTCTTTAGTATTTTCTTCCCTTTCCATAACTTTATTTCCAGAAAGCCTGAGCTGATGTTCTCAAGTTTTTTCTTTTTTACTTTGCTAGACCTATCTTATGTTTGAAATAAATGCTCTATGATCCTAGAGCCTCTGTTAATACCTAACCTATTTTTCTGAACCCTTTTCTCAATGAATTCTGAAAATCGTTTCTAAGATCAGTAGACATAGGAGTTGAGAGTTGTTAATATGGCTAATTTCAGGTTTTTTAACAGTGAAAACAGTAACTTTATCTGACATGTAAGTTGCTTGAAAATTATATTGAACTTCATTCTGAGAAATTAATGCCTTTTCTATCCTTAAAATTCTGCATTCCACAGCCTGTCAATTTACAGTGTATAACCTTGTTCCTTTAAATCCTTTCACAGCATGGTTAATTTTAATGATTCACATAACCATTTCAATAGACATAGAAATGTGACCTTAAAAACATTTTGCAAGTTGTTTTTCCCTGTACCATGGTTTTGAAGTTCCTTTCCATGTTACTTTCAGTGGCATGGAAACCTCAACATTCAAGGGCTGTAAGGCATGACTTGTAATTGGGGTAGCCATAATATTGCACCTATACATATATATTATAAAATACTTATGTACCTATTCATTTTTGCTGATTAAATTAATCTTTAGCATAAAAGAACTAGCATTAAAAATAATGTTGTAATTTCTTGCCTGTTTATTGGAATCTGTTAACAAGTTCTTTATCTAGCTCAGAACAAAAAATATATAATAGTTTTAGAAAGGTATACATAAATAGAAAGTTTCTCAGACAACTACAACCCATATGACTGGATCAAAACAAACAAGAGGCCACCAAGATCTAGATGTTACCAGTAAAATGTTTTTGATTGAAAAACTTTTTAAAGAACTTAAATATAGTGTTGTGAGTATTACTTTCTATCAAAACATGGTTTATAATTAATGAGATAGCTTTTGCATGGACTACCCACTTTACCCCACCACACCTTATGCAATATTTAACTTGCCAGTATAGAGAATTTCAAAGAAAAAATAATATATTCTATCACTTTCTCTTGATTTTATGTTCTGAAACCTACAATTTAGAATCAAACAATTTTATGAGATTCCAGTATTTCTTGATTTGAAATTGAAAATGATTTGATATTAAAATTATCAGACATTAAATCAAGCACTGATGAGCTAATTGCTAAAAAAAGAGTTTGGCTGTTCACATTAAGATTAAAGAATAAATGTTGATGCAATATTATAGTTTTGCAGGTTAAGAACCTTTTGATTTAAATACATTTTAATTAATAAATAAGAATTTGTAAATATTTTCGGTACTTCCTTATTATAGCGCCCCAGCAATTACGATTTCGCCAAGCTCGTGAAGCACGAACGTGTAATAGAGAAATAAAAATAATAACAGCACTAAGTAATATAATACTTACATGTTTTATAAAATATTTTTTATAATCTTTGTATCATGCTTTACATAAAAGGCCATATTTACGAAATTGCTTTCAATAATTTATCAAAACCATTTTTTCCTATGTATTTTCTCCACATAAATTCCGCAAGATACGATTTGAGGTGATGCTGAGCCATATCTCGTTTTTTTTTTTAAGATTGTTAACAACACATTTAAAAAACGATTTTAAAAACCAATACGAAATCAGGAACGTTAACGAAAAAGCAATATAATGATATAAACATGTGCTGTTTCTTTAGGACTGCAAATGTTTAACGAGATTTTACAACCTACCTTGGCGATACATCTTCGTCACTTGGTGATTCATCCTCGGGGGCCGCTATAATAATGAAGTACCATATTTTCTGTTCATTTTATTTTAGAACTATAGTTTTTCTCTGCTTCAGAACTTTAACTTGCAATCATTAATCCTTATTGGAAGTTTTAATATTTTGCAATCTATTGAACATATGTAAAAAAAATTCTCACAATATTAAAGTGAAAAATAAGGATCATAATGATTTTATGCATGTCCCATTTAATTTCATAATCTTGAGGGTACCCCGAAAATTTAAAATTTTCAGGGTGTTCCTTATACTGAAGTTTGGGAACCACTGAACTAGAGTGTTAGAAGACTAAAATTGTGTTCATTATAGAGGTTAGTCTCCTCTGTCTAGGGTGTTTATCGACTTTTATCTTTTGAAATGTTCTGAACTATAATTATGTTTTAATATTGACAACTTGGCGAAACAACTATCCTTTACTTGGCCACATGGAGAAATGGTCTGTTGACTTCTCTGGCTCTCCTGAGTGGAAATACAGGTTGAGCTATAAAGAGATCTTTTTAAAGAAAGCTTTGCAGTTTCTTCTCGAAGTTTTCGTAACAAAAACATTTTGCTTCCATTGTAATTTGTATCCACTTTTTGGTTGCCTGTTTATCACTGTGGTCTGATAATTTCAGACCACAGTGATATTTTTACTTAGTTTTCTGTCATAAATGCCCTGTTCCCATACTGTAATCGTTAATATTATACGACATTAAATTAAATAATATTGAAATGTACTTTGAAACATGCTTTATACTATTCTATTTTTCTGACTGGTAACATTATTTTTAGGGTTCAATCATTAGAAAAGTCATATAAGGATTTGCCAAATTCTGTTTTATTGCTCGAAGAAATTGATGGTGAGACAAAGGTTATTGGACATAGCAGATTAACTAGAGTATTGGAAGATGAAGATGGTTGTTGGATTGAATCAGGTAAACACATTTGAATAAGTTATAATCTGATATTTGTAATATTTTTGTTTAAATTATTTTGCTACTTGATAATTGTTCTGTAATTATTACTATAATCTTAAATATTTTACATCTCTACTCACTGCGAATTAGAGTGACCAACTGTCAGCACTGAATTTAAGAAAGATTTAGTTGTGGCAAATTTTGCGCACTTTTAGGGGTACAGCATCACTCTAACAATTGTTCATGGAATGGATAGTATTAAACAAAACAATTAACTTTGTATATAATATATAGGTTACAATACAGAATACAAATTTACATATTTCTTAGTCCTGAACTACAGTGGTACCTCGGTATACATCCTTAATCCGTTCTGGATCCTTGGACTTGTACCAAACGAATTTTTCAAATAAGAAATAAAGGGAAAATGATTAATCTGTTCCCATAAAAAAATCCTATTGTTATTGGCATATTACATATTGATGGGGTTGTATAAAATAATTTAAACACTGCTTAATACTTAAATGCATAAATACAAAAGCAATTAGATGAAATAAATGAAAATTTAACCTCACTTTACCTTGCTGAGAAGAGTCGAGTTCCTACTAGGATGGTGCTGAGAAGGGAGGAGGAGATGTTATTGTTTGGAAGGAGAGTCTGCTTGAAATAAAACCATGAATCTGAAATTCTGGTGTTTTTTCTCTTTTCTGTCTCTTTCCCTACTTGACCTGGTCGAGGCTCACCAGGTTTGACTTTTTCTAAAAATCTGTCCAGAGAACTTTGCTCCTGCCTTCTCGGGATATTTCGAAAATGTGACATTGTCTGTCATTCCAGACAATGTTATTATGGCTTGTTTGGGCTTTGTTGGGGTGGTACTTCTCTGCAAAGTTTTTGACATCCACCCATTTGGCAAAGATTTCCTTGATTAATGAAGTAGGGGCTTCCTCTATCTCCTCTGAGTCTGAAGAGAGTGCATCCATCTTAGTCTTGTGCTCATCCTTCTCAAGTTCCTGCAGCTTCTCAGTGGTCAGCTCTTCCTTCTGCCCCTCCACTAACTCCTCTACATCAGCATCACTCATATCCAGACCCATGGACCTGCCCAGAGAGACAATATCCACCACTATTGGCACAGCCTCAAAGTCCCTTTCAGTCACCGCTTCTGGCCACAAATTTCACCAAGCAGTGTTCATTGTTCTGTAGGAAACTTACTGCCAGGCTTTGTCAATGAGAGTTATGCAATGGACAATAGTAAAGTGATCTTTCCAAAACTCTCAGGGTTAACTCTGTCAGACGTCACTTCGAAGCACCTCTGGAATAGTGCTTTAGTGTAGAGTTTCTTGAAATTACTAATGACTTACTGGTCCATGGGCTGAATGAGAGGAGTCATATTAGGGGGAGGAACTTTACAGTGATGAAGTCTAATTCCGGCAGCTCACAGTCCTGCAAGCTTGGAGGATGAGCTGGAGCATTGTCCATTATGAGGAGGGCCTTCAGAGGCAGGTTTTTCTCCTCTAAATAACTTTACACTTGACCCAAGCAACACAACATTAAACCACTCACTGAAATATTCTCTGGTTACCCAAGTCTTGCTGTTTGACCTCCACATCACAGGTAACTGAGTTTTCTGCACGTTATGTTTCTTAAAAGCCCTCAGGTTTTCAGAGTGGTAGATCAGTAGAGGCTTCACTTTGCAATCCCCACTTGCATTGCCACAGAAGAAGAGAGTTAGCCTGTCCTTCATTGGCTTGTGTCCTGGCAGTGCCTTCTCTTGTGTAATGTAGGTCCTGTTAGGCATTTTTTTCCAAAACAGGCCTGTTTCATCACAGTTAAAAACCTGTTGGGGAACAAAACCCTCAGCTTCCACAAATTCCGCAAACTTTAACAAAGTCATTGGCTGTATTTTTATCAGCACTGGGGCTCCCTCTCTGCTTCACAACACTGAATGCCAGTCATCTTAAAATTATCAAACCAGCCATGGCTGGCTTTAAACACTTCACTTTCTTGTTTCGTTCCTGCTTTTTTTTTCAAAAGATTGGCATGCATCAGTTTTTCCTTTTCTCAAATCATTGCATCCGATACGCTATTGCCAGCACTGTTTTTCTGTTATCCAGATCAAAAGCAATTTTTCAACATGCTCTAATGTCCCTGATCTTTGTTTCGAAATCGATTTCACCTCCTTCGCAACGTTAGCCGATTTAATAACGTCTTTGTTTTTCACAATCGTAGATACCGTCATTTTCGGCATACGGTATGCAGCAGCCAAGTCCCAGATACGCATGCCACCTTCATACTTTTCAACAATCTCTTTTTTTACTTCCATGGTGATCCTAACCATTTTCTTCGTTGCTTGGCTCTTCTCATTAACTTTCTTAGAACTCATGGTTAATGAATTTACTAAAAATTTACATGAAAAACACAAAATCACGTGAAAATTCACAGAGGGTTATAGCGCTGGTTGTTCACTGAATGGTAGCAACTGGCATACTGACGCTCATGGACAGTCGTGGCTTTGTCTCGAGTTGGACTTATTCCAAAGCGGACGTATACTGAGGTACCACTGTATATGTATTTGTTCACTGATGCTGTTAAGCTAGGTATTTTTTAATCTTGTGCAAATTTCAACATTTTTTGCAAGTTTAAGTCAATTAATGTACCATTAGCTCTCACCTAATTAGTCCTAAACTACTTTGATTTCTCTGATCATTCCATTGACTTGACTAAGAATCTCTTAATTTGATTTCTTTATTTTCGTATGATATTGTTGTAGATGACTTATTTTATATATTCAGTTGCACATCCATAATTTATGAGAACAAATAAATTAAATAGTGATTGACTTAAAAATTAACTATTTAAAAACAGTTTGATCTAATTTTAGTAAAATAAAATGATTAAATATGTAATTTTCTTTGTTAAGTTGTTATAGCTGAAGAGAAAAGAAAAAAAGGTTATGGAAAATATCTTATGCTGAAAACTGAAGAGTATGCAAAAACGTAAGTTATTTAAACTCTCAAAATAGTTTTCTAATAACTGAACTGACTGTAGAAACTAGCTTTATTAAATATGTTGTGCATATTTATGTTCTTATGTCGAAAGAATCGGTTATATGTAAAATATTTTAGTCAAAAGATTAGTTATATTTCATATTTGTTATCAGTCTTTATTGATGTTTTCTTTCATTTCTTTTAATGCATTAATATCTTCCAGTGTCTAATTAATATAAGCTTTATTATATTTAATTAAGTATTTAAACAAGGAAATCAATCATAGCACATCTCTTTTAAGTAGCTCATTTTTAGACTGAATTTTTATTTACATTTTATAACTTCCATAATGCCTTTTGTAGAATCTTAGAAAAACATAAATAAAATAAAACTTTAAAGCAAGCACTTACGGTTGAGAAAAATAGTTGCTCAAGAAAATAGGCATTAAACTATTTTTAAATGAATCTGTCAACTGTAGATTAGAATGACTATAGAGAATTGATCATTAAATCATTTTACAAAAAGGTCCACCAATTGGTCTGAAAATTTACTTCTACATAATTTGTAGTGAGATACATATTTTCTATGATGAACACTGACCAATTCTTTTTTCTCTGTATCAAGACAAAGTATGGTCATCCAAGATAACAGGGAGGGACTGAAGGAGGCAATATTTTCCTTTTAATTGTCATTTTAGAGAACAAAATTGTTGATGAGTGATTACACATGAGATTCAAAGATAAATTGTTCACATATTAACAAACTTTTCAAACAATCTTTAGCTTTCCAACTTTATTGGTAGATATTTTTAACTTCTAATGGTGGATTATAATACAAGACTGACTGAAGCCAAACAATACAACAAATAACAACAAATGGCAATAGAAAAAAATTCCATGGATTTATCCAGTGCCTTGCTTCGTCATCTCCCACATTGTTTTGTCATCTCCCACAAGTGGTAGACAGCACAAATAGCAGGTGCATCCAAGCAGGTGTAAATGGTCTATATCCTCCTATGATTGGAGAGCTTGCAAAAAGGATAATTTGATATAGAAACATGATGCAAATGTTTAGCAAGACAATCGTGACCATTAGCAAGGTGAAATTCAGCTACAACTCTCTTCCTTGGTCAATTAGGGTGGTCAGATGTTGCTCCACCGTGTTTTCATAGAATTCCTCTCATAATGTTGGAGCTGCGGCTGTGTCTGGGAAGGTGGTTATCGCTAGAAAACTACATGGTTGCTGTTCAGTTTTTACTTTTAAAGTATATGCTGCTATTTTAGCACTGGTAAGGATAGCCACATCAAAAGATAAAAAATATGTAATATATTTTGATTCCAGGAGCTGCATAGATGCATTAAAAAGTTTTGCCCCTGAAAGCCATCCCTTAATACTGTATGCAATGAAATTGATTTTAAAAGAACAAAAATTTGATATCCTATTTTGCTGGATTCCCGGACATGTGGATATTACAGGTAACGAAGAGAGCTGACGGTAGCCAAAAATGTAACACAGCAGCTAAATTTAAAAGTATCATTTCCAGATATTGAATCATATTAAAACAATCCATAAACTCATCTTGGCAAAAAACCTGAAACCTCGAAATACAAAACAAACTAAATTTCATTCAGCCAACCATAAAAGGTTTTTATAAAATTTTAAATGGCAATTATGATACAAAATCGACAAGACTCCGAATCGGACACACTTATTTTATCCATGAACATCTATAACGTGGAGAACCTGCTCCAATGTATCGCAAGTTTAACATTATTTTATCAGTCAGACACATCTTAATAAAATGTCCTGATTTTAACAACCATAGACTCAACCGATTCGGTGTTTATCATCCCATTTAACATGAACTTTTAGCGGATCCATACCAGAAAAACTTATTTTTAAAGGGTATTGGTCTTATAAACTATATTTAACTTTTATATCCCATTCATTGATGACCAGAAATCTTTTCCCAAAGTGTCTTATTACCAGCCTCTCCCTCACACATCCTAAATTTAAATTGCATTGGAGCCATACATGAAGACATTTTTAAGGACCCATCTACCATTGCCCTAAAACTTTTTTGCAGACTCGATGACTTAATGTAATTTCTTTTTTACACTTGGATAATAAAAAAGATAAGCTTGCTTTTATATCCTTACGTTATATATGATGTTTGGCACAGGCTGACCAGATCTTGCCCTTGTGCCATAAAAACCAATCAAATCACTTCAAAAGTTCTTTTGTGAGGATATTCTTGAAAGTTGTCTTAATTATTGATTTAATAGTGCAATAAGGGATCTCAGCATTTGACATCTGGAAAATCTTTACCCCTTTTTTGGCCATCATATCAGCCGTTGCATTGCCCAGGATACTGCAGTGACTAGCTAATCTAGGTGGCACTGTAGGTGAAAAAGGGCTTTCCGAATGACCTCAATCTTGCCATCAAAGGCAGATCTGTCTTCCTACTGGGCATGAGTAGCAAAGAGGTCACAGTAAACACTTGCTCCTGAATTATTGCAGATAAAAGATTTAATAGGTTTTCTTTTTATTTTTTGCCACCTCACTTGAGAATTTTCAACAATACACACACCAATGCTATCACTTGATGACAGCCCACACTATTCATGCCATGCCTGTGACTGATTTATGTTACTATAACATATGTACAGAAATTAAATATGTTGAACATGGCAACATGAACATGCATGTAGATTTGTGAATACGACCATTAAACATTCATAGATCGGAAAATATGTTTCAGTAAATAAATATTTTGTTACAGGTTAAAATTCGCAACAGCATATTTGAATACTCGTGATCAGCAAAGATTTTATGAACATTTAGGGTACATTTATTCTTCGACAGTATCATCAGTAAGACTTTTTCTCTATTTACACTATACTAACTACTTTTTACACTAATTAATGAGGTGTAGTATATTATATATAACCTTAAAGGATCATATCTGCATCTATATATATCGGTGGGAAAAGGGTCTGCATTTTGATAACATCTGATTTAGTGATTTTTAATACTGGGTACAAAAATACTTTCCAATGTTTGATACTTTCATTATATAGTGACTGGACACGTACTTTTTCTAATATCTTTCCTTACCTTGGAATGATTTGTGTAGATATAACTCATAATCTGCGAATTTGGACATTTACCCTTTTCTACCAAGGTATAGATATATATTTAATCATAAACTTGAATAAGTGTTGTCTATATTATTGTGTAGTAAGAGAAAGTTATTTCAATTATTGTGCTTTAATAAGTCAAAAAATGACATACCATGGCAGAACTAAATATTTTCAACAGTTACAAATATCTGTTATAAACCTCTGAGCGTCGCAAGATTACTGTGTAGTATAGAATTGCATTTACCCTGCATCACATTTAATTACTAGATAAACATACCTATTTGTTGAAAGGATTGAATATTTGGGTTTTATGGTGCAAGGTCCAAAACTGGACATGCAAAAACATGAAGAATTTCAAATCTTGTAAGAAAAACAGGGAAGACTACATGCTCCAGTGCAGAAGTGTGTAGAGTGATTAACACGTCTGCATTTCCTGGAAACTCCTGTATTATATCTAATTTTTTTATTCTCCTGCCTCCCATATTGACATTCTTTTTCATCCATATATTTCCTTAACAATCAAGATCGCTAAATTTAAATTATATATTCCCGCCAAATACATTCTGATATAAACTGCCATTATTATCAACAGTTTAGACTTGGTATTCATCCATAAATATCGGAAAATTCCCTTTAATTAAGAACAGTAAGTTTAGCATGTACTAATCAAAGCGTAATATCCGTTTCTAGATTGTAAATAGGAAATGTTGAACAAAGTTGGTTCAATATTTTCAGTGATTCAAGAAATAAATTGATGTGCTAAACCTTAATTAGATCTTAGGCTTCGTTTTAACCATCCCAGACTCAAATTCCCATACTGAAAGTATTTTCACTGATGAGCAATAAGTGGACTAATCAGAGAAATCAAAGCAGCTTAGAAGAAATTACATCAAAGCTAATGGTAGCAAAGCAAAGATGGTAGAGTTTTTTAAATTTGCATAGGATAAATAAATGCTTAGTTTTGCAGCATCTGTGGACAAATCTATAGGTTAGAACTAAAACATGTACATTATATACAATATAAATGAATTGTTTTGTTTAATATTTGTCATGAGAAACATTTGTTGGAGTGATGCTGTGTCGCTAAATATACACAAAATTTATCATGACTAAATCTCTTAAATTCATGATTAAAAGTTTGTCACTCTAGATGTATGTGTATATGCCTCTCTCTGAGAGTTAAAGCAATCATTTTAATGATTAAAAGTAATTTCATTGTTACCAAGTATTGTTATGTATGAAAATTTTATCCATTACTTATTTTCTTTCCAGTTTGCATTTAATAATTAATTTATTTTAAATTTCAGGTTAGTTTTAGAAACAATATATTTATGAAAAACTATTTGAATAAGCCAATAACCAAAGCTGAAGATGTGTGCCTACCACAAATAACTGAATGCTATAAGGAATCTGAATGCAACACAGTGAGAATTGAAACAAATGCAGGACCTCCTCCCCCACCACCACCACCATTGAGCAAGGATAAAAATATGATAAGTAATTTAGGCCCATATTGGATGAAAAAGAAAATATGAAACTATACATCTCAAACTGAAAGTAAAACCAGCCAAAACACTTACCCATAAGCACTGTTAAACCTTGATAAGTTGTTACTCGAGTGTAATTTTGATGACTTAAATGCAGTGACAATCTAAGAGGAACAACTGAAAGTTCTCAATGTATAGTACTGTAACAATCATGAAGACTAATTAATCATATATTCAGAATTTCAATTTTTATTAATTGGCAGTAGTAATGGTTACATTAGAGATAAAAAAATTATAATTATCTTTATTTTATTGGGTCTTTTAAAGTGCTTCAATACTGCTGTGCATACATATTATACCAGGAAATTTCCCCCATTATTTTTGGTATTAAAACAATCAAGCTTTTTTTTATAAGTGTAAATCAAGTTTCACTAATCACATGGTTAGAAAGTTAGCACAGCATGCTAAAGCCACTAGATAAAACATGGTGGGGGAAATAACACACATGGAGTGTTTTGATTTTTAAAATCTAGTTTTAAATTCCTTTTTAGTCTTAATAGAAATTTGCCCGTTTTCTGAAATATTTTTCATTACATATATTTAATCTTATTGTTCTAAACCTTTTCATTACTGGTCCACTGTGACCCAGTTGGAAGAGTAAGGGATTAGCAACCAAAGGGTTGCGAGTTCAAAACTCGGTTCAACCAAAAGACCATCGCGTATATTGGGCTGGTGCATGTTAAATCTGTCATGTCCTCACGCTGACTTGGTGTGGAAGTTTGGAGAATGGGATGCCAGCTAAGGTGTTGACCTCATTTGACTGGTTCAAAATTACGTGGTGTTCTCAGATCTTTCCCAATTGATTGATCCCGGACCGTCACCAATAGCCTGTTGCGTTGCTCCAAGTACGATGTTAATTTCCATTACTGGAAAATAGTGGAATTTTAATTAGGAAATGAATGTCTAATTACATTGTGCTCTTTGAAAGTTAAACAGGATTTTGAAAATGACAACTTGTCTTGGTTTTACTGTGTATGAAGTTTTGTTAAATCTGTTTGAATGACATTAAAATCAAGAATTTTCTAGAAAAGTTGACTGTTGAATTCAAATATTTTATTCTTTTAGTTTTTCTGAACATTTGGAGTCATTTATCAATGTTGCAAATTGTTATTATGTAATGTCGAATAAAGCATTTTGTTTTCGAAACTTTAAAATTGCATTTTTAATGTTTGATTTATAGCATAAAAATAGTAAAATGACATTTCATACATTAGAATGAAAAGTATTAACTTAGAACAGTTTAACATTGAAATTTGTTTTAATATCTGCACTTAACTAATCAGTTGCCTTTTTGATACTCATTGAAATAACTTATTTTGATTACAATTGACTAATTAGGAAACAGCATTTTATCGATTATGCTATCCCATATTTTTATTTGTTGTCAGTATTTATCGATAACCAGACATGTTTTAGCAACTACAAATACCTTCTGTATAAAATGTTACAAAAGTCTTAGATTGAAAAATGTTTTGAGAGGCCATATAAAGATTTTCTATTATGAACATGATTAGTATTTAAACATGTTACTTTTCCATTTTCCAATACTTTGGGATTAAAGTAATGCCCATCAATCCAACATGAAATACACAAGTATTAAGTATGTCTTATCAAACTATATAGGATTTTATAGAATATTTTTAGAATTCTTAAAAGAAAGACATTGTTTAAGGAGAGAAATCTATTGCTAGATAATTTTGTAAGTTACCATTTTTAGAACTTACGTTGCAAAAATTTCTTATGAAATTGGAATTTTCGTGTTTTGTGCATTTCAATATCATAAGATTGTTTTCTATTTCACAAATAGTAACATTGCTACGCAATTTACTAAAAGTTAAAACTGCATTCTTTTGTTTTTTCAACTTTTAAAATGTATTCAGTTAGAATTTGAAGAAAATTTTCAGTTTAACATTTAAAACAGAAATACACCATTAAACACTTTATTTTCCACATCCTACAAGTAAAAAACTAGGCATTATTTATAGTTCAGAGTTCAAATCCAAATATGTATTGTGTTGAATGGCACCTACTAAGTAGTTGGATAATGTTAATAGCATTATTGAATATAAGTTGAAAAAAGAATTTGCTCTATTCACTTTGAAGGATTAGATTTTTCTATACATAAATGTATTTTTTACCCTATAAATATTTTAATGCATAAAAGATTAAACCTTTGACAAATAAGCAGATGTTTGGTAATAATTTCTATTTAGCAAAATAATGCTATTCTCAAGTTTGAAAATACATGCAATTTGATACTAATGACACAATTTGAAATAAACAAATTCAGGTATAAAACACATTTCTACTTTCAAAATAATTTAACAAGATTATATGAAATATTTTGTATATGAATAAATATATCATTGATAAATTATAAATAAAATTAATATTTAAACAAATGTTTCAAAGGAAACTAATATAATTATCACATTTTCTCATTCATGTCTCAGTCTTAAGCTTTCTGACTAGATTTTCCAACTGGTACAAATGAGCATCCTCAACATTAGGAAGTAATTTTTTCATTGTCTCTGCAAGCTTAAAAAGGTAATCATCGTTTCTTCCACTTGGACCTTCAGACCTATGAATCTGCTGAGCAATTTCATCTAATGGAGCAGGTCCCAAATAAAAAGGATTTTCAGTATCTCCTATGTAGATGGATAGTTCAAAAGACATCAAGTCCTCATTTACTGGATGAAATGTGACTATCTTTTGTTCATAACCGTCTTTTTCTCTGTAATCAAGATACTCTACAACTTTCGAAACATCATTTTCTGCAATTTCGTATGCAACACCATATACTTGGTCCTAAAATTAATAAAATGGAAATGTTTGAGTCAGGACTACAAAAACTATTGGCAAACAAATTTAATTTAGAAAACAGTAATTTTGCTTCCTTAAATTATAAAATGTACTTTGAAATTTTGAATACCTTACGTTAAGAAAAATACAACAAGCAACATCTATAATACAAAACATCTAAATACAAACGTACAGCAAAGCTTAAGACAACTTTATTAAATATTAAAGCAATCAGGATGACTTTTAAAGATATTAATTTAAGCTATAGATTGTCAGTACACTGCTCTTTGATTTTGATCATATATTTAACAGGTGTTTATTTCTTTACATTTTCACTCCTAGCTTGTTCTTAACTAATCCATGTACATGTGGATAAGGGAAAAATTTTAAAGAAAAATATCAGTTGTATCCTTCACTATATTTACTGCCATCTACACAAGATAATTGAAGATTTAGTCTTGAGATGTCTCAATTCTTATCTATACTGTAAAGCATTTTAAACACGTTTAAATCAAAATACTTACTATTTTTGGTTTCAATCAATATTATCTGCTTGTCCTCCAACCTCTGGTTTCCCATAGTAAGTATAATCAAGGATATAGGTAGGATTAAAACAGGTTTTTTAAAAGCTTTCCATCTGCTTATCTTTCATGCAGATTCTTGGAATGAAATTCAGAGGGATTATTTTTTATATGCCTATTTAATCTGACCCATCCAAGGACATGTAGGAAACATTTGTGCAATATTTTCTACAACAGCTGCCTAACTGGTATAGTGGTCATAGCACTTTTCTGCTACCCAGTAGGTTGAGGGTTTGAATCCCAGTTTGTAAGTGCATGGATGTTGGTCATTGTGTCCCTATTAAGAATAACAGGGGCTTACCCACTGAATTCTTTACAAATAGCCATCAGTTCACCCCTTGTAGTGCAGAAGGCAACAGTAGTCAGGCATTATAAAAAATAAATGAAATATTTGCTACAACTTTTTTCTAAAATTAAATTTAAGAATTATTTTCAATCAGTTGAAGTGGCTGAATGAAAGGAGTCTAATTCCATTATATACAGGATTTTTCATTCTATTCTGCTATGTGTTGACACAGAATTTTCATAACTTAATGTGTCATGTAAAATGACATAATCATAAAAAGCAAATTTTAAATCGCCTCATGTTGCAGGGGGAAATAGGTACTGGTCTCTTTTTCTATGAAATTCATTGACAATCCAAAAGATAGAAATAAGAAAATGGTTTTTGCTATCTTAAAACCAGAAATTTGTAAAAACCATAGAATGCGAACATTTTGTAAAAGCTGCCAACCATGGATTTCTCTGCTGAAAGGGCAAAATATTAGTTTGAAACATCTACACTGAAATATAATTTATACACACAAGTTCATAGTCCGATATAAACTTTTTAGACTTTTGATTTGTTTAATGGGGTAATGCATTTTACTGGTCAAGTTAAATCATACAATTATTTGCATGCAATAAAATACCCAAATATTATTGGTCATATTTCAAGACACAATTCAATCCCTTATAGAAAATTCATAAAAATTAGAACCTTTTTTTCAGCACAGATTAGTATAGAAAAAATGTGATTACCATTGTATTTGACGATGGTACGATAGTGACAACTCGTCCAGGCTAAAAGGAGAAAAGTTGATTCAATAAAAGGAAGTATTGGAGCAGTAACAGTAAATTACGTAACTTATGATTAAAAATTAATTTAAAATTATCAGAAACACATAATTATTAAATATATTTCCTCAGAATTAAATCATGCATGTTACTACAGGTATGAGCTCTTAAATTTTACTAGTCACCTTTACCTTAAAAATATTTTATCATTAAAACAGTTAATATAATTATCACAAAATTTCATTTCAATGCATACTTAAAATTACATACCTAATCTCATTTTACTACTGCATAGCTCAGATTATCTATAATAGTGTTCCTAACCCATAACACACATACAAGGCCTGTCCAGAAAGTATCCAACCATGTGATAAGAAACAAGATACATTGTACCCAGGACTTTTTGAATCTACTCTTCATCTAAGTAGGCACCTTGGGACCTCACACACTTCTTCCATAGTCTCTTGCACTTTTCTAAACACTCTACAAAGTTCATTGTTGGAATCGTCATCAGCTGCCTCTTCAGGTTCTCCTGAATAGCATCCAGTCTGAAATTTCTTCCCTTTCAGATGTGATTTGAGATTTGGGAAAAGACAGACTTTGCAGGGAGTCAAATCTGGGCTGTACAGGGGCTGAGCTTCCTGGGTAATTTGTTGTTTTGCCCAAAACCCTGCCTGAGACATGATGAATGAGCGGGCGCATTGTCGCAATGAATCTGCCAATCACCAGGTGTCAACATCAGTGGCTATGTACTGCATATCTTACTCGGCAAAGAATGTCAAATAGTTTTGCCTTGAGGAATGTACTCTTGATCGACAACACTGTCATAATCAAAAACAGTCAATATGGTTTTGACGTTGGTGTGACTTAGTTGAGCAGTTCTTCAGGCAGGATAAACATGCATCTTCCATTGGGAAGACTTTACTCATCTGAATAGTTTCCGTGGACAAATTTTCAAGTGTAATGCAAAATTTGAAGCAAATTTGCTGCTCTACTCACTCAATCATTATAAATGCGAGTCTCACAGAACATATGCTCACTTAAGAGTCTATCGCCTAACTAATTAGGTCTGTGACTCTTCACACATGCACATCAATGTTCTCTTCTGGGCTGCCAAGCTACATCAATGCTGCTCTAACCATTCTCATTATATTAGTAATGGCTGGATATTTTCCAGACAGACCTTGTACATCTACTTATGCGAACCTAAAAAAATTGAGTTATGACAAAAAAAGTAACTGATGAGAAGTATAAGCTTTAATTTGAATTTAAATATACTGAGCTGGTGAAGGCTTTCTCTTCCACCTTTATAAAAATAAGTACTATGAGCTGAAATTAGGTAAAGATTTGTTATTGCATGAATTTTGTTAAAAAAGCTATGTGTCTGAAAACAAGTTCAAGAGTCATATTGAATATTTGTAATATATTTTATGAAAAATTAAAACGTTTATATTATTAATATCTTATATATGTTAATATTCACTGTATTGTCTGATTTTCAATATAAAAATACTGTTAATGAAAATTACACTATAAGTACAATTAAAATTACTTTACTTACATTATAAACTATTTAGTTACTATACATTATAAATACAATTAAAATTACATCGAGGTTCATAAAAATTAAATCAGTACCAGTATCTATATTCTAAAATTCAAATCCTATTTAAGATTTGATAGTTTGTTACTGTTCATGTTCTAATTGAAATATGGCACAAAAATAATAATATAAGTAAGCAAATAGCAACAGGAGTTAGCTGAATTTACTTCACACTGGAACACAGCGTGCTATCGCCAGCGATCTAGGATCAATCCCAAAAGATTCGAACAAATAGCAATATGAAATGTAAATTTAGCACTGGCACTGAAACTAATTAGAAAGATTTAATTGTGTAAGAATTTTATTTTGTGATTAAATTAATAGAAAATGACAAGCTCTTACTTTTAAAACAAATCAACGTTTAAACAATGGGTGTAAATAGAAAACATATACCTTATAATTGTATAAACCAGAAAGTTATTCTGTTTAGCATATTTTAAATGCATAGATTTTAGTAGGTTATCATACCCTAATGTAAAACAAAAATAATTTGCATTCTTAGTTCAGGATAGGTTGGGTTTTTATGGCACAAGGGCCATACTTAGTTATATTGCACCACACACAAGACAGACAACGTCAAATAATGAACATACACACACAAGGGGGTATTTCAATTAACGTCACACTAGAGCAACACAACGGGTTATTGGTGACAGTCCGAGATCAATCCCAAAGGGAAAGATCCGAGGACAACACCACGTAATTTTGAACCACGGTCAGATGACGAGGCAACACCTGAGCTGGCACCCCACTCTCCAAACTTCCTCACCACACCAACGTGAGGACATTTGAGGCCACGACATATTTAACGTGCACCAGCCCCCTTTGTACACGACGGTGTTTGGCTGGATTCAAACTGGCTGGACCCTTCGGTTGCTAGTCCGTTACTCTTCCAACCGGGCCACCGCGGCCCCACACACACACAAGGAGTTTTACTGACACGAGAAAAATACGCACGGGGTAAAATACAGGAATCGAACCTGTGCAACCTACTGTTAGCTTGGGGAAGTATAAAAACTAGAAATTTAACGGGCATATTTAGTGAACTTACTGCATCTGGCACCCCTCGGTGGTCCTCACTTCCTTGCCAAAATCTACGAATGTAACCTTCAATATACCCAACAACTCGACGTTTATATGGAAAATCAGTTTTCCACATCAAGGAACCATATCCAAAAATCCACATTTATTGCTATATGTCAGATAAATTTTTTGTTTCATACATCAGTTTTTATAATAACAATTCATTCATTATTCAGAGCGAAAATCAACCATATGCGCTTTCAGCCGCTGCTTGTTGACATAGTTTCCTATGTTTTGCTGCCACAATACAAATGTAAAAAGAAAGATAATGTTAGGTTCCCATTTTGGTGTTTTGTTAACAAAGAATGAAACTTAAAACTCATTTCCTTCATTAATAATGAAAAGTATTACCTGATTTTTACATCTTCACATTATAGGTTTGTAATTTATTTTTAGATAGTAACATTTATGAGAAAAGTATGTAAATTTGAAGAGTTACAAAAATATCGACTGCATAAAATAGTCTATTTTTCAATCATTTTTCAAAAATTTTCCTTGGAAAATATCACTAATCCAAATTTATAATTGAAAAATTATATAATTTTATAGAACATTCATATTATTTATATTAGAATTGGCAATACTTGTTCTGACAGGTGGGTAAATTGCTTTTCTGCTCCTAAAAGTTTATCTGCTTGTTTTAAAGTGTTTTGTGGTTGTGGGCGTGTTTATTTTGAAAGGTAAGGCAGTTTTGTTTTTTATTACCGATTGAACTCATAACTTGAATACTTCCATTATCACATAACTAAGTTGGTTTATTTGCATATTTTGCACACTATTGTTTGCACTTGCAATCATTAACTCACTGAATACTTTTACATTCGAAACTTTTCATTTCATTGATGAATGAAGTAAAACTGAATCAAAATTTTCACGTATTACTGATTGCATTTCTAATTTTTATATTTGAAAAAATGTGGATGCTATGTTCACAACGTATCATGTAAACAATCGTTAATCTATTTCTTTACTGGATTTTGCATTTCCTTCTGTTGTACCGGTTATAGCATTTTAGTAGCATATTTTCTTGTAAAGCACAATATTCGTTATAATTTCAATAAATCAAACCAAAATCTTCTGTATAAAGATGAATGTGTAACTTTCCTGATAATACTGAATGAATCATCAGCAAATGATTAATGAAAAAGAATTTTCCTTTTTACCCATTTGTTTGTGAATGTGAGTACTTTTTGCAATCTGTTAAGCCTTCATATCCAAAATTAATTTGTACAATATCTTTCAATTTTTTACTGCTTAAAGTAACATTGAATTGTATGACATCAGCAATAATAGTTTTTAGATGGCAATTGTTACCAATACAATTAAAACATGGAAATATATTCTAAGTCTGTTGTTTTAATTAACTTTGAATCTTCACCAAAGCATATTTGCCTTCATGCAGTGAAAATTAATTTCAAATGTTTTCAGACTTACCTTAATTACATAATTTAGTTGCACTTTATGACCAATCATAACTCCCAAGTTGCTGAACTTGCCAGCAAATTTATGAAGTTATATTAACTGGCAAAACTTACTATAATATTGAAATAGTAGTTACATGCATTTGTTATTTATAACTTCATCCATCTTTGAATAAAGTAACCACTCGAAATAGCTCTCTGCTTCTTGAAACAAAAAAAGCACGAGAAAGCAAGGACAAAAAACTTGCATAGTAGAAATATTGGCAAATTATATATTTTTAATTAAAAGTATGTAAAACTATAAGTTACACAAAAATTGATGGTAAAACTTTTAAATAATACTAAATATATAGCATAATATTTTGAAAACAGCAATTCCTCGTAGTGTTTAGCGACACCCATATCCCTTTCACCAGTTTAGTTTAGTTTTTTCCACAGGGGGTTCCCTCACTCAATTGGTTTGCCCATTGCCCAAGCAAGTTGTAAGCAGTAAAAGTTCGATTTCTCCCTGCATGCATATCTGTCAGCAAAACTTCCCTTGTGTGTGTATGTCCATTTGGTATTGTCTAATGCAGCTTGGACAATTGGGGTACTTGTGCCATAAAACTCAACCAACCAATTTTCCATAGGAGCTGTAAAATTCTTATCTGGCTCAAAATAGCTACTGCTAGGCAGAAGTAGTTTTATATAAGATCTTTTATCTATTCAAAGTCAATATTTTTTTCTTAAAAGTATCTCCAACTCAAAATAGGGGCCTGTCGTGGCTCAATAGGTATGCCCACTGCTCTAGCAACCTTTGAGTTGTAGGCAGCACGGATTCGATTCCTATCGGGAGCATTCCTCCCTGGGTGTATTTCTCTTTGTTAGTAAAATTTTCATTGTGTGTGTCTGTCTATTACTTGATATTGTATGCCTTGTGTCTGGTGCAGCATGGCCAGATATGGCCTTTGTGTCATAAAACCCCCAAACCAAACAACTCAAGAGAATCTGGCTTCAGCTCTTTGTTCTTTCGCTTAACCTGTGATTTACACAAACAGTAGTGATGGGCAGAATCAGTTACTTGAGTACTTTTAAGTATCAAGTAAGTAATCGAATACATATACAAAAATGATTAATCGATAGTAAGAATCAGAACTGCGATATATGGTACTTATTTAAAAAGAACAGCTAGTTCTCGTGTTGTTCTTGGTATAGTGGTTAGAGCACTGGATTTGTAACATACAGGTTCACAGTTCGAATCCGCTACAAGAGGAATTTGATGGATTGTTTTAATGCGAATGATAATTTTTGATAAGACAATCAAAATTTATTATTATTTTTAATATTTTGATCAAGTTGTGATTAAAAAGAATTTATTTTTTATAAAACTCAAATTTTTTTTCTTCGAATTATTTATATAAATTAAAAAAAAGATTTAAGTATGATAACTACTATTATCAATGTTTGAATTAGACAAATTGTATTTTGAAGAACGCAACAAAAATTAATCCCATGTACAAATTGCTGAATTTTCTGGTCATGCATATATTTTCTGCAATTATAAATATGTGTCAAGTATTTTTTATCTTGATTTTAGAAATCGTGATTTTTTAATTTTAGTTTTCGTATTGGAAAGATTTGATTTTCTACCATATTTTGAGGAAATCATTAATAATCACTTTTAGCAGGGAACGTAGCCAGAATTTTATTTTGGAGGGAGTCCCGAAGATAAGAATGAAACTTTTCATACGAAACTCTTTAAAGACACTTTTAAAAAAGTTTGTATGAATGTAAAAAATATTTTTTCTTTTGATACCAGGATCTGAAACTTCAAAATTAGTATTTCTCTAAATTTATCATAAAAAGGGACACATCTCGGTTGATCTAAGTACAAGAATGGTTCCGTAAATATTTACAAAATAAATTACAATAAATAATCAGATCTCGTTCCTGGAAAATTACTTTTTTATTTTTGCAACCTGTTTGGAGTACGAAGATGTGAGAAGAGGTAGTCAAAGCAGAAAAAAATATTCATTATCATTTTACTATCATAATAAAGATTTTGTCAGATATTTTTAAAGAGAATTTTAGTTATTGTCAGATATTTTAAAGAAAATAACAGCCATCTTTAGAATGAAATAACGTGATTTTACTTGAAGAAAAGGTAAAGCATATCAAGCATTATGTATCTTATTTGCAGATATATTTTAAATGTCAGAAATAAAAAAGCTTGAAAATTAAACTAAATTACAAAATATTAAGTGTAAAAAATTAAAAATATAGTTGGGGAAATTAAAATAAAAAAAAATTAAAAACTTTCCAGCTTGATTTTCAAAAATAAAAGGCAAACCATTGTGGAATTTATTGATAATTAAGCCTGCCTGTTCGGGAAATTGCTTCCAGAAAATTTCAAATCCAATTGCTTAATCGATAGAAATTTTCGACACTTCATCACGTGCATTTCAGGACATGTAAAATTGGAAAAATCAAGACAAGAAACATAACACTAACAAGAACCATGGATACCCATGTAATGTGACACTGCTACTTAAGATGAATACTCTGGTATTCGAATACACAGAGTACTTTTGGCATTCGAATACCTAGGATTGGTACTCTTGTAACCGAATACCTAGGATTGGTACTCTTGTAACCGAATACCTTGGATCCGAGTACTTTGGTATTCGAATACCTTGGATCCTAATACTTTTGTAACCGAATACTTGTATCTGAATACTCTTGTGTTCGAATACCTTGGATCGGAGTACTTTGGTATTCAAATACTTTGGAAAAGAGTCAAGTACAACGATTACTTTTAAGTATCGAGTACATGAGTACTTTTGTATTCGAATACTCCCATCACTAATAAACAGTGATATTTAGCCATTTGTTTGAGATATAACTTAAAAGGGTAATAGATTAAATGGATCCAATGCATCCTTTGTTGCCTAATTTATTTACATTGTTTGCATTGTTCATGATAACACATTTTCATCTCCAAGCAATGCAGATATGCTTTAAATATAGGTCATTTATCATTTTCTTACCTTTCTTTCAAGCTGTGACCAAAGAACCTCCCCTAATTTGATAAGTTGAATAAATGTAACTTTATACAATTTCAGAGTAGAAGCATAACATACAGGAAAAGGTTTCGACAGGGCTAGAAATTAAGAGCAGGTTTGGCATCAATTATACTTTTATGTTTTTCTCAGTTGCCAACAGGGTCTACTTGGGTGAAATTTCAATTTAATATTGTTTATAATAAATGCAGTGTAATGACTTGGCCCCGGATTTTTAGGCTCTCATGGCCACATCTCCTTTAGGTGTGTATGAGCTTCATGGACCCGAGGTACATGATGGCTCTTTTCCCATGGGGTTTACTGTCTAGTAAACACAGGGGCACATTCTCGGAATACCCAAGCGATCTTTTTCTGCTTTCATACCACTATATTCCGCAATGACTCTTCCCTTTTATGATATTTTTTACTTCATGTTATCTTGTGTTTGGTACAGCTTGGGCAAATATGGCCCTTGTGCTATAGAACCTAAAAACAACCCGTATTTTTAGGTGCTGAAAATCATTAAGTTGACGTTCAACTTATGTTTTAGATTTTTATAGGTTTTCTAAACTCTACATTATAGGTTTTAACAAAAATATCTCTGATGAGAGAAGTTCATGGAAATATTTTACAATGATACTTTGGAGACTTATTGCAACTGCCAAGTTACAACTGTTTTTTAACAGTAATAATACTCATTGATAAATTATTTTTTGTGATTGAAGTTCTCTGTTACATTTATTAGCCTTTCAAAACGAATAAATTACCATAAAATGACAAATAAATCACCCATGTGCTACTAAACAAAAAATCAATTTAATTTGTTTGAACTTGCTGTCTCAGTGGTAGATGAACTTCTAACAATTACACCAGATGGCACTCTACAATAAGTAAAAGATATTAATCATTGTCAAAATGCATAGTTTCCAACACTATTGTAATTTTGCTGGCAAAAATTCGGGTTTTACTACACTCACTGCCAAAAGTTAAGTACGGAGAGGAAAATATTAATTTCCGGAAGCCAATCTGAATTTAAGAGGCTGCATTTCGCTGCAGAGGTAGATGGAAGTATGCAAATATGTTCTGTAACTGCCAATCACAGTTTCGTGTCGAGAAATATGCAAAAAAAGGCAGTCATATAAGAAGCCAGCATTGTGAAGGGTAAGAGGAGTTTCATGTAAGTGCTTATAAAAAGTGTTAAAAACTTTCATACGATTAGTTTTCAAGACACACATTACTATGGCTTCCAGAAGACGAATGGCGGATAGTGAGCGCTGGCGTTCTGTGGGATACCTTGAAGCAGGACAATCAATCACAGATGTTGCTCTTTTCTTCGGCGTTCATCATTCCGTCATTTCGTGATTGTGGAAACAAGCCAAACAGTTGTGGTGGAGGCCAAACCTGTGGCCAGTTGCCCAAGGTTTACGATGGCCGCGGAAGATCGATATATTGCTGTTTTAGCCAAGCAGAATCGAAGAGTGACGTCCACACGTGTGACATCTATTGTCACAGCGTCCATTGGTAAGACGATATCTGCCACTACTGTTCACCGAAGGCTACACATGAATGGACTGTATGCCCTGGTACCACGAGTTTGTGTTCCTCTATCCATTCAATCCAGAGGAGCACGATTAAGTAGTGTCTGCAACATGTGAATTGGACTGTCTGATTGGGCCAACGTTATGTTCATGGATGAGTCGAGATTTGCCCTGGAGCCAGATGACAAGCGCGTAAGGGTTTGGAGAGAATAAGGCACACGCAATCGGCCCCAGAACATCATCGAGCATCACGCATTCCGAGGTGGAAGCATCATGGTGTGGGCAGGGATTTCGTTGGGATATCGCACCGACCTGCATATATAAAGACGGGGTTCTATGACTGCTGTCCGGTATCGGGATGATGTCCTAGAAACCACTGTGAGATTGTACACTGCTGCAGTTGGTCCTGCTTTCGTTTTAATGGATAATAATGCACGTCTCCATCAAACCAACATCGTCGACGACTACCTGGAGAGCGAGGGGATTGCTTGTATGGATTGGCTGGCGTACTCGCCCGATCTTAATCCCATTGAAAACCTTTGAAATGCCCTCGGCCATGCTGTGTCTGCATGTTTCCCACCCTCAGTCACTCTCAGAGTTGCAAACTGCTTTCTAGGAGGAATGGCGATTACTTGACTCTGGGGTGGTTGATCACCTCATGGAAAGCATGGTCACACACTGTAAACTTTGTATGAGGATGAGGGGTGGTCACATATCCTATTAATGTCGGGTTTTGTCTGTTTTGGATTTAAACATCATTTTGTTAATGACTCCAATATGACTTCATCTTATAATTTATGAAAATTCAATATTGTTTTCATCTTTGTATGTACAGGTAACCCCCGTATAACACGGTGCTTTTATAGCACGGATTCACTCTAACACGGTTTGAGAATTGGGAACATCCCCATATAACACGGTGCTTTTATGGAATGATTGGAATAACGATGCAAAAAGGACGGCATTATGAAAGTTTAATTTAAACGGTGTAGCATGGGAATATCCTAAGAACTACACATGTGGATATTATCTCGAGATAAATTAAATAAAAAGTAACTTAGCTTAGAAGAGACATGGCATCTCTCAGGGATCCCTGCTCGTCATCAAAAAGAAAAAATGGCAAGAACGCTTAACGCGTTTCTTTCTCACAAAACTGCAACGTCGTAGGACTGAGGCAAAAAAAAGAGAGCGTATTCTTCCTCTCCATGCTTTTTATCAGTTTTTCAGGGGGTCGCAAATCAGGGGAGATGGTCTTGTCAGTCAAGGGAGCTGGACTTCCTGATTCGCTGTTTTTAAACTAGCTCATCTGTAATTTGTTAGACGGGCACACATGACATGACGTAACTTTCTGGAAGATTCTTAGCATAGTTAATGAATGTCACTGGAGCAAGGGAGAAAACGGAATTGAGAAATAAAGGACTTAAAAAATAAATGCAATCACTGATCTCGTGGCTGTCACTCAGAGGATGAGGATATCTTGCCAAAAAGTAAACACCCTCGGTTAATAGTGCTTAGTGATGACGAAGAAAACATTGTTTAGTTCATATTAATATGTATTACTTCTTTAAGAAAATTTTAATAAAGATATTTATCTTAATTATGAAAATATAATAGCATGTTTTTTAATTTTTGGAACCCAAACCCCCCTTTTCGTACTAGCTCTTTGTTTCGTGTAACACGGATTCGCATAACACGGCAATTTTTTGGAACATAACTCTCGTGTTATACGGGGGTTACCGGTAATTTGTTTTGTTTCATGCATAAACATATTTGCTACTTTCCTGCCACATTTCGTGTCAATCAAAGCTGTACTTGGTGATTTTTTCGCATTTTACCATTTCCTGTTTAACTTTTGGCAGTGAGTGTATAAGAAATTGGAATTTTTTCTCTTTAGTGAGTTCTAATGATAAAGCAGATATGAATTTATTTTGTGAATTAACCATTTAGAATAAAGTAACATAAATAAAAGTTCTAAAAGTCAGGGGTAGCAGTTTGTTTTGATGCAAGCAAGGCTTGACACAAGCACAAATACTAGTAACATTTTTAATATTTTGGGTCCCATATCTAGAATAGATAGAAAACAGATTTAGAATTCTCTAAAGCAGACTTGCACATTGCATCAAAGTTTCTGCAGTATTGTTCCTTTGAATTGGTGAAAGTTAATGCCTTTTTACAATGTTTAACTTAAACTTTATAGCAAAAAATTAATTTTTAAATATTTGTATGCAATCTAATGAAAAGATGAATTCCTAAGGGTAAAGCGTTCTGGAATCTTCAAACAAAACTAACTTAAGCCCTGAAGTAAATCTGTAACAGGAGCACATGATGTCAATGATGCCAAAAAACCAAAGTTAAACAACCAAAAATATGTTATTTGGTTATGTTAAACCAAATGTATGTCCACATAAAATATTTAGACATGATCCAAAAATGTATGGATCTTGTGGATTTATTTTCTATTGGAGTGTCCATCATGGGTTAGTAAGTTTGCCCACTGCACCAGCAGCCTGTGAGCTATACGTGGCACAGGTTCGTTTCCTGTCCTTCGGTATATTTCTTTTTTTACGTATCAGTAAACTTTCCTCGTGTGTATGCCCATTTACTTGATGGAAAAAACATTGCTTGGACCAGATCTAGCCTTTGCACCTAGAAAATCCATTGTAGAGAAACAAGAAGATAAATTTATTACTTTATTTAAACTAAGCTCTTTCTGATAATTTGTCTTTGAGTATATCCATTAAAATTTTCTTACATCTGAACATTTCCAGACAATAAAAAACATCAGAAAATTGAAACACAATCATTGAAACTAAAGTACTTAATTAGCTTAAAGGAACTTGGTTTTCTATCTCTTAAGAGACACACACACACAACTTTCGAAATGTTTTCTTTTGGTTTGGTTTTATGGTGCAAGGGCCATAAATGGTTTTACTACCAAACACAAGACAGATGACATCTAGTAATTATTTTTTCTTGGAATATGTAATAAAAAGAGAATGGGTTTCCAGTTTATTTTTCAGACATGATTGCATTGTTGCATGATTTAAATATAAAAAAAGTAATTTTCTACATTTCTTGTTTTGCTGTTAACTTTTCAACTAGATCATAGACAAAATTTTCTCATAAAATTATCATCCAACTGTATGTATGTAGTGTATTCTCCACACAAGGGTTGACTGACTTTCAAAATTTACTGTGGAAATTATTGAACAAAATTTGATTAGTATCATAAAAAAATAAAGATTTTAATTAATTTGATGAATGTATAATTATTGCTGTGTATAAGTATTACATGTGATACACTTATAATTATTTTTTATTTAATTTTCAACAGCCAGTCAGTTCCTGTCTCCATGGTAGAATTAAGATGATAGATATATTATTTTAATCATTAAAATTAAAAAGCTTTTGAAACATTCACTTCAACTTTATAATTTAATATTTTAGTTTTAAGGATTCTGCTTCTGAAAGAAACTATTTGCTTCTCAAAACATTGAAAAAAAAGTAGTATTGCTCATACCTCTTATTCCATTTACCTGTTATCCAAAGCGTTGGAAAAAATATTCATGCTTTGTAAGTACATGAAAAAACATTCATGTACTTCCCCCACCGAGTGAACAGAAAATTGGATTTACTTGGATTTTTTATTACATGGTTGAGTTATACTTAACATGCACTTGGACATGACGCTGCTTGAATATATTACTAATATAATTTTATTTTGGCTTTGATTATTAGTTCTATGTTACCTGAATGAAGTTGCTAATATTTTATCCAAAAATATTTTAATACCTCTTGTGAAATGAGGTATTAAAATTAAAAAAATTTAATCTAATATGCAAAAAAATCCTCAGAAGAAATTCATTTTTTGCAGTCTAAAAAATGCTTGTAATTCAATTCTGAATTATAGATTAATTAAAAGTAAGGTCTGGTAACTGAAATTTCTATTTTGTGTTTTTGTACTTGTGATTATGAAATTTTATCCATGGCAGTTGTCAAGATTCTTATAAGCATGAACATTAAAAATATTTTGTAAATTTAATTTACTGAAAACATGATTTTTGTTGTATACTATGTTTTTCACTACTTGTAATACTTATCTGATCGTCAAACCATATAATATTTTGAAGCTTTGAATAGCCTTTAAAAGTTTACCAATAATTTTTTAAGAATAATAAATCTTTAATTTGCAAAAGAAAAATAATAAAATCTGAAATCAATGAGAATCGTGTGAATTTGACATTTAATTATTCAAAGGCCTATTATTTATTTCATTTGTCAAAATTTTGTGTGGTAAAATTCAAGAAATGAGTACAAATGTACTTAGTTTAATTTATTTCTGGTGCAAATTGTTGTAGCCTTTACATTTTGAAATTGATGTATGGAGAAAAACCGACTTAAGATCTAGCTGTCAGAAACTTCCAATGGGATCAATTTTCAGTTGATCCTCTGAAAATATCC
Organism: Meta bourneti; assembly: GCA_933210815.1. NCBI lineage: Eukaryota > Metazoa > Arthropoda > Arachnida > Araneae > Tetragnathidae > Meta > Meta bourneti. Next base: position 83,630,257 of record OW119923.1, on the reverse strand, counting down.
AACCAACATTACTTCTCCATGTCAAAAATGAAGAGCAATTTAATCTAATTTTTGTTTTATGCTCCAATTTCTTTTCTTATTTTTATTTACCTTCATTATTTTATTCATAACCTTAACCAACTGAAATTTTCAAAAAATGTTTTGCTCTCTACTTTTATTTATTACTTCCTTTGGAAGAAACAACTCTGCTCATCTCTAAAGAAATCATACTTACGGTATGCCACGTTACTACATGACGTAAATATCCATTGATGGATTTAAATTATCGAATAAGTGCAAATAATTCATGTTTTCGAACTCATTTGGGGTCCTACAGTTTCTGATTCTTTTGAAGGAAACTAAAAATATCTCACGAAACTTCTAGCTATAGCAACGAAATTATTTTCCACTTTTGAGTGTACGTGCAGTGATTATTTCGGGTTGGCTTTTTTCGCTGCTTCTCTAGTGAACTGGAAAACTGCTTGATTTTCAACACTCTGAAATAGAGTTAACTGTGTGTGAAAACGCGCCTTCTCTTTTAAAATAAGTTCGAATTACCTTCAATCCGTATTCCTTATGGAAAAAGCCTTCAGGGGCACATCTCCTTTAAGTGTGTACCGGCTTCACATGGACCCGAGGTACCTGAGGACTCTTTTCCCATGGGGTTTACTGTCTTTACTAAACACGGGGGTCGCGCTCCCGGGATACACCAAGGCATCTTTTTCTGCTTTCATCACACTACTCTGTTCCCCGGTCCCTCTTTTTCTGCCTCCATCTTACTGTATTTCCCAATTCCTATTTTCCCCTTAGGAATTGATTCCGCACCGTCGCCAATAGCCTGTTGTATTGCTTCAGTGCTACGTTAATTAACTACCTACCTACCCTCTTTTTCCTTTCGCATTTTGTACTTGGCGTTGTCTTGTGTTTGGCGCAGCTTGTTTAAGTATGGTCTTTGAGCTTGAGCCATAAACCCCCAAAACAACTAACAACCTTATGGAAAAGAAGGTAAACTACGTACGCACTTTGTTTTGATAATGCTTATTCAAACACTGCTGTGAAGGATTCAGGAAAGCATACAATTATTGATATTTTCTAATAAGTATGTAGATTTCAAAATGTTATGGGTTTAGTTATGGTTAGATGATATATATAGCATCAGATGGGATTCGAGCTTTAATTATTCAGGTATTTATAAAATATCAGACGATTTTGTGGAAATCGACCTCTGTTAAAAACGTGTTAATGCATGATTCATTTTTCAAAAAGATTTTTGCATTTATGTGCGCTATTTTGAACGAAACGTCTCGTTTCCAGTGGCGCTGCTCGAATGCGCTTTATCTTAGCAAGAAAATGACCTATGATTGAAGTTGACGAAGTCTGCCACTTACGCAATTTCCGTTCTGATATGTATTTTATTAAATAAAAAGGAAATCTTAAAGTAGTTACGTATGCATACGGAACAGAATGAAAGAATGGTTGCATCGGATTGCTGATTTGCTCTAATGCACGTTTTCATTTGTTGCTCCTTAAATATTTTGACTCGAATAAAATCATCGGATTTCTCAAGACGGCGTGAACTTGAGCTGTATTTAAAGGAGGTAAATTCGTAATCGCCTTGAACTTAGTTTTGGATTGGAAAACAAAGAACTTGGGTCTTTTGTGTTTCCTGTTTTCTTTGGAAATTCTTCGAAAAAATTGTTTTCTTTAGAAAAATATAATGTAATTTGAACGAAATAGACTAAAATAGTTTGATGATAGTTAACATTAGCAAGACTGAGCTATAGATGTAAGAGTAATGTATGCCACTACATTATGTCAGTTGTAAAATTATCGGTTCTTGCAAGTTATAAAATGTTCTGAGAGCAAGACGTCCTATTGATCTAACATAGAATAACATTCTCCGAATTTTACATTTCTCAATTCCTGTTTGAACGTCTCCCTTCGTTCATCACCCTTTTTTGTTCCACATGTCACTAAGTTTTCGAATCAAGAATCTGCATTTAATTGGACATAATAACGCAACAAAAGTTGCTCGTATTTCTTTGCAAACAAATGAGTCAAAATGGTTTTCCAGTTTATTGTGAAGTAGCTGTGAACATGACTTTTTTTTGCGTGTGACAAACGTTTGAAGAAATAACCATTTCATGTGTAATAAATTACGTGTGGTGCAGCGATTGCGTGTTGAAAATAACGAACAGTGTATGCATTATCATCTTTCTACGAAAACAATAGGGTTTTGTTTTATGTTCGGATTGTTCTACTTCACAGGAGGAAAATTTTCATTTTTTTTTTGTTGCTGGTTTCAGGAAACGCCTCAAGTTCCGTGCAATAAAATTCTCTCAACATTATCTTCTATGTTAGTACAACTTTCCCTCGTATCGCTGACAATAACTCCAACGAAATTTCTGAACTTTTCGGAAAACTTTAAAACTAAGGAAAAGAAGTTTGCTGTAGAAGCACAATCAATTTTCCCAAAACAGCATTTTTTCTCGAGTCTCGGAAATTTTTAAGTTCATTGACCGCAACACTCACCCAGCCAAGTGAATAGAAACGGTTGAAACAGCTGTCGATGCCATTTGATAGAATTTCACGAATATTTTCCTCCTTACCCCGTTGAATCGTTGAGCGTGTTTATATTAATCACAATTTTTTGAAAGGAGGTATCGTACTTAAAAGTCATTTGCTTAAAAAATGCACTGAATTAATAAAACTCAATGTTGTAATGCTTTGTTTCATGCTTTTTTTCTACTACAGTTAATAAAACTGGTCGACTTCAGTGCTAGTGTATTGCTTGTTTAGAAGATAGATACAAAAATTGGAGAAAGTTCCGTTAATCACATTTCATACCTTAAATTAATGTCGGATGGAGTTGAAAGAGCTAAGGAAATCATTGACTTATGATTGTGCTGCATCGTTTGGCTATTCCACTTTAAACAATTATTTTTATAAATTATTGAAATTTTATCATTAAAATTATTAAATGCAATTGGGTTTGGGATAGTTTCAAACTCCAGTAGTGAAAATTGCAATAATCCAGTATCAAATCTTTAAACATGTACGAAACCAAAATTGTAGGTAAAATAAGCATTAGAGGCAAATCGTTTAAATTTATGCAAGGTACATTTGATTCCATGTCAGGGTCATGGTAGATATTCCAACTTATGCATTGTTGCCATTCGCCGATGTATAAATAATGGTTATTTCTGTGCCATGCACTGTAGTGGAATCTTGATTTATTGTAAGGTAGATATCCTTTTGTTAATATTTTCGCAAACATATTTTTTAATTCCTTGAGTGCATTTGCATTAAATCTTTTCCCAGGATAGTATTACTTGTTAAATTCATGGACCTTCTGATGAAATAGACAGCATGTGGCCGGAGTCGCTGTCGTAAAATCTCAAGGGTATGTTATGTGGGCTTACGAATCGACTTGGGCTGAATGGCTATCGAAGCTCAGACTAGTGTTTTTAATCACACTGGGTAATCACTTTAACCAATCAATAATTTGTCCCACGTTAGGATTCATGCTTTTCCTCAGAACCACGTGACAAATCTTCAAACCGAACGATCAGAAGAAATAGCATGAAGCTGCTCGCACATGCTCCGTCTGTTTCATAAGAAGGCTCATCATTAAATTTGCGTTACGCAGCTGTAAGAATGCACTGAACCAAATTTAATATAAAAAGGAAGGTTTGAGTTAAACTGATACTTTGCTACATACTCAATACTGTGATACTTTGTTGCATTTCTTATACTAAATACGTGTAATGAAATGTACAGTAAGTTAGACTTAATATATTTTTAGGAATTGGGTGTAAGCTTTCATAGTAAATGCATCACATTTTCAATATCCTAATCGTATTCATCTATATCTGGGGCCGCGGTGGCCCGGTTGGAAGAGTAACGGACTAGCAACCGAAGGGTTGCGAGTTCGAATCCAGCCAAACACCGTCGTGTACAAAGGGGGCTGGTGCACGTTAAATCTGTCGTGGCCTCAAATGTCCTCACGTTGGCGTGGTGTGGAAGTTTGGAGAGTGGGGTGCCAGCTCAGGTGTTGCCTCGTCATCTGACCGTGGTTCAAAATTACGTGGTGTTGTCCTCGGATCTTTCCCTTTGGGATTGATCCCGGACCGTCACCAATAGCCCGTTGTGTTGCTCCAGTGTGACGTTAATTGAAATAAAAAAAAAAAAAAAAAAAAAAACATCTATATCTGGATAAAATATTTCCCCCTATGCTCTAATGCCTTTGTCATAAAAAAGAGGAATAATACATTTCATCAAAAACAAATTTATCCCCTGTTATAAAATAGCACAAACTTTAAGGTTGATTGAAGCAGTTATTTCCTACTTCACGCAAGTTTGACTCACTTCAAAAAACAACGTAAGATGTGCAGATAGGATAATGATCATAAACTGAGACGACAAAGGCCGATTTTACATTGTAATATATAGAATGGACGGCTTACAAACTAAATAAACGCGACGGAATAAAAATAACATTAGTCAATCCTTCCATTTCAATTACTAAGATTAAATTAGTTGGAATGAGAGCCAGTGTAACACAGCTATGTCAGTATGAGAGGCATTTTCTGTCAAGCTAAATATAGGTGGCAATACGTGCTTCCTGGAGGTATTCTGAACATGACGTCAGGTGGCTTGTTTTTCCAATACGATTTAAGTATTTAGCCAATAAAAAGACCAAAGAATGAATTCGGAATTGATTAATTATATATATAGTTGATTGGTCAATACTAACGAGATTAAACACCAAACATTGCCAAAATGGCAAAAAACTACATTTAAAGGTAACCCCGATGTGTATCATGCGAGAGCATTTGGGCAGCAGGAGTAAAATCTTCTCAGACCGTCAGATTTGTTTACTGAAATTCCTCATATTTAAGAAAGTTGAATGAAATGTCTACAACGAAGGAACAATCTTTTTGTTAATCCTTCCACTTCCATAAGTACAACTGAGTAAATTTATGTAAGGGCGACTTTTTGCTACTATTTTTCAACCTTGGCGACTAGGGATAACCTTTTAAGCAAAATCGTCTTAAAAACTCCTAGTTTCAAAAATTTTTAACTAATAGCGTGGAAAGAAAAAAATATTTTTTCGGATTTTTCTTAAGAGAAAATTTCCGTTTATTCCATAAACTAGCACATTTGTGTTTTAGTCGATTCATTTTGTATCTGGGCAACTAAAATAGGGTTAAAGATGAAACTTTTTGCTATTATTTAAAACAAATTATGCTATTTCACTAGTGCTTTGGCTGTTGCAGCCCTGTTCATGTTCAAGTTGGAATGAGCAATGTCATAGTTGTGCATATGGAAGAAAGCATAGTTGTGGTATGTGGAAGAAAGTTTAAAATGTCTTTAAGAAAAACAGGAAATGAATAAAAATAATCTTCAATCAATCCTTCAGTTACTAAAATTAAGTAGTTATAATGGAAGTAAAAGTAGCTGTGTTGTATTGCATACCGTGCAGGTATATTGAAAGAAAGTTGAACGAAATGCCATCTGCCTTCAAATCGCGTGCCATCTGATTGCAGACAAAAAGAAAGGATATAATCGCTGTGGCCTAGTTCTGGGTCTAGGTTACGTGCTTTTAATACCTAGAACATACGAAGGATGCTAGAAATCGATATTTATCATCTCTCTCTCTCTACACCAGTTATATTTAAAACCACTTTTCTCCTAAAAATATACGGAGAAGGATTTTTTCCTTTACTTTCTATTGATATATTGTCCAGGGTTCTGTAGGAATGTCCGAGTGGGTTTGTCATCTGTTTTCGATACTCTGAGTTAAAAACCGTGTTAAAATTTTTATTTATTAAGAATTTTAGTCTTATCGAAAACTTACATGTGATTAATACATTGGTTTTTCTTGGATGAATCAAATCTTATTTCTTCAAGCAAATCTGAGTTTCGCCATATAACGTTTGTTAAAGATGTTAACAAATCTAAATGTGTATCACTTTAAAATTTCAAGCATGGCATTTCATAAAAATTCGTGTTTTGTTTTCAAATACGAGTAATTTATACACAATTATGTGTGTTAATTTTTTTTAATTTGAAAATGGCCTTTCGGTGAATGTCATTTTTATAATATTACCACTCACTCAAAACAGTAGTCAATCCATGTTAAATTATTTTGAGGTTTATTGAAATACAACGCAAAATTGAACATTTCATCTTCACAAATTTGATTAATGCAAACAAAACCCTTTTTAATAATGAAAAAATTATATTTGTCATTAGGGTATAACATATTATCTTTAAAAATAAAAAAAATGTTTACAGCCTTGAAAACTACACTTAGCCGAACTATTTTTTTTTAAGATTTATTAGGACATTTTTGCAGAAAGTCCAGTATTCGAAGGGATACTCTCAGTCCCATTTAACCGATTATATTGGTTTGAAAGGCGTGGGTCAGAGTCCTGGTCGGTTCGAAGACAGCAAGCCATACACTGGTCCAATATCAATCCTGCGACACAAAATTGACTGAAATACTCTTGCGCATATCGTATGTATTGTCTCATGCTGCTCCAGTGTATGACCGCGCTTAGATGTATCAGCCATTGCATCCGATAATACGAAAAAATAATGCACTTTGAGTGTAACAATGACTGATCCGGTTTGGAAGAACTGCAAGTTATTTTTGCTTGCAGAAATCCCCGACCTTTCAAAACTTCCTCAGAAGGCCATAGGAACATGACTGGGTACTGATGTTAGTTTGAACGAATAGTAGCAATCGTTCTGAAAATGAAATGTTTCCATTAAATTATTTTAGCAGAAGGTAATTCTGCGATAAATTGTTTGAGTAATACAATGGAACACTAAGAACTTAAATCATTACAATAATTTATTTTGTCGCTCTACGGTCATTACATTACACAAGAACAAATTAGCCCATATACCCAGAGCCTGATCACATCGTTATATAATTGTCCCAGTCTGAACAAAAAATGTGTTACGCTTACTTACAAATGTCCCTGTTTGAAGGAAAACAATGTAACAATCCTATATAATATAATAGAAAATTTGCAAATTTCTTTTTAAAAAACTAGTTTGGTTAACGTCTCGAGATCATTCCGCGTAACAAAATGTTCATTGACAAGGATTCCCCACTAATTCTTTCCAACCACGCATTGTTTCTTTTGGTTTTATATGCACGATTTTTATGATTAATTCAGTCTCATGTGTATTGACCTACTTTGAACCACTAAACAGGATGTGTGTGGTCTCAAATCTATTTTTATTTGGATTCGGCGGACGAAAATTGTGCGAATACGGGAATTCTTCGTCTGCTTGATTGAGAATCCTTGTAAAAACATACGGTAGCCTTGACACGTATGATATTTAAAAGAACCACATTCATACCGATAAAATAATCATGTAAATTTACTATCTCAAACTTATTGTATGTCGATACTCAGGGCCGTCTGTGAACATTAATCCAGGAACTCGTCTACCATTGAAGGATTAATTTTATTTGTCCCTTCGAAGCTCTCACTCCCTTTATAATAAATCTCTTTTTCATGTTTCGTATAAAAAAAGCGCTCCTCTACGTTTTCAATGTTTACGCATAATTTTAAGTTTAGACTACGAATTGGAATTCGTGCTTTGGCCATGGTATAAAACATCAAACATACTGAAAATATATTTAGCTGAAAAACCCAAAATTAGTTTGATTTTTCTGTGAAACAACGATAAATTCTAAATAATTTTATAATTCATACTAACCCACCCTTTGAGGACCAGTGCATCGAATGACACCATGATTATCGTGATCCTTTTTGAAACCAGTGGCTCCGTTTGGAACCAATCTAAAGACAGTTCCTGATTATTTTTTTTTATCTATATTTTGATAGGAAGGATTACCAGAGCTTAAAAACTATTTTATATGAACAAATAATAGTCACACACAAGTCGAAACATGATTGTAAAAACAAATTCCTATTTTCATATTTCATGTATGTATTGAAACTGAATTTTTAAAACTTTTACTTTTGTGATGAATGGTTAACACGTATGGTTCCTAATGGCAACATTTATAATTTTTATTACAAAAATTTAATTTAAATTTTTAATAAATATGTTATTCAAAACAAGACAACCTCAGTTCCAGAAAATTATTTTTCTTCGCCTCAAAGAGTTCAAATCTTTAGATTTCATAATTTCAATAAAATGAATACAAAGATGTAATTTATAACTTAATGACATGCCCAATATCAAATTAGAACTAAATAATTATAATAAATTTTTATGTAAGTAATCTATTAAATAAGCGAAACTACATTTTCTTTTAGCTGTTCTTCCACACTGTGGCGTCAAACACTTTATTTTACGGCACCATTGACCTTGCGTCGTGGTTTCCTAGTTTATAACATTGAACATAACTTATAAATAACGAAATTAATTTAATGTGTGTTGTCACTTATTTTTTATTATCTATAACATCAGTCACCTGTTCTTATTTGCATATGAAATTACTTAATTCCAAATGCTTTAGTTTGTACAACGCTATTTGGTTAAGTTTTCACTTACCTGATTCCATTGCTTCCCATCTAAAACTTACTCCATTTTGGTCGTGTTCTTTATTGATATTAAAGCTTTGAGTGAAGCAATTTAAATATATAATCACAATATTCTCCCTTGCAAAGAAAGGTGAAGAATTTTCTTTCATTGAAATCACTTTTAAATGCGCATGTGATTTTAAAGGCAAAATTTTATCTCATTCGGTATTCATCTTCAACTGGGATTACTCATCTCGTAATGCGATGATCAGAAGTTTTTAAGATACGAATCTCAATCACATGACCCTACATTGACATTGTTGAAAAGCAATTTAGTAATTTGAAAATTTCTCTTGAGTTTAAGACGCTTTGTGTTATCAAGCTTTATATATTCAACTACACAAAGTAATTCTGAAAAACTTGGAAGACGTCCACAAAAACAGATTTCCTTTTCCTCAGGAAAGAATGAAAATCCGATATCGATGTATTCGGATCTTCAATTAAACATACACACGATGAGGATGACACTCTCGAATAGGTTACCACCTGTTCGTGTTATCGAATTTTTCCCTGTGGTCTGGTCCAGTATAATGGCACCGCCTTTTGCTTAAATGTTAGTGAGAGTATCACCCGTTTCTTGGCATGTGTTGGCGACATAAAATTCACCTCGCTCTCTCCCCGGCAACCCGCCAAATCGTACTCGCACGGCATATTTGAGGAGCGTAGTACTATTTCGTATCCTGCATCTTGCAAAACCGGATGATCATTTACCTTTCTCCCCCTACGCATTGTATTAGTCATTACAGTCGATGGTTTTCCTACCTGACAGGTTCACGCGAGGGAGTCAGAACACCATTTCGAACGGTTTGTTGTGATAAAGAACTGAAAGGACGTTCGATTTCGCGTGGTTTTCGTTTCAAGCTCTGGTCGCAATATTGGAATGACGATGCTAGATGAAATTATCTAATATCACTGTCAATTCTATTTTAATTTGATAACAAAAATTCAGTTTTATCGTGCGATTGACAAAAAAAATGTATCGTGAGTCAATGTTCCTTAATTGATTTGTTTGAGCTTTGCCAGAAAGGAAACACCCTAAAAAGAAACTGCAAATGCGATTAATTGGATTACTTTCACATTAGGCGGCTGAGATAAAAGATAATACCAAACGATTCCGACATTTCAGGGCAGCTGTAGTGGTTTTGTGTTTGTTGTGATTTGCTGTTCAGGGGAAGTGGTAAACTATGCCGAATTTCATTAAGGAATTGAACTGTCCTTTCAGTTTGGATCGGCTGCGCCCCGGCGTGTTTCGTCGGCGACCAGACGGCAGAATGTCGAAAGCTAAAAGTGCCACACAAGCCCTCCATAAGGTCATCATGGTCGGCAGTGGCGGAGTCGGGAAGTCAGCCCTTACACTTCAGTTCATGTACGATGAGGTGAGTACAAATTTTTTCCTAATAGCGTGTAAATGTAAATAAGCACCTTCAGATAAGTGATGGAAACTCGGATGGATATTTTATTTACATTTTACAAACAATTCTATTACACTCGGTCATAGCATTGAAATAAATTTAAACAAAGCATGCTGCAAATGTTAACATGAATGTGGTGAAATTCTACATATTTCAAATTGAGATGTGAAATATATTCAAAGATTTTCAATTTATTTTGACTCTCCTGTGAAGTTTACTTTTCAGGTGACAGTTTTCTCAAGATATTGCGAAATGGCGTTTAGAAGATTTATTTGCTATTTTGACTTTTCATACAACTATGGTTATATTTCAGGTTTGGATACTTAAATTTTTATACTAATATTTGTTGTCATTTCCTGTAATCCAACGACCTATCGACATGCTGCAATAGCTTGGAAAATTCTTGAGAGTAAAAACGAACTGAAGAGAAGAATAGTTCAAAATGTGCCTTTTAGATGGTGCCACTAATAATATTTTGCATAAATATAAAGACCCGATAAAACTTGGGAGTTGTAGGCGGCGCAGGTTCGATTCCTCCCCAGGTGTGTTTCTCTTCTGTGTCAGTAAAGCTTTCCGTGTCTGTATGTCCATTTACTTTGACGTTGTTTGGCACAAATATGGCCCTTGCGCCACAAAACCAATCCAATCTAACTTGAAATCTGCTAATATGTACTTTAAATAATTAGTGAAGAATATAAAATGCAATGCCTACCATTCGATTTGTAATTAAATTTTGCAGATATGACTCCGATACGGCCGGGAAAACTTGGGAGAACTCCTGGAATTGCTTTTCTAAAAAGTACACGAACCCTGATTAGCTAAGAGTTTTGAAAGAACCGCCCGAGCCAAAGGAACACAATTCGGATAGGTCCATCGCGTAATTGCATATCACATTTCTAGAACACACATTTCAGAAAAGGGGGGAAGAAATCAAATTCTAATTATATTTTGTCGAATTGTAAAGTAGCTATTGCAAATAGAATTGCGATGTTGGGTACGCGACAGATTTGTGACGTTACTCATCCACATAGATAGCGTTTCTGGCATTCTTCATGTGGATTTAATATTTGCTTCTAGGAAGTGCGATCTGTAACCTAAACTAAATTGAGGTCTTATTTTGTGTACATATTCTCCGTGTCTACTCGAGGCCATGTTGTCGATGGTTCAAGAAAGGAATTTTAGATATTTCCAATACAAGGAGCCTCATGCTTGATCACCACTTTGTTTCTAAATATATGAAGTCGATTTTACTTTTGGATCAAGTGTACATATAGCTGACTAAACTAAACCTCAATGCCTGCAACTGAAAAACATTTTATAGAAAATAAGTAATATCTATAGTATGATTAATTTTATTTTGACAGTTCAAATTTTAGAATGTTCGTTTTGTAATTTAATTTGCCTTAAGCACAGGGAGAGTGATAGAATTGCGACTAATTTTCACAGAATACCTGTACTTTAAAGTAATGTGCAGAAGGATCTTTTTCTCAAAAGTATTAAAATTATTCAGTTATAACTAATCTTTATTTCATGATAACCAAGAAAAATTGGAGTAGAAACTCATTAACTTTAAATTTTTTAGATCAAACATAAAAGTATGAACATTTTGATAATGCTCTATATCTTTTTAAGCAGAAAAGAATATAAAAATGTATTTCTCGTCTTGAAAATAAGCATTCAGTATCTTCCAAAAAATGTCAGTTAATGAGTTTCTGCTCTATGTAAATCATTACATATAGCTTTTAAAACGATATATATAAATCATTACATATAGCTTTAAAAACGATATATACAAATCATTTGCTTTTCAGAGAATATTTTTATACTGAATGATTTAATCCATGTTTTAAATCTCAATGATAAGTATTCGTTTTTAAATGAAAATTTGAGCTAGTTATTTCCTTACTTTAGAGTGATGGTCGATTTTCTATGAATTGACTCATTTACTATTATATCACCTTCAAATATGCTTCCTACTTGGAGATTTCCCCTGTTCTCATTGGATTGCAGAAAAGAAGCACTCAACAATCAGATGTAATTTGAAGAATATTGGAGAACATATGGGCATTTCTACACTCGTTCCATACGCATAATTGCCTTATAGAACGGGCCACTGATTTCTAAATCAAAATTATTTTGACCTTGAATTTAGTAGTATGGTAATTGTTTAGCGAAAACACAAATGACTGGTTCGCATATTGACCTCTTGGAATCGTTGCAGTTCCGTTGAGTTCTTCAGGAAAAAGAAATAACTTCAGGAAATCAAATCGTTAAAACTTTTTAGAATGTATTGGTGCCAAATGCAGATTTAGCTATCCATGAAACATTCTCTTTCTAGAAAAGAACGAACTTATGAGCAAATATTTGTATTGATATTCAACGAAAATGCAGCGAAATTCTGAGTGAGATACGGCCAGCTGTTTTTCCCTTAGTTGCCAATTATATTTTTATCTGGATTGCTGGATTCCAAAAGTCAGACTGATTAGAATGATCGTGCAGTTTCATTTGAACGATCATGAAAATATCCGTTTTATACATTATTACGGATTAATGCACAATGTCTATTGTCAAATGTCTATTCCATGAATTATTCATAAACTTAAATCTGATTCTCTAAATGTGACTCACTGTTGAATCACTTCAGGTCAATTTAAAGAGGTTGACGTCATGGAAATAATTTCTTCAAAATTGATTACTCGACTCGACTTTTAACGAGTCATGACTGCCCATTTGTTTCGGATAGGCTTGATCGAATCTTCCTTCTTTTTCTTATATTACTACAGACAAATTGCTTTCAACACTGAGAATTTGGATGTGTGCACATTTAACTCTGAGAATAGTACAAAAGTACTGCAGAAACCGTGAAGTAATTGCATCATAGCCGAACGCTCGGCATTTATTAACAATTACTAGACTAATATTAACTGTTCAATAAAATATCAATGTTAAATGGGTTTCAAGTGTACATTAATCATGAATGTTACTTTAAATTCCTTTTTATATTCAAAAACACATTTTTCCATCTCCATGTTCTTTGATAGGAAAATGAACACGAACCCTCATGATACATATCGAAGTTATCTCAAAATGTAGTTTATCCCTGTTTGGCGTTCAATCTAATTGGCTTTGATCAATTGACTATAAGATACAAATGCACAATTCATTCTTTGGAATTCCTGTTGGCGACTTGCTGAAATCGCATTCGAAAAACAAACCAAGTGACGTCATATTCGGAATACGTGCAAGAAGCACGTTCCACCCACTGCAGCCGTATAAGGCGCAATTGCTCCCTTTGGACTACTTTTTACCTTGTTACGAAGTTTTGTATTGAGCTAAAAAGTGTATGGAATGTAGCACTGTTTTTGTAGCAGTAGAATAGACTTCTCATGTGAACTGCATAGAAATATTATATTTTAAGTATATCCATGAATAGTTTTAGTTGCTATCTATACACTACTTGCATAACACTCCGTTATGGGGTGTCAAGGTGTTTCCTGTAAAGCTAAATATAGAGGGCGCTAGTGTTTTTAGTGATCCTATTTTACTTCGTGACTTCACTGCTTGTTTTTTTTTTAATATGATTTCAGTATGCCGCAAAAAAAATTTATCACAAATTAAAGATTTGTGAAGTTTTTTAACTGAAAACATGGCGAACGCATGTGTTGCAAATTGTTTGCTCCATAAAATCTTACTTTAATACGAATAGTTTAGTGTCGGCGGGGAAATTAACGTCAAACGTCACCAAAATGGCTGTTTACCCTCCTGTTGGTTGACTCAAAGAGGCCTCATCATTAGAAGAGAACTGACCAAATCTTGAACGAAATATCTCGTCATTTGAAGAAAGCTGATCAGATTTTGATGAACGAAATATCTCAATGAAACGACTTGGGAGAATTAATCAAATCGTTCTTAACAAGATGTGTTTTATTCGTCTACCGGTGGTTCCTGTTTCCATTGAAAATCTCCAGAAAATAAGTTAATTTTTTGACAAAAAACTTGAAATTCGTTAGGGCGCATTGGTCGTTTTTTAAAACCGAGCTTTGCTCGGCTTTCTCCTTTAAATCTAGCAACCCTGGTTACACCACAAAATCATTACCACTACCTACATTTAGCTTGACAGAAAAAAGTCATTGGTCTCAAAATGTTTATTTCATTTGCTGGAACTATGAAGAGGAGTTTCACACAATATCGATTATTCATTACTGATCATTCTATGTAACAACTATAACTACGAAGATGAGGAAATTACCAATAGAGAAAAATGTCAAATGAGCCCATTTGAGATGGTAAACTGATACAATTGTGGTCGCTGCTTTTACTAAAAAATAATTTTTAAAATCCGCTCGTGCTAATGCAGAAGTTTTACTAAGTCTGCAGTATCTATAAATCTACTTGCAAAATAATTGCACTAGATGCATTATGCAGACCGTAAGTTCTTTTTTGTTTGAAGTAGAAACGTCGTTGTGACTCTTCTGAGATTTGAAATTGTCTGCACGTTTCCATTTACATGTGATTATTACGGACGGTTGCCCACTGAAAACATTGTTAAATACGGAAACTCGGTTTTTTTTCTTTTAAAATATTTCAGATTTGAGAAAAACTGTTGCAAAATGTCTTCTGAAATGGAAATTCGTTTCGTGAACTCATTACTGATGCTTTCTGCTTAAAATACCCGTGAGGCTATTTGTAATAACATTGATCTGAATAGATTTGGAAATCTCGGCCTTATCATTTTTGTTTTATCCTCCGCCAAATCCTCGCACACCTACACAAATAAAACCTATTGTTTGCTACCACAGGTTAAAGAACTGGAGTCTGATAGTTTTTGAATTTTTTCTGCGATATTTTCTTAGGGGGAATACAAATAAATCGGAACTTGGGTGTTACGCTATATTTTTTCTGATAACTTTTTCCTTTCTATTGTATAGTCTTTCTTTCGGATGTTTTCATGCGGCAGAGTTGGAAGGAATTCATTTGTATTCCTGTTCTATCCATCGATTATGCTCATGGCTATCTAAATATGACGGTTTATTCTGTAAATTCTAAGAATGATCTTGGCATTATTTTTGAATTAAATTATGCATTTGTTTTTGCATGCTTAGAAAGCTAAAAGATGAAAACCTGACCTCGATGTCGAATTCTCATACCTTGGAACTGGTTTTACAGTTCTCTTTATTAAACTTAATAAAGGGATGTCTCAGCTATTTTCAGTTTTTCCAGTAATTTATTTTAATTATTTGACCTATTTTTATTAGTTTTAGTATTTTTATGCTTAATTTATGTACATTCTAGTGACTTTGCCGTCGGTCCATAGGTGGAATTAATTCTATATTTTTTCGTAAATGGGGATAAAATGTCAATCAAAGCAACAAAATTACTGAATCAAAGCAACTATTGTCATTGAGAAAAGAATTAGAAGAGCAAATGAATCGCAAAATAGTTTGCCGATTATTGATAGTTCGAATCTTCAAGGGGAATTCGAATCAAATATACTAGTACACAAGGTTGGCATTAAGGAGGGAATAATGTACTTCGCGTTGTCGAATGCCTTCACTGAGCAATTTTGTTCTAAAAATGTAAGTAAAACACAAAAACGTGAGTGACATTTCTATAATTAAACCCAACTGTATCTGCATGACTTAAAATCTATAGATCAAATGGATCATTTTATCCACGAATATATTATTCGTGGATAATATACTATGTATCATATATGTAATTCTGATAAAGAAAAGACTTTAACTGTCGTTAAATTATTGTTTTCAATCACGTCATTTTAATCAAGAAATTCTGTTAAGTTCACGAACAAAATTGCTTGGATCTGAAATGACTGCAGTCGTTTTCGTTACAATTTATGCTGTTGCCTTTTAATGTGCCATTCAGTACGTCAAGGGTCTAGTTTTCCAATTTTAGTTTCTAGTTCCAATTAAAATACTTTCAATGTGCATAAAAATGCTGTTTGCCATTTTGCGTGATAATTCCGAAAAATTGATAAAATGCAGTAATAAAGGTACTTAAATCAGCTTAGTGTTTTAAAAACACACTACTATTCACTCGAATAACATTTCAGTCCCTCCAAAAAAGGTTGCAATGTCATCAAAGACTTCTCCATGGTAACTAACTTTACTTTGACTAACAATTCCTATTTTGAAATGTATACCATATGCATAAGTTGTGGCAACTATGCGAGATCATGAGATAAAAATAACCACGAATTGATGTCTTAAGAACAGCTTTTTTCCGCCTACTTAACTAAAAGTTTTATTGCGCTGTTTTCAGTGGTTGTAAATTTAATAAATGTAAATTTGAAAAAAAAAGTTAATTCCTATTAATCGCGTGACAACTCCACAAAGGATTCGATTTGTAACTGCAAATTAGAGTAAAGGAAATTTTAAGTGGAACTTTGCCGATATTGGACGAATATTAATGTTAGAAAAAATCCGAACGAGAACTTTTGAAGTATTAAAAATTCTGTCTTAGTGACAGCAGGTCAAGTTTGCCTACTTTATAAGTTGGAGCTATATTTAAGCAACTTTCTTTTCATAAAAAAAGGTTAATGCTTTAACGATATTTACCTTTGCTTTGTCTGAATTTAAAACATTCAATTTTAAAATAAGTCTTTTACTATTGCACGTATCACTATTAATGCAATTTTCAAGGGGAAATGCATTCGCTTGAAAAATTAGTCAATACTTTATCAAATTAATTTGCAATCATTCCCTTTAAAATGGTGAAATTCGAAAATGTCCGTACCTAGTGCAAGATTGCCACAAGTCAAAAAAATATTGGTAATAAAACTAATTTTACTAATTAGTTACAGCAATTTTTCCAAAGTAAATTGTAGAAATTATAAAAATATCGTAAATATTAAAAATTATTTTCCTCCATTTTTCTACGAAAGATAATTCATTATTCTTATCACTTTTTCAACCAACAGTTAACTAATTCAACCCGAGTAAGATCAGGTAATTCTGCTAGTATGCAAATAAAATCTGTAAAAGCCCTTTAACTGAATTTTATAAAGGATTCGACCCATGTCATGCCTTTTTTGCTTTTTCTCCTTCCGTTATTGTGTTGTCTGTCTTGTGTTTGGCGCAGCTTGGCCAAATATGTTCCTTGCGCCATAAAACCCCGAAAACAACCAACAACCCTTGTCATGCCAGGGTTTTCCTATCCCACTAGTTCATTGCAATTAGTGATAGGAGTACTTTTTCTCTAAGTCAAGTGCATGTTAGAAACAACAGTTTCTGCTTTCCTTGTGTTTCGGTGAGGAATATTGTCGCCATTTGTTATCCTTGATGGCAGGACAGGCGTAAATGTTCGTCGAAAAAAATATTGCTTTTCAGTCACTTCTGCTCATAGTTTCTAATTAGTCTATTGTTTACATTACTGGTGGTTAATTTAAAGAATTTTTTAGAATGCGGAACTTCCGTTGAGATTGGAGGAGTTCATTCTACTTGTTTCTTAAAGCGTGACCGTTCTGCTTCTTCAAAATTCATCCGAACGTTACCGCTCATATTAATCATTCCTTTACTTATTTCTGATACCGTTTTTCCTTAGGACCGCTTGTAATGTAATCCACGTACCCTGAGATCATATTAACGCCGACTCAAGCTTGTTTTCTGACTGAAATTAAAATTTGTCGAAATATTGGGGAACATCTTTGCGTCCTCGAAAATCCACGTGAATTCATTTTCCGAAATAAAATGTTTAGTGAAATCGACAAGCAAAAAGATTTATTGTATTTTTTTAATTTCTTGCTTGTTTCTATTTCAAATTTGTAACTATTCTCGTTTCACTTATCTTCATATTTACTGAAAAATTCCTTCAGAAGTATAGTCAACGATTAAGAAATAATTATTTAGTTTTAAATATATATAAAATCCAAAATGTAGAGTATACGTGAAATCAATCTTATGTGATTCTAATCGCCAGAATTCCTTTTTAGGTCAATATTTTTATTAGCAAATTCTACTCCTGTTTTGTCCCAATTTAAGTTTTCGCTACACTTACAAATGTTATATTTGTAGTGCTTGTTATGTTAGCAATTTTTAATACCATTTGTTGCAGTTGTAATGTATATTATTCCCTTAAAGCTGATGAATTCTTCGATACTTGGTGGTGTTGCTAATATAAAATGAATTCCACTTTAAAGAAAGCCATTTTTATCCTTTCTTTTCCAAAAGACTGAAACCGTCTATTAATTTTTAATTCTCAAGTATTTGAACACTTTTCGCTTATTCACCCAGTTTGTTTAGGATAATTATCCTTTAGAACGATACAGTTTCTTAAAATTCCTATTTGAAATTACTCAAGTTCACTGTTTATTCCATCCATGATATTCTGGTGTTTGGTTTCTGTCAGACGCAAAGATCTGTGATTAGGATTATCCTATCTTATATAGATTGAACTGCAGCTTGCTAGCTCTTCGCATGGGAATATGAATTATTTCTGTAAACTTTTTTATGAATGATTTTCTTAATTGTTTGTAGTTTTTCATGGGGTTTTATGTGATGCAATATCGTTGCGACCAGAATCGTGCACAAAATGTATGGCTGTAGAGTATGGAAGTAAAAATAATTTATCTTTGACGGCTTTTCAGTGAAATAATTTTCCAGAAACTTCGTAACTGAAGAGTAAAGGGTGATAAATTACAGATTTTTCATTATTCCTTCCTTAATGAAGAAAGGCATTGGCCTTTACAGTTCGGGACCCTTTCGGCTCGTTAAGTTTTTATCTATCGCTAAAGCGTTTATCCAGAAAAACTTTCATTTCAATTGTTTGTCTCCTACCTGGCATAGTGTTCGTACAGTTTGTCTGCCGCTCAACAGGTCTCAGGTTCGAATCCCGGTTTGTTAGCCCATGGATATTAGTGATTGTCCCTGTTAAAAGTAACTGCGACTTACCCATTGGGTTCTTCATAAATAGCCATCAGTACGCCCTTTGTAGTGCTGAAGGCGTCAGTGGTCGAGCATTAAAAATGAAAAAATGTCTTTTAGGCCAACACACATATTTTATGACTTAAGCTTTTTTAAGCTCACGTATATTTTTCGTGTTGGAATTGATTTTGATACAGGAAGTTTTTCTATTCTGTATTTTCCATATATCCGAAGAAGAGTATAACTCAAAAATATAAATATAGTATTTGTAGGTCATTAGTTTATTATCTTTAATTGGTCGATAATTTGAAAAGGCATTTACCTTTTCCTGAAAGTATAATCAGCTTCTCTAAATTAAATTAAATTCTGAAAACATTACTGAGAAGGCGAATTTTAAAAGAGTATTAAACAATCAACTCAAAGCTTCGGAATGCATAGTGTGCCACAGAGGTGTTCATTAAAGACGTGATTGTAATCAAATGATTCAAGCAGAACACGTAATTTTCTGTTGACAATGTAATCAACTTGTGCAATTTAACTCAAAAATTATTTTACGTGGATTTTCATATTAAATGTGTTTTGCATGTGTCACTGATTTCATCTCTACGGTCATTTTTTTGCTACACTGGGTTAATTAGACTGAGACCTACGGGTTAAAATTGATTCCGAACCACGACGAACATGCATGCCTCCTAAACCGGGATTCGAAACCCGAGTCTGTTGAACCAAAGATTAGAGCGCCAACCACCTGCATACCAGGTGGCCATACCAAAAAGGAATTTGTTACAAACCAGACGAAATGCAAAGATTTTACTTCCGCTACCTAATGTTCTCGCATGATACATATCGAGGTTACCTTAAAGGCATATCGCCGTTTTCGCGACGTTTAGCGTTTAATTTTACAAGCTTTGACCAATCAACTATCAAAAACAATTCAGATTTTATACTTTGGGATTTGTATTGGCGAAGTATGAATTCCGAATTGTTTTTTGATAGTTGATTGGTTAAATCTTGTTGAAATTTGTATTGGCGAAGTGCTGAAACCGTATTCCAAAAATAAGCCAACTGACGTCAATTGATCTTTATTTCCTCATCCGCGTAGTAAAGCTTCAAGATGCCAAGAGGTGCGTGAAAATCAACTTTTCCTAACTGTCACAATCTGAACAGCAACACTTGCATTTTTGTTGAGGCGTTACTTGTCAAAATATCTTTTCCTGTCATGCATGATGACTACCAGTAGAAAATCGCACACTGACAGTTAAATCATGAATTTTATGTTCAAGTCCTTTGAAGGGGAAAGCTATCTGATCAGGAAAGTCTTGTTTGGATTTAAATGAAAGTGTATTTTTGTATTGAAGCATAGGATTACCAAGTTCTACAGCTGATGTAATGAATAAATCAATATTTCCACACAAAATCAAAAGGAAGATCTAACCCTTGATAATTGAAGAATTGGAAAACGCTTAGATGGGATAAATTTCTCGGTAATAATCTTCTGGAGAATGTTCTTCACTTCTGAATAGTTTTGAGATTATTCGCCAAGAGGAGGATTTTCTAAAGGGTAAAAAAAAGCTCCATGCGCATGCCAGTTTAAAAATTTACTTGTAAGGCTAACATTAGAAATAAAAAGAAAGAAGTAAACATTTCAGCTATTTTTCTACTCTACTCTTTTCAACAATTTTTCTCGAAGTGTGAATTATTCACTTTGACAATATGTATAAAGTTATATTCGAGTTCACTCAGAGTTCGCTTTTAATATATCCCCTGCCAATAAGTTTAATCTATGCACTGCATAACCATGCAGAAATATGGGTATGTGTTGCTTATATCTCTAAGACTTCACCGTGGTAGCAGCATTTTCACTAATATTTAAATGTTTTATGGTTTTCAATAAAAAAAAAATAATTCCATAAAACAGTGCTTATACACGTTGTAAATGATACATAAAATAAAATTCAGGTTCATTTTCTGCAATCAATGAATTGCGATTTCCTGAAAAATGAGATTTTAAATAGAAAATTCTTTGAATATTCTCCAAATGTTAAAGTTGAGAGAATATTCTCTGCTCAGAATTATAGTTTTCTTATTACATAAAGATTATGTGTTTCCCCTTTAAATTTCTTTGATTCAAGGAATAAAAGAATCCCTATCGAAATTTTTAGCATAGGATTCATTTTCATCGCAACCAAAAACAGTGAGATGCTCCTTCCTGTCATTTTCAACTTCTTTTTGTCACAAATGCAACACTTAACCCACTAAAAAACAATTGCGGACTTGACCCAGATTATGACGGTCATTTATTTTTACATTCTGCCCTCTAACTTTTTAGACAACTACTTTGATAATGACCTAGAATCAACAATGCCCACTTAAAAAACAATAGCTGTGCTAACTATGTGGATGTTGGAATAATACTAGATGGATTGTTTGGGTGTATCATGATTTCAAACAAATTAATCTATTGCGGTACTTAAAATAAGTTTTCTTGCTTAACTTATGTATACATTTTAATATTTCCGCTCAAATTTCTTAGTTAATCGTCTGAATTAATATTATCTGAATGAAAGATTGGATACTCGTACATTGGAAAGTTGCAATAAGGTCACAATAGTCAAATCCATTTCTAATTGAGCTTCAATCGATGTCATTTTACCCAAAACTGCTATCTAATTCTCGCTTTAAAAGTTAAGTCAGGTTTCCTGCGCCGGTTTCTACAACCCAGAATTAATCCAGGAATTCCCAAGAGAATCAAATTGCATTAAATTGTCTGGGAAAATTGTTTCTTTGAAGCTGGAAAATGATCGGCCTTATTTTGAAAGACCTGTTTGCTGTTAAGTGCCGGAAACACCCAATTTATCCATGAGAATCCCCTAATGTGGGATTATATTTTCTTTCTGTTTATTTGAACTTTTTCTTGTTTTTTTCTGACTTAGATTTCGTCTGCAGTCCTGTTCGAAACCATACCTCATGGGTACCAATCTGATTGGTTCTCGTATTTCAAAAAATAACAGCTGAACAATAAACCAAACCAATCTAAAGCATTCCTGCATTCCATTTTGTGTTGAATGAAACATGATTAAAAATTAGCAAAATCTATATTTCCTCAAAACTTAATGGAAATGAATATAACCAAGATTATAACTTAACACTACATTTAAGACTAGCAAAGGCCTAAAGGACCACCAATTTTTTTCCATTTATTCTTTAAATACACTGTGTACTTTAGAATTCGTACAAATAATGTAAGGCTTCAAGTTTGAACATTTTATTGAATTTACTTGTCGGAAATTCGCTGGGTTTAATCAATTGTTATAACCTTTCAAGCTCGTTTAGTTGTTTCATTCAAGTGTTGTGTCCATGAGAGGCATTTCTGCCAAGCTTAAATATAGGTAGCGGTAATATTTCTGTGGAGATATGCGTGTTTTCTTATACGTATTTCTAATGTGACTCATTTGGCTTGCTTTTCAAATACGATTTCAGCTCTTCGCCAATAGAAATTCCAAATAAATTCCGAATTCGTGTGATGGTTGATATGTCAACCCCAATTGTATTAAACGCCATAAAGGCGAAAAACTACATTTAAGACAATCCTTGTATCATGCGAGAGCATTTGGGTAGAGGAAG
Organism: Meta bourneti; assembly: GCA_933210815.1. NCBI lineage: Eukaryota > Metazoa > Arthropoda > Arachnida > Araneae > Tetragnathidae > Meta > Meta bourneti. The sequence goes on along the minus strand of OW119923.1, from coordinate 83,607,787 downwards.
TAAAATCTTCACTTTCCGTCTGGTTTGTTTATTTGTACTAAAATCCCCTCTCACAGATTTATAGATCCTGTGAAAAACTAGAGATGTAATTAAATTTGTCTTAAATCTGAATGTTTCGAAATAAAACATTGGAGTTCAGGTTTTTTTTTTTCACTATCTCATCAGCATTTTAAAAAATTCTTCAAATTAGCGTTAATGTAGGATGTTGTATACGCAATTTTTATAAAATAAATGTTTTACGGAAGTTAAAGCGTAACCAAAACTCTGAGGTGTCTTCTGGTACGATTCTGGAAGTGCTTTTTTGAGGAATGAATCCTGATCGGATAAGCTTTCTTGAGTGCTTTAATAGCTATTTGTGAGATTGAGCCGATAGCCTCATGAGATTTTTTTTTTAAATAATAGCTTATTAGTTCCGCTGTGTAATCCGGAAACTATATCAGGCTGTCATCACATCGCGCAATAAATTAATCCCTCTTGGATTGTTGTCTAGCGTTGCTTATGCGGTTCAATAAAGTTAAGATTTCTTTGAGTAATTTTTCCCCCCTACTGGATGTACATCATCCATCATTTCTTGTCAATCGGATGCTATCTTCCTCAACGCTGCATGCTCCAGTGGTGATCTATTTATATTCAAGTAGATCTGCCAATTTCCGCCGCGTTTCCCCTGTTCGGAAAAGGCGGAAGCGTTTATTTAGCTATATTGGTATTTTAATTTTTGCCCTTTCGAGTGATTCATTAAAAATGCCCCAGCTGATTAAGTAAGCTGTGCACCCGAATCCGCAAGTGCATAAGTTCTCTTGCTCAGCATGTGTTTGAGATTATTGGGGCGACTTCTTATGTCACCCATTGGTATGTCACTTGGCCCTTATGGTTTCTCCAGACTCTAACCCAATTTTTGCACAAGATAATAAATGGCCTTAAAGTTGACCGCGAAAAAATGTTTGTGGATTTGGTTAGTTTTTGAAATAGTTCTGGTTTTGCTTCAAGTTCTTCGATTTTAAATTTTCTGCAATAGACAAAAGGGATTCCTGTTTCGTTTCTCATGTTTTCAAATTATAAGTTAAACTTTATAGGGATATGCAGATACAAACATAACGGGCAAATAGTTAACAAAACATAATGGACACAATAAATTAGACATGCAGCATTCCCTTCCTCTTTTTCCTAATCCCCTCTCAACCCAGGGTTGTAAATGATCATGGGAGGGTTAGCACCGGCTGGCTCGGATCTTTCCCTTTGGGATTGATCCCGGACCGTCACCAATAGCCCTGTGTATTGCTCCAGTGTGACGTTAATTAAAATACCTACCTAGCACCAGCTGGTAGAAACATGACAAATTATTCGTATGTATGTTAGGAGGATACATTGAAGTTTATTATTCAATTCCCCAAATCATAATAAAAATGAAAAATCGTAACTGAGTTTTTTGTGTTAAAATTGGTAGAGTATTGCTGTTTTCGGTTTATATCCAACACTATCTTTTGCATGTATTATATGTTCTGGAAATGGATGCTTTTTGCATATGGTATTTTTAATTCCAAATTATATATTTTGTCCACAGTTTGTTGAAGACTATGAGCCTACCAAAGCTGACTCGTATAGAAAGAAAGTGCTGCTGGATGGTGAAGAAGTAGGAATTGACATCTTGGATACTGCAGGCCAAGAAGATTATGCAGCCATACGAGACAATTACTTCAGGTCGGGAGAGGGGTTCTTGTGTGTATTCTCCATCACAGAACATGACAGCTTTTCTGCTACATCTGAATTTAGGTAGGTGGCTTAAATTTCATTCATGTTTTTTCTTTCAGAGCTCCCACATGCCCTAAAAAACCTTAAAACCTGATTTTTCATTTTCGTTTTGAAGGGCCCTTAAAAAGCCTCAAATTTTAAAATACTACATATTTTATTTTCTTGCATTCAAAAATCAAGGTTGGTGATACTTGTCCAAGGTCAAGTGTCAATCAAAATTCGATGGTTTAACGTTTATAAGTCAGCTAAAAGTTGTTTTTTTAACTGGGTCCCTGAGACATAAACATGGCACTCATGAAAGTTGCATCACATGTACTCATGGGTTAACCTATGTAAAATACAGCCTTGAAAGACTTCAAAAATAGCATTAAGGCTTTAATTTTTGCTGGAAACCTTGGTTTTGTTATATAAGTTTTGAGAAAATGAAAATATTAGCATTGAATTCTTATTATGACTTATAATATTCCTCAGAATTCTTAATTCAGGTTATTTTAACATGGCAACCTAACTGGTATGGTGATCATAGCATTTGTCACCCAGTAAGTCCACGGTTCGAATTCCTGTTTTGTGGATATTGGTTGTTCTTGTTAGGAGTAGTGGCGACTCACTCACTGGATGCTCCTACACTAGTAGCCATCGATTCACCCCTTTGTTGGCTAAGTAGGCGAGTGATCAAGCATTAGAAATAAAAACTTATTTTAATAAATAATATAAACATGGCCTCAAAATATGTAGCCTTAATATATTTCTTTAAAAGCCGTAATTTTTTACTATTGCTTTATACTTTACTAAAATTGCATATTTTATTTCACCTGCATTTGAAAACCAAGATTGATGGTATGTGACCAAGATTAAATGTCAATGATTATGGTTTTTGTGGAAGTAAGGAAAGACTTGTGTAGGAAGTGAGTATATTACAAACAGCAGGTCTGGAAATTCTTGTAGAAGCAGATGTGTGGAGAGAGTGGTTTCAGCATGAGCCACCAGTCAGGACAGAAAGGGAAAACTTCTTTCTGCAAGTGTATACAAGAGTGTCTCTGTTATGCATAAACATAATTCAACAGCATGAGCACTTCATTTCTAGCTGTAATGTGAGAACAAGCACATTCGTAAAAAGAATTCTGTATTAAAAAATCATTAGAATAATGAAGTTTAAACGAAAGGCTTGTATGTGGATTCTTGGAGGAGTTTGAAGCCTTTCATGAATAGCTTGATTGATATTTGTCTGAATTATTTGACACAGTAATCCTGGATATTTATATTCCTGTTGCTACACAATAGCAGCATTCTGAGATAGTTATGGTTAGTCAGAAAAGACGAAAAAAAGTTTCCAGAATGAGTTGTAATTGATGATAGTATGGGAATTGGTTTTCAGAACTAGATTTGCTGGGAAACGGTATTTTGTTTCAGTGTTTTTCATCCACATTGATCTTGTTTAAATATAACCTCAAAAATGAATGAGCAATAAAAGCTTTTTTGCTTGAAGAGTGGGAGCTCTATTAAAAGTATTGAGGATAATTAGTGAAACTTCCCAACTTGTAATAAATACAATAAAACTTGTGGTAATTTGAATTATTGGATAATTCGATTCCCTCTGCATTTACCTATGGTTTGCTGTAAAACTGCATCATTTATACAGTTATATTTGACTTATTGGAATATTTTCCTATTCCAAAAACATTTTTCATACACAAGCTTGCTTTAATTTTACCTTAAAAGTGGCAGCAGAAAAGGTAATTTAGTGGTGACATTCTTTCCATCAATACATCCGGTCCATGTATACTCATGTACATATAACATCTGGTCTGATCTCTAAACCCTCCTCCCTTACCCCTACTTCTGGGCCATCGTGGCACTGTGGTTATGTCATCTGCTCTAGCAACCTTCGAGTTGTGGGCGTCAGGTGCATTCCTCCCAGGGTGTATTTCTCTCTTCTGTGTCAGTCAAACTTTCATTGTGTGACGTTCTATTACTTGATATTGTTTATCTTGTGTCTGGCACAGCATAGCCAAATATGGCCCTTGTGCAATAAAAATCCCCAAAAAATCAACTTGGCCCCTACTGCACACTCATTCACACAAAACATGATTTGTCTCATGCATCTCGAACCTTGTTTTGTTGTGACTGCTGATTGAAGAAATGTTCCCTGTTTTTATTGTACCCTTTAATTATGATGCATCTTTTATGTTAGGTTATTTTGTGTTTAGGTTAAATAAATGTATTTTTTAATGCTTTGAAATGTCCAATACACATTGTACAGTAATATGTCCTTTGTGTGTCCAGATACATACTTTTAAAACTAGTAGAAAAGTAATTTTTATGTAATGTATCAGTGAATAAAGTTTTGTGAGCAAAATTTTAAAAAATTGAGACTTCCTAAAGGATAGTGGTCGTATTTATAAAGTACTCAAGGGGTTTTTCATGCAAGTATTGAATAAAAAAAAAGAATTGAAATATTGCATGTGTGACCTGTTATTCAGTATTTAACTTAAATTATGTCTGGCAATTATATATAAAAGTTATGAATTTTATGTATGAAGACTTACAGTACTTGAAATAGCAAGTATGTTTCTGTGTTAACTATGTTTTTACTGTTTGGATTCTCTATCTGTATGTTTTATTATTGTGATTTTAATTAACATTTTATATTCTATATTCAACAGAGAACAAATTTTACGTGTGAAAGGGGATGACAATATTCCATTCTTATTAGTGGGTAACAAAGCTGATCTAACAGAAAAAAGGCAAGTCTCTTTAGATGAAGCTGAATCAAGAGCAAGGCAGTGGAATGTGCCTTATGTTGAAACGTCTGCCAAAACTAGGAGCAATGTAGATAAGGTAGTTCTTCTATTTGATTTTACTATGCAATGTCATAACTAAATTTTCATTATAAATTTAGGTTATTTCTCTTCATAATGAAATTACCCTTCACTGTTTTTATGTAATATTTTAATTTAAGTCACATTTTCTTTATTTTTAACAATGTGTTCCATTTTTCACGAAATTGCATTCAAGAGCGTTGTTTTAAAAGGTGAATAAATACTTGAGAAATATTTTGTTTATCATACAAAATTAGAGGAATATAGTGTTAAAAAGTTTCATCCCAATTACTATTTTCAGTTGCCAAGAAGTGTTTGTAAAATCATCAATAATAAAAGTATGTGTAATGCAAAGTGTATGTAAAACAGAAAATAATATTTTTAGTATAAAGTACTGTTGAATTTCAAAATAACAGTAAGGAGAAAAATTATAGATTTTCTCTGAAAGGTAAGGCAGGTTGTCTGGCCCAAGAATATTTCCCAGTTTTCAATGTATGTTCAGAAAAATGCAAGTGAAGTGGATAAAATATCTTAGTGTATCCTGGTATAAAGGAAATAGCATGTTTTCGAAGGTCAAAACTTATGTGTAATTTTTATCAAAATTGTTTGTAAAGATTATTAAAAAAGAAAACTGACAGCCTCAAAACGAATGCTGCACAGCAAACATTCATGCAATTTTAGAATCTGTGTATCATATTTGAACATAACTTTTTGCATTTTCCATCACATCAAATTGAAAACTCAGTAATATCTGAAATAACATCCCAGAATGTCCTTAAAACCATATATTATCTCTGTCATTTGTGCGAGAAATTGATAGCATAAAATTGGAAATTAAACAAATTCTTGTTTTTGTCTAATCTGAAACATTTTCCATTACTCCACCAAAATAATTCTTTAGTAAAATAATACTTTTGAATTAGACCAGTTAATGTAAAGACCAAATAAGGAAGATGCATTAAATTTCTAATTGGTTTAAATGTATATGAAACAAACAAGAATCAAAATTATCAGTTTTTATTAAAAACATACTTTAAAGTACAGAAGTATTTAATAACTGCTCATGATTGCTATCGTTAATTTTATTTTTAATAATTTGTAACTGATTTTTATTTAGTTGCAATTCTACCATGAAAATTATCCTTTTATTTGTCCAAGACACTTCATCTTCGTTTTTTTATGATTTTATTTTTAAAAAATTGAATAAGACACTTTGCACTTTAAATGTGACACTATCATATTTTTATTGTATAATTTATTTATAGGTGTTCTTTGACCTAATGCGAGAAATTCGAAATCGAAAAGTTGTTGAAAATAAAGTAAACAATGGTCCTAAGAAGCCTGGAAAAAGAAGATGCACAATATTGTAAAGGACAGAGCACTGTAGTATTCCAGTTGTTTATTAAGTATGAGGATGTGCCACTTGTGTAATTTTATTTTGTTTGTGAATGGATGGCCCTTGCTTTTTAAGACTGATTAAATAAGGTAAAACTGGAAAATTTATAAAGACTAATATTAAGCCTGCTATTCTTCGTTTCCTCCCATTTTCTAAAGCTACAGTTTTATAAAAAAAACTATTTTGTACATTATGTACTTGTGAAAGGGACGATTTTCTACTTTCTTATATTCCACATAAAGTAATCTAAAAACTTCCAGAAATATATTCGTATTCTTTACCCAGTTATTGTTTTAATGTGTTATTGGCTATTATTTTTTACACCCTGTTGATCATAAATTATAATATTTGAAATGTGACTGTTTTAAATTTTCTTTATTCTGCCCTTATATTTGTTTATCAAAGATAACCATTTTATTTTTGAACGTATTTCTGAATGCATTCAGATAGGTATTTTTATTTAAAAGGTTCTTTTCATTTTAGTTGAGTTTTTAAATATATTTAATATCATGCCATTTTTGCAGTTTGTAAGGTATTACAATGTGCTGTTGAATCAAAGTTGCATGAGCTGTTTAATTTTTCTCTCTAAGTAATTCTGTGAGAATATTTACTTTTTGATTTTTTGTTATGTAAATATAATATTCTGATGTGTAAAGAATTGAACTAGTGTTTCCTTATATTGATTGTAATGTTTTTGGTTCCATTCTCAAATAAATGTTTTCTAAATAATTGAAAGTAGTACATTTTTCATCAGAAAACCTCACTCATATCTATTATACTATTGTTAAATCAAGGACCTTTGGTATAGCTAAATTATTCAATTACTAATCGAAAAGGATTATACTTGAAGTGTTTAATGTAAAAATTCCTTTAAATTTATGTATAAATTAAGTGATATGCATTTTGGGGGTGCATGAACCAAATCAATTAAACCAAACCAATATCGATCACAATCAAATATATTTCTCACATCACCTGAGGGACCTTCATGGCTCAGTAGGTATGCCCACTGCACTAGAAACCTTTAAGTTGTAAGTTGTGCAGGGGTTCAATTCCTGTCAGGTGCATTCCTTCCTGGGTGTATTTCTCTCTTCTGAATTAGTAAAAACTTTCATTGTGTGTGTATGTCTATTACTTTATATCTTGTGTCTGGCGCAGCATGGACAAATAGGGCCCTTGTGCCATAAAACCCCAAATCAACCGAGATCACCTGATTAGTCACTGGTAAATAACGTGTTTAGAAAATTTCCCCTTGTATGTAGTATTTCGTTTATTTGATGCATATTTTGATATATGATTCAACTTAACATATTGTTGGCTTACAAGTAAAACACCTTCAAAAATTTCAAAATGTGGGATTTTTAGCTTTTCTAGACTAGAATGTGGTAATCTTTAGGCTGGTGAAGTCCTCTATTATTTTTTCTTGCATGAATGTTAGATATGTTCTTGAGCAATGCACTTAGTGAGTTTAGCTTTGTGATAGAATTTTTCCTCTCCATTTTCTCAAAACAGATTTTCACTTAGTGTGTTCTGATGTGAGCTGACAATATATAAATGCATATAAATTTATAATTTTCTTATATCATTTTTATACATCATATTTATTATAATATACATATATATATATTCATTATAATATATATATCACTCATTCATTATCATTTCATTATGAATTTATATTTTTATAACATTAATTTTCCATCTTGGAGTGATTCTTATAGTTTATAAAAATGATAAATAATTTTCACACTTTCACTACCCATCTTATGAGATACATTTTCTGTCAAAATAAATGTAGGTGACAATAGTGTTTCTGTGGAGGAAATTGTTATCTATAAGTATTTCAAATATGTCAACTTGATTTGTTTTTCCAATACGATTTCAGCATGTTGCCAACAGAAAGTCTGAAAATGATATATAATTGATTGGTCAATGGCTAATTAGATTAAATGCATAACAGCAATAAGCTACACTTTGAGGTAACTGATGTAGTATGCGAGAACATTTGAATGTGGGAAGTAAAATCTTTGTCCCATCTGGTTTGTTTACACTGAAAATCCCTCATAGACAGTACATGCCCAATCTTGACCAAGACTGATATGAGTGGCACCATAGATGCGTGTCCTCTCACTTCACTAACCTACTAACTGCAAAACTTACTGACCTACAAATTTAATATACACTCATTGCATACACAAAGGAATTTCAAAAAGCAAGAAATCCGAAGATCATATGAATGTTTATGCTAAGATCATGCAGCCCATCATGAATATAGTCGATGTGAATAAGTATTTTGTTCTGAAATCTAGCAAAGTCAAGAAACCACAGCTTAAGTGATTTTAGCTACTTTTTTCTTGTCTGAATTTATTGAAAATGCTAATTGTGCCCCCTTTAAATTATGGTTGGGCTGTGATTTTAGCATGTCCTCTTGGATTCAATACACCTTTCCCATGCAGTGATTACTTTGATTCAGACTTTTAAACTCGGTTTTCATATTAGCATTCAATTTCTTGTGCATTTGAAGGATTAGGTGTTAGTAATATAATTTTGGCATTACATCACTGAATCATTGGGCCGCGAGAGCCCGGTTGGAAGAGTAACGGATCCATCCAAACACCGTGTACAAAGGGGGCTGCTGCACATTAAATCTGTCGTGACCTCAAATATCCTCACGTTGGCGTGGTGTGGAAGTTTGGAGAGGGGTGCCTGCTCAGGTGTGACCTCGTCATCTGACCGTGGTTTAAAATTACATGGTGTAATCGAATCTTTTCCCTTTGGGATTGATCCCGGTCCGTCGCCAATAGCCCGTTGAGTTGCTCCTGTGAGACGTTAATTAAAATACCTAACCTCAACATTAACCATAATGAATCATTAATTTTCCAAGGAACAATTTTCTTTGGGTAGGTAGGGTTGGGTATTTCAATTAACGTCTCACTGGAGCAACACAATGGGCTATTGGTGACGGTCCGGGATCAATCCCAAAGGGAAAGATCCGAGGACAACACCACGTAATTTTGAACCACGGTCAGATGACGAGGCAACACCTGAGCTGGCACCCCACTCTCCAAACTTCCACACCACGCCAACGTGAGGACATTTGAGGCCACGACAGATTTAACGTGCACCAGCCCCCTTTGTACACGACGGTGTTTGGCTGGATTCGAACTCGCAACCCTTCGGTTGCTAGTTCGTTACTCTTCCAACCGGGCCACCGCGGCCCCTCAATTTTCTTTGAATTGTGCTTCATCTGAATAAGATGTTTTTCTCTGTTCAAGATGCGAGTCGATCCATGAGTTGTGCACAGCGTCTTCATAGGGCTACGAATAGCACGATCTAGTCAGCTACCACATCTGCCTTTTAGGTCGATGTTATACTTTAGATCTTTACAGAGGCGCACCTACGGGGGGCTTCAACCCCTCAGACTTGAAAAAGTATAAATATCCTAATTTAATTAATTGATTAGTCCTTTGATAAATCGTGATTTTAGATGCTTTTTAATATTTTCTAATGGCTTTCATCAATAAATATTTTCCCATAACAAAAGTGCCCCTTAAAGAGATTGGACGAAATATGTGCATTTGAAAATATTTCATTTCTTTTGGTGATAATAGTTGGTGTCACCCTTTGCCTTCTATACAGGGTGATTCTACGGTCATGGGACAAACTTCAGGGGGTGATAGAACAACGAAACAAACACTTCCCCATAGAATGTATGGTCGCAAGTGCAGCGGTTGGCCGCTAGAGAGCGCAGTCAAACGCTTGTATAAAAGCCCATAGAATGTCTATTGGGTGAGTCTAAACTAATACGACAAACTTCAGGTGGTGATAGAACACAACAAAACAAACTTTTTACCATAGAATGTATGGTCGCTAGAGGGCGCTTTCCATTTCGGCACAAACACACGGTCCGACGCAAGTTGGTGTGTGTGTATTTCAATTAACGTCACACTGGAGCAACACAATGGGCTATTGGTGACGGTCCGGGATCAATCCCAAAGGGAAAGATCCTCCGACGCAAGTTGGGGAGGGGTTTTTCAATTAACGTCACACTGGAGCAACACAACGGGCTATTGGTGACGGTCCGGGATCAATCCCAAAGGGAAAGTCCGAGGACAACACCACGTAATATTGAACCACGGTCAGATGACGAGGTAACACCTGAGCTGGCACCCCACTCTCCAAGCTTCCACACCACGCCAACGTGAGGACATTTGAGGCCACGACAGATTTAACGTGCACCAGCCCCCTTTGTACACGACGGTGTTTCGCTGGATTCGAACTCGCAACCCTTCGGTTGCTAGTCCGTTACTCTTCCAACCGGGCCACCGCGGCCCTCCGACGCAAGTTGGAAAGGAGAGGCATGAAATATGGAAACAACGCTTTAATGTCAAATAAACATCAATAACTGCTTGACAAAACGAAATAATACAATTATATTTGCATAAATTAAAGATAAGTACAAAGAACAACGGGTAAGAAAGAAATGACATGTACAAAACATGAGAAACTTTTCACATGGAAATGAAACGACATGTACAAACATTAGTCGGCAAGTACAACGCAAATGCACAATTACACAAGCTGTTCAAAATGTCGACCACCACACCTGATGCAGGCCTCGTAACGCTTTTATACAAGCGTTTGACTGCGCTCTCTAGCGGCCAACCGCTGCACTTGCGACCATACATTCTATGGGGAAAAGTGTTTGTTTCGTTGTGTTCTATCACCCCCTGAAGTTTGTCCCATGACCGTAGAATCACCCTGTATAGCTTCTATCCGTCTTGCTGTGAATTGTGGATGTCGCAAGTTCAATTCATGTAACTTATCCTGGATATATTTCTTTTCTGTGTCAGTAAAATTTTCCTTCCGTATATCTTGTGTTTCACGTAGCTTGGCCAAATATGGCCATTTCGCCATAAAATCCGACCAATCAACATTGCAGTAATAAAAATATAGTACATGCTCTAAATGTTCTGCATTTTAAAGAAATGCATTTCAAAATCATGGCCCTCTACATTAAGACGACTAGACATCTGCTAGGTCTTTTTAACTCGATGTTTTAATTTGAAATTATACTCCGTAGAAAAAATATTATCTGTATACACTGAAAAATAATTTACATTAATGCAAAATTTTTATTACTTCATTTCTCATGGATACGATTTAAGAACAGGAAATCTCAAAAGGTAGGAACTGGGAGGGGGCTTATTTCTTTCATCCCTTCACGAAACGCCAACTACGAGAAGGGATTATCTTTTTTAGCAATTTATTGTGCAGGGAAAATAATTCAAAAATTGTCGCCGATAACGCTGATATTACAACTTCGGGATGCGCAGTGTTAAGATTCATAGGACAGATGTATTCTTACGCTGTGGAGAGTAATTTTCAGTGTAGTTCACTGAATTTGAACTGAATTCAGTGTAGTTTCACTGGGATTTTTCTCCCTGTTGCCCAAATGCTCTCCCATACCTTTCAGGGTAACCTTAAAATGTAGTTTATCGCCGCTTTGGCGACGTTAGGCAAATAATTTAATTGGCGTTTAACATTAACTATCGTACATAAATTCGGAATTTACTGCAGAATTTCTTTCGTTTGCGTGCTGCAATCGTATTCGAAAATTTAAAAGTGCATTTTAAAAACAAAAAAAAAGCAATGAAAATGTAGTGACAACCTTTTCCGCGCAGTTTACCGACAATCGGTTCTCATTGGTCAATCAGCGATCACGTGACATTCGACGCCACTTTTCTGCGACGTAGGAACTTCACAATTGTGCATTGGAAAGTTTTGGGTTCTTAACGCGATTTGATTATGTTTATTTACTCTTGTAGTTTATTTACTTTCTGACCCTCAAACATTCAAGCAACTAGTGTGGAATCTTATAATTGTGGAATATATCGTCACTGACATGGGAGGCTAAAATCAAGCACTGAGAAAAATATGTGGTATTTCTGCTGGGTAGGTAGGTATTTTAATTAACGTCACACTGACGGTCCGGAATCAATCCCAAAGGGAAAGATCCGAGAACACCACGAAATTTTGAATCACTATTTCTGCTGGGAGATATTACTGTCCCCACCAACATGATTCTTCCGGAAACTTATGTACTTCATGGCCGAAACACTATACTTCCTGAAAAACGTTAGAAACCATTTTAATTAGCCTATTTGTTTTACCATCTCATTTGGTAAAAGAAACTTCGGACAGTTTTGCTGTCCTGTGTTCAGGAGGGAATCGAGGATATCTCCACAATTGAATGAAACTTTTATTGATCTTAATTATAATAACAAAATGAAAGCTGGTCGAGCTTAGTTATTGATGATTCACGCAGTTGCTATGGCTATTCGATATTTTGTCGATGTTAGAAAGCTGCCCAACACAGCTCTTACAGCTGCATCATTTATAAATGTGGCTGGGGTTTTAAGCTGATGACAGCTCGGTCTAGCATACGGAGACTAAATTATGCAAACCTAGGAGCTTATAACGATGCAATAACTGCTCTAAAAGCTTTTATTCTTCTGTTTGATCAAATTAAAATGAGAAAAACAAACCATCACAGAATTCAATTTCCGATGTCAAAGAATTTAAAATCACTACATTTTAATGCTTTTGCAATACTTCTATAAAATCAAAGTAAGAATTATGTTGATGACTACGATTTTGATTTCCTTCGTAAGTCTTGAAAGAAATCTAAGTCTTTTTAGACGACATTGCATTTCAAGAACTTAAGAATCTGGATTTAGACGATAGGCAGTCTATACTATCTTTGTGAATGTGTCGTAAAAGAATGGCGTAGAAGTTCACCTTTTGTGATTAATAAAGTTCTCTGAACTTTCAGTGAGTCTTCGTACATTTACGATAAAAGAATTTAATAAAGATTCTTTCAGTCTGGCAATTATTAGATATATGCTTCATTTTTTTACTTTTTGTAGAACAATTAATTTCGTGTGAAAGATGTGCTTGAAGCAAAATATAGTTAATATAAATTGGTTGAATTGGTGAATATTCTAAGGGAAATATAGGGACATACCTGTTTGCTGTGAGCTACAGGAAAAATTAAGATTTTTGTTACTCACAGAATAAATTTTCTGTTGCAAAACTTCACGTTTTCCCAAAATTCCTCAAATGTGGTAGCAAAGGTATTGGAATGAGAGTAGCAATCTCAAAAGTTGCGTAAAAAATTTATTTTAAAATTCTGGCAATACATTTTGATTTTAAATAGTTTTCCCTAATTTGTAATCTTTACATTCGTGACACTCCCACCTTTTGAGTTTACATGCAATTGGGAAACTCAAAACTCGGTACAGTCCATGGCTTCAAAGATCTAGACGTCTGACGGGTCGAATCTCACGACCAAGTCGTGTTCTTTCCACAATAGGTTCTTGACTGAAGCTTATGTTCGCCGGTTTTCTCCATGTTCTCACTATCTTTAATACGTTGAAGTTGTTTCACCTTTCTTAGATCTTTAATTCTAGAAACAATTTACTCTTGAAAATTCTTTCCTGAGGGTGATTGAACCTCAAGTGCATACGGCCGTTGTATTGGCCTTAGGAATTCGCCGTTCTTGGTATTAAGCTTTACAAGACGAACAGATCCATCTTTTCCTGGGAAAATCTCAGTTATTTTCCCCAATGGCCAGTTCAAACGCTTTTGGTTCTTAACTTCGACCAAAACCATTTCTCCCACTGTGAATTCGTGGGTGCTCCTGATCTTTTTCGTTTGCTGTCTAAGCTGCCCTAAATATTCTAATTTGAAACGACTTCGGAGATGCTCGAAGTTTCATCCGATAGAGCATCTCTTTTGTAGACTCAATGATTCCAAAAGGTCAAGATCGGGAACACCACTTCCTTTAACCTCTCGTAAAAACATAGAGTGTGTTATGGCATCAAGATCGTTTTCCTCAGAGATGTAGGTTAAAAGTCTTGAATTTAAAACCTCTTCACAGTCACAGTATTGTGTTCAGTTCTTCGTATCTTAAGGACGCTCTACCCAAGACTTTCTTTAGATCTTTCACAAGTCCAATGAGGCGCTCCCACCAGCCTCTCCACCATGGAGCTGATGGAATAAATTTCCAAGTTATTTGTTTTACCTTTCCAACTTCGTTGATCCAATTCCAATCAATACTCTGAAGCAGTCGATTGGTTCCAAAGTTTTTATCATTATCAGAATAAATAATGGACGGCCTTCCACGACGAGCAATAAAACGTCTGAGTGTAAGCAGAAATCTGTAGATAGAGAAGAAACGAGTTCGAGATGAATCGCACGGTACACCGCGCACGTAAAGAGCACAATTCATGTTTTGGTACCATTCCTTAGAAAGAGGGGGCAGCAAGATCAACGCCCGTCACTTCAAAAACTGCTGCATCCCGTACACGATCTTCTGGTAAGGGTGGTGATTTCATTTCCGGGACTTGGCAGTGAAACGTTTGCAGCAGATACAGGTCTTAAGAGTTTTTCGAATGGACTTCCTCCTTTTCAATATCCAGTAGTTTTCTGTAAAGTTGCGCCATCAAAATTTGAACTCCGCAGTGCATTAGCTGTCTATGCTTATGCATAATTAAATTCGCCACTGCGGGGTGATCACCTGGTAGAATCACTATGTGCTTAAAATCCTCAGTGTCTTGGCGGTGAATGGTCCGTGTCTTAACTCGCAATAAGCCATTTTTATCGATTACTGGATTCAAAGATTGTAACCTATGATCAGAAGGTCCATTGAACACTTCTTGCTGTATCAAAAACATGAGCAAATTTTCGGCTTCTTTTAACTCGGAACAAGATAGGGTTTCGGACTTTGAAGTGTTGGCTTTTCTTGCATTATTGCAGAATCTTCGGATCCAAGCAAGCATTCGAATGGTTTTTAGATAAGAGAAAAACCTATAATACCAGTCATTTGTCTTCGATGTATCGTTGTAAGCTGACAAAAGTCACGTTTTTCAAATCTTCATCTGGTATTCTGTGCTTTGAGCCCAATCTTCTTTTTCGTATAGCCACATAGGCCCTTCCCCCCATTTCAAGAACAAGAATTGCTCTGCTGAGCATCCTCTGCTTGGAAGGTCTGCTGGATTCAATTTACCAGGAACATGCTTCCAGTGTTCAACCTGTGTGAGAGCATATATCTCCCGGATTCGGTTCCATTCAAATGTTCCCCACTGAGTATCTCTTATCCAGTTTAATGCAGTCAATGAATCGCACCAGTAGAAAACCTTTAAGTTGGGTACTTTAAGGTCTGCTGTAACACTCAGTTGCTCGCACTCAGTCTGGCACCAATGCAACATGCCGTTAACTCAAGAGGTATAATCTTTTTCAAAGGAGCTATTCTGGCACGGGATTGGATAAATCCGACAGTAACTTGTTGATTCACTTCAACTCGCAAGTAAATGCAGGTGGAGTAAGATTGGGCACTTGTGTCACAAAACACGTGAAAGCTGACGATTTCCTCTTCTTATCCAAGTTTCATCCACCGGAGTATCTTGACATCTGACAGCAGCTGTATTTTCTTCAGCCAATTCAAAAATCGTCTCACTAGTCAGGTCGTCAGGAAGCGCATCATCCCAATTCAGTCCCAGAACCCAGGATTCTTGTACCTCGGAGTAATAATCACTGGCAAAGTGAAACCAAGGGGATCAAATATACTTTGCGCCAATGAGAGCAACATTCTCTTAGTAAGAACTGATCATTCTTCATTCAGGAAAACAATGTTGCAAGACAAAGTGTCTTCTTTCAAGTCTCAGTTCAGACCCAGTAAAGGCACGATTTCGTGTTTATCAAATTGATCGATGACTTCAAGAGGAACGTTTGACACCACCAACCTCTAAGATTAAATTTCCCTGCGGACATTAACGTTTGTGACTCGAGAATGAATCTATTTGCTTGTTGGGAGTCTTTCAAACCAGACACAATTATATACGTAGAAAGAATCTTTCAAAGTTCTTGCAATATCCGAAAGTTTCTGTGGGGCCTCAAGTAGATGATTCAATGTCGCGACCAGAAGAAACGGACTGCAGTTAATACCAAATACTCTTCGATATCTGTAGATCTTAATTTCATTTGCTTCGGTTCTCCATAAGAATTGCAAATAATCTGTCCTTTTGTCTTATTCCGATCTGAAGGAAAGTCTTTTCAATGTCTGATGTTAGTCCAAATTGTCGAAAACGATACAGGACAGAAGGAACAAATTCTACCAAATTAGGACCTTTTTCTAAACATATATTCAGTTAGGGTGATCCTTTTAAATGCGCTGAAGCATCGAACACAGATCTCACTTTGTTGATCTGGCTACATTCCTTGAACATGGGTATGTGAGGAAGATAGTGCACGTTTACCCCTTCCATACCGTCGACTTCTATGGTTGCTTCCGAAAATCTCTTGTCGAAAACCTCTTGATATGTTTCGACTTTCTGGGATTCCAATAGCCTTTATAAGTAGAAGCAAGACGTTTTTCGGCCATTTCTCTGTTGTCGGGAAGACTCCAAGATTCACGGCAAAGCTACTTCGTATCTGCCTTTTCATCAATCGTTAGTATGCTTAGGAAATACTCCAGTCTCTTGATGCATTTCAGACTTCTTTCTAGACTCTGCAGGATCTGTAATTCCGATTGTTTCCAATTTCCGTAAGTCACTTATTGTGCTCTCTTTAATGAGCAAGGTGGTCAGCAATAAGGAACTACTTTCATGATCTGACTTATTTGGCAATTTTCCCATCAGTGTCCAACCAAGCAACGTTTCTATTGCTGTTAGTCCACAAGACAATGTGAGGATCCTTCCTGTCAGAAGTTTACCAGTAATATCAGCTCCAATAAGTAAGTGAATATTAGGTGATGGACAAGACGATAAACATTCTTGATCAGAAAGCTTAATTCCGTTATCTTCTAATTCCTTTGACCAGAAGCCTGTTTTCATGAGGAATTTCTGAGCAAATACTTTCTTGGTCAAGAACATTGACGTATTTTTGTCAAAATCACTGACAAAGATCTTATACTCTATGTTTTTGTTGGGTGTTTATCCCTCCAAATAAATTGTGAATCAGGGTGTTCTCCTTACAGGAGGATATTTCAGCTTCGAGACAGCTTCTTTCGTTATGTAAGATTTTTGACTTCCGGTGTCTATCAGTGCTCTTACTGCAATGTCTTGGGTTTCCCTCGAAGCAGCACAACTAGAGTTTGGAGGAAAACACTTGCAGCACAAATTGGGTTGGATAGAGTATTTAACTGTTCGGTTGGCTTATCACAGGATTCAGTAACTGTTTCCTTTTTATTGAAAGATCCACCAGTTCCTATATCGGGGCACATCACAAGATGATGTTTTTTGTCAATGTACACACCTGACATAGGCTCTGCATTGCTTTGCCACGTGACCACGCTGTAACAACAGCCTCGTTTCTTCAATCGAGTTGTTCTTTCATCCAAATCCGAATTTTGAGCAAAATTAGTCCTTTGGTTCATGGTTTTCTCTATCACAGAATATACATTTTAAAGGAATAGAACTTCGGTTTCCTGAAAATAGTCCTGCAGACGTTGGTAAATCTCGTTTCGGTTTGACAGCTTTCGTGCTTTCCTTCAAAGAGAATCCCTGTATAGCCAAAGTTATGCTGTCTTCATTTTCAACTTCATTCTTCAGGAAGCTCATTAAACTGTCCAATCGAGATTCTTTCTTTTCTTCATTTTTCCTATCGATCCATTTATTGCTTCTCTGCCAAGGTCTTAAAACTTCTTCACTCAAATAGGATTCCCCGAGAGGAAAAAGCATGGCTGCATATTTTTCGGTGGTAACGCCAAGAATCTCTAGTGATCTCAGTTGCGTTTCAATGCGATCATAAACTGTTGAAAGCTTCACTTGTTTCTCTTTCAAGTTGAACGTCAAAGTCAGTTTCAAAAGCTCTCTAACATAGTATTCTTCAACTAAGAGATCGTCTCTGCCAAAGCGAGATTTCAAGCAGTCAGCTGCTTTGCAATAGTTTCCTGGGGATGGAGGAAAACTTTCGACGAGTTTTCGGGCTCTGGAGCTCAGTATAGTGGCTTGAAACAAGTATTGAACCTTGCCAGCCTCATCGATGTCGGGGTCACAAGAGTCTTACCGCAGACCATAAAAGAGCACCATTTCTAAACTGCGCGAACCTTTTAAGTATACGGAAGGCGTGGCTTATCTGACGGGAAGGAGTAGGAGCTTATCCTGATTTCGAGAGTATATCAGTATAAAACCAAGAGCGGGAAAATTTCCAGTGTTTATAAGGGTTAGTTCTGAAGTGGAGGAGTCGAGTAATATTTTCTTGTTAGGGTTAGCTAGTCTAACAAATTTTGGAATCTGGACAGCGGATTTTTTTCTGAGGACTTATAAACGCGGACTTTTGGTCAGCGAGAGCTTTCCACGAGAGAAATTTTGCAGTCGGTTTGGAAAATCACTTAAGTACTACGTTTCTTTCATTTCTGGATTACTTCTATTACTCTTAAGTGATGTCTTTCTTAACTAAGTTACTTAGTGATTAACTGTTGTGTTTCTTTCATTTAATTCATTGAAATTGTTTACAAAATGTTTTCCTGTTCTGAATGTCATCGTGTGTATTAATCTATCATATCTCTAGACATTTGAAACTGAGTCATCCAGATCAGGTTCAAAAGGAGATTAAAATTAAGTGTTTATGTTGCGAAAAAACTTATGACAAGAATTTCCATTTGAGACGACAGGAGCATGATGTACATAGGTTTGTACATCAGAGCTGAAGCAAAAGGTGATATTCAGTGTCTAAAATGCTTATTCATGCAGTAGTCTTAAAATGCTTGGAATCAAGATTATATATTTAAATGGAACTATTTAGAATTGCAATACCTGAGGATCTAGCCCTATATATAGTGATTCATTGTACATATATATTATCTGGTGTATTTTGTGTTTGTTTCATGGCCTCATGCTTTACAAGATTAGTTTTTTAGTGTTATGAGATGCCGTCAATCTCGATTATATATTTAAACGGAACTATTTGTAATTGTAATCTCAGGATCTAGTGATTCATTGTGTATATCTTATCTGAAGTGTTTTTGTGTCCTGTGTGTCGTATGTTTGTTTCATGACATGCTTTAAGAGTTTAATTTTTTACTAGATTTTTTTAACGTTACGAGATGCCACCAGTCTCAAGATTATATATTTAAATGGAACTATTTAGAACTGCAATACTTGAAGATCTAGTCTTATATAATGATTCATTGTACATATCTTAACTGAAGGGGGTTTTGTGTTCTGTGCTTGTCATGGGTGTTTTTTTTTCTTTGTTATGCTCTTGTGGCTTTATTTTCAATTACCTTTCTGGAACAGCTGCAGTATAGACCCCCCCTCCATTTGGCGACTTTTTTTGTCGCCAACCTTGACGTTACTTGGCGACATTTTTTAACAGACGTATTACAAAAAAAATGTACATAAGTTGAATATCGGTTTAAGCTTCATTTCAGAATTGCACTTGGAAAAAATCATCTTATTAGCAATCAAGCGCGCCTCCATCCAAAAATCCAACACCATTTTTTTTCCTGGCACAAATGTATAAGAAAAATTGGATTAGCCAGGCCTACCAAAAGTATGTCTCATATTAGTAAATTTAAAATTAAATTTACTCCCAACTAACTCTTGAAACAGTAGTTTGAACGGACATGACTAACAAATAAAAATACTAACTAAAAAATAAGATGAAATTCCAATAAGATTGAAACGGTACAACCTGTAGGGTTGCTAGAATGGAAAAAACATCAATTGCAATCGAGGGTTGGCGACGTATAAAGTCGCCAAATGGAGGGGGGGGGTCTATACTGCAGCTGTTCCACCTTTTTATATTACGAGTTAGCATTATAACGGTGTCAATCAAGGGAGAATTTCTGGCTTCAGTTAATTAAATTGGTAATATTTTAGTTTAATTTTAATTCCAAATTTGTAAAATATGTATCAAACCACAAAAGTTGTTTGTTTGCATTTACACTGCTGGCCACTGTAAATGCAACACCCTGAAGGAAGCATGCAAATAATATGAAATTTACAACATGCATTAGCGGAGGTGAGATATGCAAATGATTAGAATTTCAGCGCAGACGCACATCACGCGCGCCTGTGGCGCCACTTCAAAGCGCTATTTAAGGCTTGGAGATTTCGACGATTTCAAGTACGGCAATTGTGTTTTTCTTGTGGTTTTTTCAAAAAAACGATCAATTATGCCTCGTAGAAAACAGCGATCATCTTTTGATCACGTATCCGAGTTCGACAGAGGAAGGATAGTGGCCTACCGAGATTGTGGATTATCTTTCAGGGAAATCGGTAGTCGTGTTGGACGAAACCAAACAACTGTAATGCGGATATGTGATCGTTGGATGCAGGAGGGTACGACGGACCGACGTGTTCGATCGCATCCACCTCAGTGCACCACTTCACGTGATGACAGGCATATTGTGCGTATGGCAGTGACGGATCGCTCCGCCACATCACGAACCATAGCACAGCACATTCAGTCTGTACCGCATCATCCAGTGTCTGCGCGTACCATTCGACGCCGTTTACAGCAGAGTGGTCTGTCCGCAAGACGTCCATTGCTTCGTCTACCCTTGACGCAGAACCACAGACGTTTCCGCCGCCAATGGTGCGATGAAAGAAGGATGTGGACGGCAGAATGGAATGAAATTGTCTTTACTGACGAGTCACGCTTCTGTCTGCAACACCACGATGGTCGGATTCGAGTCTGGAGACACCGTGGAGAGAGGATGCTGAACAGCTGCGTTATGCACCGCCACACTGGTCCTTCACCGGGTATTATGGTATGGGGCGGTATTGGATATCACTCTCGCACTCCTCTAGTACGCATTGCCGGTACTTTAAACAGCCAGCGCTACATCTCCGAGGTGTTGGAGCCAGTTGTCCTTCCTTACCTTCAGGGCTTGCCCACAGCCATATTTCAACAGGATAATGCGCGACCACACGTGGCACGCATTGTCCAAGGGTTCTTCGTCAATCGCCAGATTGAATTGCTTCCCTGGCCAGCTCGCTCTCCGGATCTTTCGCCGATAGAAAACATGTGGTCCATGGTTGCTCAACGATTGACCCAGAATACATCCCCAGCTGCCACACCAGATCAACTTTGGCAACGTGTGGAAGCGGCTTGGTCTTCTGTACCCCAATAACACATCCAAAGTCTCTTTGAATCAATGCCGAGGCGTGTGGCAGCGGTGATCTCCAACAATGGCGGCTACTCTGGTTACTGATTTTGGCAGGAACCACACTTCACAGAAGTCTATAAATATAATCATTTGATACTTGGTCAACATGTTATCTACAAAATAAATTTTGTTGTGATATCTCTTGTCTTTCTTGGTGTTGCAATTTGGGTGGCCAGCAGTGTACATTAATATTATTCAAATGTTTGTATTCATACTATAGGTGACTTTCAATCAATACAATTTAATTAACTGGTGTTTAATCTTTTCTCATTCTTGGCTTTTCCCTTCTGGATTGATCCTGGCCCGTCGTCAATAGCTCGTTGTGTTGCTCTAATGCAGGGGTAGTCAACCTTTGTATACTTACCACTTTTGTACCTTTGTTGGTAGTAAAATTTTCTTACTGCCCACTGGTTCCGCAGTAACTTCATTTAGTGCAACTGCAAAGTGCTCGTAATTTTTGAGTGGAGGATTAGTAAAATTATGTAATTAAATTTATCTTGTTAATTTGATGTGCAACGCATACTAGTGTAGAAGCTGCTTAAATTGGAGAAAATTCAATATAAAAACTATAGCCTATTAAATGTGACCTTTAACATCATAGGGGAAGATACTGACCTGCTGGTGCTTCTCACTGGTTTGAAATTATTTTAAATTTAATTTTTCATACATCCAATATCTAGTTATCCTTTGGCAATAAACTGGTTATTAAATTTAGAGGTGGGAACTGCTGCTAAAGAGGATTAGGGCTCTTGGCGATACCTCTATAAAAAAACGCATCATGATTCCTACCCCATGGGTGATGTGGAAATGGAGTCGTTCATTTTAGGACATGTCAAAATTGTACCCTGAAACTTATAACAACTATTAAAACATCAAATTGGTGTATTCGGTTATGGAATATACCTGTTCCCATTCTTGGCATTTACAAAATTAAAATTTGTCATAAGTTGGAGTCGTAACAAATTTAAACTTTCATTTAAATACATGGACTATAGAGATGGTTCTGACTTGAATATATGCAAGAGAATGGGAACCTGCAATGCTAATTTATTTAGTGACAGTAAGAATGTGGAACTTATATTTCTAATAAGCAAGTTTTTATCACATGTCGGCTTTATACCGCATTTAAAAGAGTGCCTTAGTGTTTTTTGGAAAAGATTGAAAAATATACAAACCACCAAAGCCTCTATTTCAGGAATCTATTGGGCAGTGATTCTAGTGAAAGTTCGATGTACCTAAATGTTTCAAATCAACAATTGGAAAATAAAACCATTACCAAAAATTTCATGCTGTTGAGATTCTATTTATAAAGAATTATTGAAAATGACCATTTCTATCATTGCATTATTTTTTATTTTATTTTAGTTGATTTCTTTGAAATTGATGTTTAATCAATTTCAAAGCAAAAAATATGAATTTCTTACACTGCTTTTAAAAATAAAGTAAATAATTGCTGATAGCACAACAGAAAAAGCAGAACCTATTGTATTCCTGTAGCGAAAGCTTTCAAATAAAAGATATTGGAGGGAAATAAACAAATTAGTTTTTGAAAGCATTTATTGAAAAAATATCGACTTATTCTTAGAATGTGTTTGATCTAACAGAAAAAATATTTTCCAAGTTCTATTATAATTTCACATTGTTTTAATTTAGGGCTATATTTCATCGAAAGAGTTCTTGCGTGTATGGATAAAATTGTTTTTCTAATCAATTTCTTTTGATTCCTGTTTTCCTTACAAGTTTAAAAAATGCTATGTATTAGATGCCTGACATCAGCAAACATGTCTAATTCCAAATTCGACTTATAAGTTGAAAAGGCCACTTTATGTATGACACCCCCATCGAAAAAAGTGGGGTTTTAGGACCCAGTGTGGGGTCCCAGATGAGGTGTAAAATAAGTTGTAAGGAAGGGAAAAGAATTTGTTGGCGATTGTACTAATGAAACTCGGCTGTTTTGGGTTTGGAATGACATGGTCTTGAGATGTGTACGGGTATCAGAGGGTTAAATAAAATTACAAATTTGTGATTCTTTACATAGGGTTCCTATACGTAAGCGAATCCAGTTAAAATATTAAGATTTTACAAGTTTGGGTGTTTCTATCCAATTGATTGGAATAAAAAGATTTACTCTAAATTCATCTCAAAATGGTATTTTGAAATTAAGTTTTCTATGGTAAGAAACATCAAATTTAATAAGAATTTAGTTTAACCTTCCAAGTGGTTACAACGAAATATATTTCAAGATATTGCCCATTTTCTGACAAGATCAGGTCAGTTTTGCTAATGAAACGAGAAACCTCATCGACATGACCACCACGAGGGTTAATATGAATGCAGCACTTACAAGTATTAATGTGACTGATTTAAAATATAAAAAAACAAGTAAGGAAAACAAAGGCATTAATGTGAACTTTCTAATGTACTCCATGATAAAGTATAATATACTTAAATTCAGTTTCTACTAGTAGCGGAGGACTAGAAATAAAGTCCTATATATATTTTAGTTGAGTTTTCAGTGTCTCACAGAAAAGGTTATGAAACTTGAAAATGCGCTCCAGCTATAATGTTGTCACTGTAAGAGCCCAGTATTGCAAAAATTCTGAAAAGTTAAAATTTTAATATTTATATCAATATATAAAATATTGGAATACAAATTTATACTAGTAAAGTACAAGTGTAATATGCATTAATTTAATTGTCTGAACTTCAATGAGCAGATTTGATTTTAATCTTAGTAAAACAATCCGAATAGTTGAATCCAAGTTGAAGTTGCAGAATCATAAGCCCAGTCCTGTTCAGAGTGGATAGTAAATACAGAGATTAAATTCCACACTTTAACCCTACTTGGTAAGAAATGCATTAGAAGATAAACATTTGACTTTAAATTGTGGATGAGCATTTTATATGTATAAACATGTTGCAAATTGCTTGTAGCAAAAATTTTATCATGAAGTATAACTTCTACAAGTTACAATTAATAAATAATACTATTTAAACTACTCATTTCAATTTTAGTAAACAAATAAAAAATACATTTTTTTAACATTGTACAAAGCTTAGGCTTTTTGTAAACAAGAAAATTAAGAAAAGGTAAAAGTAAACTCCTTTAAAATATTACTTACAAAACAGTATGCGATATACTTGTTTGTTATTTATAAGATTAATAATAGGTTACATGTTTCAAGTAAACAAACTGAAAATGTTATAGTGAATATTTCCTTTATATTTCATGATTAAAGGTAGGTAGGTATTTTAATTAAAGTCACACTAGAGCAACACAATGGGCTATTTTCATGGTTAAAGAAAAATTTACAATTAAAACATGTTTGACATTTGTTGCAACAAGCTTAAAAAAAACTTAATATTTAAAAATTATACTGGCAAAATTGAAATAAAGCATATAGTGTAATGAGTTTCTTAGATATAGAAAATCATGGTGAATACAAGATATTCTGTAAAAACACAACTAAGTGGCAAAGAAAACTTTTATTTTCAATAGAACTCAAAAAGGTCATTTATATTACAAATATAAATTTTTTATACACGCCTTTATACAATTTCAATTCTAAAGCTACCATTCCAGAATTAGTGTCACACAACACTGTTGCATCCATTTTAGTTGAGATGAAAAGGGTATCTGAAAATTAATGCATTTAGATCAACACAGTAGACATTAGATCATAGTGCCCTACTATGGGATGATAAAATAAAAATAAACACTTAATTGGTATAAGTAAAAAATGATTATATTTAGGAATCTTTACATGGAATGACTGAAAAATCAGATTAGTAATGTTTGTTCAAGCTCATTGATTATCCTCCTATGATATGAATGATTCAATTCCATCAGATATTCTATTGAAGATGTGCTTTATACCTGCTAATTATAATGGAAGATAATGCTAATATAATGGAAGAGAAGAGATGTTATCTACATCACATTACTGACTATTGGAACCACTTCCTGAAACAGTTGCATTACTCTTTTTTTCCAACACAAATGCCGTATACTCTTGTTAGTCATCTGTGATTTAACTAGATCTCTGAAATAGTTTAGATATGTAGTATTAATATAATGAAGCCACAAAATATCAGAATCTACTCAAGCAACTTTCTGCAACATTGACCCAAGGAAAAGTGGCATGAATTTTGTAAACATTTTAAGTAACTAAGTGCCCCAAAACACATCTAACAAACCCAAATAATCAATATCTAATCTAAACAATACAGCTGTGATCAACTACATACATATAATTTAATTTTTTATAATTTTCTGTTGGCTACTTAGTCATAAATCTGTTACTTAAAATACTATCACTAAATCTAATAAATGCTACAAAAAAGTAAGTTTTTATTTTGTTTCTGCCCTGATGCTAAACTTCCATGATTAATGCAAATAAAATATTGAATGATTCATGAGAACAGGCAGGTCTATTTTCAGAAATATAAGCTTACCAGGGGGAAAGTGCAGACATACACAAAATTATGTGGCAATTGCCATTGATAGTTAATTGTTTCACCAGCTCATACTCATTGCAATCACACTTCCGACACAAAATTCGAAATCAGCGCCATCATTTGTGGGTGTGGCATTGTAATCTTGAACCAGCCCTTAAGCATCCCTCACTCATTCACACAAAAAACAACTTTCCCTAGCCAGAGTATGTCTGGACCCCACGAGTTGGCAGTTGAGTCACATGGTCTTGAACAAGTCATACTAAATTAGGATACAGGCTGTAATGTAAACAAACCATGTCTTCTATTGATGTCTTTAGTTGGTTTTAAGTTTAATGTTCAGTGTCAAAAGCGATAGCAGTGATAACATGTTGGCAAAGGAAAACATGTTATCACTGCTTTACATATGCAGCCTTTTCTTCGAGCTTTTAAACACTCTTCACACCTTTTCATGAATCGACTGATGCAAGGTTGACTGATCTACACTAGTGACACACATTGCCCCATATATTCTAATTACTAAATTCATACTTGATGCACTACTTTGTGTACATGTTAGATGCTTTGAAATATAAATATATTTGTTGAATTTCATAACTTATTACTTAAGACGATAGACTAAAACAAGAAGGCAGAACTGCTAATAGTTAGTCATTATGTATTGCTGTTACTGGAACAATTATCTAATTTGAATTTTTATAAGTTTCTTATTTGTATTGTAAAAAAGGTTCATCTAGCTACAAAAAATAACATACCCACCTTTATAAATTTTTAATTTTGATTCTTAAATTCATTCTTGTAGTTAAAATGAATGATGAAAACTACACCACCAGTATTAACCAATCTTGATGAGAACTTTTAATTTAATGGAAGTTTATTCTTTTCCAAAAGATGTACTCTTACAATCGATTGAGTAGGCATTTATTCAAACTTGTGTGCCTGATTTCAAGAATCCACAGAAATCATCAAGATAGGAAGACATTACTCACAAGGAAAGTATTACTCACACAGAAGGAAAGCACACCCAAGGTTAAGTAACAAGAATCGAATCTGCACTGCCTACAGCTAAGCCAGTTAACACTTCACTCGGTAAGTTTGACATTGAAAAAATTTCCAGATTTCTAGCATTATCAGAAAAGCATAACGTTAGTACATGATGACAATTCTGCTATCACTTTGCACAAACTGGGATGCTGTTTATCAATCAATGCACCACATTAAAATAGAATGGAAAAATTATTGTAGCCACTGTTTCACATCGTATCGCTGCTTATTGCGCCAACAAGTTTCTAACAATCATAGTTTGCTTACCTTCACCCTAAAATCCATCTGCTGTTGTACCAGGTTCAGGTATTTTTCCGTACCAAATCGCACGAGTGCTAACCCTAACAAAACAAAAACATTAAACTTCCCCTCATGCTTTTGTTCTCAAATACTCTCGAAGTCAGTGTAAGCCTCTACTTCCTTTCGTCAAATAAGCCACGCCCTCAGTATACTTAAACAGGCCGCGCATGCGCAGATTAAATATGGTGCTCTTGTATGGTCTGCGGTGACTCTTGTGTCGGGGTCTTCATCAATTTTTTTTAAATTGCCCCCAAAACGACAGCCAGTCTTTAATTTCCCCGCCAAATTTCTTTAATTCTAATCGAGGTAGTTTAAATTTCGTTTAGAAACACTGGCTTCGGAATGAGCATCAATATGACCTAAGGATCCAGATTTCAAATTAACAAGCAAACTTATATTTTTAAATTTGTGCGCATATTCGTCTGCTCTCGTCATTTCGTTTTCTAAATCTTGTTCCTGCACACTTTTTGCAGCCAGTATAAAACCTAAGATACTCTCGTTAAGCATTAAAAGTTCTTGATGCTTTTCGGCAAACAGCTGAAGTGCCGTCAAAAATCTAAGTCTTCGGTTATCTTGGCGCTTTCCTACTTCATTCAAGACGTTAAACAAGCGAGTAGATACAGTTCGTTCTGCATTTACTCGCTTCAATATTCGACATACAATCTTCTGTTTCAATATTAAGGCATCCATTTTCGTATGAAAAAATTCAAAAGACAGTTCAGCAAATAGATAAATCTCTAATAGAAAACAATTTACCTTCAAATAAGTTCACTTGCCTTTCAGAAAAGTGCCCTTCGTCGAATCGTTGATTCCCAAAGTCAAATCACGGTTCTGTCGCGGACGCCATCTCACTTCAATTTAAGTCAAGTGCTGTGTTGAAATATTTTTGAAGCACATGGCCCCGCAGGTGTCTTAATCTCCGGTATTGAACATAGAGCTTGAACTTATTGGGAATTGCCTTGTTGAGTTAAGTATTGAAATTGAAAAGCTAGCTAAGTCAAGTGCGACAACAGAGGTTCTTTTAACAGTGAATGACTTCACAAACTCGGAAAATGCAAACGAAATCATTTATTATACGGAAGACGTACAAAAAAAAACAGAACATGACAAGCTACATTACATACATCAGAATATTCAACGGAAAACAAAATTGTTCTGTTCCTCCAATCTCAAATTCAGTGGAGTTGAGTTGTTTGCAATATGTCGTCAATATGTTCCAATATGTCGAAGAATGGTCTGAAACAAATATCACAGGAAATAACAGTTTTCAATGATGTTTTTTGACTTCATCGCAAGTAAATTGGGCAGATATTGAAAATTGTGTTGAGTTTTTATCGAAAGAAATGCCTGATATTAAAATCGATGACAATTGTCTGTTTGAAGAAATTAGAAGACTGAATGTACATTTAAATTCTGATAAATTAGAACAATGGGAAAATCAACATGTTGAAATTGGTAAAAGATGGGTGGAAATATTTAACCATTTCAAAAATGAACACATTCCATATGAAAATTTAGTTATTCTTGTTGAATTTACGTTGTGCTGCCCTGGAACTAATGCAGCAGTTGAAAGAGTTTTTTCAATTGGTAATGATTTTTGGACGAGTGAGAAATCAAGATTGAATGTTGATACTCTAGCTGCAGCACTTACCGTAAAATTCAATATGAAGGATATTTCTTGCTCCGAAATTTCCAATATATTGTTACTGTTAGAAAATGATATATTGACAAAAAATATTCATTCAATGGAAAAATACTCGTTTAAGTAAATAATTAAAAGGGATGTAAGCATAATTAGTGTATTTTTGTTTGAATTAATAAAATGCTTCATTTATTTACGTTGTACTTCTTTCTTAAATTTTTTCGTCCTCCTTTTCATTGTAAAAAAATTGGTCACCTTAATAAAGCATATTTTTGTGGAGAACGACTGAATAATTTGATTCTGGGAGAGTCTCGCAACACTCCTGTGCGACGTTAATTAATTGCCATTACCATCATCACCAGTTTATTAATCTAAGGCTTTACGAAAAGCTGGCCAAGTGACGTCACGTCCGGAACATTGACATGAAGTATGTTTCATCATGAAAAAATAATCGCCACAAAACACTTGACTTGACAGAAAAACTTCACATGGATGAGCAAGTCAATCGTTGCAAAAAAAGTATGTTTTGAATGCCAAATAAAAGTTTTTTTTTCTTTTTCTGTTTTGGCTAATTTCTTTTTTTCACTGCGCACTTTGCTTGTGGGCGTCACCTAAGCAATTGATCACGCCCCTAATGTTATATAGGCTAATCAAATTAATGATATTCTCTCTCTGTAGGCAAAAGTATGAAATTCATTGGATAATTCCAATAGTAGTTATTTTTAAGTTAGTACGGTTTAATTGACAATAATACAAATTAAACGCCATGAGTGAAAAAAATTATTGCAAAGGTTTTAATAATTCTTTTCCCTTTGATTCTAGTTTCAATGATGCTTTTGTAGACGTCATAAATGATTGGAAATTTGAATGAGATGGCAATATTCGGATTTCATTGTTCATGGTGTCTTGGACTTCGACTTTGCGGACTGGTTTAGTTCCGTCGCCATAACCGTCGCTAGCCTGCTGTGTTGTTGGGATTCGATCACTGCTGGTGCAAGTGTCTTCAAGTATTGTTGAAGTGGAGACTTAAATTGATCTTCAATCAAGATAAATAGCTGAAGCACCGCTTCCAAATCGAGTACGTGTTTCTATTTCTCATGTGAAATATATTTGATCAATAATGTACTCGAAATCAATTAGTGCTTCGGTGCATGTCTGATGCATTGCCCTTTGATAACTATTGCAATAACAGTACAATAGCATACGGTGCTAACTAGTCATTATATTGTTTCAGCTTCAATTTTTACTCCATAACTTTGAAAGAATGCCTTTCAGTTTTGCAAATGCATTCTATTCATTACTGTCTTGTGGATCCTTATTGTTTCTCAGTTTGTGATGTTTACAAAATAGTCACCATGATTCGTTAACGAATTCATATATTTAAGGGCATATTTGTATGTGTGTTTGTTGATACATACACAAAGCGAATATTTCATATTAGCGACTTTATTTTTTATTATTTGCTTAGCTCCTTTTTCAAAAGTAAATTAAGAAATGGATATCGATCCTCCCAATCTCTGTCCCACTTTGAAGAGATCCAACAGTGCTCCGATGATAAACGAATTGGGCAATGCACCATCAGTTTCTCAAGACTTGCGAGCACGTGGGAACACCACCCCAGTTTCTCATCGGACACCCCGACTGACCCAAACGCGTCGTTTCAGTGGCAGCTTCAGTCCAAGCCGATCTGCCAATTCTCCAACTGCTCCCCTGTCACCTCTTGTCCTAAGCCGAGTTTCGCAGATCAAGCAAGAGGAATCCATGGATGTCGTTTTTCGGGAGGCGGCACACGAGAAAGAGACAAAATCCAAGCTTCAAATATCGCACTCATTGGAGGACCTCACTCTCGACGAGGCCTCCTTTGTTGATGTCGGCAAGCGTACCCACTCTGTCACAGACCCCTTAAAGATCCACACGTCTCACATTGTCATGTGCAGCTCGCCATCTCCGACCAACACTGGCCGACAGTGCTTCTCGCCCTCTACATGTCTCCCAGTACAGCATAGTGCCTTTTCCTCGACTCCTAGCCCGAGCCCAACTCGCAAGAACTTCACTCGTTGCAGCCAGAGTCCGATATCACTGAGGCCTAGTCAGTTGTCCCTTAAGAGGAAGTTTGACACCATGGATAGTGATGACAGTGATTACATGCCAAACAGTGCTAAACACTTGAACACTGGTCTCTCCTCGCCTGAAATGGACTCGAGACCCAATCCACCTCACATACAGAACTTGTCCTTTAACTCGATGGACACATGCAATAGCTCTGATCACAGCGATTCTCGAAGAAGCTCGGATTCCCTATCCAGCTGCATAAATTCCCCATATGGCACCTTCAAACCAGTTGATCCTGCTCCTTCAAATCAAAAATCATACAATTAATTTTTTAAATTAAATCACTGAAAAATTAGCTGTCCCAGTTTTTGGCAATTTTGGTATTTAATGTTCTACAGTGCCAAAATTATGTATCTAGTATACATTACTGTTAGCGGGCATATTGATGTGTGTTAGACTATTAGGGCAAAGCTTTCTTGTTATTGTGATAGTTTCATGTTTATTGAGTATAGGTCTCAATGTGATTGCACTATACGAGAAATGAGTTTATCGAATTGAAACATCTTATATATGTGTGTATATATATTAGTCATGTAAATATAGGTTATATTGCGAGTGTAATATTCCTGTACATTGAACATTATTGATCTTTGATCTTTCAAATCATAGTTGTTAATTCATTTTTCATTAGTAGGTTTCATGTGATAAGAAATTTGTATACAGGGAAAAGTGAGTTTTTATTTTTGACTGAAATTGCTGATCTTATCTTAAACTTACATTTATTAATTTAATTTTTTTTTGAGGTACTGGTGGATAAATTTTTCATCTTGGAGAATTTTAGGATTTTGATTTTTTTTCAGAATGTTAAAGGATGTTTTGTTTCCATGAGTGTTTATATTAATTCTGAAATTAATGTGAAGAAATAATGTTTTGGGTTTTCTGATTCTCTGTTCCAATTTTATAATTAACTCATAACAGAGTTCAATACATTACCTAGTTTAATATTTGTATTCTGGATATTTCGAAAGAGTAATCCATATTTTTAGTTCTTTATGAAAGTTGGTTAAAAAAATTTCTACCTGCGTTACAGAACACAGATATCAAAGGAAAGAAATCAAGATGCATTCTGAAGTTTAAAAACTTCGTGTTCAACCATATTTTAAAAAGATTAATATTTTTCAAATTAATTTATTTATTCTTTAATATTAGTTTTGTAGATTATATTTTCAATAGATATATTGTAATAGATATCTGAAAATGTATGTTAAAACAAAATACAGTGAAACTTGTGTCTAGTTACTTGTACTTCAGTAAGTAGTTACCATCCTAGGCTCTGAAGTGTATAAGTTCACAGAAGTACTTATTATATGTGTACTAGATCCAGGGTAGAAAGTCCAAATTGGGAAGAAAGTCAGGTGTTAATGGCACCTAAACACTACCCCTTTGTTGCTAAAATTGTTCCATTATAATGACTTATGGAACCTGGACATTGGAATTATGTTCTTATTTAAGAGTATAGATTGTAAGAAGGAAGAATAAGCGGTTGATCGGGGTCAGAATTTGCACTAAACAAGCAAAATATTCAGTAAAATTTGATGTATAATATGATTAGATCCCAAAATTTATAGACGCAAAGTACTAGTGACCACTAACTTTGAACCTTGACTAACCATTTTCAGTCAAGGTTATGAAGA
Organism: Meta bourneti; assembly: GCA_933210815.1. Lineage (NCBI taxonomy): Eukaryota > Metazoa > Arthropoda > Arachnida > Araneae > Tetragnathidae > Meta > Meta bourneti. Next base: position 83,575,458 of record OW119923.1, on the reverse strand, counting down.
AAAAGTCGAATTTCTGCTTTAGCAGCATTTAAGAGGGTTCCAACAACTCTTACAACAGTGAATGTTAAGCTTGGTTTTTATCTGGAAAATATGGTTAAATTCTAATATATGATGTGTCCAAGTTCCACAAGTTGGTATCTTAACAATGCTAACCATTAGAGATAGGCTGTGTTATTTCAATAGAAATTAAAAGGACACTGCTGTAAATTAAAAGTTAGTGACTGTTGAAAATATTAACAGTTGATAAATCTTAAAAAGTGACTTAAAATAACAACCTTTTCAGAAAAATTAAAACAATTATTTAAAATTTGTTATGAAAAAAGTTGAAATTACTAATAACTTAAGCAGTCACTTTTTAAATTAACAGTTAATTTTAATTTATAACCATTATATTCACTAACTATAAGTATTACTTATTAAATATTAACAAAGTTGTTAATATTAGCAATTAATAATTTATTGCAAATTACCAGTAACCATTAAGACTTGAAAAGTAACAGTTTTGCTCAAATAACCTTTTTTTTTACAAACATTAACAAACCATTTTTTGGCATTGACTGGGCGACAAACAATGTAAAGACCAAGGTTCTACTTTTAACTAGGATTGAAGTTATAAAATCTTATAATGAAAAGGCTGGGAATTTTTTGCTGCAGTATATTCACCATGAATGTGGACTAATTGCATTACACTTTTGGAATTCAGTTTTCCAGAAATATGTGAACCCTGATTTAACTTTGGATTTTTTTAAGTTTACGAAAACAGTTCTGTGGAAAATAATAACTTTATTTAGTTGTGTGAAAATAATAACTATTTAGTCCAGCAGACGAAAAATATCTGCTGGAAAAAAGACAGTACTTGCTTCTCTTAACCTTCTGCAGCTTTCATATTTGAAAACTGAAAAAGTGGGATTGTTTCTTATACTTTCTTTGGCCTAGCCCTTGTGTAGCAAGAGTATTAGTATGGCCCTTGCACCACAAAACCCAACCAACCTCTCATGCAAGAGATGCCTTGTAAAGATTAATTTAAATGGAGCGATTAGGAATTTAATTTTGTATCAAAGTCTTAAAATTGAGCAAAGTGAAACAAGAGCTTTTGATAAAACATTAAATTATAGAATTAATTTATAATTAGTAAATTTATTTTATCAACTGTACAAAATGTTTAGCACCAATCAAGGGGTTAAATCATTTAGGTCCCTCAAATGACTGCTGTAAACAAGTTTCACTGGTATTTTTGCTGAAGACAACCTTATCTCATAAGAATACTCAGAATAATCAGCCCCTAAATGGCTATATTTCCCAGTATATGAAATATGTATTAGTAATTTCACAACAGCTGTGAAAATTAAAGGATGTACAGTGTAGAATTCAAGTATTTTTAAAGTTTTGATTCTTTAATGCTCTTGGATTTTAAATCTTGTTGTTTCAATAGACAGTGCTTCACGATAATTATAAATGTTTGTGTCACATCTGAATGCTAATGCTTCATAGCTGTTGATTTCTAGTGCTTCATCTCATTTCTTGTTTGATATATTTGTTATCTTTTGTGCTATAATTATCCACAAGAGTTTTGTTTACAAAAGGGAAACTGAAAATGTTCTTTGAATAGAAAATATAGCTGATTGTTTTTAAGTTGGATGATTTCAGATGTTTAATTCATTCTTCAATGAGAGTGAAAAGTAAAATTTCTTTCTGTTTGTCTATTTATATATCAACTCAATTATTTTATAACTCAATTGCTCATTATCGAGAACTCAGATGCTTTAACTCAGGTATGAGATAAATTCGTGAACAATTATTGTGTTAAAAAGTCTTTCACACAAATGAACTTTTATTTATCAATTTAATGCATTTAGTTTATTTTCAGTTGATTATCGTTATTTGTTCAGAGAATGATTTGCTGTCCATAGATTTCTTGGTTGAACTTGAACACTGTATCAGCCCGTTGCCAAATTGTCAACGAAAATTTTCATTGTCCAACAACTATTTGGATGGGCATAACAAGGTTATATTCCAACAATATCTTAATTTTTAATGGCACCATGTTCTTGAGTCTAACTGATTTCTAATTAATGTTGGAATAATTTATTTTGTCTGTCAAATGCTCTTGCATTTAAATTTTGTAAATTGCAATTTGTGTTACTCATACTCTTAAATTGTAGTTTGAACCCAAAAAGCATTTTTAACCTTTAGACTACGGGCGGTACAACAGTCGTACCGTATTCAGGTAGCTGAATAAAAGCGCCGTAGTGTAAAGGTTAAAGATCATTGCAATTCTGCAAAGACTTGTGTGCTTTCTGTATCCCATTGGAATTAATTTAAGCAAAAAAATATAGTGACCTGCTTGAGAAATGATTTCTAAGTAACAAGTATTTTTCCTGAAATTGAATAAATATGAAAATTCTTATTTATGAAATAGTTCTGCTCATAATATATATTTATTAAACAAAACGATTGATGTAATTTTTTCAAATACTTTTGTACTTACGTTAATTTACTTTTATGCTCATTTACATATGAAGTTTATTTTATATTTGAATCAAGATTGTTAAATAAATCGTGTCATCTGTTAATTGAAATATCTTGGCTTCTTCCCACTTAAAAAATAACCTTTATATTTAAACTCTAAAAGTAGAGCTAAGGTTAAGTATGAACACATCAGTGTGTTAAGGTGGTCACATACACCCTTAGTATAGTTGAATGTTTACATAAAGCCACAATGGTTATCAGAGATGCCAGCCATTATTAATTTTCTGTAATTGTTACTGATTTTCATCTTTAATTATGAAATTAAGAAAATTCCACTTGAAAGGGATGGTCTCTAAAAATCACCAAGTTGGCAAAATACTGTCATTCTTTAAGGAAAAGGTCGCCAAGTTGACATCTATATTCCAAAAAATTACAATCCATATTTTATCCGTATTGCATGTGGCATATTTTTTGTCTCATCTTTTGGCAGTGACTTGGCGACAAAAAATTGAAATCTCGTCAAGGCCGTAACGTTTTCCGTTTTTTTTTTCCAAAATTCAAGGTAAAAAAGGGGAAATCCAGCAAGTGGGGATCGTATTTAATTAATAAAAAATAGCATGAAAGCGGATGGCCAGAACTGACTTCTGTGTTCTGATGTAATCATATTACCAAATTTTTACGTAATCATTTCTGAAAACATTACTGATATTCTAGGTATTGTTACTGAAAATCCGTCATCTTATTACTGACTTGGTCAACCAGATATTGGCATCTCTTTTATCATTTTCTCCAGAAAACCATGTGGATGGTATGACATGACACTACTAGCTCAAAAAATCTGCTTATTTCACATCGGATTATTTTTTACTCAGGAAATATATAACTAGAATTTATTTCTTTTATTGCATGTAGTCATTTTCTTTCGTTTTTAATTGCTCTGTAATCTCTTGTATATAGTTACATTCATCATTTATTGTTGTAACCCTGTGTATCAAACTCCAATACTGCTTGCATTTGATGAGCGATAGACATGTGTGCTTTAAAAGTTGCAGTTTCACCAAAGAAATAAAAGCCCAGTACAAAATAATGCTACAAATTTAGTCAGTATCTGTAATTTGTTTTAATATCTTAAGTTGTATATATGGAGATTAATTATTGATTTTGAGCTTAGTAGTATAGCAAATGGACTTACAAATTTTTAAGGCATGAAGATTGATTTTTTGTTTAAGATTAATGTGCTTATTGTGTGACATGTTAAAAACTGGCTCTTTGTTAATTGACATAAATATTTGCAAATTTTAATATCATTTTCATTCAGTTATATAGAAAATAGTTATCAAAATATGGGGATACAAAATAATTTTTACTATATCCATGCGTTAAAAACTCTAGACCATAAAATTATGGAAAGTTTCATTTTTTTAAATTTAATTTTAATTGCCTTGTTTTAAAAATGTGCAACATTTATTGTTTCATCTTTTCCCTTTTCTAGAATAAGTCTTCCATTAATTATATATGTATGATAAAAACTATTTAAGTTAAATTTACTTTTTAAAATGTTTTTGCTTATGTAATTTTATGATATATTATGTAATAAAAATTAAATTAAATTTCTCAGTTTTGTGTTTCGTAAATATGTGAATGAATATAAGATTGTTCTCATTTTCATTTGCAGTGTGTTTAAATAATTACTTTTATTATGTTATTCTATGGTTTCAAAACTTAATATATTGAAAATAAAATATGTGGTTGCAAAATGTAACGAAATTATTTCTCTTTAAAAGGTTAAAATATTACAAATGTTGCAGAAACTTTGCAAAACATTCCAAGTTTTGGTTCTGAATCTCCACTTTCTCTTGAATATTTTCATCTGTAGTATTATATTCATTTTATTCAATCATTTCTGTCAATGTAATTTTTGTATGTTTTTCATACTATTGTAAGGAGAGTTAATATTATTCATAAATTCGTTTGTGTGGAATTCAAGTTACAGCATTTAATACAAGCTTTTAAACTAAATAGTGCACATTTCAAACTGAAATGGTATATCTTAAATGCTTTGAAAAATTCATTTCTCAAATGTTATTTTTTTTTATGAAAAATCATACAAAGAATTCAGAATACTAAGAACAACATTTAATATATTGAGTTTGCAGAATGCTTTCTTTTTGTATGAACAAATTGAATTCATTACAGATGTACTTTTTATCAGCTTTTCTTACCTTTGGAAATTAACATTTTCTTTAATTAAAACAACCATTCTAAATAAATAAATATATTTTATTCCTCTCGTGAAAATTTTCTATAATACTATCAGGTTGTGCATGATTATTGTTATCTAGCTATTGTGTTACTGATTTTGTGATCATAATCCAGAAGATACTCCATATTTTGCTGTATTTAACCAACCTATACTATATCTTCTAAATTTGGCACAGAATATGCTCTCAGGTTTGTAATTGGAAATGAGTAAATTTACATTAAAAGGTAATTTATTAAAATATTACTTTTTACATCCAAACTACATTTTATTGACTACAATTCAATTTTAATTAAGCTTCTCAAATGAAGTGAAACCCCTGTAAGTTAACTCAGGATTGTATGTTTTAAATAATTGTAATAAGTAATTCACAAATACCATGGAAAATCTGGAACTGTTAAATGGTTTTGTGAGAGTACATTTACTATTATATTAATCCTCCAAGCACCCGAGAAAAAAGAAAAACTGGTGTATTGAAGAATTTTATTTCACAGAATACTTCAAAAACACCTGGATATTCAGGTTCTAAAATGCCTCTCTATTTGTAACAGTATTTTCTGCATCAAACATTTCAGAAGCCATGCGATTTTCTTGGTCAATTGCTTGGAGGGTTAATCTTTCAGTTTTGTGAGAATACATATCTTAAAAATAACTTCCATGATTTTTATTAATTTAACAGCCTGAGAATAAAATTTCTGCATTCTGTCTGAAGTAAAAAGAACGTTACTGAAGAACACTAAATTAACGTATATAGTTTAATTTAATTTGACACCTTTTGATATATTATTGGAGTTCAGTTTATCCATTTTAAGAATTTTCTGATTTGATAAATTATCACTTGCAAAATTGAGTGCCACCATGCAAAGACATGAATGGGCATTTTTGTCTGTTTTCTTCTAAATGCGTTTTCTATGCTGTTCAATTTTATATAATGCCATGTGCACAAGCTCTGATTTGTAACCTAAATTGTTACTTGCACTTTCAATGTAATGAAATTTTTTCTAGAGCTTAGGAAACGTTTTTTTTTCAAAAACAATGATTTTGCAAATTTGTGCCTTTGATGTGGTATCAGTGATATATTTTTAATTCAAAATTCACCATGTATTCTCAAATGGAGGAACATTTCAAGTAATATTTTTAACCTATCTTCCCTTTTTGATTTTTATGGACAGAATATTACACAAGGAAAATTATTGGAAATTATTCTTCTGATGTACTTTTGACAATTTTGGAAGTATATTATTTTATGTATTATAATTAAAATGGCAATTATGTGTACAAAAATATTTTACTTTTGTCTCTAATATTTGACTGAAATTTTTTGATTTAGTTTATTTTTTAATTTAACATCAGTAAACTGAAATATTTTCTATTCATTCCATTGAAATCTGCAGTATTTTAAGTTTACTACCCATCCATTGAATTTTCTGTACAATATTTGAAAGTTTTGTTAGACTGCAGTTTTCTTTCAAGTTTAATTGATAAATTTTATTTACAATTAAACATGCACACATTGATGAATTTTATTTACATTTTTCAAAAATAACTCAATTCTATTTCAAATTATGCATTTGTATGAAATCAAGAAAGTTTTGAAAAACTAGATTCTTTGTGTATAATTACAATAATGCACACAACTCTTGTTAAATATGTGAATGTGTGCAAGGGTTATAATTGTATTTAAAATTCTTGTTTCTTAATATGTACAGCCATGTTTGTCAGTGTTATGCTACAACTAATATTGTATCTACTATACACACATAATTCCTCACAATTTGCATTGGATGTGTTTTGCATAATGAGTGGTTATTTGTATGAAAGTTTGTATTTTGTTAGTTGTGCTGCACACTGTGTTATGAATTTGATTAATTTGCAAATAAATTCATTCATCTAACATTTTGATATTATTTTTGGTGTCTATTTTTTATATACTTGGAGTGATGTTTAAAAATGAAAGTGTTTAAGCTCGAGCATTGTCTAAATTGCAGTTTTATCAAATGAAATCCTACCTCTAAGTTTTCCCTTTTTATGGAGCAGTCAAAGATTCCACTAAAGTGTAACAATAGAGGAATATTCTTTTATAACAAGTATTTAACTTTAATACATTCTTAAATGTGAATTTGTGAAACTGGTTTAAATCAAATAATTTGTCACAGATTTTTTTTGTGTTAGTGTGAAGTGGTGATATAAAAAAATATATACTATCATCTTGGTTACAAATTTGCAGACAAAATTAAACTGTTCATGGATAAGTACTAAACAATTGAATATCTTCTACAACCAATTTGAAAGCATTATTTTAAAAGGAGATGAAAAATGTCAGAAATGCTTAGACTTCAAGCATTCTTTAAAACTAAATATGTCAAGAAAATGAAATTCAACTACCAATTTAAATATTTCTTAAGTTTTGAACGTGAAATAAATCAAAGGGAAGTAAATTAAAAGTAAAATAATAAATATAAAATTGAAAGTAAAGTTCTATCGCTGAAAAGTTTTTCATGTTACTTTTAGTAAAATGTAGAAAAGTCATGTAGTATAATTAGCTACATCGAGACTTAAAATTTTTATCAAGAACTGTTTGAACATATATTGATTGGCATTTTTATCAATTTATACAACTTACAAAGAGATCTAATCTCAATAAATTTTAAATATGTAGCACAAGTAACTAATTCAAAAACCTATTAATTATTTTTCTGAGAAACATTTAAGTTTAAACCATGCATTGTATTGTTTATTGACAAGGTCATGTTTACTATTTTAAATTTGGAGTAATTTTATTTAATATATATATATATATATATATATATATATAAGAAGCTGAAAAACTTCCAACACACATGAAAAAGCTTTCTATTCCCAACTTTTTCTCTTCATATATATATATATATATATATATGAAGAGAAAAAGTTGGGAATAGAAAGCTTTTTCATGTGTGTTGGAAGTTTTTCAGCTTTAATAAATATTTCAACAGTGACTTAACCATCAAAAATATTTTGGAGATGCATTGTTGAATACATATATATTTATTTAATCTTAGCTTTTGATTAAGTTGGCCAAAAAAATTTTAATATTTCAGTTAATTTGAAAAACATACACAATTCAAAAATGCATTTAAACTTACTTTTCTCTGGTCTTCCGCAATCATGAAATCTGAAAAATCCAGTGTTCCAAGTCTTCAAATTCACATATTGATATCCTTCATAACGTGATGAGAACACATTGCTGTGAAATATTGGATAGAATTGTGGAAGGTCTTGAAAAGTAAGTTATCATTTTCTATTTTTATGTTTTTCACTTAATGAATTTTAAAATTGCACATTCTAATTTTTCACCTTTAACCTACTTGATGCAACATTGTATAGTAAATTTGATCTTTTTATTCAATAGAATATGTCAAGGTTAGCTTGGTTTACTACAAAGAATGGGAAAACATTCACACGAACTTGTGTTGGTATCGCTGGATTTTCTATTCTGGGTTGTCATCTTGCAATACATGGACCACTGCAGGAGAAAGTGAAAAGTCTATGTCAAATTTACAGGTAATGGGAAACTTTTTTATTTTTGTGAATTCTGTTAGCCTAATGTACATTTAGCTTCTGTTGTATCAAATAAAACCTGATTAGAATTATTTTTCCAAATTGGGCTGCATTTTGAAAATTGTAATTTGTAATCTGAATAGGAGTGTTTCTGTCATTATTTTTTAAATTTTATATTGAGAAATACTTAATGAGGTGAAGCATTAAAAAACTAGCCCAAAATTTATGTCATATTTATATCATAAAATTTATTATAATTTATTACTAATAATCAGGTCACATATACATCTTTAAATAATTTTTTGGCAAGCTTAAAAGTAAGTTATAAGCAGTCCATATTTGGTGGAATATTTATATCATCTGCCTATTCCTGATTTTGGAAGTCTGGGATTCTGAGATTTTGGAACAAAAGTGGGAAAAACACTTTTTCCCTATCTTCTGGACAGAAAAAATATCTTCCAGATTTTTCTCTTCAATGTGCGAAATTTTCAAATGTTGCTAAATTCCGCATTTGGTGCCAATCTGTGGCAATCCATAAAGGATTGGACATAAAATACTGGAATCAGGTTCATGGGTTGCCACAAAAATTTGCTTTGTGACATTGGTAAACAGGGATTTCACGCATATTGGGAAGAAAGGCTAGTAGTGCCACTTTATTTTTAAAATGGTAGGACTAGTATTGGAATTAGTTAGCGGGTTGCCAGGAAAATTTACTTTGGGAAACTGATTTACTCATGAAAGAATTTTTTAATTGTCAGTAAGATCTGTTATAACATTAATTTGTTCTGTTCATTTTGAACTTTTTTACTGGCACTGGTTTTTATGCTGATAAAAATCTTCTGGAATATTTTTCTTGGAGGTTGGCAGGTATTTTATATTTTTCCAAACAAAGCAATGATCTCAGTTTTCCAAACTGAATAGAAAATCCAGCATGCTTAGATGGATACGAATGAGGACTTCAGTGGTAAGGGGAGTTCAAGGACTTTTAGATTTCGCCAAGGACTCGACATCTGATGCATTGAGCACTATGTCTTAGAGAGAACTCTGTTCACTGCCCTCACTGGCAAGCAAGTTAGCATTTCATTTCCAAACAGGCCAACATGGAAAGAAATATGTTGCAATGTTATCGATTTTGAGGTTACCATCTTAGATAGGAAAGTGATAATGTCTCGGCGTATCTTGTCTGATATGTTTGGTCAGTTCTCAAGGTGTTGTCTGCAGCTCTTACTGTCTGTCAAAATCCAGACACTGTCCCTGATAGTGTTTTGGCATACATTAGTAACCAGTCAACGAACAAAATGTGTCTGAATTAACTAAAATTGAAAATTTTTAATTTAAATACTATTTTTCTATTCATTGTAGCTATTTTAGAATTAATTGAAAGTCAGTTTTCAATTACCTATGTAATTTCAACATAATAGCATCTTATATTCACATATTATCTTGAAATTATTGATCTACAACAGTGATATAATTATATAGTTTAAATAGTGGTGTGTGTTATTAATATTTTACTAGATCTAAAAATATTGATATGTTTTTGTAGTAAAGGAAAACCAAGACCTCTCTCAAGTAGTGTTCAAGATCTAGTCGATAGTGTAAGTCAATATTTTTCTATTGAGACTTTATTGCATTATTCACATTGTTTTTAAACAAAATGTGAAAGTAATTGAAAACACCTAAAAATGGAAGTCTATACACAAATTTTTCAGTAAATCATTGAATAAAGAGCAATTTCTTAGTTTACATTAAAAATTCTATGAATGTAACCTGAATTTAATGGGGGTGCTTGGTGCAATTGAGGAGGGGATCCAAGTCAAAAATATGTTAGTTTCATGGAATTTATTCACAACTATTTGAATAAAAGTAGTTTTATTTCTGAAAGAGAAGTTAAGAAATGTTTCATGTGTGGTGTGGTGAGCTTGAAGTTTGGTTTGTGTAGCTCACCTACAGGAAGAGCTTTAAAAATAATGAAATCCACACAAATTGAAGGGTAAATTTAAAGTATTGGTTTTAATGGCATTACTCAACTTCATGAATAGATTTTAAAATACTATATTTCTCATAATTATAAGAATAACACTTTGACAGGTCAAATAAAGCCGAACAGTTAAGAAGCAGTCTCTTTATCCAATCTACTTGATTGGTTCATGTTACTGACAATTTGTAAAATGCAGGGATTATATAATGCATATGAAATCTAGAATTCATATAGAATGGTGTGACATTTTTAGGTAAAGCATGAAATATGTTATTTTATTATACTAGATATTTTCCTTTGGCATTATACAGAAAGACAAGTAATGTTTAGGCAAAGCATGGAAAGAGTCATGAAAAGGCCTTTATTGAAAAGATGTATATGAAAATGAAATAATAAATACAAGTAAAGTATTTACAGGATTTTATTACTAAAAAATCTACATTTTTTGCTTCACCAGCGGGCTACAGCGGGCTAGCGTCTGGTGCTCAAATTGAAACTCATGTTTTGTCACTCCTGAGCAAAGACTGAGGTGCTAATGGTGCAAGTACTCAATACCCACCAGTTGAGCTGAGTATGGAAAGTCACATGCCTTCTCACATGACAGTAAAAATAAGCATTTTGCGCTTTGCCATTGCTTAGAATGCCTAGGAAATGTGTGAAGTATTAAGCATGTTGTACTTTGATGTCTCATATATGGCATTCTATAGATGTCTTACATGTTTCCATTTCAAAGGAAGTTTTCTAAAATCTACAAAATGTTGTGAGTAGGCCAGACACAGAGTGAAGAAATACATCAGTATCAAGGTTTTAAAGACAATCGAATTTATTGATACTATTATATATACAAATTATCTACAATTCTTGAGGCTTACAAAATAAGCTGCGAAGCTCATTGCATTACATATTGTGTTCTCTGCTCTATTAAAATTCTAGTAATGTTTACACAAGCAAATCATTTGCAAGCAGAAAGAAAGAAATTATAGCACCTGCCTTTTACCGTAATTTATCGCTCATTTTTCTACAATGTAACAAAATTTTACATAATATGGTTATAATACGCCATGTGACGCTCCAAAATTGACGTCTTCTCAAATTATTATTTGATGTGGATTCATTTGGAAAGATCAGCATTCGAATTCTACAGCCACAACATTTATTACCACAAAACAAGGACAGACATTAAGACATTTACAGTTAACTTGTTACATCATCATTTCATGATCTCTCAGCACAACAGCGCCGGCCAATTCTCTACACACTTCAAAACGTCAGAGGCGCGCACAGCACCCTCTTGCTCAAATTCTCATTGGCCGTAACACGCCATCTTATACTAAGAAATGGATACTGCATCTTAAACAAAACGTATCTGTTGTAATGGATACTTTTACATCAAAAATGTAAAATTGAAATATCTAGTGCTTAAAAAATACCTTTCCAATCCAATATAAAATCTTTATTAAAACAGTATTGCTAGGAGGACTGACTACAAAATTAATAATTTTGCTACAAATGTGTATAAGTTGTGCTGTTATATGCAGGTACCCTGTAATATACAGTGGGTCACAAAAGTATTTGGTCATGTTTCTTACTATTTTCATTTTTCATGTATATTATGCGAATATATTTAAAATTGCAACTTAAAATTTTACGGCACAAAAGCTCTGACATCCTATTTTAGCCATATGAAAACAATGGGAAAATTATTGAAAGTTATGCTACAAATATTAAAAATGTAATGTAACCAATGAATAAGGCATACAAAAGTATTCAGTCGCCTTTCATAAAAAGTACAATTGTAAAACAAAAATGTTAAAAATAATGTCTAAAAGATTGTTTTGTATATTGTCCTATTCTGATTATTTTAAATCTAAATATCATTGTTTGCACCAGGTATTTGGATAAACTGGAACTAATTTTATTCTACTTGGCTCGGAAGGCAGATTTTCAATGGATTTCACTTTTTGACAAAAAAATGTAATTTCTTCCAACTTTTTTCACAAATCTTTAAACTGAGGTCAGATTTTAAGTTGTTTTGATCTTTTATGTCAATCAGACCTTTTCATGTATATTTTTAGCACAACTTTCAATAGTTTCCCCATTATTTTCATATAAGGCTAAAATAGAATGAGAGCTTTTGTACAGTAAAATTTTAAATTACTACATTTTGAATTACTGTTATGGTAGACCAAAATCTTAACTTTTAATTCAAATTTATTGCCCAAAATTTTCACATTCCTTTTTGAAACATCAATATCTGCTTATTCAACCTTAGTACTAGTAGTCAAATTTGATTAAAGTACAGACTTCAGGTTTACCATGACAGTAACACAAAATGTAGTGCATTATATACAAATATCTAGTTGGTACATAAAAGGTCGAAATGACTCATAATCTGACATTAGTTTAAAGATTTGTATTCAATCATATTGATGGGGAAATCTAAATAAATTATGAATTTTTTGTGTCATTTAGACTTTTAAGCAATCAGGTGTAAGACAAAATGCAAAAAAATTGGTAGGTGTGTCGAGGATACAAACTAGTTTTTATGTGAATACTTGGGCCTGATGTAGGATTGTGGAATAAATGAAGCAGGAAGGTCGAATGATTGTTTATTGTGAATATTCAATTAATTTACAGTTTGGAAGATTAAAGGGCAGTTTGATATTAATTGCTGTTGTCCAATATTAATTGTAGCATAGTTCGCTCTCTTTCGAATGACCACTTATACGCAGTCCTTACTCCACACAATGCAAAGTTACACTGGCCCAACACCATAGAATTTTGACATTGCAGACCCGTCCCCGTGCTCAGTGCACACTCAGTCCGAAGATCATATCAGGTACAAACATCCTTTGTCTACACAAAGCTATGTTTATCTTCTGAACGTTTCTTCGAGTTCTGAAATCATAAGACAAAACAGTTGTAATGTTTTTTGTATCACTAGTCTTTTCATGCATGCCCTCAGTACTTTTATAATTTGAAAATGTATTCATGCCAAAAATTCTAAGACGTGGATTTTTATGTTTTAGTTTAACATTTGTACTTTTTATGTAAGGTGGCTGAATACTTTGTGTACTTAATTTCAAGAGTTGCGTTGGATTTTAAGTATTTTTTATCAAAACCTTTTAATAATTCGATTATTTTCATAGGTGGTTAAAATAGAACACAGCTTTTCATGTGGTAAAATTTAGTCATAATTTTAACTACATCCTTATAATATGTATGAAAGTAGAAATGTGAGGTGGCCAATTACTTTTGTAATCCATTGTACAGGGAGAAATAATGAATTACTGCATTACAGAATAATAAAAGTTCAGTTTCACCATGCAGCATATTTTGATTTTACCCAGTGTCATAGAAAGTAATACTTGATCGCATAAAATGTTCGAACTTTGAATTGTAGTTTGTAAGAATCATCTTCTAAATGAAATCAAATTTGTTGGGTGGTTTGGGTTTCATGGCGTAATGTCCAATGACAGACAATCTGTGCCAAACACAACATAATACAAACCACTAAATATAAGTAAAGGGTTAAAATAGTGTAATAAACAATAGAAGTATATTTAAAAATTATGTATTTATTATGCACAAATTTGTTGGGATTAAAGTGATTTTATTGAGGAGCTAGGCATTCTATTATAGAATAATTTAAAAAGCATATGTGTAAAATTTGAGTGATGAATTTTAATATTCCTGAAATTTTAATATCTCATTTTTCTTTATAAATTCAGAAAATATTGAATTATGCATGAATTTATAGTGAATTTTGTAACTTTTTAGAATAGAGCTGTATCATTACTAATTTTTGTTGTATAGTAACTCTCCCAGGTTAAATTACTTCTAATTTCGATACTTAATTTCATCATGTAGGTTTTCCAGGATTCTAAATTAAAAATAGAAGAACAAAGAAAAATAAAGTTCTTTAATGTTGTTGGTCAAGATTTATACCATTCTGGTGATGTAAGATCTCCTTATGGTGCAATGATTGGCATCCCTTTTACGTTTGAGAACCTAGATAATATTAATTTCGGTGAGCTTCGTCTTGTAGGAGAGGAATCCATTGATTGGGTTATAGATGGTCATGATCTTCTGAGAGCTATGAATTTGTCCGACAATGCCAAAAAATTTGCTATCATGAGAGAAATCCATTTGTGCAATATATGGAATGTCCTGGACAGTGCTACAATTGGTGCATGTTCATTGCTTTTGGGAGCTGAACTGGCTAGAAGGGCAAATGTGATGAGGAATGCATTTGAAAAGTCATTAAGCGGCCGTATGAAAGTGTATTTTTTCTGCTATGCATTTAGCTTTTGTTTATACCGATGTTTCCAAGATCCTACGAGGCACATTACTGAGAAGAATTGTGACAAACTCTCTGCTATAACAGGACCAGAATATCTTGAGGGAGGTATAGAATTCTATGAGAAAACACTGGCAAGAAATAAAGCTCTCCGCAAGCTCATGAAAGCAAGAGGCGAAAGAAAGTTTGATAAAGATGGAAATGAAAACTATTTTTTACTAGCTCCCAGATTACCTGTACGAAAAAGACTCGAGTTATTACAGGATTTAAAGAAGGAACTACAAACAGTGACAATGTAGAGGGCTTGCCTGGAAGTTGCCAAGTCGGGAAGTTCACACAATTTAGAAAACTATAATGAAGTGAAAATACCATCAAGTTGCTATGCTTATTTTTATTACCATCGAATTGTAAATGAATCATTGACTTTCATAGTGGATTAGGATATTGTTTGAAATGAATAAAAAATAGTGTTTCGTAAAATTTTGATTCTTTATTTCTGTAATTGTTGCTCTTGGTGTAATAGTCAAAAATGTTTATTTTTATTCTACTCTGTAGCACTATTCACTTGAAAAGAAGCATGTCTTACGTAAAACATCATGTGGTTAGGTTAGTAGAAAATGTGCCTGAACATCTTGTTTTATTCAATACAAAATAAGTGTTTTTTTCTATGTGAATTTTTGCTTTATTTTTTTTTGGAATACAACCTTTATTTTTTGGAATACAGCACTGATATTCTTTTGTACATTTTAATTCACTCTCAGAAAACTGAGCAATGTTGAATTTGAAATTAAAGTCTTGAATCTTCAAATTAAAAAAAATATTTGTCTTATGCACCTGTTTATAATATGGATTCAGTTGCAAAAGCTTCCCTTTTTCGTTGTTTCTTGGTAACTGTTGAGAGATGCATCTCCTAAGCATTTCTAATAGATTAACCATATTTCGACAGTTTTGTTTTACTTGCCATATTACATAAAAATGCAAAATAATGGGTAAAATAAATAAATAAGTGAAATCGATGGTTTTTATATTAAGAACATTAAAACTTATCACAATTTTAAGGTTGCCACAGGAAACTTTTTGCTATTATTTATCAACCTTGGTGACTAGGGGTATCTTTTTAAACAAAATTGTCTCAAAAGCTCCTATTTTCAAAATTTTGGTGACTTTCTTTTGAAAATAAAACAGGTCAATGAAAATTTAGTTCTTTCTTTACTAAAAGCAGATGGAATTTTTTTTATTTTTCTTTAGGGGAGAAAATTTTCTAAGGGACCCCAATTTTGCAAGTTTGGTGCCATGGCAATCACAAAAGAAAAACATCGAAAACCTTGTTTAAAAAAATTGTTTTTTTTTTATATCAAAATTTAAATTTCTTGCAAGATTTTCAATATTTGTTTCATGCTTAATTATCACATTTCGTGTTTTAGCCAATTTGGTATCAGCAACTAAAATTGCTACTAAAATAAGAGTTTAAGAGGAAACTTTTTGACTATTTAAAAAATAAATGGATACATTTTAGCCATTCTGGAGTACACTAATCTAATCTTACGAGTGTCACCAAAAGTGCTAACAAGAAAAAACGTCTGAAGTTATGATAGCGATAACTTTTGTGAATCTTGCACACATTTCTCAGATCATAGACGGGATAGGGGCTGCTGTAGCCCATTTGGAAGAGTAGCTGATTAGCAACTGGAAGGTTGCAAGTTTTTAACCTGATCCAAAGACTTGTGAACGTGGGGGCTGGTGAATGTTAAATCTGCCATGGCCTAAAATGTCCTCATGTTCGAGTGGAAATTTGAAGGGTGCCAGCTCATCTGACCTTGGTTTAAAATTACAAGGTGTCCTTGCATCTTTATCTTTGGGATTGATCCCGGACCGTCGCCAATAGGACGTTGTGTAGCTCCAGTGCAACATTAATTCAATTACCTACCATAGATGGGATAGGTTAGAGGCCTATCTTTTCTTGGTCATCAGAATTTAATAGTATAAATGTGAATTAACTTTAAAAATATCGCACTGTTTGAACATTTTGAAATGACATGTGTATATCCTTTGATAGTTAAAGCTGACTTCAGGATAGTCAAAGGGCAATATAAAATGCAGCAAAAATGTTTACAAGAATAATTTAAGAGGAATTTGGATTTACTCATTTGGGCAGGCACGTGTAAATAAATCAGAAAAAGGGATTCTACAGTTGGTCAATTCCCACAATTTGAAAAATTACATATTTTCCCAGAGGAAACAAAATTCTAAATTGTGAAGTAGCAGGGATTATAGTTGCAATATTTGGATATAAGATAAACTTATAATGCTATTTCCTTCAGATATAATTTAAGATATACATCCACTGGGCTAAGCGAATCCAGCCAAAGACCGTCCTATTAAGGGGGCTGGTGCATGTTAAATCCGCCGTGGCCTAAAATGTCCTTACGTTGGCTTGGAAGTTCGAGAGAGGGGTGCCAGCTCAGGTGTTGCCTTGTCATCTGACCGTGATTCAAAATTACGTGTTCTCTGATCTTTTTTTCCCTTTCTGATTGATCCAGGACCGTTACCAATAGCCCTTTGTGTTGCTCCAAGTGTGACGTTAATTAAAATACCTACCACTGGGCTAAGCCTAAAGCATGCTTTTTTAGTGAGATTTGCATATGCTGTTAAAGTAGTAGTGGCACAAAAGAATGAGGAAGCATTTGAATCAATGCATGCATTATCATTTTTATAACTGATTTTTAACCAGTTTGCTGCAAGAATGGCACTGGTATATGGTGTGCTTTAAGGATAATGAAACAGTTTAAATTGTGTAAGATTTATTTCATTTTGACTGTTTAGCTTTTAAAATTAGTCAAATAATTTCAATTAATACCTGTATAAATAAATAGTTTGAAATTTTATTTTAAAAGCCACTTTGGTGCAAGGAGAGTAGGTAATTATCTTTTTGTAAATTGTAAAATTATGAGGCATTTTCTGTCAAGCTAAATGTAGGTAGCAGCAGTGTTTTTGTGACAGAGTTCTCGACTTTGTTTACTGATTCACAGTAAAATAAAATAAACTTTTCAAAAAAGAAAAACAAGACTAAAAAAATTCAATTCAAAATGGTTTATTATACTATGTCTAACACAATATACAATGTAGAAAGTTTATACATTCAGAAAACTTGTCTATAAATGTAGAAAAAGCAAGACTTTGAATAGAAAATTATTTTTTTTGCCATACACCCATTTAGATTGTGGCACTTGTTAAAAGAAATTATTGATGTACAATGCTTCTGCAAGATAACAAGTAGCAAAACACAGGGTTCCTATTTCACTTATAGCAGATTCTCAACCAGTGGCATGCGTTCCCTTAGGACATAGTGGTACAAGAAAAATAAAATAATGGTGAACTGACCAATTTACAAATATTCTATTACCACTTATGAATATTGAGCTAAATATAGAGGTCTTTTTGTGAGTTAAAAATAAATACCACTGCTAAATGCAGATTCAAATTTTATTTTATAATTTAAATTTAAGTTCCAAAAATTGCCTGACATGAAAATAAACAAGCTGCATATTTATCTTGTGTTTGACCATGGCTAACTGGATTGATGAAAAACTGTTAGCAGCAGCTATCTGGATTTAAAAATTCCGTGTAATAAATCAAGTTGCACTTTTCTGCCACAAAGCACTGTCCACTGATCCTATTTTACTGTTACTACTCAGAGAAAAGTCGAATGTGAAAACATTTATATATCATATAAATGTGTTGTACAATTTTTGTAATCTTTAAAACATTTTATTATTTTGAATCAAATGACTTTATAAAATTAGTTTTTTAAAGCTAGTTTCCTCTCAACGTGATTCAAAATTATGTGATGTTCTAGGATCTTTCCCTTTGGGATTGATGCAGAACCGTCGCCAATAGCCCATTGTGTTGCTCTACTGCGACGTTAATTAAAATACCTACCTCTCATAAAACAAAATGTTGCAAACACAGGAATTTCAGGGAAAGATGGTCGAAATATACGTTTTAAAAGCCCATTCACATGTGTCAACCGGTAAGGAATTTTCAAAATATAATTCAATGCCTTTTATGTCAACTACTTCTCTTTCAATGAAGGCCAGCAGTCAAAGCAACCATTTTAGTTACTACAGCCCCCATAGGCATCGAAAATCTGGACAGCAGCTACTAGAAATTTGTTGCCAATCCAATTAGCCATGGGTTGACAAAGTGATCGATTCTTTAAAAATTAACATTTTTATTGATAATGAAAATATTTTAATGTTTATTTCAGAATGATTATATCAATGCAAAAATGCATGCATTATTTATAAATCTTTTTGTTATATTGCTTTTTAATACCACCATTGGCTCTTCATTTCTTGTTAGAATCAATAACTTTAAATTACCGCAACCCCATTATTTTAGTTTTGATAATATTAGGGGAATAACTTATGGAAATGGGATTTCAAAGGTCACGCAAATGAAAACAGGTTGAGAGCCACTGATTTATAGTATAATACTTGTCCTTGTATAATCATACATTTTCTATTTTGTACTCATTTTGCATTCAGTTTTATAAGCTAAATAATATGCACAACAGATACTTTCTGTTAGAAAACCATCTAACTACCTATGCCTTTATAGATGTTAAGTTAAACAGAAAATAAAGTATTAATCAATTTTTCAATGGCCCTTGAACACTTAGTAAGGAACACTTAAAAAGAGAATAGTACAGTTGATATTTTAGAAATTCTATTTTCAATTATACCACTTAGAAACTTACTGTTTGTAAAAACAAATGATGCAGCAAACTTGCTTCTTGGTGGGGGGATTAATTATTATGCTTGATTAGTGAAATATTGCATGATATATTAGTTAAAAATATTCCACCATACTTGTACTTCAAAAATGATTGAACGTTATATCTCAAAATTTCAAACAAATGATCTCAATTTTTATTAAAATAAAAATTGAAAAGTGTTTCTTAGCTTAATACTATCACATAGTGATTGTCCAAGTAATATGACTATTTATATCCTGTGTTTTGGGAGTTTATCTTAACCTTTACACTACGGCGCTTTTATTCCGCTATCTGAATTTGGGATGACTGTTGTCCCGCCCGTAGTCAAAAGGTTAAGGCCAAAATTTAGAACTGCACTGTAGGATAAAGTTTTCCAATAGAAAGTTTTTAATTACTGTTAAATAATACGTATTCAAATTTAAACATGAATATAATTATGTGAGTTGATTCAATAGAACTTTCCAACAGTTTAAAGACATCATTTTAAAGATTTACAGCAATCTCAAGATATTTGACTTGAATGATAATTGCACATGAGAGATTAACTTCCCTTTCGGTTAAGTTATGTGTTTTGCCACATTTAGTAACGTTAGCAACTTACATTAATGAACATTCACATGCTCTTAATCAGATTTAGTTCTGGAAATAGTCCAACCACCATGAGAAGAGATTTGATCCCTCGTATGTCAAGGGGCCGTCGTGGCTCAGTGGGTATGCCCACTGTACTAGCAACATTCAAGTTGTAGGCAGCGCAGGTTTGATTCCTGTCAGGTGCATTCCTTCCTTGGTGTATTTCTCCCTTCTGTGTTAGTAAAAATTTCATTGTGTCTATTACTTGATATTGTATGTCATGTCTGACGCAACATGGCCCTTGTGCCATAAAACCCCCAAACCAACCCTTGTATGTCACATGGTAGTATGAGATGATTAATCATAAGTGATTTAACAGCCATGCCACCTTGCCAACCTATTGTTTTCTTAGGTGGGTAACACATGAAGGGATTTGAGAAGCACAACCCGGGTTCCCTTTTTCTTCCTGATGGAAGAAAACTGGTTGCATCACTCTGAATGCAACACCCAGGTAAATGAAAAGAAGTTCACCCCATGTGTTGCTACTCTTATTTAACCTAAAAAAGAGTGACATAAACTGATCCAGCAAAAAGTCAGGAAAGGAAATGGTGGGGTTCACTCATTTGTAATCCTAGAGGGGTCTACCTGAAGTGAAATGAACTCTCCCTAAGACACATTAAGAAGTCTCTTCTCGTGATGGTTGCACTATATAATTGTAAGTACTAATTAATATAAGCACAGTGCAAAGAACTGCTGTTAGCAAGGTTGGGTGTATTTCGCCCATTGTTGGGGCGAAATACACCCAACCTTGTGCAAGTGAATGCCAAGTATTGTCTTCTGTCCCTTAGTATTGGCGATTTAAAAGAAAAAGTTCAAATTCATATTTCCCAAAATTTGTGGTACACATTTTCAATCTAGTATAAAATACAATTACTAAGTCTACTATTTGCCCAAGTACAATAGGAAAATATCAAAAGCAAATTATGCAGCTATGTCAAAGAATAATTTATTTGGATTTTATTTTATAACCATGTTAAATGCATTTCTCCCCATTTATTGAATGGAGTCAAGTTATTGATGAAAACTAACATACAATGAACTTTGTAATATATCTATTAGTTTATTTGCCTAAGCATAAATGTGTTTTGTTATACTTTTAGTTCAAGGATACCAAATGCCTTAATATAGCATTAATGCAATCTACAGATGCTTTGTAAGAAATTAATGAGAAGCAAAAAATACGTAGATTACAAAAAATTAATACAATGACTAAATTAGCATGTTTATAACTTAATAATAAAATAATATTTAAATAAGTGACAGAAAATATCAATATTGCACAATTGCAGTCTTTATTAGTGAAGGAGTCTCCTTTATAGTGGTACAATTTTTATTATAAAAACAATTTCCTATTGTAATTTAAATTTTTTTAAATTCCCTTTTAAATTAATTTTAAATATGTTCTCAAATGCATATATACTACTACTTATTAGATTTCTAATAAATAGAGTTAATTTAGAATGCAGAGTTCTGAAAAGGTTATACCAAATCTGTATTTTGAATCATTGGAGCAATGAATTAAGAGCAGGGCACCAAATTCTTGGGGTCTGACTTCCATTACTTTTTTGGTCACTGCCCAGCTTCCCAAACATGAGGAACAAATATACAAATAATGAGTAACCTCATAGAGCCACTCAACCTTACTCATTATATCATATGGATGCTTTTGTCATGAGACAAGGGCTTGATTTTCTAGCTCCCCAATATTATTAGGGTTGTGCCCCCTCACAATCAAGGGGAATAGATATGTCACAATTACATCAATAATGAAATATATAAACAAAATAATTACTCCAAAATTATACACATGTTTTTTGAAGCAATGCATCTCCTTGTCCCTCTCAATAATATCCCCCAGTTATAAATACAACCCTGCTTAAGATGATTATTTTAAATTTCACCATCTGTTCCTCAAAATACAGCATAGTTACCAAGCATTTGAAAGAGTAAAAAGCCCACTACTATTTAAAAATTAGTGAGATAAATTTGGATAACTCCATAGGTTACTCATAATAAGCTGTTATTTTAAAATCTAGTTATTTTAAAATAAACTTATTTTAAATTCTAGCTATTCATATAATATTACGAGAATATCAGAAAATAAACAAAAAACATACAAAGTATGAAGAAAATTTTAAAAAATTGAATAGACATGACTCTTATATGGATGCATCACTACTGATTTAAATTGTAGGGTTGTATGTAGTTTTGACTTTCTTTCATAAGGCATTTCCAGTAAAGTTGTGCGTATTTACTTTTTTAAAACAATCACATCAAGTCATAGCAGAGGTATGTTAGCCATATTGCTAATTTGGAGCTCCTGAAGGCATGGTTCGGATTGGAATAAGCAAACAATAGGTGGCAGTACTTTTGTAACATTTTGTCAGTGCTTCCTTTCTTCATAATGGCTCAGCTAATATAGAAGGTTTCGTCCCCAATTAGGTTAGCGATTTCTATCTAGGCTTACAATTCATTTTTCGAGACAACTTTAAGAAATGCCAGTGTCTAAAGCAATGGTTTTAATGTTGTTTTGAGAATTCTGTATTCTTTACAGTTAAAGCAACATAAATCTTCTGCAATACTGCTATGTATGTACATAAAAGTAACTTTTAACTCGAGTTACTTGGAAAATTCCTCCAACTATAAAGAACAGTCTGTCCATAGAAAAACACCCTAAACTGCTGCTGTAGGAGAACGGGGCACTTCACACATCACATTGGAAAGACTTGGGTTCATCACTAGGATTCTCTACTTGTCAATCTTCTTTTATCCTTTTACATCGATCTGAAAACAAAAACATTTGTGGACATGAAGACCTCCTAATCCTTTAAACACATTACAAATTCCTTAAAAGGGACCATTTTGTTTTCAATATTCTGCATTGCTCATTCCTTTGGAATCAGCAACTCAAGGACACAGAAATTCTTTTGCATCCCTACCCAATTATTCTCCCCCCATTTTTAGTATGAGATACATACTTAAAATTAACATCTTAAAATTATCTAGCCTTAACTATAGTAGGAAAAGGAAGTAAAAATCAATGTTCAAGGCAGATGTTACCAGTTATTCTCTTATTAAGAAAAAAAACGACTAACTACTCCTAAAGACCATTAATCCTACATTTTTTAAAACTGATATCAAAAGTAAGGATGCAGCAATTAAACCAAGTTCAAATTTTGTCAAAACATGGAAACTTTCAATGTTCAAGGCATTGTCGCAACAGTTTACTATCTTAGTTTGGAAGGAAAAGCATGACTGGCCACCTCTTTTAAAGTCTATTAAACATACTTTTTCAAAAATTGAATATATCAAAAGTTGGGATGTAGTAATTAAACCGAATTTAAATTTTATGTCAGAAAGTGGAAAATTTCAATGCATTGATTGTACATTGAAACTCTAAACCTCTGCTTCAATTTATAAACTGGCATCAAAATTCTGTGTATTGATAAACACAACAGCCAAGAATGAGTTGAGTTTTGAAAGGTTGGCATTTGAGTCACATGATTTTGAATGAGTTTATTTGTTAAATTAGGGGGCAGGTTAAATGTAAACAAAGTGTTTCTACAACTGGCATCTTTAGATAAGATTCTGTCTTCTAATTTGTAGGTGTATAAGCAATAGCAATTATTATAAATTGCAGAAAAAAATAGTCACATATGGTGATCACACACATGATTTAGCATATGGAAGCCTTTCTCCCCTAGAGATCCTACCATCTTTGTAAAAATGGACTTCCCAAGGTCATCTGTTTCTTATCAGAGCTACACAATTCAAAATTGTAACTCGCAAAAAAAATTTCAGATTACAAAACAGCAAACAAACATAAAGATGGAGAATGAATAAAATTCTTTTGATAACAAGATAAGATGGCAGCATCTTCTGCATCTAACATTTGAGCTACAATTGTTATGCCCCAGATATATTAATCATTACAACTCAGCATTTGACATGATTACTAAATGTGACAATCTGAGATTATGTGCTACACAGTCAAGTGAATTTTTATTGATAGTTAAAAAATTACTTAGTGGATTTACAAGAAACTTTTGTTTCAAAATTTAGTGAGATGCATGTGAAAATGCTGTCTTATTGGATAGAAAGTAACAATACTTATGGTTCTCTACAAATAAAATACTATTTATAAAAGGTGAAGCAGGAAACAGATGATTGTTTATTGAATGAAGAATAACACTGAAATTGTGTTAGCAAACACAAAAATAATTTTGCAATAAAATTAAGATTTTATTACATTCATAAAGTCAAAAGATGAAAAATACAGCTTTGAGATTAAGTTGACTAAAAGAGCCACAAAACATAATTTATCATCTTTATACATAGAGGATGTGTGTGGTTTGTTAGTACAAATAATTTACTTTAAAAACTACTTACCATGGTAGGCTTTTAGGAGGGCTTCACATATAAATTTATATTGGACCTAAAATGGTAAACCAAATTTAAATGAAAACAGAAATTGAAATACCTGGCTATGAAAATTTACGGTAGAAATTTTTTAATTAATACTAAATAAATTTTATTATAATTTAATTAACATTTGTTTCAAATTATGAATTTAACAACAATAATGTGGGATGTAGATCCGCAGCTGCAAGTCTTCAAAGTTGTTATATAATTTGAATTTAATTATGGGATAACAGGCAAGCTAAACCAAAAGACGGGCTTGATAAAAAAATAGATGAGTCGGATCTGGCTGTTTACTTGATACTTTTAGTGTTTGATAGAAATCATAATTACAAGGTATGGAAATTTTTGTGCGTATACAGTGGTTTGTAAATCACCTGCTTTAAAAAAATCTAAATTTCACTATTCCAACTTAGAATCAGTGGTTCTATGATACAACACCCTTATATTTGAGTTGTTGCTTATACCCTGGTGTAGAAAATGCTAGACCAGGTCCTTAAGATCTGAACAGGAGAGAAGCTGTGCCTGAGGGAGGGCGATGGGTGGTGGCCCCAAGCATCAGTGTCTAAAGGGATGTCATTTCAGAAAGATTTATTAAAAAATAGTTCGTTTCATTGCAAAAAGTTTAAACGTTTGTCCATGTCACAGAAGCATTTTCCAGTGCTATGCTTATAAGGTGAATGGCTTTCATTTACTCCATCTTCATAATACAAAATGCTTAAAATTCAAATCTTTCCATGTACCCCCTGCAATTATATTGCTGTTCCGAAAAGAGAACATATTTAAATCTTCACAAATGTCCCCAAGAGCATAAAATAACACAGGGAATACCTTTTCTACCATTTATCCTGAAGGCTTTACCACAACAAAGGCAGGCAGCTTTGCCATTTCAAAGTTCGGCTGCCTATAGCTAGTTTTTATCCATAGTCAATAATTAATTGCAAAAAATAATATTCAGAATATTAATATATAAACAAAATTAATAATTGCTTGAATGAGTATATTTTATCCCAATAATATTCATCTTAAATATGTGAATTTTTCCACAAAAGAGTGGTGGCATTAATCTCATTTGCCCCAGGTTCCAAAAAGGCTAGCTTTGCCTGTGGGCGTGTCATTCCAACATTCCCAGTTTAATGCTAACAGGCATCCATTGCAGATGTCAGACAATGGGCTATTAGTAACGATCCCGGATCAATCTCAAAGGGAAAGGTCTGAGGACAACACCACCTAATTTTGAACCATTGTCAGATGACTAGGCAACACCTGAGCTGGCACCCCACTCTCCAAACTTCCCCACCACGCCAACGTGAGTACATTTGAGGCCACAACAGATTTAACGTGCACCAGCCCCCTTTGTATACGACTGTATTTGGCTGGATCCGAACTCGCAACCCTCCGGTTGCTAGTCCCTTACTCTTCTAACCGGGCCACCGCGGGCCCCCATTGCCATGGATGTGAGTCATATTTGTAATAAATAAAACTGACAAAGTTAAAGAAAGGAAAATAAACAAAACAAAGGGCACTTAGGTAAATAGATAATTTATAACATAAGGAGCAAAAATGCATTTGTATTTTTAGCAATTTACTTTTATAGTACTTTTTCGGTCCTCAAATATACCAGCCCACATGGAATTTTTCATTTCCTCTATACAGTCAATCTGTTCTTGCAACCCACACAAACCGCAGAGCACTAATTCCAATTTGTACACATTCAAAAATAAATCTGGTGAATATACTGCTTATAAAATGAAAGGAGGATTAAGATTTATCCACTCAAATAAAAACAAAGATACTTGCCACTGTTTGTACCATCATTACTCGTTGATTTCTCATAGTTTTAAGTAGCTCCAGTGGATAGATAGGTTCATCTGCATCTATGAATCCTAATGCAGTTTCCATCAGAATAAGAACACCAGTTCTTCCAACGCCAGCACTGAAAATGCGAACAGAGTACACTCAAATAATTTATGCAATTATTTTTATCTGAAGTGAGGATATTATTTCATTATTAACTTTTCCACTTTCAATTTTAGGCAAGTTAATTAATTTTAACTTTAACAGTAAAATCTGCAGGACAACTATCACATTATGATGTAAAAGCATCTAATAATGAAATTTGCATAAAAATTTAGCAGTTAAGCAATGTTTTTCTATAAGGGAAAACAAGACAATGGCTAATCTGTGTAGTGGCATCTTTGAAGTCATGGAATGTTTAAGGGTATTTGTTTCAAGGAAAACTACTCTTTACATATTTTCATAAAATATTTTGAAATATACACAGTATGGCTATCCCTGCATGTAGCCATCATGAGATATATACAGCAATAAACTTTTAATTGAAAATTAACTAACAGGAAGAATCATTTAATAAAATCTTAACAATTATAAACTATTATGTTAATATCGTTATGTATTAATACCATTATGTTAACATTAGTCAAAATATTTCAGCACAGTATCTATTAAAGCAAAAATTTTCAAATTGCGTACAAATATCACTAATGGTTAAACAATAAAAATTATATTTATACATTTATAAATTCAAAGTAGCTGTTTCTTATCCCACTTGATCTAGATAAGCTAGAACAAGTCCTTGAAAAGTTCATGCACTTTCAAAGTCAAAGATGATTAGAGATCCAAGATTAAAATAGAGATCATCCCTGGATAGCCCCAAACAATCAAGGAGACCAAGAGAGGTTTGCTCCATATTGCATTTTCAACAGGTCAAATATTCAAAGTAATTTTACAATAAGTTATAAATCAATTATTTATATGTTTAAATGACAAAGTAATGCAGTAACATCAATTAAATAGCAAAAAAAATCAGGGTGAATTCTACATAAAACTCCTTAACATTCAGTTCAAGTATAAATTTTTTAAATCCTACGTCAGACCTATCTTTTAACCATAAGTGTCCATATGACAGCCCAATAGTCTTGAAGCAGAAATGAAATAAGGAACTTGTTCCAGAATGAATACACTTCTTTTGAATGCAGAAAAATGTGATGTTTATTTTCATATGTACCTACCTGCAGTGAACAACAACAGTGCCTCCAACATCCCTTCTCAGATCCCTAAACTGTTGGACGAATTCTAAAAAGTCTGATGAATCTTCAGGTACTCCATGATCAGGCCAATTGACATACTGCAATTGGATTATATGACGTTCTTCGTTAACCTGTGAAAAAGAGAGGCATACAAGCCTTTATATTCTAAACAAAAATTAAACTGAATTTAGGAATCTATCAATTTTGCTAAGCTACTATGTACTTCCAAGTTAATTTATTTTAATTCCTATATGTAAAGAAATTTTAAAGAAAGTACTGATAACTGGAGATTGGACTGAAAGCCTTGGCTTTAGACAAACTTAAAATACAACTCCATATGTCATTGTTTATTTTCTACACAGACAGTACAGTACAAATCACTTTTAGTCCTAAATTAAAAAAGGAGCCCAAAAGGTACAATTGAGACTAATCTTGACAGCTCTGTACGAATGATGCAATTGCTGTCTTAGAGCTTGTTGGCAGTCTTTTACAAAGATATTGGCTCGTAGTCTTTCTTTCTCCTATTTTTCTAAGAAAGACTACGAGCCAATATCTAGGTTGTTTTTTGGGGGGATTTATGGCGCAAGGGCCATATTTGGCCTAACATACAACATTAAGTTATAGATGGACACAGAAGGAAAGTTTTACTGACACAGGAGAAATACAAAGAGGAATCGAACCTGCGCTGCCTGCAACTCACAAGTTGCTAGTGCACTGGGTGAACCCACTACACATATTATCGGGACTAGTTGCTAGTATCAGTAGGAAGTATTGGTAAGAGAAAAGTCCGTGAAGGTACCTTTGACTGAGGTTCAAAAAACCAACATGGGGCATCAGAATTCCCATGTTGGTTTTTTGCAGAGAAGGGGCGTTTAAATAGAAGACTTTAGATTTATGTTTAAAAAATGTTGTGTTTCTTAAGGTTTTATCGATTATTATTCTTTTACCGTTGAATTTTCATTTTTTTAATCAGGGGATGCAGGGATTCTGGACCTCCTGGACACTTTACACCATTGCTGACAGTTATAAATAACTTTATGACAATTTGTTTTATATTTCTAATCTGCCTAATGTAACCATAGATATGAAAACTGATATCAACTTTGCAATAAAAGGAATGAACATTTTAAATGCTTTTACTTACAAAGTTTTCAACATAAAATATTTACCTGTTGATGGCTTATTAGAAAATCTCTAGTGATACCAGTTGTTGAAGTAGTCTCACTAAAACAAGTCACTTGAATATCAGTATAAGTTGAAGTCTGGTACAGGTCCGGCCAGTACTGATGGCATTTTACACGATTTCTCTCCTTCAAAGGAGTAACCATAACAACAATGCCACATTGCTGCTCCCAAATCATCTGCAAATACATTATTTTTAAACTGTGATAAATTACTGTTTTAAGTGGTAATTTAAAGAACATACAACTGAAGAAATCTTAGAGAAATTATGTTTATCATTTAATTTTAAATTCAGTTAAGAAAAGTTCAATTTCTGCTACTAAATAAAAACAAATTGAAATGAACTAGGGGTTATGCTAAAATAGTAGTATATGGTTAGATTATACAATAAAATATTGGAATTTTTAAGAGTAATGAGTAAAAGTTTCACTTTGTACAGTTGCTCCAAATTTAAAACATGATTTTGGATCTGAGAACAACTTTTCATATTAATAAATTCTCTATTTTAGTAATTCTGTAGGAAAATTTGAATTTAAAAAACCATTTTGCACAAAAAGGATTAAAGAACAGACATAACTTTTTGGAGGGGCCCCTTTGAGTTCTAACAAAGCTCTACCTTTGGTTTTACCACTGGCCTTCATACTTATTTTAACAGAACACATGACAGGTTTTTCCTGTCAAGCGAAATGTAAGTAGCGGTAGAATTTCTACTGCACAATGTACTTCCTGTACGTAACGTCACTTAGTTTGTTTTGAAATATGATTTCAGCAGGTCGGCAATAAAAGTTGCAAAGAATAAATTCTGAATTGATATGATAGTTGATTGGTTAATGACAATTAGATTAAATGCCAAATGCAAATAAACAACATTTTGAGGTAACCTGGATATGTATCATGAGAGCATTTGGATAACAGGAAGTAAAATTATTCTCTTCGGTCTGCTTTGTTTACATTGAAAATATCTCATAATTTATAAAAACAGTTTGAAGCATAAATCCTTAAGTCATTCACAGAATGATACAAAAATACAGATGAGCATACAAATATGAATTTTTATAGAAGTTATTTTACCTGCCAAAAGTCATTGCAGGTTTGAGGAAGTGGACCTTGGGCAGCGATATATTCATTAGCTTTCCTAGGATGAGGTAGACACATCTGAAATAAGTTTAGCACAGTTGAGTAAATATCATTATATAAAATAAATAATGAAATAAGTATTAGTATGGTTGGGTAGAAATGTCTTTTAAATAAAAGACAATTAAGTTAACTGAATTTTTTAAAATATAATCATATTAAAATTATTAAATTAAAATACCTAATCCATAAAAATTATCAAATTAAAATACTGAAGTAATCTGAGAATTTTCGACAAGCATAAATTAGAACATGGCTCCTAGACTTTTGGTCACTGAGAACTTTCGGGTTTAATAAACATTTATGAAACATTCGAGTAATTTGGGCAGTAATATAGTGTCAAAATAGTGTTGAAATTTGAATGTCATAAAACATTTATTTATTTAACAAACAGTAGAGGTTTTTTGGACCTAAAATACTGCACTAAATTTTGAAATAAAATATTGTGAAATAATTTCTAAAATTAATAATCCAGATTACTGTTGTTTGGTCTTAAGGATTCAGCTTTTAGGGCACACAAAGAAAAATGTGAAAGTCTTTAAGATAATTTCGTGGTATGAAGTCATGCATATTTATTCCTATTGTAACATGTTCTCATCATTAACTGTCAGATACAGAAGTGGCCTTGTTCCATTGTTTAAACCTCAACCTCACCAATGAGATGCATTCAAAAGAACAAAATCTACTAGTACTATGATCAAACATACAAATTTACATTAAGAAAAGTTTCTATTGAAAATTGTTTCCTTTTCTTGGAAATTATATCGGATTTGTTAAAACAATTACAAAAAGATGAATTAGAAAGTAATAAGACAGAAATTATTTTATGTCACATTGAACATGTACTAAATAAAATGCAGACCAATTTTCATTTCCTTCTTAGGTTTTACTTCTTTATTTATTTATATATATATATATATATAAATGAAAAATTTAGAAATTGCTCATTTCACATTTTTATTTTACTATGTTTAAAAGGTTAGGTTATCACTATCATAACCTGAAATTGTATGATTATCTTCCAGAAAATTACATTCCTGAGTTCTTAACAATAAAATACACTAATATATTCTCCATGTTTACAATACTCATTGTATAAATAAAATTGGTTTCTTATTAAAAAGGAGTTAGAATTGATAAATGTAGAATGGAATTTTCAGTTTAAATGGAGCCTTGCACTTCATTTTTCAACTATGAACATTTTCTGTCACAGCAATAAAATAATTTTAGAGCTGAAAGTACTTTAAACTGATTAAATAAAAATCTTCAATACATTTTGTCATGATCAGAGTTCACCAAACAAGACTTTTGAAGATTATAGATGATGCAGCCTCATGACATATCTAAATACAACTAAACTCAATATAGTTTATTAAAAATATAAAAGATACTTACACGAACAAAGGAGGCATTAATATAATCAGCACTGGAATCTCCTGATAATACGACACGGGAATTATCATCTGCAGGAGCAAATATTTTTTTACATTTTAGAATTATTTAAAGTCTGATTTAAATTAAATCATGACAAAAAGCAGTTTAAAAGTCTGATTAATAACAATTAGATGTCAATAATCAGAAGCAAATATTTGGAGAAAGACATGTTAAATTGCAGATTGGACCTATATATATGTAATGCTCAAATAAAACTTACTGATATGAAAATTATCGGCTCCAGGGTTCTGTCATCCATAACTAATCAGATCACCTCTATTTTTACCTACTCAGGGATTTTCCCCCATGCTGCAACCTGCCAACCAATCAAATCATCTACCTCTTTTTTTTTTATTCAGGGTGCTTAACCCCATGCTGAAAGAATGTATGGGGCCTCCATTCTGAGTGTAAATGTAAGGGTGAGTGGGTAAATGGAATTCAAGCTGATTGATGTAAATTTAGAATGAATAAATATTTTTTATGTCTTCTTTTACGAATGTCGTATTCTACATTCTTCTATATACCAGATATTTAATTCCTAACAAATATATTCTTGAAATAGATCAACTGACATAGACCAAAGGGTAAAATCAAATTTTGGTTGTTTATTGTCAAGGAAATTAAAATAATTTGCACTTTGAATGCTTTGTTAGTTTTGAACTATATTTTTCATATTTGCATGTAATTACATATCTGCCAACCTCTAAGCAAAAAATCCCAGACTTTTACAATATAAAAGTCAATGTGCAACTGTCAGAAATTAAAAAATGAAATGTCTAAAATTAATTATTAAAATAAAAACAATTAAAAGTGCCAAATTAGCAACTGCACCAAACCTACTTTAGGGAAGCAATTCAAAACAGAAAAGTAATCCTCCTTTCTTCTATTATTTGCTTAGTAGCAATGGAATTCAGCAAAACTGATTTTTGCCATATTTAAACAAGTGGAAAATATTTTTTCAATCAGGAAGACTTCAGGAAAGGTTGACAGGTATCTAATATTATTCCTTCATGGACTGCCAAGACATGGCACCAGATGACGAATTTGGCGCTATTTAAAAATTTAACACACTGAAAAGAAAGGTTTTCTGAAAGATGTATTTATGCAGATAGAAAATTTTATCCAGGTATGTAATTGATGAAACCTTAACCCAGAATCATACCAAGAAATTTTTGCATGACCTTTTGTACATATTTCATTTAAGCAGATAAATAAAATGTAGTTCTTCACTCAAGGAGACAAAACAAAATGTATCACCTTACTCAACAAACAAAAAACCTAAGAGAAAATAATTTGTAATAAAATTATGTCATATCAATGGTTTTGGATGAATAGAATTTATAAGGGGACTTAAGTTTATTTTATAATAACTTATTTCAAACTATCACATTAGATAATTGTCAATAAAATATACTTACACATGTGCTGGACACAATAAATAAGACAGTTCATTTTAATGAACTTTTAAAGACATGCTATACAAGAAAATTACAATTTTAAAACAACACATTTTCTACTTACAGGGCAGGACATCTTTGTATCTATTTTTGGGAGCATTTTCAGGCAGTTTGGCAACATCCATTGTTTCATCCGGATTTTTCTTGCTCAGTTTCTAGAGTTAGAAAGTATATATTTTGTTTAGCATATAGAGAGGAACTAGATTGTGCACATTTAAAGATGGTAGCTTTTGAGTTTTATGGCACAAGACCATATTTGTCCAAGCTCTGCCAAACACAAGACAGGAAACATCAAGTAATTGTAAAAAGAAAAGGGGAGGGAGAGGGGAAAGCAGAAAGATTGCATGGGCATCTGGGGACGCAAACCCTATGTTTACCAGAGGTTGTAGAACACATGGGAAAATAATAGTTACTAGGGTATCTCGGGTTCATGTCCACACATTTAAAGAATATGCCTTTCTACAGATTTCATGTCAGCATTTTTAATGAATTTTTGCACATTTTTCAATAGAAAAGATCAAAAATAGGTATAATTTGTTGTTAAATTATAGGGAAGATATATTCATGGTATACCTAATTTTTTATAAATGTAAATTCACCATACCAGGATTTTATAGTACTTTGATTTTATTTCTGTTTCGTAATAACCTAATACAAGACTAACTAAAGATTAATTAGAATCAATGTGTGTAATGCAAATAAACTAGCAGACGCGCATATAGTGTCTACACGAAACTTTCACATCTATTGATTGTAAAGTGTCATCACTCACATTTCATCTTATTTCAATCCATTTATAATGAATACAGCATCTACATTAACATAAATCGATTTTATATCTCTAAATGAAATAAAATTATTCAAAAATATACAACAGCATTTCGTTTACAATAAAATGCATGGCACAAAGTCCATTTCTTTGTTTAAAGACAATAAGGCTTTTGTTAAAGCTAAACCTATTTTCTACACTGATTTCTATCTTCCACACATCTCATTGCTCTTTCTGTAATCAGACTGCTGAAGAATTTCATTTCAGTATCAAGTTCTTCTGCATATTTTTAGCAATATTATGCAGTTCCACATCTCAAATAAAAATATTTAAACTAAGTGGTAAAATTGGTTCCGTAATGGTCTATTTTATATTGTTTGCATTCCTTGTTGTCTTTAGACAGTAAACAAATAATGTCGATTTCTGTACCACATACGTTAGTGAAATATATAAATATATATATATTATCAACACAAATGAGTTTAAGAAAATACTACTTACAAATAGAATACAGTAGGAAATATTTAATTAAGATATTTAATTTTAGATTCACCTCAAAAGCAGACAGTGCTGATCGGTCTTCAAGTGACAATTGTAGTGTAAGCATAGATTCTTCTAATGTCTGAATATCGTTGGACGTGACAATAAGAAGGCTGCTGTCATCAAATGACTG
Organism: Meta bourneti; assembly: GCA_933210815.1. NCBI lineage: Eukaryota > Metazoa > Arthropoda > Arachnida > Araneae > Tetragnathidae > Meta > Meta bourneti. Next base: position 83,541,383 of record OW119923.1, on the reverse strand, counting down.
ATCTTCAGACACGGTGACATCTGATGATTCTAAGGCTGGAAAAAAATATTTATGAAAATACTTCAATCCATTAAAAAAGTTATACCCATAGAATCTAGTTTCCATTATAAAACAGGTAACAAAAATTTAATTTTTTATAGCAAGCAAAAATTGAGAATCAATTTAAATTCCATGACATACAATAGATAAGAATTATAATATTAGCAAGGACTCAGTTTCACTGGAATTTTTTATTTGTATCATGGGTGAAATTATGACTACAGGTAACCCCCGTATAACACGGGTGTTATGTTCCAAAAAATTGCCGTGTTATGCGAATCTGTGTTATACGAAACAAAGAACTAGTATCAAGGGGGGGGGGTTAGGTTCCAAAAATTAAAAAACATGCTATTATATTTTCATAATTAAGATAAATATCTTTATTAAAATTTTCTTAAGAAGTAATACATATTAATATGAATTAAACAATGTTTTCTTCGTCATCACTAAGCACTATTAACTGAAGGCGTTTTCTTTTTGGCAAGATATCCTCATCCTCCGAGTGACAGGCACGACATCAGTGATGCCATTTATTTTTTAAGTCCTTTATTTCTCAATTCTGTTTTCTCCCTCACTCCAGGACGCTCATTAACTATGCTAAGAATCTTCCAGAAAGTTACGCCATGCCATGTCATGTATGTCCGTCTAACAAATTACAGATGAGCTAGTTTAAAAACAGCTAATCAGGAAGTCCAGCTACCTTGATTGACAAGACCATCTCCCCTGATTTGCGACCCCCTGAAAAACTGATAAAAAGCGTGGAGAGGAAGAATACGCTCTCTTTTGTTTCGCCTCAGTCCAACGACTTTCCAGTTTTGTGAGAAAGAAACGCGTTAAGCATTCTTGCCATTTTTTCTTTTTGATGACGAGCGGGGATCCCCGAGAGATGCCATGTCTCTTCTAAGCTAAGTTACTTTTTATTTAATTTATCTCGAGATAATATCCGCGCGTGTAGTTCTTAGGATATTCCCATGCTACACCGTTTAAATTAAACTTTCATAATGTCGTCCTTTTAACATCATTATTCCAATCATTCCATAAAAGCACCGTGTTATATGGGGATGTCCCCAATTCTCGAACCGTGTTAGAGTGAATCCGTGCTATAGAAGTGCCGTGTTATATGGGGGTTACCTGTACTTAGCAACGGTCACATAAAAAATTCACAAATACATGTTTCAAAATAATTGAATTCTATTCTTAAGAATATATGATGTATTTTTCAAAATTATCTTAGTTTTTATTTGGAGAAAAATTTTATCTGAAGCTTTCACTTCTCAAAAATAAAATTTTAGTGCTGAAAACTTAAATAGAAGTGATTGAAAACAAGAAAATTTGATTTTGATGGCAGAAAAAACTGAAGGTTTATCTGTCATAATTTTATACTCAGTATCATATTGTAATATTCATTAACAAAATATTGCTAATTTAGAGATTTTATAGATCATTAGGTACTTATGTATTAAATGCATGCCATTGGTGAATATCAGCCAAGTTTAGTTTCAGGCACAAAATGTTTAGCAATTGCCCTTAGGATGGCATCAAATATATCATTATCATTGTAAACTGCGAGTAGGGACTCGGGGTGGTGACGAGATGTTCCTTGATGTTTTTTATTTCGCCATTTTGCACTTCCCCAAATGCGTTCTATATTCTGTGTGTACGTGCCAGTTTCAGAATCAATGAAATTGTATTTGTGGTTCACTTGGCAGTGAATATAGCCAGATTGTTCCAATTCTTCCATCTTATACCCCTTCCAACAGTTGGAAAAAATGGTCAATCCATCTTTAATGTGTTTTTTATTTCATTCATTAATGTGGTAGCACTACGATCGGGGATCATAACAAGAAATGTTTCACGACAAATGCCCTCAAATATCCATTGGGATGGCAATATTCTTCCAGCATTATTTCATAATGATCAAGCATTATGTAAAAACAGAGAAAATAGAACACGAGTATCTAAGGCAACTACGCACCGAACACTGAATTGTGGTTCTAACAAAAGTTTTGCAAAACAATTAGAATCAATGAAATTATATTTGTGGTTCACTTGGCAGTGAATATAACCAGATTGTTCCAGTTCTTCCATCTTATACCCCTTCCAACAGATTTGGCAATTAATTGCTGGCATGCAGTTAATACGTACAGATTTGGCGATTAATCGCTGGCATGCGGTTAATACGCAAGTACTGATCATTAACTAGGAAGTTGTGTTTGATTTTTAAATATGAAATCACTCTCTCTCTGCCAGTAATATTGATCTATCCAGGAGTGGATAAATACAGATGAATTGTAAAAAGATTGGTTGATTTCAAGAATAAGTCCATAACAATTGATGGACACAAGCACTTATATACCAGGCTCTGGAGAAAAATAAAATTTAAGTAAAAATGAAAATCTGAATGACAAAATAAATAAAAAGGTGGCCTGAGTCACATGACTAGACAAATTCAAGAGTTAGTTTTTATTAAATTTTGAAAATGTCCTATTTTATATAATTTTTAGTTACATTTATAAAAAGTTAAGTAATCATTTCTTCAGCTTCTCTGGGAAAAGGAATATTAATTAACAAGTCCTTTCATTTGATATGTGGTAAGAAAATAAGAGCAAATTAGAACATGAATTATTTTCAACTGTAAAACTTGCCTTACACTAGTTACAACCAAATGACTGGGCAATAATAATTATAGTATTTGATTCAGAAATATTGAGTTACAAGTTAAGAATACTAAAAGAAGCTAAGCAAACAGATGATACTTTAACCTTAATTTTTTTGACAAAAATTTTAACATTCATAAAGAAACTTACCAGTTTGATAGTCTTTGCTACTTTCTGAAAGAAATGTTTGATTGGAATGTGATGTCTGCACTACCTAAAAGAAATTAAAATGGAAGGCTTTATAATAAATAAATATGTAACGATCTATACAAGTACATCTCTATTGCATTTTGTAAATTTTGACAATTGATGCCATTAAGAATATTTACAATTGATGAGAGGACATAGTATCAACATTAACAGGAAATTTAATTCAAACTTCAAGAATAGTGTGGCTCTGATGAGAAGACAGTCAAGCTTGGATCAGTTGATTTTTGAATAGGTGTGAAACCACACGAGAAGGCTGCCATGCACAAAAGTATGAATGGCGATTGCCATGGATGTTTTCTACCTGCTAACTTGTTTGTTAGGTGCATTCCTCCCTGGGTGTATTTCTCTCTTCTGTGTCAGCAAAACTTTCATCATGTGTGTCTATTACTTGCACACCTTTAGTTTCATGGCAATGTTTCAATGTTCTTTTATTATAATCCAAAGCAGAACACCATGTACATAACATATTCCCACTTTATTAGAATTGCTTTCGGTACAGATGTATCCTACGCCGCGCTGTGTGGCAATGCGAGTTTTTTGGCACTTTTTATGCTGTCACGGAAATCTTCCAAAATTAAATATATACTGCATACATATGGATTAAATATATAAATCTTGATAAAACAACATTTTGACTAGTAAAACATTGCAAATCTGGATTAAATAATTGTGAAACCATGACCCGTGTCTGATTGATTTGTAGCTACGACATGGTTTATCATCCGACAATTCGTACAAATCCAATTGTAGCCATCGCTAACCAAATTCCTCACAGAAAAAGTTATTGCCCTGTTGCATTTATCGTAAGATATTTCTGATTTAATTAATCCCGATTCTTTTATAAAACTCAAAAAAGTTTTATCGCGACACAACTCGTAACAAAATAAACAATTAGGAACTCCCTCTCTCCCATAAGTTAGTCTAGATGTGTTTCCATCACCCGGCATTAGTCGTTTAAAAGTGCGCCAAAAAAAGCACTAAGAGTCGTTGCCACACCGCACAGCGTAGAATACATCTGTACCTTGCTTTCTACCACCCCAGAACTGTTAAGGCAAATTACACAAAACAAATAGTGCACATTACTATAATCATGGTTGGTTGATTGAGTTTATATAGTACAAGGGTCTCATTTGGCTGATCTGCACAAAACACATGACATCAAGGAATGGACATACACCCAAGAAAGATTTAGACATATAACAGAGAAATACACCCAGGGAAGAATCAAGCACTGCCTACAACTCAGACAATGATCATGAATTCAATTTTAAAGAAGCAATAAAAAATATGGAAAAAATTGGTATGAATAAAAAACTACCATAACAGTTTATTCGAAAATTTCTTCTGCACAAAGCATCGTCAGAAACAATTTATTTTTAAATATTGGAGATTAAGAATTTGTATTCATCATTAGATTGATGCCTGAGCCATTTTACAAATTTATTGCAAGCAATTGATTTCGTCGTACAATTATAATTATTTTACATTACTTAAAATAGAACGAATGAACTTAAAAAACGTTTCATGAAAACACGGACAGAGAAGACTTCCATTAGTCTTTTAGAAGCTTCCTTTCTGAAAACATACAGATAAAAGATTCTGCCAGTCTACCTGAAGGAAAATAAAGTTAAAGCAGGATATTGGGGAAATTAATACTCTGTTCTGACAAAATATGTATGCACAAAATTAATGCAATTTAAGCCAACCATAGAAGTTTCGGTCTCATCTGGTTTGTCATCGGAATTTCTTTTTACATTCACAAGTGAACCACAAATTTCGAGTCTTATATTTCTGTCGTCGTGTTGTTCACTTTTTCTTCTTTCTTTTAACCATAATGGTTTTGAAGTGCCTCTAAGCCCTTCTTTGGACCTTGTTAATTTCGGCATTTGAATCACAAATAAGAGAAAAATAATAAGTTACACTTTGAAGGCTACTACGCACGCTATCGACCTTCCCGTTGATCAAATAAGGCTTGTTTATTTACTAACTTTACACAACATCCGCTTTTGTTATAGAGGTTTATTTCTCAAATAAAGTTTTTCCTACCCCTCTTTTGACTTTAATCTCTCATGCCAAATTTAAACTCTTGTTGTAGGTAGTTAATTAACGTCGCACTGGAGCAACACACAGGTAAAAGACGACAGTCCGGGATCATCCCAAACGGAAAGATCCAAGGACAACACCTCGTAATTTTGAACCACGGTCAGATAACGAAGACAACATTTGAGCTGGCATCCCAATATCCAAACTTCCACACCACGCCAAAGTGAGGACATTTGAGGACACGGCAGATTTAACGTGCACCAGCCCCCACGTACCTGACGTTCTTTGGTTGAACCGAATTTCGAACTCGCAACCCTACGGTTGCTAATCCGTTGCTCTTCCGAATGGGTTACCCCGACCCTTTTAGGAGATTCATGATCAAGATGTATCAACCACTTTTTTTGTTCAGAGGTGAAGATAAATGTTTTCGGACCCGGGGAAAATAAACTGATGGTCCGGTAGGTTAGATTTGTTTTCAGTGGCGCAAGGGACAGATATGGCCAAACTGCACCAGAAACAGCATGTTCAGCTCTGTCCAAAATACAATTTGACCCTCTGAGCGTCACAAGATTTCCGAGCAGTGTAGAATTAGTTTTACATCAGAATACAAAACACACAGATTTGTTGAAAGAATTCCAAGATAAAATTTGGTCAACAAGGTAAAAAACCGAATAGTCGTACAGGAAAGACTGCAGGTTACAAAACGGATGTATGAGTGTGAATCCTTGATCACATAAATTTTGTTGATAAATAACTTATAATATTAAGTTTGATTCCAATTAATTATTAACTGTACAGAGGCTATTCGGACATTTTTTGAACGATTCTGATGAGCTGTAAAAAAATTGTATGCCCCCCTACGAAAGAATTTTACTTTCACAGCAGTTAAATACTTAAAGTACAACCTATCGTCTGCTAACTCAGAGTTCTGTTTACTTTCAAAATGGCGCTTTTAAATAAGCAATGGATGAAAGGTTGTTTCCTCTCTTTCCGAACAGAATTATGCTTATTCAATTATTCAAAAACGCTGTAAAAGTCATGGTTTTTCGATATCTAAAGGTACGATAAGTAATATTAATGAGAAAGGAGAAAAACGTAAAAGTGGAAAAATACTTCCAAAAAAGTATCTAAAAAAGAAAAAAATTTCTGACAATATTTGTAAGGCAAGATTTTTAATTTTAAAAGAGAATCCGCCAAGTCAAAGGACTATAGCAAAGTAAACGTGAGAACTTTCTCTAAGAGATTTATGATTGTTGCCGGTTTTGCATATAATGGAAAATTAAAAGTAAAAAGAGGGGGAAATGTAAAAATCAACTCCCACATATTATCAAGACCATATTTTATCTCCAATATTCAAAAAAGAAATACCATATCTTTACCCACAGTGCCAACAATCAGTAGAACTGCATCAGGTTAAAGCAAGCAGCCACACATCTAAATCGACTATTAAATTCTTGGAAAAAATGGAAGAAATGGTATCAAGTCAATACCCTTTACTGATATTCCTGCTAAATCTCCAGATGTTTCACCCATGGACTTTTGTGCTTTTGGACTTTTAAAAAGGGCATTATCGAAGCGTCGACCGAAAACCATTCAAGGACTGGATAACTGTGGAACAAGAATGGGACAAAATACCACTGTCGATACTACAAAAGTTATTATTATCATGGAAATTAAGGTGTAGAAAGATAGTTAACAATAAGTGCTATCAAATGGAACATTTAAAACACAAAAATTTCATGTAAAAAATTGAGCTTCAGTTCATTAAAATCGTTCAAAAAACGTCCGAACAGCCTCTGTATAAAAACTAGCATAGAGTAGTGTTCTCTTGTTAGGATCTCCAGGGTAAAAGAACGAAAAGTTGCTTCCTTGCCAGGGACGTAACTAGGCTAGTTTCCACCCGGGGCAAGAACTGGCCTTGGCGCCCCCTCTCTTCATTTTTATCATATGTAAATATCTATAGTAAAAAAAATACTCGGTCAGTTTAGCCCCCCCCTACCAATCCGGCGCCCGGGCCACATGCCCCGTCTGCCCTTCCTAGTTACGTCCCTGTTCCTTGCCCTGCTTTGTGCTATCTAGATGTAATTATATTGTTTTGTCTTTTCATGAATAATGAAATTAGGGGACTAAAAGAAAGAATTGTCGGTTTCACGTTGCACTCTGAAGATGGAGGGCATGAAAGCACTCGTAACTACCATAGATATTGAATTTTTCAAACGTGACGTAACATATACTATTGGCAACGATGAATTGATGCTTTTGATCATTACCTTGATTAAATAGGTATGCTGCCTCCTTTACCTGTTCGCCTTTTCAGTCATTCCTGAATTCCTATTTCATTTGCAATAGCCCACTAGCAATTACTAACTGAAAATAAGGAATATATTCCCATGGAAAATTGAATTTTCATCGAATAAGCCCATGACAATACATAATTCCTTGTTGTGCACAAATTTTGAATTTCAAAATAAGTTCAATGCGTGCATACGAGTTAAACTGAAAAGATTCAATTAAAACATTTTGTATACTTTTACTAACGTAGTGGAACTAGTTTACTTGTATCCAGTTGATTTTATGTGAGCATGATCGTACTCTTATCTGCGCATGTGCCCCGTTTAAAAAATAAGAGAGCAATCGCTTTGAAATATGTACCATTGTTTCTTTCTGTTAGTAAATGTGGTGTCTCGTCCCGAGATTCGATTTTTATTTATAGCTGGCTTGATAAGTTGCAAAACCAAGAAATAAACTTATAGGATATCTCTTAAGTACGGACTAGTGACAATAAAAATGGGTGGGTGTCTTGTTTTTCTACCAGTAGCGATGATTCAAAAGCCCTGGGATTAGATACTGACTATTTTACTGGAGGTGGATAACATAATTTTCCAAAATATTTTCTTCAGAATGTAATCTAAATCAGTTATTCGAATCTACATACACGCACATCGACATTCGTCATTTGTAGCAAGATTCTCCAAGACTACCCCAGACTGTTCTGGACCAGACTTCGAAACGGGCACACTAAATTCATAACTGTTGTGAGAGAAGAGAATTTATTAACCTGTCCCTGACTCCGTAACTTTTTCTCCGTAACTAAGTAATTCCGTCTCTTATTTTGGATTGTATCGGCGTCTCTGTGGGACAGCTCCTGGGTGAACAGGAGTTAGTCGCCTTGCGACTTAAAAACATGGTCTTTTGGACTTGGTCTAGTTTATAAACTAATTATTCTCTTGACCAAGGGGATTAGTAACAGCAAGATTTTTTAGTCTTCAAAACATCCTCAAGATAGCCTTACAAATAAAATCTGTAAGTCCAGTGAAAGCTCTATAATCTATTTCAAGTTCAGAGAAGTAATATACTCATCAAACAGGGATGCATTAATTAAAAAATACGGGAGGGACTCATAGTTTCATATCCAAACAGCCAAAATAGTTGATAATCTAGAAAAATGAATTTATAATTAAAAGTCAATTATCAACAATTTATTCTTTAACCTAGTTTTATAGTCAAAAAATGTTTTAAATTTTTTTTATTTCTAAAATAAGTCATAAGAATCAAGGCATCTTCCTGTTCTGTGACTGAGTGAACCTTGAGGGCTTGTTAATTGCACGTAGAAGAAACTGCAGCCGTGAAAAGAATTCGAAAGAATTTGAAAATACTCATGACTGTCGAAAATTGAAGTAATCGAGTCAGTTTCTTATAAGAGAGATTTTTAATGTAAACAAACCAGACGAAGATTTTACCTCCAATGCTACATATCGGACTTATACATACTTAAAATGTAGTTTATCGCCGTTTTGGTGGCGAGAAAAGAAACTATCATTTATCGATTCAAAATTCATTCGTTAAATTTTTAACGGCGACGTGCTGAAACCATATTTGAAAAACAAGCCAAGTGACGTCACGTCCTGAATAAGTTCAGAAAAAATTTTCCTCTGCAAAACACTACCGCCACCTTTAGTTTGACAGAAAAAACCTATCATTTGTGTTTCAGATTCATCTCGCATCTTGATTGTTACTGAACAGGATTTAAAATTAATGTTTAATAGAGTACAGCGATTCGATGTGAAAGAAAATAAATTCTTCGTTATCCAATGGGTGGCTTAAGCCTCTTTCTTTCCTTATGTCAATGCGTCAAAAGAGATACTGATTGACATTTGATTAACATAATTACTGGAGCATTGTGTATCATGGGACAAAAATAAAAATTAAAGTGCTTATGTCACTTACCTGGTGGTTAGGCACTTCATCTGAAGGAACATGATTGAAGGAAATGAGGTCGTTGCTGTCATTATGTTGAGTTTCATTGAATTGTGTTTCCTGTGAAACATCGCTGGTTTTCGTTAAGATTTCTGTATGATTTCTTTCCACCTATAAGAATACAACAGTTGAATATGCCAGCATAACTTTTCGAGTAAGCTATTGTAAATGTAAGTGTGATAACACATTTAACTCTTTGGGGTTAGGTGGGTTAAAAACTCTCCCACCTTTTGCTTAGCTTTTTATGCATGGTGGAATATTTTTAACCCACCTCTAAAAGCTGAAATTATTCATACAGTTTGATATTTTATTTAAAGTTTTTCATTGAGTTGGCAATGCTATGAACTAACGCTAAATGTGTAAATAACTGAAAATAAAAATTTACACATGTCAAAACGCATTAGTAAGTTGTTAACACTGTGCGAATTTTTGTCTTTTATAACACTAAATGTTGTTTTTGATAAAAATTTATTATGAGTGAATAAATCGTTTTATAAAAAACATGCTATTTAATGTTTTATACTAATTTTGAAGCTGAATAAGTGAATAAACAATTCTGTGCAACTTGTTTTTTTTTTCTTTAAAATCGTGTGCCTCAAGGAGTTGAGCTCAGACTGATCAATTGCTATTTTTAGTAAAAATATTTCCGAGTTCTCAGCCCCAGCCACCATATATTAAAAATTTAAAAATGTTTTCTGGAAACTTGCATGTGATAATTAAACGGAGAATATTTTTAAGCTTGAAATATTTAGTAGCTTCACGAAATTCGTTTGTAAACTTTTCTCGTCAATTTCTACTTACGAAGTTTTTGGATACTCTCAATGCAATACATAAACTTCGAATTTCTTATTTAAATAATAAAAATATCAAATTTAAAATATTTTCATGTATCTCGAAACTGCTTTTTACAAAAATTTTAACACCTCACAAAGCAAGAAAATATAGATTGGATTAGCTGATGCGGTAGGACCCATTAATACACTTATACTTTTCAATCAAAGTATCATAAAAAATATTTATTGCAATAAAAATGTCGGGAACTCATAATGTAAATTGTGTAAAATATTTTTTACATTCTTAATTGGATTTCCTTCACACATAAAAATTAACAAAAAGAATTGTGTCTAAATTCATACATTGATACAGTTAAAATCCTAACTACCTAAAAAATTTGCAAAATAGGGTAAAGTAGTTTAAGTAACTTAATTATAAACACTTGTAATAATATTGAAAAATGATCAGTGATTCAAATTTAAAATTAATATTTTATTAGAAATTAAAGGCTCGAATATGAATTACCACCCTCCAAATTATGTTATCTCTCTCTTTAATGTACACTAAAATGTTTCATAGAAACAGTATATAATCTAACATTGTTTTCCAAAATATCGTTCTGAAAGTAAATTTATTTTCTTTTCTCACTATTTTAAAGTTTCAACAGATTTTGAATTACATCTATAATAAAATTTGTCTGCACTGTTCATCGTAAAGTTCACTTTCATATAAACATGTGTTTATTTTTGACTGCTTTAGTTGAACCCAAAACGCTTTCTCATGAAAGGCTTGAAGATATTTTCAAGTCTTGATTCGGTTAAATCATTTTTAATACATTAAACATTATTAGTCGTATTATGGTCATAACTACTTCAATATACGAGTAATATCAAATAAAATGTCAGAAATGTATAATATCATTTAGTACATTACTTGTATAAATGACAATATACAAATGCGATTAAATATTAAAAAATAAAAGGTAAGAAATTTCAATGCTTTAAAAAGTTTTTTCTCTCTTTCTATTTATTTTAAACACTCTTTCTATTAAATTTATTATACTTCTATAAAAGAAATACAAAACATCGAAACACTACGTTACGAGTTTTCTTTAGAATATAATAAATTAATATAAGTCTTCCTATAATTATCCATAGCTTTGGTTAATTATATATATTTATTGAAATATAAAATAACGAATTAATAAGCTGAAACACATACTAACCGATGTCTGACACAACGAAAATAAATCCCATGGAAAAGTTTCAAAGGACCAGCCGTCAACATTGGACAATAGTTCCCACAAATCTATCACATCCATCGTGAAGCGATTCAAATCGAATTTATAGCACAATCTTCTTAAATCTGCTATAATCCTACTTGTATAACGATGAAAAAAAATTGAACACAAATATCTCTCGCAAACAGCTAGAAATGGCACAGAAACGGAAAACTAATCTTAATGAAAGATTCCAAGTCGTTTACTAGTCCATATAAAACGGCAAGTTGAAGCTCGAATATATCTGAGAAAAGCTATCAGATATGCCTTTGATGTTCAAAGTTTTATCATTATCAACAAGAAATCATACATCCGAACAGGATACGGAGTTATGTCTTAAATATGCAGACAAATCAGCGACTTGGCGGTTTAGAATTATGAGCTGAGCATTTCTGTCATCAATTGTCGATTCGCAGAGAATTACATCGTGTTTTTCACTCAAGATCAGGATCTCCAGATATGCCTTTGATGTTTGAAATATTATTGTTGCTAATTAGAAATCATATATCAGAACTGGACACAGATTTTAAGTTTTAACTTAAAAATACAGACAAATCAGCCACTTGGTAGTTTATAATTATGCGCTGAGCATTTCTGTCATCAATTGTTGATTAGCTGAGAAAAGCATCGTGTTTTGTTATTTCAGTGCCCAAGAACTGGATGGAGTAAGCTGATTTAAACACTGGAGTAAGCCGATTTAAACGTGTGAAACGGCTTGTCGATAGAACACATACTGAAGAGTAGTTCCGTAGTTGATGTCTGCGATGTGTAAAGCAAACTTCTTTTGGCAGATAAAAGCAACCCGGATGGATGGATCTGCAGGGAAGGGTAGCGTCATCTGTTTTAAGTGGTGGCGAAAGAGGGCTCTTGGCAACGTAAAAACCCTTATGCAACTCATAAACAATTCCACCCTAGCCGACGTTTTAACTTTCGTTTTCTCGCTTCTCTACCTAGTAGCTTTTTTTCATAAAAATACACCCCACTAGTACTTGACACTGAAATCCGCTTCGGAGTTGAGCTTCGTCCAATTGCGTGAACTAAAATAGTGAGATAAGGCTTCGTTTTAGTGCATTTGTTTTTGGAGTCTTTTTATGAGTCTTATTTTGGAGTGTGATTCATTAGAGCCAGCTTTTGCAGATGTCTGCTTGCTGAAGAGACGCAATTTTAACGATGCTTCAACGCATTACGTTGTCGTGCTTGACAGGTAATGTATGAGTCCCTAACGATGTCCGGACAGGGGATTAATGAGGTCGCGTATCCTGAGGACACTGCTCTTAAATTCGTTAATCAATTTTCGTAAGTAGGACGTTGCTTGAGCACTTGTTGAGCTGAAAGTTATAGTTTTTTGCTTCAATCCTTGCTTTTATGAAGAGCGTTTTGTTTCAGATTACCATAATCAAGAGCAGGGCTAGGGGAACCAACTTTCGGACATGTATGTGAGGGAGATTTAGTCGAGACACATTTTGCGCATTTTTAACAGCTCGCGTCAACCCTTACGAAAAATTTCAACAGAATTCAATAAAAATTTCTATAGAATGTGGTGTATTAGAATACTATATAGAATTATAGTCCGTTTTTCTATAAGCTCTATAAAGTAACCTCTATAAAAATATCGATAGAATGTCTGTAGAAACTTCTCTGGAATTTTATAGAAGCTCATTTTTGTTTCACTTTACTTTTCTATAGAATTTCTCTATAGAATTCTGTAGAAATGTATTCTATAAAAACGAAATTTTGTTTCTCTATAGAAATCTCTACAGCAGGGGTGTCAAACTGGCGGCCCGCATGTGCCCCCGAGGTATTTTTTTGTAGCCCACGATGCTCTGAAATAAAATGAAAACAGGACAATATGTTATGAAGATTAGTACACACAATTTCGTCATGTTAAAAATGTATGAGCAACTATTCTCGTCCATGAAATTAAATAAAACGGCTTACAGATCAAGATTAACTGATAAACATCTATCTGCCATAATGAAGATTGTTCTGTCTTTGAATCCAGATATTGGAAAACTAGTGGAAGGAAGCGCTGGCAAGTTTCCGGTAAAAAAATTAATTTTAGTTTTATAAATACATTAAATTAAATGAACGTTTAAATAAAAGCAATTATATAGCAATATTATAAATTACCCTAAATTCACTGAATTACATACTGTGTTTTAATTATCCTATCCATATTCCTGTGAATCCTCACTTCAAAATATAATTTTAAGAAAATTTGTAAATGTGATGTGGCCCGCGTGAATCTTACCAGTTGAATTAAATGGGCCGTGTTTTAATTGAGTTTGACACTCTTGCTCTACAGCATTCTATGGAACTCTACGAAATTTTTTCGTAAGGGACTCTAGCAAGTGTTCATGGAATAGATAATACTGAACAAAACAATTTTTTTGCGTTGTGTATAATATGCAGGTCACAATATAGAATAAAAAATTACAAATTTGCATTCTTCTTAGTCCTAACCCACATGCATTTGTCCACTGAACTGCCCCCCCTTTTTTAATCTTGATGCAAATTTCAAAAACACAACTGCAGTCAATTGCTACCATTAGTTCTGATTTAATTAGTTCTAAGCTACTTGGATTTCAGATTATCCCATTTATTGCATATCAGTGAATCTTTCGGCATGGGTATTTGAGCTTGAGAATATTAAAACAAAGCCTAAGATCTTATTAAGATTTGGCACATCACTTTATTTGTTTCTTGAATCACTGAAACATTCCATCAACTTCGTTCTATACTACCTCTTTACAATGTGGAAACGGATATTCCTTTAACGATTAAAATATTCTAAACTTTCTATCTATTTTTAGGTAATTTATCTATATTTATGGATGAGTACCACTGTCTAAATTGTCGATAATAATAACAGTTTACATTGGAATGTGTTTGGAAGAAATATATAATTTAAATTTCAAGATCTTGATTTTTAATGAAATATACTGGAGTAATATAAGAGAAGATTAATATAGAAGCCAGGAGGGATCCAAAAGAATTAGCTCTAATACGGAAGAATTGGTCACTTCAGACCCCACATAGTAGTAGTACTGATACCGGGGATCGAAAGTCTACGAGAGTACGGAAAATGTGAAACGCTTTTTGTACTGTAATGGGCAATCTGTTTTCTAAGTTTAAATTTCTAAGTAACTTCATTAAATAAAAGGAGAAAAAGATGCATTTGCGTAAGTTAAAAATTATTATTGCAATACACATTTTTAATTTACTGAGCAGCCTGTCATCTGGTGATATAGAAACTCGTTATTGGGACTCCTTGTCTAAAATGGTATTGGGTCCAGATTCCATGTATAGGAAGTCAATGTAGGTATATGGAGGTCAGGAGAAAAGTAATTAATAAACTATGGAGGGGACTCACACACAAGTAGTTCCATAGGCAAATATCCAAACTAATTGTTAATCTAGAAAAGTCAACAAATAACTTTAATTTTAATTACCAATAGTTCATTATTCAGATGAATTAATGTTTATGGATAAATTAAGTTTTATTGATATTTGAAACTCTCTCTCTCTCTCTCTCTGGAGCAACACAACGGGCTATTGGCGACGGTTCGGGATCAGTCCTGAAGGAAAAGATCCGAGAATAACTCCTCGTAATTGAAATTAAGTATAAGAATAAAGTCCTCTATCAAGGACGTGAGCGAATTAATCCAGTGAGCGAGTTGAGTGCTCGTGAAAAAACTATATTTACAAGGATTCGAAAAATATGCGATTTTGTTGGAAAATTGATTTAAGTCAAATCAGATATTTTTTAGATGAAGATGTTAATCTTCATGAACAATGTTTGCATTTCAGCTTTAAAATAGATCATGTGATTCAGTGTTAGGGAAAAATATTTGACTTTTTTTGGGGGGAGGGCGGCTTGAGACTTCTCACCCCTCTTTCTTACGCCACTGACCATAATCACAACCTTGAACATTTTTAATAAAATAAAACTTACAAATCATAAATTTTAAATTCAAGTTCTGACACAAGCCGATTAATGTTGAATCTATAATATTTGCAGTTAAATGTATGTCTTTCCAAAATTATTACCAGTTTTCAATATCAATATTTGTTTGATAAAAAGTATGTTAAGATTTGCCCTCTAAAGATTTGCCACGAGAAGTAAAATGAATTGAAAAAAAAACTACATAATTTTCAGCATTTCACGTTAGTTTTAAATTTAATTCACCCTTGTGATCATACTTTTCTAGTCTAATGACGAATATGATATAAGTACCGTTAAGTATTAATTAGAGCTGCTAAGTTCGGTTCAGGTCAGTTTATGTTTCTTTCCCTACAATCTTGAATTTGTAAAAATAATATTCCTAAATGATAGGAGGTTTATTTGTGCAGAGACCCTATATATTTTTTTGACTATTTCCTGGTTTCAATGAACAAGTATTTGTACATTACATTTTATCCCATTTACAAAAGTGCTCCATTTATAAAGGTTGCGCCAAATAATATACAGAAAATAGTTATATTCTTTTTCTATAAGATAGAATTTGCGACTCCTTTTGCCTTAAATGCATTTCCTACCCGTCTTTGAAATCGAGTCACTTTAAAGCTTACATCTAGAAACACGCTCAGAAACAACTCTACTTTAAAAAATAAATATTACTTTTAAAAATCATAAATTTCCCTATAATTATGGTTCGCTTGGATTGAAGTTAAATAATCTAAAATTAGGTCCTCTTCCTGAAATAGAGGGCTTGCTAAACCAAAGTATCCCCCTTCTGATTAAAATCCTGGGTGCGTCCCTGCTTCCGAGAATTGTTTTATCCCACAAATTTGTACTAGATGTAAGTGTAAAACAGTTTTGAGAAGCATTTTTTGTGTTTGTTGACGCAACAAAGAATTCTTTTATGAGAATTATTTATTGAATACAAAAACAATCATCCAACCCACTTGGTTAACATGATAACAAATTAAGAAAACATACGGTCTATCCGACTAATCTCTCGAACAGAGAACACAGACGAACGAAGAACATACCAACAGTTCAGACAGGAAGAGAATACATATATACATGTTCACAATCGCCACAGCCTATAGGAACCGGTGGAAGAAAAACTGTCTGAAAAAAATGACACCAGACGGCACAAACTACTGATGTATATTGGGCTGAAAATGACCGACCCTGTTTAATAGAAACCAACAATCGGCCCCATAGTTCAATATCAGACCAAAATTTATTTCTAGAAAATTTTATTTAAAGCATCTTGAAATTTATTTATTAATACGGGTTTAGTTACACAATCTGCCCGATTGTCTTTGGTACCAATATGATTTATTCTATAATGGAATTTTCTTCCACTAGATTCCGAATAAAATTGTAACGAATATCAATATGCCGTCTTAAAAATTTTCCACTGTATTTTTAACAAAACATAGCAGCTTGATTATCACAGAAAGGATTTGGTATGATGGAATTGGGAATAAGATCTAATTCACTTATTACTCTAGAAAACCAAATAGATTCTTTTACGCTCTCACACAGATCCACAAATTCAGATTCCATGGATGATAGAGCAATACACTTCTGTGCTTGATCTCAATGCAAATGCTGCATTACCAAAATAGAATATATAACCACTCGTTGAGTGGCGGTAAGTTAAATCCAATCTCCAATTGGCATCCGAGTAACAATCTAATTCAAATCCTGAAATATTAGACAAATTTATTCTGTAATTTCTGGTTGGTTTAGGTTTTATGGCACAAGGTCCAGAAATGGGAAAGCTGTTCCAAACGCCAGATAAGATAATAAAATCATTGTAAATGTAAAAACACTAAAAAAAATAGTGGGAAAGATTCCAGCAGTTTTTAGAGAACAAAATATTGGAAAAAGAGTTAAATAACGTGAGATTAAAATACAGAGTTGAAATATGTAGATAATATATAAGGATAAAAACATGATTTTAATGAATTTAACATTTAAAATATGTTGAGATCAGTAATAAGCAGATATAAAATGGATGAGAATGATATTTACAAGTAATGAGAGTATGGTATAAAAAGGTACAAAAATATTATACAGAATTTAAAAATCGAATGCTATGTAAGAAGTTAAAAATGTTTGGATGGGTTTTCTTCCCAATTAATTCCCGTAGAGTTAAAACAGAAGTACTAAAAAGTGATTGCGATGATGGTTGAAAACGGGACAATCAATTAAAATATGTTGAATGGTGAAGGGAACTCCACACGGAGGGGGGACTTCACACACAGGAACACTCTCCTAAGAAAAGATGCCTGTGAGTAAAGTGTGTGTCCAATGCGTAGGCGAATCAGAATTACATCGGAGTGTCGAGAAGAATGAGTAAGCCATAGTGATATATCACTGAATACTGTGGAGCTTATTGTTTGTTTGAGTGTTCCAGTCGGTTTGCCACTCGTTCCACACAATGTCCTGGACAGGTTGTCAAAGATCATTGTATGGAACGGGGAGACTCAAAAAGGTCGCAGCTCTTTTAGCTGCTGCATCAGCCTGTTCATTGCATGCAATCCCGACGTGACCAGATTTCCAACAGAAAAAGATATCTAGGCCTCTCCGGATAAATTGATGATCTAATTTCAACACGGCAGTAACTAATGGATGTTGAGGGCAGTCTGATGCTAGGTTGTCTAAAACATTCTTTGAGTCTGAATATATAACAAATTTGCCGTTTCTGAGGCAAGATATGTTTTAAGGCTTCGTATATTGCGATAAATTCGGCAGTAAAAATAGAAAGTACACAGGGCAGTTCGAAGGCTATAGTGGTTGAACCACAAATAAAAGCACAGCCGACATGACGTGTAGACTTCGAGCCGTCTGTATAAATCGCTGTGTAGTCTCATTATGTCGATGATGTTTAAAAATTTGGTGGTAAATGATGTCAGTTGTATTGAATTTATCGTAGCCTCGAAACAGGTGAATGCAAGAATGCTTCGGGGTTCACCATGGTGAAAAAGGATAAAAACTTCTTTTAGAAACGGTTATGGTTTTCAGAGGTGTTTTTCAAGTTAGACATTCCGCATGCGTAAACTGAAATCTGGAATGCATGATGGGCGATTTGTGAATAAGCGATCTGATGAGGTGTTAAGAAGTAAATCACGCAGTGGATGGGAAGGATGATTTAAAATACGATAAAATAGTCGCAGCGACAGCAAAAGACGGGTGGTAGCCAAAGATGGTTCATGGCATAAAACAGAGGCTTTTGACGAGTGAAGTTCGAAATGCTCCGGAACGAATCCTTAATGCAGAACTGTGGATTGTATCAAACTGACGCAACACAGAAGGACGGCCAGAGCTATAGGCTGCACAGCCGTAGTCCAATCTGGAGCGAATAATAGCTCGATAAATACTGAGCATAGAAGATCGTTCCGCTCTCCAAGATGTATTTGAGAGGACTTTTAGCAGATTTAGTTTTTTCTCGCAAGACATCCGTAACTGCTCGACGTGGGATTGTGAAGGTAAGTTTCCGGTCAAAAATGATACCGAGAAACTTTACACTATCCACCACTGCAATCCTGTTACCGTCCAGAAAGATCTCTGAGTCAGGATGCTGGTTCCGACGTCGGCAGAAATGAACGCAGGATGTCTTTTGAGTGGAAAAACTGAAACCATTGGCGTCACTCCACCTCGTCAAGCGAGAAACATCCGCCTGGAGTTGTCGCTCGGCAAATCGCATGTCTTGACCTTGACAATGGATATGAAGATCATTCACATACAGATTACCCTTAACAGATGGGGGAAGCTGAGTTAAAATGTTATTGATTTTTAATGAAAAAAGAGTCACACTCAGTACACTCCCCAGTGGAACACCCTCTTCCTGGAAGAAAGAATCAGAAAGGGCGGAGCCTACACGAACCTGGAACTGTCTGAGGGCTAAAATATTCATTATGAACATCGGTAGATGCCCTTGAAACCCAAGAGAATATAAATCACGGATTATACCGTAACGCCAAGTGCGATCGTACGCCTTTTCCATATAAAGATGGAAATGAGATGATTTCGGCGTAGGAATGCACGGCGTATTTGAGTTTCAAGGGACAAGATGTTGTCTACCGTTGAGCGGGCAACCCTGAAACCGCTTTGAAATGTTGAAAGAGCCTGTGTTGTCTCTAAGATGCAAGTGAGACCGAGAGTTTACAATCCTTTCAAGAAGCTTACATAGACAATTTATGAGTGCGATTGGCCGATAGTTATACGGGTTGATGAGATCTTTTCCAGGTTTTGGAAATGGTATAACTATGGCGCATCGCCAAGCCAAAGGGGAAGTTTGTTCTTCCCATATGCGATCGAAAAGATGCAAGATGTTAAGAAGGGAGAGATGTTGTAACATGCTATAGCTTATGCCGTCAGGACCAGGTTCTGTCATTCTGGTCTTCTGAAGGCATCGCTTCAACTCCCTTTCAGTAAATTCACAGTTATAGGCGAGCTCTGTAGGAGAATGGAAGTTAAGACGATGGGATTCTGTACGCTCTTTTGTGCGTTGAAATGCCTCAGGATAGATGTTTGAACTGGAAGTTGCCGAGAAAGCTCGTGCAATAGCATTGGCTATCTCGACAGCCTCCGAGACATGCTGGCCATTCTCTTCAACGAACGAGATGCTATGTTCAGTATATAATCCCATCGCTTTTCGAACTCGATCCCATAACTGTTTGGAGGAGTGGCAGATGTTATGCCAGAAACATACCTCCTCCAAGATTCCCTCTGGCTTTGACGTCGCACTCTGCGAGCACTAGCTTTTGCACGCTTGAAGGCAAGATTTTCAGTTGTGGGGTATCTGCGGAAAATACCCCACGCCTTCCTTTGGATCTTGATAGCTGCTGTGCATTCAGATGTCCACCATGCTTTACAATGTTTATGAAAGGATGTGATTTTCTTGGGGATTGCCGTATCTGCAGTTCTAATGATTGAATCGGTGACTGCTTCGATTACTTCATCAATGCTACCTTCTACCATCTGCTGATGTAATGGCCTGAGATGTAACAGCAGGCCAGTCGGCTATTTCACAAATGTACCGTGAAGGGCGGCTCACAGGATCATTTCCACTAATATGAGTAACGAATATTGGGAAATGATCGCTGTTGCGCAGGTCACTACCGACAAAAAGAATAGAAAAGGTAAAATAGAAGGAGAGCAAATGGCGAGGTATTTCATGAAAGGTGCGGGATGGTTCATGGAAGTAGGTTACTTCAGTTATTGAGCAGAGACAGCGATCTGTTATCAGCAGTTCGATCTGTCCTCAAGGGAATTAGTATCCCTACTTCCCCAAAGCGCATTGTGAGCATTAAAGTCACCGAGGATTATAAATGGGTCTGGTAATTGATCCACCAAGTTCTCAAGGCTCTGTTGGATGGTATGGTAGGTGGTAAATAAAGAGTACATATTGTAATCATTCGTCGTACTTGCATTTTTACAGCTATTGCTTGTAAGGAAGTGTTCAGCGGAACAAGAGATGGGTATGCATGGGAGGTGAAGAGGGCAACACCTCCCGAAGCTGTTCCATCGTTGAGGCTGTTACTTTTAATGCAAGTATTGCGACGATCTTCGCCGTATGAGTCGACTTCAGGTACATCTCTTGAAGCGCGACACAAGCGGGATGATACTAAGCAATAAGGGTTTTAACGTCATCCAAATTATTACGGAATCCACAATTCCAGGATATTAAGGAACCTATTGTTTAGAAGGGGGATATTTTTACTCTTCTCTGGAGGTTTATCTTAGGGTATTGTTTCCATTTCTGCGTCTACCCTCGAAAGATCCGACGCGTGAAGACGTAACTCTAATTCCTCAGCAGCTTGTATGGGGAGATGTATTGGGCTTTTTTGGAATTTTTTTGAATGCTTTGCATCTTTTTGTTTTGTAGTCTGTACTGTTTTAGGTCGTTTAATAGCTTTGATTTTCTCTACTGAGGGTTGCGGAATTTTGGAATTTTCAGAAGTGCTTTTAGAGGGTATGGTAGTAGAGGTAGTAGCATTTTTAGCTGTCCGTTTAACGTTTGGAACTAATGTTTTGAGGGGTTTTATCGATAGCAGAGGCTCAGATGTATGTTCGACAGAAAGGTCGGTTCGAATGGCTACAGATTTGAATGATTTTTTAGAAGCCGTAGCATATGAAACACCGACAGTTGGGGTCCGGGATTCAACGAGCTTGCGTGCTTCAGGAAAAGAAATATTTTGAGAAACTCTTACAGCTTGTATTTCTTTTTCGAGGGCCCATTTTGAACACGATATGGCCTACGCTGGATGGTCCCCATTGCAGTTAATACAATGGGGTGGCGCATTGCAGGTGTCTCCGTCGTGGCCGATTTCGCCGCAACGAGCGCAGATTTCGGTTCCACGACAGGAAGCTTGCGAGTGCCCGAACCGCTGGCACTTAAAGCACCGTTGAGGATTCGGGACAAACAGGCGAACTGGGCAACTCAGATATGCTGCTTTAATGCGTGATGGCAATGTGGGTCGATTGAAAGTCAAGATGAGGTGTTTCGTAAAATCACCCCATCTCGACGTATTGTTATGCGTCGAGATGGGATGATCACAAACTTGCTCATCGCGGAGGTTCTCTAAGATTTCCTCTTCGGGTGAAAAAAGCAAATTTGATTCGGATATAACCCCACGTGAAAAATTTAAGGATCTATGTGCACTAACTGAAACTGTAAATGGACCTATTGTTGTGGTATTAATTAGGAATTCGACTTGTTTTTCAGTAGACTTCGATTTGCAGGTCTCTGGAGCGAAGTTTTTTTAGATTTAACTGATCCAAGGAATGATTCTATTGACTTGTTAATGTTGAATGGTGAAACAGAAGTAAATGAAATTTGTGTTTCGTTTAAAATTTGAAGAGAGCTGTTTAATAATTTTACAATAAAGAATCTCGTAATTTTGGATGAAGGTACATTGCTTTGTTGCTCTCTTCTTTAGGGAGAAGATATATTATATTCCATCATAGAAAAAGAGTATTCGGTCACCGACAGCACCACCCACCCCGGAGTCCTACAAGAGGATGCAGACACCTGCACCGGTGCTTGTCGGTGACTAAACGCGCACGGCGCACCCCTGAAACAGCCTTCACCCTTAGCGAGGTGTCCAGTAAGTGGCCGATTGCTTAGCCCTAGCCGACAACGAAGTCCAATTGACCAGCCGATTGATGCACACGGGACCAATGTACACCTCCTCTGTAATTTTTGGTATTAAAAACATAGTTTAAAATTCCAACAATTTTCCAGTGCTGAAAAGTATAACCATTGCAGAATTGAGACATTAAATCAACAGAATATGAAACATCCGGTCTACTTCGATCAGCTAAAAATGAAAGACAACTAATGAGTGTCCGATAAGGATATTTTTTCATCAAGTCATTGTCAACAATATCACTTTCAGGAATCTTTTTTTTGCCGGTAATATATATATATATATATATATATATATATATATATATATATATATATATATATATATATATATATATATATATATATATATATATATATATATATATATATATATATATATAACCTACTTTAAAAGGAAGTTTTACAAATGACTTTGGTAGTTCTGCAAATTTAAGCATTAGCTTCTCAATATATGTCTGTTGATGTGAATAAAAAGAATCATCAACATATTCAAAATTTACACCCAATATATATTTAGTTTGTCCAAGTTCAGTTACATCAAATTTACTTTCAATTAATTCCCAATTTCAATTCTAAAGCTTCTTTAATTAAATCATTTGTCTTACCAAATAAAAAATTATGTCATCCACATATACGGCTAGTACATCATTCTTAAGCTTATAAACAGTTGGTCCAACTCAGTTTTACAAAACCCAACTGTTTCAAAATATTATCAAGTTCAAAATTCCACTCTCTTCCTAATATTTAAAGCTAGTTAACAGATTCGTTACATGATTAGAATATCCACGTACTATATACAATTCATCAATTAAAGGTACAGTAAAGAAAAATTTATCATTTTTAGTATATACAACCATTTTATTATCACCCCAAAGAATTTTATATCTGCAATTAAGTTTCTACGCATATTAGGGGTGTCCATTTTTCAAACTAATGTTGACATTACCTGAAACGTCCTTTAACACAAAGTCGATGTCTCCAAATCCAAGGACTTTCGAAGAAGTCTTTGTCTCCGATGAGAACAGATGAAGGTGTAGTATACTTGAAATTGTGAAACCAGTCTCTTTGGTTACAGCAATGAGACGTGGCAGCTGAATCGATGAGGAAACTCTCCAAGTTTTTATCAGCAGTGCAATATGCGTGTCAGCAAAAAATGCAGCATTTTCGTCTTTTTCCAGCTTCTTCTTGAATCGTCTATTCTTAAAGCATCGATTTTCCGTGTCCCGGCTTGCGACAATATCCTCACGACCCCAGACGAAAAGATCCGTCACTATGGTTTGAAACTTTATTAGGGTCCAGTCCGCTTCCACTGCGTTCATATTTCTTACCTTGCTTCTTCACAGCATTCGTTGTCTTACTCTTAGCAGCGTTGGCGTTTCCGACTACGATGTAATCTTTGGCCTTCGTTTTTTCGTTTCAATCGATTCTTCCAGCTTCCGTAAAAAGTTGCTCTGTAACTTTATCGACCGTAAAGTCTTTATCTTCGACTGTACATTTGTTGAACCAAGTTATCATAATCCGGAGGCAACCTTCGTATTAGCTGAAAGCAAACAAGTAGCTCTGGAATCTCGAACCCGGATTCTCTTACTTGTAATCGCTTTTCGGTAATTTTCTTGCTGAATATTCCGATGGTTTCTTCCTCCGAGTCGAATTCCGATTCATTTCGAAAAACTCGTCTACCAGTCCGGCCAATCTTCCTCGAGAGGTAGGTTTGAAGTTGCACTTCAGGTGTCCCAAGTAATTTTGCCGTCCTCGGTATCTGCAATCAGGGTGTGAAACTTCCTCTCAATGCCTTGGTAGATTGTAGTATACGCCCTCTCTTCCTCCAAAGAAATGACCTCTTCTCTTTCTCAGATGCAGTTTCCGGACACGACTTAGCTTCTCCAGTTATGAATTCTCAGCATCCACGGTCCATCAGTATGACTTTTATGTCTGTTTTCCAAGTTGAGTAATTGAAGTCTACCAATTTTGAAAAAGGAAAATAGTTCAGGGAACTCAGCCATCGTTTTTGTTGAAGATAAAAAGTTCAACTTTTTAAATTCTCAATTTTATTATCAAATTTACGTGGTCGGGTTGGGCCCATAACCCTGTTTGTGCTTGTTGACGCAGCAAAGAATTCTTTTATGAGAATTATTTATTGAATACAAAAAACAATCATCCAACCCACTTGGTTAACATGATTACAAATTAAGAAAAACATACGGTCTATCCGACTAATCTCTCGAACACAGACGAACAGTTCAGACAGGAAGAGAATACATATATACATGTTCACAATCGCCACAGCCAATAGGAATCGGTGGAAGAAAACTGTCTGAAAAAGAATGACACCAGACGGCAGAAACTACTGATGTATATTGGCCTGAAAACGACCGATCCTGTTTAATAGAAACCAATAAAAAACATAGTTTCATTTGAATTTTTTATTTCGATCGATATCTAAACGCATTGGAATTGCACAAAAAATATAGTTTCCATTAAAACTACGTCGCCAATAGCCCGTTGTGTTGCTCCTGCGCGACGTTAATTAAAATACCTACCTACCATTAAAATTACTTAAATCACTTCGATTCCTTCTTGGATGTCTTCGGGATTGATCCCGGATAGCCCGTTTTGCTGCTCTAGTGCGACTTTAATTAACTACCTATTACCTCTTCCCTGGGTGTATTTATGTCTTCTGTGTCAGTAAAACTTTCCTTGTCCATTACTGTCCATCTTACATGCATGTCCTTTACTTGGCTAGCCCGTTGTGTTGCTCCAGTGTGAAGTTAATTGAAAATACCAATACCATTACTTGGCGTTGTCAATCTTGTGTTTTATGACGCAAGGGCCATATTTGGCCCTTGCGTCATAAAACACAACCAACCCTCTCTTATTTAGATCCACAGCACTTCCTGAAAGATCATTCCCAATGAACTCTGAACGACAAGGTTTGTAAAAAGTCTAGGGCCAGGTTCCTTACCCCGATCTCCTTTAATTTTACATTTTGATTGATATTGAAAAGAATTTCAGTGGATAAAGACACTTAACACTCGAAAAAAATCAACTCAACGTTTACGCATGAGTAATCAAATAAAGTGAAGGTGACTTTCCTTTCTTTCTCATGCAGATTGTTTTTCGCACTGTTTGCCAAGAAACAAGTTGTCTCGGTGAGACTCCTTGTTTAATTTATGCACAAAAGTGGTGGGCCTTAAAACGTTTCCAAAGAGTTTTGCTTAGAGATGGGAAAATTAAAGTTTCAGACAGTGGTTTGAAGCAATATTAATAAATATTTAACAGGCAGTCACATTTGTTGCTCATGCATATTACAGAATTTTAACACTGAAAATTAATTGCATATGCATATAGCGAGAAGTATGTGTCGTTTTGGGTAGTGATTAAGGAGCATAGAATTTTAACTACTTCAAAAAAAAAAATTGCATTTGAATTCCAAGTACCAGTTCACACAATTAACTTGAATTGAACAAACTAAGCTGTGAAATTTAATTAATCTGATATACATAAAATTGCGGATATCAAAATAAACGGTAAAGTTGGTAACATTGTACTCGAAATTATTATAAAGGGTCAACTTTGATTTAAGAACTCACCTTGAATGGGGTTCAGATGAAAAATACGCAGTTATTAATCAGTCCATTATAGATTATGTTTTGGTTAATGGATCCATTTCGAGAACACGAAAACACTGCGTTTTTTACTGACTTGAATTTAGATTAGCTGGAATTTTACTTCCTGTTTTATAGCTTAGAGAAATTCCTATACATTTTGACGTATCTCCCGGTACGATATTTCTTTCATCATCGTTTAGTGTCTGTCCCACTTTATGTAGAAATGGGAATTGGATGTTAGGGTTTTATGGCGCAAGGTCCAAAAGCTGCGCCAGTACAAATGGGGAATATATTTCAATATAAACCTTCAAAATGTAACCTAATAGGGTTAATAAAGATCTGAAATGAATGTAGATCTTCACAAGTTGATTCATAAGATGTATGAGGCCCCACATGGGTGGGGCAACGGTATAAGGGTACTGGGGCACAAGAACTACGGGGACCCAGGGAAATATAAAAAAAAATTATGCTGTTCTTTATATTCAAAAAATCATAAATCTTCTCATTGTTTTTATAGTAAAAAAGGTGCAAAATAATGTAAAGGAAAATAGAAAAGTCCGTCATCTAAACTGGTACTGGGGCCTGGAGTGCAAATGGGAGAAGGCACGGGAGAATATCAACTAATTTTGTAATTTAAACATGAATTTCAAGTATCAGCTTACTGAAACGAGAAAATTAAGATGTACAATTTAAACTTAAATCATCCGAAATCAGTACAATTCAGGTCATCAATACAAATGGTAAAAGTGCTAAGGGCCCCGTAACTGAATCTGGTAATGGGATCCGAAGTGCAATTGGGGTTAAAGGGCATTGCTAGAGTTAATTACGTACAAATTAAACTGCAAAATTTAATTAATCGAATCAGCAAAATCCCAATTTCTCAACAAATGGTGATGTTAGTGAAAATGATAAGGACCCCGTAATCGAACCTTGTAATGGGGCCTGAAGTGCAGATGCGGTTGAAGTTTATTTTGTTAGAATTTATTACGAACAAATTGAGCTCATCCGAAGCAGTGAAATTTAACTCATCCAAATCAGTAAAATTCCAATAATCAAAACAAACAGTAAAAGTGATAAGGACCCCGTAACCGAACGTGGTACTGGGGCCAAACTACAGATGGGGTTAAAGGGCATTTTGCTGTAATTTATTGCGAACAAATTAAGCTATAAGATTCAACTCATCCGAATCAGCAAAATTCCGATTCTAAAACAAACGGTGAAATTGTTGAAAATGATAAGGGCCCCGTTATCGAACGTGGAAATGGGGCCAAAATAGAGATGGGGTTGGTTTGAGGGCATTTTGGTATAGTTTCTCCCAGGTGTCTGAGAGGATTTTAAAACACAAATGGCGCCCCGTAGTCCGAAGGAAGCAGATTCCTTTCTGTAAATAACTGGCACTTCGGAAAATTTTTCGAAAAAGTTTGATAGCAAGAGCTGTTGACACGTGCGAAGGTGACGTCAATAAATGATGCCAATTTGCGTAACCGCCGCGCCGAGACGATATTTTAGAACCGATGTTGGGAGGCCAGCCAGATCTATATTCTATTTTTCATGTAGCGAACGCGAGACGTAAATAGAGAGACATGGTCAACCCACGCAAGGGAAACCCATTCATAAAATGATCTGAACCGAGGCTAAGCAAACAGGATGCATCCATCTTTCTGCTAAAGACAACGAAACATTTTACTCGAGTGAAAACAAATACTAATTTTTCCAATCGACTCTTTTCGAGGGGTCATGTAGAGATGAGCTAGTGTTAAAGTATATTGAAAATGAAAACTGCATCTCTCGCGGTGTTTGTGTCATAAACCTACTTAACTTGTGCAGCACAAGCGGGATTGTCATTTAAGTAGAACAGGAACAATGCCAAGTGTTATCTCGGAGGGAAAATCTAAGTTGTTCTGTCAGCTTTGTAAGATTAGGAAAAAGCAACATTGAGAAAATTGTACCTTCATCGTGCACCAATTATTTGTGACGCGTTGCTTATTTTGTACATGTGATATTTCATTCTGCCAAACTTCTAATTAAGTTAGAATTCGGAAGAAAATATAAATTCGACATGTTGAATAAAGCTAAAGACATGGGAGTGCTTTCTGATTCAAAGTCCCCAATTCCAAGTTTCCCTCGGTGTTCAGCTGTTGCATCATTTAATCTTCCAACGATTGCCTTAATGTTCATTAATTTTGAATTGGGCGCTTAGGAATTCGCCTGATTGCACTTTATGTAATTCTGGTCGACTGATGAATAGCGGATATTTGGGCACGTGTACCATACTCAACTCTCCAAGTGGTTTTGACGAGATATACCATCAATCAAGATCTGACCAATTTTGCTAATGACGAGATATCTCTCCATCAAGGTATTGCCAATTTTTTTTATGATGACTAGATCAAGATCTGGTAAGTTTTTCTAATGACGAGATATCTCGTCAACATCAAGATCTGGTCAGTTTTGTTAATGACTTAGATACTTCGTCAAGATAATCACCAGGAGGTTTAATGGTTTTGATTGTATTGTCCAGAGATATTAGGAAGCAAGAAGGCTTAACAGTGAAATGCCTAGAATTTGTAAATAAATAAACCTTTCATGCTGTCTAAATATTTAAAAGTTTAAAAATTATTTTCTAGATTACGAAAATTATTTCGACAAGGCTTTAAACATAAAAACTATTTACAACACATTGTTATGCCCATTTTCCTCTATGTTGCAATTATAAAAATTAAATTTTGGTTTGTCTCAGTTGATCGACCTCCATGTGTCTTGGAAAACTGAATTTATTTTAAAATTTGCACCCTATAGAAAAGCTCCTGCCTCACGCTGTCGGCTCGGTTCAGCTGTACTATAAAGTATTTTAAAAGCAATTTCCTACTGACGTGGTAAATAAATGTGAACAAATTTTCTCCGAAATACATATTTTTCCGTTTCTTTTACACTTTCAATTAATGCTGATTATACACAGACAATTGGGAGAATTAATATCGATTAATATTTAATATATATGCATTGTGCTTAAAAGACAATCGGCTTACAAGTGAAACAGACTTTATCAAAAGTCAAGATGTGAGTATTTTAGCTTTTCTAGACCAGAATGAGATTATCTTCAGACTAGTGAACTATACTATATATTTTCTTTGTATGAAGGTTAGATTTCTTCTTGAGAAACGCTTAGTGGGTAGAATTTCGCCCATTCGTTTTCTCAGAACTATGTCTATTGACTAAGTGTGTTTTACTTGTAAACTGACGATATACGAATAAAATATAATACAAAGAATATATGTACTAATATATTGATATATAATATAGGGTGAACCATTCAGTAATTGTGACCAATTAGAGTGCTAATTTTTCACGAAAAAACTTTCCTAGATCTAATTTACAATTACATTTTCATTATTTTTTGTACTTAATACCTTGTAAAGATGGTGTTAAGAAAAATGTTCTAAAAACGAGTTTTAGAACAATTTTTAATATTTGATAGTTTTTCTACAATTTTTATCTTATAATTCAGAATAATGATTGGACCAGTAATTGACCACCATACATCCAGTAATTGAGCAATATTTTTAAAATAAAATTTTAATTGAAACCTTTGTGCAAATAGTTTATCAATTACCAGTATAATTGTTTGAAATATAGCTAGGATAAACATTTTTTATGTATTTTAAGTAAAACGCAGTAAAAGAACAAACTATCGAATATTGAACAAGTAAACATAATAATAATGCTTAATACTAATATTAAACAAGTAAACTAGTTAAAATACATAAAATCTAATATTAAACTAGTAAATAAATGTTACAATAATATTAAAGAATTCTTTGGTATTAAGTATAACAGAAACTAAAGTTAGTCACTGAAAATTCCATCAGTTTCTCCAAAACACAAACAAAATCAATATATTTTTGACATCAGACAAAAATCATCCGATCCAAACTGCAAAGCATGCCTTTTGGAATGTGTGACAGCATGTGTTTTCTGTATTTGTTTATATTTTGCCAGTTGCTTTCACATTTTTCACAAATTCATCACCTTCACAAAATAAGTCTTTTGAAGTATTTCCTCTTTTTCAATACCAGTTTGAAATTATTTACTCTTTTGATTAGAGGTAATCTGGCTTGATTATTTTTTCCTGTTTTAACTTTTTCTCATTGTAGGCTTTCTATCACAATATAATAACCACCTTTTAAATATAGCTTGCATGGAACAATCTTCCGTTTTGAACCTTTTTTTTAAGGTAGGATTCATTAGGGTAAGCACATTATCTAGAATTAGAATGCAAGACTAACAGAAGGTTTAATGTAAATCGGGGTTTTATAGACTCCCTTACTAAAAATTCCATTGCTTCTGCATTAATCCTCAGTGCTTGATCACCTCTTCTAGTAATTGACCACCTGGTCAAATACTGGATAAAGGTTCATTTTTATTTTTAATTTATCCCAAACAATTGCCAAATGCTTAGTCATCATGAACTATCTTATTTCAAATTTAAAATAAAAGTTTACCGAAAAATCTAGTAATTGACCAGTTTGGTCAAGTACTGGAACACATGCAGTTTCGTTCTACCAGTAGATTCACCACAATGTTTATGACAAATTAATTTAAATATGAAAAATTGCACTTAATATAAAAATTAGGGATATTTATTTACCTTTATGCGAAATTTTAGTTCAAAATATGAAATAGAATTGACATGAATGAAGTCCACTATTCTGTGATTTTATAGATCCCAATGATTTGACTTCTGACTTTTGTTTTTATTTTTTATCAATAAAAAGACAAATTAGCGAACCTCAGATTGGCTACTATTCAATCCAGTGCTCATTGGCTATAAGAATATAAATTAGATTTACTGTGGAATAAACTAGTTTACTTGTTTTAATAAGAAATATGAG
Source organism: Meta bourneti (assembly GCA_933210815.1). Lineage (NCBI taxonomy): Eukaryota > Metazoa > Arthropoda > Arachnida > Araneae > Tetragnathidae > Meta > Meta bourneti. The sequence continues at coordinate 83,510,507 of OW119923.1, read as the reverse complement.
GAAATGGTCAACAACTAGTAGGTGGTCAGGGTTCACCCTACTGACTGGTTCATCCTATATTACTTTAATAAAATGTCTCGTTGATTATACGTAAAGATTTTGGCACGATTACATTTGATTTTATTAATCCCGCCATAGTTTATGTATTTAATTTTAAAGTTGTATTATTAAATTTTCTAATACGTATATAGTATCCAAGAACCATCATAGTAATGTTTAACTACTGTAATAAAATTCCGAACATTTTTTTTCTTGCATTGCACAGTTGCAGGAGTAAAAATCCAAGTAGCTTGAAAGGTCGAAAAAGTACTTAGAATTTGAAATTTCAGATGTAAATATTGAATCTAATAATTTAGAGCTTGATTTAAGATCTCTCGACCCTTTGAATTTGGATTTACTATTCTAGAATTTACGATTTTTCAGAACTTAACACTGGAAACGTATAAAATTATAAGAAACGTATTGATAATATTTAAAACATGTTTTATGTGGTGACGAATAACGCAAAGCAAGTGGACAAACAAACAAACGGATAGCCATAAAAGACACTTAATTTCATAGTCAAGTTACCTTGTCTTCTTCACTGACGGAAAACTCAGACAAATCGCTGACTGCTTCGTCTTCATCGATGAACCCGATTTCTATTATGGATGGAGAAAAAGCTGAGTCATCACAGCATATTTTCTTGTCTACGAAAGTCTGTTGACATTCTGTCTGCAGAAATAAAACAAAGAAAAACTTAGTCCTAGTCAATACATCTGCCTTTTGTTACTATCAAGCTAAAAAATTCGAGGTCTACATGGGATTCGTAGAAATCAAGAATTTGATGTCTGATGCACCTGCCCCTGTTCGAGGAACTTGGCATATTCAGCTGTAGTAACACTGTTAAGACGAGCTACAAAAATAATTTTATAACAAATGATTAATACCAAGATTTTCAGTGGTTGTTACAGCAATAAAAGCGTGCGGTTCCAGTCGATTACAGCATCACTTTATTTTGGTAGTTTTTATGAGCTTTTAGTTCATCGACTTACATTGTAGTTATTTCAAGGTAAAAGTTCTTTTCCTAGACTAGAAAAGAAACGTAAAAATTTGTAAATAAAATGTTTTATTTAATCCTCTGAGGGGCTTACACGCATAATTTATTTTGCACCTGCAATCTTCACTGCATGACTTCTAACAATTTTGACCTTTCTGTCCTATAGAATCTTTCCAAAGGATTCTATTATAAGGAAATGCGCAATAGAAACTATCCAAAAGATTATATTCCAAGGAAAGAACAGCATAATGCTTCTAAATGATTCTACTCTTAGGAACGGACGTATCAATTACGGAGTACTGGCAAATGACTGCTTACCTCCACATCATAATTAATAGAATTTAATAAAATTAACAATTGCTGTAAGAGAAGGAAGTTGAAGGAAGTGGCAAATGCACTTTGTAAAAGAAAAATAATTAGGATAGAAGATGGAATTTAGTAATTGATACAACAGAATCATTCCAAATGATTACATTCTAAGGAAAGGACCAATAGTATCTTTCCAAAGGATACTTTTCTAAATGAAGGACCAATATGATCTTAGGAAATGTCTAAAGAATTCTATTTAAGGAAAGTATCAATATTTTTCCAAAAGTTGAAAGAATTCATGAATTTTTCAACCAACAGATGTAGTTATTTAGTCATGAAGTGCGTTGAAGTGTCCCCCACACATCATCCACAGCTTAAAACATCCTCCTTAACTTAAAGTAACTATGTCTTTAAACTACCCTGCTAATATTGGTTAAATCATGTCTGTACAATAGTAGAAAAAGGGCCAATGCAAATTAACTGATTTTGACTTACATTCACAAATAATTTTAAGGTAATGAAATTTATAATAGAAAAAGTGTAAATGTCGTCCTGTCAATACATTATGAAAGAATCGAGACATTGGAAAGTATTTTTTGCACTCTGTATTAAAAATTAAAATGACTAAATCAGCTGTTACTAGAAATTGGCAAAATGGACATTGACCCCTTTTCTACCAAGGCACAAGTTTAATAATATACAAAACAAACAAAATGCTTTTTATAAACTTGATTAAAATTAGGGATGGCTAGATTAGTAGGTTGGTTGGTTTCACGGCGCGATTGCCATATTTGGTCAAGCTGTGCCAAACACAAAGTAGACAACGATAGACATACACATAACAAGGACAGTTTTTTACTGACACAGAAGAGAGAAATACACCCTGGGTATGTTACAGGAATAGAACTTGGACCACCTACAACACTCAAAGAATGACTAGAATGTTTATATTAAATTTTTAGATCAGTTCACAGATCTTAATTAACTGTCAAATGGTTGAAGGGATAAAATTTAAAGTTTTAACCCGAAAATACGAAAATAAAGCAAATATCTTACCCTTGAACTACGCTGTTTCAGTTACACAATTAATATTGGATTTTTATTCAAGATATATTTCTGTACTTAAATCAATTGAAAATAATGTGTTTAATTAATTTACTAAAATTAATTGAAATATTCTCACATATCTATATTCTTGGTTCACAAAAAGCTTTGTCCAAATTTCGAGGTGCTGGTTATACAGCTCGTGCATTTTTATAAAGTTTATTCAAATTTAAATTGAATACAAATGGTGTAAACAAAAAAATGTGACAATAAAATCAAATATACAAACAAAAAATATGTGTCAATATTGCAAAAGGTTCTTGAGAGGCAAAATGAATGTAATAAATGGATTGCACCACCATTTCAAGAAGCAGAATCTTATTCAATTTGGTCCATGCTATTCCATCATAGAATGCAAGTGAAGTTGAGAAAAATATTCCTTAAAATTAAAATATTGCTTTTATAATATACAATTTGCTCTACTAAAACCTGAGCACTGTAAAATTGAACAAAAGAAATAATTGAAAATATCTTTAAATAGTTTTTCTGACGAAACAAATAGTTATTTTGTCAAAATTACTTTTAAATCCTAATCTTTTTCGTACAAAAAACGCTTGTAATAAACGTCTAAATAATAAATTTAAGTTGTTATTTAGTCACTTTATTTAGTTCATTTTCGAATTCAATCAAAATTTAAATTATGGTTTAATTTTTAGACTATAAGACTTCTATTTTCGTATTTAATATTCCCAAAAACTCTGTTAAATCATTTGCATAAAATACTCGCTTGACCTTTATATTGATAGATAATACATCTGGATATTTAAATCTTAATAAATCCTTTATTTTTTTTAAAGTTTGGTAACAATTTGAGCTCTTCAATAATGTGCACGTTTTATATTTCATGTAAGAGAGATTCATTGTAATACTTAAAACTAACTCTCGGGGATAAAATATCTGCTTTAAATGCTTGTTTGCCCTTTAAATTGATGAAAAAATCTAGATATCTTAATAAACAATTAAATTAAGTTTGGCAACATTGTTGCTATGGATGATAACCACTCTAATGAACAAAATGTTTGTTTTTGTTTAGAATTGTCAGTCAGTCTAACAGCAATATAAACCAGAATTAAAAGAATCCGTAACTTGAATTTAAAGCTCATGTAGTAAAATGAATACACAGGTCAGACTACCGGCAATTCGAACGCACCCCTTAAACAAAAACATGGATTTGCTTTATGTAAGCAAACGTTGTTTGTGTTGGGGGTCGATGGAAACACTCAACGAAATCCTCCCCCTCCCAGCTACAACCTATATTCTATTTGTTCGATCTCTCCACAAAGAACAGGCTAGAACATCAAAGCAAATGGGAAAGCGACCTACCTGTGCACTAGGCTCCATGCTGGAACACACCACACAAGGACTTATCCCCTCACGTCACCCAATGAAACCGAAAGCCTACACTTCCGTTGTCCGCCATCTTCCTGAAAATCGTCTGCTATATCCGTGTGTAGAATATATCGATCGTTTGCAACTGACTCAGAAATCCTACGCCACAGACTGCCCGCCGCCCCATGCATGCGCTTGGGGCTGTGACACAGGTGAGGGATAAAAATCGTTTGGAGGTGGGGGTCGGGAAGGGGAATGAGCTTGACATTGATCGGGGCAGCTGTTGAGGGGCAGGGGAACACAAATGGGACAAATAATGCTAATTTGGGACCGCTCTACTGATCCCAAATCACAGGAGACACCAGATAGTGGATGGGAAGCTCTCATGGGAAATATGTTCACTAGAGCCAAAAACAAAAATCACAACGTTTGGTGAAAAAAATTAAATTCTTCACTTGTTCCAAGTTTTGGAAATCAATATAAAATTCACCGTTCTGTAGCATATTCATAGGTCAAGAAAAATTCCATTTTGTTTTAATTTTCGTTCTGCCGTGACGATTGTCTCCGCTGAGCACGCGAGTCCGGATTTCCGAGTGGCAAGCTTGATTGCTCGCAATTTCAGTTGGACGGCCTTGAATTACTTTCAGCTGTCAACAATAGGTTCAATTTGTCTCGAACTTGTAAATTCTATTTAAAACTACAATTCCAGCGTTTTAATCATCTGACCATGGTTCAAAACTGTGAGGCGTTGTTCTTGAATCTTTTCCTTCGGGATTGATCCCAGACCGCAGCCAATAGCCCATTGTGTTGCTTCAGTGTACGTTAATTAACTACCTATCCAGGGTATGGGTTTGCTGGGATAACGGATTAGCAAACGAAGGGTTGCGAGTTCGAAACTCGATCCAACCAAAGACTGTTGTGAACGTGGCGGTTGGTGCACGTTAAATCTGGCGTGGCCTTGGTGTGGTGTGGAATTTGGAGAGTGGGGTGCCAGTTCAGGCCACAAATAGTCCCATTGTATTGCTCCAGTGCGACGTCGATGCAACTATCTACCTACAAGCGTTTTAAAAAAATAAGTAATATCGATCTTGAAAACACTTTCCTCGTTTTACCACCAGATGCATGTTTATTTAATTTGCATATTTCATCAACAAGTCTTAGATTTCTTTGGTTAAAAATCTATATATTTCATAAACGGCGTTATTTGTATATTAGCGAATGATAACTAACGGATATAAACAATATATAAAATCAACCCCTACTATACTATTCACCAATTTTGCTCAAAGTTTAAATATGCTTAATTCGAGGCTGTATAATATTGCACGGATTGAACGGCAGAATTGCCATTGTTCTAACGAAATTCTCCAGAAGTCTTATTACAGAAAGCAATGAAAAATTTGAAAGCTAGGAATTTACACAGAAAAGAAAATCTGAGCCAACCCGAAATAGGTTTAGAAGTAAAAAATAGCGAACCGCCTTTGAACAAGTGAATGAGATGCTACTGAACTTTCAGAATCTAATTATGCTAACATGACAGGTGTGAACTCTTTACCATAAACAATGAATGGAAATAGGAATTAACATCAGTAAGAGTACATTTGAAAAATGTAAACAATATTATATTTTTGATTAATTCTATTTCATTTGGATGTCTGAAATTTGCATATCGATTATAAATGGTAGGTACTTAATTAACCTCGCACTAGAGTAACACAACGGGCTATTGGCGACGGTCCGGGATCAATCCCGCAAGGAAAGATTCGAGAACAACGAATCCTAATTTTGAATCATGGTCTGATGACGAGAGCAACACCTGAGATGGCACCCCAATCTCCAAACTTCCACGTCAACGTGAGGAACATTTGAGGCCACGAGATATTTAACGTGCACCAGCCCCCGTTTACACGATGGTCTGGACCGAGCTTCGAACTCGCAACCCTCCGGTTGCTCTTCCAACTGGGCTACCGCTGCCCTGGATTATAAATGGATTTCAATAAAGTATGAAATGTGAGACACTGTCATCTATAGGTATAAGCAAATAAGAAACTTTAGCTCTGATGCTATTCGCAGGTCTGCTAGTATTAATAGTTTCCAGTAGGAGAAGTGTTATATCGAACCTGACTCCAATGGCTCAAAATTAATGAGCCAAGAGTTGTTACCGGAAAATTTGACAATAGGAAATCTGCACTCTTTGAAGTTTTTAAAAACATGAAGGTAAGTCTAGCTATTCAGTGGGGTGCCAGCTCTGGTGTTGCATCGTCATCTGACCGTGGTTCAAAATTACGTGGTGTCCTCTGACTTTCCCTTGGCGATTGATCCCGGGCCGTCGCCAATTGCCCGTTGTGTTGCTCCATTGCGACGTTAATTGACCTACCTACTAAAACAAAAATTTAAATTTTCATGGGTGGTGGACTTTTTAATGTCTCGCTGTCCATTGAGAGCGGAGCAGGGTAACACCCGATTGGCATTAGCAAACGGAGGGTTGCGAGTTCGATCCAAGCAAAGACCGGGGTGTACGTGGGATCTACTGCACGTTAAATCTATCATGTCCTCAAATGTACTCACATTGGTGTAATGTGGAAGTTTAGAGAGTGGGGTGCCTGCTCATTCGTTGCCTCGTTATCTGAATGAGGTTCTTACGAGGTGTCCTCGGAGATCTTTCACTTCGGGATTGATCCCGGACCGTCGGCAATGACTCGTCACGTTGCTCCAGTGCGACGCAAATTCAACTACCCCCTCTCATTTAGAGCACTTCTATTTATCGGAATATGAAATGTACCTTAGAGACTTTTATATACCTAAAACATACAGTTTTTTTTATCAAAGATCCCCATTTTGTTTGGAATAACTTTTAAATGAAACATTTTAGTTAAATTTTTAACACATTGTTTACTCAATTAATTACAATATTTATGGAATTACCCGTACTTAGACACCGACGAAATGACCGTCTCAGGGTATGCTGCAAATACTGGCTCTTTCGATCAATTTTTCCCATTACGTTTGAGCACATTTACGAGGAGATCTGTTTAATTTCTCCCCACATTTTTTGCTAAAGCTGTTGAATAGTTGTCGGTTTGTTAGCTTAGATTCGTTTCCTTAAGTAACGCATAAAAAAAAGGTGTGTTCAATTCGGTGAGACGAGGGGCAAATAGACATCACCATATTTTATTCGGCCAGGAAATGCGTTCTTTAGGATTCGCATGGGTGCATAAGATGCATGACATGTTGCTCAATCTTGTCTAGACTATGATCTCGTGTGGAAACCATGGTCTCGTGTGGAAACAATGATCTAAGCCTTATCGATCAATTTCCAACAGAAAGAAATTTTGTAGCATCGCACAGTATCGTTCACAATTGACTGTAACCCCATTTCCATTAGCATCCTCGAAAAAAATGGTCCAATAATACTCCCACTCCAGACTGCCAATTGTCATCAAATGAGTAAACAGTACGTAAAAAATAAAATTAAATAAAGTTTTATTTAAAAGTTATTCGAAAACAAAACGGTGCCATTGCATAAAAAGCACCCTAGCCTTAACCTAATACGTAGCGTTACAAGTTAGGAGTGCCTCAGTGGTTTTGCCCACTGAACTACCAAATTGCGAGTTGTAGGCGACCCATGTACGATTCCTGTAGCTTTCCCTGGATGTAATTCTCTCTTCTGTGTCAGTAAAACTTTCATTGTGGGCGTATATTCATTACTTGAAGTTGTGTGTCGTGTTTGGTTTGGCCAAATATGAAGCTTGGGCCATAACATTCAACCAACTCAAGACGTAGGATGCCAGAATTCCTGCCGCTGAGAAAAGATAAAGGTTTCCTATGAATTATAAATTACTCACTTAATTAGGTGCAGGACATCTATTTCGATAGATAGTTATAGTACACTGCCGAATGCAACGTACTGCGACATTATATTGTCTCAGTACGTTGCATCCAACGTTGAATCCAATCGCAGTACGTTGTACAGTCGCAGTACGTTGAATCCAACTGCGACATTGTATTGTCGCAGTTGGCAGAGCTCAGTATTTAACTAGTTTTCAAGTAATGTTTAAAATGTAAGCATATTTTATATAAAATATTCTCTTCGAATCTACGTGTTTAAAAATTTAAAGTTATTTTAAATTCAAAGCTAAGTCAAGATTAAAAATTCAACCGCTGCATGAAATAATCGCATTTTTGAAGTTCTTGTGAAACCACATGAAACATTTAAACAAACGGAGCAAATAAATAATTACTCTTACTTTTTTCTACAAAAAGTGTTCCGATACATTCTCGCATTACATTCTTCTATTCCTCTTATTGAACAAATATTTAATACCTGCTTATAATATGATATGTAATACACCAAGTTTTAAATGATGGTACTTATACTTTTCACTCAAAAAGCATAATTCAAATTATAAACAATTTACCTTAACAGTGATTTGTTCTATAATGAATTTAGTGCAGTTAGAAGCATCGGTGATGGGAGAAGGCCTTTATTGAATCAGAACAATGTATGACTATACAAATAAAGTTATATGATTATTTTTTAGGTATTTTACTTATTAAAATAGTTTTCAGTTTAATAGTTCGAAACTAAAAATACCCACCATACCAAACTTTTTGACCATAACCGACGTCACTATTCATTACTTTTTATTTTATTTAATTGTTCTTTACAGAAAAATATTCAATTACAGAGAACAAAAATGCATGATACAAAAATGCAAGAATAAAGAGACAAATACATGAATAAACACTAATGCAGTTAGACAAAAAATGAAACAAAACTCTTCGTTGAAGCAGATTACTTATTGAATTGAAACCATTAAAAATATATCAGCCTCCTGGAAAGATATGCAGTTTAAAAATCTATTTGTAGCAAAATTATTACATACATTCTTTTTAAAGGTTTGACAAAAAATTATGGTGATTTCAATTTACTGGAATTAATTATTCCAGAATGTTCCCACATTTACTCATACAAAGGGAACGAACAAAATTGGTTTGATATGGAAATATAATAATTCAATAATTTTCAACACTAACTTCCATTCTCACTCTCCCTCCACGTATGATTTTTCAACCTTCTGAGTAGAGAATTCCAAAGTTATATAATGGCAACGGTTGATTGGATGCAGTTTTCGGGTTTGGAAACCATTTTTAATTGATTGTGTAGAGTGCAAATAAGAATATTAAAATTTGTACGTTTAAAAACAGGCTGATAGCGAAAAACGTATATGATGTATATTCAATGGGTCAAATCGTTCAATTTTTTTGATAAAGATGATTGCTTTTCGGGTCCTTTTTGGAAAGAAAAAGTTTGATATTTCAGAGGTTTTTCTATGTAGGTCTTTTCTATGACTCGTTAAAAACAATGAACTTTCGATTGTCATAATATTGTGTACTTTGGATGCATAGAGAGCTTGAGAAACTGTTAAACTATTAAATCTGTTAAGAGTAAAAAAAAATTATGAGTTGAAAAAAAATTTTTTTGAAGGTTTTTAATGAACTCTGCAAAAATGGCACACAAATATTTCATTCGAAATGCAATTTTCTCACAAGAGTTATAGCATGTTAAAGAATTATTACGTAGTTTGTAAACTAGATGGCAGCAGAAGCAATGGCAGGTTGCTGAGACGTTCATTTTTTATGAAAATTATTAAAAAATTTCTTTTTATGGAGTAAATTTTTTTCCATTTTGTCAAAGAAACATGATAACGAACAGTAAAGGAAGTCGAAAGAAAATCTCAGGAATGCTATTTACTCATTCAATTTGTTTAAACAAGTGTCAATTTTTTAACTCTAATTTTCTTAGAAAGAAAAATATCAGTTATGTTTTATCAATCAATGAAAACCGCTGCTTCTCTGAAAAAAGACATCCACGTTTTGCAAAAAAAGTTGCATTATGAGGTATATCATTTTGCCACATTAAAGTTACAAAACGAGGATGTCTGTTTCCTTCCGTGAAAGCAATGTTTAACCAAAGCCGTGAAGGGGTTCACGACCAACACATTTTAAGAGAATTAGAGCGTGCTGCCATCTATTGCTTTTAGTAAAGATTTATCCGATGCCGCAAAGGCATTTAATTTTTTTATGTTACATTATATTTTCCCCTCCCAATGTTTTAAAAACAAAGTTTCTTTTAAAGACAGTTACAATTAATCAATTAAAAAATCTCGGATTTTTGTGAAGTGTTTGCACTTGAAAATGTTTGCAAGACGTGTGAAAGGCAGTGAAACTTTGTCTACATTGGTTACACTACTATTGTTCTTTAAGTTCAGACAACACAAAGACGAATATGAATTGAATGTGCATACGAATAGATTAGGAATTGAATTGGGGACTTAACCCTATTTCCCATTAAAACGATATGGAGAGGAAAGAATAAAGAACTGGACTTGGAAGAATACAAACTCAAGATAACAATTTAAAACTGGTTTAATTGTATCTTTACAAAGAGATTTCCGTAACCGATTTAAAGTTTGGCTTCTAGTGGGTGGTCAAATCCCACCGTCAGACTCCGTTCAACGTCCGAACAAGAATGCCGTCCCCGTACCGTCCCTACTCTTTGCACTCCACCGGAGGCCGGTGGAAAAGTTTCGGTTCGCAAAAAGGGGAGAGTTTTTTGCTTCTTTTGTTGACCCTTGCTTCCTCCCTCGTGTCTCTCCCAGGCATTATTCAACTACTATACTATATACAACTGAATCGTAAGTTTGTTTTTATAGCTTTAGCTAGTCACCGCAATACTCTCCTCCAAAATTTAGCAGTGACTGGATTCAATAGGTAGATATTCTAATTAACGTCGCACTGGAACAACGGGCTATTGAAGGCGGTCCGGGATCAAACCCGAAGGGAAAGATCGAGGACGACACCACGTAATTTTGAATCACGCGTATATGACGAATGAATTCAATAGATGCTCCATTACATGATACATCGACAGTATGATAGTGTATGAAGATCATGGGAATTTCCGTATGCGTAGTCATGCAATGGATGTTAACGACCATGGGCTGTCTTGTGTTGCCTTTAGCAGTCGAATGTGAGGGGCCATGTGAAGAGAAGGCTGACTGGCAACGAAGAGTGAAGACGACAAAGGAGAAGAATAGAGTCTGTTATCACAAAGCTTCAGACAGTTCTTGGAGGTGATGTGCATTGCATCGGCAATACAACTCTGGACCTTCCATTGAAGTGCCTGGTTAGAAGCGCCATCAGACTTGTTTTTGAAAGAGCGCCAGTTCATAATCACGTTCGCTAGCCACCTATATAGCAAGATGTGTGAAAGACAGCACAACATTGTCTACCAAAATGTACTTCATGTGTGGTGAACACTGTAATAGTGTCTTTCTTCTCTATCAGCTCATTGATAGAGTATTAAATATTTTTGAAATGTTCATTTTTTGTTTGAATTTTTCAAAGAACCCTTTTTACGGCTTTTGGGACCTCAATGCTAGTAGATGGTAACATTTACCTGGCCGATTCATCTATCCAGGCCTATACTACCCTTGGATAAAAACACAAGCTCATTAGCGATGGCACTTTTCATTTCATATTTATTGAAAGCAACTGCTCTATTTCGTTAGATTTCTTTTTAAGTCTAAATTGTTATTTTCTTATATGATAGAAAGGTAAAAATTATTTCTCCATTGTAGGTATTTTTTTAATTAACGTCATACTGGAGCAACACAACTGGTGATGGTCCGGGATCAATCTCAAAGGGAAAGATTGAGAACAACACCATGTAAATTTGAACCACGGTCAAATGACGAGGCAATACCTGAGCTGGCACCCCACTCTCCAAACTTCCACACCACGCCAACGTGAGAACATTTGAGGCCACGACAGATTTAACCAGTCCCCTCCTCCTTGTACACGACGGTCTCTGGTTGGATTCGAACTCTTAATCCTTCCAAATTTCAGTAGGATAATAATCCAAATAACATAAAATGGTTATTCAAAATAACCTCAAGGGGCGGGCCATGATAACCCAAATCATCAAAGTTAGTATTGAGCCAATTACTGTACTTCGTCTCAGCAATTTTTTAAAATGTCGCATTTTTGCCACACCCTTCACTGATATGTTTACGCTCTTATTTGTTGGAACTTACCATCGATGTAATTTAAAAAAAAATACTCATATCCTATTTCATGGGGTCACAAGTACCCCACATGATTGGGCAATTGCATCATACCATTGACTTTTTTGTTTGCTTGTGATACTATTATGAGTGCGGTAAGAGCATATAATTTGATTCCCGTCCTGGTCTATGCAACTTCACTGCCGAAATTCCCAGCGCTCTACTCGTGAAACTAAGCTATCTTTCAAGCATTTCCAACTAGGTGGCTTCCCCTACTTTAATCACAGACACGTTTTATATTCACAGGACTCACCCTGTAAAACCTCATCCTCCACCTCACACTGCATTCAAATAACTTTTAATTAAGATAGCCCTTTACAAACATACCTTATGATAAAATAATACGATTTACATTAGATTATTTTACTTTAATATGATGAATACAAATAAAGGACTATTTCGATCGATCTTCGTCGTGTAAGGAAAATAAGTATGTGATCGACGAAAAATCTAATCATAGCATACAAATTCCATAAAGAAAGGGAGGATAATGGGACCACTGTGGAAACATAGCCGCGAAATATATGTAGAATGAGCATTGCCATTGAGAGGAGCTTCAAAAAGTGTGACTAACATGTCGACTAGTAGTCACATGACAGCTCTAATTACCCGATTTGGAAATTTAGCCGACTCTGGCGATATAACATGTTATGACAGGGTAGATGTATAAATCCGCATAGGCGACAAGAGTGGTGAAATCGCCAAAGTCTACTACTATGTCGTTCGGACCATCAGATGAAGAATGTTAGTTTCCTCTCCACATGCGAAAGTAGTCTGAGGGTCATATTACTACTAGTTTGGGTTACATGATCCTAGGCACGTAAGTAAAAAAGGTTACAATTACTCACTCTACTTTTATATTTCCTGTATGCTAACCATTGTGATGCCCTGATTAAGCACAGAAGCTGTGAGAAAGTATCAGAGGGATTTTCAGTGTAAACAGACAAATCGGACAGAAGACGGAGATTTTACTTCCTGTTATCCAAACGCTCATGCATGATACATATCGAAGTTACCTAAAAATTTAGTTTATCGACGTTCGGCGTTTAACCTTCCTGGTGGTTTACCTTCGCGTCGAAAACTGCCTGTAGTGGCCAGGCCCTGGTGCAAAAACCTGTTCCAAGCAGTCATCAATTCTGTACAAGGGACAATTTGTCCTTGGATTTTCATTCCTCTTGGAGTCATGAAGCAGTTTCATCTCGACGAGGTATCTCGTCCTTAGAAAAACCGAACAGATTTTGAACGAGATATGTCGTCGAAGCACTTGGAGGGTTAATCTTATTGGTATTGACCAATCAACTATCATTTATCAATTCGGAATTCATTCTTTGAAATTCTTATTGGCGAAGTGCTGAAATCGTATTCGAAAAACAAGTCATCTGACATCACGTTCTGAGTAACATCACGTACAGGAAACACATATTGCCGCAGAAACACTACCGCCACCTACATTTAACTTGACAGAAATTGAATCTCATCTAAGACGCTCCAGTCTCCAGCATTACATTTAGAATTAAGCTCGAACACTCACCTTCAATAATCCCATACTACGCAAGAGATGCTCTTTAATTTAATTTATAAATTGGATTTCTTCCTTTTTGAACTCCATCTCAGATTGATTTTGTACTCTATAAAGAATTTTTAAACTATCGTGCTTCTTTCGTTTATCCAGATTCCATTGTCATCGGCTTGAATAGAAAAAGTCAACGCGTCTTTTCAGCAAACCGCTTTTCTCCAATTTAATCTTTTATAAGAAATTGAATCGGCTCTCCGGTGCTGGTAGAGGTTCCTGATTACCCTTCACGTGTAATTAACAAACGAAGCGTGTCTGGCGTCTTTGGAAGTATCCGTAGGGGAGAAGTTAGACCCGAAATATGCGAGGGCCAGGGATATGTAAATGAGACTGATGAAATTCAAATTACTCTGTTTACTACTCCAGACAGGATTTTCGATTCGTCAGAATAAATCCTTGCGAAACAGAGGTTCCTAGATTAAAACCGTGCTGAAATCCGGAAGTGGGATGTGGGATTTTTGCTGTCCTACTTAGAATTAAATGATGGAGAATTACGTTTTATGGTGTTTAGTTACCTTACAAGGTGTTACAAGCTGCATTACCCTGGAATTTAGTTACATTTGGAATTTTTAAATGTCTCTATTCAATGAACTCAATTTGTCTTATTTTCCATTCGGTTGGAAAATTATCTAAGTTTATAATAAGGGATACTGATTGCGTAAATATGGTGATGAATGTTGTTAGTTATTCATATATTCATATATAAATCAGGAGTCGTCTGGGCATACCCACTGCTCTTACAACCTTCGAGTTACAGACGGCATAGGTTGGATTGCTGTAAGGTTCTATTTCTCCTTGGGGTATTTCTCTCTTCAGTGTCATTAAAAGCTTACCTTATGTGTGTATATCCATTGACGTTTTTGGCGTAGTTTGGCCAATGACCCTTGTATGGCCTAAATATGGCTAACTCACATTTTGTCAGGAAAATGAACTGCTGCAGTCATCGGGACACATTCAGTGATAGACCTGTAGGCAGCAAATGCTGACCTGTACATAGCCATCACTACAAAAATTGACTTATACACTACTGTTTGTGAAAATTGCAACACCATGAAGGAATCATGCAAATTAAATGAAACTTGCAGAAAATGCAAAACAGGTTAGGATATGCAAATGATTAGAATTACAAAGCGATCATGCATGTGTGGGCCGAGAAATACCCTATAAACTTCCAAGTGAGTTTATAAAAAACACTGTAACGGTGCGTTAAAATGTGTGTATCGTCGTTTGACTGCTGTAAATGATTGATTAGAAGTCAATATGCCTCACCAAAAACGCAGAGTGCCATATGTGCAACTGACAGAGTTCGAACGGGGCCGTATGATCGGTCTCCGTGAGGGTGGACTTTCGTAGAGTGAAATCGCCACTCGCACGGGGCGTAATGCCACAACAGTGAAGCGTGTGTGGAAGAGATGGACCATGGAGAACCGGACAAGTCGAAACCCCGGCAGTGGGCCACGCAATATGACATCACCACTGGACGACAGATACCTCATCCACACGGCGGTGACGGACCATACAGCGTCCTCTCGTGCGTTGGCACAACATTAGAGCACGTCTACAGGTGTGTCATTGTCTGCCCCACGACGTCTTCTGCGTCGTGTCTTCATCGATGTCTGCTGTGCCATGGGCTACGTGCAAGGCCCTGCGCAGGATTCCTTTGACGCTGAACCACTGACGTCTCCGGCTACAATGGGCTCACCAACACAGCCAATGGCGTGCCGATTGGCAACAAGTCGTCTTCTCAGATGAGTCCCGCTACAATCTGGACTATAACGATGGACCCTTACTCGTCAGACGCTACAGAGGTGAACGCCTTCTCCCGGAGTGTTTTATTCAGCGTCATACTGGACGAACGCCTGGCGTTATTGTCTGGGGCGCTATTGGATATCATGGGCGATCCCACCTACTCCAAATTGTGGGGACCCTGAACAGCGGGCGCTACATCAGAGAAGTTGTGGAGCCCGAGGTCCTACCCCTCCTGCAACGCATTCCCGGAGCTCTATTTCAGCAAGACAATGCCCGTCCACATGTTGCTCGGAATGTATAAGCCTTCTTGAGTGCATGACAGGTTCCGCTTCTAACATGGACTGCACGTTCCCCGGATATATCACCCATTGTGCATGTCTGGGATTACATCGGACGGCGACTCGCTCGTACCGTTCGTCGGGCAGAGAGTACGGCTGAACTTTGGCTTTGAACAGATAGAGGCCACCTGGAATGGCATTCCTCAGCATGACATTCAGAATCTGTGTGATTCGATGCCACGGCGAGTACAGGCTCTCATCGCTGCACAAGGTATTGATTTTCGGCATTACTTCTGTTTTATTGCTCTGTAAATTTGATTGTTTATTTAAACCACTATAAGTAATACGTGGAATAAATTTCATTTATTTCTGTGATGATTCCTTCATAGTGTTGCGATTTTCACAAACAGTAGTGTATGACGGAGTAGAACGTTTCATACCTCCTGGTTCCTTCCTTCAAAAGAGGAATGAGCACGCCGTCTTTTTTTGTAAGATCCAGTGATTAAGAAATCAGGTACAGAAACTCAAATTATTTTTAACCCAGCCTGATGGTTGTGTCGACTAGGTATCACATCATTAACAAAACTGACCTAATCTGGTTGAATTTGATATCTCGTCATTAGAACAAAACACGATCACAATCATTAGAAGAAAACTGACCAGATCTTGATCTCGTCATCACAAAAAAATTGGCAATATCTTGATGATTAGCAAAATTTCAAAAACAAATCATTAACAAAATTAGTCAGATCTTGATGGACGAGATATCTTGTAGAAACCACTTGAAGGGTTGAGTTAAGGTCTATTTACAAGACAGTTGTATAGTTTATAGGATAGTTTTAAAAGAATTTAAAAAGGTAATTTAGAATTACGAATTAATTACAACATAAACTATTGTCCAAGTACAGCGTCCTGCACATAAGGCCTCCCCTTCTGGTCACTCCTAATTTTCCCTGTTCTTCGATTAAGTCCTCATCGATTCTTCTGCAACCCCTCTAGGGGTCCTACAAAAGTCGCCAAATGGCGATCCCTAAAAGTTCCTTGAGGACGAATCTTACAGAGGGTAAGCCCATTAATGTTGTAAGGTCATCAAGTTTGTTCGATCAATAAAGTAATAAGAAAGAAAACAGCGAAGGAAAGATATATGATCCCTGTTTATTATTACAGTTAGTATAGTATACTTCTGTAGTATCGACAAACTGACTTCATCCAGGTGTTGTGGGATGATTTTCCATTCCTGTTAAAAGGCACGTTTCAATTATTGAAGTAGCAAGTTTTAATTCACACCAACATAATCCCGGTCAATCCGAATCAATCTAAACACAGTACAAACTGATCAATGTAGATTCAGGTACATTGGAACGGAGCGTTCCTGATTCTGGCAGGATGAAAGGATTTCAAGACGAACAAGCTATTTCATATGGAAGCGTCTTATCCGAAACTTCGTTAGTCAGTTTCAACTGGATTCAGATTGACTCGGATTATGTTGATGCGAAGCGGTCTTATGTAGGACAGTAGAGCTGAATAACTGCCATCTAATCAGTCTAGGAAGCAATGGCTGAGTTCTGCATCAATCAACTGCTTTTTTTATTCAAATAAAAATGTTATGAATTTATAATCAGTGTCCATTCATTAGTCGGGTTAATCATCACAGTAATCTTAACCACGCGGTTCTGTTTGATATCACCTAAACTTTTTATTTTAGTACGAATCTGATCTCTGATCGAATCTGTGATCGTCAGATATCTTGGCTTTATTTACGAGTTTTACTTGATGATGGAACCCCACCAGTGACTGAGAGGCTAAAGGCGTATACAAAAGAAACTGGTAGGCTGAAGTGCTTCGGACTAGGACGAGTTCGAATCTAGCATGTGTCGAAGTCGGGTTGGCTGCTTGAAGTTTCCTGGTTTCTTCAAGATGATACATAAATGCGGTAAGGTATGTGTGTCACTGTGTGGACATAGTCACGACGTGGCAGCACCTGTTAGGTGCCCCGGTTAACATTGAGACTTCTACGTTGGCATGGTGTGGAAGTTTGGAGAGTGGGATGCCAGATCATGTGCTGCCTCGTCATCTGACCGTGATTCAAAATTACGTGGTGTTGTCCTCGATCTTTCCCTTTGGGATTGATCCCGGACCGTCGCCAATAGCCCCCGTTGTGTTTGCTCCAGTGCGACGTCAATTGAAGTACCTACCTGCCTCGTTCTTGCTAATGGAATGCCATAAGTTGGCATTGGAGGAAAACTGTGCGTTTGAAATACGATCGCTTTGTTTATGATATACGATATCCTGTACAATCCTCCATAAAGATCACTCTAATTTATAATAGAATCCCCAGAAAGGTGTAGTAGTTTTTTCTCTGTAACTTTCAACGTCACCTGAGGCTAAGACAGGTACTTATGTGAAAGAAGTCTCTATTGTATTAAATTTCCAGGTTTTCACATCTTTGCTTTAAAAAATTTGCAATTATGAATACAGTCATTAATAACAGGTTAACAGGTAACAGGTGATCCAAGTAAAACCTTTTCAGTTTCTTAGCTGCTGAATTCTGATTTGGATTCAAATGTTTTCAGTTCAATTGTTTTTGAAGGAAAATCATTTGAATGATACCAGATGAATTAAGTTCAAGTTATTTTGATTAACATTTCAATAGTACCTAAAGTTTCGGAAGCTTAGTTATTAATCTGAATAAAAATTTGATCTGCCGTTTCAAGGGAGCAGTTGAATATTATAACACTTTTTGGCTTCTACATCTACTCCGTAACGTTCTACCATGAATTATCGCTTAGTTGTATTGGATAGCGTATTAAAAGAGTTCTAAACTGAGAATGCCTCTTCTACATGTTAAAACTAAAGAATGAATAAGTAAGTTAATTTAAACAAACTAATTTTTGGCCCAATACATGTCTAACTTGTAAATTAGAGAGCCTGTTTTAAATTTTATTCTTATTCGTTTGGCTTCCTTAGGAATTCAAGCAGCTGCTATACTGCTACAGCGCCGGTGCTTAACTTGAAAAATATTTCTGTTATAATTATAATTACACACGCAAAATGCAAATTTTCATATTCATCGCAACTTTTTAAAGAGGCAATCAATTATTTTAATGTGTCTGCTGTTACACTTAGATCTGAAGTTTCTACACTGAATCTAAGTTTTTTCTGACAAAACATCACTCCTTAATTGCATGGAATAGCGTTTTAACCTTCTGTGGGGTTCACAAGCATAATTTTACCTTCCACCCTGCAATCTTCCTTGCATGACTTCTAACCATTTTAAACTTCTTGACCTGTAGAATCCAAATGATTCCATCATAAGGAAATGAGCAATGGAATCCATCCAAAGGATTGTATTCAAAGGAAAGGAGCAACATAATCCTCTTTCAAATGATTCTTATCTTAGGAAAGTACCAACAGAATCATTCCAAAGGATTCTATTCTAAGGAAAGGATTAATAGCATCTTTCCAATGTATATTTTTCTAATTAAAGGACCAAAAGATATGTCCAGAGAATTCTATTCTGAGGACAGTATAAATGTAATATTTCCACAAAATTACGAGATGTCCTCTGATCTTTCTCTTTGGGAATGATCCCGGACAAAACGCCAATAGCCCGTCGAGTTGCTCAAGTGCGACGTTAATTGCCTGCAAATCTAATATTTCCAAAAGTTGAAAGGTTGATTCTTTCAACCAATAGATGTGGTTCTTTATTCATTACGCGAGTTGTGGGGAAAAAGCAACACTTCACTGTTTGGAACTTTTGCGAGACTCAAACCATTCTGAATGGTGAAGTTTCGTGTGTTAAAACGAAATTAAAGAAAGAAAGACTAAGTGAAATTAAACCAGGTACAATTCGGAATTAGTATTGCGCTAAAGACTTTTCGAATTCCAGGAACAGAAACAGCAAATTAAATACACATCCCTTACGTTTCCTGTCAGATTTAATAGTAGAATTTAATTAACTTTCCTTTCCGACCCGCGTTCAAACGTAAAAGAAGCCATGGAAAGACATTAATATCTCTCTTACCAAGCAGTTAACTTAAAAAAGAAAGGTTAAAATGAAGGCTTCCGAGTTGGAAGAGCAGCAAAAATTAAGTTTTGAATTTTACCTGGATACAATTAGTTTGGGAAAGGTTTGCAAAAAAAGCCGAATGCACGGTATTGAAAATCAATGGAAGGAGTTGGAAATTTTGTTCAGATCAACCTATTAATTAAACTTGAAGAAGTATACGATGCGTTCTTTCAGTGTCTAATTTCTGAAATAGAAAAATACGAATTAATGATGACAAAATCAGTTCAAAAGTAGAATGTTGTGGTTTCGCGGTAGTTATATTGGATTTGTTGGAAAAAGATGAGCGTTGATTCATTTATTTTCATTTCTGGAAATTTCTGCGTTTCAGATCTGAATACCGATACTGATAGAGTTCCAATTTTATTAAAAGATCATAATGAAAAATTATACTTTCTAGTGTTTGCGAATTATTATTTATTTAAAAAATTGGTAGGAAACAGTTAAATTAAAATTTTCATTAAAAGAATCTATTTATCACTAATTTTGATGTCCTATATTGAATTTAGTTTCAATTTAAAGATTAGTTTTCCTAGAATACATATTTTTAACTACTTATTAATAGACTCAATCTAGATGGTTGATAGCTAGTTGAATTTATGTCGCACTGGAGCAAAACATCGGGTATTGGCGACGGTCCAGGATCTATCCCGAAGGATAAAGTCCGAGGACAACACATCGTAATTTTTAACAACGGTCAGATGATGAGGTCAAAACCTGAGCTGAAACTCCACTCTCCCAAACCACGCCAACACATTTGAAGTCACGACAGGGTTAACGTGCCGCCACGTACACGACGGTCTTTGGTTGAATCGAGTTTCGAACTAGCAACCCTCCGATTGCTAATCCGCGACTATAGTAACTGGGCTACCGCGGACCTGATGTATGTATATATATATATATATATATATATATATAATCTAGATTTAGTGGTTTAAAGTCAAAACCATATAATCGAGGTTTGTGCAATTATTTGAAAATAATTAATTATCTGCACTTGATTACGATTTAAAGAACTTTTAAAATATGCTATCAACGAATATTAAATGTTTAAATGATAATTAGAATTAATGACATTTTGTGCTGATTAGTTCATAACCAATAGAAATAAATATATTTCTACTTTCAACTAATTTTTTTTCCACTCATGTGTGTGATTGTCTTGTGATTTTCGGTATCGGAAAAACAAATGAAAAGTATTTTAATAAATAATATGTGGTGCAATAGTAGAGAGCGGAAGAAAAAAACGAAACACACCCGTCCTCATTCGAGCAATTTTTACAGTAGAGAAAATTCAAAGATGGCAGGAACTAACGTCATCTATAAATTCAAATGCATAAAATTTGCACTAGGGGCCGTCTAAATATTAAATTGAGCACCAACTTCATAATTTCCAATGGAAACCCCCCTATTTCGACACACGATTTCGAATCTATATCAAAATTAACTACAGAATCCGAATTTCATGTCATTAGGTCTTACCGTTTCGAAGTTATGAGTGCAGAAAGATTGGAGCTCCTAATGTTAAATCAGTTTCTTAGATTTTTATGGATATCTTCTTAAATAATATTACTACAGTGCTATATTTTGTACCATGTTACTGTCAAGCAACCCAAACAAAATCCACCTAATATTTTATTCTATAAATAGTTTTTAGTATGCAATAATAATTATTAAATTAATGTTTGAAAAAATTATGAATTGGAATCTTACTATATTTTGATAGGAATCGATTCAGAAGGACTTTTAATATGACATGCAAAGTTTCTGCTCATTCCAATCGTTAGTTTTTGAGTTACATTAAATTTTCTTCATTATTGTGATTTTATGTGGCCACCAAAAATTTAAGAAACGTCTGAAAAACCACTTATAATAATTCTCGGATCGTTTGGACTTGCATCATAAATATAATGATTATCGGATCGTTTGCACGCGCAGGCAATACGTTTGAAAAAATGTTAAAATTTGAAATTCGGGTAACTATAACTACAATTAATCTCGATCTACGAATAGTGATTTTTAATGTGGAGATGATCACTGAAATTCACGGCAACTTTAACATTGAATATCGTATAAAGATAGCAGTCATGAAATTTGATATTTAGACTAATTTAACGATGCCGAATCTGGTTAAGGTATCAAAATTTGGCGTTTCCATTAGAAATTTTGCTGTTTGTGAAAAATTTGATGTGAACACTTCCCCTTATGCAACTTTTTTGCATTTGAATTTGTAGAGGATGTTACTCTCTGTTGAATGTTATCTTTGAATTTGCTGTACTATGAATAGTGCTCGAAATAAAGGGGGTAGTTCGTTTTTTTTCGCGATTGTACATTTCGTCGGCTTACAAGTGAATTTAAATTAAGTGGCTAAGTCAAAATTTTCAAGATTTGAATTTCTTAGCTTTTGTTGACCAGAATGTGGTGATCTCTCTCCACTATGGTATTTTTCCTTTGCATGAAGGTTACATTTCTTCTTGAGAGACACTCTTAGTGAGCATAGTATAGTGAATATTTAATCTCAAAGTTATTTTAAATAAAGCACTAGAAAATGGAAGTCCTTAAAATAGCATTCATTTGTATGTCCTACAATTAACTCCGATTTTCTCATAAAATTCAAATCCAAACTCATTTGAATTTTCGTAACTGTAAGCGGGCACATCAGCACCACAGGGAAAATACTAAAAGCCGACTCCAATGGCTTGAACAGTAGACCTGATATTTTGAAAATAGTCTTTTCATTCCGTTTGAATTTGAATTTCCTTAGAATAGGAATTGTATTGTGGTTTAAAATAGCCAAAAGGAACGGAAATATGCATAAAATAGAACAAGTCATATATTCTCAAGTTGATGTTTCGAAGCTCCTACCAACAAGTAAGCAGAAACTAAATTCAGGGTTCTAAAGAAACAAATACCGCATTTATGTACTTTAAATTCTGTTTTGTCATGTCGTGGTATTGTTTATGCGTGCCTCTATGTGCATGAGTGTCGTTGTTTTGGCAGTTGTGTGATAAGAATTACATATGAAGGTGGGGAAAGTAAAAGAAAACAAGTCATCCCTTACGAAATATTTCTAAAGAATTCTATCCAACTTTCTCTGTGTGTGTGTGAATTTCTATGAATGTGGTCTGTAGAATCCTATACGATTATGTCCCGTTTTTCTATAAGATCCATAAAGTAATCTCCATAGAAATCTCCATAGAAAATGTCTGTAGAAACCTTACAAAATTCTATAGCTCATTTCTTTTTTTTCACGACTTCCCTTTTCTATAGAACTTCTCTATAGAATTGTATAGAAATATATTTCTATACAATCAGAGTTCGTTTTCTCGACATTTCGTTTTCTGTTGCATGTTTCTTAGTCCTAACCCATATGAGGGAGCGCGGGAGCCCAGAGCAACGGAGTAGCAACCGGAGGGTTGCGAGTTCGAAACGGTATAACCAAAGACCATCGTGTTCGTGGGGGGGTGCTCGTTAAATCTGTCGTGGCCTCAAATATCCTCACGTTGGCATGGTGTGGAATTTTTTAGAGTGGGGTGCCAGCTCAAGTGTTGACCTCGTCATTTGACCGTGATTCAAAATTAAGAGGCATTGTCCTTGGTCTTTCCCTTTGGTATTGATCCCGTAATATGGTGATGAATACTGTTAGTTATAGAAATGTTCATACAGAAATGAGGAGTCGCCATGGCTCCGTGGTTTTACCCACTGGAGCCTGAGTTATAGACTAGGTAGGATGGATTGCTCTGTCAAGTTCTATTTCTCGCTGGGTGTATCTCTATTCTGTGTCATTGATAGCTTATCCTTATGTGTGTATGCCCATTTCTTGAGGGGACCAGATAACCCAGTTGGAAGAGTAACGGATTATCAACCGGAGGATTGCGAGTTAGAAACTCAATCCAACCAAAGACCGTCGTGTTCACGGGGTCTAATGCTCGTTAAATCTGTCGTGACCTCAAATGTACTCACGTTGGCATGGTGTGGAAGTTGGAGAGTGGGGTGCTAGTTTAAGTGTTGACCCCGACATCTGACCGTGGTTCAAAATTGCGAGGTGTTGTCCTCGGATCATTGATTGATTACGGACAGTCGCCGTTGTGTCGCTCTAATGTGACGTAAATTCTACTGCCTTCCCTATCTTTTTATCATGTACTTCATTTTTTTCACTTAACCCTCCAAATGGTTTTGACATTTCGTTCGTCAAGATTTGAATAATGATTTGATATCTTGTCATCAAGATATTTCCAATTTTTTGATGATAACGAGATCAAAATTTGCTCAGTTTGTTTCAAATGACGAGATATCTCGTCCTTCAAGATCTGGTAAGTTATGCAAATGATAAGGTACCTTGTCGAGACAACCACCCTCTAGGAGGATTAAGTAACTTCATATGCATTGAAATTTAGCGTTGCACAAGTTCGCATACCTTTGAAACACGTATACCTTAACTACTTTAAAATTGTATTTCTAGCACTTTTATGTCATTAAAGTATTCTGAAAATAACCGTATATCCATTTGTTTGTTTTCCCAATTTTCCCTCCATTTTTATTTTGATATGTTAATTACTTTTTTCACGTTACTTAATCCAGATAAATTTTAAAAAAATTCCGCATTTAATCTTTTTATGTCAAAATGTCAAATTATAACGACATTAGCCAACAAGGTAATAATTGTTTTAAAACCTTTTTATTTACCACATACAAAATCTATTCTATCATTAGGATACTATACATATAAGACATCAAGCAGTTTAGTGTATAGAAATTTTCTTAAACATGAAAATATTAAGAATTTTTCACAATGCACATTTTGAAAAACTTATTGATACCTTCAATTGAGTTTAATTTGAATTTCAAATAAGTTACTTTTATCGAATTGCTTGGAGAGTTAATTAAAAGATTCCTTTTAGAAATTTTGGATTACTAAATACTGTTACGTCGCATTATAGTAATATTAAAAAGTAATATAAAAGACAAGATGCATAAATTTATATGCACTTTAAATTCACATACATCTCCTGCTGTAGCAAAAGTAGCAAGAGATAGATACCACAGAGTGTGAATTGAAATAAAAAAAAACAACTGAATTTTATATATTTTGTATCACACTATAGAGAAACAAAGTTTTAAGAAAAAATAAATAGTAATGACAATACATTAAACCATAAGACAATTAAAATGTGCATTCTTGAAAAATATTGTTTAATTCATCCACACGTTACATAAAACAGTTAAATATATGAGTATGAGCATTGACATTTACTTGTATATATTACAGTCTTTGAACATTTTATCATTTAGGTGCTGTCATTGTTACATACAAACACTTAAAATTTCGTACACATTTAATGTATAAAATCGCAATGTGAAAATAACAGTTTTTTTTCAGATCTATTTACATTACTCAAATTATTTCACAAATTCGAAAACAACATTGACATTATTGAAAGATACAAATTTACTGCTGAACAAATGTTGAACATTTAAAAATGCTATTTGAGATAACATGATAACAGCAATGATCATGTTATGAAGATAAATATACTTTTGTGAAATTTTATATCGTTGCAATTACTACTAAAATATTTTAGTTCATAACTCAAACACGAATCCTTATTTAAGCAGTTTAACACTGAATAAGAGTAACACAACAAAATTATTCATAAAGACGCTTTTCTAGTTTCGATTACATTAATTAAGGTAATTTTAAGAATAAATTTAAAATCTTACTGAGAGTAACCATTGAATAACGGAAATTTTTGAGATTTCATTTGCAATATTCATGTAAAAAAGTATTGCAGTTTTAGTTCATCGTTTTATATAAAAACACTCATTATAACAAAGACTTTCTTATACAATATACACTAGTAATACACATAACATTTAAAACTCGCAGCTCAGAAAGTCAAAGATAGGAATATACGTTTAACAGTACAAAAGAATTGACTTAAAATCTGACTGGCTTAATCGAACCATAAAATTTTATTATCAGTATTTGACATGCATTTCACAATCGATCGATTTCATTGCTTTTAAAAGTTACTTGGTTATTATGTCACACAACATTGGTACGTCTAATTCCATTAGACAATATAAGTATAATAGGTACGAAAATACAAATTTTATACGCAGTCAAGCGATTCAGTTAAACTTCATCAGAAGTCTTATGAACGTGTATACTTGGCAACTACTACGTATCCGAAGTTTCTACGGTTGTCTATAGGAATTATACGGAATTATGGGCTGTATAGTTAAAACATGGAAAGTATACTATATCGTTTTAATTTTTTTATGTTTGATTAGTTTTATCAATTTTACTTTTCAGATTGGAAGATCTGAAAATGGGAATCATTAATGCCGCTTTTGCTTTCCACTTATGATGACGTCACTACACATATCGACAACACGAATTTGAGAAGTGGATGGCTTTAATCATTTTTTATTTATTCAGTCAGAAGCCCCGAAAGAAAAAATCGGCATCGAATTCTTTTATTCGAGGAGGAACGGAGCAGGAAACTGGTCAAGATCTCACCAATTTCGTACAGCTCTGGGTTATGTCACGTGATTGGGACTTCCATGTCATGTGACTTTCGCGTCATCACTACGGAGAGAGGTAATGTCGACATCTACGAATGTATATTAGGGGGAGAACACCAATTTCCAGTGATTAAAATGGATTAATTTTAAGTACAGTAAAAACCTTAAGGAGCAATAATAATAATTTAATTAATTTTATATTCACATACTGCATGGTATACATGTTCTGATGCTGCTGAGTTTTCTTGTGGAGGGGTTTATAAGACGTACGCATGTGACCTGGAAGAACTTGATTGAAAATGGGAAAGGTGGAGAAATTAATGGGATAACACATTAAAACTTAAGTTTTCGACACCTTAATTGACTTCCTGACGACGGTGAACGTGTAGATCCATCGAAATAGCCCCCGACTGTTTTTGTTTTAAATATCTTTATTAGTTGCATTTTGGACCTTTTATACAACTAAGTAGTGTTTTGGCTAATATTTTAAGCTTTATTTTACTGGAACCGATTTTTTATGTTTTCCAAATATACGCATGAAATAAATTCTAATAAGCAAATAATGTTTCATCTTATTCACATTTTTTCGGCCTTTCAAACATGAAAATTTTATCAAGAGCATATGCTACGATAACGAGCAGAACAACTGATTTAACAGATAGTTACAATGGTAACAAAACAGTTAAATAGTGTTCTTGGATGATATCCTGGATAAGATTTAATACCCTGTAAAGGAATTTAGTCTATTTATTCTATGTTCAACATCGTAGTTTACTACCTATCCACTATATTGACTTTATTGTTGTTACTAATTGTTTTTTATCTGTATTACAAAAAACATGTTACTCAAATTATTCTGTTGAAAATAACATAATCTTAACTTCCTTGAAATATTTTCGTAAACAGCTTTGCATTATTAAAAGTACATAAAAAGACAAAATCTTGCATTATCCCTCTTTTCTTAAGATGCAATTAAGTCGAATCACGAAAAAGGTACCAGTTAAGCTTAAAATGGTTCGTTAATCAGTTAAGCGTATTAAGGATGAAAAGAAGAGCGCCCACGTGTTGCACTTTTAGCCTTTTAAGTGAACGAACAAGAAAATATTCATACATTTAGAGCTACATATGAGGAAAAATACTGATGTTACTTAGAAATAATTGTACTGTTAAATTAAGGTACTGTTAAACAAGGAAATAATAAATAATTGTACTGTTAAACAAGGAAATCGTTTTTAGACGTAAATTCCGGTTTAATTAGTCGTATTTAAGAAAAATAACAGTAGAGCTACAAAACAAATCAATACAAAAATTTAACACTATAATTGATTAATGATTGTGCCTTCCTTTATTGGAATATTAAAAAAATCATATATCCGATCTTAAGTGAAAGTGTGCTTAATCGGTATTTTGCAAAACTTTGTAGTGAATTTATTTTTAATTATATATAATTATAAAATGAAAATAAATATGTAACATAAAAGATCAGGCGCAAAAAATACCAATACGATACATTACTGAACACGCATTTTCAATCCATAAATCTCCTTAACATTTAAAATTATGAATGAAAATAGAATAGGAACCAAGGATTTTGTTTTCAAATACAAACAATATTTACAAAACATACCAACAGTAATATTTTTAATAAAGGGAAGGAAAAAACAACAAGGAGGTAATGTTAATAAGATATAAAACATCAATATTGCATTAAAATAAATTTTTATGCAACACTAAAACTTACACTTAATCAACTGGATACGAAAAGTATTTTGACACATCAAGTTTATCAACAGACAACAAACAGTGGCACCAACTCCATGAGGTCCAAATTCGTTCATCCTCAAGTAAGGAGTAAAAATTGCAAGAAACAAGGGGAGTAAAATGAAAAAATATTGTTTATGCGAATAATTTTTTAACAAAAACAGAGAATAAAAGTAACGTTCAACCTAATCTTCCACTAAAACAGGGATGCTGACTTGTTGAGACCAAGGACACTTAGATTCACAGTGACTTATTAGAGGGCAGCCCAAAAAAACCATGGAAGTTATCCATCATATGTTATTTATATTTATTATTTAGGTTATATTTGTTACACAAAAATAAAGATAATAAAAGAAATAAAGAATTTAATTCGATGCGCGACATTGCATTGGTTTAACAATTGCTTTAATATTTAATTCGATTTTTTATAGAAGCCAAGTGAAAAATTGATTATGAATTTTCCTTGCTCAGGTGGTTTCTATTATTCGCTTTGTTGATATTCATGATGGAAAAGGTTTGTTCACAGATATATGTCGACCTAAAGAGGTTTAGGCATTTTAATGCCATTACCTAACAAAGACGTTTTAACCTAAATTACTAATCGTGTGCCTTGTTAAAGTTAAAATAACGCATGGTGAGGCGGGCCGCCATCAAATCAACCGAGGGCTGCATGAGGCCTGCGGGTCAAGGTCTATGCATCCCTGCACTAAAAGGAAAAATGTTATGCGAAATGAACGTGCGAAAAAATGTCTATACGTAGAACATAAATGATTTCTAAGTTGACGCCACTGATCATAGACAACCACCACAAAATTTGCCGAATATATTTTGGCTTGAGTTGAAACAGATGACTTTAAATGAGCCAAATACGCTAACCTACACAGATTGTACACATCACAGTAGATATTCCACAACATACAAAGATCACAAAAACGAAACTTATTTTTTATTCAAAACTGTTTCGCCACTTACCGACAATACAGACACGTATATGTATGCGTTCATAAACATCAAATACCGAATACATTGACAAAAGACGATTTTCTTAAATAACCATTAATTGCAATATCGTCAAAGATTGTAAGATACCACCTCAAATAAATTCACATCCCACTGAACCGTAGAGCGACAAAACCGAACCTCATATGTCTTGTGCTGGTATATTTTAAAGTCGCAAAGAATGAATCGTTCCTTCAGCAATCGAAGTGGATTTACGAGGGTTCGATTTGTAATAGCGGTAACGCATCTGGTATTCCAGTGAAACGCACCAAATTTATGCTTACATCACAATGTTGATTGAATATCTTATATACTTCATTGTGCAAAGGGACTATTCTTTTCTACTAAATGAGCCTCTAATGAAAAGAGCACGAGTTGTAGCTACCGTTTGGTCCAATCATGACATTTTCGAAATTAGAGCAACGCTGGTGCATGGTATACGCCAAAATTATATCTTCTCAGTATAATTTGACACTTGTGGTACACAGAATGTCTAACGTTGAAGACAGAGGAACTTTCTGTACAGGGTATTTAAAAAACTTCTTGAATAAACTTGAAGGGGAAGATGGTTGCATTGAGTTTTATGGCGCAGGGGCCATATTTGGCCAAGCTGCGCCAAACGCAAGACTGACAACATCAAGTAATGGACAAACACACACAATGAAAGTTTTACTGACACAGAAGAGAGAAGTACACCCAAGGAGGAATCGAACCTGTGCCACCGATAAATCTGAAGGGGAAGTAGGGAACACGAAATGAAACCGCATTCACAAAGTAAACCTTCCAAGCGCCATCTGGATTTGGTAGGTGGGAGCTCTTTGGCAGCGCGGCAGTTGGAGAATTTGGACCTTGGTCATTTCAAAAGCTAATTTTCTAAGGAAATGCATATCCTTTCAGAAATATGTTGAGATGGCTGCCATATGGAGTAGCTAGCGGAAATCGACGAGGTTCCTTGAAATTGTATCGCGAACGGTAACCCAACAGACATTTATTTCTTCTTCTCTGGACACTTCAAAGGAAGTTTACGTGACCATCATTGTCATCGAAGTTGACCTCACCGCAACAGTTGTTGTCACGGTTGCAAGTATTCGCGAAAGAATAATTTTGTTTATATACAGCAATCTATGTTGTCGACACTGACATTACTATTGATGGTTGCAACTTACAGAGCATCTACCGTGAAGCTGTAAGTGTGCAACTACTGTGACATTGTAAAATTAGGGCTATTAAAATGTGTTCATATATTTACTGTCTTTCATTTTTGTACTTAGTGTTTCCTCCACCACATCCTGGTGTGTCACTTGCTCACATACATCCCTATTTGAATTTGGTTGAATTTTGTGTTCTCTACCACCTCTTAAATTTTGTAAAAGAAGTGCTGAAACTCTCTGTAGAACCTTCCTATCGTTTTGCATGACTTAGTTTCGAACGCATGCTACAGATAATGCGGATCAGTAGTTCCTTGGATGGGGCTCTACCAGCCGTCGTAATTTCATGAACTAGACCATATAACCGACTTGAAAGAAGAGTGAACTTTGCTTTCTTCCTATGACTTCAACTTCCTAAAATGCCCAAAAAACTTCGCAGCACTCGATTCAGAACTGTCTTTCTAACCTCATTAGACCACTCTGTACAAACAATCAACCAAACATACGCTGTCAACAATATTCTACGATTTCCGAAAACATCTGGAAAATGTGTTGAATAACGCTGGTGACCACATTGAAGGACTGCGGCTTGTATCTATCGAAATTATGCAGTTACCACTATTAAAGTTCCAACCCTCGTAAAAAAACACTAAAAAAATACAACACAATAGAGCACTAGTGAATTAAAAACATAAAGAAAAACAAACAGTACATTACTTGAAATGACTGAACATGCAATCTGAGTGTATAGGAATTACACCATGATGAAGTTAAACCAAAATGTCAGGGGTTGTTCGAACTGCACGAAAGAAAAATAAACGTAGTGTTCAGAATACTTGAGTGCTGATGAGGATCCAATGGCAGCAGCTACTACAGTTGAAAATGTCAACTTCTAGAAGTGCACGTGCTTTCCGCGAGAAGTGGTAGGCCGACCACCTGCCGCGTGGTTTAGCCGCCGTCAGTCGCAGCGGTTGCAGTTCGACGGCCAGTTGGTAGTGGTTGTGGTGGTGAAGGACATGCAGCTGCCTCTGTTCTGTGTGCCCCTTGTGCTTCTGTACATCTTCAGAGTGTTGTCCCTTTCGTACTGTGAGGAACGGTACGATAGAGAGTACCTTTGAGAGCCGTGTACTGTGCGACGTGTCGACCAGCGACGCCACAGGTGGCGCATTGACTTTTGAACCTGTACAGAAAGGAGGAAATCAAGGAATAGCTTCGATAAAATATCTTATATTTAAATAGAACTATATTTATCGTAGTCACGCGCTCCCTCACTCTAACCTATTTTGTAATTATGGTAACGTTCTTCACGATTGACATGCTAAACTTCTTTACCCGCTTCAGTTAAGGCAAGCAATTATTTTATTGAGGGTTAATATCACGAATTTCACTACGTAATTTTTTTGCTGGAAGGCTAGATTTCTTAAGAAACACAAATAGTGAGTATAGTATTGAGAGTAGAATTTTTCTCTCTTCATTTTCTTATGGTTATGTTTTTTAACCTATTGTGTTTCCCTTGTAAGCCACGAAATTAGTTCAATTTTAAGTACTTTCTTTATATTAAGTTATGTACATATGTTTTCTTTTATTGCACAGAATGAGATAAGAAGTTAATTCTTTTTATTTTTATTTTTATTTTTAGAGAACATTGGGTTAGCAAAATTTGAAATATACATTTGATGAATAAAGGCAACTGTATGTTACAGCTTTGTAGCCTAGTGTTATCTCCTCCATTTTATTTCGACTGTTTAAAGGTACAAAAATATAAAAAACTTGCAGATTTACTCGGTTGTTGCTCAGATTGAATTGGTTGTAATTTATCGTAATATTACTCAATATTATTTCTATGCGGATTTGGAATTATTTTTAGCCCCTTTGCAGATCCAGGACAAATCGAACGGGTGTTAATATATAGCCTATCTTTCGCAGGATTCTAAAGCATAAGTGTACCAAATCTGGTGTAAATTGGTCAAACAGCGATCGTAGTGATAGTCAATATTATTCCTAGGGGGATATCGAATTGTTTTTTGCCCCCTCTGCAGAACCAGGACAAACAGAACGGTGGTTAATGTATAGCTTTGTTTCCCGCAAGTTTTTAAAGAATGAGTGGTACCAAATTAGGTGCGGTTGGTCAAGTGGTGAAGATTTGTATAGAGTACAGACAGACGCCAATTAAGCTTAACATAAATAATATTTACTTACTTCGCCGTTCAAAAAGCAGTACAGAATAGCAACTGTTAATCCCTGAAAATGATAATTCATTTGAAACACCTCGAAGTATAAGATATGATATACAATAGAATGAAGCAAAGCTTACAGTTAATTACCTGTGTGGAAAGGAGTACAGCTTGCAGATAAGAGAAAACAACACGCGCAGTTCTGTGACTTGGAGTCACGATGACTAGCACATACGTCGTCCCCAGCAAAGGAATCAATACCAGGAGGGCCTTCGCTGCTTTCCTGAAACACAAACATCGGACAAAATGAAGGAAAACACTCATGATTTTTCCTGTTATATATAGTTTGCGATTCAATTTACTGTATTCCTGCTATTCGTATGGCACAAATGTTTTCATATTTTTTCGATCAAAAGAGAATCGATAGTTTTAAATTGCTTCTATGTTTGGAGTGAGATTAAACATAGATGTAGAAAATATTACATTTTAACGATAAAGTAAACTATTGTATTTACGAGCCCACCATTTATGAACTGGTTGCAACACACCTAAAATAAGTTTATTCTTAAAACTAAATTGAAAAGAATAGATTTGTATCAACTCCTATGGAGGTTTTTTCAATGTAAACAAATCAGAGAGTAAACGAAGATTTACTTCCAGTTACTCAAATGCTCTCTTATGATAAATATCGGGGTTACCTTAAAATAAACTTTGTCGACGTTTTAGCGACATCTGGCGTTCAATCTAACTGGTGTGAACCGATCAAATATTATACATCCATTAGGAATTACTTCTTTAGAATTTCTATTGCCTACATGCTTAAATCGTATTCCAAACACTAGCCGTGACGTCACGTCTGGAATACTTACATGAAAAGCGTTCTGCCTCAAAAATGTACCACCACCTACATTTAGTTTGTCAGAAAGTCTTCTCACCTTCCATCAATTTAAATTTACATTATTTAATTAATTGGGTTTCCTGCTTTCCCCAGATTTTTTTTTATTTTAAAGTATCTCCATAAAGAAGTCAAGACCAAATTAAATATCTTGGTGTGGTTTTAGAATATGATGGATAAGAGGATACACTTGGATGCATCTAATTGGGCTGACCTGTATTGTTTCGACTCTGCTGATGTTGCAATGCGTAGCTTGGTCATCAAGACCCACATTATCTTGCACATGAAGAAAATGTTTACCTGGAAAAAGAAGTAGACTCATGGTTAATATCGATAACAATGAATTCAAATGGAAAATACCACCCATAATAATCAATTGGAATGACAAGCAACTTACCACAAGTACTACAATGATGGGGCAGATGAAAATGTAATCTGTTATGTCCTTGGTTTGCCACACGCAGCTGAAATCGAACATATGAATTAATGCGCTATACCAATTAAGCAACACTTTTATACCTATTGACACACTCTATGTCATACTAACTAAAGTACTGATGTTAATTAACAGATTAAATAAGTTAAGCAGATCAATTTATTTGTTAAACAGATTACATTATTTATAATAATCCATTGTAGTGGTTCTCAAACTGTGGGTTTCACCACAGGGAGAACACATGTGCCATAGGGGAGAAATATCACAACAAATTAACCAGATAACTATATTTCTCGAGTTAATTCTCCAAGTAGTTTCGACGAGATATCTCGTCCATCAAGATTTGACTAATTTTGCTAATGACGAGCTGTCTTGTCATCAAGATATTGCCGATTTTTTTATGATAACGAGATCAGGATCTGGTCAGGTTTCTTCTAATGACGAGAGACGACAAGATCGGGATGGACGAGATATCTCGTTCATCAAGATCTGGTCAGTTTTTCTAATGACGAGATACCTCGTTGAGACAACCACCAGGAGGGTTAAATCTAAATTGGGTTTTCAGTTCTGATGGCATTAAGATAAAATATAGCTCAAGACTTGCGATTACTCAAGGCTGACCAAGACTTGTGCTCAAGATATGTGATTCCTTATTTCGGATTTAGCACCAGGGTTTGAGAAAAAAAGACTGTTCTGAGAAGCTATACACTTTTAGTAATGTGTCAATTTTTAGAAAAGGGTGGTTTGTACAAATGGTTCTTAACACATAATTAAAAAATTTATCGTGATCCTTTTTGCCACCTACCAATCTTACTGTCCTCAAAAACACTACATACCTTTTAGCCCATACTTGGCTGGTACTGAAATCTGTACAGAAACTATTTGCCACTGCTATGGACATCATTACCCTTCTAATTCCTAGCATATATTTATACTGATGGGTTTAAAGCGAGAAAGATGGTGCTGATACCGGTGGATACCGGTGCAGTTACTGGCATTTGGGATTGAATATCAGTTCTTTCGAAGACGAAGATGCGTATTGTGTTTACAACATCTGAGAAGCTCGAGCACATATATTTTTAGCATATTTACCCAGGCAGTGAGGCAGTGATTTTTCCGGACCACGGCTGCACTACAAACCAGAAGCTTCACAGGAGATGGAGGGCGTCTGGACCAGGTTCCACTACCCGTCCGGAAAACCTGTTTCCTGCTAAAGAGTTGAAGAGCTCAGGTCGTACCCATAGAAGTGAAATATAAGTAGACTGAATTTTGCTATTGAGAAGAGCTTCAAAAAGTGTGACCAGCATGTCGACTAGAAGTCATGCGACTGCTCTGTGAAAAATTGACTTGGTTGGCAGATTTGGTATCTTATCGCCTCTCTTGACGATATTATGGGCTGACGCATTTCTAAACATAATTGGTGAAATCGCCAAAGTCTACTACTATATCGCATGGACCAATCAGATGACAAATGTCAGGACGAAAGTAGTCTAAGGGTTAAGTTACTACTAGTTTTGGTCACATTATCCTGGGTACATAAAAAGGCTACCATTGCTCATTCTTCTTTTCTGTTTCCTCTATGTTTCGATCTATTTCTACTCGATGAGTGTCAAAAGAAAATTGGTGTGCAGTGGATTCCATCTCACTGTGAAGTCCCCGGAAACGAGGCCGTTTATGCATTCAATCGCTAAGAGAAACACGGATGTTATCCATCCAAAATCACCAAGACGACATACAAATATGCTGTCTCTGATTCGTTTGAAAGTAAAAAAAGTAATATCCACCCTTTCTAATCGAATTGGAGACAAAGCAAGGAGGCTCGCCATTCTGCCGGATCGTCCAAGATAAAAGGATGTTGCCGCTTTTCGTCTGACGACAGGACACTATTGTCTTGTGGCCCACTTGCATCACATTGGTGTCTTTCCAGTTCATCCGGTCCCATCTGCGGAAGTTCTGATGTCATGGATGGTTCTAATCTGGCTGTATGTCCTGCTTCGGTTAGTAATGTTCATTTCCCCATTAAAGAGAGACTGTAGATAATTTATATTCGCTCTAATAGCCTTATTTATACTGTACTTGATTTTTTGTTCTTATTTACTTTTTCTATTTGTATTATTTATAACTAATATTTTGTATTTCTGTTCTTTGCCTGAGGACGTTTGTCCATCGGCATCCGCTTTGGAAATAAGAAAGAGTAACGTGTTCCTATTCCATTATATGGTTTATTTCGGAAAATATAAAATATAATTATATTATTCCTCCATTAACCCTCCTAGTGGTTGCCTCGACGAGGTGTCGCATCATTAGCAAAACTGACCAGATCTTGATGGACGAGATATCTCGTCATAAGAGGAAAACTGACCAGATCATGATCTCGTCACCATCAATCGGTAATAATCGGTTGACGAGATAACTCGTCATTAGCAAAATTGGTCAGATGTAGGTGGGCGAGATATCTCGTCGAAACCAATTGGAGGTCTAAAAAACTTAATGGAGTACAACTATATTTGTAGATTTGAAGGGAGAATGGATTGTTGAATTCCTCATTTACAACTGTTAATTTGGTAGTTGAAGTGCAAAAGCTTGAGTCATTAACCCTTAAGCATATCGTCTGCTTAGAGCAGAAACTCATTAACTGACATTTTCTACGACATTAAATGCTTATTTTCATGACGATGAGAAATACATTGTCGTATTGTAATCTATTTAGAAGATACATAATACTATCAAACTGTTTACAATTTTTATTTTTTAACCTAAGAGTTAACAACTAGTCTATATATCTTCCGCGTCAGGGTTAAAGGGGTTGTCCGAATTTTGATGCGTCCAAAGGAGTCAAGTACATCACTAATTTAAGGAATAATATATGTTTAAAATGAAAAATTATTAATGAATCTACTAACCTGAGTTACAATTGTTTGTACTATGGCATGCTTCTCTTTCTTCCTCAATGTTTCTGAGAAAGAGTGAAGTTTTAACCTGATTCCGAGAAGTAGCCATTTTGACTTAACTCCTTTTGCCCTGACACGGAAGATATAAGCACGCTAAAATGTTTGTTTTGTCAATCAATTTCTGCTCTAATCAGGCAATATATAAAAGCGGAATAATAAACATAAAAACACCAAGCATAAAGTATGAATTTTGACTATTTTGATAATACATATCAATTGCATACATTGGAAAAGTAATTGATTTAATTTCTGAACTTACTCATCTACTAATGGGTCCTTTGAAAGGGGTGATAGATATGCTTTCACTGATGCCCATGATACCACAATAATAGCAGGAATTCCTAAAAACGAAAAAATTATGTATATATATTTAACAATATATAAACATTTAAACTTAAGAATACCAAGAAAATTTTGAAAAAAGTGAAGTGTTGGTGGATCAGACCGTCGTCATCAGGGAGGAGTCTGACCCAGTCAACACAATATGATGTTTTATGCGTGTGGGCGACAGTTCACCGAAAGTAGCCCATAAACCCCTCCAAACACCATAAGCAGAAAGGAAAAATTAGAAAATCGAAACCGGGAACATCCAAGGACACACACCAAAGACAAGTACAATACAAAACTGTAGAAGAGAATACAAACTTACCCACATTAATAAACCTCAGCTCATCTCATGTAAAGTTTTATATTGTATTTGTATTTGGTGTGTATCCTTGGATGTCCCCGGTTTTGATTTCCTAATTTTGCCTTTCTGCTTATGGTGCTTGGAGGGGGTGTGGGCTACTTTTGGTGAACTGCCGCCCACACGCAGAAAACATCATATTGTGTTGACTGGGTCAGGCTCCTCCCTGATGACGCCCTCATCCACCAACACTTCTTCATTTTCTTTCGAAATCTTCTTGATATTTTTAAGTTCAAATTCCTAAATTTATCTTTGTTTTGTTTTGTAATATTCAATTATATTGCTATCCATGCTATATCTGCAGCTTCAGCACGCATACATGGACAGTTCTGTTTTCTGGCTTCTGTTTGGTTATTTTTATACTCTGGTATTTTGGCTTTTTGTTTGTCTGCATTTTTGACCTTTTGGCGTTTTGCTGGTGTATACATATATATATATATATATATATAGACCATCACCACAAATCAAAAAGGAGAAACAAAATAAAAACAAAAACAAAATGCAAATAGTAACAAGAACAAAAATAAGAACAAAAAAATTAGAGCAAAGTAACAACAATAATATTTCTTTCAACTTAATTCAACTTTCGGTAAGGTATTACTTTGGCTGTTCTTTTGATTCCTAACCTTGGTAACAGGTATTATTTTTATGATTTTTTTCTCTCTGGTAGTACTTTGAGTTTTCGGGGGTTAACTTATGTTGATCTCTTCGGCCTGGCCTCACATAAGTACAGAAAAAACTCAAAGCTTCGCATTTTCAAGTGATAACCTGGCCTTGCTCCCCTTGAAAAAGTAGGCAGGCTCACTTAACATTTAGATATTTACATATTTTATTTCATCTTGTTTCTCGGGGAAATCTATTCTATTCTTAGGGTAGTTTTACTTATTATATATATATATATATATATATACATACA
The DNA here is from genome assembly GCA_933210815.1 of Meta bourneti. Taxonomy (NCBI): domain Eukaryota; kingdom Metazoa; phylum Arthropoda; class Arachnida; order Araneae; family Tetragnathidae; genus Meta; species Meta bourneti. The sequence continues at coordinate 83,472,438 of OW119923.1, read as the reverse complement.
TATGTATATATAATATGCGTGCAGAACATGCTGCAGCCTCCGACGGTCTGTGGTTGGATTGAGTTTCGAACTCGGAACTTTCCGGTTGCTAATCCGTTACTCTTCCAACCAGTGAAAAAAATGATCGCCAGTCCAGAAATACTGGCGATCAATAGTAAAACAAACTATTCCCAGTATTTCTCTATGGCTATCACTTGTATAGATAATTATAATTTTATGAACTTATTCACAGTTAACTCAAATGATTAAATTAACAAAAAAAACCACCAAGGAAAATGTTACCAATGTTTGATTAAGGTAAGGGTACGTAAAATACTATTGTTTTTTTATGTTGTTTGAAAGTTCAACACTCTGAAGGTTTCGCTTTCGGGTTTGATCCTGAACCGTCGTCATTATCCCGTTGTGTTGCTCCAGTGCGACCTTAATTAAAATACCTACCTACCCTGAAGGGTTCACACGTATATATCCGTTCTGCAACCTGCAGTCTTCCCTGCATGAGTTTAACCAGTTTTGATCTCCTTGACCAATGGAATCTTTCCTAGGATTCTTTCAATCAGTAGATGTGTGGATTTGGTCATTATGTGTGTTGCGGGAGAAAAGTAATAGTACACTGCTCCGAAATCTTGTTACACTCAGATTGTTAATAAAAACATATTTATCCCCGCTTGGAAACTAGATCTTCTCTTGCCATTAATCTTTCGATTCTCTCGAGATTAATGGCAAGAGAAGTAGTTAATTATAAAATTGTCGAACAAATGAAAGTTGGCAATAAATAATAACAAAAATGAATTATATCATTCTTAGAGCGGTAAAAATAATTGGAGAGAGAAAATACATTGCAAGTTTGGGTTGATTAAACGAATATTTTTATTTTAATAAAGAGTTAATAGGAAAAAAGATTCGAAGGCAGCTATGATTTTTTGCTTGGCACAAAATTATCATACTCTTGCTAAACTTTATGAAGTAGCCTAAAAGTTTCATTAACCATGCCAGTTAATTGAGTACTTGAAAATTTTGTTCCGTGAAAAAATTTAAGGGATGGAAATTAGAAGGAATTTTTTTCTTAGCAAAATATTTCTTTAGTGTCGGTGAGATTTTCATAGGGATGAAACCCCTTTTAATAAGAAACTCCATTCATAAGTCTAAAAAAGCGACGATCAATCTTTGAATTTTTTAAATGAACCTTTGTAAATCATGTTTAAGTAGGTCTTAAAATAAACGGTAATTTTTCAACTAAGTTCATTCATATTCATATTAAAAGTTAATTTATCTTTGCCTCGTATTATAATTGACATGCATTTCTTGAGAATGTTATAAAAACCAAGTAAGCCAGTGAGTAAAAAATTCTTCACAGAAATCCGGGACACTTATGGGATTTTTCACTTATGGGGACTTATGGGATGGGGAGAGGATAGATATCAGGAAAACAATATCAGAAATAAGATCAATGATATCTGAACATAAATAAAATCTAAATAAAGTTCCATTAAATGATATGATTTTACTAGACATTGAAATAACTTTCAACATAAGAATGTAGTAAAACCTTAAAGTTCATATTTTAAAGATTGGTAGTTGAATTAATATCACACTGGAGCAACCCAACGGGCTATTTGGTGACAGGACAACATCTCATAATTTTGAACCACGATCAGATGACGAAATTAGCACCTGACCTGGCACCTCTCTCCAAACATCCACACCACTCCAACGTGAGGACATCTGAGGCCACGATAGAATTAAGTACACTCCCATATTTTAAAGAAACATAATTAAGTAAAGCGTTTTGATAACGAACTATACCTATTTAAATACATTATGTGTATAAATATTTTCAAGAAGTTGTTACAGATGCAACTGTTTATAATCATGTATGACTAGGCGTGAATTGAATATTAAAAATTAACATGCAGTGAAAAGAGTGGGAAAGTTAACAATTCGTATCTACTATAGATTGAATTAAAGAAACACAAAACCAGAAAAAGGAATTTTAACTTTTAATTCATTATTTATCTTTTAAGTAAAACGAAACAAGAAATTAATCTGTGATTTTTTATGCCATTTTTCAAATGTTTTTCTCTTTCTACAAATGCTTAACTGTACCAATTTTCGGCAAACCTAAAAATATGTTTTTCAGAAATCCATGTGTTGCCCAAAACTTGCTAATTTCAGTGAAGAATTTTTCAATCATGTTGGATTATTTCTAGTGTGAGGATTAATTAAAGATAAATGATTAATTAAAAGTATAATTTTTACTTAAAAGATTCAAAAAATTGAAACGCCCTGTTCAGAGATTTCCAATAACTCTTTTTAGGCAAAAAGATACTTTTCAACACATATACCTAATTAAGGTGCCTTTTAGGTTAAAAAATAATTGAAAAGATTCAAAGCTTCAATTTTTTCGGTGTCAAAATCTTCATTAAGTTTCTGAGAACATCTTATTTATTGTAAAAAGTAAATTTTATCGTGATTTTTCTCTGAAGATGAACCACAACCTTGCTTTAATTTATACGTATAAGTTTTACCACTCAATAAGCTTGGAATTAGCGTCTTTGGCATTAGCAGCTGGCTGACTTTGGAATTGGTGAGTGTTCTTTATCGATATTATCAGGATTAATTTCTTTCAAATAAATTCGTTTTAAGATAGTTTTTGTATTGATTTTTAACTGATTTTTGCTTATGTTTATGCGTAAATGACGACAGGGTGATCATCTAATTGATCTTTTATTGTTATATTTAACCTCATCATAATTCTGAATTGAAGCTCTCATTAGTCTGAATTTAAATATATTTTCAACTAAGAGTAGAAATATTTGATCCATAATCTGTAGAAAATTATATTATTTATTGTGTTCATTGAATCATAAGTAAAACAACTAAAATTATGAGAGAGATAGATTAGATAACTAAAGAATAACTATAAATATCAGTTCCGGTTATAGACGAAATTAAGTACCCATTTGATTTCAGTACCAAATTTGATAGAGAGCAATGAATGTAGTTTGATTTTTTTTCAATTTACAAAGATGATAAACTATTGATAACGTTGAGAGATCTATTGCTGACAGATACGGTTTCAATATACTTACAAGTATTGAAATAAATTCATACGAGATCGCTTATAGAAATGAGGTTTTTATTTTCCTCACTGCAATCCATTATTCAGTCCACCTCTATGAAAATCGCTGTATTTTGTTACTTCTCCAATATGAAGAAAAAGAAATCAACGCCTAGGAGGTTTTGTGCAAAAGACTACTCAGAAAAATTCACCACCTCAGGCATGTTGAATAAATAACGCAGCCACTGTTGGTGTCAGATATTTTGATGATTCGAGAGGTTTTTATATATATTCTCTGAAAAAGGAGATTTATTCAGATGAAGATCATTGATGATGACGTGGGCAAAGCAAATGCAATCCTCGAACTGAAATTGGTTCTTTGATGATACCAAACTTCAGAACAAGATTTCTAAAAAGGTTTTTGTCTTTTTTTCGCGGACTATGGCAGAGATATTGGTGTGGGCTTTGACCTGAGTGTTATGACCTGCTTTTCAATGCGGGTGGAATTCGACACTCTATTTTGAAAATGCAAACTGCTTTCTGAAGAACGTTTTCGAAGTTCATCATCACACAGACCGGATTTTATTATTTTATGTGACATCTGAACACACAAAAGCATTGCGAATAGAAGGGTTCGAATATGAACGTTTGGATGAGCATTCTATCACGGTATGGACAATAGCTGCTTTTTTCGTACTTTCTTTAATAGACATTTTATATTGCTCTCCACGGTACAAAAGAAAAAGTCAAGCAATACGAAAAGGGTATGCGATTTAAATAGAAAATAGTTCAGATCTGAATTCTTTTGAATAGGATATAGAATGTATGTGGGTATCTGGGTACATAAAATAAGAAGAAAACTTGCCATTTCATGTGATTCAGAAAATGTTCCAGCGCCAGGATGACAAGAAAGACCTGCGACCGAGTCTTATTTCAAAGAGGGACGTTATCAAAGAGTCTGATATCAAAGACAGACGCACAGAAGAAGGTGGTATACTGCCACGCACGATGAACATGCGATGGAACGATGATCTCTGTAAATAGTTTAACCGCTGTAACTTCAGTTCTAATTGACGGGTCATGGCGAGTGCGTGCTTAAATTGAAGAGAACGACGATTTCTACAAATCTATTTGACTAGTTGACAGTTTAAATCGTTTGCGTGAAAATTGTGTGCAGTGGAAAGCGACGGTTTGTCGAAGATTTCACTATGTAGCCAAAATATCACACTACATTTCAATTGCGGCTTAGGAAACGTAAACAGGTTGAAAGAGCAGTTCAAGACGAACAAAATGATACCAAGAAGTCTAAACCTATAACAATTGCGGAGAGATCTAGAAGCCACCGAAGACGCAAGAAGGAGCAGGCTGAGAAGGTGCGCGTACGCGGCGACGTCACTGGACGATCGAACGAGCTGCCACCACGCTTGGAAACACCACCATCGACCTTACCTTTGTCAGGAACATTAGCATCGACACCATGCCGTTTGTCTCGTACTTTAGCTATCACAGACCCATCATCCATAAGGTCGCCATAGAATACTAAGCATTGTCCACACTCTAACACCACTGTTATGTATCCACCAAAACTGGCTAAATAAATAATATCAAACAAATACCCTCCGTCTTCATTTCACCAGCGACCCACTTACCAGGTGTTCCGCCCAAAAGTATTCACGAACCAAACCTTACGGTGCAGTGGGGATTGTGCCTACCCGCTCTTTTATTTCGTCCTGCAGTGTGGCCAAAAGACGAAACTCAGTACCCAAAGTTGTAAAATTTAATTTGGGATATTGGTTAAAATGATATCATTTATTACTTTTCTATTATGGTTTTACAGTTTTTTTAAAGAAAATATGCTTTGGAGCGATATAATTGGCTAGTTCTTTGTAACTAATTTATTTGCAATTAACATGAACGTACCAAAGGACATTTTTTAACATAGTATCATCGTGGTTAATTTCAAACCATTTTAATGAAGCAACTGAAACTAATTAATTCTAAATTTAATGCTGTACTTATCTTATAAAACAAATGATACTTTTTATAGAGAACGAGGAAAATATGTCCAATGAAAAATTTAAGACGCTCTCGTTTAAAGTCAAATAAAAAATATCTTTCAAATTACAATAGTTCCTTAATTGAAGAGGAATGAGAATACACATAGAAGAAATTAATAAGTTTCTAAATAATTATGCTCTTGGAGTATTTGAAAATAATCACTTACCCCATCCAATGATAGAATACACGTGTATTCTGACAACTTCTATGGAGAATGTTTTTACAGCCAGAATGTAAAGGTACAAACCTTCGACAAACATCCAAAAGAAGTTAGTCACCATCAGGTACGTCAAAAAAATCACCAATACGCAAGTCAACTGGAAAGAAAAAGTTAACTGATGTACGTTTTTATCGAGTAATAATTTGCAATGATTTTTAATGGCGTGTTAGTATAGATAGTTCATTGAAATGATCATCAATGAACATAAAAGTAATTGAAATGGCCTCACATTTTTTAGCAAATAAACATTTTCAGCGCTTGCATGCAAAAGATAGAATTAGTTAGTTTACATTTTGCAAAAAAAGTATGGCATTACTGTTGGGAGAATATTATTTTCTCTCAGCGGCGTAGCACGGACCATTTCTTTTCCTTCGACCATTAAACGAGCATAAATTGTATTTCCTCTTCTGACTCAGAATTAATAGTTTAGAATTTAAAAAGGTATTGCTACTTCAAAGTATTTCGCAAAAATACTTTGTAGAGAGCTACCCGTAAGTTTTAATGCCTCTTAATTAAAAATCGCTTAAGGTATAAAGGATGGTATTCCGTGACTGCAAATTTAAACCGAATAATACAATTGTTTCTTTTTCTATTACTGTCATTAAAACGAAAAAGAAGTAGGGAAAGAAATATTCTTATCTAATTAAGATGTTACTGAATACAGTAACTTGATAATACCCTAATTAAGTGTAAAGCAGGTTTATATATTATTAAAAGAAAGTATTTCTTTAGACAACTGCAAACAACGTTATCTCATCGAAAAATAAGCAACGGAAATATAAAATAGAATACAAGACACTTGAAATTAAAGCTAACACCTTCAAAAGGTATCCTGCTTGTGCAAATTTAAACCGAGTAACGCAATTGTTCATTTTTCTGTTATAAAAACTTAGAAAGTAGTGAAGAAATGTTTTATCTATTTGAGATGTTATTGAAATTGTAACATTTAAATACCTTAATTAGGTGAACAGGAGATTTAGATAATCAAGTGTCCTTTCAGACAATTATAAAAACGTTATCTCACTGAAACTATATCGTAACAAAAGTGGTTTTAAATTTCAACACTAGAGTATAAATGAAACAGATGGGACTAGTTAATTAATTAAAAAATTTATTATATAGATAGTTAATAGACTTATAAAGACTATAAAAACATGATAAAACTGGTCTATTGATATTTCGTGGAACGAAAGGTAATCAGAACCAAATAAACAACACGATGAAAATTCGAATTTCTCTTCATGTTTATTTTTGTTCTGATAATGGTGGATGTTTTGTTCCATCGAAATAGCTACAGAACAGTTTTATCATGTTTTTATCTTCTTTATTAATCGTTTTTCGAAGCATTTACACAACTGACGACTGCCGGTTTGGCTGAGGACAAGTTAACTCTCCGTGGTTTCGTCGAAATAGCTCATCCTTCAAGATCTGACTAATCTTACTAATGACGAGTATCTCGTAATCAAGATATTGCCGAATTTTTGATGATGACGAGATCAAGATCGATCTGGTTAGTTTTTCTAATGATGCGATATATCGTTTATAAAGATATGGTAAATTTTTGCTAATTGAGATCGAGATAACCACCAGGAGGGTTAAAATAGGACCGAGTTATTTATATTACCTACAAAAATTTACAAAATTCACCTTTGAACCTTCAACAAGGGATGGCCAAGACTGCACAGTTGCTGTAATTATCCAGGTGAGGTCCAGGAAGAAGTAAGTAGCTAAAAGATTGGTATGGATGTTGTTCCTCAGGCATCGAAGATTCCTGGAGATTCACAAGAGATCGGATTAAATTAAGTGGTTGCATCAGAAAACAATAAAGAACAACCCAATATACGATACATCCTCAGAAGGAGCAGTCATGTACAACGTCACGTCTGAAATTTCGTGTGCATGCTAAATTAAGTCACGCGGAAGACATCTGAAATGAATGTGGAACCTGAAATGGGTAAATCATAGGTGAACGCAACATATCAATATAGACTCATTCTGAATTCATTTGTAAAATCAATGACGGAGTAATGTTCTGCCAAGCATTAATTAATTTCCAAGTCTCATGATCGATGTCCCAATGCTTTTGATGAGTGGAGTCAAGCAGCATTTCTGGTTAGTTACAGTAAATAAGCACGATATGCTGAAATTAGAACGGGGAAACTTGTAAAATAGAAACCATTTCATGATTCAGGAAGCCATATTACTTGGTAAAATTACATCACAAATAAATTAAACATTTCTGCTTCATTCCGGAAAGAGCTTGCTTGGTTTTATTACATTATACACTTTAATGAATATATATATTAAATTCAATATCAAGCATTTACGATAAGTCTTAAATTACAAGCACGAAAGAAAGGTATTGAATGGATATATTTAAAAATATATCCACACAAAAATAGTTTTGTAATCACGGTATAATTTATACCATTTAGAAATTAAATAATTGACAACTCCATTCATTTACCCAAAGTTGCACTGACAGATGTACTATTTTTGTAAAAATCTATATAATTTAGCAATTTTAAAATTCTTGTACAATTTACAATTTGAAAAAAAGCAATCTACTAAACTCTCCACTCAATATGATTCATTAGAATCACTTACAAGAGATAGCATCCTTAAAAAAGTAATAATTGAATACAAATCTTGGTACAATTTGTACCATTTAGAAATAAAATAATTGCCAACTCCATGGATTTACCCAAAGTTACACTGACAGAAGTACAATTTTTTGTAAAAATCTATACAATTGAATAATTTTAAAATCTTGTACAATTTTCAATTTGAAAAATAGTCTAACAAACTCTCCACACAATATTATTTATTAGAATAACTTCGGAGATATTCTTAAAATAAAAGTTTTCATATAACTTCATCATCAGCATTACATACAAAGAATAAATAAAACTAATATTTTTATTTAAATACGATTGCTTATTCGGAAAACAATTCAAACAGGAGAAATTTAAATTTTCGATCAATTTATCGAATCATTTTTCTTAAAAGTATCGAACTACATCCTAAAATTGGATTTCGTGTTAACAATAAAGCTTCCAACCTTTCAAAAACTCTTTTCACATTTTTTAAGCGAAAATAAATCATTGTTTCCGAATATAATTTTTCTGACCTTATCGAAGTGACAGGAAAGAAATATTTTATGACAGAAAGTTTTAATTTTCCAATATTGCATCACAGGAATTTTTAAAAATAGTAAGCTTTTATGCCGAAACTTTGTCTGGTGAGCTTAGCATATTTTATATTGGCTTTCCATCAAGTAGGAAATTGTTATTGCTGGTGCATATATTTTCGAGACGTCAAGAAAGGAATGATACAGTCAAAACTCTAACGCTAAGTTGGGCGTTGAGAAGAAAACATTCTAGAAATGGGCTTTTCCAAATTTTGATGACACACAACTGTCATTTCAATGACGACATAAACAATTTTATACTTATTTATTGCCATATGAAACATTTACAATTATTATCGTACTTTTTACTAGTTAAATACATAATGACCTACATTTTTATGATTCATTTCGTGAAAACACTGCTTTGATTCACCTTCATAAGATCCTGTTAGGTCTATGCAGGAAGCTTTTTTCACCAAACCCATTTCTTTCGTCTATATTGTATTCATAATATTTGATGTCAATTCTTATGAATCGTCTTTCCTTAACTGTTTGTATGCGCATGAATGCCAATTCCTAAAGACCGATGTCTTTGCCCTCCTATATTTTTATGGTTGGGGCTGGGACATACAATTTTGAGGATAAATATTACAAATGTATAGATAATATGGCAATACAATATACAGAGTATACGACTTGCGCAGTAGATCGTATGGTCGGTGTATTATTGGATAGGAACAACTTCCAAGGTCCCGAACTCCGTAGGCCTCCCAATAATTGAATGGGATTTGACCTTGCACCTCAAAACATGAGATAAATATTACAAATATGCAGATATAGTCCGATTCTGACGAGTTGGCATTTGATCTGTCTTTTTGAAATAGTCTATTTGTAGATTAGGGGACAAATTAAAAGTAAACAATGCGATCCCATAATCGGTGGCTTTACAGCGCATTTTGGCTCCTAGTATATAGCTCAGGAAGACATGATAAGCTTTTTCTGTCAAGGTAAAAATAGGTAGTGGTAGTGTTTTTGTGGCACAACGTGCTTGCTGAACGGTTCCCAGTTGTCCGTATCTGACTTAACCTTGGCTTGTTTTTCCAATGCGATTTCAGCTTGTCGTTTATAAAAATTCCAAAGAATGGATCTCGAATTGATAGAGGACAGCTAATTGGTCAACGCAGATCAGATTTAACCTCATATGTCGCCAAAAGGGGCGATAAACTGCATTTTAGGGTAACCCGATATTATATCAAGCGAGATCATACGTGTAGAGTGCGGAGGCGATGAGAAGGTAGTGGGCCTTGGATCAGTCGATTTTTAAATGGGTATGAAAGATCGTTACGGGGATGAGGGCTGTCGTACTCAAAATCATGAATGGTGATCGCTGTGGGTGTTTTCCCCCAGACATCTAATTTTAACTGCTATCGCTTACAGCACCGAACGATAAACTTATAACCAGAATCGGCGCTAAAGTCGCCAATTAGGGAAGCGTTTTGTTTGTGTTTCAACCTATAACCTTATTTAAATAATAGACTCATCGAAATCCACGTGACTCGACTGCCTTCTCGTGGAAGCAACAGTAAGCAAAATCTCCATCTTCCGACTGGTTTATTTGTTTACACAGAAAATCTCTCCTATAGCAGTGATTACGGGTTGTCGAAACAAATAAATCCCGGTATGGTAAATAATTTACGTATGAGACCAGCCGTACCCTAATAATTTACCCCATTTGGTGAGCAAATGTGTATGAGTGTATGAAAACCTGTTATAACTGCTAATACATAATTTTCACACGATTTTGAGCATTACCAGCAGAACTCATTTTCACCACCCTTTTCAAGCAGCATTGATTTATTATTAGCAGTTGATATGAGTGAAATGCTGAAATCTGAATTACATTTAATTTCGTAATTTTTATTTGGATGATTTTTTCAAATTACTCATTTTATTAGAGCTTGTAACTAAAAGCAATGCAAATATTCTCCTCAAATGGTTTTTGTGTTTCAAGAAGGATATAAAGTAAAGACAAACAAAGCAATGCGTATATGTAAACCATGTTTATAATCGCCTAAGTGGATGAAATGTCTTAAGGAAAAAATAAAAGATGAATGATGAAACGTTAAGTAAAACTTTATACGTACTTGAAATGTAGGAAGATGGAAAGTGCTGCTGTCAGAGCTAAAAGAGACATTCCATAGCCCACGTAATAAATCGTCCCAGCATCTTTAATGTCCCACAAAACCTGTAAAACAAATTTATTTGGAAGAAAATGCTAAAAATGCATTACTTAAATAATGTGTATGATGAATAAGCTTAAACGTACTAAATACATGTCATAATTACAGAAATAAAAGTCACAGAAGTGATGTAAACAGTCGGTCGTAGCATCCATTGGGGTATGTGTAGTGTTGAAAACTCATAAGTGGAGAGGCATGAATTTTCATGCAAAATATTTCATTACATCCTTTAGTAAAAGTCGGATAATCCCCTTCGGAGGTTGATCCCGTCAATAATCTGTTGTGTTGCTCCAGTGCGGCGTTAATTAAAATTCCTACCTACCTTTAGTAAAGGTAGATAGTTGAATTAACATCACACTGGAGCAACGGGCTATTGACGACGGTCCGAGATCAACCCCGAAGTTAAAGATCCGAGGACAACACCTCGTAATTTGGAACCACGGTCAGAGGCATCCCACTCTTCAAGCTCCACACGACGCCAATGTGAGGACATTTGAGGTCACGACATATTTAATGTTAAACTCCTACGAAAACGACGGTCTTTGGTTGGATCGAATTTCGAACTCGCAAGCCTCCAGTGGCTAATTTGCTAATCTACCAACTGAACTACCACGGCCCAAAAGAACCCAATTTTAACAGTCCACATCCAACATGTGAAATAATAAAACAATTATTTAATCGTTGCTTCAAGAACATTATAATCATGATATACCAGGCTGTCCTTCCAAGCTGAGTATGCAGCTAGATTAATCGAGTATAAGTGCCAATGTTACACTAGCTTGAAAAGGATACGAAGCTGCTGACAACAAATAAACATGCCGACTTATGCTGGAGCTTGAACATGCATAGTAATGTCCGAATGAAGTAATTGGTAGTCAAGCGAGTTGAGAGCCGATTCATGTTTCATCTGCAACTTGCAATGTGGTCGCGACAGTTGAAAGCCTCACGAATGACACTAAGTATACATATCAATAGAACTGAATGACTCATTCACACAAAACCAGTGTTCCATGGTTATAGATAAATTCAGTGTATGATTGGCTAGGGTAGGTAGTGGGGAGTCAATTAACGTCGCACTGGAGCTACACACGGGCTATTGGCGGCGGTCTGTTATCAATTCTGAAGGGAAAAATACGACGACAGCACTTCGTAATTTTGAACCACGATCAGAGGACGAGTTAACACCTGATCTGGCACCCCACTGAATAGCTAGACTTACCTTCATGTGAGGTTCCTCCTCCTCTAAAGGCCTGCATCTAGAATAGTCGGATCGCTCTGCCCAGCTACTGTTATCTTCACATGATCGGGTGGCATTTTCTGAAACACAGAATTTATGGTGGAAGATTAGATTGGTGGCATCAGGTCATTTTATGTCAGATATCAGAAGCACCGGTTTTATATATAGTCGAACTGATCAAGAAGTCGGTATCTCCAAGTTTTGTCTTTAGGATTACCGTATGTTGAAATGTTATATAAGTACCTGATGTCTCACAAAGCTTCGAACGGTTAGAGCATATTGAATCAAATAGTTGGCTTATAAGTGAGACAAACTAAGTAATTTTTAGATAGGTTTTTTAAAGCTTTTTCTAGACCAGAGAATGTGCTGATCTTGAGACTGGAGTCCACATTAAGTAATATTTTCTTTGCATGAAGGTTAGATTTTTTTCTCGAGAAACCCACTTAGTGAGGAAAGCATAGTGAGTAGTATTTCCCTTTTTATTTTCTCAGAACTATGCTTTTTGATTTAGTGTATTTTACTTGTAAACCAGCGATATGTTGGTGGATGAATCCTTATTTAGTGTTATTAACCATTAGACACTTATGTACGCTGCATGTAAAAATCTTCATGCTTCGTACATAATCGATCGATCTTGGAAATGGGAACATTTTGACTATCAAGATAGTATGGAGAGCAGCCTTTAACCTTCTGAGGGGTTCACACGCATATAACCGTTCTGGAACCAGCAATCTTCCCAGCATGACTTTTAACCAGTTTTGACTCATGGCCAATATAATCGTTCCTAATATTCTTTCAACAGGGTAGGTAGATAGTTGAATTCACGTCGCACTAGAGAAACGAAACGGGTCTTTGGCGACGGTCAGTATCCAATCCCGAAGGGAAAGATCCGATAACAACACCCCATAATTTCGAAACACGGTCAGACGACGAGTTCAACACCTGAGCTGGTACCCCACTCTCCAAACTTCCATACCACGCCAACGTGAGGATATTAAAAGTCCCGAAAGATTTAACTTGGACCAGTCTCACGTACTCGATTTTTTTTGGTTCGATTTCGAGCTAGCAACCCTACGGTTGCTAATCCGTGACACTACGAAGGCCCTTCAAACAATAGATGTGGCTATTTAGCCATTATGTGTATTTCGGGGTGAAATCAATGCTACACTACTCTGAAATTTCGTGAAGCTGAGAGGGTTAAAATTATTTTCTTTCTCGATACTAATTGGTACTGATGGAGACTTAAGGAGATAGATACCTCGTAATAAAATGAATTCATTCCACTGCATTTTTTTTCTCGATACTAATTGGTACTGATGGAGATTTAAGGAGATAGATAACTCGTGATAAAATGAATTCACCCCGCTGCACGAATTCGTTACTTGGATAAGTTGATTAAATACAACTGTGTTCTAGTATCACTCCTTTCTTAAAAAAGAATCTATATCACATTATTTTTCTTTACTAAATCAAATGATAAATAATCTATTTTTCTTCTAAACTATTATCACCACTAATATTAATGACTCATGCTAGAAAATAAAGTTATTTAGTTTCTAGAGATCTTTGTATTTTAGTATTATCGATATCTTTAGATAGACGATGATGAGACAAAAATAACTAAAATTTTCGGTGTTTTTAGGACGTTGAATTAAAGAAAAGTAGACAGGGACAAATGATACCCTAGAATTCAGGTGTTTAAAGATTGCATTAATGTAATGTTTTAATTAGGTTGGATTGATGTTTTTGTTTACCTAGGAAGGTTACACTTGATAACACTATAGTTCGTGTTTTCAACCCTCCAAGTGGTTTCGACGACACATCTGGTCCATGATGATCATACCAATTTCATTAAGATATTGCCGGTTTTGTTTATGATGACGAGATATCTCGTTAACCAAGATCTGGTCAGTTTTGTTTATGACGAGATATCTCGTCGAGACAACCACCAGGTGGGTAAAAGTTTAAATTATTACATATTTGATGTTGTTTAGATTGATGCTTTTGCTTAACCAGGAGTTTCCATATGATAAATAACAGATCTCTATGATGTAACTAAGCGAAAAATAAAAGGTTTTGCGTAGATGATGAATAACATATGTAGGAAGATACAAAACGCCTATTTATTAAAAGTAGGTATTTGCTATCTAACTAGTTAGAGGAAAATAAAGGGTTTGGAGAAAATGTGATGAAGGGCATGTACGTTAGTTACAGAAAACAGATTCTAATAGCCATTTAATTTTTTCTCAAAGAACTGTCCAAAATAATAAATAGTAATACAATGTTTTTGAACTAATTATATTACTTCATTAAAAAGTTAATTCAAGAAAATTAGAAATATTAATGAACAGTAAATGGCTATGTTTCAAGCTCAATATAAAGCTTTTACTCTCAGTCTTATAATCTATTTAGAATGTTTCAGAGTATGGAGAACACCACACGATAAAGGTTTTGCTAAATATTGACATATAAGACAATGCGTCATGAATTTATATCAAAATTGTTTTACACCATTTAAGTTAAAACTGATGCCACAACTGGACACAAATCTACTTCATATAACCCACGAAATGAATTTTTTGTTCTTTCTTGTATCGTCAATATCAAATTTATTCTACAAGATTAAAGGTAGGAAAAGTAAAATGTTTTTCCCCACCTTTCCCGTTTAAGGGACAATAAATCAAATATACTTATTACAAAATAAATGAGTGGTAATTTTTAGTTTAATTTATATTCATATAATTCATAACTGTTATGATCCTCTAATTTGGAATTATTAAGGAATTCAAGTTTTATTCATGGATTCATTTTTATGGCGCATGAAATATAAAACAACCCCTTTATTTCATTTAAGAACTGAACGGTAAGAGGAAAATAACTCCCCAAAATAAATTCACATAAATGTTTTCTACAGTAATTGGTTTAGTGTTCAAAGTTGAATTGGTAAAATCATCAATATATTAAGGCTCAATTACGATTTAAAAAAATGTACGAATACTTTCTTTTATCAAACTAAGATGCTACAAGCACTATTTAATGCGCTCTTAATTATACCCATGAGTTTCAGATTAAAGGTTAAATCGTGGTATGGCACATTAAAATGTAAATGTTCTCCACAATTTTATTTTTACTTCTATCGCAAACAAACTTTTAATTTAAAAGTTCAACCGAAAATGAACTTTTACGAGAGCGAGAAGACGGTTACTTTAGTTTTATTATTAGTCTTGAGATCCAGTTTAAATGTTTTAATTCTGGGTACTGAATCCAGTTTAATTAAATTAGTCTCAGGCACACGTCTAAATTTTGACTTTTTCGAAAGTGAATTCTTTCGTAAGTTATAAAATTAGCTCTTCAAGTAATATGGTAGGCAATTACTATTTTATATAAAGTGAATATATGAACGATGGAAATATTTAGAGCTTGCAAAAACCTTTTTATAGAAATAGTACTTTAATAAAAGTTTGCTAAGATCGTGGTTATTTTTTTTATATTTAAAACTTTGTAAGGATTGATTAAGTTTTGATGAACATTTAAATTATACTTTTATCAGTGTTTAGTATTTTTACAAATAAGGATGCTTGGGGGTGAAGCGAATTTCTAGCATAAGATTATTATTGATTGACTTTTAATTCTATTATTTTTTTTGAGTAAATTCCCTTAATTTTGCAGACTAAAACACGTCATCTACATAATGTGGACATCAAAAATAGATCATTAGAGATTCTACCAGAATTGTATCATAATAATTTTTATGATATTTTGGTCTATGAGTGAACAATTGTTTTTTCCTCAGTTATCAGTTTTTCGAAAAAGTTGAAGTCTGTGTTACTTATCTTTATTTTTATACTACATTCGAATTTATTTACATCTTAGAAAACAAAAAAGAATTTTAAAGCAATTATACTTATAACTCAAAAGAAATTACTATTTAGTATCAACTTCAAAAGAAGTTTATATATATGGAATCCAGATCCTAATTCATATGGATATTATCACGATTTTAAGAACAATCCTTGTATGACTGTTTTACTTTCTGAAAATATATTTGCATCCTAATTCAAGATTGTCCATCTATAGATCATTTTAAGCGCTGAGGGGTCACAACTTGAATTAACTATTTCTATATATTTATTAGGAATGAAAAATTCCGTGTTTTAAATTTTGTGTATTGCAAATATTTAGTGAATATATTAGTAATGTAAAGATGGCGCAATACATGACTTTTCAGAAGCTTTTATTGAACTGTTATTCTATTTTAACAAACACCATTTCCTTTTTCGACAATTAAATAATGTACTTTCGAGTTAAAATTTTTTTGGAATATTTTGTTTCTTGAATTCACATGATCCGATTTTCTTAAAAGTGCGTCATCATTAACTCACATATATGTGAATTGATTGATCATTAGAATTATTACCTAATTATTTAACAATTAAAATCTTTTTACCCAATGTGTCGTAAAGAACACCATTCAGCTCTGGAAAACAGGACACTGAAGCTATGGATCCGGATTTGACTGGAGGCCAACAGGAAAGACCATCCCATGTCACATTGCAGCCATCTTGGATATCTGTAACAGTAATCAAGTAAACATTTAAGAAGATCCTCCAGGTGTTTGGGGAAAGCATAAACCACATTAAAAGTTGCACCACCATAAAGAGCAAAAGTGACATGAAATTTCATATGCTTACCCCCCTTTTCAATGTTAGGTAATACCTTTTAGTACTGACAGTAAAGATTGTAAAGTATGGAAATAAATTACAATGTTTCAAGAAGGAGAGATCAGAGTACTTTGAACCCTTATTTTCTTCAATTATTTTAAACATTGAGTTCAATGTTTTAAACCTCCTGGTGTTGTTGTCTTATAAGGTATCCTGTTGTGCTTTCCGTTTGTATTTAAGGATATAAATACAAACATAAAAGTAGGGGAATGGCAATGATTTTCACTCGTCACGAGAATTCGGTTATTTTATTTTGTACTGCTTTGTGATAATAACTATTGTGTTACTTGGGAAAGGTTCCATTAACCCTCCTGATGGTTGTCTCGACAAGGTATCTCGTCATTAGAAGAAACCTGACCAGATATTGATGGACGAGATACCTCGTCGTTAGAAAAACTGACCATGTCTGGATCTCATCATAAAAAATTGGCAATATCTTATGATGAGATATCTCGTCATTAGCAAAATTGGTCAGATCTTGATGGAAGAGGTATTTTATCAAAACCACTTGGAGGGTTAAATGTTTCTACTTTTCACTATCACCGTTTATTATAGGCATGGAAAAGATAAGATAGTCCTGGAGAAAATTTGAAAATGTCAAATAATGGTTTGGGTATGAAGCAAAACACAACGCCAAATCACTGACCCTTCCCATCTAACGGAGTAGATTGATCCACTTAATAGCTTCTCAAAGCTAAAAGATGTGAAAAACAGTAAAAAAATCTGAGATGGGAAAAGAAAAGCAAATGGTGCATCAAATTTAATTTTTGTCTTTATTTTCCTTTCTTGCTTGCATAACTGGTGTGTTGGCCAATTATTATTATTTTTTGACTGTAGTAATTTTCTTGGCTGACCTCTCAAAAATCCTTATCTAGTCTCGTATCATTTGACGTTGAATCTCTAGCTGTTAACGCAGTTTACTGGATTTGAGACCAGCTTTCCCAGTGGGACACCGGCCCATATTCTATAAATGCGAGACATTTGGCTAGAGGAGAAGTAAAATCTTCACTTTTCATTTGGTTTGCACTGAAAATCCCTCTTATACTTCAATTATTTAGAATGTTTGATCTAAAGAGATAAAATATTAAGATAAGATATATGTGAGAGAGCGAGAACTTAAAAACTTCTGTAAAATTTTATTGTCTTCTCCGAATATGATATAATTTTGAATAGAAATTGACTAAAGACCATTCATTATTAAGCTCAAAATATTGACATATATTATTTGTTTTACTCTATGGAAAACCGTCTGTACTCAGTTGAGTAAAACCTCATTAAAAGCTACATTTTCGTTTAATCTTGCAACATTTGAGGATGTTGTGAAAAACAGAAATTTGTCCTTCATTAAACTCAGTCGAAACGAAAAACCAATAATCTTGTTTTGCTCACAACATCGACATAGTTATGACGTCATTTCTAAGACTAAAAGTGAGTTACTTTAAGTTCTAGTATTCAAATATAATTGTCAATGCTTAGAGATGTTCAGCAATTAAATCAAATATTTCATTATAAGATGCATCATTAAGTAGGAGAAATCTTTTATACATCTAAATGAACAGTTCCTAACGTTTAATTCACTGAACCACCTGAGAAAAAGGTGTGTGGGTATTTGTGAATGAATACTTCTAATCTCTTATCGTAAAAATCAGAAAAGTTAGAAAGTTTTCCTTGCTGAAGATTTTATTTGATAAACGGAACAAATTTGATCACATGGCTGACAAAGTTGCATATTTTTATAACACATTGGTTACTAATGCTTCATGATTAATAAAACCTAATATCAGATAATCCTCAAGAGTTCCTTAGAAAAAGAAATCAAAGTCGGAAAGTTTGTTTGAGAATGTTGCAAATTCAGCGTATTCTCAAAACAGAATTATACATAGATTCCTTAATAAATTTGTTTCTAATATTACTAAATAAGTATGCAATTTTGTAAGAAATAAATAATAGAACAGTTATTGATTTGCATTAAAAATATTCCCTTATATTTTCTAAGGTGTTATATACCAGCAATTAGTTTCTTGAACGTTTATCGCTTTATGTAAAGACTGTTTACTACTGTACTAAAAGTTAACTTGCTTTGCTTTCTCAGGTATATTATCCGTTCAAATCTACGTTGCACTATTATTACACTAAATATCACTAAAGAATATTATAGAAACCAATAACTAAACGTTTATTACCATCTAATATTTTAAAAATTTTGAAAACTACACTTCATGGGAAAAATATTTCCAAGAAAACGAAAATCTGTAGCGATTCATTTTATGTTCTAAGATGTCTGAATTTATATTTCATATAAAATCTGTATTTTAATTGACTTTTAAGTAGCATAACATAATCTTTTGATGTAGCATACATATACACCATAATAGAAATAAGCAAAACACCTATTTATACCTTCAAAATTCTGAAAAGTTGTTTAAACATAAATCTGTTTTTATTTTTCGCGTCATGATTATCTTACTCAAATGCTTATTCTTTCATTTCCCTTGAATTTGTATAAATATACAACGAGAATCTCGCTGTCCTATCTAAAGAACGGCTTATAGAAGAAACAAATATTGTTTCTTCTCAAAACATCATTAAAATACCAAAGCAGAACCAAATAAAGGATTCGGTGCATCTATGAAAGTTTTTGATGACTGCATGTTCCCATTAATAGGATTAAACCAGACTGCGTGATCTTGGCTAAATTAATCGCGACTAAAGAAGAGTTTGGGACATATGAAATCTGAAAGAGCACATTAAATGGTTTAATATTGAGGTTAGAATGCTCTTTTAACCTAATTTGCACATACATTAAATATTTATCCCCACCGTGGCATAAAAACGATATTTTCCTCAACGCCTTTCTTGAATCAAAATGTACACTTAAATGGAATTATATTTGCATTCAGATTTTTCTCTGTATGGAGAATATGATAATGGGATAATCTGTTGGGAGTGTTTATTAAAGCACAAGGCTTAGGAAAAGGCAAAACTACTATATTTAAGACATTAAGATGATAAAAACACATGCACTTTTTATAACAAATGCTAATTTTGAAAGTAACACATGACAAAAGAACAGCAAATAAAATTACTTGATATTTTCTGTTTCTGAAATACGTGTAAAAGTAACAGTAAATTTAATATTTTGAGTTAAATTCGATCGGATGTTTGTTTATGTGGTAAAGATGCATGTAGGGAGACGTTTGGTCGCCAAGTGTAAATTTGTCGCCAATTATAAAACGCTGCTCTACGATCACGTCCCCAGATGCGTGTCTGACCAATTTACACGCTTACCTGAATTGACGCGCAGTTTGATGGATGTTACCACTACTTGACAGCTTGCCAGTTGCTTCAAACCGTGAGAGCTGAGTCAAGATTACGAGTGTCTTTCCGTGTACAAGGTCGTGCAATGGATGATTACGACCATCTGATTGTCCTGTGCTGCCATTTGCAGCCGAATGTGAATGCATGTAGGGAATTATGACATGAGGCTGAGAGGTAATATTTACTGAGCTGTAATAGACAGTTGAATTTGAATCGCGCTGAAGCAACATTACTATTGGCTGCGTTCCGGGATCAATTCCAAAGGGAAAGATCTGTGGGATATCACTTTGTATTTTCCATCCACGGTCAGATGACGTGTTCAACACCAAAACTGGCACCCCATCTTAGATGTGAAATATATTTAGAATGAGTATTGCTATTGGAGGAGCTTCAAAAAGTGACTTACATGTCGACTAGCAGTCACGTGATTGTCTTGTGAAAATTTGACTTGGTTGACTTTATGACAGGATAGTGTAACTGCGCATTTCTGCAAAGTGGTGACTAAAGTGGTGAAATCGTAAGTCTACTTCTGTCACGCTGACCTATCAGATGAGGAAATGAATTGGTGTCTTACGTTCCATGGACTAATCATATGATGAATGTCTGCCACTCGGCAGACAAAAGTAGTATAAGGGTCACGTAACTGCTAGTTTTGATCACATGATCCTGAGCACATAAAAAGGTTACCATTACTCTCACTCTGTTTTTATATTTCCTCTCATTCTAATTTTATATTATACCCCACTCTTCAAAATTCATAAGGATTTTGCGGCCATGACAGATTTAACGTGCTAGCCCCTAACCCGCCCCACGTATAAGACCGTCTCGTTGGATTGAATTTAGAACTGGAAAGCCTCTAGTTGCTAATCCACGATTCAATCAACTGGCCTACCTCGGCCCATAGTGTAATTGTGATAGGAGTGGAAGTTATCGGAGCTTCAGAGTTGTTGGAAATGATATGCATCGCATTGGCAATTGATCTGTTCATCCTGGATTTTCTATCTAAGTGGTCTCTGATCGAGTCGAACGCCATCTTGCTTGTTGAAAAGTGCGTGTGTTCACATCACGTCTTCCAGTCACCAATTTAGCAAGACATGTTTTTTACTTACCAGACACCAACTTAAAAAGATAGTGCAACTTTGTCTCGATGGAGATGGATGTGCTGTATGTACTACTGTATTTTAAATTAATTTTTTTGTAGTGGGCGCTAAGTTCACCACAATCTCAAATGCTTATTCTGAAAGTAACCTATTTCTTAAGAAAGATAATTAAGGTTACTTTACATATTTCCTGTTGAAATACGTTTTGTTTTATAAAAAGTAATAGTAAATTTGGTATTTTGAAATAAATTTGGTCTGGTGTTTATTTCTTTAGTAAAGATGCATTCGATGGGACGTTTTGCTTCCAAGTGAAAATTTGTCGCCAGTTGAGAGGAGTTGTTCCACCAAAAGCTATACAAGATAAAGATGACGGTGTAACATCATCCAATGCACAGATGTGTAAGCGACCTCATCCTGCTCGTTCGTGTGACCGTCAACATACAGCACCTCGATAGAGTGAATTTTCCTCTTTTGTTACCTACACTTTGCTCATACCCATTTCTTCGTCCAATTATGATTATTGATGTAAGAGTACGTCCAACTTCGTAGATGGCACGGGGAGACTGCCAGTCGACCCAGTTTGACAAAAATAGGCCTCGCTTGAAATTATTATAAAAATACGTACCGAACAGTAATAGTGATGGTATTTTCGTAAACAGCATGGAGCCAAATTCGCATACTGTACAATACAGAGTGCGCCCGACGATCTCCTCCCCCTCCGTGGGGGGGGGGAGAAACGATGCAATATTACTGGGTATACCACAGCGTTTGACTCAGTCAACCGTGTGTGCAACACGACTGCACGTGGTATTGTTTTAAGGCTCTCAACTGAATCTATTCAACTATATGTAGAACATTTTGCAGTGGTTTCAACTGAACATCCTAAAAATTGTTTCCTTGTAAACCGGTGGACACTTTTAAAAATATCGCGGTTTATATGGTTGGTTGGTTTTGGAGTTTCATGGCGCATGGGCCATATTCGGCCATGCTGCGCCAGACACAAGACACACAATAGCAAGTGATAAACATACGCACACAATGAAAGTTATACTGACACAAAAGAGAGAAACACACCCAGGGAGAAATACACCTCACTGAAATCGAACCTGAACCGCCAACAACTCGATGCTAGCACAGTGGGCATACCCACTGAGCCACGACGACCCCTGTTCTATATGGAGACGTGGAACATTTCGCGGTGGTTTGAACTGTACATTTTAAAAATTGTGAACGCTTTGAAGCAATATTGAACTAGCTTATTTCAACCCTTCGATCTGCAAGTCAGAGTAGCGGATAAGCAACCGGACGGTTGGAGTTCGAAACTAAACCCAACAAAAGACTGTCATGCACGTGGGGGCTGGTGCGCTTTAATCTGTCTTGGCCTCAATTGTCCTCACGTTGGTCTGGCGTGGAAGTTTGGAGAGTGGGATGCCAGTTCAGGAATTAACTTCGCCATCTGAGCGTGTTTCAAAATTACGAGGTGTTATCCTCTGATATTTCCTTTGTAAATGGATCCCCGGTCATTGCCAATAGCTCGTTGTGTTGCTCCAGTGAGATGTTCAGTCAATTACCTACCAATTAATTCGTCGGTCGTAGATCTAAGCTCCAAACTGACGGCTCAAGCAGAACTGAACGCATTTGTTTTTGTTTCATAGCAATGAAAAGATTTACCAAAAAGCTATCAAGACCACCCCTAATTCCCAATTTTAAACTCACGACCCTGCTCGATCAGTGGCGTGAACGTGATACCATCTGCTTGAACACTAACTGAAAAGGAGCCTTTTTTGGCAGGACAGAAACAAAGGGGGAACGTTCGTGAAAGATGACGGTGACGTTAAAGATGTGAACGGAGGTTGGGAAGTAGCATGCGAGATCGCATGTTTGGCTCCAAAAAGAGATGACTGCAGAATTTTAAAATATGTAGCATTCAAATATATTTCTTGTTGTTTTGTGTTGCATGTTACTTTTTGTGGGAAGTAATGTCTTCAATATAAAAATAACCCAAATACGCCCAGTTCTGATTGAGTAGTTAGTTTGGTGAGTAGAACTATGATTTTCAGGTAGGAGAGTTGAAGTGAGCAAGATTCGAGTATTGCTTAAAAGGGTTTATGTTGTCGATATCGTCAAAATGTTCACAGGTTCACAAGAAAGTTTAAAATATTCATTTCGAACCATTGCGAAATGTAGTAATCTTTGAATACTTAATTTACTTGTAGAGTTTTTATGACTTTAAAATGTCCAATCGTGTTAATTTGAAATTAACCAACGCAATGCATAAATGTCGAGCTTCTTTCTGGTTTTAATTAAAAAATAAATATGCTCAGTTCTGATTGAGCCGTCAGCTTGGTGCCTAGGATTACGACTTGTAGATCAGAGAGTAGAAATGAGTTCGACAAGTACTGTTTTTAAGTGCTTCATACGGTTGACAAGAAAACAATTTTTTTTAATGTCTAGTTAAACATTCTCAATAAAAAACCCCACTGAGAAATGTTCTTAGTGTATTTTAATAAATCTTGTCGAGAGCTTTAAAGCGATACCTCGCACAGTCATGTTGCGCTCACGGTTGCCAAGATAAACCGCGGTATTATCCAAAGTGTTTACCAATTCAGAAGAAATCAATTTTTAAATATTTTCATTTGCAACTACTGCGAAATGTTCTTCGTAAAGTTAAAAACAACTCATCGAGAATTTTAAAGCGATTCCACGCAGTCGTGTTGCGCTTACGATTGCCGAGATAAACTGAGTCAAACACAGTGGTACACCAAGACAAATTGCATGCTTCCTCTCGTTCACGGGAGGGAGCGTGCACTCTGTGTTGCACAATTTGTGAATTCAACTCCATGCTGTTTACGAATATGTTAACATGATTACTGTTTGGCATGTATATTTAACGATTCCTATTGGGGCCTATTTTCATCACAGGTTGTCTACCGAAAGTAGCCCCATACTATCCGCTGAGTTTGACGTAGTTCTACGCCAAAAATTGAATGTGACTTGCTTTGTGGTCTCATCGACCTTCTAATGAAATAGCAGTATGTGGGCGGAGTCGCCGTCGTAAGATCTCTGAACGGTAAATCTCGTGGGCCTACGGAATCGACTTAGCTGATTGACTATCGAAGCGCAGATTTGTGTTTTTGATCACCGTGGACTACTTGAACAAATCAATAATTTAGGATTCATGCCTTTTCCCAAACCACCTGACAGATTTTCAAACAGACCGACGGGAAAAAATAACATAAAGCTGCGGGCACATACTCCGTCTATTTTATTAGAAGGTCGATGCGTAGAATATGGAGTACGTCACAGAGGGTTACCAGAATGCGCGCCAATTCATATGCAAAATTAAAGGTTCTCATACAATACATCATTACCATTTAGTTTTGATAAGATTTCCAGAAAACATGAAACATGAAGCAAAGAGAAACTAATCATGAACTACAGGAAACGTACTCAGTACGAAAATGTAAACAATCTTCTAGCAATAATTAAATAATCGCTTTCAGAAAAGTATAACAAGAGTAACTACTCACCATTTTTTCCTTCAGTGCTGTTTCCAAAACCCATGATGCATCTCATTTCTTTGGTTATATCCTCTATGTTTACAATATCTGTTTCGTTAATCAGCGTTAAGATATTCGTATCCATTATAGATCCTTGATGATAGAATATCTAATTTAAAACGAACAAGTCAAGTGAACAAATAAATCTTGTTAATTCAAGAACCTTTATCTATATGATTTCGGAAAAAGTTTATTTAGATACCTCTTTCATCTCACTATGATCAGTTTCTGATTTTGTTGTAATGAAAAATTACTGAAATGTAAATATTCTTTTCTATTGGTAAATCTTAGTTACCTAGTAATCGTAAATCTTATTAATTAGTTACAATATCTTTACACATCATACTCTTAAGTTTGTATTTGAATTTTCCTTCATATTCAAAAACTTCCTTTTTATATCGGTGGAGTAATATTTTACTCTTACTGTAGTCCGTTAGGTACAATAGATTGAATGAATCTTCCAGACTTTTGAAGGTCTATGGCTTGATCTGTATTCTTGAAATATACTTCTAAGACCTTTTAGAACTTCATACACTTGTAACTTCTTTCCTTCCTGTGCTTATAGCTTAGCAACTAGAAATTCCTTTAGTTCTGTAGCCTTCTGAGCTTCACAATTAGTTTGTAATTGAATTGAGGAAACGATTGTTTTTAAACTGCTCAATACTAAAAAAATAAACAGCAAGATCTGACAAACGACGAATTAGTCTTTTCCAAACTGCTCTCAGGCAAATTAAATACACTACACATCCAAGCCATTTAAAATTCTTTCTCTAAACAGATGAATTGTATCTTAAAATATTTCAAAGGTCTCACGTTGAAAGCTATTCATACATCTATGTCTATTAACACATATCAGCTGCACACTCATGTAAATATCCACTACAATAAAGAATCATCGTCTATCATTCACAGTTACAAACTCTTATGGTGTATTTTAATTTACATTGATACGTTTAAAAAATTGTACATGATGAGAAGGAAAATTATTCGTGGAGGAAAAAACATAAACTTTTAAAGGTTTTTTACGTTCAAGTTGAAGAGTCAATTTATGTGTAACGATATGTCTCTAACTTCATTCAGTCGTTATTTCCTAAAACAAAGAAATAGTAAAGTGAATTCAAAACATGATAAAACTGGTTCATTGTTATAGTGATAAGGTAATACATCTACATCTTTTTAACTAAAATAATTTCAGTGTGACTACAATTGACAAATAGATACTTCGGAATCAAATAAGCTGAAATTTTTGTTAAACTCCTTTTTAAATAAAAACTAAAAGTATACATACTATTATAACATATTATGCAAATTTTAATATATTTATATCTTCAAAAACCTTTCACAAAAGACTCGGATTGATTGGTTGTGAATTGTTTGAGGACGATATAGATTATTTTCACAGATTTTAATTATAAACGATGTGATTAGCAAAATTTTACCACAAATGGAGAACATTCACATTAAAAAATATCTTTTGTTTAATAGAGGTTACATATGACAGTTTAGAAAACTGAATAATTTGTTGAACTTAGGAATACTAAAACATCGAAGAAAAGTACTATTAATATGTAATTTAACCATATTCGCAACGAATTATTGAACTATTTTGCTATCACTAAATATTGAGGTTTTGTTAATTTAATTAATCTAGGATTTTCACAGTAATGAGCAAAAATATTTTCAAAATTCAACCCTGAAAATATAATAAAGAAATAGAAATATAAGGGTACAAAATACAGATATGCTTTAAAGAGCACTTTAATAATATAAAAGTATAAGTTAACTATCTAACAACTCTTATCTAAAAGCTATTCTTTACCGATACTCGTATTTTAAATAAAGAATTTATACTTCGAACAAATCAAGTTAATTTAGAAAGAATAAAATGCTCTAATGATTGAAATTTATGAAATAATTATGAGAAAACTGCATTTATATGTTAAGCTGTGGATTTAATTAATAGAAGTTAGGACTATGTTGCGCAATTTGTGTAGACATTAATAATTTTATTAGTTCTTTTTCTGCAATACGTGATGTGATAGGTGTTTGCTAAAATGCAGACTATTTTAATTAAAGTAGACTTGAGGAGCATTACTGTTAATTAAAGTTTTAGGGCTTGTTTGTAACTTTTATCTCAGCCTTTCACTAAAGATCTGGTTAAATTTGTCAGTTACATAATACAAAAATATAAGGATTAAACACACTTAAATAATTCAGAAATATATTTCAATGTTATTTTTATTTCGTGTAAACTGTAACACATACAATAAAACTCTTTGTAATATAGCAATAATTCATCAAAAGTTAAATCAAGAGATTTAATTAGTTTCGTGTGATGTATGAGATAGCTAGAGTTAATGTTTCGTCTAGACTGAAATAAAAATGTCTACTGGTGCAAATGATTGCATCGGTCTAGGCATAAGATTTTACAAATGATGAAAGAATTGTGCAAGATTAGAACTTTACACCACCGTATCTTTATCTGTGTAGATATTAATTCAACAATGCAAAACATTATTTCTAATTATTCTCAACATATAATGTTATAATTGTCTTGATATAGTAATTGTATTTGATTCCAAGCAACTATTTTTATTAACGAAATATGCTTCTTTTGATTCCATGTAGTATATACTTATATTGATAGGGCTTTTACAACACCTATAGTCGATTATAAAAGTTGAGATAGTTATTTCTGAGCAGTTATCTGAAAAACGATGAATTCATCTTTAAACACGCGTAAGAATTTCAGATTTTTCATCCACAAAAATATATTTAGAGCAGAGAATATTTTTTGAAATGTTCTAAACTAACAATGTTCCCCAATTCTTTTTCTGGAGAAAGTATTCCCTTTCAGTAAAAAGTATCTCAAATTTGAGTTTTAAAAGTTTTTTAAACTTATATATGCAAAGAATACAAATCTTTTGAAAGGATTTGTTAAACTTTTTTCAGAGTCAAATATTCCCTCACGACTTCTTTTCTTCTCTACTTCAGAAAGTTTTGAATAGACAAATGTCAATTCCTATTTCTTAAGAATTTTCGTTAATGGTAGCACCAGAATTCTTTTCATATACCCTATATACCGAAAGTAATCGGTCACCACTCAACATACAAACATGAGATTCAATGTAAACAGACAAATCAGACAGTATGAGAAGATTTTGCATCTGCTGTCCGAATGCACTCCCATGATACATATCGGGGTTACCTTAAAAAGTAGTTTATCGCAATTTCGGATACATTTGGCGTTTAATCTAACTGATGTTGACCAATAAACGTATATCAATTAGAAATTTATTCTTTGGAAATTTTAGTGGCAAAGTTGACGCAGCAGGAAGACTTCGACATTTCCTATTGTGATCTAATCAAACCAAATATCTGTTAGCGGATTTCTATCTACATGATACTTTGGGCTGTGTCAGCACTCTATTACTAAATTAATCTATTAAATAAGATAGTTAACACAGAGAAGATAATTTTGGGTTTAATGAAGATGAAGTGTGAGTGTGGTAATTTTTCTAGGAGTGAAGGATAAAAAAAATGCTTAGTATATATCACAAGAAAATCACGTTCTACATAGTTTCACAGATATCACCTGTGTTGCAGTGAAGACAATTTAAGGTTTTTATTATTTGTCTCTGTTTTCTTGTTTCTTGTAATATTTTCACACCAAACGTTGAAATTGACATCGGTGCTTTTAAATGCCATTTAGAAGTAAGGGGATTTTAATTGCATAGCGAACTGCTGCGCTAATGTCACCTTAAACTCAATTAGGAGGTTTAATGTTAAATCTATTATAAGATGGGAAGAGACAATGGTTAGTGTAGAACTGGGTTAATCAATGGTGACAACTTTGAATACTGTTATTTTTTAAGAATTGGAAAACGTGTCTCCCTTTGTCTGAGTTTTTCCATTCTATTTGCCATTCTTTGGAAATTTGCTAATTGAGGGTTTTAACGAGGTGGCTCTTGGACCAATTGAGGGACTTTTTGAGAGCGCTGTGCCTTGCTAGTTGGCTAGTTTGGCTAGTTGGTCATGTGCTTCATTTCCAGTGTCAGCGTTTGCTTTGACCCAGTTA
Source organism: Meta bourneti (assembly GCA_933210815.1). Classification (NCBI taxonomy): domain Eukaryota; kingdom Metazoa; phylum Arthropoda; class Arachnida; order Araneae; family Tetragnathidae; genus Meta; species Meta bourneti. Next base: position 83,443,718 of record OW119923.1, on the reverse strand, counting down.
ATATGTATTTGATCGAGTGCTGTGGTTAGTGAGAACATTTAAAGTTACTTTTACCGTAATGTTGTTACTGAGAATATTTAAAGTTACTTTTACCGTGATGTTGTTACTGAGAACATTTAAAGTTACTTTTACCGTAATGTTGTTACTGAGAACATTTAAAGTTACTTTTACCGTAATGTTGTTACCGAGAACATTTAAAGTTACTTTTACCGTAATGTTGCTACTGAGAACATTCAAATTTTACCGTAATGTTGTTACTGGCATTTATTGGCGAAGTGCTGACATCATATTCAGAAAACAAGCCAACTGACGTCACGTTCAGAATACGTCTAGGAAACACGTATAGCTAAAGAAACACTACCGCCACCTACATTTAGCGACAGGAAATGCCTCTCACAGGCGAATTCATATCACATCTTTATTTTCTCAGTGTACGAAGTATACTATGTACACATTTACTGCTCTAACACGGAAAGTTATATAAACACAGGTAAACTCTTTCTAATGACCGACACAAGGGCCGAACTGGCAGCTTCCTCTGAAGGTATGTAGGTTGGTATTCAATCAAAGTCATACTGGAGCGACACAACGGATTATTGGCGACGGTCAGGGATCAAGAGAAAGATCCGAGGACAACACCACGTAATTTTGAACCACGGTCAGATGACGTGGCCACACCTGAGCTGGCACCTCACTCTCCAAACTTCCACACCACGTCAAAGTGAGGACATTTGAGGCCACGGCAGATTTAATGTTCAACAGCCTCCTTTGTACACGACGGTCTTTGGTTGGATTCGAACTCGCGACCCTCCGGTTGCTTGTGCGTTACTCTTCCAACCGGGCTACCGCGGCCCGCTGCCTCTGAAGGAGCAGTGTGTAAGCCGCCGTTAAAGGACAATCATCAGCGTTCATGTGCTTACAAACTGGGATTCGAATCCGGGACCACAGGATGGCAGACAAACTATTATGACCACTAAACGATTAGGCGGCTCACATAGGCAAACTATGAGAAAACATCGCCATCTAGATGCATTTATAAAACTACTTCTTTGATTAAAAGTTTAAATATACGCAGCCTAACTGGAATGAGAAGGATATTCACTATAAATAACAAACCAGACGGGATGCGAAGATTTTACTTCTGCTGTCTGAATGTTCTCTCATGATATATGTTGGGGTTACCTTGAAATGTAGTTTATTCCCGTTTCGGACATACATAAATTCGGATTTCTCCTTTTTGGAATTTTCATTGCCGAAGTATTGAAATCGTATTCGGAAAAAAGCCGTCACCTGCAGGCAACACATTTCGCCGTCTACATTTAGTTTAAAGTAAAATGCCACCCATAGCAGTTAGGCGACTCACTGCAGTGAACTATGAAAATAAATCACCATTTCCATAAAACTACTTTTTAATTTAACTAAATATTTAAATTTGCGGTAATACTAAAAACCTCCATTAAAACACTTTGATGAGCCATTTTAACATCATTAAGTTCACAAGCAAAATAACAAAGTGACAGGAAAAGGTATTGTTTCCTAACTATACGTGCTTGTAATGTGCATTAGAAGCACGTATTCCATAACAGACTCGTTACTTTTTAACTCGACTACACAGAACTCAAGTCAGAGGAAATTTCCATGGCGAATAGAAAATATTAATTAACAAATGAAATGCATGCTATGCAACTATATCATCTTTAAACATCTGGTACAGCTGCAGAATAAGACTAACGTCCCAGCGAAATATGTACTTGTAATCGACATTTCCCACCTTAGAGAATACCTCAACCATAATTCACGCTTCTCAGAGGCCAGCTGTTTTATTAAAATGGCCCCGAGAACACACACATCTTGGTTAACAAGCGTGCATCCAACGGCAGAATGCTAATTATTTGCAAATTGACAATTCTCCTCAGTAGCAAGCCGTTCGCAAATAAAGTTTGCGCCTTCATGTTATATTCAATATTTGCATAGGGAGCGCAGATTTAAAGTTAAAGACCTGGTGTCAAATTGTGGCGTAAATAATTACTATATTGACACGTTTGTCCATACTCAGAGGCTAATTACGATTAGTTATTTGCTCATTGAAACTGCAAAATTCTTGGATTGGATGAATTGGAAATCTACTTCCGTGAGAATACTGCTCTTAACTATCTAGTATGCGTTTAAAGGTAATTCTAACTGCATTTTTTCGAAAAATAAATACATACTATACGGTAGGTAGTTAAATTAATGTCACACTGGAGCAACTCAACAGGGTAATGGCGACAGTCCGGTATCAAACCCTTAGGAAAAGATCCGTGGAACACATCGTAATTTTGAAACACTAGGGCTGGAACCCCACTCTTCAAACTTCCTCACCAATCCGAAGTGAGAACATTTGAGGACAGAGTTAACGTGCACCAGACTCCACGTACACGACGGTCTGGTTGGATTGAGTTTCGAACTCACAACACTACGGTTACTAATACGCTTATCTTCGAACCAGAGAATGCTTACAGAGCTGCTAATGTTACTTATAAATTTGGGTTCTTTAAGCGTTGTTGAGTAAGATTGGTTTGGACTGTCGTTATTCGGTCAATGTCTTGATGCACGAGGGATTATCACACTGTATACCGAACCACTCGAACATCCAGCCTATATCGGGAATCGAACACACAGCCTGTTGGACTGAGGGTCAGAGCGTTAACCACTCTGCTACCAGACAAATAATTTGAAGAAAAAGTAGATTATTTTACTGAATAAGAATTTCTAAATTATATAACTGAAAACTAAAATGTGAATTAGAGTTATTGATTTGTAAAACCAATTCATATTCAGTGTTTTTGTTTGACAAGGACCGCAGTCAACCGGTTGGAAGAGTAACGGACTCTAAACCGGAAGGTTGAGAGTCCGAATCCCACCAAAGACCGTCGTGTACAAAGGGGGCTGGTGCATGTAAATCTGTCGTGGCCTCAAATGTCCTCATTTTGGCGTGATGTGGAAGTTTGGAGAGTGGGGGTGCCAGCTCAGGTGTTACCTCGTCATCTGACCGTGGTTCAAAATTACGTGTTGTTGTCCTCTTTCCCTTGGGAATTGATCCCGGACCGTCGTCAATGGCCCGTTGTGTTGCTCTAGTGCGACGTTAATTAAAATACCTACCTGCCACCAACGTGCAAGAAATGAAAGATTCAAAAGATGGCTGAAAATGAAAGACACCAAAGTATCGGGTAGATGCTTATCAATTATACAATTATCACTGCGATTTGAAGAATCGACATTAATGTGACGCTTATTTAGAGCGATAAAAAAGAAGAGTTCATAACTGAAGGATTGGGTTTGATTTGTAAACGGAAAAGCTGCACCAGAAGTTGTAGTTTGGCTCATTAAAAATTCTAGCAACTTCAACTATATCGAAGATATGACGTTTTTATAATGCGAAGTGAATAAAAGCGACGAAAAGAATTTCAAAGACGAATCATGTAAAAGAAGTTCATGTTTTGTATGTATTTATTCGACACTGTCGTCTTTTTCTAAAAATGTCGGAATAGACTTGTAATGTATTTATTTTCGTTCTCCCATTGAAAATACTGCATATAATTTTCATAAAATTTACAAATACTGTGTGAAATACACAAATAAAAATTGTTTGAAATTGAGTTTGAGGGCCATAGAATTATTTTTCTGGGTGATTCTGGAGGTTTTTGATACATTGCAGTTTGCCCCAGAAGCTTCTATTAAATTTTGGTTATTTAAAAATATGAAATCTGTGAGAAAGGTGTAATCTTACTGATCAATTTAAGAATCAGTATGTCTGAATTTCAAGCTCAAAGTGGTAAATTAGACCTCTTGTGTATGAAAAACTATTTTGTAGATGAGCTATTGTGTATGTTCAACAAGTAATTGTATTTTTAACTCTCTGAGGGAATCACACGTATAATTCTACCTTTCAACATGCAATATCTTCCCTGCATGACCTCTAATCAATTTTGATCTTCTTGACCAATGGAATCTCCCCAAAGGATTCTATTATCAAGAAATAAGCAATGGAATCTTTCCAAATGATTCTATTCTCAAGAAATAAGCAATGGAATCTTTCCAAAGGATTATATTCTAAATAAATGACAGACAGAATCTTTCCAAAGGATTATATTATCAAGAAATGAGCAATGGAATCTTTCGAAAGGATTCTATTATCAAGAAATAAGCAATGGAATCTTTCCAAAGGATTATATTCTAAATAAATGACCGATAGAATATTCCCAAAGAATTAATTCTATTCTCAAGAAATGAGTAATGGAATATTTCCAAAGGATTCTATTATCAAGAAATAAGGAATAGAATCTTTTCAAAGGATTATATTATAAAGAAACCCCGGAGGATTATATTCGTAAGAAATGAGCAATGGAATCTTTCCAAAGGATTCTATTCTCAAGAAATAAGCAATGGAATCTTCCCAAAGGATTATATTCTTAAGAAACCACCGATAAAATCTTTCCAGAGGATTATATTCTAAAGAAATGACCGACATAATCTTTCCAAATGATTCCATTCTCAAGAAATAAGCAATGGAATCTTTTCAAAGGATTATATTCTAAAGAAACCCCAGAGGATTATATTCGTAAGAAATGAGCAATTGAATCTTTCCATAGGATTCTATTCTCAATAAATGAGCAATGGAATCTTTCCAAAGGATTATATTCTAAATAAATGACCGACAGAATCTTTCCAAAGGATTCTATTATCAAGAAATGAGCAATGGAATCTCTTTCCAGAGCATTCTATATATAGAATTGGTAAATATAATCATTCCGAAGGATTCTATTCTACAGAACGAGCCAATATCATCATTCCAAAGATTTTATTCCAATGAAAGGACCAATAGAATCGTTCCAAAGCCAGATTCTATTATAAGGAAATGACCAATATAATCTTTATAAAGGTTGAACGAATCCATGGATTCTTTAGAAATATGTGGTAATTTAGCCATTACGTTTGTTGTAGGGTAAAAGTAACACTACATTACTCGGAAATCTCGTGATGCTCATAGGGTTAAAAACAGTCATCACATGTAAAATAATTTAAATGTATTTAATTACCCAAAGATATAACATAACATCTAGACTTCGCTGTAAATAAATGTTTCTTAGAGATTTTCGTTATGTGTTATGAAGTAATAAATACTTAAACACAACGGATAGGAGATAGTCTTGAGAAAATACAGTTGAAACTAAACACTTATAAATGATTGTACTTAGAAGAAGTCCTACTCATCTATAAACTAATTCGAGTTAGACCTACAACCACTATTTGAAAAAATTGCTACGAAGTCTGCATTGCATGATCCAGAGCTTACTGTAATGGTTAAGATCAGGAGACTCCAAACTATGTCTGAGGACAAGTAGACGAAAGTAATAGATAATAAAAGACAACATTGTTTGCTATTTAGCCTAAAAAATCTAATATGGTTGCGTATGATAAGAAACGTAATGTCGTTTGTTGATACGAGATGTCGGTTTAATTCAGGACAGAAAATGGCTGAATTTGTTTCCTTTTTTGTATAGGAGTTATATACCGTGTTTTCTATCTTTTGATAAATATATCGCTAAGAGGATTAAATTATTAAAAATGTAATAATTTAATCTTCTTTGTTAGAATTATGGAACACTGTTTTGCACGAATTTTTAAATTGTATAAATTAAACAGAAAGTTTACAATATTATTTATTAGCTACTTTATATATAACTAGCTTTACTTCCATAACTCTTCTGCTTGAAAGTTTTTGATGGTTCAGACAAACCAAGTTTTTGTTTCCTGAAGTTTCCTTGCGCAGTCGAACAGCTTGTTGAGCTTTTCACGTGTTTGTGTTTTTCTTTCTATGGTTCTAATGGAATTAAGTAGTGCGATGAAAGTAGTTGACCTCGAAATTCCCAGCATAATAAACTACACATTTCATTACGCCTGCGTTCAGCATTCCAGAGTTTTTGCGGCTTCAGACAAGCCAAATCACCGTCTGTTTCCCCAAGATCTTTGTTACGTCGACGAACATCTTTTTGAGCGTTGTCCTGTCTTATGTCCTTGCTTTCGTTCCTCTTCCGATTGCTCGGCTCGCGATGCCTTTGTGTTGATTGGTCTCTTCATGCAAAAAAAGTTCTATATTAAACTTTACTTCTATGATTCGAAGGAAGCAACGTAGCGAGGTGAAAACAGTTGTGTTGATCTAGAAATTCCAGACAGAATAAACTGCACAAATTTCATAATGCAATATTTTCCCGAGGGTTTTTGCTGCTTTAGACTGACAGAATTTTCTGCTTTACATAAAAGATTGAAATTCTTTTGTTGTTTGTCATGATTTTCAGCTTAGGAAGAGCCTAAGTCTGTTCCCTTTCAAATACAAACATGTATTTTTGGATTTGGTAACACTCCTAACACCTTAACACTCCTGGTGGTTGCCTCGACATTAACAAAACTGACCAGATTGTGATGACAGAGATATCTCGTCATTAGGATAAAACTGACACATCTTAATCTCGTCATCAGAAAAAAAAAATGTAATATCTTGATAACGAGATATCTCGTTATTAACAAACTTGGTCAGATCTTGATGGACGAGATATCTCGTCGTGAACACTTGGAGGGATAATTTGGCCTTCTGCTCGGTATCTTTAGGAACCTTGTAGATAATAACCACTCTTGAGTGCGTGCAAGCGATCCGAGAATTTAATTTTTATTGCGCCCGTGCAACTGCCACGTTCGTATTTGTAAACATTATTATTATATTTATTAAGCACATATGATGATAATGATAATGGTATATGATAATGGCTATAATGATAATGATATATGATAATGTATTTTTTATTCCTGCACGTACGAATGTAATAAAAAATTAATTTGGAAATTAGAATGGAAGACGGATTGAAGCAGAGTTAATCTTTCTTCTTTGTTATTTTGTATCGTCTTTAGTCTTCTTTAACTATAATTGTTTTAATAAACGTTCATCTGCATGTATGCAGCCGAAAAGTTTATTTACAATTTAATACAATTAAACTGATCATCCAAAAAGAGAATAGAGTGAGTCTTCATCTCCAAGGCTCTGGATCACCACGCTATGCATCCCAGCACACTCACTTCTCTTAAAGATATCGTGGGTCGTGGTAGCCCGGTTGGTAGAGTAGCGGATTAGCCACTGGAGGTTCGCTGGCTCGAAACTAGATCCAATCAAAGACCTTCGTGTATGCGAGTGCTGGTGCACCGTAAATCTGTCGTTGTTCTCAAATGTTCTCAAGTTGGCGTGGTCGTTTGGATTGTGGAAGTTTGGAGATTGGGGTGTCAGCTCAGGTGTTGACCTCGTCATCTGACCGTGATTCAAAATTACGAGGTGTTGTCCTCGGATCTTTTCTTTCGGGATTGATCCCGGACCTTCACCAATAGCCCTCTGTGCTGCTGCAACTTGACGTTAATTCAACTACCAAATATCTACCTAAAGATTTCGTGCCCTCAGAAATAATGAATTTTAAATTAGTGTTTTTCTTTTAAGTGACAGATGGATTTTCCTCTACGTTTCCTGTAAGGATAAGATGGGGAATTTCCAGCTTGAATATTCAGTCTCCTCAGATTAGATCGGAGAAAGATGATGGACAGTTCGGTTGCCATGTTATATTATGAATCACGCGCAGGCTGGATGGCGTGTGGATGATTATCTGCCTTGAGATGTTAACAAGCTCATATCTTGTGTCAATGTCAAGAGAAGAGGCAGGAATCAGTTGCGTCTTTCGTGTCCACATTTTGTGGTCAAGTGGATACTTTTTTTATCATTTCGTTGGCAACCAAAGTTACGTCGTGTCATTTAAAACTCCAATATCCTAAACCCGGCAGAATTAAAAGCATTGTTCTTTTCTATACGAATTGAATAAGACACAGATGCAATAGAAATTCTTGATTTTTGTATCATTCATTTATATTTTTGAATATCATTATTAATTGTATTTTTAAAAATTAAGAAAATAAAGAATAGGATGAGCACGAAAAGTATCAATGAATCAGTCAAAACAAAAAATACAATAATGCATACAAATCAAACAAAAATATGTTTCTATACAATATTGACAATATATTACAATATAGAGTAAGCTTGTGGTACAAACGACTTTAAATAGAAAAACTGATGATATATCATAGATACGTCATAACAAATAAGAGGTCTATTTATTGGAAGAAATCAAACATTTAGTCATGCGCTTCAAAAAAATATAAAGTATCATGAACATTAAATAAGCGATTCAATAATGTATTCACATAATCGAGTTGATATCTAAAAATGTTAAGCACTTGTGACTATCATATTGAATCAATATATGTATTAAACATTAAGATTGATCGGTTTTTCGTTCTTATTCTAATTTCGAACAAACTTTTGAAGTTACAATTATAAACAATGGGGATTCTAAATAATTCTGTTTTGACCGATTTGATGCATCCTTTCGGAATTGAAAATTGTATTTAAGCTTTCAAACTTTAGGTGGTCAAATAGTAATGATATAAACCCGATGTAAAATGATTTTGGTGCATTCGAAGGTTAACGTGAGGCAAAAGTTACAACCCCTGGGAAAATGTAAGTACTTTTAAAATATAAAATATCTGGTATATTCTAAAATTTATATTAGATTAGTGGCAATAGAGAATTGAGAAAATAAAGCAAAGAGTTACATTATTCCATTTTATGTCTGGTCAATTGAATAAGTAAACCATTTACAAATGTGATTTCTCTTTTAGTGATAATGAATTCACTAATTCTGTTCGATGACTAGCTGTTTATCACTCCATTTGAAAAAATAAATACTAAATCTTTAGAAATTTCTTTGTTTTGGTATTTAGAATTGACTTTTCCATAAAACAGCTAAGAAATTAAAACTTATCAAACACTTTTTTACATCAGAATTAAATAAAGTATAATTTATTTTGTGTATATGTAGAGCTTAATGTAATAAAAACAGATTAAATTAACTGGAACTTACCCTATATGCATGAGTTTTAAATCGTAAAGTGAAAATGTTAAATTTATTATAAACCTTATAATTTTCTAAACGTACAGTAAGGAAAGGAAAAGCACTATCGCTCTTTTTTAAAAAATAAATGCCAAATCTTTAGAGATTTCTTTATGTTATGAGTATTTAGAATTAATTTCCCTTAAAACATCTAAGAAATTTATATTTAACACTATTTTTACATCAGAATTAAATAAAGTATAATTTATTTCCGATTCAAATTCCAGAACATGTATCGTCTCAATAAAAGATTAATTTACGATTAGGACGTCATAGAACATGATTACGTTACGAATAAGACGTCACAGTACACGATTACTTTACAATTACAATTCCCCTATCTCATAATCAACATAACAAATAATAAAGTATACCCCTTCTAATGCAGCTATTTCCATCTAAGACAGTGACATAGTTTCATTACATAAGAAAATCAAGGAAATAAATCAGAAAAGTAAACTCGCAATGCACAATTAAACCTTTGCTAACGCGTTGAAAAAATAGTTCTAATCAACTTTGCTTCCTACTAAAAGAGTTGCTTTTTATGAGTTGTTGGAGACGGGTGCATCAGAAGTAGTAACATGAGATGCTTATTGGTTGCCGAGAGGCAAGAAGAATGTGACGTCAATTAACGGGAACTGGAGGGATGGCATTGTTGGCGAAGATAACTTTATCACCTGAAACGCAGATTGCTGTTTCAGGAATGCTCTTTTCAAATGGATAGTTAATTAATTGTAAGCAGGTGAAGCTGCAAATATGCAAATAATTCGCAGAATCCAATGTGTTCTGGGAGGAATTCGCAGAGAAGTGTGGGAAGCTCAATATTTTCGGAGTTAATTAATTGTAGAGGGTGTTGTTATCAAACATTGTAAAATACTGAATCCCAACAAAAATGTTCTTGAAAATATTGAAATATCTGGTTGTCTTATATCTATAAAATCTTCCACACTGCGTTTAAAAGTATTCATTTGAGGAAAAATATTTTGACTTTATAGTAGTTTTCGAAAAAAGTTTTGCCTTCACAGAAAATCTTCAGAAAAAAGGTTTGCCTTCACAGAAAATCTTCAGAAAAACGTTTTTGAAACTAAAATAAAATATACCTTATTTCATAAAAGTACAGGATGAAAAGGAAAAACACGATCGCTCCATTAAAAAATGAACGTCAAATCTTTAGAGATTCCTTTATGTTAAGAGTATTTAGAATTAATTTTCCTTTAAAACATCTAAGAAATTTCATATTTAACAATACTTTTACATCAGAATTAAATAAAGTATAATTTATTTCCCATTCAAATTCCAGAACATGTATCGTCTCAGTAAAAGGTTAATTTACAATTAGGACGTCATAGTACATAATTACTTTACGAATAAGATGTCACAGTTCAAATTATAATAATGCGTAATGCAAATAATTCGCAGTGTCCAATGTGTTCTGGGAGTTATTCACAAAGAGTAGTGTGTGAAGCTCAATATTTTCAAAGTTAATTAATTCTACAGGGTGTTGTTATCAAGAATCGTAAAATAATGAATCCCAACATAAAAGTATTCTAGAAAATATTGAAATATCTGGTTATTATGTCATATCTATAAAACTAAGCACACTGCATTTAAACGTATTTATTTTGAGGAAAAATATTTTGACTATATAGCAGTTTTCGAAAAAAGTTTTGCCTTCACAGAAAGTCTTCAGCAAAATGCTTTTGAAACTAAAATTTGAGGAAATTTAAAATATTAAACATCAATTTTGATAAGTCTAAATTTCACTCATAGTCACTGCGCCAAATTGAACACCTAACAGGATGTGTTGCCAGACGTAATAGATTTGAATTTTTGGTAGCTAAAACTGTGAAAAATAACAAAACAAATATCAAAAATATGTAAACAATGTTGTTTATTATAAAATGTTATTTCTCTTCCTTCCGTGCTTTCTTAATTGGCGTCTCATTCAATACAGCGATATTTTTTTCTACTTTCTCTTTGACTGCCTTTTCAAAAGACCATGCCCAGGTAATCGTATTTAATTTGACGTTGAACTAGAACTGATCATGCAGGATATATCCCTCTGGAATAATTTGCCTCATATTGAATGGGTCAACTTGTGCCATACCAAAACATATCATCCCTATATCAAATCGCTCTACACACTTGTAGCTAAGTTACTTATTTGATGATAGATAGTAAAACTAATGTTAGTAGCTAATTTTACTTCTAACATTAAATAAAAAGCTAAATTTAAAGTTTCAAACAATGGACTTTCATAATATTATCCCCAAAACGGATCATTCGTATTGCAGACAAATCAGAAGCGATTATTTATGAGTGCAAAAATTTTCATAGTTTGAAGCAAAATGTAAAATCTGAAATAGTACTTTTCTAAATGTTTCTTACACACATAAGCAGATATTTAATAAAGCACAAGGTACGAGTTCCTTGATTTGTATCGTCATCCATCAAATAGTATGGAAGATATTGCAAATAGACCGAAGTACCCTCGCAGTCAACCTATTCTGATCTCCTCTACGTAGTCCTTCCACATAAGCAATCGATATGCGGAATATAGAAATGATAAAAAGAATCAATCAAATTTGAGTTTCTTACTCAATACTTGCTTAACTCTCCAAGATGGTTCGATGTTTTTTTTCCTAGAATCTCGTCCATCAAGATCTGATTAATTTTGCTAATAGCGAGATATCTCGTCATTAAGATGTTGTCGAATTTTGATGATGACGAGATAAAGATCTGGTCAGTTTTCTTCTAATGACTAGATATCTCTTCCATTAAGATATGGTCAGTTTTCTTTTAATAACTAGATATCTCGTCCATCAAGATATGGTCAGTTTTGTAATGACTAGATATCTCGTCCATTAAGATCTGGTCAATTTTCTTTTAATGTCTAGATATCTCGTCTATCAAGATATGGTAAATTTTCTTTTAATGACTAGATATCTCGTCTATCAAGATCTGGTCAGTTTTCTTCTAATGACTAGATATGTCGTCTATCAAGATATGGTCAATTTTCTTTTAATGACTAGATATCTCGTCTATCAAGATATGGTCAATCTTCTTTTAATAACTAGATATCTCGTCCATTAAGATATGGTCAGTTTTCTAATGACTAGATATCTCGTCCATTAAGATCTGGTCAGTTTTCTTTTAATGACTAGATATCTCGTCTATCAAGATATGGTCAATTTTCTTTTAATAACTAGATATCTCGTCCATTAAGATATAGTCAGTTTTCTAATGACTAGATATCTCGTCCATTAAGATCTGGTCAGTTTTCTTTTTATGACTAGATATCTCGTCTATCAAGATCTGGTCAATTTTCTTTTAATGACTAGATATCTCGTCCATTAAGATCTAGTCAGTTTTCTTTTAATGACTAGATATCTCGTCTATCAAGATATGGTCAATTTTCTTTTAATGACTAGATATCTCGTCTATCAAGATATGGTCAATTTTCTTTTAATGACTAGATATCTCGTCTATCAAGATATGGTCAGTATTCTAATGACTAGATATCTCGTCCATTAAGATCTGGTCAGTTTTCTTTTATGACTAGATATCTCGTCTATCAAGATATGGTCAATTTTCTTTTAATGACTAGATATCTCGTCTATCAAGATATGGTCAATTTTCTTTTAATGACTAGATATCTCGTCTATCAAGATATGGTCAGTATTCTAATGACTAGATATCTCGTCCATTAAGATATGGTCAGTTTTCTAATGACTAGATATCTCGTCCACTAAGATCTGGTCAGTTTTCTTTTAATGACTAGATATCTCGTCTATCAAGATCTGGTCAATTTTCTTTTAATGACTAGATATTTCGTCCATTAAGATCTAGTCAATTTTCTTTTAATAACTAGATATCTCGTCCATTAAGATATGGCCAGTTTTCTAATGACTAGATATCTCGTTCATTAAGATCTGGTCAGTTTTCTTTTTATGACTAGATATCTCGTCTATCAAGATCTGGTCAATTTTCTTTTAATGACTAGATATCTCGTCTATCAAGATATGGTCAATTTTCTTTTAATGACTAGATATCTCGTCTATCAAGATATGGTCAATTTTCTTTTAATAACTAGATATCTCGTCCATTAAGATATGGTCAGTTTTCTAATGATGAGATATCTCGTCATTAAGATGTTGTCGAATTTTGATGATGAAGAGATAAAGATCGGGTCCGTTTTCTTCGAATGACGAGATATCTCGTCCATCAATATCGGGACAGTTTTCTTCTATTGACGAGATATCTCGTCCATCAAGATCTGGTCAGTTTTCTTTTAATAACTAGATATCTCGTCCATTAAGATCTGGTCAGTTTTCTTTTAATGACTAGATATCTCGTCCATTAAGATATGGTCAGTTTTCTAATGACTAGATATCTCGTCCATTAAGATCTGGTCAGTTTTCTTTTAATGACTAGATATCTCGTCTATCAAGATATGGTCAATTTTCTTTTAATGACTAGATATCTCGTTTATCAAGATATGGTCAATTTTCTTTTAATGACTAGATATCTCGTCTATCAAGATATAGTCAGTATTCTAATGACTAGATATCTCGTCCATTAAGATCTGGTCAGTTTTCTTTTATGACTAGATATCTCGTCTATCAAGATCTGGTCAATTTTCTTTTAATGACTAGATATTTCGTCCATTAAGATCTAGTCAGTTTTCTTTTAATGACTAGATATCTCGTCTATCAAGATATGGTCAATTTTCTTTTAATGACTAGATATCTCGTCCATTAAGATATGGTCAGTTTTCTAATGACTAGATATCTCGTCCATTAAGATATGGTCAGTTTTCTTTTAATAAATAGATATCTCGTCCATTAAGATCTGGTCAGTTTTCTTTTAATGACTAGATATCTCGTCCATTAAGATCTGGTCAGTTTTCTAATGACTAGATATCTTGTCCATTAAGATCTGGTCAGTTTTCTTTTAATGACTAGATATCTCGTCTATCAAGATATGGTCAATTTTCTTTTAATGACTAGATATCTCGTCTATCAAGATATGGTCAATTTTCTTTTAATGACTAGATATCTCGTCCATTAAGATCTAGCCAGTTTTCTTTTAATGACTAGATATCTCGTCTATCAAGATATGGTCAATTTTCTTTTAATGACTAGATATCTCGTCCATTAAGATATGGTCAATTTTCTTTTAATGACTAGATATCTCGTCTATCAAGATATGGTCAATTTTCTTTTAATGACTAGATATCGCGTCCATTAAGATATGGTCAATTTTCTTTTAATGACTAGATATCTCGTCTATCAAGATATGGTCAATTTTCTTTTAATGACTAGATATCTCATCCATTAAGATATGGTCAGTTTTTTAATGACTAGATATCTCGTCCATTAAGATATGGTCAGTTTTCTTTTAATAACTAGATATCTCGTCCATTAAGATCTGGTCAGTTTTCTTTTAATGACTAGATATCTCGTCTATCAAGATATGGTCAATTTTCTTTTAATGACTAGATATCTCGTCCATTAAGATATGGTCAGTTTTCTAATGACTAGATATCTCGTCCATTAAGATCTGGTCAGTTTTCTTTTAATGACTAGATATCTCGTCTATCAAGATATGGTCAGTTTTCTTTTAATGACTAGATATCTCGTCTATCAAGATATGGTCAATTTTCTTTTAATAACTAGATATCTCGTCCATTAAGACATGGTCAGTTTTCTAATGACTAGATATCTCGTCCATTAAGATCTGGTCAGTTTTCTTTTTATGACTAGATATCTCGTCCATCAAGTTCTGGTCAGTTTTGCAAATGACGATATACTTCGTCGAGACAACCACCAGGAGGGTTTAAAACTGTATTTGCAATCCAATAACAGAAAACCTCTTCCACGAAATTTTACAACTGCACTTAGCTACTTTTAACTGCCTAGATCTATAAAAAAGTGACTTTGCAAGTTTCTTATGCAGAAATACCGACGTCTGAACTTTTATATCTAACGTTTTGCGAAATTTAGTAATATGGCACAACTTCCGTTTTATATTCACTCTTCCTATATATCACTTTGAAAGGAATGAGAATTCGGGACGCTGACATGCAGATATCATAAAACTTCCAGAGCATGTCAAGGATGGATTGTCCAAGGACAGCATAATGTCCTTTCTTCGGCACTATTACGGAGAGGGATTCAAATATCCTAGCAAAAGCTTCCTTTTTTGTTCGACTGGAAAAGTTGTGAAAGACAGTTTCGTAGACAAACTATAAAGTGAGTTTAACTTTAAACATTGAAGTAGGGAGATTCTTACTTTAAAATAAGACAGAAGTGCTTTACTTTTTGTTTTTTATTAAAATTTCATTAATATCACTACCGCATTTCATTGATTATTACATTAAATTCGTTTTATTACTTTTATAATTAAAATGCTACAAAGTTGATTTTAATCATTTGCTGTCGTATTTACTTAGCTTCACTTAAAAATTAACTAATTCTACAACTCTGAGTTCATTAATATATTTTGTTCATTTTACACTGTAGCATTTCATTCATTATTTTACTTAATTATTCGTATAATCTGCAATAGGGTTGAAAAATATGTGAGCATGAAACGTATATCTGAAATTCTGCTCTTAAAATATTTAAAAATATCTTAACCCGCTAGGGGTTCACACGCATATATCCGTTCTGCAACCTGTAATCTTCTCTGCATGACTTATAACCGGTTTTGACCTTCTGAACCAATGGAATCTCCTAGGATTCTTTCAACAAATAGATGTGGATATTTTGTCATTAAATGTTCACATATTGTCATTTTGTTGTAAAGCAAAAGCAATATCTCACTACTCGGAAATCTCGGGACGTTCAGAGAGGTTACCCTCCAAGTGGCTTCGACGAGATATTTCGTCCATCAAAATCTGACAACTCGTCCATCAAGATCTGGTCAATTTTGCCAATGACGAGATACATCGTCGAGACAACCACAAATAGTTTTAGTACAATAGTTAAGGCTTAGAACAAATAGTGAAGTTTAGTTTGAAGTAATTCAAGTGTCAACCCTCATAGTGGTTTCGACGAGATATCTCGTCAATCAAGATCTGACCAATTTTCCAAATGACGAGATACCTCGTCATCAAGATACTACCAATTTTCCTAATGACGGGATACATCGTCATCAAGATATTGCTGATTTTTTGATGATGTCGAGATCAAGATCTGGTCCATTTTTCTCACGAGATATCTCGTCCAATATTGGTCAGGTTTCTTCCAATGACGAGATACCTTGTCGAGACAACCACTAGGAGGGTTAATGGAACCTTTCCCAAGTAACCCAATAGTCACAAAACAGTACGAAATAAAATAATCGTATTCTCGTGACGAGGGAAAATCAATGCCATCCCCTACTTTCTGTCTGTATTTATACACTTAAATACAAACGTAAAGTACAAAAGTATACCTTTGATTGTGAAAGCTCCCTCAAAAATGCTTTCTTCCCCAGATGTACCTGGTTCTTTGAATATATCAGTCGAGTTTTCACTGTCTTATCTGGTCCTAGAATTAATTACACTGGAGTTTGTGTTCTCAACCAAAAAATAACCCCGTTAGTAGTCTAAAGGAGAAGACAAACAAAGTGAGCTAAAGTAGAAAATAAATCAATACCGTCTTTGGTAAACGAAACAAAACGAAATGTACGAACACTGCTAGACAAATCACCGCATTCAAACAATGAAATCACTTTAAAGGTTAACTTAATGTATCAGAAACAAATACTTGGGTACCCGTAGAAAAACCAATATTCTTTTCCTAGTTCCATCTTTATCGCGTTGTGAGGACGACTTTGAGTATGGATTTAAATGAGTCAAAAAATGTTCTTGCTGTGTAAAATGTGCACCGTAAATATTTCCTTGTATCGATTGCTGACAAAGTGCTTTCTAAAACACAAACAATACAATAGAAAAGGAGTTATAGTATTCTAATGCCTTTGGAACAGCATTTGACTTAAAAAATAGAAAGGATAGAGAGAACGAAAATTACATGAAATAAGAGCATGAAAGCTATTGGGTGATGTAACAAATGGAATAGCTATTTTAAAGTGATAAAATAAATAATGGAAGGAGGGTTGAAAAGATTTGAAGGAAAACACGACTCACTAAAATTTTATCCTTATTCTCTGTAATTTGTTTCATTTAAGAGATAAAATGAAAAACTTTGAGAAGAATAAAATGATTAAATGAAAACAAAAAGGTAGCACACAAGGATAAGATAACACAATGATAAAATTACAGTATAAATATATTTGAGGTTTCATTTTACAATATCCACACACATATATATTAAGCATTTGCTTTTTTGTCTTCTTGCATACTTTGAACAAATGCAGTAGACATTATTTATGGCGATTATTGGGTTATAGTTCAGAGGTCACTTTTGAATTCAAATTCTATGTGAAAGTAAAAGGGGCATTTTCTTTGGAGTGCCCATTTTTTGTCAAAGAATTCCTATTTCAAATGCAAAAAAACTTTTTTGCAAAATCCATTAACTTTATTCTTCAAATACAAATTCGAGGAGCATTGAAAATCCCCTGAGAAAAATCGTAGAAACGTTTGGGACATCGAATAATGTTCTTAGATTGAAGAAAGCTAATGCTTTGAAAGAACCAAAAATTCTCCCAAGTGAAAACAACTTTACCATTTTTTTCTCAATTTAAATAGAGAAAAGTAATGTAAAATATTTATTTAACAAAGACGAGATGTTCAGAAAGATTTTAAAATATCACGACATTTTAAATTAGTTGTTATTATGAACTATGAGTTCAAGAACTACCAATCAGTCTTCCAGATCCCTTATTTGCTGAATATTTGCAGGAAATCTCCAGGAAATTTATCGGAAATTGCAGGTTTTGTTTAGAAATAATCGTTTACGGATTGTTCAGTATATCATCCCATATCGTCGACCTAGAAGAGAAACTCATTAACTGACAAATATAATTTTTTTCTGTAGAGTCGTTTAAATCCTAACTATTAGATTTTAGATAAAAAATAAAAATTATAAACATTGAGATAATTACATTTCTTTTAAATAGATTGCAATATGATAATGTATGAAATACGTTATCATATTGCAATTTCTCATCATGAAAATAATCAGTGTCTGAAAAATGTCAGTTAATGAGTTTCTGCTCAAAGCCGGTTCATTTTCGGAAAATCTGATGCTAAGAAACCAGTTTTTTAAGTATATAATTGATATAGAAAGAAAAAAGCTTCGATATCTTTAACACGAAGATAAAAACATTTTCGTAAAATATATTCAATTATTTGTGTCAAAACTTTTTTGTGGGGATTTATGATGCTATATAAGACTCCATTTGAATATTTATTACATGACGCATAAATGCATTTATTGTGATTGTAATAAGATAAAAATCAGTGAAGTTTGTGTCAAAAATGAGCTACATATTTACTTTGCGTGGTGTCTTTGATTAATGAAACCTGATGAATGCAAATGATATACACTATCATGACGTCTCATTTGTTAGAACCTAATCGCTTATTAAGATGAAATTTATGGAGTAAAGCAAGTGAATATCTCTGAAATATGATTCAAGAAGCAATTGAATACTCAAATTTCTACTTAGCTTTTCACTTAACGGAAAATAATTTGCTTAACAATTTAGCTGGTAGGTGGAGTTACCTCCAGATTCTACTAGAAAATTTAAGGGTGTTAATATTTTGATTAGAGTAGCTAATTACAATTCAATAGCAGTTTCTGTATAAAGAGCTGCTGAATGGTACAATATCGTGTATGTTGATTGGTGAAAATTCATATAGGGGAGTAGAATTAATTGTTGATAAACAATTATTGAGCTAGCTTTGTAGCAACCATATTTCGCTACAATTTGTGTCAAATCTATTAGGATTGAACAGAGCTTACCTATTAATACAAAGAAGGATAGTTCAAAAGATGACGGAAATTTTTTTACTTAGAAAGATGATTGAAATTAAGGAAAACGTGAATATTATAAATAACATGTGGCTATCATGTTGGAATTCAGTTTGCCGGTTTATTGTTGGATAATTCATCTAAGAATACCTTTTATTATGTAAAATTGTTTTGTAGAAACGTGTCAAGTCAATTTTTTCATAGTTTGGATAAAGATACACGACACAACACGAGTTTGATCACCTCTGCCAACCATACACCTCTCACAGGATTTTCCTGTAGAATGCTGTTAGCAAAGCGTATTAATCACGAATATTGCAGAGTCTTGTAGTATACTAATATATAGAAGCTGTTCAGAACTCCTGGGGGACTCTAGCAGGTAGTTATGGTGTTACGTGTCTTCCTAATGTATCCCATATCTACTTGATGGGGTTGTGATAAAGGATCTACTATGCTCTATTGGATGAACATATTACCTTTTCTGGAATTAGGCAACTAGTTGACTCCGTGAAGTCGAGTGTTGTCATCCATTAAAAGAAATAAACTTGCAGCTCGGAGTAATATGCAATAAGGCTGCAATTTTATTTCTTATCTGTTTCTATTCAGTCACTTTTAAAAATATATATACCTATATATTTTATAATATATATATAATATATATATATAATATATTATAATATATATATTTTAAATATAATATATATTTAAAATATATATATATAAAGAGTGCTGTATAAATTTGTCAATAGAACATCACCTCTAACCCTCCTGATAATTGTCTAGACGAGGTTTCTCGCCATTAGCAAAACTGACAAGAGCTTGATGGACGAGGTATCTCGTCAGTAGAAGAAAACTGACCAAGTCATCAAAAAATCGGCAATATCTTGATGACGAGATATCTCGTCGAAACAACTTGTAGGGTTAACAACCCCAAAGAAGCTTTCATTCTTGTCATCAGAAGAAATGCAGTGCAATTGCGATTTTATCTATTGTTAAAGTATTGGAAAGCAGTATTTAATCAGAATCTGGACTTGGATAAAAGAGCGTATTTATCCGTGTTAAATAAGAGCTTCTGATAAATAGAAAATTACGTGGTGTTGTCCTCGGATCTTTCCCTTTGGGATTGATTCCGGACCGTCACCAATAGCCCATTGTGTTGCTCCAGTGTGACGTTAATTGAAATACCCCCCCCCCCTGATAAATAGAGTAAGAGGGACATACACCACTGTCTATCTCGAATAAGAAGCTCTCGTTAATGATGTATTCTGTACACAAGTTGTAATATATTTCAAGCTGTTATTGCTGCTTCGTTTGATTGATTTGCTTCCATGTAATGAGTATCTGTGAGATTCTTTGCAGTAAGTATCCCTGTCCGGGTTCCTTAGAACTGTCTTGAGAATCCAAACTGTATAGTTTGGGAGAAATTTAACGCTCAAGACCAGCGATTTTCAATCTTCTTCATCCAAAGCACACATAATTGCTAAAATCCTGTGGCGCATCAAAAATGTATTGCATGTTTGGACGATCTGTCGAAAAAGATAAGTACAATTTTGATTGGTTCACAAAGGAAAAAGTAATTAACTTTTTTAATTAATTAATTAAATTGAAAGTTAATTTAAATTTAACGTTTGGCTCAAAGTAGCGGATAAAATCTTTTTGAAACAATTTATGCATGACACTTTGCAATAAAAAGTATTACTCAAAATTATTTACAATATTACTTGACATTATTTGTGAACACACTTGTCAAAAGTCCAAAATTTCTATAGTTCCAAATCCGTCTGGAATTGCAAACCTCCAAGTAGTTTCGATGAGATATCTCGCCCATCAAGATCTGACGTTTGTTAATGACAAGGTGTCTCGTCGACATAAAACTACCCTATTGCTCCAACGGAAGGAAGATCCGAGTGGGAAAAACAGTCTGTTTCCTATACAATTTGTAATGGATTTTTCACAACAGGGCAGTTTTCGACGAGAAGATAAACCACCAGGAGAGTTAAAAACCGATGAGTTTGGAAAAAAACAGTCTGTTTCCTATACAATTTGTAATAGGCTTTTCACAACAGGGCAGTTTTCGAAGAAAAGATAAACCATCATGAGGGTTAAAAACCGATGGGTTTGGAAAATGGTTTTTAAGGTCAAAGGGTGGATAAAAGTCAGCTACTAGTGTGACATCAAGGCACACCTGTGCAAAATATTTGTAAAATTGTGTTTAAGTATGCATGGCAAGAAAAGGAGTTCCTACTTTTTTTAGAAATCCATGAAAACTCTTCCTTAAAGTCCGAGGAGTGAGACTTTTGTATGAGGATGAGATCAGAAAAGTCAGCTACAAATGACATCATCCCATTTCTATACTAAACATTCTCAGAATTTCTTTCTATTTCAGAACCCTCACTCAACCATTCCCGGATCAACCCTCCAAGTGTGTCGACGAGATATCTCGCTTACGATCTGATCAATTTTGCTAAGAACCTCGTCGATACAGAACTGGTCCATTTCCCCAAGGGGAATGAAGATCTAATTAGAGGTTGTTGCCCTATAATCAAATTGTCAATAATTGATGACAGTTGGGAACAGGTATGAGCACCAGAGGCTGGTTGCTATAGTGCAGTTTTCGTCGTGAAGATAAATCACCCGGAGGGTTAAGTACCCCACTGAGAAAAATAAGTAACCTCTCCATTCAGTGTCCTCTGTACTAAGTCTTATTAGAAGGCCCTTCTTAGTAACTAAATGAGTTATTGTGCCAATTATACGTACGGGTGGGGGGTGTTCAAGGCTTGTCAAAGCATTTCCCCTTAAGTTAACAAGCTGTGACACGAATGACACCAAACCACGAATGACAGAAAATCAGTCGGTTGGTCATCTGATATTCAGACTCCCAATTGACAATCAGCAGCGCTCTAGAACAAGTACGAGATATGTGGCGGAACGCGACTTTATTACAATCTTTCACATTGATGGACCGAGCAGAAGGATGAATGGTGAATTGAAATTCTACGTCAACAAACTTACGAATAAGTCTATCGATAGTGAATCAACCTATAAATATTAGGTAGACTTAGTGGAATGTTGGAAAGTTCTGAGGTTTGTGTGCATGTCCTGGAACTTCTACGATGTACTTCTAACTTCATTTCGGAATTCGACTTGTAGACTTTATCAATGCGAAGTAGAGACAAAGTAAGTGGTATTTCAGCACTATTTTAATCAAATAAATTTATTTACGAACCTAACTATTTTGTTTGATTAAAATGTTCTGTGTGGGATCCATAAGGTAGGTAGGTAGACAGTTGAATTAATGTGACACGGGAGCAACACAACGGGCTATTGGTGACGGTCCGGAGTCAATTCCGAAGTGAAAGATCCTAGAACATCTCGTAATTTTTAACCACGGTAAGATGACGAGGACAACATCTTAGCTATGGGATCCCCAAAGAATTTTTACTTTATTCGGATACAAAAAGTATTTTTCAACCACAGGAAGATACTGAAGTTTATTTAGTCTGTTTTTCGTATTTTCTGTCGGTTAACCTATAAAATGAACAATTCAAAATTTCAATAATATTTATAATTTATGTTTCACCATACAGACAAAACTATACACTGCTGATAATGGTTACTGTCCGTCGTTGTTTCTACGCAAGGAACTGTGCCCTTCAAATTTCTAAAGCGAACTGTACTGCGAATGATACATGTAAAAACTACACTGGAATTCAAAACTACTAAAAAAAGACATTTATTAAAACTGCACGACACCAATCGTTGAACTCTGTTCTAAAACTACACGTTGGCGTGCTGTGGAAGTTTGGAGAGTGGAGTGCCAGGTCAGGTGTTGTTCTCGTCATCTGATTGTGGTTTAAAATTACGAGGCGAAGTCAATGGATCTTTCCCTTCGGGATTGATCCCGGACCGTCGCCAATAGACCGTTGTGTTGCTCCAGTGTAACGTTAATTAACTACCTACCTTCCTAAAAGAAATTTTTATCGCTTTTTCAATATAAAAATTCTAATTCGCGGTTAAAGTTAGAATTAAAATACTAAAAAGCAAGCACGGGAAAAGTTGCACGCACAATATAGATTAACGAGTTTGGTAGGTAGGTAGTTAATTAACGTCGCACTGGCGATAGATTAACGAAGAAAATTAACTTGAAACATAATTCGCGAGCTCGAACTCGCACGCACCATAAGTTACAATCACAGTATTAAACGAAACGGTCTATGGTGATTCACAAAGCTAAATATTTTGTAGGAAGCGGGTGATATACAAACTTAGGGTCCTGCTACCTTTAAACTGTTAAAACTAGGTATATTTATTTGAAAGCTAGCTTGTGGAAGGAAGCTTTGAAGGAATAAGTTGAAAATTTCGTTATATCTTAAAATTTTTCTTGCTCTCTGTTATTGTTAAACATGTAACAACTGGATAAACTGTTATAATAATAATAGCAGCTAAGTTATAAAATTTATGAACGCTTATTTGATTTTAACTAACCGATATGCTAAAATCCCCTCTATTTCCTTGTTCTGACCACTACAAAGCAGGATACATTACATGAGAACACTTAAGAGTTTCCGTCTGCTCTATGTGCCTTGTGACTGATTGCATACTACTTGCAACTACTTGCGCAGGGCTTAGTTTGCAAAACGCTGAAGTAACGCATTTTTAAATTAAAAGTTGCACTGAAGTAATGCTGATCAACATTCTGATTCTATTATACTGTTTAAAAAGTAACTAAAATGTTTAGGAGAATTTTATATAAGGTAGGTAGGTGAATTTACTTCGCACTGAAAGGCTGTCACAACCATAGCACCGCTGAAATAGTAGCATACATTTTAAAAGTAGTAGCCAAGTCTCCTCTTAAACCCTTATTTAGTAGCAATTTTAGTTGCTCAGATACAAAATGAATCGGTTAAAACACAAAGTGTGCTGATTAAGTATAAACAAACGTTAAAGATCTCACCGAGAAACTAAAATTTTTAAATAAAAAAATAAATATTTTCTTAATAAGGTTTTCATGACAATATAGCAACCAGATTCCGATGTTTTTCTTTCATGGTTGCCGCGGCTTCGAAATTGGCGTCCCTGGAAAAATTTTCTCTCAGAAAAAAACAAAAATATGTTTACTGTTCGTTATTAGTTTAAAAAAATGTATGAATTTTTGTTGATCGTTGGTGAATTGTCAATAAACGTCGCCAAAATTTTGAAAACAGGAGCTTTTGAGGTGATTTTGTTTAAAAAGATAGTCGCGCCAAGCTTGAAAAATGGTACTAAAAGTAGCCTTTTAGCAGTCTGTGGCAGCCCTGAGCACCGAAACAACACAGCGGGCTATGGAATTACATATAAATGAACCACAGTTTTGCGTAACATTTCCAATGGCAGGGTTACAAAAACTACTAGAGCCAAAAATGCAATACAAATAGCATATAATAAAACAAAAATATACAGCTATAGAAACAGTCTCGACACCCAAATGGTCTCGGGCTTCCCAGTAGTGGTCAAAAACAGAATTCTTAAGGAGGGCATGACATCGAAGTAGATGATCACTGTCCATTTCCTTTCAAAGATCGTAGAATCCTGCAGAAAGGTTCAGCGACGCTATTAATTCGATGTAAATGCTTCGATAGGCAGTCATGATCAGTGGCCAAGGCTGAATTCAGCAACAGCTCCATGACTTTACCACTTAGGCTACATGCCTTGACCACTTTTATCCCTCCAAGACTTGAGAAATTCTATCTAATAGGCTTTGATGGTTTTCTTGAAAATCAGTTATGACCCAAGGGTATGTTGATACGTTCCTGCTTGATGTTTTCCAATTTATGTGGAAAAATGAGACTCACAATATTTATTTTTTATGACACAAGGGACTTTTTAAAAATAAAATCACGAAACAAAATCCGCAATAGGTATTTAAAATGCTCATTACCATAGTTGGTAACGTAAGATAAAGTCTTTATTTTTATGCAGATTTTCAGCCTACCCCCTGAACGAAACCTTCCTAACTATCACTATCAATTATTAATAAAGATAAGTAGAGACGTGGTATTTGATAGAGGATGGGGACTATGGTTTGAGCTTCCTATTTCAAGATACATTAGCGCTCTTTATTTATTCATGAATTCTGTCTTCAAAAACCAACTTGAACTTTCCAGGAGTTATTTCAATTACAGTTATCTTACAATTTAATGAGTACTTATCGGTTTTGACATTTGAATTATTTGCAAAAAAATGCTAAATCTAATCAATTAAATTTTTCATTTATGATGTACTTTTTAATTTCAAACCAATAAATGCAGAGTGAAAATTTATATATTTGTAGGCCATGAAAAAAATTTGAGATTTGTAGTACCAGTTTTGAGGGTTATGATTTGTTTTTTAAAAATTTACAAAAAAATAATAATTGATTTATAATTAGTTAAAAATTAGCTAATCTATGTAAATGAAACGGAATGCTTGATTGTACATTGTATACTTTCAACATATTTCAAGTTATTTATCCTTTTTGTGCCCTTCTAATGCAAAATCAATGATTTTCACGTTTGGTCTATTTGTCTATTTGTCTGTCTGCCTGCATTTTATTTTGATTATTTTGTGGACCCTATAAAAGGAATTATAACGCTTCATTGGAACATTTTAAGCCTTAACAAAGAGTAAATATTTCTATCTTTCCCAATAAAATCTTGAAATCGAATGCTGTATTTACTAATGCATTCTGAAGTTGAACTGTATCGAAGTTGAACGGTATCAACAAACTCGTCAAGTTAATCCATAAAAAAGCAAACTCTAAATGGTAAAGTCTGGATATTTTTTATATATAATTTACTCAGACTTGAATAAATAAAATCTTTTCTTCCCAATTTAGCTTTCAAAGAAACAGTTCTTTTAACAAATGTGAGGTTTATTTATTGATGCGTGTGAGTAACCAATGGTGATATTTTTCGCATTTGTAACAACGTATGTTATAGAACAACTTCATGTGTAAAACATGTCCCTGTAGACATGAAACCTACAGATCTATCTCACTTTCGTAAAGAACTTTCTGCATTCGAACTGTTCATTCAATATCCCAACTGCAACATGCTCTCTGAATCCGAAATTTAGCCCGCTGTTAAAAAGGAAAAAGGAACGTAGGACAGATGTCTTTTTCCCAACCTTTGGTGCTAACTTTCTGAACGTGAAACAACGTTAGATTTTCATCCCTTTTAATCCTTTAGTGTTTTACAAACTATGCACTACGGTGATAATTACAAACAATAGAATTGGTTGGGTTTAATGGCGAAAGGAAATATTTGGCCAAACTGTGCCAAATGAAAGGCAGACTTTTAACTGTTGGTCAAGTAATGCACATGCATACAGGGAAAGTTTTACTGATGCAGAAAAGGTGGGTAGGTAGTTCAGTAGAATTTTATTTTCATTCAGATTTTTCTCTGTATGGAGAAAATGATAATGGGATAATCTATTGGGAGTGTATATTAAAGAATAAGGCTGCTTACAGAAATGCAAAACATGTATATTTAGAATAATTTAAGATAGTAAAAACATGAATTTTTTATAGCAAATTTTTATTTTGAAACTAACACATGACTTAAGAACAATACTTAGAGTTTCTTCAGATATTTTCTGTTTTTAAAATATGTCAGTATTATAAAAAGTAATAGTACATTTAATATTATGAGTTAAATTTGATCGGTTAGTTGAATTAACGTTGCACTGGAGCAACACAACGAGCTATGGGCGATTGTCCGGGATCCATCCCGAAGGGAAAGATCAGAGGGCAGCACTTCATCACTTTGAACCACGGTCTTAAATTGGATCGGATATCTATTAGTTTGGTAAAGTAGTATGTAGGGGACGTTTGGCCACGAAGCGAAAATTTGTCACTAATTACAAGACGTTTCTCCAAATGCTTTCTGACAAATTTTAGAAGTCTTTCGCCTTAATCGACAAGCGGTTGGATACAAGCTACCACTAATTGACAACTTGCAAGTTGCGTGAAACAGTGAAAATTGTGTCAAAATGATGAGCGTCTTTCCGCGTGCAAGGTAGTGCAAAGGATGATTGCGACCATCTAACTATCCTACGTTGCCATTTGCAACCGAATCTGGATACAGATCGTCAGTTATGAAATGAGGCTGAGCGGTAATAAATAGTAAAGTTATGGTACGTTGGAAGTTGTATTTATGTCACACTGGAGCAGCACGACGGGCTATTGACGAAAGGTCCGTGATCAATTCTGAAACTTGTATGTCTTGTGTCTGGAGCAGCATGGTCAGATATGGCCCTTGCGCTATAAAACAAACCAACAATCAACCAACCGAAGGGAAAAATTCGAGGACACCTCGAAAATAGTAGGGAATCAGGCAAAATTGCAAGAGGAGAGGTAATGATAATTAATTAACGTCAAACTGGAGCAACATATCGAGCTATTAAAGACGGTCCAGGATCAATCCCCTAGGGCAGAGGTTCTCAAACTTTTTCAGTCACGGAGCACCTTTGAAATTGGAAATTCAACGCGAGTACTAAATTTTATCTCGCAGCTATATACTGTATTTAGTAAATAGAACGACAAAATAGCATTGACGATACAAGGTAGTTTCGCCATTTGAGCTTGCAGGACATTAGATTTCACCTTTTAATTTTTTTCTGCACTAATTTCCCATTGCAGACGGAAAACACACACATGAAAAAAAAATTTGAAAATTAATTCAGGGCAAATATTGCAGATCCACAATTTGTTATTTTATTAATTTGGCATTATTACATTTGTTACAAATTTTTACTTGGTTTTGTGAAACGGAAATTTAATGCGAAGGCTGTTTTGATTTGTACAATGAGATTATATCTGGTTGAATTTCGGATAGTTGCAACTGAATATCTTGCCCTGCATTGAGATGTGATCTGTATATATTGTTCTAGTAGCGGCGTATGCGGAGAATCCTGTTTCGCATAAATAAGTGGCATAATTACATATAATGAACTTTATAATTTGTCGGTTTTAGACTGAATGTTGATTAAAATGCAACTGATTTGAGAAGTGAGTAAACCACCAGTTTTATATGCAATACAAAAATTTCCGATGATTCTGGAAAGGTGCTGAAGATTCTAATTGTTTCTGCAAACGCGGAGACAGTGAGTCCAGCCTCTGTCTGGTTCCGTGTTGTCTGGTTCTGTGTTGTCTGGTGTTGCCTTTTGACGTAAATTTCTTTTGTCGACTGGCGGATGAGAAACTGACACATTGAATGCCGACTACCTTTTTATACAGTCAATGTTTCACCTGATCGGTGATAAATGATTTATACTCGATTTTTTTTCTTACACACCGAGAGCGCAAAAGGTCATAATATTCAAATATTTTTGTCCCATTTTTTTCGTAAAAGATATTTTTAATTTAAACTTTAAAATATGTTGAATAAAAATATTTTTAATTTTAAGCATGTCCTACCTTTTCGCGGAGCACTGCGAATTTTGTTTCGCTGAGCACTAAGTGCTCCGCGGAGCACAGTTTGAGAAACGCTATTCTAGGGATAGATCCGAAGAAAACACAACGTAATTTTGAACCACGATAAGATGACGAGGTCAACACCTGAGCTGGCACCCCACTCATCGAACTTCCACACCACGCCAACATGAGGACATTTGAGGCCCCGACAGATTTAACGTGCACCATCCCCCGTGTTGACGATGGTGCATAGAGGTTAGGTAGAAGCTATTAGTGTCACTACCATGCCATTAGTCTTATGAGTTAAGGTGTTTTGTTAACATCAGAAAATCTTTCTATTAACCCTCTAATAGCTTCAATACCGACTGTTTTAACAAAGAACACAGGATATATGCATTTCCATTTTCACTTAAACACAAATGAAGAATAGAAAGTAAATATATTTTCTCTACAAATATTTAAGATCTGATTATCGATTCTAGATCTTTTCAAACAATTTACCCGAATAACATTTATTAAATTGAAACAACAAACGATACGAATAAATTCAAAAATATATCATCGCTGTTGCCAAACGAGAACACACAAAATCAAACTAAATTTATGTGTTTGCGTTATCCCAAGAAAATATGAGGCTCCAACAGAAACGAAATTCTCTTTGACCACGATGAAAATACGGAAATATTGATTCATAAATCACTGGGTTTTTGCCATATAAAACCATTGTACATATCAAAAATTAATTCGTAGCGTTTTAATAAATACAGAAATAAAGAATCTAAACATAAAATATTTGTTGCTATCCAACAATTGTTTAAAAATAGAAAAAATTAAACATATTTCGTTGTTTTTAAGCAAAAATGGTATAAAAATGAAACAGAATTTTATTAGTGTTTCCGTCATCAAATGGAAATCTAAAAGGAATAAATAAGTCTCCTGTTGAGGGAAAATACGTTATATATCATGAAATTACCATAGACATAAAAGCCTCTCATTCAACCCAAAAATCGTGACCAAAGTGAATACATCTTTAAAATCGGAACAGTACTGAGGACATGCATGAAACTCTTTTCTGTAACGCAGGATACACGCGTTACAGAAAAAAATTTTATATATATATATATATATATATATATATATATATATATAATAAAAACAATCAAATTACAAAGTATACAAAACATTAAAACGTAAAATAATAGAAAAGCAGACCAGCAAAATGCCAAAAGATCAAAAAGTCAAAATATTAGAAATGCAGACCAGCAAAATGCCAAAAGATCGAAAAGCAGACAAGTAAAAAGCCAAAAAGCCAAAAAAGTTGGGGGTAAAAAATAGTCAAGCAGAATCCAGAAGGCAGAACTCTCCATGTATGCGCGCTAAAGCTGCAGACACAACATGGAAAGTAAAAAATTCAAAATTACAAACCAAAACAAAGAGAAATCCAAAAATTTTAAAATCAAGAAATTTAAATTTCTTGATTTTAAAATTTTTGGATTTCTCTTTGTTTTGGTTTGTAATTTTGATATATATATATATATATATATATATATATATATATATATATATATATATATATATATATATATATATATATGTGGGGGTGCTGGTTTGTGGGCGATTGGCAACATTACAAAAGTTTTAAAGAATAACTAAATTTAATGAGATTTATGAATATTTACAATGAATTTGGTTTAGACAATTAAAGTTAAGTGCACAGCACAGACATCATAAACTCCATCGGCGCTCGTCGCCCGTCAACATTGCACAGTCTAACGCTACGTCCGTCTTGTAGCTTCGTCGTCTTCCTTCTGTGTCGCTTTTTGACTGCGTTCATCCAATGCGCGGAATGGCTGCGCAGTGGTCGGAGATGACATCAGCGCGGAGGTGCCCTCTAGTGGCAGTCTGGGCACCACATATATATATATATATATATATATATATATATATATATACATATATATATATATATATATATATATATATGTGTGTGTGTGTGTGTGTGTATAATTCAAAATTACGAACTAAAACAAAGAGAAATCCAAAAATTTTAAAATTAAGAAATTTAAGACAATTTCGAAAAGAGTGATGAAGTGTTGGTGGATCAGGGCGTCATCAGGGAGGAGCCTCACCCAGTCAACACAATATGGTGTTTTCTGCGTGTGAGCGGCAGTATACCAAAAGTAGCTCACCCCCCCCCTCCAAACACCATAAGAAGAAAGGCAAAAATAAAAAATATAAATTAGAAAAACAAAAATTAGAAAAACAAAACCAGGGACAACCAAGGACACATACCAAAGATAAGTATAATACAAAATTAAAAAGGAGAAAACAAACTTACCCACATAGATTGACCTAAGCTCGACAACAACCCGCCGCAAACTACATGAGGACCGCCAACAAATGCCATTCACAACGCCGAAAAATTAACAAATCAGAAATCGGAACCACAATTCCGAAACGGAACCCCGACTCGGAATCCCGACCCGGAACATCGGAATCGGAAATCGAAAAAATAGTGTTCAAATCCAGTTTTTTAATAAATTAATAAAATTGATAGTCAACAGGAAAGTCTCCAAAATGAGCTATTAAATAATATTAGTAATCTTAAATTTTTCAAAAATAATCTTATAAAAAGAGTGAGGGTATTTATTATTAAGAAGTGTGTTAATGAGATTATTACACTGCAAAAGAAAGTTAGATTTAGAGTTGCAAATTTTATTGAAACGCATATATATATATATATATAAAAGAAACATCCATAATATAAATATAGTGTCGTATAGACAAATCATGTCCATACCTGACATGACTTCGGACCGAATGCACAGGCGCACTGAGAGCGGGGAGGTGTCCGCAAAATGTCGAGCATGGCCAAATATGGCTCTTGCGCCATAAAACCCCAGAATCATCAATCAACCATAATATGTTGAAATTATACTGTGCTGGGAGGGGGGGGGAGAGCTTCGGGTCAGTGTAACTTTGGATTGATTGGAATGAGGACTGCCTAAATAGTATCATTCGAAAGTTAGCGAACAACGCTACAATTAATATTGGATAACAACAATTAATATCAAACTGCACTTTAATCGTTCAAACTGTAATT
Organism: Meta bourneti; assembly: GCA_933210815.1. Taxonomy (NCBI): domain Eukaryota; kingdom Metazoa; phylum Arthropoda; class Arachnida; order Araneae; family Tetragnathidae; genus Meta; species Meta bourneti. The sequence continues at coordinate 83,412,236 of OW119923.1, read as the reverse complement.
TAATTGTTGAACATTCACAATAAACAATCCTTCAAACTTCCTATGTCCGCTTTATTCATTCCACAATCCTATATCAGGCCCAAATATTCACTTCAAAACTACGGTTTGTATCCTCGATACATCCAACCAATTGTTTTTACTATGCAGATATTTAAATACTAACTATTAGTTTTTAGGTCAAAAAATAAAAATTATAAGCATTTTGATAGTATATATCTTTTTAACAGATTATTATTGGACTATATACAATATCTTATAATAATGAAAATAAGCATTTAGTGTCTCCGAAAAAATGCCAGTTAATCAGTTTCTGCTTTAAGTTTTCAAATTTTGAAAATACTTTACAAATCTTAAATTAACATAATACTTACATTTTTAAGTTAATTAATGCTGCAGGATACAAATATAAATTCCCTTATCATATGTAATTTAGATTCCAAAATTTCATGATTCGGATATGCTTCTCATTTAAATAATTTCAAATTTTATATTGATTTTAATATAATTAGCATCAACATCAACAAGATAGAATGTTATGAAACAGAAAATATAGCTATCTCAACAACCTCATCGCATATAATTTAGATTCCAAAATTGCATGATTCGAAGATGCTTCTCATTTAAATAATTTCACATTTTATATTGATTTTAAAACAATTAGCATCAACATCAGTAAAATAGAATGTTATAAAACAGAAAAAATAGTTTTCTCGAGAAAGTAACATCCAAGACTATTATAGAAGATACTGTGCGACACTAAACTAGTTTGAAGAACACTATGACTTAAATTCAAGACCTAGACAAGGAAGTTTATTTGGGAGCAAGGCGGGACACGGTTCATTTCCCTGATCACCATATGTCAAGGTAAGCTGTCTAAACGCTTGTACAAACTATTTATAGAATTTTTCAGATATTGCAGAGTACATAAATAGCTAAATTTATTGAGAGAGCGCTGAAAACTATTTACGATGTGAATGAAGACCATTGAGCGAGGTTTTAGCGCATCCTTTTCTTGCTTTCCTTTAAAATGAATGTCAGTTTGATTGATGCTGATAGATGAGATGAGAGGGTTTCTAATATGAGCTGGTGGCTTAAAACTTGTGTGAGGGCTTCTTAGAAATAGAAAGGGTGAATGCTGGTGAAAAGATGTTTCCATGTTCTTTGTCAAATATAATCAGGAATTGAAGTTGTGTGTTAAACCCCTATTTTAACATATTAAGAAACCATATTTTATTAGTTTTCAATTTGCCAGTTTTGGGATGCGTATTCTCCTAGAACATTATCTTTGAAAACTGATTTATAGGGCGTGAGTTAATTTTATGATAGAATTTAATGGGGATTAGTTATATATTTAACAATTGGCGTTTAATTTGATTATAAATACCATCATTTCAGTATACACTTAAATATTGTAAACTCCTTTGTTATACTCGAATAATAATTCTTGTAAAACTACAGCTATGCCTAACGTGAGATTTTTTCTTTTCGTTTTCGTGAGGATTTTCATTTATACTGCTATAAAATAAAGTTTATAAGATTCGAAGATAACCAAAATATAACTATAAAATTATATTATAAGGCAATATTAATAATTTAAGGTAAGAAATTTTGCAAATGACGAATATTTAATGAGGTAAACAATACAATTTTTGTCGTTTTACTGTATCGTAAACTTAAATGTTTTTTATATTCACATACTCCCATTGATATTTATTTGAAAGCTACAATAACAAATGATTATTTTGAAAAATAATATTCCCAACTTTCAGTTTTATGAAATCTTATAGGTCTGAATTTTGTATAATTCTGCACTGTCTTTTGAACTGTATTAAGTTGATGCAAAAGTTCGTCCCGTTCTTTTACAAAAATTCAAGAAAAATTTTATTTACTAAAAATTACATTTAATCAATAATATAGTATGTGCCGTTCTGTTCGATGTCCTTTTTCCATCTCTCCGGTAGTTGTCATCAGCCTCAGTCGATCGCCCAGAACGTGGTGCATCGCTAAGATTAAAATTGTTTTCACGAAACTTTATGAACCACTTACAACAAGTGGAATCAACAACGGCACCGCCACCATACACAACACATCTTCTTTGCGTCTGCGAAGAATTCTTGCCTTTTCACAAATATAAAAAAGCATAATATGTCGAAAATGCTCCTTATTTTCTATCATTTATGATGATTAACAAAATTTAAAAAACAACCAAATAACACAATTTTTGTCCCAAGTACTTCACTGAAATTTCTTCTTTCAAACAACATAAAAACTTGAGACGTGCGAAGTAGATTACACTTCGGTTTTGCGATGCAGCGCCAAAAACGGGACGAACTTTTGCATAAAACCAATATTACTGTTTTTTTGGTGATATGTTTACTTTATTTCGTTGTCATGATATTAGATTAATCTTCATGAATAAACAAATTAATAAGATGTATATTCAAGTATACCAATGAAATTAGTTAAAAACACATAATCTCAAATTTGATCCATCGTATGAAACTATACAATCCCAGAGATAACATTTAATAACCTCTAGTTTGTTTCATGTCATGTCTTTGATACTGAGGTATTCCTATCTACAGGCAACTCCCACGAGGCCTGTGGTATGTGTACTTAAACTGATCGAGGCGACATCTAAGTTCGTCTCTAAGGGATGTTCCAAGGAGTGCCGTCGGAAGTTATTAGAACCTAAGAAAGCAAACATTCCTGTTTCTACAGCTGCTCACTCCAGTATCATTTTTTTCCAAGATTACTCACATATTCCTAAGAAATTGTCGATAGTCCATTGCGTTGCTTCAGTGTGACGTTAATTCAAGTACCTACCTAAGAAATCGTCAATACAAATGTCACGCTAATTTAGGGCCTTAGTCCCTTTAAAGAATAGGTAAAAATATTTCATTTGCATTGTGCTTACTTTTTAGAGGTTTCAAGAATTAAACTTATATTAACTATACAGCTTATTTAGGTCCCAATGTTTCATGTTTTAGGTTAAAAATTTACAGCTATTGATACGCATCAAGTGAATTTTGTGAGTCGTACAGGGAAGAAAGAGGTCCCCACTTCCACAAAGACAACAAAGAGGGAGAGATAAATGGCATAAAGAATAGAAGGGGTCGAATGTGATGTACATCGTTCTGTTATTGTTTCTTATCTCACGTAGTACAGACAAGCTGGATCAAGTCCGTGAGTTTATGAGCCTTTAAAAAGTCCAAGACGAGCTTAGGATTGAAAAAAAGATCCCCAGACAAGATAGAGGTTGACCAGGAGAAGTGTGCGGCATATTGCATTTCCGACAGGTCGGGAAAACATTTAAACAAAGATCAAATGAAATTAATCTGAAATGTCTACTGGCCAATCTAGAGATGGCAGTCTGTTGATCTCTATCAAACTCGAATTTTCTGATGCCTCCGGTTTGCTTGGGGTTTCATGGCGTAATATTTGGCCATGCTGCACCAGACACAAGACATACAATATCAAGTAAGAGACTAAAACACACAATGAAAGTTTTACTGACACAGAAGAGATAAATACACCCAGGGAGGAATGTTTTGGTGCCTCCGAAATGTTCTATTTGATGCCAGTTACGGAATGAATTTCCAAGAGATATTGTTCTGGTTTCTTTTTCGCAAAACTTTTGTAAAAAGTAAGTTAAAGTATTTAATTGCAAGGCACCTCGTTCTGATCAGGGCCAGCCTGACATGGTAGAGTTCGTGTGCTACTTTAAGCTGATCTTCGGTAAATATTTGATGAAAGGTTTTGTATCTTTTTCTCACTACTCTGACCACTCTTTCTCTAATTGGGGATTTATCACCACTCTAGGGGATTTATCTCCATATCGTTGTGACGAGACCTCCAAATCTCTCTGCAAGCTCATCTATACAGTTCTAACGTGTATACTTTAGAGGATGTGTCGTTCAGGCTGTCAACGAATAGTTGCGTTGCAATTAAATGTACTTGATAACCCTCCAAATGGATTTCGATGAGATATCTCGTTCAAGATCTGGTTAATTTTGCTAATAACAAGATGCATCGCCTTAATAAAACTGCCAAATTTCTCCAAGGGGAATGAAAATCCAAGTTGGAAAAACAAATTGTCCCTTGTCCAGAACTTATGATAGTTTGGAACTGGTTTTTGCACCAGAGACTGGACACTAAAGGGTGTTTTCTAAGAATAGATAAACCACCCAAGAGGGTAAATTGATTTATAAAATATTTTATCTCTAAGAAATAAAGAACCCTTTTATAAAGAGCATCTGTAGAAAGTAACCTCCAGTAAAATTGAAAAATAAACATTATTAAAATCAAAGAAGCTCAAATAACTTGACTGAGACAGAAAGAGAAGTTGTAGAAGAAACGCTAGCATAGATAAAAATATAGACATTGACAGAAAAAGAACGAGTTAGGAAAAGGGAGAGTGAGAAAGAAAAAGAAATCAGATCACACAGAAGAGCATCTAAGAGGTGGGAAACTTAGTTACTTTCAAAAGAAGGAAGTAAAATTTTAAAATATTGAATAAATGCATCTAAAATTCTATCATTAGAAAAAGATTGATGCATATCGAATTTGTAACACCATAAAAGTTTCGATGAGAAGACACTAATAGAATCCCCCAAGGAAAGATTCAAACCAAATTTTATACATAAAAATCCAGTCCTAGGAGAAAAAATACATATGCTTGAGACTTTCTTCAATCTAGTTCACAACGTCTTACGCTTGAATTCATTTCGAGAAATACTTCATTCAAAATTCTTCCCTCAATATAAATACCAGAAGAAAATTTCTTCAATTTGAAGTTCAAATTTTCATGCATTCCCAATAAGTGTATCTTTAAAAGGAGGCTTCAATCAGGTAAACTCCGTTCAATTTACACACTTCTTACACCCATCTTGCTGTGAATTCGTACGTTCGTTCAGGAGATTATATCTGATATGCAGATAGAATTTTTCTGAATACATTTGAACACAATTCCCTGGAAAAATTGGTGGTGGGTTGAAATTCGGTAGGGTAGAGTTATTGAAAAAGAGGTAAACAGATTGACATTATAATTTGGAGATTTCAACTGAATATAAATTTGGAGTGTACCCTGGAAAGTATTTTGTAAGATTGGCATGCTTATGACTTTAAACTAAATCTAGAATGATGTGAAGTTTTGGTCAACAAATCAGTAATACCTTTTGGGTATTGTATTACCTAATGGTTGACTATCTTAAGCATCTAAGATTATTTATTGGTTGTCATATTTAAACTTTAGTTTTGACTTTTTAGAAGGCCGACTACTGTGATTGCTTACAGGATTTTAAGATAATTATTTAGTTTCAACAACGAAAAAATATTTTTACATTTGCTGCATCTAACTCCGAATATGGTATGGGGCGACAAACGACTAACAGACTGTGACAAAATAGGTCCCTATTGAAATCGTTAAAGCATTGAAAATACGTGCCAAACGGTACTCGTGTTAGCATATTCGAAAACAGCATGGAGTCCAATTAGTATACTAAATTATAATTTAAGTATTCAAATATTAATTATTTATCATTAAAGGAGAACAACATAATCATTCCAATTAAACAAACTTTCTTCCGTCTACTTCAAAGGGACAGTTCATCATTCTTTACGCTGCACTGAATGATTATAAGTACTTCCGCTGTTCCCTTCCAAAGCGTACAAAACTTCTTGGAGGTGCCCATTAATATATCATGGACCAAAGCTAGTTAACTAATATGAAAGATCCCTTTCGAGACGAAAGGTCATACGCCCACAAATGTTTGAGTGACAGCTTATGTTGATAAAGCCTTGGTATCTGAATTTAAATTTTTATATAGATTCGAAATTGTGTGTCGAAATAGGAGGTTTCCATTGGAAATTATGAAGTTGGGGCTCAATTTAATTTGAAGACGGCCCTTATGCTAATTTTATGCATTTGGATTTATAGAAGACGTTAGCTCCTGTCAAACGCCATCTTTGAATTTTCTCTACTGTTAAAATTGCATTTAATGAAGAGGGGTTGTTTTTTTTCCGCTACTGTACCATAACTCAAAGCTGGTACAATTTTTCGCAGGCCATAGTCCATTACCGGCGTATCAAGAACGTTTCCGTTTGAGAACAAGTGCACTGTACATCTACGGTAGAGAAGGTGATCTCACCCACTACCTGATTGACTGTGAAGTCCATGGCATTTTGCATTGGCGCTTAAATACTGCCAAGAACAGACACTGCTACCACAATATTCTTAAAGTAATGGAATTTTTAGCTCCAACATTGATTATATGTGAAAGCTGGCCGTGGTAGTCTTGTTGGAAGAGCAACGGATTAGCAACCGGATGGTTGTGAGCTCGAAACTAGGTTCAGGCAAAGCCCGTTGTGTACACGGGGGCTGGTGTAAGTTAAATCTCTCGGAGGCTCAAATGTCTTCATGTTGGCGTGGTGTGCCAGCTGAGGTGTGACCTCGTCGTCTGACAGTGGTTCAAAATTACGAGGTGTTGTCCTGGATCTTTCCCTTCAGGATTGATCCTGCACTGTCGCCAATAGCCCGCTGTGTTGTTCCAGTGCGATATTAGGCATGAACACGTGCATGCATTGAACAAGCACTGCCACCACAAAATTCTCAGAGTGATAGAATTTCTTAGATCCAACAGTGATTACATCTGTGAGAACTGAGCCCCGGTAGCCCAATTGGAAGAGCATCGGATTATCAAATGGAGGGTTGCTACTTCGAAACTCAGTCCAGCCAAATACTATCGTGCACGTTAAATCTGGTGCAGGTTAAACCTGTCGTGATCTCAAATGTCCCCACGTTGGCGTGGTATAGAAATTTGGAGAGCGGGGGTGCCAGCTCTGGTGTTGTTCTTGTCATCTGACCGTGGTTCAAAATTACAATTATATATATATATAATATATATATATAATTGTAATATATATATATATCTCCGCCTTACGGAGGAGTATATATATATATATATATATATATATACTCCTCCGTAAGGCGGACTATGTAGTTGAAAGCCGCACAAGTGCACGACAGTGTTCGCCTTCGGCGTCCAATCTAATTTTCATCCAAATGGGGATTATCACGTGCGATTACTTTATGCGTATTTTAATTATGAGAGCAGTATTTTTTTCTCTCGAGTTTCACTTGAGCGAGAATATTAATTGCGAAATTAACGAGGGTACGGTTAAAATCGAATATGGGTGACTTGGATAGTAAAATGCTTGTTAAGCAAATGGTAAAACTTAAGGATTCTAAGGAACTACCAAAATGTGGAAATGTAGTATATGATAGACATACATGAATATCCCAAAATGTGGAGAGGCGGTGCATACATGAATATCCCAAAATGTGGAGAGGTAGTGCATACATGAATACCCCAAAATGTGGAGAAGTAGTGTATGAGAGACATGCATGAATATTTCAAAATGTGGAGAGGTAGTGCATACATGAATACCCCAAAATGTGGAGAGGTAGTGTATCAGAGACATACATGGATATCCCAAAATGTGGAGAGGTAATGCATGAGACACATAAATGAATTACCCCAGAATGAAGTGGAGAGGAGTGCATGAGACATACGTGAATATCATTTTTTATGAAACAGGAATGAAATAATCAAGAATATTAAGAGTTGTGAACTTTGAGCAAGACGAATAAAAGGCATTGTAACTTTTTATATCAAAAAGTACTCGTGGAGTTAGGTTACACTACTACAGATACTGCTGTTCGTTAATTTTTATAATGGTACCTAAGTTCGCCACAATACTGCCCCTGTATAATTTAGCAGTGGCTGAATTCGATAAATGCTATCACTAGTTGATAGCGTATATCTTCAATTGCGTAAGATCACAAAAGTTGTATTCAGATGAAGGGGGTATGCTTTCGTCTGCATGGTCATGCATTGGGATGATTGCAACTGTTTGGCTGTCTTTAGTCAGTATGAGTATGAAGCGCTTTGGGAAGGCTACCAGCAAAGTGAAGCTGTAATAAGAATGGAAGTAATGTCTGTTATCATACGGCTCCAGACAGCTGTTAGAAGTGATTAGCATCGTATTGGAAATTCAACTGTTCACCATGGACTGTACTTGGAAGTGTATGACGATTGTTGCGAGCGCTATCTGGTGTTTTTCAGAAGGACTATCAGGCATGAAATTTTTTGAAAGCGGGCGTGCTCGTAATCACGTCCAAACCACCAATTTAGCAAGGCGTGTGAAAGACGGTACAACTCTTACCAAAAGTACTTCATTTTGGAGATAGTTTGCACTGCTATTATATGTACTTCTACATTGTAAGTTCAATTTTGTAGTGGTGGCTAAGTGCATCACAAACTAATGATCTGCGTATTAAATCATTATAAAAAAACTATTGGTTCTTGAATTTCCCTGAGACTAAATTAGAATGAAGTAACCCTTTTTTACAAGTTACATTTAACCTCGATAGAATTGATTCGATGAGGTTCTACTGCCTAAACTAGTAGCAAATTAAGCAGTTTATTAAATACCAATTTAAATTATTTTATGATGGAATACTTAAAGTAAACCCAATATGCATTTGATTGTTGGTTTGAGTGAGTGAATTGCATTATTGACATATAAGAAACTAACTTATAATTTCCTCTTCAAAGACCCTAAGGGCGAGCTACGGAACTAAGTCTGTATAAAAAGTAATTTATCATTGTGAATAATGTGAATCACTCGGTGAAAAATAAAATAAAAACTTATTATTAAAATTTACTTCTAATAGAGAAAATACAAACATTAAGCACAAGAAAGATCGACGTATTTAAGAAATCCGTGTGTATAGTAAAAGTTAAAGAAATTTATGCGTTTCTTGTCAATGTCTTTCGGTGGAACTTCCACCGATTTGCTGATTAACATAAAATAGAAAAAGCTATCTGTAGAGGAAGAAAAAGTTTAGCCCCAAGAAGTCATTAAAAATAGTTTAGATTTAATAAGATGCACGTTGTTATTCCAGCAGAATTTCTCAAAAAATCTGTTTATTTATCTTTATGCTTCATTTGTTACTGTTAAAAGTCTGTTATTTGAAATGTTGCTTCAGTTACTTGTCAGTTTCTAACATACTGTATTATAATTCCAGAAATATTTCATTCTTACATTAACTTACCATTTATTTCGTAAGTAGATAGGGGAAATACATGAATTCTAGTTATTTTCCTTTAGCTAGAACTCCAAATTTTGGAAATTCAAATAGTTTTCGTTTTAATTTTATCCTTCTCTATCTGCCATACCACTAAAGACCAGAATAAAGATGAATAAAACAGCCTCATATATATTAACACGCTTCGATAAAAGCAAATGGTATCAGACCAACTTTACAATGACTGTATTTAATGACTTTATAAATATTTTATGAAGATTGCACAACATAGAATGCGAAACTGTTTCAAAACTGACATTTGATATTTTAATCTGAATATTGTATAGATTTAACTCTTCAAGTTGAATGCTTTTTAAGTATTTCGGAGAAATCAGTCATGCCTTCAATGATCATACAATGAATAATATCTGTAAATAGAGAAAATATATGAAACAGGCATAGCTGAAGTGGCATTCGTGGAAAATAAGCAGGCAATCCAATGTGAATCATTTTTGATACCGTCGTATTTCTTCTTGGAATACAATTTTGCTTATAAATGCACTTCACATTTGATTCCAGCCCCCGTATCGGCTATTATTTTTCAATGCATCCATTTATATACTTAGAATAGGATTTATTTTGCAATCGCCACAAAAGACAGTAAGAAATTTATACAGACGGTAATGATTCCTCTTTCACTACATTTGCCATGCTAGTTCGGCTAAGCATGATAAATGGTAGAACTAAAAGCGAAATATGGAAAACTGTTGAAACGAAACAAAGGAAATAAATGCAAATATTTACTTTGAACTTGACAAAAATGTAAGCGTAACGTCGATAGAATAAACAAATGGCTTCATTCGTGCATATTTAAATAGGTAGGTAGTTGAATTTACACCGCACTGGAACGACACAACAGGCTATTTGCGACGGTCTGGGGGGGGGGGTATTTTAATTAACGTCACACTGGAGCAACACAATGGGCTATTGGTGACGGTCCGGGATCAATCCCAAAGGGAAAGATCCGAGGACAACACCACGTAATTTTGAACCATGCGACGGTCTGGGACCAAACCCGAAAGAAAAGGTCAGAAGACAACACCTCATTATTTTGAATAATCAGGTCAGATTACAAGATAAACACGATTTAACGTGCACCATTCCCCAAGTACACGTCAGTCTTTGACTGGATCGAGTTTCATATCTAAATAGGAACAAGTAGGAAATACACAAGTATTACATTCCAGCAAAGGTTGATTGCGATTGATGGCGCAAGGGCCACATTTGGCCAAGCTGTGCCAAACGCGATACAGATAACATCAAGTAATGGACATAAACACACAATGAAAGTGTCACAGAAGAGAAAAGCACATCCAGGGTAAGACACAGGAATCGAACCCGCACCACATAGAACTCGCATATTAATAGAAAAGAAAATACGCAGTTAAAAAAAAGAGTGAAATATTTCAACATATTGTGGGGTGTTATTTCTAATGTTTAAATATATACTTTCATGGTTAGAATGAATGCACAATATATATTTAAAGACAATTATTTTTCTCAATTATGTAAGCATTCCCTGAAAATTCAATTGTATCGTAATGAAAAATTTATTAATTTAAAGCAACAACTTATTTGCTCAAATCTCAATTATTTTTTGTCCATTTGAATAATGGTAAACCACTTTCAAGAATAAGATATCGGAAAATTTTGAAAAGTATTAAAAATATTACTATGAAGAGTGAATGAATATCTGCCATTAAGTGATTTGAAAAAAGAAATTTATAAAATTGTGAACTATATATTTATCACTAGAATACTAAACTATAATTCGAAATTGTTTCAAGCTTTCATAAACCAGGGAAGAAAAAGATGGTTTCGATTATCTTCTTTATTACATTGTTTCTTCTGCAAATAGCTGTCCATTATTTTCCCCGCATCGAAAGAGGAAATTATTTGTTCTCCTTTTTGATGGAACGGCAAGAGGAAATAGGACTGCCCTAACGGTAGATGAAATGCTCATTTCGCTAAGTATTTGCACGTATTTGTGAATTAAGGATCTTATGTACATTGATCAAATTAAGTGGATAGTTTATTTTTTTTCTTTTGGAGATTTCCGATTTCTCTCTCTCAAGGACAAATCACTTACTTCAAATAACGCAGAAAACTGGAGCATTTTGCTTTTCTTTGAGGTTCGCGAGACCTTCAACTAAGAATTCATTTGGGATTCGTTCTTTTAGATTTGATCAACTTTCCTGGACTCTTGGTGATTTTTTTTATTTGTAGGGTGATCAAATAGAGAAAGGTGTCAAAATTTTATGTCGAAGTAACACTTAAAATGTATTTGATATGTTTTTCCTAAAAAGCTTTCTTTGGGAATTTGTAGTCAAAATTTTTTGGGAGGATTTGCTTTATCTCTTCGTGATTGATATTTTCGCACTTTCAAAAAATTTAATTGAATTAATTTAACGATATCTGTTTTTTATCGTTTTGTATTGTATTACGGCAAGATTTTCGTTTAGTGTAATTCCTTTCAGTAAAGTAATAAATAAATTATTTTAAGTCAACTTTTGATCATGTAGAGACCACATTCACAAGTTATAAAATTATTACATACGACACTAGAAACAGAATAGTTATTAGATGATTTATATTTACACTTGTTTTACTTCTCGGCTTCACCCAGAGAGTGTTTTCTGCTTCAAAAAACCAAGTCGTGCTTCTGTTTTCTCAGCAGTTTCGTTGCGTCATGGGACAGCCTTTTGAGCTTTGTCCGTACTATTTCACGTGCATGTGTTTTTTCATCTTCGATTGCTTGACTCGTGATAGCTTTAGACGTTTTGTGTAGATTGGTCTCTTGCGTAATGTTCTTTCTCGTTTCACTTTTTAGGTCTAATGAAACGCTGTAACGAGTTGAAAATGGTTGCGTTGGCCTAGAAATTCTAGAATGAGCAGGGTAAATTTCATAACGCCAGAGCTCAGCGTTTGAGAGTTTTGCTGCTTGACAAACAGATTTTCTGATTTATATATGAGATTGTTCTAGCCTGATAACAACCCTAGATAATTTATTTATCAATTTTAAACGCTGTTATTTCTAAGAACGAAAAATTAATTTTGCTTCGATATTATACACTATCAATTTCGAGCAACGCAAATAGTTTTGCCTTGTGGATCGTCCTTTTATTCATTTTGGATGATTTACCCGAATTTGAATTCTGACACAAGGAAATCTTAAATGTCCTAATAGCCAGAGAAATGTTTGCAAAGGAGGGATAAGTTAGTGGAGAGAACTTCCAATCTTCAAAACACGGCGCACCCAAATTAAGCATGGCAAGTACATTTATACACTAGCATCAAATATCAGAGATGCCCTAATTGTAAATTGTTAATTTTAAGTACTTCGTTAGAGAATATTAATAATAAACCTTAGAAAGGCCCGAGTGATATTTATACTTATGTAAGGTAATTAAGCTTCAGAATTAAGTGATCGATTCCAATTAATTTCGCTTGCATTAATTTTTACAATGGAAAACTAAGCATGCGATTAAAGTGTGAAACTCTTGAAGATTATCTTCTTTTGAGTTAATCCTTATTACTGTAATATCATTTTCGCCAAGTTACCCTTGGAACATTTTACACAGATTATAATAGTGTGATGAAAAGATTAAGTGCATAGCTGAAGTAACCAAACAAGATTAGACGATAAGAAGATTTGCTGATGGTGAGCTCTTTAAAGTTCCGCAGAAATCACTTCGAAGTGCTCTTATTCGTGTGAATTTATTTCCGAAAGAGAATGGAACTTTTTAAGGATTAAGCTGCTCTGAAGTTATTGAGTAGAAACTTCAAAAGGAGACTTGCTGCCCTTTTCAATTCACATTCTCTTGCATCTACTGAATTCAAGAATTATATCCAATGGATTCAGTTTTAGTATTGATAGTGGAGCAAGTTACGTTTTTCACTTTTTATGTAAAGAAACTGAAGTGGAAGGCCAAAGACACTCATACTTCATAACTTAGTTATTTGCTTTAAAACAACTGAAAGAACAAGTGAAATAAATCTAATTCCAGCATTTAAGATTAAAAATTTTATCTATAAAGTTAATAATAAGAATATTGATTTTCAGTCAGTAGGACCACTATTTTCAACACCTTATCTGCAAAAAGTAGTTTTGTACACGGTTTTCGTATAAGTTCAGGGTTTTACCAGAGTAGAAGTGATTTTTTTGTTTGCAAAAGCAATTGTTGTTATCAAATGTTTTGTACCTTCTTTTCATTAGTTAAAAAAGACTGCTATTAAATATCAATTAGAAAGTAGAGGTACAAACCTCTCCACCTTCGTTAAGAATTTGGAACCCTGAAATTATTTCCTGTTTAAAATTCTAACAGTCGTAGGAATAGAAAAGAAAAATATCAATAGGGAACTCAATAATATCAACTAAATTATTTAATAAATTATAAATATAATAAATATTTAATAAATTATAAATACACTAAATATTAAATTTATTATAAATTCAATAAATATTCACTAAATTGTAAATTCTGTAAATACTTAATACAATTAATTGTTAATTCAATAAATATTCAGAAAATTATAAATTCAATAAATATTCGCTAAATTATAAATTCAAGAGTATTCAATAAATTGTAAATTAAATAGATATTTAATGGATTATAAATTCAATAAATATTCAATGAATAATAAATTCAGCAAATATTTAATAAATTACAAATTCAATAAATACTTAATGAATTATAAATTCAATAAATATTCACATAATTGTAAATTCACTAAATGTTTCATAATTATAACTTCAGTAAATATTCAATACATTATAAATCGATAAATATTGAATAAATTGTAAATTCTGAAAATATTTAACACATTATAAATTTAATAAACATTCGATTAATATTCCATAAATTATGAATTCAATAAATATTCCATAAATTATAAATTCGATAAATATTCCATAAATTATAAATTCAATAAATATTCAATAAATTGTAAATTAGATATTCAGTAGATTATAAATTCAACAGATATTCAATCAGTTACAAATTCAATAAATATTTAATAAATTATAAATTCAATATTTAATAAATTGTAAATTCAATGAATAAATATTGATTTCAGTGCAATAGGATAGATTCGCGCTATTGCGTTAGAAACCATAGAATATCGTTTCACTCGAAGTGATTGGCTGTTTACACTGACGAGTCCATGTTGGAAAGGATCCAAGAAGCGAGTGTTGTGAAGTAGTGAAGTGTGTTGTAGTGAACTTTTCACATTCTACCTAACGATAGGAACTTTTGCTGTAGGCTTTAAAGGCGAAATCGAAATCATTTTCATTGCTATCCGACAGTCTCATTTCGAGATTTGTGCTGTAGAAGGGCTGTCATCTCCTCATATTCCAAATCAGCTTTAAAAGCACTTCCACGGCTAAGCCGTTGCGAACAACCCCGTGTTTTGGAATGTAGATTAATGTTAAAGGGCTTTACAGATAGGATTTCCTTTCAAAAGGTGCCCGCACATTGGCGCATCTATGACAATGAAGAAGCTTACTTTCTCATAAAAAAAAAGGTGCTTTGGTCCTCCAAAGAGAACTTCACCAGTAAGTACACAAAATGCCGTTTTATATTTTTTGACTAATTTTTATTCCATTTGGATGTATGAAATGTACATATCAGTGCCTACATAGATTATATGTGGATTTAAATTAGTAATGAAAAGTGAGTAACGACGCTGCCATTAATTGATATAAGTAGAAATCCTAGATGCAATGCGTGGTTCTCCTAATATGAATTATTACATGAAAAGCATGCGTAGGTCTAGTATGAATTATTAATGAAAAGCATACATGGTACTTCCTGGATTCAGGCTATGAAATAATTGTTCAGGGTCCCGTTATTTTAATGGGCAATTCTTGTGAGAGATACTACAGCAATAAAACTTACTTAACTACTACAATTACTATTACAATACTTACTAACTAAAGCAATAAAACATAAACTTAACATCATAGTTTGTGTATAAATTATTCTAAAACAATCGGGTTTTGCCAAAAGGATTAAAAATTATGTAACAATGCTTTAAAGTGTGAACGATACATTCATTCATCACACTTGCACGAAGAAAATTAAATCAGTCTTTCTAACTATATCCTTATTATCCAAAACATTAAACATTTGTAAATAGCTGTAAACATTTAATTATACTATCAAAATATATTCTTTAACTATGAATTTTTAGAAATTCCTTTTACCAAATAATAGAATTAATTATGTGTATCTTTTGATTCCAATAGTGAAGAAGAAAATTACATAAACCCTTCCACTTTGAAATGAACTTTCGAAATATTGATTATTTTAAATAAAAGTGGACTCGATGGTAAGTAGGTAGTTTAATTTACATTGCAATTTGTAAATGGCTGTAAACATTTATTTATACTATCAAAATACATTTTTTAACTATGAATTTTTAGAAATTCCTTTTACCAAATAATAGAATTAATTATGTGTATCTTTTGATTCCAATAGTGAAGAGGAAAATTACATAAACCCTTCCACTTTGAAATGAATTTTCGAAATGTTGATTATTTTAAATAAAAGTGGACTCGATGGTAAGTAGGTAGTTTAATTTACATTGCATTGGCGCAACACAACGGGCTATTGGCGAGGTTCCGGAATCAATCCTGAAGGAGAGATCCGAGGACAAAGCCTCTTAAATTTAAACCACGTGAAGGCAATGGAAAATCCAGAAACACAAAATGGTATCCCATCGTTACGGTATTGATACGATAAGTATGGTATAAGATACCATACTTATCGTTCAATACCACAACCATCGTTGTGGTATTGAGCGATACCATTGATAAAAGGGTATCGTTTTATATTAGATGTCAAGAAATTACATGCGTTTTAAGTGTCGAGAACCATAAGTAGAAATAACCATCACGTATAATGAACCGTATTCCTTCAATTTTTTATTACATCTTTTGATTATTCATCGTGTGCACATACAATGTCTTTTGATATACAAGGTGAGTCTAAATTCTTTTTACAAAATAAGAGGGGTGATAGTACCCATCTAGACGAGCAATAATTACCATGGAACATAGGGTCACATTCCACTCTGAGAGGCAGAAAAGAGTAAAATTAGAATTTCAACATGAACTTACAACAGTGTTGGGGAAAGCGAATGAACGATACCAAAAGTTGCACAATCTGATTTATTGATCAGAGAAAAACTCACAGCAAGTGCTCAAAGTGGCAGCCACGCGTGTCGTTGCACAATTCACACCGGCGAAGGAATGACTGGCGCACCCTCTCGAAGATTCCTGGTGTTGTGTTAATTTTGTCGGTGGCAACACCGATTCTCGCTACGAGATCTTGAATGCCACATATCCCGCACGATGGATCGGACGTGGCGGTCCGTTGGCTTGGCCTCCTCGCTCACCGGACTTCAACCTACTGGACTTTTTCTTCTGGGGGCACATGAAATCTTTAGTGTACAAAACGTCTGTGGGCTCGGCTGAAGATCTCGTAACGAGAATCGGTGTTGCCGCAGACAAAATTAACACAACACCAGGGATCTTCGAGAGGGTGCGCCAGTCATTCCTTCGCCGGTGTGAACTGTGCAACGACACGCGTGGCCGCCACTTTGAGCACTTGCTGTGAGTTTTTCTCTGATCAATAAATCAGAAATCAGATTGTGCAACTTTTGGTATCGTTCATTCGTTTTCCCAACACTGTTATAAGTTCATGTTGAAATTCTAATTTTACTCTTTTCTGCCTCTCAGAGTGGAATGTGACCCTATGTTCCATGGTAATTATTGCTCGTCTGGATGGGTACTATCACCCCTCTTATTTTGTAGAAACAATTTAGACTCACCCTGTATAATCTACGACACCAACTGCCACAAAGAGCACAAAATCCTGCATCACTGATATTATTTTAAAATGAGTTTTCTTGTAATAGTTCTAAGTCGAAATTCCTACAGAATAAGACGAGCTTTGAATCATTTATGAAAACAGTCACGTTGCACTTTCAAATTGTGGTCCTCAAAATTGGCTGGTAGAATTTAAATCATATTAAATATTAAACTTCTTAATATAAAATACAAAATACTGTTATGGTTGAAATGGTTCTTGAAAACAATATGAAATGGAAACTATTTTATTACTTTGTGAATTGTATGATTTTATAGGCGGTATTCATCGTTAAATTTATAAGCAAGCTATTTACGCAAGTTAGGTTCTATAGATGTCACGTTGTTACCATAGGCAACCTGAATTTCAAACGTAAAGGAAAATATCAGCTGAGCACTTATAACTATCAATTGAATAAAAAACTAAATAATGCGATTTTAAATTAAATCAAACTTGAATAATTTTACAATTAAAACGAAACTATATTAAAAGAGAACGTAGACTATAAGTATTGATTCTAAAGCTTCAACATAAAATAACTTAAAAATCCCTTTTTATCAATGTTGGTCGTACTGGGGTTTTATGGCACAGGGCCGTATTTGGCCAAGCTTCACTAAACACAAGATAAACAACGTCAAGTAATTTGGACATATACACACACAAGAAAAGTTTTACTTACACATAAAAAGAGAAATACACCCAGGTTGTGTCACAGGAATTGAACATGCTCCGCCTACACCTCCGAGGTTGCAGGTACAATGGGTAAAACCACTGGCCCACGGCGACCCCTTTTTATCATGGTATTTAATAAGATATTTACTCCTTAACCACCCTCTTTTTTACGGGTTGTGTAAGTAAATATATGTGATAACTATAAAGTTGATATAGTGTAAATCAAAAGCATAGAAAGGTTGCATATGTAAAACATATATAAGAAACGTCAATGTCTTTCTTCAGAAATGAAGGTTGATGTAATCAGATGACCGCATTTGACATGGTGACTGAAAAAATAACAAATTGTAATCTGTTCACCAAATCATCTTCTTTCATGTTTACCTTTTTGCTAACTTTACGACTTGCATGAAAGATTTCCGATTGTTTCATTAGCTTCCCTTAATTTTATTAGCTTCACTGTTCTGCAGAAATTAAATAAAGTATGTAAAGTTTATAGCTTACTTTTTGGATTCACAAACTATCACATGAAACTCTCCGAACTCGTATCCTTCTGAGCTTGACGAGATTTCCGAGTTGTGTAGTACTGCTTTTAACAAACAACACACCATAATGACTAAATAACCATCTCTATTGTTTGAAAAAATCCTAGGAAAGATTCCATGGGCCAAGAAAAAGATCCTATGGTTAAAAAAATGTCATACTTGTGAAAGTTCTCATTTTAAACATCGACCTTCTAATGAAACAGAGCATGTTCGTGGAGCATCGTCCTTATAATGAAACAGACGGAGCATGTGCCCGCAGCTTCATGCTATTTCGTCCAGTTGCTTGGTTTGAAGATCTGTCACGTGGTTGTGGGTAAAAGCATGACTCCTAAATTATTGATTGGTTAGTGATTATCCACCGTGATCAAAAACACTAATCTGCGCTTCCATAGCCAATCGGCTGTCAATTTGTGATTTACCCTTCAGAGATCTTACGACTGCGACTCCGCCCACATGATCCGTCTATTTCATTAGAAGGTCGATGGCGTGGAGATGTTGTTGTAAGATATCAGAAGGGTAAGTCACGTGGGCCTACGAATCAACTTGGCTGATTGGCTATCGGAGCACAGACTAGTGTCTTGTCATCAAGATAGATAACTTTAACCAATCATTAATTTTGGATTCATGAATTTTCCCACAACCACGTGACAGATCTTCAAACCGAGCGAGCGGAAGAAATAGCATGAAGCTGCGCGCGCATACTCCGTCTATTTTATCAGAAGGTCGATGATTTAATATAAATGACTATGAATAATAATAAAAATGCACTCAATGGCCTTCCAATTGTTTCGAAAAATTAAAGTAAAAACTTAATGATTCGTAATTTTCAGAACATAAAGATATTTCTTAACGTACAAAAGAAAAAATTTGTTATGAATCTGAAGAAATTTTTTTTCAATGATTGCAAAGAAACAAATAAAACAAAATTTTGTTGGCTCTCATTTTCAATTAAATAAAATCTTATAACAGCTTTATTGATGTAATAAGTTATATGGAAATAACAAATTAACATAACATGTAGGGGGAAATTGTAGAAGGAAAACAATGGCACATTTGTCATAAATTGTTTGGTTTAGAATAGTATGAACACAGTTTCAAAAACACTTTTTAAGGGCTCATTTCTTTCTGAAAAATTATCCAATTCTGTAGTTAAAAATTTAATATTTTCAATAGTTTCACTAACCCCCAGGTGCAGAACTAACAGTTTTCAATTAATTATACGGATAAAATTCTCTCAAATCCGCATAGCTTTTCTCACTCCAAAGCGTAAATCAAGTGTGTACGATAATGTATTATAATTTAACATATCTCAGTGTTACTGAATTTACGGAATCAACGAATTTTTAGAACACATAGAAAAATTGTTATTTATTTCGAAATATTTACAACTTTAAACGATAATTAAATTCCTTAGATAAGAAATCGCGAATTTTTTATTTCCGTTAAAGTTAGTTTAACGGTTTCGAACTTTCGATGCTACAACGATACTTTCTACGATATTTTCTGATTTATAAAATATAATATTCAAGAACATCGTATAGAAATATAAACGCTTTAATTTTTATGAAGTGCTTTTGTTAGAAAAATGGGCATATCTTCTGAGTAGGTATGCGAAACTGAGAAATTGAAAATTATAATGGGGAAGCATTTTATTTAACTAAGAGAAAATTACACATAACGAAAAAATATGGCTAAGTAATTAAAATTATCTCACAGTGACATTTGTTTCATTCCAAGTCTCATAACTGTACACATATTAGAATTTTATCTTGCACTTTCCAGAAAAGATTCACAAATAAAAAGCTCATTGCTGCATCACAGTGCATTTTTAATCTTGGTTGGAAAAAAGATACATTAAACTTTTAATGATTTAAGGGAATTGAAGACACTTGAGATGTACTTACATTTCTCCAAACACACGGTCTGATTCCAACCACTTTATTTGACGAAATAAGCTATTAGCAATAGTGGTTTAGTTTTCATGATGGATTTTACTGATGTTTTATCTCGAACTTTAATATTTATTATCTTCGTGCACCGCTACAAGTATCAACATCATCATCATCTATATTATTTCTATAGTATAGATCCTTTTACGCCTTTTACACGCGACGAATCTTCAAGTGAGGTATCAAAAGAAAGAGAATTTCCTCGAGCACTGACAAATACGTTCTATTTCTCCAAGGTGTGCAGAGGGGGTGCTAAAAGCAATTCGAAATCCCCATAGGAATAACATTGAGTGTAAAACGATCGCGGTACGCAACTCAGTTTGTTTTACCAGTATTGATGGAAAAACAACTTTTCCGATAAAATTGTTTTACCAGTATTACTCGGAAACCAGTTTGTTTTACCAGTATTGATGGAAAAACAACTTTTCCGATAAAATTGTTTTACCAGTATTACTCGGAAACCAGTTTGTTTTACCAGTATTGATGGAGAAACAACTTTTCCGATAAAATTGTTTTACCGGTATTATTCGGAAAACAACTTTTTTCATCATCTATATTATTTCTATAGTATAGATCCCTTTTACGCCTCTTACACGCGACGAATTATTTATTTATGTATTGAACTGGTTTTACATTTCTTTCCATAATATCAATAATTTATGAATATGTGATTTGATGATATAAGGACATTAAATAACGCATATTCCACGCGAGGTTAAGATTTAAAAAAAAATTGAAAAAAACTTTTGTGAAAATTTTTGTGAATTCTCGAGAGTTAAGATAACCTTATTAGGCTTTTTGGCGGAAGAATTACGTGCTTTACACAAATTAGGTAGACTAGAGAAACTTTTTTATCGACTAATGTTGCGAAGCAATAACTGCAATTAAAGCGGTGAATCAAAATTGGTAATATTGGAGCTGCTTATAATTAAATTATCACTTTCAACTGTATGTCTAAGGAAAAGTTAACTCACAAAACGTGAAACCCCAAAATGTAACATACATATTATATATATCCTTATAGACATACAGACAGCATAAAAACAATGCTTTGTTGGTTTTGGGGTTTTATGGCGCAAGGGCCATATTTGACCATGCTGCGCCAGACACGACATAGAATACCAATAGACACATAATGAAAGTTTTACTGACACAGAAGAGAGAAATACACCCAGGGAGGAATGCACCTGACAGGAATCGTACCTGCGCCGCCTACAACTCGAAGGTTGCTAGCGCAATGGGCATACCCATTGAGCCACGATAAAAGCGGTACACAATCGGTACTAGAACATTATTTTTAAATTTTGACTTTAAAAAACTAGTTTTTCACAATAGGTCATTGGTTTGAGCTTAAACTCATTTTTTTGGGAAAAATTCTGATGAAGCTACTCATTAACTATCTAATTTAGATATAATTAGCTAATTAGCATGTTTTTGGAACAGTGATATCTCAAATTCTAATGTGTTCAGAAAGACAATTCCTGTTGGAAATTATTCCTAATATTATTCTTCATGTTTTGATCCTCCATCAAGTTGCTAGAGGGAATACGTTCTTTTTTACAATTTTTTTCACAAAGGAAGTCTGAAAAATCAAAATTTTTTCAGGAATTTCAACATTTAAAAATCAACTAAAAATTAATTTCTTAACTAATAACTTCGACTGGGGGTCAAAACATCCACTGTATTACATAGATTATAATGACACAAAAGTAATTACAATAGTTCAATTCATTGTGGAGTTATCACTGTTCGAAAGAAGCATCCTATTGCAAAAACAGTTCTTCAGAAATCGAGTTTAAAGTTTTGGAAACGTGTTTGTCTATGGTGACACTACCTAACCCAAACCCTTGTAACTTGAAAACTATTTCGAATATTTACAAGATCTTGGTATCTTTGAAAGCTAAGGGGGTTGGAAAATATTTTGAATTATTAAAAAATAGATTGATATTTTGGTCAATTTTTGTGATTTCTAGTGTATACATACACCTTAAACTGTATCCAATGAGTTTCTCTATTAAAAAATAACTTAATCTCGTGTTCAATGCAAGAACTCTTCCGGCCAATTCTTTCCTAAAGTTTATTTCTTAGTGACCGCGGTAAGTTTGGAGATTCGGAGTGAAAACAAGGTTTCTTCCTAGTCGTATTAAGCGCAGTAATCCGGTAATTGAACAATTCGGATTTCTAACGCTCGCAGCTCTTTAATGTTTTAGTTGTTTGGGACGACTTCAGGTTGTAATTCCTGTCTGGTGTCTTCTCTTCTTCCGAGCCGTCGCACTTGAGTGTTTTCCTGATTGCACTGCCAGGAATTTCTTGTATCCCACATCAGCTTTGTTTTGCCTGTTTCTCCTGGAGGAACCTAGACGCTTGTTATTGATGTTTAACTAATATTTTCCACATGTGTTTGATATTACGTATAGATATCGTTTAACTTGTCGTGTGTAGTGAATGTGTTGTGGAATATGTAATTATATGACTCGATTAAACAGATTAACATTCTCTGTCAAAAAAGTTTTTCCTTGTGTGTACATTACTTGATATTGTATGTCGTGTGTCTTGCGCAGCATAGTCAAATATGGCCTTTGTGACATAAAACCCCCAAACCAACCAACCATTTTAATTTCAATATATTCCTGCAGTTACACTTCTGGTTAATTGATTATTTCATGGATTGTTTATTCCTCTATTCAACGTACGTATATATATATTTTAACTTGCCATGTGTATTGAATGTGTGGTAGAATATATGATGGTAATATATAACTCGATTAAACGTATTAATATTTTTATTCCAATCAATTCATGTTGTTACACCTGATTAATTCATTTTATGGACAATTTACTGTTACCAACATGGACATACTACTCTTTCCGAAGTACGTATTGATATCTTTTAACTTGCCATGCGTAGTGAATGAGTTGTGGGATATATGATGATAATTATATAACTCGATTATAAACGGATTAATATTTCAATTCCAATCAATTCATGTTGTTACACTTGATTAATTCATTTTATGGACAATTTACTGTTACCAACATGGACATACTACTCTTTCCAAAGTATGTATTGATATCTTTTAACTTGCCATGCGTAGTGAATGAGTTGTGGGATATATGATGATAATTATATAACTCGATTAAACGGATTAATATTTTAATTCCAATCAATTCATGTTGTTACACGTGATTAATTCATTTTATGGACATACTACTCTTTCCAAAGTACGTATTGATATCTTTTAACTTACCATGCGTAATGAATGAATTGTGGGATAAATGATGATAATTATATAACTCGATTAAGCAGTTTAACATTTAAATAATAAATAAATCCGTGCTGTTACACTTTTGATTAGTTGATTTTATGGACAATTTATTACTGTTTTCAAAGTACGTATAGATGTATTTTAACTTGCTATGCTTAGTGAATGTGTTGTGGGAAAAAGATGGTATTTATATAACACGATTAAACCGATTAAAAGTTTAATTCCAATAATTCCGTGCTGTTACACTTTTGGTTAATTGATTTCATGGACAATTTATTAGTTTCCGACAATTTGCTTTGTCCAATGGAAACGTACTACTAGGCTGTTTCGAATCATCCGTATGCATTTGTCGTGTGATAGCGCTCAGTATTTATCTTGTTTCTCAATAAGTTAAACCTGAAGAATAAAATGGTAGTAAGTGGACTTCTGTCATCGTTCATAGCATTTAAAAATACCTTGAATACCGTTAGGATTGAATCGGGGTGGGGTGGAGCTATGTTAGTCTTAATCACTAAGATCTCAACAATTTCTTCGCAGTGTTTTCACATTTCCTACTATGATTGAAAGTATTGTTTGAATACAAAAAAAATTATTTTGTCTAATAATCAATCATGTATTTTTTAGGCTAAAAGATATCCAATTAATTAATTGCAGCGAGGAATTTTAGAACTTTAAATCAAACTTTTCCCCCAATATAATTAATGTTGTTAGGAAACTGAATAAGAAATGGAAAGTTACCACAAATTGTATTCGCAGTACATTTTTCCAAACCTAAAAGTAATCGCTACTTTTATTGTTTACTTTGATAGTCAGTATGCGTGCTTAATTATATGCCCAGAAATGCGCTACAATTTTTCTTCTAATAAATATGAAAAATGTAAAGCAAAAACTAAATTGTTTCTTTTATGGTTCATTTGAGTTTTGATTTTTATTAATATATTTGTATTTTAATTTTTACGTATCGCTACTTGAATGTTAGAACTGGACAATACAAATTTTTGGTTTTTGAGATTAAAGGAAAACGATTCCCCTGCTAATAACTATTTCATATATTCCTAGTTTTCATTAGCAGATAGATAGAGCTTAAGTGGTCAAAAAAGTAACTTAGGGGTGCATTAAATTTTGTATTATATCAGCGATATATTTTATTCCTTACACAAATCATTAAAAACTTCCCTTGAATTCTTTTTATTTATAACACAATCAGCAGTAAATAAATCAACATTATGCAAGTAAAGCACAGATACGAATAAAAGCATTTACAAAAAGACCATTCGTTATCAAATGTTTGAAATTCGGACACAAAAACTCCTTAAGAGATAAGAATATCCACCAAAAATATTCATTAATCTTTATTTCAAAAAACGTATAATGAAAACTCTGCAACGGTTTCAATTGATAAGATATAATTAGTGCTCCTCTAATCTAAAAAATAATTATTCAGTTTAATTGTAATCAAATGGAATTTCTTCGGCCTTAATTAAGGCTTATGTTTTTGAGTACCCTGTGACTTTTATCATTCTCAATACTTTTTTTATGAAATACCACTTTCCATGTTCTAATTATTTGAAGTATCATCGATACTTATAGTTTTGGAGGACATTATTCGATAATAGTTTTATTATGAATGGTATTTATTAACAACCATTCATAATAAAACTTTTATCTTTTTTGATTAAGTTTACATACTATAGCCCATAATAGTTGACAAGTTACAAACCTATTATTACGGAGACACTTGAACGTAGAAAGCAGCTTTTTAATTTCAGGCGAAGGTTTGCTTCCTTAACATCCTATGAAATCAAACGAATAAAGTCTCATGTTGGTGGGAAAGTCACCAGGAATTCGATGGCTCTTTCAAAGACCTCCATATACCAACATTGCACATTAATTCAAATGTAAGAAAACAAATATTCGAATAATTTTTCAGTTTAGTGTCACTTGAAAGTTCAATGAACAATTTTTCTCCTACCCAAACTTGAACATTTGCACAATTTATGTTCAGACAAAATTCAAAAGAATAGAAACTTTTCTATATACACAAAAATAATATAATTCAACTTGTTTCATTTTTATTTTTTTCAAAATATATACTTTCTAAGCCAATAAGGATAGTGTATCGTTATAAAGCGGCATATGATTGATGTTATAAACGGAGAAGGGACAGGACAGTCTCATCGAATAATGCTCCTTTTAAAATATTTCTACTTTAACTATGTCTGGGATTAATAGAGTTACGTTAAATTTGACACTACGATACGTTAAACATGTCGAAATAAAGAAATGAAGTGGAGATAACATCTTTGCAAATGTTAATTTTAGTTAAACGCATTCTCGAATTAGAGTTATCTGAGGAACTAAACACTTTCCTGTGTCCATTATCGATCTTTAGAATGTGCAATAATGAAAAATGTGGGCATGTGATAATGTTCATAAAATATTCACTATCACTAGGTAGGTAGGTAGTTGAATTAAAGTAGCACACTGGAGCAACACAGTCACTATAATTATGACAAAATTTCATTAAATACATTTGAGAATAATGAAAATTAAATTCAGGATAAAGAATCAACATGATATAAAAATACTGTGGGAAAATATGATATAGAAATGTAGATATCGTCAGCTTAGAAGAGAAACTCATTAACTGATAATTTTTCGGAGAAACGACATGCTTACTTTTATGATGATATGCAGTGTCACATTGTAATCTGTTTAGAAATTACATAACATGATCAAAATGCTTATAATTATAATTTTTGACCAAAAAAAATAATAGTTAGTCTTTAAACAGCTGTACAGGAAAATTTTAGTTTTGCCACTCAAAGATTTTCTGCTCTAATCTGATTATATATTTAATAAATGAAACGGGTGCGAATTGTTAGTTCAAAAGTGAACATTTACTTCAACCTACAGAACAGCGTTGCGCAACGAGCTACTGTAGTCATTCTATTTTTTTTTATAATTTTTCCCTTAAGAATTAATGTATTTGTTTTATCAAAAGATAGAAATTACCGAATTCTAGACGGCATTACTTTTAACGCAAGAAGTTTCTCATTCACATGAGGCCTCTAAATTTTTTAATAAAAATTCTTACCGAAAACGAAAATACTAAATCATAATTTTCTTCTATAAACCTCATGTTTGAAGTCAATTTCACAATCGCACACACATACACAGTTAGAAAGAAACAAATCATTTGAATATGTTGAAAGATCCCAATTCATTGCTATGTATGCTGGGAAATACAATACGCTTGATTAAAATGCATCTAGCCATTTAAAATATTCAGAGCAATTAAACTAAACAATATAGATGTATAAACTCGACACGAAAGATATTGCTTCGAAATATTGTAAATAATATTGCTAAGAGCCGATGAATAAGTTATTTTTAAATTTACGATTTGTAATACTTAAGTTAACACCAATACTTGTAATAGTTACTCAAAAGAGGTACTTAAGTTAACGCCTATACACAAACTAGTTAAATGCAGCACTAAACTCAGATATTTCCCCTCCAATTACAGTTTCCACCTCTTACAAAAGCAATAATGATTTCGAGAATGGCCTTTTCTTTTGGTATACGACCATGAAGTCATCTGTGATAAATGGGAGATGAAGTCCATTGGTTATGACCTCGAAATCATGAAACGAGACCAGTCATAACTATAACAGCCAGTAACTTCGGTTGCAGATGTCGGCAATAACTTATGGGGAATATTTCCCACCAGTGCATAAATAAAAATTAACGATTACAATTTTTGTGCCATAACTATCTAAAGATTTTTGGTGTTCGCCATTCAAATCTATTATTCGAAGTACAATAATATACGGATTCTGTTAGAAATATGTAAGCTTATCATTTATTTTAAAACTATCTTTAAATCAAATAATATAATTACCTTTTTAAATAGTTCATCAAGTTCCTAACCCTCCAAGTGGTTTCGACAAGATACCTCGTTCACCAAGATCTGAAGAATTTTATTAAGAGATACATCAAGGTATTGCCAATTTTTTTATGATGACGAGATCAAAATCTGGTCAGTTTTCTTCTAATGATGAGATATATCGTCCATAAAGATCTGATCAGTTTTGCTAATGACGACTTTTCTTCGAGACATTACCAGGAGGATTAAGGAATATCATGATAGTCAACTAATTTATAACTCCTACTCTTACACTAACTAGGATGGCAAAAATCAATGGAGTAGTACGATTGACATAGAAAATAGTATGAATGATTATTTTACAGATATTTACTAAAATTTTAATAAAACTAATAAAAGAATTTTACTCCAATTAAAAATTCAAAGCATTTTTCAATAATTGGCTCAAAACAATCTTATTTATTATTAACTAGCAGAATTACTCGACCATACTCGGGTTTAATTGGTTAACTGTAGATTGAAAAATTAACCAGGATAATCACTTTTATTTCGTAGAAAAATGCCAATATCCATTTAAGTCTCAGGAAAATAATTTTAAAATTGGTTTTCGACATTTTTTATCATTTCCACAACTTACTTTGGATGCAAATCGTATACATGACTATTTATCCATATAATACATTTCACATGCATTACACTCCTATTGTATGACGAAACAACGAAAAAAACTAAGATAAATATTACAAAAATCAATTTGTGTTTTGGGGGAATACGAATATCCCTTCTTAAATTCGTTTCCCGTAAAATAATCGTAACCCAATTCGCAAGAATGATGAATCTACAGAAAATACTCAGAACTCATATTTTTCCCTATCAATATTTTTTACTCGTGGCTCTCTTGCACCAGGTATGCGACATTTTCGAATTTAACCATCTTCAAGGGAAGGATGACCAATTAATTTGATAAGATATTCATGACTAGTTTTTTTGCCAATACATTTTTCTTGAAAATTCCAATTAGTGACGAGTGTAATAAGAAAAAACTTGTTTTAAACTTGAATGCCTTCAGTACAAACAAAGCAAAGGTAAGAAATGAACGCGCGTCTTTATCAATATTGAACATAAGATAACTAATTTCTTCTAAACTTAAGTGCAAAATTGAACATTTTATTCTCTTTACATCAGCTGTCCCAAACATTCTGAAGTTATTTACATTTCGCAAAGGAAAATATAGCTCAAAATAAGTTAAGTATTAGAATTCAAATTCGGTAAAAATAATTTTTCGATAAATAATTGCTTCTCCTGATGTACTGTTAAAACAATCTGAGTAATCGTAATGCTCAATCTACATTCCAGATTCTCCAACACTGCCAAATTAAGGTTTATTTAAGTATGGGTTTTAAGCAGTTTTTTAGCGTGAAACAACCAAAGTGTAGGCAAAGAAACTATAAAGAATGTTTTCCCTAAGTTAGAATATATTTTATATTATATATTTTATGAAAACATTTGTGATTGTTATACAAGCACACAAACACAAAAATAAGCATAAAACTAGACAATCAGACTAACACAATGAATTTCTGTCATTAAGCTATTACAAGTACTCACAGTATGCAAAATTTCATGAAAATGAATCCAGCCGTAGTGCAAGCTCACGCAGAGATATACAGACACAAAATGTAGAAACCATTGATTTTGTATAAAAAAAAGGACCGAAACGGATAAATAACTTGAAATGGGTCATAAATATTCAATGTACAAACATTCAATTTTTATTTGTATAGATTAAATTAAGTAGTATCCTATCTAGATAAATTTATGCATCCAGTAAGATTAATATCTTCAACATGATTAATTGCTGATGTAACAATAATTGAATTAAAACTACGCTTTTTATTATTTGTTTTTTATGTTTTGACGCAAGAGTGAGTTCAAGGTTAAAAGTTAGACTAGCATTGGAAACGTACCTTGCTCAAATGATTTTTATAATTGCTACGAACAGACACAGAAAATTACAAATTTATTGCTCGAAGACGTTTTTATGGTATTTGATATTTGATTCCCTATAGACTCTTGATCGACCATTTTACTGCACATCCGACTCAAAATTAAATTCCCACAATTATAGCTTACGAAAGAAAAATTATTTAAAAGTATTTTTTGAATACAGCGAAATGTTTTCCATACAAACGGCAATGATAAGAAAACGCACTTCCCTAAAACATTCGGATTCATAATGATTGCTTCAACACGCAGTCATTAAATTTCCTGGCTTTTAATTTGTATAATTTAATGTAATTAGGGAAAGAGGGAAAATTTTTGCAGAAAGAGTTTTCATTATTTGAGCTGTTTACTGCAGTGATAAACACCATAATTATTCAATATTATTTCTAAGCATAACTCTATCATAGTTAATCTTTCGTTTGTAAACGACTAATTTTTTAAATACAATATTTAATTACAGTCTAGCAAACGCAGCAGTTTAAGAAGTTTGGTTACAACCGACATTTACGAATGAAGGGTATTGTGTGTATGTAATTATGATGGCTCGCGTGTGGAATGAATTATTTATTCAAATGAATTTTTGCGTGCATTTCATTCATTCCATTAGACTGTTCAAATGTGACGATGAATTTAAAACAGTGGGTCATTTAAAAAGTTAGGAGACTGATTTTACATGGGAAAGATGCGTTGCAATAAACATATTTACACACATATTTTCGAAGTATTCTGCCTAAACCTAGATATACCAAGGCTCTATCTTTCTATCCAATTTTAGAAAGTATGTTCGAAGTCTTTCAGGATATTCATGCAATATTCAATTCAGTATTTTATTCACACCGATGCCGAAAATGTAAATATGTTGTAATGCATAACATATTTATACACATATTTTCGAAGTATTCTGCCTCAACCTTGATACATCAAAGTTCCACCTCTACTTTTAGAAAGTATGTTCGAAGCCTTTCAGGGTATCAGTGCAATGTTCGGTTCAGTATTTCATTCAAACCAATGCCGAAAATGTATATATGTTGTTTATGTAAATAGGAGGAGTGTTCAAATGAAAAGGTACGAAACGTCGTAAAAACCAAACCGGTTGAAATTTGAGTATGCCGCTTTGGGATAACGTAGTGAGGAAGCGAATGCACGAGTACCGGCGTGGTTGTGCGCATGCGCGGGCGCCCGCACATGACGCAGAAGAGAAGCATGCAGTTGTGTGTTCCGTCCAATTGACGCGGCAGTGCTACTTGCGTAGCCTACGCAAGTCCATCAAGAGCAAACGGCCTGGGCTGCTCACGGAGGGAGTGATTCTGCTCCACGATGACGCGCGTCCACACGTCTCCAGGGTCACACAATGTGTACTGGCCAAGTTCAAGAGGGAGTAGCTTGAGCATCCGCCCTGCAGCCCGGACATATCGCCCTACAACTTCCATCTGTTTTGTCCGCTAAAAAAACATCTCAAAGGGAAGCGCTTCAACTCGGACGACGAACTGAAGGACACAGTGGAGGACTGGCTCTTGTCACAGCCACAGGAATTCTGGGAACAGGGAATCCTTCGGCTCGTGAAACAGTAGGATAGTTGTGCTCAGTCCTCTGGTGATTACTTTTGAATAAAGACTTCAATTATACCCACAGTGTCGTTTCGTACCTTTTCATTTGAACACCCCTATTATGTTGCAGTAAACGCATTTATTCACATATTTTCGAAGTATTCAGCCTAAATCTTATGCTCCGAGGTTCCACTTTTCTATACATTTTTGAAGAGTATGTTCGGAGCCCTTCAGGATAGCCATAAAGAGTGTAGTTCAGTATTTCATTCAAACCTGTGCCTATAATGTTGATTTTTACATCAAGGAATATACGGAAGTCACACTGGGGCTCCAGGTTTGATGAATACAAGCGCGTAATCATCATCTCGAGCATAGATCTGATAGCCTACAGGTTAAACACATGATATGCTCGCATTCATTTATTAGCAAGCTAAGAATCCACTGTGCAGTGGCTGTTCTGTATTACCAACGGACATATGTACGTATAGTATTAGCAATTTCCTCAATGGTTATTTGGTGGTCTTCACGCAGGAATGCTGATACTAACCTGCGTAGTCGAATGTCATAATGAAAGTTGCAAGACTAGAAATCAGACAAATAGGGAGATGTCTAAAAACCCAAACCGATTGAGCGAAGTATGAGTGGGCTTGCTGGAGCTTCGAAACGAAGAAAATGTGAATTTTTGTTTATTGCGGTGACAAGATCATTCTGGAGGATGTGCAGTGGCTATTACTCAAACTGCTTTACAGTATTACCAATGGACATATGTATATGTCGTATTAGCAATTTCCTCAATGATCATTTAAGGTGTTCGTGCAAGAGTGACTCTATGGTACTGACACTAACCTCCGTAGCTGAATGCCATGGTTACAATTGAATGATTAGAAACGAGGTAATTCGGGAAGGGGCTAAAAACCTGGAACAATTGAGTGGAACATGAGGGGACTCGTTGGTATTGGTTCAAACGTTAAAATTACGCTGGAGGTTGACTCGGAGAGGAGCTGCGAAACGAAGAAAACTTGATTTTCTCGTTCTTGGGGTGACAAGATCATTCTGGAGGATTCTGGTGATTTGAGGAAAAGAGCGTTCTCGAGCTATTAACTCTCATGGTGTTTGTCTCGACGAGGTATCACGTCATTAGGAAAATAGACCAGATCTTGATGGACGAGATAATAGAAAAAATGACTAGATCGTGATCTCGTCATCATAAAAAATCGGTAATATCGCGATGAGCTATCTCATCACCAGCTAAACTGATCAGATCTTGATGGACGAGATATATTATCGAAACCACTTGGAGGGTTAAGAGCGAGGAAACCGTCACTTCCTGGAATCACGACAAGAGATCACCGAATATGAAGAACGCCCAAGACACAATCATGTAATGAATGTGTAGATTTCCTTAAAGAATGTTAATTAATCCAGAATTGTAATGACTACATAAAGTATAGTTGAGTTCAAACAATTAATTAACATTATTTAACAATCTATATAATCATTACAAATTAGACGACATTTTGCTTAGTGTCACTTATATGAGGAGGTATCAGTCCGGGTGATATTGATCATTTATATATTTCAATTAAAGTTGTGCGATATGTTTTCATTGGGTTATTTTGTTCTGCACTAGGTAAAGAACTCAACGTAATTTACCAACGAGACATCGATTTCGAAGGCCTATAGTGGCGTGGTGTATCCTCAGGAACTTTTCAACTTCTTAACACTTCCCCAGGACATTCAAAACCATGTATAGCGAACGAAACATTTTCCTAATAGGTTGTTTTAATCAATTCGGGCGTTTCTGTGACGGATTCATTCTAACCCACGCAAAATTTTACAGATTTTCTGTGTTCTAGTTTTAATCCCATAGTCACGAATAGTCATAGTTTTAACCCATGGTTAAATACATAGTAGTAGCTATGGAAACACATTCTATGGCGTCTGTAAAGAGAATGAACGTAGTAATCGTAAGTAAACGTATAAACGTAACGCGTTGTCATATAACTGAAATTACGTGGATTCCGATTGATATAGCTAAATTTTTCAAACAGTTTTATCTGATGTCAGTATTATACCTTTTTAAATGGTCCTCTTAATATTAAATTAAAGTGACAATTTTCAAAAAGAGCGTTTCATAATATGTTTAACGAAAATATGATACTTTATCATTTTCTAAATGTTTTCTTTCAATGCCAGTCTATGGAAAGTATGATCCTTCAAGTAATTTTCTAGATGTACATAGGGTCATCTAGAATAATCGGACATAGGAGGAATTAAGGTGGTGAAGGGATCACAAGTTTAATCCAAATAATTGTAAATCGTATTCTGACAATAATTAATCAAAATATATTAATTTATTTTGCCCATTTAGGTAATATTTTCACCAATTTTCTCATTCTTGTTTTCAACATCTAGAAATAAATTTAAAGGCGAACAAGGTTATGGAACAGAATATATTTCACTGAAGAATTTTGATCGAATTCACTTTTGAAATAAAAATGAACTATAAATAAAGATTATTAAGCTTATTGAATAATATATCCTGACAAGCAGAGTACTGATTTATGGAAAAATACATTTATACATAATTCGGATCTTAACCCTTTAAAATATTATAAGGTACAACCAAAAAATAGTCTTGTGAAAATAAGAGCAATCGAGAACAATTATTTATTTTTAACAATTTTACTTACATTTGGAAGCATACAGATATTGTTTTAATTTTTAGTTGTTAACTAGATTAATACATAATTTACGTGATCTAGTACTTTTGTAATGACATCAGACATTTTTTTTTTCAATTTATAAAAGGTAATTTGTGGTTACGTTTAATTTTTGACACTGGTGAACATAAAATAAAAATTAATTAAAAATTAAATAATCAAAATACATTTTAGTAAGGTAACAACTCATACACATTTTGGTAACACATCGCAAAAAACGAAAAATCATAATTAAAATATGGTTGGTTGGAATTTTTTGCAAGGTTAATTAAAATATGATTAATATGATTCTACATAAGAGAAATTTGAAGGGCTTTAAATTCGCAATGTATCGCGATGTTATTAAAATATATTTCTATTCTTAAAGTTATTGGAAAAATTCTTTAGTGAAAATTTTTAATGAAATTTAACTTTTATGTTATAAATTTTGACCCAATTATAATATTAATTAATAATTATTGCTTAGAACCAATAGGATAAAAATGTAAAAAGTATTTTAAAACCTGTAATTTGAAACATATGACTACGAATTTCATAGATAAAAACTTCTAACTTGTCCAATATAAAATGTTAAATATACATAAAAAAAAGCAGATATATTAATAAAAACTGTAATTCATTCAATTTTAGTATAAATACAAGTATTAAAATTCTAAATCTGTTTGAATTCGTGCTATAAAATTTACTAAAATCAGAAATGCAAAATATTAAATTGCATGTACTTTTCATTGTCAATTTTCATAACTTGTTTTGTTGAAAATGAAGTCATTTTATAATCACGCAAAAATTCTTGATACTTCGATGAAGTAAACTACATTCTTTCTTAAAAACTGATATTATAAATTCACAAATGAAGTACAGAAGTATAGAAGCGTGATATAAGACAACGAAACTTTACTTACCAATCGCATTCGTCTTTTAAATTTTCCGAAATTAGTTTAATAAAAATGAAACCCAACAAAAATAGACTCATTATTCTTTATAGAGAATAGATAAATTGCATATTTCCAATTGACAACATAATTTCTAGTGAAACCATGGCAAGCGAAACAAACTTACCAATCGCATGACAATGTCGAAACCTTTGTCGACACAATACATATTTCAACCAATCCGCGCATTATAATTGTGCAAAATTCAGTTATAAAAATATCCAAAAACCGCCAATGAATTACCGTTCTTTCTTAAAAATTGATATTATAAATTCGCATATGAAATATAGACACAAGGTAAAAGTTGAAAATTTTAAAATCATATTAATCTTTGGAGCTTTCCGAAATTTATTGAATGAAAATGAAACCCAACAAAATAAAATTCGATACTCTTTATGGAGAAAAGATGAATTCCACATATCAATCGCACCGCAGTGTCAAAACTTTTGCCAACGCAACGCATATTTCCAACAGGTTCACATTTTATACTTGCGCAAAATTCTGATATCAAATAATTCTAGAAACCTCGATTAATTAAATTTCTTAAAAATCGATGTTATAAATTTGCAAATGAAGTATAGAAGCATAGTATAAGATAATGGAACTTACAAATAACATTCGCTTGTGAAACTTTAGAAATTAGTTCGACAAAAAGAAACTGAAAAAACTAAACATATTCTTTATATGGAGAAAAGTTAAATTATACATTTCTCAATTGAAAACATAAGTTCCAATGAAAACACGGCAAACGATAAACAAACTTACTAATCATGGTGCAGTATCGAAACGTCTGGTAATGCAAAAGATATTTCCTACGACCCACATTTGTTATATCATTTTATAATAGAGCAAAATTCAGATATCGAAAAATTCTAGAAACTCCAATTAACTAAATTACATTCTTTCTTAAAAATTAATATTATAAATTCGAAAATGAAGTACAGAAGCATTGTATAAGAGGAAACGAAATTCACAAATCACAATCGGCTTTGAAACGTTTCGAAATAAGTTCAATAAAAACGAAACTAAAAAAAACTGAACTCCATATTTTCTATTTAGAAAAGATAAACTATACATTTCCAATTGACAACATAATTTACATTGAAAACACGACAAATGGCAAGCAAACTTACCAATCCCGTCGCAGTGTCGAAACTTCTGCCGACGCTTTCCGGACGAGTGAACAAACGCAAACTTGAAAATCTCTCAAGTATTCGAGGAGTTGTCAAGAGAAAGCGGTGGACGCTCAGAACGCACGAATCAGAGTAAAAGGAGCAGGAGTGAACAGAGGATGGCTCTGGGGTGCGGAGAGAGCCCAGCTCCCTCTATAGGTCTGATTGGCCCTCCCCTGAACTTGTTTTCTTTTCAAGATTGGAATATATTCTTAGGGCTAAGGAAGAAATCAAAAAAATTTTCGGCTCAATCTTGTCAAAGTCAGGAATTGGTTTTGGACTAATTTTCAACGTCCAAAGTTCAGTTGAGTGTGAGGATAAATAATTTGCACGGATGAATTAGTTTTTAAGGGAGGATTAGTGCGTTGGACGTGTTCTATGTGAAGTGTGAGTTATTAGTTAAAGCATTTGTAGGATTTATAATTAACCTGTAAGTTAATAAAAAGAGATTGGGTTTTAATAAATAAGTTGAATATATGTTTCGTGCCTCGAGAAAAGTGACGCAACAAAAAAGTAAATTTTACAAGAGAGACAAGACGACTGAAAATCTTTAAGCATATTCTGTTTGTCAATTTGAAATGCGTAGAATCTGTACTTATTAATAAGTAACAGAATATTTTCTGATTCGTAATTCGAGTTTAGCTTAAAAGAATTATTTGTGAACTGAAAGTAAACATTTCATTTCGAGTTGTCTGTTTTCGTAATACGCATGGATATACTGAGATTCAAGACATTGAGAAATTCATAGCTATTGAGAGAGAGATTGAGAAATTGAAAGAGATACTGAGCTATTCAGAGTTATTGAGATTGTAAGAGAGAAAGATATATCGAGATTTTCTGAGGTATTTAAATATTGAAAGTGACATATATTTAGTATTAAAATAGATATTGAGTATTCAGAGTTGTTAAGTATTCAGGGTCATTGAGTTATTCAGACATATTGGAAGAGATATTCTGAGCTATTGGAATATTGAAAAAGATATCGGACATTGAAAGTGATATTGAGATTATCAGATTTATTAAGATATTATTGAAAGAGATATTGAGGCATCGAGAAAGAGAGAGGTATTTAGATATTCAGAAATACTGAGAGATGTTGATACATTCGAGCTTTGGGATTGTGATGTATTCATAGATATATTGAGACTCAAGATACTGTTAACTATTTCATTAAATTTAAATTATTTTCTCAAAATTTCTCACATATAAAGAAATTAGATAAATATTTATAAATGTTCATTCA
Organism: Meta bourneti; assembly: GCA_933210815.1. Taxonomy (NCBI): domain Eukaryota; kingdom Metazoa; phylum Arthropoda; class Arachnida; order Araneae; family Tetragnathidae; genus Meta; species Meta bourneti. The sequence goes on along the minus strand of OW119923.1, from coordinate 83,375,272 downwards.
TTTTCTTTTATTTTTAATGTACATGTGTATTATTAAGCATACTAAAAAGTGTGTTTAGAAGACATTTGAATAGAAAAAGTGTACTAACATCTACTTTATGAATTAACTTTAAGTCCATACATAATGATAGTAAAGTAAATGATAGTATGAACTAAAAAGAGATAAATAGATAAAAACGCTTTTAAAAACAAAACGAAAACTTTTCAAACACAATCTTTGTAATTTTTTAAAAGAATTATGCAAAAATTACATAAAAAGGTTTCGAATTTCATTCTATAATTTACTCTGCTTCTCCCAACTCGCCTATTCAAATTCAAAAGCATTAAAACTTCATCGATAAGCTTTTATTTTAAGATGGTGTTTTTCTTTCATATTTTAAATCAAATTTAATTAGCCGAGGAAAGTTATTTTTTTAACAAAGGTTGTTTTAGAATGACTTGGAAACCGAATATGGGAACAAAAATTTAAAAGGCTTGAAAGAATGAAAGGATAAACTGGACCGATAGAATACATCACTTGCTTTCGATTAGAATCCTCTGTACTTTAGAAGTGTGACATTTAAAAGCGGCTTAGGAGCAAAAGCTTTGTAATGAGGTTTTTCCATGCAATACATTTTCATGCATTTTCAAGAGCAATGAAGCAAGTTTGCACGCCACCGATGTGTTCGTTTACCAAAACCATCCATCTACCATCCAAACGGGAGTTTAGTTGCATTTCATTTTAACCTTAAGAGGAGTCTGCACGCACAATTCCACCTTGCAAACTTTCTTAACTTCTAAGGAAAGAAACTATAGAATTTTTCCAAAGGATTCTATTACACGAAAATACCAAATAATCTTTCTAAAGAATTCTATTCCAAGGAAAGGAGAGCAAGAGAATCTTTCGAAAGGATTGTATTATAACGAAAACGACCAATAGAATCTATCTAAAGAATTGCATTCAAAGGAAAAGTGTTATATAATCTTTCCAAAGAATACTATTACAGGAAAATGACGAACAGAATATTTCTAAAGAATTCTATGCCAAGGAAAGGATCAATAGAACATTCCAAAGGATTTTATTATATGAAAATGACCAATAAAATCTCTAAAGAATTCTATTTCAAGGAAAAGAGCCATATAGAATATTTCCAAAGGATTCTATTACATGAAAATTACTTACAGAATATTTCTAAAGAATACTATTCCAAGGAAAGGATCAATAGAATCTTCCCAGATGATCCATTTTTAAAAAAAGAGGCAGTTGAAGCTATTCTAAGGAAATTAGGGATTGTATTGTAAGGAAAGAACCAATAATCTTTCTAAAGGTTGAAAGAATTCATGAATTTTTCATTAGTCATGAGTGATTTGTGAGGTAAAAGCAGTACTAAACTACTCGGAAAGTTCTTGACGCTCAGAGGGTTAAATAATGAATAATTAAACTTTCGTTTTATTCATTATTTGACCAACATAAATAATTCAAACTCGTTTCACTTACAAGTGATGATCAGTGTTTTGGTTGAATAAAAATTGATGCCGTGCAATCCTATTCGTTCTTTTAAACCTACACCAGTATTTATGATAGGCTTTTTATGTCAAGCTCGGTAGACGACGTCGTTTGGGCGACAATGTGACGTCATTTGGCTTGTTTTTTAATACGATTTCAGCACTTCGCCAATAGAAATTTCAAAGGAATTCCGAATTTATGTATGATAATTGATCAACACAACTTAGATTAAACGCTAATCGTCGCCAAAATGGCGATAAACTACATTTTAAGATAACCCCGACGTATATAATGCGAAAGCATTTGAGTAACAGGATGTAAAATAAGTCTTCCGCCAGTTTTGTTTGCTTACACAATGAAAATCTCTCGCACGCCAGATATCATAATTACGTATATTTATGAACGTGAGACAATGTCCAATTCAACCAATATATATATATATATATATATATATATATATATATATATATATATATATATATATATAAAACTTAATTATACTACACATGACATATATTAAACAGTTGAACAATTAAACTACATTTTAGCGAATTATTCCTTAAAACATATCAACAATACGTGCATTTGTAGTTTCTACTAATTGCGTTAGCTGAAATGTTACTTAAAAAGTTATAATAAATCTCAGTTATAAGGTTGGTTGGGTTTTATGGCGCCGTATTTGGCCAAGCTGCGACAAATAATATTAATTGCAAGGAGTTAACGTAAATGGTAATACAAATTAAAGAAATGAATCTCGAATCACCCTCAGGCCGAGGTAGCCCAGTTGGAAGAGTAAGGGATTAGCTATCGGAGAGTTGCATGTTCGAAACTCGTCCAGCCAAAGACCGTCGTATATACGGGGACTGGTGCACATTAAATCTATCGTGGTCTCAAATGTCCTCATGTTGGCGTGGTGTGGAAGTTTGGAGAGTGGTGTGCCAGATCAGGTGTTGTTCTCGTCATCTGACCGTGGTTCAAAATTACGATGTGTTCATGAATCTTTCCATTCGGGATTGTTCCGGACTGTTGCCAATAGCACGCTCCATTGTGACGTTAATTAACTATTTACCTCGAATCTCCCTTAATCTCATTTATCTTTACCTACCAAGTTTACTTGTTATTAAATACAATAATTTGCACTGTTTGATACCTTAAGGAATAAATGCTTTTTTAAGTAATCTCGTAATGCTGGAATACTGTCCATCAGAGAGTACACCCAAGTGCTATTAGCAAACACAAGAAATCGATATACAGGGTGAGTCTAAATTGTTTTTACAAAATAAAAGGGGTGATAGTACCCATCCAGACGAGCAATAATTACCATGGAACATAGGGTCGCATTCCACTCTGAGAGGCAGAAAAGAGTAAAGTCGAAACGCGTCGAGCATGAACAAGTCATCGCCTCTGACGTCGTTTTGTACCTGCCTACGTAGACTACACTTCTTGAATGCCACATATCCCGAACGATGGATCGGACGTGGCGGACATGTGGCTTGGCCTCCTCGCTCACCGGACCTCAACCCACTGGACTTTTTCTTCTGGGGGTACATGAAATCTTTAGTGTACCAGACGCCTGTGGACTCGGCTGAAGATCTCGTAACGAGAATCGGTGTTGCCGCAGACAAAATAAACACAACACCAGGAATCTTTGAGAGGGTGCGCCAGTCATTCCTTTGCCGGTGTGAACTGTGAAATGACACGCGTGGCCGCCACTTTGAGCATTTGCTGTGAGTTTTTCTCTGATCAATTAATCAGATTGTGCAACTTTTGGTATCGTTCATTCGATTTCCCAACACTGTTGTAAGTTCATGTTGAAATTCTAATTTTACTCTTTTCTGCCTCTCAGAGTGGAATGCGACCCTATGTTCCATGGTAATTATTGCTCGTCTGGATGGGTACTATCACCCCTCTTATTTTGTAAAAACAATTTAGACTCACCCTATATATGCATTTACCATATCCTGAAAAGCACTTGAACAAAAATGACGAAAATGAAAATTCTTGAATAACAGAATAGCATTAAGCGCAATGTTAAAATAAAGCAGCTAAATAACTCAAAATTGACGTCAAAAATAGATATTTGATCACTTAAGGTGTATTATCCTGTCAACGCGAATCTAATATGTTAGGAAGTAATCTCGGAATTGCTTCTCGGATAACCATTGCACAATGTTTCATTGCTCAAGAGAAGCTAATAAAACATAATAAGCCAGTAGGATCGCAATATTTTAGAATCACGTCCTGAAAGTCATTATGAATGTTTTCATTTGAACGCACCACCTGGAAACTAATGTGGCGTTGATGTGGAATGAGACCTTACCTCAATCTATTTCGACTGTATAGTCATTACTTACCTATTGTATAAATAAAAGCAATATTACGACTGTGTTAAACCTTCAAGTGGTTTAACGAGATATCTCGTCCATCAAGATTTAAGCAATTTTGCTGATGACGAGATATCCCGTCATCAAGATATTGCGGATTTTGTGATGATGACGAGATCAAGATGTGGTCAGTTTTCTTCTAATGACGAGATATCTCGTCCATCAAGATCTGGTCAACTTTACTAATGGCGAGATAGCTCGGAAAGACAACCACCAGGAGGGTTAAATGTATGCTTCCAAATAATAACACATTTTTTGTTTCCCTTTTCCTCTTGCCCCTGGATCAAAATGAAATCAATTCCATGATGTCCCTCCTGCCAAAAATGTCCAAAAGAAATCTCGGATAATCATGAATGTCTTTCCATGACAATCCCAAACATAGTAGAATGTGTTTAGGACTAGTCATGCTGATACCTTGACAGTTGTGACAGTCAGAGTAAATCTTATTTTCTGCCACATATTTCACAGCTTTGGCGTAACCAGTTTTAAATGTTTATATATACACTGCTGGCCACCGTAAATGCAACACCCTGAAGGAAGCATGCAAATAATATGAAATTTACAACATGCATTAGCGGAGGTGAGATATGCAAATGATTAGAATTTCAGCGCAGACGCACATCACGCGCGCCTGTGGCGCCACTTCAAAGCGCTATTTAAGGCTTGGAGATTTCGACGATTTCAAGTACGGCAATTGTGTTTTTCTTGTGGTTTTTTCAAAAAAACGATCAATTATGCCTCGTAGAAAACAGCGATCATCTTTTGATCAAGTATCCGAGTTCGACAGAGGAAGGATAGTGGCCTACCGAGATTGTGGATTATCTTTCAGGGAAATCGGTAGTCGTGTTGGACGAAACCAAACAACTGTAATGCGGATATGTGATCGTTCGATGCAGGAGGGTACGACGGACCGACGTGTTCGATCGCATTCACCTCAGTGCACCACTTCACGTGATGACAGGCATATTGTGCGTATGGCAGTGACGGATCGCTCAGTCACATCACGAACCATAGCACAGCACATTCAGTCTGTACCGCATCATCCAGTGTCTGCGCGTACCATTCGACACCGTTTACAGCAGAGTGGTCTGTCCGTAAGACGTCCATTGCTTCGTCTACCCTTGACGCAGAACCACAGACGTTTCCGCCGCCAATGGTGCGATGAAAGAAGGATGTGGACGGCAGAATGGAATGAAATTGTCTTTACTGACGAGTCACGCTTCTGTCTGCAACACCACGATGGTCGGATTCGAGTCTGGAGACACCGTGGAGAGAGGATGCTGAACAGCTGCGTTATGCACCGCCACACTGGTCCTGCACCGGGTATTATGGTATGGGGCGGTATTGGATATCACTCTCGCACTCCTCTAGTACGCATGCCGGTACTTTAAACAGCCAGCGCTACATCTCCGAGGTGTTGGAGCCAGTTGTCCTTCCTTACCTTCAGGACTTGCCCACAGCCATATTTCAACAGGATAATGCGCGACCACACGTGGCACGCATTGTCCAAGGGTTCTTCGTCAATCGCCATATTGAATTGCTTCCCTGGCCAGCTCGCTCTCCGGATCTTTCGCCGATAGAAAACATGTGGTCCATGGTTGCTCAACGATTGACCCAGAATACATCCCCAGCTGCCACACCAGATCAACTTTGGCAACGTGTGGAAGCGACTTGGTCTGCTGTACCCCAAGAACACATCCAAAGTCTCTTTGAATCAATGCCGATGCGTGTGGCAGCGGTGATCTCCAACAATGGCGGCTACTCTGGCTACTGATTTTGGCAGGAACCACACTTCACAGAAGTCTATAAATTTAATCATTTGATACTTGGTCAACATGTTAACTACAAAATAAATTTTGTTGTGATATCTCTTGTCTTTCTTGGTGTTGCAATTTGGGTGGCCAGCAGTGTATATACTATGCTGTCAATTCTTTTCTACATAACCTTGTTACCTATTTCTTCAGGTCGTTTTTTTGCGGTGGTGTCAATCAATACATCAATGGTAAATATATCAATATCAATGGTATTTGTGGTGCCCTATCCCAGACTTTCTTTACTAGTAGGTTTGTTGCTGTTTGCTAGATTTCTATTGTTGGTAGTTTTAGAATTAGAATCAGTCGATAATAAATAGCTTATGCAAGTTTGTGATAATGACCGTCTAACTTTGAAACTAGGGGACATGAAAGAAATCGGTTTGGTACAGATCCTTCCTTCATGTGCCCATCGATCTTCATTTAAAATGATTTTCTAGACAGAGCACGTGCTCGCAGCTTTATGCTATTTCTCCTGATCGCCCGGTATCAATATCTCCGGGCGAAGGTCAGGTGGTATTGTGAGAAAGTACGAATCTTAATATAAGTGTAAGTGACGAGAGTGGTGAAAACACTCGATTATGCTTCGATAGCTAATCGACCCAAGTATATTCCCAAGTCCACGTGATCTACACTTCTGAGATCTTACAACAGCGACTCGAAACATTTTCCCTCAATTTCATTAGAAGGTCGATAGATGTGCCATGAGCCTCATCACTCTGATCATTTTACAAAAGCAGTTTTTCCTTGCGTCAGTAAAGTCTGTCATTTGTCATGTCGGAAATAGTCGATCAACGAATTTTCCAACAATGTATACTATTGCATAGGGAAATTCATCAGCGTTTGCAGAGATTCGATATTCAGTCTAGAAATTTCGACCTTCAGTCTGGATAAGTGTGTATTGTCCGGCTTCCGCGAGAAGACATTTGAGTCACGTAGTTTTAAGCGATTCTATCGGTTCAATTAGGGGCTGGTAGAAACGTAAACAAATCCCTTTCTCTCAATTGGTGTCTTTAGTTCTGCTATTCTGTCACCGAGTTTATCGTTAGATTCCAAAGTTGGCGTGGGATTAATCATCCATGGCATCGCCGTATGTCTTTTTGGCTTTTGCATACAGCATCCCTTGTCCGAGACAGCCTTTCACATCTATTCAAAAATCAACTGGCTTAAGGTAGGCTGCCTTTTCGCAGGAGATGCACTATAAGAACCATATATTCAGATTCGAAGGTTTCTCAACCATCTGTACAGCTAGTATTATGAAATAAACTGTTGGGGATTAAATAGATGAGGCGAGACTCTACAAATCCTTCTGATACGAGATTTTATTCAGAATTTACTAAACGCATTTATTTCTATTTACATGACATCACGTACGCAGACATCACAATACCTAGGACACAACTAGAGCGGAAAAAACATCGACCTTAAAATGAAATAGACGGAGCTGTGCTTCATGTTATTTCTTCCAGTTGCTTGGTTTGAAAATCTGTCACGTGGTTATGGGTAAAAGCATGAATCCTAAATTATTGATTAGTTAAATTGATTATCCACCATGACCAAAAAACACTAGTCTGCGCTTCCATAGCAAATCGGCCGAGTCGATTTGTGATTCAGAGATCTTACGACAGGGACTCCACAAACATGAACCGTCTATTTCATTAGAAAGTCGATGGGAAAAAATATCTTCGAACTATATTATTTTTTAATTAATTTGGAACACGAGCGGGATTTCTGATCCGCAGTCACGAGTTGAGATGCAAATCAGCTGCATACTCTCCTCCCAGTGTCAGCGATACTTCACAGGAAATTTGACTGCGACCAGAACGCGTAGTTATGTTGGAGGCTGATCTGTCTGGCACTGGAGGTGAAACGCTTGACTGTTGAAATACCGTGCTGATGGTCTCTGTCCTGTTCTTGGGGGTTCAAGATGAATGCAGACTTGACTGTCTATAGACTGTAACGTTTCCGGTCTCTATTTAGACTAAACACTGGTTACAGCACAATAAAACATTTATTTAAAATAGGGAATTTGAAGATTATTTACAAGTGACGAAGAGTCATTTAAAAGTATGAGGGCACAGCTATCAACTATCGAATCTGCCAGAGCCAGGAGACTCGCCAAAATCTGAGTCTTAAGGATGCGTCTGCTCCTTTCGGGATTTCAGTCTAATCTGCTGCACTCATTTTTGGTGTGAGTACGTCTCAGTATTGGAATGTTCATCCCAGTGGTCTCAACGCCACCTGCAACGGAAGGTGATGAGAACCTCCACCATTTCTTTGGACCTCGGAATCGTTAAAAAAGACGTGACAGTTACCAATCCCCTTCTGGATGATAATGGAAAGGGAGAGCAAGAAGTCGGATTACATTCCTACCCTAGGACAGATTTAATGTCTTTCTGGCCCGGGTTTTCACAGAACTGTGAACACAGGCGTTTGTCTGTGGGTGACCCGTCTGCATTTTTCTCATGGAGGGCCAAAGATAATTTAGGTGTTGACAACTTGTTTGGGAGGTCTGAATCCAAGATGTGCGAACGCGACACCGACAGGTACAGGACACAGAAGCCTGTTTTCCATTTACGTCCAAGTCAAATATCTTATCGGTCCTGTTCAGTTCACGGAAAGGACCATCGTAAGTTTGTTGTAGTGGGCGTTTAATCATAGCTCTGCGTAGAAACACATGGGAAGTGCTAACGAGTTCATTGAGTACAACAGTAGAGTTGACCATAGGACTTGGGTAGTTCGGCAGCTATCAAACTCGGAAACAGAGTTCAACTTATGATAATCCCCAACAGGCAGCACCGTTGAGTTCCGTTTTGGCGCAACATGGAGTGGAGAGGTCCAAGGACGGTACAACTGTATCATGCGCCTCGTTTGGTGGCAACGCTCTTGGCGCGTTCTTTGGCGCACTTTTTATGTCGCCAAGGAAAGAATTCTTAGATAAAATCGTTTTTTCAAAAGGAAAATAAACTTTAGCGGAAATTAAAGGAAAAAACACAAAAATTTGAAAAAAAAAGTTTTTTTATCGAACAATTTAACGGAAATGAAAAAGAACATTCTAGAACATTCGGAATGAAAATTTAAACTTTCCGCTTGCCGAGGTTGCCATAAAAACGGAATAACCCTAATAAAGATGGGTTGCATTCGCTTCCCATAACTCGCTACTAAAAGTGCGCCAAAAAACGCGCCAAGAGCGTTGCCACCAAACGAGACGTATAATACAGCTGTACCCAAGGACTTTTTGTCAACCGGGTAATGTTTTGAGCAAGTAGGAACTCAAATTCTGCTTTCACTAAGTCACCACTTGGGAATTCAATAGATGAGACGTAACGCTACAAATTCTGATCCGAGATTTTATTCAGAATTTACTAACTATATTTATATCTATTTACAGCACATTACATATGCAGACATACCTAAACCTTAACAACCGTTGGGAAAATATCTTTCGAACCAGACTATTTCTTAATTCATTTAGAATACGAGCACGATTTCGGATCCGCAGTCAGGAGTTGAGATGCATACCCGATGCAAAACTAAATAAAATTATACAACAGATATGGAAAAACTTCGTGACACTTGCAAAGACGCATACCTGAAATTGTAGAAGGTCGATTCGGAGGTTTTGTGAGTCGAATTTCAATCGTCTTAAGATGGTTGTAAAAGTTTGTGATTGATGAGTAGTCTATAAGGCTCAGACTTGAGTGCACAATTGTACCGGAAAATCGTCAAATTACAATTTTTAAGCTATCTGAAGAATTAAACCATGTTTTGGTTTAGTTCAGTTGATTTTCATGAACTCAATACGTGCCAAGAATTCGCTATTGCGAGAAAGACAAATCCATCAAGACAACGTACAGCATCTAAATTTGTGGGGTAATTTTTTGTTGCTAAAAACCGATTCAACAGATTATACACAGCCTCAATTTTTGCTAGAATCTTGCGGCAACTTTTTCTATTCCTTAAATTGACTAAGATTTTAAGACAGTGAGACTTCGCAAGGATTGCAGAGATATATATTCTTAAATATATTTAGATATTATGTCTTGAGTTAAAAATTATCTTGAGCTGTAAAAACAGCTCTAACCTGCTTGTATGGCTTTTAAATGGAACAATTTTGAAGGGGATGATAATTAGAAAAAAATCGTCTGGATACTTTTGAATCAGTACGCGCATCACAATTATAAAAATACCGTACGTATTTATTACATAATGTATCTCATTGTTTTAAAATTCATCAGAGTCATTTAAACATACAAGATAATTAAAAGTAGAATTTAGTTGGAACAACACTGCTTCCAAATAATGCATTAGGTGTGGAGCACATAAGTGAGAATTACACATACGAAAATGTCTGAAGCCATACAAAGTTTTGCTTGCCTTTTCGATTATTCAAGACTATTCAGGGGCCGCGGTAGCCCAGTTGATAGAGTCGCGGATTAGCAACAGGAGAGTTGCGAATTAGGAACTCGATCCAACCTAAGACCGTCGTGTACGTGGGGATGGTGAACGTTAACTCTGTCATCGCTTTAAATGTCCTCACGTTAGCGGGGTGTGGAAGTTTGGGGAGGTCTTTCTCGGAGATATTTTCCTTCGGGATTGATCCCGGACCGTCACCAATAGCTCTTTGTTTTGCTCTAAGTGTGAAGCGCTCTCGTTAATTCACCTACTAACCTTTCCAAGATTGTTCAATTTTCAAAGGAATAATGGCGAACATTCATTATTTACGTTGTCATCCCTATGCCATTAAATGGAAGTGGCTACCACCTTTTAACAGTCTAAATAATGCAGTCATAATGCCATGCATATGTCAGCATATAACACAGGGGAATCCACCAGCAGTCAGCATATAACCCAGGGGAATCCACCACCAGCAGCACAGATACAGGCTTTGTCAATTCAAACCTCCAAGTGGTTTTGACAAGATATCCCATCCACCAAAATATCACGAATTCTGCTAATGACGAGATACCTCATTGTCAAGGTATTGCCGATTTTTTTTATAATGACGAGATCAAGATCTGGCCAGTTTTCTTCTGACGAGATATGACGTTAATCAAGACCTGGTTAGTTTTACTAATAACGAGATACTTCGTCCAGACAAGGAGGGTTGAAAATTTGGTGGACAATCTAGAAAAGCTTGCATATATTCAGTTGTGAAACAGACAGCTAGCATTATGGAATAAATGTTAATCAAAAAGACAAAATTGTAAATCCTTGCTCCATAGTATATAAATTTATATTTTTTGGAATAGGCCCACCAGTGTGAGAGTGGCTAAATTTATTGATCTTAAGAAACTGGTAGATTAAAGCGCTTGGTTATGAATTAGAATCTGATACGTGCCTTAGTTGAGTTGTCTGCTTGAAGTTTCCAGTTTCCTTTAAGACTGTTGGGTAAATAGGAGCCACCTTCCCCAGAGTCCTCCAGGAAGGAATGTCCCTCCGCAGTTTACGGTGGGTGCGAAGTGGCAGCGCATCCCTTGGGTAACGCAGACTGCCATGTTCTCTCCAATTAGCGCTTTTTCCCACCTGGTGGTTGTCTCGAAGAAATATCTCGTGATTAGCAAAACTTACCAGATCTTGATGGATGAGATATCTCGTCGAAACTTCATGAAAGGTTAATGATCATATACAATCCATAAGCTGGAATTAGAAAAAGAATGTTACAGAATATATAATTTTTGTCTCACAAAACTGTAATTTACTTTTATTTTTAATAAGTCTGAATAAAGGTGGTACCAAGGCCATTTAGGTGCGAAGAATGTGGAGAAAATGTTTTCTACTGTTATGTCTAATCTGTTTCCTATGTCTAAAACTTTATATCCAGTTTATATTGTATTTATGATAATAAAGATGTTAACTTACAAGAAATTTCCTCATTTCATTGAAATTAAATACGAAGCACGTGAAAGCATATTTATACTTCATAAGTTGTCCTTTAACTAATCTAGTGCTGGGGAATGAAATGCAGATGTGGGAGGTATGTATATCATATTTGTATTTCCATTTTTAAATGATTTACTTTGAATTTCGGACATTAAAGCATCCCTTTCTGATTAGAAAAGCATAATGGATGCATTGATGGAGTATTGAATTGCATTATTAGCATACTTTATTCCGAAAAGTACATTTGATAAAGCCATGAATATTTGAGTTCCAAACCATCTGGTATCTAATGGTAAGCCATTAAAAGGGTATAGAGCGCTCGGAATGTCCAATTTAGAGGTTTACTCCATAAATTTAGTCCATTTACTCCGTGATAATACTAAAATAAATTCTCTGGAAGTTCTTTCAGGAAAGTTTTAAAATTATTTAAAATCCTAATATGATCGCATTACGTAGAAGCTAATTAGATCACACGTTCTGAAAATATTTAAGGGATTCAAAAATTATTATAATGGATAATAAGGCTTTGGTTCCGTGCTTCTATGTCTTGACGAGTTGAATGAGATTTTAATTTAAATGCCATTTCAAGACATTACGTATCACTGACAGATTTACTTTGCTTTCATTTCAGAGGAAACGCATCTTACCTGGAATTTCAATTACATTTTGAACGCATATTTTAATTTATGTTCTTTGTTGATTCAATTTTGTGCAGTGGTAATCAGCTCTGCGTAAAATTACCAGTGAACTTGATTCAACCAAATTTGTTGAAAGTACTTTCCTGACTTGGGATTTGGATTCATCAATGAAATACTATTGCGCTTGATTCAACTAAATTTGTTGGAAATACTTTCCTGACTATGGGATTACCATTCTCTAATAAATAAACTCCGAATTTCCGCAGAGCAATTTGGAGCTGATGTTACGTCAATATGCATTTCATCTAAGTTTTGAAATCTTCGTGGGTATAAAGAGCTTAAAATATACTTCAGTACAAAGATGAATCCAGATGATCAGTTAGTCTTGTACATTCAATACCTGATCACTCATTATTTGAATTTTATCAAAGAAGCAACAATTCCAGTACTGTTCTTTAACAATTTCGACATGCTTTCTTGTTAAAAGGTCTGTTGAATGTTATTTAATTGTACATACTGTCAAGCAGATAATTCCAATTACATGACAGCGAGAAAATAACTAAAGCATAGAACATGCAACAGACAAATAAAGAAAATAGCAAAATTATGCAACATAAACTACATCATATAAACAGAAACTATTAATATCATGGAACAAAATTAACGGGAAAAGGAAAAACCGTACGATGGAAACAACCACAGAACAATTAAAATCACATTTCAAACGTTGAAGCTATAAATTTATTAAAAAGTACTAAATTGCCAAAGAAAACATCAAGGGTTGGTGTAAACTATTTATTACTAATAAGTTGTGGAATATTGGTTGACTTTTCAAATAACTTTTATAGAAAAAGTTTCCTGAAAAGTAGTTTTATTGCTAGTATAAGATGATATACGAGAATATTTATCTCGCTAAGCAGGTTATTATAAAACAAATTACGAAACAATTTTAACAAGACAATTGTGCATTATATAGAAAACATTGTATTTCGATTGCGAAAAAAAACGAAACACGGAAGTTTTCACAAAAAAAACCTAGATGTATCATAAGTTAAAAACCCACTTATCTTAGAGAAATGACGAAATGATTAATTTTCATAAACGTATTAGAGATCAAATTCCCAAGGTCAGGGAATTATGCTCGCCATATTTGGTTGTTTTATCAAAACATTCTTCCAACAGAGTATACTAACACCTGGTTAACTATACGATAAACAGACTTCTTGTTAATAGTGGCAGTAACATTTACATACGAGGATCATAAACTCGTATTGATACAATTATATGAATAAAATACATATTTTGAAATAATTAAATGTATTTATATTTACAATATAGAGATTTGCAAAATATATACATATGAAAATACGTCTTAAAATAAGTATCATTGGACAGACTATCTTAATAGCCACTTTTAGCTGCTTTCTGTTTATATAAACAAGTACATTTGAAAAAATATTTGATTTATACAAAATATATTTCACATTTTCTATTCGTAAATAATATATTCAGGGGTTTAATGTTCGAGCAAAGAGTAGAGGGTATCTAAAGTATCTAATTAATAGCGATTTAAAAAAATAAGGTGTAGGAATGAAGAGACCCATTTCGAGACAAATTCAAGTACCAAGTGATGTCAGCATTTGGGCTGCACTTGTTAGTTTTTATATTTAGATGGAAGAATTTATAAGGAAATAGCCAAATAAAACAGAAATGACCAATTTGGAATGTTTAGCCAGCGATAAAAAGCTGCATACTCAAAAATATCATCTTGTGAAAAGTGGTTTCAGAGATCCTTTTAAGTATAAATTTCTCAAATTATTGAATGTTCACTTTATCTATTTAGGATTCATTTCAGAATTGCTACACCTGTATTGTACACAGTGTAACATTCAAATAATAATTAATATAAATTTTTAACGTACGAATAATTACGACAGTGTGTCCCCTATGTGCACTTATGAATTTCAAAGAAAGCCATCTTTGCAAATTGCGACAAAATAGTTGACATCAGAAGTTAATACTAGCTTCATATAATCAAAATTGTTATTAACCCTCTTGGTGCTTGTCTCGACGCGATATCTCGTCCTTAGCAAAACTGGTCAGATCCTGATCTCGTCATCATAAAAAACAGCAATATCTTGATGACGAGATATCTCGTCATTAGAAATATTCGTCTGATTTTGATGGACAAGATATCTCGTTGAAATCACTTGGAGGATTAATTGAAAATTATTACTTTGGATATTGGTGAATTTTTTAATGACCGACCATTGACTTCTTCGGCCTTCTGCACTACAAGGGGTGCAATGGTGGCTATTTGTAAGGGAGCATCCAATGGGAAGCCGCCGTTGCTCCTAGCAGGGATGATCACCAACATTCATGCACATACTAACCGGAATTCGGACCTACTGATTAAATTTAGAACCTACTGATTGAATTTGGAACTTACTGATTGAATTTTGATCCTGCTGAAGTAAGGGAAGAGTAACGTGAACATCAGCCTTTATATCAATAATTCATGGGAATTTGTGACAACTGGTATATTAGTCACCAATTTATCTTGCATTCTAAAATTTAAAGGCTACTATAAAGACTTGTAGATGATCGTTTATGATTTTATTTTGAAGCCATTTTCTGACTTTCGTTGTAGCCATGAACTCTTTAGTCTTCACCATCGTGCCTACGATGGTGAAGACTAAAGAGTTCTTACACATCATATGGCTTAGAACTTTTTCGACGGAGGCATGGAGTTCGTATTGAGTTCATGAGAAATCAATAAATTGCCTATGTAAGTTTCAAAGATCTATAAGAGTCCATGCAAGGTCCATATGCATATGGAAGTATGCACTACTGTATGGTCTGATTGAGCAGATGGTCAGGTGCAAGAGAGTTCCATCAAAACTATAATTTCCAGTCTTCCATAAGAGTTCACAAGTTGCAAAGTTTCTCAGGTATAGAGTTCCAAATGTACTGTAGAGCATATAAAAAATGATGCATAGGTAGGTAATAAATTAACGTCGCACAGGAACGTAACAACGGGCTATTGGCGACGGTTCGGGAGTAATTCCGTAGAGGGACCAAGGACCTCGTTACTCTGTTGATAAAGCTACATAACGGTATTGGTGCAATGCTGAATGCGAAATATATACTAACAAATTTTTAAGGACGTGTTTTATAAGAAGACTTTTCATTATTTAATTGTGACGCGAAGAAACAACAATTATAAAACGTATAATTACTACAATCAAAAAGTTTCCATTCAATTGAAGGATCCTTTTTACCCTAATAAGCCCACCAGATACCATTAATTCCATGCGCTGACTTATCTGAATTATTTGAAAGAGTACGATTGAAAAAGAGTCTAACAATATGAAGTTTTTATGACACAATTTTAATTTTTTCATCAATGATGTTCAGACTTTGGACTCGAAACTATTTTATTTTATTCACATTTCCAGTTGCCAACGTAAAAATATTTCGTATGAAAGAAATATCTTTTGTATTAACCACATAAAAGAGCACTTCAAATTCAAAGATTCTATTGAAATTTCTTTAAACTGAAAATACCATACTTAATTTTGGATTTTAATCCCAGTATTTCAAGATACTATTAAAAGTAAATTTGTATATGGGAAATTTTTTAATTTTGCATATGCAGCCTATTTAATGAACTTTGGGATAAAAAAACTATTAAGCGGAACTAACGATACATTTTATACTAAAATAGTATAAATGAGTGTGATTATATTTTATGACGATCAATATGTCTTGAATGCTTTTATAGATCTATATTAAATATTAAGAAAAATATTTAATAGTCATTAAAATATGTTTCAATGGTTTTTTACTTGAATTATAAGAATAATATAATATTTATGAGACGAAGCTAAGTTTAAAATATATGCAAATTAGTCTCATGATATCCGTTACCTTCCAGTCGTTATGAGAAGAATTTTCAGTGTAAGAAAACAAACCAGACGGTCTGCCGACAATTTACCACTGCTGTCAAATGCTGTCGTATGATAAATTTGGCGCGTTATCTTAAAATGCAAATTATCGTCTTTTTTGCAACTTTTGACGATTAATCGAATTGGTGTTGACCAACCATCAATTCGTAATTTATTCTTTTGAATTTTTATTGGTACAATGCTGAAATTGTATTCGAGAAACAAGCCAACTGACGTCACATTCAAAATAGGTATTGGAAACACGTTTCGCAGCAGAAACACCTATATTGAGTTTGGCAGAAAATGCCTTTTATTAACTTAGAGAAATAAAAGTTCTAAAGATATTCGTATAAAGATAAAGTACAAATAGTAAATTGTTCTGGTGACAAAGTTCAGATATTTTTTAAATTTCATTTATAATACAGCTTGAGACCAAAAATGACAAATTTTAAATTCCTTACACATTCTAAATAAAAATGTAGTGTTTGTACATTGAATATTTTCGACCCATTTCAATTTATTTAACCGTTTTGGGTCCTTCTTATGCAAAATCAGTGATTTACGCGTTTGGTATCTATCTATGTGTGCCCTTTACTACGTCTATACGGCTGGGTGTATTTTCATGAAACTTTGCGTACCGTGAGTATTTACATTCGTTTAGTGACTGAATTTGTTTGCGATGGTGTGTCTGGTCTTACCGTTTTACGTCTGTTTGTGCAAGTATACAAATTTTCAACATATTTTAATAGAATCTTACATATTTTAATTAAATCTATATTTGATAAATCATATTTTAATTTAGTGCATACATTTGAATTTCCCTTGCTTATATATTTAGACAAGTTATGCTCAAACACTTTGTAGCTATACTTAAATCAACCATAATTTGGTAGTTTTGGATAAGATGGAATGTATACGTATTGAGTATTGCGATTACTTGGATTGTTTTACCTATACTGATGAAAAAGCAATTATTTTTCCAAAAATTATTGTTACGGAATTTTAACTTTGATTTATTCTTATCATTATTTTTTCTTTGCGAAACAATTTCTGAATATTTGGGACAGGCGATATTTTGAAACGGACGGAAACAAAACGGAAACTCGTGTTCGTTAACCACGAGAAGTGATATTTTCTGTTTTTTCCTTTGTATTTTTAAATTTGGTCCAATGTTTAGTTGTAAGTTGTGGCAACTTTGTGAGACACGAGATAAAAAACGAATAACAAATACCTTCAGAATAACTATATTTTCACCAACTTAACTTTAGTTTTACTTCGCTGTTTCCTGTTGTAAATCTATTAAATTATTTTGTTAGAAACTGTAATCCCTTTTCGCAACACGCAACACCACCACGAAGTATTAGATTTAAAGCGACATGTAAGTTAGAACAAAGCAAATTTTAAGTGGATTTTTCCGTTATTGAAATATTGTTTGTAAAAAATAATCCGAACTAAGACTTTTGGAAATGTTAAAATTTCTTTTTCATAGTGACAGAAGGTCAAGGTGGCTTATTTTACGAGTTGAGGCTATATTTAAGAAAATTATTTTGTACTCGGGAAAAAACCCGAACTCTCCTTATTTCGAGCACTATTCATAGTAGAGCAAATTGAAAGATATCGTGCAATAGGGAATAACGTCCTCTACAAATTCAAATGAAAAAAAATTGCATTAGGGGCCGTCTGCATATCAAATTTGCACAAATTTTGCAATAAACAACAAAATTTCCAATGGAAACGCCATGTTTTGGTGCCTTAATCAGATTCGGCATCGTTAAATTAGTATAAGTATGAAATTTCTTGACTCTTCTATCTTTATATCCAGAGATATTCAATGTTTTAATTGCTGTCAATTTCAGGGATGAACTCCACATTTAAAATCGCTATTCGCGTAGATCGAGATTAAATGTAGTTATAGTTACCGGAATTTCAAATTTTAACACTATTTCAAACGTATTTGTCAGCACGTGCAAACGAACCGAGAATTATATTTATTATGCAAGTGAAAACGATTGGAGAATTACGTGTGCAAACGATCAGAGAATTATCCGAGGTTTGTCAGACGTTTTTTAAACCTTTGGTTGCCCCCTAAAATCGCAATAATGAGGAAAATTTCATGCAACACAAAAACTAAAGATTGGAATGAGCTGAAATTTTGCATGATCATATTATAAGTCCTGAATCGAATTCAAAATAGAGTAAGGTTCAATTCATAATTTTTTCAAATATTAATTTAATTATTATTGCATACTAAAAACTGTTTTTAAAATAAAATATCAGGTGGATTTTGTTTGGGTTGTTTAACAATTACATGGTACAAAATATCAGCGCTATAGAAATATTATTTAGGAAGATATCCCTAAAAGTCTAACAAACTGATTTAACATTAGGAACTCCAATCTTTCTGTACTCCTAACTTCGAAACGGTAAGACCTAATGACATGAAATTTGGTATCTGAAGTGAAATTTTGATATTGATTTGAAATTGTGTGTCAAAATAGGGGGTTTCCATTGTAATTATGAAGTTAGTGCTCAATTTAATATGAAGACGACCCCTTATGCAAATTTTATGAATTTAAATTTTTAGAAGACGTTGTGTCGATTGTCATCTTAGAATTTTCTCTACTGTAAAAATTGCTCGAAAATGAAGGGGCTCGTTTTTCTTTCCCGACTGTACGTTAAAAGTTTGTTGAAAACAATGATTTTTTTGAAAAAACGCTGTTAAATTGATTTACCATTTTTTTAAAAATGGTAATGCGTTACCTTTTCTTTGTACGGAAGACAATAAATTTTGAAACAAATTCTTTATTATTGCACATGCCACAAAATGGAATTTTTAAGAAAAAATGCATTCGTTTTAAAAAGACAGTGATGAATATCTCATCAAATTAAGTTTCCATCCTACCCATAAAGATGGTGAAATTCGAAAATGTTGCATTCCTGGTGCAAGAGTGCCACAAATCAAAATATATGGTAGGTAAACTATGAGTTCGAGAATATTCGCCGTAGATCAATCATTTTTACGAATTGAGCAATTTTATATGAAAAGAACCTAAGAAAGGGCATTTCTAATTACCCTCAAAACACCTTTTGTAGTAGTTACCGAATGGTAGTGTCACATTTCGTCATTTTGTAACTTTGCAATACAGCAGGCATGTGATGCATGTGAAATACTATATTACACGGATGGATATGCATGTAGAGGAGGATTTGTGTCCAGAGTAAACTAGAAGAAATTAAAATGTTGAAAAAGTGTTAAAAAATTATTTTACTCACACTTAAATGATTTGGTATTTTTCTACGAAAGAGAAAAGTAATTATTCTGGACACTTTTTCAATCTATAGAAAACCAATTCAACCCGAGTAAAGACCGGTAATTCTGCTGCATGAAATATATTTCATACAGCAGTCAAGATAATAGATCCTTATTGAAAGAAAAGGACAAGCTGTCATCTCACCTATATGAGCTTATTTTCTATAAAGGAAGTGTTAATAGCTGAAGTTAGATTTAAAAGATTTCCCATTCGCAAAGGAAATTTATTCTTTTATATGCTGTCTGATCTTATATATTACTGTTTCGGAAAATAATCGGAAGTTGAACGGAAATCCAGTATTTTTTTATGTCCACTCTTAGAAAAGCCATCTCATTTGTACAAAGCCCCTTTCTCATTACTCTTTGTTTATCTATACAGAGATACACAATTGTCAAGAATAGTGAAGTTCAAGTCGTTAAATTCGGAAGAAGTTCTTAAAAGGTTACCTTAAAGGATTCACATCTTATTGTCGCATTTTTGTCCTAAATTCTTTACTGGAATTCAGGACAAAAACATGTTTTACGAAAGCGTAAAGCATCTTATGTTTTATCTTTAAGAGGCCCCAGTTGGAAGAGCAATGGATTAGCAACTGGAGGGTTGCGAGTTCGAAACTTGGTCCATTGAAAGACCATCGTGTCCGCGGAGGCTGGTGTACGTTAGATATGTCGTGGCATCAAATGTCCTTACGTTGGTGTGAAAGTTCTGAGAGTTGGGTGCCAGCTTAGATGTTGACCTCGTCATCTGACCGCGATTTAAAATTACGAGGCGTTGTCCTTGGTCTTTCCCTTCGGGATAGATCCAGGATCGTTGGCAATAGCCCGTGTGTTGTTCCAGTGCGACGTTCATTAGCTACCTACCTTGTATCTTTGAATTATAATAATTTCATGTGCCATTGCCGAGTTAGTCAAGAAGGCAATATCTCGAAGTTTCGACATTAGGGTTACATGTTGTTAACATGCTCCGCTTCTAAATTGTATCAGAGGATTTTGCTGACAAGCTAGTTGTTGCTTCTAATTCCTCTTGGTCTAGCACATGCTAGACCAAGTCCATGAAACCATTTGTTTTTAAAAAGTCCCAAACCCCATCGAAGGATTCTCAAAAGGTCATGGGAATCCAAACCGACACGAATAAGCATGCGAGTCGGGAAGCCTGTGAGTTCATGCATTTTTAACAAACAGGAAAAATTTTGTGTCCATTTTGAAATTTGAGTTTCAAGCTTATAGATGACTGTACAGTTTTTGTGACGGAATGTGTTTACTGTGCATATTCCAGATATGACATCGTTTAGTTGTTTTTTTTTTCAAATACGATCTCAGCACACCATCAATAGAAGTTCCAAAGAACGGATTCCTAATTGATGTAAGATAGGTAATTGGTCAACGCCAATGTTATCAAAACAGTAATAAACTACATTTTAAGGTGACCCCGATATGTATAATGCGAGAATTTGCGTAACAGGAAGTAAAATCTATGTCTGTTTTTTAGGTAAACATTGAAAATCCCTCTCAAATCATACCTTTTAACACTAGAAAACAGTAAGAGCGCTTTATAAAAAGTTGATTATTATATTATTATCTACAAGTAATTAAGTATTATACTTATAAATTCAGCGTCGAATCATATCGACCAAACTTGGAGATATAACATTCTTGTCTACCGTGAGAATATATTGAGTTAGAAATACACATAACATATATAAATAAGCACCAAAAGCTACAGAATAAGGAGACATATTTTACTGCCTCTTGCATTGAAGTGTATTTAAACCATTATATATCATTCATAACCTGTCACCCAACCAACTCAAAAAATTATTTTCCGGACTCTTAAATGATCTTACCATTTTCTGTGAAAGAGAATTGATGATTATTCTGCTCACTTTTTCAATCTATTGTCAATCAATTCAATTCGATTCGATTAACTCCGGATAATACAGAGTGTCCTAAAAGTTCCCGTACTGACGATTCGTGAATTTATTATACAAAAACAACAAACTTCAAAACAATTATTTTTATGCTAATAGTGAAAAGAACTTTTAACATAACGTAGGAAAAAAAAATTTGAACTCACATTTATAATAAATGTTTAAAATGTCCGCCCCTTTCTTGGAGGCAAAGCTGAAGTCGTTTGCGCATATTTTTAGAAACGCTTTTCAAGATGCTGGGAATGACTTCTTGTATCCTTTGAGTAATGTCAATTTTCAGATCATCTATTGTTTGGGGATTATCTTCATAAACTTTGTTCATTAAATATCCCCACAGAAAAAAGTCAGGGATGCTCAGATTAGGGGAACGTGGTGGCAAAGATTTCTGGAGATGAGTCGATCGACAAAGAAATCTGGAAGCATGCCCATGGTTTCATAACTTGTATGGCAGGTTGCACCGTCTTGTTGGAACCAAGAATCTCGTTCATTCACTTCTAATAATGCAACAAATTGTTGGATGAGTTCTCTGTATACAGTGCCATCAACAGTTGACTGGAAAAACAGAAGGCCAACAATCCTTTTGCGTGATACGGCACACCAAACGCCAATTTTTTGAGAATGTAAAGGTTTTTGCATTAACGAATGGGGATTTGTCGTTTCTAAAATGCGGGAGTTTTGCGCGTTCACATAACCACTTAAATGAAACCATGTCGCCATTTATGCCAGCAAAATTCTTTACATATTTCATATGATTTATATTCAAAGTAAGCCTCAAGCAGCGCAATTCTCTGAATGCGTGATAAACTCCTTTTGCAATGAATAAAATGACGTGGAACTTTATTATCGCACAAGTTGAGCGAGAA
Source organism: Meta bourneti (assembly GCA_933210815.1). Classification (NCBI taxonomy): domain Eukaryota; kingdom Metazoa; phylum Arthropoda; class Arachnida; order Araneae; family Tetragnathidae; genus Meta; species Meta bourneti. Next base: position 83,353,026 of record OW119923.1, on the reverse strand, counting down.
GAAAACCAAACGATAAAAATTTAAGAATCCATAAAATTATAAGCAGACGATAAAATTCAATAATTAAAAAAAACACGGACAAATGATTTTTTTAAAGTTGGAGTACGGGAACTTTTAGGACACTCTGTATAATTCTACTAGCAAATAATGTATTTTGAAGTAATACGATTTTATAATATTCGTCAGTACATGTTAATTTCTTTTAGAAATGGTTTAAAAGTATCAAAATATTCACTTGTAAACCGTTTCAATATGAACTAAGGTCCTTTAAAAAAGAATTTCTTGTTCGAATCTTAATAATTTTTAATGTTTTGGTTCCCTAGAGGAAAAGGATTTCAGCAATAGAGAGAGCAGATCCAAAATACATCGGTATTGTTTCCCTACCATCACCAAGCAAGGCTCAAACCGTATGTTAATCCTCAATGGTCCCATAAGACCCAAGACTTTTTCTCTAAAATCGTAGTATTTTCCAAGAAACCTTTCTTTTCCGCAAGATTGATTCGAAGAAACCTGGGTTGGTTCTAACTCTGACATTCAATTGTTATAATCCTATATAAGATACATTTTTGTCTCATACCAGACAAAGGGAAACGTTTTTCAGGGAAGGAAAACGAATGCTGTACGATAGTTTTTCTACTAAAATGTTTTTTAACCACAAATAAATAAACCCTTACTAGTTGAAAAATACATTTCTCGTGACACAAATAATGTTACTAGAAGGTATAAAATAACTATTGCTGAAGTGGGAGCCAAATCAGAAATAACTGCTGATGAAACGGTTGAATAAAAAATAATGTAACATTTTCACAAAAGGATTATGGCCATAAAAAGGAAGGATTAGGAATAGAATAAAAAAACCGAATGCATAATGGATTTTCTATGATTTTTACAGAACTCAGTTTTTACAATATTCACTAATTTTTTGAATTCCTTTATTTCGATGTGAATCTTCCATGTAAGAAATTTAATTTCACCATCTTTCGAATTTTTTACTTCATGTAAGTTTTTTATTGTAAGAATAATTGTAGCCTTTGAAATAGTTATGTGGACACGAGCGAGATCCATAAATACATTTTAGGACACTCGAAGCACTTAAATCCTATGTCTCTTAATAAAGGCCGCTTCAGTCTTGTTGGAAGAGCAACGGATTAGCAACCGTTGAGGGTTGCGAGTTCGAAACTAGGTCCAGTCAAAGATCGTGTATACGTGGCTGGTGCATGTTAAATCCGTCGTGGCTTCAAATGTCCTTATGTTGGCGTGGTGTGGAAGTTTGGAGAGTGGAGTGCCAGCTCAGATGTTGATCACATCATCTGACCATGGTTCAAAATTACGTTTTTCCTGGATCTTTCCATTCGGGATTGATCGTTAATGGCCCGTTGTGTTGCTCCTGTGCGACGTTAATTGAGTACCTAACATAACCCTTAATAAGTATTTTATTTTAGGTTGTAAAGGATACGAAATTTCTCTGTAAAATATATTTCCCTCTAGATCTACAAATGGAGATCGGGTGTGATATGTAGAACTCTAAACTTTTCTTCTGTCTAAGAGTCTTTTTATCATGTAGTTTTAATTAACTGGCAAATGCAATATTCTTTAGAAGTTCTGTTCAGTATTTTAGTAGGCTTTTTATATCTCTATTACATTTATTTTAGAGCTTACGAACAGACATCATCTTTTAATGAAATAGACAATGTGAGCGAAGTGTTAAACACGTGATATTGGGAATCTATTTGGACCGATTGGCTGTCGAAAAGCGCAAGCTATTGTTTATAATTACGCTAGATAAACCCCCACATGAACTACTCAATAAATAGCCCTACATTAGGACTCGGGCTTTCTACCAATACCACGAAATATTCAAACCTGAAGCTGTGCGCCTTATAGAGGAAGAGAGTGAGCAATGGTTACCTTTTTTACGTGCCCATGATCATGCGACCAAAACTAGTAGTAACGTGACTCTCAATTTCCTGGCGGGTGGAAACGAACATCCATCATCTGATCGGTTCACGGAACGATAGAAAACGCCCATGCATTGATTCATCTGATTGGTCAACGCGATAGTGTGAAGTTTGGCGATTACAACATTTTTGTCACCACTCTAGATATGCGCATCCACCCTGTCTTAAGATGTTATATCGCCAAAAGAGGCGATAAGATGCCGAATCGGCCAACCAATTCAATTTTTCACATAGGCAGGCGCTTGACTACTTGTCGACATGTTGGTCACTTTTTGAAGCTTCTCTCAGTCTACTTATATCTCACGTCTATGGTGTGCCAACGCTCCGTCTGTTTCATTAGAAAGTCGATGACAGACAAAACGTGACTTAAAGAATGATAAAATAAGATTTGCGACGTGAATTGTATGTTAGCTAATATTGAACGGTTTCCAACGCTTATTACCCAATGAGAGACATTTTCTGTGAAGCTAAATGTAGGTGGCGGTAGTGTTTCTGCTGGGAACGTTTTTCCTATACGTTATCTGAACGTGACGTATCTTGCTTGTTTTACGAATACATTTCGCTAATAAAAATTCCAAAGAATGGTTGGTTGTTTTGACATTTTATGGCGCATGAACCATATTTGGTCAAACTGAGCAAACACAAGACAACATTAAGGTAGGTAAGTATTTTTAATTAACGTCACGCTGGAGCAACACAACGGGCTATTGGTGACGGTCCGGGATCAATCCCAAAGGGAGGACAACACCACGTAATTTTGAACCAAGGTCAGATGACGAGGCAACACCTGAGATGGCACCCCACTTTCCAAACTTCCACACCACGCCAACGTGAGGGCATTTGATGCCACGGATTTAACGTGGACCATCCCCCTATGTACAAGACGGTCTATGGTTGGATTCGAACTCGCAACACCCCGACTCTAATCCGTTACTCTTCCAACCGGCCGGACAGCATCAAGTAGAAATGTCGTGAAAGGGAAAAAACAGGCATTGGGGAACAAAATAGGGGGATGAAAGCAGAAAAAGATCGATTGGGTATCCCGAGAGCTCGACCCCCGTGCTTACTAAAGACAGTAAACCCCATTTGAAAAGAAAAGATCACTAGAGTACCTCTGGTCAGTGGTGCCCGTACATACTTGAAAGAGATGTGCCTCTGACAGCTCCAAAGAATGAATTCTGAATTGATATACGATAGTCCATTGGTCAACGCAAATTAGATTAAACGCCAGGCGTCACCAAAACGGCGAAAAGCAACTTTAAAGGTAACCCCAATATGTATCACGCGAGAGCATGAGGACAGCAGAAGTAAAATCGCAGACCGCCTGGTTTATTTGATTAGACTGAAAATCCTGCGTACTCATAGATAACAGCGATGTTCAACCTCTCCCATCTCATGACACACATAAACTACTTACTAAACTTTTGTCACACCAAAGATGATATTTTGCCGATTTGACTAAAAATATGCATAAATTTTGATTGCTTTTCAAAACATAACAGCAATTACCTATCATATTTGCTCCAAAGTGGCTTTCTAAAAATCTTTGAAACAGTTTATTTGTTGCTTTGTAATAAAAACATAGTACTCACAATTATTTATAGGTATTACTAGAAATTCTTTGCAAAACCATTTGTCAAAAGTTCAAAACTAAACCACAAATGAAATATCTTACACAATTTAACCATCTCAGTGCTTTCAACGAAATATCTCGTCTATCAAAATCTGGCCATTTTACTATTTACGAAGTATCCCGTTAAGATAAAACTGCCCAATTACTCCAAGGGGATAAAGATCCAAGTAGGTAAAACAAATTGTCCCTTGCCCAGAACTGGTGACCATTTCTAACAGGTTTTTGTATCAAACGCTGGCCACTACAGGGCAGTTTTGGACACTAACGTAAACCTCCAGAAGGGTTAAATGTTTCACACCATCCGTAAAAGGCCCAAAAGTTGAAAATCTCTGCTCTATAGTAACATTTCTATTTTTCAATTGACAAGTAATAATGTCCAGTTTGTCATATTGTAATACTTGTATTATGTGAAACTTTAAATAAATATGCCAACATACCAAACTGGGCACCATTATTTAAAAAAGATTTCCATCTATAATTTAACTGTTTTTATATTAATTATGCATTGAAATTCACTCTTAGATTTTTATAATGAGAAAAATTCTTATCACATTAAAATGCTAACGAAGGATGATTTTTTCTTTGTTTTATGGATTAAAATCTCGAATGATCCGAACTTTTAAATGATAACAAGAGGCGACATCAGACAATTCTTTTCTCAGCAATTCCTTTTTCATGCACGTACTAAATTTGCTGAGAAAAAATCAAATTAAAAAAACTGCAGATAATTAGTGTATATGCAATAACTTGGAAAAAGATGAGGAAATAATCCCTGGTAGAAAAAATTATCTTGACAGGAGTTTTCATTCCTAAATTTATCAGCTCATTAAACACTCACTAATATATCTATAATCTATCTTTCATTATGATAGAGAAGAAAGAGTAAGATATTCTGTTGCAATTCATTAAACAATTTAAAATTCATTGCTTTTTACTTATTAGGCGGAATTCTAAAATTAATTAATTTAATTGTCTGAATCTACGGTATTTTTAAGATGTGCGCTTTAATCATCTGAAAATTCTTTAGTCCTCTAATATCTATTTTTCTTACAGATTTGGTTAAAACAAAATTGCAATCTGTAAGAAAAGGCATCTGGCAAAAGAATACCATTGAAAATATCGTCGACTTACAAGTAAAACACACTAAGCCAAAAAACAGTTCCGAGAAAATGAAGGGGAAAATTTTACTTAGTGTGTTTCTGAAGAAATGTAATATTCATATAAATAAAAAATGACATAGTGGACACACACACACTTCATCAGTCTATAGATCACCACATTTTGGCCTAGAAAAGCTAAAAACTCATCTTTAAAATCTTGTCTTTCTTTTTTCACTAGTGCAAACTATTCTTAAACACCATTTAAAACATAAAATAAAAAACTTTTCAAATAAAAAACTTTTGATGGTTAATGCGATTAAAAGAGGTAGGTAGGTAGTTAACGTCGCATTGGAGCACCACAGCGAGCTATTGGCGGCGGTCAGGGATCAATCCCAAAGGGAAAGACCGAGGACAACGCCTCTTAATTTTGAACCAAACTCAGGCGACGAGGTCAACACCTGAGCTGACACCGCAGTCTCCAAACTTCCACAATCCAAACAGCCACGTCAACGTTCTCGCCACCTGAGCTGGCACCCCAATCTCCAAACACACACCACGCCAACCGAGGACAATTGAGGCAAAAACATATTTAACGTACACCAGCACCCGTGTATACGACGGTGTTTAGATGGACCGAGTATCGAACTCGCAACCCATCAGTTGCTAATCCGTTCAGTATAGTTCACCTTTCGAAAATGCTATGATTATATGATGTAAAGCAGGGATGTCAAACTCAGTTAAAACACGGGCCATTTAATGCAACTGGTAAAATTCAAGCGGGTCACATTACATTTACAAATTATATTTTGAAGTGAGGGTTCAGGAATATGGATAGGATAATTAAAACACATTATGTAATTAAGTGAATTTAGGTTAATAATTTATAATATTGCTATATAATTGCTTTTATTTAAACGTTTATTTAATTTAATGTATTTATAAAATTAAAATTAATTTTTTTTACCGGAAACCTTGCCAGCGCTTTCCTCCTATTAGTTTTCCAATATCTGGATTCATAGATTGAGAACAGACAATCTTCATTATGGCAGATAGATATTTATCAGTTAATCTTGATCTGTAGGCCGTTTTATTTAATTTCATGGACGAAAATAGTTGCTCACATAAGTATGTACTCCCAAAATAGCATAAAATTTGTGCAGCAAACTTTTTAATTTCCGGATATTTTTCACCTAAATAAGAATATATTTTGGGAATTCCTACTTCTCGATATTTGTCTTTTAAAACCGAATCATTCTGGAAATCAATTAATTCCAGTTGTATCGAAGTGGGAGCATTTTCAACTTCAAAGGTAAAAGGCCTAATAAAAAGAGAAAAAAAAATTGTAACTCTGAAATCATTAAAACGAGAGCATCGTGGGCCACAAAAATTATTCAGAGCATCGTGGGCCACAAAAATTATTCAGAGCATCGTGGGCCACAAAAAATTACCTCGGGGGCCGCCAGTTTGACACCCCTGATGTAAAGCATTAAATTAAATCAAACTCAACTTACGTCCCGTATAAAACACAGTTTCGATAACTCCAATGGGTCCCTTCCTATGCTATCACCTTACTGAATAACTTTTATTTACTTTCCCAAAGAAACCGCTAGAGATCTTTCAATCGAGTTGATTTGGTAAGAGTTCTGTGGGCAACAACCATGCTGGTTTTCGTTTCAAGTAACAGACCTCGTATGTGCAATGGAGCGATCTTGCGAACCAGTCAAGCCTAACAGAACTAACAGTTTCTGTGGTAATCTACAATAGCCTTATAAATGTACTAGATTACTTACTGTATCTAAAGAACTTGAATACAACGTTGGTCTTAAAAGAAAAATAAGATACATAAATTTTAGGTAGGTAGATAGTTAATTAACGTCGCACTGGAGCAACGGGCTATTGGATCCATCCCGAAGAGAAAGATCCGATGACACCTCGTAATTTTGAACCGCGGTCGAATGATGAAGTCACGCCTGAGCTGGCACCCCACTCTCCAAACTTCCACGCGAAGTCAACGTCAGGACATTTGAGGCCACGACAGATTTAACGTGCACCAGCACCCGTGTACGCGACGGTTTTTGGCTGCACCGAGTTTCGAACTCGCAAACCTCCGTTGCTAATCCGTTACTCTTCCAATCTGGTTACCGCGGCCCATATAAATTTTAGAGAATTGAAGTTTAGTTTGATATTTATATAGGTTGGATTTAGGTAAATTTACGTTACACTGTAGTTGATAATTACAAACATCGCTACCTCTTTTATGTAATTTGGCGTGGTGTGGAAGTTTGGAGAGTAGGGTGCAAGCTCAGGTGTTGAACACGTTATCTAACCGTGATTCAAAATTAGGAGGTATTGTCCTCAGATCTTGCGCTTCGGGGTTGATCCAGGACCATCACCCTGTTGCGTTGCTACAGTCGACGCTAATTCTATCAACCTCTTATATAAATCTCACATCTACTTTTTGCAGAAGCCGACACCTAAACTAATACAAATGGCTTGTAGACGTGAATAAATTACTTGAATATTTAGTTTATCAAATAATCACGATTTTGTATGAATTTTATACTGTCTAACATAACTAAATATGTATGAAGTTTCCAAGTCGGGAATAAAAAAATCCAACCAAATAATGATATCCATTTCTTCCGGGAAATGGCTCCGAAATCTCATTTCTAAAAAGTTTCTCCATAGTATACCTTCACAATATCTAGAGATCATTATTTAACTGAAGTATATGTAGAGGGATAGGGAACAGAGATATAGAAACTGAATCAAAGTGGTCTATGTTTCATTAAAAAATTTCGAATCAAAGATAATTTCACTGGTTTTTTATATTAAAAGTTTATTTTAGTGATAAATATATTCCATGAAATAATAGTAAAATGACCTATAGTGTAACATTGGATAATTGAATAATAACGAGGTTGTATAAATTTCTGGTTTCTGCTAGCTTGAATTTAATTCACAACCCCAGAGTAAACATGTTGCCTATATTTTTTGCAGGGTCATAAAGAGGAATTGTGCTTGATGTGATTGATCGAAATCGGGGATATAGTGTAGATTTAATGTAAAAAACTGCAAATACAGGCACTAACACTTTTATATAAGAAAAATATTTAGTGTAAAGGAACAAATCAGACGGAAAACGGAGATTTTACTTCCTTTTATCCATGTACTCTCGCATGATACGAATCGGGGTTAACTTAAAATGTAGCTTATCGCCATTTTGGTGACGTTTGGTGCTTTATAATTGGCGTCGATCAATTAACAATAACTATCAAAAATCAATTTGGAGTTCATTCTTTGGAATTTCTATTAGCAACGTGTTGAATTCGTATTTGAAAAACAAGTCAAACGACGTCATGTATGGAATACGTCTAGGAACCACGTTTAGCCGCAAAAATACTACCTCCTATATTTAGCTTGACAGAAAAGAGGCCACGGTAGCCCGATTGGAAGAGTAGTGCATTAGCAACAGAGTGATTGCTAGTTCGAAACTAGGTCCAGCCAATGACCGTCAGTGGTGTGGGAGTTCGGAGAGTGGGGTACGACTTCAGGTGTTGACATCGTCATTTGACCGTGGTTTAGAATTGCGAGGTGTTGTTATTGGATTTTCCCTTTGGGATTGATCCCGGACCGCAGCCCGTTGTTTTGCTCCAGTGCGACGTTAATTCATCTACCTTAACAGGAAAACCTTCTCATACAGATGGTCTTGAAGATAGTATTTTGCTTATGAAAAGAAATTGAATGCAGGTACTTATAAAAAAATTCTTTATGAAATTGTTTATCCTCATTAGGGTGATGATTCAAAACTCTACGTACAAGCTTTTTAGGGGAGGTTGAAAACACAAAAACAAAACAGAATCACATAGGAATGTATGACCGGAAACCTCAACCTGATCAGCGCTGGAGGATAAACGAAGATGTAGAAATGACAAGCCAATAAATGGGTGGAAAAACTCTTTATTTAGCGATACTTTACACTAGGACAGTACGTGTACACGTTAAGTTTCACAAGTGCTCAAGTTAAATTGTTGCATGCTCTCCGTACGCAATAGGAACTTTAAATGACTAGCGCTGCATTCCAACTACAGCGCCCTCCAGCAGATAACAGCGCCCTCAACCATGCATAAATGTGGATGGTAAGAACTTTGAGCACTTGTTGTGAAACTTAACGTGTACACGTACTGTCCTAGTGTAAAGTATCACTAACTAAAGAGTTTTTCAACCCATTTATTGGCTTGTCATTTCTACATCTTCGTTTATCCTCCAGCGCTGATCAGGTTGAGGTTTCCGGTCATACATTGCTATGTGATTCTGTTTGTTTTTGTGTTTTCAACCACCCCTAAAAGTTTGTACGTTGAGTTTTGAATCACCCTGTATATACATATCTATAAATAAAGGTGTTATTTTAATAATGGTATATCACCATTTTGAGGTATCGTGTTTTAAATGAATAGAAAGAAAATTTATGTAAGTAGAAGGTTGTTAATTACGGATCAACGCCTCTTAATTTTGAATCAAACTCAGGTGACGAGGTCAACACCTGAGCTGACACACCAGTCTCCAAACTTCCACAATCCAAACAGCCACGTCAACGTTCTCGTCGCCTGAGCTGGCACCCCAATCTCCAAACTTACACGCCACGCCCACTTGAGGCCACGGCAGATTTAACATTCACCAGCCCCCGTGTACACGACGATCTTTGTCTGGACCTAGTTTCGAACTCGCTACCCTCCGTTTCCCAATCCATTGCTCTTCCAACCGGGCTACTGCGGCCCGGCGATGGTCCGGGACCAATACCAAAGATTCGAGGACACCACCTCGTAATTTTGAAACACAGTCAAATGACGAGGACAACACCTGAGATAGCCCACTCTCCAAACTTCCACACAACGTCAAAAGAAAATTTAGGAGAAATATATAAAAATACTATATCTTAATTGGCAAAGATTCATATTTTATCTATTGTTTTAATCATGAAAGCGGAGTACAATCCCGAAAATTTAGTTAAAATCAATTTCACCAAAATGGAATTGTGCCACTCCCCCTTGTATGTCAAGTGTAACTGTTTCACATCTGGACTTCGTTAATAAAATCATTTCCTCTTCCACCGTATGGTGCAGAAACATAGTTGAACAGGCTACTGGATGCTACTCCACAATTCATTCCACTGGACAAATCGTCGCTTCAGATTACTGGGTAGTATGATTAGTGTGATCAGTATGCTCCTTTTGCTCTCTTCGTGCCTGTAGCTGTCAGATTTATCTTCTCAATGCACTGAAGGAGCTCTGATTACAGAAGACAACTGACTTTCATAATGTGTATCGATATCAGAGATTCGGTGACATTTCTTTTGGGCTCTGGCTTTTGTTAAGGGACGCGTATAGTGGGGACAATGCCATGAATTGATCCCTGACATATTATCAATACGCTCTATACTTATGAATAAAGCACGTTATATTTACACCGATCTATTAAGGGTTAAATATGAGGTATAACAAAATCACTTTTCTGAATAAGATTTTGCTTTCAGATTTCAAGTTCGAGCATGATGCTTTTGTTAACATATGATGTTTATACCTACGTATTAAGGGTTGAAAATGCGTAAATTCACTTTCCTGGACAACGTTTTGCATTCATAATAAAGGTCGAACGAGATACTTTTGTTGAGTGTTTATGAATGAAACGCACATTTACACTACGTATTAAGGGTCAAAACTAGCTTAGTCAGAAATTCCCTTCCTGGGCATAAGGTTTTTCTTTCAGATTAAAGTTCGAACATACGTTTGTTGAGTTCTTATGAATAAAGGACATGATAGAGCAACGTATTAAAGGTTATAAAATGAGGTTTTTAACCAGAAATAATATTCTCTTCCCGTACATAATATAAGGTTTTGCTTTCAGGTTAAAGTTCAAACAGGATACTTTTGTTGAGTTTTATGAATAAAACATATTTACATCAACGTATTAAGGGTTAAAAATGTAGTTTCTTAAGAAACAGCAATCAATCAAGGCAATAATATTTCACAAGGCATTTCATAAATTATCTACAAATTAAGATATTCATGTTTTTGATTATTTTCTCTTAAAAATTCCGCTGAAAGGTATTTTAAAATTATAATTAAACATTTCAAAAGCTCCGAGACATATTTGCAGCCTTCATTTTGAGAGCATTCGGAAATTAATTAAGGTGTTTAATAAGTTCGAATCATTTTCCAAATCATCCATACATAAAGCTTAAAACAAAATCACTTTCAAATAAAAAGTTCATCGCTTGTTAAGTGCCAATTAATTCTTAATGGATGAATAAGTTCGTTTTTTAATCTATTTTTAAAATAAAATTGATGCTTAAATCTATACATGGCGTTGGAATGTTTTATCAAGAAAAGTATTGTAGTATCTTTTCGAACGAGGAACGATATTTTTCAAACTTCTACATTAAGTTCTTTTCTAGAATTTTTAGGAATATTTTTTCAAAAAATTGTTGTTACTACACTGCATTAAAAGTTAATAAAAAATCTGCGTTTCTAAAGAAACGACTTTAAAATTTAAAACATTCAATAGCAAAAAATGAATTGTCAATGAATGAAAGTAAAAGAAATTGAAAACATATGTTGCGCGCATATAATAAAAAAGTAGCCTCTAAATGATGTTTCAGCTCAGTTTTCCATTATAAGTACAAAATATTCAGTACTGAATTACTTATAGTAAAATTCATAAAACTAAAATTTAGATTTTAAACATCATTGTGGGGGGGAACGAAATCAAATGAATAATTAAAATGTTCTCTGAAATGTTCATTACTTTCGAATTAGTTCACCAGCTGAAAAGAAATTTTACATTCTCTATCATATCAAGTAGTATTCATAAAATTTGTAGCATATGTGATATATTTGAAAAATGCAGTCGTTTTACGGTATAAAAAATAAAAATCTTTTTTCAAGCTTTCGTTTGTAGTATTTGATTATAAAAAATTAATAGTTTTGGGATATAGAAAGATTTAAGTATGCTTATCACACAATGATATATATACTATTAGATGGAGAAAATACCATATTTTATGTAACGCCAGAAATTAGAGAAACTTAAGAGAAAAAATTCGGATTTGAATACGTTGTATGCCCACAGGTGGTGGTAGCTTCCATTTTGGGAAACGATATGCAACAGAGAGATCAAAGAAACAACGTCATTATCGATATAATTTCATCTGGTACTCCAAAGCAAAGTGCAGTAACAAGCAGGATATTAGTTCGGTTTTACAATAAATTTTCCTACATAAAGTCCTTACGAATGGCAGAATCTGTTTGGATAGCCGAGTCCAATCAAGCTGAGGGAGGTAACATCGAAGTATGCAAAGGTTCTCCAACGCGAGGAAATACCTTGTGGGTTTATCAAAGAAATCATAAAACACTCTCTCTAAAGTGTAAAGGGCCTTTAAGCAATGATAACTGAGAATAGATGGATAGTTTTTAAAACAGTCTTAAATTAGTTCTAAAAGCTCTTTTAACAAGCAAATTTATCGAAGACTGCCTTAGAAGATAAACGCGAAGTGCTTTTGTAGTTAGTTTCCGGAAATCTGTTACGTAAGATCCTGAATATTTCCATTAAAGCGGAATCAGTTATCCCATTAATGAACCTGCATTAATTAACTCTAAAAAGAAAACAAATGAAACTGCTTGTCTTTAATGTTTTGCTTGAGGCATAGGTTTTATCTCTTTTTCAAACACGATCATTGTTAGGAAATCAGAAACGTCTTTGATTTTGAGTCTTCGTAATTTTAGAAGTGATAAATACATGAATTACCCTTCTGAGCATCACGAAATTTCCGAGTAGAGTAGAATTACTTTTTCCCAACTTCACACGTGATGCTTGAATAACCACATCTATCGATTATCGAAATAATCTTTCTAAAGGTTTTGATGGAATCTGGATTCTTCCAGCCTTTAGAAAATATTTTCGGTTCTTTCCTTATAGAAGAGCAACCTCTAAAAAGATTTTATTACTCCATTTCTTAAAGAAAATTTTTTATGGGAATATAGTATTGATCCTTTCGTTAGATTGGATTGGATTTTGAGTTCTATGACGCAAGGTCCTAAACAGGACAAGCTGCGCCATCCTAAGAATAGAATCTTCTGGAGAGATTCTATTGCTCCTTTCCTTACAACAGAATTCCTTGGAAATATGCGTATTTTTTGGCGTGGTGTAGAAGTTTGGAGAGTGAGGTGCCAGCTCAGGTGTGACCTCGTCATCTGACCGTGGTTCAAAAGTACGAGTTGTCCTCGGTTCTTTCCCGTCGGGGTTGATACCGGACAGTCGCCAATAGCCCGTCGTGTTGCTCCATTGCGAAGTTAATTAAATTGGAGACCTTGGAAATATTCTATTGCTCTTTCTTTAGAATAGTAATCTTTGGAACTATTCATTGCTCCTTGCCTTAGAATAGAATCCTTTGGAAATATTTAATTAATCCTCTCCTTACGAGATAGAATCCTTTGAAAGTATTTTATTTGTCAAGAAGATTTTACTTCCGGTTACCCAATAGAGAACATAAGCCCTGTTCTACCATAAAAACACTAGCGCCATCTACATTTAGCTTAAAAGAAAAAGCTCATGTGATCTGTGTCCAAAGTAAATTGCAGAAATTATAAAAATGTCAAAACAGCGTTAAGAATTACTTTCCGGATACTTAAATTATATTTACATTTTTCTGTGGTGATCATTCTAGTCATTTTTTCTATCTACGATTCACCATTTCAATCAAAGTGACGTCGGTAATTCCGTTTGATTAATTCATAAATCTAATGTTCACCAATGTTCAAAATCGTTCTTTTTTATGGGATCTTGATTATAAAATTTTATGGCAAGGTTATTATGCACTTTGAATTTCTAATTCATATATGTTCAACTTAAACATATTATTCTTTTTTACAAGAGTCCACACTGGGCAATTTATCGACTGACTTGTTTTTATGGTACATTGTCAGTTCTGGTAAAGTTGCCCCAAGTTATCAGTTATAACATGCGTTATAACATGCACATCAATTAAGAAGATTAATCCTCCAAGAGGTTCAAGCACATATATCCGTTTGTATGACTTAGCCTAGTTTGTATGACTTCTAATCAGTTTTGACCTCATTGACCAATAGAATCTTTCCAAGGATTCTTTCATCCAATAGATATCATTATTTAGTCTTTATATGTGGTGTAAAATCAATACTATGCAGCTAAAAATATCGCGATTATCAGAGGGTTAAATAAAAATTAACAGTAAGACAAAATTGTATACAAAAACATTAGAAATTCAAATAAAATTATCTCAAATAATTTTTTCCTATGCCAACGTCATGATCGCAATCCTTCAAACAATAATTGGCGAGAATATGGTAGACTGCGTTATATCGGGGTGTTCCATGGGAGATGCAGCCATATTTGCACCCATCGTGGACTGTGATGAGAGACATATCTTGCTGGAGGAGTTGGAGGAAGCTGTCACTCACATTCACAAGTCGTTTTGAAGAAATTAGAAAGCTTCAATCAACCAACCCGACAACGACACATGCGAGATACGAACTCGTAACCAACCGTATTCGGTCAATCAGTTTTAGAAGAGCGACACCTTTAGCCGCTCGACCACTGGTAGGCGATTCTAAGTAAAGGTAGGTAGTTTAATTAACGTCGCACTGGAGCAACGGGCTATTGGCGACTGTCCGGGATCAATCCCGAAGCGGATCCGAGGATTTTGAACTGAAGTCAGATGACGAGGTCACCACCTGATCAGGCACCCTACTCCAAACTTTCACAACATGTCATCGTGAGGACATTTGGGGCCACGACAGATTTAACGTGCACCAGCCCCCATGTACACGGCGATTTTTGGATGGACCTCGTTTAGATTCGCAACCCTGCTGTCTTCAATAGCCCGTTATGCTGCTCAAGTGTGACGTAAATTCAATTACCTACCTAGCATTCACTTGACCTTTTTTGGCCAAATATAACCCATGCGTCTATAACACCCCCTTCAAAAAATAACCAACCTGACCATCAGACCGATTTATCAGCAGCCTATATCTGGAAAAAGTAAAAAAAGTTTTAAAAAATGGAAAAGTAAAAAAAAAAGTTAAAAAGGAAATAAAAAGTATGAAAGTTAAAAAAAAGTATAAAAAAACTATCTGGAAAAGTAAAAAAAATTAGGTGGATCATGCAAAAAGTCAGCAACATTTGGATATCTTGCATCAAAATGATCGATACAAGTCTATTCAGCCTAATTCTTATGTGTTAGAAAGCAGACAATCCAAGATTAGAATCAGAACCATAAAACAATTTCCACGTGATAAATAACGAGTTCCCTCAACATTCCCATCGCGTGCAATATAAGCATATTCCTTGTTTACTCGCATCAAACAATCCTCTGTCAGATAAATGGAAAAATAGGATTTTGATGATCACGCTTTGAAGATACTTCCTCTGATTCGATTTGTAAAGACAGGATGATGATTTATGCCTTCGCACCAGCAGATTCTATTTTTGCTCGAGTTGAAAAACAGCAGGCGAGAAAAAGTAAGAATTCTCCTTAAATGGGGTCCACTTTTTCTCGTTCCAGCGACATATTTACTCGGAGCGGATGCAGTTACATTCCTGCATCTGGAACGAAATATAGAGGAAGAAGCTGTAAAATATTTGGTATTGATCTGGCTTTTGAGGCAGGCTATATCAATTCCTTGTCTTTTCTCCTCGTTTTGTATTGTATTTATTGCAAGATGCTCTGACGGAATTCAAAATATCAATTACTATTCGAGCGAAAATCAGATAAGTCTGTAGTTAATTAACGTCACACGGAGCAACACAATGAACTATTGCGACGGACGGGGAATCAATCACTAAGGGAAAGATCCAAGGACAGCACCATATAATTTTTAACCATGGTGAGATGACGAGCATGGTTGGTGCCCAACCGGAGCTGGCACTCAACTCTCTAAACTTCCGTACTATACCAACATGAGGACATTTGAGGCCACGACAGATTTAACGTGCATCAGTTAGTATACGACGGTCTTTGGCTCGACCTAGTTTCGAAATCGCAACCCTCCGGTTGCTATAATACGTTGATCTACCAACTGGGCTACCGTGGCACAAAGAGCGAAATCAGATCAGCTGCCATTCGTCTACTTGGTTATTATGTGTCGTCTTTCAGTTAAATACATTGGTGTATAAAACATTTCCTAATGATACTTTGTACTGAAGTTACCTGGATGTGAAAAAAATTATATTAAATGTACTTCGAGGATTACCTAACCGATGAGTATACAGAAAAGGATAGAAGTGAACAGCAAAATAAGCGTGTAGGCACAGTCCCCACTGTACCGTATGGTTTGGTTCTTGAATACTTTTGGGCGGAACACCTGGTAAATGGGTCGCTGGTGAAATGAGGACGGCGGGTATTTGTTTGACATTTATTTATTTATCAATGTTTTGGTGGATACAGAGCAGTGATTTTAGAGTGTGGGTAATGCTTAGTATTCTATGGCGACCTTATGGATGATGGGTCTGTGATAGCTAAAGTACGAGACAAATGGAATGGTGTCGATGCTGATGTTCTTGGCAAAGGTGGTGTTTCCAAGCGTGGTGGCAGCTCGTTAGATGATCCAGCGACGTCGCCGCGTACGCGCTCCTGCTGCTTCTCGCGTCTTCGGTAATCTCTAGATCTCTCCGCACTTGTTATAGGTTTACACTTCTTAGTATCATTTTGTTCGTCTTGAACTGCTCTTTCAACCTGCTTACGTTTCCTATGCCGCAATTGAACTTTAGTGTGAAATTTTGGCTTCATAGTGAAATCTTCGACAAATCGTCACTTTCCGCATCACATAATTTTCACACAAATGGTTTAAACTATCAACTAGTCAAATGAAATTGTAGAACTCGTCGTTCTCTTCAATTTAAGCACACACACGCCACGACCCGTCGATTAGAATTGAAGTTACAGTGGTTAAACAGGCCAGCGTATGTGTATGTATCCAAAATGTAACTCATTTTCCCCACCACGCGGTACAAAGGTCAGAGGGGAGATTGGATTAGTTTCCATCCTGGTCGACGCGGTCTACTTTTCTCTACACGATGGTAGGTCATTTACCCCCATGGGCTGATTTCCCCAGGATTTATGGGGCTTTGAGATATCAACACTTTTCGTGATCCGCAAGTTTCTGCCTCCAAGCAATGACCTCCACACCGATTTTAAAGACGTGTTCACGTCAAAAAATCTTTGGTGACATTTCAGTGGGTGATTTGAGGCATAAAGGTATCTGTGAAAGCTTAAATAAAGAGAGGAGATGGTTCTTAGTTGGCTGTGTGACCACCTCGAATTCTGATACATGCTTTGCACTGCGTTTGCATTCTGCGAATGAAGTTGGTGGTGGAGGAGTTTCTGAATCTATTCCTCTGTCAGACGCCCCGATTCCAAAATTTGAATCTGCGCCAGCTTTTTACTGGGTGGAAATCGACTTTTTACTTGTGGTAATCGACACAGGTATTTCGTTTAACCTTGAGGTTGTAACCTTTAAAAATAATGGTGCTTGGTACGCCAGTTTAAGCCAGTTAAATTTAGCACGCCAGTGTAGATGTGCTATGAGGACGACATACTGATTGAACCATACAACTACTAATTGATAGCTTATATAAGTGATGTTAGCTTATAGTATATTTTAGATCCCAGATTTTAATATTTTTTTTTAAATTTGCAAGTTATTACTAGTAGACTTGAAGAAAAATCGTTATCCCGCATTGATAGTTTCGATTAAATTAGTAGGTGGTAGCATGATATATGCAATTAATAGTGTACTATATAAATGCTTCAATTAGGTCCTTCTGTAGTGACGTCACCAACAATCTTTTACTAGTGATGTCACTAGATAAGTCGGGCTGGTGCGCATCACCAGCAGTCTTGTGCTGGTGTAGTGCTTTAAATGTTTTAGCAGCATTGTTAGAAAAAATATTTGATTAATTGCTTATGTGCAGTTGTAAATAATCGGTACAATCATTGATCAATAATATTAAAATTACTGAGAGAAAGTGTTAGATTATTTTAGTACACTTTGGATTAACTTTTTTTTAATTCTCAACCAAGCTACTAATAAATTCATAGAAAAATTGTCAATATAAATTGATAGTTTTGTGTAAATTAGTAATTAGTATAATGTGCAATAATTACGATATGATTTCTAAAAGTTTAATGCTCTGAGATGAGGAGATTGCTACCTTAAAAATCCTGGGTGCATATTTAATTACTAAAGAAATAATGTTATATTAGAGAACGTATTCACATATCTTTCTAATTATTGTTTAAAATTTCGTATTGTATAATGTCATTTAGTACCAATGTTTCTTATCTTCATTATTTATTCTTTTAAATACGCATATTCAAACTTTAAAAGATAGTATGTAATAATCAATGTAAACTTTACTTACAAATAAACTATCCAGAGCATAAAATTCAATCACTAGCGATCAGCCTTTCACAAGAGCAGCATTACCATAGCATATTTTCAGAAAGTTTTAGGAGAAATACACTAAACTTTTAAACCTCGATTACTATATTAAAAGCATTTTCATCGGTGATTACTCTGTACTTTTTGAAAATGAATGCATTTTTAACAAATATAATGTTCTCTATACTTATTAGACACTTTTACTTTAGATTCTGTGTCACTAACTTCAATTAAATTTCCTAAAGTAATGAAAATATTATATTTTTCTACGATAAATAGTAGCCCTACAATAAATAGTAGTAAAAGTTTGGGGCATGCTTTATGCATTTAAGCAATACCAGCCCATGTAAAATACGAAAATATATCGTCCATTAACTTAATATAAATATTCTTTTAGACTTTCATATCCTAAGTTAAGAGATTTTAAGAATACGGCTATAAATATTTGTTATATGTATTTTAAAAACGAAAGGGTTTTTGAAAGATTTAGATTTTAAGTTAATATATTATGCGGCGTACACTTGGTGGATAGTTTAGCTTTAAACCTCTTGGTACACTAAATTCCTCTATACTTCTCTACAGCTAATATACTATAAATAGCTGTTGGTTACTATTTTCTTTTCCAGACAACATTTTTCCAATATTCGTCGCTTTACACGTTCAAATTACCTTGAGTACACCAAAACATAAAACTATAGATACCAAGGGAAAATATTTTATAAATACTAAATAGTAGTTACAATATTATTTAGATTTATCACTACCACAACTAACTATATGATAATGGTGTTTAGTTTTGTAAGTACTAAATACTCGTAGTGTCATAAACAATAATTAATTCATGATAGAATTATACATAGTCTAGACAAATTTATTATATTGTTTGACAGAGGATTTACAAAATCAACATAACCCTCTGGCGTCACGTGATTTCCAAGTAGCATAGTATTGCTTTTATCACTCAACACATATAATAATTAAATCGTCACATCTATTGGATGAAAGAATCATAAGAAAGGTTCTGGTTGTTCAAGGTGTGTTAAAACTAGTTAGAAGTCATGCAGTTTTGCTTCAGGTTGAAGAACGGATATATGTGCGTGAACCCCTTAGAAGGTTCAGTCCTTTTAATTGATATATGTTTTATAATGTATATTATAACTGATAGTTAGAAGCAGCTTTACCAGACCTGATCATTGCTCCATAAAAACCAGTCAATCAATCAATTGACCCGTATGGATTCTTGTAAAGAAAAGAATAATAGGATTAAGTTGAACACATATGAATTAGAAATTAAAATTCAAAGTGTATAATAGCCTTGTCATAAGGGAAAAAAGCAGGGTTGAAGAACGGATATATTCGTGGGAACTCCTCAGAAGGTTTACCGAAGGGAAGTTAATGCGAAAGGCAATTGGATCTGAAATCAGCGTCTGTAATTCTCAGCATCCGATCTTGTGATTTGTAAGTCATGTCGAAACATAAGGCCGTTTGGGGACTCTTGAATTCGACCGATAATTTGATGGAAGCAGAGGAATTTGAAGACTGGAGATATTTCCTCTCCGTCACAGACAGTTCGAATGGACTCCTTAATCAGATTCTTGTGTAGTGACATAACCAGCAGTCTGGTACGATATTGCACATATGTAGTGCGCTTAAATTTCTTAGGAGCTATTCTGATGTGCTAGTCAAGAAGACAGTATCTCCAAGTTTAGATATTTAAGGTTAACAGTTACCTCAAGTATATAAATGTCAGATACCTCATACCTTATAGAAAACTCAATAAACAATGGACTGAGGCACTATATTATTATCCAGAAAAAAGAATTAATCAGATCATGGACTCACAGCATCCTCAATGTCCTGTATGGATAGAGATGTTGCTTGAACAATGGTTCTGCCTTGCTTTATATGCATTTATTACATTAGTTTAATTTTGCTAATTATTAAAATTCTTTATTATCATTAATTTAATTTATAATAATTACTGATTGTTATTAAATATTTTTGAATATGCCGCCCAATCGGACTGGTGGTCAGTGTGCTGGTTGCTAGATCGAAACGTTCCTGATTCAAATCCGGAGTAAGACATCGATGTTTGTCCGTGTGAAGTGAATGTGTGGTCACTCCATAAATGGTTTGTTCCTTAAATGTATGTTATGTATGTGAGGTGAAACATACCCACTCCCAAAGTACACCAAATAATACCAAATGGTTCACAATACCGCCCTTGTATTGCTATGAAAACTAAAGTACTTCTAACAAGTTCAAATTGGTCGTGTATTTGCAAAAAATAAATTAAGCAAACAATATTTTTTGAATATACAAAGATTTTTCGATTTAATTGGATGGTTGTGTTGATTGTATAATTAAAAAATATCATCATTTTGATGAAGGTATTGAATATATGAGCTTAAAAATTTAATTTATAGGTTAATGTCAGGTATCAGTCTCCCACGAGAAGGGGATGCTTTTGTTTTGGGAGAGGATGATCATAAATTTCAATTCTTTGGATCCACAAATGTTAAGCATCAGTTCAGAATGTAACAATAAACTTGAAGATATTGCCTTCTTGATTAAACAGCAGTATTGATGTACCTACTTTGAACTGTTCCTTTTATTAGGATTGGTAGGATTGGGGCAAATTGGGATGAAGACAAATGAAGTATTCTTAAGAGTTCAGGGTGTATGATTAAAATGTTAGTAACGATAGTGTAAGATGCATACAATACGAATCCTGTAAACACTCTCTCGCATGCACTGGTATTGAAAGTGAGTATAGTAGGATCACAAAATGAATTTAGCTTTCAATCAGCTAGCTTGGAATTCAAACTGTTCGGAATTCTAACTTTTGCGGCATTGATGAAAGGAAGTTTACGACTTAAATGAATGTGTTCCTTTGAATACTTTGATCCGTCAGCTTAATAATCGTATATTTGAAGAATTTAATGTATGAGTATTAAGGTGACGAATTATATCATATTTTTAATTCCATAAGTTGGTTTTTCAAGGGTGACTTGCTTGTGTTTCCATATATTAGCTCCATCCATATTATCAGTTTAATTAACTCATGTTTTATAAATCTGCTTTTTATTGTTGGTTAGACTTTTAACAGGGCTATTTTTATTAGTTTATTATATCCATTCGGCCAACCAATTGAAGAATTCAAGTTTTTGTTTAGAATAATTAATCTACGACTAAAATCATACTCGTAATTGTTCATGTAAGTTTGATTTTGATCTGTTTCTTATTTTGAGTTTGTAGTCTGAAGAAACCCAAATGAATCTTAATAATATACACAAAATTACGGGAGACATTTTATAACGTATAAAATGTCATACATTATCTACATACAAATTTTATAACGAGTAAATGCCTTATTTCTTCAGAGCATATGTAAATGCAAAATAATACATAATTCATCTTTTTTATGCCAAACCACTGATTCCTTCTGCACTAAAAGAGGTAAAATGACAATTATTTGCGAAGGAGCACACAGTGGGTAAGACACCGTTGCTATCACAATCACAACATCCAGATACATAGTTACAGGGACAATCACAACAATCATGCACTTACAAAACGGGATGCAAACTCGAGACCTACTGGGTCGACAAGCACTATGAACACTATTCCAGTTAGGCTGCTATAATGCTTCTAAATTTATCATCGTCATATCCTAAAAGTATCATCATTAAAATATCAGCTTCGGAAAGTATCATCTTCTCACAAAAATACTAAGGTATGGTATTTTAATTACCGTCGCATTGGAGCAACACAACGGTCTATTGGCGACGGTCCAGGATCAAATCCAAAGGGATAAAACCCAATCCGAGGACAACACCACGTAATTATGAACCACGGTCAGATGACGAGGCCACACCTGAACTGGTACCCCACTCTCCAAACTTCCACACCACGCCAACGTGAGGACATTTGAGGCCGCGACAGATTTAACGTGCACCAGCCCTTTTGGTTGGATTCGAACTCGAAATTTTCTGGTTTCTAATCCATTACTCTTCCAACCAGGCTACGCGGTCCAAAAATACTAAGGACACACAAGAAAAATCTACAGCTATAATGGTTACCATGATCTATCAGAATGGAACGATTACAAAAGTCGATAATAAAATTATGAAACAAAATTTTAATTGATTTTTCAATCCAATTTGATCAGCTTTAATATTTATAATCAAAATATTGTCTTCGAATTTTCTTGGTAGGTAGGTCTTTTAATTACCGTCGCACTGGATTAACACAACAGGCTATTGGCGACTGTCCGGGATCAAACCCGAAGGGAAAGATCAGAGGGCAGCATCACGTAATTTTGAGCCTCGGTCAGATGACTCGAATATTCTTGGATTAAATGTATAAGCAAATGCATCATTTAAGGGGATAGTGGACTTGCAAAATAAACTTTTGCGGTTATTATCTAATTGTTATAAAATTTTCAGATAATTTATTTCCCGGTAAAATGTTTATGCATAACATTTGGTCCAAACATATTAAATTGTGTGGAAAATTGTATATAATACGTGGTCAAAAATTTTGATACAAAAGCAAAAATTGACAGGTTACCATGCGCGTTAATTTTCAATGAAATTTCAAACTTTATATTCAGATAATAGTTTGCATACATATAAAACAAATTAACTCCATTTGGTAAGTGTATCACTCAATTGTAAAGCAAAAATAATTGTACTAAATCACCTAAAATTTTGCAAAAAAAGTTTAGGTTTAAGCAACATTTCCAACCGAAATTTCGAAGTATGATGTATTTCACATTTGCAATTAGATACATTCAACAGATTGCAAGGATTAACCAAAAACAATTTTATGAAAATCAATAAAAATCTGATGCGCAGGACAGTTTGAAATCAGAAGAATGAAAAAAATCTCAATCTAGAAAAATGCATTTTTGTAGTATATTTTTGTACTAAGCTACTGTTATGCGTATGTTACTGCATATGTATCTCCGTCAAAAATTATCTAATTGAATCATTACTTTTCCTACCTACAGAATTTAATATAATTAATTTTAACATTAAATTAGCCCATTGTCCCTTTAAATCCATTCATTAATTTTCTTCAAAAATATTTTTATAATGACATTTCGTGTTTATAAAATTCAGAAAAGTTCAAATCGTTACTTATATCTTTTTAATGTCGAGACACAATTACGTGAATATACAACCCCACGCTGCGTTCAAACTTGATCTGTCGGACATTTTCAGACTTTTTCCCACTTAACAAGAACCCAAACTTTCGTATCTATAACTACATTCAATGTCACAAGTCACGTGAAAAGGTTTTGCAATTCAAATGCAGTGAGAGAACATAACAGCACAACTTGCCTCCTATATTCTTAAAGAAGAGAAGCAACTAAAGGGGAAAATAACAGTTTAATGGTAGAAGGGATTTTTAGGATCAGCAAGCAACTTGGGGATTTTTATTCGGGGCACCGTTCTATAAATTCCAAGATTAAATATAGAGTTCAAAAAACGAATTGGAAAAGATAGGTGTTTCTATATATTTTTCCTTTTCTATAAATAAGACGCAACGGAAAAGTTTTGAAGGATTTGAAATTTATTAAAGGTTGGGTACCAAAATATATTTATAAAACTTTCCCTGTCTTTTAGGGATCAGTGGACGTTCAAAATCGATCGATTTTTTCATTATAAAGTTAAAAATTAATTTATATCAAATTCTGCGAATAACAATTTTTTTTCAATTTCGATCATTTTTGACGGAGTTACATATATATTACAACATAAAACATAATAATAATATACATAATAAAACATAGATAAGTATAGTAAGCCTACTATAAAACGCCTTTTTCTCCAATTCAGATTTTTTGACAATTCTCTGATTGCAAAATGGTCCCTGAGCATTTGGTTTGAATTGATTTCCTTGAAAATGCTTTTGGATAATCCTTGAAATATACTGTATACACATAGAAACGCAAATGAGAAATTCATCATGCTAACAAATTTTGAAATTTGGGTATAAAATTTTGCATAATCTATGTATTTTTGGTAATATTTTAGGTGCTTTAATGCAAATTGTCTTCGCTCTACATAAAAGCGATACACTTAATACATAGAGCTAATTTGATTTATATATGCATACAAACTACATTTGAATTTAAATTTGGGAAAAGCAAGGAAAAATAATGCGCATGGGACCTATTAATTTTTGCTAATTTATCAAACTTTTGACCAAATTTTATGCAATAACTTCTTGCATGACTTAATATTTTTAGACCAAACTTTATATACAGGCTTTTTAGTTGAAAACAAACAGTCGGTGCAAATTTCAAAGGACGGATATCTTTGCGCGCACGGATTTTACGGATCGTACTGCAGCATCAAAACCCCTAGTTCAAGAAGGTGTGTTGCCCAAAAATCTGTGTCAGCACGAACAATTCTACATCGTCTGCATCAGCGGGGAATATTTTCAAGGTGCCTTTCTAGAACGCCGCGCATAGACATATATATGGCTTGGCAACGTCTTTTCAAATGAGTATTAATTCTGTCTACAGCATCACATTGGGCGCATCCGAGTCTGGCGGCACGGCTGTGAATAACTAGATGACATCGTCATACCGATCCATCACCTGGAATTGTGGTATGTGGCGCCACTGGATTCTATTCCTGCACCCGCCGAGTACGAACTGCATTTATATTCAACAGCCACCGCTTCATCTATGTAGTTATGGAGCATTTTGTGCAACCTCATCTACAGAGATAGCCTGCGGACAATTTTCAACAAGGCAATGCGTGACAACACGTGGCATGCAACGTGCAACAACTCCTCCATGCCCACCAGGATTCACTTCCATGCTCCGCCAGTTCACTAGATTTGTCTCCCATCGTACACGTATGGTTGATGATTGTCCGACGACTGGCACACCACAGAACACCCACGTTTACGTCAGATGAACTTTGGTATCATGTTGATGCAACATGGACTGACATATCCCAAACACATCCAAAACCTCTTTCGTTTCATGCCGAGAAGTGTTCAGCAATCATTGTCATCCATTGCGGCTACCCTAAATACTGATTTTTTCACATTCCGCAAGTCGAACGGAGTTGTAATTTCAATCATTCAACCCTTATGCCTTACGTTATTTGTATAGTAAGTATGGATTTGATATCTCTTGTCCTTCATGGTGTTGTTCAATAGTTCGTTGTGTTGCTCCAGTGTGTCGTTAATTCAACAACCTACCTACCTACCTTCATAGTTTTGCATTTTCGAAGGCTAACGGTGTATACTCTGATGATGGAGATACAAAATGAGAGATTTTTCTTTGATATCATAATTTAATTAAAAATGGGCCCTACTAGAAATGAGTCATTAAATTCTCGAGAAGCAGAGTAAATTTCTAAATCGATATTTCTTTAATATTAAGATATTTTCTACGTCAAACAGTCTATTAAGATTATTTTTTTACTTCGTATATAAGATTATTTTATTTTTTGTTGACATTTTGTAAAAATATTTTATTTTTAAAAATAATCACACGAAAATCTCATTAATTTCCATTAGGCCATATACATTTTTGCAGATGAGTATGAAATTTATCATTGCAAGCTTCATCCAAACGAGATGTTTGCTATTAGAAGGAATATTTACTGTTAGCTGGAAGAGAGTAAAACATATTAGTGTCTGATGATATTGCTTTGTCGCAAATATATTAGTGTCTGATGATATTGCTTTGTAGCAGCTTTAGATATCAGAGAACATAAATAATTTTTGCTTGAATAAAGGAGAGCCTAATTTATCTGAGTAATCATCATTAATGGCTTCATCGAAATAAGTAATGAAAATAGTGAAAGTATAATTTCTTCAATAAGCTACAAGTTACTTCAAATATAAATATACTGGATTACAGCTACTGCTAGTTACTAACCATTATCAACTTAGAAGTTTTTAATCTATAAAAGTAGTGCAAACAAATCAGGTGTACTTCATTTTCTTCTCTAAATCTCCGTATATTTTCGCTATCCTACATGGCAAAGAGATTGGCGTTATTCGTATATTGGCGAATGTGTGTGTGATAAGAAACGGATATAAACAAGATAAAATCAACCGCTACAAGATTAATTCGCCAATTTTTTACCACAGTTTAAGTATGCTTCATTTTAGCTGCATAACATTGCTAGAACTGCACGGAAGATCTCTAATGAAATTCTTCAGCGGTCTAGTAAGAGAAATCAATGAGAAATCTAGAAGACAGAAATGAGCTCAGGAAAGGAAATCTGATCCAACCTGAAAATAGATGTTGATGTCAAAATATCGAATCGCCTTTCAATTAGTTAATGAGATGCTATTGGAGTGGACGTTCAGAAAGTAATTGTGGTAACGTGACGAAGGTGTCAACCTTTTACCATACACTTTATTGGAAATAAGAATTAACACCAATAAGTGCACATTTGAAAATGTATATAAATACCGTTTTATATTTGTGACTAATTTTATACCATTTGAACTTTTACGAAACGTGTCTACCGATGCTTATATTCATTATAAATGGATTTAAGTAGGGTACGAAATGTGCATAATGACACTCATCAATACATAGTTTTTAAGAAAAGATAGCACAGATGCTATGCGCAGGTCTGCTAGGTTTTTGGAAGAAAGGATTGTATTTCCTTAGTTTTAAGGAAAGATAGCGCAGATGCTATCTCAGGTCTGCTAGTTTTTTGGAAGAAAGGACTGTATTTCCTTAGTTTCAAGGAAAGATAGCGTAGATGCTATCTCAAGTCTGCTAGTTTTTTGGGTTGGTTGAGTTTTTTATGATGAAAAGGCAATATCTGGCCAAGCGGCGCCAAAAAAACATCAATTAAATGGACATATACATAAGGGAAGTTTTACTAAAACACAGAAGATGTGGAGTAATCTAGAGGAAGAATCGAACCCGCACTGCCTACAACATGCAAGTTGTTATCTCAATAGGCTGACCACTGATAGTTTTCATGGAAATACAGCTTCCCCACTCCAGAGTATCTCACATTGAGAATTGATATATCTCATATTCCCCTTAAACCTCTGAGTGTCGTGAGATTTCCAAGTAGTGTAGTATTGTTTTACTCCTCAACACTTAATGACTAAATAACCATAATAATAATTCTTTGGATAAAGCACATCTTTCTAAAGAATCCATGGATTCTTTCAACTTTTAGAAAGATTATATTAGTCCTTTCCTAATATAGAATCTTTCTTTGGAACAACTCTATTGGTTCTTTCCTTGAATTCCTGTCAGGTTCGATTCCTCCGTGGGTGTTTTTCTCTCCTGTGTTAGTAAAACTTTCTTTGTATGTGTATGTCTATTACTTGATGTTGTCTGCCTTGTGTTTGGTACAGCAAGGGCCCTTACGCCATAAAACCCATTCCAACGAACCGGCCTTTCCTTGGAATAGAATTATTCCTTGAAAAAGGTTCTATTGCCCCAATCTGTAGAATAAAATCCTTTGGAAAGACTGCATTGCTCCTTTCCTTTCATATAGAATCCTTTTGAAAGATTATATTACTCATTTCCAATAAAAATCCTTTGGAAAGATTCAATTACTGATTTTCTTAACTTTCTTTGTATGTGCATGTCTATTACTTGACGTTGTCTGCCTTGTGTTTGGTACAGCATGCGTAAATATCGCCATTGCGCCATAAAACCTATTCCAACCAACCTTTCCTTGGACTAGAATGATTCCTTGAAAAAGGTTCTATTACCCAAATCTGTAGAACAAAATATTTTGGAAAGACCATTGCTCCCTTCCTTAGAATAAAATTGAATCTATTCTAAGGAAGGAACCTATTCTTTTGAAGGATTATATTACTTATTTCCTTCGAATAGAATTCTTTTGAAAGATTATGTTACTTATTTCCTTCGAATAGAACCCTTTTGAAAGATTCTATTACTAATTTCCACAATAGAATCCTTTGGAAAGATTCTATTATTGATTTCCTTAGAATAGAAACCTTTGGAAAGATTATATTGGTCAAGGTGAAAATTGTCAGAAGTCAGGGAAGACTGCATGTTGCGAAGTGGAATTATGCTAGTGCATGCCTCGAATGGGTTAAACAGATTTCCTCTACAAAATTTATCTTCTCAACTAATTAAAATTAATTATTCTTATACCCAGATTAAACTTGGAATAATTAGGCTTAATCTGGGCTTAAGAATGCTTTATTTATTAGGATAATGATATCCGCAATATGGTAACACACTTCATTATTAACATTCCTTAGTGATTTGTCTAGTGCTGACTAATCCTAATAATTCATGGAATCCTGAAGTCGAGGAAATGTCAAGGTAATCAAGAATTCGATGAGTTGAAGTTTCTGAAGTTTCTTTAATAATACAACTAATACTTATTCCAGGCAGCCTTAAACTTTACAGGATGTCAAGATAGTGAGCAGATTTGGAATTTTATTTATAAATATACCCAAGAGCGATGTTAACGATTTCCTCATACCGCAATCTTGATTTTCGGGAAAACCTTAAATTCTTTTTATTATATGCTGGATGTGAAGTTCGACTATAAAATAAAAAAAGGCAATAAATTATTAATAACATTAAGGGGACAGTGGACTTTCGAAGCAAACTCTTGCAGTTATTCTATAGTTGTAAAATTTTCAGACTGTTTGCATTCAACTAAAAAGTCTAAATTTAAAGTTTGATCACAAAATAGTAAGTCATTTAGAAGTTATATAAAACGTGGTCAAAAATTTAGATAAATTGGCAGAAATGGATAAGCCCTTATGTGTATTAATTTTCCATGTACTCTCAAAGTTTTTATTAAGAAAACAGTCTGTATACATATGAATCGAATTAACTTCATTTGGTTAGTGTATCGTTAAATTGTAAAGCAAAAATAATTTGTGATAAAACACCGAAAAACTTGTAAAATAAGCTTCGGGTGAGCAAAATTTTAAACCAAAATTTCAAAATTTGAAAGCATCATGAATTTCTTATTTGCACTTAAATACATACAACAGATTACAAGGACTATCCAAAAATAATTTTAAGAAACTCAATAAAACCTTTATGCGTAGGGAGCATTTTGAAATAAAAAGAATGTCAAAAATCTCAATATAAGAATTCTGAATCTTTCTAAATCTGTTTCTTAGAGTAATTTTAAATTTAAACTTGTATTAAAATTTATCTAAGTAAAACTTAAAAATAACAGGAATAAGTCAAGTAAATGAAGATACACACACAAGGAAACAGCCCCTACAATCCCTAGGCTTAAATAAATCGAAGATAATTTTTATTTATATAAACTATGCGTGTCTATATGCATAAAGCGGATATTAGACTACTGCATTACAAGTTTTAATGATCACAAAACTGAGTTTATTTTTATATGAATGTATTAAGATTTATTTTATCTAACAAAATTGAGTTATAGAAGGGAAGCAAATTGTGAAAGTCTGTCTTGTTCATCCTTTACACAAGTCCCATGGGTAAGTAAGTAACGCAAAAGAGTTTCACTAAAAATAAATGCTTTTCCTCTTCCAACGTCGAAGAGAAAACGTGGTTTTACACTTTATGAAATATTTTAGAGTCCATAAAAATGTGTAAAACTATTATCAGGATTCACGTGGAAAAAGTCTGCGAAGTGTTATGGACGGCAGGAAACGGGACAAAACCAGTTACGTACTTTTTCGTCTTAAGGAAAATGTCCGTTTGGGGAAGAACAGTTTTCTCACGAAGAATAGCAGGTGTTTCGTTATTTTTCATTTGCACCTTATTTTTCCTGAACCTTTTCTTCTCTCTTAAAAATTTAGCTCTCCCGATTTCATCGTACATGCCGAATTCATTACGCAAAAGCATTTTGAGCGCTTCAAAAGACGGCAAAGATTCATTACGGAAAAGCATTTGGAACTGGAAGAAAGTTTGCGTTGCATTGCTCGGGGAGAATTTTAATCTTCAGTTAGATGTCACAAACGGATATTTCAGAGGAAGATATCAGAAAGAAACAATTTGAGATTATCTTCATTTTGAAGAGGGCCAAGTTTGACGTTGAATGCAGGAAAAATTCTCCACATGGAGTGTTCGATTCTATTTTAAGAAATTAATCAATAAGTAGTCGCTTAGCCTTATACGAGTACAGTATTTTAGAATTTATTGAGCTAAGTAGATACGACGAAGGTATTTATTGAGCTAAGAAGGGTTTAAAGGTACGACGAGATATTTATTGAGCTAAAAGGTAAAGGTACGAAGAAGGTATTTATTGAACTAAGAAAGTTTTAAAGAGGTACTACAAAGATATTTATTCAGCTAAGAAAAATTTAAAGTGTTACGACGAAGATCGGTTATTGTGCTAAGAAAGGTTTTCAGGGGTACGACGAACGTATTTATTGAGATAAGCAAAGTTTAGTTATATGTCAAAGATATTTATTGGGCTAAGAAAGGTTTAAAGGTAGGACGAAGACATGCATTGAGCCAAGAAAGGTTTAAGAGCAAGAGGATGGTATTTATTAAGAAAGGTTTATCCTTTAGACAACGGGCAGTACAACAGTCCTACCATGAGATTTTTCCTTCCTAGAGCGGCTCGGTACAGATGCAATTTTATACCCCTTTTAAGTGACCGGTAATATCGATCACCATTTGTGAGCTGTCAGCGACTGGCCCTAAAGAGGGACGGTCCTTTTGTTCGAAGCCCTACCCTGTCTATCATTCTGTGAAAGCTGGGAAATACAGAATGTCGGGCAGGTGCCAGCATGCCAAACACTATGAAAGAAAAGCGCGCTAGGTGGTCTGTCGTAAAAGTCATTCACGACGCTCTCTCACAAGTTCTGTAGGGGGAAGGAAGTCAAGAGAAATTTGTCATTCTTAGACGCGGGTAACGAAATTTGGGCGCCGTATCGTAAAGGTTAAAGTTACGACGACGGTATTTATTGAGGTAAGAAGGATCTAAAGGTATGAGAGCATTACGTTTAGGAATACTGTTTGTTGATTTTTGGAAGAGAAATCTGTATCGCTATATGTGCGATGTCAATGTAAAAAAAATAACCATGCCGGTTTGAAAATATGAAGTTTACTTTTGAAATCAATTATGCAGCAAAGAAATCCTAGAATCTAAAAAGAGATTGGGGATTTCGATGATGAATACAGAAAAGCAATGGGCAGAAGCCGATTCTGAGTGTAGACCAAAATCAGCAGAAGCAGATTTTCTACTTAAACTCAATTAAATAACAGTATGAGACTTAAATTTTAGAAAGAATTCTAAGAACTCTGGGAATCGGTAACGAGAAATCTTTACTGCTCATCGTTTACGATTCATATGATTAATTGTCCTGAGGTTGTTAGACTTCAACTTTTATGGTACCTTACTAAAAACATTTTACAATGCCTGGTCAACCACCGGCCCATCAACATTGTAATCTCCTATTTATATGCTTATATTTACTGTTATCATATATATTATTTCTATAGTATAGATCCTTTTACTCCTCCTACACGCAACGAATCTTAACAAGTGAGGTATCAAAAGAAGAATTTCCCGGAGCACTGAGAATCCGTTCTATTTCTCCAAGGTGTGCAGAGGGAGAGGCTAAAAACAATTCAAAATCCCCATAGGAATAACATTGAGTGTAAAACGATTGCGGTACGCAACTCAGTTTGTTTTATCGGTATTGATGGAAAAACGTCTTTTCCGATAAAATTGTTTTACCAGTAGTACAGAGTGTCCTAAAAGTTCCCGTACTCCAACTTTTAAAAAATCATTTGCCCGTGCTTATTTTTAATAATTGAATTTTATCGTCTGCTTATAATTTTATGGATTCTTTAATTTTTATCGTTTGGTTTTCTTCTCGCTCAAGTTGTGCGATAATAAAGTTCCATGTCATTTTGTTCTTCATTGCAAAATGAGTTTATCACGCATTCAGAGAATTGCGCTGCTTGAGGCTTATTTTGAATGCAAATCATACGTATGAAAGATGTAAAGAATTTTGACGACATAAATATCCAGATGATGCAATACCGAGTAAAGATACGCTATATCAACTCGTTCGGCGATTTCGTGAGGCTGGTTCGGTGGAAGATAAACACAGAAGTGGAAGACCGAGTCGTTACACCAGATTTTGTGCAAGAAACTCAACGAAGGATATTGAAATCTCCTCATCAGTCCGTGAGGCGTTTGTCGCAACAAATGGGCACATCACGTGGATCGACACATAAAGCTTTAAGAGCTTTGCATTTTCGTGCTTATCGTGTAAAAATGTTGCGAGCTAAAGCCACCGGACAATGAGAAGCGGCTTTATTATTGCCGATGGTTCCGGAGATTTATTCGCAACAACATCAACATTTTAGACAAAACATTTTTTTAGGCGGTTTCATTTAGGCGGATATGTGAACGCGCAAAACTCCCGCATTTGGGCGACGACAAATCCCCATTCATTAATGCAAAAACCTTTACATTCTCAAAAAATTGGCGTTTAGTGTGCCGTATCACTCAAAAGGATTGTTGGGCCTCTGTTTTTCTGGTCAACTGTTGATGGTACTGTATACAGAGAACTTATCCATCAATTTGTTGCATTATTAGAAGTGAATGAACGAGATTCTTCGTACCAACAAGACGGTGCAACCTGCCATACAAGTTATGAAACCATGGGCATGCTTCAAGATTTTTTTGTCGATCGACTCATCTCAAGAAATCTTTAGCCACCTCGTTCCCGTGATCTGAGCATCCCTGACTTTTTCCTGTGGGGATATTTAAAGAACAAAGTTTATGAAGACAATCCCCAAACAATAGATGATCTGAAAATTGCCATTTCTCAAAGGATACAAGAAGTCACTTCCAGCATCTTGAAACGCGGTTCCAAAAATATGCGCAAACGACTTCAACTTTGCCTCCAAGAAAGGGGTGGACATTTTGAACATTTATTATAAATGTGAGTTCACATTTTTTTCCTACGTTATGTTAAAAGTGCTTTTCACTATTAGCATAAAAATAATTGTTTTAAAATTTGTTGTTTTTGTATAATAAATTCACGAATCATCAGTACGGGAACTTTTAGGACACTCTGTATTACTCGGAAAACCAGTTTGTTTTACCAGTATTGATGGAAAAACAACTTTTCCAATAAAATTGTTTTACCGGTATTAATTATTTCTATAGTATAGATCCCTTTTACGCCTGTTACACGCGACGAATTATTTATTTATGTATTGAACTGGTTTTTCGTTTCTTTCCATAATATCAATAATTTATGAATATGTGATTTGATAATATAAGGATATTAAACGACGCATGTTTCACGCGAGGATAAGATTTGAAAAAAAATTGAAAATACACAACTTAACAACTTTTGTGAATTCTAGAGTTAAGATACCTTATTAGGCGTTTTGGAGGAAGAATTACGTGCTTTGCACAAATGGTTGGAACAACGCTAACAGTGATCTCAAGTAGGAAGTGTAAATAGTGATTGAATAAACTTTTGATATTTTGATATAAAAATTTCGCTTACATCCTTCACCCTTACAACGGATGAGGGGTGGAATTGTTCATGCGAGAATTCTCGCACGGGCACGCTAGTAGGTATATATTTGTGTAGTGTCTTCCAATACTCTGGGCGCAGCTTTCCCACTATTGAACCTGGCGCCATAAAACCCTAACAGCCAACCATCCAATACTCAGTTTATAGGAAATAAAATCGGTTATCTCATTGTACATGACACAACTGTGTTTCGACATCAAGATAATTTTAAAATATTTTATTAAATTTAAAAAAATGTGAAATGTAACGGAATAATCTATTTTATAAAAATCACGAAAGTAATATTGAACATAAAGAATACGAGTACTTTGAATTTCGAAAGCAACAATGCGTAATACTTAATTAAGTTTTAAAAATTTAAAATTGCCGTGAAATATATGTATTCGTTGTAAGTTTAATTATACAAAGTATAACTTTAATTACATGCCATTCAAAGCTTCCTTCCTTATTAATGTAGGCTCTTTTCCGATAAAGTAAAAAATAGCCAGAAGAAAGTCCTTTTATTCAGCTAAGGAAACAATTGTTTCACTTCTTTAAACATTCGGAATAGGGTATTGAAACAGTAAAAGCGTTTGTCGTTCATAAGACTCTTCTCCAAATTGTTTCCGAGATTTACTTCCTCATAGATTAACTATATAGTTCTTTTAAGACCCTTTATAAGCTGCTTTTTCTGAGGAAACTTTTCTTTAACGTTGACATTTTTTTGTACGGTAGAGAAACTACTTTTCTATTAAAACGAAAAAATGTCACTGCCTGTAAAATTCACCCAAGTTAAAAAGCACCTTTTTCAGTTTAAAATAAATTCCGGTTCCATATTCTTTGGAGAATACATTTCAGATGTCACTAAATAAAGGAATTCTAAGAGAGTAAATGGGAATATAAAAGGGGAGAAATAAACTCAGTGTTTTTCCTCAACAAAAGGATGTAATTGAAATTTCAGTAAGCGAAATATTTTGGTGTTTCTCTGAAAAAAAATTTATCTTGTCATCAAATGGGGAAGTGTAGGTTTTGATACAAGACGTTTTGGCTATATGCATGTTTAGAAATTTAAAACATTAATAGACATCTCTCTAACAAATATTACAATGAGTAAATTTTTAAAAATTTATTAATATAAAGGTAAAACGAAAACATCTCCAAATATGTCTGATTCATTTGAGAAATTTGTTCATACTTTATTGTGTGAACTAATACTTGTTTAAAAAACTTGCATTTTAATACCTTCTTAGAATTAATAAACCGTTCACACACAAAAATTTAGGAATTCGTAAAAACAGTTAGAAAGGATTTTATAAGATTAAAAGGTGGACATTATTTAGTTAGTTACATAAGAGACATCTAAGATTTAGTAAGACGATTAGAGAACTAGGTTACTTAAAAAATTGTACTCGGAAAATCAATATTAAATTTTTAAATGACATTGGTTTCTATGGTGAAGGAATATCACAAAGGATATGATTGCCCAATTTGGTACACAATTATTCTTCCCTATCTTGAAAACCGCTGGTCGCCTTCTGTGCATAATTTAACGCTCCAAGTGATTCCGATAAGATATCTCGTCAATCAAGATCTGACCAATTTTGCTAATTACGAGATATAATCAAGATATCGCTATTTTTGATGACGATGAGATAACTTGTCCATCAAGATCTGCTAATGGTTTTGCTAATGACGCGATATCTTGTCCATCAGGATCTGTTAATTGTTTCGCTAATGACAATACCTCGTCAAGTTAACCACCAGGAGGGTTAAATATCTTAATTTAATGATATCTTCGGCGAAAGACATCATAATTCGGATAAAATGTCATGAAGTTGTGATTGTGTTGTACGGAATATGGTACGTGAACAAAGATACCTCTCCTTGCAGCATACCAAATATTATAAATCTGATTGATCCCAGGCTACCCCGCAGGGAGCTGTAGTGTAACGATATCTTGAGTCAACACTTCTTGGAGTTCGATTTTGGTGTGATGACTGGTTTAGTAAACGTCCAGAACGGGGAGATCTGGATCCATAGCACCGTAAGAAAGAATGAAAGCTCGAAATAGGTCATTTTCATACGCTTAAGAGTTGCTGTTTCCTTAAGCATCACCCGATGTGTCTCGTAGTGATAATTGGTGGTAAGGTAGAAGTACCTCGGATAACCACTCCTCTTGGTTGATCTTCAATCTCCACCCGATGTGTCTCCGAGTGGTAAGTGGTGATAAGGTAGAAGTACCTCGGATAACCACTCCCCTTGGTTGATCTTCAATCTCCACCCGATGTGTCTCCGAGTGGTAAGTGGTGGTAAGGTAGAAGTACCTCGGATAACAACTCCCCTTCGTTGATCTTCAATCTCCACCCGATGTGTCTCCGAGTGATAAATGGTTGTTAGATAGAAGTACCTCGGGGATAATCACTTCTCTTGGTTGATCTTCAATCTCTCCTTTGTCGAAAAACCATCTTTAGTCGACTAATTGCACTGATAAATTCCATATACAGTACTTTATGAACCTGTCTTAATCATGTTTGTAGAATTTCCACAGCTCTATATTCTTTTCTGCTGTGCTTAAGTGTTGTCTAGGTATTGTTTGAGGCAGTCATCGATTTACGAAAATTCTATGAGCAGTTGTTATCCAGTAATCTTACAACGAACACTTTCTTCCTTTTCAGCGCTTCTTAGAAAAGTCTAAAATTTGCGTAATTTTTCTTCATTGAACAAAAAATATTTTCAGAATACAATTCTGCTTTTAATTCAATACAACTTACTTTTAAATTGATGGTTTCCAGTAAATTCCTGCACCTAAACCCCTGATTTCCATTCCTGGGGTATAACTTTATAGAAGAAAAATTTCATTCGTGACTTCAACAAAATTCTAAGGATAAAGACGTTTGTGCCGTAACATTAT
This sequence comes from Meta bourneti, assembly GCA_933210815.1. NCBI lineage: Eukaryota > Metazoa > Arthropoda > Arachnida > Araneae > Tetragnathidae > Meta > Meta bourneti. The sequence continues at coordinate 83,316,466 of OW119923.1, read as the reverse complement.
TTATGCACACGAATTCTCTGTAATATTCGATATGAATGCATTGCGTGGGGTAACCATAAACGCAAATCTCCAAGATAAACCTTAACAATAACTCGTATTAATTTATTGTAGAATTGAATTTCAAAATCTGGGATTTTTTAATAAATAAAAAATAGCACAACCTTATTTATGTTTCTGAAGATCCTGTTCACAGCATTATAAGTTCTTTATAAACGAAATCAACAGTAAGGAAATATATGTATAGAAGTCCACAAAGGATTTAGCTTTCTTTTGAAAATTTGTACTGAAAGGATATCAATAGTTTACATAACTCATTAATGCCAATAAAAATTTATAATTAGTAGGTTTGTCGAGAATGCGTGGAAATCTACACAAAATCTTTATAGAATTATCTATAAATAGTTCACATAACTTGTCAATACCAATCAAAATAGTTATATTTCATCAAGCATGCATGGAAGCCAGACTATCTATTTTCCTTTGTAAAGTTATAATTTAAATAAATCAATAGTTCACATTCCTCGTCAATACCAATTAAAACATAATTGGCGTATTTCATCAAAACCAGTGACAAGTTTAATATGGTGTCAATTTGGACTGGATTTCAAAAACATTCTTTACTTTCATCTTAGAAAATCATAAGGGTAATTAGTGAAATTTATTTTAATGTCAAACTCTCATTAAAATTACTTTTCACCGTAAATTTATTAGCGCATTCTAAACTTCTCTGTATATTCTGGTTCCAAACGGTGTACGTTTATTTTTCCATTTATGTCATTGCTATAACTTATCGACATTTTCTGCCAGCATCTGTTTGATCGTACTATCAACGCTTGAAAACCTCTGAATTAAACAAAGCCATATCGCAAATGAATACGATTGGCCTTTCATCACGGTATTCGCACCTTAATTCGTAATTAAATAAAATTTAAAAAATTTAGGTATACTAAATAAATTTACCAGATAACAATTTTTAATAATAGCACATGTTTCTAGCGTTTTAATTATTCGATGGAATAGGAGACTTTTTCTGTGAAACCTAATATAAATTAGGACATTTTTGTGGTAGAATGTGCTTTCTGTACGTGGGTAAGCGGAAGTAAGATCCTCGTCTTAAAGTGGTGTTTTTGGTTTGCTTACACTGTAAATCCCTCTCATAAAATTCATTTTTAAAATACCTCCACCACATGCAAATAAAACAGTGAATATTTGCGCAAAAAACTTCCATCTGCGGAATACAAAGTACATGTAACAATATATATATTCTAAGAATTCAAAATACGCCAACATATTTAGTAGTAACTCAGCAAAAATATTTCCACTACATGTCTAAGAAAAGCATTTAAACATTGATTTTTTTTTTAAGTTTTTCAGTATCTTAATTTCTTTAAAAACAAAATACGATGTTTTTAAACATTGTTTTGCATTCAAAAATTACTTTTTTGTCGTCCCTTCTTTTTACCTGTCATATACACGATGCCCTCTTACATAAGTTTCAGAAACTTAATATCTAAAATTTTAAAGAGTAAAGGATGATTAAATTATAAAAACAGAAGAAATTATTCTTTCTTTCCTGGATAAGAAAAATGTTTTTTAATTTTAATTCTTCAGTGATTTGTAAGTGTTTTATAAGATAAAAAGCGACTTTCATATCACATTTCAACCCATAGAGGAGTTTTGAACGTGCCTATAAAATCGTAGTTATGTAGTTGAATTAACGTCGCATTGGAACAACACAACGGGCGACGGTCCGGGATCAATCCCGAAGAGAAGGATAGCACTTTGTAAATTTAAACCACAGTCAGATGAAGAGGTCAACATCTGAGCTGGCTCCCCATTCTCCAAACTTCCACACCATGCCAACGTGTATAAAAAGGTTAATCCTCTGAAAAGTTCATACGTATGTAAGTAGTATATCCATTCTGCAATCTAGTCTACTTCATCGACCGTACAATAAAATAGACGGAGCATGTGGGCGAAGTCGCTGTAGTAAGATCCCTGCAGGGTAAATCACGTGTGTTTACAAATCGACTTATTCTGATTGGCTATCGAAGCGCAGACTAGTGTTTTTGATCAAGGTGGATAATCACTTTAACCAATCAATAATTTTGGTTTCATACTTTTCCCCACAACCACGTGACAGATCTTCAAACCGAGCAGCCAGAAGAAGTAACAGGAAGCTACACTGACATGCTCCGTCTATTTTATTAGAAGGTCGACGATCTTCTCTGCATGACGTCTAACAAGCTTAAAACTTCTTGACCAATGAAATATTTCCTATTATTCTTTCAACCAACCGATGTGGTTATTTAGCCATTATGCGTGTTGTGGCTAAAAGCAACACTACAGTACTCAAAATCTCGTCACGTTAAATTAATCGTCCTATTAAAACGACGTTTTCTATTCGAAGCGTGATTCAACATGTTACTATTGCGTGAAAAGACATGCCTTCACTAAATGAATTTTATATCAAAGAATCTTGAAGTCGTATTTCATAAAACCTCTAAATATGTATTTTCATCAACTGTTTTAAGATTCTAAACCGCCGGTCCCTATCCTAACTATTGACATGATATGAATTATCTAGATATGTACATATTTGAGCCTGAGATGCTTGGAGAACATACCGTATAATTTCACCGGAATTTTCAAAGTCAATCTTTCCATCTAAATTATTCTCCCCCAATTTTATAGATTTCTCAAATATACTAACAATCCCCAAGAGGCTAATAGTAATATGTGAAGCGAAGGATTTAAATCATCCTGTGCTTATTAGTCTTCAAACCCTGTGGTTAAGGAAATTCCTCCGAAACTAAAAATCTGTTGAACACGTCCATAATCATGAAACAGGGATAAGAGGCGAAGAGAGCAAAAGCCTTTAACTCAAACGTGTCAGAAGGGAAGGATTAAAGTTTCAGGGAGAAGTTGAAGTTCTTTCCACATTTAAATATAATTAACCAGGTGATTCATCGCATAGCAGCGAAATGTGGTAAAACGAAAATGGTTTTAGAACAGAAATTTAGGTGATTTGAGAGAAAAGCTTAGACAGATTTTTCATTAGAGAAATAGAAAAATAAAATGGATATACTTGTTGTGTACATTTCTGAGTGAGAGGTCACCATGTGCATTTTGCACAGTTTTGGCGATGTCGATTGTTTTCTCGCTGTAAAACTGTTCTTCAGGATGGTAATCGATAGTTTGAAGAGGAGCTACTATTGCAAGGCTGGTAAATATATGACGAGGTGTGAATTCAACGCTCAGACAGTTGTTATAATGTAGATACGTTCTGGTTCCATCACAGTTAATTTTCATGCTTTAAAATGTTCTGTTTTCAGTCTGGATAGTGTGGTGGTGGTTTTTCTATTGGTATTAATTTCACAATTTTTTTGTTTTATTTTAATTTTTTATGATAGGAGTACTTTTTTGGATAATTTTGTCAATGTTCCTTTGCTTTGGGAGGTACGTTCTCATGAAGAATTGTTTTATGATGCTGATATGAAGTCTATTATCTGTGTGTTCAGATCTTTTATGTATTAGCCACATTACACCATGAGTCATCATGGTGTCACATGATCAAATAGGAAATAGAAAGACTCGTCATGACGTTGAGCCAATACAAAATAAAATGACTTGGGTAACTGTGCCTATAACAGGTTAAATAACCACAACAATTGACTATGAGATGAATGATATTGCTGGCATTGGTCAGAGCATCGATAATGTACCTGGGTTTTATTACAGGGTTGGGGGATCAGACAGGAGGAGAAAGTTGGAATTTTTTCGCGGGAATGGGGACAGATATTGTAAACGCAGGAGTGCATGATTTGTGATGCGTGTGTTATTATTGGCGTTGTTTGATCCCACACAATTTTTTTCGGCGTAGTGACGTAAATATTTCTTGCTAGCAGAATAACCCGGCTTTACTCGAGTTGAATTGGTTAACTAACTTTCGCTATCGTTAATAAATTGAAATTCCTATCCATATCATGTAACAATAACCGCACTCTAATAAAGGTACACAATTGTTAAATACACAAATGTAAATAAATGTTATATTTAATATTTGTGTAGTTTAAATTTTTAGCAAGAAAGAAAAGTCTCTAGAGTGTGCCAATGTTACCCAGAATGCATAGAATAGTTACCCGGTCTGCATATAAATGCCTTTTTGTCATTTAAAAACAAAAGCGTTTCCCAAAATTATCATACAATGATTAAAAATGTTTTTAAAATTAATTAAACTATTACTTACTTTGATTGCAGTTGTTGAACGAAAAGCATCAAATTGAAATTCCAGAAATACATCTTAAAACAGATTTTAAAAAGCTTCGAACGGAAAGTAATGAATGTATCTGTTTTTTCACAACAAAATAGATTCTTGGACTATAATAGACACAAATTTAGAAAAGCAAACGATTAAATAAATACCAAGGTTGACATTATTAGCTACCAGTCCTATTTTGAAAGGTTTCGTGCTGCATATTTTATTTGTTTTATTTTTTTATCGTCTGCCCCAATATTCAGAATTTTTAAATATTTCGTAAAGAAAAATAAGACTCAAAATAAATGAAGTATTAGAATTTAAATTCCGTAAAAATAGTTTTTGGAAAAATAATTGATTTTTCAGCAGCCCTGGTAAAAAAAATCCAAGTAATTGCAATGCTCAATATACCTTCCAGCTACTCCAAAACTACTAAATTATGATTCATTTAAGTATAGTTACTCAGATGTTTTAACATGAAACTTGCCTAAATATGTACGCTAAAAAATTTTAAATTATGTATTCACTAAACCAAATTATGGCGTATCAAATATAGAAAAATAAAGAACATTTCATTAAAATATGTTGAAAAAATTTCATGTGATACTTGTACAAACACACAGACAAAAAATTGAACATAGAACGGGAAGGCGGACAAACTTACGCAACCAAGTTCAGTCACTAAATGAATGCAAGTACTCACAGCATGCAAAGTTTCAGGAAACTATATTCAATCGTTTGAACGCTGTATGGGCACACACATACATACATACAGACAGACAGACACCAAACGCGCAAGAGACGGATTTTGCATCAGAAAGACCCAAAACGGATAGAAAACTTGAGAAAATTGGTCGAACAAACACTCCATTCTTATTTATATACCTGTAGATTTTGTATTGGCTCGTTTGACGTCATGACGTAAGTATTCCCATTTTCTGTTAGATCATATGGTATCATGATAACAAGTTGAAATTAAAAAATAATATTGTTTATGTAGGAAATAGCAAATTATGGATATATTTTTAATTAAGAATTCGCATTAGGATTTTTAATTAGGAATTGAAATTATGGTTACCAGCCAATATCTTCAACAATCAGATGTATAAAAATGCTTGTCTGCTCAGAATATAATTCTGAAACGAAGATAAAACTGATGAAATCAAGGTTTTAAATTTAGAAATTTACATGTATTTCTCTAGAGTATTTTGTAAAGTGATGATACATTGAATTAAGCTGACTCAAATAGTGGAAGTTACTGAAGAATTTTTTTGAAATTTGGTATAGTGATCGGGATGCATATGACCTAAAAACAAACCTTCTGCTTGCCTTAAATTTGCCCCGGAAAACTTTCTCTATTCTTGCCAGGTTCTGATCTGGTCATTTGAAAAAGATGATATTCTTTGATGACCAGAATTCCTTTCCCACGTGTGCAAAGTGTAGGTTATTACTAACCTGTAACTCACACATCCTGTATTGCATTGGAGCCATACATAAAGACATTTTTAAGGACCGATCTGCCATTGCCCAAAAACTTTTTTTTGCACAGATTCAATGACTTTGTGTAATTTTTTTTACACTGGGATAAGAAGACAAACCTTCTGTGAGAGGGAAACAAACATGGTAGATATTACATCCGCTACCCTAATGCTACATATCAGGGTTTCTTTAAAATTTAATTTAATGCCGTTTTGGTGACGCTTGAGTTTTAATCTGATCGGCGTTGACCAATCAAGTAATCGCATATCAATCCGGAATTTATTGTTTGGAATTTTCATTGGCGAAGAGTGCTGAAATCGGATTCGAAAACTAGCCAACTGACACTACGTTCAGAATAAGTACAAGAAATACGTAAAGTCGGAAAAACACTACTACAACCTATGTATATTTAGTTGTACAAAAAATACCCGATAGAAAATTAATTTGTTGTTGATAAATATCTGGTCCGTACTGATCATTTGCTGTTTAAATCACTAGCTCATATCATGACATTAATATGAGCTCGTGATTTAAATAGCAAAGAGCCATCTGCTGATAATGTTATTTATTAAATTTTAAAAATGTGAGTTTCGAAACCTTCCTGAGTTAACTTTCAAAAACCTAAAATGAGGAAATGAGAACATTTGAGTTCTAAATCATTATTAAATCTATTGCAGTAAACTAATTACGTATCAATACTCATTCATAAGAACAGTTAGTATATGCAATTGGATAATGGTATAGCAATTCAATATAATTCGTCTCGAGAGTGCATTTACTTATTCTCAGCGATTTATTACTTCTTTTTAAAACTTTTTACTAGCAGACCCGCACATAGCGTCTAAGAAACTTTCTTAATTGCTTATATATCCATTATGCTTACATTTCTTAACTCCCTTTTCATACCTTATTGCAATACATTTATAATTAATATAGCATACATATTCACATGAATGGATTTCAAACCTCTAAATGAAGAACAATTATCCAAAAATATATGACAGCATTTCGTTTACGTTTCTTGATGTTTATTCTGATTTCCAATAAAATGTATGGCAAAAAATATATAAGCTTTTCCAAAGTATTTAAACATGCGTTAAGAGAATCGGATCAGTTCGAGATACCGGTCACTAGAAAAACATTTTCATATTTAATGCTTAGAGTTAGCAACGGTGTTTAAGTCAATACCGAGGCATTTAATAAATATAATGATAAATGGGCTCTTTAATCTCATAGATAGTTCCGAAAACAAATTCCAGCAGCATGAATTGAAAAAACGAATTAAGGCTATTATGAATATTTATAGATATTAATTGCATTTTAAGATAATGTATCTACTATTCTTATGGGTTGTTTCGTTAAACTGTTCATTACCATGATTATGACATGGCTGGGTGTACTAGAAAAGAAAGAGTTTCTATCACACATATTACGCTAAATTAGTCTTAGAATAAATTAGGATGCATTTAGTTATTAATGCGGATAATTTATGCATATTAGTAAGAAAAACTGTTTCGAATGATTATTTGATCCACTCTCTTATTAAACTTATATTTATTAAATATGCAACTCAATTAGGGCAAGAGAATATTCATTAAAAGTGTGTAATTTATGCCCCACATATTTTATTTGTTTTAAGTTTTTCTGTTAATATAGCGAAGAAAATGCTATATTATCAATGTAAGGATTTGATTTATTTAATAAAATGAAATATATAAAATAAAAAATATGGAAGATTTTCAGTCAAAGTTTAGGTCAGTAGGTAGTTAATTAACGTCGTACTAGAGAGACACAACGGGCTATTGGCGACGACCCGTTGCCGATCCCGAAGGGAAAGATTCGAGGACAACACCTCGTAATTTGGAACCATGGTCAGATGACGAGACAACACCTGAGCTGGCAATCCACTCTCCAAGTCAAAGGTAGGTAGGTATTTAAACGTCGCATTTTAGCGACACAACTGTCTATTGGCGACGGTCCGGGATGGAACCCGAAGGAAAAGATCCAAGGACAATACCACGTAATTTTGAATCACGGTCAGATGACGAGGTCACACCTAAGCTGGCACCCCACTCTCCAAACTTCCACACCACGCCAGCGTGAGGACATTTGGAGCCAAGACAGATTTAACGTGCAACCTTTGTACACGACGGTCTTTGGTTGGTCTTGAACTCGCGCAATCCTCCAGTTGCTAATCCTTCTTCCAACCGGGCTACCACGGCCCAGTCAAAATTAGGAAAAAATGGTTTTTGAACGTGTTACTAAAACCAGTTTCTACATTCACGGTTACACAAAAATTAGCTGAAACTAGAATCACCTATCCATAAGGATTTAGACCTTTCTTCTCTTCCTAAAAGACTCCATAGCTACAATGCTTCTGTAGAAAAAAAATGAACTTGGATCGCCAACCCTATCCAAACCTACAATAGATTCAAAGAGTTGTGGTATTTGTTGATGTGCCAATAATAACCCTCAACTCCAGTAAAGTATAGTTATAGTGAGAATTTTAATTGTGTTTATCAATACAGAACGATTTCGGATAGATTCGTGTCGGCGAGTTTGGGATAGTAAAAGAAATTGCTCCGCATACACTTAAACCCTTTCTTCCCCAAACGAAAATTGAAAACATACTTCAGCTTAGAGCAAAAACTTATTAACTGACATTTTTTGGGATTGCGTTTTTTTACACTAAATGATTGTTTTTATGATGATGAGAAATACATTGTTTTGTAATGTGTTTGAACGAAAATATAACTATGACTATGACCATCAAAATGCATATTTTTATTTTTGACCTAAAATCTAATAGTTCGTCCTTGAGCAGCTTCTGCATGAATTTGTCAGTTAATGAGTTTATGTTCTAAGCCGACGATATTCAAAAACCTCAAGTATATCAAAAACAGAGAAAAAGTTGTAGGTATTCCAATTCACAGAATTTTAGACTAAAAAAATTTATGCTTTTGAGGATTTTCTTGATATAACGGTATTAGAATATGAATTTGGATATTCTATCAACAACACAGATATAACTTACCCTCTTCTATTCTGACCTCTGCGATATCAATATAGAAATATCCTCTAGGTTATTATTGGAATTTCTTTTGCGGTTTAACTTCACCCCATCACAACACCTGACCATCAAAAAATTACCATAATTTTTAGTGTATTAAGAAGTAAAAGAGTTAATATTTTTCAGTAATCGCTACCACAATCTGTGGGCCCATACAGAATTTTTTGGGGGGTAATAAGCAAGAGTGAGGACGTTGATGCGCAAGCGTGGGTAATACGATGCTAAAAAGAATTTGTAGCCTGGAAATGTGTTTTAAGCAAAGATTTATCCACTTAACCATACAGACGAACTCACCACAGTGATGCAATGTCGCAAGAATTATACGTTGTAAAATGCAAGGACTGATCGGTCTAAAATCAAGACGACAGATCGTAAAAAATTAGTCATTTATGTATTTGTGCTTACTACCGACTAAAGCAGGTTCTTATAAGTCCAGCGTGCAGCGGCAAAATTCTGTGAATGCTATGTCAAGCTTACTGCATAATACTACAAATAGTGAGAAGACTGATAATAATTCAAATTGAAATTCAAAACCAAGTATCAAAGAGGTAGGAAAAGCAAATTCCTACACTTTACCATGACTGGCAAGAAAATTTTTGATTGCATTTCCGTCATTCTTTTGAGTTGAACGTGGATTTAGTGCGGCAACAAATCTAAAAATAGGCTCAAACTGCAAATTAATAACCATGGAGATCTAGGAATGCTGCTGACGAAAATAGAGCCTAATATTGCAAAAAAACAATTTAGATCACCGGACTTCTCATTAATGATTGTATCTAATTTTACTGGTTTGATTGATATTAATTAGTAATAATAGCGAGAAATCCAGTGTGCTTATGTGCAAATTATTTTTTGTTATTTTATTTTAATAAGTAGCTTTATAATTTTAGTTCCAAAATATTTTGTTTTCTAAACTAGCTTTTTGAAATAATAAAATTACACACAGCTACATAAATATTTGGAGAGAAATTCAAAAATAAAAGGCGCATAAACATTAAAAAGCTATAAAATGGTGTTTTTAAACGGATCTTTGAAAGGGGACGTTCAGCCAGAAAAGTTTGAGAAACTGACTTAAACTAGTCCTCTGCCTTTACTACATTGTCTTGTTGAAAGATACCTCCGATATGCATTCACTTTAATACGTTTACTTGGGAAACCAAAATGATTAAATGATGGCAGTAAAGGTTTGAAAACCAAAATTTAAATTCCGGTCTTAAAGACAGGACATAACGTTACAAAAATATAAGCACCGATCAAATATAATCTCTCAATTTTCATCTCACAGCATATATTAAAAGCTTCTTTAACTCTCTGCATGTCCAAACGCATATGTCCTTTATTTAATCCTCCAAGTGGTTACGACGAGATATTACGTCCATCAAAATTTGAAAAATTTTGCTTCTAATGACGAGATATCTCGTCATCGAGAATGCCGATTGAATTCCGAATGATGAGGATATATTCCAGTGCTTTGATGATAAAGAAAGATCTGGTCAGTTTTCTTCTAATGACGAGATATCTCGTCCATCAAGATCTGATCAGTTTTGCTAATGACGAGATATCTCGTCGTCAAGAATGCCAATTGATGAAGATGTTGCCGTTTTTTGATGATGACGAGATCAAGATCTGGTCGGTTTTCTTCTACTGACAAGATAACTCGTCCATCAAGATCTAGTCAGTTTTGCTAATGACGAGATATCTCGTCGTCAAGAATGCAGATTGAATTCCGAATGATGAAGATATTGCCATTTTTTGATGATGATGAGATCAAGATCTGGTCATTTTTTTCTAATGACGAGATATCTCATCCATCAAGAACTAATCAGTTTTGCTAATGACCAGATATCTCGTCAAGATCTTATCAGTTTTGCTAATGGCGAAATATCTCGTCGTCAAGAAGGCCGATTGAATTCCGAATGATGAAGATATTGCCATTTTTTGATGATGATGAGATCAAGATCTGGTCATTTTTTTCTAATGACGAGATATCTCATCCATCAAGATCTAATCAGTTTTGCTAATGACCAGATATCTCGTCAAGATCTTATCAGTTTTGCTAATGATGAAATATCTCGTCGTCAAGAAGGCCGATAGAATTCCGAATGATGAAGATATTGCCGTTTTTTTATGATGACGAGATCAAGATCTGGTCAGTTTTCTTCTAATGACGAGGTATCTCGTCCATCAAGATCTGGTCAGTTTTGCTAATGACGAGATACCTCGTCAAGACAACCACCAGTAATGTTAACCTGCTGTCTTCCCTGTAGATTTCTAACCACTTTTAACCTTCTTGACCAATAAAATCTTACCTAGGATTCTCTCAATCAATGCGTGTCGTTGCGTAGTCCTTATGTGTGGTGTGGAGAAAAAGCAATACAACTCCATTCTTAAATCTCGTGAAGCTCAGAGGATTAAGTAAACGTCATACACGAGCTCAGACTTGTCCGTTTACATGGGGTAACAGGAAACGGATTGTTTGACCATGTGAATCTTTTACTCGTCTAGGGTGTAATCCAGAGGTTTTCAAACTCTGTGCGGAGGCTCCCAAGGGAGCCGTGACTATCCTCCAGGGGCGTCGCGAATGGTTGACTGTTTGAGATCACTGCCATGGTAGTCGTGGCGGAAAATATATGAGGTATCAGCCTTGAAAAATTAAAAGGGACTTGAGATGACAGTGGGATGATACATTTCTATTTCGATAAAGAAAAGAGACAAATCATAAAAAAATAAGAAATATTTTAGGAGGGTAAAAGGAGGATATTTTAGGAGGATAAAAAAAGAGACAAATCATAAAAAATAAGAAATATTTTAGGAGGGGAATACTCTAGGAGGGGAAATACTCCAGGGGAGGGAAATACTCTAGGAGAGGAAAAGACTCACATCGTGGTTTTCGGAAGTGTGCTTGAACTATTCATTGCCATAAAACTGCCCAGTCTTGAATTTATCGGGCCGCGGTAGCCCGGTTGGAAGAGTAACGGACTAGCAACCGGAGGGTTGCGAGTTCGAATCCAACCAAAGACCGCTGTATTCAAAGTGGGCTGGTGCACCTTAAATCGGTCGTGGCCTCAAATGTCCTCACGTTGGATTGTGGAAGTTTGGAGAGTGAGGTGCCAGCTCAGGTGTGATCTCGTCATCTGGCCGTGGTTCAAAATTACATGGTAATGTCCTCGATCTTTCCCTTCAGGTTTGATCCTGGACCGTCGCCAATAGCCCGTTGCGTTTCTCCAGAGCGACGTTAAGGAAATACCTGTCTACCTACCTTAACCTTTAGACTACGGGCAATACAACAGTCCTACCGTGAGATTTTTTCTTCTTAGAGCGGATCGGTACAGATGCGATTTTATCCCCCTTTTAAGTGACCGCTGACATCGATCACCATTTGCGAGCTGTCAGCAACTGGCCCTATAGAGGGACGGTCCTTTTGTTCGAAGCCCTGCCCTGTCGATCATTCTGTGAACGCTGGGAAATACAGAAAGTCGCACCGGTGATATCTCTAGCATGCCAAACACTATGATAGGAAAGCGCGATAGGTGGTCAGTCGTAAAATTCATTCACGAATCTCTCTCACTTCTGTAGGGGGAAGGAAGTCAAGAGAAATCTGCCGTTCTTAGACGCTTTTAACGAAATTTGCGTGTCCTATCGTAAAGATTAAACTGTTGTTATGTTAGTCCCCCAGAGGCGATGGGGCGGCTTCACGAGAGAACTTTGTTCGATCGCTCTCATTCTGTCCAATGACTGGATAAATCTAAACGCAGTTATTTAAATATTCAATTTAATTTTAATTAATTTCTTTAAAATGCAGTATTTAAACAAAGGAGCCGCTTAGATTTGTATTTTGATAAAACTTGGTTTGGGTTTCTTTATGGTGCAAGGGCCATATTTGGCTATGCTGTGCCAAACACAAGACAGACAACTTCAATTAATGGACACAAAAATGGAAAAAGAGTTTTACTAACACAGAGATGATAAATACACCCAAGGCGGAATCGATCCTGGACCCCCAACAACTCACGGATTGCTAGCGCAGTGGGCATACGCAATGATCCACGACGGGCTCACATTTAGGTAAAGAGTGGCAGAGACAGAAAAAATAAAGACTGGTCTAGTTCTTAGTTACGATCCTTCTCTAAGCGTTTTGTACGATAAATGACTGAGCGTATGATACACTCGTCACCTATCTGGTATAGTATAGTGTCTATCATCCAAGATAGGTCCCGGGTTCGAAACCCGGTTTATAAGAACACGGATGTTGATTATTGTCTCGGTTAGGAGAACGGGAGCTTGCCCTTTTAGTGTTCCTCACAAATAACCGTCGGTTCACCCTTTGTGCTGTGGAAGGCTGAAGATATAAGTTGCCGAACAGTTGAAAAAGTATGATACACTTATAACTTAGGACTTTCGAAGCATGAATGTTAAAGTATTTTACTGCAATTTTAATGGTTCGCTTGATTTTTCTTGAAAAATTCGAAGAACACATTCGAAGATAAATGTTTACGATATTTTTACTGCACCATAAAGTATATGAACCTGCGCATAATGGAAAAGCTAATTAGCTGGAAACCTTCCTGGATGTACAAATTAACTACTGAAATGTGTCTGGTTCTTCAATGTTTTGGGAAACAGACAGAACAGGTTAAAAATTCATGAAATTTTCAATAGTGAAATTTGTAAGCCGTAAAATGGTTTTAGAAAAAAGGAACAATTCTCAATCTCTGAAAATTTTAACCGAACCTAATTTTTTATGATTATATAGAAGAGAGCATAAATGTGAACTAAGGTTGGTTGAGGTTACTTCGTGATACAAAAATGACTGGTAAAACATCACCAGGACAGAAATAAACACAGAAAAGGAAGCATGTTTTTATATGCAATCCTGGAATAGTTTTGTCAGCAGTCGCCACTCCAAGATAACATATTATTCTATCTATTATCGTTGTGTTGCTCCAGTGTGACGTTAATTCAACTACCTACCATTATTCAAAATCTCCCACCAGTGCTGAGTGGCTATAAAGATTGGGTTATTGTGGTTGGTTACGAGTTCATATCTCGCATGTGTCATTGTCGGGTTGGTGGCTTGAAACTTCCTGGTACCTTCAAGACGACTCGTGAATGTAGGACCTAAATGTCCTCTAGCGAGACATGTTCCCATAAAAGTCCACGATGGGTGCAATGTCCTCACGTTGGCGCGGTGTGAAAGTTTGGTGAGTGACAACTCAGGTGTCGACATAGTTGGTTGGTTTCCTTGAGATTTAGCTGCAGAATCAATTGACATCGTCGTCTGACCGTTTTTTAAATTTACGAGATATTATCCTCGATCTCTCCCTTCGGGATTGATCCCGTACCGTCGCCAATAGTCGGTTGTGTAGCTCCAGTTAAATTTAAATTTATATTACTTCAAAATGAAATGTGTAAATCTTGCAATTTTAGTTTTAAATTGTGTTCAACTGTTTCTTTGTTAATTCAACTTACTTCTGTAAGTCTCGTGTTGTACTTCTGTGGTGCACGGAGAGTTTGCTTTCGTTCAATTAAATAAAAATAAATTTAGAGTAGCATCAGAGTAGTCCAAGCAAATATATATAAATAAAAAGTATAGTGTTTGTTCATTGAATATTTTCGACCCATTTCAAGTTCTCTATCCCTTTTGGGCCCTTCTGATTCAAAATCTATCTTGCGTGTCTGGTATCCGTCTGTATCTGTCCATCTGTCTTTATGTGTGTGCCCGAAATACGTCTAAACGGTTGAACATATTTTCATTAAACTTTGCATACTGTGAGTACTTACATTCATTTAGTGACTGGACATGGTTGTGTTAGTCTGTCCGTCTTCCCGTTCTATATCTGATTTTGTGTCTGTTTGTACAAGTATCACAAAAGTTATCTAAGATATTTTAATGCAATGTTCTATATTTTATACATTGTATATTAGTTTAATGAATGCATTATTTTACATTCCTTTGCCCACATATTTAGACAAGTTTCATGCTAAAACATCTGTGTAACTATACTTAAATCAACCATAATTTGGTAGTTTTGGAGTAGCTGGAAGATATATTGAGCATGCAATTACTTGGATTGTTTTACCAGTCCTGCTGAAAAATCAATTAGTTTTTCAAAAGCTATTTTTACGGAATTTAAATTCAAATACTTTGGCCGCGTTCGTAAACAATTCTCTGAAAAAAGTGGAAACCAAAAAATAATCCATCACATGGCCTCCGTTTCACTAGTTCTGAAGTTGCATTTACGAACGATTAGGCTTTTTTAGTCATTCGCCATGTAATTGGCAATTTATTTTGATAAATTTAATCTGAAAATGAGCCTAAACCATTAAGTAGAGATGCATTACAACATTCATATCTACCTTTCGGTTGCCAACTACTGAACCGACAAAACCTAGCACAATCTCAGTTCGTTTCAAACGATTTTTTTTTCGTTTTTAGTGACTCGTGAAACGGCTTGTTTTTCACTAGAAAATCTGAGTACAACCGTTGCGATTTATTCGCGTTTACGAACGAGCCCTTTATTTTGAGCCTTATTTTTTTACTAAACATAGAAAAATTCTGAATATTTGGGACAGACGATAGAGAGAATAAAAATTATAAATAAAATATACAGAACGAAACATTTTAAAATAGGACTGGTAGCTAATATGGCAACCTTCGTATTTATTTAATCGTTTGCTTTTTTTTTTAATTTGTGTCCGTTATATTCCAAGAATCTATTTTGTAGTGAAAAAACAGATATATTCATTACTTTCCGTTTGAAGCTTTTTCAATTTGTTTTAAGATGTATTTCTGGAATTTCAATTTGATGCTTTTCGTTCAATAACTGTAATGAAAGTAAGTAATAGTTTAATTAGTTTTAAAAACATTTTAATCATTGTATGATAATTTTGGGAAGCGCTTTTGTTTTTATGACATACAAGGCATTTAGTATATACATATTCTGGACTATTCTATGCATTCTGGGTAATTTGCACACTCTGACCTTTCTTACTAAAAATTTAAATTGTACAAAAATGTAAAATTTTAAATATGACATTTATTTCCATTTGTGTAATTGTGTATTTAAGAATTGTGTATCTATTAGAGTGTGGTAGTTACATGTGATTTATAGGAATTACTATTTATTTACGAAAGTGGAAGTTAGTTAACCAATTCAACTCGAGTAACGTCGAGTAATTCTGCTAGTATAAAATATTTCTGACCCATTCACATCATATTTGATCCCGGATCGTCGCCAATAGCTGGTTATGTTGCTTCAGTGCTATGTAAATTCAAGTACTTACCTACCTACATATCCCCTCGAGGCGCATCTTTATGTGTACCGGCTTCATGAATCCGAGGCTCCCAAGTGATCTATTATTTTCCCATGTGTTTACTGCCCCTGGTAAACATGGAGATTCCAGGATGCCCAAGCGATCCTTCTCTTTCTTCTCGCTATCCTTCCTTTTCACAATTACTTAACATCGTCTTGTGTTTGGCAGCTTGACCAAATATGGTTCTAGCTCCATAAAACCCCAAACCAACAAACCTATATATCATTTCAAATGTAGAAAAGCGGTTCAAGCAAATATCAAATATTTCTGATCCATACTCATTCAAAGCATATTTGCAACTTCCCCAACTGATTTTCCAGTGAACAAGCAACCACCTAAAGCCACGCACAGGTCAGTACAAGTAGCATTCCTCCGGCTTCCAGCCAATAATCTTCCTTTGAAATAAACAAAGAATATGTAATAAACTCTCTTAATCTGATCACGCATCGCTTGATCCACGTTGATCTCGCATGTGTCGTTGTCAGGTTGGTTGCTTGAAGCTTCCTGGTTTCTTCAATACGACTCATGAATGCAGGACCTCAATGTTCTCCATCGAGACATGTTCCTCACCAGTCCACGATGGGTGCAAAGTCCTCACGTCGGCATGGTGTGAACGTTTGAATAGTGGCAGCTGTTCAAACTTTCAAACACCAACGCTCCAGATTCTCGTGTTCTGACCTTTCAGATTTACGAGGTGTTGTCCTCGGATCTTTCCCATCGGGGTTCATCCGTTGTATTGCTCCAGTGCGACGTAAATTCTCAATTACTCACCAACCTATATATAATTTCAAATGTAGAATAGCATCAGGGAGGTAGGTATTTTAATTAACGTCACACTGGAGCAACACAACGGGCTATTGGCGACGGTCCGGGATCAACCCCGGAGGGAAAGATCGAGGACAACAACGTAATTTTGAATCACGGTCAGATGACTTCACACCTGAGCTGGCACCCTACTCTCCAAACTTCCACACCACGCTAACGTGAGAACATTTGAGGCCGCGATAGATTTAACGTGCACCAGCCCCCTTTGTACACGACGATCTTTGGTTGGACTCGAACTCGCAACCCTCCGATTGCTAATCCGTTACTCTTTCAACCGGGCTACCGCGGCCCGTAGAGTAGCATCAAAGAAGCGGTCCAAGCAGATATCAAATATTTCTGGTCCAAACTCATTCGCAGAACATTCGCAACTTCCCCAACTGATTTTCCGGTGTCCAAGCAACCGCCCTAAAGCTATGTACAAAGCTCCCCCGTCTTCCGCATGAATTTTGCAATAAACAAAGAATACGTAATAAACTGTCTCCCTTAATCTGATCACGCTTCGCTTGATCCTGCCGTTGGTAGCGGATTAAGGGAATCACTGTCCGGCATTCGATAATTACATTTTGGATTCTGATTACATCCGGGCACCCTAATCACGTGGGACGGAGACGTTTTCCTTACTTGTGAAGAATAGCTTTGACGGGTTAGATTGGGACGGAAAATCCAAAAGCTTACTTGGTTTTTGTTGAAGCTGTGCGAGAAATCGTTTCTCGGCGTTTATTTTGTTTACTTTAATTCTAAATGTTTTCTACATTGTTCTAAAATCTTCTGGACACAGATGTGAAGATTTGGGAACAAGATGGTCCAGACGCATGTTCCTTATTTCTGATTCTGGATAGAGACTAAGTTCTGAAGTCAGCAGATAGAATTAAAACAAAGTCAAATTCATTTATTTATGTCTTTTCTCTACAGTAAAATATCCAATTACAGAGAGCAAAAATATATGATCCACAAAATGCAAGAAAAGGCATACAAAATGCAGTTAGATAATAGTTAAAATAAAACACTTCATATTGAAGCAGATTATCTATTGAAATAAAAATATTAAAATTTATATCTATCTTCGAGAAAGAATTATACAGTTTAAAAGTCTTTTGTATCAGTTATATATATAAATTATTTTTTTAACAAAAAAATACTTTATAGTTTCTGATGATATACGTGTAAACATTAAAAGCAATATAATAAACTGAAAAGGGCGAATGAATTTTGTTATATGTAGGGTTGTAAATTTTTTTAGCAATGTCTCTATGCAGATTGAAAGTAATGAAACCAAAATAATTTCGCAATTCAGAAGAATGTACACCTGAGGATTGTTGATTCTTAAAATAAATGTGTATCACAAAACATGTATAATATTTTGTTATGAACTAAAATGTGTCTATGAGGTTTTTCAGTTATTTTTATATTGTACATTTCACTATTCAAAAATCATAACGCATATCGTCGGCTTATAAGTGAAAGACACAAAGTCGAAATTTCGAGATACGAGTATCCGAAAGTTGATTTATAGATTGTTATAGTCCACTAAGGCCATTTTTTGGATAAAGGTTAGATTTCCTGAGAAATATACTTAGCGAGGAAAGCATAGAGTAAAATTTTTCTTAAGAACTGGGTTCTTTTGTTTAGTTTGCTTCACTTCTAAGTCTCCATATAAGGTACGTAGTTGAATTTACGTTGCACTAGAGCAACACAACGGAATATTCCGGCGATATAAGATAATTGAGCTTTTTGCATTGGACAAGCTCTATAATTCACTATTAAATTTCTAAGTTACCACATTTTTATTCAGTACTGCTATGAGCAGAACATTTTATTACCATAATTAAAAACAATTTGATCAAACTTCGATTTTTAAGATTAGAAAAAAATATTTCGACGAATTACTGAAATTAGTTTGTCTGCTCTCTGCTTTATACAATAACTGAATTTCGTCCTTTAGTAAGTCCAGTACTACTTTTAAGAAATTTTTAGCACGTTTGTATATTTAGAAAAGGTGCTAAGACCTATAGGAAAAAGAATACGTTAACTATCCATGAATTTAATTTTTGATATGCGCGTGTAAATTCTAGCTTGTAAAACGTTGTCTTGATATTATAGGAACCATGGTTATCCAGTTGGAAGAGTAACGGAACAGGAGGGTTGCGAGTTCGACACTCGGTCCAATCAAAGACCATTGTGTACGCGGAGGCTGGTGCGCGTTAAATCTATTGTGGTCTCAAATGTCCTCACTTTGGCGTGGTGTGGAAGTTTGGAGAGTGGGGTGCCAGGTCAGGTGTTGCTCTCGTCATCTCATCGTGATTCAAAATTATGAGGCGTTGTCCTTGGATCTTTCCATTACGGATTGATCCCGGATCTTTTCCTATAGCCCGTTGTTTTGCTCCAGTGCGACTTTAATTAACTACCTACCTTCCTAGATATTATATTTATCGAGCACGCTCAAACTATGATGTTAATGAATGCATTTTTAGTTATGCACGTTCAAACTGTAACCATGATATATAATGTGTAGCATAGTATTATAACCATGATGAAAAACGAATTTGGACTTTGGTAAGATTTGGAGGAAGGATTGTGAAAGGTAGTTGATTCTCGTTCTTTGTAGTTTTGTTTCAATTCTCGTAGTTTCGAACCACGGACAAATGACGAGTACTTAGTAGTTATTAATAAACGTTGAAATTTTTCTGAAAAGTGTTCGTCTGCATGTGCAAAGCTTAGCTACAATTATTTAATGCAATCTTACTGATATTCTGATCACCCGAAAAGTGAGTAGAGAGTCATCATCTCCAGGTGAATTAGTAAGACTCGGATCATTAAGCTATCTTCACCACATGACATAGATGAATATTCTACAATCCTGAACACTATGAAATTTAGTGTGTTCCACAGAAATTCGTACATTTATGAATTGAGGTTCCAACTGTAAGAACTCAGCCTTTGCCTTCAAAAATGGAGTTCTTGACGTGATCCGATTGACCTCTGAAGGGTTAGTTTCAAAAATGGTTTGCATTACCAAGATTTTAGAGTTTTTAGGCAAAAGAATTTGGTTCGAGATTTTTGGTAAAGATAACTCAGTGAGGTACAGTCTGGATCCAAAACCTAAGGTGACTTAACCTAATAGACACTGTAAGACCAAGGCCAGTATCGATATCAGTCTTCTATAATTATCAGCTGTACTAGTTTGCTTGTGAACCCGGATCACAACTGTATGGTACCTGCCATCGATTCATATCTTCAGAAGTTAATTTTTATGCTTAGACTCAAGAACACAGTACCATCGCCAATTGGTGATAGTTTTGGGCTATAGTAACTCGTCGTTGGGCATCCGATATGGTGGCTTATCCAAATAGCTGTTTGGCGACAAAAATTTGAGTCACCCATTTGGTGAGGAGCCGGTACCATGTTCTTGTTTTACATTTTTTTATGAATGCTGAAATGCAATATCCTAAACAAGTTTATTATTTATTGACAACAACAAAGTATATTAGTAAATAACATGTCGAGAAGTACGAGTACGTACATGTACGTACGAGTAAGTCAAAGCAAGCTTGCTTCGGAGAAATTCTAATAGAAAGGAAGCACAGTTCCTTACATACGGTCAAGAGTTTAGTTGCTGGGTAGCTGTGCGCTAGTTTAGTTACTAGTACGTGCAACTGCAACCATACCATAATTACATAGAATGGAATTTCTTGAACTGATATAAAATAGAATTTAGGAGGCTGGGAAAAAGATTCAACGGAACAAAATGATAAAAAAGCTGCTACCACTATAGAAGATATTTCTCTAACAAAAATGGTAATACTATCCCGGAAGGACAAAATGCTGGATATATTGTTTTTACTTTCTACTTACAAGCGAAATTGGGTGAGAAGAAAGGTGTATATGCATACTTTATAGCTATTCATAGAACTTCAGGCGAAAATTGCTTTAAGTACACTTGTCACAGAATAATTGGAATTCCAAAATTAGATGAAAAGGACAAAATGGTATAATTTTGTCACTGAAAAAATCTCAGCTTGATGTCCGGATTAACAGAATTATGCAGTTTCTTTTACAAGCCGCTTGATAGTACAGGTATTTGCAATGTACAAAGAAAGGATAGTAATTGGTAGATAGTTGAATTTACGTCCACACTTGTAACGCACTACTGGTGACCATCCGAGATCAATCGCAAAGGGAAAAATATGGATAACACTTCATAATTTTGAGCCAAGGTCAGATGACGAGGTCAGCAGCAGGCATCCCACTTTCCACACCATTCCAATGAGACATTTGAAGCCATGACAGATTTAACTTGCACTAGTCCCCACGTACACGACGGTCTTTGGTTGGATCAAATTAAAAAGAAGGAAGAAACCCAGGGAATATTATAAGGATTTAAATTAGCTCGAAGATAATATTACCCCGTTTTCTTCCATCTATCTGAATGAACCTAATTAATATGCTACTATTCTGTTCAATTTTTCACAACTTGTATAATATGTATATCGTATGAATAATTATAGTCAGCATGTAAGAAAAACCTAAAAGACAACAAATACAGGTATTTAATAAAATTAGATTGTTCTAACTTACAGATTAAGTTATTTACAGAATTGTAATATTTTTAATCATAAATTACATTTTACAATTCTTCAATATTATTACAATACTTCAATAGAATTCTTTATCATTTTACAATTGAATGCAGGACGTCAATGAGCAAAATGCTTAAAAATATTGACATCAAATGAATTGTCTTTAACTTCAGAAAAGTTTTTACTAATCCCCTTGGTCATGATCAAGACCTTGGGTTTGATCATAACCAAGACCAAGTACAAAAGATCATGTTTTTCAAGTCGCACAGTAACCAACTCTTATTCATCTAGGAGCTGTCCTATAGAGACATCGATACACAGGAAGGAGCTGTGGAGGATGAACAAGAGTTTGAAGGTTATTATATCCATATATATTTTAAAAAGAAATTTGTCAAAACTCTTATATTAAAAATCTAATACCCTTTTGTATAAGCATTTCCATTATATTCATAGAACTTATAAAAAAAAAATTTATTATGAATAACCAAATTCAAGGGCACTTGATTAAGTCATTCGGCATCTGGCTTCAAAATATTCCGGTACCCTATTACTAAAATTATTAAGTGCACGTGTCTACTATTACATAAAGCATTCAGGAGAGACCTATATTATAATAAAATAATTGTGCATGTAGATTGGCATGCCCAGTCAGGAAACGAAACTCAGCAACTGAAGCCTTTCTTGGAGACTCTGGGACTACATCACTGGAGGAAAGAAGGCATTCTCAAGATTTATCCTTGGCAGCTTTGACAAGTCTTTCGTTTAGACGGTGTTTAAACAACTCTTTTATGCAAAGTTTCGGAGACAGGGTTTAATGGCGTTTGGATGATCTTGGTTCCCTTTTTGGTGAGATAATCCGCTCTCATTTCCAGATGCATCACAATGATCCGGGATCCATTGAAGCACCAAAACATCAGCTAGCTTATCTAGGAGTTGTCTCATTGAATAATTCAGGGACAATCTGATTGAATTTGAATAGACCGCTTGTATTGCAGATTTACATAAAATAACCACTTTTTCAAAGTCTGTCTGCGTGCACATTTATTTTATTGTAATAGCATTGATTCTACTGATTGTATTTTATGTAATAGTAAACAACCTATGACGGCTGAATCTTTTCTCAGAAGCTGTTTTAATGCCACATAAATTGCTTCGACTTCTACGTCAAAATGAGAATAGTTGTTAGCTTCTTTGTAGAAAGAGAATAACTTAGTGAGCATCAGAGCTTTCACAAACATGTCACAGAGAAACATGTTTGACAAGTTAGCTATATTACAAATCCTTATTGTCCATTACATTATTCAAAAGTTGATATCTACTTTGATATAGGTCAAAACATTTCTAAGAAAAATGCGGATAGTCATATCAGGAAATCCCAATCTTAACATCAGATATTGAAAATCGGTATCCTCAAAATCATTGGTTGCACATATATATAATTTATCATAAAACCGTTAAAATGTGTCCATGTTACCGTATCGTTAAAACAAATAATCTACACGTTTCAGAAATAATTGCAACAATGAAATTCCCTCTGCGTGAGACCACATAATTGTTTTCTTAAACCCAACAATGTTAAAAACAGTTGCGAAAGCTGTCAGATACAGAAGCTCCAATTACGTTAGTTTTGTTCTCTGAAACACTCATACTTTTCAAATTCATGCTCCAAACAATGACGAATGACGTCAAAAGACGTTGTTTATGAATTTAGTTACTCCCAAACTGTATTGTATCCTAATACGCTAACGCAAGATGTAATTAAATACGAGACATATCCCGATATTTTAATAAAGCTAATTCCTAGCCTAAAACATCTATATTGAAAGATGTATGTTATACTAGCTTGGGTATTTCTGAAACTAGCTCAATTTCCGAAACCTGGTTTTCGCAATATTCTCCCCATCATCTTAGAAAATGAAACTTGAAACTGTTTTCAGCGTTTTTCGGGTCATAGAACTTTTGCAACCAGACATGGTTGAATGACATTGGCCAAAGGAGTCGCATTTCTCAGTGAAGGTCTTGTGTTATTATTTTCAAAGAAATCAAGTTTTGAAAAGGTTTAAGATGGTATCAGCATTATGATTTGCTTTAAGACTCCTCAAAATGCAATATTGTGTGTTGCATCCAGAGAAACTGTTTTAATGATGCAAGCAAAAATCACATATTTCGTTTCTTCTATATTTTTAATATTCACTAAGGAAGGAAATATACTTAGTTCTTTGGTTATTTTCTCAATTCGCTGAATGTGCTATAGATTGAAGTGTGAAAGAAATATTTCTTTTGACTTCTTGGTTTTGAATAGAAAATATTAGGTACCAAAAGAAGCTATTACTCATTTTAACCTTTGATAAATAAATATCACTTTCCCACTTCTTTAGGGGTAGCGGTAGCCCGGTTGGAAGTGTAACGGATTAGCAATCGGAGGGGTGATGGTTCGAAACACGGTCCAACCAAGAACCGTCGTGTCTACTGGGGATGGTGCACGCTAAATCTATCGTGGCCTCAAATGTCCTCACGTTGGCGTAGTATGGAAGTTTGGAGAGTGCGGTACCAGCTCATGTGTTGACCTCGTCAACTGACCATGGATCAAAATTACGTGGTGTTGTCCTCGGTATTGATCCCTTGGGAATTGATCCCGGACCGTCGTCAATAGCCAATTGTGTTGTTCTCAGTGCGACATTAATCAATTACCCTTACTATTACTCCACTTTTTTAAAAGTGTGTTGTAACTATTTCCATTTCCCTATAACTTCAAATAAGTTATTGGGGCCGTCGTGGCTCAGTGGATATGCCCACTGCGCTAGCAACCTTCGAACTGTGGCCGACGCAGGTTCGATTCCTGTCAGGTGCCTTCCTCCCTGGGTGTGTTTCTCTTATCTATGCCAGTAAAACTTTCATTGTGTGTGTCTATTACTTAATATACTTGTTTTGTGTCTGGAGCAGCAAGGCGAAATATGGCCCTTGTGCCATAAAACCCCAAAAGCAACCAACCAATCATAAAATATTTATCACCGTATGGCTTTCATGTTTACTACTTATCAATTACATTGCTTAAATGTTATTTAGGGTAAACAAGACAGTTATTGACAACCCTTAAAGCAATATTTATGCTATATATTCATGGAAAAATAGTAAAAAATTGTTCAGTCAAGTTGAAATTCATTGTAACTTTTTTCCTGAATTACTCTACTTTAAGCTGAATAAAGGTGTTCATACGAAAAATTATCCTTGGAAGGTATTTTGCAATATAAATGAGAATAAATAGTGCAAAATCGGTTATTGACACCCTATGGATGAGTAATCGACACCAGTTATTGACATCCCGTCATTCTTATTTAGTTTATTTTTGCAGTATAAATGGACTTATACAAAGAAAATTATGGATAATCTACCTTACAAAACATGCTCATGTGCTCTTTTCTTTGCAAAAACTGAAGAAACCGTCCTCTCAACTAGTACTTTGTATACTTCTTAATTACGGTTATATTACCTTTCTTGATGTTTACAGATTGAAAATCTTTTAACACAGCTGACTTCTATGATTCACAAAGAATTTTTCCCGCCCTTATTTGAAACTGAACATTGACATGAAAGCTAATTTTTTTTAAATTAAAGATTAGGGTGTCAATAGCTGTCCGAGGTGTCAATAACTGTCTATTTTACCCTATTTATGGTATCAATTGTTTCATTTTAAATATTTTCGTTTGACAATAACATAATATTTGGTGATACCTTATATTTCTTCTTTAATTTCTTTTTCTTCAGATGTGCTTTTCTGCGTCGATCCTGATCTCTTCAATAACTCAAACACAATTCGTCTTTGTTTCAATGCTTTTTGAAACCAACTCGTATTCCATACTAAGTAAAGAATAAATGTATATTATTTTTGTTATTGTTTAATGAATGCTATTTCTTTATTCATTACAAGAGTGACACTATCAAGATGTGATCCGCGGTATGCAATCTGTACTGAGTTATCCGTTGAAAAGAAATTAAATTGCATGTATTGTATTGAGTTAAAAAAAGATTATATTACTTGAAAAAGGATTTTTCGTAAATGGTTACATTTAAATCGGTTCATTTGCACTTCAAAAGTATGTGAAATTTCATACGAAAGGATTTACTTGTGTTTTTTAAATAGTGTGTACTGATGAAATTTAATCTAAGGAAACTTTATACTACTCTACATTTGATGCTTTTCGGCAACAATGAAATATTGACCTACCTTTGCAAAGGAATGTCGAGGTTTTTTCAATAACGTTTCTTAGGTTGAATAGAACTAACAGCCAATTTTACAGAGCTTAAACACCTTGAATTCTCTTTAGAAAGTTACTAAGAAGTTGGAGGTAAAATTGACAGTACAACCTTTGAATATCCTTCGCAACCCATTTTCTGTAAAATAAAGAAGTATGTTTGAAGTCGAGAAAATACATTTTCCTATCTTTCTTTCGAAATTGAGATATTTAGTATTTTGTTGGCTGGTGGTAGATGACTCAGATGATTTCTATTTTATTTTTATTCATATCAATTTTTGTGTCTGAACATAGCATTTTGCGTTTTTATACCAGATACTATCGCTACCTTCATTTATGATATCCATCAAGCCAATTGTTTTTTACATGTTACCCATCTTTATCCTTCTGAAGGGTTTCACATGCATAATTATACCTTGTAACCCAGTCTTCCCTGTATGGTTTCTAACCAGTTTTTCTATTCTTGACCAATAAAATCATTCCAATGGATTCTATTCTAAGAAATTGAACAGCAGAATCTTTTCAAAGGATTCAATTCTAATGAAATGAGTAATAGAATCTTTCAAAAGGGATTCTATTCTAAGGAAAAGAGCAATACAGTCCTTTCAAAGGTTTTTATTCATAATAAAGGACCAATAGAATATTTCCAAAGGATTCTATTCCAAGGAAAGGAACAATGACATATTTCCAACGATTGAAAGAATCCATGGATCTTACAAACAACATATGTGGTTATTAAGTCATTATTAGTGTGTTACAGGGTAAAAGCAATTCTACATTACTCTGAAATTTCGTGAAGCTCAGAAGATTAAATAATTATAATAATTAATATTTAAAAAGTGTACGTGATAATGGGAATAAGACATCTGAATTCTAAATTTAATCTCAAGAATCAAAATTAATGGAATATGTTGTGGAATGATTTTCAAAATATGCGTGATTTTTTGCGATTATAACAGCAGATGAACAAGCATCTAGCATTTATCGTTTGAAAAAGATAAATAGCGATTTTTGTTGTAGTTTATCCAGATATTCTACAATAACCCGTGCTTCTTAAAACATTACCAGCTCAATTTTTCTGGAACAATCAAAATTAACGTGATACGAACATGCTGGAAGCGAGGTTAGATATGTTACCGTGAAAGATCGAATTTAGAGAATGTAAATATTCTCCGGTGAATGACAAGTACCAAATACGTCGGTGAAAGACCGAATATTTGGTTATATTGTTATACATTCGGACCATCGCCGGTGTATGTCGACAAGCACAGGTAAGCTCTGGTGGGGGTCGAAACGAGAACGCGGAGAGGCCACAGCCAGAGAGTTCAGTTTAAGTTGTTGCAATAATTGTATATCGTTAATCACATAATTGATGTGTAAGTTTATTATTGGTATTATTTTCTTTTCTCATTTAGAATGTACTGTTCGTTTTAGGTTCAACAGTTTATTTACATGTGCTGTTACTTAATCTTTCTCCTATTTTGACATATATCATGTTTTAATAATAAAGTATGATTTAAAAAGTTGCATTTTTGTGTTAACGAAACAAAAATATTTTTATTCAACATTCACCATCAGCGAATGCTGGAAGTCGACATTTGCCGGTGTAAGTGAGAAATAACGATACTTAGCAAATATTTCGCGCATACACCAAGCGACTGAATGCTGACATTCACCGGAGAATATCGACATTTGCCAGATATCGGTCTTTCACATTAACATATACGTATACGAAACGTGCTGAAGAATGTCTAGCAGAAATTATTCCGAGTATTTCCAGTCTTAGCGGTAAAAGTTCAACTAATCCATCTATAAAATCAATGGCGAAATATTTCAAGCTCCATGCTCTCTCGAACTCACTTTTCATTCTCCTTTGTTAACAAATTAGATTGATATCAGATTTACCCTATAGAAGATGCGATTATGGTAAGAAGAATCAGAGCTAGGGTATGGGAAACATTGAAATGAGGACTTAGAACATCAAAGCATAGAGATATGAAGCCCATTATGGCGGAGTTAAGGTACTATAATCACCTAGAGTATGTAAGTCCTGTCTCATTGTAGGTCAGCTAATTAAAATATCTCTAGAAGCATTAACCTCTGAAGGGTTCATCCTTGTATATCCGTTCTGTAACCTGCAGTCTTCACTGGATAACTTTTAGCAAGTCTTGATCTTGACCAATATAATCTTAGAATCATTTCTACTAAAAGACGGTATTTAGTCATGTGAGTGAAGTGGAGAAGCAATGTCACACTACTCGGAAAACTCGTGACTCTCAAAAGGTTAAAATATAAATATTTTGTGACACTATTTTTATGAACCGAGTTCATAATTATAAACACTGGTGCTATAAAGGCGTACAATGCGTTGTAAGTTTAAATATTAATTTATTCCGCCATTTGGCAGCTATACATATACAGTGGGTAAAAAGTTTCTGTACGGAAACGAAAACGGCGTATAAATTATCATAACTTCTTAAGAAATCTCACCAAAGATTCAGAAACTGCGCAAGAAACTTATTTCATACTAGAGAATGTGTTCGCAACAAAAATTCCTTAATTTTCACAAATAAAAAGTAATTAATTAAAACTTTGAGAAAATCGTACAAAATGAAAGGCAAAAAAAGTTTCCGTACGCACTATGTAAATTGATTAGAACGTTCAGTCTAGCTGTCACGCATTAAATTATCATAATTATCGAATGAAAAGAACTTCAGTATAGTGTAAGTAATCATTTCAAATGATTTTTATACCAGTGGTGAATCACCTCAAACGGGAATTCCGAGAGCTATTCGCGTGTTGGTGATAAAGTTGAGAAACGACGGTTTATCAATGAGGAAAATATTGGCGAAATCGCAAACAAATCTAAATCTATGGTAAAAATCATTGAAAGATATAATGAGGTAGAAACTGGAAATAGGAACCGATCCGGAAGACCTCAGAAATTGAGCCGTATACACGAGGAATATTCTGCGTGATTCCCACTGGTTCGTGGATTACCAGTGCACCACAACTTGCATCCTTGTTGAAAACTGATTATAATCTTGAAATATAACCTCAGACTAAGAAAAGTAATCAAAAAAGATGGCTACAATGGGCATGTTGCCCGAAGAAGCCATTCATTAGCAAACTTAACAGAAGAAAGCGTCTGGAGTTTGCAAAAAAGCATGTAAGCCCTTAACTTTTTGGGATTCTGTACTTTTCAGGGATGAATCAAAATTTTGTCTCCATGGTTCAGATGGACCTGGAGAAAATCAAACCACCAAATGCAAACAAAAACTTATGTTGAACTGTAAAACATGGTGGAGTAAATGTAAAGGCATGTGGTTGCATGAGTTCTGGTGTGTATAGTTTATGTTTTGTTGAAGGTAACATGGACTATGTGTACCTAGACATTTTGAAACAAAATACTTGCTAGTGCACGAAACTGTCTCATGGAAGACCATTTATTTTCCAACAGGACAACGATTCAAAACACACTACAACGTTCTGTAAAGAATGATGCCTTTACCATATGTCGCAGCAACTTCACACACCACCAGTCTCCTGATTTAAACCCCATAAAACACTTATGGGAAGAAATTGGTCGTGAATTGAAAAATTATGATACCAGCAGCAAAAGTAACCTGAAAAGTGTCATTCTGAACGTCTGGATCAAAATTAGTCCAGAAACAACAAAAATACTTGTGGGAGTCATGCCTAAAATGTCGTCAAAATAAATATGCACGCCAAGTTTTCAATGGTTAATGTACAAATACAAGCAATTCGAAATTTCCTGGCCAAAATTTTAAGGGTTGTAGAATGTGCCAAAATAAATGTTTTTGTCATGTATGTATGCTATTTCTGAGTGGAAGTGCCAGGGGTTGCATTTGCAAATGCGCCAAACGACATCCTCTAGCACCTAAGTGCAACAGTAGAGGACATACATTCATTGACAAAAAAAATTTAATTTTGATTCACCCTTTAAAGTGTAACTGAATTTCGAATTACTCTGTATTTATTTCTCCACATTTGTACAATTTTATAATTGTAAGACCAGTAAAAATATCCTTTAAATTTAGGAAATACTATAGTACTGGTGATTAACTAAAGTCAAAGTTCTGGGATTTCCGAGTAGTATTGTCTTTACCCCATAGCACACACACACACATGCACACGCACACGCACACACACACACACAGAGAGAGAAATATTCTATTGGTCCTTTCTTGGAATATAATCCTTAGATTGAAAGGATTCTATTGATTCTTTCCTTAGAATCGAATCCCCTGGAAGGATTTTATTTGTCTTTTTCTCAGAATAAAATCATTTAGAAGGATTCTATTGATTCTTTCTTTAGAATATAATGTTTAGGAAAGATTCTTTTGGTTCTTATACAATAGAATCTTTCGGAAAGATTCCATTGATACTTTCTTTGGAATAGTCTTTTAGAAAGATTATCATTCTTCTTTTCCTCGGAATAGAATGCTTTGCAAAAGTTTTATTGGCAAAGGATATCAACACTGATTAGAAAACATGCAGGGAAGACTGCAAGTTGCACAAGATGGAATATTTTGTTCTTTCTACATCACCAGTTATAGTTTGAAAACTATTGCAAATAATTAAAAATAATTATTTATGATGAAGCTGAAACGCAATTGTATGTCTGAAGTTCAAGTCAACAAAATACCAATTGATTTAAAATCTCTACAACTAGTTTTAAAACTGAAACCGACATATTTGAGGTTGCGTGTTGAAATAAGTTAAGAAAGTCAAACTACCAAAGTAAACTCATCCAACGAATCTAATTCTGTCAGTGCTTGGTTTGAGGTTCAATTCCGTTAACCTTTAAAATACGTGAACTGAATCTGAACTCAAATACATCCTATAACCTCCAGTTTCAAGGTACAGGCCACTGGTTGAAAAACGCTGATTTAATGCAACGAGACGGAAAAGCAGGCTATACTTGCAGAAATATCTGAAACTTCAAGTATCAGCAGAAATATTTCAAGTTATAAACTTAGTATTTATATAGTTTTGTCGATAGATTTATTCTAAAATATATAAATCTTCTACAATTCCATGTATTTGTAAAATATCTTAAGCGCCAAATAAACAATTTAGTATATTCATTCATTCTGAATTCAATTTAGTATATTTATTTTCATTGTTTCTAATCCTCCTATACACATTTGATCTGTCATACGGATAGACTTTAAAAGTCTCGAGCAGGCTTCTCTATAAAAGCATTCAGGTCCACGGTAGCCCAGTTGGAAGAGTAACGGACTAGCAACCGAAGGGTTTCGGGTTCGAATCTAACTAAAGACCATCGTGTACAAAGGGAGCTGGTGCGCGTTAAATCTGTCGTGGCCTCAAATGTCCTCACTTGGGCGTGGTGAGGAAGTTTGGAGAGTGAGGTGCCAGCTCAGGTGTGACCTCGTCATCTGACCGTGGTTCAAAATTACGTGGTGTTGTCCTCGGATCTTTCCCCAATAGCCAGCGTTTTGTTCTCCAGTGTGACATTTATTAAATACCTACCCAGACCATCGCCAATAGCCCGTTATGTTCCTCCAGTGCGGTGTTAATTAAATTCCTTCCTACCAATAAATCGTTCTTGAATGACGAGGGGCCGCGGTAGCCCAGTTGGAAGAGCAACGAATTAGCAACTGGAGGGTTGCGAGTTCGAAACTAGGTCGAACCAAATACCATCGTGTACACGGGGGCTGGTGCGTGTTAAATCTGTCGTGGCTTCAAATCTCCTCACGTTGGCGTGGTGTGGAAGTTTGGCAGCTGAGATGTTGTACTCGTCATCTGAGCGTGATTCAAAATCATGAGGCTTTGTAATCGGAACTTTCCCTTCGGGATTGATCCTGGACCGTCACCAATAGCCCGTTATGTTGCTCCAGTGCAATGTTAATTAACTATCTACCTTCAATGATGAAAAGTTTCATGAAGTATAAAAAATCTATTGCACTAAATATCCATTCTTTAAAATAAATTATTCCAGGCGATTTAATCAGAATGAAAACTCAATAAAACCCAACACCACTTCAAAAAAACTTCACCAATTTCAACTTACAAATCTAGGCAACTTAAATGTTGTTAAATAGTTTTACCGTTTATTACCACGTAAGTTTTTGATAACAAACGAATTGATAAGTCTGAATTGAGAGAAACAAGAAAAAAATACCTTCATTATATTTTCTTTTCGTTCACAGGAAAAAATGGTGTCAGAAAATTGATTTATGAGCTACAGCAACCGAGAAAAATTAACTATCAGGAACATAATTTTTATTATATTTTTGTTAAAATGGGTAGCCAGATAATTTGCTGTTTTCCCTTCGCATTCAAAAATTAAAATAATTCTGTATTTTTGTATTTTTTATTCTGATACAAATTTGTAAGGGATGAAGGTTTCAAACCATTTGACAACAAACATAAAAGATCTGGAGTTTCTCCACCTAATCTTTCTGCGAACGTGATTCAGAAGGTTTAGGTAGGCTTTCCTATAAGAAAAAGCACAAAACATGTCTGAAAACAACTTATATTACTCTCTACACCAGATTAATCTTTATAAAGGATCAAAACATGTTTCTTTCTGTTGATACATAAACCAAGCAATAACACCAAACTTTACTTCAACCGGTATGCCATTTTCATTTTATTTTCCTCAAACGCGCTTTGAAAAGTTTGTATAACGAATGTACCTTGAGAGATACCGCCTTGTCTCTAGATTTTCGACGTTATATTGAACTTTATTTCTTGCAACTTAACTTTGCAATGTTGCAATATTTTATATATTTCATAGAACACATTGTTGTGAAACAGTCAAAATAGACTATCAAAAACTACATCACTAACAAGCAATAAAGAATTCAAATTTTAATTTCGAACGCTAATAATTAATATTACGTCTAGGGGATGAATTCCTCCAAATAATATCCTCTGTCAAGAGCGTAATTGCTATTTAATGAAGGCTGCAACATAACGAAAGCTACCAATGCCAGCTACTACATTTTCTTCACCGTGTGTTCCTTTTAACGGACCCCAAGGAACAAGTTCGTTAAAAGGGAATTAAATTTAATCCATGGCATTTGGACAGGACTTGATTAAAGTTCAAACACACACTAAACAATACATTCCTCGATTAAAATCGGTAAACTTCAGAGCCACTCATTAGTCCTGCTAGGTCGTTCCAAGAATGATTCTCGATATGTAGCCATTTTTTTGAAAATCGAGCTGAACTTGGTCTTAACGTTTGATATGATGTCATGCCTATGAAGTTTTATGTGTGGAAACTATTGTCTTGGTTCACACTGGCATCGCCCATACAGAACCATTGCTCGAGCGATTTAGGATAGCATCGTGGTGAACTCCCAACTGCCAAAATTCAAGAACTTCAACCACCTGTCTTCATGAAGGTATGATCCAATTTTAAAAACAACCACATGTTCTTTTGATATTATTGGTCAAATCATATCACTATTTGAAATTCATCTGGTGATATTCGTTAGTTTCAGTTCAACCTAATAGATATATTATTTAAGAATATACCTACAGTGAAGTCTATTACAACTGACACAGTATCCTAAATCCTACAAAACGGTACATCTCTCACAATGGACGCAATGTGGCAGCACCTTCCATGATGCTTCGGGGTGACAAAATGTATGTTACGTTCTCACTAATTAGTACTTGAAAAGGGTTACGATTCATTCAAGTTAGCAGTGGGGGAAAACAGTCGACAACGAAACAAAGTTTAAGAGCACTGCCTGCATTACTTACAATAAAAAATAAGCAATAACTCAACTAAATTGTAACAATAGTATGCTTTAATTTCATATGATGGTATTTATAAATTGTCTTGTCTAATTTTAAAAAGAACTCACAGACATTTGTAGATGTAGATGGTGGACTGTGTCATGCTGCACCTTCAGCGCTCCTTCTTCAAAAGGTTAATTAATTCAAATATAAAGAACTTTTATAAACAAGTTTATTCAATTTCAACATGGAAGTATAACAAATAACGGTACAGCTGTATTCGCTTCGTTTGGTGGCAACGCTCTTGGCAAAGTTTTAGTAGCGAGTTGTGGCAGGTGAAGGCAACCCATCTTTATTTGGGAATACCCATTTTTATGGTAACCTCGGAAAGCGGAAAGTTTAAATTTTCATTTCGAACATTCTGTTCTTTATCCGCTATTTTCCAACTATTTCTGCTAATTATTTTCACATAAAAAGCATGCTGTTTTCGAAGTTTTGTATTTTTTTCCGTTAATTACTTTCCGCTCAAGCTTATTATTTTCCTTTAAAAAACTATTTTTTCTAAGAATTCTTTCCTTGGCAGATAAGAAGTGCGCCAAGATCGTTGCCACCAAACGAGGCGTATGATGCAACTGTACTCAAATAACAAGTTGAATAAATATAGCAGGCTTGCTGTCGATAGATTATAAAGAGAAAGGATACGCAGTTGCTTAGCGATGGGAAAGTCTTGTTAGTCTTGTTCAGCTATTGAGAACTTTCCAATTGCCGGTCCTCCTTGTGAGCACATCTTTAGGAGTGTACGGACTTCGCACCCGAGGTACCCTAGTGATCTATTCATTCCCCATGGGCTTACAGCTTCTGGTAAACATAGGGGTCGTGATCCCAGAGGGCCAAGCTATCTTTCTCTACTTATCTCCAGCCTTTATTTTCAGTTGCTTAACACTGTCTGCCTTATCGACCTTCTAATGAAATAGACGGTGCTTTATATTATTTCTTCTGGTCGCTCGGTTCGAAGATCTGTCCTGTGGTAGCGGGAAAAAGCATGAATACTAAATTATTGATTGGTTAAAGTGATGATACACCGTGATCAGTAACACAAGTCTGCGCCAATCGGCTGAGCCGATTCGTAAACCGGTGTGATTTACCCTCTTGAGATCTTAGGACAGACTACGGCCAACATGCTTTATTTCATTAGAAAGTCGATGGTCTGTCTGCCTTGTATTTGACACACCTTGGCCAAATATGGCTCTTGCGCCGAAAAAACCCCAAATCGACCATCTATCCAACTAATCATCGTCAAATAGTTTGTGTCTCACAACACAAGCTTTGTCAAAATATTTTCAAAATGTAGCGACATGGTTCCCCTTCGGAATTTCCTCTCTTACGTGAATTCGGCGTCGATGAGGGAAGAGGCTGGCAAGTTTATGACCGGATGGGGGTAAAGTATGTCTTGAACCCCCTCGTTTTCGAGCGTCGTTAACAAGATACGGGAGGGGAGGTGACGTTGATTTCTGCCCCCTCGAGAGAACCGTTGGATTTTTGGACGTGAACGGACGCAGGGCTGGTCTGCTCCGATGAAACAGGACTGAAACCATTTTGTTTTTCACTCATTTAGCCTCGAAATTGCTTTAAATTGTTAACTAAATAATGTTAAATATCTAATTAAATCTGATGTATGTCTTAAAGCTGTTTTTAATTGACTAAAATCCACTCGCTATTTAAATTTATCTCACAATGTGAAGGTTTCTAGAGTCCCTTTAAAGAAAGGTGTTTCAGAATTTCGGACAATTTTTTTTGTCATGATACAACGCCATGCATACCTACGCGTCATTTTTAAATCATTCCATGCACCAGGTGTCGTTTTTCATTCTTTTCCCTACGTAAACCCATTTCTTTCACAAATCTCGCGTCCCCAGTTCATTTCCGTGTCACCCAACCACGGAGCAATCGAGCACGCGCGTTTCCCAAAGCGTTGCGGTATAAAAGAGGAATGGAAAACAGAAGAGGGACCATCTTTATCGCTTTCCTCTCCACTGTCTCTCTTGATTTTGATGGATCGGGCTCATAAACAGCGATAGGGGCAACAAAGAGGAAACCATCCCTCAAACAGTTGAGAGCCCTGATCCGGCCGGATTTTTCTCCCGGACAACAAACACGCAACGCACATTTTTCAGCAGAAGGAATAAGAAATTAAGTTAGAGGAAGAAACAGGGAAGTCTGCTTCACTTTGAGCAAAGAATGGATGGCCTAAGTGTGAAAGATAGTGGCGTGAGTGCTTCGGAATGGGAATGAGAGGACTTTGAGATTAGGTGGGGGTTTTCTGGAAAAGTTATGAGGTTGGCCTGGAACATTTATTGAAAGCAATTTAGTAATTTAAAAGAAAAGTATATTTTCTGGTTTAGATGCTTGGTATTGCTTTTGAACAACGCAAAATTTAAATTGACTAGCAGACTCGCACCTAGCATCTGAGGCTTAAGTTTCTTGATCATCCTGGTGGTTGTCTCGTCAAGGTATCTCGCCATTAGCAAAACTGACCCGATCTCGATGGGCGAGATATTTCGTCTTAGCAGAACTGACCAGATTTTGATGGACTGGATATCTCGTCAATAGCAAAACTGACCAGATCTTGATGGACGAGATATCTCGTCATAGCAGAACTGACCAGATTTTTATGGACTGGATATCTCGCCATTAGCAAAACTGACCCGATCTCGATGGGCGAGATATCTCGTCATAGCAGAACTGACCAGATTTTGATGGACTGGATATCTCGTCAATAGCAAAACTGACCAGATCTTGATGGACGAGATATCTCGTCATAGCAGAAATTACCAGATTTTGATGGACTGGATATCTCGCCATTAGCAAAACTGACCCGATCTCGATGGGCGAGATATTTCGTCATAGCAGAACTGACCAGATTTTGATGGACTGGATATCTCATCAATAGCAAAACTGACCAGATCTTGATGGACGAGATATCTCGTCATAGCAGAAATTACCAGATTTTGATGGACTGGATATCTCGCCATTAGCAAAACTGACCTGATCTCGATGGGCGAGATATCTCGTCATAGCAGAACTGACCAGATTTTGATGGACTGGATATCTCGTCAAAAGCAAAACTGACCAGATCTTGATGGACGAGATATCTCATCAATAGCAAAAAACGGACCAGATCTTGTGTGTGTGATCTCGTCGTCATAAAAAATCGGCAATATCTTGATGGACAGTACGTAGATATTTTTAATTAACGTCGCACTGGAGCAACATAGCGGGCTTTTGGCGACGGTCCGGGATCAATCCCGAAGGGATCCAAGGACAATACCATGTATCTTGGTGACGAGATATCTTCTTGCGATCCGACACATCAGATAGTTTTAAGTCCTCGTGTAGCAAAAATTATCGTAGAGTGATACGCCAAACTATGCCCACACATTATAGTTGATCACACTGTTTTTTGTAGGGGAAAGAAAAATTTGTTAAACGTGGAGCTTCCAGTACTAGTCAGCAAGTGTAAATAAAATTAATAAAACATTTTGAACGAGCGCTTTTTTTCTGTCAAGTTAACTTTTCTGTTAACTTAACTTTTTAACAAGTTAACGAACGTAACTTTAAAAATCGACATGAATCAGAAATATTTTGTTAGATAGTTTTCAGATTCATGTAAAAATTGTTCATATCATTAAATTATGTATTAGTAATTAGTATGTTTCGTAGAAATTTTAGAACTTACTATATAGAAGTTTGCCGTTATGGTTTAGGAACAGGGAAATTTTAAGCGCTTCCTTTTGAATAAATCCACTGGAATTAAATCTGAATTTCAATTTTAAATTCAAATAGGGGAGGGATTTTCAGAGTAAACAAACACACCATATAGGTCTGCGAAGATTTCACTTCTGTCCAAATGCTCTCGCAGCCCGTTCTAGCCCATTTGGTAGAGTCGGGGATTAGCAACGGAAGGGGCCAAGCAAATACTATAGTGTACATCAATGCTGGTGAATGTCGTGGCCTCAAATATCCTCACTTGGCGTAGTGTGGAAGTTTGGAGAGTGGGATGCCAGTTCATGTATTGACCTCGTCATCTGACCATCGTTCAAAATGACGAGATCTTGTCCTCTGATTTTTCCCTTAGGGATTGATCCTGGACCGTCGCCCATAACCCGTTGCGTTGCTCCAGTGCGATTTAAATTCAACTACCTCTCTATTAAATGCTCTTGCAGGATACTGAGTTTACCTAAATGTAGTTTATTGCTGTTTTGGCATTCAATATAATTGGAGATGACCAATCAGTTATCGTACACTGCTGGCCACCGTAAATGCAACACCCTGAAGGAAGCATGCAAATAATATGAAATTTACAACATGCATTAGCGGAGGTGAGATATGCAAATGATTAGAATTTCAGAGCAGACGCACATCACGCGCGCCTGTGGCGCCACTTCAAAGCGCTATTTAAGGCTTGGAGATTTCGACGATTTCAAGTACGGCAATTGTGTTTTTCTTGTGGTTTTTTCAAAAAAACGATCAATTATGCCTCGTAGAAAACAGCGATCATCTTTTGATCAAGTATCCGAGTTCGACAGAGGAAGGATAGTGGCCTACCGAGATTGTGGATTATCTTTCAGGGAAATCGGTAGTCGTGTTGGACGAAACCAAACAACTGTAATGCGGATATGTGATCGTTGGATGCAGGAGGGTACGACGGACCGACGTGTTCGATCGCATCCACCTCAGTGCACCACTTCACGTGATGACAGGCATATTGTGCGTATGGCAGTGACGGATCGCTCAGCCACATCACGAACCATAGCACAGCACATTCAGTCTGTACCGCATCATCCAGTGTCTGCGCGTACCATTCGACGCCGTTTACAGCAGAGTGGTCTGTCCGCAAGACGTCCATTGCTTCGTCTACCCTTGACGCAGAACCACAGACGTTTCCGCCGCCAATGGTGCGATGAAAGAAGGATGTGGACGGCAGAATGGAATGAAATTGTCTTTACTGACGAGTCACGCTTCTGTCTGCAACACCACGATGGTCGGATTCGAGTCTGGAGACACCGTGGAGAGAGGATGCTGAACAGCTGCGTTATGCACCGCCACACTGGTCCTGCAACGGGTATTATGGTACGGGGCGGTATTGGATATCACTCTCGCACTCCTCTAGTACGCATTGCCGGTACTTTAAACAGCCAGCGCTACATCTCCGAGGTGTTGGAGCCAGTTGTCCTTCCTTACCTTCAGGGCTTGCCCACAGCCATATTTCAACAGGATAATGCGCGACCACACGTGGCACGCATTGTCCAAGGGTTCTTCGTCAATCGCCAGATTGAATTGCTTCCCTGGCCAGCTCGCTCCGGATCTTTCGCCGATAGAAAACATGTGGTCCATGGTTGCTCAACGATTGACCCAGAATACATCCCCAGCTGCCACACCAGATCAACTTTGGCAACGTGTGGAAGCTGCTTGGTCTGCTGTACCCCAAGAACACATCCAAAGTCTCTTTGAATCAATGCCGAGGCGTGTGGCAGCGGTGATCTCCAACAATGGCGGCTACTCTGGCTACTGATTTTGGCAGGAACCACACTTCACAGAAGTCTATAAATTTAATCATTTGATACTTGGTCAACATGTTATCTACAAAATAAATTTTGTTGTGATATCTCTTGTCTTTCTTGGTGTTGCAATTTGGGTGGCCAGCAGTGTATATCAGTTCTAAATTTATTCTATGGAGTTTTTATTGCCGAAGTTCTGAAATTGTATTCGAAAAAGAAACCAAATTACAACCCTTCGGAATACGTACAGGAAATACGTATCGTCGCAGAAACTCATCTATACTTAACTTGACAAAAAATGACTCATAAGTGAATTGTATGATGCCCTTAAAATTCCTCCAGTTCTTTTTTATAGCTGTGTCTAGTTCTTGTGGGATCACTTTGTACATCAATTTTAAATTTTCGATTGTATACTTCATATCGTAAATAGATATAATTACAGAACTTATTTTATTTAAAAGTGCTCTCTTATTTCCCTTAGTCGTCCATACAAAACGCCATAATTTGCATCATCAAAACAGCTTCGGGTCCCTTCATTAATCGACTGCTTTAATTAAAGTATAAATCACAGGAAACGAGCCCAAAAAGAAAATTTGTCATATCGGAGTGAAATACAGGAGACAAACACGCAACCAAATCCTATTTAAATGCGAAAACCGAGCTTTTAATAAAAAAAATAACGCGAAATTTCCTTTGGCAAAAAATGTCATTATTCTCGCTTCGGGCCGCAATCGATTTTCTTAAGGTTGCGTTATTCTCGGCTCCATCGCCACAAGAGCTGAAAATCCACTTTAAATAAATTGTCTGTTGCATCATCCTCCTTAATCATCTCTCTCCCCTTGCAGTGCTCTTCGTTTCTTCCTGGACGACCCGGGCAAGCAAACGCCTTCCGTGATGTATTCCGGCCATTAGTGAACGAAAACAACCCGGGTGCTTCTGTCCACGTGTTGTAAATAATGGTGAGGTTGTTTACCCCAGCCTTGTTTTATGGAACTGTGTTGTAACGCATCTCGGACTCGGTCACGCTTTTGCCCAGTATGTTTATAGCAGTCTCCACCAGACAGTGTAGACGCTCTTTGTAGAGTGCAGAGCTATTTTTAGGCATGGATCCCTTGGTCGATTTGAGGTGTCTAAGACTATCGCTCTCGAATTTGTGATAAATCACTTGAATCGAATTGGTGGAAGGTAACACGCGATGTTTTCCAGTGTATAATGACAACATATTTGTATTCTCTTATCCGATGGACTAAAGGCGCCATTTTTTAAATGTCGATGGAACTGTTATTCCAAAACAGAAGATGAAATTCCATTTCTCCTTCAGGTAGAGGAAGTTACAATCATTTGTTTTCAGATGTTCTTATGTAAAAAGACGTAAGATATTTTTAAAATTGCAAGATAGACTTATGTAATGTTACTTCTGATTCTAAGTTCCACACTGCAGGTGCTGAAAACTAAAGAATATCAGTATTCGAATATAAAAGCAGTCGTGTACTCGATTCTTAAAAGTATTCGTTGTACTCGATTCTTTCTCGAATTCAAAGACAATTGTATTCAACCAAAGTATTCAGACACCAAAGTATTCAGATATAAAAATATTCATCCTAAGTATTCGAACACCAAAGTACTAAGATGCAAAAATATTCATCTTAAGTATTCGAATACCAAAGAATCCAGATACAAAAGTATTTGAATACCAAAATATACATATACTAAAGTATTCGAATACCAAATATTCAAGTACAAAAGTATTTGAATACCAAAAATATTCAAATGCATAAGTATTTATCCAAAATATTCAGATACAAAAGTATTTACCCAAAGTATTCTTATACAGAATTATTCATAAAAAGTATTCGATTTGGAGAGTGGGGTGCCAGCTCAAATGTTCACTCCGTCATCTGAAACATGGCAGAAAATTACATGGTGCTGTCCTTGGAACATTCAATTGAGGGGTGATCCCATACCATCACCAATAGCCTGTTGCATTGCTCCAGTGTGTGACGTTACTTAACTACCTACCAAAGTATTCGAATACCAAAATTTTCGAACATCAAAGTATTTAGATACAAAAATATTCATCCAAAGCATTCGAACCCCAAAGTATTCAGATACAAAAGTATTCCCAAAGTATTCAAATACCGAAATACACAGATACAAAAGTATTAAACGAAATATTCAGATACAAAAGTATTCCAATAGAATACCAAATTGTTCAGATCCAAAGTATTCAGGTACAAAAATATCCATTGCCTTATATCGCAGTTAGCTGATTCCATCGATTAATCGTCTTTGTTTATGAATTTAAATACTTATTTGATACTTATAAGCACTCGAATACCAAGTATCCAATTATCAAAAGAACTTGATTTCGCCCATCTACTAAAAATTCACTTTAAATGAACTGCCTGTTCACCATCATCTTTAATCATCTACCATCACAAAGAAATCTTTCTCGCGGGACGTCCGGAGCAAGTGTATTCAGTGATGTATTCCAGTCATTATAGAACGAAAACAATCCGGTGCTGCTGTGCCC
This sequence comes from Meta bourneti, assembly GCA_933210815.1. Lineage (NCBI taxonomy): Eukaryota > Metazoa > Arthropoda > Arachnida > Araneae > Tetragnathidae > Meta > Meta bourneti. The sequence continues at coordinate 83,274,859 of OW119923.1, read as the reverse complement.
ACATGTTGTAAATAATGGTGGTGGCGTTCATTATAGCTCCAGTTAATCCAACAATGATGAAATGCGACCCACGAGCACTGTCCTGTGAGAATGTAGACGTTCTTTATTTTGAATGCAGCTATTTTTAGGTGTGGATCGAATTTGCTATTTTAGGTATACGAATACAAAACTATTCTAATATTAATTTAGATGCAAAAATTTGCCTGCAAAGTATTCAGATACAAAAATATTCATCCAAAGTAATCGAACACCAAAATATTAAGGTACAAAAATATTCATCCAAAGTATTCAGATACAAAAGTAATTGAATTCCAAAGTATCAAGTACAAAACTTTGGAATATTAAAGGATTCAGATCCGAAAGTATTATAATGCCAAAATATTCAGATCCGAAAGTATTATGATTCCAAACTATTCCAATATGCAACAATTTATCCAAAATATTCAGATACAAAAGTATTTACCCAAAGTATTAATATTCAGAAGTATTCATCCGAAGTATTTGAGCACCAAAGTATTCAGATGCAAAATTATTCATTTAAAGTATTCAGATGCAAAATTATTCAGATACAAAAGTGCTAACCGAAGTATTCAGATATAAAAGTATTCATACAAAGCATTAGAATACCAAATTGTTCAGATCCAAAAAGTACTCAGGTACAAAATATTTCCAGTCTTAACATCGCAGCTGCATGACCCTTTCTATCAATTAATCGTTTTTGTGTATACGTATGTATTCAAATACTTATTCTATACTTGAAAGTACTCGAATACCACGTATCCGATTCTCAAAAGATTTTGATTCCGCCCATCTACTGAAAGTCCACTTTAAATTAACTGTTTCCTTCACCCTTAATCATCTCCCCTCAAAAAGCAATCTTTTTCTCGTTGGACGATTCGAGTGTGTCTTCAGTAATGTATCCCAATCACCCGAGGACGAAAACAGCCCAATGCTTCTGTGTCCACGTGTTGTAAATAATTGTGGAGTTTACTCTAGTATCGTTTAATCCAATAATGTCACGCCTTGAGAAGGTAGACGTTCTTTATTTTGAATGCGGCTGTTTTTAGGTATGGATCCCTTGGTCGATTTTTGGTATTTAAGACTGTCTGCAATAAATCACGCAAATAAAATTTGTAGATGATAACACGCGATCTTCATCTGTGCATTGATAGCATATCTATTATCCCGTATACTAAACGCAATTCTTTTTGATGCTGGCGTAATATCTATTCTAAAACGGGGGACTTAAAAGAGAAGGTTAAAAGGAAGTTACGATAATTAGTTTCTGGATAGTCACATGTTAAAAGTCTGACATTCTTTTAATGTCAAGACAAACTTTCTGTTAACTCTGGAGATATTCTTCAATTCATTTGCCATTTTGAAAAGATCTTGTTTTGATTTTTTTTCACTTGCAAGAATTCGGGATTGTATCCGGGGGCGGTAGAAACTGAGGTAGAGTTTTTTTAGACAAAAGAATTCGAGAAATTTATTTTTTTTTCTGCAAGGAATCTAGAAAAGTACACGAAAAAGTATTTAAATAAGTCCTCTAAAGAATTCTTCAATTCTGTATATCTCAGTCCAATTTCAACAGTGTTTAAAGTTTTTAATACGAATTGATGCGCTAATCGGAAAAAGATACCATATCGTGAAAGAAATGCATAGTACATAGATTTTTATGCGTATCCATCAAATTATGTTTTTAATTTAATCAACTTAGAATGTGAACAGTTACCTAAATTCTATTTTCATTAAACACTAAATTTAGTCTTGTCCGTTTAATGTCATTAAAATTATTTTGCAAATAGTATGAGTGAATGCATTCACGATCTCGACAAATGCAAAATACCTCTTTACAATTACTTTGATTTTTCAATGTAGAAAATAAAATACGTGTGAAATAATTCAAAGGGTTGTAGTGAGACACAAAAATCCCTTTGCTAAGCAGCTTTTTTTAGAATTTATTTAATCTGTAGCAATTTTAATTTTCTTGTAATAAAATATTAATATTTTTTCGCAGGTTTGTTTTCCTTTCAGAACTTTCAATGCCGTTATATTCGTTATCCTTTGCATTTTGCATTTTTGTAGTTTTTATTCGTCGTTTGTATTTTAATTTTAACTTTTTTTAGAATTTAACGTACCAGAATTCTGGTTGTCATTCTTGTTTTTGTTGTTGCTAAAGCCTGGTACTTTAAAAGTTCTTGTAAAAAGGCAAATAAATTTACTTAGAAAATTCACTTTTATAATTTTGAATTAAACTTTTGAAGACATCGAACGCTGACTTCAATAGTCATTCTCCTATAACAACACTTTGAGTTTGATCCCGGACCGTCGCCAATAACCCGTTGTGTTGTTCCAGTGCGACGTTAATTAAATACCTACCAACTTATAACAACGAAACTTTGTAAATTCGTTTTTATTTATTCTAAACAAGAAATAATGTATTAATATCCATCTTAAATCACACTACTTAACAAATTGTATTAAATATTTATTCAATTAGCTTTAGTCATCCGAAATGCTCATTTCACACTACGGTTTATATTATCCTCCAGCCCATTATTATAAACTTATTGAAAGATCATTTTACAAACATTACAGCGTAGTGTTTTGTAAAACCCGAAATACCTAATTTCAGTAACCATACTGCGCCACGATCATACAACGTCAAGTAACGCATACACTCAAGAAAAGTTTTACTGACACAAGGGAAAATTTTTCCAAGGTAATAAAAGGAACCAAACCTGTGCCGCCTAGAACTCGCAGGTTGCTAGCGTAGTGGACAAACCCCCTGAGACATAACGGCTCTATTCTCACAACATGTAACACCATTTTCGTCCCCATGAAGTTTCTATCAAATACATCTTTAAAATGTCCATTTAACACAAAAGTTTATTTTAAAAGCAATAACATCAGATAAAATATAGTTTCTTTCATACATTATTAATATTAGTAAGAGATATCTACATGAACTACTTTATTCTAAATTTAATGAGTTATTGTAAGAGAAGAGGGGAATGGAGTTATGGAAACTACTTCTTGGTTATGTTACACTTTGTTCAAAACTTCGTAACTGAATTCGAGCGTTGTGTATTATTCACACAAACCGAAGATGTCATTTTATATTTATATTTGTAGCTATGCCGAAGTTCCTCCTACAATATTCATTCTTGGAAGTTCAGTTTGGGTTCGAGAATTTCTAAGGAGTGAAATATATTTCCTTAGAAGTGATAAAAATGTAAGCGTAGTTATTTTATCTCATCTTGTTTAAGTTAGAGTTGTAGATGATTCACAAATTCAGTTCTAGAATATCGGTCTTTAATGTGAACGGTAATTATCCAATTTTATCAAGGGGCCCCGGTTGGAAGAGTAGCGGATTACAAACAGAGATCCAACCAAAGACCGTGGTCTGGTGCACTTTAAATCTGTCGTGGCATCAAATGTCCTCCCGTTGGCAGTATGGAAGTATGGAAAGCGGGGTGCCAGCTCAGGTGTTGACCTCGTTATCTGACCGTGGTTCAATGGGATGTTTCTTTCAAAGGGAGATACACTTATCAATTATTTCCAAAGATTTCAACCGAACTTATTTACCAGAACTCAAAGTTGGTACAATTTTTCGCAGGCCATAGTCCATTTCCGGCGTATCTAGAACGTTTCCATTTAAAAAAAGTGCGCTGTGCATCTGCGTGATCCCATTCCCTACCTTTTTGACTGTGATCTCACAAGTCCGTGGCATTTGGCGAAACCTTCTCTACAAAACTACTCTCATTGGTGCCGAAGTACTGCCAAGAATAGACACTGCCACCATAAAATCCTTAAAATCATGGAATTTCTCAGCTCCAACATTGACTACATCTGTGAGAGTTGAGAAGTCGAAAGTTCTCCGTATAACCTAGATTTTCTTACGAAATTAGTATATCTGTATTTTTTTAGTTGTCTTAGTGGTTTTGCTCTCTGAAATTTTTTTTGTTCTTAATAGTTATCTTTGTTCATTGTGTATTGTTACCGTTTTTTATATATAAATTATTTTTTATGTTATTAGTATCATTTGTATTATATTATTATTATCAGTTTTATTTTTACGGTATTATCATTTGGTTCTCTGTAAATTTAACAAATTTTGTAATCCTTTCTTACGTAATTTTGTTTTTCTGTGCTTCATGTTTGGCCCTTCACTTGCCTTCCTTTTTTTGTGTACTATATCTTGAATGTTTTGTGTGTATAGTGGATTGCTCGGCTCTCCTAATCCCCGAAACTCGGACTATATAGCTCCTCCGTAAGTCGGACTATGTAGCCGAAAGCCACACAGGTGTAACAGTGTCCGCCTACGGCGTCCAGTCCAGATCTTTCCCTTCGGGACTGATCCCGGACCGTCGCCAATATCCCGTTGTGTTGACCAGTACTGCGTTAATTCAACTACACTCGACCCAATTCCATTCAAGTTTAAAATTGTTTACTGGAATTTAAATTAAGGCAGGTGGGTATTTTAATTAACGTCGCACTGGAGCAACACAACGGACTCTTGGCGACGGCCCAGGATCAACACCGAAGGGAAAGATCGGAGGACAATACCACGCAATTTGAACCACGGTCAGATGACGAGGTCACACTTGAGTTGGCGCCCCACTCTCCAAACTTCCACGCCACGCCAACGTGAGGACATTTGAGGTCACGACAGATTAACGTGCACCAGTCCCCTTTGTACACGACGGTCATTGATTGCGTTCGAACTCGCAACCCTTCGGTTGCTAATCCGTTACTCTTCCAACTGGGCTACCGCGGCCAATAGCCCTTTGTGTTGCTCCAGTGCGATGTTAATTCAACTACCCATCCACCTATGGCTGATATCTGTTGTCCTGCTATATATATGCTGCGATAATAGTCAACTTTTGTAGTGGAGGTTGCACAGTACTCTGCTATGAAATATAGTGGATTCTGAATTCAATAGATGATATCACTATCAATTGTGGGAAACAGCAAGTTTTAATTAAGATCGAAAATGTATTGCCGAGTGTGTGGTCGTGCAATGTATGATTATGTCGAGGTTGGATGTCTCGATGTTGCCAGTAAGCCCATGCGTTGTGTAAATGCTAAGGTTGAGAAGGAAAAGGGAAACCGAAGTAGCAGAAGCAAAGAAACTCAGATTAAGTAGCATCAGCCAATTAGTTTTCAACAGAAAAAAAATCTCAATTTTAATTAAAATACCAAAGATAACAAGATTCTAAAATAAGCTCTTCAATAGCTTCCTACAGGAAAATATATTTTATGGGTCCACATTGAGAATCACAATGGAAACCATCTTGTATTACTTCACTGGGAGGAAACAGAAGTTAATAATTTTAAAATGCTTCACGTGGTTATGCATGTATTTCTTAACTAAAATTATTTAATCGCTTTCACTACTACAGGGTGATTCGGAACTCAGGGGACAAACTTCAAGGGGTGTTAAATCATACTAAAAGAATAATTTTTGTATAGCGATGTTGGACGCAAGTGACGCGTTTAAGCACAAACACAAGAGTTGCGTAATGGTGGTGCGACGTAATTGTAATTAATTGACGTCGCACTAGAGCAACACAACGGGCTATTGACGCCGATCCGGGATCAATCCCGAAGGGAAAGAACCGAGGATAACGCCAAGTAGTTTTGAACCACGGTCAAATGATGACAAGAATTGCGTAGGAAATGAAACAAAATATGTTTATTTACATCATTCTTTTACAGTTACTTATTTACAATGATTCTTTACAATAACTGCTCAAAGGTGCCATCACCAACATAAATACAAGAGCTTAGCAACGTGGCAAGCTTGAGCAACCTGCCTTTGAAATCCGGGTTCCAGCAAAGAAACGATGTTTAAGAGCGCGAAACCAAACAGTGCACTAGCGGCGAAAATGTCCGCCAATCCATGCATCAACGCTGCCAAGCTTGCATTTATGTTAGTGGTCGGCATCTTTGAGCAGTTATTGTAAAGAATCATTGTAAATAAGTAACTAAAAGAATGATGTAAATAAACATATTTTGTTTCATTTCCTGCGCAACTTGTGTTTACGCCTAAAGGCGTCACTTGCGCCCATACATTGCTATACAAAAAATGATTATTTTGGTGTGCTCTACATCCCTTGAAATTTGTCCCATAAGTTCCAAACCACCCTGTATTGAATTGATGCTGTTTACATTAGTAGAGCACAACTGTCATAAAGCATACCAACAAAGTATCTCTGTCATGAAAGTCAAATTGATTTCTGAATTACGGCTTTTGAAAATCAAGTTAATCTACTTTTAAAGAATACAAATTCTTAAGCTCTTAACAAAATATTTGGTTATATTAACCCTCCTGATGGTTGTCTCAACAAGGCATCTGAAACGACGAGGTATCATTAGCAAAGCTGTCCAGATCCTGATAGACGAGACATCTCGTCATTACAAGAAAACTGACCAGATCTTAATCTGGTCATCATAATAAAAATCGGCAATATCTTGATTACGAGATATCTCGGCATTAGCATAATTGAGCAGATCTTAATGAACGAGATATCTCGTCGAAATCATTTGGAGAGTTAAAACAGAAGAAAGGATATCAGATGTGATACCCACCTGTAATCATGTGACACAACTAATGCCCAACAGAAGCACTGCTGCTCTAAAAGCGCTGCTAACATTTCTAAAGCTAAAACTATTTCCTTAAGCATTCTTTAAACCTGATTAAACCAGCAAACCTTGCATTTCATTGATCAGATTCCAAAGTTGTACAGCACCGACGATTGGAAACGATATTGAGCATCCAAAAGATTTCATTACTCAACAAATTGCCTTAAACTTGTCAGGCTGCAGGCATAATGTGTTTGAAAAATGTGTTTCTATGGTAATCGCAAGGGGAGAACCTCAAGGGAGTTCGAGTGTCTGCCCAGAGCCTTGTGCTAGATTCTCTTATGGCCATGGCGATCATTCACTTCCTGAAAATGATCTTAGAGTGCTATATCCCAGTCAGGCGGCTGCACTGTAGTAAAAGAACTGTGAACATTAAAGCACCTCAAGGCTCTGAACTTTACAATTAATCGCCCTATTTCATTCCTCCAGCCTAAATGGGAGTTCTGTTTACTGAGGTGTTAAGACAGTGGTGTTTTATGAGACTGCATAATAAAACAGTGTGTCTCCCTTTGAACTTTTAAAGCTTACTGCATTTGTTTTTCCTCCTTTTATAAGGATGGTAGGTAGGTATTTTAATTAGCGTCTCACTGGAGCAACACAACGGGCTATTCCTTTTAGAAGGAAAATTTATCAGCTTGGAAGCTATATTGTTCAAAGGTCCTGAAACCCTTAACTCTCCAAGTGGTTTCGACGAGATATCTCGTCCATAAAAATCTGACCAATTTCGCTAATGACGATATATCTCGTCCATCAAGATCTGACCAATTTTGCTAATGACGAGCTATCTCGTCATCGAGATATTGCCGATTTCTTTATGGTGACGAGGTCAAGATCTGGTCAGTTTTTTTAATGGCGAGATATCTTGTCCATCAGGATCGAGTCAAATGTCTAAGAAGAGATATATCGTCAAGACAACCACCAGGAAGGCTAAGCTGAAAGAAAGACCTGAGGTTTAAGGATTTTATTAACCTTCTTAGGGTTCACAAGCACATATATCCTTTCTGCAACCTACTGTCTTCCTTGCATGAATACTTACCAGAGTTTTGACCTTCTTGACCAATAGAATCTTCCTTAAAATTTGTTTCAACCGATAGTGATTATTTAGTCAATATATGTGTGTTGAGAGGAAAAGCAGTAAAACGCTATTCGGAAATCCTGTGACTCTAAGAAGGTTAAATAATCCTAAGAATTAATAATTAAAAGTACACATGAGTCTTTAAATAAGACACCCAATGGCTAAATTGAATTTCAATAATAATTTTTTGTATTTATTTATTTACTTTTTGGTAGGTATTTAATTAACGTCGCACTGAAACAACACAGCGGGCTATTGACGGGGGTCCGGGATCAAACCTGAAGGGAAAGATACAAGGTTGGTTGGCTGGTTTTGGGGTTTTATGGCGCAAGGTCCATATTTGGCCAGGAAAGATCCCAGGACAACACCAAGTAATTTTGAATCACAGTTCGATAACGAGGTCATACACCTGAGCTGGAATTCCACTCTTCACACTTCCACACCACGCCAACGTGAGTACATTTGAGGCCAGGACAAATTTAACGTGCACCAGCCCCCTTTGTACACGACGGTCTTTGGTTGGATGCCAACAAGGCTACCGCGGCCCCTTTAGATATCAAACCTTCCATGAGATGAAATAAGAAACGTTTTATTTTCAGTGGAATGTTTTTAAAAAGTATGAGACGGGTTTTCAGTGTAAAATAAACAAACCAGCTGGAATGCGAAGATTTCACACCCTTATCCCAAATGCTCTCGCATAAGTATTTGGGTTACTTAAAATGTAGTTTATCGCCGTTTTGGCAATATTTGTATTTTTATCAAATTGGTGTTGAGCAATCAACTTTCAAAAAACAATCGGGAATTCATACTTAATGATTTTTACTGGCGACGTGCTTAAGTCGTATTCGAAAAACAAGTCATGTGACGTCAAGTTCGGGATACGTTCAGGGAATACGATACACCGTAGAAACACCACCTCCACCTATATTTATCTTGATAGGAAATGGCTCTCTTAGTTCAACCAGTGGATGAAATTTATTTCGTAACGTATTTATAGAAAGTGTACTAAATCTAAATATGCAACGAAACTTTGTTTTTCGAAATATTTATTCTGTAGAAGTTGAAACTGAATAATTTTATTTCTGACTTGTATATATAAAGAGCATTATATCTCTTTTAAACTCATTTGTGCATGAACTCGACACGAAATTGTGGTTAAAATTCTACATGAGTAATTCTATTTCCTACTTTATGGAAATGTTACTTTCTGAATTGTATGATCAGCTTAATGACATGCCATTCTCGTCCCGTTTAAAGTACTATCAAAGCTGTAAACACATTCAAACCAGATTGATGGACTTGTTTAAAGCCTTTCCGTCCTGCACTGTGAAAGGTTTATCGAAAATTCCTTTAAGTGCTTTATAGAATTTCAATATCAAGTGAAACATTCTAAGAGATAAAATTGATCGAGTCTTTAAAATGAAAACGCGTTGCGTAACAGATGGTTTCGACATCAGACTTGTTAAGAAAGCATTTATACTGGATTCTTTTTAGAAACTTAATCTTTTTCACAAATGAACTCTTTTATGGATTTACAACTAAAATTGTTTACGTCCTATTATTTACTTGACAACTGTAATTGTATGCAAATCAAATGGAGAAAGAAATGTAGACTGTTCATTGGTAATTTGAGTTTTGTTTCATATTAGGTAACTTATTAAGGGAATAGAATTCAATTCGACCAAACTGAAACTCAATAAGGAAAATATATGTGTTTTGTAACGTCAATACTATTAATTATTTTGCTTTTGGCGCGCTTTGTTTTTGTGGCCAAACATTTCGCCAAGGATGAATGTGTTTGTAAACACGCAGTTTTAGGAAAAGCAGCACAAGAATGAAATGAATGAAATAAAATTGTCTTCGGACTACAACTTTAAGATTAGCGGAAACTAGCGAAAAAATGTAAAATAATTTTTCAAGATTTAGATTGATAAGACAAAATGATAATTTCCTTTTGGTTGAATGGCATGGAACTATACGCAAATATATGCGCGGATGTAAGTACGAAAACATCTGTCGGATGCAGATGTTTGAGAATTTGTCAACAAAAGTTTTGGGGATGAGTCATTTCTGTTATTGGCAGAATGTTGAGGGATAGCAATTGTCTAAAATGTATGGAGCATGTTATAAAAGGATCATTAAAAGAGAGTATTGTTTTCGTAAGCACACAATAAATATGGTGAGTACCTTATACACACACACAACTTTTAACCAATTTTGACCAAATCCCTTAAACCTTTTTAACCAAATCTTTCCAAATGATTCAATTTTAAGGAAATGAGCAGCAGAATGTTTCCAAATGATTCTATTCTACGCAATGGGCATATAGAATCGTTCCAAATGATTCAATTTTAAGGAAATGAGAGCAACAGAATGTTTCCAAATTATTGTATTCCAAAACCAATCCAAACCTTAAAATCTTTTAACCAAATCATTCTAAATGATTCAATTTTAAGAAAATGAGCAGCAGAATGTTTTCAAATGATTCTATTCTACAGAATGGGCTTATACAGAATGTCCTAAAAGTTCCCGTACTGACGATTCGTGAATTTATTATACAAAAACAACAAACTTTAAAACAATTATTTTTATGCTAATGGTGAAAAGCACTTTTAACATAACGTAGGAAAAAATTTGAACTCATATTTACAATAAATGTTCAAAATGTCCGCCCCTTTCTTGGAGGCAAAGTTGAAGTCGTTTGCGCATATTTTTAGAAACGCGTTTCAAGATGCTAGGAGTGATTTCTTGTATCCTTTGAATAATGGCAATTTTCAGATCATCTATTGTTTGGGGATTATCTTCATAAACTTTGTTCTTTAAATATACCCATAGAAAAAAGTCAGGGATGCTCAGATCAGGGGAACGAGGTGGCTAAAGATGAGTCGATCGACAAAAAAAATCTTGAAGTATGCCCATGGTTTCATAACTTGTATGGAAGGTTGCACCATCTTGTTGGAACCAAGAATCTCGTTCATTCACTTCTAATAATGCAACAAATTGTTGAATAAGGTCTCTGTATACAGTGCCATCAACAGTTGACTCGAAAAACAGAGGCCCAACAATCCTTTTGCGTGATACGGAATACCAAACGCCAATTTTTTGAGAATGTAAAGGTTTTTGCATTAATGAATGGGGATTTGTCGTCGCCCAAATGCGGGAGTTTTGCGCGTTCACATAACCGCCTAAATAAAACCATGCCTCATCGGAGAAAAATGTTTTGTCCAAAATGTTGATTTTGTTGCGAATAAATCGCCGGAACGATCGGCAATAATAAAGCTGCTTCTCATTGTCCGGTGGCTTTAGTTCCTGTAACATTTTTACACGATAAGCACGAAAATGCAAAGTCTTATGTGTCGATCCACGTGATGTGCCCATTTGTTGCGATAAATGCCTCACGGATTGATGAGGAGATTGCAATATCCTTCGTTGAGTTTCTTGCACAAAGTCTGGTGTAACGACTTTCGTTCTTCCACTCCTGTGTTTGTCTTCCACCGAACCTGTCTCACGAAATCGCCGAACGAGTTGATATAGCGTATCTTTACTCGGTATTGCATCATCTGGATATTTATGTCGCCAAAATTCTTTACATCTTTCATATGATTTTTATTCAAAGTAAGCCTCAAGCAGCGCAATTCTCTGAATGCGTGATAAACTCATTTTGCAATGAAGAACAAAATGACATGGAACTTTATTATCGCACAACTTGAGCGAGAAGAAAACCAAACGATAAAAATTAAAGAATCCATAAAATTATAAGCAGACGATAAAATTCAATAATTCAAAAAATACACGCGCAAATGATTTTTTAAAGTTGGAGTACGGGAAATTTTAGGACACTCTGTAGAATCGTTCCAAAAAATTTCATTCCAAGGCAGGAACCAATAGAATTTTTCCAAAGGATACTATTCTAAGAATATCATCAATAGAACCTTACGAAAGGATTCTAATCTAAGAAAAGAAGCAATGGAATATTTCAAAAGGATTATAATCTAAGGAAAGGACTAATAGAATAGTTCTAAAGATTGAAAGAATCAATGGATTCTTTAGAAATATGCGGTTATTTGGTCATTTAGTGTGTTGCGAGGTAAAAGAAACATTAACCCACTGGCAAATCTCCTGACGCTAAGTGGGTTAGATGGTCTCAACTGATTGGTAGCAGTTATATAAAATTGTAGCATTACAAACTAACGTTATAAACTGTCTAATAGTGTCTATATTTATTCAAATATAACTTTTTCGAATCTATCAGTAATTAATACCAAAAATTATTTAAAGCTCATATTCTATAAACAAATATAGTACAATAGTTTTGAAGTATTAAATTGATTCTGTTGAATTTAGTCAATTCACTGTCTTCCAGAAATTTCTACATTTAAAACTCCTAAATAAATGCTTCTCCGTGTAAGATAAGAAAGAAAAGATTCTCATTGTTCAGAAATTTAAGCACGGAAGTAGGAAATAGAAAAGAAATCAAATTAATCTTTCCATCGGAAAACCGATATCATTAGTTTCCTCATTTGAAAAATATGATTTGGGAATAAATACTGAAGCGGCTTTAGCTTCGCTCAATCTTTATATTATTAAACAAATTTGTCAAAGAATTTAATATTAGAAGTATGCGAATAAGAAAAAGGAGATTCCTATCTGAAAGTTTAAGAACTCAATCAACGTTTAAAGGTTTAAATCGTATATTATTTTCAAACCTTTTCTTAGATATCCCTACGAACACCACTTTACTAAAGTGGTACGAAGAAAAATATACTAGAACGTAGATTGCATGAATAGTTTTACATAACAAAGAACTGTATGGATTCCAATTTTTATTATTAATGTCTGCAAAATATTTACTTAATTTTTCAGTTTTATTTTACTCTTTTTACTTTAATTTCTCAGACAGCATATTTTTCAGCTAGAGATATCCTTTCCATGCCTCTAACCGCTCCTTTATATTTGAATATATATATTAGTATAGGGTATTTGTAGCAACACTTATTATACTCATATCTGGAAGACTCGTAGCTAATCAAATTTGTTCAAAATATTTTAAAAGTTTTCATTTAAAAAAATTACTTTGTTTTATTGAAGGCTGTGCACAATAGTCAAAAAATACAATTATTCTCATTCTAAAATGGCAAGTGGTTTCCATTCAAAACTGAATATCTGAATTGAAAAAAGTACTTTATGGTCTAGCGTTTGCTCAACGAAGCGAAAACTCGTGTTCATTGACCACGTGCAGTAAATATTCTTTTCTCATAGGTAGGTAGTTAATTAGCGTTGCACTAAAGCAACACAATGGGCTATTGGCGAAGGTCCGGGATCAATCCCGAAGGGAAAGATCCAACGCCTGGTAATTTAGAACCACGGTCAGATGACAAGAACACCTGATCTGGCACCCCTCTCTCCAAACTTCTACATCACGCCACCGGGGACCGAATTTCGGATTAGCAAACCTCCTGTTGCTAATCCGTTGCTCCTCCAACTTCAGCCATTATTTTCTGATTTTTTGGAATTAATTTCGTATTTCAAAATTTTTGTCATATTTTTTGTTGTAAGTTGTGGCAACTGTGCGAGATCACAAGATAAATGAAATCATAAATTAATATCTTTAAAACGCCTTTTTTTATTCAGCCGACTTCAGTTTCGTTTAGCAATGTTTTCTGTGGTTGTAAATTTAAAATAAGTTTTTAATTAAATGTAATTCCTATTCATCACACGTAACAACAATCCCACAAAGGATTCCATTTGAAACTGCGTGCAAATTAAAATCAAAACAAATTTTAAATAGAACTTCTCCTATATTGAAAGAATATTAATGTTAAAAAATACGAGCTAGGATTTTGAAATATTAAGAATTCTTTGTCATGGTGACAGAAGGTCAGTGTTGCTTAATTCACGAATTGAAGCTATGTTTATGTTATCTAAGCAACTTATTAAAACTATTAAGTCTGTTGAAAGCAGTAATTTTCTTTTCAAAATGTACTGACGACATTCAATTTTAAAACAATGCCTTTTGTTATTGTACCGACTACTAAATGGAATTTTCAAGAAAAAAATACATTCCCTTTAAAAAATTGCTTTTAAAAATTGAAAATCTTACCAAATGAATTTTTTATCCTTCCCTGAAAAATGGTTAAATTCGAAAATGTCATATGCCTGATACAAGAATGCCACAAGTCAAAAAATAGTGATAAGAAATCTATTATTGCTGTAGATTCGACGTCGATTCGTCTTTTTTTACGAATTGAGTTATGGTAATTTTACTTGAAACGATTGACAGAAAAAGAACTTAAAATTACTTAAAGGGGCACTCAGAATCCTCCCCAAAAAAGAAAACTCAAAATCGACTTTTGCAATAGTCACTTTTCGTAGATGCGTCATACAACAGGGTTGCGATGCATGCAAAATGTATGAAATGGATGAGTATGCATGTATACGACTTGCGTCTAAAGTTGTAGAAATTATAAAAACGTAGAAAAGCAGTTAAAAAACTGTTTTCGTGATACTTAAATGATGTTGGCATTTCTCTACAAAAGAGAAAAGTGATTATTTTGGTCACTTTTCCTATCTACATTTAAACAATTCAACTCGAGGCGCCATAAAACACCAACATCCAATCCAATCCAACTCAAGTAGGATCGGGGAATTCTGCTAGTGGGTGAAATAAAATAGCCTTTATTTCAATTATATGATAACTGTTTCTTTCAGATGTTTTGTTACTTCTTTGGACTTACAGTGAACAAAATAGGAGGGAAAACTGCAATTCAATGTTTTGTACTTAGAGCAAATAGCAATAACTTATAGTTAAGAAATATATTTCGATACATTACACGCTTGTTTACAATTGTTCTTTTCCTAAGCCATTTGTCCTGAACGATATTTTGTTTTAATATTTGTATTATCTTTTTATAAAGTAATTCCATTTCATAGACATGGCTACTATTTCTTTAGCTTTCTCTCAGTATCATTTTATTTATATAGTAAGCAATATATACGGCAGGAAAATCCGTCAACGCTTTGTTCAAAAACCGATACTAATTTTTTTCAGATGATTCTCTATATTGATGAACACAAAAAAACATCTGGGACCAAAGGCAAAAATGAGTGAAAGCCTTTTATTTTCATTTTTCGTCATCTGACCGTGGTTCAAAATGAGGAGGTGTTGTCCTCGGATCTTTCTCTTCGGGAGTGATCCCGGACTGTTGCCAATAGCACGTTGTGTTGCTCCAGTGCGACGTAAAATGAACCGCCTTATTTACATTTGACAACTTCCAACATCAGAACATACCTGGTGTTGAAAATTTCACGAAGAGGCGTGTCACCGTAATGCTTGTTGGACTATAATTCTAAATTCATTAAAACTATCATAGCTAAAATCAACTTTTATTTAAAGTTAAACAATTAAATAAATACACATCAGCAACAAATAAAACGAAGGGCTCCATGTCGTTAAACTACAAGAAAAATGTATGCCCTATGGTTGCTGTTTAACATTCTGAAACCGAAACATAAGGGCTTATGATAATGTTTGCAAGCTAGTCATGCTCGCTTTACCAGACTTTCTCCGAGAATTCTATCATAAATATAGTCTGGACAAGAATGTCTGTCTTAAGCTATAACAAAGCTTGAGCCGAAAATATTTCATCGCCTATTGAATAATACGAAACCTATCCATCCCTGTCATCAGCTTAAATGTAGGTATGTATTCACACCTTCTTAAATGGGGGCTGAGGCTATCACGGACAAGGGGAAGACCCCAAGAGGGTTTCTTCAGCAGGGTGGACTCGATTTGTAGAGTCGAGATTCGCTCTTCACAGCGGTCACTGAAAACGAAGGGCATTGCTATTCTCAATCATGGGCTGGCTAGAGGTTTGAGAATTGAATACATCCCTGTATTCCGTCCGGGTACATTGTTTTACATCTGGATATGTACGGTGTGGTGAACTTATCCACCACTAAAAAAATTAACATAAAACAGAAGCATGTATAGCAGTGTAACCTATCTACACCATGGATACGCTTTGGTAGACAAAGTTGCAATGCTTCACGTCTTACCGAATTGGTGACTGGCGGATGTGGTTATGAGCACGCGCACTTTCAAGA
This sequence comes from Meta bourneti, assembly GCA_933210815.1. Taxonomy (NCBI): domain Eukaryota; kingdom Metazoa; phylum Arthropoda; class Arachnida; order Araneae; family Tetragnathidae; genus Meta; species Meta bourneti. The sequence continues at coordinate 83,259,033 of OW119923.1, read as the reverse complement.
ACAAGTCTGATGGCGGTTCTGACAAATTTCAGATGTCGCTCAGAATAATGGACAGTAGTTGAAGTGGCAAAGAGATGCCAATTTCTTCCAACAGCTGACCGAAGCCCTGTGGTAATAGGCACTGCTTCTATTCCTATCACAGATTCACTCTTCGTTGCCACTCAGCCTTCTCTTCACATAGCGCCTCACGCTCGGCACATAAAAAAGGCACCAAAAGACAGTACACGGTCGCAATCATCCATTGCATGACCACGTATTCGGAAGGACACCCGAGATCTTAATTCAGCTCTCATAGAAAATAAGTCGACTAGTATTAGCATCTATCAAATTCAGCCACAGCTAAATTCTGCAGGAAGAGAATTGTGGTGAGCTTAACTCTCTCTCTACCACTACAAAAATAAAAACAAAATTTTATATAGCAGTGTAACCTTTCTTCACTATGAAGTGCTTTTTGGTGGACAAAGTTGAACATGTCTTACTCAAGTACACCTGAAACTGCACGTATCGCTTGTTCAACCCTCCAAGTAGATTACCCTCCAAGATTTTTATGGACGAGATATCTCGCCCATAAAAATCTGACCAATTTCGCAAATGACGATATATCTCGCCCATCCAGAACTGAACAATTTTGCTATTGACGAGGTATCTCATCATCAAGATATTGCAGATTTTCCGATGATGACGAGATCAAGATCTGATTAGTTTTCTAGATACTTGATGACGAAATATCTCGTCCATCAAGATCTGGTCAGGTTTGCTAATGATGAGGTACCTCGTCCATCAAGAATTGATCAGTTTTGCTAATGACGAGATATCTCATCATCAGGACATTTAAGATTTATTATTTTGGCGAGAACTGGTTATATAGTTTTCTTCTGACGAGATATCTCGTCCATCAAGATCTGATCAGTACTGGTGATGGTGAGACAACGACCGAGATCGTCGAGACAACCACCAGGAGGATTAAACTCGATCTAAAGATGAAAATTAGTGTTTAATACTTATATAAAGAGGAAAATAAGTGCTTTAATATACTCTCATTCAGCTTATATTTTTTTCATTTTTATATATCCAAACCATTTTTAACCAACTACATTAAAAAAATAAGTTCTTTTTTATGGATTCTCTCGAAATCGTCCATTATCCCCACCATTTTGTTATGAGTACAACGATCCTAAATGTTAACACATAAGAAAATAACATTAATAAATAATTATTTATATAACACGTTAAGCTCACAAATGAGTGCAAAATACTACGTCCACTTGATAGTAAACTAGAAGGAAGAGTACTTAATCCTCAGAGTTCCGCAGACATGCAGGAAACGAAAAGGCAGTATGTCAGTTTTGTCTGCGTCTAGACTAGATAAAGCACATTACAGAATGCTAGCGAAAGATAAATGCCCTCCATGCCTTAAATATTTCGGAAAAGAAAGACTTTAAAAAAGATACATTCAACCAAGAAAAAAACTTTAAATCGGTGGAAAATTCCAGCGAAAGGAATACAATGACATTTTTTAAGTCGATAAAAGATTAAAAAGGTATTTTCATCGTAAAAAAGGGAATTTGGAAACAGTGTTTCAAAAGTTTTTATAGTCGAGGAGAACACTCAAGAAAAAAACATGGCTAAGCACTCTTAACCTGACTGAAGTTACAAAACTTGAGAAAATATTTTCTTATGAGTAATAGTCAGATAATGATTTTAAGCTCAGTATATTTTTCAAAGCCTAACTGAGCCTCGATTCATTTTGCTTTTCATTTAACTATTAATTTTGTGTAATTAAGCTTTATGGACAATTTGTTATGAGTGAGATTATCAGTGCAAACAGACCAGACGGAAATACTTCCTCTACCCAAATGCTTTCGCATGTTACATATTGGGAGTTCCCTAAAATGTAGTTTATCGCCGTTTTTGCAAAGTTTGGCGTTCAATGTAATTGCCTTCGACCAATCAACTATCTTTTATGAATTTGGAATTCAATCTGTGGCATTTTTACTAGCGTGCTGTTGACCTCGCATTCGAAAAACAAGCCATGTGACGTCATGTCCGGAAAACGTACAGAAAGCATTTTCCGTCGCAAAAACCTCTCTCATGAAGGCTGGTGTCTTTAAGGAGATTTAAGCTTGGTCAATTTACACGCACCGACTCTAGCACAAATTACCACAATGCTAAGTATATCGTCTTTTGGGAACGTTTGATGTAATTGGTGTTGACCAATTTACCCTCCAAGTGGTTTCGACGAGATATCTCGTCCATCTAGATCTGAAAAATTTTGCTAAAGACGAGATATCTCATCAGTAAGATATTACCAATTTTTGATAACGACGAGATCAAGAGATTTGGTCAGTTTTTTTCTAATGACGAGTAATCTCGTCCATCTAGATCTGGTCAGTTTTGTGGTCCTGGTACGTATTTGATACTTCGTCGAGACAACCACTAGAAGGTTAACTACCATGTATTAATTCGGAATTTTTATTGAAGAAGTACCTAAATCATATTCGAAAAAAAGCCAATTGACGACACGTTTAGAAAATATGTACAGAAAACACATTCCGCCGAAGAAACACCACATGCCACCTACGTTTAGCTTGAAAGAAAGTACCTCTCAAAGTGATACAGATGTAATTAATATTAGCATTTCCAAATTTGCCATAAAACAAGGCTAAAAGTGCCTGCCTCTGCAACAAAATGTTTGCTTATAAAATGCAACAGTAAGTTATTTTTCAGACTCTGAAACACTAAAATCCTTAAAATATTTTTAAAGAATCACCTCCCATTATCTATATCTTTCAACATTTTTTCTTTGTAAAATAAGGTTCTAAGGTCCAGTATGATGACCCATTTTTAGATGGATGTCATAAATCAAATTTTATTTACTATTTTCTTCGCATCTGGAACTTTCTCACATCTCGCTGATGGGCGTAAAACCGTAATAAATAACTAATAATAAGCCATAATAAATAAATAGGGAGGATGGCGTGTGGCTCATACCGTTCGAGTCACTTTATTCTTCCAAAATCGTTTATCAAATCTTGAACAGTTTATTTTACTCCTTCAAATGGTTTCAACGAAATATCTCGTCCATCAAGATCCAAACAATTTTGCTAATGAAGAGATCCCTCTTCATCAAGATTTTGCCGAGTTCTTAGTAGGACGATTTCAAGATCTGGTTGTGTTTCTTCTCATGACGAGCGACGACGAGATCTCGAAGGATATATCTCGTCTATCAAAATCTGGTGAGTTTTGCTTACGACGAGATATCTCGTCGAGATAACTCTCAGGAGGGTTAAAAGTTTAGCATATTTATTTCATAAAAATATTCACAAATTTCTCATTTCCTAATTTTTTACGGAAGGTGTTAAATTTTAAACAACTAACAAACATTTCATCGCCATCAAATCACTTCTTATTTACAGAAACAGATCTTGTTCAAGCAAAGCACATTTCCCTAGAGCTATACAAATTGATATAAATATCAAAAATAGAGTACGAACTTCGGACATAATTTTAGGTTTTTAAAATACACATACGAGTTCACGAAGTTGTTTTATTCTCTTCATCAAATGTGTAGTTTTATTTTTATTCTGAAGGTATTCACCTAATAAAAAGTAAGATTTGTAGATGTCATAAACAGTGAAGACTATCCGACAAAATGTATCGTAACATAGTTTGTGAATACGTAAATATATCTCTTCATCTTGTTAAGTGTTAAAAATAGCTGCAATAACTCACTTTGATTCTCTTATGTTGGTTTTCTAGGCGTGTTTTGTGATAAATCGATTCATCACACCAAGGAAAGCATAGAATCTTTATGCTCTTCCTCGCTGTTTTTACTTGTTTTAGTTCCTTTTTTATGGTGTTTTTAAAGAACTGGTAAAGAACTTTCCAAACAATTTTCGCATTTTTTAAAAATTAAACGTGTTTATCGAATGCTAAATTACCAAATGCTAAAATACGGAATACAGGCTATCCCGGAATTCAGAATACGGGACAGAGTAGACCATAGAATAAAAAACATCTTGAAAATCTAATATATATGTTACTGGCAATTATGAAAAGCAGGAACGGTATAGAATGCCTAGGCAATATATAGAATGCCTAGGCATGCCTAAGTATGAAAGATCCGAATTATTTTAATTTTATATATACTTTCCCTAGGCATTATATAGAATGACAAATGCTATTTAGGCAAAGTATTGCGTCATGAGAGTTCATTGTATAATCGGTCGTTGCATGTCAACATGCCAATATTCCTTCTCGAACACTACCCACTCTTCCAGTTTCATACAGCACAGTATGGGCCCTAGAGTCTGCTGAACAAATTCAAAGTACCGTACAACATATTTTAGTTTCTGATATTAGAGTCTCAAATATAACTAAGATATAAAGCAATCGATTCTTTACTAAGTATGATATATTTTTATAAGTTTGAGTAATTACAAAATAATTATAATAATAACGTTCTTTCACTTCTTTATGTACCCTTTTTCTCACGATTGGTCTATTTAGTTTTGTTATAAAACTGACTGATGATCTTTAATCATTACTTTAAGCATTAAGATGAATTTTGAGCTCAAAATTTAATTAAGAAAGGAGGCTTGCTCCAGAGTTTCAAAGAAATCAGAAGGTTTTCTAAATTTTGAATCCAGACCTCAAAGTACATTTAATTATTTCCCCAGGCTAATCCAAGACTTGGATTCGCTTCTAAATTGACATTCCTTTCAAAACTATTTTTGCGGGGAAAACATTTACTTTTTGCAGAATTAATTTGTGGTCATTTTGTGTTTTTTTTCTTACCTGACGCGAAAATCCCAGGAATTTATTACGTTGAAGAGAAAAAGTGCAGAATACTTTGCGCAGATGAATTCCATTTCGGTTTATCTTTTTTACTATACAATATTTCCTCTTATGCGAGGAAAAAAATTGGATTCTATTTTACTTCATCTCGTAGAAAAACTGATTCTTTAATACAGATAGGTTACATTTTTTATATTATTAACGTAAATATGCTACATTTTTGTATTATTAACGTAGATAAATTAGATTTGATTTCGTAAATCGGTAACAATTTTGTATTAACGTAAATAGGTAAAAAATTATAAATAAATAATAACGTATACAGGTTATATTTTTGTATTACTAAAAGTAGATAGGTTACTTTTGTTTCGTAAATAGGTTACAATTTTGTATTATTAACATAAACAGTTTACATTTTTTTGTATTGTTAACATAGATAGGTTACATTTTAGTATTACATATTAGTAGGTTACTTTTTTTGAATTACTAATATGGATAAGTTAATAGTTGAACCTTTAAATGTAGAATATTAAATTATAATCCTAAGCATTGGCAACCATGAAAGAAAAACATCGGAATTTGTGGTTGCTAGATTGTCATGGAAAACTTAAGAAATTATTTAGTTTTTTTTATTTTTAAAATTTCAATTTCTTGATGCGAGATCTTCAACGTCTGTTTCATACTTAATTAGCACATTTCGTGTTTTAGTCTATTTATTTTGTACCTATCAACTAAAATTGCGATTAAAATAGAGTTTAAGAAAAGACTTTTTGCTAACATTTTTAAAAACTCATGCTACTAACGCAACTATTTCACAAGTCCTTTGGATGCGGCCAGTCCTGGATTTGGTTTAAGTTTTCAGAATTCTAATTTTTTTAACTCAAATCTTTACTTTATAATTCTCCTTTACTTACATTCATGAATATTCCTTGTTTTTTAAGCGATTATTTCCATAAGATCCTGAAGAATTTCCGATTTCATGAATTTTCAGTCAATGATATAAAATACAAGGTATTCTGATTTAATTTACAACCAGTGCAATCTTGTATTTATTGCTAGTATCTTCTACGAACGCTTTCTCTGGAGCAAAGAAGTTTAGAACACAGAAACTCTAAACAAAAAAGTTTTCTCTGAGAGTCCTTTTTAGAATCATGTATATTTTTACATCATTACGAGAAACTGAATACTAAATGGAATAAAACTACCAGTCATTAATGATTTGAATCGCTAAGTAACTACATTTAGAACAAGCTTTCCGAATCAACCTTGGCTTATTACATAACATTTCTGGGTTCTCTTCACCAAGGTTGTTTTATTCGTGAACTAAATGCGAAATATTTAACCCTAAAGCCTTTTAACATGCTCAGTTCGTAGGCGCTATCATATAGCAGACCTTGAGTTTTTTTTATCTCCTTATAAAGAAAGATTGACTTTAATCGGTGAGAACAATTAAACGTAGAGTGCATTGAAGTTCGGTATTGAGATATGAAATATCTCAACAGGTCTTTCAAATGACGGTCTCGACGCAATCAGACAAAATGTGGACGCTAGGAACTATTGTCGCTATATTAGCAGGACAAATTCTCGTTGTTTGCTGTATTTCTGTACAGTACTCGGCAAGTGAAAAGCAAAGCGTTACCAAAGAGAATGATTGTGGCAAACCTCTGTTTCTAACTCAGTATGTCGACTCTGACGAAATCGAAAAAGCACGAAATTTGAGTCGGACTGATCTTTTACCCCACGCTCCAGAAACTGTAAGCTACAGTGGCTTTTTCACTGTGAATAAAAGGTACAACAGCAACATATTTTTTTGGTTCTTCCCTGCCTTGGTGAGTATTGTTAATTTCATTTTATTTTATCATTATTTACTCCATGTTGAATCATGGTAAATTTTTATTGAATATATATCATAAAAATATTGTTATACCGTACTTCTAAATATAATTACTATTATTGCTTTAAAATATAGTTCGATTCCTCCCTGGGTGTATTTCTATCTTCTGCGACGGTAAAGCTTTCCTTGTGAATGTGTACATTTATTTGGCATCATTTGGCGCAGTTTGATCAAATATGGCCCTTGCGCCATAAAACCCAACCCAACCTAATCAAATATAATTGAAGAGGAACTTTATGATAAACCATATAAATATGTTTCAAAAAATTTAAAATAAAGTATTCAAGAGGATCAAAAGAGAGAATTTCTGATTGTTTGAGTGCTTGATACTTTTTAAATAAAAAATTTAAGATAACATGACCTTAAATGTTATTGATAACAAATCAGTGATGGGTTAAAGTGATTATCCAGTGTGATGAAAAACACTAGTCTGCACTTCGATAATCAATCGTCCCAAGACTATTCGTAAGCCCACGTGACACCTTTTTTAGATTTTACGACAGTGACTATGCCTACATGCTGTCAGTTGATATGTCCGACACAGTTGACATTTGCGTCAGGTGGTTTTGAATGAGCCGATTCTTTTACCCTTCAGGTGGTTGTCTCGATAAGGTATCTCGTCATTATCAAAACTGAACAGATCTTGAGCGAGATATCTCATCCATTAAGATCTCATCGTCTCTCGTTGTTAAAAGAAAACTGGCCAGATCCTTATCTAGACATTGTAATGTCTTGGTTCACGGGTAGCTAGACTAGTTACCATTGAAAGTATCCGTTTCTGGATTAATGAATTTTATTTTACAATTTGTACAAAAGTCGGAAAATTGAATGAAGAGTTTATTAATGTTAGTTCATTGGAAGGTCCAAAGTTCTATCGAGGCGCTTAGGGCTGCTGGCGAGCCTCACAATTTTGCTCGGGGGAGTCTAATGCACGGCTACGGGTGAGCCTATTCTCAACAAAAATACTCAGATGAGTATAGAGTCCCAAGGCAGGATATCTCAGTCTTTCCAGACAGGATCACTACTAGGATGAGCAGTTGCACGGATCTCTAGGTTTCTCCTTCGCGGCTACGGTCGAGCATTTCTCGATAAAATACTCAGGTGAGTATAGAATCCCAAGGCGGGATAAATGCACGACAGTGAACGGGTGTTCACTCCAAGCTCCAAAAGTCTCTCTGCTGACCGCCTCTCTCCAAGCTCTCTCTCTGTCTGCTCCTCTGTCTCTGTGTCTGTCTGTCCTGAGATCTCCCAAAAACTCTATATATATTGGGTGCTTATCGGCTCCTCTTTTTCGTTTCGGGTCCGCCTTGTAATCGGTGCTGGTTGGCTGTTGAAAATTCTCACGTTTTTGATTGGTTGTCTCACGTTGGCCTCTCCCCTCGACTTTTACGACAGACTTCGGCGGACTTGAAAGGGGACCATAAAACCCTGTCGGCAAGTCATCATAATTTATCTCTGTCCTCTTGGTCTCGAAATGCCAAAGAGAGCGACAGAAAGACGCCTGCCCTTTGTTTCGAAACCACAACGATTTCCGACCCCTGCTGGCTGGCTGTCGCTAAGAAATCGTTAAGATGTTTTCGGGAGGTCGCTATGGTGTGTGGGGTCTTTTCCTCTCGACACTTCAGTCAGCAAGATTTTCCATTTTCCCACGCTGCCGTGGTGGTCGTTTCTCTAGCCGCCGTTACAACATCATCAAAAATATCGGCAATATCTTGATGACGAGCTATCTCTTCATTAGCAAAATTGATGAGATCTTGATGGACGAGATATCTCGTCGAAACCACCTAGAGGGTTAAATGTGGACACACGTTAAAACGTAAACATTGTATTTTCACGTCTGATGCCTTCAGCGTAGTCAGGTGATGTTGGAAATGATCGTACATTATTTTGCGTAAGGTCGTCCTTACCCCTGGCGAGCGAGCTAACCATCTTTCTAAAAGTTGATTGACCGAAGGTCACCTCATTAGAGCCACACTATATTACCAGTTCATTGGAAGCCATTGTTTGGTTTGTAAATTTTGATTTAAAAGAGTCGCGGCAATCCAGTTACATTAAAAGTAATGGATTAGCAACCGAGGATTGCGAATCGAAACTAGGTTCAACCAAAGACCGTCATTTATGCGGTGCTTGTGGAAGTTTGGAGAGTGCTATGCCAGTTCAGGTGTTGATCTCGTCATCTGACCGTGGTTCCAAATGAAGAGATGTAGTCCTCGATCGTTCCCTTCGGGAGTGATCACGGACTGTTGCCAATAGCCCATTGCTGCTCCAGTGCGACGTTAATTGACTATCTACCTACCTTTAATTCAAAATATTTATTTTCAGAATAAGGACAAAAATGCACCCGTTCTTCTATGGCTACAAGGTGGTCCAGGAGTCTCTGGACTATTCGGATTCTTTGTTGAACACGGTCCTTACGTCATCCACGCCAATATGTCTGCCAGCCTGAGGGAATACAACTGGGCCAAGACTTTTCAGATAATTTATGTTGACAACCCCGTTGGCACTGGTTTCAGCTTCACCGATGACGTCAAAGGTTACGTCACTAATCAAGAAGAGATGGCCGAGGATATGTGCGAGTTCTTGCAGCAGTTTTTTAAGGTTTTTTATGAATACAAGAGAAATGAATTCTACATCACTGGAGAATCTTATGCAGGTAATGTTTGAGGCTTTGGAAGACAAGATTGTAATTGTTTTAAATTACATCAGATCATGGTTCTTGAATCATATTTCTTTTTTAATTCAGTTCGACTATTTTCTATAACTGATTTTTATTCAGTGAATATTTATATCAAGAAATATAATTATTAAATTTCTCACTGAACCCTTAAGTGCATATAAATTGGCATTGTTAGTACGAAGTAATGCACCCATAATAAGTAGTGTTTTGCATAGGTCATTGAAATTGGAAATACTAATTAATATATGTGTTGAGTTCACTTATCGTAAAGAATGAGTTGAAACATTCAAAACTAAAATTATTTTGGTCAGATTTAATTTTATAACATTTGAAAAGTCTTAAAGTACATAATATTTTAAATATATATTTTTGAAAGTATATAATTTTATATTATTTATTCTCTTTTTCATATTTTAATTACCATACTTACTACAGTGCAACTTGGATAATTCGAAGCTGAAGAGACCACTAAAAAATTCGAATTATACAAAACTTCGAATTAAAAAAGTTACATCTTTTAACTTTAATTTCAGGTCCACCGAATGCTTGAAAAGATTATTCTGTCAATAAGTAAATATTTATTCAGAAAGATCATGGTATGAAAGACTTAAACATTATATGTATGTAAACAAAATAATATTTACATTACGTAAGCTACAGTACATATTACATGTACTGTAGCTTACGTAACAGGTGGCGGGAAGGGGGTCTCAGTTGTTACGAGTTGAACAGGTGGGGGTATTCCGGCGATGATTTATTAACGATGAAAGGCCGAAAAGTCGTTATGGTTCGAAAGTTTTTATAAAAACTTCGAATTAAGGAAGTTGAACTTCGAATTATCCACGATTTTTTTAACATTGATTTAATGAGAAGTTCAAGGGACTAAGAGAAATCTTCTAATTAACGACGATTTCGAATTAGAGACGTTCGTTTCATCCAAGTTGCACTGTATTTTATAGAGTATTTAGATGCATAGGTCAAGGCAGGGTATCATCAGAGTTAAACTAATCGAAAAATTTTCTACTTAGGCTGACAAATATTTGTATTTAATCTTAGACAAAATCTGTTTTCAGTGGGGTAATAAATGAATTACATCAAACTAAAAATTTCTAACTGCACATACCTAAAGATAGAGATTTAATACAATTGACCGCCTAATTTTAATGAGGTAGTTACATTATAATAATGGATATAGACTTTCTTTTTAAAATTCACAATAACTAACAGTCTTTGCTTTAAAAAATGTATTAATTCACAAATTCAAAAGTCCTTTGCCAACAAAATTAAGACAATCATTTTATATCTTGATAACAGTTAATGTGAATAAATTCCAGACGAATAGATTTATTCATACGAACGAAAACGAGAAACTATGCTGCGTTTAACCCTAGTAGTGGTTTCTACGTGATGTCTCGTCCATGAAGATCTGACCAATTTTGCTAATGATAAGATTTCTCGTCAACAGGACATTTCAGATTTTTCGATAATGACGATATCTGGTCAGTTTTCTTCTAAAGACGATATCAAGTCAGTTTTCTTCCAATGACGAGATATCTCGTCCATCAAGACTAAACTAATCTAATGAATGACGAAATACCTCGTCCAGACCAGGAGGGTTATAATATCTAACAACTACGCTATGATTTGAAAAGTTCTATATGCAAGAAACAAGTACGATGCAGCAAACGCAATTGAAATCAACCTGAACACACCTGAAAGATAATGTTGAAGTCCAGTCAAGAAATATTCTCTCTATTGCCTTTTTTATAACAGTTCAAAACTGCTATTTATAGCCAAGCACTAAACGGCTTCTTTTTCGAACTTAATGGTCCATCCGCTTGAGAAAATGGCGGAGGAATCGGTCGCCAGTTCATCTTCAATGAACCATGTAAACCACCAACCGGCCTACTGAACCGTAATTCCTTATTTGTCCCTCCTTTCTCAAATGTCAAAGAAGCAGGCCTAGATACTGTTTCCGTCAGCCTGCACTTCAATTGTCACCCCCTTTGCTGCCTTCCTCTCACTCCCTGAGGAAGAAGATAAGAACCTATTTTTCTACACACCTTCTAGAACAAAAGAAGTTCGAATTACCTTCGAACAAGGAAGATAATCTGCTCGACTCCTACAAGAAGATGTTAGTTTGGTTTTGAGAGGGAAGCGGGATATTTTCAATAATTCATTATTTTCTTATTATGAAGCTGTATTGGTTTGGATTTACACGAATACTTACTTTTTATTACCGTTATGCATCAGTCATGGTTTTGAATCTCAAAGTTGTAAGAATAGTATCGTTTTAAGGTAATCATACCCAGACTGTTGACATGACTTACTATTAAAAATTATTAACTTTAAAAAATGTTAATAAATGTAAATGTTAATGTTCTTCTTTTTAAAAATTGTTAAAAAGAAACTAGAATAACTTAAAAACCTTCTACAACAAATGAAATTAAAATTACCTTCAAGCAAGGAAGAGGGAGATCTGCCGGCATGATACTTATACAAATTAGACAAAAACAAGTTAGTTTGTTTTTGAGTCTACTGAAACTAGATACCTTTGGAAATTCGTTATTTTATTATCATGAATTGGTATTTACATGAATTGTTACTTTTTATAACCGTTCAGTCATGGTTTGAATCTAAAAGTTGTAATAATACAATCGTTTTAGAATTATCGTATCCAGACAATTAAAAATTATTAACTTTTGTTGGAAGTATTTAATAATAATTTAAAATTACAAAAGTAAAATGTTTTACGATGGAATGCTTCTTTGGTTGAAGGCTTTTCTTCCTTGTTGCAGTAACAAACAATAGATAAATGTTAAAAAATATTTATAGTAGCATTAGGGTATAAAGTATTGAAAATTAGATAATAAACTCATCATAAAAAGTAAAAATTTTGATAATAAAATTGTAATTATAGATGGTTTCATAAAAGAAATAGAAAAGGAAGTCCATTGAATGGATCCATGGCCAAAATTGAAACATTTTAAGAGATAAAAGCATTCACGTGTTTGGATCACGATTTAATGAAGTAGACGGAGTATATACTTGCAGTCGATCGGTTTGAAGATTTGTCACTTAGATGTGGGGAAAAGCATGAATTCTCTCTCTCTCTACTGTGAGACAAATCGTGGATTGGCTAAAGTGATTATCACGTGAAGCCCATATGACTTGCCAGTCTGAGATCTTGCGTCAGCGACTGTCCCCAAGCTCCGTCTATTTCATTAGAAGTGGATGGTTTAGATAATAGTCACACTTAAAAAGATTACATCAAGAAACAATGATTGATTACTTAAGACTTTCTGTGTGGATACAAATCGTTAGAGTTTTTAAAATGATGTTTACATATCCATAAAAAAATTAAGCACAACTTCCTTTTCAGAAAATGCTTAAATATTAATAAACTTCTTTGCAGGTAAATACATTCCCTCACTGTCATACAAAATCCACTCCATGGGCCCATCGTCAAACATAAATTTAAAAGGCATAGCCATCGGAAATGGATTGTGCGATCCTGAGACAATGATGGACTATGGAGACTACCTCTACAACATCGGATTAATTGATGAGATCCAAGCTGACGCAATGAAGAACTTATCGAATACCATCGTCTCAAATATCCGCAACCATCGATTCTACGACGCTCTGATAGGAATGGAGAAGATGATTCTCAATATCCAAGATCTACCGTACGGCAGTTTATTTACAAACTTCACGGGATTCAACTTTTATTACAACTATCTACACAGCGAGACACCCGAGGATTACAACTATTACACCATTTACATTGAGTCGCCGCAGTTCCGCAAGTCTCTTCATGTTGGCAACTTGACTTACCAGGACGGGAAGATGTCACAGAAGCATCTCTTGTTGGACATCATGCAGACCGTGAAGCCGAAAGTTGCCGTCATTATGGACAACTACAGAGTCCTGTTCTACAACGGCCAGTTGGATATCGTCATTCCGTACCCTTTGACGGTTAACTTCTTGAAAACTGTGGAGTGGAAGCATGCAGAGAAATACAAGAATGTGAAGAGACGGATTTGGAAACTGTCGGGGAGTGACAAAATAGCCGGGTACGTCCACTCTGTGAAAGATTTCCACGAGGTTCTGGTAAGAAATGCGGGACACATCGTACCGAACGACCAACCCGAGTTTGCGTTTGATTTAATTTCACGATTTGTCAACAATAAGTCATTCGCTTCATAGAGTCAAACGGGGTCGCCGTAGCTCTATGGGGTTAGTTAGTGGGTTTAGCCACTGCGCTAGCAACCTGCGAGTTGTAGACGGCCTATATTCGATTCTTGCAACTTAACCTAGGCGAATTTCTCTTATCTGTATCAGAAAATTTTTCTACTGTGCGTATATACATTACTTAGCGTCTATCTTGTATCTTACGTAGTTTGGTTAAAATATGGCCCTTGCGCCATAAAAACCCAAATTAATCTACCAGTCAAACTATAATATTATATGTATTTTTTCTGCTTTTGTGTAGTTTGGTTAAAATATGGCCCTTGCGCCATAAAAACCCAAATTAATTGTTGGAATCGGTCTCAAACCTCCAATTATAGTGCCGTGTGGGGCACATAAATTTGAAGAATATGTAAATCTTTGAATGTATAAAAGTGAAGAAAAATTGGGGATCATGATCTGATCAGACTTCTTCTTGTTGTTTTCTAAAAGTATGTTTTTAAACCATAAGACTTGGCTACGTAATAAAATTTATTTTTAATGTATAAAACTCTGTCTTCAATCGATAAAACCCAACAATTGGTTATGGGCCACAGACCTTAAGCTGAACCTGAATTCTGCCACTACCGGTATCCAGTATGATGGGTATTCAAGAAATGTCCATGTTTTCCTTCCCGAAGTTATCGGATTTCAACTATGCCACGTGGAAGACGGACATGAAGGTATTGCTAATCGACCGGAACTGCTGGGAATTTATCACTAAAACGGAACCTCTATTATTGGAAGATGCTCCAGAACAAGAAAAAAGAGACTATCGTTATAGGAAGCAGAGGACATATACAACTATCTACCAGGGCATTGTACTGACTTCCTCAAAATTTTAATTACCATCACAAGGAATACTCCCTTTTTGGTTTAAACCATTTTAATGAACTCACAGACACAGTACAAACACGACACACAACATAAATAGAAAAGGTAGTATATATCAAAATCCACACATCTCAGTCTCGATCACTCTCCAAAAAAACACAACCCACACGTCTCTCGCCACACTCGTTCTAAACTCTTTCCTTTCTCAAAGTCCTTCTGGGCATGCGCAAGAGCGCCATCTATCTTAGTCTGAAGTCTTTACAGACTTATAAACTCCTCCCCACAAGGAGGAAACTTTTCTCGAAGAATGAGGGAAAAGTTTTGATGACTCCACTGCCTGAAAAAGTCTCCAGATAGGTGCAGTCATTGGAAAAGTTCAAGAGTTCAAGTACACAAAATACACTGCACATGTACCAGATTATAGCAATCAGTGCCTTGAACTCAAAAATATTATACAAAAAATTATATACTTATTAAAAATTTAGGAAAACAATTTACACTAATGATAAGAAAAATTTAAAATTTTCACACATAATACAAATATCAAAATAAACAATAAACTTACTAATATAAAATAAAAGGATATGAGGTTTATGGGATGCAACTTAATGAATCAGCATTTTGATGCTGTTTCCCCCTCTTATGGACAACCTCATAATTGAATGGCTGCAGGATCAAAGCCCAACGTAAAAGTCTAGGGTTGGTTCCCGTATTTTTGTCCAGCCAAACAAGGGGATTATGGTCCGTCTGGATGATGAACTTCTGGTGTCCATCCAAATAACATCGCAGCTTTTGGATGGCGAACACGATAGCTGCGCACTCTCTCTCGATGGTACTGTACTTTTGTTCTGCATTTGAGAACTTCCGACTCAAGTACATGACAGGATGTTCCTCACCAATGTCATTAATTTGGGACAAAACGATGCCAATCCCAAGATTTGACGCGTCACATTGGACGAGAAACTGTCTCGAGAAATCTGGACTGTACAACACCGGATTCTCCGACAACCGTTTCTTTAACTTGTCAAACGCCTCTCGACAAGCATCAGTCCATATGACAGCAGCACGACGATTTTTTCCTTTCAGCAGATCTGTAATTGGTGCTGAGAGGACTGAAAAGTCAGGAATGTATTTTCGATAATACCCCGCAAGTCCTAAGAAAGATCGGATCTGCGTCTTAGTCGCAGGGGTCGGAAAGTCCTTTACAGTTTGGATCTTCAATTCTCCAGGTGTTCTCTGGCCCTGACCAACCAAGTGCCCAAGATACTTTACGTACGCACGAGCAAACTGGCACTTAGAAGGCTTGATGTGCAGATGAGCTGCATTCATCTTTTCTAAGACGGTTTTCAAATGTTGTAAATGATCTTCCCAACTTAGGGAATAGATGGCTACATCATCCAAGTAAGGGCATGCAAATTCTCCACAGTCTTTCAACAGTTCGGCCATCAAACGACTAAAGTCATAAGGGGCATTTTTCAAACCGAATGGCAATCTCAACGGTCGAAATGTCCCAAAACTGGTTACAAAAGCTGAATATCTTTGGGCTCGTTTACTCAGAGGTATTTGCCAATAACCTCGGGTCAAATCTAGAACGGTGATATACTTGGCAGCTGACACTTTTTCAACAAGCTGCTCAATGTTTGGCAGAGGAAAGTACTGGGTTCTAGTGACCTTGTTGAGTCTTCGATAGTCGATGCACGGTCTTGCATCCTTTCCTGGTACTTCTACCAGAATAAGAGGAGAAGTAAAATCAGATTCTCCTGGCTCAATGACTTTGAGCGACAGCATCTTCTCCACTTCCATCTTCAAAATTTCTGTTTGGCGTGGAGACATCTTGTAAGGTTTGGCACAGATGGGCCTCTCAGATTCAAGCTCAATGTCATGTTCAGTAAGATCAGTACACCCCGGCTGGTTTGAGAATGAGCTAGAGTATTTTGATAGCAACTCTCTCAGCTGCTCCTTCTGATCTTCTGACAAGCGACCATTTTGTTCTATGTCTTGCCAAATTTGTGTCATTTCCGAGACTTCAGGCTTCTGCTCGAGACTTGGAATGTCCTCCTCGTTGTCACAGTTCCTAATCTCTTTTAGACAGATTAAATTCACATTTTCGGGTCTCTGGAAATATGGCTTGAGCATGTTCACATGGTACACATGGGATTTATCTTTTTCTGGAAACTGCACAATGTAGTTGGTTTCGGAAAGCTGTTTAACGACTTTCCCTGGGCCGATCCAATGAACTGCCATTTTGTTAGGCCTAGATGTAGCGACAACCAGCACAAGGTCGCCTTCACAAAATTTACGCTTCACAGCCTTGCGATCATACCATAGTTTTTGTTTGTCTTTGGCGTTCTCCATGTTTTGGACGGCTAATTCTTGACACCTTTTCATGCGGTTTAGTAGCTTGAAGACATATGATACTACGCTAGTCTTCTCTTCCTCGCTTTCCGTCAAGTTCTCGTACAGTAGAGTCATGGGAGTCCTCAAATTCTGTCCATGAACCAGCTCAGCTGGAGTATATCCAGTACTGTCATGAGTAACAACTCGTAGAGCAAACAGGGCATGAGGCAAGATTTTTTCCCAATCAGGTCCTGACTCCAGACACAGGACTCGAAGAATTCTCTTCAAAGTTCTATGTAGTCTCTCCACAGGATTGCTCTGGGGATGATGTACGGAACTTCGCACTACTTTAACTCCAAATTTCTCCAGGAACTCCGTTGTGAGTGCACTTGTAAACGACGTTCCTTGATCGCTTTGCAGCTCCCTCGGGAAACCCATCCGACTAAAGATTTGCAGGAAACTATCGACCACGGTTGAAGAACTAAGATTTGGGACAGGAACTGCATCGGGATATTTGGAAGACATGCAAATTGCAGTGATGAGATACCGGTTTCCAGATGGTGTAGTAGGTAAAGGACCACAAGCATCCACATTAATCTTTGTGAAGATCTCCGAGATGACAGGAACGATCTTCATGGGTGCCTTCTTCTTATCCCGAGGTTTCCCGACTCGCTGACATTGGTCACAAGATCTGACAAATTCTTCAACATCTTTGTAACAATTCGGCCAAAAAAAAGTTTTAAAAAGAGCATCTTTAGTCTTGGTCACTCCTAAGTGAGCCGCTGTTCCTTCATGAGACAGTTTCTTTAATTGGTCCCGAAACTTCTCTGGAACAATCAGCAGTTTTCTCTGCGTACCATCCTTGTCACTTTTCAGATAGAACAGCATTTGATTAACGATTGCATACTTGGTTTCCTTTGCTAACTCCTCAGCTTCTAGGAAAAGTGGTTTCAACTCTTTACTCTTGCGCTGCTCTTCGACAAAATCATTCCGTGAGGCTTTAATCAGATCTGGAAGTGAGGCTTCTTCCGCCATAGGCAATACCTCTCCGTCTTCCTCTGTTAACACGGTACTGTCATTCTCTTCTCCAGGACTCGACTCAACTGGATACTCTTCAACTTCGGCTGTCAAAAGACTTTTCTGAGCTCTCGTCTGAACTGCATTAATAACTTGGATCTCCAGCTCCTTATCTTTTTTCATACTCTCGATCAGAGCAACGGTTTTGTTACTTAGTAGGTAATGCTCTTGATCCAGAAAACTGTCTCTTACAGCAGCTTTCGTAAGGACATGTCCCAATTCGCAGTTCAAATCAACTTCTGCAATGGGCAAGCAGACCGGGCTGTCTACTAATGGAGCCACACATGCTCACCTGTGTACATATGTGGTTTGATAAATTTTCTGGGAATAAGATCGATGCTGGCACCAGTATCTCTCAAGATAGACATTTGGGCTCCATTTACTGTCCCAGCACTAGTATAAGGAGACATCAACTCAGGCACGTGTCTTCCAAAGACTTCATTGGCAGCTACTACTTCAGATCTCTTGAGCTTCGGGCATTGGGGTCTCAGATGTGATAACGAACCGCATTCATAGCATCGGAGCTGTCTTCTCTTTTCAAACTTTCTTTCACGGTTTTCGTTGCTTGCGGGTTCGGTTTTGACCGGATGTTTGTTCTTGTCATCCTTGAATGGTACTTTGGGTCTACTTCCACTAAAATGTCCCTTTGAACCTTGATAGCCATACTTCTTTGGAAATTCCTTCTTCCTGAAACTCTGCCTGATGGTTTCGTACTCCTCGATCACTTCTGCCAATTCAAAAGGTGTCTTCAACTTCATCCATTTGTCAAGAAAATGCTCCTTGATTTGATCTGGTACACGATACTTCAATTGCTCGGCAACGATTAAATCTTTTAGTTGCTGAAAGGTTTCAATTTCCAATTCAGCAAGCCATTCAGTGAAGTAGCTGTACAGTTCATGAGCATAATTTCTCCATGTTTTCTCTGCTGTTTTCTGATGTCTGTAGAAACACTGTTTCAATTTTTCAGCGTTCATTTTGTATCGTTTCAGAATGAGATCTTTCACAACATCATAATTGTTGGCCACTTCAGGAGGTTCTCGGGCAAGCATGTTAGATAACTCGGCTGGCAAAACGGCCAGCAAATAAGCCACCCAGTCCTCCTTCGGCACTCGAGCCATCTCTGCTTTCCTCTCGAAATTGATCAAATACAATCCCATTTCATCCCCTTTTTCGTCAAATTTGGGAGTGATTTGGGTAAGTTGGATTTTTCTGTTTCTATCCGCCCCATTTTCAGATTCCTCTTCAGACCGGCGAAATTCCTTCTGAGCCATTTCTAGTTTTTTAATTTCGAGTTCATGTTGTCTGACCCTTTCCCGTTCTTGTCGTTCTTCTTCTTGCCTAGCTAATTCTTCCTCACGAATTTTTTTTTGTCTAGCTAATTCTTCCTCACGAATTTTTTCTTGTCTAGCTAATTCTTCCTCTTCCAGTCTATCTTTTATGACTCGTTCCATGATTATCGTTACCTCCTCCCGATCGAAATTTGGGCTTTTTAAAATTATTTGTTTAATATCCGCAACCTTGCACGAAGTTGGTACCTTCTCACCAATTTCTTCCGCAACAGCAATTAAGTCCTGCTTTCTACCAATTGCAAGAAATGCCATGATTAAGGGCCAGGGGAAACACTATCAAAAACCTCTATTAAGGTATTAAATTCCAACAGAATTCACAAGACTTTATCAAAGAATTAAATTCGCTAATTCTACGTTACAACTTTCTTACCGAACAACCAAAAATCAATAGAAATAATTTTCGAACACATAAACAAATTAAAATTTTCATTCATTAAAACAATATCTTTTTTTTAAAGATGTTTTCAAATTGAGAAGAAAATAAACAGTTAAAGAAAAGTTCAACTAAAGAACAGCTGTTTTGAAAATAATACTACAATTAAAATACAATTCAGAATATAAACTCAACTTTCCTGTCTAATCAAGAAAAGGTATTTTCAGTTCAAAAGAATTCCCTTTTCTCTATGAACAATTGATTCACACTCAGAAGCATAAATGCACACACAAAAATATAAAACAGAATATCATTCTTTTCCTTTTCTTTTTTTTCGTCAACAAACACAGGAAGTGAATAATTCAAATCCACACTTTCAGATTATTTTTTTTTTCGAGTTCTTTTTCTGAACACAAAATGGTCTCACATTTGCCAAATTAGTTACACAAAGCAATTTCAAATTACTAACAAAAATTTCCTTAAGTACACAAGTTAGACATTCAAAATTCCGCAAAATAAATAAACAATTCTAAGGGGTTTCTTAGTCATTTAAATGAGCAACAAATGAAAATGACAATTTCAAAACACTCCAAAACTCTTTGAAATGAATTTCCGATTCATTCAGAAATATAACAAAATATTTTCCAAAGCAAAATAACCCAAGACGCACTAAATATTGAAAATTCTAGGCATTTGGTGCTGTTGACAACACTCATCAAAAAGAATTATACTTGTAATTCAAACTATATACTTCTACACCAAATTTTTAATTCTATTTTGAATCATACAACAGAATCAAATCAAATTTTAACAACACTTCAATTGTCATCAGATAGCATCATACAAAAGAACACAAAACAAACTAGGCTATCTCAATTTAAAATTTTAAAATAATTCTCTTTTCTCAGAAAACAAAACTCAAACTGACCATTTGAATAGTTCTAATTCTAACCATTCAGAACAGAAAATTCTTTTTTATATATACCACATGAGTGTCCTAAATTTTCTTTTTTTTACGATCAAACAAAATTTTAACTATATCAGTCTAGCTAAAATAAGAATAGTTTTGCAAATCAACAGAATAAATTTGCCTTTCAAAATCAGACAAAATTTTAACTATATCAACCTAGTTAAAATAAGAACACTTTTTCAAAATTATCACTCCTTTTACCAAACAAAATTTTAACTATATCAGCCTAGTTAAAATAAGAGAGCATTTTTGCATATTACAACTGCCTTTTACAAAACCAAAACTGCATGAAACCAAAACAACGATTCTTCAATGAACCAAAACTCAACATGCAAAACTTTACAAATTACAATTAAAAAGGCACTGTTGCTAATGAAATCTGGTACTCACCCAATAATTTGCACTGGAGATATCAGCAATACCAGGATCGTATCCAAACGGCTGCCACCATTTCTTCGTCGTCTGTACTGACTTCCTCAAAATTTTAATTACCATCACAAGGAATACTCCCTTTTTGGTTTAAACCATTTTAATGAACTCACAGACACAGTACAAACACGACACACAACATAAATAGAAAAGGTAGTATATATCAAAATCCACACATCTCAGTCTCGATCACTCTCCAAAAAAACACAACCCACACGTCTCTCGCCACACTCGTTCTAAACTCTTTCCTTTCTCAAAGTCCTTCTGGGCATGCGCAAGAGCGCCATCTATCTTAGTCTGAAGTCTTTACAGCATAGACAGAAAATATCAAGTCTTAATTTCATCTACTGAGGACGGTAAGGAAGCCTGGGATATATTAAAGACCAACTTTGAACCAGCATCTAGAGCACGATTGGCAGGCCTTGTGGACGAGTTCTTTTCAATCCGCTACCAGCCGGAGGACGAATCCATTGGACTCTTCTGCAAACGAGTGCATGAGAAGCTGTTACAGATAAAAGAAGGTGGATTCGAAATCCCAGACCTTTTAGTTTGCTTTCAACTAATAAGACATTTGCCTCACGAATACGATAATCTGGTACAATTGCTATACAGGATGGATGACAACGAGTTCACGCTAGACAATTTGTCTAAACATTTAATAACAGAATCCAGCCGAATCGAGCTGAAGCGGAAAGACGAAGGCACAAAATTAAGTATCGTGGCCGATGCTTATGCTACAAGAAACAAGTCATCTAGATACAAGGAGACACGGGCGTCTACTCCTGATCACAGCAGATGCGTACTGGACCCTGAATTAATTCCTTCAAGCCCAAGAAAGTCGACAGTTTGTCGTATGGGGCCGCGACCATTCTGCAACTACTGCAAATTACGAATCGAAGTGCTTCAAGAAATGCAATCGGCAGAAACCTGGTGGTGAATTATTTTATATGGAGGACAATCCAAAAACTGATCTTCAACGTGCCTATGCAGTTTCAAATTTTCCAAATGAAAGACCGAGGGAATTTCTCATTGATTCTGCTGCAACTGCTCACTTCTGTAAAGAACGTGATATGTTTACGACATTCAGAAAACTACCACCACAGAAGATCCTAGTCGGAGACAAGGACAGCACCTCGGAAGTATTAGGTATGGGTGATATTCAATTTACAGTTTTAGATAGAAACAGAAATTATGATATAACTTTAAAAGATGTGTTATACTCGCCTAATATGAGAAGAAATTTAATTAGTGGTGCTCGTATTGACCTTGTGGGAAACCAAATTAAATGGGGAAATAACAAAATGATTATTTATAATAGTTATAATAAATATTTGTTTACTGTTCCCAGAATTGGAAAATTGTATATCTTGAAAGGTTATCCCAAGATTAAAAATTATAAATATGTAACTGGTTTAGATCTAGAAAAAGCCCACCGTAGGTTTTGTCATGTTAACATGCCCTTAATTGAAAATATGAGTAAAATTAATTGTGTAAAAGGAATTGAAAAACTTAATTGTAAAAATATAGATAAAAATTGCAAGATTTGTGCTATTGCTAAATCCACTAGAATATCCTTAAAAAGAAACTATATGTACGAAAGGAAAACTAAAAATGTTTTGGAAAGGGGGGGAGGGGGGGGGAATTTCAATTAACGTCACACTGGAGCAACACAATGGGCTATTGGTGACGGTCCGGGATCAATCCCAAAGGGAAAGATCCGAGGACAACACCACGTAATTTTGAACCACGGTCAGATGACGAGGCAACACCTGAGCTGGCACCCCACTCTCCAAACTTCCACACCACGCCAACGTGAGGACATTTGAGGCCACGACAGATTTAACGTGCACCAGCCCCCTTTGTACACGACGGTGTTTGGCTGGATTCGAACTCGCAACCCTTCGGTTGCTATCGATCCATATGGATTTGTGGGGTCCTGCTCCAGTTAACTCTCTAGGTGGAAACAAATACTTTTTATCTATTATTGATGATTTTTCACGTAAAGTAACTGTTTATATTATTCAAAATAAGAATGAAGTTTTTGATTACTTTAAAAAAATACTTGGTTAGAGCTGAAAGACAGCTAAATGTTAAGTTAAAATGTGTCCGAACTGACAATGGTTTAGAATTTTGTCACAAAGAATTTAAAAAGTTTTTAAATGATCTAGGAATAAAAATCGAAAGAACTTCAACTTATACCCCTGAACAAAATGGGATTGCAGAAAGGTTCAATAGAACAGCCATGGATTGTGTCAGAGCTATGCTTCAGGACAGTGGTTTACAACCACAATTTTGGTCAGAAGCACTTTTAGCATTTATTCACACTAAAAATAGATGCGAACACAAATTAACTGAGGATATATCTCCTAACGAAATATGGACTGGTTTCAAACCATCAGTAAAACATTTTAGAATTTTTGGCTCTTTGGCATATGTTCATATTCCTAAAATACAGAGAAATAAATTACAACCCAGAGCAAAACTTGGTATTTTGACAGGATATGGTTTGAAAACTAAAGGTTACAGAATATATATCCCAAACGAGAAGAGAATAGTTGAAACAATCCATGTTCATATCGACGAAAGTAAGAAAGCTGTTGATGTACTATTTGGTAAAAACTTTGAGTACGTTTCTTTTGATCTTAATTCTGATATTCCTATTTATCAATCAAATGAAAATATAAAAGTAAAATCGGAAAGTGAAACTCAAGTTTTAGATTCTAAAGATTTAGTTAAAACTGAGGACTTAAAAAGTCTTAACATTTCAAATTGGCGAAGAATCGAAAAACCTAGAAATAAAAGCAATAGGATAGATGTATACTATTATTCTCCTGAAAATTTGAGAATGAGATCTTTAAATGATATTAAAAAGTACTGTACTAAAAATAAGATTAGGTTTGATCCTGTAAATTTCAATTTTAAGCCAGAAACTGAACATCCTAATGTGGATATTTCTAATGTGCCATCTACTTCTAGTGATGAATCTAATTTTTTAGACCAACAGATGTACGACATGTATGATCAGTGTTACAATGTCGAAATCCCCAAAAGTTATGAAGAAACGCAAGCAAGTAAGGATAAAATTAAATGGAATACTGCCATGAATGAAGAAATTCAGATAATGAAGGATAGGCAAGTATGGAAATTAGTGGACACACCCCCAAATACAACCATAATTGGAAGTAAGTGGGTGTACAGCATAAAAATGGACGAAAACAATATACCTAAAAGGTATAAAGCTCGTCTTGTTGCTCAAGGTTTTAAGCAAAAACCCGGCATTGATTTTAAAGATATTTTTTCACCAGTTGTGAATTTTTCTATTGTTAGATTATTGTTTGTACTATTGATTTCTATGTTGGGTTGGTATCACTGTCAAGTTGACGTGAAAAGTGCATATTTATATGGACACCTTAAGGATACTATATACATGAAACAGCCAAAAGGATTTGTGCTGAAAGGATCCGAAAACAAAGTATGTCTATTGGAAAAGGCTATATATGGTCTGCATCAAAGTGGTAGAGAATGGAATTTGGAATTAGACGGTATTTTAACTAAATTAGGATTTTCTCAGTTAAATTGGTGTAATTGTGTCTACAAATTTAAAGATGTAATTTTAATTGTTTATGTAGATGATATGGTTTTGTTTTCAAAAAGAGAACATTTGATAAATGACGTAATCGAATTATTGGACAAAAAATTGGATCTTACAGTCCTAGGTAAAACTAAATATTTGTTGGGCGTAAACTTTCAAGAGATTGAAAATTCGATTTATTTACATCAAATTACCTACATTGAAAAATTAATGTCAAAATTCAAAGATCTTCCTAAAAGTTTTGTGAATTTACCTTTTAAAATTGGTTGTAACTTACCTGATAAGGTTAAAGAGGAAGAAATACTTGAAAATGATTTAATGAGGAAATTTCCCTATCGTTCCTTAATAGGATGTTTATCGTTTTTGTCAGATAGATCCAGACCAGATATTGCATTTGCTGTTAATATAATGTCTCAGTTTTGTAATGGTTATACTTACAAACACTGGTCTTACGTTGTTGATATTATGAACTATGTTTTTCTTACAAAGGATTTTAAAATTAATCTTTCCAATGTAAAAAGTTCAAATTTGATTGCTTTTTCTGATGCAAATTGGGGATGTGGTCTCACAAACAGACATTCAAGCAGTGGCTATTTAATTTATTTTGGTAACATCCCAATATCATGGAAATCTTCTAAACAAAAGTGCATAGCTCTTAGCTCAATGGAATCTGAATTTATTGCACTAACCGATTGCACTAAAGAAGTTATTTGGTTTAGTAGAATTATAAATGAATTAAGTTTGTATGATTACATAAGACCCCAAGTATATTGTGATAATCAATCTGCTATCTATTTTTCAAAAAATAGTCAGGAAAATCAGAAAACTAAACATATTGATATCAAGTACAAATTTATTCGTAAATTAATAAAAGATGAACTATTTAACGTAAATTATATTTCATCGGAAAATAATTTGGCTGACTTTTTAACAAAGCCTTTATTGTTAAATAAATTTAAAAATATTATTAGAAAAATATTTTGTTAGATTTATATATATATATATATATATATATATATATATATATTGAATTGTAATACATCTGCTGAGGTTTTACAACCGATGAGGCCGCATGTTGGAATCGGTCTCAAACCTCCAATTATAGTGCCGTGTGGGGCACATAAATTTGAAGAATATGTAAATCTTTAAATGTATAAAAGTGAAGAAAAATTGGGGATCATGATCTGATCAGACTTCTTCTTGTTGTTTTCTAAAAGTATGTTTGTAAACCATAAGACTTGGCTACGTAATAAAATTTATTTTTAATGTATAAAACTCTGTCTTCAATCGATAAAACCCAACATTAATCAACCAGTCAAACTATAATATTATATGTATTTCTTCTGCTTTTGTGTAGATGTATAACATTAAATGTATGGCATCATTAGATTATTGAAATCAGATGTATTACATTAAATGTATATGATAAAATGATGTTTTGAAAATAGATACATTAAATATATCTATTTGCCCTTATGAGAATTTGTACAACACAACACGAAATTGTACCGAAGACTCCACTGCATATTTGGCTTAAATACTTTACTATTTTCTTACTAATGATTCAGATTCCTTTGCTTGCATTGTAAACTCCGATGCTAGAAGCTAATTCGTTCAGACTTTCATACATCATAATCTCTTTGAGATTGATCCCGAACCGTAAACTACCACAATCTCTAATTCTTATAAAATAAGTATTTTCCAAATTTATAATTTTTTGAAGGATGGATTTGTAGATTACACAGATGGAAATATCAATTATTAAAACAATATTTTTAATGTAGGTTGATAGTTAATTAACGTCGCACTGGAGCAACGCAACGAGTTATTGGTGACGGTCCGGGATCAATCCCGAAGAGAAAAGTCCATGGACAACGCCTTGTAATTTTGAACCACGACCAGATGACGAGTTCAACACCTGAGCTACACCCCACTCTCCAAAATTCTATGCCAGCGTGAGGACATTTGAGACCTCGATAGATTTTAAGTGCATCATCCCCCGTGTGCACGATGGTCTTTGACTGGACCGAGTTTCAAACTCGCGACTCTCCAGTTGCTAAAACATTGATTTTCCAATTGGGCTACGAGGCCCCAATATGTTTAAATGTCATTATAATAGGGGGGGGGGGATTTCAATTAACGTCACACTGGAGCAACACAATGGGCTATTGGTGACGGTCCGGGATCAATCTCAAAGGGAAAGATCCGAGGACAACACCACGTAATTTTTGAACCACGGTCAGATGACGAGGCAACACCTGAGCTGGCACCCCACTCTCCAAACTTCCACACCACGCCAACGTGAGGACATTTGAGGCCACGAAAGATTTAACGTGCACCAGCCCCCTTTGTACACGACGGTGTTTGGCTGGATTCGAACTCGCAACCCTTCGGTTGCAAGTCCGTTACTCTTCCAACCGGGCCACCGCGGCCCCCCATTATAATAGGAATAGTATAAAATTAGTTTTCTACTAGTTTGAATTAGTTTTCTTTGGTAATCTTGAACAAACGATAGATTACTTCTAAACATTTTCGTGTTCAGTATTTTAATCAAATATCCACAACCATTCTTAATCCTAATTCTTAATCTCCAACAATTCTACAGCTCAGGTTGGATTACACAGGTAGAAATACCAATTACTAAAAAAATATTTTTAAGGTAGGTAGGTAGTTAATTAACGTCACACTGGAGCAACACAACGGGCTATTGACGATGATCCGTGAACAATCCTGAAGGGAAGGATCGAGGACTCCTTGTAATTTTGAATCGCAGTCGGATTACGAGGTCAGCACTTTAGCTGGCACCTCACTCTCCAAACTTTCACGCCGAGAAAGGCTGGTAGAGAAAAGTGCAACAGTTTCGGAGTTCCATCCACCGACCTTCTAATGAAATAGACAGTACGTGTGCTCGCAGTTTTATTTTATTTCTTCCGGTCGCTTGGTTTGAAGTGTCGCGTGGTTGTGGAGAAAAAGCATGAATCCTAAGTTATTGATTGGTTAAAATGATTATCCACCGTTCTCATGAACACTAGTCTACACTTTGAGAGTCAATCGACTAAGCCGACATGATTTACCCTCCAGAAATATTACAATTTCATTAGAAGGTCGATGGTTCCATCACCTACGATTCCTCGTGTTTCTAGCTTGAGTTTCTTCGTAGATATCCCTCTGCAATATTCAAATGCATATCAACTCTGTAAAAAGACCTTCGGAAATATGTTTTCCCTCTGAAATGTTTCTTAAGAATGGACGTCATTTAAAATAAATGGAAATCTGGTGAAAGATTACTACGAAGCAATAGCAATAACACGCATGCAACGAACAGCTAAAACTGTAACGTACATGTTTTCCAATAGGCTGTATAGCGTATATTTCTTGTTTTTACGTGAGCTTTAAAATCCAGCTATGGACATATCCTTTATATACACGCAAAAAAGAAAAGAATTCGGAAAGCCTTGTTCCTTCACCGAAGTCGGACCACACGTATTGGTAGAAATCGATCCGGATCCGAATCTCAAAGCGGAATTTTACGTGGTTTCGTCCATTAGCAAAGAAGTAGATAACAGTAGAAAGATGTGTGCCCATGAGGTTAACACAGATTCCCATCCAACGGAGAGTCGTGGTATGAATCATGTGGAGGGTGGTTGGCCTGCTGGAGTGGACACAACCGACGAAGACAGTACTGCCAGATTCAGAAAGAAAGTTGACAAAGATAAAAATTATGTCAATGCTATCAAAAATCTCGCCGACATCATTGAAACTTTAATCATGGAGAATAATTCCATCGACGTATATGAAAAGTATTTCGATGGAAATCTCATTAAACCAGAAGATGATGCATCATTTAGGACTGTGAATGTGTTTATTGATTTGAATGATGTTCATAGACGGATTGTGGACTTATCATGGTCAAATGATTCGTCAAAAATTGCAGCTGCATATTCAGTCGAAGGACTCAGAAACTCCTTTGGAGACATATGCATGGATTCCTACGTCTGGGACTTGCAAAACTCCTTGTCTCCTCTGTATGTCCTGAAGCCAGAATTATCGTTGAACTGCATCGAGTTTTCACCTAAGGAACTAAGTTTGGTACTCGGAGGGTACTGCAATGGGCAAGTAGCAATGTGGGACATTCGGAATGGAAATAATGAGAAGCAGCTGTCTTCTGTATTAAGCAGTCACACTCAAAAGGTAACAGGACTAAAATGGTTAGAAACCAGCAGCGCTCTGAGTTTCTTCTCCGCTTCCACTGATGGAAGAGTCATGAGTTGGGATGCAAGAAATTTAACCATGCCTAATCAACAGATACTACTTGACTCCGAAAGTGTTCCAAACCTTAAAGAGCTGTCTACAGTAAGCTGCGTTGAGTACGACCTCACAGTGCCTGACAAATTTATGCTAGGTACAGAACAGGGTACAGTTTTATCATTTTCTCGTAAATGTAAATCCGAGGCAGACTCACTAAAAACGAGCTTCGTCTCGTCTTGTGGACCTATACTTAAAATTGAGCGAAACTCTTTTTATCCGAATCTTTTCGCGTCTTGCGATCCCTGGACTACAAAGATATGGTCAGAAGTCACAAGCGATTACCCTGTGCTGAACATAACAAGTCACGAAGGTCATTACACTGATTTTGCATGGAGTCCATCCAGGCCATCTTTGCTTTATATGACGAAAACCACAGGAATCGTTGAAATTTGGGACATACCTGGAAAGCACTCGCAACCATTGATGAATGTACGTTTGGAAAAAGATCCTCTGTACTGTATATCTGCAGACTCTGCAGGATCACAAGTAGCGTGTGGTACAGTTTCAGGGTTCATACATCTCTTGGATATTCCAGGGTACTTGAGAAGTGCTTCTGATATCGAGTTGAATCTTGTTTCTTCGATGATTGGTGGTGATGAAGAAATTCCTAAAGGTCAGCCTAGACACAAAAGAGTGAAACGTGTAGAAAAAGTAGAAAATACTTTCAAGTTCGAGGATTTCTGGGATCCACCTGAAAGAGCTGAAGATTTATATGAAGAACATATGAAAATGTTAGATGATTTTAAAGAGGAAGATTCGCGAAATGTCTTTAAAGATACAGATATATCGTCGGCTTAGAACAGAAAATCATTAATTGATGGAATTAGTTTGCTGTTTAGCTGTTTAAAGACTAACTATTAGTTTTTAGGTCAAAAAATAAAAATGATAAGCGTTTTGATAGTACTATATATCCTTTAAACAGATTATAATGTGTGACAATGTATTTCTCATCATAAAAATAAGAATTTCATGTCTCAGAAAAAATGCCATTTAATGAGTTTCTACTCTAAGCCGACGATGATTACTGTTTGAAAATATATTAAAGGTAATATTAAAAAGGTATCTTCCATAAATGATTAGTAATTTTAAATTCTAAAATTCTTACTACAATTTATTTAAATAAGCAACATATTTTAGGAATAAAATAACCACATTTTCAAGAAACTTTCTGTTACTTTTTAAATATTCTTAAAAATATCCAGAAAGGACACAGTAGTTAGACTCAGGAACAACAGTCCTCAATTGGCGATAATTATCATCGCCAATAATGACGATAATTTCGAAATATAGTAACCCATCTAGGCCTATCCAAATAGTCATTTGGCAACGGAAATTTCAGTTGGAAATTTGGTAATGGGTGGATACCGTGTTCTTGAGCTTTTGGAATTTATTTCGCTGGAGATGTGAAGTTTGTTTACTAATAATTCTTGGAAACCGGAACCTCAAAACAAAGTTCAATTTTATAGAGTTTAAAATTCCTTATGTAGCAAAATATATATTATCTTTTAAAAAACAAAAATAAAATTTATAAATAAGCCTTTCTTAGATCCTTACATCCCGTACTAAAAATTGAATTTCAAAAATACATACATTTGCTTAATTGAAAACACAGAAGACAAATGGTATTATACATTTAGTAAGAAAGTAAATATCTGTATCGATAAGTTCAAAATGGAATTTCTAAAGGTGAGAAAGAAAGTAAAGTACAGTAACGTCTGACACACAAATTAATACTACTGATCGAGAAATTAAATAACGCTGCAACCTGACAGAATGAGGATCAGGTTCCAGATCAATATCTGATTGTCAATGTGGACAATATAACAGTAAAAACATGTTAATAGACGTAACAAGATATTAATCAGTCCTGCGTCCATGGTTATTAAAATGTTTCCCAAATCTGACTTTTGGAGAGTGGGGTGCCAGCTCAGGTGTTGCCTCGTCATCTGACCATGGTTCAAAATTACGTGGTGTTGTCCTCGGATCTTTCCCTTTGGGATTGATCCCGGACCGTCACCAATAGCCCGTTGTGTTGCTCCAGTGTGGCGTTAATTGAAATACCCCCCCCCCCAAATCTGACTATGAGGGACATTTTCTATCAAACTAAATGTAGGTGTCGGTAGTGTTTCTGAAGCAATGCATGTTTCCTGTACGTATTCTGCATTGACCTTCAGATTAAATAGACGTAGAATGTGCGCGCAGCTTTTTGTTATTTCTGCAGATCGCTTGGTTTGAAGATCTGTCACGTGGTTGTAGAAAAAGCATGAATTCTAATCTGGGACAAATTACTGATTGGTTAAAGTGGTTATCTAATGTGATCAAAAGCACTATTCCACACGTCGATAGCCAATTGACTCCAGTCTATTCGTAAGCACACGTGACACTCTTCTGAGATTTTACGACAGCTACTCTATTATAGGCGGAGTGCCCATATGCTTTGTCTATTTCTATAGAAGGTCGATGGTATTCTGAACGTGAAGTTACTTGGCTTGTTTTTCGATTACAATTTCAGCACTTTGCCAAAAAAAGATTCCAGATAATTAATTCCTTATTGATGTATGATGGTTTGATTGGACAATGGCAATTACATTAAATGCCAAACGTCGCCAAAACGGCGATAAACTACATTTTAAAGTAACCTTGATATGAATTTGCGAGAGCGTTTGGATAGCAGAAGTAAAATCTTTGCAGTATTTTGTCTAGTTTGTTTACACAAATACGTATTGTAAATGCTATTGAATTAGAATTTAAAATGAAGTTTGAAAAGCAACTTATCTACAATTCAATCATAGTACGTCGGTAGGTATTAACGTCACACTAGAGCAACACATCGGGCTATTGGTGGCGGTCCGGGATGAATCCCAAAGGGAACGATCCGACAATCATACGCAGGAAACACACTTCTGGGTTATGAAATGTAAGATACAAGTGTCATTGAGCTTAGAGTATCCTCTAATCGCTAAGTTGTAAGTAATACTGCTGCGACGCCGTTCAAAAGCTGTTGAGAACAGATCATGTGAAATATGCAAGAATTTTTACAACTGATCTTACCTGAATCAGAACAAGAACTTGATAACATCTGGTACAAAACAGATATGCCCAGAAACATGCGCACGTGTGTATTCTGGATGCGATATTCTGGTTCACCCGAGTATCCCCAATGAGCGCGGAGAATGGAATATAAAAATACAAAAAGCAGAATAAGAATAAATATTCTGATGCTTGACATTGGAGTAGTTATACAGGGTGGGTCAAAACTAATAATACAAACTTCAGGGGTTGATAGAACACATCGAAACAAACACTTTTCCCCATAGAATGTATGGTCGCAAGTGCAGCGGTTGGCCGCTAGAGAGCGCTTTCCATTTCGCACAAACACACGGTCCGATGCAAGTTGGAAAGGAGAAGAGGCATGAAATATGGAAACAACGCTTTAATGTCAAATAAACATCAATAACTGCTTGACAAAACGAAATAATATAATTAGATTTGCATAAATTAAAGATAAGAACAAGAAACAACGGATAAGAAAGAAATGACGTACAAAATATGAGAAACTTTTCACATGGAAATGAAACGACATGTACAAACATCAGTCGGTAAGTACAATGCAAATGCACAATTACGAAAGCTGTTCAATGTCGACCACCACACCTGATGTGTGTGTGTGTGTGTGTGTGTGTGTGCATCGCCGACATAACGCTTTTATACAAGCGTTTGACTGCGCTCTCTAGCAGCCAACCGCTGCACTTGCGACCCTACATTCTATGGGGAAAAGTATTTGTTTCTTTGAGTTCTATCACCCCCTGAAGTTTGTATTATTAGTTTAGACTTACCCTGTATATGATGTTTTAAAAGAGAATGACCATGGTGTTTGTACTTGTGTGTATCATCATTTTCCGCTGAAATATATATTTTTATATAAAAATTGAAGTTCCTTTTAATTCTTTACTAACAGCTACGCCTGCAATACTACTAATAAAGCAAGAGATATTTACTGAACTTTGAATAAAAAGCATTGTAGTTATTTTGTACCACCTCAATTTGTCATCAAAGTACTATTATAAAATATTTTTAATTTATTTTTATGGAAGTTTTCTAATATTTATTAGGCTAACCACTTGTTTGCATTGGGATTTATTCGTCCTTAGAACTGAATAAATAAAATATTATCTCGTGTTTTGAAGAACCGACAGAGAGGATCTTTCTACTAGTCCATTTCCTCAACCCATATTCTTGAAATCGAATACACATATTGAAGCTTGCTGGCCCACATCCAAGACTCACTTAAGTGCAGATAATATTTCATAAAGAGGCATTTAGTGGGTTATGTGATATAACATATTCAGGGACTGAATAGATTGATCGGCAAGTAATAGGAGCTAATGAACACTAAACACTTCTAAAACGCTAATAATGATTTAAAATGATGATAAAAATGGTCTACAGCTATTTCGGCGAAATAAAAATGCTTTTTTCGCTTTTTCCCCAAACGACCTTTTTCGAGTTTAAAACATTAGAGCAACCTTATAATTTTGTACCTTATCTGAAATATTAGTGAATGATACCAATGTTTCCCCGCCTTTATAAATGACCTGGACAAATTATATTTTGATATCTTTGAAAAAACGGGGAATTAGAACAGCGATGGTGGCAATACTACTTTGAGACGACAAACTTAAACTCGGGTTTTCCTTTTGTTGTTAATTTGGTCCTGATCATGATGGACGTTTTTCTTCCACCGAAATATCCATAAACCATTTTTATTACCTTGTTTTCTTCTTTAGTTCATTTTTAGGTAGGTAGGTGATTTTTACGTTCCATTGGAGCACCACAGCGGGCTATTGGCGATGGTCCAACATCAATCTTAAAAGGAAAGATCCTAATTCATTTTGAAAGATTAAGTGTTTGACTAACATGGCTTGGGTTTCCTTTACTCGAATAGTAAGACCTATTTTTTAGACATTTTAGAACTTTTATTGGGTTCATAACAAATGACTATTAGATGTGATTAAGATTGACACAACTTAAAACTTTTACATAATTTGTCCAAAAATTCTTAGAAACATCATCCGTAATTATTTCAGGTTATGCCCAACGCATTGAAATTCTGCTTTTATATAAATAAGTTATAGTAAGTATTAGTACCTTCTGTTTAAACTTTTCATTTTGTAGTGATTGAATTTGGGCGATATCCCAGTTTCAACCGAATTCATTAGTTTCTTTACTAGGAAATTTTTAAAATAGCGCAGAAAAATACCCTAATGATAAAAAGTATATGTTTTATGCAAAACTCTTTTATTTAAAAACGAATGAGAAATCCCAGGCAACATTATATTTTGATAACTTTCAAAAATCGGAGAAAAGTTTATTGCATATTCCATTCCACAAACAGAACTGAATTGAAGTAGCAGATAGCGTAATGACAGGGAGAATCCAGATGGAGATTTTCTATCAATTAAAATTAAATTTCTTTTCTAATTGTCAATATTTATACGACTTTTTATTACAATCAACATTAATTCGTTCCCAATCTTCGAATAACCAGTTATGCAATTATAACCCACCTAATAAGTTTCCTGTTCTTATCTCCAATAAACAAGATTGCTTGCAAAAATATTTTTACAAAAAGTGAAAATGATATTTCTCCAAAAAAGATTGGAAAGGAAACTTGTTGAAGTTAGAGGCACGAGCAAACAGGAAGTTAAAAACAACATGGATACGAGAAATATGAGGTAATACTGAGCAAAATGACTAACATTTTATCTTTTTATTAAAGAAGCTAAGTAGAAAACATCCAGACTTCAAATCAATAAACAACGAAGCATTAGATTGTTGTGCACAACATTGACATAATCTAACACGGTTATATATACTGAGGAATAGGATAGAACAGCGTTTCTCAAACTGTGCTCCGCAAAACAATTCTCAGTGCTCCGCGAAAAAGTAGGACATGCTTAAAATTAAAAATATTTTTATTAAACATATTTTAAAGTTTAAAATTAAAAATATTTTTTACGAAAAAAATGGGACAAAAATATTTTAATATTGTGACCTTTTGCGCTCTCGGTGTGTAAGAAAAAAATCGAGTATAAATCATTGATCACCGATCAGGTGAAACATTGAGTATATAAAAAGGTAGTCGGCATTCAATGTGTCAGTTTCTCCCGCCAGTCGACAAAACAAATTTACGTCGAAAGGCAACACCAGACAACAGAGAACCAGACAACACGGAGCCAGACAGAGGCTGGACTCACTATCTCCGCGTTTGCAGAAACAATTAGGCCCCGTTCACATGGACTTTTTGCAACGCGCGTTTGATAAGAATTTTCGAGCGCTATCATGTGAACACCTCTTGGGCGTTTTTCAAGGTCAATTCCGTTATGCATTAAATTGTGTTTTTTATTCCCCTAATCCAAGTTTCTATCTTTTGAATGGTTAAAGATAGAATCAAAATTTCAACGGATTTCAAATCAGCGTAAAATTTTATGATAAATCCATACCAAAATCATGATTTTCTTTGAAAAAATTATTTTTTTGTCAATAGTCGCAACTAATCTTTTTCAGATATTCCTTTTATACTAAGTGTAAACGAAAGTATTGCCTTGTTTTTAAAGGGAATGTCACTCTAATAAGATATTTGTTGCCCCTTATCAACTGTTTTAATTTTACAGCCATTAAAAATAGGATGGAAATCTTTCTTTCCCAGCCTAAAATTGATTTCTCTGTGTTCACAAGAGCCTGGATTTGGTTAACTTATAAATGTATAATGAGCAATAAAATGTCTAAAATAATCTAAAAGATATTCAAAACGACGTAAAAATTTGATATTCTTTCGATTTGTAAAACATCCGTTCCCTAATTGCCTGTGAATAAAGTGTTTTTGAACTTCAATCTTTATACATAAATAAATGCAATATAATCAACTTGCTGACCAGAAGTGACAATCTAAACAGGTAAATCTTTCGTAACGTATAGTATGCGATGCATTCCAGTGCAATGCCATCCACCTCGGTTGTAAATTTTTGAACGTTAGCTTTTCGTACATTTTTCAAAATTTTTCGAATGACGGCATATTTTGACCTAGGAACCGGTAAGAGCCAGCGGATCACAGAGAAACAGTGCTTTATGTAGTTCAAATTGTGGCATTAAACATTTTCATTAACTCTAAAATCTTAAAGTATTCGTTTTTTACTGTCAAGACTAGAGGAAGAAACCCTATAACCTTCACTCTCCAGTGCCGATGATTCACCCACCAATAAAAGTAGAAAGAAGGATTTGTTTTGTGTTAAGGGGTGATCACGGACTTTTTGGGCTCAAGAAGCTAGCAGATAAGTCATTTGAAATGCGTTTTATCGTAAAAGCTAAAATGCGTATAAAAAAACGGAATATTTCTGTTAAACTTTGATTTAAAACGAACTGGAAAATGACCAAACGATTTCCTTAAAATTTTAAAATTGACAGTGTAAAGTAAAAATATATCCCCAAAAAACTTTATTTCTAGAACCAGGAAATTGGAAACGGAATTTCTGTTTATATGGCATTGTCTACGAAGTACTATCAAAAGATGACACGCAAACAAAATCCGGCACTGGTGATAACCTTTCTTTTTTATGCTATTTTTGCAGGTTTTATCGTGTTTCCTACGATCTATAGCTAATTTTTATTTAATTTTCATTCAAATAAATCTCTATACTTTTTTAAAACCTATCTCTAAACATTTTAATGTATCAGCACAAATAACACATATATAACAATAATTAGTTTTTAATTTTTAAACACAATTTTCCCAGAGTTCCAACTATCCGAAACGAATATTAACCCTCCAACCTACCCTCTTTCAGGGGTTTTGTAGCACAAATGGAACCACGAAAGGAATAATGACTGGGAAATATTTCAACTAAAATTTGATTAAACCCCACGATGAAACGCGAAAATTATGTTAAAACTAAAAAAATTTCAAAGAAAAACCAAAAACAGTATATATCGAAAACCAGGAGATTGCTAATAGAATTTGCGTCTACATGTATATATAATATAACAAATTTGATTAAAGTAGTAATAACACTAACTGCAAGATTAAAATATGAATTAATTAAGTTCATTTTCAAAAGTGATATCGAGTTC
The DNA here is from genome assembly GCA_933210815.1 of Meta bourneti. Taxonomy (NCBI): domain Eukaryota; kingdom Metazoa; phylum Arthropoda; class Arachnida; order Araneae; family Tetragnathidae; genus Meta; species Meta bourneti. The sequence goes on along the minus strand of OW119923.1, from coordinate 83,222,039 downwards.
AATATAACACGAGGATGTGAAAAATGAATGAAAGTTGAAACTTATTGTACGCATTTCACCCGTTGAGGACAAATAAAAAATAATTAAAGTTTAGCTTTTAAATTGAATATTTAATTTAAGCTTTATTTTAAAGACGTTTGTCGCACATGAAAACTAGAACGGACAGTTGTCGGTGTATGTTATTCCCAGAAATAAAATTACCCACTATCCTTTTTAGTTATAAACTATCACATTTTTGCAAGTTTTGTGTGAAAACAGGGTAAATTCCTTCAATAAATCGAATACGATTAAATTTTCTCATCCTATTTTAATGGCCATAAATATAAAGCAGCGGATTAAGACAAAACACTCCAATCAAGTTATATCTTTTCTATAAAAACGAGATGACTACTCCCTTTTGTGTTCGTAATGAATAATTCGTCAAATGAGTATCGCGAAAATAGTAAAATTACAGTAGAAAAATTATTTATTTAAAGAAAATCACATTTTAGGTATCGTTCTAGTATAAAATTTTCAGCAGATTTCAAATCCGTTGAAATTTTCACTCTATCTTTAACGATCGCGAAGATAGAAACTTGGATTAGAGGAATAAAAAAGCCCTAACGCCCGTCAAAACTCGTGTCATGTGAACGCTGCAGAAGAAACCAAACGCCTTCTAATCGCGAGAACGACCGGAGATTGTTGAAGCGCCGAAGCTGTCTAGCGCTTGGATTCTCGCGATTTCTGCATGTGAACACTCAAGTAGAACTCTATGTACTTTGGCTACCCGCGTTTTGTTTAAACGTAAAACGCGCGTTGGAAATCGCCTCATGTGAACAGGGCCTTAGAAGCTTCGACACCTTTCCAGAATGATTGGAAAATTTTTATTGCATATAAAACTGATGGTTTACCCACTTCTCAAATCAGTTGCATTTTAGTCAACATTCAGTCGAGAACCGACAAATTATAAAGTTCATTCTATGTAATTTATTATTTTTAAAAATCAATTTTCTGTAGCTTCTCAGATTTTTCGTTTTGATGACAAAATATCTGTCTTGTGTTGGTTTCTTCAAATACTAAATTATTGATACGGGGAATAACGTAGATTTTCTTTCAATGGATCGCTGGCTGAAGACGGGGTCCTTAAAAAACATCAAAACTTTTGCCAAGCCAATTGGAATAGACGTGGAAGCATCAACATCTTTGTGGTATGTACTCGTTTTGGTTTTATTCGATGTTTGATGGGACACAGCACCCCAAATATATTAAGGTATTTAGTTCTTTTATTTTTTAAAAAAAATGAACCCTTATTAAATTTAAAAAAATATAGTCATGGCTGCAGACTAAAGCAAAGATTCTATAATCGAGAAAGTAAGAGAAATAAACAAAATTTGTATTATTTATTTGCATTTCAGTTTTATTAGTTTTTCATTTTTTATAATAAAAAAAATTAAATCTTTAAATTAAGTAATCTTAAGAGTAAAAATTTATTTTGCACTTTAAGTTTTAATGTCGAAAACAGTAATTTTTGTTTGTAGATAAAATTTCAATTATATAATTTAAAATACCATAAATTGTAAAATAAACAAAAAATGTTGAGAATTGTTTGTTGTTTATGATTCGTTGTTTTGCTTCTGCTCAAGCATATGAAAACTATATGCCCTGTCCATTTTCGTACACCTAGTCCTGCAATCTGTTGACTGTCGTTCCTGTATCAAAATGGTTAAACTCATTACTATATTTTAAAATCTTGAAAAATTAGAATCCTTAAAAATAAAATTTTACTATTCACGTATAAGATTTTGCAATATAGGATTTTTTAAAGTTTTACAGTATTTTCTTTTAAAAAACCCCTCAATGAATCTTTTTAGATGCAATATCTTATTTAAACTTTTTATTGAATTTATGCTGTTATTATATACAGCTAATGTTCATATTACTTTCTAATTGCAGTGCGGAAGATAGAGGTGTTTCGGATGTATCATTGACTGTGGATGCAACAGAACTTGAACTATCGAACAAGTTGCATAGCTCTACTTCCTCGGATACCCCAAGTTCCACAATTAAAAAAACTTTAAAACGAAAGTATCATGATTCTTATTTGGATATTGGGTTCGCTGAGACCACCGATAATAAACCTAAGTGCGTCATTTGTGGCAGTCTTGCCGAACAGTTCAATGTTTCCAGGAAAAATTCGTAGTCATTTTGAGGGTGTCGCGAACGATCACCCGAATTGCAATTGTGGTTCACGTGTGGTGGCGCGACAATCGCACGAAAGACTAGAGGAGTCAGATTCGTTGTGTGGTGTTGTGCCATTCTCTTTTTTTTTGTCATGTCAACCGTCCTGTATGTGGTGTTTTAAGAGAAGAATAAATATATGTTTTTCGCTAAAACATATGAATCGTCTTCATTTCGATTGGAATAAGCATTTTAGGATGAAACCCTCGAGTTCACTCACCGTCCCGGACCTTTTGGAAGATTCGAAACAGGATTGAGGTAAGTGATGCCTCTTTCCTCCTCTTGAAATCGAAACTTGAAATAGAATAAGAAGTTTTAAAATGAGAAAATTCTACATAGCATCCCTGCCGGGATGATGAGCTTGAAAGGCTTTAGAATTAGAAATCGAAAATAGAATTGATTACAAATTTTAGATATTAAAATCAAAAGCTGAACTTATATTTGAATAACTTGAATGCCGATTATGTTTCGAAGATTCTACATATTTGATATATTGATTGAAATTGATGTTTTGAACTGTGTTTTATAATTACCTGTCGAACAATTTGAAACTTTAGATTATTGAAAGTGTTTAATTTTGAACTGAATTTGCTTTTGGGTGTATTTTTGGTGATTTGTGTAAATTTTAAACATGACCGAAACACAGTCAATTGAGTTGTTAAAAAGGAAACGAAAATCTTTGAGAACAGCTGTTACTAAGGCAGTTAATGATTTAGAAGCTGAGTTATTAAAAGCACATTTAAATTTAAATGCAGGGAATTTCGAACTTGTAGAAATTCTTTCCATTAAATTTGAACATTTAACCTTAGTTGATCAACAACTTGAACACCTTTTTGAACCCGAGGAATTTGAAAAAGAATTCGAAACAACACAAGAATATAGAGAAAAGGTACTGCTTTGGCAGTTTCGTGCAAAAAAGAAAATTAGTGATCTTTCGGAGCCTTATGTTGTGCCAACTCCATGTCAAACACCTTTAACATCGCCCCAAGAAACAACATTTTTCGAACTCAGATAATATTCGCATTAAAGTTCCAAAATATCATATTGCCCGATTCTATGGAGATGACGTCTCAAAATGGTTAACTTTTTGGAATAGTTTCGAAACGGCAGTACACAATAATGAAGCCCTAAACAAAGTGGATCGTTTCAATTACTTAAAAGCTCATTTAGTAGGATCGACATTGAACACTTTTGACGGTTTTCCAATTTCGGTAGAAGCTTACGATGAAGCTATACAGCTATTAAAGAATAGATTTGCGCTAACATTAATTGAAGCACACATGAACAAAATTCTATCTTTGAAACCATTAAGAAATTCTAATGACATTCGTTCCTTTCGAAAATTTGTTGATAATTGTAATGTACAATTAAGAAGTTTAGATTCATTGGGCGTATCACCTTCGCAATATGGAAGTATTTTATGCCCTATGATATTAAAACTTATTCCATATGACTTGGTGTTAGATTATAATAAATTGCAGAAGAAATCGGGATTGGATATTAAACATCTGCTTTCATTTCTTACGCTTTAACAGCGCGAGAACAAACATATTCCACAAGTGGCTCAGCTTTTGAATTATATAATCGAAAACCGGATATGAAACAGAACATTTCGCGAGAACGAAGTTTACATTATAAACAAAATCAGTCTTTCATAGCGCGAATGAATTGCTTTCGACGCCAGAAAGGGAAAAACTAATAAACGGTAAAACGCATGTATTTTGTGATACCATGACTCATAGTTCAGACAGCTGTAATTGGGTTGCGAATCTTTCGTTGGCTGAAAGGAAAGATATTTTATTGCGAAAGGGCGCCTGTTTTAACTGTTCAAAAGTAGAGAAGCATTTATCGCGTAATTACCCAATAAAAAAGACTAAGTGTGAGTTTTGTTCTGGATTACATCAAAAAATTTTTTGTTTTAAACAACAATAAAGGGAAGGCTCTAATGGGATCGAGACAGTATCCATAGACTTGTCAAATCAAAGTAAAGGAGAGGTTTTCTTGCAAACCTTGGTCGTTTGCATCCAAAATGAAAATTCTGGGCAATTAGTGAGAGCAATATTAGACAGTGGAAGCCAAAAAAGTTACGTTTCGAAATATGTCGCAAAATTTATGGGTCTAAAAAGTATCGGGAAAGAAACGATAACATATGGACTTTTTGGAGGTCATCAAATGACTGAAGTTCATAATAGATATTCGATCAAGTTATGCAGTCATGATAATAAATTCAGTTTTATCGTAGAGGTTCTTGATCGGAAGAACATTTGCTTATGAATTTCTAGAATTGGTGATTATCGCCTTTTGCAGAAATTGACAACTCGATATATTTATTAGTGATTCTTGTGTAAATAATAAACTTTGCCTTTTTGAAAAAGATGCTAATGAAATTCATATTTTATTGGGAGAACTTCGAATCTTGAAGATGCTAACCTATCTCTACAAGTTTTTTGTGACGCTTCGAAACTATCCTACGCTACGTGTGTTTTCCTGCGTGCAGAAAAGGATGGAGAAGTGTCATGCCAATTGATACAAGCTAGATCAAAAGTCGCGCCGATAAAAGGTTTTTCAATTCCAAGGTTGGAGTTATTAGCTTGTTCAATTGGAGTTCGACTAGCTGATTCAGTAAAGAGGGATTTACATATGGAAAATATAACAACAATTTTCTGGTAGACTCAATGGATGGTTTCTAGACTCAATGGATGTTCTCCATTGGATAAAAAAGGAAGGCTTTGGGCGACGTTCGTTGCTAATAGGGTTGAAGAAATAAGAAGACTATCGTCGAAGGAAGACTGGAAGTACGTTCCAGGTATTCAGAATCCAGCTGATCTACCGTCGAGAGGATGTTCAGTGAGGACTCTCATCAAAGAACCCGACAAAAGATTGGCCAAAATTAGAACACTTTCCAAATATGGAAGTGGTTAATTCAGAGAAGAAGAAAATTATCGTAACCGCAGCTGCTATGCAAGGTGAAGAAAAGTATTACATCGATATTCATCGTATGTTAGACTTGTAAGAATTACTGCTTGGATAACAAGGTTTTTGACAAACCTGAAGAAAGTCAAGAATCAAAGGATATTAGGAGATTTGGAATCTGACGTAATCAAGAAAGCCGAACGCACGTTGTTGAAACAGATACAAATGGACGTATTTTGTAACGAGACTGACAAAAAATTAAACTCTTTGCAAGTAATCAGAGACCCTGAAGGAATTTTAAGACTAAAATTTTTTTAAGAGATGACTACGAAGATTTCCGTTTACCTATTATGGCTTCCATCCAACCATCCAGTTGTTAAAGCTCTCATTGTTTATAGACATGAACAACTGGGACATTCCGGAGATCAGATGCTTATGAACAATCTCAGAGAAAATTACTGGATTTTAAAAAGCAAAAAGCTATTAAAGAAGTCATCAAGTCTTGCATTGTTTGTAACAGGTTCAGTATGAAACCCGTGTTGGTATCAGAAGGACTCTTGCCTTAAGATCGTGTGAGAGATGCTGCTATATTTGAAATCATAAGAGTGGACTTGACAGGACCTCTCATTCTTAAGGAAGGAATAAAAGCTTGGATCTTGATATTAACTTGTGCCGTATTCCGAGCTGTGCATTTAGAACTGTTGACATCGATTTCGACTGAAAATTTCCTTCTAGGTAAAAGAAGGTTTATAGCACACAGAGGTAAACACTCCGCAATTTATTTAGATAATGGAACCAACTTTAAGGGTGCTTGTCGTCTAATGGAAAAAGTTGATTTAGAAAAATTGAAGAACCTGGAAGAATTAAATCCAATTTCATGGAAATTCATACCTCCTAACGCTCCCTGGTTGAGAGGTTTCTGGGAACGACTAATCGGCCTTATGAAAAGGATCTTAAGAAAAACTCTGGGAAAATCGTCATTGAATCAAGAAGAAATGAATACCGTTCTTTGTGACTGTGAAAGCTTGATTAACTCAAGACCATTGACTTATGTTTCGCATGACGCCGAAGACTTAGTACTTCTGACTCCAGCAATGTTCTTGCAGGACATTAGAGAAGTAGGAGTACCAGAGTTGGATCAAATAGATGAAGATAAGTTGAAGAATAGATTAGCTTATCGGTACAGAGTTCAAAAAGATCTGAGAAAACGTTTTAGAACGGAATATCTTGGCCAATTAAGAGAAATGCGTAAAGTCCAAAAGGAAATTACCTTAAGTGAGGGAGACATTGTTTTGGTGGGTGAAGACCACATCAAAAGACTGAACTGGAATTTAGGGAGGATTTTGAAGCTCAACCCTGGCAAAGATAGCAAAGTCAGAGTGGCTCTAGTTAAAACCAGATTTGGCTCTGTTTTGAGACCAGTGCAGAGATTATACCTGTTAGAGATACTAATGGAGGAGATTCTTTTCCAATTATTTTAGACAACAATGCTAATAGACTCTAAAAGGAGAGACACTTCGCTCCAGCCCGGTTCCAGTGATCCAGGAAGTGTAGCTGACTTAGAGACGACGCTAAAACCACCAACGGATGATCCTGATCATGGTGAACATCAACAGTCGGAGCCTAGTAGATCCCGTTAAGGACGAATTCGGAAGACACGAAAACATTTTGACATTGACTGAAACTTTTTGACATTTAGTGAGTTTTTTCTCCCTTTTTGATTTCCAAAAACTCAAAATGGGGAGTGTCGCGAACGATCACCCGAATTGCAATTGTGGTTCACGCGTGGTGGCGCGACAATCGCACGGAAGATTAGAGGAATGAGTCAGATTCGTTGTGTGGTGTTGTGCCGTTCTCTTTTTTTTTTTTTGTCATGTCAACCGTCCTGTATGTGGTGTTTTAAGAGAAGAATAAATATATGTTTTTCGCTAAAACATATGAATCGTCTTCATTTCGATTGGAATAAGCATTTTAGGATGAAACCCTCGAGTTCACTCACCGTCCCGGACCTTTGGAAGATTCGAAACAGGATTGAGGTAAGTGATACCTCTTTCCTCCTCTTGAAATCGAAACTTGAAATAGAATAAGAATTTTTATTAAGAGAAATTTCTACAGAGGGGGTCCATCCAGAATGCAAGGATAAACCAACTGATTTTTTCAGAAGGAAGTATATTGAACTCAGGAAAGTCGAGAAATTTATATCGTATCATTCAAAAACTGTCAACGAAAAGGCTTTGATGGCATCCTACTTAGTCAGTTACCGAACTGTTACTGAAAACCTTATCAAGCCTTGTGTAAAAGACATTATCGAATGCATGGTTGACGTAAAGGCTGCAAAAGTGATAGACACAATTCCTTTGTCAAATGACACAATCTCGCGATGAATCGGGGACTTAGTTGAGAATGTGAAAGCTACTTTAATTTCTCGTATAAAATCCGCTAAATTTTCGCTTCAAATGAATGTATCAACCGATGTTGTTGGTTTGGCAATTCTTATGGTATTTGTGCGCTATCCATATTTGGACTCTTCAAGAGGATTTACTTCTCTGTAAGCCATTACCGACTACCAGTGGCAGTGAAATATTTAAATTATTAGATGAATTTTTCGCGGAGAATATCATCCTATGGGATAACTGTTGATGTGTGCACAGATGGAGCGAAAGCTATAACTGGTAAGGTGTCTGTGCAATCGCAAAAATAAAAGAAAAAGCCAAGGGGTGCAGCAGTAGCCAATGTGTACTTCACCGACATGCTCTTGCAATGAAGAAAATGCCACCTTTTATAAAAGAGGTGCTGGATGAAACTGTTAAAATAATAAATTTTATAAAATCACTACCAAAGAATACCAGGTTCAAAATCTTATGTGATGACATGAGGAGTCTGCATACGTCTTTACTTCTTCACACAAGAAATAAGGTGGCTCTCCCGTGGTAAAAGTTTAATGTGCCTCTTTGAACTAAGGAATGAAGTCAGAATCTTCATGAGTGACAATGATTTTGCTTTGGGGAGAAGTTGTGTGATGATCGTTGGCTAATGAAATTGGCGTATTTGGCAGATATTTTTACAAAAGTTAATGATTTATGTCTCTCACTTCAAGGAAAAGCAGCAACTGTTTTTGATGCTACTGATCAAGTGGAAGGATTTAAAAAGAAACTGAAGTATTGGGTAGAGTCAATCAAAAACGGAAGCCTGAATTGTTTTCCACTAACTAAAAGATTTGGAGAACTCGAATCAGCGAATGCGGATATCTTAAACGAGTTTGAAGTTCATCTCTTGCGTTTGATTGATACTTTTAAACTTTTATTTTCCAAAAGGATTCATGAAAACATAAAAGAAAACGTTTGGGTTGTAACACCATACTCTATATCCAAAAAACCATCCTCTCTGACATCACAGGAATATGAATGCTTGCTTGATTTGATATCAGCTACAGTCATAGATCAAAGTTTGAAACTGAGAAATCAGTCTCAGATTTTTGGTGTACGCTAAAAGATGAATTTAAAATCCTTTCAGATAAAGCGAAACTTTTTCTCCTGCCCTTCGCAACCACTTATTTATGCTAAACAGGATTCTCCGCATACGCCGCTACTAGAACAAAATACAGATCACGTCTCAATGCATAGCAAGATATTCAGTTGCAACTATCCGAAATTCAGCCAGATATAATCTCATTGTGCAAATCAAAACATCTTCATCCTTCTCATTAAATTTCTGTTTCACGAAACCAAGTAAAAATTTGTAACAAATGTAAAAATGCCAAATTAATAAAATAACAAATTGTGGATCTGCAATATTTGCCCTGAATTTATTTTCAAATGTTTTTTTCATGCGTGTATTTTCCGTCTGCAATGGGAAATTAGTGCAGAAAAAAAATTAAACGGTGAAATCTAATGTCCTGCAAGCTTAAATGACGAAACTACCTTGTATCGTCAATGCTATTTTGTCGTTCCATTTACTAAATACAGTATATAGCTAGCTGCGAGGTAAAATTTAGTGCTCCACGTTGAATTTCCAATTTCAAAGGTGCTCCGTGACTGATAAAGTTTGAAAACCTCTGGGATAGAACTTCAAATTCAGTAAAACTAATAAGTATGGATGTGATTCGAAGGAAAGTTGATGTTATCGCAGAATATGCACTATATTTTCACGTATAGTATTTTAGACTGAAATAGAAACGTCTGTTTTTCGGTCTATGGTAGGGATTTTTTAAGATTGATACATTAGTTACACACCAAGGGAATCTGGAATCGAAGGGTTGAAAATGTGGTTTTTAAATGCAAGATTTTGTGAAGAGAAATTCTATACTAGAAAATTGTTAGTTTTGATATCGTTACATCGACTGAGTTTCTTTCGTTAAGTATAGTCATATTCTTTAATATGTTTACTTATGTAGAAGTATTTCAGGTTATGATTTCAAACATTGTAATAAATAACGCATCATTCAATTGATAAATACAGTTTATACCAAAATAAAATGGTAATACCTAATTCTGAAGGTTTTCCGCACAAAACATGCGCATTGGTGGTTTCTTTGAAAGACGTTTCAATGTATTTTAATTGCTATGGCATCTCTTGAATAGTTTCAAATGTTTTTGTATCGAATTATAGAAATAAAATTATTAGTTAGATTGTCTATGTGATGAAACTGTTGAAGGCGTTTGGTACTGTAATTACGAGGTCAATATATGTAGTATTTTAAGTATATTTCTCTTAAAAGTTCTAGTACATTAAGAAAACTGAAAAGTAAAACTGGTTTTGTTTCAGAATTTTGAGAATTTTATCAACTATTTCTAGTTATAAAATTTTTTTATTGTAATAATAATTAGAGAATTAATTTAATCTGATATAATTTTCTCTAAGATTCTAATAATTTATTAGCCGAATGAAAGAATGAACTTAAAAGTGTGAAATAAGTGCAAGGTCTTAACAGTCACCAATGAGGAAGAATAATATCTCAAGAAATGGTTTTAGTTTTAATTAAGGAATAACTTCACAACCATAACCTTTTTCCAGACAGAATGCGTCTAATAAAATGTGTAATAAAGAATATTTGATCCTGTGATATTTGTATTTAATGGTATACGGAAAATAAAAATATGCGAACCAGAAAAACGGGAAAAATCCGAGGACAACACCTCGTAGTTTTGAACCACCGTCAGATGACGAAGCAACACCTGAGCTTACCATTCAGTAATTTCCCTTTCTTTTGAGTACTCGATAATAAAATCTCGATTCTCAGGTAGTTAGGTAGATATTTTAACTAACGTCGCACTGGAGCAACACAACGGGGTATTGGCGACGGTTCGGGATCAATCCCAAACGAAAAGACCCGAGGACAACACCACGTAATTTTGAAACATGGTCAAATGACGAGGTCCCACCTGAGCTGAAACCTCACTCTCTAAACATCAACGTGAGGACATTTGAGGCCATGCCAATCCTCTACTCTACCAATAGGGCGACCACGGCACAGAAACAACTCAGGAAAAGTAGTCAGTCGAGGAAAAGCGATTAACCACTTAACGCATTTACCCGTGTTTGACACGGGCGAAAGTTACTGGCAAATTTGCACATGCCCGTGTTTTACACGGGCACTCTTGCGTTATTTTATTTCTAATGCCCGTCTGAAATCCGTTCTAGTAAAAATAGATAGGCTAGATTAAACTTATACCATAGATGGCATAAACTTATTTATCATAGATAATTTACCACTTATTTATAGATGGATATTAAACTTATTTACCGTAGATGGCACCATTTTTCTTGTGTGAACCAAGTGGTGAATTTTGATGATTAGCTATAAGTTTGTTAGGAATTCTTTGTTATAAAGCAGTTGTTTGGTGTGGAAAAGGTAATATATCAGTTTTTATTACGTTAAATATAAAAGTAAACAGTTAACCATAAATTAATTTTTACTAAGTGTTTTTGTAACTTGTTTAGAAAAAGTTATCTGATAATGAGCGACTCTGACGATTTTGAATATGCCAATTTATCAGAAAGTTTCAGCGATGAAAGTGATGATCTCTTGAGTGATGGAAGTGAATCTGAAGTTAATATTTTATTATTAGTAGTATTTTGAAATTCAAAATAATCATGTAATCAAATCGTTTACACTTTGTTTGTATAATAATTTTTTTATAACTTTTACCCCATCCCCACCCCGCAACTGAAATTGCAAAAAATAACTTACACTATACCTATATATATATATATATATATATATATATCCATTTTCTGTCAAAAAAAATCATTTTTTACCAGTTTTTCCGAAAAAAACTCGTGCTTTAAGTGGTTAAACTTAAAAACTAATTTTAAGTCATAATTTGGAAACGGGCCATTTAACCTGCTTGGTATATTTAGTGGTAATATTACCCCTGTACTAGAAAATCAGTATTAAACATTACAAACAATCAATCCACGAGTTATGCATTAAGAATTCAAATTTCAAACAAGTCACAACAGAAATTTCATCTCCCAGTTACAAATCCTCAACACTTCGCAGAACTCACGGATTCGGAGGAACGCATTTCTAAGGAAACGTCTATCACACACATACGCAGAACTGACACAATTAGCCAATACTTTATCACATCATTTTGACCATACATCTTCCTAATGATGTGACGTATTTCCAGCTAGGGTCACGTGGTTTCTGCTTAACGTCCGGGGGAGATTAATACGTCTTGTCGGCGATCACAAATCGATTGCTTGAGGAATGCGCTTATTTCTGTTACAGAGAGCTTATTGCAATGATGCACATCTCTGCGACTGAAGTGAAAGAAATTCTAACGCGAGTTTTATCACGAGGGGCGTATGGTAAGTGCGGTAAATTTGCATGAGACGGTGTCGCAATTAATTTGGTGAGATCGCGCTCTTCGAACCAGCTCAGGCCAAATTTCGGCCATATGCGACACTGCGTTCTACAGATGCCTGAAAACGAGCATTCTAATAGCTGCCCACAAAAATGGAAAACAATTTCAGTGCTAAAACATTTTTATTTAAAGTGGACGGTAGTCTTATTCTCCAGATTCAGCCCAATGCGACTTTGTCCCCAAACATGAAAATTTGGCTTGTGGGAAGAAATTCTTGCCGATTTAGGATGTCAATGCGTACTTTGCAGTCCTTGACAACGAGTTCTTTTCTCATTAGGATGCAGGCACGATTGGAAGAGTAACGGACTAGCAACGGAGGGTTGCGAGTTCGGATCCAACCAAAAACCGTCGTGTACAAAGGGGGCTGGTGAACGTTAAATCGATCGTGGCCTCAAATGTCCTCACGTTGACGTGGTGTGGAAGTTTGGACAGTGGGGTGCCAGCACAGGTGTTGACCTCATCATCCAACCGTGGATTTAAATTACGAGGTTTGCCTTCGGTTCGTTCCCTTCGGGATCGGTCCCGGTCCGTCGCCAATAACCCATTGTGTTGTTCTAGTGTGACGTTAATTCAACTACCTGCCTATTTATGTATTTCGCTAAAGTACATGGCACAGAAATCGACAATATTTGCATATTGATGAATGGCAACAAGCAATGTAAAATTGTTGAAATTACGAACAAAACGTGAGCATAGTCAGAGGATGTCATGGGATGCTACATACAAGATTGGTTTTTGGAAGATGAGTTATGCGTTACGTGCATATTCATTTTTTGAATTCGAATTTCATCTTTAAATTACAATACTTGCCTTTCAAATCTTGGATGTCCTAAATTACTTTTCCTATTATGCATGTATATTAAAGTTTCCTTTCTATATAACATGTCTATTCATTCCATTTCCGACCACTGAACTTCAACAAAAATCAAGCACTACGGGATTCTCGATTTGAAACGACGCTATCAGAGCAAGAGTGACCTAACCCACAAAAACCCAAAATGCCAAAATTATTTTTGACACTTCAGTGTACATACTCTCTTAGCATTTAACGCGTTTGCAATATAGATTTTAACCCTCTTCAAATCATACTGTGGATAAACAAAAAATATATAAAAAAGTACCAAGAAAATCGCATTTATCTCCATTGGGTATGTTGGTGAGTTAGGACATTCTTGCTGCGATAGCGTCTCAAATATCCTTGACTTAAGTTACAGGGCTGCATGGGTGTGGGTAAAAACCCTACATAAGACCTCACTGCTCTAAAGCAATATGAAAACTGCTACGGAATTCATTCGCCGATTTTACTTCTTATTTTACATAGCTTTATTTGAGCTATGGAGCTGGATGATGTTATTAAACTACACGGAAGAGGTAGCCTCTTTAATGCCCGCTTTCTGATGGCCCAAAGCTTGCCCAGCACAGTAGAATTTCGATATATTGCCGATCCCCTCCCCGTGCTCAATGCGCCTGCGCACTCGGTCCGAAGGTCATGTCAGGTTCAGACATCCTTTGACATCACGTTCCTCAATGGGTGTATTTCTCTCTTCTGTGTCAGTAAAACTTTCATTGTGTGTGTCTATTACTTGATAGTGTATGTCGTGTCTGGCGCAGCATGGCCAAATATGGCCCTTGCGCCATAAAACACAAAACCAACCAAACTTTGACAACGCGACGGTATATTTATCTTCTGCATGTTTCTACTAGTTCTGAAATCGTAAGCCAAAACAGTTGTAACGGTTTTCTGTAACGCTTGACTTTTCATGCATACCCTCCAGTAATGTCCTATTTTAAAAACGTATTCAAGTCAAAAGTACCGAATCCCTTGGTGAATGGGATGCAATTGAGTTGCACATTCAGGTGATTATTGAATGGTAGGTATGGTAGGTATTTTAATTAACGTCACACTGGAGCAACACAACGGTCTATTAGTCGTTCAAACTTCCTATGTCTGTTCTATTCATTTCACAATCCAACATCAGGCCCGTGTATTCACGGCAAAACGTGTATCCTCGCCACAGGCTACGGCTCTTAATTCAGATATGCAGAATGAATATGATGCTACTTTCATATTGAGAACATCTAACAAAAACGGTGATGTCGAATCCGGGATACTCGCGATTTATCGCCAAACATGGTAACATTGGTGTTTTGATACAGCTTTATGGCAACCCAATGCAGAAGGTTGTTTTTTTACGAAGGAAAGTCCGGTTCTTTTTTAACGAAATTGCGATGCATTGCGTTCTATGATTGGTTAGCGTTTCGAAATTTGGATTTTTTTGCGTTCTATGATTGTAAGTTTCATTTTTCTTTACTTTTTATTGTTTATTTGTGCATTCCTCATTTTCCCTTCCGGATATAACAAATCGAATCGCCAAGATGGCCGCCATACTGGTTTTGGACGCAATCTTGATTTGGCGACAAAAATTGCTTGGCGACAAACATGCCCCAGATTCGACATCTTTACCACAAAAACATGTAATTTAATTTGAAATACTAAAAGAATGCTGTTTTATGAGTTTAACTGCTTTGAAAGGAAACCCGTGTAAAATATTTTAAATACTTATGATAATTCGATAAGTTACCAGTATTATTTCAAAAGGGTTTGCGTTGTATGTTTTACTTCTTTTCATATAGGGCCGCGGTAGCCCCTGGAAAAGTAACGGACTAGCAACCGGAGGGTTACGAGTTCGAATCCAACCAAAGACCATCGTGTATAAAGGGGGCTGGTGCACGTTAAATCTGTCGTGGCCTCAAACGTCCTCACGTTGGCGTGGAAGTTTGGAGAGTGGGGTACTTGCAGAAACTTGTATGGCTGCAAGTGCGACGTTAATTAAAATACCTATCTTCCTACCCAAACTGCCAGATTACGGTAGATTCAAGTTTTCTAAGAGGTATGGTTATTCAGATTTCAGCGTGAAACTTTCATGAAAATGTATACGAAAGAACATAAAATAATTTATTCACTAAGTTGAAATATTTTTTGTACAATACATAGCTTTTATGAAAATATATTCATTTAATTTTTGCACAGGCATAAAAAGGAAAGACTGTCAAATAGACTGATGCGGTAAAGGTCAGCCACAAAAACTGAATCCTCGAAGTATACAAACTTTCGTGAAAGTATATCCAGCCGCTTAGAAGTAATGCGATCACGCACATACAGACAAACAAACGAACAGACACGAAACAGGTAAACTACTGATTTTGCTTTGAAATCAACCCAAACGGATAAATAACTTTGTAATGATAGCGAAAGTATTAATTTACAAACACTACGTTTATTTATATACAGTGGCTCCCAAAAGTGTTCGTACACTTACGAATTTCAATGAAATGCTGCTCTATCCATTAATAAAAATTAATATTTCAGAATGGGAATTTTTTTAATAACGTCTATAACTTCTTAACAAAACTACATAAAATATTTTAAAAACATAGCAAAATTGTTTTTTTGGAAAATGAATAATCAAAAAAGTTACCTCTCAAAAGTCTTCGTACACTTTAAAAAAATCTCTACATATTAGTAAATATTGTAATATTTCGGTAAATTAGTACTTAGTAGGATATCCTATAGCATCCACAACAGCTTTTAAACGTCTGGGGATAGAGTTCACTAGTTTTTTTGTAATTTCTGCACCAATGTTCCTCCATTCTTCAATCATTACTGTCTTTAGTTCGCTTTTCGTACTAATGTCGTGTCTTCGTACTCTAACCTCCAGTTCTCTCCAAATGTGTTCTATTGGGTTTAAATCCGTCGATTGAGGTGGTGTTTTCAGAACTTGCGGACAATTATAGACACCAGAGGCGAAAGTTGAGAGCCGTGTGCTTTATATATATATATATATATATATATATATATATATATATATATATATATATATATATATATATATATATATATATATATATATATATATATATATATATATATATATATATATATATATATATAGGATCGTTATCTTGATAAAAAAAAAGTTCTTTCCAATACCCAAATTTTGGGCTGATAATTTTAAATTGTCTTTTAAAATATTTAAATAAAGAGCATGATTCATTATGCCATCAATAAATACCAAATTACCTAGTCCTGATGCTGACATGCATCCCCACACAAGGATACCTCCACCGCCATGCTTTCTTGGGATTAAGTTCCTCATTTTTCTTCTCTATACAATTATACGCCCATCGGAACCAAACATGTTAAATTTGCTTTCATCTGCAAATAAGACATGATTCCAATACATTTCGGGCTAATTTATCATTGATTTTGCGAAGAAAAGCCTAAGCTTTCTATTTCTCACACTTGCAAAACATTTTCTTCAGGTAGAACGCCCATTTAATCCAGCTGATCTGAGCACTCGTCGAACAGTTTCAGATGAAATTGAAGTAGAAAATTTTTCAGTAAATTCTGTAGAAATTTTTACAGCACTCAAACATGGATTTTTCACAAATTTTCTAACTATAAATCTCTGATCACGTTGAGTTAACTTTGCCGGACGACCTTTCCATACCTTGTTTTCGATCCGATTTTCTTCTTTAAAACGTTTTATCACATACTACACCGTAGAATGGGATAAATTTGCTAATTTAGAGATATTCCGAACAGATTTAGCACTACTATGATGAAAAATAATCGATTTTCGAATGCTGTTCGTTGTTTCCTTACGACTACGAGCCATTTTTAAATAAGAAACAGAATATTACGAAGTAAGCGAAGATTAAAGCGAAACGATTTTTTAAATGTCACCACAATGCAAAAATAAAAACAGCGATAAACGATAATTTTATTTATGAATTTATCCGAAAATGTTTCGGTGTACGATCACTTTTGTGACGTGTTCTTTCTCTGCCTCCTTGCATTTTAATTTTTATGAAAAGAAAAGGAGTCAATATTTTTTTAAGGAATGTTAGGTTTCATTCAGAATCACATGGAGATATGAAAAAATATTGGACTTTATATTCGAATTCAATTCCAGGCTACAGCGCTTTTTCTACAAATTTTTAAAGTGTACGAACACTTTTTGGAAGCCACTGTAGATTTCTTATTCCAAACATAATCAGTTCTTCACGCTGGCTTAATTTTTCTCACTTGACGTACTTATTACGATTTATGACTTTTATAAGTAAGTATATTATTTTATTACGGTTTATGTTTATTCTTTAACATTTGTTGGAAGTTTTAAGAGGGTATAATTTTGTAAAAAAAAGTTAAAATGAAATTATTTTAAGCTCTTCCAATTATTGAGATTCTTCCGATTCCACGTCCAATCAGGAAAAGAATAATTATTCGTAACTCGAATTATCCACATTCCCGTTTAACTTCATTTATACAGTTCTTATTTATTTTTTTTCTTTTAGGAAAAATGTAGGAATATTTTATTTGAGATTTTGAGCAGTGCTAAATATTGATATGAATCTGCACAAACGAAACACTGTTATGCCGTACTTCGAACTTCCTCTTTAAATGATCCTTTAACAATTCTGCAGTCTTAATCTATATATTGCGAGAAAAATCTTCCTCTCAGCCATTTTTTGTTTGCAGCCGGAGATGACAACTTCCGATTGAATGCGATATTGTAGGATCCCAGCACCGCTTTCATATCCGCTTCAAATGAAAATCTGCACTCAAATACGGTTTTCCTATTACTGTAAAAAAATTGGATAGCTATACCGTGATTTGCTCCGATTGATATCTTTCTCTCGGTATGTGTTCTTAATTAATGGTAGCCTATTGGTAGAGTCACGGATTAGCAAACGGAGTGTTCCAAATTCGAGACTCGATCCAACCAGGCAGTCGTGTATGTGGAGGCTGGTTCACATAAAATCTGTCGTGGCTTCAGATGTCCCCACGTCGACGTGGTGTGGAAATTCGGAGAGTGCGGTGCCAGTTCAGGTGTTGCCTCCTCATCTTACCGGGGTTCCAAATTACGTGGTGTTGTCCTCGGATCTTTCCCTTTGGGATTGATCCCGGACTGTCACCAATAGCCCGTTGTGTTGCTAAAGCGTGACGTTAATTAAAAATACCCATCATACCTCCCATCCTTCTACTACCTTCCTACTTTACAACCTTAATTAATGGCCGTGTTTCACTGATTATTTTTGTCAATCTGAGGTAGGTCGGTAGGTATGTATTTTTAATAAACGTCGCACTGGAGCAACACAACGGGCTATTGGCGACGGTCCGGGATCAAACCCGAAGGGAAAGATATGAAGACAACACCACGTGATTTGGAACCACGGTCAGATCATGAGGTCACACCTAAACTGACATCCAACTCTCCAGACTTCCATACCACGCCAACGTGAGGATGTTTGAGGCCACGACAGATTTAGCGGTGCAATACACCATTTGCTTCAGAATATGAATTAAAAATGTGACCTTATCCTTTATATCTTCAGAACGTGATATGGTTGGATGCATAAGAGGTCTGCTATGGCTAAAAAATAAGGATTTATTCTTGGAATTTGAATTTTTTGCCATTACTAAAGCAAGGTCAGAGAATATAAAATTTTACTTATTTATTGCCATATATTTTACAAACTTTTTCCAGATTGAAATTCGAACTTGTATACTTGAAGTTGCTTTGCTTGAAGGAGCTTGGCCAGATATGGCCCTTGCTCCATATAAAACCAAACCAACTTACCAAGAATATGTTGCTTTAAATAATGTGATTACACTTTTTATTTTTCCTCTGAATTTTCTCGTCATCTGGCCGTATTTCAAAATTACGAGTTGTCCTCGATCCTTTCCCAGACCGTCACAAGTATCCCATTGTGTTGCTCCAGTGCGACGTTAATCCAATTACCTACCTCTGAATTTTCAAAGCATTGACCCGACGAAAAATTAGATTTTTAGGTCAAGGGAAGGCTTAAACAAGGGGGAAATCTTACAATTCTTTAATGTCAATGCAACAAGTAACACGATTCCTAAGTTTATTTTATTTGAAAAATAATTTATTCTACTGAAAAATTCAGCTTTTTATTTCATTTCGTGTGTTTAAAAACAATTCAATTCATATTGGGCTGATGTAAAAGTTCGTCCCGTTTTTGGCTCTAGATAGATAGCATTGCATCGCAAAACAAGTGTTATCTACTTCATACGTGTAAAGTTTTGATGTTTGAAAGAAGGAGTATTTGGGGAAAAAATTGTGTTTTTTAAATTTCGCTAAGGGGGCATTAAAAACGGTAGAGAATACTGAGCATTTTCGACATGCTTTTTGACGTGAATATGTCTTTAAAATCGGTATGGAGGTCATCGGCAAAAATTTGTGCGTCACAAAAAGTGTTAATATCTCAAAGCCCCATAACTCCAGGGGGAATCAGCCTATGGGTATAAACGGCTTACCATTGTGCAGAAGAAGGTGGGCCGTGTCGACCAGGTCGGCCACTAATCCCCCCCCCTCTGACTTTGTACCGCGTGGTGGGGGAAATGAGTCACATTTCGGGCATACTCTGGCCTGTTTAACCGCTGTAACTTCAGTTCTAAACGACGGGTCGTGGTGAGTGTGTGCTTAAATTGAAGAGTACGACGAGTTCTACAATTCCATTTGACTAGTTGACAGTTTAAATCATTTGTGTGAAAATTGTGTGCAGTGGAAAGTGACTATGTGTCGAAGATTTCATTACGAAGCCAAAAT
The DNA here is from genome assembly GCA_933210815.1 of Meta bourneti. Lineage (NCBI taxonomy): Eukaryota > Metazoa > Arthropoda > Arachnida > Araneae > Tetragnathidae > Meta > Meta bourneti. The sequence continues at coordinate 83,202,400 of OW119923.1, read as the reverse complement.
ATCAGACTAAATTTCAATTGTGGCATAGGAAACGTAAACGGGTTGAAAGAGCAGTACAAGACGAAAAAAATGATACCAAGAAGTCTAAACCTATGACAAGTGCGGAGAGATCTAGAGCTTACCGAAGACGCAAGAAGGAGCAGGCGTACGCGGCGATATCGCTGGACCATCTAACGAGCTGCCACCACGCTTGGAAACACCACCATCGACCTTACCTTTGCCAGGAACATCAGCATCGACACCATGCCGTTTGTCTCGTATCTTAGTTATCACAGACCCATCATCCATAAGGTCGCATAGAATACTAAGCAGTGCCCACCTTTAACACCACTGTTACGTATCCACCAAAACTGGCTAAATATAAAAATGTCAAATAAACCCCGCAGTCTTCCTTTTACCAGCGACAAACTTACCAGTATTCAGCCCAAAAATATTCACGAACCAAACCTTATAATACAGTGGGTACTTTAACTATCACAGACTCATCATCCATAACGTCGCCTTAGAATACTAAGCATTGCCCACACTCTAACACCACTGTTATCTATCCACCAAAACTGGCTAAATATAAAAATGTCAAACAAACACCCGCAGTCTTCCTTTTACCAGCGACTTCCTTTTACCAGTATTCAGCCCAAAAATATTCACGAACCAAACCTTATAGTACAGTGGGGACTGTGCCAACCCGCTGTTTTTTATTTCGGAAAAAGGCAATAATGCTTCGCAGACCCAAAAGAAGATTTGTGTTGTGGTTGTTATGTGAGGGGTGCAGTTGACGATTCCAAGTGCCGTAAGTGATTCAGGAAGTTTCGTCACCTGGATCAGTTCTTTAGCCAGAAACCTCAGAACTTCTACTTGTACCGAAGAGAGATGGAGAAAGGTTATAGAACAGAAGGGCACATACTACACTGATTAAATGTACTGTTTAGTAAATAAAAAAAAATTTTAATTTTTGTCAAAAACGAGATGATCTTTTGTATCAACGTAATAATACTTTTATTTTCTTTTATGTAGATTGTAATTCAAAAGTGGACACAAGGACCGGTTAACAACTTTTTCATCCCTATCCGAAATAAATTTTAAAGAACAAATCACTCCACAACTAATGAACACTCACCCTCAAAAAGGTAGAAGTACCGTTTCTGATAAAAGTAATTCGCTTTAATGGATGATCTTTGAATGACTTCATCTGCCTAATGGATTCTCGTTGAGATAACAATGGAGATTTTGAAGTTGTTTCTCTGATTATCACATTTCAAATCAAAATTTCTGAGGGAGAAAGATCTAATTAGCATGACTGCTTGGAGGTAGAGACGAAACTTTTAATTCCCCACTTTCTGTAATGGCCTTTATTTTCCGAGTGTATTTGCGAGATTACTACTCTAATGCAACCGTATGACGAGTTAAACATATTTTACAGATGTGAGAGGGATTTTCATTGAAAACTAAAAGCGTGTAGGCACAGTCCCCACTTTACCGTAAGGTTTGGTTCGTGAATACTTTTGGACGGAATACTTGGTAAGTGGGTCGCTTGTGAAATAAAGACGGCGGGTATTTGTTTGACGTTTATTTATTTAGTCAGTTTTGGTGGATATGTTACAGTGAAAGACCGAAATCTGGAGAATGTCGACTTTCACCCGTGAATGTCAACATTCACATAGTCGCTTGGTGTATGTCCGAAATATTTACTAAATACCCTTATTTCTGACTTACACCGGCAAATGTCGACATTCACCATGCACTAATGGTGAATATTGAACATGTCGGAGATTTATATTTTCTTCTCCGTATTTCAGTCGCGATAAAACGTCACAAGGGTGACGTAACTTTTTCGCCTCTTTCTGAGAGGAGTGACCAAGAACTTAAAACAAACAGTACATTCTAAATGAGAAAAGAAAATAATAGAAATTAAAAACTTACTTAATTATACAGTACATTCTAAATGAGAAAAGAAAATAATAGTAATAAAAAACTTACTTAATTATATGATTCAAATCGTATATATTGCAACAACTTAAACTATTATGACACTTTGAATTGCACAAGAGTCCCTTGCTTTTACAACTGCATTTATTTGTGGAACACTTCCTTTTGCAATGACAGCGTGTATAGCCTTGCCTCCCGCTTCTCGAATTAGCCGCAGCTGCTTCTCTCAGCGACATTTCTTGAAAAGAAATCTCATCTATGGAAAGTAACTTTTCTTTACAAATTACGAACTGATTACGTGTGTAAAGCTGCTTGAGGGTACCATTTTTATTTGCCAGTTTATAGAAGTCGGAGTCTTCTATTCCAACAACAACCGCTAACACATTTCGGCTATCTGTACGACCACGGTCGACATCAGGGACTTGTATTCGTACAGTATCACCAATTTGAGCAGGAGGAAATTGTTTTTGTGAGGTTCGTAACATTTCAGAAAGTATTTTAGAGTACTTTTCTTGAGAAAAATAAAAACAATTGTCTTCTCGTTTACCCGCAATTAATGCATTTAACTTTTCAAGAAAAAGATCAGGATTCACTGCAGTATCCATTCAGTATAAATTAGGGTATCGGAAAAAAAACCTCGACTCCTCTCTTTTCGACCTCCACCAGAGCATATCTGTGATTGTCGACATACACCGGTGAGGGTCCGAATGTACAAGAATGTAATGAAATATTCGATCTTTCACCGACGTATTTGGTATGTGTCGACATTCACCGGTGAAAGTCGACATTCTCCAATTTCGGTCTTTCACGATAACAGATACATAACAGTGGTATTAGAGTGTTGGCAATGCTTAGTATTCTAAGGCGACGTTATGGATGAGTCTGTGATAGCTAAAGTACAAGACAAACGGCATGGTGTCGATGCTGATGTTCCTGACAGAAGGTAAGGTCGATGGCGGTGTTTCCAAGCATGATGGGCGATGATGTGGTTATGTAGTCGAGGTTCAGCTCTTCTTTTAAAAACTGAATGATGCTGGAATCCTTGTTGATGTCTGGATTGTCTTTACTGGTAACTGGGTTAACAGCAGGCAAGTCGTCATTATCCACGTTCACAGGCAGTGGCGTAACTAGATAGAATGGTCCCCAGGGCAAGCCCATTGCTTAGCAACCCCCACCCCCACAATGACTACCATTAATAATATTAATTGCAATACAATGAAAATCGCGAAAAGTAAAATAATATAATATGAACAAACCACATATATATTACAGCAATGGTTCCTATTTCGTAAGTGCAAACAGCAGTATCACTGAATATGAACTAAAATAACAATTAAACAAAAAGTTCATAAACAACAATATTTTATTATATTACAATAAGAATTGCAAATGTCTTTGGTTTACATGTTATAACTTTATCACAAAACGTAGAAAAGAGTAAAGAAAAAAGAATGAGATTGAATGGCAATTACAATAAATAAACTAAAATTAAATAAACTAAATTGATATTTTTCTTGCCTTTGCCGATGCAAACAGATAAATTATTTCATTGAAATTATTTTTTCTGTTTCTTCCTGTTCCACACTCAGAAGAGATAGGTCGCACAGCCATTGCTGCCCCATAGATGCACGTAGGTATGAGAGAATTAGTTTTAATTTTCTAAAGGATTTCTCACAACTAGCAATGGAGATTGCTATGATCAGCATTATTTGGATTGCCACTCTAAGGTTCGGAAGAAAGCTCTCATCTCCGTACTGGATTATAAATTCCAACAGTTTGTCCGGTCGAGAAATTTTCTTGTCTGCTCGAGTTGAAAGCAGCATTTTGCAATCAATTATTTCCTCATAAAGGTGATCCCCATCCCCATTCCTGTAATGCACATCTCTCAAATGGTTAAAATTTTCTTTGAGGTTCTCTACATATTCATAACAAAGGCTTTTTATATTTAGCAGAAAACCAAACTTCCTATCCGTATCCATCAATAGCTCAAATATTCCACTATGCAGGCAGTTTATTGTGGCTTTCGTGACTATTCTGATTTCATCCTTTAATTTCAAGCTCTCATCTTTGGCTAATTCTCCAGGCATTGTCTTCTTTTTAGGGTGACGTTTCTCCATTTCGACATCCCTACCCTGACAAAGTTTTACACCTTCATCAATATATGTATTTACATCATCTCGTTCTTTCTGGAAATGAATCCGTAGTCTAAGTCAAGGGCAGGGGAATGGAAATTCATCTCAGGGCGCTGCAACTTCTGCTGGATTCTGACTATTTTGCTGAGGATTGCATACCAGAATCTTATCAATAACAAGAACTCAAATGTCAAGACACGCTTACAAAGCTGTTGTGCATCACTCCTAGTATTTGCATTTGAGATTTATCTGAGGCAAGATTTTGAAGTACTGAGAGGATTTTATCAACATACTTGTTTACTGGTTTCAGTGTATGGGCTTTGGCACTCCATCTGGTTACTGAGTCAGATTTCACAACCAAAGGAACTGCATTCTTTGGTCTCCGGAGTCAGGAGTGGGGGATTGCCCACTGGCAGCCTGCCAGGTCGGTAATACAGAACATGGAACGAAGCGCGCTTGAAAATTCCGTGTTTCTCTATTCAAACGTGGTAGATGAATTCATGACTCTTGTTGCCAACGTTAGAGTGTAACGTTTGAGATATTCTTTAATAATTAGCCCTATGATATCCCTTAGAAATAACGGTATCTTTTGCGTACCAAAAAAAATGTCTATAAGTTATAATAAAAGAAAAAATTACAATTTTGTAAATGTTTTACCCGACAAAAATGCGCCCCCCCTCCAAAGTGGTGCCCAGGGCACATGTCCTGGCTGCCCCGCCCTAGTTACGCCAATGTTCAGACAGCCTGTTGCAGCTCGTTAAATGGCTCGCCTGCTCCTTCCTTCTTCGGTAAGCTCTAGGTCGCACTTGTCATAGGTTTAGACTTCTTGGTATCATTTTGTTCGTCTTGAACTGCTCTTTCAACCTGTTTACGTTTCCTATGCCATAATTGAAATTTAGTGTGATATTTTGGCTTCATAGTGAAATCTTCGACACATCGTCACTTTCCACTGCACATAATTTTAACAATGTGACTCATTTCCCCCAACACGCGGTACAAAGGTTAGAGGGGGGATGGGATTAGTGACTATCCTGGTCGACGCGGCCCACCTTTCTCTACACGATGGTATGTCGTTTATCCCCATAGGCTGATTCCCCTGGATTTATGGGGCTTTGAGATATCAACACTTTTCGTGACCCGCAAGTTTCTGCCGATGACCTCCATACCGATTTTAAAGACGTATTCACGTCAAAACGAAACTAGACGGAAGGAGAGAATTTTACTTCCTGTTTCCCAAATGGGCTCAAGTATGATGTATATCGTGGTTACCTTAAAATGTAGTTTATCGCCGTTTTGACGACGGTTGGCGTTTAATCTCATTGGCGTTGGTCAATATATCAATTCGGAGTTCGTTGTTTGGAATTTCTATAATAGCGATTTTCACTGTAAACAAACCAGACGAAAAGTGAAGATTTTACTTCCGCTATCCAAATGGTTTCGTGTGATACATATCTGGGTTACCTTAAAATGTAATTTATTGCTATTTTTGCGGAATTCGTTTGATCTAATTGGCGTTGACCGATCAACTATTGTATATCAATTCCTAATTCATTCTTTTATTGGCGATGTTTTGAAATCGTATTCTAAAAGCAAGCCAAGTTATACGTTCGAATACCGAAACAAAAATACTACCACCACCTTCATCTAGAGACAGAAAATGCCTTTCATAGTTGAACCAATGGGAGAAATTTATTTTGTATAAATAAAACTTATAAAAATATGTACTATATATTTAAATAAATAACTAAATATTTCCTTGGGAATTAACTGTAGGAATCTGTGTCTAACACTATGTTAATCATTATTCCACTAAAATCTAATTTTCAAAAAATTTGCACAGACTGATACTCGGCTGAACTTCAATTGTTTGACGGCAAACAATTAATTTGTAATTGAATTTTGATTTGAAAACGTTAAACTTGCAGCTGACGTTGGATTTGAAAACGCTTAATTTGCTGTCTGCGTTGTTCCTACAGGTAGATAATCTAGGATTTTACCATATTTCTTGATTTTAAGAAAATTTTCCAAAAGAATATGATACGAATAGGATAATTACTCATTGAAAAAACTAGATCAAAGTTATATTTAACACCATCTCCAAAGACTAAATGTGTTATCTTAAAATAGCAAAAGTAATTCAATAAATTCTCGTAGTGTATTAACCCTCAAGGGGTAGTTAATTAACGTCGCACTGGACACCACAACGGACTACTGGCTACGGTTCGGGATCAATCCCGAAGGAAAAGATCCAAGGATAGTGCCTCTTTAATTTTGAACCACGGTCAGACGACGAGAACAGCACTTGAACTGGCACCCCACTCTCCAAACTTCCACGCCATTCCAACGTGAGGACATTTAAGGCCACGACAGATTTAACGTGCACCAGCTCCCCTGCACACAGCGTCTTTGGCTGGACCTAGTTTCGAACTCGTAACCCTTCGGTTGCTAGTCCGTTGCTCTTCCAGCTTGGGTCTCACTCATAATTCCACCTTGTAATCTTCCCTGCATAACTAACCAATTTTAACCTTGAAAAATATAATCTTTCCAAAAGGATTTTTTTCGCAAGCAAAAAAAATAAAAAAAGAAAACAAATAAAATCTTTCCAAATGATTCCATTCTAAGAATTTTTTTCGCAATAAAGCAAACGAAATCTTTCCAAATGATTCTATTCTAAGAATTGGATAATAGAATTCGATTCCAAATAGACCAATAAAATCTTTCCAAAGGATCGTATTCTAGGAAAAGAACCTGTTACGACACCCCTGTTGACAGAGGGCGCTGCACGAGCTCTTGATATATAATCACTTCACCTCTTGTAACTGTACCAGCAACCCGTGTACATCGAGAGATCCCGCGATCGTATTACCCGTGGAGACAGTAAAATTGTTGTTGAGTTTAGACGAAGTGTCGTTTATACAGACCTAACACTACTCACGACTTCTGCTTTGAGACTTGCCTTGCTCAACCGAAAACGAGGTTATATGGGACAAATTACTCGTATAATGAACTTGGTCAACAACGGTGACTCTCCACCTAAGGATCCAGGTGAAATTAAGCTGAAACTGAAAACGAAATTAGACACTTTGCGTGATGACCAGTTTGATGCTCAATGTTTTTCCTGTGGTCTTGTCTGGGCTCCTTTTTCTGTAATTTTTAATTTGCATTTTATTTATCCTTAAATTTTTACTTTATAAATTTTCTTATTCGAATTTAAAAGAACTGTGTTCGGGTACTTTGGGCTCGTTCGTAAACGCGAATAAATCGCACCGGTTGTACGAGTTATTCGAACCGAGCGTCCAAGATTCTCAGGTTTTCTAGTGTGATTCCACTGGAAACGAAAAAAAAAATCGTTTGAAACGAACTGAGATTGTGCTAGGTTTTTAGTTCAGAAGTTGACGACCTGAAAAGGGATAGATGTAAATGTTGTAATGCATCTCTACTCTTGGTTTAGGTTCATTTTCAGATTGGATTCATCAAAACAAATTGCCAATTACATGGCGAATGAGACTAAAAAATCTAATCGTTCGTAAATGCAACTTCAGAACGGGTGAAAACGGAGGTCATAAGATGGATTATTTTTGGTTTGCACTTTTTCAGAGTTTTTTACGAACGCGGGCCTTTATTATTCCTGTGGAGGCAATTCAAAATAAATTATCCACTGTACCGATGCAAACATATTTCTTAACACAACAAGGGATGATCCCGGACCGTCGCCCATTATTTTGCTCCAGTGCGACGTTAATTAAATACCTACCTACCTCTAAATCTTTCAATCAGTTTAAAGTTCTCATTTCGAATTTTATTTTATAAATAGATCTCTAATTTTGAATTTTAAAACTCATTTGTATTTGTTAGTTTAGTATTAATTATTAAGGTTAACGTTGTCTTTCGAATTTTATTTTATTTATAGAACCCTAATTTGGATTTTTTTCAAAACCTATTCGTATTGGTTATTTTAGTATTAATTGAGGTTATGTTTACTGCCTTTCGAATTTTATTTTATAAATGGATCCTTAATTTGAATTTTTTTAAACACACTAGTATTAGTTATTTTAGTATAAGTATTAATTACTAAGGGGGTTAACGATTGTTGCCTTTCGAATTTTATTTTAAAAATATATCCCTAATTTCGATTTTGCTTCTTAAAGAAATGTCTGGGAAGGGTATTATAGTGTTGACTGTGTTTGCTTTGGTGATGTGTACTGCAAAGAAAAAATAAAAAAAAATCTATTCGTATTTCCGTATTAATTACTAATTTAGTATTAATTACTGTGGTTATGTCGACTGACTCGATTGTTTTTATAAATACATCTCTAATTTCGATTTTTTTTGCAAAAAAAATATGTTTTTTTTCAGGCTGTAACACTATTAATAACAGGAATGGTTGTTGTATGTTTCTAAAAAGGATGGCCACCTTGACAACAGGCCTGTGTCTGCATCAGTCTTCTACTCTAAAAACAAATGATGAATTTCCTGAAGTTAAAAGACGAGAATCGTGACGTGACCTATGTTTTTGCAACAACCGGATCACCCAAAAAGTAATGATATGGTGGTTTCCGAAGAAGTTTATCACGCCTAACCTAAAAACAATTCTGACACACTTCATCTGTGGCTCTGACTGCTACTAACAAAATTTCATTTTACCAAGTTCTCACCATCACTAATGATTATGTGAAATTAACTCGTGTGATTAGTCTTGTTTTCAGGTTTTTGAACAATGCTTGTCAACCAGACGACAAAAGAATTGGTCCTATCACTTTCTTCGAAGTCAGGGATGCTGAGACGAGACTATTAGGATCAGTCCAAGAACATGACTTTCAACAGGAAGTCAAACAGTTGAAAAGAGGTAATTGTGTCTTCCAACAGTAAATTAGCTGCTCTGAATTGTTTCATCGATAAAAAGGGGTTTGTTACGTGTTGGTAGTAGACTACGAAATTTAGATTTAAATTTATCCAGCAAAAATCCCATGCCTTCTAAAAGTAAATTAACTAAAATGATTTTTAAAATATTATCATGTTAAGAATTTGCATGTCGGTGCTCAATCGTTACTGTATCTTGTCCGTCAAAGATTTTGGCCACTAAATGGACGCAATATGTGTCGATCAATTGTACATGAATGTATAATTTGTCTGAAAAGCAGACCTTTGTGTTACGACCCCTGTTGACAGAGGGCGCTGCCCTTGATGTAATCACTTCACCCCTTGTAACTGTACCAGCAACCCGTGTGCATCGAGCGATCGTACTCCCCGTGGAGACAATAAAATTGTTGTTGAGTTTACATGAAGTGTCGTCGTTTATATAGTCCTAACACTACTCACGTTTGAGTAACAAGCTATCGATCCCACAGGACCAATACAATCTTTCTAAAGGTTGAAAGAATCTATGGATTCTTTAGAAAGATGTGGTAAATTAGAATTAAGTGTGTTTCTTATAAGCTAAGAGCAATACTACACTAATCGCGAAACTCAAGAAGTTGATAACAACGTAATTTCCGAATTTAAGGGATTTTGAGTCTAGGCTTCATTAGATTATGCAGCTTCATAATATTCGATCTCCATTCTATCTTTTATGCTATGAATCATTAATAATCCGTTCAAGTACAATTATATCATGCATTGTTGATCTAATCTAATTGAGACATGATTGTATCGGTCATTAGCATACACAAGAGCTACTTCGTGAATTCGCGTATTTAGAGCCACATGTCGATTTAATGAAGATTAAATGTTCGTTCATATATTGTATCATTTGTATGCAATTCCCAAATTCTAAACACCTATGAATACCCTTAAAATAGGGTTTCATTTCGAGCATATCCGATGAATAGTCTATTAAACGTTTATAAAATTCATATATTTCTGCGTCAATGCTCGTACAATCAAACGTTCCATTCGTTATTCATAATTGGTTTGTATCTATATTTTTGGAATATTTGTATATTTCAAAACCAATTCTAAGAACTCGTGAGCCTGTAACATTTGCTTTCACACTCGAGTGTGAGGGCGCTTTCCAGTGTAACAAACTAACCATATGGAAAGGTGAGGTTTTAGTTCCTAGATATATTTTCGTACTTTACACACAAATACACTGCTGGCCACCGTAAATGCAACACCCTGAAGGAAGCATGCAAATATGAAATTTACAACATGCATTAGCGGAGGTGAGATATGCAAATGATTAGAATTTCAGCGCAGACGCACATCACGCGCGCCTGTGGAGCCACTTCAAAGCGCTATTTAAGGCTTGGAGATTTCGACGATTTCAAGTACGGCAATTGTGTTTTTCTTGTGGTTTTTTCAAAAAAACGATCAATTATGCCTCGTAGAAAACAACGATCATCTTTTGATCAAGTATCCGAGTTCGACAGAGGAAGGATAGTGGCCTACCGAGATTGTGGATTATCTTTCAGGGAAATCGGTAGTCGTGTTGGACGAAACCAAACAACTGTAATGCGGATATGTGATCGTTGGATGCAGGAGGGTACGACGGACCGACGTGTTCGATCGCATCCACCTCAGTGCACCACTTCACGTGATGACAGGCATATTGTGCGTATGGCAGTGACGGATCGCTCAGCCACATCACGAACCATAGCACAGCACATTCAGTCTGTACCGCATCATCCAGTGTCTGCGCGTACCATTCGACGCCGTTTACAGCAGAGTGGTCTGTCCGCAACACGTCCATTGCTTCGTCTACCCTTGACGCAGAACCACAGACGTTTCCGCCGCCAATGGTGCGATGAAAGAAGGATGTGGACGGCAGAATGGAATGAAATTGTCTTTACTGACGAGTCACGCTTCTGTCTGCAACACCACGATGGTCGGATTCGAGTCTGGAGACACCGTGGAGAGAGGATGCTGAACAGCTGCGTTATGCACCGCCACACTGGTCCTGCACCGGGTATTATGGTATGGGGCGGTATTGGATATCACTCTCGCACTCCTCTAGTACGCATTGCCGGTACTTTAAACAGCCAGCGCTACATCTCCGAGGTGTTGGAGCCAGTTGTCCTTCCTTACCTTCAGGGCTTGCCCACAGCCATATTTCAACAGGATAATGCGCGACCACACGTGGCACGCATTGTCCAAGGGTTCTTCGTCAATCGCCAGATTGAATTGCTTCCCTGGCCAGCTCGCTCTCCGGATCTTTCGCCGATAGAAAACATGTGGTCCATGGTTGCTCAACGATTGACCCAGAATACATCCCCAGCTGCCACACCAGATCAACTTTGGCAACGTGTGGAAGCTGCTTGGTCTGCTGTACCCCAAGAACACATCCAAAGTCTCTTTGAATCAATGCCGAGGCGTGTGGCAGCGGTGATCTCCAACAATGGCGGCTACTCTGGCTACTGATTTTGGCAGGAACCACACTTCACAGAAGTCTATAAATTTAATCATTTGATACTTGGTCAACATGTTATCTACAAAATAAATTTTGTTGTGATATCTCTTGTCTTTCTTGGTGTTGCAATTTGGGTGGCCAGCAGTGTACTTTTGAATCCAAAGTAGGGGTTACCCTAAAATGTAGTTTATCGCCATTTTGGTGACATGTGTATAATCTATTGAAGTTCACCGGTCAACTATCATCTATTGATTCGATATTCATTCTTTGGGATTTTTGCTGGGGAAAGTGTTAAAGCGCGATCTTTGGGCTGGTGTAACTTTGGATAGCGTGGACTACGTAAGTGGTGTTCTTCGAAAGCTACTGAAATACGCTACAAACACAGGCCTTTAATCGATAAAATTACGTTCCAATATTAATATCAATCTTCACTTTTAATCTTTCAAACTGTAAATTAATTGTTGAATATTCGCAACAAACAATCGTTCAAACTTCCTATGTCTGCTTCACACACTCCACAATCCAACATCAGGCTCGAGTCTTCACGTCAAAACTACGGTCCCGTGTCCTCGACACTACCAACCAATTTTTTCAAGCTTTGTTCCTGACGTCAAGTAATACTATAGTCATCGACCTTCTAATGAAATAGACGGATCATGCAGGTGAAGTCGCTGTCGTAAAATCTGAAGGGTAAATGACAAATCGACTTAGCCGATTGTCTGTCGAATCGCAAGCTAGTGTTTTTGATCATGGTGGATAACCAATCAATAATTTAAGATTCATGCTTTTACCCACAACCACATGACAGATCTTCAAACCTAGAAACGGGAAGAAATATCATGAAGCTGTGGGCACATGCTCAGTCTATGACATTTTTAGGTTTAATCACTAAGGAAATAGTGTAACATAGTGATTATCACTTAAACGCTTTTTATAAAATGTGCTGCAGAATGTATTATCCGGTCGAAGCCCATGTCATCAAGTGCAAGAGTTATTGTGTTAAGTATTTATTTTTTATGCGATAATACGTGTATAAGTTTTTGTATTTCATACGAAAAATCTAAAATTAAATTTATTTTGATTATTAAATGTAAAATTAATGCATTTCGAATTGTTTCCTTTCATTTTATTAAATCACGAAATTGTCTACAGCATAATTTGGTGTTTCAAGAATATTTATGTACACTGGCGTGCAAAACTTAAGCAACGACGTAATTTTTAAGCAGACGGCCATGAAATTGTAGAAAAAGGCTTGTTGCGATCAGTACAATGAACACCCAATTCAGTAGAAAGGTGATTCATATGCAAATATCAGGAACAAGACGTTACAGGCGACGTGAGGATACTCAAAACGCGTGCAGTGCAAGACTACAATAAAAAGCAGGACGAAAGGCGCTATCAAAGGCATTCGCTGCAAGCTCAAGTGATTTCGTACGTGCAATATGGCTATAAGAAACCATCTGGATGACTTTATACGTGATAGAAGGATCTGCAAGCTTGGGGAGGGGCGTAGGGTGACGAGTGTAGCCCAAGAGTTAGGAATCGACAAAAGTGTCGTTTCACGAGCTTGGAAAGCCTTCCAAACCACAGGTACATCTGTAAGAAAGGTTGGTGGTGGTCGGCCAAGAAAAACAACGCCAATGGATGACCGATATATCGTCTTGCAGGCGAAAAGAGATCGATACCAGTCAGAGGGCAACCTGGCTCAGCAGCTGCGTGCGGCAACGGGACGACAAGTGTCGCGGTTTACTGTTGCCAGACGCCTTCATAAAGGTGGCCTATTTGCCCGCCGTCCTGAACGCTGCATCCCATTGACAGCTGCCCATCGGCGGCGCCGTTTGGATTGGTGTAAGGAACACAAAGAATGGACATCTCATCAATGGAGTCACGTCCTCTTTACAGATGAGAGTCGTTTCAGTGTCACAAGCGATTCTCAACGCCAGTTGATATGGAGAGAGGTAGGGTCTCGGTTTTATCCCACTAACATCAGGGAAAGAGACCGTTACGGTGGTCCTGGCGTGCTCGTCTGCGCATCATGATGAACGGGCGGACTGAGCTCCAAATTTTCGACAGAGGTACTGTTACTGGAGATCGCTATTGTCAACAAGTGATCCTCCCCCACGTACGTCTGTTCCGAGGTGCCATTGGTGCAGACTTCGTTTTTATGGACGATAACGCCAGGCCACATCGGACTCTTGCTGTTGAGGAGCTGCTAGAAGGTGAAGATATCACTAGAATGGATTGGCCAGCGCACTCCCCTGATTTAAATCTCATAGAACATAATGTGGATGCTTTGGGGAGACGCCTTTCGGCACGATTATATCCGCCAGAAAACACCCAACAACTGAAACAGGTGCTCATTGAGGAATGGGCCCTCTTACCTCAACAACTGCTGGATAATCTGGTGTTGAGTATAGAGAAGGTGCCAAGCAGCCATTGCAGTTAATGGAGGTCATATCCCTTACTGAGGGGAATCTGTTTGTAGTTCTCCCTCTTGGGCAGACAATCATTTGTACCAACGCTACTCTTTCGATAAAGCCTTTTTTGTTTTATTCCATACTGTATGCGTTCTATTCATTTTTGCGCTAGTATGCTTTCTTCATCCATTAAGTACAAAATACTGTCTCTGTATTCTGAATTACATCTCTCCCAGATGATTTCTTGCGGAGTTACAGCAAAAAAACAGTCGTTGCTTAAGTTTTTGCACACCAGTGTATTAAACATTTTACAGCAATTAAATTTTTGAGTATTTACAGTAACTTTGTTTTTACGGCACATTGTCAGATTAAATTTCATTAATGCTTGATTTTTAATTTCATGTTCGTTTTTATATAAGGGCATGTAGGTATTCTCAGAAAAAAAGTTCTTAATATGAAGTCACGACCTTTAGTGCTTGGAAAATTTCAGTTATGCAATTAAATTCGAACTATATCGGAATTAATATTTTGAGCGTGCATGAAATGGTGCTGCGGTATAACGTCCTCGAAAATTAATTACAATGAAACTTTAATGACCTACTGAAGCATAAATTTGGTTAAAACTATATCTATAAATTTTCCTTTCAACGTCGGAAGAATTGTCCACTGACGTGAAAACTGAGTCCTTTATGTAGAAATAATTATTCATAAGAACCTTCAACTTTCATCTAATAATTAAATTAAAATTCATTACAAAATAATTTTCAAACTCTTTGCTCTTCATATATATTAAATAGAATAATAAAATAAAATAACACCCTTCTCCGCATTGAGGTAGATTAATAGCTATCAAGCCATTTTTAATAGCTATCAAGAATTAGCCTTACTGTTAAGAAAACATTGCTGTTCAGAAAAGTTAACCCGATTCAAAGTGCCTAACAATTTTACTGTTAAGAAAATACTGCTGTTCAGAAAAGTTAACCCGATTCAAAGTGCCTACAATTGTAGCAAAAATGCGAATAGTCTTGCGTTGAGTCATGTGTTTAAGGCGACAGAGGGTATTCAAAGAAACTTTTTTAGTAATCCGATAGTTATAAAATTTGCAAGCTGTTCTTCATTAAAGTCTATATAATTTGGTCCAAAAATATTAAATTGTGCCGAAGTTATTTGATGATATGCGGTCGAAACTTGATAAATTGGAAAAAAATTAATAGGTCCCATGTGCATTAATTTTCAATGTGTTGTTAATATTTTAATTCGTATACTAATTTGTATACATATAAATCAAAGGAACTCCATTTGGTAAGAGTGCCACTCAGTGCTATGATTGATTCTGTGCATACAAAATAGTTCAAGAGTCTTTCCCTCTTTCAAAAATAAAATCAGAAGCCCTATTTTATTTCAGTCCTTGCTCGAAACAGGTTTGTTGCAGGTTTTTCTTGATAGTATTATTTATGTATAATGTACACTGAAAGAGCAATTGAATTAGGGATAGTTGGCATTATGCAAATTTGGAGCTGTGCGCAGGCCTGGAGGCGGCTTGCAAATGACGTAAGCAGCTGTTTGACAAGATAAGGGGTGCTGCTCACGGTATTAGTAATAGTCAAAAGCAGTATGTGTAAGAGTGCGGATCTAAGCGCATTTGATCGTGGGCACATAGTCGGGGCCCGACGAATGGGTCACTCCATCTCGGAAGTAGTGCAGATACTCGGATTTTCACGCACCACTGTGTCAAGGGTGTACCGTGAGTACGTCGCTTCTGGTAAAACCATCCCTGCCAGGGTCAACTGCCATGGACAACAGCGGGTGGATGAGCTAGGTCATCGTCAGCTAACCCGCATTGTAACGGCGGATAGACGGGCCACAATGCAACAGATCACCCGTCGATTTAACGCTGGTGCACAACAAAGTATAAGCTGCCACACCATCCAAAACCATCTCTCTATGGGGTACAGAAGCCATCGTCCCACGAGAGTCCCTCTGTTGACTGCACAACACAGGGCGCAACGATTAGCATGTTCAAGGGAACATCGCCAATGGACCGTCGTGATGTGGAAAAACTTAACCTGGAGTGATGAGTCGAGATTCAGTTTGGTATATGCCGATGGCAGAGTACGTGTACGGCGTAAACCACATGAAACGATGGATCCTACCTGCCAGCAGGGCACTCTCAGGCTGGAGGAGGTGGCATTCTCGTCTGGGGACTGTTCACATGGACTGAAATGGGACCCCTAGTACGTGTGACATCGTCTCTCATCGGTGAATGTTACCTGAGTATCCTTGACGACCATCTGCTCCCGTATGTTCATTTTCGATAGCCCACTACAGATTGTCTTTCAGCAAGACAATGCACCGTGCCATCGCTCCCGAATTGTACCGCTCCGAATGGTTGGATGAACATTCCACAGACCTGCACGTGCTTTCCTGGCCATCAAGGTCACCTGACCTCAATCCAATCGAGCACATCTGGGATGCAATTGAGAGAGATGTCCGAGCCTCAGACCACCTTCCATCGTGAATTGTGGGAGATTGTTCAGGAGTCGTGGATATGTATGTCTTCCCATCGCTTCCAGTGTCTTGTCGAGTCCATGCCAAGACGAATCACCGCCGTCATCAAGGCGAAAGGTGATGCTACGCGCTACTAGACAGGTATCCCTAATTCATTTGCTCTTCAGTATGTATGATGAAATGCAAAATGTATTTAACTCATCTTATGAATTTCTATTGTTATACCATTTTGTGGTTACTCAGTTACTTACCCACAGAGTTAAAAACTTATCATAAAAACAAAATGTATAATGAACTGTATAATGTATATATGAAATGTATAATGTAGTGCAAAATATATCTAATAACTCATCTTATAAATTTCTATTGTTACCATTCTGTATATTTTTTAACATTTATTTCAGTCATTGCTCGAAACCTGTTTTTTTACAGCACTGTATTAGTTACACAGTTACTAACCCACTGAGTTAAAAACTTATGATAAAAACAAAATGTATAATGAACTGTATAATGTGTATGAAATGTATAATAAAATGCAAAATGTATTTAACTCATCTTATGAATTTCTATTTTTATACCAATCTGTATATTTTTAACGTAAAGCAGAGTAAGAAACTCTGAATTGAAATTTAGTTATAAAGAATTATTACTAAAGACATTGATTTTTACATAAAATAAACGAAGAATCTTTGTAATCTTAAAAATAAGTGTGGTTCCATCATTTCATTTTCTTGTCGAAACAATTGAAGAAATACTTTTTTATTTGGATAACATCTAATTCTTTTTAACCCTCCGAGTACTGTAGTATTGCTTGAACTCCACAACACACATAATGATTAAATCTATAACATCCATAAATTTGAAAGAATCCATAAATTTGTTCAACCCTTGGAAAGATTTTCCTTAGAATAGAATTATTTGGAAGGATTCTATTTCCCTTGTCGTCAGAAAAAGAATCATGTAGAAGGGTTGGTCCTTTCCTTCGAATATAAACCTTTGAAAATATTCTATTCCTTATAGAATAGAATAGTTTGGAAAGATTTCATTGGCCTCTTCTTCAGAATGGAATCCTTTGGAAAGAGTTTATTGATCAAGATGATTAACCTTCTCGCTGCGCATCCCGCGATTTCCGCGGGCAAAGTAGAAGTAGCAAAATTTGCGCAGCCCGCGATTTCTGCGGGGATGCATTTTTGCCGTCTATTTAATTGTGCAACCCACTCTTTTCCCGTTCATGGTTTCATTTTGGCTTTTCTGTGATGTTTAATTGTTTATTCAAATCTAGGTTAACAGATGGCTTTAGATGTCCACATTTCTGCGAAATATACAAGCATTTTTTGCAGCATTTTGCGCGCTCTTTTCAAAGCTCAAAGATGTCTGGCAGGAAGCGTTTCGCGAGTGATAGAACCTACATTCCTGACAATATTTCCGACACTGATAGCAGTTCTGACTCTGATATCAAGTAAATTGAAGATAGTTATAGCGAAACTGATGAGAATTTCTCGGATTCCTCTGCGGATAGTGATTTCTAATAATTCTTCATTTCTAATAAATGTTTTGTAAGTATTTTGCATATTTTCATTAGTATATACGTTTTACCTTTGTATTTCATAAAATAAATCATAATTTAACCAAGATTAATTTTCAAAATTTTGCTTTTATATGATTAGTCTTCAATTTCAATATTCCGACAACCTTTTTTTATGATCTAATTCTATATTGAAAAAAAAACTCTTACAAAAAATTCTCTTTTACAACAAATTTTTCTATATTTTAACTCTAAAATATATGTAGATTTGAAATATGTAATAAAAAAATACGCAATTTTTGAACCTATTTTGATAAAAAAAATTACGCAGCGAGAGGGTTAAAACGGTTAGAAGTCATGCAGGGAAAATTGTGGGTTGAAAGGTGGAATTATGCGCGTGAACCCCTTTGAGGTTTAAAGTTGCAAGCGCTCTTTGATTCTAAAATGTATTTAAATTTTAAAAAACAACAAACAGTATTATTAAAAGAATATCAAATACGAGTGGAAATCCGAGTTTACACTTGAACACCGGCGTTTATTGATTTGACACCAATTTGCTTCTCTATAGTAAAGTGTAAAAGAACATGACTATAAACTTAAGTTTAAGCTTATGTGTCTAATTATTTCCTAGACCAAAACAAATTTGTAGATTATAAACTATATTCAAACTAAATAATCATCTAGTTATCCCCTGTCCCCCTTAAAGATATAAAAAAAGAATTTATCTCAAAACTTTGGAAAAACTCATCACAATAGGATAAAAAAGAGTCTCTTGAATCTAATTCGTAAATCTAGGCAAAAAATGAATTTAACTCGATTTAAAAGTGGGTCATAGATCAGGGAACTTGTAGGTAAACCCCCTTATTTAACGAGGGTCTTGTTTTTTACTCTATTTATCTCTCAATTAAACGGTAATTGAATATCATGGAAACAAAAAAACAAGGAACACTTCCATAAACTCTGAAAGCGACTCGCAACGTCAGAATTACCTTGTCTCTAAAGGTAAGTCACTTTTTCTTTGTTTTTCGAAGGCAAAGTCCATAATCTTTTAATCTCCAGTCATGTTTGCGTAAAAGATTTACGGCTTGTACCTTTCTTTCATTAGCTCGTTTATCAATTTCGCGTCACCTGGATGACCCATGATAATGAGAGGAAAGAAGTTATTTTTCTTCAGTAAGACGACTTATCAAATTAGCTAGAAAAAACAGTGGATGTAGCTTCACCAAGTGAAACATTTTGCTATAACAGTATAAAGCTCTTCCTGAGGTTTAACTTATGTTTATAGAGATAGTCTCCAACTAAACGCCATAGCTCTTCAGTCCATGAAACCCCAATAGAGACAATTTTGATGTTAATACGAGGAGTGTTCAAATGAAAAGGTACGAAACGTCGTAAAAACCAAACCGGTTGAAATTTGAATATGCCGCTTTGGGATAACGTAGTGAGACATCTAAGGAAGCGAATGCACGAGTACCGGCGTGGTTGTGCGCATGCGCGGGCGCCCGCACATGACGCAGAAGAGAAGCATGCAGTTGTGTGTTCCGTCCAATTGACGCGGCAGTGCGTGTGAGGACATCATGGCGTTCACATTGCAAAATTCGACGATTGAGGAGCAGCGAGGTGTTATCAGATTTCTGATTGCGGAAGGTGTTAAACCGGTAGGTGAGACACTCCGTAGCCTACGCAAGTCCATCAAGAGCAAACGGCCTGGGCTGCTCACGGAGGGAGTGATTCTGCTCCACGATGACGCGCGTCCACACGTCTCCAGGGTCACACAAAGTGTACTGGCCAAGTTCAAGAGGGAGTAGCTTGAGCATCCGCCCTGCAGCCCGGACATATCGCCCTACAACTTCCATCTGTTTTGTCCGCTAAAAACATCTCAAAGGGAAGCGCTTCAACTCGGACGACGAACTGAAGGACACAGTGGAGGACTGGCTCTTGTCACAGCCACAGGAATTCTGTGAACAGGGAATCCTTCGGCTCGTGAAACAGTAGGATAGTTGTGCTCAGTCCTCTGGTGATTACTTTTGAATAAAGACTTCAATTATACCCACAGTGTCGTTTCGTACCTTTTCATTAGAACACCCCTAGTACGTCTTTAAAATCGGAACAGTTCTGGGGACATGCATGACAGATTGAGCGTTACAAAAAAACGTTACAACTGTTTTGTCTTATCATTCCAGAACTAGAAGAAACACCCAGAAAACAAATTAGCGTCGTGTAAACAAAGAATTTGGGTACCTCACATGACATTGGGGTCCACAATATGTAGAAATTCTACGGTGCTGAGCGAGCCTTAGGGCCAGTGTAACTTTGGATTTCATGGAGTGAGGCTGTCCTAAGTGGTTTCATTCGAAAGTTAACAAACTACGCTTAAAATCAATAAAATTGTTCTTAAATTTTAATTGATGAATATTCACAAAATAACAATCGTTCGAACTTCCTATGTCTGCTTCATTCGTTCCGCAATCCAACATAAGTATACACATCAAAACTAGTAGGTTTGTGTCCTCCACACAACCTACTAATTTTTTCATAGAATTTAAAATGTTGCATTGTTTTTATCCATATTCAAAAACAATTCCTCTTCATGGAAGACATGTTTTAAAAAATTACAAGCAGCAGGTACCACAGTACCTTGACAAGAAAAGCAGAAACTGAAAATGGAACGAAACTTTTTTCTACTTATGTTTTAGCCCCAAGAAATAATTGAGATCATTGTAATATGTAGCATCTAGATCCCCTAATATATACTACCCTGGCGTGATGTGGTAGTTTGGGGAGTGGGGTACCAAAGCCCAGGTGTTGTCTCGGATCATCCCTTCGAGATTGATCCCAGACCTTCGCCAATAGCCCTTTGTGTAACTTCAGTGTGACTTTGATTCAACTACCTATCTACCTACCAAATATACAGGGTGTTTCAAAACCAATGCAACAAACTTTCATGGCGGACCGAAACAAACCCATTTCATCGTAGAATGCATGGTCCCAAGTGAAGCGGTTACGCTTTAGAGAGCGCTTTCAGGCACTAGAGTTCTCTTTCAGGCGCGCGTATAAAAGCGGTGATTTTCGTAAATAAGGTCAAGAGCGACTTGGAATGGATCGGTATACCAAAGTGGAGAAATCGGTCATGCATTTTGTCTGAATTGCCTACATTGTTGGAGCATGTATCAGCAGCCATCAACCATAAAATGTGGTTCCAGCATGATGGCGCGTTAGCTCATTTCAGCACTTTTGTGTGTGCTTACTTGCATGCCACTTTTCCAGGTCAATGGATTGGAATTGGAGACACTCTCCGGGCCCACTCACCGTTAAATGGATTGGCCGAGGAGGACCCATCACTTGGCCCCCACGCTCACCAGATCTGTCCCCTCAGGGTTTTTATGGGGACATCCGAAGTCCCTCATGCTCGACACTCCCATTGTATCCAATGAGGAACTAGTTGCCAGACTCCATAACTGCCTCAGCGGTCCACGATACGCCTGGAAATTTCCAGAACATACGGGAATCTTGACGTCGACGATGCGACGCGTGTATCAGAAGTAGCGGTCTCAATTTCGGGGAACTTTTGTAAATGTAATTCATTGCAATTTTTACTGATTAATGTTCGTACATGGGATTTAGTTTGAACATTTATTTACTGTCTGAATTTTTATTTCATTTCGACTTGTCAAGCAGCTGTTGACGCTTTGTTTTAAATAAAAATTTACTTTCGTGACAGTCCTATTTTTGCGTTGCGTACAATTTCGGTGTGTGGAGAAATGAAAAGCGCCCTCTAGCGACTGACCGCTTCACTTGCGAAAACGCATTCGATGATGAAAAGTGTTTGTTTCGGTTCAGTTCTATCATCCCTGAAAGTTTGTTACATTAGTTTTGAAACACCCTGTATACTACCTAATTTGCGTATTTTAAGATCTCGAAAATGAAATTTTTCATATTCTCTCTTATTTAATAAGCATATTGAATGAACGTTGAATCATCAACAAATAATTTGGATTTAAAACTGGAGACTATAAAAGTTAATGTAGCACTTCGCATCAGAACTCTTAAATTATAATTTGAATTTGCTTAAAATTTTCATACTAAATTTTACTCTCTTTATAAAAGATGTTGAATAACAATTAAAAAATATCATTATTTCATTGAATAACACCAGATCATTTGCATTTTTATCGTAAGAAACATCAAAGGAAGAGTTACATGCAAGGGAAAAACAGACGTTAAAAACATGTTAAGCATCATCTTTGTAAGCAGAGCCTTAGTTCTATTTAGCAGAATTCTTCATTTTCTAAATTGCCCCGTATTTCAAGTTCTCAGAGTTAATTGAATTGTGAGACAGGTGACTTCAAATGCTGCAATTTTTATTTAAAAAAAAAATTGCAGACCATTACTTTATTAGAAAATGGAATGAGGGTGGAAGTACTGTCTAGTCACCTTGATATTAAAATAGAAAAGGTATTTCTTATCGAAACGGGGGAATTGTGAGAAAAGGTTTAAAAAAGGTTTACAGAGAGCTGGTTTAAGTTTATTTTTAAAGATAACGGTTATAAAGCACTTTATAACTCTCGAATAAAGCATGAGCTCTATGCTTCCTTCTACGCCTGGATGGTGTGTTGTAAAGACTTCAGACTAAGATAGATGGCGCCCTTGCGCATGCCCAGAAGGACTTTGAGAAAGGAAAGAGTTAAGAACGAGTGTGGCGAGAGACGTGTGGGTTGTGTTTTTTGGAGAGTGATCGAGACTGAGATGTTTCGTTTTTGATATTTACTACCTTTATTATTTTGTGTTGTGTGTCGTGCCTGTACTGTGTCTTGTGAGTTCATTAAAATGGTTTGAACCAAAAAAAAGGAGTATTCCTTGTGATGATAATTTAAAATTTTGAGCAAGTCAGTACAGACTACGAAGAAATGGTGGCAGCCGTTTGGATACGATCCTGGTATTGCTGATATCTCCAGTGCAAATTATTGGGTGAGTACCAGATTTCATTAGCAACAGTGCCTTTTTAATTGTAATTTGTAAAGTTTTGCATGTTGAGTTTTGGTTCATTGAAGAATCGTTGTTTTGGTTTCATGCAGTTTTGGTTTTGTAAAAGGCAGTTGTAATATGCAAAAATGCTCTCTTATTTTAACTAGGCTGATATAGTTAAAATTTTGTTTGGTAAAAGGAGTGATAATTTTGAAAAGTGTTCTTATTTTAACTAGGCTGATATAGTTAAAACTTTGTTTGGTGAAAGGTAGTTGTAATTTTGCAAGTGTTCTTATTTTAACTAGGCTGATATAGTTAAAATTTTGTTTGGTAAAATGGAGTGGTAATTTTGAAAAGTGTTCTTATTTTAACTAGGTTGATATAGTTAAAATTTTGTCTGATTTTGAAAGGCAAATTTATTCTGTTGATTTGCAAAACTATTCTTATTTTAGCTAGACTGATATAGTTAAAATTTTGTTTGATTGTAAAAGAAAAAAAAAAAAATTTAGGACACTCATGTGGTATATAAAAAAGAATTTTCTGTTCTGAATGGTTAGAATTAGAACTATTCAAATGGTCAGTTTGAGTTTTGTTTTCTGAGAAAAGAGAATTATTTTAAAATTTTAAATTGAGATAGCCTAGTTTGTTTTGTGTTCTTTTGTATGATGCTATCTGATGACAATTGAAGTGTTGTTAAAATTTGATTTGATTCTGTTGTATGATTCAAAATAGAATTAAAAATTTGGTGTAGAAGTATATAGTTTGAATTACAAGTATAATTCTTTTTGATGAGTGTTGTCAACAGCACCAAATGCCTAGAATTTTCAATATTTAGTGCGTCTTGGGTTATTTTGCTTTGGAAAATATTTTGTTATATTTCTGAATGAATCGGAAATTCATTTCAAAGAGTTTTGGAGTGTTTTGAAATTGTCATTTTCATTTGTTGCTCATTTAAATGACTAAGAAACCCCTTAGAATTGTTTATTTATTTTGCGGAATTTTGAATGTCTAACTTGTGTACTTAAGGAAATTTTTGTTAGTAATTTGAAATTGCTTTGTGTAACTAATTTGGCAAATGTGAGACCATTTTGTGTTCAGAAAAAGAACTCGAAAAAAAAAATCTGAAAGTGTGGATTTGAATTATTCACTTCCTGTGTTTGTTGACGAAAAAAAAGAAAAGGAAAAGAATGATATTCTGTTTTATATTTTTGTGTGTGCATTTATGCTTCTGAGTGTGAATCAATTGTTCATAGAGAAAAGGGAATTCTTTTGAACTGAAAATACCTTTTCTTGATTAGACAGGAAAGTTGAGTTTATATTCTGAATTGTATTTTAATTGTAGTATTATTTTCAAAACAGCTGTTCTTTAGTTGAACTTTTCTTTAACTGTTTATTTTCTTCTCAATTTGAAAACATCTTTAAAAAAAAGATATTGTTTTAATGAATGAAAATTTTAATTTGTTTATGTGTTCGAAAATTATTTCTATTGATTTTTGGTTGTTCGGTAAGAAAGTTGTAACGTAGAATTAGCGAATTTAATTCTTTGATAAAGTCTTGTGAATTCTGTTGGAATTTAATACCTTAATAGAGGTTTTTGATAGTGTTTCCCCTGGCCCTTAATCATGGCATTTCTTGCAATTGGTAGAAAGCAGGACTTAATTGCTGTTGCGGAAGAAATTGGTGAGAAGGTACCAACTTCGTGCAAGGTTGCGGATATTAAACAAATAATTTTAAAAAGCCCAAATTTCGATCGGGAGGAGGTAACGATAATCATGGAACGAGTCATAAAAGATAGATTGGAAGAGGAAGAATTAGCTAGACAAGAAAAAATTCGTGAGGAAGAATTAGCTAGACAAGAAAAAATTCGTGAGGAAGAATTAGCTAGGCAAGAAGAAGAACGACAAGAGCGGGAAAGGGTCAGACAACATGAACTCGAAATTAAAAAACTAGAAATGGCTCAGAAGGAATTTCGCCGGTCTGAAGAGGAATCTGAAAATGGGGCGGATAGAAACAGAAAAATCCAACTTACCCAAATCACTCCCAAATTTGACGAAAAAGGGGATGAAATGGGATTGTATTTGATCAATTTCGAGAGGAAAGCAGAGATGGCTCGAGTGCCGAAGGAGGACTGGGTGGCTTATTTGCTGGCCGTTTTGCCAGCCGAGTTATCTAACATGCTTGCCCGAGAACCTCCTGAAGTGGCCAACAATTATGATGTTGTGAAAGATCTCATTCTGAAACGATACAAAATGAACGCTGAAAAATTGAAACAGTGTTTCTACAGACATCAGAAAACAGCAGAGAAAACATGGAGAAATTATGCTCATGAACTGTACAGCTACTTCACTGAATGGCTTGCTGAATTGGAAATTGAAACCTTTCAGCAACTAAAAGATTTAATCGTTGCCGAGCAATTGAAGTATCGTGTACCAGATCAAATCAAGGAGCATTTTCTTGACAAATGGATGAAGTTGAAGACACCTTTTGAATTGGCAGAAGTGATCGAGGAGTACGAAACCATCAGGCAGAGTTTCAGGAAGAAGGAATTTCCAAAGAAGTATGGCTATCAAGGTTCAAAGGGACATTTTAGTGGAAGTAGACCCAAAGTACCATTCAAGGATGACAAGAACAAACATCCGGTCAAAACCGAACCCGCAAGCAACGAAAACCGTGAAAGAGAGTTTAAAAAGAGAAGACAGCTCCGATGCTATGAATGCGGTTCGTTATCACATCTGAGACCCCAATGCCCGAAGCTCAAGAGATCTGAAGTAGTAGCTGCCAATGAAGTCTTTGGAAGACACGTGCCTGAGTTGATGTCTCCTTATACTAGTGCTGGGACAGTAAATGGAGCCCAAATGTCTATCTTGAGAGATACTGGTGCCAGCATCGATCTTATTCCCAGAAAATTTATCAAACCACATATGTACACAGGTGAGCATGTGTGGCTCGCTTCTCCATTAGTAGACAGCCCGGTCTGCTTGCCCATTGCAGAAGTTGATTTGAACTGCGAATTGGGACATGTCCTTACGAAAGCTGCTGTAAGAGACAGTTTTCTGGATCAAGAGCATTACCTACTAAGTAACAAAACCGTTGCTCTGATCGAGAGTATGAAAAAAGATAAGGAGCTGGAGATCCAAGTTATTAATGCAGTTCAGACGAGAGCTCAGAAAAGTCTTTTGACAGCCGAAGTTGAAGAGTATCCAGTTGAGTCGAGTCCTGGAGAAGAGAATGACAGTACCGTGTTAACAGAGGAAGACGGAGAGGTATTGCCTATGGCGGAAGAAGCCTCACTTCCAGATCTGATTAAAGCCTCACGGAATGATTTTGTCGAAGAGCAGCGCAAGAGTAAAGAGTTGAAACCACTTTTCCTAGAAGCTGAGGAGTTAGCAAAGGAAACCAAGTATGCAATCGTTAATCAAATGCTGTTCTATCTGAAAAGTGACAAGGATGGTACGCAGAGAAAACTGCTGATTGTTCCAGAGAAGTTTCGGGACCAATTAAAGAAACTGTCTCATGAAGGAACAGCGGCTCACTTAGGAGTGACCAAGACTAAAGATGCTCTTTTTAAAACTTTTTTTTGGCCGAATTGTTACAAAGATGTTGAAGAATTTGTCAGATCTTGTGACCAATGTCAGCGAGTCGGGAAACCTCGGGATAAGAAGAAGGCACCCATGAAGATCGTTCCTGTCATCTCGGAGATCTTCACAAAGATTAATGTGGATGCTTGTGGTCCTTTACCTACTACACCATCTGGAAACCGGTATCTCATCACTGCAATTTGCTTGTCTTCCAAATATCCCGATGCAGTTCCTGTCCCAAATCTTAGTTCTTCAACCGTGGTCGATAGTTTCCTGCAAATCTTTAGTCGGATGGGTTTCCCGAGGGAGCTGCAAAGCGATCAAGGAACGTCGTTTACAAGTGCACTCACAACGGAGTTCCTGGAGAAATTTGGAGTTAAAGTAGTGCGAAGTTCCGTACATCATCCCCAGAGCAATCCTGTGGAGAGACTACATAGAACTTTGAAGAGAATTCTTCGAGTCCTGTGTCTGGAGTCAGGACCTGATTGGGAGAAAATCTTGCCTCATGCCCTGTTTGCTCTACGAGTTGTTACTCACGACAGTACTGGATATACTCCAGCTGAGCTGGTTCATGGACAGAATTTGAGGACTCCCATGACTCTACTGTACGAGAACTTGACGGAAAGCGAGGAAGAGAAGACTAGCGTAGTATCATATGTCTTCAAGCTACTAAACCGCATGAAAAGGTGTCAAGAATTAGCCGTCCAAAACATGGAGAACGCCAAAGACAAACAAAAACTATGGTATGATCGCAAGGCTGTGAAGCGTAAATTTTGTGAAGGCGACCTTGTGCTGGTTGTCGCTACATCTAGGCCTAACAAAATGGCAGTTCATTGGATCGGCCCAGGGAAAGTCGTTAAACAGCTTTCCGAAACCAACTACATTGTGCAGTTTCTAGAAAAAGACAAATCCCATGTGTACCATGTGAACATGCTCAAGCCATATTTCCAGAGACCCGAAAATGTGAATTTAATCTGTCTAAAAGAGATTAGGAACTGTGACAACGAGGAGGACATTCCAAGTCTCGAGCAGAAGCCTGAAGTCTCGGAAATGACACAAATTTGGCAAGACATAGAACAAAATGGTCGCTTGTCAGAAGATCAGAAGGAGCAGCTGAGAGAGTTGCTATCAAAATACTCTAGCTCATTCTCAAACCAGCCGGGGTGTACTGATCTTACTGAACATGACATTGAGCTTGAATCTGAGAGGCCCATCTGTGCCAAACCTTACAAGATGTCTCCACGCCAAACAGAAATTTTGAAGATGGAAGTGGAGAAGATGCTGTCGCTCAAAGTCATTGAGCCAGGAGAATCTGATTTTACTTCTCCTCTTATTCTGGTAGAAGTACCAGGAAAGGATGCAAGACCGTGCATCGACTATCGAAGACTCAACAAGGTCACTAGAACCCAGTACTTTCCTCTGCCAAACATTGAGCAGCTTGTTGAAAAAGTGTCAGCTGCCAAGTATATCACCGTTCTAGATTTGACCCGAGGTTATTGGCAAATACCTCTGAGTAAACGAGCCCAAAGATATTCAGCTTTTGTAACCAGTTTTGGGACATTTCGACCGTTGAGATTGCCATTCGGTTTGAAAAATGCCCCTTATGACTTTAGTCGTTTGATGGCCGAACTGTTGAAAGACTGTGGAGAATTTGCATGCCCTTACTTGGATGATGTAGCCATCTATTCCCTAAGTTGGGAAGATCATTTACAACATTTGAAAACCGTCTTAGAAAAGATGAATGCAGCTCATCTGCACATCAAGCCTTCTAAGTGCCAGTTTGCTCGTGCGTACGTAAAGTATCTTGGGCACTTGGTTGGTCAGGGCCAGAGAACACCTGGAGAATTGAAGATCCAAACTGTAAAGGACTTTCCGACCCCTGCGACTAAGACGCAGATCCGATCTTTCTTAGGACTTGCGGGGTATTATCGAAAATACATTCCTGACTTTTCAGTCCTCTCAGCACCAATTACAGATCTGCTGAAAGGAAAAAATCGTCGTGCTGCTGTCATATGGACTGATGCTTGTCGAGAGGCGTTTGACAAGTTAAAGAAACGGTTGTCGGAGAATCCGGTGTTGTACAGTCCAGATTTCTCGAGACAGTTTCTCGTCCAATGTGACGCGTCAAATCTTGGGATTGGCATCGTTTTGTCCCAAATTAATGACATTGGTGAGGAACATCCTGTCATGTACTTGAGTCGAAAGTTCTCAAATGCAGAACAAAAGTACAGTACCATCGAGAGAGAGTGCGCAGCTATCGTGTTCGCCATCCAAAAGCTGCGATGTTATTTGGATGGACACCAGAAGTTCATCATCCAGACGGACCATAATCCCCTTGTTTGGCTGGACAAAAATACGGGAACCAACCCTAGACTTTTACGTTGGGCTTTGATCCTGCAGCCATTCAATTATGAGGTTGTCCATAAGAGGGGGAAACAGCATCAAAATGCTGATTCATTAAGTTGCATCCCATAAACCTCATATCCTTTTATTTTATATTAGTAAGTTTATTGTTTATTTTGATATTTGTATTATGTGTGAAAATTTTAAATTTTTCTTATCATTAGTGTAAATTGTTCTCCTAAATTTTTAATAAGTATATAATTTTTTGTATAATATTTTTGAGTTCAAGGCACTGATTGCTATAATCTGGTACATGTGCAGTGTATTTTGTGTACTTGAACTCTTGAACTTTTCCAATGACTGCACCTATCTGGAGACTTTTTCAGGCAGTGGAGTCATCAAAACTTTTCCCTCATTCTCCGAGAAAAGTTTCCTCCTTGTGGGGAGGAGTTTATAAGTCTGTAAAGACTTCAGACTAAGATAGATGGCGCCCTTGCGCATGCCCAGAAGGACTTTGAGAAAGGAAAGAGTTAAGAACGAGTGTGGCGAGAGACGTGTGGGTTGTGTTTTTTGGAGAGTGATCGAGACTGAGATGTTTCGTTTTTGATATTTACTACCTTTATTATTTTGTGTTGTGTGTCGTGCCTGTACTGTGTCTTGTGAGTTCATTAAAATGGTTTGAACCAAAAAAAAGGAGTATTCCTTGTGATGATAATTTAAAATTTTGAGCAAGTCAGTACAGTGTTAATGTCAAACTAAAAATAAAATTAAATGCAAAGCCTACTGAAAGTAAGTATGTAGGTATTTTAATTAATGTCACACTGGAGCAACAAAACAGGCTCCAGAGCAACACGACGGTCCGGGATCAGACCCGAAGTGAAGATCCGAGGACAACACCACGTAATTTTGAATCACGGTCAGATGACGAGGTCACACCTGATCTGGCACCCCTCTCTCCAAACTTCCACACCATCCTAACGTGAGGACATTTTAGGCCGCCAGGATTAAGCTTGCACCAGCCCCCTTTGTACACAGCGGTCTTTGGTTGGATTCAAACTCGCAACTCTCCGGTTGCTAATCCTACTCTTCCAACCGCCAGAAAACTACTGAAAGATGTAAATTTTCAGTAGTTTTTGCACTAATTGTTAAGATAAACCATAAAATAAAATGCAAGCACATAAGTAAAATTTTAAAGTTAAAAATAAAAACACTTGTTACACATAACTGTATATTTATTTATAAGTAAATGAGTTTTATATATAACTAAAAGCGATGAAAAAAGCACCGTTTCGGTTGATCAACTTAAAAATATACCAGATATTTGTTTTCGTAATAACTGATAACTCATATTTCTTGGAACAAGAACTGGTGCTTTCTGATCATTTTCTGCAGTATTGCAACATTGCGAAATGTTTAAGAAATATATTATAGCCTACCAATACCTTATTTTCAAAATGGAAAGAAATAGGGAAAGGGTTTATTCAAATCCTGATAACCTACGTTTCAAGTAACTTTAATGATCCTATTTATATGCGTTAAAATGATTCGCTTGTTATGTGCCTGTTTTGTTCCAGACACATGAATCGAGTTTCAGGAGCTTTTAAATTAAAACTAGATACACCAATGTGGGAAAAGAAACAAAGCCATTTCTCTAAAATTTTGCATTAAACAGGTGGGTAGCTATCTAATTAACGTCACACTGGAACAACACTCAGGTACGTAACTAGGGGTCAGACGGGGCATGAGCCCCGGGAGCCGAATTAGGGGGGCACTAAACTGGCCGAGTATTTTTTTTATTATAGATATTTACGTATGATAAAAAATGAAGAGGAAAACTTAGACTACAAAAACTATAAAAGGAGCTAAACGCAGAATGCATGAAGTGTTGCATGAGCATGAGTTTGATTTGAGTAAAGAAGGGGAGGATGGATAAGGCAGTAAACTGTGCGTGAATGTATTTTTAGAGTGACTAATGCTATTCTTACCGTACACATATCCCGATATCATTTGATAAACCTTTTCATTTCATTTGCAGCGATTATGATATACAGGTAACCCCCGTATAACACGGGAGTTATGTTCCAAAAAATTGCCGTGTTATGCGAATCCGTGTTATACGAAACAAAGAGCTAGTACGAAAAGGGGGGTTAGGTTCCAAAAATTAAAAAACATGCTATTATATTTTCATAATTAAGATAAATATCTTTATTAAAATTTTCTTAAGAAGTAATACATATTAATATGAATTAAACAATGTTTTCTTCGTCATCACTAAGCACTATTAACCGAGGGTGTTTTCTTTTCGGCAAGATATCCTCATCCTCTGAGTGGCAGCCACGAGATCAGTGATGCCATTTATTTTTTTTAAGTCCTTTTCCGTTTTCTCCCTGCTCCAGTGACGCTCATTAACTATGCTAAGAATCTTCCAGAAAGTTACGTCATTCCATGTCATGTGTATCCGTCTAACAAATTACAGATGAGCTAGTTTAAAAACAGCGAATCAGGAAGTCCAGCTCTACCATCTCCCCTGATTTGCGACCCCCTGAAAAACTGATAAAAAGAGTGGAGAGGAAGAACACGCTTTCCTTTTTTTTCGCCTCACTCCAACGACCTTGCAGTTTTGTGAGAAAGAAACGCGTTAAGCGTTCTTGCCATTTTTTCCTTTTGATGACGAGCGGAAATCCCCAAGAGACGCCATGTCTCTTCTAAGCTAAGTTACTTTTTATTTAATTTATCTCGAAATAATATCCGCGCGTGTAGTTCTTAGGATATTCCCATGCTACACCGTTTAAATTACACTTTCATAATGCCGTCCTTTTCCAATCGTTGTTCCAATCATTCCATAAAAGCACCGTGTTATACGGGGATGTTCCCAATTCTTGAACCGTGTTAGAGTGAATCCGTGCTATAAAAGCACCGTGTTATACGGGGATGTTCCCAATTCTCGAACCGTGTTAGAGTGAATCCGTGCTATAGAAGTGCCGTGTTATACGGGGGTTACCTGTAAATGTGAAAGAATATACCAAATATGCTACTCTCAGATTATTTGTCAATGAAATATCTTAGAATTAATTGGTATTTTATCTTGTACTTAAAATGAAATTACTGCAAATTAATGTATTTACCTTTGAAATCAAGCATTTACCACCTAAGTTGAATAAAAAAAATTGGAATAGTGGAATTAATGTGTGGTGGCGATATCAGGTGTTGTCGGGGAGGGTTTTGGTTTAGTTGGTCGGTGGGTGGGCGCCAAGGCGAGTTCTTGCCCCGGGTGGAAACTAGCCTAGTTACGTCCCTGGCAACACTATGGGCTATTTACGACGGTCTGAGATGAAACCCGAAGAGAACAATCCGAGGACAACAACGCGTAATTTTGAACTCCTGTTAGATGACGAGGTAACAGACCTGAGCTGGCACCCCACTCTCCAAACTTCCTCGCCAACGTGAGATTTAGCGTGAACCAGCCCCCTTTGTACATGAAGGTCTTTGATTGGATTCGAATCGCAACCCTCCGGCTGCTAATCCTTTACTCTTCCAACCGGGCTATCACCGCCCCTGTATTAAAAAGAAGTGATGGGAATGAAATAAGTTTATTATACTGAAATTATTTCTATATCATTATCAACACGATTTGCCAGCTCATAGTTATTGCTAAAATTGGAGTCATCTTGCGTTTTCAGTCTGTAATTTTCTATTTTTGACATATTTACGTTTACATTTACGTTACATTACATTTTACATTTACGTTTCGAAACCATTCCAATTATTATTATACTGCCCTCCAAAATTTGGAAACAACTTGCACATTTCGAAAATACTCGTGGCGCGGTTGGAGAGAAACGGTTATCAACTGGAGGGTTCGAAATTTGGTTCAGCCAAAGACCGTCGGATACAAGGGGGCTGGTGCACATTAAATCTGTCGTGGCCTCAACTGTCCTCACGTTGGCGTGGTGTGGAAGTTTGGAGAGTGGTGTTCCAGCTCAGTTGTGTTGCTTCGTCATCTGACAGGAGTTCAAAATGACGAAGCGTTGTCCTTGATCTTTCCCTTCGGCATTGATCCCGGATCGTCGCCAATATCCCGTTGTGATGCTTGAGTACGACGTTAATTAACTACCCCCTCGAAAATACTCGATTTCCGACTTTTTGAAAAGATTTTTTTATCGTGTCTGGGGAATAAGAGAATTTATTGCGATAGTTAATCACATTTTGTTATCTAACACGCAAAAAGTTAATAGTTAACTAACGGCAAGCAATATCACGTGAGAAGCGCCTGATTGGTCGTGAATTTGCTTTCCGGAAAACAGTGACCAGAAACGTTCTTCTATATTTATGTCGGAGTGATATTGCAAAAATGAAAGACTGAAAGCTTAAAATATTATACTGGCCATCCCAGACTCTCCGATCTCAATCCGATAGTTTCAGTGGAATGCACTTTACTGAATGCACAAATATGAAACCCAAGTCTTTCTAACATAAATCGGCTGTGGAAAGCTCTACTTGAAGAACAGAAACAAATCACTGAGGTAACTATTAAATAATTTCATATTAGGAGGCCTCGAGTAAGCAACGCTGTGATGAAAGTGCGAGTTTGGATGCTTCGAAGAATCACATTTAGACTCGAAGTAGTGCTCTTTTTTCATTAGTTCAAAGGAATTAAGTGAAACGACTTTAAATTTAAGTAATGGAATACTTTACATTATAATTATAGTCGGTATTTTATTAGTTTTTGAGCAAACGTCGAGGTAGTTCCAAACTTACGGCCGGTAGTGTATTTTAAAGAGGGAGTTCCATTAAATTTGTGTATTTGAAAGAGCTTGGGAGCATTCGGAAACCGCTGTGATAAGTGTGCAAATAAATACTCTTTTACTAGATTAAAAATCGATGTGTTCCAAAAATATTAAAAATATTACATCCTTATACAACTATTATGTAAGTAATTAGTGTATATCGTTACTACATTCCAAAGACACCAATCTGCATGCAGGCGATTTTAATCTAACTGCATTTTTCGAGTAACCATTTCATGTTTTATACTATGACAAAGCCACGAATCCTGCGAGTTCGAATCCAACCAAAAGACCGTCGTGTACAAAGAGGGCTGGTGCACATTAAATCTGTCGTGGCCTAAAATGTCCTCACGTTGGCGTGGTGTGGAAGTTTGGAGAGTGGGGTGCCAGCTCAGGTGTTGCCTCGTCATCTGACCTTGGTTCAAAATTACGTGGTGTTGTCCTCGATCTGTCCCTTCGAAATTGATCCCGGACCGTCGCCAATAGTCCAATGCGACGTTAATTAATTACCATTACCAGTGGAAATGCCGATTTCCATAAGAAAACAACCTTTAAGTCGTAACTCGATTTTTCTCGAAGCATCAAAACTGACGTTTTTACGAAAACGCGTATAATTCTGAAGACTGGTGCCTTTGGCGTGGTGATAACGATATAATACAGACAAAATAACAGCGAATCGAAGGTGCAGGTGCATCAAGCATGAATTGTAATCTGTGGTTGCTAGGTCACGAAAGGAATTTCGTCTGTGGAAGTGAACAAGGTGTTATTGCATTTCTCCCCCACAACGAAAGTCCTTTTCTTGACATACACAGAAATTCCTCCTACTACAAGTGTGAGCGGGTTATTATTCTTATAACATCCCAGACATTACTAATTAATTTCTCACACACATGTGCATTGATGAATGCATAAAGAAAAGATTTGGGATAAAGACAGTATTTGATTTTCATGGGTTGGTTGGATTAGGTTGTTGCTGTGTAATCATTTTTTGATACGCTAATTAGACCATGTCGATTTTTATGTTATTTAGTAACAATATACTGGTTTTATATGTTGTTTAGTAACTTTATTTTGGTGTTTTACATACTGTTTAGCAACACTATTGGTGTTGTTTAGTAACAATATATTGATGTTTAGTAATAATATATTCGTACTGTTTAGTAACAATATATTTGTGTTGTTTAGTAACAAAATAGTTTTTACTAACAATATATTGGTGTATTATATGTTGTTTAATAACTATATTTTGGTGTTTTACATATTGTTTAGAAACTATATACCAGTGTTTTACATGCTGTTTAATAACAATATATTGGTGTTTTATGTGTTGTGTAGTAACATTATATTGGTGTTTTATATGTTGTTTGGTTTAAATATATTGGTGTTTTACATGTTGTTTAGTAACTATATTTTGGTGTTTTACATCTTATTTAGTAACAATGTTTTCTATGTGTTGTTTAATAACAATATATTAGTGTTTAATATGTTGTTTAGTAACAATATATTTATAATTTACTTTTTTAGAGAGATAGAGAGTGATAGTATCTGTATATATTAGATAGTGTATACTATATATGTAGAGAGAGAGTGGTTATTTCAGATTATGTCCTTTGGCTAAATATATTCCGTAACACTTCTGTCACCCTGAAACTATTCGACTTTAATTGGTTTGTGTTGGCTAACATAACTTAACGTGTCCTTCTACGTTCATTGCTTGTGACACCAGGACTACACAGAAACTTAAGATGGATTCCAAACCATTACTAATGCTCATGCCGAGAACTAATTCAGAGATTGCACTGAATACTTTGAAGTTCGGAAACATCTTTAATCAAGTAATTGTCCTACTGTTGAAGTCATTAGTACTTGTTTTAATACACTTATTCGTTTATTTTTATTGAATTCTCCAAGAGTGCTGCATATGAGACCAGAAATCACTGAAACAACTGTTATTTGTGTCAACAGTTAATGCTTACTTTATGTAAAACCATTTACTGTTGAAAAGCAGCACCCTCTCTATATTCACCTCCAATTATGAAAACTTAGAAACTCATATTATATTAAAATGCGTTGAAGTAAACTGAATTGTAGAACTGCAATTCTTTATATCAGAGGCATTTTCATGAACGACTTTGAAAGAGCATATTGTGCGTAGGAAATGGAAATGTTGGTTTTGGGGTTTTTTTATGGCACAAGGGCCATATTTAGTCATGCTGCGCCAGATACGACATACGATATCAAGTAATAGACAGACACCCAATGAAAGCTTTATTGACACAGAAGAAAGCAATATACCTAGAGAGAGAAAATGGAGAGAATAGAGGGAAAGAGAGACATCGATTAAAAAATTTGATTTTCCCTACCTAGTGTAAATTAATTTAATATAGGTACTGTACAAGATGCAAATGCAGCACAGTAAGTTTGGGTACTCCTGATTGCGTCTGATTTGACCTGATTGCTCCTTTATTTTAAACGAATTGTTGGGATGAAATAACTTCCGCAGTAAATTATGAAATTTTTTACATATTAACAAAATAATGTTGTTTTTTCCTTCGTTACAAAAACAATTATTGCCATTTCAGAAATGTGATTAAAACAGCTGTCTGAGAAGGTACTTAGTTACTTAATTAACGTCGCACTGGAGCAACACAATGGGCAATTGGCGACGGTCAGGGATCAATCCCAAAGAGAAAGATTCAAGGACAACGCCTCGTAATTTTGAACCACGGTCGGATGACGGGAACAATACCTGAGCTGGCGCCCCACTCTCCAAACTTCCACACTACGGCAACGTGAGGACATTTGAGGCCACGACGGATTTAACGTGCACCAGCACCCTTTGTACACGACGATTTTTGGTTGGATTCGAACTCGCAACCCTCGGGTTGCTAATCCGTTACTCTTCCAACCGGGCCCTGCTGGGTAAGAATGAATCTAGCATTTAAAACCAGTTTTGAGAATTCCCGTCAGCAATTTACCAGTAATGAGAATAGTGGAAATTTGCAAACCCTTTGATACTGTCTCTTAGTATGAATAGTTTTAAATGGAGCTCAACTCTTACTACGAAATTTCATGCCAAACTAATTCCTAAAATTAGTCACCTGTAATTAAGATACAGATGGTTCCATAATCCTTTACAGCGATCTCATATGCCTCAGTCTTAACATCTAAAATGCATGGCATTTGTTTTGCATTCATCATTGTTTTACTTAATATTAATCGGTTTACTAACATAGCTGGTTTACTTTGACTTTTGATAGCTAAAAAATAATCTTGATGAGATTGAAATGTGATTATTTGTTTGTGTTATTATGTTAAAATGTGTGTCTGGTAATCCGAAAGATGTACTTAGTGCACCAAGGCTCAAATTTCTGAAACCCACTGATCCAATTTAGAATGATCGTTCTAAGCTGTTACCATTTAACCATAAGCTGTTGTTCAATATTCGGCTTAATCTCTGATGTTAACCAACTCCATATACACAGTTTAAAATGATTATTAAATGAAGTTATTCATATTCAGTTAATGTGTAGTAGAAGGTAGGAATAGGATATAATACCTTTAATTCTTTCTAATTGAGGATGACAACGTTTCACGTCAGATTTTTCTAAACAATTATTCCCTTATAAATATTTAATTGATACCTTTTCCCTTGATACGTATCAATTTTAATATTGTTAAAACTGCAGAAAATCATTCTAATTCCTAATCAAGACACTTTTAGTCTCGTTGTTCGTATAATAATGAATATTTTATTAATTTTTCATTGATACTTATCACAATATGCTAAATTATTAAAATAGATTTTAGTATTAATTACTAAGGCATAGATTTAGTATTAAATAGATTCTTATCGTTGAATTATTGAATATTTACAATTATTTCGGGCATTGCATGACTTTGTCAGTAAATTTCATTCATATAATATAGAAAACTTTTATTTTCATTTCATGGCTTGTATTTAATTATCTAAAGAATTGAAATAGTTTATAAAGTAATTACATAAGGAATCGTTATTTTAGATCTTAGTGGAAACTTCGTCTGAAGGACTTTTAATAATTTTTAAGTGAGTATTCGTAATGTAGGTATTTAATTAACATCACACTGGAGCAACATAACAGGCTATTGGCAACAGTAGGGAATCAAACGCAAAAAGTGAGTACTCGGATTTGTCCCAAATGGAGGAAAATTTCATTTATTTTTGGAATTTTATCGATGAAAATTATTGGACGTCATTGTACACTAAAACCCAAACAGTAATCCTTTGAAGTATGTAGGTAGTTAATCAACGTCGCACTGGAGCTACACAACGAGATATTGGCGACGGTCCGGGATCAATCCCTAAAGGAAAGATTCAAGGACAACGTCTCGTAATTTTAAACCTCGGCCTTCATTGCCATTAGATCTAACAAATTTTGATCTTCTTGACCAATAGAATCTACTAGGATTCGTACGATCAATCAATGTACTCGTTATGTATGTTGTGAAGGTAAGGCAAGACAACACAAATTGGAAATCTAGTGACCGCTCAGTGGATTGGTAAAAATTAACTTGAAATTATTTCCCTTTAGTTGAAAATTTGTTCCTTTCTCTTTTAATGTGTTTCCAGCTTTCTCCTGCTAATTAAAAGCCAGAAGTACTGATTTATAATTCATTTATTTTGCTTGAAATCTAAATAATTAGTTCTTTTCTTTTACTTACACTGCGCAAGTAAGATAAAAAAAATAGCTTCTGGAAGAGAATTAATAGCTGTATACGATAAGCTTCCCCGAATCATAGAATTATTAACGCTACTAAAGTATTAACCCGGCAGTTGATATATTAAGAGTAATAACAGTTTATTTGTGGTCTTCATTAAGTCGACTGATAAATGCCCCAGAAATTTTTTCCTTACCTATATTAAGCATTAAATTGATGCAAGGTGCAAAAGTTAATGAAAGCATTAACTGCTCTCATTTAACTTCAAAAATATTTATTCGGGTTTCTGTTTTAAAATATTCTGCCACTGGTAAATTTCCAAAACTTTCTTTGAATTTTAATGAGTAATCACCAAATTCCTGGATGATCATTCTTTAATAAATAAAATGTGCTGGTTTAATTTTGCTTTTGATCGTTAGAGTCAGATAGAAAGTATTTCCAGTCAGGTGTTGATCTCGTCATCTGACTGTGGTTTAGAATTACGAGGTGTTTGTTGCCCTGGGATCTTTTCCTTCGGAAATGATTCTGGACCTTCGCCAATAGCTCAGTGTGTTGCTTCAGTGCGACGTAAATTCAACTACCTACCAACCCCACGCATTTTTCAGAAAGTACTCTTTTGCTTGTAGATTGGATAAGTTAATCGTGACAACTTCTTTTAATTTAATGTGAAGTCATCGGCAATCTACGCACATGATAAGGAAAAATAATAAGAAACCAACGAGGAGAAAGCTTAAATAACCTTAAGTGTTTTTAAAATATATAATGCACATCTTTAAATACGTCTTTTATTCATACATTTTAAGTGAAATTCAAGATCTTATGACGGAAATCGGAAATCTTATTGAGGTGCAACTGGGTTTCTCAAGACTACCAGAGGAAAAGGTCCTTTACCCTAGTTGAGTTTATTGTAGTTAAGATTCCTGGCTTCTTTACCACATTCCTTTGGGCACTGTAATCTTTCCCCTAAGTAGTGATGATTTTGTAGTTGACTGAAGTGTCGGCAAGTCTAGGATGCTTTATTAAAGTTACTGGCTGACAGAGTACACATCGATTTCTTCTTAATTTAATACCAAAGTCGTTCACCTACATTGTAAATGTGTTTGAACGTATGGCGTGTCAATATGCAATGTTATTTACAGACAAGTACGTATTTCAGAAATTTTGCGTTCAGCTAATTTTCTAACGCTTGCGTAATGAAAATTGCTCAATGAGGTTACGGTTTATGGGAAAATCTGGTGGTCGTGTTAGAGAAAAGATGAACACGTAAATGATGGATAGTTGTAGACACTTTTTGAAATTGCTGTTTTGGAACTTTGCTTATAAAATGCTACGCTTTGCTACATGCAAATGTTAACTATTTAAAGAAAATTTAATTCAGAATTCAATAAAAAAATTTACATCTAAGAACAAAACGTCTTGCTCTGAATGCTGCATTCATAATTGTACTCTACAATTTTAAAATTATATCAAGATACTTGCATAGTGCCGCAAATATTTAGTAGGGTCAACTTTACTTTTTAAAACGTTTATTTTTACCAGATAACAGGTGCAATTACAACCTTAATTAATTGTCGTTTATTTGATGGATACCTCATCTAAACAAGATTTTTGAGACGGTGGCGCTGCAACGATCAGTTCAAGAATGTTAAACTAGGCACACAACTGAATGCCTTTTACCGTGATCCATTGTTTGCATAATTAATTTTGTTCAGTGGAGGGAGCTTAATTTCCTTGAAAATAAATTATACGCTGCGGGGAAAGAGATACATCATGTTTCCCGAAGAGCTTCTAACTTAACTACTTAGCCACTAACGAAACCTAAATCACGTTATCTGTTCAGAATCTTAATGTTTGCTCATTGAGTAGCTCTTTGAATAAAAACGAATATTTAGTGAAAAGAAAGGGAGAAAATGTAATAATTCTTCACAAAGTTGGTGGCAGGCTTGAATAAATTATTCGATTTATAACTTTTAAAACTTGACTTCGTCCATTCAAAATTGCTTGCCGTCATCCATTTAAAATAATGTAGAAGATTAATCTTAGCTCTCAAGGTTTGTATGAGGGCCTTAACCCTTCAAGTGTTTCGACAAAATATCTCGTCCAAGATCTGGTCGATTTTGCTAAGGATGATATATCGCGTCCAAGATCTGGTCAATTTTGCTAAGGATGATATATCGCGTCCAAGATCTGGTCAATTTTGCTAAGGATGAGAAATCGCGTTCAAGATCTGGTCAATTTTGCTAAGGATGAGATATCGCGTCCAAGATCTGGTCAATTTCGCTAATGACGAGATATCTCGTCGAAACAAATCTGCCCTAATAGGGAATGAATCTCCAAGGGAAATGAAAATCCAAGTAGGTAAAACATGTTGTCCCTTACCCAGAACTGGTAACAGTTTGGAAGACGTTTCTGCACCAGGGGCGCTACAGGGAAGCTTTGGACGCGAAGATAAACCACCAGGAGGTTTAAGAGATGCTTCATCTCTGGACGTATTTAACACGTCAGCACGTATTTAATATTAGAAAATAACCCTTAAGTTGCCTTTAATATCTCATATCAAGATATATTACAGGAGACTGAAAAGAGTATGTACCTGTTTTTGTTTGATTTGTCGCTCTTTGGAAATTTTTTTCAACAAGAGGATTCTAATTGGATCAAAATATACCTAATTAATGACATCTACCGTTTAATTTTTCTTTTGACGAAAGGAACGAAAGAATCTCGATCACAAATTTCTCCTATAGAAACTAGACAAAGTTTTTATAACTTGATTTGGAAGAGTGGGATCTCATGAGGGAAGGTACATTTGACAAGTTGAAATCAATTTAACTTCCTTATCCTAACGGAGAAGTGACTTAAAAAGGGACTTTGGTAACATCTGCACGTGTAGTGGTATACTCTTGAGGAGAGACAGCTCATGAATAATAAAACATTCCTTGTAAATATGTGTCATAAGCAAAGGTATTTCATTGTTGTTATATTAAGTCACACCTTGCTTTAGTGGCAACGCAGGTGGTGAAATATGGTTGTATTATGGTATACTCTTGAGATGAAACAGCTCATGAATCATACAACATTCATATAAATGCACAGCGTGCAAACAATTTTCAAAGCAAAATGTATTTCAATGTTCTCATTAAGTCACTTTAAGTTAGCTTTATTGACCACACAGGTGGTAAAATCTGGCTTTATTGTGGTATACTCTTGAGATGAAACAGCTCATGAATCATACAGCATTCATATAAATACATAGCCTGCAAACATTTGTAAAAGCAAAATGTGTTTGAATGTTCTCATTAAGTCACACCCTGCTTTGATGACAACACAGGAGGTAAAATCTAGTTGCACAGTGGTATACCCTTGAGATGAGACAGCTTATGAATCATAAAACATTCATATAAATGCATAGCTTGCAAACATTTGTCAAAAGCAAAATGTGTTTCAATGTTCTCATTAAGTCACACCTTGCGAAAAACCAACCCAAACTGCATAATCATGTAACGAAGATACTTAATACTTCCTTTTATGCTTTTCCAATCCTGCAGTAATAGAGCTCACTCTAACTAGCGACTTTCTTACCTTTTTAATGTAACTTCATCAGGAATAAAATATCTTTATTGCTTCCATCCATCTACAATGTCCCAAAGTTGCAGGGCAAGTTTCGTTTAATGGAAAACACCATAAAAATAAATTTCTCCTCGAGCCACAATCTAAAAAGTAACAAGTACAAAAAGGGGTGGAACATAGTTTAGGACGTAACCTTAATTAAATCAATGAGCTGTAATAAAACATCTAATCACGTCGACAGTCTTGAGCATAAAACCGGGCAAATTGGGTTTTACGGCCTCATTTCAAGAGCCCCGAGTAATAATAAAATTATAAGATCTTTAAATATGCAATAAAAATATTTTTCACTAATATGAAATGTAGATGTACGAAAAAAGATGACCTCTTTTATCGAGGCTCTGAAATCGTTCACCGGGAAAGAAATAATTGAAGAAGTTTCCCTTATGAAATTAAAAATATTAAAATATTTCAACACACTGAGCTATTGGCGACGGTCTAGGATCAATCACGCAGGGGGAGATTCGAGGACAACACCTCGTAATTTTGAGGTGACCGAGGTCAACTACTGAGCTAATACTCCACTCTTCAAACTTCCACACCATGCCAACGTGAAGACTTAAAGTGCACCGTAACTTTTATTATTTTTATTTTCAATAAAGCGTCTAAAAAATACTTTCCAATGTTCTGATTCGTTCATAATGTATTGACAGGAGAACATTGACACTTTTTCTCTTATAACTTTCATAAACTTCATGTGATTTGTGGACCAAACTCAAAATCGGCCAATTTGCAGATCAGTCCTTTTAGGCAGATGGCGTTGGCGAGATCCATTGTACGAAGGTAGTAAGTTCGCCAGAGGAAATTGCTCCCAAAAGTAAAATCATGTATGGCACCCGCCATAGCTGCGCAAGTGGTGTCATTCGAAAGCTACCGAACTACGCTAAAATCATAGGCCTTTAATCAATAAAATTTTCTTTCGATATTAGTATCAAACTGCACTTTGATCGTTCAAACTGTAAATTAATTGTTGAATATTCACACAATAAACAATCGTTCTAACTTTTGGGTCTGCATCATTCATTCCACAATCCAACATCAGACCCGTGTATTCAAGTCAAAATTACTGTTAGTGGCCTCGACACAATCTACCAAGTTTTTTCAGTTAACCTATCCCTTAATTCAACTAGTAGACTCGTCTAAAACCATGTGATTCAAATGCCAAGTCGTCAGAGACGAACTATAAACTTCCTCCGTCACAACAAACGGATTTCAAGAGCTCCGAGTAGTTACAATGAATCTATATGATTGGCGATTTTAACTGTCTCACGTATTTGTTTGTTAATTTTAATTCATAAATCACTGAAAATTTTATCTTGGGCTGTCTGTTTTTACGAATAAATTCATTGCTTAAGATTTTAGGAACTCTCAACTCGACTTGATCATGGGATATCGACCCTACAAAGGGTTTGCGGTAAAGAAATTCCCCCAATGTGGTAAAATGATTAGATGAGGATGAGGAATAATTTCTTTTGTGTGATGCAAAGCAGAAATTTTGAGTTATTTATCACAATGCAGGTGCTGCTCTAAATAAAGTTTTCTGTGAGGGTTTTAAAGTGAACAGATTGAATTTAAGTGTCTTTATTTTTAGGTGAAAAGAGATTAGGCCTTAGAAACCCGAACCATTCGAGAAGAGGCGAAAATCATTGTTCCTGCTTGTCGTTCAATTCATTTTTTTACTATCACGGGATTTATATCGCAGATTTTCACGTGTCTTTATTTTGTTTCGGTATAAAGTGGAGACATTATTGGACAAGATCTGACACCATGCGACTCGAAATCTGATGAAAAGTAAAAGAACTGACAATCTCGCTTTTGAATCTCATCTGTTTTCCGAGAGTAAGAAATGTTGGTTTAAGAATCACTTCGATGTTCAGATGTACTTGATTTTGGGAGAGTGATTTCTGTAAGACGAAAATCCCCAAATCTCATTTTTGATAGGTGTCTTTGTGACTGTTTGTGGCTCAGTCTATCTTAGACTGCCTGGATCGAAACATCAAATCGATATTGAAATAGTTTGTGTGCTGCAGTTTCTTAACATTTAAACAATTTATGTAATTTAAATTATAGAGTTTGAAAACAAACAATGAACAAGCAAAGTATAGTCGACGCTCCTTTTTACGAACCCTAAACAATTCAGTAAAGTTCGTAAAAAAGAAGATCGTTAAAAAGGGTTAAAAATATCAAAAATTCGTTAAAAAGGGAAAATTGATTCTATGCTATGATTGGGACTTGGTGAAATTTCGTTAAATAGGAGTTCTTTAAAACGAACGTCATCAGCACAAGTTGGAATGACCAGTAGTAATTCGATGTGAATGCATACATTATTTTAAAATATTTACTTTAAAAATATTTTTAATTATTTTCTCTTGGTTTAAAACAACTTGAATAACGTAATATAATGTGTAACGTGTAATATAACGTATAACGTAAAATAACACGTAACAAATTGCATTAAATGTTGTAACCAAAATAATAAAAATCGGTTTAAAGATGCACAAAACATGCTACTCATGTGTAATATACAAAAATATATTGAAACATTATTCTTCAAATAGAAGATAACATTGCAAATTTATTTAATGTTTCAGAAATCTGTCAAAAGATAAAAATTTCCGATTCATTTCACAAATCGATTTATTAATTTTATTCAAAGACCGCTTCATAAAAATTTAGAGTGAAATCTTAAAATTTGTGTACTGTCAGAAAATGTTTCATTCCTCGTAAACTACCTTCCTAACTATAGGTTTAAGTTTCACATGTAAGGAAACAGCCCATTAAATTTACATAGGAGTTACTAAGTAGCTTTTCACAAAAATTCCAACTTTAAACAAATCTAGCTGACTGATAGTTCGAAAAATTACTTTAGACTTCAATACAAATTTAAT
This sequence comes from Meta bourneti, assembly GCA_933210815.1. Taxonomy (NCBI): domain Eukaryota; kingdom Metazoa; phylum Arthropoda; class Arachnida; order Araneae; family Tetragnathidae; genus Meta; species Meta bourneti. The sequence goes on along the minus strand of OW119923.1, from coordinate 83,157,664 downwards.
TCTAAAATCTAAGAATATCTTTACAAGGAAACAATACTTTTTGCTGCTTACCTTTAAAAAAACATAGTATTAGTCATTAGGCTGGATGGATGACTGCTGCATAACTCAAATTTATTGGTCTTCTCTGTGTTCCAAGAAGTGCCTAATAACCTCTGCAAATTTATTTTCATCTTCTAGTCGGGTGTAAGCCCGACAAGATGTAACTGAATTCACTTTGTAAATTACACCAGTAGAGGGAATATAGACAGGGGATCAGGATTTTCAATGTTAAATTTACATAGGAGCTGAAGAAATTTTTTTAGATAGTTCAACTCTGCCCAACATAAAAATAACTTCCGAAACATTTTGAATTATAAAAATAATTTGGGGAAATGTAGAATAGCAATTTTCAGCAACAGTAATCTTTTTACCACTCTAAAAGGTCATGTAATGGGGTAGCAGTTGAAAGGAAAACAGCTAGGACGAGTGTACAAAGGTCATCCCCAAATCATATCCCATCACCTTTACAATTCTGAATGCGTAAAATGACCTTTACAGGAACATGGGCATTACAAGTATTGCATGAGAAGAATGGAAGATGAAAGCAGATGGCACATTGACTCTATTAGATTATGACAATGTTCCACGAATTCAAAATCTACACTTCCATTCCCCAAGATGTTAAACTAAAGTTGAGTTAAACTAAGTTAATGCTACGCCATTTTTATTTGTTTTATTATCGACTAGCAATGCAGTTATGGAGAGAAGTTAGATTTTCACGATTTGAGTGGATACTTCCAATATACTGTAACAGATGGTAGCTGAACTATGCTTTGATTAAAAAGAAGCAAAAACGAAGTGGGTTACATTTATTCACTAATTAGGACCTTTTCCTTTCTACCCCTCAACACCTGGTGTTCTGTGACTTCCTTCTATGATGTAATTCCTAAAGTAAATCCAGATACACCAACTGGTCCGGCTTACACTCAACCAGAAGTTAAGATGAAATTTTCAGAGGTCATAAAGCTCTTCTTGGAACAGAAAATACCAATAAATTTCAGTTAATCAGCAGCCGTTACATTCAACATATTGGCTATTATGTTATTTTTAAGAGTAAGCAGTTAAAGCTATTGTTCCCTTGTAAATTAGTCGCCCGCTTTTAGCTGAGATATGCTTAAAAATGTAGAATTAAATTTGTACTGAAATCTAGGATAACTTTCCAAATGATCAGTTCAGACTTGTTTAAATTTGGAGTTTTGCGAAAAGCTACATACTGTATGTGGGCTGTCTCTATACATGTTAAACTTATACCCTCTGTATTACGTGATCCCTTCAAGATCCGAACGTGAAGTTTTCAGAGGTGTTAGATAACAGTACAAAGTAATTTTGTAAGTTTTTCTCAGAATTTTTAAATTGCTCTTTTGTGAAATATTTAAATTTTAAAATTTAATTCAATTTAAAATGTACTTCCAATAGAAATTAAAAAATAAATTTGTATCATGTGTGTTTTACATTAAATTAATGCTTTTTGAAAGAGCTTTAAAATGAGGTATCCAGATCTGTATCTACAAGTTTCCAGAGAAAATGTCTGCTAACTCTCTCAAGATGCAGCAATTTTCCATAAAAATTAAATAACTAAAACTGAATATAACATTTGAACTGGTGGCAAAAAATTTCTAAAATTATTTTTCTCATCATAGCTAGGTAAGGTAACTTGATACACTAAATGTCATCAAAATCTAAGAGCTCGTGGACTAAAATAATTCAAAAGTGCGTTGTTTTGACATGGAATGACTCTACTGTTACATAAACACGAATAAACTTCCAAAAAATAAGATTCCAATATTTTAACGTGCATAAGCAAATCTAATTTCAAATAAAGCATGAAACCAATGAGAAATTATAAAGAATTGTTTTTTGATGTGGTATTTTCTTACTGGTGTTTATTTAGCCATAGACCTCACTGCAAAAACTACTGTAACGACTATTTTTCTGATGGCACAATGTCCTATTAAATAGTAATATTCTATTAATAGGACTTACAAAGGTAGTTGGATGTGACCTATAAACATCCGGCTGTAAGAACACGGCCCTATCAATTAGATTTTAATTAAGATAGTGTCACAAACAACTGAAATGTTGTAACATTCAGTGATAGTTGATCACGCAATACCCCGTTCCTTGCGTGTATGAGCAGTCATGGACAGGTAATAGCATAGTTACCGTTACAATTAACGGCGATCAATGACAGTACCAGTGTTGAAATAAGTGAGAGAACTTCGTTGACTGAAGTTGCTATTGTCTAATGTGAGCTTCGAATTTGTTTAAAGCAAGGGAAGGCTTGTCACTAAATGAGCTCTGTATTCGCAGTTGGGCAGATGTAATTGGAAAGAAATCATAACTAACTTTAGCTGTTAGGTGTTTTCTTGACCCTCCTGATGGTTGTCTCGACGAGGTATCTCGTCATTAGCAAAATTGGTCAGGTCTTGATGAACGAGATACCTCGTTGTTAGAAAAACTGACCTGATCTCGATCTTGTCATCAACAAAAACGGCGATATCTTCATCATTCGGAATTCAATCGGCATTCTTGATGGCGAGGTATCTCGTCATTAGAGAAATTGGTCAGATCTTGATGGAAGAGATATCTCGTCGAAACCATTTGGAGGGCTAATAAGTGTTATTTTTAGCTATTTGAGGGATAGCTGTTTTCGTCGGGATGAGGTTTAACCAGCTCGTCCTCAAAAAAAACCGTACGCGTGAGATAAATCAGTTGTAGCGAATCGATTGCTCTCAGTTCCAGAGACCAGATAAGGCTTCCTGACAGGTTTAATGATCCCCAGTTCTGGCCCTCCGAAAAGCTTTATCTGGCCCGCGGGCCATGCACAGCTCTTCGAAAAGATTTAACAGCTCAGTTGGCCAATTATGGCTTCCAAAAAGGTTTTTCCTGTTCGTCGACCAGATACTACCCTCCGGATAACTTCACCGGGCGAGCGGACCAGATACAGATAGTCAGTATTCCAGTTTTACGTCATCAACATCCATGTTCTGAGATGCTTTTTCTTCCAAACTAAATTTAGGTGGCGGTACGTGTTCCAGTGCGTATTCCGAATGTGATGTCACTTGGCATGTTTTTCGAACACGATTTCAGCACGTCAGCAGAAATTCCAAAGAAGGAATTCCGAATTGGTATATGATAGTTGATTGGTCAATGACAATCAATATCAGATATTAGGTGCTAAACGTTTCCAAAATGGCGGTAAACTACATTTTATTGTAATCCTGATGCGAGGGTATTTAGGTTGCAGAAGTAAAATCTTCACCTTTCGTCTGGTTTGTTTGTTTAGACAGAATATCCATCTCATACTTATCAATATTTAAAGAGAAAAATTGTCGTTATTTACGCGAGATTCCCACCGCGTTCCCTTTGTGTGTAAAGAAAGGTAATCGTTTTAAATTCATTGAACGTTTGAGGTTTCAAATTACAATGTGAGACGCTTCTCTTACAGACATTAGAGTTTATCTTTACTTTAAGTATCTTCTCACACCACCTCATTTGTCGAATTTAACGAACCAAAGAGTTCATTAAAAAACTTCCTTTCCTGGAAAAATGTATGATGGGCCGACTTATTTACTCTCTCTGGAGCATGAAAGTGGAATTGCTAGAAAAGCATTTTGGGGTTCTGTGTAATTGTTTCCTTCAGCGAAAATGAAAAATGTGCAGGAGTTAAAGAATTTTTCCTTTGCTTAAAAAGGGAGTAAGAAATACTCGATGCGAAAACTTGAACGAAGAACGGAATATTTCCTTAGCTATGAATTCCGAAATAAAAACTAGCTTTCTGTTGTGCACTTGAGTTTAATAAAGAAACTACAAAAATGAACACTTTTGAAACAACGAAATATGTATGTACTGGAAAAAAAATCTTTTGAATTCTATGTCAGCGGAAAAATCTTGGAATTAGTTTCAGACGAGTTTCTTGTGAGCGCCTTTTGATCTTTTGAAATTAAGATCCACTTGATACCATTTCGTTTCGCATTTGTAGGTAATACTATAAAAATCATTATAAAATGAAATAATCATATTTAGACATGATACCTCTTCTGAAAGGTATTCAGATGTTCTTCAATGTTCATACATAACTTGGATTGATATTTTCAGTGCTTTTTTTTATTGTAAATTCACTTAAACAGTACCTATCAATACCCATGTGTCACTATGTGACGCATCAAGTTAGGACACAGAACAAAAATACAACTAAGTAGGTAGATAGTTGAATTAACGTCGCACTGGAACAACACAAAAGACCGTTGGTGACGGTCCGGGATCGATTCAGAAAGAAAGGATCCAAGGACAATACCTCGTAATTTTGAAACACGGTCAGATGAAGAGGGAACACCTAAGTAAGTAACCCTCTCTACAAACTAAACACCATGCCAACGTGAGGACATTTGAGACCACGGCAGATTTTACATGCACGACGGTCTGGTTAGATAGTTTCGACCTCTCAGACCTCCGGTTGCTAATCCGCTGATCTTCCAACATATCTACGACGGACCATAAAAATGGAGTTACAAAAAGGAATAACAAAATTCCAGCTGCTTCAAAAGTTCTCGAGCCTTCCAATTGCATGCATGGACCTTCCAATTGCATGCATGGACCTTCCAATTGCATGCATGGACCTTCCAATTGCACGCATGGACGTACTTCCAATTGCACGCATGGATGTACTTCCAATTGCATACATGGACGTACTTCCAATTGCACGCATGGATGTACTTCCAATTGCATACATGGACGTACTTCCAATTGCATGCATGGACGTGCTTCCGTTTGCATGTATAGGCCTTCAAATTGCATGCATGTACGTCCTTCCAATTGCATGCATGGACCTTCCAATTGCATGCATGGACCTTCCAATTGCATGCATGGACCTTCCAATTGCATGCATGGACCTTCCAATCGCATGCATGGATATTCTTCCAATTACATGCATGGATCTTCCAATTGCATACATACGTGGTCAATGTCGAATATTCCAAATAGTCGTTTCAATCTTGTCAGCTATTGCTTTTAATAGGACACATTTCGGGCTACCATTGATGCAAAAGTTTGGCCAGGCAATCATGTCCTGTCAATAATCTAAATGCCGACACCACTACATAACTAGATGGCAGGCAGGGATGTCACAAATGGACTCCACCACCCCACTTTTTATGTTTTGTGTTATCAATCACTCTGGATTTATACCAGTCTTTTAATTTATTCTTAGGTATATAATGCAGCAGGTCTTAACGTGGTGCACCCATCGACCTTCTAATGAAATAGACAGAGCACAGTCACTGTCGTTAGATCTCAGAAGGGTAAGTCACCTAGACATACGAATCGCCTTGAGCCGATTGGCTATCAAACAACTGGTTATTCAACTTCTTAAATTCATTACTAAATGAATGCATTTAGTTTGTGATTCATGAAAAGATTCATTTATGTGTGTAGTTCATTCGTCATTTGTCAAAAGATTCATTTTCGTATGTGTGATTTGTTCGTAATTTGTCAAAATATTCATTTATGGCTTTGCTAAAGCATGTTGAATCACGAAATAGATTCATTTCAATCAAATTTTCTGAAACCATTGCACCGTGTCTTGAATTCTGATATTACGAATGTAATGTACATTTGCTCAAAGTGAGTACCAAAATGTGGTCTAATATTGCTATGGTATATTTACTTCACGTAAATCAGTGTTTGGTTTGAAGTCATAGATCTTGAAATTCCTACCTCACTCAGTATTACGTTCTGTGGGAGTTGACTCAGAATGCAAAATTCAAACACCATGTAATATCGATGTGGGCTTTATGAGGAGCCTAATACATATATGGAGGATATATAAGCTCTATGTTGAATGGGAACCAAGTTATCCCACTGTATTTGTACTATAGGATGATTCTCATATTTTGTAGGTATTATATATAGACAAATGACCTCATAAATATAGAGAACATTCTAACGCCCTTATGATGAAAGTTGAAATATTTTATTGTTACAAACTAGCGAGTCAAGTTGTATTATCTTTTCTTGTAAATTTTAAATTATACCGTGTACATTTAAACATGAGGACAATTGATTTAAGGATGCAATAAAAAATTATTCAGATGTTATAGTATGTGTAGCATGCGAATTCATCCAAAGTGATAAAGAAGAAATTAAAGATATGTGTAATTCATTTTCCCCCGAAGAACATGCATTTACTTGTAACAAAAGAATCAGTTTCTGTTTAATGTTAATGTCCGTGCGATGTAGTTGATAGAAGTAAATTGACTGTATAATTAAAACTTATTTATTTGCAACATATATATATATATATATATATATATATATTATTTGCAACATATATATTTATATATGTTGCAAATAAATAAGTTTTAATTATACAGTCAATTTACTTCTATCAACTACATATATATATATATATATATATATATATATATATATATATATATATATATATATATATATATATATATATATATATATATATATATATATATATGTGTGTGTGGAATCGGAGTGTCTACAAGCTTCCCAGTCAGATGGTGCTGATGATCGACTTAACCACACGTGCAGGTGTTGGCTGAGACGGAATATATATATATATATATATATATATATATATATATATATATATATATATATATATATATATATATGTGTGTGTGTGTGTGGAATCGGAGTGTCTCCAAGCTTCCCAGTCAGATGGTGCTGATGATCGACTTAACCACACGTGCAGGTGTTGGCTGAGACGGAAAGAGCGGCGCGCGTAGGTGTCCGCTGAAATCCGGTGACTGGTAGAAACTATTTACCTGACTCAGCGAGAGTGAGTTAGAATTGTGAACTAGTAACTGAAGGCTTCCACGCGCAGGTGGAGCGAGCACAGTTTCTTACACAATTAATGCAAGTGGCAGCGTGTAGGCTGTTCCATCAATTTGAGATAACGGTTGCTGTACATAGTTTTAGGAAAAGAAATAAAATGTGTTAGTCCTAATCTCCGAATCATTTCGTAACACCCTAGACACCGCCCTACATGTATATATATATATATATATGACTATATATATATATATATACATGTATACATGTATATATATATACATGTATATATATATATATATGTATGTATATATATATATACACACGGTAACAGAGGCCGTGGCTCTAAAATAATGCTTTCCCATGCGTCCTTACAAACAATTTGCCCTAAAGTATAGAGATCGACGTAAAGCTAATGACAAAAATTTTAACTGACAAAAATGTTCTAAAGATAACAAAAAGTTCCGAAGATATTTTTTTAAATGTTGCTACAAGTGGCGTGTAAAGAATAAAATAAAATCAATTAAAATACAAAGTGATATTAATTCTCCACAAGCCAAGATATCAATGAGCGAGTGCAGACGATAACTATTTGACATGAGCTCAAACGATATTTACCCGACACAAAAATTATCACACACGATAATTATCGACACCATAATCATCACGATAAACGATAATTATCACATCCATGGAGTGTGCACAAACAGTAAATGCATGGAAATGAAATAGACAGAGACAACAATAGAATAGACAACAATGAAATAGATAGAGCATATGGGAGAAGTCACTGTCTTAAGATCTCAGAAGGGTAAGTCACTTGGGCTCACGAATCGCCTTGGGCCGATTGGCTATCGAAGCTCAGACTAGTGTTTTTAATCACTTTAACCTATCAATACTTTGTCCCTCATTGGGATTCATGCTTTTCCCACAATCACGTGACAGTTCTTCAAACAAGCGAGAGAAGAAATAGAATGGAACTGCAGTCACGGACTCAGTTTATTTTATTATAAGGTCGATGATTAAACTGGGAATTATGAAATCCAGTCTCAATTATTTTAGATGTTTGATTGATTTGAAGAAATTAAATGAAATTATTCGGCATAACTCAAAAGAAACCTCTGTCAAAAGTGCTCAAAATATTTAAACAAATGAGTGAAATTACATTTATATCATAACGAGAGAAATTACATTTGTCTTTTATTATGACACAACTTTAAAATAATGCGATATTTCGTGATGCTACAACTCGAGGTAGATAAGTAGGTAGTTTAATTAAACGTCACTCTGGAGCAACACAACGGACTATTGGTGACCGTCCGGGATCAATCCCGAAGGGAAAGATCGAGGACAACACCTCGTCCTTATGAACCACGGTCGGATGACGAGATAAACACCTGAGCTGGCACCCCACTCTCCAAACTTCCGCGCCAACGTGAGGGCATTTGACGCCGCGACAGATCTAACATGTGCACAAGCCCCCGGTAGTTGGTTGAATCGAACTCCCGACCCCGTACAACTAAGTTCACAAGTTTTCTGAAACACACAGCTGAATTCATTACGCGATGAAACGCCGCGATTAAAATTAAATACTAGAAAACACCCTTTTACTACGAGCCACAAAAATTGCCTAAGACAATCACAGAAAAAGTCATTGAAACTTAATGTCGAATGCCCTTCATTAAAAGTCAGAGCAAATTGGGAATCTGAACTGCGTTGTGTAGAAGGGTATGGGTACTCATACCACTTGAATTGTGACGACGGGAAGGGAGCTTCTTTTTTATGTAGTCTAGACCACCGCTCCCCCGTATGGAGAACTGCTCTGATGAAAGAAATAAAGTTTATGTCCTGCATGAAACAATAAAAGGGTCTGACGGAGTTTCCGCTGAACCGTTAACTACGGCAGTGAAACTGTGCGCCTTGCACTTTAAAAGTGGAGTGATTTTTCTACAACGTAAAAACAGCTTTATCCATAAAAGCGATAAAAATAAAAGCCGATATCCGGCACTTTACCCCGCGCTTCCAAATAAATGTAGAGATGAATGGTTTTATTTGTGGTAATTGTCGGGGTAAAAATAAGGTGAATACTTCTGTACTGCGATTTAATGAATTTTCATTGACCTGCGGGGGAAGAATTGCTTAACTTACCTTTCTCAAACGAGATTATTTTTTAAATAAAGGGTAAATTATGACACATTTTGTTGTCTGCTTTCGTTTTGGGCCTCGGTAGACCGATTAGTAACGGGTTGCGAGTTCGAAACTCAATCCAACCAGAGACCTTCATGTACGTGGGGCTAGTGCACCTCGGGGCCTCGAATGTCCTCACGTTGGTGTGGTGTGGAAGTTTGGAGAGCGGGGTGCCAGCTCAGATGGTGACCTCGACATCTGACCGTGGATCGAAATTACGAGGTGTTGTCCTCGAATCTTTCTCTTCGGGGTGGATCCCGACCGTAGCAAAATGGCTACGTTGCTCCAGTGCGACGTTAAGTCAACTATCTACCTACTTAGTTGCATTTTGGGGACTGATATTTGGCGTGTGAATGTTTTTCACATTTTATTAAATGGAACCTAAAATTATTTGGTCGTGGCTCAGTGAGTATGCCCGTTACCCTAGCAACCTGCGCGTTGCAGGCCAGGCTGGTTCGATTCCTGTCAGATTCGGATCCTTCCTGGGTGTATTTCTCTCTTCTGTATTAGTAAAACTTTCCTTGTGTGTTCCTCCTCTCCCTCCTTTTCTTGATGTTTGTCTTGTGTTTGGCGCAGCAAATAAGTCCCTTACACCATAAAACCCAACGCACCTAAATATTTTTTATAAAACCCTTCTGGAAGAAACAATCTGATGTATCTGTAATTGGGTTCGCAAAAATAAAGTGCTTTTAAACTTAATGTTGTTGCATCGATACATTTTGGCAATTTTGAGATTCATTATTATTCATTATCAGGCCCACAGTCCAGATACAGACCTCTGGACAGGTTTACCCGGCCCGCAGGTTAACTACAGCTATTTGGAGGGCTGTAACTGCCACCTACACCTACAGTCCACCTACATCCCTCCAAATATTTTTATGAAGCCTGCAAATACGGCTATCCACATAGGTTTAACGAGCCCACAGTCTAGATGCGGTCCTCCGAACAGATTTTTGTGGCTCGCAGTCCAGATGCGGCCTTCTAAACAGGTTCATCTGGCTCTTGGAACAGATGCGGTCTCCAAAAAAGTTTATCTGGCCCGCAGCCCAGATGTGGCCCACCGAACCGGTTTACCCTGCCCGAAGTCCAGATGCATCTCTCCGAATAGGTTTTTGCTGCCTGAAGACAATATGTATCCATCTGAACACGTTCATATATATGTATCCATCTGAACAAATATATGTATCCATCTGAACAAATATATGTATCCATCTGAACACGTTGGATTCAGATGGAGATATGTATCCATCTGAACACGTACATATATATCATGACCTGAACAATTTTTCCATTGAAGAGATATCTCGTTATCAATATATTGACGATTTTTATGATGACGAGATCAAGATCTGGTCAGTTTTTTCTTTTAAATGACGAGATATCTCGTCCATCAAGATCTGGTCAGTTTTGCTAATGACTAGACAACCATCTCAGGAGGGTTAATATTATGCAGGTATGTACGATATTTTTGTAGTCATTTAATATAAATAAAGTGGTGGTGTTAAGAAGGATCTAGGTGTTAATATAAATAAATTTATCTTAATATAAATAAATTTCTCTTAATATAAACAAATTTCTCTTAATATAAATAAAAGCTTGTTTTCGTAAAACTAAGTAATCTGTAAAATATAGTAACAATATAGAGTTTGTATTCATTTCATAGTATAGATAGATTAAAAGGGAAAGAGAGAGAGAGAGTAAAAGTACACAGTACGTTCCTCTTCAAATCGTTTAGTTGTTTAGCACCAAATCTAAGTATTACGCTATGTTGTTTATGAGTGGGGATTGCAGTGTTAACAAGCAAACCAGACGATCTGCAAAGATTTTACTTCGCTGCCATTACTCTGTTGTCCAAATGCTCTCGCAGCATACCTATCGGGATTACCTTAAAATGTAGTTTATCCACATTTTGGCGACGTTTGGCGTTTAATGTAATTGGCGTTGACCAATCAACTAGCATATATTAATGCGGAATTCATTCAATACAATTCTTATTGGTGATACGATCTGAAAACGCATTTAGAAATGAAGCCAAGTGACATCATGCTCGAAATACGTACAGGAAACACGTTCCGCAGCATAAACAGTACCTCCACCGACATTTAGTTTGACAGAAAATGCCTCTCATATCTTTCATTGAACTTAGGTAAGTAATGTTTTTGTATATGAAGAGTAAATATAAGAAAAGGGATTTGTGCTATGACATTAAACATATTTACTGACGTTTTATTGAGATAAATTGAATTTGAAAGGACATTTCCCTACTGACATTTAGAAATCCGTTTATTTCATCCTTAACGCAGTTTTGTCTTCGAGAAGTGGGCCAGCCATGCCTAGGGGTATATAAAACTTGATCAAGTATATAAAACTTGACGTTAAGTTGCGAATTTGACGTTAAAGAGCAAACGTAATTCGTAAAGGATTTCTTTCACAAGGAAGAAATCTTAGTAAGTTGTCTTTAGAACAATGAAAATTCTACGAGAAAAGAAGTAAATAGTATTAGCGATTTGAGAACAGGCGATTGAAAATGCGGTTATTTATACGCGTTAACTTAAATTTCTTTTCGGGATACTTTGATCTCTGTTTTAATGTATTATCTTATTGTATTTCAATGCAATCTATCATTTTATTTCACTTAATTTTCATCATTTAATATTAAAATTTTATATTAGAAAGAATTTTTCTGGGAACATTCATTTTCACATTTAGCAGAACTTTGGTTTATTGGAAATTTTACCCTCCACAATAAATTTTTCCGTTAAGACAAATTTTTTTCATCATAAACTTATAATGTCTCATTTATAAAATAGATAACGTTAATATGTGTTTTAACAATAGTTACTCACCAATATTTTTTGCCTATAAATGAAATTCATGTATTTTTTCAATTTCTTATAAAACAAAATGGTAGTGTTATAAAATTCCTGTAGAAATATTTTATAGTTAGATTATTCAATAGAAAATTATTTTTCAGAGGTATCTATTGATTAATATTCAATTGTTATAAAGCAATGCATTTTTACAAAGCCAAGCATGTACAAAGCATTTCACATTCTCAGTTTATTTTCCAATTTTCTCGCAACAATTGTCCCAATTTGAGCATATACATTCCTGACAGCAATTAGGGCTCTACTCCTTTAAAAAATTATATATATTGAGTATACGACGTCTGTGAATATAGTGAATGAGGCAGTCTCTAGCCCAAATGATTTAGTTTCTAAATAGAAAAGTGTAAGAGACATTCTATCAAGTGGTAAATGGACCTCCAGCACCATGTGGACCCTTCAGTTGAAGGGTCCACATGGTGCTGGAGGTCCATTTACCTGGTGCTGGATTCATTCAGACCAATGCAGGCTGAATGAATGTGCCCAGCTTGTACTTCTATGACGTGACTCTCTCACCAGGTTTGAGAAAAAGGTAATGTCTTAGATCCCAATAACTCTTGTAGAAGCCAATCGTTATTGCGATCTTAGCTTTCTCGGGTGAGAATTTGGTTTTAAAAAGTGCTTGGGGGTGACCAACCTCTTTTAGCAATGACATTGCCCAAGCCGAATCAATGTGTCCAGCTCGTACTTCGATAAGGCAATTCTCCCAGGTCTGAGAAAATGGTAAGGTAAGGGACTCTTGGACGAAGTCAAAATTTATTTTCGCTACAGCTTTCTTCGGGTAAGAATTTGACTTTAAAAGTTGCTTTGTTTGCCAACCACTCTTAGTAATGTGCGAACTGGATGCATTGCACAAGCTGAAGCAATATGTCCAGCTCGTTACAGTATTTCTATAAAGTGATTTTCCCAGCAGGTTCGGGAAAATGGTAATATACCCACTCTTGTCGGAATCAACCGTTACAATGACCATAGCTTTCTTAGAATGAGTATTTGGCTTTCGGAAGTGCTTTGAAAGCTCATCTGACTGAGACAGTTTTTCGCAACTGTCATAAAGGAATTGCTTCTCGTCTTATATCACAATATGGTGGAAATTTGAATTTCTTGTGATACTACATAGGTTTTCCTATGAATTCCAATTTGTCCTCTTACATTATACTGTCCAATTTGATCATTTACCCATTAGAAATATCACGTTGGCGTGGTGTAGAAGTTTGGATATTCAAAATTGCGTTTTCTCTTTATTTTTCTATTTTTCCGTGTGATTCAAAATTCTTTTTCTCTTTATTTTTGTATTTTCCGTGTGATTCAAAATTCTTTTTCTCTTTATTTTTCTATTTTTCCGTGTGATTCAAAATTGCGTTACCTCTTTATTTTTCTATTTTTCCGTGTGATTCAAAATTCTTTTTCTCTTTATTTTTGTATTTTCCGTGTGATTCAAAATTGCGTTTTCTCTTTATTTTTCTATTTTTCCGTGAGATTCAAAATTGCGTTACCTCTTTATTTTTCTATTTTTCAGTGCGATTCAAAATTCTTTTTCTCTTTATTTTTGTATTTTCCGTGTGATTCGAAATTCTTTTTCTCTTTATTTTTCTATTTTTCCGTGTGATTTAAAATTGCGTTTTCTCTTTAATTTTTTATTTTTCCGTGTGATTCAAAATTACGTGGTATTGTCCTCGGTACTTTCCCTTCGGGATTGATCCCGGACCGAATAACAATGAATAACAATGCTAACCCAATGTGTCCCTGGCTTCTGAAATGGAAACTGGCCAAGGGACCTTCTTAACCCTCCAAGTTGTTTCGACTAGATATCTCTTCCATCAAGACCTGATCTATTTTGCTTATGACGAGATATCTCTTCCATAATTATATAGCAGTTTTGCTTATGACGAGATGCTTCGTCGTGACAACCACCAGGAGGGTTAAAGTATGCAATGTTCATTATTTGAATAATAGTTAATCCATAAATTCAACTCGGATTAATCTCTCTATATAGTGGCACACAAGTCAAGCTTAAAAAATCTAGAGTATCATTAATGTTTAAATGCGATGGAACTAGAAAGCATATGTTATCACGTGGCATGCCTGTTGAGTACTTATTCACCGCTAAAAACTATTTAATAAATAAAACCTAAATTAAAACGTAAAAAATGATGAAATATAAAATTAAACCATTCTCAGAAAAGCAGCTTTCTGGATTAAGTTATTAACTCATTCTAACTTGAAGGATTACTTTACTACCTTTCGTGGAATGAGTTTCGCAATGAATAAAACTCAGTAAAGAATTTATTTCCTTTGAAATTTTGCACAGTTAGCAGAAACACTGATTCCAGATATTCCTTTTTAAAAAGTTGAGAATTAATACTCGCACCGTTCCCGAATTTTGTAACATGGAAAAGAAAGTTTATTTCATAATGTCGTGAGTTACAGTTTGCTTGCTTTGCTTCCCTTGGGCGATTGGGACTTTGGAGTTCAAAGCAAAACAATTCCTTAAGAAAGCACTTTTCAATAGATTTAATTTCTCTTCACTATGAAAGGATTTTTCTACCGATGTTTCCAATAAAAAATACTCCCTTTGTAAAAACGGATTATAATTAATTATTATGAATCATGAACTCTAAGCTGTTAATTCTGAATCTTATTACCTGGTCTTTAGTAATATCGGGCCGCGGTAGCTCAGTTGGTAGAGTCGCATATTAGCAAACCGTGGGTAGCTAGTTCGAAACTCGATCTAACCAAAGACCCTCGTGAACGTCTGGTGCACGTTAAATCTGTCGTGACCTCAAATGTCCTTACGTTGGCGTGGTATGAAAGTTTGGAGAGTGGGGTGCCAGCTCAGGTGTTAACATCGTCATCTGAACGTAGTTCAAAATCAAGAGGTGTTGTCCTCGAATCCTTCACTTCGGGGTTGATCCCTTACCGTCGCCAGTAGCATGCGTTGTTTGTTCCAGTGCGACATACTACAATTTCTTCACTCACACTAATGTATTTTTAGTTCACTAGTATAATTGGTGTACTTCACTAGGTTAGTCCCAGCAGGTGATGCTGTTTTACCACGATGATTTGACTCTTCAATAACCACTTCAGTTAAAATCACAAACACGTTTATTTAACAGAACACAACACGAACACAAAACATTTAAGAAAATTGAAATCAATAATATATCCCCTATGGGATTTACAAATCACACACAGGTGACACGCCTGTGTTTTTCTTACGCCGAGCGATCTACCTCGTTCCTCCGACCTCCTCGGTACTCTGGACTTATTGTCACTTCCTGTCGGAAGCTGGCGAACGTTTTTATTATTGGCGGTCGCCAATTCTCTCTCTCCATTCTAAACAGTCTTACATGTCCCTCCATAAGGAGCACATAGTTCTCCTTAGAGACTATGCTGCTATAAAAAAAATACAGTTAAATGTGTCCTAAAAGAAGAAAGAGCCTGTTCGCTAGCCCAATTTTTAGTATTTAAAGATTCTAATATACTAAAATAATGTTAACAAAAAAATACTAATATAACATATACACTGCTAAAATTACTACAAATGATACAATTTAACCTTTGCATTATGGAAATCTGGAAAGTGCATCTGCATTGCCATGCCTGCTTCCTTTCCGATAGGTTATTTTTAAATTATATCTTTGTAATGCCAAAGCCCATCGTGCTAGTTTAGCGCCATGTGGTAATCCCTGGGTAAGGTAAGAAAGAGGATTGTGATCAGACACAACTTCGATATTAGTTCCAAAAATCCAGGTGTCAAACCTTTGAAGTGCGGCTATGACGCTGTAAGCTTCTCTCTCTATGGTGGACCATCTAGTCTGGCATGGTGTAAGCTTCTTGCTGTAGAAAGCTATAGGATGCTCTTTTCCATCCTTATCAAACTGTGATAAACACGCTCCGACTGCAGTAGCAGACGCATCGGTGTAAAGCTGAAAGGGTTTGTCGAACTGTGGCATATACAAGGAAGGCATTTTAACTAAATGGCTCTTCAAATTTTGAAAGGCTTCCTCTTCAGGTTGGTTCCATGGAATGTCCTTGGGAACTCTCTTCTTTTTTTTTTGTCAGGTTGGTTAATAGTAACACAATACTTGCAAAGTTTGGAATATAATCTCTGTAATAGCTTGCTATCCCCAACACTGTTCTCAATTCCTTCTTGTTGGTTGGTGCCGACAGTTTCTTCATAGCTTCTACTTTTTCTGGGTCTGGAGAATGTCTTCCTGACCCCACCACGTGTCCTAAAAATTTCACTTCCGTTTTTCCAAAATCACACTTTTCTAGATTTACAGTGAGACCCACTTGACGCAATGTCTGGAAAACTCCACTGATATGTTTCAAATGGTCAGACCATGATCCTGAAAAAATGGCAACATCGTCAATATAGGACCTGCAATAATCTTTATGGGGAGCTAACACTTTGTCCATTGATTTTTGAAAAGTGCTACCCGCGTTTTTCATACCAAAGGGCATAACCCTCCATTGATAGTGGCCGGAATGAGTTACGAAAGCAGTATAGTGTCTGTCTTTCTCACTCATAGGAATCTGCCAGTATCCTTTTGTAAGGTCGAGCACAGTGATTACTTGTGCTTCCCCTATTTGATATAAAAGTTCGTTAGCATGTCTCATTGGATATGCATCCGGAACAGTGAAACTGTTCAAAAGTCTAAAGTCTATACACAGACGTACACTACCATTCTTTTTAGCAACGCATACTAAAGGGTGAGCCCACTCACTATCACTTTGTTCAATAAGACCAAGTTCTAGAAGTTCTCGAATCTGACGATCTACTTCGTTTTGTAGAGTAATTGGAATTCGATACGGACGAAGTCTTTTGGGTGAACAGTCATTTGTAACTTTAACAACATGTCCTTCGACTTTAGCTATTCCAGGTTTAGTACTGAATACATCATAATATTTACAAAGCAAAGAGCTCAGTTCATGACGTTGTTTGGCATCTAAGGGGGTTGTCATTTCCCTGATGATGTGTTCTTCCACATTACTTTTAGTAGTAGTAACGCGCTCGGTAGGAGCAGCATGTAGTTGCCCAAAATCTTGGTCTTGATCAAAAACAAGCCCTATGTGCTGAACACGTGTCACATATGGTCGAATTTTATTGAAGTGTAGTTCTCTTCTTGAACCATCATCAAGTTCAACAATGGCTGAATGTAGTCTACTAAGTTGGACCACAGTCGCTGGTCCAGACCAAGTATTCAATAGTTTGTGAGAAGATGTTGGTATCAAAATAAGAACTTTGTCTCCTACTTGATATGTTTTCTCTCGGGATCTCAAATTATACCTATGGGCATAATTTTGCTGACTTAGTTGGGCATTCTCATTGGCAATTTTGTGAGCATTTTTGAGTTTCTCTTGTAGCTCTTCGACATACTTTTCCACAGATTGTGAAGCAGTCATTGGAACAACTTTTTCTCCCGTCCAAACTTCCTTCAGCAATGCGGTTGGTCCCTTGGGTATTCGTCCATACACCAACTGATAAGGTGATATACCAGTGGTGCAATGAGGGACTTCTCTGTATGCAAACAAAAGATGTGGAAGATGCACATCCCATTCATTTCCATACTCCTGGATGTTTTTATTCATCATATCCTTTAGAGTTCTGTTCCACCTCTCCACTGCTCCCATACTCTCAGGATGCCCAGGCGTTGAAAATCTTGGAGACACTCCTATTAGATTCACAAAAGCACCAGTTAGTTTGGACGTAAAGTTCGTGCCCTGGTCAGTGCAAATCACTTTTGGAAATCCAGTACGAGCGAAAATTTGCATCAACACGTCGCACGTAGTTTTGGCCTTTATATTTCTGGTTGGAATTGCTTCAGCCCATCGAGTGCATAAGTCAACCGCACAAATGATGTATTTATGTCCTCTTCTGGACGGGGGTTCTAACGGACCCAGACAGTCAACGCTCCAAACCTCAAACGGATTATCTGGTCTTGTAATTGGTTGGATCGGGATTCTATCTCGATAAGTTACAGTTCGTCTGACTTGACAAGGCTTGCAACTTCCGCAAAATTTTCTTACGTCAATTTTAATGGTCGGCCAGAAAAAGGAATATTTTATTCGCTCTTTTGTTTTCTTTTCCCCAAGATGTCCAGCTAACGGAATTTCATGGGCGGTTTTCAATACGAACTCCCGCTTAATAGTTGGTAGCACTACTTGTTTGATTCTTTCTCCACACACCCACTCAGAGTGTATCAATAGTCCATCATCCACGTCAAAGCCGTTCCTACGTTCTTCCGCGAACTTCCAAATATTCGTCAAGGATTCGTCATCCTGCTGTAGTTTTATAAACTCTGACCTATTTTCTTTACAACCTTCCTTTTCTTCACTGGATGGGGCAAGATGCTTTATCTCGGAGGATTCTTCCTCATCAT
Source organism: Meta bourneti (assembly GCA_933210815.1). Lineage (NCBI taxonomy): Eukaryota > Metazoa > Arthropoda > Arachnida > Araneae > Tetragnathidae > Meta > Meta bourneti. The sequence goes on along the minus strand of OW119923.1, from coordinate 83,139,366 downwards.
TCCTTGTGACTTCATTTAAACTGCACTTCAGTTCTGGTTTTTCATGTCCCACGTGAGGGGCAACTGGTTGGCATTGTTGGATATTTTCGTTCAGTGCCTCAAACGCTGTAGGACATATCAGCATATCACTCACTAATTTTTTGGATACTGCGCATATAACTGGAACTTCGCAATGTTGTGGATCGTTCACTTTCATGTTGAAAACCACCAATGGTGCTGTTTCAGCTAAACCAAAAGCACATACGATTTTAACAGTCCCTTCTCCTTCACTATCTTCAATGGGAATTAGGTCATGTCTGATGACTGAAATTTGCGCACCCGTATCTAAAATGCCATCGAAAACAGCAGAACCGCACTTTAGTTCTATTCTTTTCAGTTTATCGCACTTGACTGAACTTGCCTTGACCGGAGTCCATGTTGGCACTGTAATCCGAGCCGATAATATTTCTCTATCTTCTAAAGTTTTCTCTGTAGTGACCAAATTACTACTAAAGTTATCAGCTCTGTTCCGTGGTCCTTGGTTGTTATTCTTAGGACAAGCTCGTGCGAAATGCGTTGAATCCCCACATGTAAAACAAGCAGACTTAGATACTCTGGCACCTTTATTCTTTTGATAATATCCTTGATATTTTGTTTTGTCGAAGGGTCTGTCATTATCCCTATACTTAGTCGTGTTCACAAATCGCTGGTTTCGGCTATTTTCGAATTTCCCATTAAATTTAGATTTCTCTTCTTGCTGCCATCTATGAATGTCCTTTGCTTTGTCAAGGGATGTCCTTTTCTTCAATCCGTCTCTCAAGCTTTCATATTCATCAACCTTCTCTGCGACTTCTAGAGGGTCGATCATTTTATTCCATTTGTCCAAGAAATGCTCCTTCACTTCATTTGGAACTCTACGTTTGAGTTGATCAGCCACCATTAAATTCTTTAACTGATCGAAGCTCTGCACTTCTAGCTCATTGACCCATTCAGTAAAATAGTTATTCAATGCATGAGTGTAACTTCTCCAGGACTCTTCTGGATCTTTCTGATGTCGGAAAAATAATTGCCTCAATTTTTCGGGATTTAACTTATAGCGTTTCAACAACATTTTCTTAATGAAATCATAGTCGTTTGCTTTCTCAGGAGGTTCTCGAGCTATGTTATTAGCTATTTCTGTTGGTAACAGTCCCAGCAAATAAGCTACCCATTCTAACTTGGGCACACCAGCCATCTCTGCACGACGCTCAAAATTTACTAGATATAATTGCATTTCATCTTTCTTTTCATCATATTTCGGGGTAATCTGCATTAGTTGCACTCTGGATCTTGTTTCGTTCGAACGTTCAATGACTTCATCCACAGGTGAATTACTACGTCTTAATTCCAGCCGTTTCATTTCAAGCTCGTGATCTCTTTCTTCTTTCTTGATTCGCTCATCTCGTTCTTCCTTTCGAATTCGTTCTTCTTCTTCTTTGGTTTCTCGCCGAAGTCGCTCTTCTTCTTCTCTTGTTTCTCGCCGAAGTCGTTCTGTTTCTTCTTTTGTTTCTCGTTGAATTCGTTCTTCGATAATCCTGCCCAGAGAAACCTTGGCATCATCTACGCTGAAGTTTTCACTTTCAACAATTGACTTTTTAATTTCTATCACTTTATTCACAGCACTAACTTCTATACCCAGTTCAGTCGCCAGTTCAATCAAGTCCTCCTTCCTCCCTCTACCCAAGAACGACATGGTAAAAGAATTTCGGAAATAAATTCAAATATACGATATGTGATTAACCCTCCTACTTATTCTCTAAAATCGAAATATTCATAATACAAATACATAATTCAAACAATAATGAAATAAAATCAGTAATAATTTTAAAACTCAATACTCGTTTCGATTTGTAACAAAATAAATATATCTACCTATACTTTCGTTTTCGTTACACGTTGCAACATATTTAGAATACACATTTAATTCTAAACTGGATTATACACTAATCAACACTCGTTTTAAAACAATTGAAATCAATTAATTAAAATTTATTGCGGAAAAATTATTATTTTCTCTGATGTAACACAACAAACCCATCTACCTTACTTAACACAGGAAATAGAAAATTCTCTGAAAAGAAGAAGAAAAAAAATGCTTCGTCTAACGCCAAAACGAAATTGGAACACTGCCAATTTTTATTTCTCATACGAAAAGAGAGAAAGGTTTGTATTGGAACACTGCCAATTTTTATTTCTCATACGAAAAGAGAGAAAGGTTTGTATATAACACAATTTAATACCAGTTCCGCTTTCGTTTTACTGAATACCAATAAAACAAAAATATCTTCGTTCGCTAAATATATTAGTCACAACAATGCTATATTATCATTGATACGGACACAATTATTAATTGTATAAAACACAATTTAATAACCAAACACAATTCTACTTTTTGTTTTAATGAAAACCAATAAAATCAAAATAACTTCTATCAGAACAAGTTTCCTTTTAAAATGTATACGTTTCGTTTTACTATATTTTTCAAGTTTAATTATGTTAGAAAAACATTATTAAAACTATTTAGAGCAACTACTCTGTTCTTCATAAATACTATTTACTTTCATGTATGTCAATATTTTAACATTATAAACAATATTTGGGACTAGCGAATAATACAGGACTCTTACCTTCTTTTTCGCTCGTTGACATCCGCGTACAAGATTATCCTACCGGCTGCGCCACTACAATTTCTTCACTCACACTAATGTATTTTTAGTTCACTAGTATAATTGGTGTACTTCACTAGGTTAGTCCCAGCAGGTGATGCTGTTTTACCACGATGATTTGACTCTTCAATAACCACTTCAGTTAAAATCACAAACACGTTTATTTAACAGAACACAACACGAACACAAAACATTTAAGAAAATTGAAATCAATAATATATCCCCTATGGGATTTACAAATCACACACAGGTGACACGCCTGTGTTTTTCTTACGCCGAGCGATCTACCTCGTTCCTCCGACCTCCTCGGTACTCTGGACTTATTGTCACTTCCTGTCGGAAGCTGGCGAACGTTTTTATTATTGGCGGTCGCCAATTCTCTCTCTCCATTCTAAACAGTCTTACAGACATAAATTTAACTACTTACCTACCTTTGTTGGTAACATATGTTGAAAGAGTATAAAATGTTTTTTGCAGAAATTAATTGGAATAATTGCTTTTACACTGAATCACACGTTATCAAAACAATATTTTCTGTGTGTTAGCTTTTAGTAATAAAATTTTGAGTTAAAAATAAATTTATTACTTATCAGAAAACTGTTCTCTACCCGTGACTATACTGAAACAGATCAAGACTTGCCAATACAAGAGACTTGCCAATACAAGAGACTTGCCAATACAATAGACTTGCCAATACAAACATATAATGTAGTATTAGTTTCTAGTAGTCATAACTTTTCCCTGATATTTATTTCAATAAATGTTTTGAAACAATGTTTTTTCTCTGTGCTTTTTACTTTTACTTCACTTAATACTTATTTGGTGATAGAAAGAGTTTGTTTTTCCTATATGCATTAAGTCTGTTTTCGATTCCTCAGAAACATGAATCCCATGGAATGAAATTTAGAATGTCACCGTCTATTTTCTAAAAACGAAATATTTCGTTTGGAACTTTTGATTAAAGTAAGGTGGGTAACTGGGTACACACGGGGCATCTGGGCACTCCCTTTGTATTTTTTTAAATATGGAGAGGGAATTTTCAACCTACGTATTGGTAACACTGGATATGTCTTTCCTCCAAAATAACTGTCACACCGCCATTGGCACTCCAGCAGTAGAGAAAAGAGGTTATTCATAAATGAAATGGTTTTTGCTGCTTACAACTTGAGACGCTACTCTATTCAAGCTATTCTGGTGAGTGCAATTTTAGAATTACAATAAAAATAACTAGATTACTTTAAGGATTACACTAAGTATATTTAATTTCAACTTTTTGTTAATTAAAAAAGAGTTATAAGGGGGTTCCCAGTTGCCCCGAGTCCAAAACTGATTAGGGGCAACTGGGTACTAGGGCTTGGGGAACTAGGTGCGGGTAAGGCCCAGTTGCCCCATACAGTACCCAGTTTAATTAGCTAAATATAATTGTGGATGAAAAAGTAAAAGCTAGTTGTGTGGTTATGGGTAAGAAATGTTGTAAGTGGACAACAAGAGAAGACATTTTTTTGTATAATGATTCTGAAATAGTTAAGATTATCCTACCAACTAAAGAGGTTAATAACCGTGGGATGTATGATTTACCTTTATTATAAAAGCTGTTACTAATGTCTTTTGAGTCAGTAAGTTAAATTTTCCAAGCAGTGTTCATGTTTAACTTGTTTAGGATAAGTTAGTTCGGTATCCTATTGTTCAATCTTCAAACCTTAAGTATTATTTTCTAGGTATAACAGTGTTTTTGAGCACTGAACTTAATTTAATTTTTTCATGCTATGTAATAAGTTACTTTAAATGTTTTGCTGTTTAACTTGGCTTGAAAAATTATCTTAAATATTTTGTTATTAAGTTTAGTTTTGAATTAAAAAAGTTTAACTAACACACACATAACAATTTGCACTTGTCAGCGATTTCTGGAAATAACTTAATATGTTAATATTAGAGTTTTGTTACCCATTTTTCAATAAATACAATTATTTACCAAAGTTATAATCAATAGTTATATTTCCTGCTATTTCGCACACATACACACGTGCCTATGTGCACGAACACACAATAATTGAAAAAGAATTATATAAGATTAAATAACTGCCTCATTACAAGTCAGTTGAGAGTATCTGAGTTGCTCTCCGTCTACTTCTGAGGTAGAGGTCAGTGTACCTCTCACTTACCAACTATAATAAAAATATTAAAATTTCTATTTTCTAACCATGAAACCAGCACTTAAATATTGTTAAATAACAAAAGAACAACCCAGATTCTAAAACATTTATCTTTACTATTTCTAAATTTTAAGTGGGGTGTCCACTTATCCCTACGATACGGGGAACTGGGTACCTGTGACTATACATTTATAAAAAAATTTAACACTTAAACAAATGATTAGTTTCAAGAAGTCTTATATATCAGTTTAAAGGGTAAAATCTACTGAGCACTTTGATATATTACCATAGTACAAAAGAGGAAAATTATAGTTAGCAAAAATGTCCATAATAAATTTGTGATGTTGTAAAATCGGTACCGCCTTACCTTACATGAAATATATTTTTCACTATTTCTGCCATAGGAAGCTAAGTTTTATAATTTTGACTTAAGGTCTTTTGAAAGGAAGCTTTTCAATTAGCACAAGAATACCTTTACGCTAATACAAATACAATATTAAATGTATCTTTCTCTAAAGATATCTTTATTCCCGTATATGTGCAATTTAATCTACTTTTCCAAAAACTAGTTTCAAACATTTCAAACCGATTCTTCAAAAGTTCTATATCAATCCTTAAATGAGGTTTCATTTACTTTTTTATGAACTTACTCTCCGTTTATCTGTCCTGAGAATAAATATCAGATAAATAACTCAACTCACATTCCAATTTAAACTCTCACAATTCCAAAGATCCCAAACCAAACATATTAACTTTACAAATCGAATACAAGGCATGAAAAGATATCTCTAATCCTAAAGATGTTTTTTGTATCATTCAATCAATAAACCAAAAAACATCAGAAACGACCAGCTCTTCAATACCAAAAGATCATATCTACTCGCAGAAGTTTCAAAGTTCTTTATTGAAGAAAGCTTTTCTACGTTGGAAAGATCCAGATGGGATCGATATTGAAGATTAAGCTTTCCTGAAGAAAAAGATCGAGGTTTCGTAAGAATTTGTTACACCATCGTCTTTTTTTCATAGGAGCATTTATATAAAAACGTTTTGCTTTATGAGCTGGAATCGTTTACTAAAAGTAAATCGATCCAATCTGACCGCAGCTGTCAGATTGGCAAGACCACAAGACTCAATAGCAAAGCAATAATCATGAGACAGAAATACAATTAATTTTGTATTTATCTCAAACTTCATTTTTAAGTTTTATTTCTCTTGTATCAGATGACATGAGGGATTCAGTTATACCCTAGTTTATCAAAAAATTATCATAGTGATAAACCAAAACACGTAACATACTTTCTGCAGTCTATGTTACTTTTTCTAATTCGGCTCTCACGAAAAGTTATGTCATGTGTCCCAAATCATACCACCTAGAGAAGCAAATGGAGTCAAAACAGAAAATATTACCAATATTATCTGTATTCATGCTTTAATTATGTATTTGTAATTAACGCCACAATGGAGCAACACAAAGGGCTATTGACGACGGTCCGGGATCAAAGCCGAGGACAACACCACGTAATTTTGACCACGCTCAGATTACGAGGTCACACACCTGAGCTGCTTTCCACTCTCCAAACTTCCAGACCACGCCAAAGTGAGGACATTTGAGGTCACGACATATTTAACGTGCACCAGTCCCTTTGTCCACGACGGTCTTTGGTTGGATTCGAACTCGCAACCCTCCGGTTGCTAATCCGTTACTCTTCCAATCGGGCTACCGCGACCACACTATTCCTCTGCAATTCTTCAATAAGAAACACACTACTGGTCACGGCTTTACACGTTCATCCCAGGAACAGATCTAACCACTACGCTACTAAACATAGGCTTCTAGGAGTTGGTGCCCTTTCAAGTAAAAGGTTATGAATGGAGAAAATAAAATTGGGCCGAGCGATGAGATGGTCAGACGAGGACAAGTATTATTAAATACGCTAAAAGCAATAAGAGTTCATCCTAATTAAAAGTCAATTTTTTTCAAGCATTCTTATTTATACTAATTTTAAGTAGAATCCATTTTAAGAACATAGAGTTAAAAGCGCTTGAGAAAAGCGTGATCAAGCGATTTTACTTGTGCTTGCTTATTCGAAAGTATATTATTTTTTCACTTTTTCTTTGTAAAAAATATTTAGGCTTAACAACAGTCTCCTCATCACTAATTATTTATTAAGAGTTTCCGAAAAGAGAGGAAAAAAGCTCATGTTTAATCACTAAGTGTTCCTTAACTTTCTTAATGGCACACTTTGTCCAGGGAGACTACTAAAATAGGCCCAGAACTTTTAATTAAAAACACACAGCATCTACGTACACAAATTTACTGTTACTTATAACGATCCTATTTACCTAAAACCTCTAACGATAGCTCTACAAATAGTTTTGTCAAAAACATTTGCAGTTCTATATATTTGAAACAATTGCGAAACTGATGTCGAATTTTATAACAAGACATGTATTGAGGGATTAGAAAGTATGTAAAAAGGAAAAATTAAATTTAAATATTAAATACGTTCGATAAATACCAGAGAAAATACTGAATACACAAGGAAAATAAAATTTTTATCTGATTCCATGAGGTGATCCCCAATAGAGAAATAAAATAAAAAAGTCATTTCTAGACCGAGGTGAACGAACACTTTTTAAGCTCTTAAACACTAAATGAGGCGATCTAATTAAAATTAACAAATGTTGTCTTGAAAAAGCGAACTCGAAACAGAAGAGTAACGGAGCTAGTTTTAATTAAAAGTCTATCATTCCAATCTACATTTGAATGCTGAACGGTGTTTTCAGCAATTGATTTTCTTTTTTTAAGCCACAGAACTTTAAATCATTCCCTTTAATTTACGAATAAACGGATTAAATGTACCATTGTTTGCAACATATTGGAGGTTTTCGCACAAATAATCAACTTTTTTTACCTTTACTATTGCACGAGGCATCTAAGCGATGTATAAGCATGAAACATTTGCTAATCAACTCCGTGTGTCAAGGAATCATCTATACTTGCATTCCCTACCAAATTCTTTCTTTGTATAAGAGAGCTGACGGAAATTTCACGTCATGGCCTTACAAAATGAAGTCATAATTCTGTATACTTCAGAAATAGAACATACTAGTGGTACATTTTGACTGATGGCCTTCAGCCATTCCCAAAGCAATAAAAACAATTTAGTGTTCATCGCCTTTATAACTTCAATTAGTGTTTGGTAGATTTGCTAAAAAACTTCACACCAATTCTTTAGATGCTAGATGAAGTTTAGAAGATCCCCCGTTTTGATGTGGTGAAGCTTTCACTCCATTAACTGAGCACCAAAACGGACTGTGGGACGGTTCGAGTCATGGCCTTGACAAAATGAAGTCGTAATTCTGTATACTTCAGAAATAGAACATACTAGTGGTACATTTTGGCTGATGACCTTCAGTCACCCCCAAAACAATAAAAAACTAACTGTTCATCACCTTGATAGCATGAATTTGTAATTAGTAGATTTGCTAAAAAGCTCCACACCAATTTCTAATGAAAGGTTAGATTATGGATGAAGTTAACGTAAGCTACACTACGTTAGTTTCACTGTGTAAAGGGTTCTTTTCGCTTTCTTTAGATGCTAGATTTTAGTTTAGAAGATATCCAGTTCTGATGTGATAAAACTCTCACCCTTTTCCTTAACTGAGCATTAAAACGGACTGTGGGTGGGCGATTGATCGCATGCTGTCGAAAGTAAGGGGTGTGAAACAGGAAGTAAAATATATATTCTTTAAAGAAACCAGGGTTCGTTTCCTACAAACAACGTTCTCAGTCTTAAACACAAAACGAATGCTTCACCGTTGTCCACCACAATATAATATGTGTAGTAATTGTGTGCGTATGTATAAATTTCACATGCCACAAACTAAAATTGTCTTATTTTTTTCCAGCCCACCCATCTTCAGGATTGATCCTTCTCCAATATATAGTCTGTTTTGTTGCTCCAGTGCACGTTAGTTAACAACTTACCTACCGACCCATCTTTGTATCCCAAATGCCGCCTATCTGTTATAGTGAGCACAGCGTTTGCCTGCCACCCAATTGGTCACTAATTCAAATTCTGGTTTGTAAGCGCATGGATGTTGGCGATTGTCCATGTTAGGAGTAACGACACTTTATCCAAAGGGTGCTCCTTTACAAATAGCAATCATTATGCCCTGCACTTTTTGTGCAAAAGGCCGATGATATCAATGATCGGGCATTAGAAATTTAAAAATTCTTGATATTGTTCTAAATGGGAGGACTATTGGATCAGTGGATCGATTGTGAATTTTTTATGCAAAAAGAAATTCTACCCCTCCCCATCAATGCCATGATGATGTCCACTTTCTCAGCCCCTCACAAAGAAAAATTCCAGGTGTTCACCTGGAACTTGTTTTAACCCCTAACCGGTGTGTTGGGACACCTTAGAATATATTCCTATCACACCTTGGCAATTTAATTGATTAAATGCAAAATTCTTCTCTCTCTCTCTCTCTCTACTTCGTTTCTGATGCTTTTGAAATCAATGTAAAAATTGTAACCAAAATTCCAGAGGATTATTTTGGATAGGAATTTCACATGCGCATATTTGGCTAATTAACTAATCAAATACAATAACCCTGTAGCTTCCCCTTACGAAAAAATTCTATAAAAATGTCTACAGAATCCTATAGAATTATGACCCGTTTTTCTATAAGCTGTATAAAGTAACCTCTTTGGAAATCTCTAGAGAAAAAGGCTGTCGAAACCTCTATAGAATTCTAAAGTAGCTCACAGGCATTTCTTTTGTTTCATGGCATTACTCTTCTTTAGAACTTCTCTATAGAATTATGTAGAAATACTTTTTTATAGAATAAGAGCTCCTTTTCTCTATAGAAATCTTTATAGAATTTTTTTCAATAGAAACGAAATTTCGTTCCTCTGTAGAAATCGTTATAGAATTCCATGAAACTAAATATTTTGGTAGGTGTCATTTCTTGTGTCCTTGAAATCAATATCATAATGGTTAAAAATATTCCAGAGGACTGTTTTGATAGGACCACACATGACCTTAGCTATTTAACTGATCAAACGTAATAACCCTGCAGCTTCGTTTCTCGTTTCCTTCCATGAAATAAATATCACAATTGTAAAAAATTCAGAAAATTGTTTGGGATAGGATCACCAAAACTTTCTCGTAACTAGTTGGGTTCAGACGAAATACAATTCTAACCATTTCAATATATTGAAGCTGTACTAAAAAACCTTTATTTGCTGAGTATCGATGAGTTGTTGCAAAAACCAGTCTAAGGGAAGTTCTCTTCGAAAAACTGTTTGCACGCTTTTTTATAATTCTCTCAAGCTAATACCCGCCCTAACTTTTCATATATTGAAAAGAAAGTGAGCCTTTCCACTTTGAATTTTAATATCCTTTCTTTGAATGGCGTAAATTGCTTACCACACAAAGGATTTCAATTTATCTGCATTGAGAAATCCTTTTTTTTTTGTTTTCATAGAATTCCGTTTCCGGTTGAGCTGTTATATAATATAAGCATACTTTATTGATAAAGCGTTTGAGGAGGATCTTAAAAGGATATTGGAATTTGGCTTATCTTCTTTATCATCAGTTCCTTAGATGCATTTTGAAAATGAATTCAGGTAAGATGCAGAAACCATGGGTTTGCTTCCAGAATTTTATCCATATTGGAGGATTCTTTTTTAATCTCTAATTTAAAAGATAGTTTTCTACCCTTTTCATTTTTTTATTTAATCCTCAAATAGTTCCACCCATAAGGGATTGACTACCTCACAAAAATAATGACGAGAAATCTCGTCAAAACCACGTGGAGGGTTAAAAAAAGAGCTCATTTGAAAAACTTCATAGCTTTCCGAGTATTTGTCGGACTACTAATACAAAATTTATGTTATTGCGACATTCCGATATTTAGCTTTAAGAGTTGCTGGAATAGATTTTTTAGTTTCATCGAGACTTGGATATTTATTCAAGCATAAACAGAATTAATTATAGAAAGGACTTGCTTTTGTTAGCAACATTTTGCTCAAAATGTAAAGTAAAAAATATCTAAGACATTATTACAATGTAATTTGAAATACAACCCTCGTGTACACAACATGCACCAGCCCCCATGTACACGATGAGTTACACACGCAATGGACACAAGAAAGAAATTTGCTAAGGGTAAGTTACAGGAATCGCCTACAACTCTCTGGCTGCTGGCATAGAGGAAGTATAAAAGTAGAGTGAGCAATGGTAACCTTTTTATGTGCCCAGGATCATGTGACCAAACTAGTAGTAACGTGACCCTTAGACTACTTCGTCTGCTGGATGGAACCTAACATTCATAATCTGATTTGTCCACGAGACGGGAGAAGCTCCCATCCATTGATGCATCAACTGATTGGTACATTGATTGATCATCTGATTGGTACATCGATTGATCATCTGCTAGTAGTAGACTTTGGCGACTTCACTACTTTTATCGTCACTCTATAAAAATGCACATTCACACACCTACCCTGTCGTAGAATGTTATATAGCCAAACGAGGAGATAAGATACCAAATCGGCCAAACAAGTCCATTTTTCACAGAACAGTCACGTGACTACTAGTCGACATTTTGGTCACACTCTTTGAAGCTCATCTCAATAGCTATGCTCAGTCTACTTATATTTCATATTTATGGTTGCTGGAGCAGCGAGCACACCCACTGAGCTACGACGACCCCACAATGTTCTAAGGAAAAGTCGAAGTTTTATACAAATATTTTTATGAAGAGGGCTTCGTACTGGGGCCCACAATGCAAGTATGGGGTCTCTGGTTCCAAACTGTAATCATAATCATTCTTCCCGTTTAAAAATTTCGCCATTCTCTCTCTGAAAGAGTGACATTTCCTGATTTGAATTCACGAGGGTTCAACTAATAGAAAAACTGCATTCTTCCGAGAAAATAGAAGCTTTATTTTATGCCTTTTATCTTTCGTTTTCACTTTTCCTTCGAAAAGAAGAAACCCTTTTGACACACTTGAACTAACTTCAGCCGAAATTCCTAGCAAAGAATTTACTGGAGCTCTTTGACTTTTGAAATTTTGAATACTATTTCCCCACTCTCCATAAAAATATACGTATGCTGCTTCCATGAAAGGCTATCACACCAAATCCTCATCTCTTTACTAAAATGGAATGTGGTACGTTATGTAAACTTTTTTGAGGAAAACTTTGGTTACTTTGACTGAACCGTTTTTAAAACTTACTCATTAACGATTAACACTGAAATGATCTTTAGGTGGAAATACTTTGTTTCCTTGTGTAATTTTTCTCGCACCAATTCATCTCAAAGAAATATGAGAAGTATGCAAAAGCTGCATCATTTCATTTTTGCAGCAACGCTTTTTAAAGCAGCCTTGTTTACTTCCTGTTTAGAAATGCCCGAATTATTTTAATTTAAGGGCAAAAATATTCTGTTCTAAGTAATTAAGAAAAATTATTTTCTAGTGGCAATCATTCAGGTTAACTTCAACTTGTATATCTAGAGTGTTTTGATGTGATTAAGGTAAATATTTTGTTAGATGGGTAGATAGTTGAATTAACTTCGCAACGGAGCAATTTAAAGGGATGTTGACGATGGTCCGAGACCAATCCCGAAGAGAAAGAAGACCACACCTCGTAATTTTGAATCGCGATTACATGGCGGGGGTACCTGAAATTATATCGCCAGTTCGGCAACGTGTGGCGATTGATATAATTGGTATTGATCAACAACCAAAACCAATTCGGAATTTATTCTCTGGAATTTTATTGGTGGAGTGATCGTATTAAAAAGCAAGCCATCAAACGTCACGTTCAGAAAAGAATACACGTATCGGGCAGAAACACTACCGCCACCTATATTTAGCTTTACAGAATATGCCTCTCATACTCCGATGACCAAAAGAAGCCCGAATCCTTAGAATACTTGTCAGAATTTTATTTGGGAGTGTTTGTTTGCCCAAGTTAAAAATGCTCATGCAAAATTAAGATTTTAGTACATTTTTCGAAAGTTCTGTAAGGACGTAGTTAGTAATTCTTAAAAATACGTTTATCCATGTCCTCGAAGGGTGGACTGAATTCTCTATATTTTGAAATATTTCACAGTTACACGAGACCACCGTTTCATAACACTAGAAAATAGCAATAAACACATCCCATACACAGTTAACGTCGCACTGGAGCAACACAACGGGCTATTGGTGACGGTCCGGGATCAATCTCCAAGGGAAAGATACGAGGACGGTTACGTAATTTTGAGCCACGGTCAAATGACGAGACAACACCTGAGCTGGCATCTCACTCTCCAAACTTCCACACCACGCCAACGTGAGGACATTTGAGGTCATGACAGATTCAAAGTGCACCAGCCCAATGTACACAACGGTCTTTGACTGGACCGAGTTTCGAACTCGCAACCCTCCGTTTGCTAATTCGTTGCTCTTCCAACTGGGCTACACAAAAGTAGAATGACTTGGCTATATTACAGTCATGGCCGCACCTATGGAGGGGACTAGAGGTGCTTAAGCCCCTCCAGATAGTATAAACGGAAAAATATAGTTACTTAATTCATTAGTTGCTTCTTTAAAATCGTTTTATAAAGGTACTGATATTTTCTCCTTGCTATCAGAAAATATTTATCCACTGCTTTTAACCCATTTACAAGTGTCCTTTTTTAAAAAAACAAGGGTTGGAGAAAATTTTAATATTGTCCTAAAAATCTTGGCACCTTTCACCTTCACTACAGCTTCTATTTGTTTTGGAATAGTCAATTTAAAACCAGTCAGGTAACATACTCTAAAACTAGTCTGTTAATATACTCTAAAACTAGTCTGCTAACATACTCTAATACTAGTCTCTAAGTAACACACTCTAAAATAGTGGTTCCCAACCTGTGCTCTAAGGAGTTCTAAGGGCTCCGCGGCCACTCCAGGGAAATAAAATAAATTAAAATTAAATTAAATTAAGAATAAGAATAAAAGTAGAATAAAAATAAGAAAACTTTAGTAAAATTAAATGGGACCTGTTTTTTATAATAAATGATAAACATTTCGAATAACAAGTAATGAACAAATGTACATTTGAATTGCGTTGGATGTAATGATTAAATTGGAGGAACCGGGTTTATTATATGGATCTTACTGTTGCTCTTACCAATAATATAAAATCTGTTGTAACTCAAATGGTTTGATTTATTGAACTTTGGAAGAACTTTCATGTGTGGCCAATGACACGAGAATGAGTTGAGAATAAATTGAGATATTATGGTAAATTTAAATTGAGATATTATGGTAAATTTCGAAGTTTTAAATTATAATTTTATTGCATTGACATTTGACAATTGTTTAAATATCTCTTTACTATCTATTCCTCTTCATCCTCCCTTGTAACACCATTAACTTGTAAAACATAGGGTAGGCCTAAAGTGCTCCGCCATAGAAATTGAGTCTAAAAAGAGCTCAACGAGTCAAAAAGGCTCTGCTCTAAAACTACTTCAACGAAATTTTTAAATCACCCCCTAAATAAAAAAAAATTACATTAAAAAAGTAGCCTCTTCCAGATTGATATCCCTGGGTGAGCCCCTGATTACAATAACCTTGTTGTTGTGTCTGGATGTCTGTCCTTTCTCGGAATACTTTATTAATCACTGACGAATGTTTGATCAAAATACTTGAATTCACATCCCCAATGTAGATTTTCCAAATTTTCATTTAAACCTTATCCACATTTGAAGCGATATTTCATTCGGGCATCATCAATAGTGTCCTTGAAAAATAGATACATGTGCCTACAACTCGGAAAATATTGTGACGGCGCAATCTCGCCTGGCAAGTTTTGACCTTGGAATGAAATACGAGTCGGAAACGTTACATTCGTGAAAAACTGCACCAGAAGACATGTTAACGTTTCTTTTAGTTTTGTTTTTCGCAGTTGGCTGAGAAAATTTTCTTCATTTCTGTCTCTCTTCGAATTCGCTCGGCCATGAAAACCTGGGGTGAGGTTGAGATGATTTTATGTGGCGCCATTGTATTCTTATTCGGCTTTGTTTCGACTCGTGTCACGAGCAACAGACCATTGTCTGAAAACGATGATTTTAAGTCTTCGGATTATGGCAAGCCGCTTTTTTTGACCCCTTATTTAAAGGCTGGGAATATTGAGAAAGCAAGAACTCTGAGCCAAGTGGGGTATCTGCCGGATGCTCCGAAAGTTAAAAGTTTCAGTGGATTTTTCACAGTAAACAAGAAATATTCAAGTAATGTTTTCTTCTGGTTTTTCCCTGCCATGGTAAGTGTGTACTTTCACAAGCTATCAACACTAATTATTCAGTCAAATTACAGTAAAATTTTTCATTGTTCAAAATTCGGTTTACCGAATGTCCTGAAAATGACTCGTTTTTTGCACCCTTACAAAAACATTGAATTGAGTTCCATAGAATTCTATAGAGAAACGAAATTTTGTTTTCATAGAAAAAATTCTATAGAGATTTCTATACAGAAACCGAGATATGATTCTACAGAAATGTATTTCTATATAATTCTATGGAGAAGTTCTGCAGAAAAGTAAAGTCGTGAAACAAGAAATGAGCTTCTGTAGAGGTTTCTACAGACATTTTTCTATAGTGATTTCTATCGACTATAATAGAGGTTACTCTATAGAACTTAAAGAAAAACGAACCATAATTCTATAGGATTCTATATAGACCATACTATAGAAACTTTTATAGAATTATATACAAATTTTTCGTAAGGACATGGCTGACCATGTATTATTGATAAAATATGTATCTGACTTTTTATTAGTAACAGTGTACATAAAGAAACTGAGAATTAAGAAAAGAAATGTCATAATAGGGATTGATTTTGATAAAGTATGTGAGATAGTAGTAAAAAAATTATATATAATACACATTGTTGACCTTTGTCCATCGCAAGCACTTTATTTTATTTTAAAAAGTAGCGACGGACAAAAACAAAACAAACTTCCGTTTGTCCGACTGTATGATGATATCGGTTGATCATGCGCACTCTACCAAATCATATATTAAAGCAAAAATATCCTCATTTAATTCAATGATTACTTCTTTAAAAATCGTGTATAAAGGTGTTTCGATATTTTCTCCTTGGAATCAGCTAATATTCATTCATTGCTTTTAGCCTACTTACAAGTGTTCCATCTCTCTTTTACTGGGGTTTGATAAAAATGAAAATTTTAAAATTTCATTGGAACGTTGGCACCTTTTCCCTTCAATACAGCTTTTATTCGTCTTGGAATAGTCACTTTAAAACTAGTGTCTAGGCAACATATATCAAACCTAGTCTCAGGTAACGCACTCCGAAACTAGTCTCTAGCTCTAGGTAGCATTCTCTAAAACTAGTCTCCAGGTAACACATTCTAAAAATAGTCTATATTTCAAAGAAATTTTTAAATTTTACCTCCTCCAAATGGATATGCTGGGTACCCTCCTGTCCATGCTCATGTCCATACTGTGCACTTGACAAATCCAGTTCTTGATGTAGAATTAATGAAACACAAGTCATTTGATATGGTTATAAATCAAACTGAGGAATAACTAACTCATAAACATCTTAAATTTCCAACCCCTTTTATGAACTCCTGAAATAACACTTGAAATTGTATTTTTTCGTATTTCCTTTACCTTCTTTTTCATAACTGAATAATTCAACTTTTTAAAGAAGTTTTTAAAGTTACCAAGTGTACAAGTTACCGTCTCTCAGTGCTTTTAATTTAAATTTAGACTCTTTCAAGCTAGATATAAATTATTTTACCAACTCGTAAAATTATTAATGATTAGATGAAAATTTGAAAGCTACATCCATTTTTATATTAAAATATGAACTCTAAAATTTTTCAAACTAACAAAATGGTTGATAGGGATATGAGAGATCTATGAGGCGTAGTTCCAGAAACACATACTAAATAAGCTACTAGTTAAAATTGACTTTAGGACAGAAACTCCAAAACTTATGATTCTTATGCTATTCAATTAAAAATAACAGCAATACTTTATTTCAAAATTAATAAATACAATTGTTCCGATACATTCCGCAGGATCCCCATATGAGAGGGACTTTCAGTAAAAACAAACCATGTGGAAAGTCAGGATTTTACTGCCACTACCCAAATGCTCTCGCATCATGCATATCCAAGGTTACCTGAAAATGCAATTTTTACCGCTTGGGCGACTTTTGGCAGTTAATCTAAGCGACGTTGACCAATCAACTATCATATTCGGAATTCACTCTCGAATTTTTATTGGTGAAGTACTGAAATCTCATTTGAAAAGTGACATCACATTCGGAATACATATAGGAAACACATTCTGCCCTAGAATCATTAAAGCCGTGGTCAAATAGGAAGAGCAAGGCACAAAGCAACACGTGTAGACCAATCAGAGGTGTCTGCACGAGCAGTGAAAACGCTCTGATTGGTCTGCGCTAGTCGCTTTGCGCCTTGCACTTCCTATTTAACCACGGTTTAACTACTACCATCTTGAAAGAAAAATTCTCTCATTGGAGAAGATAGCCGGCACCCGGATGCCCGGGAAATGTAATAAGTATTTCGTTGTGTAATGTGCAATCTGTGAAAACATTTTGTTTGTTGTATTTTTAATTAATATGTACAAGTAACAAATGTTCAAATGCTAGCTGTACATTTGTGAAGCATTGAGAATTTGTAATACTGTTTCATTTCGCTGAACAAGAAATTATCTGAACTCAACCTAAGAACATCAGGATTCAACTGATTATGATAATACTTAGAATTTCCATTTCGCTTACTTAAGGCTGACTAGTGTTGAAGAAAGGGAGGCTTCTTTTTGCATAACTTGATTACAATCAGAAATTAATTTAATGTCATTTAACAACGCTTGTGTGAAAATCAAGCTAAACAAACTCTAAACTCCGTCTAAATTCAAAACATTTAAATTTAAAAAAAATTAACAGTACGACAGACCAAGAATTCTTAATCAAAACTGAGTTTGTATGTTCTTTAATAAAGTGCTTAGCGCCATTTTTTCACATTGCAGAATGAAGATAAGGATGCTCCAGTCATTCTTTGGTTGCAGGGTGGACCAGGTAGTTCTGGCCTTTTTGGTCTTTTTATTGAGCACGGACCGTACTTCATCCATTCCAACATGACAGTTGATATACGAGAATATCATTGGGCAAAGACTTTCCATGTGATTTATGTAGACAATCCTGTGGGTGCTGGCTTCAGCTTTACCAACGATAGTAAAGGATACGTTACCAATGAACAGCAGATGGCTAATAATATGTACCAATTCCTCCAGCAGTTTTTTACTCTATTTTCTGAATATAGAAATAACGAGTTTTACATCACTGGAGAATCATATGCAGGTACGTTTTCTGTATAATTAAAATTTATGAGTTATTGATATAAATCCTATACAAAATCAATGCCCATGAGAAAGAACGAATACAACTGAAAATACAGATTTTAGCACATTCTTTTTGACTTACTGTTCTCATTTCAATCATTTATACAACGTACCACATGACACCGCTCAAGTGAATTTCATTATAGTAACTAAAGTCTGTTGGAGTTGCATTTTCAATGAATATCAGTGTACGAGGGCTGTCTAAAAAGTATCCGACCTTTGGCCAGGAAAAATATATTACTTAAGTGAGGAAATTGGGACCCTAATCCCCTTCAAAGTAGGCCCCTTGCGCCTTCACACACTTAGCCCACCGATCCTTCCACTGCCGAAAACACTCCTGGAAGGCTTCTTTTGGAATGGTGTTCATCTCCGTTGTCGCGTTCTGCATTATCTACTCAAAACGGGATCCTTTCAACGGCATCTTCAATTTCGGAAACAATCAGAAGTCGCAAGGAGCCATATCTGGAGAGTAGGGAGGTTGGGAGACGACTGGAATTCCGTGTTTCGCCAAGAAAGTCTGGATCAGGTGTGACAAATGAGCCGGAGCATTGTCATGATGCAACTGCCAGTTTTTCGTCGTCCAGAGGTGTGGTCTTTTGCGCCGAACAGCATCTCTGAGTCGGCGTAGAACTTGTTGATAGTACTCTTTTGTCACTGTTTGTCCTTCCGGTGCGTATTCGTGATGCACAATTGCACAGATATCAAAGAACACAGTTAGCATCACCTTGATTTTGCTTCGCACCTGTCGCGCTTTTCTCGGCCTTGGAGACTAGGGATGCTTCCATTGCGACGACTGTGCTTTTGTTTCTGGGTCGTACCCGTATACCCATGACTCATCCCCAGTAATCACAGTGTTCAGAAACTGAGGATCAGTGTTGGTAGTGTCCAGAAGGTCCTGTGCAATCTCAATACGGAGTTCTTTTTGTTGTGCCGACAGCAGCTTGGGCACAAATTTTGCAGCCACTCTGCGCATGTTCAAATCATCACGCAAAATTGCATGTGCGAAATCTTTACTGATCCCAACCTCTTCGGCAATCTCTCGTACGGTCAAACGACGATCTCCCTTTACAAGATTTTCCACCCTCTCAACAACAGCTGCATTGAGGCCTCCCAGGACGCTGATCACTCTCCACCGATGTGCGGCCATTTTTGAATCGGTTAAACCATTCCTTCACTTGTGTTACCCCCATAGCATCGTCTCCAAAAACTTGCTGAATCTTACGAATTGTTTCGTTTTGAGAATCACCAAGCTTTTGACAAAATTTGATGCAGTATCTTTGCTCAACTCGTTCATTCATTTTGAGAGAAATCAAAAATCCGACGAACACTTATAACAGCACCTTACTCAGCGGCCAG
Organism: Meta bourneti; assembly: GCA_933210815.1. Lineage (NCBI taxonomy): Eukaryota > Metazoa > Arthropoda > Arachnida > Araneae > Tetragnathidae > Meta > Meta bourneti. The sequence goes on along the minus strand of OW119923.1, from coordinate 83,119,728 downwards.
CAGGCAGCGACTGACACACTCGAACACGGAGAAAAAATTCAAGCATACGCATTAAGTTGTCTTCTTCCATTGTGCACAGTGGCGCCGCTCTAGCATCATTACCGTAAGCAGGAAAATTCAAGGTCGGATACTTTTTAGACAAACCTCGTATGTTTAAAGCCAGAGCAGTACTGGATTTATTAGAGATTGCAAACTAAAATATCTAAGACAACCTTGAGCCAGAAATAATACACCTGAAACATTTCGGCCATGATTGAAGTTAGAGATTACTGAAGCAATATTGCAAAAGTTTCCTTTTCTATGGCTTTACCCTCTGAGGGATTCACACCATAATTCCACCTTGGAACCATTAGTTTCCCTGCGTGACATCCTATCAATTTTGACTTTGACCAATAGAATCTTTCCAAAGGATTTTATTCTACGTAAATGATAAATAGATTCTTTCAAAAGGATTCTATTCTAAAAAGTGATAAATAGAATCTTTCCAAAGTGGTCTGTTCTAAGAAAAGGAGCAATAGAATAGTTCAAAAGGATTCAAATCTGAGGAAGAGACCAATAAACTCTTTCTAAATGTTGAAAGAATCCCATGGATTCTTTGGAACTATATGGTTACTTAGCCGTTAAGTGTGTTGTATGGTAAAAGTAATCTCGTGACTTTCAGACGGCTAAACAAGTTATAATATTTAACTTCAAATGCACAATAAATAAGAGAAATAATGGAACATAGAAATTCACCGTAAAAAGTCTGAAAGATATGCTAAATTTTATTTTATTCGTATTTTAGCAGATTTTACTTGATTTATATTTTAATTTGTGTGGTTTTATGTTATTGTTGCTGCATTTTCCGTTTTTCTTATGCTGAATTAATAGAAATCTGTAAGATCAGTTTCTCTCAGTAAGAGTTCCTTTTGAACCTAGTAGGAATAAAAATGGAATTAAAAGGGTTACATACCCATTACATTTCGTATAAATAACATTTTTATAACACACCATGTGCCCATCATTTGCTACTCATTGACTCTTTTGCGGTTACAATTTTTTTATTTGTACACTTATTGATCTGCAAAAATCTGTCGAACAACTTTTTAACAAAGACATTTTTACAAGAATCGCGTTCTTTACTTTGAGTAACTAAACTTCGATATTTCCTATTAGAAAGTTGTTCCGTTAAGCTAAATGCAGAGAGCGCTAGTGTTTTGTAAATTCTTGCGGGAATACTGGTGTAACTTGGTATATAAAATGGTATATTCGAATGCCATTGTATAACCATTGTAATGTCGCTTGTATTAACCCCCCTGGTGATTTATCTTCTCGTCGAAAACATCCTTGAAATGGCCAGCCTCTGATGCAAAAACCTGTTCCAAACGGTCACCAGTTCTAGACAAATAACAATTTGTTTTGCTACTTGGATCTTCATTCCCCTTGGATTAATAGGGTAGTTTTGTTTCGACGAGATATCTCGTCATTAGCAAAATTTACGATATCCTGGACAAGAAATAGTCGAAACCATTTGGAGGATGAAAATCAAAGCCAGATGTCTGGCGAAAAACAAATTAGTTCTTAACTTGAAGGACTTTTTCTCCACAGGTTGTTTGCTTTTGTACCCCTCTCATACAGGGTCGCAGTAGCCTTGTTGCAAGAGTAGCGGGTTAGCAACAGGGGGGTTGTGAGTTCGGAACTCGATCCAACCAAAGACCATCGTGTATATGGGAAGATGCACGTTAAATCCTTTTTGGCCTCATATGTTCTCACATTGACTCTTCTTTTGCGGTTACAATTTTTTTATTTTGAACACTTATTGATCTGCAAAAATCTGTCGAAGAATATGTCGTGGCCTCATATGTTCTCACATTGAGTCCACAAAAATGTGTGCGGAAATTTGGAAAGTGAGGTGTTACTCGTCATCTGACCGTGGTTCAAAATTACGAGGTGTTGTCCTCGGGTCTTTCCCTTAGGGGGAAGATCCCGGACCGTCGTCAATAGCCCTTTGTGTTGCTCCAGTGTGACGTTAACTCAGCTACCCTCCCTTTCATACAAATCTTTAAACGATACTTTGTTTTACAGGTAAATATGTTCCAGCCCTAGCTTATAAAATACACAAGGAAGGCGCTTCTTCAAAAATTAACTTCAAAGGCATGGCCATTGGAAATGGCCTATGTGACCCGGAAACCATGTTGGTTTACGGCGATTATTTGTACCAGCTAGGACTGATCGACAGGAAACAAGCTTCATTCATGCGCAACGCCTCCGATTCGATTGTCCAGCTCATTCGCAAAAAAGAATACTACGAGGCTTTAATCGAGGTGGATAAGTTAATTCTCGACTTCAACGTCCTCAACTATACGAGCTACTTCAAACTCCATACGGATTACGATTTCTTTTTCAACTTTCTCCTCACTCAAGAGCCTGACGACTTCAAGTACTTCCTAGAATACATTCGATCGCCGGAAGTCAGGAAAGCTATCCACGTTGGCTTCTTAACGTTTCAGAACGGAGAACTGGCGCAGACACGTCTGTTGATGGACATCATGAAATCGGTCAAGTCCAAAGTTGCTGTCATCATGGACAATTACAGAGTCCTCTTTTACAGTGGACAGTTGGATCTTGTGATACCATATCCAGCTACTGTAAACTTTTTGCATAGTGTTAAGTGGAAGTACGCTGGTGAATATGCAGATGCTGATAGACAAATATGGAAACTGGAAGGTTCAGACAAGGTAGCCGGATATGTTCACAATGTCAATGATTTTTTCGAAATTTTAGTAAGAGATGCTGGCCATATCTTGCCTTACGACCAACCCAAGGTAGCTTTAGATTTAATAACTAGGTTCATTAAACGTCAGCCATATGCGTAACTTTATCTATGAAATAAGGATAAAATAATAACAGATTTGCTGAGATTTTAAAAGCGAACTTATTTTTCTGTTTGTGTCCTATTGTAGCGAAAATATTTTTGTGTACGCATTTTGGAAATAATGTGGATTGATATGGGAAAATTCGGCAGAAAATAAATTTATTAGAAACCTTTATTGGTAATATTATTTCGATTTAAAGATATATGCACGCATTTTTATTTAAAAATCTGGAAATTTGTGTTTTTTTCATTGTAACCTTTGCTTGTGTAAAAGCTAAAATGTTAAGAAAATAGATTTTGAGCGGCACAAAAAGATGCAGGTCAATGTGTGCAAATAGAAATTTGTGAATATTTGAAATCGTTATATTTTACAACTTTTTCAAATTTAAATTCCGATTATTTTACAAAATTATGAAAAAAAAACTATCTGGAGGAATATAGCATGTATACGATTTACGTCCGAATAAAATTGTAAAAATTTTTGAAAGCTCAAAACGGTGTTAAGAAACATTTACCAGACACGTAGAAAAGTGAATATTCTGGTCTCTTATTCAGTTAAGCAATTCAACCCAAACAACGCCTGGTAATTCTGCTGGTTAAAACATAAATAAGAAAAGTTTGATTTAAAAACTGATATTATTTTACTTCAATAAAGAATTTCGTGCAACAAACCAAATATGTAAATACTTGGACTTCTGTTAACATTGAAGTGAATTGAAGGGCTTCATAGTAATAGGCAATAGAAATATGTTATTATATAAAAAGAAATAATGAAAAAATTTTAAAACAAAATATTCAAGAGGATCAAAAGAATATCTGGTTGTTTGAATGAGTAACGCTTGAAAGTTTAAGATAACGTGACCTTCTGAATAGTGGATAAACCATTATAATTGTGGAATTTTAAACTTTTTAGGCTTCATCATTTTGTTGTCTTCAATTTAAAATTGCTTCGCAGACAAACTGAATTAATATCAGAATTATTGTCAGTCACTTGTCTTGCGAAACAGTATTTCTAAATAATTTTTCTGGGTTCAAATTGTTACTCCTACGTATTTTTATTATGCCTGACTAGAATTGTTTGCAGTATTCGTTTGCTTGGAATATGAAAAGAGTAAATGCATTTTCGAAATGAAAAAATATTCTTCAGCGACGATTTTCCGATTAGAAATCGGGCCATAAAAGGACTAAATAAAATACCTGAATTTTCAAATCTTCGTTTGTGTCGATCCAATTGTTGAGTCGAACCGTGTTTTATTTCGATGAAAAAATTATAACGCTGAGTAATGTTTACCTGTCTTTTGGAATACGGCTATGTAAACTTTTCAGCTTGAACGATTGTTGAGAAAAAAATTAGATTACGTTGCGTTTGGACAGTTTTTGTTTGGGCGTAAATCCACCTTACTCTGAAATCAAAATTCGAAAAATCCATTGTTCAAGTCATATGGTTGGTTGGGCTGCGAATTTGAGTATCTTATCAGAAGCCACTCTATTCAAGATATTCATTACCGTTTTTATTAACAATTTTCATTCATTATTCAGAAACAAAAGATAGATTTTGAAATAAGTGTTACATTAAAAATTACAGTATAAGACATGGATTTGCAGTGTAAATATACCACCGAAAGACGAGGATTTCACTTCAGGTTACCCAATGACTTTTTCTGCAAGGCTAAAAGAAGGCTCTAGTGCAGAGGCTTTCAAACTTTTTCAGTCACGGAGCACCTTTGAAATTGGAAATTCAACGCGAACTAAATTTTATCTCGCAGCTATATACTGTATTTAGTAAATAGAACGACAAAATAGCATTGACGATGCAAGGTACTTTCGTCATTTAAGCTTGCAGGACATTAGATTTCACCGTTTAATTTTTTTCTGCACTAATTTCCCATTGCAGACGGAAAACACACACATGAAAAAAAACATTTGAAAATAAATTCAGGGCAAATATTGCAGATCCACAATTTGAAATTTTATTAATTTGGCGTTATTACATTTGTTACAAATTCTTACTTGGTTTCGTGAAACAGAAATTTAATGAGAAGGATGAGGATGTTTTGATTTGCACAATGAGATTATATCTGTCTGAATTTCGGATAGTTGCAACTGAATATCTTGCTCTGCATTGAGACGTGATCTGTATTTTGTTTTAGTAGGGCAGCGTATGCGGAGAATCCTGTTTGGCATAAATAAGCGGTTGCGAAGGGCAGGAGAATAAGTTTCGCTTTATCCTGATAGGATTTTAAATTCATCTTGTAGCGTATACCAAAAATCTGAGATTGATTTCTCAGTTTCAAACTTTGATCTTATCTCTGTATCTGCTGTCAAATCAAGCAAGCATTCATATTCCTGTGATGTCAGAGAGGATGGTTTTTAGATATAGAGTATGGTGTTACAACCCAAACGTTTTCTTTTATGTTTTCATGCATTTCATGATTTTTACAATGACATTTACATGATTTTTACATGACTAGACTACAAATGTCTAGTTATGGTAATGTCGCCTGCAGAGCCATCTATCGGTACAATTTGTAACTAAAATTTTGAGGTTTCTGTATCAGATTCTTACGGTTTTTCTTAATAAACATACCACTGGTTTCATGCTTCTATCTATCACCGTTTCCGAGTTATCTATTTCAAAGTTAGGGGTACTTCATGAAACACACTGTCTGTACTTCAGCTCTGACAACATTGACTTTCACCAGTCACTTACATATTCAGAAATTATTTTCTTTTCTCGTATCGAAAATACATCTAACTAAGAAATGCCTTCCAGGAAGACTTTGGGAAAAATTGATTCGTATTTGTGTATAGCAGAGGAAATAATGAAAGGAAAACAACAAAGGCTTCCTATTCAAAGTCACTTCGCTATTCCAAAGATTTGTTTCAAATCATTATATTATATCATTTCTGGATCTTATTGGACATTCCATTTTAAACATATATTTTAAAGTGGGAGAAAGTTACAGCACTGAAAGCAAAAGGAATGAAAAGCGAATATCTGGGTAATAATGCAAATCGACACGATCCTAGCCGAAAATTTTCTTCTAATTCGAAAACATTTTATTTCTTTTTCCACTTTTACAAAATTCTTCAATTTATGTTAAAAATTGTGTTGGATCTCCTTATAAAAAGGATATAAAGTTGTAATAACTGAATTAAAATTAAGAAATTTTGCTAGTAAATGTCAGAACAAATTTAATACTTTTAACTGTTATTAAACAAATATTGTTGGTTTGTAACATAAGAAAAAGTTATTTAATTAGTATTCGCGCGATTTTATTTAAGTCTATATCAGAGCAAAACATTTTACCAGGCACGTTTTCAGCATTTAGTGTGTTGATTTATCTGTGTATGTATTTTATCTGTTTTACTTGTTAAAAATTAATTTACAGCGTCTTCCAATAATTTATGCAAAATGCTTGTTTTCATTTGCTCTCTTTGCAAAGTCGCAACCAGAATTATGGATTCAATCTAAAATAGTTGTATTCTAAATTATGCATGTTCTAGTTTACGTATCAAATCATAACAAACAATTAATTTTTTATATATTTGTTTCTGTATTCTATAATACATTTTCTTTGAATACAAAGCTCTCGAGTATATTTTCTCTGAAAGTTGAAGTCTAATTATTTTTCCTTGCATTTTTGGAACATTCATTTCCTCTCAGCATGTTCGTTTTTAAATAAATTTCAATTAAAATTACTAACGTTATTCTGGACGACTTTTTTAAAGTCGACTACTGCGATTCATTTGGTAGAAACAGAATGAAATGCAGATGGACAACCGAAGAGTCATTATTCTTATTATCTTCAAATAAAATTTACAGGGGTTCAAACACTTCCAATTCCACATACTAATTATGTCCCAACTTCTGTGCCAGCTGACAACAAGCATGCAGCGAATAATTAAAATTAATATTTAATTCTCGTCATGTGTTTGGGTTTACGTAATTTTAAACTACTCAGTTTATCACGAAAGGTGAGGTGTAAGCGCTTTGGGTATTCCTAGAAAGTCTTCAAAGTACTAAGCTAAAGTAGTGATTGCATGCTTAGTCAAATCTATTCCGTCACAATTATCTCTCCGTTTAAATCGCAAACTCGTGCTCTACTAATATTCTTTTCTTTAAAATAGTTCAAGAATAATTGTGAACTCATTTAAATAGTAAACAGCAAAACTCTGAGCTTCGAAGTGCTACCGTTAATTACAGTAGATGCATATCATTAAGCATTTTTCTAAAACTGGAAATGCTAATTAAAATTAGGATTTTTTTCTCCAAGGCTCATTTAAATATAAATCGATATTGCAAATTTCAACAATGGTTCTGTTTTCCATTGCTTAAAATTAATCACCATAGAGTAGTTTTTTGCATTTCATTACACATAACAATGTAACTAAGTTTTGAAGAATTATAATTGAATAAGAATAAAGTTGCGAAATTTGTTCTAAGTGCTTTTTTTATTGCAAATCCACAAGAACAGAAAAACATATACATTAAATTAATATGAAATTCTGCAGAAAATCTAAATAGGTTGACATTTTGAAATAACATAAGTTCTTGTATAAACAACATTAAAAGAAAATTCATAGAAAATTTCTGATTTCATTTCAAAATAGCCTAATTTTTCTTATTCTCTTTCCTTTCATTAATACTCAAATCCTTTAGTTCAAAGTGCACTAGTGTACATAATGGAACTGGAACATTCATTTTTAACAAACTTAAGGCGTGCTCGCAGAATATATTCATATCCAATGGATTCCATCTTATATAGAAGTAGCGGTAGCCTAGATGGAAGAGCAACGGATTAGCAATCGGAGAGTTGTGAATCAAAACTCGGTCCAACCAAACACCGTCATAAACAAGGGGGCTGGTGCACGTTAAATCGGTCAGGACCTTCGATAATAGCCCGATGTGTTGCTCCAGTACGACGTTTTAATTAAATATCTACCTACCATCTTATATAAACCACAAATGTAATGAAATTGCAGACTGACTTGCCAAGGAGGCAATGGCCGAACCTTTTCATACACCTTACCTATCTAGGTAGGTGGGTAGTTTAATTTACGTTGCCCAACGGACTGTTTTACCTATCAAGAGTTATTGGCCACAAATAAGAGCTGATATAATAAAATTTGGAGAACCCCACCAATTCATATCTGGTACCATTAGACCACCTTGAAGCCTCGTTGAAATATACGGGAGACAGAAAATATCAGACTGCCTTCCTAAACTTGTGAGCTGGTACATTCGATCTCTGTCTTTTGTTCAGGATCATAAGGAATTTCTTGCAGAAAATGTAACACAGAACAGGCCTCCCCAAGTCATGTTCTGACCAGTGTTGGTTTGAAAAGAGGATCTCTATGGAAGTCCTGTTCCTATGTTGGGCTTTTTGAGCATGTTCAGATACATATACTTGGTCTAGCAGTTTAGCTAGGGCCTTAACCCTCCTGGTGATTGGTTCGACGCGGTAGCAAAACTGACCATATCTTGATGGACGATGTATCTCGTCAGATCTTGATCTCGTAATCATCAAAAAATTGGCAACATATTGAAGACGAGTTATCTCGTCATTAGCAAAATTGGCCAGATCTTGGTGGACGAGATATCTCGTAGAAACTACTTGGAGGTTTAAGGAATGAGTAACAACATTGTACAGTAAAATTTACATTTTTATGAATTTTAAATTTAACTTTATCAAATTATGAATGAAATTTAACACACAAAATTTCATTGACCACACTTGGAATTCTAAAAAGGAACACACGCCATTGATGTAACATTGCATGCAGTATTTGATGGACAGCAGTGTACGAAGTCAGGGCAACACACCGCATCTGAATAAGGGCAGCAACCATAGCTCTCATTCTCCATCAAGCAACAGGTATAAGTCCTTGGACATTTCTGCTTTCTACCAGGGCAAAAGATATCCAACTTCCATGGTTTGACTAAATTGTGTCGGAGGCTTCCTAAATTGATATTTTTGTCCACGCCCAGTTCATTATCTATTGTCCTAGTCTTGATCTCATTCAAGCCTTTTGTGCTAACTTCGCCAGTATCTGTCTTGAGGAATGCTGAAGTGAATTCTTGTACACGGATTTCTTTTAAGGCCTGGTTCACATGTGTATGCGGAGTACAACAGCCGCTGCTACTGTTGCAACAAACTGCATTCTCTGAGCAACACCATTGATTACCATCGGATGTATTGCAGTATTTCAATCCTAAAGAGAATTAAATAAAATCTCGTTAAAGCAATTTACATATGTCCTGTCAAGGCACACGCAAAATGTATGGGTGCAGATGGGATCCTTCTACAATCATGTTTTGGTATTCATTAACACAGGAAAATAAATCACGTTTCTTTCAATATCAATTATAAACTAAATGACTTTTTAAAATGTTTAAAAATTTGTTATCAAATTGTGAATTGTGCCGAAGTTACTAACGGTTAATGTGTACAGATAAACAATTTCATAAATGATACACATGTTGCTATTACAGGATATATTCAAATATGATATTACTCTTGTGCTAAATATTTACCTTTAAAATTTATAATTAATCTTCTCTTCATGCATAAATCCAATATTTATGAAAACTTCTATTAAAAATAGTACAAATCTTATCTCAAATGATTATTTTATTTCTAATGCCTGGCCACTAATTTCTATGGTATTGCAAGAGACGAATTGACAGCTATTAAATCTTGAATACTTTTAAAATGAAATATTGTCACATGAAGTTAGTATGATATCTACTTACCATCACTGCAGACATTTGATTCAATGCAAAGTCGTGCTGAAGACAATGAAGTAGATATCAAACAGAGAGAAAAGACGAAAAATGTATACGCCATTTTGTTGGAATATCAGATCAAGGAGAGTACCTAATCAGATAAAATAAAAAGATTGTATCTACTTACAAATTAGCATTGAACTTTTAAGTTTTAAGCTTCATTTAAATTAATATAAAATAATTAACCTGAGGTTGATTAGTTTTTTGGCGTAAGGGCCAATCAAACAGAAACATATACACACAAGGAAAGTTTTGCTGAGACAGAAAAGAGAAATACACCCAGGGAAAGTTATAAGAATTGAACTTGTGTACTAATCAATCTGTGGAGGCACTTTTTGTTGTTTTTACTTACCCTTCACATGTACTGATCAAAAATATCTAGGGTAAGTGCACGTAATATAGAACACCGCATATCTCGCTGGTAATTATTCTGCTATGTTAGAAGGAACTTCTATTTCTATTCTGTTTTGAGAATCAATCTAGAACCCTCATTTTAAAAGGAAGCATTTTTGTATTTTGATGTTTTTTGTAAATATTTTAGAGGCTCAATTACTTAAGAGAAAATAAATTCAAGAATATTTTCATTGCATGGTTTATCATAATATACGTTTGTTTATGAATGTTCAACACAAGTTTTCAAGAAAATTTATTTTTACTTAAAATATTTGTATTTTTTCCGTCGAAGAGCATGTGTACGTAATATGGGACATGTTGCATGTTCCAAATGCTTGCATTTTCATATTCTGAAATATATATTGAAAATAATAGAATTTTCATGCTTTAATAAAGTTATCTACGGGAAATTAAATGTTTCAAGAGTCCTGGGAAGACTACAGGTTTCAGAATGGATATAAGAATGTGGAAGCCTTGGTGGGTTAATAGTAAATGTAAAAATATAAAGGTGTTTATTTCTACTTGAGAACAAATTAAATATACATTTTTAATAAACCTTTAAGTGTTTTGTGCGTTTGTGACAAATTCCTGAGATTTTCAGTTATGTGTGTAACGTAGTTTTGCATGATTTTGATTAACCACTTAAAGCACTAGTTTTTTTCGGAAAAACTGGTAAAAAAATGATCGAGTTTTTTTTTTGATAGAAAATGAATATATATATAGGTATAGTGTAAGTTATTTTTTGCAATTTCAGTTGCGGGGGTGGGGTAAAAGTTATAAAAAAAATTATTATACAAACAAAGTGTAAACGATTTGATTACATGTTTATTTTGAATTTCAAAATATTAATAATAATAAAATATTAACTTCAGATTCACTTCCATCACTCAAGAGATCATCACTTTCATCGCTGAAACTTTCTGATAAATTGGCATATTCAAAATCGTCAGAGTCGCTCATTATCAGATAACTTTTTCTAAACAAGTTACAAAAACACTTAGTAAAAATTAATTTTTTATGGTTAACTGTTTACTTTTATATTTAACGTAATAAAAATAATAAAAATGGATATATTACCTTTTCCACACCAAACAACTGCTTTATAACAAAGAATTCCTAACAAACTTATAACTAATCATCAAAATTCACCACTTGGTTTACACAAGAAAAATGGTGCATAGTGGTGCCATCTACGGTAAATAAGTTTAATATCCATCTATAATTAAGTGGTAAATCATCTATGATAAATAAGTTTATGCCATCTATGATATAAGTTTAATCTAGCCTATCTATTTTTACTAGAATCTCAGACGAGCATTAGAAATAAAATAACGCAAGATACAAGAGCGCCCGTGTAAAACACGGGCATGTGCAAATTTGCCGGTAACTTTCGCCCGTGTCAAACACGGGTAAATGCGTTAAGTGGTTAAGAAACGCGTGATTCAATACATGATTAGTGTCCGTTCATTTCTAACTAGTAAAATTTTTTCAATCTCAGCTATATCGCACTTTTTCTTATCTCCCAGCAAGGATCGATAGGTTACTTGTATTTGAAATAAGATGAAGGTAAGTTTATAGTCAAGTATTTCTTAACTCTCCTGGTGGGGAGGTATCTCGTCATTAACAAAACTGAACAGATCTTGATGGACGAGATATCTCGTCATTAGAAGAAAACCGAACAGATCGGGATCTCGACATCATAAAAAAAATCGGCAATATCTTTATGGCGAGATATCTCGTCATTAGCAAAATTTTTCAGGTCTTGATGGACGAGATATCTCGTCGAAACCACTAGGAAGGGTTAAACAGGATTTGTGGCATTATCATGATTGCAGTTAGATGTGCAAAAAGCACCATAAATATATCTGACAGCTAAAACATTATTAGATCTCCGAAACTCACATTTCTAATTATTCACAATCTCTGATGTATTTCCGAATGTGTATTATCGTTACCACCGAGATTATGGTTGAACATGAATTTCATCCATAAGCAGTATGACATTTTTCTCATGCTCTTCTAAAAGTCTGAAAAGAGAACGTGCGTACGCGAGAAACAATTTTCTATCTTCATCGGTTGGATCGGTTAAAAATTTATTACAAACAGTTTTTATTTTTGATGGATGAGGTAAAATTAGCGAACTGTAGTGCCGTAAATATTTGTATGCATGTGAGTTTATTGAGTGCATAACGGATGAAAAAATCATTGTATTTGCAGAATAACGATATCTCTCTTTTGGAGTAACAAGAAAATTTAACTGTTCTGAAAGAAAATTGAGAGAAGCACGTTTATCAAGGTCATCACACTCTACTTCAACCAAGACATTTCTTAAATGATGTATAATTTGTTTGAAGCTATTATCATAGTTGGCTGAAGAATTTTTCATTGATATTTCATTTATAAAATTCAAACAATTTTCAATAACTTCCAAATTATTAACGTGGCAGTGTGTTTTGATTTGATTGTTATCTACAGAAATTTCTTGGCCATATAAATATGTTTCCATTTTCAGATTTGAATGTATTACAACAGTGTAATTTGTTGTAGGTCCTGGATTAAAACAAATTTTGAAAAAAGTAACTTTTGACTCCTCAATTAGTTTAAACCAATTTTGTTTATGAGGTAATGAATCCAGAATTTCTAATAGCCTATTAAAATTTTGAAAAGAAATAGATTCATGATGAGCAATGAACTCAGATTTGCTTTCGTTGATAGCTCTCAATAAATTGGATTCCTCAGTTTCACGAATTTTATCTTCCCTGCTTTTACGAACTGTGGGACAAGTTTTCGAGAGATATTTAGGGCAATTCGGAAATATACTTGGTATAGCACCAACTTTTAAGCGGAGACGTTTCATGGAAAAGGTAGAACACTCACCAGTTTTTTTGTTGAATTTGGATACATTCCGGACGATATCATCGTTTTGAAAATGAAGTTCGCAGACTTTGCTGCGTTTTGATGGTGTAAAGTCGGCTCGTGGAATCGCCCTGGGCCATCTTTTTCTAATATTTTCATCCTCTGGAAAGGAGAAAACCGCCACTTTTGGTGCATCACCATATCCATAATTTCCAGAGCAAGAAGGTACACAGCATCTAAAAGGCATTTTGGATAACCTCGTGGTAAGCCTAAAGAAATCGGTCTGGACACACGTTAAACGTGTTGTTTGACGAAAGCCTTTAACACCTCGACACTGTAATGTTCCACAAATGTTATATAACAATATATAACTGCAGCTGTACTTACTTTCCGGTAAAATAGTATAAAAAACCCTAATTTCTTACGCTACATTAAAGGTAATCCACAAGTAGCCGACCATGCGGTGATGTTTGTTATGACTACTAGTAAGCGAGTCACGTGATTGAAACGTCACAGCGGTCTGGCCTTGTTATCTCGGTGGTAACGGTATTATATGTTTTTGTTAAAATGTGAGACCATTGTTTCTTTGCATGCACATCGTCAGCACAAACTACGAATCCATAAAATCGTTATGTTAATATAGGTTTAAAACTTTGAGTCTTGAAATTTAAGGTATAAATTGAAACTTGATTGCCATATTGAGAGTATAAAATAGATATCAGTTTTGACATAATAAAAAACAAGCAATATGAGATCTTTCTAAAAATGCATTTAGGTGAAAAACCCCGGAAATAGATTCGGAACTTTAGCGTGGTGATGACGATTTTATCTACATGCGTTTCTACCCAAATCCAAAGATAAAAAACAATTAAAGTTTCAATTAAAGCATCATAGAGTTTTCTTGAGTGTTTAAATTATTCAATCATTATATTAATATATATTGTATATATACACAATTAGAAGCAAATATTCTGTAAATATATATATGTTACTTTAAAAGACCGATATCTGGCAAATGTCGATATTTTCCGGTGAATGTCAGCATTCACATAGTCCTTGGTGTACGTCCGAAATATTTGCTAAATATCATTATTTCTCACTTACACCAGCAAATGTCGACATTCAGCATGCACTGATGGTGAATGTTGAATAAAAATATTTTTGTTATGTTAAGACAAAAATGCAACTTTTTAAATCATACTTTATTATTAAAACATATGATATATGTCAAAATAGGAGAAAGCTTCTTAAGTAACAGCACATGTAAATAAACCGTTGAACCTAAAACGAACAGTATATTCTAAATGAGAAAAGAAAATAATACCAATAATAAACTTATACATAAATTATGTGATTAACGTTATACAATCTTATTTATTGCAACAACTTAAACTGAAGGCGGAGAGGCCTCTCTGGCTGTGGCCTCTCCACCTTCTCGGCTTCTCGTTTCGACTCCCACCAGAGCTTATCTGTGTTTGTCGACATACACCGGCGTTGGTCCGAATGTATAAGAATATAACTAAATATTCGGTCTTTTACCGCCGTATTTGGTGTGTCGACATTCACCGGAGAATATTGACATCCTCTAATTTCGGTCTTCCACGGTAACATATATATACTATTTATAATAACAAAATATTATTGTGTTGACAATAAAATCAATTTCTGCTGCTAACAATAAAACATTTTATTATGGGTTTTTCATTTTTGTTCTTATAACTAACAATTCGTTAACATGAATTTTATTGTTATGCAAATTACCAATTCTCATGTTTTACAAATTAGTTTTCTGTTATGCCTAAAATAGATCAAAACACAAAAAGATACCTGTTACAAAGCTCTCTCCGAAGCCTAAGTAAAACTACTCTTCCGAACAAGTTCATAGATTCTGTTGATTATTTCCACTCTCGTTGGTACTCGCTCTTTTTCGCGCGAAGGACGCCCAGTTAAAAATAAGTAAAAAATAAAAATGACAGAGCCATTATGACTTATGTAAGTTAATTTATGATATCTAAACAGGACATCGCTGTCTTATGAATACAACGTGTCTCAAAAATTTACATCGGTGGAAAAGTTGTCAGTCTTCTGTTTCAACAATGTAAAGGTTTGGTAATGAGTGTCTAAAAAATTTGATCATTATTTCAGTCGTATTCGTAGGATATATTAGGAACCTCTTCTCTGAAAATTATGCTATTGACTTATCGATACAAATACACTGATGGCCATCGAAAATGCAACACTATGAAGGACAAGAGGTATCAAAGTTATATTTATTATACAAATAAACACAAGGCTCAAAGGTGAAACGATTGAAATTGCATCTCCGCTCGACTTGTGGAACTCAAAGAAATCGGTATTTCGCTTAGCAGCTATGGGAAGCAATAACTGCTGCTACACGACTCGGCATTGAAAGAAAATGGCATTGAATGTGTGTTTGGGGTATGTCAGTTCACTCTGCTTCCACACGTTTCCAAAATTCATCTGATGTAGCGTGGGTGGTCGCAGCAGTATTGCCAGACTCGTATAAGATCATCGTGGTGCTGTAGAATCAAGGGTACAGCTGCATCATACACCTCGTTTGGTGGCAACGCTCTTGGAGCATTTTTGGCGCACTTTTAGTAGCAAGTTATGGCAGGTGAAGGCAACCCATCTTTATTAGGGACTAGCTGAATTTACCCGGCGTTGCTCGGGTTTAGTTGGACAGGTTTGGTTGGTTGGTCGGGTTTGGTTGGTTAGTCGTCGATTCAAAGTGATCCAAAAAATCACTTTTCTGTCAGAAAATGCAAATATAGAGAAAAAAACAAGCGAGCGCAAAATAATTTTTAAAACAGATTTTTATAGCTCCTACTATTTACTTTAGATCCAATCACATACTATAGGTAAGACAAACCTATAAAAACTGATACTGAGATGACTACATACAAAAGTCGATTTTGAGTTTTGGAGTGATTGTGAATGACCTTTAAGTTCATTTTCTAAAAGCAATGACATAACATCGTATTATTGCAGTCAGTTTTTTCTTATTAATATTTTTTATTTGTAGCATCTTGCACCAGGAATGCGAATTTCGGAATTCTACCATCATTATGAAAGGCTGACAAATCATATTGATACGACATCATGATCAACGTTTCAAGCATTTACCTCTTTATTCTTGAAAATTCCATCCCACATTTTACAGACGGGATACATAGACGATATGATACTGAGCGATTTTCAGCGCAACCGCACCGATTGTACCATAAATTAAGATTCTAAAAACCCTCCAAGGTCATATTGAGAGGCGACTCCTGTAGATGTTAACTCGAACGTCATCTGCACAGCCAGACGGGAGAGAGCGCCCCCTAACTAGTGCTCTGTTCAGGATGAAGGAACATTACACCCCTCTGCATACCCAAGACAAATAGAACGGGGGTTAATATGTAGCTATGTTACCCGCAGGGTTCCAAAGAATAAGTGTACCAAATTTGATGTAGATTGGTCAAACGGTGTAGATTTGTTTAGAGAACAGAAAGACAGACAGTTCTCAACTCTGCTTTATATGTATAGATATTCCCGTTTTTATTGCAAGCGGAAAGTTTAAATTTTCATTTCGAATATTCTACAATGTTCTTTACATTTCCGTTAAATTTTCCTTTGATTTCATTGGTTCTTTAAAATTTTTTCCCAATTCTTTTCCATTTAATGTATGGAAGAACTCAAACGTTCAGTTTGATTTTAGTCATGATCCAGTGCAGTAGCGTATTGTTTCTTACTATTTTCTTTTGAAAGCCGTTACCTTTTTCTATTTAAACATGCCTCTATATTTAGTGTTGTTTCAGGGTATTCTTCCGCGAAATTTGAAAAATATCTTTATTTTATAAACCGTTTTAAACTCCTCTCAATCTAAATCTCTAAGCATTTCTAAGAACTTGTTAAAGTAATCAACTTTTAAATCTTCACACGAATTAAAACAAAATACTTAGCAAAAATAAGATGGGTCGCCTTCACCTGCCATACCTCGCTACTAAAAGTGCGCAAAAAAAACACCAAGAGCGTTTCCACCAAACGAGGCGTTTGATACAGCTGTACTGAATCAAGAAGACAGAATCAAGATTCGTCTGAATAGATGATGTCATGCCATTCGTTTGCGGCGTTCTACGCATCATTGCAGCCACAGACATAAATGCAGAACATACATGAATAAAACAGAAATAACAATAAAAAATTTTGATGTTTGATATTCTCTTGTTGGAACATTGAAGCACTTAGGTAATGGGAAATAAAATAAAATGTAAAATAAAAAAAGAATATTCGTGTTGATAGGTATTTAATTTTATGAAGAAAAAAAGTCAACAGAAGATGTTATAAAAATCATCTAGAAAAAAATGTTCTGGTTCAGGATAAACCATATTCTGATTCCACGATTCATAGTGGAATCAGAATAATACTTCCAAAAATCAAGTAAACACTGTTTCCGACTATAGATCGACATTAGATCAATTCTGAAATGAGAATATAACATAACCAGATTTCGAGATAAATTGAGTGAACAACTTTCCCAATTCTTTCAATTTTGACAAGATACTGAAGAACCGTAAACCATTAAAAAACTCATTACTTGATAGCATTTTTTATTGTTTACGATTCACTGATTGAACAGAGTATCAAGTGGTTTTCGTTGGACCCGTCTTACACAATATTTATTTTTTAAACTAGTAAATTTCGCACAAAAAGGCAGCCGATTTTATGACGAGAATATAAAAACATGTGTCATTCATTCTTCTTATTCATTCAGATTTGGCACATCGATTTGAAAACAGCTTAAGCATGTGCATCATTCACGCTGTGTAGTAAAATTTATGAAAGAAAAAATATTATTTTACATTACACTTATTAGGTTTAATGATTGAATGCTGAATTGAATGCCCATTTATAATTTGTTTTCTCATAAATCTACTTTATTGTTAAAATATTATTTTTCTGTTTCTTTGCAAAGTGTTGAATGGCAACGATTGTATTTATTCCATTCCTGATACGTTCAAAACATCATATATTGTATGTATTTTTATTTATTTTGACAACTGAAATTTCAAAAAGTTAATCGTGTATATTGTTTCAAAGCATCATGTTCAAAACGCGCATGCATGGCCTTTCTCTGTTCATTTCCGATATCAGAAACTGCAAGTCCAAAGAAGCGGAAATCAAGAGAATCAATAAAGAGCTTGCTAACATTCGATCAAAATTCGCTGTCAACAAGGTAATAGAGGGGAAAAAGAAGAGGAAATACATCTGTAAACTAATTTTTATATTTCTAATGGGTCATAATTTCGATTTTGGATACATGGAAGCAGTCAACCTTCTGACTTCTGGAAAATACAGTGAAAAATTCACAGGATACTTGTTCCTATCTATCGTAATGAATGAAAAATCAAATCTCATGCGATTGGTTATCAGGTCCTTAGAAATTGATTTGATATCGATTAACCCTTATCATCAAAACTTAGCTTTGAAATATATAGCCAACATGGCAAATCGCGATATAGCAGAAACTCTTGGAGAACGGGTTTTGCACTTTTTATTCTCTGGTGATAGGATGGATACTGTAAAACAAAGCGCCGTTCTGTGCTTACTTACCCTCTTCAAGATTAAACCTGATATTATACCTGAAAAAGAGTATCCAGAACGTATTGTAAGTTTTCTTACTGATCAACATCTCGGTGTGATTACATCAGCTGTAAGCCTTATTGAAGAGTTAGCCAAAGCTGGTAGACTTAATGGAAAAAACTGCATGTCAATCGCAATTTGCAGACTTAATCGCCTTATGAGATCTCCATGCATGGATCTTCAGGATTACAATTATTATTTTGTCTGTGCACCCTGGCTGTGCGTGAAACTGCTAAGACTCTTGAAATACTTTGATTTCCCTACCGAACCAACACTAAGATCCCGTCTTACTGAGAGCATAGAGGTAATTTTCAACAAGATTCAAGAACCACCGAAAACAAGGAAATTGGAACATCGTATTTCTAAGCACGCACTGTTGTTTGAAGCTATTAGTTTACTTCATCGTATGAAAATGGCCCCTTCCCTATATATTAGAGCTTGTAATATTTTGGACATGTGTCTTAAACAAAGAGAATCCAACTTGCGCTATTTATCTTTAGAGGCAATGACACTCTTAAGTGAATGCGATGTTCCAAGGGAACGAATCAAGGAACAGCTGAAGCCCATTATAGATTCTTTGAATTACGAGACAGATGAGTGCATTCGTCAGAAGGCAGCAGACCTTTTGTGTGTCTTGTGTGATAAAAATAATTTTAAAGAAATTGTTACAGAGATGATTGAATACCTCGAAACTGGAAGCGTGTCAGTTAGAGAAGAAACCATTCTTAAAATTTCTCTGCTCTCTGAAAAATATTTCGATGACCCCATGTGGTACGTAGATACTATTTTAAACCTATTATATTTAGGTGGTGAGTTTGTAACTGAAGAAGTTTGGTATAGATTTATTCAGATAGTGGTTAATAATTCAACGGTACAGGGATATGCTGCAAAGCGTGTATTCGAGACAGTCCAAACCGGCAAATGCAACGAAAATTTGATTATACTGGCTGCATACATTCTTGGGGAATTTGGGAATTTAATAGCTGGGGATAACAGATCTAGTCCTTTTGTGCAATTGAATTTACTTCATTCTAAATTTCACATTAGCACACGAAAGACCCGAGCTCTTTTACTCACCACTTATGTAAAATTTGCTAACCTGTTTCCTGAAATAAAAGATGATGTGAAAAATATTTTTCAATCTAATGCCAACAGTCCTTACACCGAAATCCAGCAGAGAGCAGTTGAGTATTTAAGTCTGTGCAGTATTGCAAACATTGATTACTTAGCAACAATTCTAGATGAAATACCATGTTTCAAAAGAGGAACTTCAGTAATCGAAAATGCTTTGCGCAGGTTGAAATCCAGAACTTCTCAAAAACACGAAGAAAAAACTCCATTCAAAAGTAAAACATCGCTATTAAGTCGTTCTAGCTCAGTTTCGGAAACGTACAATGTTCTCCATAATGAACACATAAAAGATGCAATCATAGAAAAAACACCACCTTTACCTCAAACAAATGTGCTATTATCTGATTTTGACATATTGGTTGATGTGTTCAATAACATTAAATATCCTAATGAAAATCCCATCTATCGATCTATGTCTACTTCATTTAAAAGTTCTACCAGTGAAGCATTAATCGAACTCATATGGCACAGAAGTGGAATTCTATACGAAAATAATATTCTACGGGTGTTCACTGAAAGCCAATTTTATTTGCACGAAGGTCGAATCCGTTTCAAATATCAAAACAAAACACCTCACGCTTTTATTGGCTTTTTGGCTCATTTTCCATTCCAAAATAATCTTCAAAGATGGACTTATCTGGTGGAACCTTGCTCAACTACCATAAATCCTAAGGCAGAAATAGAACAAGAAATTAAAGTAGAAAGCTTACAAGACTTCAGCTACACGCCATGCATGTCTCTTACTTTTCTTTGGACAGATTCACATCAATCTATACCTATACAGATTCCGATGACTTTGAATAAATTTATAGAACCAGTGATTATGAGTTCTGAAGACTTTGTCCTGAGGTGGAGCAATTCGATTCTTCACAAACTCGAAGTGGTAAAAACTTTTCCTGCGAAATATTTCATAGATAAGAATCTACTAGTAAAGAAACTACACGGTTTTGGTTTTGGTATTCTCGAAAAGATAGATCCAAATCCAGAAAATTATGTTTGTTCAGGAGTATTCCATTCTCGTTCATCAAAAGTGGGAATCTTGCTTAGACTTCAGCCTCATCATCAAACTTATGCATACCAACTAACGGTTCGAGCTTCTAAAAAAGAGGTCGCCGAAGAAGTTTCCAGACTTGTGCAACTCATAATTTAAACATTTTGGTACTAATTATGTTTCAACTATATATTTGTGTACTTGGTATCTTTCGAGCTGTCAAACAGATTTAGAAATCTGAGTAACACATGCTTATTGAATAAGATCAATTGTAAGATGTTTGTGGAAACTAAATGCAAAATTATCCATGTTTCATTCAATGAAAGGGTCATTTTCAAAGATAATCTTCTAACTAGCTCTTGGAACTCAGCATGGTGAAAATCGTCTGGCTTCGTGAGTGGTTGAGAAATTTCCTAATATATCGAATATATTCCTAATGTATTTTCACCGACCGCTAGCTTAACAATCTTGAATCGCCAAAGCATAGAGGCATTTTTTAAAAATTTCATTCGTCATCCGTATTCTTCATTTCATTTGTTATGCGGATGGCAAATGAAACTTTTTTAAATGGCTCTATGCTTTGGCGATTTAAGATTGGTAAGCTAGCGGTTGGTGAGAAATCATTGACCAGGACAATTCTCATTCGATCCAATAGGAAATTCTCAACATTTTACAAAGCCAGACGATTTTTATTTTGTAGCGTTCCATGAGCTAGTGTCCTACATAAACACCATCATGATGCACAATTATTCTCTAAAATCAACTTAATATATAAACGTCCCCAGATAATTATCTAAACTTTTAACTCACAGCTGAAGCAAAGCTATTCTATATTATTCTTTCCTTAGAGTGATTTGGCGCAGTTGCTATACCATTTAGTTAGAAATTATTTTCATCCTACGTTGGAAGTAGTAAGTAAAAAATTGCTTATATCTCATTAAAACCGAAGAATTCCTGACAGAGACAGTTGCTTTCACCATAACAAGGGTGTTGAACATCTTTTGGAGGTTAATGTATTACATACCTTAGAGTTTATTTTTCGAAAAGAATTGCAAAAAATCATCAATGTCACTGAATATTGGGTGTAAAATGTTCATATTCTTTGTATAAAATACTTTAAACTAACACATACGATTTTAAAGCGATAAACACACTTTATAGTTTGCAGTCCTTGGTCAAATCATTAGACGCACTTCGATTGTTTTACAAACTTAGAGTTGGGAGATAAAAGACTGCTTATTTATTTTTATAAGCCTGATAGGGATAATTTATTATCTTTGGATAATGAAGAAGAACGACATGCAGATTTTTTAGTAATAATCTCATATTTTTTTGTTAAATGTATAGACATGCAGATTTTTTAGTAATAATCTCATATTTTTTTTGTTAAATGTATAGAAAATTAACAATTACACACAGAATTTTCACATTTTGCTGGATCGCCTTTAGAGGCCATCAATGCTTCTATTCACTTTGAAATAATGCATATTTGTACTGTTCTTATTCTGTGGATGATGTTTCCAATCAAGAATAATTTTCTCAGCAAGCCTAATTTTGTGGCAACCCCCACCACTTTCTTACGCATTTCAATTCAATAGCTACTACTCCTTTTCAACCTAAATCGAATAAGGAAAATTTCCAGGCTGAAACAACTGAGGAACATTATCTTCATGAAAAAAGGCTTTAACTGATTTTGTAAGACAGGGAACTCCATCTTGCAAATAAGCAGCGTGTTTTTTGCTTGACAATTATTGTAGTAGTTTGTGGCAGCCAGTCCCTTAAGAACTCCTTATTTGGTCCAACCACATTGTCTCATTTACCACCTACTGACACTCAGATTCGATTTGCAGACTAAATCATGAAAATAGTCGGTGTTTTACACAGTATAACATAAGCATGATTATTTTTCACCAAACGCCGTCATAGAAACATAACTTTTCCAAAAAAATTCAAATTTACTCTCATCACAAGACCAAAGATGAAATAAAGATAAATATCACAAAAGAAGATATAAACTCATACCCCATCTTTGTTAGAAGAAAGCACACACAAATTGAAAGAGATTTCTCCTTGGGTGGGAAGGGAGAAATTTTTTTCTCTCTTCTGTGTCATTAAAATTTTCCTTTTGTGTGTATGTCTCTTTACTTGTTGCTGACGTTGTTTGACAGCTTGATCATATCTGGCCCTTACGCCATAAAACCCAATCAACTTTTTCTTTTAGTGTAGTAAGGACTGTGGTAGCTCAATTGGCAGAGTTGCGAGTTCGAAACTCGATCCAACCGAATACCGTTAAATCTGTCGTGTGTCAAATGTCCTCACGTTGGAGTGATGTGGAAGTTTGGAAGTGTTCCGTTGTGTTGTCCATGGATCTTTCCCTTGGGGATTGATCCAGGATCGTCACCAATAGCCCGTTGTGTTGCTCTAGTGTAACTACCTTTGTAATTCGATTTGCAAAATAATGCGCTTTCAAACGATTTTACTTTCCTTTCGAACTTAATGTTAATAGTTCATTGTGTTGCTCCAGTGTGACGTTAGTTAAAATACCTACCTACCTACCCAACTTAATATTTCGTCATCTGACTATAGTTAAAAATTACGACGTGTGGTCCCCCGGTTTTTCCCGTCGGGATTAAAGTTTGGAGAGTGGAGTGCCAGCTCAGGTGTTGCCTCGTTATCTGGCTGTGATTCAAAATTACGTGGTGTTGTCCTCGATCTTTCCCTTTGGGATTGATCCCGGACAGTCACCAATAGCCCGTTGTGTTGCTCCAATGTGATATCAATCATGTACCTACCTACCCTTTGGGATTTATCACGGACAGTCGGGGACCGCGGTAACCGGGTTGGAAGAGTAACGGATTAGCAACCGGGGGTTAAGAGTTCGAATCCAACCAAAGACCTTCCTGTACAAAGGGGACAGGTACACATTTAATCTGTCGTGGCCTCAAATGTCCTCATGTTGCCTTTGTGTGAAAGTTGGCGAGTGGAGTGCCAGCTCAGGTGTTGCCTCGTCATCTGACCGTGGTTTAAAATTACGTGGTGTCGTCCTCTATCTTTCCCTTGGGGATTGATCCCGGACCGTCACCAATTGCCCGTTGTGTTGCTCCTGTGTGACATTAATTAAAATACCTATCTACCTACCCTTCCGGATTGATTCCGGAACGTCGACAATAGCCCGATATGTTGCTAAAGTGTGACGTTTATGAAAAATACCTACCTACATAGCCGGATCGTCTGCAATGGATTGGGGGGTATTTCAATTGACGTCACACTGGAGCAACACAACGGGCTATTGGTGACGGTCCGGGATCAATCCCAAAGGGAAAAATCCGAGGACAACACCACGTAATTTTGAACCACTCGCAATGGTTCGGATGTTGCTTCAGTGTTACGTTAATTGAACTACATATCCGAATTTAATATTTGTTAACATAACTCTAACTGTGACTGATTAAATCTTCCTTGTTTACATTTTCGCCCACATTTCAATCATATTTTCAATTTTCATATAATTCTTCGTTTATCCGAGGGAATACGGAATTTGTATCACTGTTTGTAAAGGAAATAGATTGACTTAAATTTTGTTTTACTTCGGTCCTTAAAATCGCTTCTTGTTTTTGCGCATATTTCCATAGAATTTTGTGGTTGTGATCTATAAATTCGTGTTATTTCGACATTCTTGCTTCCTATAATTACCGTTTTAAACATGAGTATCAGCACAGTTCTGATTACTGGAGCTAATCGTGGTATTGGTCTTGAATTCGTCCGGCAGCTTATTGGCTTACCGAAGCCGCCTGTTCATATTTTTGCCACTTGCCGGAATCCAAATAATGCAGAGGTAAATCTGAACTATAAATTTCTATTTTTATTTGTTTACTGATTATTAATGTAAAAATGAAATCCAGAAAACACTTTTTGTCTTTTGGTTAGGAATGGAAATAATGGTTTTGGATTTGATTATGTTTTATAAGGTAAACTGTTTGCCCAAGCGTTTCTTACCACAGCAAACTAAAGTTTTTTGGGTACAGCTGTAGTCTACGCCGCGCGGTGTGGCAATGCGATTTTTTTGGCGTACTTTTTATGTCGCCCAAGGAAATCTTCCAAAATTGAATATATACTGCATACATATGGATTAATTATATAAATCTTGATAAAACAACTAGTAAAACACTGCAAATCTGGATTAAATATACACAAATATACAAAAAAAAAATTTTGACGGAAATCACATATTGACTAGTGAAAAATTACAAAACTGGATTAAATATGCACAAATATACTAAAAAAAATTTTGACGGAAATTTTTGGATTAAATATATAAATCTTGATTAAATATAAAACATTTAGACTAGTAAAAAATTACACATACAAAACATCTAGACTAATAAAAAATTGTACATCTGGATTAAGGTTACCATCAGCCGGCATTAGTAGCTTAAAATGCTCCAATAAACGCGCTAAGATTCGTTGCCACACCCCCTGGCACAGAGTACAGCTGTAGCATTTTTTGGATATGGCAAAATCAAGTAGACAATTTACAAAAATTAGGAGATTCGCAAGGTTGCTGTAATCCAAAGTGGAGTTGCCTACCATAACACATTTCAAAAAGTATGCCAAAAGCATTGCCTGAAAAGTCAATCAAAGCTGTACCGAATTTGCTTTAAATTGGAAAAGGGCAAGTTTCCCCCCTCTTATTCCTGCTCAAGGAAATTTGATTCATCTGCACTCAGCTAAGTGATCTTATTCTGATTATACAAGTGAAAATAAGAAGTTGTGGTGTACCTAACCACCACTACAATAATTTACAAACAATACAATAGTATATATAACGGTAGCTCAACTCCACTATAAAGTACAATTTGGTAGACAAAGTTGCACTGTCTTTCATGCATTCTTTAAAGAGTAGAACTCAACATGGTCTCAGAAAAGATATACATTGTTCTGTGAAATTTAAATTATGTAATTTAAATTTCACATTCTTGATTGTTAATGAAAGGCACAGAAGAAATAGGAAGTCAATTTGGGAGCCTGGAGGACAAAAAAGCTCTAGTACTGGAGTTCCCTGGAAATATGGTGGAGTTTGACACTTTTTAGACAACAGTAAAAGAACAAATTGCACACTTCGACCATTGTATGCCAATTCACTATAACATACTTTCTTCACAAAAGTGCCAGATGAAATCTTAAAAAAAATCCTCTAGGTTATCTGAAAATTTCTAAGGAGCCTCGGTTCAGTGGGTTTGCCCACTGCTCTAGCAACCTGTTCAGGTTTGGTTGCTCTCTGGGTGTATTTCTCTCTTCTGTGTCAATAAAACTTTGTACGTCCATGACTTGATGTTGTCTGTCTTGTGTTTGGCACATCATGATTAAATATGGCCTTGAAGCCTAACCAACCTATGGCACCTTAGTAATATGGAAATGTGTTAGTCCCATGTTCTTTAATGTTTTGGATTCTACTGCATGAATTTATTTTTCCTAGCTTTTCATTCTTGTTTGATAAATACTAATTTATTTCAGGATTTACAAAAGATTGCCAAATCCAACCCTTCTGTTAAAATACTTACTCTTGGTAAGTGACTTTCATCAACACAAATTCAAGTATTTAATGTATTTTTGAATCATGTTGCTTTTCTACAAATAACAATATTTAAGTAATAATGAAGTGAGAAATATTTTTTATATTTACTATAACTGAACATTTTATCATGTCTTTGTAATTATACATTCTTTCATCATCTTTCTGTATTATTCATTATGTATATAGATAATTATCTATGTATATTTACAGATGTGAAAGACACTGACAGCTTTCCTGAAATTTGTAAACAAGTGGAAAAAGACATTGGAGAATCAGGTTTAAATTTACTTATTAATAATGCTGGTATACTTCTTCAAGGTAGTATAGAAAGCGTTTCTAAAGAATCTATGTTGGAGATCTTTGAAGTTAATACAGTTAGTCCCTTACTCTTGTCTAAAGTAAGTTTTTTTTTTTACTTTGACTACAGTAAAAAGTTTCATACTCCAAACTTTCATACTTCATTCTCTTTTCTTTACTTTTCATTTAATCTCATTTCTAATAAAGAATATGAACCAAAACATGTTCACACAAGCAACTTGTCTAAACTTTTATTTTAGTGTCCAGTAATGTTTTTTCTCTTGGCATTTACATATTTTATTGATTTTATTTTACAATTCTGTTATTAAAATCTGATTTTAAACTAATTTAAATTGTGATTCACTTTGATTTTCTAAAGGAATGAGGAATGCCAGAAGTTTGTCTTTGAAAGTGAAATCTACAGAATTGTGCTAGATTTCTCTGATGTGCACCATTACATTTTGTTTTCAATTCATGTTAACTGAAAATGTGTGTAAATATCACTCTGTTGCAGATTTTTCAGGTAACAAGTAAGTTTTGGAGAGTAGCTAATTCTACCTTAATTCTCTTGTGCATGTAAATGATAATACTTTCACAAGCAGTTCTTAAGATAAATAAATAGTTTTCTTGTAAAATCTCTTTAAAATTTGGATTCCATTTTCTTACTTCATTGCATTAAAAAATAGTTTTCATAACTTATGTTCTGTCAATATATCTGCAAGCATGTGAAACATTCAATAGGCCAGATCTGATCCCCAGGCCGAAGTTTGGAAAATCATACCTCATATGTATCCAATCATTCCTAATTCAATTGATATGAAATCTTAACCTCCAAAACACAAATGAAATTTTTTGAGTTGGCAAATACAGTAGAACTTTGATTTGACACAAGTTACGGCACCTTTTAAACTCCTGAAAAGTCCTTAACGGTCTTCTGTTTCACAGCACTTTCACACACTGTATCATTTCTTCTTTCATTCTAATCATGCATTTTATACTACATTTTACTTTTTCATATTGATGATATGAGATGTTTTTTATATATACTTTGTTCATACTTTTGAACTGTTTATTTTGTTTTCATGTTGCTTAGGGTAAACTAGACAGTTATTGACACCCTAATCTTTAATTTAAAAAATAAGCTTTCATTTCAATGTTTAGTTTTAGATAAGGGCCTGAAAAATTCCTCATGAGTCATAGAAGTCAGCTGTGTTAAAAGATTTTTGGTGGAGATGTCGAATCCGAGGCACTGGCGATTTATCACCAAACATGGTAACCTTGCAGTTTTGATCCAACTTTATGGCAACCCTATGCAAAAGGTTGGTTTTTCGGAAGGAAAGAGCCCTTTTTTTGGTTTTTTATTTTTATTTTGAAAGTCAGAAAGGATGTGGGTGATAGGTACGATTGGTTGTGTAGAAAGGATGGACATAAGCGAACGCAATTGGTGCGAAAGGGAACATGGTTTGAAAATAGTAATTTGCATATGTGTAAGATTCTTTTGATTATGTGGTACTGGGTGAATGAAATGCCAATTAAATGTGTTATGAATGAAATGGATGTGGCGACCCATATGATGACTGATTGGTTTAATTTTTGTAGAAAAGTGTGTAGATGTTATATTTTTGTTAAAATTTGTTGATTTTTGTAAAAAATTGTTTTAATTAATTTTTGTAAAAAATTGTTAAAATTTTGAACTCTGAGAAACCTAATTAAATTGGACCGTAAGTTTTATTTTTCTTTATTTTTTATTGCTTATTTGTGCATTCCTCATTTTTACTTGCTGATGTAACAAATCGAATCGGCAAGTTGGCCGCCATACTGGTGTTGGACGTCATCTTGATTTGGCGACAAAAATTGCTTGGCGACAAACGTGCCTCGGATTCTACATCTTACCAGATTTTCATACTGTAAACATCAAGAAAAGTATTATAACCATAATCAAGAAGTATACAAACAAGGTACTAGTTGAGAGGATGGTTTCTGTTTTTGCTAAGAAAAGAGCATGAACATATTTTGTAAGATAGATTAGCCATAGTTTCCTTTGCATAAGTCCATTTATATTGCAAAAATAAACTAAATAAGAATGAAGGGATGTCAATAACTGGTGTGAATTACGCATCCATAGGGTGTCAATAACCGATTTTGCACTATTTATTATATTGCAAAATACCTTCCAGTGATAATTTTTTGTATGAAACCCTTTATTCAGCTTAAAGTAGAGTAATTCAGGAAAAGAGTTACAGTGAATTTCAATTTGATTGAACTATTTTTTCCATGAATTTATAGTATAAATATTGCCTTAAGGGGATTAATAATGTCTTGTTTACCCTACTTCAATATTTTATCTTCCTTTTAATGTTCATCTGGTTGTTAATATATTTTAAAATCGATTTTTTATAAATTTTATTTTGTTTAGATTTGATGCAGCTCATCCATTTTTGAATCTTCCCCCTAAAATCCAAACCAACCATATGCCCACCAAACCAGTTGAGCACCAGTTGAAAAAGCTTTATTTAAAGCTTAAAAAACTCGGTATCAAATTTAACTCAGATAACAGACACTTGTTTAATTGGAGCTTGAATAATCATGGTTCTACTGCACTTCCAGTTGTAGGCGGCTCAGGTTCGATTTCTTTCAGGTGCATTCCTCCCTGGGTGCATTTCTCTTCTGTGTCAGTAAAACCATTCATTGTGTATCTTTCATTGTCATAAAACCATCACTGTCTATCACTTGATATTGTATGTCTTGTGTCTGGTGCAGCATGGCCAAATATGGCCCTTCTGTCATAAAATCCCTACAAACCAACCAACTACTGCACTTCCTTGTCTTTGTAAAAAAAAAAGAAAAAATATTGCTTGTATATTAATTCACTGTTAATCTACTATTAATCACTGTTTATCTAAGTATCACAAATATTGAAAAAAATTACTTGTGGTCTTTTATTTATTTTTAAAAGATTGCATGTATAAATATTTAGAAATGGTGTTAAGAAAATACTTTTAAGTGCTCACCATTATTTTTCTTTCCAGGAGTTGCTTCCTTTGCTGAAAACCGCTGCCTCAAAAGTCAAGAGCGATAAGTTGTCATGTACTCGTTCTGGCATTGTAAATATTACATCAAAAATGGGATCTATAGATGACAACACAGGTGGATCTTCTTATCCTTACCGAAGTAGCAAAGTAATTGTTTATTAATATTCATTTTTAATTTGACCTGTTGGATTTTCTGTGATATTTAGAAACATTTTCCTTTGTAATATTGGGCCGCGGTGGCCCGGTTGGAAGAGTAACGGACTTGCAACCGAAGGGTTGCGAGTTCGAATCCAGCCAAACACCGTCGTGTACAAAGGGGGCTGGTGCACGTTAAATCTGTCGTGGCCTCAAATGTCCTCACGTTGGCGTGGTGTGGAAGTTTGGAGAGTGGGGTGCCAGCTCAGGTGTTGCCTCGTCATCTGACCGTGGTTCAAAATTACGTGGTGTTGTCCTCGGATCTTTCCCTTTGGGATTGATCCCGGACCGTCACCAATAGCCCATTGTGTTGCTCCGGTGTGACGTTAATTGAAATTCCCCCCCCCCTTTGTAATATTAACAATTCAAAATCGCATTGCTTGTTGACATTTTTGAAATATATGGCTATCATATCCATACAGGTCGCATTCAAAAATATTAAATTAACAGGCAAAATTGGTCTTTATTTCTCATACCACAGAATTAAACAAATTTTTATTTGCATTATCAAAATCTGTACTTTAGAGACTTATTAAGTTGACAGGTTAAAAGTTCAAAGCAAAACACTATTTAATGTAGTTGAAATTCTTAGAATATTTTTTAAAGCATTTATTTTGATTTAAAAAAGCATATTTATGTCAAAAATGGGCATTTTGAACTCCTAACTACAGAATTCAGAAGCCTTGAGCAGGCCTGATTTTTCATTTTAGTTTTTAAGGGTCCTTAAAAAGCCTTGATATTTGCTGAAAACCCTTGTAAATTTCTTTGAGAGCACTGCATATTATATTTCACCTTCATTCAAAAACCAAGGTGAATGATATTCATCCAAGGTCAAGTATGAAGAAAAATCAAAGGCGTAATATTTATGGGTTAGCTATAAATTGATGTTTTTTAAATCGAAGATACTGTTTATTCCTCAAGACTGAAACATAGCACTTGTGAAATGTATTCTTGAAGACAATGAAAAATAGTCTTTAAAGAACCTTAATTTTTCTTTAGCTTGAAGATTTTTAAAGGTGATAATATTCATTGAGCATTTTCCCTGCATAACTATTTTTTGGTAGAAATAAGCTTTGTTTAAATTTCATATATTACCTGCTGTTTAAACAGTTATATTTTTAACTTTTCATCTACATGCCCAATAAAATCAGTAACAGATTTTAAAATAACAGTTGTATGAGACAGATCTGAAAATGAGATATAATTTTTACTTATTTTGTATCCTAACACAAAGAAATTACCAATGGGCTTATGGATTTCATTCTGACTTTTAATAGTCAAATTTCTTTGTTATCAGAGATGCCAACCATTATGGATTTCCTGAAATTATTAGATTTTTACCTTTCTTCATGGTATTTTCCTAATGAAATTATTGTGGAAATATCTCACTAGATTAGCAATTATTTTGCATCCCTTATGCAAATAGGTATTTTTAGTAGCTATATTTCATTACAGTTGCCTCCCCATGTAGTAAAGTAACCAAATTTTTCTTTTATTTTAAATTTAAACATTTTATGAAATTTTATAACTTCAATTGACTCCAATTTTTAATGAAAACAGACCAAGTAATTTTTCATTTTTCCTTTTTTCACAAGAAATTTTGTGCAATATTACATCTAAAAATATAAAATGTAAACATCATCACATCTAAAATGTAACAATTTCAGAAACAGAAATTATTTTTTTATCTTTAGTTAACAGAGTTTATTTTAAACAAAAATGATATAGATGTTTGTTTGGGAAATTCCATCACACGAAACCTGTACCTGCTTTGAAAAGTACTTTCAGTAGTGTAAGGGTATTGAGGTAAAGGTTATGAAATGTGTTGCAAGAATAGTTCTCTAAAGCAGAATTAATGCAGCCAAGGAAACAACAAAACTAAAAATATAGATATGTTTACTTTGTTACTTTATCTTTAATATTGGTTAAAATTGCCAATAAAATTGGTTTTAAAATATTGAAAACATTCCAGAAAATACATAACTATTCCTGAAAATCACATTTCTAATTCTTGTGGAATCTAAATTCTTCAACAGGTTGGTATGTTTATGAAATTACTCATAACTTATATCATTGTCATCTGTTATTGACAGTTGTAGTTAATTATTAAATAGGAGTATTTCATTCATACAGCCTGGAAGGACATTTTAGTGTGAAATAAAATAATGCAAGTTATACATCTAAATTGGAGACATTTACGAATGATGTCAATGATATCACAAATAGATTATATACTTTTAGTGTTAAAGTTAATATAATTTTGAAAACAATAGGTAAAGCCAAAGTTTTTCTTATTTGGATACTTCCAACCTTGTTGCATCTTTTTTCATACTTGTCATTCGATTTTTTCATCTTTTCTGGTGGGTTCTTCATTTAAATGTTGCTGTGTCATAAATTTTTATCTATGTAAAGTCCTGATTCCTTAAGGAAAGTATGATTTGTTAAACAAGAGCAGCTCTTATGCCATTTTGACTAATCCAATTGCCTTTTTTATCAATCTCAGGTCAGTAAATATGCGTAGGTGTTCTCTCTGGTATTTTGTATTTCAAAATAAAAGTTATGTCCAAGGCAAATTGTGCACACAATAAGATGATAAATAATTACTGGCACCTGATTAAAATTTCCTTCTATCATTTGGGGCTGTCGTGGCTCAGTTGGTATGCCCACTGCTCTAACAACCTGCAAGAGTTGTAGGTGGCACAGGTTTGATTCCTGTCAGGTTCAGTTCGTCCCTGGATGTATTTCTTCTGTGTTAGTAAAACTTCCCATTGTGTGTATACCTTTTACTTGATGTTGTTTATCTTGTGTTTGGCACAGCATGGCCAAGTATGGCCCTTGTGCCATAAAACCCAATCCAACCAAACATCCTTCTAGAAATTAGATTCCTTCCTGGGCAGGGTATGACGATTTAGATCAGCTTGATTTAAAACAAGAGATTTTTATTAAAAAATCATTGATTTAAATCAAAATTTTAAATTTAATTTTTCTTTCTGTAATGTTTAATTATATTGAAAATGATAAATAACTGAACAAGATACATGTAATTTTATTCAAACAAGTTAAGAACTTTGCTCGTACTGAGTTGACCTTAAAATTATATTGAAAATCATTCTTCCTATTGAAGACACTAAATAACAGTATTTATTGATTGAATCATAATTATCAGACATGTATGTTTTTCCATCTTGGGCCATTGACTAATAGGTGTCACTCACAAGACTGCTCATCAGCGTGAGTTTTATTTTAAACATTCCATTTGACTATAAATTGCACATGGCCAATTTTAAATCATTCTCCATGTGATGAATGAGGATGCTCGACATATATTCACTCAAATTATTAAAATTATGGCCAAATTGCTTTCTTTTTTTAAGATGTTCTAGTTATTTATTTAGTATTATCTGTTCATAGAAAAAGTAAGACACTTACAATGAAAATATTTTCTACAGTATCATAAAAGTATTCCAATTTTGCAAATAAATCTTTATAATTAGCAAATTTAATAGTTTCATTTTGTTTTGTGTAATATATTGGTTAATTTTTATTTGAATTTATTGGGAAATTTTATGTATTTGATCCCTTAGAATTCTTTACTAGAATAGCGATTCAATAGTTATGGAATAGAAATTTGGAATGTTAAAGTTAATTCACTTATATGATAACTGAGTATGTTGAGAAAAGATAATGAATTGAAGCGGAAAGCTTATTTCAATTATTATGATTGGAATGATACATTTTTATGGCAAGCTCAAAATTCCACTGAATTGGCAAGTTCTGGGGGATACTGTGACACTCGTTCTATGCTGTTCATAGAGAAAAGCTTAATTTTCTTGTGTTATGTAAAAATCCTTTTTGTGTGCTTTGAATATACCTATGAAATACTTGTCAATGCTCAAAGAATTTGAAAAATAGGCATATTTGATTTCAAATTTATGTATTTTCACATTGTCTCATTTTTTACTGTTAACTTACAAAAAACAACAATTTTTTATCAATAAGGTATTTTTGCAAGCAAACATTAATGTGAAGTAGGAATTTTTTATGATGCAGGCTCCTTTTATTTTATTTTCTATGAGTGACATGATTTTTTTCTCAAAAGCAGATCTTGAACTAATTAATTAAATTCTATTAAAATAATTCAAAACATTTTACTCATATATGATAAATATACAATGGCAAAAAATTTCTGAAATTTGTATGATTGAAAAAATTCTTAATATGGTGTCTGTGAGATTCCATAACCTTATTTATCTGGGTCCAAAACTTTCATGTCACTGGTTATGGGTTAAACCCAAAGTAATCTAAACCGCTTGAGAACCAGATGGAAAAACATTGCTTATGCTTGCCATTTGGGGCACTGTTCTATTTGCTCTATCATGTGATTTACTTTGCTAATTCCTATGTCACGGTTTAATCTTTCAAAAATTTACCCAGCTATATTTCCTAATACATTAAGGTTTTACATAAAAAATATTAATGTTTAAATATATCAAAACTATCTAGAAAGTACACTGTAATTTGCATGCCTAATTTCCAACAAATTTAAACTGTATTGGCAAAGTATTAAGTAAAATCATAAAAATCCGATTTAAATTTTTTTTAAATCCGATGTTTTTGATTTTCTTTAAAAATCATGATTTTTTTTCATACCCTGTCCCTGGGTATATTTCTCTCTTCTGTGTCAGTAAAACTTTCATTGTGTGTGTCTATTACCTGATATTGTATGTCTTGTGTCTGGCACAGCATGCCCAAATATGGGCATTATGCCAAAAAAAACTGAAGCCAACCAACCATCTAGAATTTATAATTTGACTCAAATATATTGCATTCTATAAAACTGCATTTTTATGTTTTTATTGTGTCAAAACATATTTTGAAAGCATATCATGAATTCATTTTATAGTTATGTATATATTATGCTATAATTATGTACATTCATATTAAATTATAAAATACTTTTGCATTGAAATATGTCTGACTACTTTTAAATATGTTTTTCCAGGCTGCTCTCAACATGGTGACTAGATCTCTGTCTGTTGACTTGAAGCCACATGGAATTTTAGCTGTAGCTTTACATCCTGGATGGGTGCAGACAGAAATGGGTGGAAGAGGCGCATTGATTAATACTCAGACAAGTGTCGAAGGCATGCTAAATACCATTTTGAATTCTACTAACGAGCACAATGGTCTAATGCTTAACTATGATGGGAAGCGAATTCCATGGTAATGATTGAATTTCTTTACAATTGCTCTTGAAGTATGTTGCAAGAACATTGCATTCATTTTCACTACTAAAATGTATCTTTAATTGGGAATTGTTGATTATATTTGTTTAATTATTTGAATTATGTGCAAGAAAATGCATTTCATGATATATACATATCCACGAAAAACTCAAAACATGATGCCACAGCATATCATTTATGTTGAGATTAATATTTTGTAATGCAGTTTATAATAAAAGTTATTAAGTTTATTTCTGTGATTTTATATTATTTAAGTTTACAAATACAGATTATATTTTAAATAAAAATTGTTTGCTGAACAGCTTTTCAATTAATGCTACAAACAGTAGTCATAATTTATATATTTACTCTCTAAGCATTACAAGATTTCATAGAAAGGCACTTCTGTTTTTATGTGACACATTGGCTAAATAGCCAAGAAAGTTGATAGAATCCTTGAAAACTCAATTGGTCAAGATGCCTAAAGCTGTTTAGAGTCATGCAAAGAAACTACAGGATGCAGTTTAGAGTATTGTTTAAGAGTTGATACTTTTTCATCTATGAATTGCAGTTTTATAATAATTTAAATTTTTGAATAAATTTTGAAAAATTGCATGAATAAATAGTATTTCTGCAAAAGTTAAATGTTTGTAATTGGACAGCCCTTTTAGACTTGTGCATGAATCTTTAAAATTTGTAATGGCACTTTATTTAATGACCATTGGCACTCTAATTACTATGAAAAACACATTCACTGGCCTAATTTTGGATCTAGATCCCTTTGTAGAAAATCACTGCCTCCATGGAGCATCCAGTCATTTTCACATACAAATTTGGGATGACTAGTGTTTACACAAAAGTGAAAATTCTAAACTGGGCTTATTTAAATTGAATTTTACATACTATAGAATATATTAACCTTTATTGATGAATAAATTACAGAAAATGAATACTCATCTAAATAATTACTATTGTTGCTGCAAATTCACTTCCCTGCATTCAACTTCCCTCTTCGAAAAACTATTTTTTAAATTAACTTAAAAATTGAATATAATTTGATAGCATATTAGCTGTCAAATTATTGAAACCACTTTAAATAGAATGTTACATCGAAAATTACATTAACACTTTGGTGTAAACTGACTCAATATGAATCTCTAAACGCATCCATTGTAAGTAAAATTTTAAACACATTCGTTTCACAATTAATCATCAAGAAACTCAAAATTGTGTTTTTGTAATGTTTATTAATTATATTTTATTGACACAATATTTATAAATATTTACATACATCTAAAATATTCTGATTATGCATCAGAATTCAAAACAGAAATATTACAGAACATGAACAATGTAAGTCTTATTTTACTTTTTAATTAGAGGACATTGCACA
The DNA here is from genome assembly GCA_933210815.1 of Meta bourneti. Taxonomy (NCBI): domain Eukaryota; kingdom Metazoa; phylum Arthropoda; class Arachnida; order Araneae; family Tetragnathidae; genus Meta; species Meta bourneti. The sequence continues at coordinate 83,083,350 of OW119923.1, read as the reverse complement.
TGGAACAAAAGGTGGGAATAAAAAGCAGTCAATTGAATATTTACTTTGAATTATCAAAAAAGTATTCAACATGCAAAAAATCGAATACTCCTGACTTATGTTTAAGCTCCATTTACAATTTGCATTAATGCATAATATATGATCTGTTAAAACCAACTTATTGGGGATTAATTTTACTTTGCAAAGTTAATTCAAACAGTACCAAAATTTCTATAAGATTTGAAACAATATAACATGGCACACATGGAAAGCGTATTTATTAAATGTATTGTAATTTGGCAAAGATTTTTTTCTGATGACTGCTGCATAAAATGCCATTAAAGAAATCTTTAAAAAGTGATTATGTAAATGGCAGTCAAGGTAATTTACTCTTATGTACACATCCAGATCAGCAACCACTTTCCATTGTAAAAAATACATGTTAAATTAAACAAAACATATCACACTTTTGAACCAGAACTATTTGTAGATTGGTAAAAGCTGGATCGATGATGCCCATTCATAATCTTTCCAGTTTCCATCTGTTCCATAAATGCTAATGGAATAGGTGGTCTCTGCCTACTATTATGAAACATCTTCCTTGGCAAAGAACCAGATTCTGACATTCCTCTAAATGAACAGTTTGCTAATTCGCCATTTCTGAGATCAAATAGTTCCGAGACTGGTCTAGATCTTGCTGAACTAACTGTGTGCCTGTAATGTCTTTTATTTGGACTTGTGTACTTGGGATCGGTGAGGAATAAAGAGTATTGTGAATGCATATCTGAAGGATAGTCATTTAAAAATAAATTCTGATGATGGCGAAACTGTTGCAAGTGTTGCTGTATTTCTTGAAAGTTCATGTAGTGACTATAACGGTTTGGGTCCGCAAATCCTCTTCGACTACCTGGCCTGTAAAGGAAATGTAATCAATGACGGGTTTTCAAAATTTGAATTACAAAATATGCTTGTTGCTACATAACTTTACTTAATCATATTTTAATGGAAAATATGCAAGTTTTACACATTACACAAAGTAACAGAAAGTCTCAGTTCACAAGAACAATGCATTGAAATATAGCGTTATAAACTACTTTACAATCTTTTAAAGATTTAACTTGTCTGTTTCTTTTTAGAACAGGAATCAATCAAATAATCAAAGACCAATATTGAAAGCCTTTTCCTTTCTAAGCCCAACCACTGGCCTCTTCGGCCTTCGGAACTATAAGGGGCAAACCTATCGGGTAAGTTGCTGTTGCTCCTAATTGGGACAATTACAGAACTGGTTGCCTTGGGTGACATTTTGCTACTATTTTTCAACCTTGGTCACTATGGTTATCTTAAAGCAAAGACTTTGAAAATTCACCACAGGTTAACAAAAATTTAGTCCCTTTTTTAGACTAATAGAAAAATGTTTTCCAGATGTTTCTTTGGGGGGAAATTTTCCAAAGGATGCCAATTTCGGAGTTTTGGTTCCAAGCCGTGGCAACTATGAAAGAAATATATCGGAATCTGAGTTTGTTAGATTGTCTTGAAAACCTTATTAAAATCTTTTTTTAATTTTAAAATTTAAATTTCTTTCAATGTCTTGTTTCATACTTAATTTTGTATGAGCTACTAAAATAGGGTTTAAGTGGAGACTGCTACTATTTAAAAAAAAATTCCCTCTACTATTTCACGAGTGCTTTGGCTGTGGCAACCCTGTAATTATCAACATCCATGCACATACAAATCAGGATTTGAACCCAAAGCCTACTAGGTAGCAAACAAACTCTATGTACTCTATACCAGTTACACAGCTATATTCAAAGCCTAAAACTCGAAATTTCAAATAATTGAACTGTAAATTATTTTAGTGATGCATTCTAAATTTCTCATGCAATGGTTTTGTGAACATGTCCATTTTCTAATCAGCTAAATAGTTAAAAAAATGTGTAGCTCATTTTACCAAGCCCTTATTACAATTTGCAATACTATCTTCAAAATATATATTTTATCCAAATACCTAAAAATATTATTTTTAAAACATTACAAATTTTAGCGATTGTAATGGCTTTCCATAATTTGTGATTAGTGATAATTTCTGATTAAAATATTGAAGAATGGAAGGTATAAATAAAAAAAACTGGTTTTGAAATTCTGACAGAATTTAAAATTTAATTTTTGTTCAATGCAAACAATTTATATTACTTTATAATTATGACAAAAATTACTAACATTTTGTTTTACTCGAAGTCTTCAATTTCATTTAGCAAAGTGTTCAATATCTAGATAAGATTCAGATATAATTACAAAACTCATACTTAAAATTGCAATAAAATTCTCTTGAGTTTTCAAGTTTTATTTTACAAAACAGTATTTTTACAAACTAATATCATAACAAATTTCGCAAATTTTTTTTAAGTAATGGTACATTTTGGGTTTAAATTTTACTGTCCAAATTATAGCTTTTATGACCTGCTTCTTTTCAAGACAAGTTTGCAATTTTCCACATATTTGACTTTAAAAATTCAAAATTTCCTTGAACTTATCCTAAAACATTTTAGCCCATTTTAGTTTCATTGAGAATTTCAGTTTTTTTTCTAAAGATGAACCCTATGATATTACATTATATCCAATATAGCTGACTATTTTTAGCAATTAGTTATAGATAAATTACCATCTATTTCTCTGTTGAGAAAAACAAATTTTTATATTCAACTTAGAATACAATAGAAAATCACATTACTTACTTTGACATTTCTTGATATATTTCAAAGCTTTTAGATTTAGGTGATAATTCTGGATTATTTCTCTAAGAAAAAAATGATAGAAATGTTACTTATTTTTCATCAAGAAATTTCTCATTCATTCCCCTAAAACATGAAACTAAATTGTAGTATTTGTGTTGCAAGCATAGTACTTTCTTTATTCAAGCCCTTGAGAATTTTTAAAGTTATAAATTTTCTGTTTATGTTTCTCAAAGCCTGCAATAATTTTTTATCTAGAAGAATAAAGCCACTCAGAAATTCATGTTCTTTGTGTTTACAGCCTTTTATTCACAAGGAATATTGTTTTCAATTTATTTCAGGATTAAGGATGAATTGAAAGTCTAAAAATTATTTCTGAAGTTTTTGTTTTGGGAATGCACTTATTTGGCTGATATCTTGTTTTCAATTCCTTGTGCCATAAAACCCAACTATCATTCAATCTTGTTTTCAATTATATGTTATAAATCATTCATATTTTCCCATTTTGTGTAAAAGTTAACATTAAAATGACTTCAAATGAATAAGTTATCCATGTGCATTTATTTACACATACCACTTGAAATAGTTTGGCTGAATTTCTATTTTAGAGAACATTGAAGCAAAATTTTCATTGGACAACATTGTAAAAGTGCTTATTTATTTAAAAACTGACTTAACTTCATTGCAACAAATATCCTAATAATTGCTCAGCCCTTTATAAGGCAACAGAAATCTAAAATCCTAATAATTGTAGAAGAAATTGAAGTATGTTTTCTAATTGCCCCCTCCCAGCAGCAAGATGCAAACTATAAAATGACTGCAGGAAGCAAAATAAATGTCAATATTCACATTAATGGTAACTTTTTACATTTTTTATAGAAAAGATAAATATTCTGTGTAAAATGTATTGTAAGATAAAGTAGGGTTTTCTAAACTTTAAACCCATAATTCTAAAAATTCTGATAAAAAAATCCACTGCCAAACACTGAAATGTCTAAACTACATCCTTTCTGAAAGGAGGGTTTTAATTTCCACTTGTATAATCTGAATAGTGTGTATTTAGAAAAAATCAATTAAATTTAATAGTTAATTTGCAGTTTACCTGCGGGATCTTTTCCAAAGTATTTTGTTGATGTGGTAATGGAGGAAGTGGTCGATTAACCTGTAAAGTATAAAACTCTTATAGATCTGTCACAGAATTTGGGTCTTTAAAATTACAAAAGCATCCCATAAATATAATAATCTTGCAAATTTTTAGTATTATGTATAAAACGCTCAATTAAGAACTGGTAACCCTAAGTAAGCAATGCCGAAAAAATTCTAAACATCCTGAAGACAGTATTTGATCGCAATAAAGCTTAGCATGTGTGATATACTTGAAGCAATGAAGAAATTAACACTATTAACTCTAGAGGACTATTGTAAAATTACATCCAAAAGGACATTAAGTAATAAAATATAAAGCCACCTATGGCAGTGACACATGTCAAGATACAAGTGGTATTCAAAATAATATGCACACTCATATGAAAGTGGACCGTAATTTGTCCTTGTAATAGTCACTCAACCTAGCATGTCTGTCACATTGTGGCCATGAAGGCAGATGTCTATCATCAGCAGTCATACGGGTTGTATGTGAATATTCTGCCATCAGTCAAATGCTGTTGTGTCAGCCCACTCAGGCTTCCAAAGAGGCCTGGTCATTTTTAAGATATTTTTAAATATGATAATCTCTTCATGTACATCACATGCTAAATTTCATTCTGAATCTGACTTCAGGGTGTTTTGATTTTTTGACAGAAAATATACAAACTAATGTTTGTTTTGGCCAATCATAATGGATGCTACATCACACACATTTCATTGTTTGACACATTTTAAATAAAAATGCATTTAATAAGTTGACTTAATTCGTACAGAAGGTCTATCTTACCTAATGAGGTTTAAAAAACTCAAATCAATTAAGAAAATTGCTCCTGTGGTGAAATCGGCACACCTCTACATTACATCCCAGTCTGTTGCCTTACAGCATCATGGCATATGATGACACCTGCCGACCACCTTAAAATCACATGGCTCCAGAAGATTGCTTGCAACAAGGGCTTGGGGTCAAAATTATTAACAAGGCGAGATTTATTGAGAATCATCAGGACTTAATTATCCTATGAGACTAAAAAACCTACTTTTTTTTTGCATGTTGTATATATACAGAAGCTGTTCGGACATTTTTTGAACGATTTTGATGAGCTGTAAAAAAATTGTATCTACGAAAGAATTTTATTTTCACAGCAGTTAAATAGTTAAAGTATAACATCGTCTGCTAACTCAGAGTTTTGTTTACTTTCAAAGTGGCGCTTTTAATAAGCAATGGAAGGAAGGCTATGTTTCCTCTCTTTCCAAAGAGAATTATGCTAATTCAATTATTCAAAACCGTTGTAAAAGTCATGTTTTTTTTATATCTAAAGGTACGATAAGTAGTACTATTAATGAGAAAGGAAAAAAACATAAAAGTGGAAAAATACTCCCAAAAAAAATCTGAGAATACTAGTAAGGTAAGATCTTTAATTTTAAAAGAGAATCCGCCAAGTCAAAGGACTAGCAAAGTGAATGTGAGACATTTATGATTGTTGCCGGTTTTGCATATAATGGAAAATTAAAAGTAAAAAGGGGGGGAAATGTAAAAATCAACTCCCACATATTATCAAGACCATATTTTATGCCCAATATTCAAAAAAGAAATACCATATCTTTACCAACAGTGCCAACAATCAGTAGAACTGCATCAGGGTAAAACAAGCAGCCACACATCTAAATCGACTATTAAATTCTTGGAAAAAATGGAACAAGAAACTGGTATCAAGTCAATAAATACCCTTTACTGATATTCCTGCTAAATCTCCAGATGTTTCACTCATGGACTTTTGAAAAGGGCATTATCGAAACGTCGACCGAAAACCATTCAAGGACTGGAAAACTGTGGAACAAGAATGGGACAAAATACCACTGCCGATACTACAAAAGTCATTATTATCATGGAAATTAAGGTGTAGAAAGATAGTTAACAATAAGGGCTATCAAATGGAACATAACAAAAATTTCATGTAAAAAATTGAGCTTCAGTCCATTAAAATCGATCAAAAAATGTCCGAACAGCCTCTGTATATATGTATCACATGATACCTAAAACTAACCCCCGAAATACAATTCTCATCAGAGATCAGTCCCATAACATTCCCCTTTTCTCCCAGGCTTTGTCTCCTTGGCCAAGTGATCAATTTATCTTGCCGCCCCCTTTCACCTTCGAACTCAAGCCGTCTCATTAACTTTGACCTCCCACAGACATTCCTGCTTTCAAATCGCCTATGCAAGATCAAATTACTCCTTCGTTAAACCACTGACTTCTACTAATGAACTTGATAGATCCCTGGTCCAATAATCTTTCTCTTAATCCTTATCCCTCTAGCAAGTTCATTGTAAATTATTCATTCTTTTCTTGAGCCCCTTGGGCTAAGGTCTTAGAGCCATCCCAAACACCTAACAACCAGCATCTCCATGCATTGTTACTACTTGTCTCTTGAATAAAATATTGTTATGGAACTTTTTGCCTCTCCATTTGTGGAACCTGCATTACACTCAATACCAATGGATCATTCTCTCTGATTGCCTTATATCACTCTTGTCATGACTGCAGGCATATAATTTCTGTTATTACGACATGTATATAGTGTAACTTAGTATATTGATATAGATGTAACTATTGTATAGATGAAATAATGCATAAAAATAATGGGCTCTAACATTCTTGATAGACACGTCATCTCGGTGGCATGCTCTATTCATCCCAACCGCACTTATTTAAACTGGTATGGTGTCTTATAACACTAAGCACAGGAGTTCTTACAACACTAAGCACAGGAGTGTGTGTTGGTACAGAAAGTTTAAATTTTCAGAAATAACTTGAAATTTTCTAAAGCCAAATAAGCTTAATTACACGTTAGATAAAAATATTCTTCCTAACTAGCTTCTTTAATCCACAACTTACCATTGCCGAATCGACTATCTCTCTCAGCCTTTGCTCGTAAAGCTCTTCTTGGTTTTCTTGAGGATAGTAGCCATTGCGCATCTTATGCTTTTTCTGGTGCTCCATCCGCAGGGCGTACATTCTCTCCTGACGGTTTTGTGAAGACAGAGTAGAGATCTGATTGGGAACAGGTGAAATGTTTCTATTGCGGGGGAATGTAAATGAGTGTTTTGACAAGTGCCTATTTGCAGGCTGATCATTACACTGCTGAGATTGTAGCCGCTGTTCTGCCTGTTCACGTAACTGTGTTTGAATTCTGAAAAAAAAACCAGATAATATAATTCATATATTGTTTTGTTCAATGCTTGTATTATACATTGTTTTTCTTAATTCAAATTAAATTCTTATTGAATACTGAGAATTATTCATGCATTATTTCACACCCTAACCTGCAACAGACTCCTAATTTGTTTCAAGCCTTTTTACCAATTAGAAAGGTTCCCGGGATTCTTTCAAACCTGAGGTGCCCTAGTGATTAATCTTTCCCCATGGGGTTTACTGCCTCTGGTAAACATGTGTCACAACCCCAGGATGCCCAAGTGATGTTTTCTCTACTTTATCCTCTCTCCCCTTTTCCTTTTCTCAAGTACTTGGCGGTGTCTATCTTGTGTTTAGCACAGCTTGGCCAAATATGGTCCTTGCGCCATGAAACCAAAAACTAACCAACCAAGATTCTTTCAACCAAAATAAGGTAAATTAAAAGCAAAAGTACCTTTGGAAATCTTGTAATGCTCAAATGAATTTAAAGTTTTGCAAGATTATTATCTGATTATACAATTTCTTGATAACAATAACAATCACTTTTCATGAATAATCTTTGTCTAAGTTGAAATTTTCAGATAGGCACAAACACTTTACTGCTTATAATGAGAGTTGTCAATACTTATCCTTTATTCTGATCAAAACTATTAGAAACTATCCCAAAATTTAATACATAAACCATGTAATTTACCTTATATTTTATTTCCTGTATGTGAATTTAAATTTCTCCCAATATAAAAATTTGCTATTTTATGATTGGTTTGGTACAAGTGCCAGATCTGACCAAGCAGCATCAATATCACACACATTTTATCACTTTCAATATATATATATTTTTTTCTTTTCGTATGTCATTCAATTTAGCTATACATTACCTTTCTTGTTCATCCTGAGTAGTGATTTGAGATTGAGTAGTGACCAACTCGGATGACTCTGGTTTACCATTTGCAGAATGCTCTTTACCTGCCTTTTTACTTGATTTACCAAACCTATAAATTAAACAAAAGATTTCAATGCATGTAAGTAGCAAACCTTAATTTGTAAACAGGTGTCAAAGGTATCAAGATATCTTTGAGAGATTCTATCACTATATATAATATTAACAAAGGAAAGAACATTATTAAAGAATGACAATTATGCAGACATTTCTAATTTTGCTGTATAGATTCTTTTAAGCTGGATTTATTACAAGAAACGATCTATATTCATTTGAAATTATGTTAATTTACAATATATGCATTTTAAAGGACATCTCTGCGTTTTTAAGAAAAAAATATTTAAAAACAAATTGCTTGACTCCAATCCTCTAAATTTTAACTAATTATTGGTAAAATATTATAAATATTATTTAAGTTGAATAATTATTTATATCATGATATTTTTTAAAAGAAGAGCTTATTTTCACAATTGATGTAAAACAAAATTATAGTATTTCTATAAAATTTATTTCATTCAAAAATACACCTCATTTTTACTATTTGTTTGATGCCAAATATTTCTAACTACTAAAGAACACTTTTACAACATTTTTTATGGATAATGTAATAGATGTTCAGCTTTTATGATAGTTAAGTAGAGAAATATGTGCAATATAAAATACCTGAAGACAGATCCTAATCCTCGAAACAATCCTTTCTTTTTATGTGGTTTGACATCTTTCTTTTCCATTGTATCCACAGTTTTAGAACGAGTATGATTTTTAACATTGGTAGTTTGCTGGGAAGTACTCTTGTTAACTGAATCTGAAAATATTTACAAATTTCTCTATTATTATCCAGAATTTTTTAAAAGAAATGAAGTATATAGATGAACATGGATATAATGAAAAGGATGTATAATAAAGTATTAATATTAAGACATGAAATAAAATAATAATCACATCACTAAAATAAAATTAGTTGCAGAGGATAATTAAAACAAAAGAACTACTCTTATCAGTGCATCTCAATTTTAGACTAATCATTTTTATTTTTATTAAATATAAATATGTGAGAGTATCCATTTGATTTTGTGATGAAACTAATTTATTTAGATAATTACAGATAAAGAGAGGTTTTTAATTTACAATATACCTTAGAAAGTAGTCTCAAGTGCATTTTTCTGTTTAACATGTAATTAATGAGTCTTTGCAATTCATATAAATTCTCAAATTATAGAAATATATCAAGCAATTCATTATCACACAATACAGATTGAACATAATTTATGTGTTAGGTCATTCCCAAGCAAACTTTAATTACATTTTGTTTTTGTCTCAAATACATGCTACTAATGATAATTTATCAATGCAGCTAATTCTTTTGCTAACATTGCACTATTAGTGTAAAAATAACAGTAGTATACTATTTTTCCACAGAATGAACATTGCAAAAATCATTTTGACAAATCGCTTCTATATATAATATTCTCTTGTTTATACTTTCATAGTACTTCAATTTTAATAACACTTAAAAATAATGCATGGATATAGAACAATGAAAAACAACTCTTGTTGCAACAAATGATGTTACAAATCTTATCAAAGGATGAGTTACAACATAATTCTTTTAGCCACTAAATTAAAAATTTGCGACTAGATTTTTTTAAAGTTTATGGGCTATCTATTGCACTACTCACAAGATATTACCACTTTTTAGCACAATATAAGTCCCCTCTTAGTTCGAAATAAAATAATCGGTTAACATTTTTCTGAAAATGAGGATGCAAATTTAAAAATAGTTAAAGTTAATACTTTTTAATTTTTATCATTTTCTGTTCATCTAAACAAGTAATCAAATCCAAATAATAAACATATAAAGACACTAAAGCAACTTAATGCAAAAAGTATTTTTATGCCAAATTTAACAGACTGCGTTTAGTAAATAGTTGGAAACAACATTTTTCTTCTCATTCTGTTCTAAGTCCATTGAACTGCTCATCTTGCCTTGTTTTAATCTATTTTTGGAGTTAATAAAGTGTTTGAAAATGGTACAAGCATCGCCATTATCTTCAAGCAGTAAATCAGCATGTCTTCAGACTTTGAAACCAAGGCTACGGAAGATACAGTGACTTCAAAGAATTTCAGTCTACTTTTGTCTGGGACAGAACAGGCTTTTATTTAATTTAACGTTTCTTATAGAAATAGAACAAGTATCCAGTTAGCTCTCTTCAGATGATGACTGCCTAGGTACTAGGGTTTGAAACCTGTAATTAAATACAGGTAAAGACTGGTTTTGAAGTTTGGTGAGTTACTGTTACCAAAACAAAGTAATTACCGGTTTTCTCAAACTTGATAGTTTAAAATTTTAGCTTTATTTACTTTTGGTTTTTAAGACCATGGGATCATTTAAACGGTGACAGTAGTGACAAATGAGACTGTCCTGTGAAATCTTATCTGAAGAACAATTTTTGTAGTGAGGACTAGGATTAAGTAAACATCAATTAGGAAATGCCCCATTCACAAAAAGTTATTATCATTTTTTTATTGTTTTCATGATTTATGTGAGAAAAATTATTACTATTCCAGAGTTAAAAAATTACTTCAGTTTTCTTTCTGTGGTCATATACTTCTTGAAAAGAAGTAGGTATTGGCCACATGTCTCCGTAAAAAGTATTTGATGGTAATCTTGTATATACACAGTACACAAAACACCATGAAATTATTTTGCATTAACTCTTTATACATTTGAAAATCCCTTTACACTTTCGAAATTTTTTTTCTTTGAATGTTGTAGTACCCATATTAAGTTCTATATTTAAGCCCAATCACACAGAACCTCCTTCAATGGAAAAAAGAAAACTAAAAATGGTATTGCGTCTCAGTTTATCAACATTAAGAATGTGAGTAATTTGCAAACCATACCACATATGCCTGAAAGTAGCCCCAAGTACAGTACACACCAGCTTTCAGAAATATAAAGGAAGGTAATTGAATTTATGTTGCACTGGAGCAATGTAGTTGGGCTATTGGCGACGGTCCGAGATCAATCTCGATGAGAAAGATCCAAGGACAACACCTCGTAATTTTGAATCATGGTCAAATGACGAGGTCAACTTCTGAGCTGGCACCCCACTCTCCAGACTTTCACACCAACTTTAGGACATTTGAGGCCACCACAGATTTTAAAGTGAACCAGCTATTGGTGAAAGTCCATGATCAATCCCGAAGAGAAAGATCCGAGGACAACACCTCGTAATTTTGAATCACGGTTAGAAGACAAGGTAAACATCTGAGCTGGCACCTTACTCTCCTAACTTCCACACCACGCCAACGTGAGGACATTACAGGCCATGACAGGGTCAACATGCACCAGCCCCACATACACAACGGTCTTCGGTTGGACCGAGTTTTGAACTCAACCCTCCAATTGCTTATTCTTGACTCTACTATCACGGCCCTGTGAAGTATAAAGACAATACTTACTATCATTTTGATCAGTAGCATCAAATGACTTGTCCACAGCTGCCCTAAAACTTTCGTTGCAACCTCGACTTGAGTTACCATTGGTTAAAGGTGATGCCAAATTCTTTTGCTGCTCGTGTAGCATCGTTTGAAGGCTCTCCAAGCTGCTCGATTTAAACAGCCCAAGAGAGGGACCCACCTGTTCTGTCAAGCCATCACTGCTGCCACTCTCGCGTCCTGTCGTTGGCACAGCGTGGTAGGGGCAGTCAGGGGAATCACAAGACCCTACAGGTGGAAATTTAAAGTATTGATCATAACATTTTTAAATTAACATTTTTAACCATCAAAAGTTAACAAACTGCATATCTATTCCCGAATCTTAAATTCACAAAAACAGCGACGAAGCTAGGGGAGGTTGACTGAGATAGCGGTCCTGAGCGTATAAAGGTGTGGCATATTTTAATTTAGCATTTTTAAGTGGCAGCAATTTTTTATGAAAAGAATAGTTTTTAAAAACACAATGCTGTTCTTATCACATGTATTTTCCAGTGCTATGCATTTGAAGACAATGTGCTTTCGTATACTCCAATAGAGAATAGAATGCTTAGTCAGTTCATCCTTTCGAGGCTGTCGTGGCTCAATGGGTATGCCCACTGCGCTAACAACCTATGAGTTGCAGGTTGCGCAGATTCGGTTCCTCCTTGGATGTTTTTCTCTTCTGTGTCAATAAAACTGTCTTTGCGTTGTGTGTATGTCCATTACTTGATGTCTGTCTTGTGTCTGGCGCAGCATGGCCCAATATGTCACTTGCCCCATGAAACCCAACCTTTCATCTACCCACTGTAATCGTATTGCTATTCAGAAAAAAGAAAGCTTTAGAATTATCTTCTCTCAAATGACTGGACAGCACAAGACGGCACCTACTCTTAATATGTTTTATTGAACAAAAGCAAACTCCTCATGTACCACAGAAGTACAACATAGGGCTTACAGAAGTAAGTTGATTTAACAAAGAAACAGTGGAAAACAATTTAAATAAAATTACAGGATTTTATGAATATCTCTACTCTTAATTTGTCGTGGAGATTAATTTACAGAAATCACTATCAACGCTGTCTTTTGCTCAGTTTTTAAGCGTAGTCGATTGGTTACAATAAAAAAAAATATTGGGATCACTAATATATTAAAATGAATGTAGTATATTTGTTCTAATTATCTTCATTTTAAGTATGTAAATATAGCTTTGGAGAGGGCGGCATCGGTCTTGTTTGCTCCAGGTCCCCAAAAGTCTAGCTTCGCCTCTGCCCAAAGATAAGATTTAGGATCAGCCCCAGAGCCTTTTGATTCATTACTTTTTTTTACCTATCCAAGGATGGACTGATGTCCATAAGATAGCAATCTAAGTCCGTCAATTCCAAAAGTTACCTATCCATACTTTTCGACAACGTTTAGATTTAGGATGTCTGACAGTTTAGGCGAATCAAAAATATATATCAATATATATAAAATTATAATTTTATCAGAAAAATATTACTATATTTACAAATTTTGCGATAATAACTAGCTTTAGTTTCGAAAAGATCGTAAAATTACAAATCTTAAAATTTTATAAATTTTAATTTCTGAATATAATTTATAGTTTTCATAAAATAGCAGAATTGCAAGATTGGCATTATATAATGATCTGATGTATGCAAATGTATATTTAAATATACAATATTTTAATTGCAATTTTTTGATTACTGAGTTTTTATATTTTATCTATTTTTATTTTTTATTCAGTTTTGCTTATGAATGAAGAAATATTGAGATTTCGAAAAATCAGAACTTTTTTGACACAAGAAGGTTAAGAATCATCTTAACCTCTAAATCTTTTGACGAAGACAATTATATTGTCTGAAAAACCAAACCATGCAACAACCTAATTATGTTGCAAGAAGAAGATTTTTAGCTTAGTCCCAGAATTGTGGCTATCTATGAGAACTTAAGGTTTAAAGTTATGCATTATCTGTCTAAATTATTCTAGATTACGTTATTGATACATAATAGCACCAATAATTGCTTATTTATTTAAATATTTTGTGCATAATGCCACACTGTGCAGAAGTTAAAAGTGCATTAATTGTTAGAAGTAGCTACATACAACAACAGGTTGGATAGAAGACAGTAGTTCGAGGATTTCTTTCCAGTGGCACAATTTTGTTGGAAGCTATATAAAATGTAATTAATGGTTAATAGAGTTAATAAAGGAGTAATCATACATGCATTTGAAACAAAGCTTGGTTACCTGGTCTAAAGTACAACTAATGTACAGCATTTACAGATAAATAAGACATTGTAAATATATAACTAATCCAATTATAAAAAAATTATGAACTAGTTTAATTACCTTTACTTCTATGAAGTGCTTTAGCTTGTGTTCTCATGTAAGCTGAAAATTAAAAATACATTTTCAGACATTTGATATTGGAATTTTTAATTCACGGTTTCAAAATAAATGTTGTTTAAATTATTTATAAAATAGACATATTTTGCGATTAGAGTAGCTATTTATTTTCCACACACACAGTAAAATTGCATGAGGTAACAGTGATTCTATCAAATTACGTGTTAGAATGTCTTATTTAATGTTGAACCCCATTCCGGATGATTCAATTAAAATGAAGGTCGTAATTCAAACATCTATTTCTATCTGTTCATTTGTAACCAAAAATGCCACAATAGTACCTAATGAAAAATGTAAATGATAAACTTCAAATATACTTTTTACATTTAATTCTTCAAACATAAAACGTTTTTTGTTTGAAATATTGAAGAGCAATGCTTATATATTAGCACCATTGTGAAACATGGTAACGATTTAATCATTTCAGATTTTGTAGACACATCCTGAATTGCATTGGAGCCATACATGAAGACATTTTTAAGAACCCATCTGCCATTGCCCCAAAACTTTTTTTTGCAGACTCAATGACTTAGTGCATTTTTTACACTGGGATAAGAAAGAAGATTTTGTAGAAACTTTATATATAATATAACATTTTTCAACATTCCAGACCTTCCTTTGTCAGCATGGGTGTAAATACAATATTGATCTTTACAATTTAAACAAACCAAAAAAATGTCACTGCAGATTATTCTATTAAATCGTTAATAATTATTTTAAAAAAAGGAAATAGTTACTTTCAAAGGGGCCAACATCAACGGGCATTTCTCGTACGCCAGAATGTTCACAATAATTTTGACAATGAAACGAATCATTGACACGAGGCGTGCAGAGATTTGCTCCATTCTCGACAATGCTTCCCTGGTTTCTTTGGTAAGCCCACGAAAATTTCTTTTCAGGCATACTTTGTCTTCCCATGCCACTGCGTTTGAAATGATTCTTCCCTTCAACTGGAAACCTAGAAAAATGTTCATTTTAGAATAATAATTTATTTTAAGCAGTTTATTTAAGGATCGAAAAGGCTGAAACTTAAAGGCATACTTAATTATTCATCTATACGATAAAGTGCTATGATTTTCAGTGAAATAAAATCATCTTAATACTCAAAAAATTAAAATTCGTTCACAGAAGAGGAATGTCGAGAAAGATTTTTATGGAAGCAGAATAAATGATAGGTATTGGTATTTTCAATTAACGTCACACTGGAGCAACACAACGGGCTATTGGTGACGGTCCGGGATCAATCCCAGAGGGAAAGATCCGAGGACAACACCACGTAATTTTGAACCACGGTCAGATGACGAGGCAACACCTGAGCTGGCACCCCACTCTCCAAACTTCCACACCACGCCAACGTGAGGACATTTGAGGCCACGACAGATTTAACGTGCACCAGCCCCCTTTGTACACGACGGTGTTTGGCTGGATTCGAACTCGCAACCCTTCGGTTGCTAGTCCGTTACTCTTCCAACCGGGCCACCGCGGCCCCAGAATAAATGAAATTGAATGCGAAAAAGTTGATTCAACCAGAGGTCCCCGAATTGTGGCCCGCAGACCAAATGCTGCCCTTGGAATAGTCATTGGGATCTGGATTGCGATAATCCAGGCATCCAGGATAAGACAGAACAATGCCAACCTACAAAAGTGACTTGAACTGATGTGATATATTTCGATTTCAGTGAAAAAATAAAAATGATATAAAAAATAAGAATTTGGAAGGTTAATGAAGAAATTATCTGAGAGTGGTTAGGTTTTATGGCACAAGGGGCCATATTTGGCTATAAGCTGCATCAAACAACGTCAAGTAAATGAACACACAAGGCAGTTTTGCTTATACAGAAGAGAAACACATCCAGGGAGGAATCGAACCTGTGCCACTAAACAAGGGCAAACACACTGAGTCACAGCGACCCCCAAATTATATGATGAAATGGATCAGCATCTTCCTTACATTTCTTAAATAGTGCATTGGGTACTGGGCTTTATTCTTAAAATTTCTTTATATAGTTAGCTTTCAGTTATTTTTAAATTTCAGTAGTGATGTTTTCGGTACAACGTAGCGTATAAATTAAAATATTATGAATAAGTATCAGGACTAGCTTCCTGTTAAGCTCTGGAAAACGCACAAATTAGAAGTAAAATTCCATCCGTAATAAAAAGCAGTTTGAGTGGTAAAATAATTTTATTAACTGTATTACAACTTTGCCTGGGATATTCTAGGATAATATATTTAAACTCGAGTTTTGCTCTCGTCATTTTCCCCTGTACTGGTGATATTGGAGGTGTTTTGCTTCACTGAAATAGCTTTTTATTAGACATATTTTTAAATTTTTAGATTTTCACTATCCTTTTGACTAAAGTTCCATCCGTTTATCTACTGTATAATAACTATTAACATTTTAAATACAAAAATTAATCTAAACGATTTAAATGACAAATTTTAACACTCATTAACTTAAAGCAAATAACGAATCTATGTGATAAATTTACCTCTTCCTCTTTGTCGTCTCCTTGAGGAATGCTGGACTATCACAGTGACTGAGTTCTTGTATTTTATCGTGATCGCTTTCCGACTGGTACAAGTCCATTTCAGTCAGATTAGAAAACGTCTTATGATGATTCACCAGTGATCCGCTTCCTTTAACCTGATCACAATGCTCATAGTTGGACACAGATGAACTATTTTCATGAAAATCGATCAAATCAGACACGTGCCTCTGCTGATTAATTTCGCATTCAGTCTGCACAGTCTGCTGCGTGTATTGTTTCATATTTACATTTAAATCAGTAATTTCATTACTGTGGACATTAATAAGCTCTGCAACGGGAACCTCATGAAATGATTCCGTCATTGTCAACTCGTGAATGCTTTCCTGCTCTTCGTCGATCGTGCTCTCTTTCTTCCCTGGTGTCATGAGTATGACAGTGGTGGCCGAATTGTCACTCGTTGAAGTGTCAGGTGTCACACCATTGCACTTTTGGGTGAGAGATAGATTTTCAGTCGAGACGTAGAAGGAATCTCCACTCTCGCTGAGTAAAGAGTCACTCCTGTCGTGACCAGAGCCCTCTCCGTGATCAGACGGGTTTTCCAGAAGAGGTGATGTTACACGACGGGCCACGGTTAGAATTATTGCATTTGACACAACGTTAGGTCCTTCGCCCTGTATCATTGCCCTCCGCAAGGTTTCCATTGCTTGACCATTGGTCATTCCCAGCAGTGAAATCCCATTCACGTTCAGTAGCTGGTCGTTTGTATAGAGTCTGCCATCCTGTTGGAAAAGGAAGTAATTAGTTTACAAACATAAAAGAAACATTTAAATATAGTTACTAATGTGTACATTTTCAGACATCTAGCTGGGCCCTTCTATGTGAAATGAGCAAAAATCAGAAAAACCTGTGGCCGTAGGGTGACAGATTTTCATGAAATTTGGAACAATGGTTTAGTTTATGCATAAATAACGATATCCAAAATATTTTGGTTCAAAATTAAATATTTTGTAAGTTCCAGGCATTTTAAGGACTTGCAACTTTGAAGAGCAGTTGTGAAATCGCTTGATGTTGCATGATTCAAGATCTAAAGCTTCACAAAAGCTACTTATCTGAGACAACTATATTTCATATTTCAATTTCTGTTTATAAACATAAAAATAAACATTTAAATATAGGTACATGATGCTCAAAGTAAGACATCTATCTGTGTTTTTTCAATAAAACTAATGTATACAAAATTTTCATTTTCACAGCATTTCTTTGACCATAGCCTAGTGCCAGTAAATTTTGTAAATTTATCAATTATTATTACTTGGTCTTTGCATTTAAAAAACTTGAATTTTATACCCATAAGCAAGAGGGGGCAGCGGTAGCCCGGTTGGAAGAGTAGCGGATTGACAACCGCAGGGTTGCGAGTTCGTAACTCGATGCAACCAAAGACCGTAGTGTACATGGGGTTGGTGCACGTTAAATCTGCCGTGGCCTCAAGTATCCTCACGTTGGAGTGGTGTGGAAAGACGGTGGGGTGCCAATTCAGATGTGACCATGGTTGAAAATTATGCTCGGATCTTTCCCTTCGGGGTTGATCCTAGACCATCGCCAATAGTCCGTTGTATTGCTCCAGAGCAACTTTAACTCGTAAGCAAGCAGACCACAATGTCATGACGATTCCCGGATGATTGGATGAGGGAACAGAACTGCATGAAAAAATTAATTGTGAGCCTGTGAGAAGACTTGAATAAACGGTACATTTTGGATATACTGGTAATTCTATACAAAGGTTGTTCTTTTGCTTCCATAACTAAACAATGTTTTGTCTTCTGTACCTTCAAGAATTATTCTCAATACGCCAAGATACAATAAAGCAGTCTCTGGGGACCATTGGTCTTAACTTTAGTGAGTAGAAAATAAATTAAATTGATCTCATTCAATTTGAAAAGGTTTGAAAGATACCATACCTTGTGAGCAGCACCACCATGAAAAATATTCTTCAAGAATATTCCCATGTCCACAGGGCCTTTGGCAGTGTTGGAAGTTTTCCCTTTGACACTTACTCCTAAGCCAGCAGAACCAGTGTCATTCAGTGGAACTTCATACGTAAAAATGTCTCTTCTTTTCCAAGGCACTAAACCTACTTCCTCACCTACTTTGTCTGGAGGCTAAAATATTGAAAGGTTATTATCCTAATGTCTGGAAAATTTGAGTGTGAACTTCACATTGAAGAAAAACACAAAAGCCTTAGAGAAAATGTTTTCACTATAAAAAAAATGTAAGTTTACCAATTGTCTTGGCAGCATTGGACTTGGCGATAAATCTGTTTCTTGCCTTGATATCACTAGTTCTACCATTTCACCATAAGGAACTTTTCTCAAAATTCCCAACACTTCAGGCTGCGTTAAGTTGGAGACATCTACTTTATTCACCTGAAGACATAATTTAGATTACATTTATTGGGATATTCACTTTTTGATTCATTTATTCTAAAAGGTATTAGTAAATTCTGTATCTTGAAAAGAGAAATAGCCTTTTCTCGTTAACCTTTCATGGATTGAAAATAAATTATTTTCAATCCAATTTAAATATTGAAATAAATACAAACATTTATTGGTTATTGGTAGGGAGAAACAGTATATCCAGATAAAAGTTTTCAATTAGAATTGTTAACTTCTATCTGTAGCAAAATATTAATCAGCTGTTATTTAAAACTTGAATACTAAAGGTCGTTTTCGTCCAGTGGATCCCAGCTTATTGTGGTATTCTGGGTAACGAGATGGCAGACAAATTAGCCACAATAGGGTACACAGGTACTCCAAACGTCTTATGGGGAATCCCTTACGATACTGTAGCTTCTTTGATTTGTTGGTAGAGTGTACACTGAAAATGAAATCGTAATTATAAATAGAACAAGATACATCTTAGAAAGAGTCGATCCTTTCCCTCCCTGAATATACAAGAAACGAGACCGGCAGAATTCAGACTTGCCCCAAATCATAGTTGCTTTGCTTCCCATCTATGTAAGCTAGGTATTGCTAATACCCGCTTGTGCTCTCTTTGTACGGATGTCGCACCAATGGATGCAACCCACTTACTAACCTGTGAAACTCTAACTGAAATAACTCTCAGTGCATGTTATTGGCAGGCGGCTTTTGGCTCCCTCTCCTCCAAAAGGGCTGCCTGAGGGAGCCGTTTTGGCTCCACTCGGGCAGCTTCTCTGACTTTTTGTTTTTATGTGCTGTATTTTTGTGTGTATTTATTAGGATTTGTCCTTGGATGTATTTTTTTTTATTGGTGTGTACTTTTGGCTGAAGGATTTGTGTGTAACAGCCTTCTACATTGGAAATAAAAAAATTTAAAACTTGAATATCTTACCTCGAGCAACTTATCGCCTGTTTTAAGCCTTCCATCATCAACAGCTGCTCCAGCAGGAAGAATGTTCTTTATGAAGAAAGGTGGTCCATTGTTTGGGTCTTTGGAAGTTATACTGAACCCCAGGCCTTCAGGGCCTACAAATAAAAACGATATATTTTTATGGAAAATACCTTAGAATAAATTTGAGAGAAACATTTTACAAATTTAGGAGAATAATTATTTGTACGCAAATCAGAATTAAGTGACTGGTTGGGTTTTATGGTGCAAGGATCATATTTGGCCAACCTGCACCAAATACAAGACAATGTCATACACACGCAAGGAGAGTTTTATTGACATAGAAGAGAGAAATACATAAAGAGTGAATTACAGGAATCGAACCTGTTCGCTTACAACTCGCAGGTTGCTAGCAAACCCCACTGAGCCATAGAAGCCTCCTAAAGTATTAAGTGAATTGATACTCCAACTTAAAAGGAAGGCAAGGGGTGCGTTTGTGATTTACAAATCATAAAAATAACATATATTTTCAATCAGAAAGCACAAAACAGTTCATAAAAATAAACAAAATAAGTATTTATTAACTATTCATAAAATTAAAATTATAATCTTATAATAACAGAATGAATTAAAACATATATTTCAATATAAAATTTAATAAATCTTAAAATATAGGAACATGATTTAATTTTGCGTTACAGATATTTAAATCAAAGTACCTTTAGTTAAGTGGACTAAGATTCGCCGACCAACTTTTCTGATACTCGAGTGTCCTGGAGTTCCTTTGTGTAACACATTGGAAAGGAGTTTTTTGGTTGGGGTTGAGAGAAGAGAGGATGGAATAATGGCACTTTTTACTGTGGATATAATTTATTTAGTATCAAAAATTGAATGAAACAAAACTACAGTAACATATGAGCTAATGAAAAGGAGAATATGTAACATGCACTCCAAATTAAATTAAGTTAAAAGCATGCATTGTTTCGACAAATAAAATCATAAAAATCCCAAGTAAATAAAATCATTGGCACTAATTATCATGTGTATTTGTGAGGGAAAATATGTATTTACAATGGATAAATTTAAAACATTGCATTTTAATTACTAAATCTATATTTTTGACAAAAATAATTATAACCTTTCTTACTTAATTTTTGAAGTTTACTTTTCTTAATTTATGTCATAAGGATTGGACAACGAAGAGAACAAATATGAAATTAAAAAATCCAAAAAATTTATATTAATAAATATGCAATTTTCTAAGATAATACCATTTTAACACGATTATCAATCAGAACAATTTGTTCTTCCTCTATTCATTATTAATCTTTAAATGCTGAAAAAACAACTCGCTCAGAGGAAAATTTGATTTGCAAATTTTTACAAACAGATTTTAATTTTTATGTTTATAAAAAATATACTGTATAACATTGTCACTAGGAATCAGATCCTGTCCTCTTCTACGTAACTCTGTGCCAATGATTCTACTTTCGTAGAAACAGTTAATGAAATTTAGTGAGAAAGTAAAAAAATACCTTTATCATTTTCATCCACGCTTTTATCAGCCTTTGTTTCTATCTTATGAAGTGAGACAAGGGGTTTAGGAAGAGCAGCCAGAGATTGTTTATTTTTACATTTTTGGCGTTTTAGGGAGTTTTTCTTTATACAATGAATATTTAGTTCTGGAGCCTTGAGAGCATCTTTGAGTATCTCATGAGCATTCCTATAGGAGTCTTTGCTCAGTCTCAAGCCATTTATTTCAGTTATTCTATCTCCTACAGCGAATCGTCCATCTCTATCAATTCTTCCACCAGGTTCGATGCCTTGAATTATTACGCCATTGTTCCTAAATTTGGAGGAAAATAGGGTTTATTCCTTATTATTTAATAAGGAATTGACAGAAAGTTTTAATTTGAAAAATCATTCTAAAATGTAAACACCCACTTGTTCAGAGAGTCGTCAGCAGGCACTATGCGAATGCCTAATGGTCCATCTTCATTTCTGAGTTTCATTACCTCAATCCTACAAAAAAGAATTTTGTACTTTCTTATTGACATTTGTTGCAGTTATTATCAGGAAAAAGAAATAAAGTTAGTGAAATATTTTCATGAAATGTCTGATTTTGGAGAAGTGTTTTAAAAATATGTTGATTATTTCAAGTTTTTTGGTTAATTTCTTACAAATCTGAAGAAAATAACAGAAACTACAATTAATGTTTAGACATAGTATAATATATCAGCCCAATCAATCCCCGAAGTCATTATTTCTTCAATATAATCAATACATTTTTGCCTCAACGAACCAAGATTTTAGTTTTACATTTCTTTGAGTAAACTATTGTTTCAATCAAGAATAGCAGTATGCAATGTTTGAACATAAGGAGAGAAGGTTGATAGGTTGGTAGGTAATTAACGTCGCACTGGAGCAGCACAACGGGCTATTACATAAGGAGAGAAAGCATTTCGTGTTGGAAACTATCTTTTGAAGTGGAGGATAGTTATCAAATACTGAACTTGATTCACCCCAAGACCGTGTACGTGGATGCTGGTGAACGTTAAATCTGTCATGGTCTCAAATGCCCTCACGTTGGCATGAGGATATTTACCTACTCATCAAATACTGAAATGTAAGAAATTAAAATTGCAAGAATAAAGGAAAATAGATAAATAATAAAAATGATATTCTTTTCTCAAAAAGAGTTTATGGTAAACTTTATTTGGAGTAACTCAACCATATGAGAAATTTACAAACTACGAAAACAGTTTTTACAAATTCGTGATAACTGTATAAAAATTCAATATTCGGTTAAGCAAGACCTTAATTCTGTTTGATCGTGATGGAATATTCAATAATTTTTGCATTATCATGAATTAGAGGTGAAGCAATGCAAAGCCTTACTTTGATTGTGAAGAATTTGAGCAATCACTGTCTTCTGCTTCATCGGAAGTATGTTTGGGTGAAGTTACGGGTCCTCCAAGGGGTTCTTTCCTCTTATCCTTTAATAACATATAAAATACTATTTAATCACGCAAAAAACTCAAGGAAAATATTAATTTCGGTGATTATTGAATGCAGTTCATAAATTCCATATTATAAAAATGCTTTTCATATAAAATTAATACTATGATGAATAAAATATTATGAGAATTACACATAAATTAGAAATTCCTACTCACATGATTAAAGCGTGTCTCACGATTCCAGGAATCTAAATATTGCTGATATGAGACGGACTTTTCCTCACCACTTCCATCTTCTCGCTCCCCTGGGGGTATTTCATCCTCAGAAAGCTCTTCCCCCTGAAATAAATAATAATTTAAGTACTGGTTTTAGTGTCATTATAGTTTAGATAATGAAAATAAGGAGTTCACAAAATCGTAATTCATAAATATACATGAACTAGTCTGAAATAAAGGTCATCATATATCAAACTGCATTAAAATCATACAAAAATATTCAGTTTCATCAATATCAGAGGTTAAAAAGAATTGAAAAATCCAGGAATCCTATTTAATCAATATAAAAGAAACCACTGTTAATAATGGCTCAAAAGAAATTATTCATTAAAAGTAATCAGATTTTGAGCAGGTAAAAAATGTAGGTTTTATAACAAATTCTTTATTTCAGACAGCAAGGGGTAGGCATCATCTAAGTAAGACCTCACGTGACATCTAATTAATATCATTATTGTTCAGAGCTTTATGAACCTTATATTGACAGGTAGGTTGGCAAGAGCCAAGCTTCGGCTAAGCTACGTTGAAAGTAGTTTCTGAGATTAAGTAATGAGAGGAGGTAAAAAGATCTTTTCAAACAAAAGAAAAATCTATATCGGAGAATAAAATAACAATTTCGTGCCATGTGTCAGATAAAAGTTTATGTTAAATTCGGTAGGTAGTTGAATTAACTTCGCACTTGAGCAACACAATGGGCTATTGGCGACGCTCCCCAATGGAAGGAACCGAGGAGAATACCTTGTCTCATTTTGAACCACAATCAGATGACGAAGTCAACATGAGCTCATATTAGATTAGAAAATGCTGAAATCTTAAAACTTTTCCTATGTCATACAAGTTTAAGAATGCGAATTAAAGTTTTTTCCATAAAATATTTAAAAGCAGGACATTCAATGAGGATGTGTCTTACTGTGACCCTCCAAAAGATTTCGACGAGATATCTTGCCCATCAAGATCTGACTACTTTTGTTAATGATGAGATATTACGTCATCAAGATATTGCCAATTTTTTTATGATGACGAGATCAAGGGTCAGTTTTCTTCTAATGACAAGATATCTCGTCCATCAAGATCTGGTCAGTTTTGCTAAAGTGATACCTCGTCGAGACAACCACTAGGAGGGTTAAGCGACTTGAAACTGACTTGTATTCTGGGTAAAAATGAACATGATTATAAAATTCTTATTTTGGCACTTCCAAAAATTTACTAATTTTAGAATTTTGAAGTAGACAAAATAAGAATTAAAACTTGTATTACAGAATAAACAAATCGAGAAAATATTGTAAAATTAAAAATATTATGTATCCACACATTGTAATATAAACAAATTTATAAGGTCTTAAAAACATATATGTTCCTTACTTCACTATTTAATCGCTTGAAAGATTCGTCACTAGCTAATACAGCAGCGGACCACCTCTTACAGCTGTCAGTATTGGGTAATAGTGAAGGGGAGAGGCGATTTAAAGCAGGTTCGCTTCCTCTTCGGACATGAAGGGGAAGGAGACCTAAAAAAATATTCTATTATAATTTCTACGAACTTTTTATCACCTGCAATTCAATGGAGAAAATATAACTTTTGTATTAAAAACAGAGTTCCCACTCTTGCAAAAAAACCAATTCAAGTACTTTCAAAGGACGCGAAAAATGTTCAAGGACCTCATTCTGCCAACGACGAGAATTCATTTTTAGCAGACTAAATAAAACATGAACTTATAATATAGCATTTAATTTCCAGTATGTGAAAATTTACAGTATAACAAAAATTCAAGAATGAAAAAAGGATGGGACAATTAAATACTCAAACAAGTCTAAAATGTTGTTTAGTGGTACCAAGAATTTTAGTTTGGCCACTTTCTATAGACATTCTATAGGAAACATTGTTACATAGAACGAGCCAATTTTTCTGTAAACATTCAGTATAAGTTTGTATAAACATTCTATAGTGATTTCTATACTCATTCTATACAAGTTTCTATTCACATTCTACATAGGTTACCTAATAAAGCTTTATAGAAAAAATTGCTATAACTCTATAGGATTCAGAAAGGTTTATGGAATTCAATTGAAATGTTCAGTAAGGGTGAGCAGAAAATTAAAATGTAATGCAATAACATTTCAATTCCTAAGGATAATAATAAAAATGTGCTTTAAAAACCCTGCAACAATAATAACGGAAATATTAAATAAGGTCCATGGAAAATTTAAAGACTAAACGAAATTTCGAAGTTTTTCAAGGACTTTTCAAGGCTCCAGAAAAGGCCGCTCAAGGCTTAAATAAAATTAAGTACTTTTCAAGGACAGGAAACCCTGGTTAAGAGATTGTGAGATCCAGTTCTATTTGGTAATATCTGATGCTTTCTGCTTAAAAGTTTTTAATAATTTCTCATATTACCTGCTGTTAGTTTCTCTTCTCTAATTTCTACATCGGATCCATCGTAAGATTTGCTTATGGGCAAGGAAAGGATATCTCCATTCTGGAATATGTCAGGGCTTTCTGTTCCAACAGAACTGGCACTGGTACCATCTCCACCATTGTGCATCAGGTAGGAAGAGATTTCCTCATCAAAGACTGCTGTAATCTGGAATATATATTATTTGATGATCATGTTTGTATAGAATTGCAACTAATCTTATTTAAATTACTTCTTATTTGGGATGAACGTTTTTTTAATGCAATGAAAAATGCTTTTACTATTAAAAATTTAAGTACAATTCAATTTGAACTGCTAGCTAATAATTGAATCGTTGAGTGCAGAAATCATTTCAGTCCCAGTGATTAAATTTAAGAAAATTGGACGCAGATACCACTTAAGAGAGTCAGTGAATCATGTGGCTTCTGCATCCAATGCGTTTTTATGGCCCTCAATTTATTAACTGAAGCCATGAACTAATGTGATTTATTCACATCCTAGACAACCCCATTTATGCAATAGTCTGTTTCAAGATTTTGGGACTCAAGTTGTTTTACACTAACCGATTCAATTCATTCATTTTGAATCGATCATAAAGCTCGATAATTTGATTCTCTGATTAGTGACTTAACAATACAATATTATGCGCGTCATAGATTTATGTCCATAAAATTATACTGTTAACTCATGAAGATTTTCAAACACACTTGTGTTCTACGCGCGTTTGATCTATAGATGTTTTTTATTAATTTATTCAAGATATTTTGATATATTGTTAGTAAAATTGTATACTATGCCAGAATCGCTTTAACTGGCTTAATTAAATAGTTTCCAGAGAAACGTAAAGTGAAGAGGAACGTTAAAGCCTCGGTAATACAGCTTCCCCGATACATATTGTCCATTGTTAGACCTTGTGCCATAAAAATTTAACAAACCATAACATCGTAATATATGAAAACTATTCATTTATACAAAAAATTAACTAGTATATTTACAATTCTTATAATACATAACGCTCATTTGCTAAAAAGTATTCATTATTTGTCATTTTCCATTAAAATGGAAGAAAAGTAACTAAGAATGCTTCTTATACTTATAAAAATGACTGAGACAAACACTTTTATTAATACTTTTTCATCCCACAATTTTAGTGACTCATTCATGAGTAATATAGCTTATTGAATAATCTAAATTCGAAATACATAATAATCATTCTCATCTTAAAAATGATATAAGTTAATTAATTTTTATAACTTAAAAATGAAAGTATTAAAATGTCAGTGCAGTATTTAACACCTACACATTTCAGGATCTTATTACTAATAAGGCAAAACAGTTTTTTATAGTGCTACTTTTAATTTTAAACCACTTCTACAATACTATATCAAATACTCACACATCTTGTTCTTAGCGTAGGTTCATAGCATTGCTATTTAAAAGTACTTCAGTGTGACAGACAACAAAATTACAGTGCTACAACAAGAAAAAGCTTATTACCTGCTCCCTGTCATCAGCGACATCGTTTAGCTTATCATCCGGATCTAAGATTCCACCATCACTCAAAAGTTTCAAATTGTGAATTGTTACCCAAGAGTCCACTGACTGAAAATAAAACGTAGAATGCATTTTAGACAAAAAGAAATTCATGTCATATATTAAAGTTTCATTGCAAAAACAAGATTTGAAGTCAAGCTAGTTGTAGAGAAAACCAATTATTTATATCAATGTGTAACAATTAGGAGAAGAAAAAAATCCCCTAAAATTAGAGCAACTTTTATAATTATGCATGACCAAATTTTTATAAAATTTGAATGGCATATTTATTAAATCTGAACATAATTAGGCGTTTTATCGCAATATAAATTTGAAGCCAATATTCTTGCAATACGATCAAATGTAAAACTAACTGATAGTAAAAATATGCTTATTCCTATTTATTTTTCAAAACAGCACTTATCTTATCTAGGACCGTTCATGAGGCATAAAATGCCCACGAGCAAATCTCAATAAGTCGCCCCCTCCTCTCCTCAAACATTTAATTTCTCAAACAATCGTCCTTTATAGCTTTGAATATTCTATTGTAAATTAAGCATAAAATATTCATAATCATAGTGTATTTCATCAAATTCTCAAAAAGAACCTATAAATTTAGACGAATAAAGTATGAAAACTAACTAATATCAGAGAATGCATAACCGGACAGTTTTGTTAAAATTTGAAGACATACCGGGGCCATACACACTATGGCGACTTCTGTTTTTTATGACGAAGTGCACGTTCAGCACGCTACTCAAGAACGGTCCTGTCTTACCTAATCACGTTTTCCAGGGTGATTAGGTAAGACAGGACCGTTCTTGAGTAGCGTGCTGAACGTGCACTTCGTCATAAAAAACAGAAGTCGCCATAGTGTGTATGGCCCCGGTATGTCTTCAAATTTTAACAAAACTGTCCGGTTATGCATGTATTTTTCCTTTTAGGATTTAATAAATTGACTACCAAAAACAGGTCAACCAAAAGATTAGCGTGTATTCTTTGATGATGTATTCTTCTCGCTCCAAAGTAATATTAATTAGCTCCAGGATTTCACTTTTTTCTAATCAAATAGTTCTGTAAATTTGACTCAACGTTGAATTCGATTCGGGACAATAGAAAATAGTCCAACAATAAATATTTATTTTTGAATTGTGATATTAAAATTCCTCTCTAAGGTGAACAAAAAATTCTAAAACCAAACTTGTCTCAACAAAGAATAAAGTCAATCAACGTTTAACAGAAAACGTGCCATCAGTTTTAGAACTCCAGCATCAGCAAAGATAAATAGAATTTGGTTTTATCATCCTTTGCTACATTTTTTACTCATCAGTTCAAAAACACATTCCGCCCAAGCTATTTTTCTACTTTAATATCACTGCAATCAAGCAAGCTCTAAAAATGGAAGACAAAAAATAACTCGACACCCTATATGTCATCACGCAAGGTTTCAATTACACCGCAATAAGTATTTAAAACGACTGATATAAGCGATCACAGGGGTATTTATAAATTGTCCCATTGTTTCCCAACTAAACATTCCCCGGATTTAATTGTCGGAGCGTGATCCTGTTTCTGAAACTCCTTTATCAAAAACTACTTGCCACACCTATCCATAAATTGTCTTCTTTCGCTTTGAAGACACTCACTATCCATATAAATATCAAGACACACAATACCTCAATTTGAGGGAACATTTCCCTGAAGAATATGTTGGCCCTGATCGAAATGAAGGAATAATATATAAAGAGACGGTTGTGCGTTTCTTTTTTTAATTTAATCTAGTTTTCCTCTTCCTACAATCAAAAAACACCACAGCCGGCCCATATTTAAATTAGCGTTTAAGAATGGATCTCCATCCATTCTTAAACACTAATCGCGATGGTAATAACCGGTTCGCGAGTATTTTATGATAGTTAAGCGATCTTCTAAATATAGCTATAAAAAACAATTTGAATGTAGTGGATATTTGTGTCCGTTTTTATTTATTTTTTAAGGTTCTGTAATTATGGAATTTTAAAAAATTATGTTGATCAGCGATTTTTACAAATTGAACATGCCTGCACGCGAAATCGATATAATTAAAAATGTTTTTTGCACATCGAATATTTTCGTTTCATTTTTAGTTATTTATCCGTTTGGGGTCTTAAAAATCAGTTGTTTTCGCGTTTCGTGTATGTCTGACTGCGCTGAACTCCCGTAGTTTGTTTATATTTACACTGAAAAACAATCACGTAGCCATTCGACACCCGGGACTTGCAATCGAGCCACGTGGTTTTGAACGAGTCTATTAGTTAAATTAGGGGATGGTGGTAAAGTAAAAAAACCAGCTTCCATAACACGTCTTTAAAGCGAATTCTGGTTCTCAGCTTAGCGTTCGGTGCCGAAAGCTACAGCAGTGTTGTCAGGGGGCGGGGCTATCGCCATTAATGTTTTTTTCGTAAGGTAGCCTTTTCCTAACAAAGTTTCACACCTTTTCGAAAATCGACTGCCTTCTTGCAGGAGCCGCACTATGCATTCGCGATGCATAGTAGCTAATTAACAAAATGATATACTAACAAGGGAATTTAATAACAAAGTTCAAAGAAAGCAATTTTCATGAATAGGAAGAGTTTCTTTTAAACAGTTTTTGCTATTACAGAACGAAATGCTTAAGCAATGTTCTTCCGAGCTCCGTAGTCGGCTATCAAAAACCGTAGACAATACAGACCACTATATTGTTTTAATATAAAAGGGAAGAGAGTAATTCCTAACTTACTCTCTAGGAGAGTAACCTCCCCTAGAGAGAGTAATTTCTAACATCAGCTTCTTAAATTTATTTCACCTCTTTCATTGGTTCTTTTGTCTACCTCCACCTTAATACAGAAAACACAATGGTGTCTCGATCGTTATTATTGTTTTTGACTGCAAAGAATCAGTTTTGATGTAAAATTTCTATTCCAAGTTCACAAAATCCTAGTATTACTTTAATACAAAAAGTTAGTTTAAAAATATATTAAAAATAGTTCGCCAGGTTGAGAACTCGAAGGATTGTAAGCCACATTAGTAGGATATATATTTTTAGATTACACACATCAAAATTGCCATTAACAAAAACAAGTAAGACAAAGATTTTTATTTTTCGCTCAATTAACCCGTATAATACAGCTGGCATCATTGACTCGACATGACAATTAAATTGAGTTGACAAAAACATTACATCAATTAAATCCTCATAAACCAGAGATCTTCTCGTAATTAGGTATATTACTTGGTGAATCATTTTTCTCTGGATATCTTTATCTATCTATTACTTTGTGAATCAATTTTCTTTATTTAAACGCGGCAGGATTATACCAATTAGCTTAAAATAATAACAGTTAGCTTTAGGGATTTAGGCCCGGTTTTTATTTTGGTCATTGACCCTAGCAGGACAACGGTAAAATAAGATCTAAACTTTTTAATAAAACGACATATTTTGAGAATATGGTAATTTAAAGCTAACCAGAAATTAGTTTTTTTGCTAAATGAATATTTGGACAACATTATAATAGAGGTAAAGTCTTTCATGTATTTGAACACAGGCTTAATATTAAAGGGATTAATTACTCTAAATATAAAAATAACATATCTCTGTTGATCTGAGAACAGAAATGACTTCCAATAATTCTGCAATCATTAATCCTCCTGGTGGTTGTCTTTTCGAGGTATCTCGTCATTAGCAAAACTTAACAGATCTTGATAGACGATATATCTCGGCACTAGAAAAACTGACCAAATCTTGATCTCGTCATCATCAAAAAAAGGAAAGGTAATATCTTGATGACGACGTATCTCATTATTAACAAATTGGTCTGATCTTGATGGATAAAATATCTCGTCGAAACCATTTGGAGGGAGGGTTGTTGACAGTAAGAGATGGAAGCAAGTATTCAAATCTTATTTCCAGAAACCCATTGTTTACTTTTAAATCATGGACGCGATTTGTTAATATACTAAAATATACTTAATAAAATTAAATAATACTTTAAAAAATTCAAGAAATGAAAATTTCATGGACTTAGATTAATAAATATTAGTTAAAATAAAAACATATAAATGTCGGTTAAGGTCATCTTAAGAGACAAGTTTTCCTCTAATAAAGATTTGACCAATTTCCCATCGGTCATTACTTGGCAGTTCGGAATGATGGTGCTAATTATCTGAAGCCAAAGAGTTAATCACCATAAAAAAGACAGAAGACAATAAAAAGCATTACTCCCAAATAGATCTTGATCTAACCCTTAATAGAAGCCTTTAAGGAGCAGAAAAAGAGTATTACCAGGAATTTAAACTAAAGATTGAGATGGAGAACAAAGAAATTAGTGCAAATAAGGATTACACTTTTTTATACGAAAAGTGCACAGTTCATTCGAGTCAATGGCTTGCCTTCTATTCCATTGGTGAAGACCGAAGCGATTACAAACAGAAACGGGTTCAAGGTTTCGGTTGTTCAACTTCCAGGGGACCTCCTAAAAAGTTAAACAACCACTCCGACACCTCATTTCATTCATGCTCCAAATTTTCAGTTTTTATTTTCGTACTTCTATTACTTGGCTCAAATGACCTCGAAAATTCCAATCCTGTCTTTGATAACATGCCTGCCTTACAACCCTAACACACCTGCTGCGTTGGTATTGACCGAATTGAGTTTTGCATTGTCCATCCCTTCCCTATTTTCTCTCTCATTTCAGCCGAATATCCAATTTATATTCGTCAACGTCTTTTTTTTCCACAATACAGTTTGATTACAGTCTTTTGGTAATCATTTAGGTTAGTACGAATTCCGCCGCATGTAAGTAAAACGAGAAAATGTAGGGTTGAAGTAAAGAGGCGTGTAAATAGGATGTGATAATTTTCTGTCCTCAAAATTTACAAATCCTCTTCCCTCAAATGATTGCAGGGCGTTGAATTCAGTACTTATCATAGAAAGCTTCGCAGCCAAAATTTAACTTCCCCAAATACTGTGAACACGATGGTTTGTAAGGAAACTAAAAATAGTTAATGTTCATATAAATAGGGGGTAGCAGGGTCATTTACCCCATGGGTTCTACGTTTTTAGGGGTATGAAATTTATACTTTTCACATTGGCTCAGTTGGATTAAAGTTATAGTTTGCATTTTCTTCATTTTTGATTTACAACGGACAGTGAAAAAGTAGTCTAAGCTTAACTTCATCTTCGTGATTATAAACATTTAAACGTGCATATGAAATAAAATTAAAAACTGTTCAACTAGTACATACAACTGATCCACCGAAATGAATTGGTCCCGATGTCTTGCAATATTTTACAAAATGCACAGAATCTTAACACCAATGCTTCATACCATCGTTTAAACTCATACAAGTTAATTTTTCTAATTGAATGTTCTTTTAAGAAAAAGGTTGAAAATTGCTTGAATTGTGATTAACTCTTAGAGGAGGCACTCTGTTTAAAAGTATTTTTTTTAACTTTAGCAGTGGAGACTAATCGATTCATATGAATGTATTTGCACGTAACAAAAATTAAGCACTTTTGTTTTTTATGAGGTGGTGGGATCCTGAAAACTATATATAGAGTACTCCTGGATATCAGAATATTCAGAATATCCAATGATAGATAATATTTGTATACCTTAGCAGCCTCAAAAGCTCAGAATATTTATATACTTTAGCAGCCTTAATATGCTCAGAATATGTGCATACATTAGCAAACTTAAAATACTCAGAACATTAGGATACCATAGTAGCCTTAATATAATAATATTTGTATACTTTAGCAGCCTTAATATACTCTGTATATTTGGATACATTAGCAGACTTAATATATAGAATATTTATATTCTTAGCCTTAAACACTGGAATGAGGTGGGAACGTCATATGTCTCACAGTCCCTGATAGTGTTAAATCAGTGATTTCTTAGAGATTAAACGATACCAACAAACTTAACTTAACGATAACACACAAAACTTAAACGATCTAACTAAACGTTAATGATCGTTAACTAAACTTAAACGATACACAAAAAAAACATTCTAAAAGAAATCGAGTTTAAACAATGTAATTATAGATGCAGAAATCGCTCCTGAGGAAGTCAACTACCATATCTCAACATGAAACTGCAGTTCAGAAAAATCGTTCCAAAAACGTCACCCGAGCAACTTGTTCCGGCAGTTTCAGCAACAATTAAGACTAAAGACAATGGACAAGAAGGACCGCTTCGCATCCTAAACGGGTCACGAGAAAGCCGCAGATTTACGAGAAAAGCAAACTTGTCCCCAATTATGGTAACAATGCGGCTCTCACCATCCACAGAACTCGAGGGCGAGTAACAACACCAACACAACACGCCCGAGTAAACAACACGAGTAAGCAATTCCTGGCAGAGATGACTCTGATTAATGGTCTTGGAAACCACCGACTCAGCAATAAGCCGAGGTAAGCTAAACACACAAGAGAACAGGTCATCGGGAATGTGGAGGAATATTGCACTTCGTTGTAAATAGTGTTTTTTTCCTGTAAGGGACACAATTGTGTTTTGGAAAAACTTTTTAACAAATATAATTTTTACATATTGTTTATTCAATTAATGACATTGTTTGTTGAATATGACATCTGCCAAATGATTCAGCCATAAGCAGAGGTAAGAGAGAAAAACTAAACACACAAAAGAGAATAAGTCATCGGGAATGTGGCCGAATACTGCCTATCATTGTAAAGAGTGTTTTTTTCTGTAAGGGGCACCATTTTGTTTTGGAATAACCTTTTAAACAAACATATTTCTACTATTTTTTTCTCAATTAATGGCACTGTTTGTGGAATGTGACATCGTCCGAATGAGTCTTCATCTGCGCTGCAAATACGGGCTCTTTCGGCCACATTTTCCCTCATGTTTAAACACATTTCCGGGATGATTTGTTCAATTTCTTATCGAATGTTTTGCTTAAGCTGTTGAATCGCTATCGGCTTGTTACTTAGACTCGTTGCTTTAACCCTCCTGGTGGCTGTCTCTATGAAGTATCTCGCCATTAGCAAAACTGACCAGATCTTGATCTCGTCATCAAAAAATCGGCAATATCTTGATGACAAGATATCTCTCATGAGCGGAATCGGTTGGATCTTGGACAAGATATCTCGCCGAAACCACTCGGAAGGTTAAGTAGCCCTATAAAAACAACCCCCTAGAAAACATCTAGCATGGTCAAATCAGGAAAACGAGGGGCCTATCGACACCACCAGATTTTGACATTATTCAGCCAGAAAATGCGTCCTTTAGAATTCGCATGGTTGCACAAGCTGTATATGTTCCTTCATCTAGTTGGAACCACATGTGCTGTAAGCCTTTTGCAGATCAATTTCAGGCAGGAAGACGTTTTACAACATTGCACAAAATCGTTCACAATTGTCCAATACTGCATTTTCATTACCATACCTCGAAAAAAAATGGTCCAATGATGCCTCCCTCCAATTTCACACAAAATAGTTGTTGCTCTACGGAGTTGAAGAGGTCATTCATGAATTGACCTTGGATTTTCTGATCTCCAATAACGGCCGTTCTATTCGAAATGGTGAAATTGTATAAATCAAGTGGTCGAAAGAGCTCGTATTTGCAGGGTGACCAGAGGCGGTTACTTGTCCAATGTCATATTCCATAAATCGTCATTAATTGAGTAAACAATCAGTACAAAAATTATTAAAAAATGTTTTTCTTAAACATTATTCCAATACAGAACTTATTGAAAATCATAATTTTTCATTTTGTCTGATAATGTTGCTGCCACGGTGGTCTGGAGATATAAGCAATACATACACTCATAATTTGGCATATAGTTGTGCAGCACACACGTTAAGTTTATTAATTTGGGATATAATAAAAACGAACTCTTAGAGTGAACTCGAAAATAAGTACACATATTGTCAAAGAAGTATATAGGCAAAGCACTTCGTGCAAAATTTTTAAAAAGAGCATAATATAAAAATAACGGAAATATTTACTTATTTTTCATTTTTGATCCTTAGGAGCTCTTCATTCTAAACATGATTTTTTCATTTATGTATTCAGTTATCGATTAAAAAATCTATTGCATGGCATTTTGTTATTTTCTATGCCTTTGGAAGAAGATTCTCGATTATTCTTTTGAAAATATTCTCCAAAAGATTATTACAGAGAACTAATCATCAATCAAAATCTGAAAACAACAATGCAAACTTGGAAAAATAAGCTCAAAACCGAAAAAATTTAGGTTTTATGTATTTCGCATTAAAAAGACAAATAAGCACATTTATTTACTTTCCCCCTTTCATCCATAAACTTTAATAAGGGGTTTTACTCTCACCTTTTCACGAACGTCCTTTGATTCAAAAGTTGTTTTGCTTTTTCATCCTCAAATTTCAGTTTGAAGTTTTACTTTTACATCCTCACGAATATTCTTTGATTCAAAAGAAATTTTACTCATTTTCTCACGAGCATCTTTTAATTCGTTTTCTGCTTTTTCGAACTTGTTTTTAAAATCTCATGATCACAACGAAAATTTAGTTTCATAAAATTTAAACTCAAAATTGCACGTTGCAGAGATATAATAGTTTGCTGCATTTACAGAGTTTTGTAATTACACTTTTCACTCATTTTTTTGTGGAAAAAATATCTCAAGTAAGGAAATATGAATTGAATGCAAATGGCATTAAAATGAAATATAATCTTCATTTGACGAATGGAAAAATTATAAGGAATATTTCTTAAATATTGATGGCTGACAAAATATTTTCAACTTCCGAATCGCTCTTATGAATTTTTATGACATTTCAAATTTTTTGTATTTTATGAAAGACGGGAGAAAAGCAGAAATGTAAAGCTTGACTTGTTATGTCTGATAGCGCATCAGAAACGCTGACTACGAAGGAAAATTTTCGACGTAGCTCAAAATATTCAGACAACTGCTATAAATATTTATTAATATTGGAATATATTTGATTTTTGAATGAAAATCCTGAGATTCGCTCAGCTTCTTCATTTGAAATTTAGAAACCAAATATTTTTGTTTTGTACTAAAATTAAAATTTAATTCCCAATAAAAAATGTTTACATCAAGGACGAGATATTTTTAGAAGTTTTGAATGAGAAACGGATTCTAATCAGAAACCTGTTTCTCGGAAGAAAATATGAAATGTTATGTGAAAAACTGATTTTTTTTATCACCATTGAATTTAAAGATTGAAGTTTAGTCAAATTATAACTGGTGATAACGCAAACAAATCGCTTCCATAACAGGTATCTTCAGCGGAGATTCTGATTCAAAAACTGCCTTCTCGTCGAAGCCACAAGATATTCGAGTTGAAAGGAAGAAAAAATAGTTTTTAAAAGGGAGACGAAGAGTGATGAATTTTTTACAACTCAAAATTCTTTTCGTCCAAATGATTCAAGAAAATTGAAGCAAAAAATTAATGGAGCCAGTTTAACTGAACGTTCTTAACGATCTCAAAAGAGATCAGTTATTCGGCTTAGAGTTGCATCGCATTCGAGTTGTCAGGTAATGATGGGTAGGGGTCGACACTAAACTGTGCGAGATAAGCAGAAAGAAGACCAAAAGGAAAACGTTCACGATTTATCTAAATCATTAGCGTTACAAGCGACGTTAGTTGCGAAACCCATTACCATTCCATAAACGAGAACATTCTTTAACCCAGGGCTACAGATCTGAGAAAGTTGCCCAACGGTAAATGAATCGTTTTGTTGAGAAATGATTAGCTTAGCTCAGGCACCATTGAAAAAGTCCGCTTCATCAAAAACTCCCAAGGTCATGGGTAGCAAGATTGAGTAAAACACAGACGTTCCATAAATTAGCAAAGATGGAGAATCCATAAATGTTTAGAATTTATGCAATGCAGTGCAATTATTTTTACGTTGCGTTTCTGTTTTATTTTTTTATTTCACATTTTTATTCCCATTCCCCAGGCATTCCTTTGAAACTAAAGTTCATCCTTTGTTGATTGAATTGAAACACAAAAGCCACTTTTCAATTTTAACCTCTACAGTAATACATCGTCCGGATTTGGCAGTCGAGTCACGTGGTAATGAACGAGTCTATTTTTTAAATTAGATGATAGGTAGAACGTAAACAAAGAGTTTCCCTAACTGATGCCTTTTGCGCACATTCTGAATCCGTCTATTGCTCGGGACAGCAATGGCAACCCTTTAGCGAGGAAAAGATATCATGATCATATCAGCTATCGCTATTCATGTTTTAAAGTATAACAGTCTTCTAACCAGCTTTCACTCCTTTTCAAAAATCGACTGACTCAAGATTGACCGCCTCCTAATCTGGAAACAGTAATTACACGTATACAGTAACTCGCACACAGTAATAACAGGTATACAGTTTCTGGTATGTAGTAATAACATGCACAGTTTCAGGTATGTAGTAATACCATGCACACAGTAACAACAGGTATCCAGTAAAACAGGCATATAATAGTAACAGGTATATAGTAATAACTGGTTACAGTATTTAAAAGTCTACGAATTGGCCTACAAATTGAAGAAGTAGACTGTTCGGAACTCACCGTAAAGAAGCATAACAACGATGCGTTAGCAGAAATAGACAGAATGTGTAAATTGCACTACTAGCGATTGTAGTCACCTCTCTTCTAACCAGCAAGTTTGGCTCATGTGTTAGACACAGAATATTACACACATAAACAATGGTTGGGAACATCACTAATATCAAAATGAAAATTTTCAGACTGAAAAGTATCAAATAAAAAAATTGTATTTAAAAGACAGGCTTTTATTTCAAAATGAACTTAAAAGTAGAAAATAAACTTTTCAGTATCCAAACATTTTCATTCACCACATGACTAAAAATTTCTCTCTTTTCACTCGTTTCCTTAACTACTAACATCTTAACTAAGAAATCATCGTTGGTTTCCAATAATGGTAAAAGTTCTGAAATTTACTACGAAGGAATTCTTTGGCGCGGTAATGAATATTCCCATGATACGTTTTCACCACACAATAGTAAAATTTAATTGAAATAAGCTTCGCTTTTTCAATTAAATTTTTCTTCTTTTTTCAGTCACGTGTGCAAAACATTTTTTGGTCACTTAACAAAAATTTATTTCTACATTTTAGTGCATTTTGAATTAAAACCGCGTTTTTAATACATTTTACTATACCATTGGCGACCGTATGGAGTTTAATCTAATTAACGTTGATCAATCAACTATCATACATCAATTCGAAATTCATCCTTTGGAAATTTTATAGGCGAAGTGCTGAAATCGTATTCGAAAAGAAGCCAAGTGACGTCACGTTCGGAATTCGTTCGGGAAACACGTTCCACAACAGAAACACTACAGCCATGTACATTCAGCTTGACAGAAAAAAAGCCTCTCACAGCTCAACTGTTTTTATATCAACGCTTCTTGCAGGCTGTATACGAATCACACGTAAGGAATCGTTGATGCATATAGTAAAATGAAAACTTTCATACTGAGTCCAGAGATAGATAACCCATACACCTCTCTCATTCACGCTCCCTATTGTCACCATGTGGATAACGAAGACAATGCAAACGCAAAGTTTATGGCAAGCGCGAAATGTAAGGGTAATGCAAATGGTCATGAAAGGATACAAGCAAATGACCTCGCTTGTCATGGACATCTCATCCAAGTGAAATAACCCGCCAATAAATGTCAGAAAGAATAGGCACTAAAGAAGCATATATTGCTTTTGAAGATATACAATTTCATAAATCGTTGGACTGAATTTTCACACCTGCAGTATTGCGGGATTTGCAAATGAGTCTTCTTTCGAATATAACGGACAGAATGACGTCATAACATGACTTGAATTAGGGGTTTCTACACGAGAATACGAAGTGGATCGCAAATTGTGACGTGAATACGTCTTAACCCTCCTGGTGGTTGTCTTGACGAAGTATCTCTTCATCAGCAAAACTGATAAGATCTTGATGGACGAGATATCTCGTCGAAACCACTTGGAGGGTTAAAAATTGGAACAGTATTGGGGAGCATACATGAAAAGTCGAGCATTGCCATAAAGCGTTAAAACTGTTTTGTCTTATGATTTCAGAACAAGAAACATCCAGGAGATAAATATAGCATCGTGTAGACAAAGGTTGTCCATACCTTTTCAAAAATCGATTGACCCAAGGTCGACTGCATTCTCGTCGGAGCCGCACTATACTGGTCTTACTTAGAGATGGGCAGAATCGAGTATTTTTAAGAATCGAATACTTGGTATTCGAGTACTTTCAAGAACATACACAAACAACGATTAACCGATAGTAAGAATCAACCAACTGCAATGTAAAGCTTTCAATACTTATGTATCTGAATACTTTGGTGGGGCCGCGGTAGCCCGGTTGGAAGAGTAACGGACTAGCAACCGAAGGGTTGCGAGTTCGATTCCAGCCAAACACCGTCGTGTACAAAGGCGGCTGGTGCACGTTAAATCTGTCGTGGCCTCAAATGTCCTCACGTTGGCGTGGTGTGGAAGTTTGGAGAGTGGGGTGCCAGCTCAGGTGTTGCCTCGTCATCTGACCGTGGTTCAAAATTACGTGGTGTTGTCCTCGGATCTTTCCCTTTGGGATTGATCCCGGACCGTCACCAATAGCCCGTTGTGTTGCTCCAGTGTGACGTTAGTTGAAAAATACCAATACTGAATACTTTGGATCCGAATACTTCGATATTCGAATAATTTGTATGAATAGCTTTGTGTCTGAATACTTTGTACTGTAATAATTGGTGTCTGAATACTTTAGTGTCGAATACTTTGGTATCTGAATCCTTTGTATTGTAATATATTGGTGTCTGAATACTTTGTATTGTAATATTTGGTGTCTGAATATTTTGTATTGTAAAACTTTGGTGTCTGAATACTTCAGTGTCGAATACTTTGTATGAATACTAGTTTTCGAATACAACGAGAAAGAATCGAGTACAACGAATACTTTTTAGAATCAAGTACACGAGTACTTTTGTATTCGAATACTCCCATCTCTAGTTTTTTTTCTCCCAGTGTAGCAAAAAGTAACAGCAGACAAGCCAAACCATATATCACGTAAAAAGAGATAAAAGCCTCCCGCAAAAGAATCGAGTACAACGAATACTTTTAAGAATCGAATACTCGAGAGAGTAGTACTTATGATTTCGAATACTCCCAACTTTAACCTTATCCCTATATAGCAGAGAAAACCGACAGCAGACAAACCAATTCGAACATCGCGTAAAAAAAGAGAAAAGCATCCCACGAAGCATAAAATTTCAACAAAGCAAACTTAATCCAACATAATCAACCTCAACGAACACTAATAAAGCAGCAGATTAGCCTCGAATACACAGCAAACACACAAGCAAGCTTGTTAAAATCAGCGAGTGAAAATGGGAAAATACCTGAGGAATTTTTCATACAAGCGAATAAAAGAGTCTGAGGATGCCACAGCTAGACATAAATAGGAAGGCTAATTGACAGAGAATAGATAATAATAAAAAAATCAAATAGATAACAAACGAATTCCGCCATATCCTGAAAATAACTTTCGCTTTCGGCGGAAAGAAAAAGGAGGAAATAAATTTCGAACTCCGGCTAACAAAGGGTATGACTGTTTTCGAGGCCAATGTTATCTCATCAGCCACGGAATGCCACGGTGCTTTCAAAAGTACACAGTTTTCTGCTGGTTTTTCAAGCTCGTTAGTGATGGTTGTGTCACGCTGTTCGTGAAGGGAATATATTTCTTTTTATTGTTTTGTATTTTGTTCTGGTGTTTTTTTGTTGAACATTCCCTATCCAGACAGGAAAATTTTGCTGTTTACAGACAAACCTTCAAGATCAATACCCTTCCTAATCATTGCAGTTGACACCAGCACCCACGATACAAGTTGGGATTACTTAACCCGTTTGAATTGGCGTTATCTGACCTGACCTCACACCCCAACCCCAATAATTTACCTCAATTAAGGGATTAGTGTCCTCAATTTGGCATCAACATATTTTGATCAGTGTGGCCAGATTGGTTAAGCTCGGAGAAATTGTGCTTAAACTGGGTCAATTGTTTCAGAAAATTTTTTTGTCATCTGACCGTGGTTCAAAATTACGAGGCGTTGTCTTTGGATTTTTCCCTTCGGGATTGATCCCGGACCGTCGCCAATAGCCCGTTGTGTTGCTCCAGTGCGACGTTAATTAACTACCTACCTACCTCTGATTTTTTTTTCTTGGGGGGCAGCGGTTGCCCAGTTGGTAAAATCGCAGATTAGCAACCGGAAGGTTACGAGTGGAGATTCGATCCAACCGAAGACCGTCGTGTACGTGGAGACTGGTGCACGTTAAATCTGCCGTGGACTCATATGTTCTCACGGTGGTGTGGTGTGGAAGTTTGGAGAGTGGGATGCCAGCTCAGGTATTGACCTCGTCATCTGATCGTGATTCAAAATTATGAGGTGATATCTTCGAATACCCTTCCTAACCATTGCAGTTGACACCAACATCCCCCGATACCAGTTGGGATTATTTACCC
This sequence comes from Meta bourneti, assembly GCA_933210815.1. Lineage (NCBI taxonomy): Eukaryota > Metazoa > Arthropoda > Arachnida > Araneae > Tetragnathidae > Meta > Meta bourneti. The sequence continues at coordinate 83,041,908 of OW119923.1, read as the reverse complement.
TTCTGAATTGGCATGATCTGTCCTGACCTTACACCCAAACCACCCCAATTGATACCTTCAATCAAGGGATTAATGTTCTCAATTTGGCATCAACTGATTTCGGTTAGTGTGGCCAGATTGCTTAGGCTAGAGGAAATTGTTTAAACTGGGTTCATCATTTCCCAATTTCAGTTGATTTGTTGGGCTTTCAGGAGCAAGGGCCATATTTGGCCATGCTCAACCAAACACAAGAGAAAAGACACCAAATTTTACGTCACTTTACTGACAGAAGAGGAAATGCATCACAGGGATCAAATCTGCGCCGGTTACAACTCGTGGGTTACTAGCGTCGTTGGCATACCAACTGAGCCACCTCTGAATTTTAGAGAGGTGCCTCTTCTGTGTCAGTAAAAACATTCCTTGGGTGTGCATCCATTACTCGGCGCATATACATTTTTTTACAAATACAGTAGAAAGATTAAACTTTTAAATTTATAAAACAGAATGCACGGTACAATCCAAAAGAACTTCAAGTTTAAGTCCTTCCCACCATAGATCTGGAGTCCTATTACCATGGTACCAGCTGTCAAAATATGGCAAGATAGACGGAGCTCCTCTGAAGGACAATTTACCAGGCAATTCTTTCTAGTCCCAAACTTGGAAAGGTATCGATAGAACGCCTTTGCAATCCAGCTGCTAATGAACCACGGACGGTTCCCGGAATACGTCTTCCACTTGGGACACCTGACGTCGGACACATGTCAATGTGGTGAAGTAGCTACATGCTTGGCTTACGGCGCACCTCCGAGTAGGACTCGAATTTGTAAGAGTCAGTCTCAGCGATCTTATGTGTCACCCGAAGTGTCTCCAAGCGTTGAGCCGCTTGGGTAGATTTGTGTAGGAGAGCCCTCCAGAGAGGGTAAGGAGGACGGTTCAGGCATCAGAACCCAGACAAGGCGTCTGGGTTCTGTAGATCTAAATCATGACGATCACAGGAATAAGACATAGATGCCTATGTAGACATTCCCTCTAGCCCTGCAAGCTAAAGTCACACCAGGATCTAAATGGTAGAAGGAAGAAATAGGGACTTAGCCTTATCCATACCCCGGACAGAATACTGGTGTATTCAACCTAAAACACTCCCAGTCCATTGGTTGATGAACAATGCCCTTTCGTTTTCGCACCGACAACTGTGATAAGCGAATCTCGAATCAAACAAATGAGACCTTCTGCCGAAATTTTCTCGGGGCCTTCCCTAAATCCGTAATGACCTCAGCTGGTCGGGGTGGAGGGGCTGCGCCCCCAATTAAGAAATACCATGGTACCAGACTGGCTATGTGAAAGCTGTGGAGAGTTCTCCACGGTCCAGTATATTTGATGGCCAGTGGGTCAAAGTACTTGAGGATTATCAGAAGATTTAGAAAAATTATAACCAGTCGTTTAAAACATCGTAAAAACAGGCTGTTTTCCTGCCTACCATTGCTCTACCAAATTAAAAATAACACAACCCAGTTTAGAAAACCACCTTCAACTCTAGACAGATTGAATTCTGTAAAACTTATTGTTTACAATTCCGAACAAAATTGTCCGTCCGGCACATCTATTGATTCCTTCCGGCCATTCAATTAATCCTATCCGGTCCTACAATTACTTCGTACATAACAAATATACATTATTTTAGTAAACTATAATTTGCGAAAGATATATTTCTAGAAATACTCAAGCGTTTTATCTTTACCAGCTAACAGAAAACATCGAGGCCAACGGAGAGTCTAGCTCTTCTATGGATTCTATTTTTCCAATCCAGTCTACAATTGCTTCATAAATAACAAATATACATTATTTTAGTAAACTATAACGCGAAAAATATATTACTACAAATACTCAAACTTTATGATATTTTCCAAGCAACAAAAAAATATCGAGGCAACAGATGGTCTAGCTATTCTATAGATACTATCCGTCCTAACTATGAGTTCCATCCAATGAAAGTGAAACCGATTAAATAAAATTTAACAACTTTGAACCATTATATATAATCACAAAATTATACGAAAATAAAATAATCAATAATTAGCATTTTAATCAAAAATGTGTGATTTAGATAATGGTTGGTTGTTTTGGCGTTTTATAGCGCAAGGGCCACATTTGGCCAAACTGCGCCAAACACAAGACAACGTCAAGTAGAAATTGTCGTGAAAGGGAAGAAATGAGGGATTGAAAGCAGAAAAAGATTGCTAGGTAACATGAGAACGTGATCCCTATTTTCACTAAAGACAGTAATCCCCATGTGAAAAGAAAAGATCTTGGTGAAGCCAGCACACCTGTGTTCTTGAGGTCTTAAAATAATTGGCAATCGAATGAAAAAGTAAAAGGAAATTTTAATTGAAAATTTATGTACATTTTAAGAGATGGGACACGTTTTAAAAACTTTTCGACAGTACCATTTTGGAAGAGTGTCCTTGTCCTGAATCCCTTATACCCATTTACGAAGAAACACTTTGCTCTACCTCAAGAAAGCAGAACACACCGAAAGCGACAGTAACATTCCTTAATCTCTGCGGCTTCTCTGCCGTCATCAAAAAGAAAGCCACTCTCACACAAAAGCTGTCTTCTTGGCGTCCATTGAAGCCTCAGAGGGCGAAGCCACAAAACAGCGTTTTCAAAAGAAAGTTCATTGATATTCCTGCTCCAAAGTCCTTGTGTTGCGGGTGGAACCTGGGGTTATGCGATTCCTTTGTTTTGACGGTGATGGGCAGATCGCAATCGTGTGTTTCCGGTCTTTCGATAGCGCACTGCCGTGGAACGGTGATTGAATAATTAATTAATTCCTCCTTCCCCTAGGAACCATTTCCAATTACTTCGGGAAGGCAAAGACAGAGAAGACGTTTTTCGTCCGTCACGACTCACACGAGTCCGATTCGGAATTATTTACACCGATTTTTTTGTCAAGGTCGCGGTTGATCCTCGATTGGCTGTAAATGCTGAGCAACCAGACCATGGAGAATTGCGGAAATGCGCTGGGCTAGACACCGGTGGGAGGATATATAGACGACTGCCTTCCTCCATGGGAGAACAAAGAACGACTAAGCAAAACAAATGCGGGTTTCGTTTGAATTGTCTCTTGAAGAGGGGGCCGCGGTAACCCGGTTGGTAAAGTAGCGAATCAGCAACAGGAGGGTTGTCAGTTCGAAACTCGATACAATCAAAGACGTGCAGGGGGGTTGGTGCACGAAAAATCGATCGTGGCCTCAAATGTCCTCACGTTGGCGTGGTGTCGATAACTATCGTAGCCCCGTTGTGTTGCTCCAGTGTGATATTAATTTATCCATCAATGTGTGGTCACTTTTCAAGTGGGGATCAGGGCCGGTTGGAAGAGCTGCGGATTGGCAGCTGTAGGGTTGTGAGTTCGAAACTCGGTCCAGCTAAAGATCGTCGTGTGCACGGGGCTGATGTCTTAAATCTGTCGTGGCCTCAAATGTCCTCACGTTGGCGTGGTGTGGAAGATTGGAGAGTGGGGTGTCAGCGCAAGTGTTGACCTTGTCATCTGACCGTGGTTCAAAATTACGAGTTGTTGTCCTCGATCCTTCCCTTCGGGATTTATTCCAGACCGTCACCAACAGCCCGTTGTATTGCTCCAGTGTGACGTTAATTCACGTTGCTCCAGTGTGACGTTAATAACTATTAACCTACCTTGAAGATGGAAGGTCAAACCAGGTTCCCCGCATTTGCACTCTAGGACCGAGTGCCAGGACAGTCAACTGGCCGCAGTCGAGGGGTCGTTGTCCATGTTTGCTCTTTACAGCATCAGCTGCTCCCAAGCAAACATTGACAAGTCCCCCCTCTTCTCAAAAACATTTTATTTTCTAAAAGAATGCCCTTCAAGCAAGCACGCATTCAGAAAATAATTCGGATAATTTTGTTTTCTAGAATCGGAAAGTCATTATTTGATTTCATGTGTAATTAGGCAAGTCATAAGGCACCAGACTGGGGAAATTCTCAATTTTACCCTTGAAGGATTTTTTGAAGTCTTGTGTGAACGGAGGCGAAAGCTGAATTTGAAGCCGAGATTCGTCTCGCAGCGAATGTGCTGTTTGATTTTGAAAAGGGGGAAGGGGACGAAACTCGTTCAGGTAATCATACTTAAAATGAAGTTTACTGGATTTTCAGAAAATCCGTTCCCTGAATTTTGAAGAAATTCGAAACGGACAGAAAACAAACACAAGTTCCGTTATTCCATGTTTGGTATCGATCTAAATGGAGAGGATTTCCAGCCTTTGGGGTCTGCTGTTCAAATGCAGAAATCAAATCAAATATAACTCTTCACTTAGGAATAGTATATGTGAGGTTCTCCGTTCAACACACTGAGGAATGTTGATCGGAAGGAACCATTGGATCCCCGAGGGACGTTGGCGGGGTTGTCCTTGGACAGTCATTCGGGTAAGGAGAACGGGAAGAAAAGAAACTCGACTAGCGGAGACAGGTGAGGACGGACGTGCGAGGGTCCTTTACGCTGCGATCTTTCAAAAGATTTGCAACTGTACATAGACTCATGTATGATATCCTAGAAATGTTTAAATAAATGTACAGTAAATTTACCCCATGAAGAAGCGTCACTCTCTGGTAGATGATCAGAAAAGAACCAACAAACACAAGTTATAGTGTCCACGGTATACTAAACGGAAAACACTCAAAATTATTTCATAGTTACTAAAGAATAAATTACCACAAGAGGAGGGTACTTTATGATACTTGGAAGCCCACATAGTGGGACTTTGGTAAGAAGGTAGATGACCTTGGGAAGTCTATTTTATTTATAACTCAAGCTTGCCTACAAGGGGCTTAAGGCCAGTCATGGGATTCCCGGAATGCATTTATTAGGAAAGAAAAACGAAATACAGATTAATACAAGGTGCAATCATCTTGTATATATAGCAGCAGAAACAAAAATACAATTTAATGCAGAAACGTGTCTCTTGTAGCAAACATAAAGAAATGACGATTACAGCGTGCAAACATTCAAAGAATAAAGGTATAATGATTTTACACGAAGCGGGAACATAATTTGTTGTTGACTTATCTGGACCACCCATGGGTCATAGGCAGTGATAGCCTGTACAGGATCGAATCTACATGACTGTCTACTCCAGTTTCCAAGAAGTTCCAGGCTAGAGTACAAGATATTAAATGGCAGAAACGAAACAGGCAATCAGAAGGAAAGGGAAAGTCCATTTGTAGAAAGGTGGTAAGCTTGACTGGAGAACAGAGTGCCGTGCGCAGAATCATGCATAGCTATCGGCATAGCTGATAATTTATTCCACCTGCTAGTAATCACTGCTATTGCTGCATGATTGCTTTGGGGTTTTATGGTTCAAGGGCCAAACTGGGCCCAGCACAAGATAGACAACAACAAAATAATTGGGAATGGAATAATATAATGAACAATGGGATGGAAACAGGAAAAGATAGCTCGGGTAGCCTGGGTACGCGACACCCGTGTTTACTAAAGACAATAAATACCATGGGGAAAGAAAAAGTCACTAGAGGATTTCAGGTCCGTAAAGCTCGTACACACCTAAAGGAGATTTGCCCCCTGAGGGCTCTTTCCTGAGATTCTTTCAACCGATAGATGTGGTTATTTAGTCATTATGTAAGTTGTGGGGTAAAGGGAATGGAATAGGACTATGAGAGGAATATTTAGTGAGAAAACCAACTGAATATGAAGATTTTGCTTGCGCTATCCAAATATTCTTGCATGGTATATATCGGGGTACCTTAAAATGTAGTTTACCGCCGTTTTGTTAATATTTGGCGTTAATCCTAATTGGCATTGGCCAGTCAACAGTCATATATCAATTCGCTAGGTTGGTAGAGAGTTCAATTGACGTCGCAATGGAGCAAGACAACGGGCTATTGGCGACGGTCAGGGATCAGTCCCGAAGGGAAAGAGATACGAGGGCAACACCTCGTAAGTTTGAACCCCGGTCAGATAACGAGATCACACCTGAGCTGGCGTCCCACTCTCCAAACTTCCACACCACGCCAAACATCACTTTGGAATTTCTCTTGGCGAAATGATGAAATCGTATTCGAAAAACAAGCCAAGTGACGCCGCGTACGGAATGCGTACAAGAAAATAAGTTCTGCCGCTGAAACACTGTCGCCACCTACATTTAGCTTGACATAGAAAATGCCTCTTATAATAGTTTACGGTTGATTCGACAGTGTATCCAATTTACACAAATAAACGAATTGATAGTTCGAAACACCGCCAGCTTAAGGTTGGCGCTGCACGTCAATCGCCAATCCAATCTATTTTCACACCCATCTTCCGACCCCAATTCCTCCGACATTTCCCATCCACAAAACGCTCTTGTCTCGCAACGCCAAATGTTTGATAGACAGTTAATCACCAAAATCGTCCACGCATTTTTATCATAATTATTACATCTAATCAAACTCGTTTCGAAACAGACCTCTGTCGCAGACAAGCCGATTAAAAAACCCCTGAAGCGGCCTCGACGAGCCGTCGCCAAAGCTGGCAGTGTTTGTCAAAGGTGAGGACAAGGACTTCCGCTCCTGCTTGATGTTCCCTATCTCCCTCTCGTTTTTTTAGCCTTTGCTTGTTTATTTTCTCCCTTGACAACAGTGGGGTACACGTGTTTCCTTTGAGCATTTCACTTTTTGCTGAATTTTTTTGGAGGCGGAGCGTTCCGCATGGTGGGGGCGGGAGGGTACGTTTAGGGATGTCTTGGTGTTGGGTAAACGAATGGGGAAAAATTACCAGGATAACGAATTTCGTTCCCAGAGGGAAGGATTTTTTTTCAAACTCTCATGAAGTTAGTGACAGCAATGGCAAGCGTGAGACTCCAGATGATGAATTTGGAATAAAACAAGAGAAATATCCCTTTTTTATTAAATCCAATTTGAATCCCACTCCTATTCACCTGGAAGAAAACTGAGTAACTGTCTGCCCATATACAAAACTCAACAAGCCCCCGCTCTTCTCAAAAAGCAGTTCAGGTACCTCAGTAACCCGGTTGGAAGAGTGGCGGATTAACAACCGGAGGGTTGTGAGTTCGAAACTCGATCCAACCAAAGACTTGTACGTGGGGGCTGGTGCACGTCTGTCGGGGTCTCGAATGTCCTCACGTTGGCGTGGTGTCTAAGTTTGGAGAGTTGGGTGCCAGCTCAGGTGTTGACCTCGTCATCTGACCGTGGTTCAAAGTTACGAGGTGCTGTCCTTGGATTTTTTGGGCTTGATCCCGGACCGTCACCAATAGCCCGTTGTGTTGCTCCAGTGCGACGTCAATTAACTAACTACCTACCAAAAAGCCAGTTCATGTTCCAAATAAATCACCTTTAATAAATAGCTTCATATAGCAGAAATGAAACTTAGGATCAAAATAAACTAATGGTTTCATACTTACAAATATGGACTTTCATAACTGCTCTTCTCGCTTATTTATTGATAATAATGCAGAGATATTTTGCTTATTTCTAAAATATTAGCATTGTTACGAAGTTGCCTTTATTTAATTCATTGAACGTTTTTCAGTTGATCACTCCTATTTTTCCTGACTGCGTGCAAACGCACGTCCATCACATCTCTCAAAAAAGCCCCGACTAGGAGTAAAATACAAGGAAATTATGTTATTCTGTATCCGAGATGCAGTTCTGTATCAGGAATTCGGTGTGATGGATTTTATTCCAATGTCCCTTTCTTAACGAATGTACGAGAAAATTACTACAACCTTCCAAATGTACATATTTCGACGAAGTAAGGGCACACGGCCGTGACTTTCAACTTTCCCACTTCCTCTGTAGTTGCTAAACTTTTGTAGGGTACCATACAAAAGTTTTATGAAGCACGAAATTAAGGTTATAGCAAAAGTCAGCGATTGTCTAAAATATAATCGGCATTTTTGTGAAAAGAAATACATATTCGTCAAATCTGGAATTATTACAAAGCACAGTATATGTAACACATATATTATGTGATTTGCTAATGACTCGTATCTGAATAGGTATTGAATGACTCGTATCTGACAGGGGTATCTGAATACCTGAAGCAAAAGCTCCACACTCGGGGAAATCACTTGAACCATGGTACCGGGTCCCGCGTCTAAGCGGGTCCCCTGGATATGTCAGTTAACGCGCTTTAGGCTCCATTTGTTAAAAAAAAGTTACATTTTTGTATTTATAACAATAAAGCCAACCAATAAGTGTGCAAAAGAAAAGACAGAATTATACGTGTGCAAATTAAACAATAAGTACTTTTTATTGTTTAGCAATACGTATGTCTTGGTATTTTACGAGGGCCCAGAGGGTTGATGTGAGGAGCTTGCCCTGAAGCACCATTGGTCAGATTTTATGGATTCACTTTCGCAAATGCTTCAGGATTCAGAGACCGGAAATTTAAATTTCTCATACGTCTGGTCTCCTACTTTCATCATTTGACACATTGGATTGTTCTTTCCTTGAATTCAAACATTCATTCTTTCTTTCAAGAGAGAAAATTTTTATTTCTAATGCAGCAGACCATCCGAGACACAAATCTTTCAGCCTAAAGAGTACACGCAAATACTATAGATTCAATTCCCAAAGGAGTCGTCCAACACAAAGCAAATACTATTACCAGATTATGATATACAAACTTGATTTCATTGTTTACTTCCTCCAGCTTATAGTCTATTCCTTTTATAAGATTTTATTGTTTAAAATGAACTTTTTATTAATCTTATAGGTATTTTCTAGAGGTCAACCGGTCTCTTGGAAATTTCTCGATTTTCCGTGTGGTCTTCTTCGACACTGATCAATGATTATCATCAACACAGTAAAAAATTCAGCAAAAGGTAGCATCAGAGCTTCTTTAATGCATTAATCTCAATCGTGCGTGACTATTCAGAAGACCGCAATAGGAATTTGTTGCCTGACCACATATGAAAATAGGGAACGCTCTTTGAGGTTTGAGGCCTCCTCGGTATTGACTGTCCTTCAATAAAGGATCTCACCTTCTTCTCACAACAATATGTGGTTCCATTATATTATGAATGAATGTTGGGTGCGAATTTCATGAATCTTTGTTAGTCATAAACTCTTGACTCACACGCTCCAACCAATGAGAAACAATTGTAATCCAAGAACTGTTTTAACCACAACAAAAAGGGGCCCGAGGTTGCCCTGTTGGAATAGAAGCGGATTAGCAACAGGAGGGTTGCGAGTTCGAACTCTATCCAACCAAAGACCGTCGTGTATTTGGGGTTGGTGCATGTTAAATCTGTCGTGGTCTCAAATATCCCAATGTTGGCATGGTGTGGAAGTTTAGAGAGTGGATTGCCAGTTCGAATGTTGACCTTGTCATCTGACCGTGGTTCAAAATTACGAGGTGTTGCTCTTGGATTTTTCCCTTAGGGATTGATCCAGGACAATCGCCAGTAGCCCGCTGTGTTGCTCCAGTGTGACTAAAATTCAACTGTCAGCCAACCTAACCACGACAAAAATTAATTAAACTCATTAAGGAGAGGGGAATTAGATTCCCCTTCGACTCTTATGGAGGGAAATTAAAATATTTAAAGCATTGTCTCATCCGGAACAGCGAATAAAACGTAACCACAACCCATTCTTCAACTTGATCCTTGAACAGAAATTTGTAGCCCCACCAAACATGAAAACAGGGAAACATTTTTTGAGGTTTTAGGCTATCCGCAACGATAGATTCCACTTTCCTCTCCCAACAATAAGTAGTTCAATTATTTTATGAATGAATGTTGGGTGGGAATACCATGAATCTTCGTTTGTCTCAAACTCTGATCCGCATGCTCCAACCAATGAGAAACAATTAATCCAAGAACTATTTTGATCGATCGCAAGAAAAGCAATTAAAATCATTAACTCAACGAAGTCGGTGAAAAAATGAGCTTACCCTTCACATCCGATGGAGGGAAATTTAAATATTTAAAGCGTAATCGCATATGGAACAGTGAATGATAGCTAACTACAACACGTTCTTCACCGTGATCCTTGTATGAGAGGGGCTTCCAATATAAAAACTAACCAAACAGTTTGCGAAGATTTTATTTCCGTTCCCCAAATGCTTTGGCATTATACATATCAGGGTTACCTTAAAATGTAGTTTATGGAGACGTTTGGCATTTAATCTAATTGGTGTTGACCAATCAACTATCATACATCAATTCGGAATTTATTCTTTGGAATTTTTATTGGCGAAGAGCTGAAATAGTATTCGAAAGACAAGCTAAGTGACGTCACGTTTGGAATACGTACAGGTAGTTAGGTTCTTAAGAGTCGCTCTGAAGCAACGCAACGGGCTAAAGGGAAAGATCAGAAGACAACGTCGTGTAGTTTTAAACCATCGTCAGATGGCGACACCTGAGCTGGCAACCCACTCTCCAAACTTCCACACCACGCCAACGTGAAAAATAAGTACAGGAAATACGTCCCACTTCAGAAACTCTACCGCCGCCAACATTTAGCTTGTCAGAAAATACCTCTCATAGGAATTCCTAACCTTACTAAACATTAAAATAAGGAAACTTGTTTTGAGGTTTGAGGACTTCTTAGGCTATCCGACAACAAAGGTTTCCTCTCACAACAATAAGTGGTTCTATTGTATTATGAATGAATGTTGGGTGGAAATTTCATGAATCTTCGTTAGTCTTTAACTCTGACCTGCACATCCAAACAATAAGAAACAATTATAACCCAAGAACTGTTTCGTTCGCAAAAAATATAATTAAACTCATTATTGAGTGAAAAAAATCGCTTGCCCTTCGCTTTCGATGGAGGGAAATTTAAATATTTAAAGCGCGGTCTCATCCGGAACAGCGAACGATACGGTAACCACAACGCATTCTTCAACTTGATCACACCGATTCACGCATGGCTGCGAAAGTGAATCAGAAAACAAAACGCTGTTGAATGGGATGGGATTTGCTGTTCAAGCATGCCACGAGAATCGTAGAAGTGACTCATGCGGTCACAGCAATCACAGTCAACGGGAAGGAGTAAAATTACTACCTAAGGGTGAAAAATAAAAGAAAGCCACTCTTCTCCCCAAGAGAAAAATCAAGAGTTAATGAAGAAAGTGTTTCTATCTGGAGTTGTTTGCAGCTCCAACAGAAAGAAGAGAAATGGAGGTACCACTTAAAGGGAATCTCGGCAGGATGTTGCTGCTGTGTTTAAAGAAATGAATGCAAAGGACGAGATTAATTCGACCTCAGAAAACAGAAAAATAACCTCTGCAATGACATGGGCAGTTGATTGAGATAAGAAAAGGTCCGGTTCCCTTGAACCACCGTGGTTAGTTCAACCTCTGTGATTCGACGATTTGTTCCACCGTGATTAAGTGACGGGAGGTGATCGCGGAAGAAAATGAGTATCCGCGAATAAGTGGAACAGTTCATTTTCAAATCGCATGACAACTCCAAGGACAAGTTTCTTACGTACAAAACGTCAAAACATACAGCGTGCGTGAACACCATTTGAAAAGATCAACGAAAAGGATTGAAATGACATATACATAGAAAAATTAAAGGAGTAAACAAAATTATTTTACTTATTGAATTTTTTTCGATCGTAAACGGTGTTCTGCATGTATTTTTTATGTCTGTCCTTCTGAGCATCTTGCACGCATCATTTCACTGTGTAATTAGGGAGATAGGCAGTTAACGCCGCACTGAAGAAACACAACGGGCTATTGCCGACGGTCTGAGATCAATCCCGAAGGGATAGATCCACGGAATGAGTGTTGACCATGGTCAGATGACGAGGTCAATATCTGAGCTGGCGCCCCACTCTCCAAACTTCCACACCACGCCAACGTGAGGATATTTAAAGCCACGATAGATATAAAGTGCACCAGCCCTTCAGTTGCTAATCTTCCAACTGGGCTACCGCGGCTCCAAAGTAATTAGGAGTTTCTCTGCAAATTCCTGAAAACTTTTAGCCATGACCAATAAAAATATTTCTAGGATTTTCTCAGAGATAGACGTGACTATTAAACCACTACGTTCCATAGTAAAAACAACAGTAATCTTCCCAGAAAGGACCCTTGGTTGGTCTAGTGTTTACGCAGCTTTCCCAAATAGCCCCTTGCTCCCCTAAACAACCAACCAACCAACCCAGAAATCTTGTAACACTCAGAGAGGGGAATTCAACACATAACCTGCGCAAGTTTAAACGTTGCATCCAATGCCGGCGTTACTATTATTTGCTTCTCACTTCATATTTCCACGATTTGGTTCGAAAGGAGAACTCATCGAGAGTTGAAAAAACTGCCAGAATACTTCATTCGTTCATGAGCTCGACTACATGAAGGACAGCTGTATTACTGTATGTTGTTTCAGCCAAATAGAACTCAATATTAACAAACAGTATTTGATTTAAAATTCTCCAAGTAATTGTACAAATAAAATAACAAAATATATTAATTTACTGCATCGTTTTGGACAGGAACGATCATAGAAACTGAGCGCGCGCTGTAAACTCAAGAGCTAAAGTCAAGACCTGTCGAGTTACACAAGAGAAATCCCTCCTTTCATCCAGGAAAATTCTCAGGATCATTTTGGATGTAGTCACATGTGGGGTTGAGCAAAAAGCAAAGAAAAGAAATTCCATTCTAGTTTTTATTAAAACTCTGAGCATTGCGATATTTCAGAATAGTGTAGTATTGCTAATCCCCTACAGCACATAAAACGATTAAATATATTGTCCATTTGTTGAAAGAACCCTAGGAAAGATTCTATTGATCAAGAAGATCGAAACTGGTTAGAAGTCATACAGAAAGACTGCAGATTGCACAACGGATAAATCCCTAGGGTTAAACTTGGAGTCTAAGCTTCTGTCTCCGAGCCTAAGAGAAAAACTATTTAACAAATATTAAAAGTATCCAGAACAGTCCGCCATTAATAACAACTTTTTAAACTGTCATAATACCGGCAAAAACAGGTCACGAACTAACTTGTTGAAGTTGAAAAATACCATGTCATGAAATGTAAGCTATAAAAACATCACAAGCATTAAATGAATGAAATCGTTGTGTGGAATTAATAAACAGTAGCAAAAACACAGGTAGAAGTGGTACACCTTCATAATACCCGATTCATTCAATTCATCACAGCCATCTGCATCACAAGCATTACCGTATCCCACGTTGCCTACTCGTACTCAAGTGGACCACAACAATTCATCCAAACACGAGAAAAGGCGCCATGACTTTCTAAACGAGCATGACCAAAACATAACGTTCTCATAATGAATTGATAGCAGAACTAATGCAGTATATCTTCGCCAAAAGTTGATTTATGGTTGTCTTTCGCATTCTCATTTAACCCTCCCTACCTTTTTATACACCAAGGCATCATCATTTGCTCCAATGACTGGTGGTGGGAACAAAAGACTCATAGGCGGCCATACTCACGACGCTGTAGGAAGACTCGGTTGCACGAACTTCTTCAACAAGACATTCCGCGGAGCCAATAAGCGCTCAAAAGGAATCACGACTCGGAACCATCCGATAGATCTGTCCGAGCTTCAGGAGTGACTCTTTTCGTGAATGGAATCACTTGGGTGGAATGGAAGGGTATTAACACTCATGATCAGAGGCTTGATAAATGAACATTTTTTTGAACGTTGGTTGCGTGTTCATTAACTTCTACTGGAGGTTGTCAGGAGGAAGGTTAGGTTGGTGAAGGAGAAATTGGTGTGGGAGGTAACCAAGTACGAGCGTGAGGCACTGTTTAAATTGGGTTTGGCGGTCTGAAATAGATTGAGTTGAGGCTGGAGGGGAAAGTATGTGGATGGAATTCGGCATGGAGGAATTCGGACGAACTAAAAAATATTTTATGAAATAATCAACAAGGGATATCGCAACGAACATTTTCTAAACGCTGAGGAGACAATTAGATTGTGAGTATGTTATTTGTTTTTTGGAAAAAATAATACTTTCAGCGTATTGGTGAACTAGATTTACCAAAATATTTGTAAAGATATTTGGCCAGTTGAAATTTCCTGTGACATTTCAAAAACTCGTTTATTTCATGTTCGTAAACCTTAACCTATAAATGTTTCCCTTGATAATACTTCTAAATTTCTTGTCATAGAGAGCTAACTACTTATCACGACATGAATTTCCACATTTCGGAATGAATAATCATATTCCTTTTGCAAGCCAATGGAAGACAGGTCCAGATTTACGTCTAGGATTCATTTTTCCATCCAATGTTTGTTATAAGTTCTGTACCACAGTCCGATCACCTATGTACTTGTTAAATAAACAGGCCGGTAGAACCAACAAGAACTGGAAAAGGACCCTCATTTTGATCTTATCACTATGGTACCTCTAAAATTCTGAAAGAGGACTCACGGAACTAGGGTTTGTTGGTTGGGATTTATGGCGGTAGGACCATATTTGGCCATGTTGCGCCAAACACAAGACAGTCAACGTCAAGTAATGGGTATGAGAAACACACAAGGAAAGTTTTGCTAATTCAGAAGATAAAAATACACCTAGGATAAGTTACGAGAATCGAACCTGCGCCAATTACAACTCGCAGGTTGCTAGTGCAGTGGTCAAACCCATGGAGCCACGGCGGACGGCATGGAACTAGGGACACTATGCATATTATTCACATTCTCATGCGTATGCTTGTAGTAGCTTGCTCTAAAGAACCGGCGCCACATTTCTAAATAGGCTCAGTAGACTGCAGCCTAGGACGGTACAGCTAGGTAGTTAATTAACAAGTTAACGAGCAACGGGCTATTGGGACGGTACAATTGCATGTTTCGCAGCGAAAAATAAATTATTTAAAATATGAATTCGAAATTTTTCAAACATATAAAAATTACAAATAATTTCATTATAATAACATCTAATGACAAACACGGACTGTGTTCGGAACGGAATAAACGCTGCAGGTTTAAATCCTAAGAGGGGTTCGCATGCCTACATCCGTTTTGCAACTATTGTCTTCGGCATTACTTCTAACAAGTTTTGATCTTCTTAACCAATAGAATCTTTCCTGGGATTCCTTCAACCAATAGGTATGGTTATTCAGTCATGATGTTATAGAGGTAAAAGCAATACTATACTACTCGGAAATCTCACGCCTACAAGCGGAAAGTTTTAGATTTTCCCAGGAATGGTAATAGGCAGGGCTGGACCTGGCTAACATATCAAGGCGAAGTTTCCTTTTGAGTAAAGGAGTTGCGGTAGTCCAGTTGGTAGTCACGGATTGGTAACCGGAGTTCGAAACTCAAAATTCAAATTATGAAGTGTACTTCCCTTCGGGACAGATCTCGGATCGTCTCTAATAGCCCGATGTGTCGCGGTCAATTCAACTACTTGCTTACCTTCCTTTTTGTTCTATATTCTAATTTCATGCTTCACAGTGCCACACGAAGGTTGACAGATGTACTTATTTAAGTTTCTTCGCAATAAAAAATTATAATTAATAATTCGACTGCCAACCTACCTGCCTCTTAAACCAATAGAGGATAGTTAGTTAAAGTGCTGCAGAAGTTCGAAGTAACAATATAGTACAACATAAAAATAAAAATAATCTCTAATATTAGTTTCAAAATAGTTTGGTCGCTGTATGGAACAAATGGGCTGAATGAAAACGTGTACAAAGTCAGGGCGTTATATGGAAAACGGGTTGCCCGCTATTGCTATTAAAGCTATTGTCCGAAACTTCCATGTAGTAAGTTGACTGAAATAAATAAATAACTCTTTACACATTTGCGTGTGAAGGGTCACGTACCGCACCTGGCGGTCAGTGTGCGTGACACAAAGTTAAAATTCAATTGGAGTAGGCCAGTGTGACAGCCGATTCAGATTCGATTATATGCTGCTGAAATATAAACGATTCTTGTTCAAGGACAAAAAACTGTTCTTGATATGACTCGAAACTAAAATCCAAAGCAAATTTTAATCTCAAAATTTAACACAATATCTGATGCAAAATAAAACTGTTTTGCTGGTAAATTTCTATGGCAACAATTTTCAACCCAAGTGTCTTAAGAATGGCACTGGTGTGTCTTACGAAAAGTAAAAAGGATTAAATCGCGTAAGATTTTGAACTTTTGATAAGTGGGTTCACAAATAATTTCAAGTAGGTTGGTAATTAACGTCATACTGGAGCAACAAAACGGGCTATTGGCGACGGTCCTGGATCAATCCCGAAGGGACAACGCCTCGTAATTTTTAACCATGGTCAGATGACGAGGTCAACGCCTGAGCTGAAACCCCACTGCACAAACTTCCACGCCACGCCAACGTGAGAACATTTGAGGTCACGAAGGATTTTACGTGCTCGCAATCCTCCGATTGGTAATCAATTGCTCTTCGGACTTGGCTATCACGCCCCCATATCTTATTTAAATTCATTTATAATGAATATAAGCATCGATATGCACAGTTCATACCTCCAAATGAAATATATTTAACCCTCCTGGTGGTTATCTCGAAGAGGTGTCTCGTCATTGGCAAAACTGTCCAGATCTTGATGGACGAGATATCTCTTCAAAACCACTTGGAGGGTTAAATTGAGTAAGATTTATTTCATTTCAACGGTTAGTTTTGTACTTTCTATAAGTGTGTTGACAAATAATTTCAAGTAAAACTCGCACTTTTAATACGCGTATGTAGTGTTATTTCTGTTATTACAGCGTACCATAAATAAATTTCTTCAAAAATAATTTTTAAAAAGCCAGTTTGAAGCAAAAGGGGTTGGTATTTACTTTCTTATTCAGTATAAATCAATCAAAAATGTCCTTATTTTTTGGTCAGGTTGGCAATAAATATATTTTTTGGTGTGCCGCAGAATTTTAGTAATTAGTTTATGTGTGTTGTGAAATGGAAAAGGTTGAAAATCGCTACTCTATGGTATACTTACAGGAAAAACTGATTAATTTAACAGAATTATTGGAGACTATTTCAAAAATTTCGTTCCAAAATCAAAAACAAATTTGAATATATTTATACCGAAGAACTCACGTATTCAAATATGTATCGGTTTGTTTTGACAGTTACACTGCTGGCCACCGTAAATGCAACACCCTGAAGGAAGCATGCAAATAATATGAAATTTACAACATGCATTAGCGGAGGTGAGATATGCAAATGATTAGAATTTCAGCGCAGACGCACATCACGCGCGCCTGTGGCGCCACTTCAAAGCGCTATTTAAGGCTTGGAGATTTCGACGATTTCAAGTACGGCAATTGTGTTTTTCTTGTGGTTTTTCAAAAAAACGATCAATTATGCCTCGTAGAAAACAGCGATCATCTTTTGATCAAGTATCCGAGTTCGACAGAGGAAGGATAGTGGCCTACCGAGATTGTGGATTATCTTTCAGGGAAATCGGTAGTCGTGTTGGACGAAACCAAACAACTGTAATGCGGATATGTGATCGTTGGATGCAGGAGGGTACGACGGACCGACGTGTTCGATCGCATCCACCTCAGTGCACCACTTCACGTGATGACAGGCATATTGTGCGTATGGCAGTGACGGATCGCTCAGCCACATCACGAACCATAGCACAGCACATTCAGTCTGTACCGCATCATCCAGTGTCTGCGCGTACCATTCGACGCCGTTTACAGCAGAGTGGTCTGTCCGCAAGACGTCCATTGCTTCGTCTACCCTTGACGCAGAACCACAGACGTTTCCGCCGCCAATGGTGCGATGAAAGAAGGATGTGGACGGCAGAATGGAATGAAATTGTCTTTACTGACGAGTCACGCTTCTGTCTGCAACACCACGATGGTCGGATTCGAGTCTGGAGACACCGTGGAGAGAGGATGCTGAACAGCTGCGTTATGCACCGCCACACTGGTCCTGCACCGGGTATTATGGTATGGGGCGGTATTGGATATCACTCTCGCACTCCTCTAGTACGCATTGCCGGTACTTTAAACAGCCAGCGCTACATCTCCGAGGTGTTGGAGCCAGTTGTCCTTCCTTACCTTCAGGGCTTGCCCACAGCCATATTTCAACAGGATAATGCGCGACCACACGTGGCACGCATTGTCCAAGGGTTCTTCGTCAATCGCCAGATTGAATTGTTTCCCTGGCCAGCTCGCTCTCCGGATCTTTCGCCGATAGGAAACATGTGGTCCATGGTTGCTCAACGATTGACCCAGAATACATCCCCAGCTGCCACACCAGATCAACTTTGGCAACGTGTGGAAGCTGCTTGGTCTGCTGTACCCCAAGAACACATCCAAAGTCTCTTTGAATCAATGCCGAGGCGTGTGGCAGCGGTGATCTCCAACAATGGCGGCTACTCTGGCTACTGATTTTGGCAGGAACCACACTTCACAGAAGTCTATAAATTTAATCATTTCATACTTGGTCAACATGTTATCTACAAAATAAATTTTGTTGTGATATCTCTTGTCTTTCTTGGTGTTGCAATTTGGGTGGCCAGCAGTGTATTTTGTCTGAACCTTTACAGGAGATAAGATATTCGAAATTAAAATTCCAAACAATCATTCTTCCTCATTGTCTCGACAGCCCATAAGAACTTGGCCTTCTCGAAGATTCTGTTCCATCCTGAATTGTTATTGGAAATAGTTCTCCAGTTCTCAGTTTTGCAAATGCCAAAGTCCTTGTCTACCCAGTCAATCCAAACATCCGAGACTAGCTTTCTCCCACCGCACTTCATTTTTGCATATTCACCACAAGTCTGACCTTACCACAACAATAGCCTACTTAAAAAAGGACGAGAAATAGCGTGTTGTAATATTGGTCTATAAAAAATGTACGAACACGATGACCACCGGGCTATTTCAAAAAAATCGTGAAGAACCTCCCGCACTCAGAACAGCGAAAAGCAGAATAACACGGATCGCATATTCAATTCCATTGTTTTGATATCGCGTGATTTTTGTTTTGCTATCTGGGAAAAGGAGGAAATATTTCGGGCGACACAACGCTAATTCTCGACAAGCTTTTGGAACTTCGATTGTTTCACTCTAGAAATGTTATTCCAAAGGAATCCGCTGAGCACATAACCTCTGGACTATTGTCTCTGAAAAAATTCCTCCGTCAAATTAGAGTTTGACTCGGAGGTCCTTCTCAAGCAAGACAAACACCTACGCTGCCGTACTGCGATCTTCAAACAAAACTATCGCTTTTAAGTTCAACATACTTTCCCACGACAATCGCTTAAGATAACAACTTTCTACTAGGAATTAGTAGTTATGGAATTGAAAACATTCTGTGTCCTCACAAGATTTTTATCGCTGGTGTCGTAATAAATTACGATACGGACTAACACCACTGTCACGTTCTGGCTTAACTTGAATTACGTCACTCAACGAAGAACCATTTTTTGCACAACGGTTAAATGATTCTGAAGAATCATCCGGGATTAGATGCCCAGGAGTATCGACGAATTCTGAAGTAGAACAATGTATGTGACATTGTCACTGTGGATAAGGGTTATTTTTACCCATACCGGGATTATTTTAGGATCCTTCGAGGAACTAACTGGGAATTTTCTCCATGCCCAAAATTCAGGGCTCAAAATTTGCTGTCATTAGTTTTATTTTGAACCTTTAACCCTCTGTGGGTTTCAAACGCATATATCCCTTCTGCAACTTGCAGTCTTCCATGCAGAACTTCGAATCAGTTTTGACTTTCAAGACTAATAGAATCTTGCCTGGAATTCTTGAAACCAATAGATGTGGTTATTTAGTCATTATGCGAGTTGTGGGGTAAAAACTATGCTACAAATCTCGGAAACCTCGTGATGTTCAGTTTAGGTTTGTTTTCTATTCAGAGTTCAAAATTTGCTGTCGTTAGGAGTATTTTTCGCCCTTTAACTCTCTAAGGGTCACACGCATATATCTGAAACTTGCAGTCTTTCCTGGAGGACTTCAAATCAGTTTTGAACTTCTTGACTTATACAATCTTTCCCGGGATTCTTTAAACTAATAGATGTGAGTTATGGGGTAAAAACAGTGCTACACTACTCGGAAATCTCGTGATACTCAGAATGCTAAGTTTTGCTTAGACGTGTTTTTAGACCTAGTCTTCAGTTTTCTCGCCTAAGTTTTCTGAACACAGACACAAATTCTGATTAACTTTTCGCTCTTCCTTCTAACAATTTGTGCTGTAATCAACCTGCTAATTACATAATAATGTGTCTGTAAATTGTAAAACAATAATCCAAAACAAAACAGAAGTCCCTAAATAGTAAAAAAGGCCTCCAAATGCAATTAGTCATGAAGTCCACGCCCTACGCAAACAAAATATTGCCCATAAAAACAAAACTGACCTCGAAATGCAAATGGGGTCATAACAGGTCAGTAAGGCTCTTATCATTACACTATGTATGAGCACATCCACATAAACAAAATATATTTTGAAATTGCAACCAGGTTGAGGAACTTGAAGAGCGAGGGAGTGTCATTTCTGCTACTCATTCCAAACCCTTTTCATGCCCAAATATCAAGATTAATTTTGATATTTGGACACTCGAATCCTTTTCTACTATCATGTCTTCGATTTTCTTTAATTTTGTTCTCCACGGGAACTACTCTAAATTTTTTAAAGTGTGGAGCAATAAACACTTTTAAAAATTCGAAAATGTCAACTTACGATCAAAAAGATACATTCCTGAATTTGGTATCCAAAGTGACAAAGGATCTCCATTCAAATGTAGTTTTTCTATACCGTTTGCCAATTGGCAATAACAAAAATGTCAGAAACCTTACCAAAGCCAAATAACCCTTAATTTTAGCAGACCAGTAAAAAAAAACGAACACAAAAAGTAATGATGAATAAAGATCAGAAGTAACACACACACACACACTTTCTCCCAATCCAGAAAAATAATAGCTTCCATAAATCAAGCAATTTTCTACTTTTTTCGAGGCATTGAAGAGTTAACTAAGGGAGGAAAGAGAATGTTTCTCATCCGGTATTCTGTATACGACGCACACAACCACTTCCATCAGCGAATTAGTAACTTATGCACGCCATCAGCAAGATAGGAAGTTGACAGCAAGATTATAATTCCCTTCTTTTCTCCGTTAGGTTTCCTTTATGCATGTAAGTTTGCGTGAGAAATATATGTTGAATCATTAAATGCATTTTTTTATTTGACAGGAGGAGGATATGGTGATGGTAATCCAAGTGGCAATAAAGGGTTGCGAAATTTTTTCTTTAAAAGGAAATCGCTATTATACACAACGCAACGTTAAGCTACTTGGTTTTGGTTTTTATGGTGAAAGGGCCAGATTTGGCCACGCCGCACTACAAACACAAGACAGACAATATCTTTAAAAAGACAAACACACAAGGAAAGTTTTACTGAAAGTTTATCGTCGCCATGGCTCAGTGGTTTGCCCACTGAGCCATGGGCCAAGCCTACGTTCGGCTGGCCCCCAACCCAACGTAGGCATCTAATTCATTGCACTCATGAAAAGGAAGAACATAAATATGAACTGGAATGTCGAAAATTTAAACATGCAAAATAAAATGCACGGCAATATGAAATATTGATCAAATTCCGCATGAGTGCACAAAGACGATTTACCGAGTTTTATCTTATTCTGTTGACAATGTTATGCCATGACATTTCTGGAAGTAAACTTTTTTCGAAATTTATTTTATTATGCAGAAATATTACATCATGAAAAATATGGAAATATTTGAGATCAGAGTTAAAAATTAGAAGCAGAAAATTAGGCATCAAGGGAACTAAACATTTTCCTTCAGTTTCCAAAATGTTTTACTTTGGTACAATTTTAAACTTATTTTGCTTCCGTGGATGTAGAAGCCAAAATAAGTTTAAAATTGTATCTTAATCTTGCTTGTGAACATATTGACCAGGGTCTGGGCATTGGACTTAGTTGCGTCTATTTGAAAGTAAGAGTATCTGCAGATTATTGGAAGTCGATGATCTGTCGCAATTCGAGCCAAACAACCTAAAAACGTCTCTAGATGTCATATTCATGATGCTTATGTAATAAAATCATTTATTCGGTAACAGGGTTTTAGAAGTTTCATACGAAATGTGCTAACCTCTATTCAAAACCAGCTCTGTGGACAGCTCCAGGATGCACAGGAGTTGTTCGCTGTGCTATTTGAAAAGCATGGTCTTTTGGACTTGATCTAGGTAATACATTAACCAAGGGGATTAGTAACAACACAACAATACAAGATTCGCTTAATAAGATTCCCTTTTGCCAAACATAACTCAAATTACTGTGCGTTTTTTGAAGTTTCATACGAAACGTGCAAAGCTCTGTGGGACAACTCCTGTCTAAACAGGAATTGATCGCTGTGCACTTAAACAGCATGGTCTTTTGGTCTGGGTTATACCTTAACCAAGGGAATTAGTAACAAGAAAACAAGTTGAACTAACTTAAATTCTTCAGGTAACCTCTGCAAATGAAAACACACACAAAGTATTATTCACCTGTGTTCAAACAACTTTCGTAAACGAGCCAATACAGAGAGATAATCTCAAGTACAGTTCACCGATTAAAATATGCCAACTTAAAAAAAAGACAAACTAAAGCCAAAGAAAGCAACAATGCACAAAGTTCAAACGTTACACTAATCATAGCCGAGGGGTTACCTTTCACACTCTTCTGATTTATCATGATTAAAATTCGCTTTTGGCAAACATATAACTCAGATTAATGTGCGTTTTTGAAGTTCATGAGACATGCTAAGCTCTGTGGGACAGCTCCTGGATGAAGAGGAGTTGGTCGCTGTGCCACTAGAAAAGCATGGTCATTAGGACTTGGCTTAGATTTCTTCTTGACCAAGGGGATTAGTAACAACAATACAAGTTGAGGTAGGTGGGTAGGTAGTTAATTAACGTGGCACTGGAGCAACACAAATGGCTATTGGCGACGGTCCGGGATCAATCCCCAATGGAAAAATCCAAGGACAACGCCTCGTAATTTTGAACCACGGTCAGATGACGACGTCAACACCTGAGCTGGCACCCAACTCTCCAAACTTCCACGCTACGCCAACGTGAAGACATTTGAGTACATGACAGACTCAACGTGCCCCTTTGTACACGACGGTGATTGGCTGGACCTAGTTTCAAACTCAAGACCTCTGGTTGCTAATCTGTTGCTTTTCCAACTGGGCTACCACGGGCCTCAATGCAAGTTAAATTAACAAACTATTCAGGTAATCTCTGTTAATGAAAACACACGCATATTATTCACCAGTGTTCAAACAACGTAAACAAGCCAATTCAAGGAGATAATCTCAGGTACGGTTCACCGATTGAAATGTATCGATTTAAAAAAAGAAGACAAACCAGAGACGGTGAAAGGAACAAAGCGCATAGTCGAAATATTACGTTCTACACTAATCATCGCGAGGGGTTATCTCTCACATTTCTTCTGATTTATCATGATTAGGATTCGCTTTTGACAACATATAACTCAGATTGCTGTGTTTCTGAAATTTCATATGAAACGTACTAATCTCTGTGGGACAGCTCCTGGATGAACAATCGGTCTCTGTGCCACATGAAAAGCAAGGTCTTTTAGTCTAGGTTGTACCTTAACCAGGGGATTAGTAATAACGCAACAAAGCAAGAACTAGCTTAAACTCTTCAGGCAACCTCTGCAAAATGAAAACACACCCAAAGTATTACTCACCAGTGTTCAAACAACTTTCGTGAACAAGCTAATACAAGGAGCTAATACAAGCTAATCTCAGGTACGGTTCAGCGATTGAAATGTACCAACTTAAAAAGAAAAAACAAATCCGAGCCAGAGAAAGCAACAACGCGCAAAGTTAAAACGTTACGTTACACTAATCACCGCGAGGTTACCTCTCACACCTCTTCTCCGCAATCCGCTCTCAAACGCCGAGGATTAAAAAATAATAATAGCTCTCCGGGCTCTTCACGGTACGATAGGACGAGGATCGAGAAATAGGTTGGAAAAGAAAGCTTGCACTTGAAACGGTGACCGTGACGGCCATTCTGTGTTTCATTCTAATGAATGCTATAAAGGCCGCAGACACGTCTATTCCCTCCTTGAGGTAATGGTTAACTCTTGGTGGGTAATAACGATTCCAAAGAGCGAGATTCGTTTTGATGTATATTCTTAATGAGACTTCCATGAGTAATGCCCGAATTAGGAAACTGGACCAGTGTGCATTTTCGGAGGTATTGTGACTGAACAATGCGGTAAACTTTAGTAGACTTAGTCATGGAAAAGTACTGGGGCAGAAAGTTCACGAATATGGATCTGAACACAAGCCGGTTGTGTATCTGATTGAGCAAGAGGTTGGAAAGGGTGCTTGATAATGTGATTTGTGAAACAAAAATTTCTACCAAGTATCATTTTGAACGAAGAGTTAGGTAAAGTAAAAACGGTTTGCAATTCGTTTTCGTACAATCACAGCATATAACTATTTCTGCCGGTAGTTTAGACTCAGTGGGTTAGCCCACTGTGCAAGCAACCACAGACGTGAAATATAAGTAAACTGAACATTGCTATTGAGAGGAGCTTCAAAACCGTGTGACCACTAAAAAGCTTCAAAAAGCGTCACGACTATTAGTCAAATGGCTGCTATATGAGAAACTAACCTTTTCTATGCTGGCAGCTTGCGAGTTGTATACAGCGCAGATTTGATTCCTGTAACTTACCTTAGATGTTTCCCTCTTCTGCGTTAGTAAAACTTTCCTTGTTGTATGTATATTTACTTGACGTTGTACATCTTGCATTTGGAGCAACATGGTCAAATATGGCCCTTGCGCCATAAAATTCGAGCACCCAACTCGGTAATTTGGGCACTAAATAATTTTTTACAAACAGAAATGACTTAAGTTTTATAAGAAGGAAATGGCTGAAATTTTGCAAACACTACAAAACAAACTATAAGCATGGTAGGAAGGTCAATCATTTCGGAAAACATGAAAAGTTCGAGAAATTAATTTAAGATTAGAACTTTATTTCAACATACTATAATCCAAAAACGGCTGGACCAAATGATTTGAAACTTTTGATATAGATTTTAAATTTAGCGTTCTAATTGGATGTAGTCGCTAAAAAATTGCGTAATTCGATATAAAGATGGCCTTTCATGCAAATTCTATATAGTGCTTAGAAGCTATTCTCTATCAAATAGTACCTTGAAATATGCTGTATTACGCATTATTTACGAATAAAGAATGGTTTTTCGGGGTTTTTTTTCAGCAGCTGTTCATCAAATTCAAGAAAATAGAACAGAGTAATGATGAGGAAATTAGCAAAAAGAATTTTAATGTGTTCTGTCGGTTTTGAGAAAGATCATACTGATCAATGTAATTAGAAAGAGTGATTCATTTTATGTGTGTGTGTGTGGTTAAATTGTCACAAAGAGTTGGCACATAAATACGTTCATCTAGAATCAAAAAGACCTACTCTATCCTGTACTAACCACCGAATTATGAAATAGTCAAAAACTAAACAGAAACAAACATCAAATTCAAAAAATCGATTTTAATCTCCTTCCGTCCAGGACATCAAAAATTAGAGGAAGTTTGAGAAACAATTAGAATAGATTTTATTCTTTCGATAATGATAAAATCAAGTTACTTTCTTGTTTAAAATTCTTCATCAAGGACTTCATGGAAATCACTATTATGTTGACAATTACTAAGCAAACACATTTCGTGACACCAATTGACATTTGCTTCCTAACCCGGTCTGTAAAGATTAATCGGTTTATTGTCTTTAGCGTAGCTCCACTTAACAGTTTGGAACGAGATTATTTTAAAAAGATATGTAACGGAAATGAGGTTAATTGGTAAAACAAAAATCTCGTTCATTGTTCATTACTTCAGGAAAGGAGCAGATAAAATAATCTTCCTCAATGGAATAAGAGCTTAAGCAAAGTATAAGCAGGAATATCACTTTTATTATGCAAGGATTCATGCGTTATAAGCTTGTTATTGAAATGTTTTTCAGTGATCAAACTGAACGACGAAAGCATCATAACGGCACGCACTTGCAATTAAAGTGGTATAATGTATGAGACAAAAAGAGAATTTATGGGAGTATTATTGGATTAATAACACCTCATCCATATTTAGTGCATTAGATTTTATATTAGCATGTGTTGTTACTGTTTCTTAAAATATCATAACATTACGCACTTGAAGTTTAACCCTCCAGGTGGTTGTCTCAAAGAGACATCTAGTCATTAGCAAAACTGGCCAGATCTTGCTGGACAAGATATCTCATCAATAGAAGAAAAATGACCAAATCTTGATCTCGTCATCATAAAAAATCAATAATCACAACCTTGATGACGAGAGCGGCAGTCCACTTAAAATTTATATTATTAAATATAATTTAAAGTAATGCATTGTTCCGAAAGAATCACACACAAAGACTCTCTTTCGACAGGGGCCGTCGTTGCTCTGTGGGTATGCCCACTGCACTAGCAACCTTCGAGTTGTAGGCGGAGCAGGTTCGATT
Source organism: Meta bourneti (assembly GCA_933210815.1). Taxonomy (NCBI): domain Eukaryota; kingdom Metazoa; phylum Arthropoda; class Arachnida; order Araneae; family Tetragnathidae; genus Meta; species Meta bourneti. The sequence goes on along the minus strand of OW119923.1, from coordinate 83,015,448 downwards.
CCTGTCAAGTGTATTTCTCTCTTCTGTGTCAGTAAAACTTTGATTGTGTGTGTATGTCTATTATTTGATATTGTATGTCTTGTGTCTGGCGCAGCATGGCCAAAAGTGGCCCTTGCGCCATAAAACCCCAATAAACCAAACCTCTCTTTCGACAACGTTTTTTCGGAAGAAAAAACTGGATTTCAAAAGTAGAACGAATATAAAACCATAGAGGAAACATAAAAGTAGAGTGAGAAATGGTAACCTATTCATGTACCCAGTTTCATGTGACCAAAACTAGTAGCAACATGACGTTTAGACTACTTTCGTCTACCAGGTGGATACGAGCATTCATCATCTGATTGGTCCACGAGACTGGAGAAGACGCCCATACATTGATTCATCACTTGATTGGATCATACAACATAGTAGATGTTTGGCGAATCACCATTTTGTCGCCATTATAGAAGTGCAGAATCAAACATCTGCCTTGTCATAAGATGTTGCATCGCCAAACGAGGCGATAAGATGCAAATCGGCCAACCAAATCAATTTTTCACAGAGCAGTCACGTGACTATTAGTCGACATATTGGCACATTTCTTGAATTTCGTCCCAATAGCAATGCTCGGTCTACTGATATTCCACGTCTATGTATAAAACAAGAAGCATGTCTCCAGTATGCGCCAAAAATTATGACCGCCTTCGCACGGATAACCAGAATTATTGGCTTCTAAAGAAGCAAGTTTATTTTTCTGATGCAGTTCGTAAGGTATTTAGCCCTTACTAACTAAGACATAAGAGGAGGCTATCGATATAATAGCTACCGTCTTCAATGAACAGACGCGTCTTCAGCTCTTTGTTGGCCGACTTCCTTCAATTGCACTCGAAAATACATGATTCTGAACACAGGGGTAAATAATTATTCCACAACCTGTATTGCATCACTTCTTTGATAGTTTAAATGAGTACCAATCGTCATTTATTAATTGAAAGTGCGGTTCAGTGGATCATTTTCAAATTGTTTAGAAAATAAAAACGAAGGTTCGCAACTTTTGAAGTGGCTACCAATCCTGCGTCTGTCCAAATCTTTTTCAGAATAGGTTCCGAGACACATGCGTATTTCTTCTTCTAGTGCTTAATGTTATGAAGAGTCTGATAACCCCAGCTCTTACACTAAAAGGGTGAAGGCTTTTAAGATTTCACAGCAAAACGCACAAGAGGTCAACACCAAGCTTTCACCCCAACTTTTTTCTCTTTCGATTCTCTTGAGGAGTTGGCTATCACCAAGATTGGAAAATCCTCAAACCACAAGACACCAGAAAGACAAAAGCTCCGACCTTCACAAAATAAAAACAAAAACTTCAAATTCAATTGCCACCTCAATCACTGTTATCACTCTTGCGTTTCACTTTCTCGGTACACAAAGAAGCAAAAAAGCAGAAGGCGTTAGCACTGGGACGAGGGGTGCAAAGCGACGCGATGGCGGAAATAATAAGACACCACTTTATTTTGTTCTCCATCTATTTTAGGGGAGGAGGCTATGCAGAGGTGAGAGGCGCAAGAAAAAAAATCCCACTTATAGAAACACAAAAGAAACAGCAGGTGTTCGAAGGTTGAAAAATCCTTTAATTACAGGACATGACTCAAGACCATTCAACCGTCTATTCTCCCTTTAAGTCCTTTAGAATCACCAAAAAGTGGTAACAATTTGACGAAATCTTCCATATACTACCACCATTAAGGAGCGGTTATTTCCAGGCATGTGGTTTAAGATGGGATTTATCGCATCTTCGAAAGGTATATAATGATTTGATAAATGTCTTACTTGATACAATTGAATATCATGTTGATGCTTTTTCTTTTTGACTCGTACGTCCATTGAACCTTAGGTATAATTAAGTAATTTCTTTTTGAAAAGAAATGCTATTAAAAGAACTTAACGTCAACACATGCTACAAGTAAGCCGCCTGGTTTTTGAATTAAAATATTACCACCTTCGGTAGATAGTTGAATTCACGTCACACTGGTGCAACAGAGCGACGGTCCGGGATCAATCCCGAAAGGTAAAAATCCGAAGATAACGCCTCGTAATTTTGAACCACGTTCAAATAACGAGGTCGACACCTGAGTTGGTACCCCACTCTCCAGACTTCCACACCACGCCAACATGTGGATATTTAAGGCCACGAGATATTTAATGTGCAACAGCCTCCACGCACACGACAGTCGTTGGTTGGATCGCGTTTCGAACTCGTAACCCTCCTGTTGCTAATCCGCGACTCTGTCAACTGACTTGAAGACGGTAGGGATCACGGCAGTCCATACCGTGGTCCCTACCGTCTTCAAATTTATAAGATAATTTGACTTGTCTGAATACGTTAATAGTCCAATAAAGAGCCGGGATGACATTTACAACAGAACGTCGTGGTTCAAGAGCTCTGGTTGTGGATACCTGGATTGAATACGACCGGATGGAAAACGAAATTTATAGGAACAGAATACGACTAACGACTATTTCTAATACTTAGAAGTTCCTTTTCAGGTTGTTTAATGTTTTTAAAACAAATGTATTACTAAGAAAAATACAAAAGTTGTAATTAATATTATCAAAAGGTGCTTCGAGAGAAGAAACAAAATTAGATAACCAGAGTGCTACATCAGGTATGCTAGGCATTTTTTGCCAAGTTAAATGAAGATGATGCGATAGTGTTTCTGCAGCATTACGCGTTTCCTATAATTATTCTGAACGTGATGTTCAGTTGGCTTGCTTTTCGAATACGATTTCAGCACTTTCCTATAAACAAAGAATGATTTCCGAATTGATATACGATAGCTGTGGTCAACAATTAGGTTAAACGTCAAAAGCTGCCAAAAAGACGATAAACTTCATTTTAAGAGAACCCCAATATGACTCACGTGAGAGCATTTGGATAGCAGAAGTAAAATCTTCGCAGACCATCTGGTTTGTTTGTTCGCACTGAAAATCCCGCTCAGACTTGTACTAAGGAGGAAATATGCGTGAGGACGGTAAGCAAACAATAAAAATTCGAAAAACTTACACTTCCTGAACCATAACGGAATCCACCGATAACACCAAGTACAAAGGTTTCCTAGATAGCATCTCAGCATGCGAATCTGTCTCTAAATTCGACTCTGTTATCTCAGAATGCCTCTCGCATTCACAAAGTGACAGAGCACGTCAAATCGGCTCATCATTGAAAAGACAAAAACAAGATAAAAAGGCAGCGGATAGGAAATAGAAAATGATGCTCCGTTTTTACAGTTCACCCTCCTTCCTAATGCACTTTCCAACAGGGAGTCATTGAGAAAAAAATGCCTCCCAGGAATCAAAGAGAGAATAGCACAGAAAACTACTCTCTACTGCTGTTATAAATATACAGTGTATCAGGAAGTCGGCTTTTAGTTTTTCTTCCCGAGTTAACGAATGCAGGACTCGGCGTGGAACGAACTGGAGGAGATCTCTCTCTTTCTCGCCTGGGGATCTAAGATGACCCATGGTATGAAATTCTCATTCAACACGCGATACATTTGGTGCCTCTCTTTCAACAATGAAGTAAAATTGAAATCATTTTTGAAAAGGTCTGTATTAATCCTCATAAGCCCCAAACAACGGTCCTCCTCGAAATGGATTTATTCAGTCAGTGGGCATGCTCACAAACGAAATAAATAATGAAATATCTAAAAGAAATAAATATTAAATCAAAAACTTACGTTTGTTGAGAAATATAATACCGTTTGTAGAGACAGTAACGTCCGAAAGGAAATCCTGAGGAGTAGAAATATGTGTCGGGATTTAACTTTATTCTACAGTAAATTTGTCTCATAATGGTCGGTTCTGGTAGCCGAGTAGGTAATGCTCTAGCTCTCGGTTCGAACCTTGGTTTTGGCTATAGATATTCGTAGTGGTTCGGAATACACTTAAAAACCGAGATTCCTTGGTTTAGCCAGGCTATTGAGCCTGATCAAATTATTTCTCATGCAGCAAAAAAAATGACATTATAGCAACAAACTATGATAAGAGCTAGATGACGTTCAGCGAGCTTTTTAAAAACAGAAATTTAAGATAATTTGCTTCTTTTATTTAACCCCTCCATGTGGTTTCGACGCGATATCTCGTCCATTAAGATCTGATCAGTTTTCTTCTTATGACGAGATATCTCGTCGAGACAACCACCAGGAGGGTTAATTACAACTGCGTGCTTGGGCTACTGGAATTTTATTGTAACCTCGAGTAAAAACTTCATGGAATTCCACTTGCCCCCAACTCATATATTCCCTCCTAGTATTTATCCAAACTTTAGGTCTCGCACACACGAATTCCCGCACGAAAAGAGCCCCGCATTTTTACGGAACATTGAATACAAAAGGTTTGTTTTCATTGCTAACGTGAAATAAGTGTCTCTCAAATAGTTTCCCGAGGCAATTTGACTTACCACAATTTTTCTCAAGGATGCGGAGCAAATGTTTCTAAGACCAACGTTCAGATAAATTTTTAGGTTAGAAATTCATAGCTTATTAAGTGTAACTTCGTGTAACGTGTTTTTCTTTTAAACGCGTTGATTATGTTCTGATAATTTCATAAATCAGTTATGTTTAAAGTGTTTCACGATCATCAAAATTGTGTTTACATTTCTACTTACATAATAAACTTTTTTGCTACTTGAATGTTTTAATGCTCCACTGCTAATAAACATTGATCTGTGAAATGGGTTCTTTTAATTTATAACATTGCGTGTGTAGTGTTGTAAATTTTAAAAAGTATAGAACAAATTCTTCAGTCTTGAATATTAACAGTGTAAATATCAATATATTTCGAACCTTGCGTCAAAGTCCTTGTGACTAGGAAACAGATTATCTAACGATATATTTGAATGAGACTACTGTACTAAGTTTTGAAATACGTAATATAAGTCTATGCTTGAAGTATTAATACAGGCATCTACACATATAGTGGAACAGATAATAAATACCGTGTCAATGTTTACCATTGTTCTTTATTCAAAACAATTTTTGACAGCATTGATATGAACGGAAAACCGAATCATTAACCACATTTGTTCAAAAAATTTATTAATTCGGGTTATAAAATGAAAATAATATAAAATTGGAACTGGAAAAGCGAACCATCAAACAGTTCAAAAAATAAATTAATCTGAATTATTGAGTCCTTCCTTTGTTTAATTTTCTTGAGACCCTCCATGCCAAGTGCTCTGCACCAGTTACAAGGATAAAAATTATTTCTATTAGGTACTGCAACCCCAAACACTCTGAAGACCACGAGCAGTTAGAGGACTGCCCGAAACAATAGCCGGAAACGAAATCATCCTTCAGATCTGATAGAGTACCCATCCCGTATGAACTGTTTTCCGGCCCTAAGACGTCTCGCTTGGTACATATTGAAAAGGATGTGCCCGAAAAAATGTCTCCAAGACTGAAACCTGTTACACACATGATAGCGAACTCTCGATCTTCTTTTCATCCGACCTCGAGGCGATTCGACGTTTCCCATTAGGTCTGCAGCGATCCGTGGAAGATATCCTGCGCCTTCAACTTTTAACCGATCTGCTTTTTGCCGCCAACCGCATTTTTACGGTACAGCTAACAAAGGAGTCACGTGGCACTGGCTTGCGAGAAAACTCCCAAAAGCAACACGTGAGAGAGAAGTAAAAACCATAAAGCGATGAATAGCCGACCGTAAGAAAGAATTTGAATGGCATTTTTCGAAAAAAAGACGGGAATGTGTTTTCAAAAATTAACTTGCGCCTCAAGTAAAAGTTTTGCTGAAAGGTTCACCGTTAGCCTTGAAAAAAGGGGCGGGGGTAGAATAATTCCACTCGTTTGCAAACCTAACGGTTTGAGCCCGTGTACTCTGGCGAACTGTAACATGCAATGTAACCGGCTCCGGATGTTAATGGCATGTCCACGGACGTCTTGTAACACGTCGCGAACAGTCACATCCAATGTTCACAACGCGATCGTGAGAAGACAAATTCAGTGTTCAGGACGTTCTAACGAGTAGACGAATCCAGTATTCAGAACATGCTCACGAGCAGACGAATTTAGTGTTCAGAGCGTGCTCGTAAGCAGATGAATCCAGAATGTTCAGAGCGTGCTAACGAGTAGACGAATCCAGTATTCAGAACATGCTCACGAGCAGACGAATTTAGTGTTCAGAGCGTGCTCGTAAGCAGATGAATCCAGAATGTTCAGAGCGTGCTAACGAGTAGACGAATCCAGTATTCAGAACATGCTCACGAGCAGACGAATTTAGTGTTCAGAGCGTGCTCGTAAGCAGATGAATCCAGAATGTTCAGAGCGTGCTAACGAGTAGACGAATCCAGTATTCAGAACATGCTCACGAGCAGACGAATTTAGTGTTCAGAGCGTGCTCGTAAGCAGATGAATCCAGAATGTTCAGAGCGTGCTAACGAGTAGACGAATCCAGTATTCAGAACATGCTCACGAGCAGACGAATTTAGTGTTCAGAGAGTGCTCGTAAGCAGATGAATCCAGAATGTTCAGAGCGTGCTAACGAGCAGACGAATCCAGAGTGTTTAAAGTGTACACGAGCAGATTAATCTACAGTTTTCAAGGTGCTCTAAAAACAAGCAGACGAATCCACAGCGTTCAGGTCGTGTTCGCGAGCAGAAAAATCCATAGTAAATGAAGAATTCATGTACGAGCAGACGACTTCAGAGAAAATGTTCAGGGCATGCATGTTCAGAGGAATCCAGAGTGTTCAGGGCGTGCACGAACAGATGAATCCATAGTGTTCAGGGCGTGGTCGCGAAAAAGTGAATCCGCAGAGCCCAGAGTGCGCTTGCGATCATAGATATCCAAGGTATTGCAGTATGTAGAAGGGATAAATGCTGTCAACACGTACACACCAGCTAACAGCTTTTAACGTCCACGATTCTACTGCGAGATCCTTTGTGCCGCATACTCTCTGGCAAGCTGTAACACGCAATGCAATCCTCTTTGGATGAGGATGGTACGTCTTGTAACAGTCGAATCCGCAGTGGTACGGTTCTTTAAGAAAGGATGATCATTTCCAGCAAGCAACGTAAACACAAGCGAACAGCATTTCAGCGTTCACGATCGTACTGAGATCCTTTGTTCGTCCCAAAAACCGACAGCCGATCGCATCATTTCGAGCATTACAAGTTTGTTCGCGAAGCTTGTTCGGAAGTCTTCCACACTAGCTAATTGGGTAACACTGCCTGTAACAATTTGCTACTTTAAAAAGTACATATGCGACTTTAGAAGAAAACCTGGATATATGAAGGAGAGTTGAAGCAGGCCTCCACATAAGGAGGGTCTATGGTACTACGGTAACCAAGGGCAAGGGGGACCCTGGGAATATGAAATGTTTTTAAAGTGTGGGGCTCCGACAAGAAGGTAGTCAATCTTAGGTGAGTCGATATTTGAACAAGAGATGGCTTTAGATGGGCTGCCGTACACTGAAGTATGAATGGTGATTCCCGTGGATGTTTCTCCTGCCAACTCGTTATCACTGCTCTTACTTTCGGTACCGAATAATAAATTTTTCAGAATCCGCACTAAAGACGCCACTACTTGTCCCTTAAATTAATTAATAGACTCGTTCAAAACTACGGACTCAACTACCTTGAGCCGCACTAAACTGTAATGTCCAATTTGCTTTCTAAGTGAAAAAGTATAAACCTTTTCATAATACGAGTACATATCATATTACAGCTGTTAGTGTGCAAAGGAAAAAACTTACACCGATATTCATTTACTTTTATAATTGCTTTGAATACGTATTTACATTTCACAAGCAACCTGCCCTCTAACATGCTACTGAAATCCGTTTTAAACCTAGGAACTGGGCCCCTCTCATAACTTGGTAGTGTGGCCTGTCATTTAACTTTATACTGTTTTTAGTGACCGATTCAACTCAGAGTGAAAAAAATGTGAGTATGTGGTAGGTGGTTTGAGATGGTAGATGGGTAAGTGGTTTGCATAGTTTATTTTTATTTTTAAAAGTAATATCAATCAGTTTGGGCAATGCCATTATAAAACGATCCATTTTGTTCTCGACATTTGACATTGATGACCTAATAACTTTTCCGAATCGCACCATTAATTTTGACACAACGATCGGTTCATTTTATTCTTTTGAGAATCGGAGGTGGGCATTTAATTAACGTCGCACTGGAGCAACACAACGGGCTATCGACGACGATCTGGGATCAACCCCCGAAGGGAATGATCCGAGGACAGCACCACGTAATTTTGAACCACGGTCAGATGACGAGGTCAAACCTGAGCTGGCACCCCATTCTCCAAACTTCCACACCACGCCAACGTGAGGACGTTTGAGGCCCTGACAGATTTAACGTGCACCAGCCCCTCTGTACACGACGGTGTTTAGTTGGATTCGAACTCGCAACCCTCTGGTCGCTTAAGAATCGGAGATAGCAATCATTCCAAAGATGTCTTTTCCTCTGATTCAGTTAAATTTCAAAGTCAGATTTCAATGCTTGTCAAAAAATATCAATCCTAAAACTGCGTTACCCCGCTATCTGATTGAGAGAGGGTTTAGTACAGGGATGCACGGCCCGCGGTCCGCACGGGGCCCTCCGTTGATTTGATGGCGGCCCGCCTCGCCATGTGTTAGTTTAACTTTAACAAGTCATACGACAGGAATACTTTTCAATTGCGCATACTCACAGCAATGGCTGTGAGCCAGGCTTGTTACGAGAAAGCATCTACTCAACTGCCTACCTACTTACGATTATAGGTTAGTAATAATGTTAGCAAATTAATGTCAAAGCAAATCAGTAAAATCATTGCCATGTCAAGTATTAAATTCAATTCTTTATTTACATTTCTTTGTCACAATATATGACAAATATAAATAAAGTAAATAATGTGTGATAGATAGCTTTCAGAGTTTGTTTGGTGGCTCTTCCGTAAGCCACAGGGAATCTATGTGGCCCTTGGGCTTTACAAGTCTGTGCATCCCTGGTTTAGTAGTAGTAGAAAGAGAAAGGGTTGCTTTAAAATACAACACAGTAAAGCATGAATTAACTTACTACGTAAACAAAAGCAAAAGCAAATCAACTAAGCCATCTTTGCAAACAGCATAGTATGTTTAAAAACTTGTTAATAATCTTATTGGAATGCATTTATACGCTGAATGAAGGCATACCAATCCTCTAATCTTGAAAAGTATGCAATGCCCAATAAGATATTTGACATCTTACTTTAAATCCATGGTTTGTAGGCACGGATTGTAATTTTTATAGGATAATAGTAAAGTTTTCATTTCTTCTACGCAGTTTTGCCATCTCCCTGACAGGTTTTATCATACGTCTTGTTCCGGTTCGACAACGACAAAGCAAGATGGTAAGTAAAATCCCCTCAAATGCAGTCATCCTTGCACGACATTTATCTTTTCCCCAACAAGGTATGTGACAACAATACCATATCCCAATTCATAAAACTTGTAAGATGTATAACATATATGTTTGAGTAAACAATGCGAATTATTTAGATATAAGGTGTAAAAATCGTAATAAATATAAGTTAAATATACAGGGTTCTTACTCTGTTACATTAAAAAATCAAAAACTTTACAAGGACACTTCAAGAACTTCCCGAAAATTTTCTAGAACCTAATTAGGCTTTAATATTTCCAAGAGATCATATAAATTTTTACGTACTATTAAATTCAAATTTAGATGAAAAATAGTTTTTAAAGAAATGTCTAAATTTCTGAGAGTGATAATAATAAAAATCTGCTTTTAAATCATTTTTCACCTAAATAACTAGAAGTAACATACAACACTAGTGACTTCATGTATTATAAAAAATCCGCGTATAAAGGTGGCATTTTGCTTCATTATGCAAGTAAATTTAATTAAATAAAATAATAGAATGGGGACAACCTTCTGGTTATTAATCAGCCACTCTTCCAAACGGTTTAGTAATATCAGTAATATGTAGTATGAATTTAATTTTGATTACATGATTCTTTCTACATTGTGTTGCAATTTTCACACAGTAGTGTACATTTTTTATCGCAATTGCTAATGGCGATAATTAATTAGGAATTAAATGAAAACTAACGAATAAATTTGCATGATTATCCATTCTTTCACATTTTCAAAAAAAATGTAGTTTAATCTGGATTTTAGTTTTGAGGGAAATGGATACACCAGAACGCTGTGAAACACTCGAATCGAAAGATTGGTTGGGTTTGGTTTCTATGGAGCAAGGACCATATTTGGTCGAGATATGCCAAACACAAAACAACAACGAGGGAAGAAAAAAAAGCAAAATACAGAAGGGTAGGGTAAAACAGAAGGACAGATCACTCGAGCACCTGAGGGTCGTGATGCCCCTTACGCACCTAAAGAAGAAGCGCCCACGAGGGCATTGAATCGAAAGGAAACATAAGAAGATGTGAAACAACTAAAAGCTAAGTACCAATACAAGTAGTGATTAAAGTGACAATTCAACATCTATAGTAAAAAAATAGTAAATTCTTCAAATCTCACCAACCATTCTTCATGTAGACTTCGATTTAAACCACCAATTAGGATTCGACATCAAGCAACTAGAATTCTGCTGCGTTGATGTGCTCATTTTCGTTTCAAAAGCCACTCTGGAAACCAACGCTCAAGTTCCAGAGGAATGCAGAGAAACTGGAAAAAACATTAAAATCCCATCAGTTGCTCCCAGATCGTCACTTTCAAAGGGAAAAAAGGACAGTACGCTTCGATAGTATAATGTACTGAAACGCGCAACCACATCAAGAGAAAGTGGAACTAATAGATTCTCATTTCAGGAGCCATTTTGAAATGCGGTGTCTTCTATGGTACGTGCGCCGATGGATCATTAAGCAATTCCGACCACATTGTCAGTTGATTGCGATTTTATTGGACAAAAATATACAGCTAGGTTTGGATAAGTGTACTCTTAATTTGAGTTTCAACTTCCGTAACCCAAAATATCGACTTCTAGGTACAGGCATTAGTAAGCAATATTAACTACTAGCAGAACTATGTATGGCATATGCGAAGAAGTTTTTTCTAATATCTATTGATGGCAGATTGTCGTTACTCACATTTCATATCTAATTTAAATTCACTTATAATGAATATAAGCATCGATATGCACATTTCACACCTCCAGAAGAAATATATTTAACCCTCATGGCGGCTGTCTCGAAGAAATATCTCGTCGTTGACAAAACTGACCACGTCTTGATGACGAGATATTTCGTCATTTGCAAATTGGTCAGATCTTGATGGACGAGATATCTCGTCGAGACCACTTGGAGGGTTAACAAAACACATTAAGTAGCATTTCGTGCACTTTTACTGGTGGCTTATTCTAATTTACAATAAAGTGCATTAAAGGCGTGCCTGTCATGTTGCCACAATTAGCTTCTCAACGTTCCCTTTATTGGTGGTTGTCTCGAAGAGGTGTCTCGTCAATTACAAAACTGACTAGATCTTGGTGGACGAGATATCTCGTCATTAGAAGAAATCTGACTAGATCTTGATCTCGACATCATAAAAAATTTGGCAATGTCTTGATGACGAGATATTTCGTCATTAGCAAATTGGTCAGATCTTGATGGATGAGTTACCTCGTCGAAACCATTTGAAGGGTTAATCAAATACTTAAAGTAGCATTTCGTGTACTTTTACAGTCAGTAATTCTAATTTACAATTAAGTGTATGTCAGAAAGGGCGTACCTCAGTCATGTTTCCACAATTAGCTTCTGAACGTCCCCTGCAATTGTATCCCATTCACTTATTCAAAATTGATTCAGTATTTTGTGACGTCTACACCTATTTCCCCATTGGCTCACATTTTCTCTTTTGCGCTGATTCTATCTTTCAAATTTATCATTTCCTTCTGCCTTCAAAGTGCTGAAGAACTTTATTAGAGCGGCAAACCCTTCCACATAATTGTAACAATATTACGCCAACTCTAACGCGAAACAAGCATATTTAAACTAAGCGGCAAAACTGAGAAATAGAATCACGAAGCCTTTGATTTTATATTGTTTACAGTAATTGTTGCCATTTCTCAATGTACAAATAATGCCGATTTATGTGCCAAGCGTTTGTGAAATATGTATCTAGATTTTATGTTTTAAGTCGATCTCATGTTGGCAAAAATGAATTTAGCTGTGAATGATAGTATAAGAGAGATTGGAAACAACCTTTTTTCAAATGATTAACGAAACGCAAATTTTTATACAAACCGCAGACCCATTAATAGCAACGAAAATAATTGGATACTATTGTAAAATACAAAGAAATAAAAGACGAAACGTTTAGCTCTTCAAACCAATATGTCGAATAAACAGTTGTTTTGCTCCAGTGACGTTAATTAAATACCTACCTACCTCGAATAAACAAAATTAGTTCCAGCTCAGGATTAAAATTTGAATAGTGAGATCACCATTTCTTATGAAACCAAAGTAAAAAAGATGTATTATATAAACAAGGCTATTTTCCACCAGATGCACAATTGAATTGTAAAATTCGTCTATAAGTGGACTGAGAACAGCCCAATTAACTTTCCAATGGACAATGAACTTGACCCAAGCATGCGTAGCTCAGTTCTATGGGTAATACAAGTGCGGCTATAATGGAACTTATAAGGGTTTAAGCAATTTTTTCCAAAAACTATGTGATTAAATATATGCATTTGTTTTACAAAGAACTTGAACATATACACTGCCTCAACTCTAGGTTACACCGCTTATCAAGGCTTAAGAACCAATTTATACCTCTTTTGCAACTGGTAAATTAGACTTCAAATCCTTATTCCACAAAAAGACAGGATTTTATTGAATTTAAATATATTTTTTACAATTCAAGAAATGAGTAAAACGCTTCCATTATTTATAAAAATGATCTCCATCAGCTCGTGTGTAGTTAGTTCTACGCCGTTCTCAATTTTTTTGTTTAATCAGTTCTAAAATTCGTGCATCCATTGAATTTTTAGCCCTCCTGGTGGTTGTTTCGACGATGTTCTCTCATTAGCAAAAGTGACAAGATTTCTATGGACGAGATATCTCGTCATTAGAAAAACTAACCTTATCTTGATCTTGCCATCATCAAAAAACGGCAATAACTTCATCACTCGGAATTCAATCGGCATTCTGATGACGAGATATCTCGTCAATAGCAAAATTGGTCAGATCTTGATGGACGAGATATCTCTTCGAAACCACTTGAAGGGTAAAAGTCTTGTCCTCAAGTGTTCCACCCAACTGGCTGTACTGTGGTTTACAACTGTCGAATCGGGAAAAACACATGTGATTGATCTAATACTCAACTTGTCCACGCATTTATGAGTTACGCTTACGCATGAAACATTACATTCTTTGGAAATGTAACGAGCTTCAATTTTTTGTTTAACTGTCTACAATCCTAAGGTTCTAAAATGCAAGCAGGGATGAAGAGTTAAGAATCAAGTTATTAAAGTTCTCTTTTCAAAGCTTTACTCAATAACAACACTTATAAAAATCAGTAAATCTCAGTAACAGTGTCACAATTCTTTACCACCAAATCTAGAATATTTTTATCTCGCAGAACATATCTGTTCAAGACAGTATGAGAGTCATTTTCTACAACGATAAGTATAGGAGGTGGTATTGTTTCCTGTACTTACTCTGAACGTGGCGTCACTTGGCTTATTTTTCGAATACATCCCCCGATTCCATCACTGCCAATAAAAATTCCAAAGAATAAATTCCGAATTGATATTAGTTGATTGATCAACGCCAGTTAGATTGAATGCCAAACGTTGTCAAAAGGCAATAATCAACAATAAGATAATACCTTATTACTGTTCCCATCAGGTTAATAAGGTAACCCGATGGGTATCATGGGAAAGCATGAACAGCAGAAAATCTTCGCAGACTGTTTGGTTTGTTTACACTGAAAATCTCTTACAGTGTTACATGACTTCCTTTGTCCCAAAACAGAATTCGTCATCTGACAGTGGTTCAAAATTATTACGAGGTGTTGTCCTCGGATCTTTCCCTTCGGAATTGGTCCCGGACCGTCGCCAATAGTCCGTTGTTTTGCTCCAGTGTGACGTTAATTAACTACCTACCCTAAACAGTCACCGGATTAACAACTGTAAATCAAGTCTCACGATGAATGGTGTCTTCACTTTGAGTTGCACATTATAATTCAAAGGTGGATACACCGGTTTTCAATTCATACATAATTAAATTTATATCCTCAAAGTAAACATCCAACACTTTCTGAATGGTTCAAGTTATGCTTTTTTTATCTTGAAATTTTAATCAATTTTCAATCTATGCTCTCAAAACGCAATCTATTTTAATCTATTTTCTCTTAATATATTTTCAATATATATTAGAGTATTATTTTTGTTTCGTTTGGAACCACACATATTTCAGAGAGAGATAAGTTCTTCATTGAAGCAGAACCTAATAGCCTACAATAGAAAATTTATACATGTCACATTAACATGATTATTAACATCTAGGAACAGTATAGTACGTTTTGTTTTTAATTGTTCACTTTATTGAACTCTTCGAAAAACTGGGCTACATAATTGTTTTTCTGCTCACTGGACTGCGAAGAAAGCTTATTTCTTAAGAGTTGTTTAGAGCTCGTTTCTTTCTCCAATGGCGGCAACGAGCATTTTTAAAGCTGAAAAACACTTGTAGATTTGAATACTGACACGAATGATTTATTTATTTAGTTTTGTTTCTCTACAGAAAGATATCCAATTACAGGCAACAAAAAATTAGCTATCCAAAAAATGCAACAAAAGCCGTACACAAGCTAAGTTAAATAAGAGATATAACAAAACACGTCATTGAAGAAAATTACTTAGAAAATTGAAATCATTAAAAAATATATAAACTTCCAAGAAAGAATCATAGTTTAAAAAATCTAATTTGGGGAAAAATTGTTATATACATTCTTTAACTAAAAAGGGCGAATAAATTTTATATGTAGCAGATAAAAAAATTTTGTTAAAGCAATATCTCCACAGAGCTTTGAATTAATGAAACCGATTATTATTATTCATAAGAATGCAATTCATAAGAATGTGTACCTGAATATTCATAATTCTTAAAATAAATACATTTCAAAAATTTATTCTGTATTCTTCCAACATCCATGATATGGTAATCGTAATAAGAATTCCACATTGCAAATCCATATTCCTTTCCCGATCGAACATTAACATTAAATAAAAAAATATCTCATAAATATTACAAAAATCTCTCGTTTTTCTCTAGATCCAACCAAGTTTGTAGTATACAGATTTTATAATAGATTTCATGTAGTAGTTGAATGAAAAAGTCGAATCATAATGCTTACAGAAATCAACAAAAATTCGTAATAATAGCATTCTTAATTTTTTGAAGCATAGTGAAAAATGTATTCTTTCTTAATTATAAACTATGGTGTTTACTAATTTAATATGGAATCTTGATAAAGCACAAATAGGGTGAAGCTTGCGATTTTCTACTTTTCTGAAGTTTTTAAATTTATCTTTGTTACATGTCCAAAAACACTCTCAATTATTTTTAGGCATAGCCATGAGCTATCAACAAATGGATTCTTTTTAGAACACATACTAAAACGATTAGAAATTTTAGATAGATTTAGACATTTTTAATTGACTTTACCCTTCTAGAAGCATTCAAAACGGACACCTGATGAGTCAGTACCACCCGTAAATTATAACTGGGAATCCCTAACTGTATAAACTTGGATATCAATGAAGTAGATGTTGAAGGAACTGGGAAAACAAATGTTATACTTGTCTATAAAAAGATGGTTCCGAAATCAACCCATCATATAGTTTCAACATAACGCGAACACCACAAAAGCAATCAGACACATTAAACAAAGTAGGACAGACTCCCAGAATCGTAAATGCGAATGGAATGGTAAAAAAGCAATCACATATTATTAGTCTTTTAATAGGTAGCATTAATTGACTATTATCAATGCTGAATACGGACACATTCATGAAATTGAACAGTGTCAAGTTTCATCCTACAACACGACATGTAGGCATCGTATATCGGTCAGAATAAAAAAGGTGTTCTAGTCACGTAAAATAGGCAGACCTAGATGCTGAGTTCAACAATGCCATTTCACCCTCCCTCAGAGTCCTTTCAGCATCCCATATTTCTCCCACTATGCGGCTAACATTCAACACTATTGAAGTATTTAACAAATCTCTTGTATTTTTGCACAATAAATTTCCTGTTCTGTTTGGAGCTGAATACTAAATGTAGCTTTCTCATTCCGCAGCTTTCGTTTTTTCTGTCTGTTTATTTTTTAGCGGTTTACATGTCGGAATGTGACGCCCCGGGTTTAGTTGTCCAGTATCCTGATGAGTCGGCCTGCTCTATTATGGTGGAGGTTTTTGTTGTTATTTTGGTTCCGTTGTAATTTTTGTCCGACATTCAGAAGACAGAGGAGGCCAACGCCTATGGATCGATCCAATCTCGCCTCTATGAGCGGGTGAATCACTTTCCAGTGTGGGCAGCCTTTTACTTTCGCTGATAGACAACTATTCCAATCAATAACATAATGAAAAGGAATTTCCAACGGTGTCGGCCCGTTAATGTTTTGGGTGTTTAAGACTGGTTCGCGACTTTCTAAAATTGAAACAGAGAAAAAGTTTCAACCTCCTATTTTGGACCTGATTGTCAGTCTGCAAAAGTGAAATGTAAAATTTTGGTAAAATGTTTTTACGGAAATAATACAGGATCATAAACCCCTAAAACACTTCCACAGCTCTTGCATTTTCTCACCTTTCTTTCGGACCTGACTGTCAGTCTACCTCTTGTGCTTCTTTGGAACGGGAATTGGGACTTCAAATCGTATCAATTACATTAAATTCTTTATTTTTCACTCACTTCCCATTCCTCAAGCACTTGACGATCCTTTTCTTTTCTCTTTTCAAAGTTTTAGTCAATAAATTATAAAATCTCTTATTGATTAAGATGTGGATGTTCGTATTCGTTCGTATCAGAAAGTACTCCGTAATACGTCTGTTCTGTTCCGTATTGGCTACATCGGCATTACCTCAAGGATCTAATCACAAATTAACCAATAAAGTTAAAAAACCTTTATTAATCCTAGGTAAATAAAATGATCCATCAGATTAAAAACAAGAAGTTAATCAGAAAAAACACACAATCTACTTGATTCGTAATATATAGATAAACTAGCGGACATAACAGCATGGTTAGTCCTGACCACGTACTAATTTGTTTCGAGGTGTTATGGAACAGTGCTGCCACATTCAAAGCACTTGTGAAATAGCAGCATTAATTGCAATGTTAAAAAGGATGAATCATAAAAAATATAAGTTATCTGAAGTTAAAGTAGCAAATTAAAATCCATTTAAGTTCTCTCCCCCCATATACAGTGCAACTTGGATAATTCGAAGCTGAAGGGACCACTAAAAAAATTCGAATTATCCAAAACTTCGAATTAAAAAAGTTACCATCTTTTAACTTTAATTTCAGATCCACTGAATGCTTGAAAAGATTATTCTGTCAATAACTAAATATTTATTCAGAAAGATCATGGTATGAAGACTTAAACATTATATGTATGTAAACAAAATAAGATTTACATTACGTAAGCTACAGTATATATTACATGTACTGTAGCTTACGTAACAGGTGGTGGGAAGGGGATTTCAGCTTTCACGTGTCGAACAGGTGGGGGTATTCCGGCGATGATTTCTTAACGATGAAAGGCCGAAAAGTCGTTATGATTCGAAAGTTTTTATAAAAAACTTCGAATTAAGGAAGTCGAACTTCGAATTATCCACGATTTTTTAACATTGATTTAATGAGAAGTTCAAGGGACTAAGAGAAAACTTCGAATTAACGACGATTTCGAATTAGAGACGTTCCGTTTATCCAAGTTGCATTGTATCCTATATCTTTATCTAAAGTATAAAATAATTCAAGAAATGATGTCAGATAGTCAAAAATTAATATTGGGGTAATAATTGATGGTTTCGGCCACCGCCAGCAATATCCGGCATGAACACTAAAGTATCGGTAATGGAACATAGTGACAGCAAAAATTTGATTTGATAGAAATTTTATTAATTTTAAAAAATTTATTCGAATATGTTTGAAATGCAATGTAATGGGATGACATGTTTTGAATACATTATGATCCCCTTTGACTTGAATCCTCTGAGGGATTCACACGCATATATCCGTTATAAATATTGTCACGTCCCCCTAAGAGAGGGTTCAAGCCCCACAGTTTGATAACCGCTGTTATAGCCACAAAGTGTTCCGTTTAAGCTGGAGCAGCATGCGGCAAAACATACGACTTACGCATGCGTACTCCGTTTCTGTACGGAAAACATGTCCGTGCGTAAGCGTATTTCAGTCAATTTGGTGTCGCAAGACTGATGTTGGACCAATGTGTGTCTTGGCCAGGACAATTTTATGCTCAAACTGAGATGCACATACAGTCGACACTCCTTTTAACGGACGCAAGATTCACCAAGGAACAGGGTTGGTAAAAATAAAAAATTCTTTAGAGAGAAATAAAAATTTGTTCTACATTCGGACGTGACTTGATTATAAAGTCGTGTGGGTTCATAAAATAGTAGTTCGATGGAACAAGCAGCGACTGTACGAACGCTGTCGAAAACGCGTAAAAAGAGCAGCCAAATACCACGCAAGGTTTTCGATGATATTCCTTTCTCTATGTTCATTGTTCTATTTATTTCAGAGTGACTTGACATTTCTTAAACGATTCAAAAGATGCTATTTCTCGTCACTAGATGTTTAAAATTCAAAAATTTTCAATTTGTTCTTCCAGAAAAGCGACCACTTTCATCCTTCGCAACAAAGGCCCAACTGGAAATCCAGAGAAAGCGAAACCGTACCTCGAGAAAGCAACCTGACCCCTGGTAAACAAACTCATGTGGAAGGAGAAGAAAGTCGTTCCTCTCCGAAAAAAATTCCATTTGACCCTGCTCAGCATTGCAAAAGAGGGACAACTCTGCAAAGCAATAAAGCCAACCAGGACTGGTTGGTCCAACGCTCGAGGTAGGGTTACCTGGTGATGCAGAGAGAACCCTGCCAGGTGGTTTCTCCACCCTCCGGCTACACAAAATAAAATAACGTTAAAAAATGATGGGGGCAGCATGAGGGTCGAGAGGGGGGGTTCGCTGGCAACAAGAGCGGGTGTGCGTGCGAGAAGTGATTATGCGTCCTGAATCGCAAACGATAGAAAAAGGGGGAAATCCGTAGCGAACTGTGCTACAGCTGGTTCATAGTTGCAAAGAATAGCTGCCTTCTGTTGTTGCAGTGTGTGTCTAAGTTGATGATATGCAGCGAAACTTATCGTCTGCCACTGTGGGTTGTGGCTAATTTGGTTTCGGTGAAGTTAAGCGTTCGTTTTCTTTTTGGAGCTGTAATTTCTGGAGCTTTTAGTTGTTCGTTGTGAAAAAAGAGTATCCTTATGGCGAGAGTAAATATAAAGAAAATTGGGTATGCTGCGTTCAATATTTTATTTATAATAAAAATAAAATTACATACAACATCTTATTTAAAATAAAATACAAACGGAGGTAGTTTAAAATCTTGTTAAAAACAAATTCCAGAAATTTTCGAGGGAAAAGTATAAAAACTTTTTTCATAGAAGTTTGTGGAGTATTCGTATTTCGCTGCTACGAAAAAGCAATATATAAATTTTTTGATGTGGTATCAAAATAAAATCATAGTTTATAAGAGGTAAAATAAAGTTTATTTTCTGATTGTTACAAAGTTTTGCGATTTTTATCTATAGTCATCTCATATTTTGGTCAGTAAAAATTATACATTAAAAATTCATTTTTACACTTTAAGTTAGAAAAACCAGCACAAAATATAAAGTAGGATGCATTATTAAATCATGCGATCCGTACGGAACGGATGATTTAACCTCCACATCATAATTGATAAAAGAGTATAATTTATGGAACAATACTTTGAAAAGAGAAAAGTTAAAGATAAGTATCGTTAAGTACACTGCTGGCCACCGTAAATGCAACACCCTGAAGGAAGCATGCAAATAATATGAAATTTACAACATGCATTAGCGGAGGTGAGATATGCAAATGATTAGAATTTCAGCGCAGACGCACATCACGCGCGCCTGTGGCGCCACTTCAAAGCGCTATTTAAGGCTTGGAGATTTCGACGATTTCAAGTACGGCAATTGTGTTTTTCTTGTGGTTTTTTCAAAAAAACGATCAATTATGCCTCGTAGAAAACAGCGATCATCTTTTGATCAAGTATCCGAGTTCGACAGAGGAAGGATAGTGGCCTACCGAGATTGTGGATTATCTTTCAGGGAAATCGGTAGTCGTGTTGGACGAAACCAAACAACTGTAATGCGGATATGTGATCGTTGGATGCAGGAGGGTACGACGGACCGACGTGTTCGATCGCATCCACCTCAGTGCACCACTTCACGTGATGACAGGCATATTGTGCGTATGGCAGTGACGGATCGCTCAGCCACATCACGAACCATAGCACAGCACATTCAGTCTGTACCGCATCATCCAGTGTCTGCGCGTACCATTCGACGCCGTTTACAGCAGAGTGGTCTGTCCGCAAGACGTCCATTGCTTCGTCTACCCTTGACGCAGAACCACAGACGTTTCCGCCGCCAATGGTGCGATGAAAGAAGGATGTGGACGGCAGAATGGAATGAAATTGTCTTTACTGACGAGTCACGCTTCTATCTGCAACACCACGATGGTCGGATTCGAGTCTGGAGACACCGTGGAGAGAGGATGCTGAACAGCTGCGTTATGCACCGCCACACTGGTCCTGCACCGGGTATTATGGTATGGGGCGGTATTGGATATCACTCTCGCACTCCTCTAGTACGCATTGCCGGTACTTTAAACAGCCAGCGCTACCTCCGAGGTGTTGGAGCCAGTTGTCCTTCCTTACCTTCAGGGCTTGCCCACAGCCATATTTCAACAGGATAATGCGCGACCACACGTGGCACGCATTGTCCAAGGGTTCTTCGTCAATCGCCAGATTGAATTGCTTCCCTGGCCAGCTCGCTCTCCGGATCTTTCGCCGATAGAAAACATGTGGTCCGTGGTTGCTCAACGATTGACCCAGAATACATCCCCAGCTGCCACACCAGATCAACTTTGGCAACGTGTGGAAGCTGCTTGGTCTGCTGTACCCCAAGAACACATCCAAAGTCTCTTTGAATCAATGCCGAGGCGTGTGGCAGCGGTGATCTCCAACAATGGCGGCTACTCTGGCTACTGATTTTGGCAGGAACCACACTTCACAGAAGTCTATAAATTTAATCATTTGATACTTGGTCAACATGTTATCTACAAAATAAATTTTGTTGTGATATCTCTTGTCTTTCTTGGTGTTGCAATTTGGGTGGCCAGCAGTGTACTTCGGGGAATAGGAAGTAAAAAGAGTGAAAATAGTATAGAATTTAATGCAGTTGATACGATTAGGAGTCCAATTCACGTTTCAAAGAACACAAGAAGCAGACGGATAATCAGGTTAGAAAGAATGGTGGAAAAAGCAAGAGCTGTGAAAGTGATTTAGGGGTTTACGATCCTGTAGCATTTTCGTAAAAACAATTTACCATTATTTTACATTTCACTTCGATTTCTAGAAATAGTGTTTCTAAATTTTAATTGCATTATTGAATTGTACCAATCCGTAAAAATACAAATAATAATAGTAACAATAAATGTAATTTTCATCAGTTAAATAATTATTATAGTATGATCTAATTAGTCGTGTGCACAATATTAGGGTTATGTCCATTAAATTATTTTCCATACTCATTTTCATTTACTACTCAAATCGATATTGATGTAAAATATGCGTTTCTGTTGAGTAAGTGTATAACTCTCGTCCCTTAGAAAACGTTAGAATCCTGTCCTTGGAAATTGCATAATTTAATGTTAAGAAAATTGGTTCAAAGCTTCTCTAAGAATTCCACTTCTGAAAAATGAACGCTCTGTACTTGACGTAATACAATTTGATCCCAAGTGAATGATAAACATATCTTTATTTTATCAGAAACCAAATTTATATGTAAGAGGCCATTATCTTTCACATTGAAAACTAAATAAATACATATTATTTAAGAAATGATATCAATCCTCCAGGTGTTCGTCCTGACGAGTTATTTCGTCATTGGCAAACTGATAATTTCTTGATGGACGAGACATCTCGTCATCAGAAAAAACTAAACAAATCTTGATCTCGTCATAGTAGAAAATCGGCAATATCTTGTCGTTACCAAAATTGGTCCGATCTTGATGGATTAGATACTTCGTCATTAGCAAAATTGGTCCAATTGATGGACGAGATAACTCGTCATTAGCAAAACTTCCAATCTTGATGGACGAGGTACCTCGTCATAAGCAAAACTGGTGTAAAATAGATGGACGAGTTATCTCGTCAAAACCACTTGGAGAGTTAATAAAGAAAAAAATAGTCTACGCAAGAGCTCAATCATACTCCCTTGTCAAGAACTATTAATAAACAGATCACGATAAAAAGAAATTATTCTAATTTGATTTGTCTAACATATCATTTTCCAGAATTTCCTAATTATTAATGGATTTAATTTTGATTTAATAACAGCAATATAATAATTCGATAATGATGAGACTGTGGAGTGACATATTAAGCCCCTCTTTTGCCCCCACCTTATTAAAAATATTTCAATTAACTATAATGAGAGTGGGGAAAAGGTCAAAGAAATAAAACACTACCGAATCCGAGTAGTACCCCAAATTTTCCCTCTCCATAAAATCTACGGCCATATTTTACTTAACGAAGCAGACAGCAATTTGTTATGCCGCTGTCATAATCATACATCATCTCATATCCCCCATTTATGTGACAAGTAATTTGAAATTTCCCTCTTGGAACATCCCACCCATCCTCGGGGTTCATTTTCTTTCTTCGCAGCTTCCTCATTTCATTTTCATCGAAAACTGGGGCGAGTCCATCCAACTTATTTTGGGGTTGTTTTAGCAGGTCACACACTGGAGAAGCATGCGACAAAACATACCGACATGCGCATGTGTACTCCGTTTCTGCACAGAAAACACTCGGTACAGATATACTAATCAGTACAATATTAAATTGTTTCAATTATTGTTCACGATATCAACTCTTGAATGCAGTTTTTTTATCGATTTCGCGTGAAAACAGTCAAAGGCTGAGCTTTGTCGATCTGCAGGACACATATATGGAAAGGAGCACCTTGTCTTATTTTCAGCTCATCAGACGTTTGTGAGAGGAAAATGTTATTACTCTGTCTCCTATCTTTTTTCTGAAAGTAATACGAATACTGGGCTACACACACATGACAGAAGTATTGCCTTTTAACCCTCCACGTGGTTTCGACGATATATCTCGTCCATCAAGATCTAACCAATTTTGCTAACGACGAGATATCTCGTCATCAAGATATCGCCGATTGTTTGATGACAACAAGATCAAAATCTGGTCAGTTTTCTTCTAATGACGAGATATCTCGTCCAGCAAGATCTGGTCAATTTTCTTCCAATGACGAGATATCTCGTCCAGCAAGATCTGCTAATGGTTTTGCTAATGATGAGATACCTCGTCAAGACAACTACCTGCAGGGTTAAATGTTACATTCAAAAGATGGTGTGATTGAAAGCATTTACAAGCATGTATGTATTTTAATTAATGTCGCACTGGAGCAACTACTATTGGCGACGGTCCGGACAACACCACGTAATTTTGAACCACGGTCAGATGACGAGGCAACACCTGAGCTAGCACCCCACTCTCCAAACCTCCACACCATACACGCATATCACTGGAAAATGCTTCTGTGACACAGATATTGCTTTATAGAACATTTCCAAGAAAAATCATAAAAGTTTTAAATTAATATTTCTGTAATTCCGCCCCTTTAGACATTGGCTCCAGGGGCCTCCGATTCTATCGACCTCCCTTAGCACGCCCCTGGGGGGTCTGTCGTCTATCCTGATACTGGGACCCGGATGGTGAGGGCGTGAGCATATTCTCGATATTATCTTGTAGCATACAAGAAATGAATATAAAGAAAAAAGCTGGTGGTGTCGCCCCTTGTGTGGCAAGGTGCTTGTCGCAAGAACTTTTCTATCGGGCATAAGTTATTTAAAATGTAGAATCATTTGTATTTATTCCTGCATTCAATGAAAATCGCTTACTGGAATTTTCGAATAATATAAGAATGCTGCCCTGCTCTAGAACGTGGTTCAAAATTACGAGGTGTTATCGGATCTTTCCTTTCGGGATTGATCTCGAACCGTCACTAATAAATAGTTCGTTGTGTTGCTCCAGTGCGACGTTAATTCAGGTACCTACCTCTACCCAATTCTAGAAATGATACACACCAAAGTAGTCGTTATTGCAAAGCTTTCTATTAAGTGTCCTAGACATCAATTTCAAACTACTGGTGCATTGAACTTGACAAATTCTTTGCCAAATTTTGATTGGTTTAAAATAGCTAATACCCACAATTCGTGGTTTACCTTGCATTTCATTTACAGAAAGATGCGAACGATACACAAACTTATTTTCATTAATAAAGGAAGCGGAAAAAAATTGGTGTTGGGTTACATAGAGGACAGCTTGCGAGTGTTCCTTCCCTGGTTTGTTTACCACGCCATTCCGATTTCGAACCCTCTTACACGTGACCTTGAAGACACGCCGAGCCACTTAGGGGGAGAGAAGTTAGGGGACCGGAAACAGGGTTGTGAGGGAATAAAGAACGTGGGGTGGGTTAAGAATGATGGACAAGTGCACCCTCACCTCGGTGAGCAGAATGGAAGACAACCTGCGAAATTCTCATCTGGAATTTTTGAAGCAAACAAATCGATTTTAATAGAATCCACACGTAGAATCGAAATTAGATGTACTGACGAAATGAAAGATTTATGGGAAATTCAAACGTAATACTCTGAGTAACATCAATTTAGTTGCGTTAGAAAAACAACGTTGAAATAAGTTGTTTACAATTCCAACAGGAGTAGAAAAGAACATCATAGATCATATACGTAGAATAGCCCGAAGCCGAAAATACATTGACAAATTGGAATATAAAATATTCAGGCAAAAAACTTCAGTGTGGTCGTCCATTACACCATTACTGTTTTACGAAGAATTCAATGAACCATTTAAAATATTTTCAACTTTTTACACTGGAATTTTGAACTTATCTGTTATTAGTTAAAACTAAAGCAGCCCGAAGCCGAAAATATTGTATTGTTTACCTCACATTTTTCTTTAAATTTTAGATTTTATTCACAGGTTACTTTCTAATTTCGAAGTTTTTATTTAAAAAAAGACAACCTGATTTTTTAGAGTGCAGAACATTTTTCGTATCGTAGATGATATTGATTTTCAAACAAAGCACGGTTCTTATTTATTTGATTTGATTTCAAACGACTTTTTTCCAAAAGAAAATATTTTACAAACAACGGGAAACCAAAAAAATTAGAATTCTAAAAATTATATATATATTTCTCCTTCATTTCAAAGATGTGAGAACAAAATCCGTCGAAAAGAATCTTCGCCACGAATAAATTCCAAAAATAATGGAGTAATCAGTTGGTGTCCTTTTGTGGAGAAAAGAGTCAAAACTCAAAATGGAAATTTAATATTTTTAAATAACAATTAAACATCTTGGAAATCAAATTAGGAAGCACAGTGACCATTCCCTTTCTACGAACTCCGAGGGACCGAGAAAAGTTCGTAAAAATTAGAAGGTACGTCAAAAAAGAATTAAAATTTGTTGTAACATTTGGCCGGAACTCGTTGAAAATTCGTAAAATGGCGGAAGTTCGTTAAAAAAGCGGTCGACTGAATTCCACAATTTTTTTAAAAAAGTTAAGACGTTAAGTTAAGTTCTTCAATTTCAAATGGAGAAGTAAATTGAGTTTAAGGATTATAATTATCTTTTTAAAATCATGCATTTTAATTTTCATGTTTTTTTGAGGCACAACATAAAAATTAACATTTGGACGGGTCTTATTAAAAATTCGTAAAATGGTGAAAGTTCGTTGAAACAAGGCGTCGACTCAATTTCACAAATTTTTAACAGACAAGACGAAATTTTTTAATTTCAAATGGAGTCCATTTTGTTTAAGGATTTTAATCATCTTAAAATCATGTCACTTTCCTTGAGGCACAACATGAAAAGTAGCATTTGGACGGGACTTTTTGAAATTCTTTAAGTGGTAAAAGTTCGTTGAAACGAGGCGTAGACTGAATTCCACAATTTTTTAAAAAATAGATGAGACGAAAATTTTCAATTTCAAATAGAGAAGTAAATTATGTTTTCGGATTTTAATCATCTTTTTAAAATCATATCATTTATCGAACCTGAAAATTGTGAACGAATGAAAAGAAAACCATGCTCTTACCTTTCCTGTAGCCTTCTTATACCGTGTAATAGCAAGATCCATTAGCTTCTTGACTGAGAGATCCCCTTTTCCACATGGCACTATGACGCGCACAGATCCGAAGTTCACTGTCACTTTCATCGCTTCCCCAAATCCCAACTTCCTACCCGATGACGTCACAAAATCATTCCTACGCCCCCTCCTCCTTCCCCCTTATCCCGAGATCCAGCCGAAATGGGAAAAAAACAAAAATTCCTCCCAAATATCCTCACATACTTTTTAGTTATGTGGTGTGCCTCGCTTCAGCGAAGTTTTGCGAGACGTGAGACAGAACACAGCCTTCGGCTACCTAGGCTCTCTCACACGGAGCAGCTCACCGGGCTTGGAAATCGAATTCTGGATCGAAAATCCGGTGATAAAAAGCAAAGAGTAATGAGAATGTAGTAAGGAGAAGAGCGTACCAAAATATGCTATCTCTTCAAGCTCGAATTGGCTCTCCCATATTAAAATGCCTTGATTCAACGAAGGAGAGCTATTTTATTTAGATCCCTGAATCAAGAATGCTGTTAATTTATCACTCTTCGGCATCAGCTGCTTTTAGATTTGGATAGTCATCTGCGTGGAAAACACGAGTGAATATTTATCAAATGCTTATCCGTTTTCTGTAGGCTATCCAGGTTTTAAATCTGTCATTCAGATCAATACAACCGATTAACAGAAGTTTCTGTCGTCGAATCTAACACTTATGATTCTGAGCGAACTTTTTAAATCTTAGATTTAAGAGAAATTTTGGTTTCATTTCTTGAGCAACTTAAATAAAAACGTCGTTACTTTGATGTTTCTATTTTCCAACCGATGTCGCATTTAACTCGATGATGTTAATCCAAGCTTTTCACTTTTTAGATCCTGTTTTCCGTAATTCTCTGTGTAAAACAGCACACAATTTTACGTATACATCAGCGTGTAAGCAGCGAGCATCCAAGAGTCAACACCAACCAGATACCCACTAAAGTTATATTCCACTGATAATAACACAGCTTCAGATGGATCACACATACAGTATAGAACAATTTCATCGGTAATACACTAGAGCCTCATACGTATTCCACAGTACAGTGTATACAGTTCCACTGAATGTACAAGAGCCTAAGATTATCACACATATAGCACTGCACAGTTTCACCAGTAATATACTAGAGCCTCAGACGTATTCCACAATACAGCGTATACAGTCTCACTGAATGTACAAGAGCCTCAGGTGTATCACATATAGCACTTAACAATTTCTTTGGCAATACACTAGAGCTTCAGACGTATTCCACAGTACAGCGTAAACAGTCCCTCTATAAGTACAAGAGCCTCAGATGCACTGAACAGTTTCACCGACAATACACAAGGCGGATTCCACAGTATTCAGACCCGTTAATGTGCAAGAGCCTCAGACGTATCGCTCTGTACAGTAGAGAAATTACTCAGGTAAATAACACGCACATATATTAGGAAGAGTGCAAGCCACTTGCAACGCCAAGTCTGGAGAGGTAAGACACAAGGCGACGGATACAGTCGGGGCCGGTGAGACAGCTCCAAAAGATGACCAGTTAGCCGTAAATAATGTTTCTATCCACTGCCTCGCGTTGTGGGGAAAGGTATAGAAATTCCTGGCCTCCCCGAATCAATACGACAGATTTCTCTCTTCCAGTCACACTACACTACTCCTGAGATTCATCGCGATGTAAATGCCATCGGCATCTTTTCTCCTCCTTGAGATCGACTTCATTGAAAGGAGAGGAGAAAAAACAGAAAGGCTTTGTTATCCGCGCCAGAATGGAATAAAAATCACTCACACGCGGCCGAAAGTTTTCGAACTTGAGTTAGCGCCGCGGTTAGAGGAACACAACTTTAGGGTTGCTGCTTTTTAGGGAAGTTTTGGTGAGGTGAGAGAGGTGCCAAGCGGTCGCCTATGGAAGCGCCAAAATTTGAAAGGGGGTTTGGATCAGCTGTCGCTTTTGTTGTTTTGTGACGGGGATGAACGTTGAGTGAGCTGATAAGAGGAAATTCATTGGAGCCACGAATTTGAAATTTGCGTCCTTTTTGCCAGTGATTGACAATTTATTCTTCAAAAACTGATACAATTTATCAGTTTTTGTTTATTTGTTAAAAAAAATAATTCATTTTTGTTCAAAATTACCAGTGTTTTGAGCTCAACGTTTAAACTTAACGACAAGCAAAAAAATAAGTATCGAAAATTTATTAAGCTTGATGTTTGTTTCTTAAGCTCCTACTACAGAAATTGTTGCTTTAAGTTGATATTTACTGAATACATCACATAAATGACATTAATAATGAGTAATAGATCGATATAGTGTAAAGAATAATTTTAGTATACTCTTTGTGAAAATTATACAAATACAAAACAGGCCATTGTTGTGCCCTTGCTTTTCATTTTTAAATTAGCTGAACTTGATCATTAGTTCGTACGCTTAAAAATACTTTATTCGCACGTATGATTGAATTTTATCTTGTTATTTTAAAGCGCGTTTAGAGAGTGAAGTGAAGCGAACTACAGTTTCAGTTCTCACTCCTTAGTTTCACTTCTCGCTTCTTAATTTCCGTTCTTATTGGTTAGTTTCAGTTCGCATTTGCTTGAGTATATAATGTTTACTTCTTTGTCTGCTTGTAGTGTGCTTTGTGTTTTCTGTCGTTGTAAAGTGTTATGTCCGTAAAATAAAAACCTCCTGATTATGTCAGCTTCAATACAAAAAGAATGATTTGGAATTTTGTACTTGAAGATCAAACTAAAATAAATTTGAGGTGGGTTTAGGGAAAACTAATTTTAAGGACAGGTGAAAATTGTGTTTATCATACAGATGCATAGTGACTGTAAATATTGTGACGACATATATCGAATTAAAAAAAAATTCTAAAATATAAGAGTTGTATGTGCACTGAATTAACGAGCATAAATGCTTCAATTAGACAAGACAGTTTTTTATGTGATAAAATATACGCTTTATCCTGAAAGCTTGAAATGAACCCTTTATGGATTAATAACGAAGTATTTTGAGGCTAAACACCCTCAAATTTGACATATTTTTTAATATATGGTATAGCTTCCATGCTCAGTATGTTTCTATTACTCGTATTAAAGAACTGCATGCACCTTAAAAAATATTTAGGTAGGTAGGTATTTAATAAACGTCGCACTGGAGCAACACAACGGGATCAATTACTAAGGGAAAGATCCGAGGACAACACCCACGTAATTTTGAACGACGGTCAGATGACGAGGCAACATCTGAGCTGGCACCCCACTCTCCAAACTTCCACACCGTGCCAACGTGAGGACATTTGAGGCCACGACAGTTTTAACGTGCACCAGCCTCCTTTGTACACGACGGTCTTTGGTTGCATTCGAACTCGCAAACCTTCGGTTGCTAATCCGTTACTCTTCCAACCGGGCTACCGCGGCCTCATTTTTCTAAAACATAGCTTTCAATGAATATACAAATCAATACAAAACGAATGCGTATGAAATGTAGGCTATAAGCCCCGAAACGAAAGAGAAGATACCAACATATTTAAAGTTACAGAAAGCAGATTTCACTGAAAACAAAAAGCAATACAAAAAAGTGCTTATGAAATGCAGGCTATAAACCCTGAAACACAAGAAAAATAACATTTAAATCACAGCTTTCAATGAAGTAACAAATCAATACAAAACGAACGCGCATGAAATGTAAGCTACAAGTCCTGAAACATAATAGAAAATATTCACGTATTTAAAAGTTCCGTGGCCGACGAAACAAAAATGAAATTAGAAGCGATAAAACTCGCCAACTGGCAATCCGGAGCTACACACGCTTGTAGTGACCTAAGTAACGAGGGACGCTGAAGGCGGAATCACTCATTGGCTCACCCGCTTCGCCAATAGATGCGGAGAGACCGTTTGGAGCAGCGCAGATGGCGTCGGGTTTAAAGTTCACTCAGGTAATCGCGGCTCCGGGAAACTGAAGTGTCGGATGAGTAGGAATAGAGATAAACATTTCGGACGCGCCTACATCCTTGCTTCCATTCAAAATAACGATTTTAATATATTAAGTTTTCATTTTTATCTCGCCAACGGATTTTATCTGTCCAATGATAATGAAATGCAATCAGGATTCATGGAACATCTGCACTCAGAACCAAGGGTTAGGTGACGGCCCCTTTATGAAAACCCAATGCCATGTTTTTAACCCTCCAAGAGGTTTCGACGAGATATCTCGTCAATCAAGATCTGACCAATTTTGCTATTTACAAGATATATCAAAATATTGCCTTCCTCCCTAGTTGTATTTCTCTCCTTTCTGCGTCAGTTAAAACTTTAATTGTGTGTATGTGTCTATTACTGTTGACATAGAATGTCTTGAACAGGTGGCTAAGTCGAACTGCTACAGAGATGTCTCCCAAATCTTAGGATCAATAGCAGACGCATTCTACCCATATAAAAATGGGATAAGAAAGAAGAAAGATATTGCCAATTTTCTGATGATGGCGTGATCAAGATCTTATCAATTTTCTTCTAATAACGAGGTATCTCGTTCATCGAGATCTGCTAATGACGAGATGACTCGTCAAGACAGCCACCAGAAGGGCTAATATTTAGTGTTCAACTTTCATAAATATTTTTCCTTTCCACACATATTGTGTTCCTTTCCACATCATTATAAATGCAAAGATCTTTATTTTCATTACACTAACTTACGTGGCACAGAAATCTGCGTTGTAGTGTCGAATGGCAATAACGAAGGTAGTTATTTTAATTAACGTCTCACTGGAGCAACACAACGGGCTATTGACGACTGTACGGAATAAATCCCCTAGGGAAAGATCCGAGGACAATACCACTTAATTTTAAACTAGGTCAGATGACGAGATAACGCCTGAGCTGCCACCCCACTCTTCGAACTTCCACACCAATCCAACGTGAGGACACTACAGATTTAACATGCACCAGCCCCCCTTTGTACATGATGGTCTATGGTTGGATTCGGACTCAAGACATCCGTGGCTCGACAACAGCAAAGATGAACGATATAATATTAACCGCTGCTGGGTTCGTTCGCCAATTTTGAGTCTTCCTTTAAAAATGCTTGATTTGAGCTATGATAAGTAGGTGTTTTAATCAACGTCGCACTGGAGCAATACAACGGGCTATTGGCGACGGTCCGGGATCAATCCCCAAAGGAAAGATTCGAGAACAACATTGATCTCCGGTCAGATGACGAGGTCAATACCTGAGCCTGAAACCCCCACTCTTCATACCTTTTACACCTTGCCAACGTGAAGATAATTGAGGCCACGACAGATTTAACGCGCAACAGCCCCCACGTACACGACAGTCTTTTGTTGAATGGGTTCGCAACACTGGTTAAACATCCGCGACTCTATCAACTGGGTTACCGCGGCTTCCATTAATAATATGAATGCTCTATTCATTATAAATGGGTAGGAAAAAGATATGAAGTTGAGGAATGACTCAATGGATTTGATTAATGGTTGGTGGCAATGGAATTAACGTCGCACTGGAGCAACACAACGGGCTATCGGAGACGGTCCGGGATCAAACCGGAAGGGAAAGATCTAAGGTCACCGCCTATTAATTTTGAACCACGGTCAGATGACGAGGTCACACCTGAGCTGACACCCCACCCTCCAAACTTCCACACCACGCCAAAGTGAGGACATTTGAGGTCACAACAGATTTAATGAGCACCCTTTGTACACGACTTTGGATCGAACTCGCAACCCTCCGGTTGCTAATCCGTTACTCTTCCAACCGGGCTACCGCGGCCCCATTAATGGCTGGAGCAATTAGGAAAGTTCAGCGCAGATGCTATGCGCAGGTCAGCGTATTTCTCTAACGTGGCACGAAAAAAGCAACCGAATCAAAACTATCGTCGGAAAATATGAGTTTTCAACCCCATTTAAACAAAACCAGGTAGGTAGTTAATTGACTCGTTCCAACCAAAGACTCATGAACGTGGAGGATGCTGCACGTTAAATATATCGTGGCCTCACATGTCCTCACGTTGGTATAGTGTGGAAGTTTTCAAAATCACGACGTGTTGATTGGATCTTTCCCTTCGGGATTGATCCGGGTACATTATCTCGTTGCGTTGCTCCAGTGTAACGTTAATTCAATTACCTACCCACCTTTCTTTGACTATATTGGTCTTGATTCAACTACTACTACAAGGTTCTACCTTGGTCTTGACCCAACCCTTGTAGACTGCGCAGGTTCGATTCTTGTAACTTACCCTACTTCTCCAGGGGAGACCTGTAAATCCTCCCAAGGATAGGGTTTTCCCCAGTGAAATGTAATTTACCCTGGGTCTATTTCTCTCTTCTGTGTCAGTAAAACTATTTCCTTATGTGATTAATTCCATCACTTGATGTGTGGCCTTGGTAGTCCTGTTGGAATAATAACGGATTAGCAACTGGAGGGTCCAGCTAAAGATCGTCGTGTGCACGGGGCTGATGTCTTAAATCTGTCGTAGCCTCAAATGTCCTCAAGTTGGCGTGGTGTGGAAGATTGGAGAGTGGGGTGCCATCTCAGGTGTGACCTCTTCATCTGACCGTGGTTCAAAATTATATGGTGCTGTCCTTGGGGATTGATCCCGGACCGTCGCCAATTACCCTTTGTGTTACTCAGTGTGACATTGACTAAAATACCTGCCCATCTACCCACCATTTCTTGACGTAGTCTGTCTTGTATTTGGAGAAGAATGGCCCTCGAACCATAAAACCAAACCGACCGACCTCTTTAATTGTGGAAA
Source organism: Meta bourneti (assembly GCA_933210815.1). NCBI lineage: Eukaryota > Metazoa > Arthropoda > Arachnida > Araneae > Tetragnathidae > Meta > Meta bourneti. Next base: position 82,982,171 of record OW119923.1, on the reverse strand, counting down.
CAAGCATATTTATTACCACCGCTGGAGGGTTGGTTTGGGTTTAATGACGCTAGGTCCGATAGTGGACAAGCTGCGCCAAGCGCAGTATTAAAAAAGTATTACTCAATAAAATCAGTTAAAATCCTAACAGTCAATGTGATAATAAACTGTTGTTTAAAATTCATATATACACTGCTGGCCACCCAAATTGCAACACCAAGAAAGACAAGAGATATCACAACAAAATTTATTTTGTAGATAACATGTTGACCAAGTATCAAATGATTAAATTTATAGACTTCTGTGAAGTGTGGTTCCTGCCAAAATCAGTAGCCAGAGTAGCCGCCATTGTTGGAGATCACCGCTGCCACACGCCTCGGCATTGATTCAAAGAGACTTTGGATGTGTTCTTGGGGTACAACAGACCAAGCAGCTTCCACACGTTGCCAAAGTTGATCTGGTGTGGCAGCTGGGGATGTATTCTGGGTCAATCGTTGAGCAACCATGGACCACATGTTTTCTATCGGCGAAAGATCCGGAGAGCGAGCTGGCCAGGGAAGCAATTCAATCTAGCGATTGACGAAGAACCCTTGGACAATGCGTGCCACGTGTGGTCGCGCATTATCCTGTTGAAATATGGCTGTGGGCAAGCCCTGAAGGTAAGGAAGGACAACTGGCTCCAACACCTCGGAGATGTAGCGCTGGCTGTTTAAAGTACCGGCAATGCGTACTAGAGGAGTGCGAGAGTGATATCCAATACCGCCCCATACCATAATACCCGGTGCAGGACCAGTGTGGCGGTGCATAACGCAGCTGTTCAGCATCCTCTCTCCACGGTGTCTCCAGACCCGAATCCGACCATCGTGGTGTTGCAGACAGAAGCGTGACTCGTCAGTAAAGACAATTTCATTCCATTCTGCCGTCCACATCCTTCTTCCATCGCACCATTGGCGGCGGAAACGTCTGTGGTTCTGCGTCAAGGGTAGACGAAGCAATGGACGTCTTGCGGACAGACCACTCTGCTGTAAACGGCGTCGAATGGTACGCGCAGACACTGGATGATGCGGTACAGATTGAATGTGCTGTGCTATGGTTCGTGATGTGGCTGAGCGATCCGTCACTGCCATACGCACAATATGCCTGTCATCAAGTGAAGTGGTGCACTGAGGTGGATGCGATCGAACACGTCGGTCCGTCGTACCCTCCTGCATCCAACGATCACATATCCGCATTACAGTTGTTTGGTTTCGTCCAACACGACTACCGATTTCCCTGAAAGATAATCCACAATCTCGGTAAGCCACTATCCTTCCTCTGTCGAACTCGGATACTTGATCAAAAGATGATCGCTGTTTTCTACGAGGCATAATTGATCGTTTTTTTTTGAAAAAACCACAAGAAAAACACAATTGCCGTACTTGAAATCGTCGAAATCTCCAAGCCTTAAATAGCGCTTTGAAGTGGCGCCACAGGCGCGCGTGATGTGCGTCTGCGCTGAAATTCTAATCATTTGCATATCTCACCTCCGCTAATGCATGTTGTAAATTTCATATTATTTGCATGCTTCCTTCAGGGTGTTGCATTTACGGTGGCCAGCAGTGTATATATAAACAGCATGACTATAAAATAAAGATAATATGTTAAGAAAGGATGAAAACTGACTGCTGGAGGGTAAAAGCATTTGTATGTTATTGATTAGTAAAGAGTTTCCTCAATAACGTACTACATAAATTAGTAATATACAGTGGCTCCCAAAAGTGTTCGTACACTTTGAAAATTTGTAGAAAAAGCGTTGTAGCCTGGAATTGAATTCGAATATAAAATCCAATATTTTTTCATATCATCTCCATGTGATTCTGAATAAAACCTAATATTCTTTAAAAAAAATATTGACTTAGCCCGAAACATATTGGAATCATGTCTTATTTGCAGATGAAAGCAAATTTAACATGTTTGGTTCCGATGGGCGCATAATTGTATGGAGAAGAAAAAATGATTAACTTAATCCCAAGAACTTAGCTGGAACAGTAAAGCATGGCGGTGAAGATGTCCTTGTGTGGGGGTGCATGTCAGCATCAGGACTAGGTAATTTGGTATTTATTGATGGCATAATGAATCATGCTCTTTATATAAATACTTTAAAAGACAATTTAAAATTATCAGCCCAAAATTTGGGTATTGGAAACAACTTTGTTTTTTATCAAGATAACGATCCTAAGCACACGGCTCTCAACGTTCGCCTCTGGTGTCTCTATAATTGTCCACAAGTTCTGAAAACACCACCTCAATCGCCGGATTTAAACCCAATAGAATACATTTGGAGAGAACTGGAGGTTAGAGTACGAAGACACGGCATTAAAACAAAAAGCGAACTAAAAACAGTAATGATTGAAGAATGGTGGAACATTGATGCAGAAATTACAAAAAAAACTAGTGAACTTTATTCCCAGACGTTTAAAAGCTGTTGTGGATGCTATATGATATCCTACTAAGTACTAATTTACCGAAATATTGTAATATTTACTAATATGTAGAAATTTTTTTAAAGTGTACGAAGACTTTTGTGAGGTAAGTTTTTTGTTACTTTTTGATTATTGATATTCCAAAAAAAAGTTTTACTACGTTTTTAAAATATTTTGTGTAGTTTTGTTAAGAACAAGTCATAGATGTTATTAAAAAATTCCCATTCTGAAATATTAATTTTATTAATGGATAGAGCAGTATTTCTTTGAAATTCGTAAGTACGAACACTTTTGGGAGCCACTGTATATATTTTATACTTTATTACCTTTAGTTTTTATTGAATCTTAATCTAAATGTGACAATTATAGTTCATAAAGTAGTTAAAGAAATTGGGTTAAATAATGTAGTAATATATCAATAATTATAGTATATATTCGTAGTTACTCATAGCAATTAAAGATGGCCAACATTTTTACCTGCTATAATCTAGTAATCCCAGTCTAAGAACTTACGTGAATGAAACTAAATTTACGTGAATGAAAATTCTCAAAAATCCTAATATTTTCTTTGCAGGAAAATGCTTTTGTAATACCTGAATAAGCGAGGAAAAATTCACCAAAAGGATGAAAGATATCACATAATCAATGAACCGGTGATACTTGTTTGTAAAATATTGTTTTTAAGTACATATGAATAAGATTTACCGTTTGTGTTTTTCATTTTGCGTAGTTATAGTTTGCCTTAATGACATGGAAATCCCACTACTAATTTAAAATTTAAGTCACACCAACACACCTAATTCGTAAACTGATTTTTAGAAACTCTATCTGAATATTAATAAAGGAAACCGGATCTATGCCCAACGGGAAACAATATAGAAGTTCAGTGGGCAGTAAAATCTCTCCTTGCAGTGTTAAATAACCGTTAGTTTTTATATTTGTTATTTTCTAAAAACAGATGTGAATTGAGACTTTAGAACGGGGCTGTCCAACTCGAGGCCCGCAGGCCGTATGCAGCCCTCCTATAGTCCGACTCTGGCGAGTTGGCATAAAAATCACGTGGTTTAATCACGAGCCTATTCGATAAATTAGGGGATAGGTTAAACATAAACGGTTCATGTGGTTGGCAAATTTTGAGAGGATTCCGAATGTGAGTTTTTCGTTGAATAGCGGAAGCCGTAGCAATGATTACGAGTTGGCGATTGGTCATTGGTGATATTGAGTATGACTGCCCTTATCCCATGCGAGCTTACCACCTTTCTAGAAATGTTCTAGCTGCCCTATATGAGACTTGTTCTATTCTGTCAAGCTAAATGAAGGGGGCGGTAGTTTTTCTGCTGTGGAACGTGTCTTAAGTGGAAGTGACGTCAAAATGTGACGTCACTTGACTCGTTTTCCCAACACGATTTCAGAACTTAGCCCCAAAAAATTAACTCTGAAATGATATACAACAGTTGATTTGTCAAAGCCAATTAGATTAAACGCCAAACATCTCCAAAAACGGCGATAAACTACATTTTGAGGTAACGCCGATATGTATTATGCGAGAGCATGTGGGTAGATGAAGTAAAATATTCCCTTTTGGTCTGGTTTGTTTGTTTCAACCGAAAATCCCTCATAAAGAACCGTTTTGTTTAACTAAATTGGATCACCCAGCGTGATCGTATTTTCATCGAAATCCAATTCATAATTACTAGATTTTTATAAATTAAAATAAATGCAACAAGAGTAGACGGCATCATTTTGAATTTCCTTTGATTTGTTTTATTTTTTATTTTTTTTTTATTTTAAAACAAGACGATATTATAAATTTACCCTTGCTGGTGTTAAAAACATCAGTTTTCACGAAGTATTTGATTTTCTATGGACTTCTCTGCATCATGAGTAGGCCAAAAAGAATTCGACACAAAATAAACCCGCTTGTGGGTAAAGGGGGAATAAACAAGTCGACAAAAGATCTGAGCTGGAAAAAATTCTTCAATGCCCTCATTCCCATCTGTTTACAGAATTTAGGAAGAGCATCCACCCTTCCTTAATCGTGATTGCTTTAAAATTGTGTTTACAAAATATATCAAGTTTCGTACGGGCTTGAAAAGAGGCACATTTAAATGACAAAAGTGAGCATGGATACTTCTTGTTTGAATCCATCCTTTCTCAATTCAATTTTCATCTAGACTAAGAAGCTCCTTCAACAGCCCATTTCAGATTCCACCCACTTCAGAGAGTGACTTGACTATCAAAGAGAAATGTCCAGTACTTCCTGTTGACTGAATGGGAAAACTATCACACATTTAAGCAAATTAATATTCAACTGAGGACAAAGACTGGACGAAGCTGACATGCATGTTTTAGATCGAATATCAATGGGAAAAAGATACATTTTCAGCCTTGGCCTATTTATTGCATAAAATACTGGCTTATTGTACTCAATGACTTTGTCATGTAGAAATTAAACTGGGACATATATCACTTTTCAGTTTAATTGTTTAGTTAGATTTTCCCCTGTCGCCTTCTTTGTGGATAGTCCTAAGTCCCACCTTTCCTGCTTTATAGACTTCCTTTCATAAACCACACTACACACCCATAGCCACAACTTTCTTTTTCGGATCCACATTACGATCCACCCTTTCGATGCAAAAGCCTGAAAAGACAAAGCATAAAAATGAAGCCTCGGAAGGGCTCTTGCTTTTTATTTAACCCTCTTAGTGGTTTCGATGAGATATCTCGTCCATCAAGATCTGACCAATTTTGCTGATGACGAGATATCTCATCAAGATATTGCCGTTTTTTATGACGAGATCAAGATTTAGCCAGTTTTCTTCTACTGACTAGATATTTCATACATCAAGATTTAGTCAGTTTTGCTAATTCCGATATACCTCGTCGACCAAGACCATTAGGAGGATTAAACAAACTTTATGAGGGAAGACCTATCACTGTATATGAAATGAATATATTTTTCACAAAGCAGAGTTTTTAAAAGTAAAAATTAAAGTTTATACTTTTAGTTTTTGTAAAGAGAAGATGGCACACCGTATGGTAGGTAGTTAATTAACGTCGCATTGGAGCAACGCAAAGGGCTATTGGCGACGGTCTGGGATCAATCCTCAAGGGAAAGATCCGAGGATAAGACCACGGAGTTTTGAACCACGGTCAGATGACGAAAGGCACACCGTATGCCTCACCCATCTTGTCATCAGAATATCCAGAGAGAATATTTACATATTTTAGCCTTAAAATAACTAGAATATCTGCATTCCAGCCTTAACTCGTTCGAAGCTAAGTAGATGGGACTCAAATGAAATATATATGTGAATTATATCGCAAATTTAAGTTAATATATTTCTGTTCATATTCTTGAGTTTATGAAATGTTCATTGGGAACACTGAGTTGCATGCCCCACCAGGGACCGTTTTCTAAAGGCGTCGTTCTTAACCCTCCTGGTGGTTGTCTTGACGAGGTGTCATTAGCAAAACATGATCAGATCTTAATTGACGATGTATCTGGTCCATCAAGATCTTGCCTCTAGTCATTAGAAGAAAACGGACGAGATTTTGATCTCGTCTTAATAAAAAAATTACTAAGCTCTTGATGATGAGATAGTTTTCCATTAGTAAGATTGGTCAGATCTTGATGGACGAGATATCTCGTCGAAACCACTGATTTCGCATCTGCCATGTTTCTAGGTTCCCAGGACAACACGCAAATGCGAGACAGTTCCCCCAAATCCTCCAGAAAGGTATGCCTCCCGCTCACACAATTCATCATGGGTGCCCCTGGTTAACGCAGATTGACACGTTCTTGCTTAAAGGATCATACGATTCATAAGCTGGCATTTGGAGAAAATTCATTTCTCGATGGTGTTCTCTGGTCAAACTCATTATTAATTTAATGTAATGCCCTTCTCTCAGATGCATGTGAACCAACACCTGAACTTGATTCGGCATCTTTCCTGCGATCTGCTTGTCGTTTTGCACATGCTTTTCTCTCTTTGTCTCTGACCTCCACGCAGCTTGGCCGTCTCACCCCTGGGTCAGCTTTCCTTTTATTCATAATGTCGTTATACAGAGGCTGTTCGGACATTTTTGAACGATTTTGATGAGCTGTAAAAAAATTGTATGCCTACGAAAGAATTTTATTTTCACAGCCAGTTAAATAGTTAAAGTATAACTTATCGTCTGCTAACTCAGAGTTTTGTTTACTTTCAAAATGGCGCTTTTAAATAAGCAATGGATGAAAGGCTATGTTTCCTCTCTTTCCGAAGAAAATTATGCATATTCAATTATTCAAAAACGCTGTAAAAGTCATTTTTTTTCGATATCTAAAAGTACGATAAGTAATATTATTAATGAGAAAGGAAAAAAACGTAAAAGTGGAAAAATACTTCCAAAAAAGTATCCAAAAAGAAAAATATTCTGAGAATATTTGTAAGGTAAGATCTTTAATTTTAAAAGAGAATCCGCCAAGTCAAAGGACTATAGCAAAGTGAACATGAGAACTTTCTCTAAGAGATTTATGATTGTTTCCGGTTTTGCATATAATGGAAAATTAAAAGTAAAAAGAGGGGAAAAAATGTAAAAATCAACTCCCATATATTATCAAGACCATATTTTATCCCAATATTCAAAAAAGAAATACCATATCGTTACCCACAGTGCCAACAATCAGTAAAACTGCATCAGGGTAAAGCAAGCAGCCATACATCTAAATCGACTATTAAATTCTTGGAAAAATGGAACAAGAAACTGGTATCAAGTCAATACCCTTTACTGATATTCCTGCTAAATCTCAAGATGTTTCACCCATGGACTTTTGTGCTTTTGGACTTTTAAAAAGGGCATTATCGAAACGTCGACCGAAAACCATTCAAGGACTGGAAAACTGTGGAATAAGAATGGAACAAAATATCACTGTCGATACTACAAAAGTCATTATTATCATAGAAATTAAGGTGTAGAAAGATAGTTAACAATAAGGGCTATCAAATGAAACATTTAAAACACAAAAAAATCATGTAAAAAATTGAGCTTCAGTCCATTAAAATCGTTCAAAAAATGTCCGAACAGCCTCTGTATTATATCTCAATAAGCTAGCTGTTGTTTACTAACCCCATGAATGCTTCGTTTTAATGAAACATATGCACGTTATTCTGACAGATTCTCAACTGTTAAAGGCAACTGATTCGTCAAACAAAATTTAAGCAATGTTATAAACTCACACAAATTTTCTCCTGTCTCCAAAACAAACTTTAAACAATGTTACAAACTCACAAATATTTCCCGGTCTTCAAAAAACTTTGAACATTATAACAAACTCACACAAATTTTCTCCGGTCTTCAAAAACCATTTAAACAATGTTACAAACTCACAAATTTTCTCCGGTCAGGCTAGAATCAATCACTATTTCAAACCATCGCTTCGTCATCATCGATTTACCATTCTGCAATTTGGCTGTTCAAGACATCGATCACGTCCTCTTTCATTGTCCATTACTTAATCATGAAAGATTTCTTTTTCAACTTACTGCTTCTCTTGGGGACTTTTGACCACACCAGTGCAATCCGCCTCCTAACTGATAGTTATTTGTCTACATTTAAGAACTTTATTTTTAGAATAACTATTTTACAAAACTTTTGTCACTGTTATCCCACATTTATCCGACCGATGCATGTCGTACTTTTGTGGCGCATGTACCACCCAAATGAAATTATTAAAATAAATACACATTATTATGGAAAATGGAATTAAGTCCGTTTCTTTCGCAACAGACAGGGGCAGACTTAGTGTCTGGAGCAGTTCTCGTGGTAGGCAGACAGTAGTTACCCTCCACCAGTGGCTGATCTTTTTAACAAAGGAGATCGAGGTGCTATCAATAAGATGATCGATGTTTTCTTTCATAGTTACACACATTAATCATTGATTTTTTTTAAATACGTAGTACATTTTTGAACATTATAAAAGATAAAGAACAAAAATGTATAACATAAATTTAGTGGGTAATTTAAAATTTTGTTAAAATAAAATGAAAAGTCAAATTTTTAAGTTATGCTTTTTATTGCTCAACATTGATAAAAAAATCACTGTGCACCTGTCAGGACCAGTGTGATTAACGGAGGGTTAACCTTCCGAGTGGTTTCGACGAGATATCTCGTCCATCAAGATCTGACCAATTTTGCTAATCTCGTCATCACGAAATTACCGATATTTTTATGATGGCGAGATCAAGATCTTGTCAGTTTTTCTAATGACGAGGTATCTCGGCCATCGAAATCTGATCAGTTTTGCTGGTGACGAGACGGCCGAGGGCAAAAAAGAATTTCGCTGCCCGGAAAACGAAACCTGCACGCTTTCGGCGTTTACGAAGCCCAGACACCGAACGAAAACGAAATCAGAAGCGAGCGTCAGGTGTGAGGAAACCAGAACGCATCGCTTCCAGTCCGCATCCCGAGGCAGAAGCAATACATCTCGGATATCGTCAACGGCCCACGCCTCACTTCACCGTGATTAGAAAAAAAGGACGTCCCTCGTAAGCGCCGCATTTCTTTCAAATAACACGGACGGTTTCCGCATGAGGCAACGCCTCGGGAACAAAACAGATGATTGAAGGAGAACGGGCATCAAACGGATGCCTTACTGAAAGAGGCCAAGGACGCCTTCTGACAAACTTTTCCATCGTATTTACATCGACAGCCCTTTGTCACGTATTTCGTCCCCACCATGTAAGGTATACGACAAGGAGAAGCGAAACTGACTGTCTTTGCAGGGGCGCACTCAATCTGGACTTTATTTTTATCGTAAGCCTTTAATTTAGGTTCGGGATTGATCCCGGACCATCGCCAACAGCCCGTTGTGGTGCGCCAGTGCGATGTTGATTCAATTACAAGCTGCCTCTTTATTTAGGGAGCGATTTTAAGATTTCTTTGAAGCGTAAATTAGTTTCAGGTAGGTATTTTAATCAACGCGCACTGGAGCAACACAACAGGCTATTGGCGACGGTTCGGGATCAAACCCGAAAGGAAAGATCCGAGAGCAACACCACATAATATTGAACCACGGTCAGATGCCGAGGTAATACCTGAACTGGCACCCCACTCTCCAAAGTTCCACACCACGCCAATGTGGAAATTAGTTTCAGAGTGTTACCTAGAGACTGGTTTTAGAGTATGTTAACCTAGAGAGACTAGTTTTAGAGTATGTTAACCTAGAGAGACTGGTTTTAGAGTATGTTAACCTAGAGAGACTAGTTTTAGAGTATGTAGGGGTCTAGAGACTAGTTACCCATCATATGGAGAAGGTTTGGAGCAAACACGAAAACATGAGGACTAGTTTTAGAGTGTGTTTTATGAAGACTAGTTTTAGAGTGTATTACCAGACTATTTTTGGAGCATGTTATCTAGAGACTAGTTTTAGAGTATGTTTGTCCAGGAGGCTTGTTTTAGAGTATGTTAACCTAGAGACTAGTTTTAGAGTGTGTTACCATGAGACTAGCTAGAGTATATTACCTAGAGACTAGTTTTAGAGTATGTTAACCTAGAGAGACTAGTTTTAGAGTATGTAGGGGTCTAGAGACTAGTTACCCATCATATGGAGAAGGTTTGGAGCAAACACGAAAACATGAGGACTAGTTTTAGAGTGTGTTTTATGAAGACTAGTTTTAGAGTGTATTACCAGACTATTTTTGGAGCATGTTATCTAGAGACTAGTTTTAGAGTATGTTTGTCCAGGAGGCTTGTTTTAGAGTATGTTAACCTAGAGACTAGTTTTAGAGTGTGTCACCATGAGACTAGCTAGAGTATATTACCTAGAGACTAGTTTTAGAGTATGTTAACCTAACCTGTTTCAGAGCATGTTGTTTAGAGACTAATTTTAGAGTGTGCTTTTGAAATATTGAAATTTTCAATTATTTATTCAATTCCAGTAAATGAGAAATGGGACACTTTTGTGAGTGGGCAAAAAGCAATGAATAAAAATTAGTTGATTTCAAGGAGATAAAACAAAACACCTTTATACAAGAATTTTCAAGAAGCAATCAATGAATTAAATTAGGTTATTTTTCTTTCTTGCTAAATTAGGGTTTTTTTTTCGATCTGCAAGGGCAGATCGTATAGAAAGCATAAGCCCCCATAATCCCCTCCGTAGGTACGCCCTGGTCATTTCTAAACTTATTGTTTGAGCCGGAATTGAGCAGTGTCCTGCAAATATCGGTGTCTGAAGTCTGTTCTTTTTCAGGTTCAGGTACCAGGATTTGTTTTTAAGGAAAGTCTGAAATTATTGCTGCTATGTTTGATCTCAAATTCTTACCACGTAGAATATTTTTTTCTTGAACTGAAGTTTGGTGTTGGCCTGGGCAAGGTTTTGTAGGTCAAGTTCTACTTTTTTCCACGAGTCATCATATATCAGTTTAGAGCTGAAATTCATCAACTGACGTTTTTTCGGAGACACTAAATGTTTAATTTCATGTTGATGAGAAATGCATTGGTCTATTGTTTTCTGTTTAGAAGATATATAATACTATCAAAATGCTTATATTTTCTATTTTATATAAAAACTAATAGCTTTATACAGCTATAAAGCAAAAACAAATTGTCAGTTAATGAATTTATACTCTAGGCCTACGATGCATTTATTACAGTATAGTAAAATTATACTTATATAAATGATCAAATAATGCATTTATTAAAAATTAAAAAAGAAAGCAACAAACAGGAGTTGCCTTGCGCCTTAAAACCCCATAACCATGGTCTCACAATGTCCATTACAGTGTGAGTGACAGTTTCTTACATGAGGGGTTTTTCTGCAAAACTAAATACCGAGGGTTCTAGTGTTTCGATAAACTGTTTCGTAACTTGGTTGTTACTCGAATGTAATTTCAGCCATGTGGCTTTTATTAAAAATTACCTCACAAAAAACATCAAAAGGATGATTTTTCAAAATATTTCTTAACCGAAGCATTTTCCTCCTTTCCAGTATTTTGTTTGTTTACATTGAAAAACTCTCTCATTGAAAAAATAATTAACTAGGCAGTTTTTCCAAAATGCTAATACAGGAAAGGCTCTTTTTTTCGGTAACCGCTTTCGTAACTTGTGGCGTAATTGGCATATTACTCGAAAGCAACTTCAGTATGTCGCTTATATATTCAAAATTTACATCAAATATCGCTAAAACGGCGAAAAATGGAATGAGTTCTGAACTGGAAACATTTTTTCTCTCCGGCAGCTTGTTTGCACTGAAAAACGTAACCATTGAAGAGGAGATATAAAAGTAGAGTGAGTAATGATAACTTTTCTATATGCCCAGAATCATGTGACCAAAATTAGTAGTAACGTGACTCTGACTATTTTGTCTTTCGGGTAGAAACGAACATTCATCATCTAATTGGTCCACGGGACTGAAGAAAATGTCCACTCATTGATTCATCATCTGATTGGTCTGCGCAACATAGTAGCATACCTTTGACTATTTCATCATTGTTGTCGCCATTCCATAAACATTCACACATCTACCCTGTCATAAGACCCAAAATCGTCTAACGAGGCGATAAGATACCCAATCGTCCAAACAAGTCAATTTTTTACAGAGCAGTCACCTGACTACTAGTAGGCATATTGGTCACACTTTTGAAGCTCAATATTAATGATCAGTCTACTTATATTTCACGTATGGATGCATACTTTATGTAAAAAACTGTCAGAGGTTTGAGACCGATTCCAACAACTCAATATCATATAGAAATTTAAGTGGAATCATGCTACTAAAATCCCGATACATTGAAAGGAATGTTCAGTGTAAACAACAAACCAGACATGAAGTTATTTTAATTTAGCTAACCTATTGCTCTAGCGTGATACATATCGGGGTTACCTGCGTTTTTGGTGATGTTTGGCGTTTAATCTGATTAACATTGACCAATCAGCTATCGTACATAAAATTTGAATTCTTTCTTTGGAATCTTTTGTTGCCGAAGTGGTAAAATCATATTCGAAAAGTAAGCCAAGTGACGTCATGTCGGGAAACGTACAGGAAACTCTTTCTCCGCAGAAACATTAACGCCACCTACATTTAGCTTGACAGAAAAAGTATCTTATAGCAGATTCGGACGGACGTACAGGTATAACCGTTCCTGAGGTATTAGCTCCCGGAGTGCAAATATTAATCAAATTCAGTGTTCCCTTTACCCTCTCTGAAATATGATGTAAATTGTCGAAAGACTGCATTGCATACTATAACTAATTTTGAATGTTTCAGTACATAATTACTATTTTCATACATCACTACCTGTTTCAGACTTTTATTCCTATTTTATAATAAAATGTACTTAAAATCCGTAGTAATACTATTGACGTATCACAAGTCACTATCCGTTGAGCACTTTTCCATCCGGTTCAAAATGCACGTCATGTGGTGTGGCCGTATTGCATCAGCGATTCAACACACCATCAGCTGGAATCTCCTCACAAGCGTAAACAGCACGAAAATTATCAGTTTTTGACGTTTTTCTCACTTTAAAAGAGACAAAAGTTGATAGTAACTGAAATTAATGAAATATTTTTTGGCAGGGCATTTTAAATTGCCCAATTTAAATATTTGAATTTGATAAAAAAGTAATCTTTCGAAATCTTATAACCTTCCTGGTGGTTTATCTTCGCTTCGAAAACTGCCTTGTAGTGGCCACCCAGCTGATACAAAACCTTTTCCTATTTGGATCTTCATTCTCCCTGGAGTAATAGGGCAGTTATGTCTCGACGATATATCTCGTCATTAACAAGGCTGACCGAATCTTTGTGAACGAGATATGTCGTCATTGACAAGCTTGACCGGATCCTGATGAACAAGGTATCTCGTTGAAACCACTTGGAGGGTTAAGAATTTGGATACCTTTAGGTTGGTTGGGGGTTTTATGGCGCAAGGGCTATATTTGGCCATGCTGGGCTAAACACAAGACATACAATATCAAGTAATAGACCTATACACACAATGAAAGTTTTACTGACACAGAAGAGAGAAAACACATCCAGGGAGGAATGTGTCTGCTCCTCCTATAATTCGAAGATTGCTAGGGCAGTGGGCATGACCTCTGAGCCACGATGGCTCCTGGATACTTTATTTAGGTAGAATTTAGGTAGACCAGAATACATACTTCATTAATATTCATATTTGAAAATTAATTTTTATCTCTCTCTCATGAATTTTTTAAAATTTCTATAAATTATTAAAACTTTCCCCATAACAAGCTTAATATGCTATTGTATTCATTTTTTGCCATGCACTTTCTTTTATAATATCACAATAAAATCTAATCTATCGCATTCATTTAACCTACTTTTAAAGCAAATATTATGTAGGCATGCAATATCACCATTTATATTATCCCTTCCGCTCTCTTCAAATGATCAATTATTCAGTTTGGTCTTTAAGTGGTTATGTATTCGGTTCATTAAAGGTATTTATTATTCCACAAGAACAAGCTACTTTCAATATTAATATTAATAGTTCCTTAGGGCGTACCATAAAAGATGAGATGGGAAAGTGCCAGTCAGTTTTGGGAAGTCCCCAATGTGAAAATAATAGGTGGGGAAAATTGATTATTGAAACATGATTCATACTTCCTAAATAGACGAATCAATATTCTCAATATCATGAGTTTGAAGCAATAGAAATCAATAAATTCCCGTATCTATGTATAAATGTGACCTGTATTTTTTAAAACCACTGAAATTCCAATTTGGTATATTTATGTGAAATTGCATATTCCATACACGACACTCAGGAAATCGATAGTCTGGAACTCATATTCACATCCCAGTCTATAGCATTATGGTTACTTAAAATTTTATTATTGTAGGTCAAGGTATTATTTTATCATTATTATACGCAGTATTGAAATATTTTTTAAAGATCGAAACGAGACATTGAAAAAAGGCACCATTCTCCCGAAGAAAATGGCAGGTTGTAAGTACAAAGGTATATGGTATAAGTAAGCAGTAGTGTAGTGTAATATACACTAATGCTTGTTTATATAGTGTAGTATAGCCATTGTCGTAACGTCCATTAAAGCCCAGAAGCCCTGTATATCCTGTAGAAAAAATTTATAAGTCATCCACTGAAACAAGCAAATGTATTTTTATCCTATTTTTTTATCCCTTTTCCGGCCTATGGGCTATCAATTGACGAGAAGCCCAATAGAGTTCTGAAGTGAAAAATATGACTCAAAAGCACTGTCTACAGTATTTGCAATTCTATCGTCAGGAATTTTAGGGCAGTCCTTCAGGTTGTCTCCAATCATTTCGTCCAGTTCTCTAAGGGGACAAATAACTGATCTCGCTTCTCCAATACGGTGTAGGTGTCTTTGTACGTAGTCATGTTCGGTAAGAAGTCGAAAGCAAGCGATTTCTACTGCTCTGGGCAAGCTTTATTCCTAAAAGAAACATTCCAGTTATTTCCTGTAGACATCTCTTTGTACTAGATTGAGTCTATTAGTCTTTATAGACGAGCATATAGGCTACCAGTTAGTGGAACGCAGCAAATTGAAAATCATATGGTCTCATGAGTGGTTGAGAAATTTCCTATTGTATCGAATGGGAGCTAACTTGGGCAACAATTTCTCAAAAGCCTCTAGTTTGTCAATCTTGAATCGTCGAAGCATAGAGCCATTTTTTTAAAATTTCATTTACCAGTCGCAGAGCATGAATGAAGTGAAGCATACGGAAAAATGCTGATGGAAAATGAAATTTTAAAAGATAGTTTTATGCTTTGGCGATTCAAGGTTGGTAAGCTAAAGGTTGGAAAAAATCATTGCCCTAGGCAATTCCCATTCGATGAAATAGGAAATTTCTCAACCACTACATGAAGTCAGAAGATTTTCACCTTACTGTGTTCCACTAGCTAGTAACTAAAATGGATGAAATATGCAAGCGTACCGACATGTTTTCGGTCCATAACCGAGTACGCATGCGCATATCGTATGTTTTGTCGCATGTTTCTCCGTTGTGTATTGATAGCAGCAACTGAGCACTTGCCCAGTTGATATGCGCAATTAGTAATCAGTTCAATTGACTTTTTAACCTTTAAATTTTACTATTAAATGATTTATAAAGAATGGAGACAAATGATATATGATATTTGTGTTCAATATAAAATATTGTAATATATGCGGCCCCATTTTACTACCTCGTATTTACACAACTCAGACCCATGACCCGTATATGTGAACTTAAATTCCTGCTTAACCTCAATTGTCACTCCAGATCAAATAGTTTAAACTTTTTTTCATCACTGCACACTACAGAAACTGTCTGAGTATGACTATCACACGATGTAAAATGCAAATTACCCACTGCACCTACAATGGAGAGCAATTCGCCGTCTTTGTTTTAGGATGCGCGCCGTGTTGAAACTTCATATTGTTTTTATTTTTAGACTACCCGCAGAGGTGGATTCGTCGGGTTGCCCCATACACCACAATCATCATTGTCTTGGATCTCCTCTGGTAACAATATTCGTGTGACGTGAATTACAACTCAATTAATGTCCGAGATGTTGAGGGTTCCGCTTTATTTGAAAGACAAATGGTGCGCAGCCCGTTCTTTTGATTGTAAAACAGCAATCTGAAAGACGTGTATGGAATAGTTGCTGCAAGACGGATTGTAATCTATGAGAACGTCTATTTCATATACAAATTTTGATCAACTGATGCAGTTTCTTTACTTTTGGATGAACGACGGATTGATTCATTGAATTAATACCTTAATCACTTGGAGAGCTTAAGCATTTTGGTAGCTTAGAGATATTCGAATAATTTGATTTAAAATCGATATCAATAAATGTGTAAAGCAGTCATAACCAAGAAACCGAGACTCAGAAGTGGTACTCAAGATATATACTTTTGTGAGAGGAATTAACAACTTTTCAACTTGTCCATGGCTCCGCAATCTAAGCAACTCCACATATTCTGGATTGTATCGATGTATCAAGGAACAACTCCTGGATGAACAGGAGTGAGTCACTGTTCGACAGGGTCTTTTTGAACTTGGTTGATCTAAGTTAGACTTAATCCAAAGGGATCAGTAACACCACGAAACAAAATATTATAAACCTTATTAGTTCAAAAGTTGTGCTCGACACACGATAGCACACGACATTAATTTCACCATGTCATGAAATAGTTGTTTCTGAAATGATTAGAGTAGATTAATCTGTACTTCCTTTTTATCTATTTTTTCTTCAAATCTTTTGAATACTTATTCTCTTCATTTTTCTCGGTTCAACCAAAGACCGTCGTGTACGCGGGGTCTGGTGCATGTTACATCTGTCACGGCCTCAAATGTCATCACGTTGAAGTGGTGTAGAAGTTTGGAGAGTGCAGTGGCAGGTCAGATGTTGACCTCACCATCTGATTGTGGTTGAAAATTACGAGGTGTTGTCCTCTGATCTTTTCCTTCGGGATTGATTTGCGGACCGTCGCCAATAGCCCGTCGTGTTTCTCCAGTGCTGCGTTAATTAGCTACCTATCTACATCTTTATTTTCAAGTTTATTTTGTTAATCGGGCTTGTGAATCTAAAAATGTGCTTTTCTACTTGAATCAACTTAAATTGAGTGACTGTTATACACTGCTGGCCACCCAAATTGCAACACCAAGAAAGACAAGAGATATCACAACAAAATTTATTTTGTAGATAACATGTTGACCAAGTATCAAATGATTAAATTTATAGACTTCTGTGAAGTGTGGTTCCTGCCAAAATCAGTAGCCAGAGTAGCCGCCATTGTTGGAGATCACCGCTGCCACACGCCTCGGCATTGATTCAAAGAGACTTTGGATGTGTTCTTGGGGTACAGCAGACCAAGCAGCTTCCACACGTTGCCAAAGTTGATCTGGTGTGGCAGCTGGGGATGTATTCTGGGTCAATCGTTGAGCAACCATGAACCACATGTTATCTATCGGCGAAAGATCCGGAGAGCGAGCTGGCCAGGGAAGCAATTCAATCTGGCGATTGACGAAGAACCCTTGGACAATACGTGCCACGTGTGGTCGCGCATTATCCTGTTGAAATATGGCTGTGGGCAAGCCCTGAAGGTAAGGAAGGACAACTGGCTCCAACACCTCGGAGATGTAGCGCTGGCTATTTAAAGTACCGGCAATGCGTAATAGAGGAGTGCGGGAGTGATATCCAATACTGCCCCATACCATAATACCCGGTGCAGGACCAGTGTGGCGGTGCATAACGCAGCTGTTCAGCATCCTCTCTCCACGGTGTCTCCAGACTCGAATCCGACCATCGTGGTGTTGCAGACAGAAGCGTGACTCGTCAGTAAAGACAATTTCATTCCATTCTGCAGTCCACATCCTTCTTTCATCGCACCATTGGCGGCGAAAACGTCTGTGGTTCTGCGTCAAGGGTAGACGAATCAATGGACGTCTTGCGGACAGACCACTCTGCTGTAAACGGCGTCGAATGGTACGCGCAGACACTGGATGATGCGGTACAGATTGAATGTGCTGTGCTATGGTTCGTGATGTGGCTGAGCGATCCGTCACTGCCATACGCACAATATGCCTGTCATCACGTGAAGTGGTGCACTGAGGTGGATGCGATCGAACACGTCGGTCCGTCGTACCCTCCTGCATCCAACGATCACATATCCGCATTACAATTGTTTGGTTTCGTCCAACACGACTACCGATTTCCCTGAAAGATAATCCACAATCTCGGTAGGCCACTATCCTTCCTCTGTCGAACTCGGATACTTGATCAAAAGATGATCGCTGTTTTCTACGAGGCATAATTGATCGTTTTTTTGAAAAAACCACAAGAAAAACACAATTGCCGTACTTGAAATCGTCGAAATCTCCAAGCCTTAAATAGCACTTTGAAGTGGCGCCACAGGCGCGCGTGATGTGCGTCTGCGCTGAAATTCTAATCATTTGCATATCTCACCTCCGCTAATGCATGTTGTAAATTTCATATTATTTGCATGCTTCCTTCAGGGTGTTGCATTTACGGTGGCCAGCAGTGTATTTAGAATGCTGAGCCTATGATCTCGAAGAAGGTTCTGAGTATGCATCTGTAGTTCACAAGAGATGACAGAAAAAGTAAACAGTCTCTAAACTTTTTCGAAAAGTGATTGGATATGGAAATTGCTGTCCATTATTTATAAAAGTAATTAATTTAAGCTTTGTTAAAACAATACTCAAATTTAAAATAAGCCATTTCGAAAAATATGTATTCTATTTTAATAAACAACCATAATCGCTGAATAAAATAGTTCTGGATTCACTCTGGTTAGAGTTAAGGATTCAGTCCAAACAAGATGCGTGCGCATACTACGGTATTTTCAATCTAGATTCAAATCTGATGAACTAACTCTAACTTCTGAACTAATAAATCTGTGCGCGATAAGTCGAAAAAGATACGTTCTG
Organism: Meta bourneti; assembly: GCA_933210815.1. Taxonomy (NCBI): domain Eukaryota; kingdom Metazoa; phylum Arthropoda; class Arachnida; order Araneae; family Tetragnathidae; genus Meta; species Meta bourneti. The sequence continues at coordinate 82,963,311 of OW119923.1, read as the reverse complement.
ATAATAGAATGAGTAACACATTAAACACATGTGTTCAGCTCAATTTGAGGATCACCTCTAACTTTGAGATATAAAACATTTTTCATAATTGAACAATAAGGGATTAGAACTCATAAAAAGGATTATAAAAATAAGTATTTCATTTGTAAATTATGAAGGTGATCAGATTAATAAGAAGCGTCTTAAAAGCGTCATAAAATGATATGTAATTTTATTAAAATGTAATTTTTAAAAAATGAAATTGCAAATTTTTGACATTAAACTCCAATTTGTTACAATCAAATTGATTTTATTAATGTTCCAATTTACTTGTCTATCTCCATTAAAATGCAATTCATTTAAATATTTAATTTAGTACAATGAGCTTTTTTAAAACAGTCAAGCCGGTGAGATTTGCATTCAGATAAAAGGAGCCACGAAACAAAAAAGTTTGAGAGTTTAACCTAAATTTAGATCTTGATATACTTACATTAAAAACCTATCGATACACGTTTTTAGGTAAGACATCAAATATACTTCGATATATGAGGAGTTGGTTAATAACCAAGCACTCTTACCAAATATTATAAAAAGTCCGGAAATAATCGATACTCCAGACACGTGTGTAATAATTCAAAACAATGACCAGTTATACGATATATGAAGATAAATAGATTCAGATAGCTCGCTATTAACAATGGAAGCCCGACAGACTGGATTATTAAGATGGAAGAATACTTCATGTTCCCCATTTGCTGAAAGTCGAAGACAATGAAACCTAATATTGAATCGATTACCTATTTCAATAATAATGTGACGGAATAGTTTCATTTAAGCTGACGAAGTTACATAGGTAAGTTTTATCAGCTAAGTTTCATTTAAAGTACGTTACAAACTTATTTTTTGAACACAAAGATGCATTTGAATATTTTGAAGGAAAGTTGTGGAGAGTTTTGTTTTCAACCTAACACCTAGCCTAAAGGTAGATAGGTAGTTAATATTAACTTCACACAGGAGCAACACAACAGGCTATTGGCGACTGTTTCGTGATCCAAAGTGTAAGATCTGGGGACAACACCTCATAATTTTGAACTACGGTCAGATGAAGAGGTCAATACTTGAGCTGGCACTTCAATCTCCAAACTTCCACAGTTCACCAATATGAGAACATCTGAGGCCACCACAGATTTAACGTGCACCAGCCCTCCACATACACGAATGTATTTGGTTGGACCGAGTTTCGAACTTATAACCCTCCGTTGCTCTTCCAACTGGGCAAACGGCAGCCTCACCTAGTTTAAAGAACTGGCTCGTTCAAAACCACATGACTCAAATGCAAACTCGTCGGACTATAATATTTGTCGCAACAGACCCTAAAGATTTTCAGGCTTTGTTTTTGTTTACCTGAACAACAATTGGAAACATTCCTTTGAACTTACTTGCTTTATAATATTCTCCCTTTGGACTCATTTTTCCCATCCTTCTCTTACTTCGCTTGAGGCCAATTTTATCAACTTTCCAGCATTTCGAAATTGAACGTCATTTGAGAAAATATTGTTTCTTATCCCGAAATTCCGTCTCAAATTTTGTTTCTGCTCTTGAAACAATACATGTTGCATCCTGGATTTATAAAACAAATAACAAACTAGAAAACTAAAACCAACGTAAACAGATACATGATGTTGTCTTGCGTTACTCGCAGGGTTCCAAAGTATAAGTGTACCAAATTTGGTGTGGATTGGTCAAACGGTGTAGATTTGTATAGAGAACATACAGACAGACGCTAACTTTGCTTTATATGTATAGATTTATAAAGTCACAATAAACAGAAAATTCTGCTTCGTGTGTTATTGTGATTAAGCGTGGTTTATTTTCTATTTTAAAGGATGCGATTTAAATAAAAGTTTACATCTAAGGAAAGAAAATACTCTGACAGCATAAATATTTTGCGGAAATACGCTTTGTAATTAGTACAATTATTTCTAAACAAAAAAATAGTTGAATTTTTCTGTATGTTTTTAAAATTGAGAGAACTTAATAGAATTATTTCCTCATTCTTAAAATGTAAAATGAATACAAAACTTGAAGGTCATCAAGCTATTAAATAAAGAGTAAAAACTATGCAATAAATTTAGTGTTCGTAATTTGATAAATAATTATATCCACTCACTTCAAATTGCCATACTTTTTCAAAAATGAATTTCTATAGCTATGAATTTGAGGTAGATTGTGCATGACTTTAAAAAAATCTTAGTCTCGAATGAATTGTTTATGGATCGATAGGTAAGCTTTTAATTAGGGAAATCATTTTCTCCAACAATAAAATATGCAAAAAAATCAATATTAAAAATACTTGCTTTCAAAAAATTCTAGGTTTATCTTTTAATATGTATAGAATAAAAGTATTATGCATAACTATATTTTCTGTTAATTTAAAAATAACATTTCAAATGATTTCATTTTGATAATTTTCTAAGTTATAAGCGGAAAATAACTTGTTTGAATGACGCATTCTCTCACAGTTTTGATTCAAGGAGAAAACCCTTTTCTCCTCAACGACTTTTTTTATTTCTTAAATTATTTTTAAAAATTGGATATAATTTAATACCGCGTGATTTTGGTGGTGCCATCTATGAATAAATGAGTACACAAATTTTTATTTCTACAGTAAGGGTTAAAATTCAAATTAAAAATTATATCTCGTCTGATACATGTTGCCTTCATTAAAAGCAACAAACTAAAAATGAAAAAAAAAAACATAACATTAAGTACTTTAGTATATATTTATTTGACTTGTAAAAAGTGGATTGTGGTATAAAGGAAATGAATTATTGATAAATTTTTTACTGCATGAAATTATAAGTAGTTTCAAGTGATTATTTTATAAAAGCATATGGCTTCTTTTTATTCACAATTTTTTTCTAATGGTATAAAATTCAATGAGTAGGAAGTGCACTGCCTTACAAGACTAGTGAAGGCTTTTACTAGTTTAAGCCAACGATTTCCTGCTTCGATCACACACTTCTCAGAATTCATAGAATTCGAATTTGCTTGCAATTAATTGTGTAGAAATTATGGCAAAACAGGAAATCGACGGGGTCCCACGCATGCCCTGTCCTACAATCTGTAGTCATGACTTATAACCAGTTTTGACTTTCTTGACCAATAGAATCTTCCCTATGATTCTTTCAACCACAATAGATGTGCTTATTTAGTCATTAGTATGTTGTGGTAGAAAAAGATCTTCACAACTCGAAAATCTTAGGACGCTTAGAGGGTTAATACACGAAATTTGTCACAAAAAGTAGCATATAGCGGATACTATTTGATACTTGCTGGTAGTGACCCAAGTAGCTCATAACGGATTTTCAGTTTTGAAAGTTTCTTAAAGTATGGAAGTTCGTTTTCTTGAATGTTCAATGACGCTATTTCAACATTAAAAATTTGTTGAAAGTTAAACTGTGCAAAAGATGAAATATGATTGAACCTTTAGTATTAACTATACAATAGTTTTTCAATTTTAAGCACTTGTTGAAGAGACGGAAAATTAGGTGAATCTGATATTGAATCAGAGGTGAAGCTAGATTTTTTTGGACCGATTGCAAATGATACTGATGCTGCCACATCTAAAACACATTACATATTTAAAATAAGATCATATTTTCTGATTTAAATAATTAGGTTAAAATTTTCCAATTATATCCACATTAATTTTGTTAATAAATTAACTTTCAAAATATTAGTTTTTGCTTGCAATTAATTATAGAATACGCCTAAAATTAAAAGACTGGGTTTGATTACACAGGTCTGCAAAATTTAACTTCAGAAAAGCTGTTTGAAAAATCTTTGAATATTTTTACTAACATTCATAAACATAATAAAAAATGTTTTTCAAATATTAACCAAACTCATTCTTGGTTCAGGTTGTAAGGCTTGCCTGAATGACCATTCCATTTGAACCCAATGTCTATTATTTGCTCGGGACACTCGCAGAGAAAACAACGATGCTTTGTATTGAGAACCCAAAATCTCTGCTACATCTTTAGGAAGACCAAGATATTTTACCAAATCATTTAGTTTGCTTTGAATTAAGAGTTGTGGCTCATTATTTGAGTGCTCAGGAATGAATTCTTCATCACTTTTAGAAATCTCTTCTAAGTCACAAATAGTGGAATCCAGGTTTGTAGAGATTGAAACATCAGGTCCATGATTCACAGATCTAATATCAGACTGAAGACTGAGTTAGATCAGTATGCCGGGTGTCCCATAAAATCGTAAACACTTTAAAAATTCGTAAAAACAAAAGGAATTGGCATATTTGAATGCGGTTTGCAAAACAATTATTCTCACGAAGGGAATTTTTTTGGTAGAGAAAAAACATTTTAATTCAAATTTTTTTGACAGAAGGCGCTTCATACATTCAAATCGCAGTAAATATGCAAATCAAAAGTCCTATAAAATGCAGGTTGTCAACTAATCGCTCATTTCTCAATTTTCCTGTAAGTGATGCAGACTTACGTTTTTCACTGTGATGTTGACTTCGGTGGATAAAGCACTACTGGTGAAGCTATTTTACCTAAGCCACGCATCGCCTGGTGAAGCTTCACGAAGGTTATGGGCGCAGAAAAGAGTGGATAAAGGCAATCACTCCTGCCGAATTGCTCTCCCTCGTACGACGTTTCGAAGGAACGGGAAGTTTGTGTGATCGCCCTTGCAGCGATGCGCCATGTTTATCAGAGGCTATTATTTTGACGTGTTTACGAATTTATGGGACACTCGATATAACTATGTAAGAGAATAATCCTACTGAGCCAGAGCAGGACCAGAGCACCGAGTATAAATATAATCCCATTACTAGAAGCGAAGTTATCAAGAATTGTTTCTCTCACAAGCATAAGATAGCTTAGTTGTTCGTCTGCTAAACCAACCGCCAGCACTTGAAGCAAGACGTCGCATCTTTCCAAAGGATTATATTCTACAGAATGAGCCAATAGAATCGTTTCAAACGGTTCTATTCAAAGGAAAGGAGTAATAGAATTTTCTAAAGGTTGAAATTCATAGATTCTTCCAGCCAATAGATGTGGATATTTAATCATTTAATGTGTTGTGAGGCAAAAGCAATACTACACTCGGAAATCTCCCCGCAGAGGATTAATGGGTCCTCAAAACAAAGAAAAGGTGCCCGTGTCTTGTTTTGTGCTCTCCAGACGCTTATGAGATGATTTCAATACTTCGTCTCTTCTCTCTTTTATGTATAGCAATAGGATTGCAGGATTACATGAAAGGACGCAATGAATCCTAAAAATGGAGCGCGTAAAAGTATTAACTTAACACGCATAGCACTGGAAAATGCTTAGGTGTCAAGGAAAACGTCGTTGTGGTGTGTTTCGTTTAAACCCTGAAGTTTACGATTTCCATTCCTTAAATTAATTGCCCTCAGGGCATACCTTCTTTAGATTTGTACGGGCTTCACAACCCGGGGTACGTGAGCGATCTTCCCTTTCTTTCGTTTTCTCCCTCCTCTCCCCTTCTGCTTTTCATCCTCCCTCGTTGTGGTTGCCTCTTCGGAGTTGATGGCTCCCTTTCAGAAGCTTTTCGCCACTCTGTTGCTTTCAGCTCCTCTTGGGGATCATATCACTCACGTGTTTGCCGTGCGTGGTCCCGTGTCCCTGGAAAAGGGGATCCTGGCAGCGATATACTGACCCAACACACTGCTTTGGCCCCAGCTTCAGGTAAACGGGAGGTACATATTGGTCTCGTGTGCATCAATCGGCTGGTCGATTGGACTTCGTCGTCGGCTAGGGATCAAGCGATTGGTCATCTGCTGGGCTACGCGTTAAGGGTGGTGTCTGCTACAGAGATGATTCGTGAACGTATAGGCCCTGTTAGCACCAGTGCAAAATCTGCATCCCTTTGTTGAATTCGGCGGTGGGTGGTGCTGCAGGGCCTTAATTTTTCAACCCTTCAACTATGAGTAATAATTTTGAATCTACTTCTCCCTCTAGAAGGAAGCACCAAAGCAAAGAAATTTCATTCCCAACGCCCGTTTCTTTATTGTGAAATTAATAAATTTGCAACAAACCTCAAATCAAACAGATTCTTTCACATATATTTCACCATTTCTCATAGATAAGTATTTCCAATCATCCATCGGAATTTTGAAATCTCTAAAAAACTCCGTTCTGGAAACCTTTTGATCGAAACTAATACAGAAGCACAGGCTAAACTTTTATTCACCTCAAAACAATTGGTACTTTTTTCGGTTTCTGTCAATCCCTATAGATCATTAAATTCCTCCAAAGGAGTAATTTCCGATCCGGACCTCAATCACTCATCTAAAGAAGAGATACTTGAGAATTTACGAGACGAGCACGTTTGTGGTGTTCGACGCATTACTGTCCGTCGTCATGATGGGACTGTGCTTCCAACGAAGCACCTCATCCTGACTTTCGACACTCCCAATTTGCCTTCTCGAGTTAAAGCAGCTTACCTGAGCTGTCCCGTCCGTGCCTTCATCCCAAACTATCAATGTTGCTTCAATTGCCAGGGTTTCGGGCATTCGAAAACCTCCTGTCGTACCCCATTAAATGCGCTCGTTGTGGGGAAATGGGCCACGACAATGAAACGTGCAATAAGCCATCCCATTGCTTTAACTGCAATGGGGGCCCATCCGGCTTATTCAAAATCATGCCCGAAATGGAAATTCGAAAAAGAGGTACAAACAATTAAAACAAAACATATCTTTTCCAGAATACCTGAAACTTGTGGAATCCCGAACCCTTATGGTTGGGATTTCATACGCTTCAATAACTGCAAAAAAATGTAATTCAATAGCTACCCAAACCGACTCCCCTTTTGGAAGTGAATTTCAATTACCAAATTTTTCATTACCCAGAATAAATACGTCCGTCTCTAAAATTTGGGCTATGAAAACCAAATCAACCAGAAATTCATTCCAAATAATTATAGAAAAACCTAAAAACACCAAATCTAAGATTACGAAAACTTTCATCACCGTGTCAATCCTCTGAAAGTTCCAGAAATTCTTCCCAAATTCCAAAAGCCAGCCAAAAATCAATAAAACATCGTTCCAATGTTGGTCTTCATACCAAAAGTAAAAATCCCCAATTTCTGCACAATCGTCGTAAACCACTTAATATCTTTCAGCGTGCAGCTGAAGCGATAGAATTAGAGCTCCATGCGTCGGATTTCTTGCAGGACGACCCAGATACAAAAATGGAAGTACCACCAGAACCAGGACAAGGAAATCTGTTCCACCTAACAAATTATGTTAGGTTCTTTTATTTTATGGAACTGTCGTGGCATTCGTAATACGTTAGATGATGTTAAAAACCCTTATAGAAGAGTACAATCCGTATTCAAGAAACGTACCTGAAGCAGACGACGAAGATCCGTCGATATGATTGCATTCGGAGTGATAGAAACAATGATGGAAGAGCTTTGGGAATGTTGCTCTCTTCACCTCCCATGCGTACCCATCTGTTGTTATTCCAATAAACACTCCCTTTCAAACAGTTGTTATCAGAATAAATGTTTGACGGATGATAACCATCTGTACTCTATATTTACCACCAAATGATACCATCCAACAGTAGAGCCTTGAAACCTTGGACCAGAGCCATTTGTTATACTCATAGACTTTAATAATCATAGTGTGCTTTGGGGAAGTAGGGATACCAATTCCCGTGGGCGACAGATTCAACAGCTGATTACAGATCGCTGTCTCTGTCTGCTCCATAACGGTGATGCTACCTACTTTCACGAACCATCCCGCACCTTCCATACCATAGACCTCGTCATCTGCTCACCTACCATCTTACCTTTTCTATCGTTTTTTGTCGGCAGTGACCTGCGCAACAGTGATCATTTCCCAATATTCGTTACTCATATCGAAGGAAATGATCCTGTTTGTCACGTTATATTTATGAGGCAGCCGACTGGCCTGGTTTTGCATCTCAGGCCATTATATCAGAGCAGACGGTAGAAGGTAGCATTGATGTGGCAGTTGGAACAGTCACTGATGCTATAATAAGAGCTGCTGATTTGCTGATCCCCAGAAAATCTCCATCCTTTCGAAAACATTGTAAACCATGGTGGACTCCAGAATGCACTGCAGCGATTAAGATCCAAAGGAAGTCGTGGGGTATTTTCCACCGATACCCCACAACTAAAAATCTTCCTTCAAGCGTACAAAAGCTAATGCCCACCGAGTGCGACGTCGCAGTCAAAGGGAATAATGGATAAAGTATGTTTCAGGCATAACATCTGCCACTCCCACGAAACAGTTGTGGGACCGAGTTCGGAAAGCGATGGGATTATATTCCGAACATAAGATCTCATTTGTTGAAGAGAATGACCATATTGTCTCGGAGGCTGTAGGGATAGCAAATACCATTAGCACGAGCTTTCTCTGCGGCATCCAGTTCTAACACCTATTTGGATACATTTCAACGCACAAAACACCGTTCGGAATCCCATCGCCTTAATTTCCATTCTCGATTCGATCTCGCCTATAACTGTCCATTTACGAAAGAGGAGTTAAAACGATGTCTTCAGAAGACCAGGATAACTGCGCCTGGTCCTGATATCATCAGCTATCTTATGATACAGCATCTCTCTAATAACTCCCTTCGTAATCTTTTACATATTTTTAATCGCATATGGGAGGAACATACTTTCCCTTTGACTTGAAGACACGCCATAGTAATACCTTTTCCGAAGCCTGGAAAAGATCCCACCAATCCATATAACTATCGGCCAATCGCACTCACAAGCTGCATGTGCAAGCTTTTTTAAAGGATGGTGAATGCTCGTCTCGTTTACATCCTTGAGATGACTCAGGCTCTATCACCATTTCAAAGCAGTTTCAGGGTTTCCCGCTCTACGGTAGACAGCATCTTGTCTCTCGAAACACAAGTATGCCGTGCGTTCCTACACCGAAACCATCTATTGGGTCGGTGCGAATGTAATGTCCGGAAAATGACCATCCCACTTCGATGGCGATAACTGAAAAATAAAGTACCTGACCTACTCGAAATAATCTTCCTCTGAATTGACACACTGTTGCCACATGTCTGACGAGGCCATGATCCCGGAACGAAAAGAGTCTTGTGGCTAGGATGCGAAGTCATCAACTGCACGGTGAACCTCCGTATCTTGGGTGAAGCGTTTGTCAGACAGAAAGCGATCCAGGTGACGAAACAGATGAAAATCTTTAGGTGACAAGTCACGGGAATAGGGGGATGAGGCATCTCTTCATAGCCCAACTCACGTAGTGTCAGCATCGTCCGTAGTGCGACATGAGGACGGGCGTTATCTTGCAAGAGGAGAACGCCATGCCTGTTTACCAAAGCCGGTTGTTTCATCCTCAATTTCCGGTGCATCTGCCGTAATTCATCACAATATCGTTCTGAAGTGATGGTTTGACCACTTGGCAGGAAACTGCGATGAATTATTCCAGCTGTAGACCACCATACAAGAAGCATAACCTTCCTGGGATGTAAGGGTGGCTTGGGATGGCGTCCAGGAGGCTGTGCTTTGCTCAACCATTGTGCGGATCGTTTCTGATTGTCATAAAGGACCCATTTCTCGTCGCAGGTAGCGATTCGCTTCAGTAGAGATTATCTTTAATTCCTAGAAAGGAGCGATGCACAAACTTCCAGCCTCATTTTGTTGGCAATTGTCAATTCATGAGGCACCCAAGAATCCATTTTTTTGACCTTACCCAGTGCAGACAGACGGCGAGCAATTGTGTGTGGTGGACACCTAGCTCGGCCGCTATCTCACGACATGTTTTCCGCTGTTCAACTTCAACCACACTTAGCAGAACATCGTCAGAAACTGCAACCTCTCCGTGACCACGTGATTCCTTTTTCCAAGTCCATATCTCCACTTCGAAACTTCGCAAACCTCCGCCGAATGGTTCATTCATTGGCTGTATTCTCCCCGAATGCTGTGTCAATGTTTCGAGCAGTAACTGTAGCAAAATGTCTCAGTTTAAATTCGTAAAGGAAGATGACTCTCAAATCTGAGTTTTCCATATCGAATTTGGAAGCATCTTACACCCAAACAAATTAAATCTGGAACTTGTACTTCACACGCGTGATAGCCATTTATAGTAGCTCTGTGATGTAAGATGCCGGGAGCTTGTAGGTAATTACTTTTAGCTGTATGGGGGTCATTCCCAAAGCTATTTCTCATCGGATATTTCATTCACACCGATCCAATAGTTTCGATCTTCTTCAACATGGGAAAGGCGTATGACCGCACTTGGCGATATGAAATCCTCCGTGATTTACATTCTCTTGGATTTCGAGGGCATCTACCGATTTTAATAAAAAACGTTTTCAGAGCTACGACAGTTTCAGGTATAGATCCTACACTCTCAGATTTATTTATTCAAGAAGAGGGCGTACCTCAGGGTAGTGTCCTCAGCGTAACCCTGTTTTGTATAAATATTAATGATGTACTAAATCAATTGCCACCAACTGTCCAGGGTAATTTGTATGTCGATGACCTGAGCATACATTGCCAGGGGAATGAAATACCGTATGTCGAGCGACAACTTCAGGCAGCTGTCTCCCGATTGACGTGGTGGTGTCAATAACGGATTCAACTTTTCAGCTCAAAAGACATCCTGCGTTCATTTCTGCCGACGTCGGAACCTGTATCTTGACCCAGAAATCTTTATGGATGGTACTAGGATTGTATTGTTGGACAGAGTAAGGTTCCTCGGTATCGTTTTCGACCAGAAATTTACTAACCCCACGTCGAGCAGCTGCGGATGTCTTGTGTGAAAAAGTTCAATATTTTAAAAGTCCTCGCTAATACATCTTGGGAGGGGGGCGTTGGTCCTCCATGCTTAACATCTATCGAGCTTTAGTTCGTTCCAGACTAGACAATGGATTTGTAGCCTATGGCTCTGCTCGTCAGTCTGTGTTACGAAAGCTTGATACAGTGCACCACACCGCACTGAGGATGTGTTCCGGAGCTTTTCGCACGTCACCCGTTAAAAGCCTGTACATTGTATGCCATGAATCTTCTTTGACCTCCACACGTCTTTTGTTGTCGCTACGACTGTACTACCGCATCATGAGTCATCTAACCAACCCACTACACAATTTACTCCTGGACAGTTCTTACGACCGCCTATTCTGGAATAAACCATCTTTCGGGTTACGCATGAGGAATGTCCTGAGACACACTCCTCTTAGATCCACATCTCTTTCATTATCCGATCTCTTTTTACTATTTCGCCTTGGAATCATCAAAAATTATCAATTTTAAAAGTATTCTCAGATTATGAGAGGTCGAATACAAACGCAGTCATCTATAGCCAACTTTTTATTGCTCATCATCACTATTTTAGAAAACACTCAACCATATACACTGATGATTCGAAATATGATAATTATGCCGGTTGCGCATTTGTTGCTAAGACCGTCATCTACGAGGGGGCTATGCGCGATAAATCTGTCGTAGCCTCAAATATTCCACATTGGTGAACTATGGAAGTTTGGAGTGCCACTCAAGTTTTGACCTCGTCATCCGACTATAGTTCAAAATTACGTGGTGTTGTCCTCGGATCTTTTCCTACGGAAATTGATCCCGGACCGTCGCCAATAGCCCGTTGTGTTGCTCCAGTTTGACGTCAACTAAAATACTTACCAAAATGCCTACAATGTGTGTGTGTGGGGGGGTATTTCCATTAACGTCACACTGGAGCAACGGGCTATTGGTGACTGTCCGGGATCAATCCCAAAGGGAAAGATCCGAGGACAACACCACGTAATTTCGAACCACGGTCAGATGATGAGGCAACACCTGAGCTGGCACCCCACTCTCCAAACTTCCACACCACGCCAAGCCTACCATGTGTGAATTGGATTTGTTCGAAATTAATCCTATTGGAAAGAGTTCTCGTCATGCACCAGCGTCTGTCTTTTATTGTCCAATCAGTAAAATATGTTCCCAGATCTCTATGTATGTGCCGATATGTTTCATGTATGGGTTGCTATAATAATTCAACTACTTATTGTACTTCAGTAGTCATTTTTGAATCGTCTAGTGTGATGGTAATTAAAAAAATACCAAATTTTGAATCGTCAATATAATCTTTTCTTAATATCTTAAAATTATTTCTATGAAACAACCTTGTTATAATTACTAGAAAAGTGGAGAATATTTTTCTATTATCGTTTATAATAGTTAGCAATCCATTTGTTAGAATTTTCTTTCAGTGTTTGGCAAGCTGTGTGTTGAGAATCAAAAATTTTAATGTTACAATAATAACATGCTTTTTATTGTGTTGTAGGTCAAATAACATAAAATTTACACTCAAGTAATTAATCATGTCTCTACTGAGGCACAATATTAAATGTATTGTCAAAAGAATTCCACAATTCTCAACAGATCTACCTCAAAATTTAAGTCGCCCCAGGTTTTGGAGGTAATAGTATTTCCAGCCAAAAATCTGCCAACTTTTGTTACAAATCCTTTACGCCGGATTTGGTTATTTATGTCTAAATTCATTTCTGTAATTGATTTTTCTAATTTTTATGGTTCATTATTTCTATAGTAATTTTCAGAAAATAGTTCTTCCTGCATATCTTCTAAATTTTCTTTGTGAAAGTCCTAGCTAACTTAGCCTAACCGAAAAAATTGAATTTTCATGAAATTGATTTTTCAGGCTTCGTTCTAAATCGTAATATTGCTTTTGAGTTTCATTACGAAAGAGTTCCTTTCTTAACAGTTGCAAAATAGCAATCATGTATCTTTTTTACTCGTTTGACAATTTTTTCGTTCGTAGGTATTCTCTAAGTAATCAAACATCAGTTGAACATTTTATTCTTATCTACATCTTTGTTCATTCTGGAAATAAATTTACCTTATAATTTGAAGTTATCTGATTGACTTAAAGAAGCATGAATTAGTACAGAAATTAATTGGTCCAATATCTACCAGCTATTTAAAGAAGGATATAAGTTTCACAAATAATCAGGTTGGATATTTGTCTGCAATATTTAGTTTTTTGGCTAGTTGCACTCCCGGTACAGCTGCAGTCTCTGCCGCGCGGGGTGGCAACACGTTTTTTTTGGCGCCGTCTTTGGCGCACTTTTTATGTCGCCACGGAAATCTTCCAACATTGAATATATATTGCATATGTATGGATGAAATATGTAAATCTGAATGAAACAACATTTTGACTAGAAAAACACTGCAAATATGGATTAAATGTATGGAATTTTGGCGTAGTTATAAGCGACTCATGCCGGTGAGGGTAACCCATTTGTTCTCGGATTTCCAACAGTGAATCTATACTGTTCATTCACAACCTGATGCAATAGCCTGAAAAATACAACCTGATGCAATACCCTGAAAAAAAGTACCCGCTCTCCACCGTGTCCAAACTAAAAAGAACAACCAATGTTGGACAGAACTGGACTCCGGCAAGTTGCCATAAAAACAGGTTAACCCTGACCAGGAGAAAATTCGAGAAAAAAATGGGTTACCATCAGCCGGCATGAGTCGCTTATAACTACGCAAAAGCCGCGCCAAAACGCGTTGCCACCCCGTGCGGCAGAGACTGAAGCTGTACCTACTTCAGACATTAGATGCATTTCATCCAGAAGTATGCTTTTCTTTAGATCGTGATTATTAGCATTGCATGAAGAGTATTTCTAAATGTATGTGTTGTGAAATTTTGCATTTGGTAGTTTATGGGATCAATTATTTTACCCCACAGTGCCTTATTTTTTAATTGTTTTTATATACCAATTGGGTATAGCTCTGATATAAAGACTTTTTGGTAGCAGCGCTTTTGGTGCATTTTTTATGTCACCAAGGAAGAATTTATAAGAAAAAAACACTGTTTTAAGCTTGGTCTTAACTACTAGGAAATAATTTATTTTTGTGAAAAAATCTTTACTTTTTCTGAAATATTCTTAAAGAAGTTTATCTAAGTTAAATAACTTATTAGTTAAAAGTCTAATGGGGAACCTGGCTATAATAGGAATGTTATTAAAGATCACAAGCAAACTAGAGTTATTTAGGCATGGTAAAATAAAAAAGATAATAATTTACAAAAATTATAAAATTGTATTCAAATAATCACGGTATTGCCAATGCCACAGGGAGGAATGTTGGCCGGAAGAAACCATTGGATCCCAAGGGGGATGTTGGCAGTTGGCTCAGTTGACTTTTAGTGTATTAAGGAGTCAGTTATTCATTAATCAAAACTTTGATAGAGTAAGGATTGAGTTATTTACTGTTATTTTTAGGGTTTACTGAGTTATTATGATTTGTTTAGTTCGATCTGGAGTACACATCGAGTTCCATGATGTACCTGTTCATGTCGTTAATCTTATATTCCTATTTTGCATAGGTTATGTAGTTCTAGTGCTATTGCTCATCCAACTCCTGATGGTTGTGACAAGGCATATCCACCCAAAATAACCAGCATCGTTGGAGAAATTGCAAAATTAACTCTAATTGAAGTAGCTGATTTAAATGAGTGCTTAAAGGTAAGTTGGGGAGTTTTATCACTGTTTTCATGTTACCTGGCTCTTCAAAATAATTTAATATATTTTTAGCTATTTGTTTTGATTACATTTATTTAAAAAAAAGGCGAAACAAAATTAAATATCCAGTCTATTTGTGTTAGTACCATAAAATAGTTACTGGGTTAGAAATTAGGAGAGAAAGTCAGATGTCAGTGACACTTGAAAACATTTTCCATCAGTTGCCTAAACAGTGCAATTGGGTATGATTTCAAAATTGTTTTGCTTACATGGATGTGTATGAACAGTTTAATATTAATTTAACAGTCTGAACTTATGTGATATTCACACTTTTAAGCCTTTTTCTCTTTATGGGTGCTTTTTTGTGTGATATGTACAGTTCTTGTTGAAGTTAGTTGCAGTTTCAAAAGCTAGTGTAGGACAGTTGATTTTTAAAGTTATGTGTTTTAATAATTTATCTATATACATTTTAAATTCCAGAAAACACTGAATATAAAAGATGCTCCTATGATGATGGGAGCTATGCCTGCTGCTGCTCCAGCTGCTGAGGTAAAAATTTATTTGTACTATTGCAATTTTTATGAATTTTCTAATTTTTTATCAATTTATTTTATTTGAATTACAAATCTTTGAAATGTTATCCATCCCTAATTATTTTGTGCATATACGAAATTGTGAAAATATAGCCACAATTGTTTTTTATGAATTATGTTTCAAATAGTATTAGACATGAAAATTATCAAACCTATAAGCCAGAGAAAGTATCAATAAAGTTATGTTTAAAGTTATGTATATTTATTTGTTATATATATATAATAAATAAAAAGAGGCTGACATGACTTTGCCCACTGCATTAGCAACCTTCAAGTTGTAGGTGAAAAAGGTTCGATTCCTGTAAATTTACCTGGGTGTGTTTCTCTCTTCTGTATCAGTAAAACTTTCCTTGTGTATGTCCATTAATTGATGTTACCTTGTCTTGTGTTTGGTGCAGCTTGGCCAAATATGGCCCTTGCACCATGAAACCCAAACAACCAAATTAAAAGAATTACCTGCAAACTTTTATCAGATTAAGCTTATTTAATTTCAATTCAGATGTTTCTCCTGATAGCCTGGTTCAATCATGTATGATTTTATTTTCTTAGTAAAACTAATATTTACGAATTCAATAACATCCTATAAATTTTGCATTTCATAAACTTATTTTTCTAATTGCATATATTTATTTAAATTGATAAGAATGTACATGTTCAATTATTTTTATAGCATTTTAATTGAACTCTATTCTCTTAATGAACTGCTTGGCCAAATCTGGCTATTGCACCAATGACAATAGATTACAAGTAAATTAGTCTTAATAACTTTGAAAATTATTCTTTTGCAAAAATGTAGTGGGGATTCAATAAAAAATTTAATGAAAGCTGATGACTAGAACTGACTTCTGTATTCTGATGGATAATAAATACATACTGAAACTATTACAATTTTATCTTAATATAGAAGTTTTTCATTTGGAAACTATTCGTTATCCAAATGACTATTTTTCCAGTTGTATTTCATAACAAAGAGCAAATGTACCAAGAAATAAAATATTTCCTTAATTTGTTTTACTTCTGAATTTAAAAATTCTATGATTGTAATACGATTTTGTACTCAAAGCACCCAATCTAGGCAAATTTCTCCTTAAAAATGTATTTGAGGCTATAATGAAATATATTTATAAAAATATATTTGAATAGAAATGATATTGATATAGTTTGTATTTATGTAAGAGATCTGCTCCAGGGAAAATATGCATTGAAAAAGTTTACAATTAATGGAAGAATATTGAAATTTTATTAGATAATGGTTGAATTATATTTTGAAGATTTATCTAGGAGAATTATTTCAGCCAAGAAAATTACAACTAAAAAAATTTTTGTTTACAAAGTTACCTTGCAGCTTTAATCTTAAAAATGTCACATTTACAAGAAAAAGTTGAATAATAACAATATTATGGGCAACATTCTTGAGTCATTTTATGGATTCCTGAAACATCAAATCAGAGGTTGGCATCTACATTGTGTTTGCAAATTGACTATGGCCAGGAGCAAGGTAGCTTGCTACAGCATGGATGTTTTAAACTATTTTGTGTTTATATCATTGATAAATCAAATATTTACTGAACTTGTTGTAATGTAAATCACAAAGACTGATTGGCAGATTTTCTTGAATGAATACAATATTTTTATGATCCACTTGCATATAACAATGTCTGTTAAGGCTCAATTACACATTTTAACTATGTTTAAACACAACACTGGTATACAAAATTTAACATCAGGAAAGTTGTTTGAAAAATGTTTGGATATTTTTACTTATACACATAAATATAAAATGTTTTTCAAATATTTCCATCACCTCGCATCTTTGCACAAAACCGGTTTCAAGTTACATAGTCAATGTATTTGATGAAAACGTGTGATATTATTAAAAGGTGTTTCTGTATTTTTATCAATATCACTTCTTTTTTCATGCTTAAAAGGGAAACATTTTATATCCAAAACAGCATTTAGTTACGCAACTTTTGTGTACTGCTTCAGGTTCGTTGTGAATAACTCAACAGTAATCCACCATCATGCTAACATCCCAATGACCTTCTTTCCATGTCCTTGATATCTTGGTTGAACCTTTTACCCTGATCCTTACTCATGGCTCACCTTGAATAAAATCCAAGTGTCACGCTGTCTGATATTCATATCCACTTTGAACTCTGAATAGGAGATAAGTTTTCTAATATTTGGTTCAGTAAATATTCCCTCCTCCAATTACACATTTGATAAGACTGGAAACAGTAATTAGGTACAAAAAGTAGTTTCCATCCTTAGCATACTATTACATCAGTCCAAGCTTTATATGAAGGGGTAGTAATAGGACTTTCTCTGAGTTAACCAAGCTCAGCTGTATTACTTTCTTGGTACTAGATTGTTTGGCTTGACTAAGTGGCCATTCCTTGTGAACCTAACGTATATTCTTTGCTTGGCTGTCTCACTCAGAAAACATTGATACTTCATATTGAGAACCCAAAAGTTCTGCTACATCTTTAGGAAGCTCAAGATGTCTAACTCATTTAATTGGTTTCAATTAAGGGTTGTGGCTCATTATTTGAGTGCTCAGGAATGAATTCATCACTTTCAGTGTTTCAGAAATTTCTTCTAAGTTCCAAACAATGGGATCCAGATTTGTAGGGATTGAAACATCAGGTTCATGTGGCACAGGTCTAATAGTAGACTGAAGATTGCATTAGAAAATATTCTTACTCTTTTAGTTATAGCAATATATTTTACATGAGCAAAAATAAGTCACCCCTTTGTTTGGTTCCCTCTGAATTATTAGAATGCCCAAACAAGAGTTCAACGTAAACAGAGCAGACTTGATGTGGAGTTCACTATATATCTTGATCATCAAGTTTCACACGAAAACAGGCATAGTAAGATTTTTTCACAAGCTCAGTTAAAGTTCTGCCTCTGCATAACAAACTTTCCACATATATAACAAAAATAATTTGGACCGTTCTTCTAAAAGACATTTTTGTTTTCAACCACATAAAAGCAATACACAGCACTCAATATTAAGTTCAGAATTTTTAAATAACTAACACAAAAGTCTTCACGAAAAAGAATGTTATTCATATTTGTCGTAACATACATAAGGTGATACAGAAAATGTTTATTGCCTTATCCAGGGAATAAAATTGATTAGTGGACCTTACTGTGCTGAGCGTCAGGTT
Source organism: Meta bourneti (assembly GCA_933210815.1). Taxonomy (NCBI): domain Eukaryota; kingdom Metazoa; phylum Arthropoda; class Arachnida; order Araneae; family Tetragnathidae; genus Meta; species Meta bourneti. The sequence goes on along the minus strand of OW119923.1, from coordinate 82,945,026 downwards.
GGCACTTTCTGTATTATGACTCATAGTTGCACTTTGATACCATTAATAACCACATAGGCTTACCTATTAACCCTCCTGGTGGTTAATCTTCGCATTGAAAACTTTCCTGTAGTGGCCAACCTCTTATATAAGAACCTGCTGCAAATTTTTGCTATTTGTGGTCAAGGGACAATTAGATTTTCCTACCTAAGATCTTCATTCCCTTGGAGTAATAGAGCAGTTTTGTCTTGACATTAGCAAAACTGACCAGATCTTGATGGATGAGATATCTCGTCACTAATAAAAACTGGACGGATCTCAATGAATGAAATATCTCGTCGAAACCACTTGTAAATTATTTGCATTCTCCAAATTGTAAAATTTTAATATTATGCAGTCATATTATTTTTATAATCTTTATAAGAATATATTTGTGTACATTCAAGATCTTAAATGAAGAGTAAGTTCAAATAATATTTTCCCTTTTGTGAAAAATCGTGATATGATGGGGAAAAATGGTTTACATTTTCGAATTCTGCATTCAAAATTACATGGAAATCACATGAAGAAAGAATAACAACTTTTTGATTGCACAACTGTTTATCACTAAAAATTTTGTGCCATCATTACTAAAAATCAATCATTTCTAACATGCTCAACCTAAATTGGCATCTGCAATATTTGTTTCATTCATTTGTGTGCCACAATGTTTGCTAAGGCTCAATTAATTATGTTCAAATATTGGTTTAAAAAATGGAATTGTTACTCAAAACATTACTGAAATTCTGGGTATCATTATTGAAAATCAGTCATCTTATTACTTGGCCAATCAAAGGTTGGCATCTGTGAAATTGTTTTAAAAAGAACGTTTTATAGAATTATGTTGGGGTTTTGAAAATTTTCCTCAACTTGATCATAAATATTAAAAGGTTTTTCTTAACTCTTCAACAATTTTTGTTTCAAGGTCTTTGTGAAGTCTCCTTTCATTTTACGTCGCAGCTTAGTGGGTATGCCCATGCGCTAGCAACCTCCGAGTTGTAGGCGGCACAGGTTCAATTTCTGCCAGGTGCATTTCTCCCTGGGTGTATTTATCTCTTCTGTGTCAGTAAAACTTTCATTGTGTGTGTTGGTCTATTACTTGATTTTGTATGTCTCGTGTCTGGCACAGCATGGTCAAGTATGGCCATTAAACCCAAAGAAAACCAAACCTTTCATTTTACATAAACTGGAAGGGAAAACGCCAGTGAAGGCATTCAGATTCTGAGAAATAGTGAGGTCTTAATAAACCATTAACGTCTTTGCTAGTAGTGTTTTCCAAACCAAATTTTTATGTTTTTTTAAGTTATAAGATGTTCTCGTGCAAAATTGACTTAGAAGACTATATAATTGTACAAGATACTATTTTTCTGATTAGATTTTTAACAGACTACGACTTAAGATTTATGCAATGTGAGAAATTGTCTAGCATGAAAGTAGTTATTGAGTTTAATTATTTAGACATGGGAGTGATTTTACAGTGATGATTTAATTTATATTTAATGTGCAACATATTTAATTTTAGTTGCTGTTTGTGCATAATGAGAAATTATGATTTGCCAGTTGTGGCAATGTTTAAAAAATATCTTTAAAATTTTTGTTCTTGGTATTAGAAATTGTGCTAAGAATTTTAGTAACCAACTTTTTTTATTTCAATCTCTGCCTTAGTACAAATTATTTGTACTTATGCTTGGAAGCATTATTTTAGAGCCAGTCTTAATGTATACAGAATTTTTGTAAATAAATAAGGTTTTAATCATGGTCCTTACTTGATTTTGAACCTACCACATTGCAAGGGACAGTCACATTGCATTTATTTTTTATCAAAAGCTTAAATATGCTTCAAAATGCATCAGAAGCTGCTCTGAATTGACGAAATATACTATCCCAAACTCATTAAACTTGTTCCAAATTTTCCAAATTAATGCTCCATAACACATCAGGTTGCTCAAAATAACTGCTGTGAACCATACTCTAAAGAATACATTGACTGTTGAGTATTTACAATATTTGTACTAAACAATAAACAAAAGTGTGCCTTAAAATTTAGTAGAAACACAATCTAATTAACATTTTATACAGATGCACTAAATTCATCCGTGAGCTGGTATATTTTGGCTTTCTTATGTATTTTGTTATAATAAAAATCTATTTTGATATGAATACCATACTGACAATAATGGTATATGCAATTGCTAGAAATACTGCTAATTCTGACAGTGTTGGAAATTCGAATGTTATATTAAGGAAATATTTACTTTTTGTTTAATATCAAAATTTAAATATCTTGGTGAGTTCTTCAACCTCTTCATACTTAATTAGCACATTTTGTCCTTTAGCCAATTCATTTTGTGTCTAAGCAACTGAAATTGCTACTGAAATAAGGTTTTTGAGGAGACTATTTTTATGCTATTTCACAAGTGTTTTTGCTGTAGTTGCCCTAAAATAATTTTGATTTCATTACCAAAAAATACCAAATTTTTTATTGCAAAAATAAAATGTTTGAACTGAAATAAGTAGTTACGAGAAAATTATATTTTCATTAGATCCATTAAATTTACAATTTTTGGACCCTAAAATTTTGAGGCATGCATTTTTGAATGGGATATAATTTTGTTTTCAGTTGGAAACAAAATTATATCCCATTCAAACCCATAGTCATCCAAAAATTATATTCCATACACATAGCACAGTTATTTACATATAAATATTTTTTGACATAATAAACTATGCTTTAGCTTAAAACTTTCATAATAAAAGTATTTTATGGACAGTTACAAAGCAGAGCAAAGCATTGAACTTTATAAAAATTGACATCTGAAAATATGTAATATGTTAAAAATACCTTAATATTTAGTTAGTATAATCAACCATAAGTTGTACATCAAGCACACTTCTTTCTAGTTATTTCAAGCATAAGACTTTATGCATTCTTTGTTGTAAGATTTCAGATATTTTAAATTTAAATAAAGTAATGTATTGAATAATAATAATAGGTAGAAATTTCCTTAATAGTATTCCACATTGCAACCTGCAGTTTCCTAACTAGTTTTAGCCTTCACAAAAACTAACTAGTTTTAGCCTTCACTTCTGAAAGTTTCCTTAAATTTCTACAACTAATTCATGTGACCATTACATATAAAATGTGCTATAGGGTTAAACTAATAGATGTTGAAAACTCTTAATACTTTGAGGGTTAAAATGTAAAATTGTTTTATGAATAATATTAATGCATAGCTTAAAATTTTATGCATTTTGCAACTATGTAATCATTACTGTTTCACAAATTTTGTGCTCTTTTAGGAGGAAGATGCACCTCAAGTAGTAAAATCTTCGTATACTGTAAAATTGATGAAATATGAAGATTCAAAGAAAGTAGCAGTCATTAAAGAAATAAAAAATCACATAGAAGGCATGAATTTAGTTCAGGTAGGTTTACTTTTCTTTAAATTTTAATAACATTTTTTTCATGATTTTGTACACAAATATCATCTGTGATTTTGAGGAATCGCAAAACTTAATTCTCTTAACTTTATAAGCAGAATTAGTAACCATACATGCTTAACTTATAAAGCATTGCATTTTTAAACTATAATTTCACTTTTACCATACTTCTATTGTGTCCAATTAAGGTTATGCTCGATTTCTTTTGCAAGTTTCACTATATCCCAATGTGAGTTGTTAGTTTAGAACTATTGAAGAATTCTTTAAATCCTGATCTGGACAAGGATATTTGTAGTTTGGAATCCACTTTAAACTAGGTCCTAGTCTAATTCGCGTTAGCAATAAATGACAAAAGTGAAAACCAACCAAGTGTCATACTTAATTATGTACTGAAGTTTTCATGTTAATTTTGTAAGTATGTTTAATATATATAAAATGGAGTATATTTTTAAATATAATTTAATACATATTTGTTGAATTAAGTATATTTTAAGTATATATTTGTTAAGGATATTTTATGATTCTTTCAATGATGCTGTTTTTTATTGTAGGCTAAAAAGTTCGTTGAGAGTGCACCACAAATATTAAAAGTGGACATTGCAAAAGATGAAGCTGAAAAACTCAAGCAAGCACTAGAAGCTGTTGGTGCCACATGTGAGATTTCCTGAGTCAATGTTTGAGCTGTTTCAAGTGATGCAACTTTTAACTTGCATACAGAATAAATGGACCCAGCCTATTAAAGTTTGCTTCAAATCATCCATTTCTACATCATTCAAAACGTGGACGTAAATTGATATTCAATTTGCTGCTTAAATTAACGTTTTTTTAAAAACAATTTAAGATAAATTTTGAAATCTTGCACATTGTTGAAAATGTGGATATGCATTTATATTTAATTTGCCAATTCAAATTGTTTCCATATAATTTTAAGTATACTCTTACACAACATGTAATCAATAAACTGTTAGGTAAATATTGTCATATTTACTTTATTGGACAATTTTATTTTGTTAGTTTCTGTAAAGAGTTAAAAGATGTATGCATTGGAATTGGCGCCATTGTTAATGGTTTTGTGAGATAGAAAAATCATGGATATTTCATTTGAAAATGTGAATAGCATTGCATGTAATCATTAGTTTCTTACATAAAAGTTTAAAGAAATGTTTTTGAATAATCATTGAAATGACACTCGTACATCGAATTTCTTTGCTTTGTGTTTCAAAATAAATTTAGATTTTAAAAAGGACGAAGAACATTTGTCATAAAAGCACCTCAATTATATCTACCAAAGATAAAATTATTCTAGCAGGGTGCTCAAGTGTACAAAAAAGCATTAGTAGAAGATATTACCAAAAAACAGTAATTGCTTTCAAGAAAGTTTGAAAAAGTCAAAAAAATTTTAATTAAAGACCAAAAATTATTTAGTTTAGTTTTTCTATAGTATTAAGTGTAATTTATTGGAATTGTAGTCATTTCAGAATTTTCATATTGATTATGTGAAAGAACCTAAGTAATTTTATTTTACTTTAAAAATTATTCATAAACTGAATATTCAATCACAAATTGACCCGATTAATGTTACTTAGATAGTTGTAGTTTTGTTTATTTTCATTTGATTTATTTAAATTTTCAAATGTACTAATACTATAAAATGTGCAATTTTGATGCAATTTACATCCTATACCATGCATTTAAATTGTTAATATTTTAAAAATAAAAGTAAAATGAAAAATACTGTATTGAGTTTGCAATAATTATTTTAAAGTGAAGTAGGTGGTATTCTTAAGTAAATTTAATAGTCAAGAAACTGCCTGGTATATCCTCACAAAATCTTATTTTTTATGTCAATCTTATCCATATTTTTTTACAAAAACACTACATATTTCGTTTTGCCTGAAACCAAAAACACGATCAATGAATGACACATGATCTTAGATAAGTAATTTAGCAATTTCCCCCATCCCAATACAAGTGGGGCCGTCGTGGCTCAGTGGGTATGCCCACTGCCCTAGCAACCTTTGAGTTATGGGTTGCACAGGTTCGATTCCTGTCAGATGCGTTCCTCCCTGGGTGTATTGCTCTCTTCTGTATCAGTAAAACTTTCATTGTGTGTGTGTCTATTACTTGATATTGTATGTCTTGTGTCTCGCGCAGCATGGCCAAATATGGCCCTTGCTCCATAAAACCCCAAAATTAGCCAACCAACCAAATACAAGTATTTCCTTACACCAACTAAACCCATGTCAACCTACTTGATCTTGGACAAGTGTTATTAGTGGGTCCATAAAATGTAACCATAACGCCAGTGAAAGTTCTTTACATGTACATTCACAGGTTAATTTACTTTGATCTGTTAAACGTAGTTTTGAAAATATATAGAATTGCCTTGAAAAGATCCTAATTTTTGTTTTACTGAAAACAGAATCCTGCATGTAATAAACTTTTATATATATTTTCAAGGGCTGAGACGTCGTGTAGTTTTCAAGTATGTTTTAGATTCATGAAAATATTTTACAAGTCTACACATAGTGAAGAGAAAATGGTAACTTACAGTCGCTAAGGAATTTCATTCAATTTTTTCTGACTGCATGTGGGACACTTTTTTCTATGCACATGTTTTTTATTAATTGATATCCACTATAGTTGTGGGCTGCCATAGGCGACTTTTTGATGCTATTTCTCAACCTTGGTAAAATTAGGGATGTCTTTAAACAAAAACACCTATTTTTCAAAATTTTGGCGACTTGAAAATTTGCCAAAGGTCAACGAAAATTTAGTCCCTTGTTGCAAATAAATAGTGGACAGATTCTTTTTTCTAAAGGAAGAAAATTTTCCAAGGGATGCCAATTTCAAAGTTTTGGTCGCCAAGCCATGGTAACAATAAAAACCCCTAATCAGAATCTGATTATTAGATTGTCATGATTGGCTGAAAATTTCCCAAAGGTCAACGAAAATTTAGTCCCTTGTTGGAAACAAATAGTGGACAGAAAAAGTTCTTTTTGATTTTCTAAAAGAAAATTTTCCAAGGGACGCCAATTTTAAAGTTTTGGTCGCCAAGCCATGGTAACCATGAAAAAATCCATTGTAATCTGGTTATTAGATTGTCATGAAAACTTTATTAAGAAAATATTTATCTTTTAATTTTAAAATTTAAATTTCTTGGCTCGATGTCTGTTTCATACTTGGAACATTTTATGTTTTAGTCAATTCATTTTGTATCTGAGTAACTAAAATTGCTGCTAAAATAACTTAAAGAGGAGACTTCTACCTTTTAAAAAAATTGTGTTTTAGCTGGGCAGCCTGTAAGTACAATCTTTCTGAGAAAAAGCGTTGATTGACGATACATCCATTAATGTAGCTGTGATTTTATTTTGGAGGAGGACCTAATTAATTTTGAAATTGTTTAGTTTGATTACAAGGATGAATTTTTAAAAGATTGTTAGCACAAAAAAATGATATTTCAGTGAATCAGAACAGAAATGACTGCAATTGATTATTTCACAACTATTTAAAATTATTGAATTAAGCAAATATTGAAACCTTTATGGGCATTCACTTTATTTTTGGATTATTGTTCGGAAATTGATGCATTATGCGGATATATAATGTGTGAGAACGGTTGTGCCATGGCAGAGAAGGAAATTTACACATTGCTTTCCTACTTCATAATGAATATTTTACAAATTATGAAATATAATTACAATGCTTTTAAAACTAAAATATTTGGCTTATTTATAAAAAGTATCAGGTACATTATAGTATGCTATTTTTAGAGAATCTAAAAATTTGAAACATTTTCAGGAGGTGCTAAAAGGGCTTTAAAACGAACTGTCTACTTGTATCTACAATATGTCAATAATTTGTCTGCTGAGAAGTCGATATGCTTTAGAAATTTTTTTAGAAAAATTAATGTTGATGGGCATGCAACACTAAAAGTTCACTAAATTAGCATCTTTATATATAAATGGGAATTGTATTTCATCAATGGTTCCCACATTCCATGAAAGTCCTTAAAAAGGACTTGAATTTTTCTATCTAATACAGAATCCTAGAAAGTATTTGAAAAATTCTAATATTTTATTTAGTGTAAAGTCTGAATTTTAGCCCAGATTTTATTGAACTAAATTTTCCTGCCATCTAAAATTTGAAGTTTACATTTTTCATCTTTCCTCTTTTAATTGCCTACGGCTTCGTCATTTAATAACTTGATTTGTGTTAAGTTTACTTTTGAGTGATAGAACTAAAATTTGTTACAAGTCCGAAACATTTACAAAACACTTAAATTAAACTTTTAGTCATGGATAGATTTCTCCTTATACAGCAATTGCAATTAAGCTAGAGTTACCAGAACCTCCTATTATATATGTATTGGTCTCTAAACTAAGCAAACCTGAAAGTTGAAAAAAAGAAAATGCTTGTTGATTATGAAATCAGTTTGCTTTTTTTACTTTAAGAGGAATGAAAAAATATAAAGCAGTGATAAATACTGATAATTTTTGAGGTAGAAAATAATTAACACTTTCCCCCACCCAATGCCTAAGTTTTATATATTCACTTTGAAGGAGAAAATGTGTAGGTCTTAAGAAAATGTAACCTAAAAATATCGGATAAGGGAGTACACATACTTTTTCTCAAAAACCTGGGGAATAATGGAAAAACACAATATGAGTATGTTTTCTTACGGATTTGAATTTTTTTAAGTACCTGACAATTTCCCGGGGCAAATTTCTAGAAAACTAGGCAGAGAAAATAAACTTGCATCACAATAATCACATTAAATATCCCTTAAAGAAGCTTAACAAAATCTAGGCATTCTTGTCTAAACTGCAACTCCGGTTGTTAATCCATTACTCTTCCAACAGGGCTACCATGGCCCCTACTATTCCACTAGGAATTACCACGTTCGACAGTACACGGAAGTGTGTATGGCAGTGTATTTCTGACCTCTTGCACTAGTACTAGCCTCTTGGATAGTCCTGAATAGTGTACTATTTCTGAACTGATGCCTCTGAAGTTCTAGCATTGGTTGACCGCTTTATTCATCCCCGATCATTATCTGTAACAGTTTATCGTCTTACCAATTGTAAAAATATGTGAATTACTGCATGAAATAAAGTAATGCCACATTATTTTTCTACTGGGGGCTGGTGCACGTTAAATCTGTCGTGGTCTCAAATGTCCTCACGTTGGCGTGGAAGTTTGGAGAGTGGGGTGCCAGCTCAGGTGTTGCTTCGTCATCTGACAGCGTTACAAAATTGCGTGGTGTTGTCCTGGAATCTTTCCCTTTAGGATTCATCCTGGACCGTCGCCAATAGCCCGTTGTGTTGCTCCTGTGCGACTTTAATTAAGTACTACTTACCTTTGATTAAGACTACCTACCTATTTTTCTACTAAAAGCCCTTCTGGCTTTGGAATCTCCCTGAGGCCCTGGTTGTCTCTGGATCTTGCCATATTTTCATGATCCACACTTTTTGCTGATACGAACAAAAGAAATGTTAACATTTGCCCCAACTGGGGTTCATTATTTTTTAAATTTTCCAACTCCTGAATCTTCTCATTTTTCGAAGTGGAGTTGTGCCACTTAAAATAACGTGTTCCTATAAGGTACGATGATGCACTTTTTCATTTGTTCCTCGCAATCTTGGTCATATGATGAAAAGTAAATCCCATGATTTGAGTGTTAAACAAACCTCGTTAAAAAAAAACTCGAAACGGAAAAAAAACCTGTCATGCCGTCTAATATTTAACTCATCTTTTCAACGGAATACTTACGAATTCATTTTTTTTATTCTTATCGCGGCTTAAAGATGTGCAACAGAAATAAAACTGGCGCAACAGATGATAAAGGATTGGAGGGGAACTTCCACGAGTGCTTTCACTTTTTGTTTCTCTTTTTTGTGACCCGGTCTTAATGGCTGCAGGGAATGAGAATTCCATCCCACACCGGCTTCTAGGTGTACCCCCCGTTCCCTGCCCCATTCGTTCGAGCGGGAACACTCACCTGTTGATCTAAATGCAGGGGGCTGCACTGTAGACGAAACAAGCGAAAGCGAAGATCTCAACCAGGTGAAGAGTGATGCGAGAATAATTTTTAAACTCAATGCGGCGAATTTCTTTGTAAATGGCTACGCGTAGAAGAGGACTATACAGAGTAGCTCAGCCCTTTTTTTCTCTTTGTCGAGTACCGTTTTGCCTGTTCTTGACTATCGAATTCGATGAAAAAATTTACATGATTAAAAAAATGGATAAAATTTACATGCGAGAATTTTTAAACTGAATGGGAATTTCTCTGAAATTGCCCCGAGAAGAAGAGGACTACAGTATAGCTCAGACCCTTCGTTTTTCTTTTTTGTCGAGTACCGTTTTGTCTTGTCTTGACTATGGAATTTGATGAAAATATTTACATAATTAAAAAATGAATACAATTTACATGCGAGAAGTTTTTAACTCAATGCGAATTTATGTTAAATAGTGCCGCGCAGAAAAGTATTATACTGTATAGCTCAGCTCCCTTTTTTTCTTTTTTGCCAAGTATCGCTTTGTCTTGTCTTGACTATGGAATTTGATGAAAAAATTTACATGATAAAAGATAGTGAATAAAATTTACATGCGAGAGTTTTTAAGCTCATTGCGAATTTCTCTGTTAAATAACGACGTTCAGAAATAACTACAGTACAATTCAACCCCCTATTTTTCTTTTTTTGTCGAGTATCGTTTTGCCTTGTCTTGACTAAAGAATTCGATGAAAAAATTTACATGATTAAAAAAATGAATAAAATTTACATGCGAGAATTTTTAAATTGAATGGGAATTTCTCAGAAATAGCCCCTAGCAGAAGAGGACTACAGTATAGCTCAGACCCTTTATTTTTCTTTTTTGTCGAGTACCGTTTTGTCTTGTCTTGACTATGGAATTTGATGAAAATATTTACATAATTAAAAAATGAATAAAATTTACATGCGAGAAGTTTTTAACTCAATGTGAATTTATGTTAAATAGCGCCACGCACAGAAAAGTACTACACTGTATAGCTCAGGCTCCCTTTTTTTCTTTTTTGTCAAGTATCGCTTTGTCTTGTCTATGGAATTTGATTAAAAAATTTACATGATAAAAGATAATGAATAAAATTTACATGCGAGAGTTTTTAAACTCATTGCGAATTTCGAAAAATAATTTGATGACCTAGTCTCCTGATTCCCTAATGTTAACGCTAAATAAGCATTGCGTTTAATGATTTTTCTGTTTCCAGGCTTTTGAAGGATTCAGACGTATATTTTACCTGTTTGATGAACGAAACGTCTATTTTCTGTGATATAACTAGCTTCAGCATGTATTTTTGATAGCTTTTTAATTTGCAAATAATTTCGGGAAGTGTTCGAGCTCTCGTGGGCTCTCCCCTGGAATAATCCCTGCCCTTGATAAGTGCTTTTTGAATATTCTAATGTAAATTAAGAACAAAATAGGCACTCATAAGTACCTTTAATTACAATCGCAAAAAGAACTGCGAAAAACGAATTAGTATAAAAATAATGATATCGGAAGATTTATTCCAAGACATTTATTTAAAGTCGAAAGCATACTGAGTCTGTCTTTCGGGTGCTCTTATTTTTCCTGACTACGGGCCAAGCACACCATCGAGGAACGGCCCTGCATGATTTACAAAATGTCTTGTCAATTTTTTTACCCTCCAAGTTATTTCGACGAGGTATTTGACCAATTTAGCTAATGTCAAAATATCTCGTCAATCAAGATCTGGCCAATTTTGCAAGATCTGGTCAGTTTTGCTAATGATGAGATACCTCGTCAAGACAACCACCAGGAGGATTAAGAATCTTGAATTTCCACCCTTAAGGATTCCTTTGTTCGGAACCGTATTCAAGTTTAAGTTCTATATATGTTGAAACGCGAGTTCATTGACAGAAAATACTGTCCGTGATACCTGATACATTTGTCTTCCTGCAAACAGCGCAGGAAGACAATTTTTAATTAACGCATTTTCTCCGGTAAACAAAGTTGCGTATATTTATATGAGAAAAATGTATCAAATTCCAGTTTTTATTTTTCACAACCTGATTAAATAAATATGTTGCACACAAAATAATTCGAAACCATTCCTTTCAAAAATGAAACCTGTAGTTCTTTGTTCCATTTCAGCCCCTGTTCATGAACAACTCTGCAAGACCCTGGCGTTAACCCTCCGGGTGGTTTGACGCAATATCTTGTACATCAAGATCTGACCAATTTTGCTTACAATGATGAGATATCGTCATCAAGATATTGCCATTTTTTATGATGAGGAAATCAAGATTTAATCTGTTTTCTTCTATTAACGAGATATCTCGTCCATCAAGATCTGGTCAGTTTTTCTAATGACGACATACCTCGTCGAGACGAACCACCAGTAGGGTTAAAACCAGGGGGCCCCATCTACAGCTGGATCTAACCCTCCGAATAGGTTTATCTGGCATGCGACGTGTCGAGAAAAAAGTAATGGAAAAATAATTTAAGTATATATTAAACAATTATAAAAATATTAATTAAATAGTTAAATATTAAACTTGAAGTAAGTAATTGTGGTTGATTGAAAGCTGACAAACGACTTGAGTTGATCCATTTTGATTTTAGTGAGCTAAGGAACAAAATATAAAAAGGAGAATTACTGTTCCAGAGTTGAAAAGGAAATTGAGTCTTCTTTTAGGCATCATTAGTATCTACTGTAAATCAGTGATTTCAGTTTTTTATACATACATCCTTTTATTACATAAAAAATATTCGCGCCCCCTTTAGTTTTTATAACAATTTTTCGTAGTAAATAAATTCCCCATAATATGATTTATTTAATATAACTAAAGAATTCATACTCCGTGGATAATTATTTGAGAGTTAAACTCCTTTTATATCATATAATCCTTTTATTACTACTCTTATTTTATTTTTATCTCATAGATAATTTTTTCTCTCCTCGGAAGCATGGATTCTAGAAAGCATGGCAGTAATGTATAATATTTTCATTCCTTAAAATATTTTCATTCCATTCAGAGCTAGTCAAAGAGAATTCAAAGCTCATCAAAATTAAAAAAAAAAAGTAAGGATATAACTTTTCATACAATAATTTATTTTCTCTTTCCTTCTGATTATTACACAATAAACCACTTTTTCCATTTATTGAAATGAAATATTTCTAGAAAGAGAGTCAAAACTAATGTTGAATCATAAAAATAGCTTTTCCTTTCTATTACTACTTATGGTAATTTTTAAAGAACGCTTTTCATGGGGAAGATGGCTTTAGATGGGGAAATAACGAAATCGATAGTCTTAACAATCATACTTTACTCTCAAAACCACTCTACATGTTTTTCGATTATATGTCAGTAGATGGCGCCACGCGCTAGTATAAAAATGTGCCTGACACCCAATTCTACAATCGTAATGGATTATAATGGGAAAACGCAGGGATACGACAAATGCTAGTACCAATTCGCTGAAATATTTAGAAACCAAGTAAACCCTGTTACTTCATATGTCTGTTCGGGACCCTAAGACTAGACGCCCCTGGTGGATGTTTTATTGAAACAATTTGATTGGGCTATTAATTAACAATATTTTATTTCCTCTTTCTATATGGGGACATGGCCCATTCCATAATAAAAATATTGGGGAGGGTCACAAGTAATTCGGGTTTCCAGGAGTTGGCACCTATTCTGACAAGTATTAACATGATTAGTAGACAGAATCTGTAGACGTAAAGATAAATGCTCAAAATTGTTTAAAGTAACAGATTGTGATCCGGTGACGTATTAACTTAATCACTGATTGCATAAGTTTCATTTCCAGATATGTGGATACCAAAGGAAAACCTATTATCTTTCACTTGGAGAGTATACGATCCGCCAAAACAAATCGAAATACCCCACAGTCAGTGTTCGATCGGAATGTATGGTTTTCATGAGATAATGAAATTATCCCAATATCAAATCTAAAGGACTATTATCCTTTAGATTTGATATTTCAATGGCGGACACTGTTAGCTCTACCATTCTCAGTTTACTGTTAAGCGGCAGTAAAAGCTTTAAAGTTATAAATAGCTGTATGGAATTAATTGCATCCTATACTTGTTCCCTTCCAAACAACTTTCCAAGTTGACATTGCTAGTTTTGAAGAAAATATTATCGAATATTTCCAGCTCAGGATTGACCTCGTCATCTGACTGGTTCACAATTACGTGGTGTTATCGTCGATCTTTTCCTTCGGAATTGATCACGGACAGTCGCCAATAGTTCTCTGCTGATAACTCTTCATTTATAGACAAAATAATTTGACTATTAAATGATTTATTGCTTATATTCTCGTATTCACTGTTAAAGAAAAATATTTTGATTCAAAATATACTAAAACTAACTAAGCGTTATAAATATTTCTTCAATTTTTTCCTAAGAAATACCAGTATTCCACTGTGTTTGTTGATCCAGTGCGACGTTAATTAACTACTTACCTAAAAAAATTCTTATACATACGAATATTGCTTTATTTTTTGTTCATGGTAGGGGTACAGAAATCAGTGTGCCATTCTCAGAGGGAAAATGAAAGTAGTGATGAATCTTTCCACCATTGTACCACCTCCTGAAATTTCTTACGAAAGGAGATTTTCCAATTTAGAACTTACCTCGACAATGGAGAAAAGGGAAATTTTCATCACAAATCAAAATCCAAAGAAGGAAGGAATGAAAATAAGAAATATTTAAGGGAACATTTGAAGAAAAAGCTTATATGGACGTTTTTCTTACCTTTTTCAGTAGAGAAAAGATCTAAATTAGCAGTAGAAAGTATAACTCTTACAGATTTGGTTTATTGCTGAGATAGTTGACAAATGTGACGGATTCAAGAAAACTGAGTGTGAAGTTTCTATTGAGTATTGCTTTTTAAATTACTTTCGATTACTCTAGTATTTTTTTAACGTGACGTCTGGGCCGAGTGGTTTGGGGAAGAAGGGCGCCGAGACCAAGTATATCAGGTTTACTACAAGTACGAGGTTTACTACAAGGCTCTGGTGGCACATTTCGCTTGACTCACCTTTAAATCTCATCATCGAGAGGCTGTTGCGACAGGAGACCGGCACTTACTAGATAATCGAACAAGTAATCAACATACCCGTCGATGCCCGACCATGGTGAGGCAGCTACCTCATCATTTGGAGAATTACGCCTACAACATGAACATAAAGAAGCATTTGACGCTTCTCATATTATCGCCCTTTGCTTGACGTGTATGATTCCATTCAATCTGTAAAGTGCCATGATTTGTTGCGGAATAAATGATAATTGCATATACAACCTCGTTTCATTTCTTCCACTACCCATACGTAGTTCCACGTAAAGATGTGTAGGATAGTGTAAAGCTATGCACATCTGTCTATGTTTTTTATATCAGGAATAATTCAAAGAAATGTTGCTCTGACAAGTTGATTGATCAGCCGATATGGTATAGACAAAATGGCATTAAAACGAGAGATTCCTCAAAGGTTAAAATGAGGAAATTCAAAGATTTGAAATATCTTTTGCCTTCCTCTAATTTACGAAAACAGATAAAGCAATAATTTTTTATTGCTTTATCTATTTTTCTTGTGGAAAACAGAACAGCTATCCAGTGGCTTAAAAATGAGACTATTGTTAGTATGGACTGGTCAGTATACTCTCCTGACCTGAATCCCGTTGATCATGCACGGGACGCTCTTGAAGACGTGTTACTGCCCTTAACTTTCCTTGCAGGGCTTCGAAATGCCTTTCGAGAATGGTAGTTGTTATCTACAGACCTCATACACAACCTCAATATGGGCATGGGACTTCGTTGTCGGTCATGGATAGGTGCACTGGGCTGGGGGAGGGTAAACCTCTTATTGGGTTATTTTTTCCTAATTAATTTGTATGCGCATTCATGAATTTTGTTCTTTGTATGCATCAGACAAAATGTGCATGATTTAACTCATGTGATCTTATTGTTTTCTGTAGTAGTATATACGATAAAGTTTAACAAAATTTCATTCAAATTGGCTGAATAGTTTTTGATTTATGCCTATATTTCCGTTTGTTCCTTAATTTATGGAGACCTGAGTATATGTGAAACTGCCCATAGGGCTCAAAGATAATCGTGGAACTATAGACAAAGTGTACTTTTATTAGCTAATCCCAACTTCAGTAACATGGTAGACGAAAAGCTTAAAACATTTGTTCCGACGGAAGGATTCGAAGGACAGAACTGATTTAAAACCAGTTTGAGTTGAATAACTAAAAATATTACCAATCTTTCTTTTTTAAATATATACACGTAAACTAGCCATAGAACATCTTCACCAAGCGGAATGACCATTATTTAGTTGGTTGTTTTTTATGGCACAAGGCCAGAACCGGCCAAGCTGCACCAAACACTGCCTATATTTTTTACTGCCTAGTACTTTTCAAATAGAAGAAAAAGTTTAAAAACTATGTTTGAAATTCAGTACTTTTAACCCTCTTGGTTGCTGTCTCTAAGAGGTGCCTCGTCATTAGCAAAATGGATAAGATCTTGACGGACGAGATATATCGTCATTTGAAGAAAACTGGCTAGATCTTAATCTCCTCATTAAGAAAATCGGCAATATTTTGGTGACGAGATACCTCGTTATTAGCAAAATTGGTCAGATCTTGATGGACGAAATATCTCGTCGAAACCACATAGAGGGTAAATCTAAATGGCCATTATTTAGTTTGAATTGTTCAATTCGTCCCGTTTTCATCTGATATAGGAGGAAAATAGTTTGATGGTGACTAGGTCCTATGTCCCATAATCTTTGAATATGATGGAACAATGGATAAAGCGGAAGAAAGACCGGTTAGATATATGTATCAGACAAATGTATATGACTTATCTCATACGATCTTATTGTTTTCTAAAATATGGGTCGAATGTAAATCAATAGATGTCCCTACTAATGGTTTTTTCTTGGTGTTTGGAATACAATTTAATTTACAGAATTCTACTATTCTTCAAGTTTGTCATTCCGCCCTCAAATATACCAGGCCATGGGGACCCCCTCTTCCTCATAGCCAGTCCAACCCTTATTGCTGCTATTGTGCTATTTGCCCCTATTTTTGGCTATCTACCACGCATAAACATGGGAGATAGCTAAACATACTTTTGTTTTCTAACACTGTACCTCAAGTTTCCTCATTTTAGGGAACAGCAAATACAGTACTGTATTTTTTGTTACTGATTCTTGTATCTTGATGTGGAATTTCTCTTCTAATATTCATTTTACGACTGCAATTCTTTTGGATATATGTGCAATAAAAGGGGACATAGTAAATAAAATTGTACGGTAGCGCATGAAAAAAAATGTAGTCTGAGAAATAGGGCCAAGTGGAAAAATATAAATTCCCAATGGTGTCCTATATCTACTATATGCACGTTTTAGTGCTCATGTTATTTTAAGTCGGCCAGAGAAGTTTTGTTTTTGAATTTCATGAAGCCAGAACTGTTTCTATAGTGATAATTAATATATATATAGCAATTACACACACAACAAAGACAACTATATCGTTTCTAAGGACAGAAATTCATTAGCTGGCATCTTTTTCCCGAGACATTAAATATTTATTTTCTTGAGGATAAGCAATACGTTGTCTTTTTGTATTCTGTTTGGAAAAAAATATAACTGTCAAAAGCTTCCAATTTTTATTTTATAACTTAAAAAACTAAGTCTTCAGCTGTATTGTAATTTTTTTTGTCGTTTAATGAGTGTCTTCTCCAAGTTGATGATGCGTTCCATCTACAATGAATTTTTTTGTATTTTTGATTACAAAAAGGAATTTCTATGAATCTTTAAGCTAAAGCATTTTAATAGAAAGAAAAAATAGTCTTCTTGGTTAGAAATTTCGTATCAGTTTCTATCTTTCTTTTATAAAGTAAATGTATTTTTTATAGGTTTAAAGCAAACATGTTTTCAATCTTCTTTTTCATTTTCAATGGAAATTTGCAATAAAATATCGATAGCTCGAATTCTTGAGAAATTTTTAGTTTGTTATAAAATCCGTTATTATAAACTGATGTTATAGATTTAAATATTTTGCGTTTTCTAAAACACATTTCCGAGTTTTCGGGGATTTCATATGCAAACATAGTCAAGCTATAAAAATTTTGATTCAAATGAATATGCCAAAACGTCAATAACGATATAGAGATATATTTTACTAGAAAATATTAATTGATGTTATTATACACATATTTTGCTATACAATAATGCAATGCATCTAATTCGTGCCCTTTTACAATACAAATTACGTATATTAACTGTAGAAGCTTACATACTTGTGATCACTTCCTCATTTAGTTTTATTATTACTTCGAAATTGTTACATTCTGCTTATTTTTGTGACCCATTCACTTTAGTTTGTTTCTTTAGTTCTTTAGTTTAGAATGCTATCACATTGAAACGGAACTTTGACTTAAAATTTTTTTTTATTAAAATTTCTTGTTTATTCATTGAAAGTGTGCATTTATAGCATTTCCCTCTTCAATTCACTGTTCTTCAGTTTGGAATGCTATCACATTGAAGCGACTGATTCAAAATTATTTTTTAAAATTTCTTGTTTATTCATTGAAAGCGTGAGTATAACATTTCCCCTATCCTGTTGCTTAATTTAAATGTATAATCTTCGCTGTCTTAAGATTTAAGGGTTTTATAGAACCTTGGGTTTTATAAAACTGATTCACACAAGAAATAAAGTTTGAATAACTAAAAATTATTTGAAGTGACGGTATCTAAAATATTTGAGGTTACACAGACAATTCTATTTCGAAAACATCTATGAAAAGAAACTAAAATATAGAATTGAAAAATCTTTGCTTTTTTCATTGTTCTTCGTAGGTTGTTACATAAAACAGTTGCCATTCTAGGACACGGAAGCAGTTGCATTATATTTTTCAACTAGGTGCATCGAGAAGACTGGGGAACTTATACATAATTTTCAATTTTCTAAGAAAAATCGTAGACTTATCTGTTACCGGGAGAAAGTTCAATGAACTTTTCGTCTTGAAAATGTATTGAGAAAAAATATTAAAACTGAGAGGTAAATTGAATTCGTGGGATTCGAACGAAATCTTCTGAATTTATTTTTAGAATAGAAATTCTGAAACCTGTGCTTTATGATCATCCACAACATTCGAAAGTGCACGAAAACAAGCAGATGCTTCACGTTTTTTTGTTCGGTGCGATTATGTTTCAAAATTTGGGATACATTTTCGTATAAAAGTCTGATTGAATTGAATTTTTGTTGGATTACATTGGATGTTTAAAAATTAGTAAAGTCATGTTTTTGTTCAAAAATATTACTGAATACTACGTAGATAAAAGAAATTTCATACGTAAATATTTATTGATGTGTGAAACAAAATTTTTTTTCTTGTTTTTCTTACAGATTTTTAACATTATATTACAAAGTTTTGTGATGCATTACATTACACTCAGTAACGAATTTTCTTGTCATTGTGACTTTTTACTGACGCGAAACGATATTAATTTAAAATTAAAAATAATGATTTATATTTTATCAGACGATAATTATTCATTTAAAATATAAATTTGATAAATGTTTTGCAAACGATTTTTATTAATGTTTTAATTTAATAGCTCCAGAATTAAATTTTGGGTAGTTATCTTTATTTCTTTTCTTCGCTGTGTGACAACAAAAAAAATAAATCAATAGATGTTCCACAAAAATATCAGTGTGAAAAGATTTTTAGAATTTACCAATGGGATAGTAAAAATATTTAAATAAATATTATATGAACTTTTATTTGAAGCTTTCCTGTTCTATGGTCAAAGAGAAATAGTATATACGTAAGAACCTTAGTTTTCTTTCATCCATTTGTGGAATCTGCTTAACGTATGAGAGGTTTGTAATCTAATTTGTAGTCAATTTTCAAATTGGATACAACATTCCGCCATTTTAATGTGGCAAGGAAAATCCGGAAGAGGATTTTCGAAGGTACTCATTATTCGTGGAAGATTATAGATGTCATTCCTCGTAAGGGGCCGGAGGATTAGTGAATACAATTTTCATCCAATTAATGAGCTCACTTTAGAGAATAGGTTGGTTCTTGGAATTTATTTTCTTGAAACCCCAACGGGCACGCTTGGTTTCTTTATAGCATACATTTATTTGGCTTATAGATTTGGTTTAACCCTTCTGGTGGTTGTCTCGACGAGGTATCTCGTCATAGTTAAAACTGACCAGATCTTGATGAACGAAATATCTCATCATTAGAAGAAAACTGACCCTTCCTATTATCATCATCGAAAATTGAAACGATCTCGTCATCATAAAAAAATTGCAATATCTTGATGACGAAATATCTCGTCGTTGTCAAAATTGATCAGATATTGATGGACGAGATATCTCGTCGAAACCACTTGGAGGGTTAAAACATTGCTTCCTAGATTTCTCTGGATGGCAGGTTCAACCTTGATTTTAAGATTTCAAAGCTTCAATGCTCCTACTATTGTGAGGATGATGTTTTGTGGGTGCTCCCAAAATGAGTTTCTCTTGATGGTAGAGTCATCAATGTTCAAGGAGACAAAGAGAAACCTACTTAGGTGTATCAACAAACACTAGTATTCTGAACCATCCTTGTAGGTGTGCTGGATCTTAAAACTGAATGAAACCTCAGATTAAACCATAAGGATGAATGTTACAATTGTTACAAAATTCTTGGACGGTTTCTAGGTTCTTATATGAAATCACAAGACTCCATTAGCTGTAATAAGCCTCCTCATATGTGATGAGTTGTCTGGCTATATATTTTACAAATCATTAAATAAACGTTTATTTTTAGTGGTGAAGCAAATCTGATACAGGTATTATTGATCATCTGTACTCAACTCTGAAGGAATTTCAGGAAGGTTATTATCATGGAGTTCGAATTTCTTAAGAGTCTTTAGCAATTTCGAAGAATTTTTTGCAATAGGGCCTATGTGCAGATCTGGGCCTTACACCGCCATCAAGATGTATAAACAAGGATATAAAAAGGAAGTTCCAGTGTACCATTGCAAGGGTCGGAGCACATGCTCCTCAAATTTTCTAATAATTCTTTTCAATGTGTCCCTTCTTTGGAAATTCTCCTTCAATACCATTGTATTGAAGATGCTGTATGTAATTAATATTAAAGGAATCCCACTTTGCACATTACACACAAAATAGTACACAGTATCTATGAAAAGAAGCCGAATAGATACATTTTTAGTTTTGCTTAGCCGTCCTAAAAGAAAGTCGCGGTATATGGCCATTTATAAGGAAATTCGGCTGTTTGGCTTTAATGTTTGACACGAATCGGACGTCCTAAAATGTTCTAGGAATTTCTACTTGTGAAAACCATTCTTTTAGGTCACTTTAATATTGATAATGTAAAAGAAACCTTGACTAGAGCCAGTTCAGATGGTGCCGAGAGGAAAAGCCAAAACTTCACAATTTGAAAACATCTCTTTTGTTTCTTCACTAAGATATAATTTATTTTGAAAAAGAAAAAAAAAAGAAGAAAAAAACCCAACACCAGATATCATCTGAGGTGGATTAACAAACTTTTTCACTATTATAATTTGTTTCGGATCATCCCATGGGTTTAGATTTTCTGATATTTAGGTTACTTGATTGGCTATGGTTATGAGACTTATAGGACATGGCAAATAACTTGTGTGAATTGAATCATTTATATTATTTATTAGATGTTTAAGATTAGCATTTTAAACGATAACAATTGGTTGCCATATCAATAAGTTCGTTCTATTTCACCCTGTATCTGTACAATAACTGAAACACAAGGAAAAAAGTTTTCTTGTATAAACTGTTGTATTCGATGTCATTACGTGAAAAGGAAAATTTATATAAAAACGAAAAACAAAATCAAAAGTTTCAATGATATGGATAGACGTCAGAACGTAAAAATCAATGTTAAATGCTCTAATATTTGCTGTTGAAGTTTTAAATTGTTAGGAAAGAAAGATAACCCGGAAGCAATTAAAATTCTCATTGGAATATAGTAGGTGTTGAATGGAAAAATCGCGGGCACAAACTTTACACCAGCAAACAAGTAAACGAACTTTAAATTAGCAAAATTGTACTGAAAGTTAATTTTCTCTCTGCTGCGAAGTTTTCTTTTTTTAACGAGAATGAATTGAACGAGTTGAATCAGATGCCTGAGTGTCTATTAGTCTGAGTGAGAGATTAAGTCATTAGAGCTAGACGTTCAGACCTTGAAATCTACTATGAAATACAGCATGGTTCTGTAATGGTTTTTGTATATCAGTTTCCATGAGCAAACAACGTTTAATAAGGATTAATACAAGAGTACTGGTATTCTGAAAAGAAGCATTAAGATTTCAGAAGCGACTTTCAATATTATTAAGGCAGAAAGCCCAAGCATCAGTTTGAAATAGTAGCTATAATATACTCCTACCTCCAGAAATGCCTTCCCAGTCCTTAGACTCCGCTAATATCAGCAAAATTTATAGAATCATTTGAACTAAACTGATTCAAGAGCATTGCTATTGCAAGAAAAAATTATTTTGAATTGTGTCAACTTCCGGAAAAAATTAATTAAATCAATGCCTAAGCACGTTTAGCTACCATAAAATAAGTAAATGCGCACTAAATACTAAATTAAAAAATGTACTTGAAAGGGCTTTGAACTTTACTTTGTCCGTTTTCATTTTTCATAAACATAAATTACTATGAAATGTATAATATATAACTTTAACTAACCTTAAATCTTGTTAAGTAGAATAATACTTCTTCCCAGTTTACCAATTGCATATTATCCAATTTAACTTGTCAAAGTTTCACTTTGACTCATTGTAAGTGTAGGAAAGTAAATTGGGAGTGTACAAAGAAACGAAATAGAAAGAGAATATCAAGTGGGATTACAGTGACACCCACAGATACGGAAAAAAAGCTGACATTCACTCACAATTCGGGCCGCGGTGGCCCGGTTGGAAGAGTAACGAACTAGCAACAGAAGGGTTGCGAGTTCGAATCCAGCCAAACACCGTCGTGTACAAAGGGGGCTGGTGCATGTTAAATATGTCGTGGCCTCAAATGTCCTCACGTTGGCGTGGTGTGGAAGTTTGGAGAGTGGGGTGCCAGCTCAGGTGTTGCCTCGTCATCTGACCATGGTTCAAAATTACGTGGTGTTGTCCTCGGATCTTTCCCTTTGGGATTGATCCCGGACCGTCACCAATAGCCCATTGTGTTGCTCCAGTGTGACGTTAATTGAAATACCCCCCCCCCCCACTCACAATTCATTTATACAATTTTTATTTCTCTTTCTCCTTTTAAATGGGGTGTCTCGGGTGTTGTATCGTCATCTGACCGTGGTTTAAAATTACGAGGTGTCCTCGGATCTTTCCAATCGGGTTTGATCCCAGACCATCACCAATAGCCCGTTGTATTGTTCCAGTGCGACGTTAATTAAAATACCTACCTACCAAACCTTTTTTCATTCTTTTATTCAAACGTTTCTCAAGTCTGCAATATTAAATTAAATTTACAAAATACGTCTTACATGAGGTCTATGAGACCGCCGTGACTCAGTGGGTTTGCCCATTGCGATAGCAACCATCGAGTTGTAGGCGGCGCAGGTTCGATTCCTGTCAGGTGCATTCCTCCCTGGGTGTATTTCTCTTCTGTGTCAGTAAAACGTTCATTGTGTGTATGTCTATTACTTGAAATGGTATGTCTTGTGTCTGGCGCAGCATGGTCAAAATATGGCCCTTGCGCCATAAAATTCGAACAAACCAACCAACCTGCGAGCTGTAGGCGGCGCAGGTTCGATTCCTGTAACTATCCTGGGAACTTCCCTCTTGTGTTAGTATAACTTTCCTTGGGGTATTCTTCCATATGCTTGACAAAAAGGCATTGCTTTGCATGCTAAATATGGTCCTTGCGCCATTAAAACCAACCAAACACTCTGACAAAAACAGACAGATACATAGCTTCACCACGTATCTTTACGTAGACTACGTATGGGTGATGAAACGAGACTGTGTATGCAATCATCATTTATGGCCAACAAATCACGGTATTCAACGATCAAATGGAATTATACAAGAAAAGCATATGGTGCTGATATGAGAATACACCAAGTGTTTCTTATTCCTCCCGTTGAGGACATAATTGTCCAGCGGGCCAGGCAGCTGCCTCACCCGCTGGACAATTATGCTGACGCAGCTGCTCACCTTACCATGGTGTAAACATCCACAGGCACGTTAATTAATTGCCCGATTATCTTGTAATCCCGATTATCTATCGATTATCAGCCACTCGGTGATGGGATCTAGCGATGTGTCTGGAGAAATGTGTCGCCAGCGCTCTGTGGTAAGCTATCGGCGCATTTTATATCCTCGGTCTCCGCGTCCTGCTGTCCCGACCTAGAGTCCAGATGTAAGGTTATTCACTGCTGCATCCATGTGCATGAGCTCATTCTCCCTGGTAATGTCGCGTACACAAGAAGTCGATGATTCCGGATCAAGGTCGCATGAACCGATTTTGCAGCCACGAGCGCCGACTTCTCCTTAGCACGGTGCTCACACTTTCGCTCGCAGTTTGTTCGCGTCCGTGCTTTCCCTCACACACGGTGCTCACACTGTAAGGTGTCTTTCGAATCCCAGAATCCTTGACTTGCTTCTTAAGAGCAACTCGTCGGTCCCGTTACTATTTTGTATCGCGCTTCGTGGTCATTTTTGGAAAATTTTTAAATCGATGATCCTCCTTCGAGGTCCTACCTCGGTCTAAATTAAAGTTTTCCCGCCGGCGTGTACTCATCCGATAGCACGGCTTTCAAGCTACAAACTGAGGTGCTGACGTCAACGTTATGACATGTCTTTCAAACGTGGTGACATCAAAAAGGACGCATGGCAACTCGATTACGAACCAAATGCGGGACATTTCCTCGTCTTTGCCAGCTCACTCAGACTCAACCGGGAGCGACAGTTTATATTTTGCTTGATGCGTTGTTTCTTCTTCTATCCAATGGTGTTAGTATCTGTCTTCATTTGCGATCAGTTGCGAGGAGGGTGAAATGCATTTTCTCACGACGCTCAATTTCCAAGTTACTCCCCCATAACGAGGAGAAAGACGAAACAAAATGCATGCAAAGTACTAAAAATTAATAAAAAAAATGTATTTAAAAGACCTCGAGCTTTGTTAATTTTCATTTCTCATAAATATAAATTCAAATCAAATGTACAATATAAACTTAATACAACCTTTAATTTCGTGTAAAACGAAAATAATACTCGTTCCCAGTTTACTAATTGCATTAACCAATTTAGCTCTCGTCAAAATTTCACTTCGACTCACTGTATGTGTAAAAAAGCAATTTGGGAGTGTTCAAAGTAAAGGAATAGAATATCACAGATTGAGGGTAATTATAGTGACACCCACAGATAGGAAAAAGACGAGATTCACTCACCGGCTAGAGGTTAACTTCATGTGATGGGTGTAGGCAAGGCATTGTTAGAGCCATATCTGATTTTAAAAAAGAATAAAGCATCATTTAATGTTTTGGAAGAAAAAAGTAGATTTCCAAATATTCCTTCATTCCTTTACACAAACTATTCAAGTCAGTATTAAATAAAATGCAAAAGCACATACAATGTCTGATAAAAAAAGTGGGGGACTGCTGTGTTCCAGTGCACGCTACTCTGTAGGCGGCTCAGTGACTATCTTGGGTGTGTTTCTTTTGTCAAATAAACTTTCCCTTGTGTGTGTATGTCCATATGCTTAATAGAAAAGATTGCTTGGAACAGCTTAGCCAAATCTGGCAGATCCAATTATGAGTTGAGAAACTTTTTTCAGTAGTTCTTTAACTGAGTAAAGCCTCCTTGGGTCCTCCATCAGATGCATTGTTGCATTTGTCTTGATTTTTTTCTGTATTCTGAAATCTTGCCCCCTGAGTGTTATCTTATGCCTAATAGTGAGTCAAAAGTCGTATAGAATCTTAGCAAGACGCATGAAAGACGATGCAACTGTTTACCAAATAGGAATTCACGATAGAGATAAGTTGCCCAAACGATTCTTCAAGTCAGTATTGAATAAAATTCACAAAATTTATTCAAGGCCTGATTAAAAAAAGTGGGAATGACGTGGCCCAGTAATTTGCCAACTAAACTGTAGGCGGCTCAGGTTCTATTCTATCTTGGGATTATTTCTCTCTTGTGACAGCTAAACTTTCCTTGTGTGTAGGTCCATACACTTGTCAGAAAAGCATTGCTGGGCGCAGCTTGGTCAAATTTGGCCGATCCAATTCTGAGTTGACATACTTCTTTCAGTGATTCTTTTACTTGCGTGGAGCATTTTCGAATGTCATTTTTGGAATCTCCATCACGTGAATCATTGCATTTGTCTTGATTTTTTCTGTGTTCTGAAATTTTGCCCTCTGAGTGTCATCTTAAGCCTAATAGTCGGTCAAAAGTCGCATAGAAATTTAGAAAGACGCGTGAAAGACAATGTAACTTTGTATATTAGAAAGGAATTCATGATGGAGGTAAATTATACTGCTATATATGCTACTGTATTCCAAGCCAATTTTGTATTATAAGTTTTATAACTTTTGTACAAGTAACAAAACTTCTCCAGAATTTAGTAAAAGATGAAATCGATAGATGCTATCACTAGTTGACTGATTGCTACTTGTGAGAGATCGTAAGAACTGTTTGATCACAGGTGTACTTCAGTATCCGTAGTCATGCAATGGACGATTGCGACCATGGCCTGTATTGCCTTTAGAAGCCGAGTGTGTACGGGTAACAACAAAGAGTAAAGCCGTGATAAGAAGAGAAGTAGTGTCTGTTATCACAGGTCTTCAGACAGTTGTTGGAAGGAATTGAGATCGCATTATCAATTCAACTGTTCACCGTGGACCATCCATTGAAGTACGTGCCAATTGTTGCTAGCGCCATCTGGTATTTTCAGAGCTTAGTCGTGCTTAGTCTTAGTCTTACAAGCTTGTTCTTGAAAGTGCGCTTGTTTATAATGACATCCGTCAGTCAACAATTTAGCAAGTTGTGCGAACCTGTTGCACTGTTATATACACTACTGTGTTGTGAGTTAATTTTTGCAGTGGAGCTAAGTTCACCAATGAACCATGTCTGGGAAGTAGCAGGACTGCTGAACCTGCGTATAGACGCATTTGTCTAAGAAAATTCTGGACGAGCTGCAAAGCATTCGTCGAAGAATTGTGACGAAGATCCTTTCATCTCTACTCTCCGTGAGTTGCCTTTTTCCTCTATGAATCGTATTTTGGAAAAAATGTAGGTAATATTCCTCGACTACAGTTTGTCCCTGAAAAGTGATAAACTATGCCCTGATTTCCAAAAATATCGTTAATAGGATCTTTAGGTTGCTTTATAGTTGCCTTGTCTTCTTTCATGACGAAGGCCCTGGCATTTTATAGTGAAATGACTACTTTTGCTTCGAGGTAAAACCGATACAATAGATTTAAGATTCATCTCCAATCAGGGCCACCGTAGCCCAGTTGGAAGAGCAAGGGATTAGCAAGAGATAATTAAGACCGTCATCTACGTGGGGGCTTGTGCACGATAAATTTGTCGTGGCCTCAAATGTTATAAAGTTGATGTGGGTTGGAAATTTGGAGAGTGGAGTGACCAGCTCAGGTGTGACCTTGTCGTCTGACCGTGGTTCAAAATTACGAGGTGTTGACTTTGGATCTTTCCCTTCGGGATGGATCCCGGATCATGACCAAAGTTGTGTTGCTCCAGTGTGACTTAAAGTCAACTACCTACCAAATCTCCAGTCAGGAATTTTTAAGAAATCAGGACCAACTTTGGTGCATTACAGCATGTCGAACAACGGTCATTTACCCTGGGAAAAAATGCAACGAACACAGAATACATGATCACCTATAACGACTTCCACAGAACGACTGAATGGTTGTCCAATGTATATAAAAAACATACATGTTATCATGCAGCAGGATCGTAGGTTACATGTGCTAAAGTCATATTTCCTGTCTCAGACATTTAACGCAATAAAAAACAAGGTCGGGAAGTTATTGATCAGATATCATAGATATTTTTTTAAATGTCTTACGATTCCAATAAGTTGGAAGACAGACAGTCGCTTGACATGTGTTTTGAAGATTTATATAAATAAAATGAAGAATGGACACTCAGGTGTCAATTCTTTGACTAAAAGTAATATCACAAGAGTCGCTGCTTGAGAAAAAATAACGGATAAAATCTGTGTAATATGTATTCGTAAGGATAAGAAAGCAAACAAGAAAAAGAAATTTGAAGAGAATTTATTTCTGAACCTGGAAGAAAAAGGGCCAATGTCTAAATTTGATGATTTTGAGTTATGCTCACAAATCACTTCAAGGCTATGAAATTTATAATTGGGTGGTTTTGTTTTATGGCGCAAGGGCAATATTTGGCCATGTTGCAACAAACACAAGATATACAACGTGAAGTAAAGGACATACTCAAACACAAAGAAAGTTTTCCTGACACAGAAAGTTATAATTGAAAAAAAGTGCCAAGTGCCAATAATCAATACATTATGAAAGAATCAGAACATTGAAAAGTATTTTGTACACTATACAAGAAATTAAAAAAATATTTTAAATTATTAAATCATGGTGTTATCAAAAACTTGCAAAATGGACTTTGGAACCTTTCCTACCTAAGTATAGATTTATTGGTTCCTTCTCTAAATGAGAGGCATTTTCTGCCAAGCTTATAATATAGGTAGAGGTTGTGTTTCTGCAGGGAACGTATTTCCTATACGTATTCCGAACGTGACGTCACTTGGCTTGTTTTTTAATACGATTTCAGCCTTTTGACCATAAAAATTCCAAGGAATGAATTCCAAATCTATGTCTTCAATTCAGAATTCGGCGTTGATAGGTCAACATCAATTAGATTAAACCTAAACGTCACCAAAACAGCGATAAACTACATTTTAAGGCAACGACATGCGAGCATTATGATGTGAGAGCATTTGGGTAGCGGAATTAAAATGTTCATTTTCAGTCTCTTGTGTTTGTTTGCACTGAAAATCCCTTTTATATACATCCGGATTTTCGTCGTATAATTCCACTTCAATTTCAATACGACATTGAGTTGATGGAATCGATCTCAAACTTCTGGCAATTTTTTACACATTTCTACACATCGATAGACGTGAAATATTAAGTAGACTGAGCATTGCAAAAAAGAGGAGTTTCAAAAATGTGACCGGCATGTCGACTAGCAGTCTCGTGACCGCTGTGATAAAATAATTTCGTTGGTCGATTTGACATTTTATCGCGTCTTTACGCTTTTTTCCTCATATGACAGGATAGGATGTGTGAATGAGCAATTCTATAGTAGCGTCAAAAATGGTGAAATCGCAAGTCTATTATGTCGTGCAGATGATGAATCAAGGGATGGTCGTCTTCTCCGGTACCATGGACCAATCAAGTGAATCAAACGTTGCCTAAACGACGCTAAACTACATTTTAACCCTCCTGGTGGTTTTTCTTCGAGTCGAAAACTGTCCAGTAGTGGCCAACCTCTGGTGCAAAAACCTGTTCCAAATTGTCACCAGTTCTGGTCAAGGGAAAATTTATTTTTCCTACTTACATCTTCATTCTACTTGGTGTAACAGGACAGTTTTGTCTTGACATGATATCTCGTCCTTAGCAAAATTGATCAGATCTCGGATGAGATATCTCGTCGAAACACTTGGAGGGTTAAGGTATATCCTATTTCTATGGGAGGGGTGAGGTATTTCAATTAACGTCACACTGGAGCAACACAACGGGCTATTGGTGACGGTCCGGGATCAATCCCAAAGGGAAAGATCCGATCTCCCTGAGCTTCTATGGGAGAGCATTTGAACATCAGATGTAAAATCTTCGCATTCTTTCTTGTTTGTGTGTTTGCATTGAAAACCCTTCTCAAAATTATGAAATTTCGACATGTGTGGCCTCGTCATCTGACCGTGGTTCAAAATTACGTGGTGTTATCCTGTAATCTTTCCCCTCTTGATTGATCCTGGATCGTCGCCAATAGCCCGTTGTGTTGCTCCAGTGCGACGTTAATTAAAGTACCTACCTACCTATGAAATTTCGATAAGTTATTTTTCTCTGAAAATGATTTTATACTTTTTGGGAAAGTGAAAAAGCAAAATTTGCATATTGATTCCATGCAGTTCCTTTGGAATTTGCTTTGTGGATGGTCCCCGGACAGACACGTTTTTTTAAAAAAAGAGGCAGCGTACGCTGAGCACCCGCCAAGCCACAAGACAGCGTTGTAAAACCGGACTCGAGGCCTCCGATTCCAAAGCAACATTTTCACGGGCATCAGAACATCGGTTGATTGGTCCTTCCCGCGGTGTTTACCATCGCCTGCTTTGTGTGTGTGCTCTGATGGAACGTGTGCAACAGTAAAGTTAACGGTGCGCTGAATGTGTGTTTACACGCTTGGAATCGGTGCATTAGCGACATGTGAATCGAGAGGGTTGCCGATTGTGTTCAGTTACCTCCACAACGAGAGATCGGTGCTTTGTGGCCTTTTATAGAGATCAGGTGGAACGGGTGAAAGTTTTAAAATTGCTTTCCCCTCTGTTTCATCACCTGCCTCTGATTAATTTGATGTGTTTTTTTGTGAGATATTCGAATCGTCGTTGCTATGGGTAGCTTATAAATGTGTACGTCTAGTTTTATCGATGGAGAAGTTTTGTGTTAAGAATGAGGAAAAAGAAATGCAAATGATTGATATAGCTGCACCACTAAGATGTTTCGAAACATACATCAAGAAAAATGTGCTCAGTGTTAGAAGTGATTTACTGGTTTGGATATCTTCTCGGTGTATGGATAACATATATAAAGGTAAGTGAAGCTTTGTGTTGATATTTTTGTAGGAAACAATTGTGAAAATGTATATAAAAATGATGTATCATCCCGAAATTAGTTTCATGAGTTTCATTTGTTCATGAGTTTTTAAACTCTGAGTTGCGACGAGATATCTCGTCCATCGAGATTTGATCAATTTTGTTAATGGCAAAATGTATCATCATCAAGCCTATCTCAGTCAGATTGCCGATTTTTTTATGACGAGATAAAGATCTGGTCAGTTTTCTTTTAATGATCGTTATCTTGTTTTCTTCTAACGACGAGATGTCTCGTCCAACAAGATATGGTTAGTTTTGCTAATGACGAGATACTTCGAGACAACAACCAGGAGGGTTAAATTGCACGATTTACGTGAAGCGTTTGCAGGACATTTATTTTGATGCATTTGTTAAGAACATCAATAACGTATAGGTACGCTACACGATATAAGCATGCACTTGAAAAATAGAGATATTGTAGTATTTGGTTTTGAAATATATATGAAAATGATGTGTATCCTCCCCAATATGACGTTTAATACAATTTTTAAATTTGTATGATTTAGGTGAATAATTTTAGAGCATTTAGGTACATTTATTACGAGCATCAATAACAAAGATAAATTACAAACACATCAGCGAGTACTTGGACTATAAAGAAAAATTGTCGTATTTGTTCTTTTTTTTGTAGTTATACGGTCATTTTTTGCTATATTAAGACTGACTGAGACCTACAGAAATTCCAATAAAATTCTAAATTAATCGTCTTTCATGTGACGAAACTAATGTTGGTTGATGTCACGATTTTCGATGTAAAAGGCTATAGATTAAAAACCGTTTGCTTGTATTGTCCCTGAGGTTTGACTATTCGAAAGACAAATTTACTGGATAACTTTTCGCAACTAATATTTTTAAAACCAGTTTAACATTACGATCAATTTAAGAACGTTAAGAATTAAGAATACTATTTTATAATCGATCAATGAACGAGTAAGGATCTATATAAGTAATAATCTTTATTCGAATAGGCTTACCATATTCTGTTTTAAAATACTTCATTTCAAAATTCTATAACTTAAAACACTTTTATTTAATACATCCTTTGAACTTATAAATTTCGAATTATATCGGTACTATTCAATAATTTACTTTGAACCTCAGTCGTCATTGCACGTGGGAAGAAATAAGACCACCTTTAATACAAATGCCGTTTTCAATTTAAATAATTCTATAGAAGTATTTAACTCATAACAAGCGTCCGTTACTTCCCAAAAAGGTAGCTCTTACAGTGAACCTTTTCATTTTGATGCATTCTGCTAACTTATTAACGGATCAGAAATGCAAATTCTAAAAAATTGAAAAGACATTAAAAGTTTTTCTCGGAAAAGCGTGGGAAGACGGTTAGCTCTAAATTTAATACTGAAGTACAAATCCAATTAAGACTTCCTTATTGAGAGGACAAATAATCTTATTTATTTCCAAAAACTAAAGGAAATAATGAATGATAGAATGCTGCGATTTTTGCTTGTATTTTGCGATTGCTGACTAGAATTTCGCTTAATTCAATTGACATCACAAATACTTTTGCATTTTCGTATACGTTTTTAAAGAAACGCATTAACTTGCTTATGCCTCTCTGGATTACATGTAGCTCTAGAAATCAATATACAAATTTTTTAATACCTAACGATAAAAAATGTAAATAATTGGATCTGTCTAAGCTCTCTTTAAAAAGCAGAAGTGAAGCATTGATTATATTATGCAGACATTGGTAAGAGGGTTTTTTAAAGTACTGATTGATGCAGATGTAAGGGTTTATTCAAGAAATTCCATAAATATTCAATAGAATAATATTTTTTGTTTGTACTTTGGAATGAATGAAGTAATTGATTTGAATCAGATTGAAACTAGAGAAAGTTGCGGAATTCGCTATTCCTTTTCGTTTCCTCTACCACATAACCTTAAAATGTTAATCTAAAATATTATTGTATTGGGTAGCAAAAGCATTCTGCCACCTAACATTTCTAACTATTTTCATGCAGTTCCATCAAAATAATCAAATGATTAAGTTTCGCTAAAAATATTAAAAATGTAATGTAACACATGAAATCAGGCACATAAAATAATCGACCGACTTCTGAAAGAATTACAAAATTTAAATAAAAATGTTAAAATCAATGTCTAAGATTTTTGCATTTTTGCACATTAGAGCTTGGCCAAATATGGCACTTGCGCCACATAAAATTGGTTTGTTCTTTTGGAGGAAAGGCTATATTTGGCCATGCTGCGCCAGACACAAGATACAATATCAAGTAATAGACAAATACACAATGAAAGTGTTACTGACACGAGAGAAATACACCCAGGGAGGAATGCACCTGACAGGAATCGAACCTGCTCCGCCTACAACTCGAAGGTTGCTAGCGCAGTGGGCATATCCACTGAGCAACGACGGTCCCGCATAAAATTGAACCCAACCAACTTAATACTCTAGATTGCATTAAGTCTAGATATTGTTTGCAAGTATTGATAGATATTTTCAAACTGGAACCAATTTAATTTTATTCTGCTTGATAGATTTTCAATAGATTTGACTATTTTGCTACATAAAGGATGTGTGATTTCTTCCGATTTCGTCTGAAAGTTAATGATAGGATAGAAATCTTTAAGCTGAAGGGCCGCGGTAGCCCGGTTGGAAGAGGGAAGAGTAACGGATTAGCAACCGGAGGGTTGCGAGTTTGAATCCAACCAAAGACCGTCGTGTACAAAGGGGGCTGGTGCACGTTAAATCCATCGTGGCCTCAAATGTCCTCACGTTGGCGTGGTGTGGAAGTTTGAAGAGTGGGGTGCCAGCTCAGGTGTTGCCTCTCATCTGACCGTGGTTCAAATTACGTGGTATTGTCTTCGGTTCTTTCCTTTTGGGATTGATCCCGGACCGTCACCAATAGCCCGTTGTGTTGCTCCAGTGTGACGTTAATTAAAATACCTACCTGCCTTTAAGCTGAGGTTGTCAGATTCTAAGTCGTTTTGGGGATCTTGTATACCAACCAGAACTTTGCATGCAAAACACTACGTTGTGATAACTATCATTTGTGGATCAAATTCTGTACTTTAATTCAAATTTACCACCAAAAATTTTCAAATTCCTTCAAATATCAATGTGTGCATAATGAATCTTAGTATATATTCCAACTGCCGATACACTCAACTAGATCATTGCAGAGTACATTTGAGTGGCCATTGATCAAACTTTGATGTAAGCTTCCTTCAAATAAGTGATTTTCGATGATGGATTGAAGTGTTGGAAATAAATTTTCAACGCTGTTATTATTTTTTTAACATCGATGTACTAGTGAAAAAGAATTAAATTCGTATTGGTCCTTTGAAGATGGTTTATGAAGTATATGTATATGTAGTGAAGTATATTTGCGTATTATGAAGTATATGTTTTTGAAGTATATTTCTATATGAAGTCTCTTTGTAATCAAGCACTTCACATCTTTGTTTTCAGAATTCCGTTCAAAACAACTTCATTTATTAAAAACATTTGAAAATTAACATGAGCTTATGTAAATGTACTGATAAATTATATTTCTGTGGTGTCTTTCATGCATCATATTTAACTTTACTTTTAAATAGTAAAAGTTTGCACATTATAGATAGAGATAAAACATTTTTTATGGTGAATGTTTAAATCAACACTGGCCCGGTTGGAAGAGTAACGAACTAGCAACCGAAGGGTTGCGAGTTCGAATCCAGCCAAACACCGTCGTGTACAAAGGGGGCTGGTGCACGTTAAATCTGTCGTGGCCTCAAATGTCCTCACGTTGGCGTGGTGTGGAAGTTTGGAGAGTGGGGTGCCAGCTCAGGTGTT
Organism: Meta bourneti; assembly: GCA_933210815.1. Classification (NCBI taxonomy): domain Eukaryota; kingdom Metazoa; phylum Arthropoda; class Arachnida; order Araneae; family Tetragnathidae; genus Meta; species Meta bourneti. The sequence goes on along the minus strand of OW119923.1, from coordinate 82,910,775 downwards.
GCCTCGTCATCTGACCGTGGTTCAAAATTACGTGGTGTTGTCCTCGGATCTTTCCCTTTGGGATTGATCCCGGACCGTCACCAATAGCCCATTGTGTTGCTCCAGTGTGACGTTAATTGAAATACCCTACCCTACCCTTAAATCAACACATTTATTTTCTGATTATTACAAGTTATCAAGGTACAAAGTAATAGACATTTTGAGGAAATGAGCTTCAAAGTTCACTTATTGAATGTATAAAGGTTGTGTGAGTGCTTTTACAACAAAAACAGATTTCACCATACATATAACTTTTTAACCGAAATGTTGAAACACGAAAGAAAATGTGAAAAAATAAACTATTTGAAAGGTTAAAGGAATTATAAATATTTTGAGAAAAATGTTCAGCTTTATCAGCTAAAATGAATGTATTTTGCATGTAACAAAAAAATTTGTTAAGGGTTTTTTATTATATGGGGAGGTTCGACACCTATGTATTTCGCATGTCTTCACGTTTGCGAAGTTTGGGGAGTAGGTTGTCAGATCAGGTGTTGATCAGGTCATCTAACCGTGATTCAAAATTATGAGGTGTTGTCCTCGTATTGATTCAGGATTGATCCTGAATCGTCGCCAGTAGTCCGTTGCGTTGCTCCAGAGCGACGTTAATTCAACTACCTACCTCACCTCCCATCAAAAACACGTCTTGACATCAAAATATCAAATGAAAGAATATTTATATATTTTACCTTTAACGTGTATAGAACATTTATATAAACAAGTCAACCCCTTTTTGAGGTAGTCATCCCACCCCCTGAAAACATTAAGGTGCCAAACCCTCTAAAATATCTAACTTCCACTCGTGATACTGTACTGTAATTAACAAAATACAGCTAAGAGACAGCCTTCACATACAAAAGCTACCGTTATTTTGCAATTCAGCGTAGGTTTTCCGTTAATTAATGCATTGCTTCACAAACAACTCTTTTCATAAATATGATAATTGACCATGTGGGTTGCAATGTCATCTCGAGATTCGGGATCAGTATAAAGAAGTAAGATAAACAAACTTATAGCAGGTATATCAAATAAGTTTGTTTCTTGGAAAGTCGAGTAAACCGAACAAGCAGTAAACAGAAAAGAAACCTATTAGATTTACCAAATAACCCAGAATAACACCCAAGTTTACAGAATTAGATACCAGACAACCAGACATAGTTACCAGATTAAAATACCGAATGTTAAAGTCAGTAAACATCGGAAATTAAGCAACCTGTAATAGAAAACTGACGAAATTCAAATTTATTGTTTCTTGCAACTAAAAGAAACGATAAGAATAAACATTTTCACTGTAAAAAAATTTTAGTTTCAAATATCTATCGTAGAAAGAACATGATTCATACAGGATTGGTTGGGTTTATGGCAGTGGCTCAGTGGGTTTTCCCACTGATTTATCCAGGGAGGTTATAAGTAATACAAATTAAAGTAATTAATACAAGAATCGATTGTCACTCATAACAACTGAGCAGTATGATTTCAGCAGTTTCAGATAACATTTCTTCCATAAATATAGAACAGCAAAAGCACAACTACTTCCTTTGATTATATGAGGCCGCGATAGCCCAGTTGGAAGAGCAACGGATTAGCAACGGAGAGTTCGAGTTGGTCTAGCCACTGTACACGGGGCTGGTGCACGTTCAATCTGCCGCGGCCTCAAATGTCCTCATGTATTCATCGAAGTTTAGAGAGTGGGGTGCCAGTTGATGTGTTTTCCTCGTCATCTGAATGTGGTTCAAAATTTTGAGGCGTTGTCCTTGAATCTTTCCCTGACCATCACCAATAACCAGTTGTATTGCTCCATAGCGACGTTAATTACCCTACCCTTGAATATTATATCTTGAAAATAATCCGTTCAGAACGCCAATATTCAAATATTTGAAGTCGGATAACAGCATTGAACTCACTCTGAATACCATATTTGAATGCAGGAACTTGGTAACTCAATTTTTCGGCTTTCGAGATAGCGGAAAAACAGTATGCCATCCAATTTCAGTTTCATATATGTATACCTAAACTTTTCATTAGATGTTTGATACGGCTTAAGCGGTCAAAAAGGTGCTTGCATTAAATTCTGTATGGGCATTACTAATTTAAGTTGTAACACAATTCTTTCTGTTGAATTTCCAATTCTTGTTTTCGGCTGACGATATTTGATCGATAATTTTGCATTTCTTTTTGGTGGAACTATAGCAATAAAATTAAAAAAACAAGGTCACTTTAGATCATCAAAATTCTTCCATAATGAATGGCAAATTATTTAAAAAAACAGTTGTAGAAGCTAAAACTATTGAATTAAGATTAATAATAGAAATTACCGTCACTTTCTGTATTTTTCTACATCAAAAAACTTTTCCAAGCTATTAACTAAAACAATAAAAAGGTAATTTGTTTTCAGTTTATCGGTGTAGTCAATTTTTGCTAAACGATGACATTTACGACCGGAACTTCGACTTACAGAAAAAGATAATTAGCAATTACTCGATCGGTTTCCAAGTTCCTGTACCACCTGAATACAGTGAGTGTAGAAAGTATTCGTACACCCTTAGCATATGTTTAAAAAATGCTTGTAACTTAAAATCTATGCAACTAAATTTCTCAATAATTAATGAATAATATATACAAGTATTTATTTAGTATTCTACAAGATTTTACATTAAAAAAAAGGCAGCTATACATATATTTATAACAAAAAAAACATAAACTTCCATTTGTCTAGTGGTGCAAAAACTATTCGTACAGTTAAAAAAATTTGCAGTTTTTCATAAAATATTTTTTATTTAATACCTGGTTGGGTATCCTTTTGCCTTAATAACTGCTTGGAGCCTTCGTTGCATAGACTCGACCATTTTTGAAGTTACAGAGCTGGATATGGAATGCCATTCTTCTTGAAGAGCTTTTTTAAGATAATTTTTGTTGGAAATTGATCTTAGTCGTACTTTTTTTATCCAGAATATCCCACAGTTGCTCAATTGGGTTGATATCCAATGACTGGGGAGGAAATTTCATGAATTTTGGTGTATTATACAGCACCCATAGCCGCGTATTTACGACTGTGTGCTTCGGATCATTATCGTGCATAAAACATAATCACGATTAAGTCCCATTTTCATGGCACTGGACTGCAAATTATTTTTTAAAATGTCTATGTACATCTTATGGTCCATGATTCCGTCAATTACTACTAAATTTCCTACATCAGACGCACTCATACATCCCCAAACAAGCACAGAGCTCCCTCCATGCTTCACTGTTGGAAAAAGATTCTTTGGATCCATCTCTGCATTTGCTTTTCTCCACACCATTCATGCACCATCGGACCCAAAAATGTTAAATTCACTCTCATCTGAGAATATAACTTTTTTTTTCAAAAATTCTAGGCTTTCTTGCAGATGTTTTTGTGCAATTGCCAAGCGCAGTTTACGGTTCTTCTCATTTACGAAACATTTTCTCCGAGCAACTCGACCCTGAAATCCTGCTTTTCTGCATGCATTTCGTACAGTACTCACCGAAGCGTTTGCTCGGGCATTTCTCAGCTCAACTGCAAGTTTTTGAGCACTTATTCTCGGATCTTTAATTGCCGAACGATGAATCGACAGTCCGAAGAGTTGAGAATTGATGGTCGACCAGAGCGGGCCTGATTAAGCAAGCTTGAAGAGGCACCAAATCTTTTAATTATAGACTGTATAGTAGAACGGGGTCTGCCAATCACATACGAAATTTGATTTAAAATTTTACCGTCTTTACGAAGCTTTGAAATTCTTTCTCTTTCCAAAACAGAGGTCTCAGTACCTTTCCGTCCCATTTCGACAATTTATACTTCGAAAACAAATTTCAAGTTAACTTTTTACTGAATATATATACTCTAGTATTCCAATTCATTTACCTACCTTGTACTTCTGAAACCAATCACGAAACGCGAAAATAAATTTGCATTTTTCGCGTGTACGAATACTTTTTACGCAGGAGAAACCCATTTCTAATTTTTGCAGTTAAATTCTAAAAAATAATTTTCAGTATATTTTGGTTATTGGATAAAAATACTCTTTGTAAAAGATTTTTCGAACATCTAATAATTATATTAATGATTTTCATCGAGTCTAAATGTTAAAAACGCGTTTTTCACTTTAAAATTCGCACTGTACGAATACTTTCTACACTCACTGTATATATTTTGCATATCCTAGTGAATATGTTTCTGTTCACATGAGATGTTTTTGAGTTTGCTAGTATTTTTTGATAGAAAATTTTCATGTATGCTCCTTTGCTCGATTAGTGACATGAAACAAATTTTCAATCTATTTTTCATAGATCTGTAAACATTCGCAATTTATTTGTCTGATTGTAAGTGAAAAATTTACTTTAAAAGTAGTTCAGATTGAACTATATTATATACACACTATGAAGCAGAGCTTCAACCCTCCTGGTGATTATCTCGAAGAGATATCTCGTCATTAGCAAAACGGATCAAATTGTTATGGACGAGGATTGGATTGGATGTTGGGGTTTTATGGCGCAAGGGGATATTTCATCATTAGAAGAAACCTGACCCGATCTTGATTTCGTAATTATAAAACCCTACAGTATCTTGATGACGAGATATCTCGTCATTATCAAAATCAATCAGATCTTGATGGAGGAGATATCTCGTCTCACTTGGAGGGCTAAGAACATTGTGTGAAATTTCCTGATAATGTGCCATTCAACATTTTAAAGAGGAAGTTTGGTTTGTCGTTCTGTTCATTCTTTCTCTATATGTATAGATGTTACCACTAAAGTACGGAAATCAGGTAATCTGCAGATTAACTACGCTAATCCGTTTAAGTGTGGAAAATTGTTTCATTTCTCAAATTACCTAGGTAATCTGCAGATCACCTAGATAATCTGCACATTACCTACTAGGCATTCGTTAAAGTGAAAATAAGATATTTGCTCGAACAGCAACGTTTTTGTAATCTTAAATTAATACTCGGACAAACAACTCAGTAATACTAAGTACTACTAATTGAAAAACACGCTATACTTTTATCCCATAAAATTATAAGTAATTTCATATAATAATCAGTAGATGTAAATAAAATAGACTGACAATTCTTGAAACATAATGCTATTTATTTTTCGAATCTAAAAAAACAAGTTGATAAAATCAATCAACAGGATAGTTGAAGCGTAAGGACAAAGAGAAGGAGGGAAAGGAAATTAGATAAACAAACTTTTGCACACCTTAACGATTCGAAAGCCGTTAATGTGCACATTACCTAGGTAAAGTGCGGAAAACTCTTATTTTGTAGATGATTCCCCCTTTAATAGAACAAATCAACTAATCTGCAGATTACCTAGGTAATGTGCACATTAACGGCTTTCGAGCTGTAACGGTAACATATACATATATCAATATCGAATGATAGGGTGTTATTAGATTGATTTAAATATTCTTTTAATAATTATAAAATATAATTCCCACCAGTAGCCGAGTGAATAAAGGAGTCGTTCTTAACCCTCGAACTGATTTCGACTAGATATCTCGTCCATCAGGATCTGATCAATTTTGCTAATGACGAGATATCTCGTCATTAAGATATTGCCGATTTTTCGATGATGACGAGATCAAGATCTGGTCCGTTTCCTTCTAACGACGAGATATCTCGTCGAGACAACCACCAGGAGGGTAAAGAAACTGGTAGACTGAAGTGTTTGGTTGCGAGTTCTAATCGCATGTGTAGCATGCATAGACGCTAAATATAACTAAAATTGAGCATTGCTATTGGTGGAAGTGAAATATAACTGAAACTGAGCAATGCTATTGCAAAATGTGTGACCAATACGTTACGACTGTATTCAAAATAAATAATTTTACTTTAAAGGTTATTTCGGATATACATTGATTAAAAGCTAGGATATGTTATATGAATGCCTCACTTGCCAAATCGATTAACTCCATAAAACAAAAAGTTGAGAAAAATGATAAAATAGTATACATTGTTTTTAAAATTCCTTTTAAATTATAAATTCAAATAAACGGTGTAGACTATTACTGCAGATGTATCTTTTATCTAACGACGTATAGAAAGTATAAGATAGAATATCCTTGGAGTAATCGTTATTATTACTACAATTTTTGCGTGATTAAGGGAGTTAATTGATTTGGCAAGTGAAAGAAAATTATTAATTCAAATTCAGTCTTCAAATTATTTTTTTTATTACAGAAAAACTTCATTATATACATTTTTTATTAAAGATTTTAGCAAAAATGAATAATAACTGTTCTGTTACATATATTACGAGTATTATTACTTTGTTTAAATTGATTCATCAGCAATATAAATGATGTCTTCGTTAGCTGTATTTGAGCTCCCGTCATTTTTGTGTTTGTTTGGATTGTACGTACAAATTCCTTTCATTTTCTTTGATGTTCTTACTTTGACTCACTGTATATAAGAAGTAGTCAATTGCTTTGTTAAAAAGTGTTTTAACTAAATTTTTATTACGATTTACATTAGAGTATGGAGTTAATCAGATTGGCTTCTGAAATAAATTATTTATTATTCAATGGCTAAAAAAAATTTGTCATTTAGTGGTGTTAATACTTATTACTAGAGAAATTTGATTCCTAACTATATATTCAAAACAATCAAGTGCTTTGACATTAAAATTTAATAAAATTCAGAAAGTGGAATTAATCGATTTGGCAAGTGAAGCATTCATATCATAATAACGAGAAATGTTGGCAAGTTTAGTTCTAAAGTCAGAAAATCAACTTTTATTATACCCATACATATTAAGACACTTTATTGTGTAAAGGAAACACTTTAAAATAAAAGGAATAACTTTCCTGAGAATTTTCTACCTTTAATAAATTCGGAATTGCATCAATATGCACAGTAGGATGAAATCATTTTTAGCTTTAGCCTTCAATGTATTTGATAGGGAAGAAAGTATTCGCAAACTATATGCGGAGTGGGAGAGGATAGTTTAAGGATCATGTTATTACTAGTTTTAGTTACATTATATATGATATCCCTCAGCACATAAAAATATTACCATAACTCACTCTATGTTTATATATGGCCGTATGTGTGGGTTGGCTGCTTGAAGTTTCCTGGTTCATTCCAGACAATACGTAAATGCGGGCCAGCTTCCATAGTCTTCCAGGGAGGCATTTCACGGTGGGTGCGATGTGGAAGCACCTCCCATGGCGCCTCGGGTTAACGCCACGTTCTCACCATAAAATACGTCCGTAAACTGTTTCGCCATAAAATATGCCCATAAACATTGGAGAAAAAGTATTATTACACATTGTTTCTTTTGCATCAATTTTAACATTGTTTTCTAATCACTAGTTATGTCAGTACAAGCATTATGCAATTACTTATAGCAGTTGTTTTTCTTGTATACTTCAAGAAACAGATACATAATACGACCTGAACTATTTTTTTGAGTTGTATTACTTTCCACTATCGAACTCTCCAAAATGGGGTAACTCAAAATTTGCAGAATCCTAATTGTAACAAACTTCTATCATTATTTTTCCTATAAAATGGTGACTCAGTGGGTTTACCCTTTGCTCTAGCAACCTACGAGTTGAAGGCGGTGCAGGTTCGATCTCTGTAATTTACCCTGCTTGGATTTTACTCTTCTGTATCATTAAAACTTTTCCTGTGTATGTACATTTGCTTGACGTTGTCATGTTCGGTGTAGCTTGGCTAAATGTAGCCCTTGCGAAATAAAAACCAATCAAATGTTAGTTTCTAAATGTTTAACCTTTCGTAAGTTGCCTTTTATGCTCAATCATTACCAATTAAGTCAGCGCAAGCATATTTTTGCTTGTAGTAGTATTTTTTGTGTTCCCAAGACCATTCACATTGAAGGTCTGAATCTATTTTTTTGTGTGATCATTAGAATTATTTTTGCTAATTTAATATAATACAAACACAAAGTATAACTCAATCAAATGCTCCACTATCTTATCCAATTAATGCAAGAGTTTCTAAAGCTCCACCAGCTTCATGCTTCAGACGAGGCAGGTGCAAAATGTTTGAATTAATGGATTGGCATTTCCGTTTAGATTTACAGGGGAAGCAGCTAGGGTGTTGGCAATCCGAATACACCGAATTAATAAACTCGTCACGTTACTCTTTCATTCAGTCTTGCCATTAAAAGTTCATGAAAACTCCTCACTGATGAGTTTAGTTTTGAGTGTAGTAGGTGTAGTAATAAGCGACGGAGGGTGTGATCCAGCTTCGGTTGTTATCTATAAGCATCGAACGCGTCTCTGATTGACCTGGAATAAATTTGTTTGAAACGCTCATCGGTATAGTTTGTATCGATTCTTAACGGGGCTGGTGTTTGACCTGGTTGAAATAGCAGCGACTTTATTTTATAAATTTAAGAGGGATGATTGTTCCAATGTAAACAGTATTTGTCAGATTATTGCTTTGCGATATTCTGTAAACATCTTTCCAGTCAAAAGAAGCACAGGTTTTTTATTGATTTTCAAAAATGTGCAAAGAAAACAAGAAATGACAAACATACTAACGGATTATAAAGCTACCCATTCATTTAATTCTGCAGAAGCTCGTTTACGATTTGTTTAATGAGTTCTCTAGTACTTTAGAGCCGCGGTAGCCATGTTGGAAGAGGAAGAGTAACGATTTGGCAACCGTGGAAGGTTGCGAGATCGAAACTAGATCCAGCCAAAGACCGACGTGTAAGTGGGGGCTGGTGCACGTTAAAACTCGTGGCCACAAATGTCCTCAAGTTGGCGTGGTGTGAAAGTTTGGAGAGTGGGTGCCCGCTCAGGTGTTGACCTTGTCATCTGACCTTCGTTCAAAATGGCGAGGTGTTGTCTTTGGATACTTACTTAAGGGATTGAACCCGGACTCTCGCCAATAGCCCGTTCTGTTGCTCCCAGTGCGACTACAAACCTCCAGTATTTTAATTTTCGTTCACCAAGACGTGTTATATTATGTTCTGAGTTTCGCTCGGCAATTAATTTAGCATTTCTAAACTTCGTGTTTTTGGTTGTAAGTTATGACAACTTCTGAGGTCACGAGATATTAAACAAATTACGAATTTATATCTTTAGAACAACTTTTTTCCGCCGATTTTTTTTATTTCACTCTTTTCTGTGGTGTTTGTCAGTTTAAGAAAGTTTGAGTTTTTGCATAGTTAAATTGCAACATTTATTTCACGTAACCAAAGTTCATATAATTGAATCTGGCATATTAAGTTCCAAATGCTCAATCCGAGTCTATTGGTTATGATATAACCATATAAGTATTTTTATGTTAAATTTAGTTTAACTAAATTTTTCGAGGAAACTGCTTTTTTACTAGTTTCAGCGATTATTCTGTATTAAGTAGTCAATGCAAAATGAGTAGAGTAATATTTAAATGTTGAATATGACCAGGTTCCTAAACTGGTTCCAAAATCATGGGGAGTCCTCTACGAAGAATCAAGAGTCCCCATAGTCGAATAAAAACTACATTCCTAGTATTGGTGCTTAAACACTGAAAATATAATACGCATGTTTTGAAAATAACATGTTTTTAAATACACTCATGTCCGAATTTATCTTTACATACACCAAAACAATGATATTCCATGAAATATCGAATCGATGTAATCTATTTTTGCAGGGAATGTGTGAAAGACAAGCCTAATTAGCATTATCCAATCAAAAGTGATCAAACTGTTTCTGATATGCAAATCAAGGCGTTACGTCATCCGACGGTGAATCAAGCGTTTTGCGCAAAGTGATTATCTGAGTGAATTTCTGCAATACAGTGTTTGATTTCAGTGTGTAAGGACTCGAAACGGTTTGTTATGGCTCCGAAGTATCATTTGGAAGAATCTGTGAAGTGAATTATCGGCCGTTTGAAGCAGGGAAGACAATCATGGAAGCAGCGAGATGTGTGAATATTTCAAGACAGGCAGTCTCTACGCTATGGAAACAATTTCAGAACTCTGGAATTGTTGTAAGGAGGCCTGGACAAGGTCGTAAATTAATAACAACTGCTTCTTAAGATCGATATATGGCAATAACTCCCGTCGTAACAGGAAGTCTACTGCTCGGCAGTTAAGTTCAGAGGTTGCAGCCGCCACTGCAACTGTTGTATCACGGCAAACTGTATACAGAAGGCTTAATGACAAAGGCCTTTATATCAGAAAGCCAAGGGTGTGTGTTTCACTTTCTTCACAACAAAAGAGGGATCGCTTTAATTGGTGCAAAGAACATCAAAACTGAGTGAACACCAATGGACCCATGTTCTCTTTACTGATGAGTCGAGGTTTAGTTTAACATCTGATTCTAAACGTGTTTACATCTGGAGGGAGTCAGGAACGGCGAAATCTTCCTTCGAACGTTATGGAACGTGACCATTTCGGTAGTGCAGGTGTGATGGTATGGGGAGGAGTAATGATCGATGGACGTACGCCCCTACACGTTTTCAACAGCGGATCTGTGATCGGCCAGATATATCGGGATGACGTCTTAGAACCTTATGTAAGACTTTTCAGAGGTTCATATGGATCTTACTTTTTATTTATGGACGATAATGCTTGTCCATATCGAACAAACCTCGTTGACGAATTCCTTGAAAGTGAAGCCATTGAGCGAGTACCGTGGCCAGCAAAATCTCCTGATCTGAACCCGATAGAGAACTTATGGGACTACCTTGGAAAAGCAGTTGCACTGAGACATCCTCCTCCTAGAGATATAAATGCCATGAAGACCGCATTGCCGGAGGAGTGGAACTTAATTCCCAAACTGTGGTTAACAACATTATTGCTAACATTAAAACGCGTTGTGATATGTGTGTACACGTCAGGGGAGATCACATTCCATATTAAATTCATAAGCCTTAACTTTTTTCTGAGTTATTCTTTTTTTTCTGAACTCTCCTTGTCACATATTATTGCCATTTTTATTGTTTCATGCTACAGTTTTATATCATATGCAGTGCTCTTAAATTTTTTCCTTTGTATTTATGTGTTATGATGTATCATTTCACACAAATTCATAAAATTATATTTCACAGTTTCTGAGAAATCCGTGATTTTATGCATGTAAAGATAATTTTGGACATGAGTGTAGGAGTTTTACGAGAGGCATTTTTCGTGTTTCCTACATTTTACAATTTTCAATTTAAAAAGGAATTCATGCAAGTGACTAGGAGAACCAACGATTTCTGTATCCAAAACCTTAACCCGAATATTGTTAAATCTTATCAACAACCAAAGAACCGTATACGTGGGGCTGGTGCACGTTAAATCTGTAGTGACTTCAAATGTCCTTACGTTCGTGTGATGCGGAAGTATCGTGTGGGGTACCAGCTAAGGTGTCCTCGTCATCTGATTCAAAATTACGAGGTGTTGTCCTCGGATCTTTCTCTTCGGGTTTGATCCCGGACCGTCGCCAATAGCCCGTTATGTTGCTCTAGCGTGATATTAACTGAACTACCTATCTACCTTACCAACGGTCTTTACAAAGAGTAACTATATACCTGCCGTATTTACAAAAACTATCTAATTTGCTCGATTATAAAAGTTTTTTGGAAAATATATAAAGGGAACAAGGGGGGTGGGTATGTCCACTGCGCTAGCAATCTTCGAGTTGATGATGGCGCAGTTTCGATTCTTGTCAGGTGTACATTCCTCCCTGGGTATACTTCTTTCTTCTGTGTCAGTAAAAACTTTCATACGTGTGCATGTCTATTCTTGATATCGTATGTCTCGAGTCTGGCGCAGCATGGCCAAATATGGCCCTTGCGCCATAAACCCCCAAAATAGCAACAATAAAGGGAACATGTAACTTGTTGAATCAAGTTGTAGCATCAATAATAAATAAGTTTTATCCACAAAACAAAATACAAGACAAACGAACAAAATAAGTTACTTTTTAATTTTGCCACGTATTTCCATTAATACAAGCCTAAAACCATAAGAAGTTTGAATTCTGCCTTACCAGATGATCTCAGACTATTATCTTTATTTTCATGAAGGCAATGAATATACAGTCTCGGTTAAAAAATGATTTACAACAAATGAAACAGATACTTGCTCGTTAAGTCCCTCGAGTTTCCTTCAAATTGGCTTTTATGGAGCTTGTCAGTTTTCAGATTTTCTTAAAAAGGAAGATGAAAAACATCTCGTGTAAGGAATGGTTGAGTTTAATGGGGTTGGCTTTGGAATTGGTTTTCCTCCATTCACGGGGGGGGGGGGTCTAATTTTAAGCAGTTTACACTTAAATAAATCTTGGATATGATCTATTTATCTTAAAAGTGTGCAGTCTACTTTTATTAATATTTGTATAAAAAATGTTCGATTACACATTTTTACAAATCAAGTAATACATCACTACAGGACTGAGCAGCATACTTCGTTTAGTTCTGGGAACGGTGTTCCTGTAAGCATCAGACTTCCTAAAAACCCCCTCCCTCTGGGGCACATCTCCTTTACTTGTGTATGGACACGGCCTCGAGGTACTCTAGAGATCTTTTCTTTTCACATGGGGTTATTGTCTAACAAACACGGGGGTCTCACTCCCGGGATATCCAAGAGATCTTTTTCTGCTTTCATACCATTATTCAATTCCCAATAAATTTTTCCCTTTTACGTCATTGTTTGCGCGGAGTTGTGTCATTGTTCACTCGGAGCTTCGTCATTGTTCACTCGGAGACTCGTCATTGTTCACTCGGAGCTTCGTCATTGTTCACTCGGAGCTTCGTCATTGTTCACTCGGAGTTTCGTCATTGTTCACTCGGAGTTTCGTCATTGTTCACTCGGAGTTTCGTCATTGTTCACTCGGAGTTTCGTCATTGTTCACTCGGAGTTTCGTCATTGTTCACTCGGAGTTTCGTCATTGTTCACTCGGAGTTTCGTCATTGTTCACTCGGAGTTTCGTCATTGTTCACTCGGAGTTTCGTCATTGTTCACTCGGAGTTTCGTCATTGTTCACTCGGATACTCGTCATTGTTTGCGTGGAGTTTCGTCATTGTTTGCGTGGAGTTTCGTCATTGTATGTGTGAAGCTACGTCATTGTATGAGCGAAGCTGCGTCATGTTATACGTGAAAATGCGTCATTGAATGAAGTTGCGTCATTGAGTGGAGGTGTTGTTTGCTTTGAGGTGCGTCTTTGTTGACGTGGAGGTGCGTAATTGTTTGCGTGAACTCCTTTACTTGTGTATGGACACGGCCTCGAGGTACTCTAGAGATCTTTTCTTTTCACATGGGGTTACTGTCTAACCAACACGGGGGTCTCACTCCCGGGATATCCAAGAGATCTTTTTCTGCTTTCATCCTATTATTCAATTCCCAATAAATTTTTTCCCTTTTACGTCATTGCGTGGAGTTGTGTCATTGCGTGGAGTTGTGTCATTGCGTGGAGTTGTGTCATTGCGTGGAGTTGTCATTGCGTGGAGTTGTGTCATTGCGAGGAGTTTCGTCATTGTTCACTCGGAGTTTCGTCATTGTTCACTCGGAGTTTCGTCATTGCTCACTCGGAGTTTCGTCACTGCTCACTCGGAGTTTCGTCACTGCTCACTCGGAGTTTCGTCACTGCTCACTCGGAGTTTCGTCATTGCTCACTCGGAGTTTCGTCAATGTTCACTCGGAGTTTCGTCAATGTTCACTCGGAGTTTCGTCAATGTTCACTCGGAGTTTCGTCAATGTTCACTCGGAGTTTCGTCAATGTTCACTCGGAGTTTCGTCATTGTTCACTCGGAGTTTCGTCATTGTTTGCGTGAAAGTGCGTCATTGAAGGAAGCTACGCCATTGAAGGAAGTTGTGCCATTGTTTACATGAAGTTGCGTCATTGAATGAAGGTGTTGTTTACATGAAGTTGCGTCATTGAATGAAGGTGTTGTTTACTTTGATGTGCGTCTTTGTTGACGTGGAGGTGCGTAATTGATTGCGTGAAGTTGTGTCATTGTTTGCGTGGAGTTGTGTCATTGTTTGCGGGAAGTTGTGTCTTGTGTAGCTTAGGCAAATATTACCATTGCGTCATTAAACCCCAAAATAACCAAGCTGAAAATCCTATGGTGACTTGATTTACCGATTGGCTCTTTGATTGATACTTTAGATTTGCCATTATGAATAAAATCTTAAGATTACATGCTGTTGTCCTTTGAACATTTTGCCTCTACTTTGTGATATTGATTAAGAAAACAATTGTAAACAGCCTTGGTGCAAGGAGCTTGTCAAGAGCAGACGGCTGAATTGAAAAAATTGCAAGATAAACGTGAGGTGGGATTTTCCATTTTAAATCGGATTGGTGTTCTAAGTAAACCTGAACATTGGCACAATATTAGGCTTACAACATGAAGGTGCATATTCTGTAGGTGTATGAAAAATATGGCGGTGAAATCGGATAGCCTGAAGAAAGTTATTTTTTATCTAGCGTTAAAAGAAAAACTAAAAAAGCAAAGCAAAGCCAATCGATATTAATAAAAAATTATATCCCGTAATCAAGCAGGTATTTAGAAGAATGAAGATGAGTGCATAATCTCATGTTTAAGTGTTTTTTAGCTTTCGTATCGCTTATTTATAGTTTCCTTTTAAACTAAATTAAGCATTTCGCTTGCAAGCATTATTTACAAGAATGACTCTGTTAGAAAGACAAAATCTTGTCACCATGATGCTATCACTAGTCTACCTCCCACAAACTAAAAATCTACTATACGTTGCTTGGCGCAGTTTTGCCAAATATGACCCTTGTGACCTAACCCCTCCAAAAAAAAAACAAGCTAAAGATGAATACAGTCGTGTCCTACCATTACTCTGAGTTTTGAAGAGATTACTGAATAAATGATTGCATATACTTTAAGAAGAATGGAAGCATGTAATTTCAAACATGAATTATCAAGGGGACCACCCTTTGGACATTGGAGAATTAAAAAAAATGTGAAATTCGTACAAAATACTCTCGGATCTTTCCCTTCGGGATTGTTCCCAGACCGTTGCTAATAACCCATTGTGTTGCTCCAGTGGGACGTTAATTAACTACCTACCATACTCTCGAGCTTCTAATAAAGAAATCTTACACACACAACATACCATCGGAACAAGACTGAAGTATCAGTGAACTGAGAAATAAGATATAGATCCAAAGAATTTAAGTATGTATTTAAATATTTATGGGTGTATGATCTGATCGGCTTTGCTATGGTGCTGGACGTCAGTCTCGTTACTTTTTGAATGACCGTCATATATACGAGACAAGTTTTGCCGTTAAACATTGAAACTGCTCACCACGAACATATAATCTGTTGTGAGGTGTATACAAGAATTAGTCATGACACCTATCTGATGTCCAGATCGATATTGTGCTGTACTTTCTATCTTTTCCTCGTATCTTATCTAGTTTGTAATTAGATTGCAATGGTCAGACAGTGGGAAAACAAATCACATAAAACCTTTGACGTGCAAGGTCGAATTCGTAATGGTTCGAAGATAAGGAGAACTAAAATGTCGACTAATAAATATTTATGTCCAAATGTAGAGGATAATATATGCAGGCTGTATGGAAAAGAAATCAGCTTTAGCTTAGAAATCAACTTGATACAACCGAATCATCTTGATACATCCACTTGTTGAGCTATTATTGCTAAGATGGTTGGTAGGGTGGATTTCTATGGCGCAAGGGTTATATTTGAAAGCTGTGTCAAACAGATAGATAACGTCAAGTAATGGACATACGCACACAAGTAATACACCTTAGAGAAATACACTCAGGCTAAGGTATAAGAATCGAATCTGCACCTCCTTCAACTCGCAGGTTGCTAGCGCAGAGGGCGAACCCACTAAGCCACGGCTGTCCTTATCTACTGCGAAGATTGGCATGCTTATTTTTTGTTGATTGTACTTTCAATAGTGAGGTCCATTCACAAGTATGTTTAAATTATTAATTATTCCTTATTAACACACTTATATTATCTAAATATATTAATTTCACTTCAATTCTCAAACATACATTTTTTGATTGATTCGTATTCTTAAAAGCAAAATGTGTTTTTCATTTTGCTTTTAACATTTCACTCAGGATTACCAAAAATTTTATAATCAATGTAAAACTGAACAATTGTAAGAAGCACCTATATGAGTTTATCGAATAATGGTATCTGGGTGTGTATATGGACTTGTAATTCAACACTTCGTAGACCTAGAAAAAGCACAATTAATACAAATTTTCAGGAGATAGTTAAAGCCAAATTCTAAATACATTATTTGAAATGTGAAGTTATTATTGCAATATTTGGGTTATGAAATTATTCTTCCACTAGATATCATTTCAAGCTTGCTTCCTGCTGGAACATAAAATTCGCTTTCTAGACTTCTTAATTGGAGGCTCAACCCTCTGCCCCGACTAACTGAAGGTGTTAGGATATAGGAAAGGCACCAGAGGAGTTATTGGCAGAAGTCCTGACGAGTATGTATGAGAATCTCTTCTCACAGGGTATGAAAACTAAATTTAGAACATTACCTGCCGACCATGGAGATTATCAAAGCTACCTCCCTTGCAATCTTGTTTGACCGGAGGTAGGTGCCCTTCAGATCCTTACACGGCTTAGGGGGTTTTCTGCCAAGCTAAATGTAGGTTTATGTGTTTCTTGTACGTATTCTGAACGTGATGTCAGTTGGCTTGTTTTCCAAATACGATTTCAGCACTTCGCTAATAAGAATTACCAAGATTGAACCCCGAATTGATGAATGATAGTTAATTGGTCAAAACCAATTAAATTAAACGCCAAAAGTTGCGATAAACTACATTTTAAGGTAATCCCAATATGGATCATGCGAGAATATATTGACAGCAGAAGTAAAATCTTATGAGACTGCCTGGTTTACACTGATAATTCCTCTCATGCTAAATTCCAATATCCTGAATGACTGGGGCTCATTTCATCCATACCATTTCTTGATTTTATCTCTTCCGTCAGCAATTGTGTTTCTTGTTTCATAGAAGCCTTCTACAAAGCCAGGATTCTAAATTCCTGACCTACACTTGAACTTGTTTTACTTACTTGACTTTTCCATAAATAACTGGACCACGGCAGCCCGGTTGGAAGACTAGATTAGCAACAGGAGGATTGCGAGTTTAACACTCGATCCAACCAAAGACCATCGTGTACATTAAATCTGTCATGGCCTCAAGTGTCCTCTCGTTGGTGTGGAAATTTGGAGTGGGGTGCCAGCTCAGGTGGTGCGCTCGTTATCTGACCGTGATTCAAAACGACGAGGTGTTGTCCTCGGATCTTTTCCTTAGAAATAGATCCTGGACCGTCATCAGTAGCACACCTTATGTGGTCCAGTGCGATGTTAATTCAATTACCTTCCTTAAATAACACGACTTTATAAATTTTCCTTAGGAATGTAAGCCTTGTTTTATAAAACACAAACTAAAAGAAAAAAGCAACAGAAATATTTCCCAAATTTAATATATTCCCTTTATACAGAAAGATGCATCTAAGTCCCACATGGGAATTACTATGATTAACGTTTTTAAGATTGTTGACTTACAGAAAATCTGCAAATCAAAGTAATCCATCAAACATAACAGCGGATATTCCATTCCCATATCCTGTTGAATGAGAAACCCAACCAGTATATCTTCTGGGGCGTGTTAGAAGCTACAGCCGGTTGCAGTGTTGACCTCTTCTTATTTACATAACCATTACTCGATTGCAGTGGCACACCTAGGGGCAGTGGCGGATCGATTGTTTTTGATGTGCAAGTAGCTTTGAGGTCCCTTGTCCGTAATTTTTATGAGATTTTCTGACCAAATAAATTTTGCTATAAAAAAATTTGAATTTTTGTTATAATTAATCAATGAATACTATTTATGCGATTTATTATTCCTGGTGGTTGTCTTGACGAGGTATTTCATCGTTAGTAAAACTGAACAGAACTTGATGGACGAGATATCTCAAACAAAACGTCATCAGCAAAAATTCGGAAATATCTTGTTTACGAGGTATCTTGTCATTAGCAAAATTGGTCAGATCTTGATGGACGAGATATCTCGTCATTAGAAAACTTGGCCAGATCTTGATGGATGAGATATCTCGTCATTAGAAAACTTGGCCAGATCTTGATGGATGAGATATCTCGTCATTAGAAAGCTGGCCAGATCTTGATGGATGAGATATCTCGTCATTAGCAAAATTGGTTGGATCTTGATGGATGAGATATTTCGTCATTAGAAAACTTGGCCAGATCTTGATGGAAGAGATATCACGTTATTAGCGAAATTGACTAGATCTTGATGGACGAAATATCTCGTCATAAGCAAAATTGATCGGATGATGGATGAGATATCTCATCATTATCAAAATTGATCGGATCTTGATGGACGAAATATCTCGTCATAAGCAAAATTGACCAGATCTTGATGGACGAAATATCTCGTCATTAGCAAAATTGGTAAGATCTTAATGGACGAGATACCTCGTCGAAACCACTTGGAGGGTTAAGGGGACAGTGGACTTTCAAAACAAACTTTTGCAGTTATTCGATTGCTATGAAATTTCCAGACTGTTAGGTTTTTACTAGTCTACATATAAAGTTTGGTCCAAATGTATTAAGCCATTAAGACATATTACATAAAATGTGGTAATAAATTTTGATGAATTAGCGAAGCTTGACAGGTCTCATGCGTATAATTTCTCATGTATTTTCAAAATGTTAATTCAAATAATAATTTGTGTAGGAGGCATACCTCTGTTAGGTGTGTAACAGCTTCAAGTAACGGTGATGTTTTCTTTTCCCATGGAGTTTACTGTCTTTAGTAAACAAGGGGGTCGCGCTTCTAGGATACTCAAGCGATCTTTTTCTGTTTTCCATTACATTTCTCTACTCCTCAATCCTCTTTCCCCTTTGTTTTTCAAACACTTCACGACATTGGTTTTCAAATTGGTAATTACCGATTTTTCTGAGAATGAACCATGGCCAACCCTATTCTAGATGTGAATTCATAACAGAAGGGAGCAAAATCTAAATTCTGTTAAGGGGACAAGTAACCGTGTGGGTCAACTTAAGTGCCCTTGCGGTACAAATCATTAAAAGAAATATTTGAGTTACAAGGCTATATTTGAACAATACTGCTATTTACCTACCTTACATAAATGCTACCGTCATTTACCTGGTTACATTAGTTTCATTGTTCTTTCTCTGAAATGTTTACCATCATCTGCACTCTTGTTTGCCAAATTGTAAGAACACATTACCCTATTTATTGTTTCAAAAATTTTCAATAGTCAAATTTGTTTTCTAAGCTGAAAACCCTAAAGTAACCCAAGAAGAACTTTAGTTAAATTAAAAAAATTTAATTAACTAATTCTAATTTTATTATAATAATTTTTTAATAATATATATTCCAATTTGTAATAAAATATATCCTAAGTAAATGTACAAGAAATCATATTTTGGCAGAAAACTAGGTTTTCATTATGGTGATCTCTTAATTTAAGATTTAACTGTGACTTACAGAAAAGGAACTTCAATTGGCGCATATTTGCTCCGAGGTCATATATTGTAACGGAGCAGGCAAACTTATCTAAAAAGTGGATTAAGTAGAAAAAGGGGACGTGTTTCGTCATTTCCCACGTCACGGACATTTCCAAAACATGAATTGTGCACGATGTAAAGGAAGATAACTCTTGAAATGTTTTAGAATATAGTAGACAAGTGCAATATTGAATAAAGGGATACAGACACGTAAGAGAAACTTTATTTTATATATTTTTAAAGTTTTCTTTAATTTTTATTCATTTTTATATTTTTAATGGGCTCCCACCACTATCCGCTCCTTGTTTTTTTACATTACGGAAATTTTTTTAGTGCAAAATTTTGTATTTTTTAGTTTCATTTTTTTATTCGATTAGACAATTTTTTTCAATTTTTCCGGTTGGCTGATTGTGTCTTTTAAGCCGCAAGGGCCATGTTGATCCAGACACAAGACATACAAGTAATGGACAAACACACCAAGAAAATGAAGATATACACCCAGGGAGGAATCGAACTTGTTCCACCTACAACTCGCTAGTTGCTAGCGCAGTGGGCATACCCACTGAGCCACGACAGCCCCTCTTACGGTTACGAACCACCTTTCTGATTTTCTTCTACGGTTACGAACCACTTTTCTGATTTTCTTCGTCAAAGTTTGAAAGATTTGTACCATATTAGTTGGAATTCATCCTTCTCTTGATTTATTTCCGAAATAAAATAAATGATGACTTAGATTTCTTGCAGACCTTATACACTCTTGTAAAGGTACTGCATATCCGTACCTATATGATTTCTTTTGCTTGAGGACGAAATATTAAAAAACATTTTTAATATCCATTGATATTTTAAAGTAATTATGAAGATATTTAAAAACTGAATAAGTGCAAGATTGTCCATGGGACTGCGGTATCCCAGTTGGAAAAGTCGTGGATTCACAACCGGTGGGTTGCGAGTTTGAAACCCGATCCGACCAAGACCGTTATGCACGGGGGAGCTTGTGCACGTTTAAGTACGTATTTTCCTCAAATGTCCTCACTGCGGCGTGGCGTGTTATTAAAAATTGCACGTGCAAATTTAGAATACGAGGTTTCGATGTTACGAATGAAATATTGGATACGCATCTTGTGTGATTTCCAAACATCCATGCTCGTATCAAAACCTATTGAACCGAAGGTACTGAGAGATATGAGCTCTTTGCTACCCGCTATTTGGCAGTAGAGTATGTAGGTATAGTACCAGTACAGTACAGAAAACTACATAAACTTGGGTGCAATATTGGAAATAAAATGCAGGGCAAAAGATTAAGTGTCAATAGAAAGAATTAATAATTTTATATATATATATGCACATTTCACACAAACGATAGTTAGGAAAAAACGAAATTTAAAAATTCAATAATTTCTTAAGTCACTGAGCGTAGGTAGGTAGTCAATTAACGTCGTACTGGAGCAACACACCTGGCTATTGGCCATGGTCCGGGATCGATCCGGAAGAGAAAGATCCAAGCACACCTCGTAATTTTGAACCATGATCAGAGATGATCAGGACAACACCTGATCTGGAGCCACTCTCCAAAACTTCCACAACGCCAGCATGAGGGCACTTGAGGCACGACAGATTTGACATGCACCAGCCCCCGCGTGCACGACGATCTTTGGTTGGACTGTTTCGAAATCGGAACCCTCTGGTTGCTAATCCGTTACCCTTGCAACTGGACTATCGCGGCCACTTGAAATTTCCGAGATTTCTGAGTTGTGCAATATTGCTTTTCCTCCCACATCGGAAATAATGACGAAATAATCGCATCTACTGAATGAGTGGTTAGGAGGTCTCTGCAATGTTTTGGTTATAAAGTACTTGAGTTATTTAAAAATGGAGATTTTAATTATTCAGTTTGTGTACAGATTGCAACAGCGTACAATTGCGCGATATGAGAGAGTTATACCTGAAATAGTTTCTTGAACGGTGCTTATATTTCAATAATACTTACATGAAATATTTTAAAGTTGAAAATTCTCGTCGTAGGTGGTAAAGAAAGACCAACTGAAAATAATATTCAGACATTTAAAACAATTGAAATCCCATCTTAAAAACAATTACAATTTTCTTTCACTTGTAGCTTCTAACAGCATATCTGATCTGGTTTTCATTTTACGAACACTTTTTGCTTCACGGCTTTCTATAGTAAATGATTTGTTTAAGCAATATTTTTTGACTACTCACATACTTGATTCCTTGAAAATTTTATCAACCATTGCGATCAATATCAATAAGTGTAGAAACGAAAATGTTTTTATTATAAGAAAATAGAAACAAACCTTTAGTATTATTTTTTCCTCCTGATTTTAAATTTAGATTTGTAGTAGAACATCAGGGGGGTGTTTTTCTCCTCCCCGAACGGAACGAGGAACTGTTTACCAGTTGTTCCAAGGACGCACGATCGTTCTCCCTTCTGCGCATGTGCACCGTTTGAGAGTTCTCGAGTCTGTTTCTGTTAAGAACGAGAGGGGGCAATCGTTCTGTTGTCCGTTTAGAGATGGGTACCGTTTTCGATTCTTGTCTGTAAATAAATGACTCGTCCTGAGATTTGATTCTTATATAGCTGGCCTGATAGGTTTCCATAGATTAATATTTCTTATGAAGTAGTCACTCATGTCTGGGAGTTCTATTTCCTAAAATATATATTATAAGATTTTAAAATGTAAAGTTTACTTAAAATGCGTAAGAAATTGATAATATAAAACAATTAGTTCTAGAAATTAGTCATTCTAAACATAGCAACTAATAGAAATATATTATGATACACATTTTATAATATTTTTTTATCCTTCGCTCGTCTTAGGCCTATCGATCATCAATCGAGAGAACTCCAATAGAATCCTGAAGTGAAAAAATATGGTTTTAAAGTAATAAAATATAGCTATCTACAGTATTTGCAATTCTACTATCAGAAATTTTAGGGTAGTACTTGAAGTGGTCTCCCAACATTTCGTGTAGCTCGCAAATGGGACAGATAGCTGATCAAACTTACTCCAATATTGTGTAAATGTCTTTAGGTAGTCATGTCCGGTAAGAAGTCGAAAGCAAGCCACTCCAACAACTCTAGGCAAGGAACCTAGAATACGAGCTTTATTCCTCAATAGCTTTATAATTATGCAATTAGAGAAAGTGGTGAATGGGAACCAATAGGGATGGGCAATATAGCAGGGACGTGAGCCAACGGTTTATATTCCGGTAATCCGTTAAATGTCCTCTGGTTGTAAAACTCTTTTCTTTCCCATCTGAGAGTAGGTAAATAGTTAATTAACGTCCCACTTTTGGAACAACAACAAGCTATTGGCAACGATCCGGGATTCATCCCGAAGGTTGAACCATTCTAAGATGACGAGAACATCACCTGAGCTGGCACTTCACTCTTTAAACTTTCACACCACGCCGACGTGAGGACATTTGAGGCCACGACAGATTTAACATGCATCAGCCCCCCTGTACGCGATGGTCTTTGGCTGGACCGAGTTTGAAACTCGCAACCCTCCAGTTGCTAATCCTTTGCTCTTCAAATTGGACTACTGTGGCCCTCAGAAAGTAAGAAAACTGCCAACAGAGAAAGACTTTTGGGGATTTCTGGACGATAAAATGAAAGAGTATTTACGATTATTGAGAAACTTCTTTAAATATAAATTAATTTCGTTGAATTGGGATTCATATCACATGTTTAAACATCCTTTATTTCAAGTTTCCATGAAATACGTTGCAAATTCGCAACATAGAAAAACACTAGTTTCTTACTCATTTTCCTTTTCAGACTTTGGATTTACAGCTCATAAGAGCTCATCTCGAAATGTTTGTTTTGGAGACTATTGATCTCTCGATCCTTCTTTTCCCTGCAAAGTTCGTTGTGCAAATTACTACAAATGCAAACACTGATAACCTTTAAAACTAATCATTGCAGTGTGCGAAGTTCATCGATTGGTATGAGATAAGATGACAGAATATTTTAATACTTCTCTCTTCCTTTTTTTACAATAAATATCGTTTAATTTATTGTTGAATAAAGGTATGAAGGGTTAAGAAACCTTCATCTTTGTCAACTTAAGACTGAAGTCGTTAGGGGTTGCATATAGTTGGTATCATCAATGATTTCTGAATGGATTGCATATGAAATGTTGCTCTCTGTTCCACAATCCTTACTTTTGGGATTACCCCTTGTAGGTCACCCACAATTTCACCGTACAGTTTGGTGCTCCCCAATGAAAGAATGTGGAATTTCATCCTGCTTTAAAACTGGAAGGTGACTCGTATCTTCACCATAAATTTATGTGTCCTTTTCATGCGGTGAAACATTTAATGAAAGCCAAAAGAAACCTCTAGGCCGATACTTAAATTGAGTAGTTAATTTGTCCAAGTTACTAAACTTATTTATTCTAACAAACTTTTCTCTCAATAGTATTTTCAATTGCTGGTATTTATAAATAGTCATAATTTTTCATTTTTACAACACTTTTCTTTGCGTATGGTATATACAGACAAGAGAGAAGCGATATAACTCAATACACAGCAGAAAACAATGACTTTAGCTTGTGCTAAAAAGTTTTTAGTTATGTAATAGCCTTAGTGTGAAAACACTCTAAAAACACGATCAGTTGTTTTTAATAGACATGCAATCAAACAAATTCCAAATCAGCATTTAAAAAAATGTGAGTGAATAGAATTATAACTAACGGTAATTTCTGTTCTGGACTTAAGTATTTTAAAATAAGGAAAACATGAACGAAACCTTGTATCAGAAAATGTCAAGGTCCTAAAATTGCTCTTTAAGTTCTTCCAAAGCTTCAAGTCTTATATCTTTAACAATGTTTCCACTGAGCAATCTTTTGTTCTTAGCTTTCAAATATATTAGAGCTGTTCCAGTCTGCAAATAGATGATGGAATGTGTTTACATAGAAAACCTTGATATATATATATATATATATATAGTATTGTCTATTTTTATCCTAAGCCCGTCTCCTGCCTATCGACCATCAATCAACCAGCAGCCCAATAGAGTTCCGAAGTGAGAAAGTATGACTTAAAAGCACTATCTATAGTATTTGCAATCCTATTGTCAGGAACTTTAGGACAGTCCTTGACGTGGTCTCCCGTCATTTCGTCCAGTTTACTAAGAGGACAAATAGTGAATCTTGCTACTCCAGTACGGTGTTAATGTCTTTGTAGGTAGTCATGTCCTGTAAGAAGTCGAAAGCTAGCTAATTCTACAGCTCTTGTTTTAACTGTTTGCATTGGATCGACCTTAATCTTTCACTTGGTGCAGCTTGTCCGCTACTGGACCTTACGCTAAACCTAAATCAACCACCTTACAGCTCTAGGCAAGAAACCTGGAATACGAGCTTTATTCCTCAATAAATATTACACTTCTTTCCTATAGACATTTCTTTATAGATTGAGAGTCTATTAGTTTTAATAGATAGACATATAAGCCTCTTGATCTTACATATAGGTAAAGGGGATTTAGGTTGGAGCAACTGTGGCTCCAGCCTTAGCCAATTGGTCAGCCTGCTCATTGCCTTATATACCCCAGTGATTTGTAATCCACTGTAAGGCAAGATATAGTATTGTAAGGCTTAAGGCCAAAAAAAAGTTTAAAATAGCATATCGTGGATATCTTGGAAGCCACCGCCTTTTGAAGAGTAATCACGAAAGTGTAACTGCGCCTTTTAGACCCTCTTTGTTTCACGAGATACAAAGTGTTCAATGTTTGTTCGTTGGAAGAAAATATTACTTAAACTGGCATTCGGTTATGATATTATTGTCCCTGTTGAGATCACTGTCGGGGTAATTGGAGGCGGATAA
This sequence comes from Meta bourneti, assembly GCA_933210815.1. Lineage (NCBI taxonomy): Eukaryota > Metazoa > Arthropoda > Arachnida > Araneae > Tetragnathidae > Meta > Meta bourneti. The sequence continues at coordinate 82,885,389 of OW119923.1, read as the reverse complement.
GGAGCGAGTTGTGAGCTTTGAGAACTAAAAAAGCGAGCTGTCTGCAATGTAAATATACAAATTATGAAATAAAAGTTATTTCATAAATGAAAGAGAAATTGTCTCCTCATGTTTTTGTACTTCCGAATGAATTTGAGTTACCGTTGGAGAAGAAAGCTCATCCTCCCAATTGACTTTAACGATATCGTAAAAAGGGTAAACCTTCCATTAAGATGTAAATTTTATAATTAAAATATAAAGAAATTAAAAATATGCTATTAATTTAATAAAAATCTGTAGGTATCAATAATTTAGGTTCACATATCTTAAATGTTTAATTAATGACTTTCAAATCGTTAGTATTAAATTCAATATTTTGAATAACTAAAATATTTTAAATATTTAATTCAATTCATTCTTTTATGCTATGCTGCCGATGTGATTGACATTCACAAAATGGGAGCTGGGAACCAAGATTTTGAAAAAAGACGAGTTTAGGCAGAGGAATAAGTTCCTTTTCAGATAACATGTTCATGCCGTTCTCACTCCTATAAATCTAGAGCTTTAACTTATGAAAACGATGATTATAAAATACCGCTCAATTATAATCAATCGTGTCGGTTTTATGATTGATAACTAATCCATAGTATTAAACTTATTCATATCTTTTTGGCGTTTGCAATTGCAATCTTTTTGGCGTTTAGGCACTCCAATGAAACTAGAAACATTCACTGAATATTTCGTGAAGAGATTTGCTTATAAAAGACAAACAGAAAAGATATTAGTAGGTAAAATATAATGCATACGTTTACTACCAAAACTCACATTAACTCGTTTGAATGCATTGATAGCTATTCGAATGGATATATTAAAAAAATATATACAAAAGTAAATATACAATTATGATAAATATGTATAAATGTACGTGCAATTAAAGGAGATCAAACTGAAAGACAAAATATGACGAGCCAATGTTATTTAGTAATAGCTAAGTAGTAATAACTAAATAACTACATAGTAATAGCTAAATCACCAATTTAAGTATCTTACGTGTTAGATCTCGAAATAATTAGCTTGTCTTAATGATTGGGAAAATAAAGATGAGTTACTCATATGCATTTATGAACATCATATGCAACAGAATTAAATAATTAGATTCAAATGGAACAAGCCTAAAGATGAATCATTTATGCAATTGAATTATCCTATATTTAACAAATACGGAAAATGAATTCTGCTTCAAATATAACAGCGCCATGGAGTAATATTTTATGTATCAATAAATACGTCACAGGAAAAGATAATATTCAATTATTCCAATAATTTCTTGTCTAAGTGTAGATGCAGAAATGATATTTATAATTGTTTCAAAATTCTGGCATAAAAATAGAAAAAAGTTTTAAGCATAAAAGTTAAATGCTAAAAAAAATCCGGTCTAAAATTTAAATAAGAGTTGATAGCATTAAGGACTTACATGAGTATGGCAATAATCCATCTAATAATTTTCTACATTTCGAGGCTTTGATACTACCATCTTTAAGAATTGAGTGTTGATAAATATATAAATACTGAAATGGCGGGGTATAACACACTTTAAATATGTTTTGCAAGCTTTACTATTGTGAGTAAATATTTACGTATGCCGGTAATCCCCAATGAAATTCATTTGACGAGAAATTGCTTTTTATGACTTCTTAATAATGCAAATCCATTGTTCCAACTATTGTTTACACACTGTATCTTAATCAATAATACTCAAAAGATGAATTCTTTGAAACGATGTTAAAATAAGTCCATTGTTTCAAATGAATGGACAATGTAATTTTAAAACCCTGAATATCACTAAAATATAGGTTTCCTTTTGAAATATTTGTATTAAGACTTCAGTTTACATGCACACACAACAAAGAACATTAGAAATAGTGTATACATAACTGTCATATCAGTTCCCTTTAAATAAACGAAATCTGTTAAAGCTAATCAGATTTCATACATTTGCCAGTTGTAGATCATTTTAAAACTCAAGTGCACATTTACCATTTAGGCCTGTAAATTTAATGTACTTATGCTGTTCGTTTTGGTTTAAATTCGGAAAAGAACAGGAACATTAACTCCCGAGGGAAAATAAATTATATTCATAAGGCAAAAAGAAAAAGTTCTTCGCGAATATCCCGGCACAGGTCCATCAGTAAAAAGTCAATTTGACCCGATAATGTAATCTTTAAAACGTATTAGAGGAGCCTCTGCCTTTTTTCGTTGAGTCCTAAGGTTCTTTTCAACTCGAATGTCTCATGAATATTTATTAAACAAAATGTCTCGCAGCATATTTCTTTCAAAGCTTTTAATATATAGAAAATAAGAGGTAGACTTGGTACCCCTGGGAGACTGGGTCTCCTATAGATATCCTGAAAACCTGTAATATAAACTTTCTACCTTTAGCACCACGTGGAAGCCATATTGAGAAAACGTGCGGAACTGCATTTGTAAACGCATTACTAACACTGACTTGTAAGCGAAACAATGTTCTGACACGTTGAAACTTTTTATCTGGCAAATTTAAAATACTCGTGTTTGTCCACTATGCATGTTATTTTTTGCATACATGTTAACATAGTTTATGAACGACGAATTTGAATAAATAAGTTAACTACGAATATCTGGTATTCTTACATATTTGATCATAAACTCAATAATAAACGGCTGAGTACTGATGGGGATACTTGATTCCTTTCAGCCTGCGAGATTAAATCCAGATAATCAAGTATCCTAAACGATTTAGCAAAAGCCATTGATATACGTATAGTTAAATATTATTTGTTTACAGAGCATGCTCCGTTTGGTTTGGTTGGTGGTTTCGCATTTTATTGCGCAAGAGCCGTATTTGGTCAAGCTGCTCCAAACACTTACCACACTGCTTTCCCACAGTGCACCAAATGTAAAAAGATCCAGACTCTGCACATCACGTCCTGCAATGTATCAATGTCAATCTATAGTCAAGAAATCTTCTCCAACTTACACAATAGCTGAAAATTAGATTTGCACAGCCTCCATGTCTTTGTGTGAAATTTACCTAGCACCCTGGGATAAGCACTAACCAATCAACCAAGGAGGAAAAACTTAGTATTGCACAAGTCCTACGCACAAAGAGCAAACTAAAATGATTAAAAGGATTTCCTTACACAAAATCTCGTTAATATAAAAATAAGTCCCATAATTTCAATCTAGACATCACAACAGCTAAAATAGAAAATCGAAACTAAAAAATCAGAACATGAACTAACGTTTGCGTATATACAATGGTCCGATTTAATGTAGTACAATTTCTGGGAGTGAATCAAATCAATGCAATATCATTGTGAAATCGCTTTATTACCCCAATACCATCCTTTATAAAAATAAAAACATTTATGTGGAAAGGCATACGAACGAAATACAGCAACTGAGTAAAAAGGTTCAAGGTTAGAAGTGTAAAGGTCTTTCTTGAGTTCCTTTCTGAATATTCCGCTAAAAATTGGATTTTTAGACGATGGATTTTTTTGCATGTTGCTAGAGCATTAGAACAGAAATGACTCACACAGATTAAAATTAGTCAGTGTTACTTTTCAATGAACACTTGAGATATTATTTACAATATCTATAAAATTATCTCTTCACTGCTGCAAAGAGGCTTTAGATGTTCCTTCCAGAGTTAATGCTCTAGTTTCGTAAAAGAACACTACAGCAACTTAGCTCTTACCATTGCAAGATTGGAGAGAGCATCAATACCTTTGACCGATGGGATAGATCTGATGCGAGAGCAAAGGATTTCATTGTGCCTGAACCGGTTGACGTAGTTGCATTCAGGAAGTTAGAAGCTGTCCTAGGAAGAAATCGCGATTTCGAAATAAAGTATCCAGAGTTCTCGAGGAAACGTGAAGGGATCTAGTACAGTGGACAACCCCACCAAGCTTAATCGAATAAAATTTCTTTCCTATACATGTTCTGTTGAATGTGTTTTTCCTTCAGAACTGAAACAAATTATATCTGAAGATCGCAGAGGTTTTACCAATCAAAATTTATAAATGTATTTAATTGTACAATGCCATGAAATATGTAAACAAATAATTTTCAGTAACATGTCACATCCCAGGTTCCTTGCCCAGAGTTATAGGAGTCCCTTGCTTTCAACTTCTTGTCAGGCATGACTACCTACAAAGACATTTGCACCGTAACGGAGTAACGAGATCGACTCTCATTCCCCTTTGCAAACTAGACGAAATGTCTGGTTACTTCCTAAAGGACTGACCTAAAATTCCTGACAATAGAATTGAAAATACTGTTGATAGTATTTTTAAGCCATATTTTTCCCCTTCAGAACTCTATTGGACTACTCGTCGATTGATGGCCGATAGGCCGGAGACGGGCATAGAATAAAAAAAAATACGATGAGGTTTTTTTCTGCTTGAAATTTATCGACAAGGCATATTTGGTTTCAATAAGATGAAGAAACATGTCATACAGCTCGTGCAGCAACACGAATTCTCATTTCCTGGTGGAGTTATATATGTATATGTAACTCCGCAAAATATATAGTAAGTTATATATTTTGACATATATAACTTATTATATATGTCAAAATCTGGTGATGTCGATTGGCCGTCTGGTTCCTTTGATTTGACCATACGGGATATTTTTCTAGGGGCCTACTTAAAGAAGCGAGTGAGTCTACGCTGGCAAGATGACAACGATTAAACAGCTTAAGTAAATTATTCGTGAAGAAATTCAACAAATCACCCCGGAAATATGCTCAAACGTAATGTAAAATGTGGTCGTAAGAGGCCTGTCATAGGCGGTCAGTTGGCCGGTGTCACATTCCATAGGTAGTGTTATATACTTGAGTAAACAATACGTGAACAAAATTAAAAATGTTTTTAAAAGTTATTCCAAAGCAAAATGATGCCCTTTTTATAAAAAAATACCCTGTGCATGGCAGTACCGTGATTATGACAACGTTCTCAGCCTCTCCCAAAGAAAAAGTCAGGGTGTGCTTATCTGCTCGATTGATTTGATCTCTACCTTCGGCAATTGTTAATCTTCAGAAAGTGAAGGAAAAATACCTTCAACCGAAATTCGGCAAATATTTCCTTTTTAAACTAGGCTATTCATTTAAATTCTTTATGGGGATTAGTATTATTAAGACTATCTATGGCCGTTGACAATGACTACAAATACATATCACTACAATCCATCAAGCATACCATTTACATATCCTGTTGAATCAAAAAACCAATCCCAGGGTATCTTCTGGGATCTTCAAAAGAGTGTACCATGCGGTCATTTGGCTTTAAACTGAAATTCTCCAAATATTCCCTTTTTAAACTGAGCGATTTATTTAAATTCTTTATGGGGTTTAGTATCATTAACATTCTTAAGACTATCTATGCCGTTGACATTGACTACAACTGCATATCACGGCAATCCATCAAGCATACCATTTCCATATCCTGTCGAATTAAAAAAATCAAATCCATGGTATCTTCTGGGGTCTCTAAAAGAGTGTGCGGCCGCTTGCAAAGTGTCAAAACTATCTTCCTTTCTGACCTTCCGTCCCATGAGTTTAAGTTCACACTGGCAGTGAAAGCGGGCGAAGGATCTTGGGATGGGCCGGAAGGATCCCCTAAGGCAAGTGAGAAAACGGGCACTGACCTCTACGCTGTGGTCTTTTACCGTATTGAAAGGGCGCTGGTATCCTTTGAATTTAAGTCGAGGGCTCGGCTGTTGTGAATCAAATACTTGCGGTCGAAGGATTTGGAAATGAGCAGCGGGCAGTATGCGTGGAAACCTGTTTCATGATAAGTAAAGTCGGATGGGAATCAATTGGCGGGGCAAGTCCTGTGATTTTCGTTAGGCGTTTTGTGTGCCAAGGGGCGGGCAAATGTAGGCAACTGACAGTTGAAAGATAAATGTATTTTCTATGAGTTTCGACTGCTTATTGGAATTAAGGATTTGATTATGGCTTATTGCGAAATGCTTTCTGCTGAACTTTGTTTATGCGAGACGCCCACAACACAGAATTCAGCACTCTTTTAATTCAAAAGATTTGAACAGACTTTAATACTTTCCTAAGGAGGTTTTTCCCTTGTTTACTATCCCGGTTGGAAGAGGAAAGGTTTAGTAACCGGAGGATTGTGAGTTTGAAAATCGATCCAACCAAAGACCATCGTGTACGTGCAGCTGGTGCATGCATGTTAAATTTGTGGCCTCAAATGTCCTCATTGGCTTGGTGTGGAAGTTTGGAGAGTGGGGTGCCAGTTCAGGTGTGACCTGATCATCTGACCACGGTTTACTAAGGAGGTTTATTCCGTGTTTGATTTGATCGAATTAAATACATATCGTTAAGTGTAATTGAATAAAGCGAGTTGCTTGAGGCCCAAGGGCCGTATTTGGCCAAGCAGCTCCAAACACACGACAGACAACGTCAAGTATTCAATGAGGAAGGAAATATATCAAAAAGCAGAAGGGCAGGCGAAGGTAAAACAAAAAAGGACACATCACTAGGGTACCTTGGGGTGATGACCGTGCTTACTTAAAGAAATTAAGACCCCCTGAAGGGTTGGAGATGACGAGAAACATGGTTATTTAGGCTATCTTCCAATCATTTGTGCTTTTTCCTTACAACGTACGGTTGTTTGCCCCATCTTGGCTAAATATGGCCTAAAACCCGACACAAAATCCTTGCGCCGTAAAACCCAACGAACCAATACTGTCGTGCTAGTCTAAAAGGCAGTACTTTCAAGTTTGACCTTTTCGAGTTGACAGTTGTTACATGCTGTTTAAGTATCTAATACTTAAAACACTACATAATGTATGTAAAACTACTACAGTAGTATGATCACTACAAACTGTTTAGTGATCATGTTCAAACTGTTTACTAGAGTTATGAGGCACCAGACACTTTTATGAGCATGACTTGGGCAAAAGTTAACCATATTGGAGATACTGCCTTTTTGATTACAATGACATTATAATGAATGTAAGGAAGAAATTTCGTCTCTACAAATTTAAATATTCTGATTACAAATATATGGATGAAATAAATGATTTTGGTTATTGTAGAGATTGAGGATTTGCTCATGGTAATGACCAAAATATTTGCTTTTACTTAACTTCGCTAAAGAGTCAAAGTACAATGTCAGAACTATGCACCTTTAAAGCTCACAAACTTGAATAAATCTGCTTAACCTAAAGTACAGGTTTTTCTATTTGAACTTATTTGTTTTGTTACAGTTGTGATTCATGTCAATGCCGATAATATCATAAGGAAGGTTTTAGCCGCAAATTTTAATTTAGTTACAATGGGCTGTGTTGCATGTTTTAATTGAATGTCCTCTATTTTGTATCAACATAATTATTTTTAATTTTTAACTAATATATCTTACACAAGTATTTTATAGTCTAATTTTAGCATTCAATTAAATTATCTGGCTTTTATAATCTTATTGCAGATAATTTCTTAACCCTGGAAAACTTATGTTGAGATTTTGACTCTAATTTATACGCTGGAATCTGTTTAATCTGTTGTACTGGCACAGTATGAGCTTTTAGGTCCGTGTGCCTATTACATAAAAAATAGTCGCAATGGGTTATTCGAAACGTACAACAATATTTTTGACACATTTTCTTGAAAGCACGAATAATTCACATGCTTAAGTGTGATTAAATTTAGATTTTTAGAATTTAACCAGTTATTAAATTAGTATCAATAAAACTAATTAGCCTCAAAAATCCCATTTCTCTAATTCTCTAATTTCTAAACATTTGTGTATTTTATATAATCGATTTCTTTAACAATTTCCGAATATTTTATAGGTCGTCCGATAAATATTCTATCACGAGAAGATATACTTCTGCAGATCGAAAGTAGAAAAAGCAAATTCACTTTTCTGCCATAACTTTACGCTTTAATGGTATATTGACTCTGGAATATAGCTTTCGAAGTTGATTTCTGAAAATCTTCCAAAGCCGAAGAGATCGATAGCAATTTCTTTTGAAGAGGTTATTCTTGAAAAATAGAAAAACATACAAAAAATATATTAAATAGACGAAATGGAAAGGAATACGAGGGAAAACATCAAAATTACTTTGCTCTTTGTAATCATAATGACGATAAAGTAAGACAGAAAATAAGAGTCACAAGAGAAAGACTAAAAGTCCAAGTTTCCTTACTAACTGCTTCAGTTTTTCAAATAATTGAGATAATAATAGTTACGGGTGGATATAAGTCCGATCTAACACTGGCTTTGAGGTGTTTCGATTTGTTTTGGACCCCTAGAATGTGATTTCTGAAAGCATTCTCCGAGTTGGTTGAAACTGACTTGGTTGTCAAATTCAGAGCGTAATTTTAATCAATAAAAAACATGCTTAACTTTTGGCCTGACTTTTTAATTTTACAAGAAATTCTCATCCCCAAAGCAATCGTTGCGTATTCGGTTCTTAGAAATTCATGAAAATATGTCTAACTATAAAAAAAATCAATATTAATGCTTTAAAGTTTTATAATTACAGTTTGTAATTATTGTTGCAGTAAAATTCAAATGAAAAAATTGGAACAGCTGTATCTAGCGCCTCGTCTGATGGCAACGCTCTTGGCGCGTTTTTATGTCGCCAAGTAAAGAAATCCTAGAAAAAATCTTTTATCTTTATAAATATAACATCTTTATAAATCTTGCCGAGGTTGTCATAAAAATTGGAATAACCCTATTAAAGATAGGCTACCTTCACCTGCCATAACTCGCTACTAAAAATGCGCCAAGAGCGTTGCCACCAGACAAGGGGCTAGATAAAGCACCAAAAAATTAAATGACACCAATTTGCACGTGCGAAGCTTTAACATTTTTGTATTTTTATTTTCAGGTAGTGGATGGTGATTCAGCTAAATACCACGGATAACAGTTGAATTTTCTGCTTATCTAGCCGACGCTACCCAATTTATATGATGAATCTTAGTAAATTTGTTTCTCCCTATTCATCAAGATGTATCCAAGATTGTGTAATACCAAGGAGCATGTAGTGCTTTATGAATTTAAAACCACTTCATAGATCATGGATTTTCTCTTTTGGATATATCTTTGTAATCACTCAATGTGATCAAATGTGCAGTGAATTTCCGTTACAAGTAAATATGGCTACACAGCCACATTGGTTTCCCATGCTTGCAACACCTAATATCCTCACAATGTAAGTATTTTATTCGCTTAATTTTCTTTTTGTTTGCATAATTTTCAGTAGTGCAAATACAAAATTTCTTCATTCCATTTTAGAGAGCCTGGTAAGTCCGGTTGGAAGAGTAACGGATTAGCAACCGGAGGGTTGCGATTTCGAATCCAAAAACCGTCGTGTACAAAGGGGGCTGGTGCAAGTTAAATCTGTCGTGGCCTCAAATGTCCTCACATTGACGTGGTGCGGAAGTTTAGAGATTGGGGCGCCAGCTCAGGTGTGACTTTGCCTCAACCGTCGGCACGTAATTTTGAGACTCTGACCGTGCCTCAAAATTACGTGGTGTTATCGGATCATTCCCTACGGATTTGATCCCGGACCGTCGCCACTAGCCCGTGTGTTGCTCCAGTGCGACGTTAATTAAAATACCTACCTAGATACCTGCACAATTCGATTTTAAATTACAGTAAATGAAATGCGATTTTCAATTGAAATACTTGACAACAAAATTCATCGTGCCCTGATTTTTTAATTTTAACAGATATTCTAATCCCGAAAGAACTAGTTATGTTCCGTTGCGTGTTCTATTCTCAGAAATTAATAAAAATATATGTATTAGGTTGATGCAAAACTTCGTCCTGATTTTTGACAAAAATTGAAGAAAAATTTTATTTACTAAAATTTACATTTAATCAATATACACTCACTGCCAAAAGTTAAGCACGGAGAGGAAAATGTTAATTTCCGGAAGCCAATCTGAATTTGAGAGGCTGTATTTCGCTGCAGAGGTAGACGGAAGTATGCAAATATGTTCTGTAACAGCCAATCATTGTTTCGTGTCGAGAAATATGCAAAAAAGGCAGTCGTATAAGAAGCCAGCATTGTGAAGGGTTAGAGGAGTTTCATGTAAGTGCTGATAAAAAGTGTTTAGAACTTTCGTACGATTAGTTTTCAAGACAGACGTGTTTTTATGGCTTCCAGAAGACGAATGGCAAATAGTGAGGGGTGGCGTTCTGTGGGACGCCTTGAAGCCGGACAATCAATCACAGATGTTGCTCTTTTCTTCGGCGTTCATCATTCCGTCATTTTACGATTATGGAATCTTTTCTTCGGCGTTCATCATTCCGTCATTTTACGATTATGGAAACTTTTCCAAACAAGCCAAACAGTTGTCCGAAGACCTGTGGCCCGTCGCCAAAGGGTTACGACCCTCGCGGAAGATCGATATATTGCTGTTTTAGCCAAGCGGAATCGAAGAGCGACCTCCACACGTGTGACATCCATGGTTGCAGCGTCCATTGGTAAGACGATATCTGCCACTACTGTTCGCTGAAGGCTACACATGAAAGGATTGTACGCCTGGGTACCACGAGTTTGTGTTCCTCTATCCGTCCAATCCAGAGGGGCATGATTAAAGTGGTGTCGGCAACATGTGAATTGGACTGTCTGATTGGGCCAACGTTACGCTCACGGATGAGTCGAGATTTGCCCTGGAGCCAGATGACAAGCGCGTAAGGGTCTGGAGAGAACAAGGCACACGCAATCGGCCCCAGAACATCATAGAGCATCACGTATTCCGAGGTGGAAGCATCATCGTGTGGGCAGGGATTTCGTTGGGATATCGCACCGACCTGCATATCTATAGACGGGATTCTGTGACGTCTGTCCGGTATTTCGGGATGAAGTCCTAGAACCCACTGTGAGATTGTACGCTGCAGCAGTTGCTCCTACTTTCGTTTTAATGGATGATAATGCGCGTCCCCATCGAGCCAACATCGTCGACGACTACCTGGAGAGTGAGGGGATTGCGCGTATGGATTGGCCGGCGTACTCGCCCGACCTTAATCCCATTGAAAATCTTTGGGATGCCCTCGGCCGTGATGTGTCTGCACGTTTCCCACCCTCAGTCACTCTCACAGAGTTGCAAACTGCTCTACAGGAGGAATGGCGATTACTTGACTCTGAGGTAGTTGATCATGGAAAGCATGGTCACACGCTGTAAACTTTATATGAGAATGAGGGGTGGTCACATACACTATTAATGTCGGTTTTGTTTTGGATTTAAACATCATATTGTTAATGACTCCAATATGACTTCATCTTATAATTTATGAAAATTAAATATTGTTTTCATCTTTGTATGTAATTCTTTGTTTTGTTTCATGCATAAACATACTTACTACTTTCCTGCAGTGTCAATCAAAGCTGTACTTGTCGATTTTTTCGCATTTTACCGCTTCGTGCTTAACTTTTGGTAGTGAGTGTAGTATGTGCCGTTTTGTTCAATGGCCTTTCTCCATCTCTTCGGTAGCTGCATAATCCAGCACCCATAGCTCTGAGGTTTCTGTCTAAAGAACTGATCCAGGTGACGAAGCTTTCTGAACCACTTATAGCAAGTGGAATTGTCAATGGCATCCTCACCATACACAATACATGCCTTTTTTGTGTCTGCGAAGCATTCTTACCTTTTCTGAAATAAAGCATAATCTATCGAAAATGCTCCTTATTTTCTGTCATTTTTAATGCTTAACAAAATTTAAAAAATACAACCAAATAACACAATTTTTCTCAAGTGCTCGCTGAAATTCCTTCTTTCAAACAACATCAAAACTTTACACGTATGAAGTAGATAACACTTCGTTTTTGCGATCAATGCCATCTAGCCAAAAACGGAGCGAACTTTTGCATCAACCCAATACAACTATTGTTGTCAATATATAAATTATTTTCAGTAATTCACGCTCTCTTGTTAAACCTGACTGTTAACACTCATTACTTCTTAAAGAAGAAAAATAGTTCTTGTACCGTTTCAAAGCTTTTAAAGCTTCTATCGAGCAACAAAAATTTTTAGTTGTACTTAGATATACAATGAACGGTCATATTATATTTATATTACATAGTTTGTATGCTGTGGAATAGTTTTTTGTCTAATGATGTTTGAATTAATCTTGATAGGATTCTGTTAAATATTTAACTGTACGAGACAGGATCTCAACTTAATTTGTAGGCAGTTGGACATTTTTTGTCTCTCGTGATTGGCTTAATCTTGGTAAGATTCTATAAAATGTCCATACGTATGTAGGAGACAGTAGGCCTCAACTTAATTTGTAGGCAGTTGGACATTTTTTGTCTCTCGTGATTGGCTTAATCTTGGTAAGATTCTATAAAATGTCCATACGTATGTAGGAGACAGTAGGCCTCAACTTAATTTGTAGGCAGTTGGACATTTTTTGTCTCTCGTGATTGGCTTAATCTTGGTAAGATTCTATAAAATGTCCATACGTATGTAGGAGACAGTAGGCCTCAACTTAATTTGTACGCAGTTGGACATTTATGTCATTAATGATGGTTAAAATCATGTTGATATGAACTATATTCAATGTAGGAAATGTCTTTAAGACAGCCTACATCAAATGAATTGCAAACTCTCTAGCTCTTGAAGATATAATGGTAAAGAATCCAATTACCTGATTCCACTTGTGAATTTATCGCACAAATCCTTAAACTCATTGATATACTACCATTGAAGAAATTAATGTTGCAAGGATAATTTTTTAAATAATTTTTCTTAAATTATTTGAGTACAATGTGGGCACTCTAGGGTAGAACCATCTTACCTAAAGTATTCATTTCTATTGGGATAGATTATTAACGTTTCTAGGAGAATAGATCGTTAAGTATGGTCAGGCATAAGTTTCAAAGGTTCACGTAAAAAGAATCAAAAACCTTCAGTACTCCTACGAAAACATGACCGACTTTTTCGTGGCCGATAGACTAGTCGTGATAATACTAAGAGGATCCATATTGTCGTGCTGATTTTTCCGTATCTTTCTCTTTCCATCTGCGTGGTGTAGTTGAAAACGTGATTATTACGTGATTGGAACGTGAATTACAGTACTTTCCCCACTGATTTACTATCCAATCGTGTGCTGCCCGAAGACGGAAGTTTCCTCTTATTTCTTAAAGACAGCAAAAGATTAACGAAATACCTTTTGTATAACCCGTAATATGTAGACGTAGAATGTGGCAAATATGTGTTGAAAAACCATTGGACTAAGCTCCTGATTCAGATTATCTGTAATCTCAAATTATTTGTTTCCTCTTTTTCTTAGCAGACGGCAATGGTTGACAAAGACAGACATTTTACATAATACATACGATGTAGTATGTGGCAAATGTATGGACTAGATTTCTGATTCAGATTATCTGTTTCTTGTTCGTTGCATGCCGTAATGCATAAGAGACGGATCTTCTATATAGCTCATGAAACAGTGGCAAATGTCCGTTGAGAAACCATTGGATTAGATTACTGATTCCAGATAATCTAATACTAAATTATCTGTTCGTTGCAGAGATAGCTATGTCAGATAATCTTTTGCATAACCTAATGCGATGAGGTATGCGGCAAATATGTGGACTAGGCTCCTGATTCATATTATCTATAATATCAAATTATCTGTTTCGTTTTCGTTGCAGACAGCATTGACTCACAGGCTTTCTGCATATCCCATATGAAAAAGGGTGTCAAATGTACATAGAGAAACCATTGGATTAGGTTTCTGAGTCAGATTATCTGTAATCTCGAATAATCTATTTCCACTTGTTCGTAGCAGACAGTAATGACTCACAGACATATATTTTACATAATCCCTACGATGTAGTGTGGCAAATGTGCGGACTAGATTTCTGATTCAAATTATCTGTTATCTCAAATTCTTCGTTGCAGACCTCAGTTGGGATTGACCTCGCCATCTGACCGTGATTCAAAATTACAAGGTGTTGTCCTCGGACCTTTCCCTTCGGGATTGATCCTGGACTGTCACCAATAACCCATTGTGCCACTCCAGGGAATGAAAAATAATGATTTACCTATCATATCTAATTATTTCATTGTAAAATTATTTTCAGCTGCTTTGAAATTTTAATACACACTTTATATATACAAGAAAAACTTAATTTTCTAGGGTGCTTTGAAATTTTAATACACACTTTATATGTAAAAGAAAAACTTAATTTTCTAGGGTGCTTTTCTTACGTAAAAAACTTTTTAGCCGTTACGTAGCAATTCAAAAATGCTGTAAGAATGCTCGAATAGTTTCATACCCAAACACCCACATCATCAGTTTTCCTATTATATTAAAGTAAGTCTCCCGTGAAAAATAAGAGCATGCAAATAATTTCAAGTAAATTAAAACAAAATGAACATGAAAGTTCAGAAAATATAGAAGTTACATAATTTTAGTGTTTATAAAGTTTTAAAGATGATGGTACATTAAAAGTATTTTCGAATCTAAGTTTCTTCGAATCAAGCGTTTCAATCCTATTTTGTTACATTATTTAAGTCAATTTTATAATTTTGATAATTTGGATTTAGTTATTTTAGAATTCTTTTTTAATCTAATAGTATGTGATATAATGAATAACGAAATTAACGAGACTTTATGAAATAAAAGGACTGAAAGGACTTAAGACTGAAAAATAGTATATTTTACTTTATTCACAACTTCAATTGCAATGCAGATACATTATTTTTGATAATTCCTTTATTACTATCATTAAATTATATTGTAAGGCCCCGTTCACATGGACTTTTTGCAACGCGCGTTTTATAAGAATTTTCGAGCGTTACCATGTGAACAGCACTTGGGCGCTTTTCAAGGTCAGTTTCCGTTATGCATTAAAATGTTTTTTTATTCCCTTAATCCAACTTTCTATCTTTTGAATGGTTAAAGATAGAGCCAAAATTTCAACGGATTTCAAATCAGCGTAAAATTTTACGTTAGATCGATACCAAAATCATGCTTTTCTTTGAAAAAATTATTTTTTTGTCAATAGTCGCAACTAATCTTTTTCAGATATTCCTGTTATACTAAGCGTAAGCGGAAGTATTGCCTTATTTTTTTAAAGGGAATGTCACTTTAATACGATATTTTGTTGCCCCTTATCAACTGTTTTAATTTTACAGCCTTTAAAAGTAGGATGAAAATCTTTCTTTCCCAACCTAAAATTAATTTCTCTCTCTGTATTCACAAGAGCCTGTATTTGGTTAACTTAGAAATGTATAATGACCAATAAAATGCCTAAAATAATCTAAAAAATATTCAAAACGACGTAAAAATTTGATATTCTTTCGATTTGTAAAACATCCGTTCCCTAATTGCCTGTGAATAAAGTGTTTTTGAACTTCAACCCTTATACATAAATAAATGCAATATAATCGACTTGCTGACCAGAAATGACAACCTAAACAGGTAAATCTTTCGTAACGTGTAGTATACGATTCCAATGCCATCAACCACGGTTGTAAATTTTTGAACGTTAGCTATTCGTACGTTTTTCAAAATTTTTCGAATGACGGGATATTTTGGACCTAGAAACCGGTAAGAGCCAGCGGATCACGGAGAAGCAGTGCTTTATGTAGTTCAAATTGTGGCATTATTAAACATTTTCATTAACTCTAAAATCTTAAAGTATTCGTTTTTTACTGTCAAGACTAGAGGAAGAAACCCTATAATCTTCACTCTCCAGTGTCGATGATTCGCCCACCAAAAAAAGTAGGATTTGTTTTGTGTTAAGGGGTGATCACGGATTTTTTGGGCTCAAGAAGCTAGCAGATGAGTCATTTGTAATGCGTTTTATCGTAAAAGCGAAACTGCGTAAGAAAAATTGGAATATTTCTGTAAAACTTTGATAAAAAACGAAACTAATAAGAAAATGACCAAAGAATTTCCTTAAAATTTTAAAATTGACAGTGTAAAGTAAAAATATATCCCCAAAAAACGTTATTTCTAGAACCAGGAAATTGGAAACGGAATTTCTGTTTATATGGCATTGTCTACGAAGTACTATCAAAAGATGACACGCGAACAAAATCCGGCACTGGTGATAACCTTTCTTTTTTTTATGCTATTTTTGCAGGTTTTATCGTGTTTCCTACGATCTATAGCTAATTTTTATTTAATTTTCCTTCAAATAAATCTCTATACTTCTTTAAAACCTATCTCTAAACATTTTAATGTATCAGCACAAATAACACATATAACAATAATTAGTTTTTTAATTTTTAAACACAATTTTCCCAGAGTTCCAACTATCCGAAACGAAAACTAACCCTCCAACCTACCCTCTTCTAGGGGTTTTGTAGCACAAATGGAACCAGGAATAGAATGATTGGGAAATATTTCAACTAAAATTTGATTAAACCCCACGATGAAACGAGAAAATTATGTTAAAACTTAAAAAATCTCAAAGAAAAGCAAAAAGCAGTATACATATCGAAAACCAGGAGATTGCTAATACAATTTGCGTCTACACGTATATATATAATATAAAAATTTCGATTAAAGTAGTAATAACACTAACTGCAAGATTAAAATATAAATTCTATGAAAAATAAGCTCACAGAAACTTAAGTTCATTTTCAAAAGTGATATCGAGTTCACTGTAACACGAGGATGTGAAAAATGAATGAAAATTGAAACTTATATTACGCATTTCACCCGTTGAGGACAAATAAAAAAATAACTAAAGTTTAGCTTTTAAATTGAATATTTAATTAAAGCTTTATTTTAAAGACGTTTACTGCACATGAAAACTAGAACGGGCAGTTGTCAGTATTCGTTATTCTCAGAAATAAAATTACCCACTATACCCTTTAGTTATAAACTGTCATCTTTTTACAAGTTTTGTGTGAAAGCAGGGAAAATTTCTTCAATAAATCGAATGCGATTAAATTTTCTCATCCTATTTTTAATGGCCATAAACATAAAGCAGTGGATTAAGACAAAATACTCCAATCAAGTTATATCTTTTCTATAAAAACGAGATGAATACTCCCTTTTGTGTTCATAATGAATATATTCGTCAAATCCGTATCGCGAAAATAGTAAAATTACAGTTGCAAAATTATTTATTTAAAGAAAATCACATTTCAGGTATCGATCTAGTGTAAAATTTTCCGCAGATTTCAAATCCGTTAAAATTTTCACTCTATCTTTAACGATCGCGAAGATAGAAACTTGGACTAGAGGAATAAAAAAGCCCTAACCCCCGTCAAAACGCGTCATGTGAACGCTGCAGAAGAAACCTATGCTTCTCGAAGCGCCTTCTAATCGCGAGAACGACTGGAGATTGTTGAAGCGCCGAAGCAGTCTAGCGCTTGGATTCTCGCGATTTCTGCATGTGAACACTCCAGTAGAACTCTATGTACTTTGGCTACCAGCGTTTTGTTTAGACGTAAAACGCGCGTTGGAAAACGCCTCATGTGAACGGGGCCTAAGAGTTGATATAAAGGCCCCGTTCACATGGACTTTTTGCAACGCGCGTTTGAAAAGAATTTTCGAGTGTTACCATGTGAACAGCACTTGGGCGCTTTTCAAGGTCAGTTTCCGTTATGCATTAAATTGTTTTTTTATTCCCTTAATCCAAGTTTCTATCTTTTGAATGGTTAAAGATAGAGTCAAAATTTCAACGGATTTCAAATCAGCGTAAAATTTTACGTTAGATCCATACCAAAATCATGATTTTCTTTGAAAAACTTATTTTTTTTGTCAATAGTCGCAACTAATCTTTTTTCAGATATTCCTTTTATACTTAGGGTAAGCGGAAGTATTGCCTTGTTTTTAAAGGGAATGTCACTTTAATACGATATTTTGTTGCCTCTTATCAACTGTTTTAATTTTACAGCCATTAAAAGTAGGATGAAAATCTTCCTTTCCCAACCTAAAAAATTGATTACTCTGTATTCACAAGAGCCTTTATTTGGTTAACTTAGAAATGTATAATGACCAATAAAATGCCTAAAATAATCTAAAAATATTGAAAATGATGTAAAAATTTGATATTTTTCGATTTGTAAAACATCCGTTCCCTAATTGCCTGTGAATAAAGTATTTTTGAACTTCAACCTTTATACATAAATAAATGCAATATAATCGACTTGCTGACTAGAAGTGACAACCTAAACAGGTAAATCTTTCGTAACGTATAGTATACGATTCCAATGCTATCAACTTCGGTTGTAAATTTTTGAACGTTAGCTTTTCGTACATTTTTAAAAATTTTTCGAATGACGGGATATTTTGGACCTAGGAACCGGTAAGAGCCAGCGGATCACAGAGAAGCAGTGCTTTATGTAGTTCAAATTGTGGCATTATTAAACATTTTCATTAACTCTAAAATCTTAAAGTATTCGTTTTTTACTGTCAAGACTAGAGGAAGAAACCCTATAACCTTCACACTCCAGTGTCGATGATTCACCCACCAATAAAAATAGTAGGATTTGTTTTGTGTTAAGGGGTGATCACGAATTTTTTGGGCTCAAGAAGCTAGCAGATGAGTCATTTGTAATGCGTTTTATCGTAAAAGCGAAACTGCGTATGAAAAATTGGAATATTTCTGTAAAACTTTGATTAAAAACGAAACTAACTGGAAAATGACCAAACAAGTTCCTTAAAATTTTAAAATTGAGTGTAAAGTAAAAGTATATCCCCACAAAATTTTATTTCTAGGATCAGGAAATTGGAAACGGAATTTCTGTTTATATGGCATTGTCTACGAAGTACTATCAAAAGATGACACGCAAACAAAATCCGGCACTGGTGATAACCTTTCTTTTTTATGGTATTTTTGCAGGTTTTATCGTGTTTCCTACGATCTATAGCTAATTTTTATTTAATTTTTCTTCAAATAAATCTCTATACTTCTTTAAAACCTATCTCTTAACATTTTAATGTATCAGCACAAATAACACATATATAACAATAATTAGTTTTTTAATTTTTAAACACAATTTTCCCTGAGTTCCAACTATCCGAAACGAATACTAACCCTCCAACCTACCCTCTTTCATGGGTTTTGTAGCACAAATGGAACCACGAATGGAATAATGACTTGGAAATATTTCAACTAAAATTTGATTAAACCCCACGATGAAACGAGAAAATTTTGTTAAAACTAAAAAAATCTCAAAGAAAAACCAAAAAACAGTATATATCGAAAACCAGGAGATTGCTAATAGAATTTGCGTTTGCACGTATATATAATATAAAAATTTTGATTAAAGTAGTAATAACACTAACTGCAAGATTAAAATATAAATTCTATGAAAAATAAGCGCACAGTAAATTAAGTTCATTTTCAAAAGTGATATAAACTGTCACATTTTTACAAGTTTTGTGTGAAAGCAGGGTAAATTTCTTCAATAAATCGAATACGATTCAATTTTCTCATCCTATTTTTAATGGCCATAAGTATAAAGCAGTGGATTAAGACAAAATACTCCAATCAAGTTATATCTTTTCTATAAAAACGAGAAGAATACTCCCTTTTGTGTTCGTAATGAATATATTCGTCAAATCCGTATCGCGAAAATAGTAAAATTACAGTTGAAAATTTATTTTTATGTAAAGAAAATCAAATTTAATGTATCTATTTGATGTAAAATTTTCCGCAGATTTGAAATCCGTTGAAATTTTCACTCTATCTTTAACGATCGCGAAGATAGAAACTTGGACTAGAGGAATAAAAAAGCCCTAACGCCCGTCAAAACGCGTGTCATGTGAACGCAGTAGAAGAAACCTATGCTTCTTCAAACGCGTTCAAATCGCGAGAACGACCGGAGATTGTTGAAGCGCCGAAGCTGTCTAGCGCTTGGATTCTCGCGATTTCTGCATGTGAACACTCCAGTAGAACTCTATGTACTTTGGCTACCCGCGTTTTGTTTAGACGTAAAACGCGCGTTGGAAAACGCCTCATGTGAACGGGGCCAAATCAAGATAGTGAAGCTTTCTCAACATACAATAATAATAAATACTTTTAATTAAACAAGTTACAAATTATGCTGATTCCAATTACATGTAGCTCAAACAAGTCTCATTAGAGGGAGTGTTCATAACACGTAATATAATCATGTGCTCATTTCATATTTATCAATCAGGCTTCCATTTTTTATTTCGTAACAATTTATGAAATACTGTATACATTTACATATTCATTTTTAATTTTTGTTATGATTAAGTGCAGTTATTTAATCTTATTTACAGTACGGTTCATTCATAGTTCTTAAATTATTACCTCCATAAAATGATAATTTATTACACGAGAAACTATCACAACATGCTCAATAGATACGGAAGTTGAATTAAAATGTTTTATTGCTTATACACTAATAGGATATTGCTCCGTATTATTTTAAAACTAAAGTTCAGATCGCATTACATTATGATTGATTGCAAAATTAGAAAACCTAATCTATTAGAAAAGCAATTATGAAGCTATCAATTTTTTGGGAACAATATAAAAATCAAAAGAAAAAAGAAAAGAAAGACGAATCACCATTTTATATTTATTTTAAAAAACTCTCAAATTTAGCCTTTGTATGTTTAACTTTTAAATGGTAGAAGCAAATTTTTATTAAAATTATTAAAATCTTTTTATTTGACAAATGCCATCCATAAGTAAAAGGTTTTTAATGTATCTCCTGACAACGAATAGGTGTTAAATAGTAAAGTATTATTTAATAATGAATTTTGTTTTAAGTTTAATAAAAAAAATTCTCATTCTACTTACTCATTTTCATTTTTTTAGGTAAAACTTGATATCTAATGCAATTAACTTTCATATTCATCCTCAAACAAAATGTAAGATTTGCGTTTCCAAAAGTATCTAAAAGTGCTTTAAAACGCAAAATTTATCTAATGTATTACATAAGAGAGTGCCCTATACAGGGGTCCACTGCTTATAATTTAAAAATTTATGGCAAGGTAGTCTTTAAGAGTGTTTGACACTATGATAGATGTATTAGCTTAAATCTTTGCAAAGAATATTCAAAAAGTTTTGGCGCTTGAAAACACAAGTGCTTTACGGTTTTAGATCAATACTTCATCTGTTAATATGAATTATATCAGTTTGAGTAACTTTACTTCCAATTTCAAGACATGGTTCAAAATTACGTAATGTTGTCTTCGGATCTTTCCCTTTGGGATTGATCCCGGGACGTCATCAATAGCTCGTTGTGCTGTTCCAGTGTGACGTTAATTAAAATACCTACCTATCTCCAATTTCAAGAAATTCTGTTTTTTTCTCTACTCACATTTAGATAGCACATAGACTTCTGTACCATTTGACTTATAAATACTTTTATATTACTGTTTCACTTAAGTTATTCAAATTTAAATTGTGTAACAGCTGTGAATGGTATGTTAGCACAATACTCCCAATAAAGCATGCTTAAGACAACTTTATCTTGTGTACTTTTCCATTTGAAAATTTAAGATAAAAGTTTTAGTATCTTTAATGTACGCACATTCTCTATTGTTTTTTTCTGAATACTAATGGTAACAATTTAAGTGTTAAAAAATTAATTAGGACAAGGAACAAATATTATTTAATGCACTTTAAAATACTGAAAAAGCAATTCATAGAATACAATAACGCAAATATATTTTTCGTTGCATGAAATGAGGTGGCTAAGGCAAAAATTATTGATGAAAACCTTCACTTTTCATCATTACAGTACATGATCTCACACGGCACGTGAAACGCTGCAAAAATTACTATGGTTTGAATGGGAAACTATGATTCACCATATTCTCCTGATCTTACACGGTCAGATTATCTTTTTCGAAACTTTAAATACCACCTTGATGGGAAGTGTTTCGATTCGAGATGTGATGTCCAAAGAAAGCTTGGTTCATTATTTGGATTAAAACACAAGGTTGCTTGGTTTTTTTATGTTTAATCAACGTCACACTGAAGCAACAGTATGGGTTCTTGGCGACGGTCAGTGATCAATCCCGAAGATAAAGATCCGAGAACAACACCTCGTAATTTTGAACCACGGTCAGATGAAGTAACACACAAGCTGGCACCCCAGTCTCCAAACTTCCACACCATGCCAACATAAGGACACTTGAGGCCACGTCAGATTTAACATGCACCAGCACCCATGTACACGACGGTATTCGGCTGAATCAAGTTTAGAACCCGCAATCCTCCGGTTTGCTTCTATCGCCAGAGTATTGAAAATTTAAAATTAAGAAAACAATTTTTATATAATAGGGATAATTATATCTTAGATTGAAACCGAATGTGTTTTTGTGCATTATTTTGAAACTTTTACCTTTTCGGATGACCTACTATTTTAAGTGAGAACTTATACAGAAGTTTAAAAAGTCAATGAATACTAAATTGCACTTAATTCTAACAAAGAATGGAAATAGAATAAACTTAGAGGAAACTTATGTAGACTTGGCAAGGAGAAGATCGGAACAAGATAGTGCCAAGTCGCAGTTTTAAAAATTTAAACAAATCCGATCAAAGTGTTCACAAAATTGCAATTTAATTTTCTTACTTCCTTAAGAGCCCAAATAAATTTTGGTGTATTATCACTCCAAACAATTTTGGCAGTCAGTGGGAAGCAGTGACAGTTCAAGTAACATTAGTTTATAATCGGTAAACTACTTCCATGTCATTCAGGAGGATTTGATCAAACTTTCAAAATTGTTTTTAATCAAAAGAAAATGTGGCATGGAACTGTCTTAGTCCCGTCCCCTCAATTAATTTTTGAAATTAGAAATATTTGTTTCTGAAACGAAGCAAGTCAAGTCGATAGGTAAACAAAACAATGTATCAAGCACAGAGCTATTTCACGTTTGAAATAAGATACTTTTGGAAAAATCATTTCGTTTCTACGAAGAACATTTAGCTTTTACAAGATGAGATCTGTATTAAGATCTCATGGTATCACGCAATGCCGTATGTGGTTGTAACGTAGTGGGCCGAATGGGTGTACCAAAAAAAAACAAATGCCAGAACACAAGTAAAATAGTAATTTATTTAACAGGAATGTACACTACCTCCATTATTAATTCAGGTATTTGTGTCCTTGGTTTGTGGGTGCTGCAAAAAGGGAAAAATGGAATCCACTCAATCGACCGACGACCGCGAGCCAAAAAATATAAGCTTATCCAGTTTGATCTTGAACTCGTCTCTTTTGTCCCTCCAGTTCATACTGGTAGACAGTTAATTAAGAGGGCACATAAGGCTCATGCACCTCTTAAAAACCATCTGGACGGAAGATCTTCCCGATAGATAGTTCGAGATATACGACCGGCAGTCAGTCGTGAAGGTGTTGACTCTGACCCCTACCCGTTACTATGGATGTTGACACATCCATAGTTGCGACCTTGGCCTTCTCGATGATTATGTTTCATCTTGATTTGTTATTGGCAATGTCCTCCTTTGTTTTGCAAATGCCAAAGTCCTTGTCTTCACAGTCAACCCATCAAAGCTTTGGTTTTCCTCTATGCCTACCGATTGGCTTAGCCAGAAATATTTTTGTATTAATTTCATCGGATATTCGAATGATATAACCAGCCCATGTCATTCTCTGTATTTGACATCTATAACGATATCTGGTTATTTATAGATGGTATAACTCGAAATTAAACCTTCACCACGTTCGATTTGTCCACATGCCACTAAATATGCTTCTTAGAATCTTTCTTTGAAAGGCATGCCCTGAATTTGAGACACTCAAGGTCAAAGTCCAAGTTTCTGCGGCATAAGGGAGCACAAATATTTTTTATTTTGTTTCACTCCACATGTGCAGTAATCCTCAAAAAATCATTATGTGGTAATAAAAATAACATGAAGATACCTTTTTAAGTAGGCTTTCAAAATCATCAAACTCGATCAAAAAATCGTTTTTTTAATATTTTAATTTTTAAGAATTAATTGACATCAAACTATAGATAGCAGGGGATTTCGTGGCTCAGTGGGTATGCCACTGCTCTAGCAACCTTCGAGTTGTAAGCGGCGCAGGTTCTATTCCTGTCAGGTGCATTCCTCCCTGGGTGTATTCCTCTCTTCTGTGTCTGTAAAAACTTTCATTGTGTGTGTCTATTACTTGATATTGTATGTCTTGTGTCAAGCGCAGCATGGCCAAATATGGCCCTTGCGTCACAAAACCCCAAAACAATCATAGATAGCAAAAATAATTTGACAATTACGATAACTTTTGACGAAGTTACATTAACATTATAAAACGTATAGTCTACTACAAAAACGTGTTTAGGTCCCATCAAAGATATTTTGAAATTCTTCTGACATTGAACTATTTGTTCCCTCAGCAAAATTTTTTCTTGATTTTATTCAAAATTTTTTTTGATAATTCTTGTAATCTGATGTATATATCTAAGTGAAAATAAAAAAATTGCAATGGCTTCCTAGTTTTGAAATTTTGGTTTAAAATGTTGCTCAACCTATGCTTTTTGTAAAATTTTAGGTGTATTAGTACAAAAATTGATGTTTTTCATTTGAGTGATTGATTTGCCAAATCGAGTCAAGTGGATTTATTCATGTGAATTAAAATAATGACAATATAACGAAAATTATTGGGCATGGGACCTATCAATTTTTGCTAATATATCAAAAACTTTTGATCTCCTTTTTTGTTCATCACCTTCCGCAAAGCTTTATATGTATATAAAGTTTGGTCCATAATATTAACTTTATAGAAAACAAATTTTATCAGTGTGTGTTTCATAACTTCTAAAGTTCAAGATCAAAACTTCTAAAGTTTGTTTTGAAAGTCCACTGTCCCCTTAACTCTCTTTACGGTTGCCTTGACGAAGGAACATGATCATTAGCAAAACTGATAAGATCTTGTTGACCAGCTATCTTGTCATTGGAAAAATTGGTCAGATCTTGTTGGACGAAGTATCTCATCAAAACCACTTAGAAGTTTAGAAAAGAAAAATACCTTAACTTTGTATTGAAAATTCCATTTATAATATATGGCCCCCCACCGAAACAAAATCCTGTTAAAAAGCTAGTGCTAATATCTAAAAAAGCAATATTTCCTCCTGTGGATGAATAAAAACGAACCTCACAGCCGACGGTGTTTAGCGGTTCATCGAAACAAGTTCGTGGTCAAAGGATCGAAGCTAATAGCCTCGTCTAATCACAGTTCAATCCCCCAATTACAACTTCCTACATTCTTCGGGAATGGAAGTGTGGACGGCAGATGACGAAGTGCGAATGTGGGGCCAGATAGTATCTGGCGCGTGGTAACAAAACGGCGGAGTTGTTTGCCAGAGTTAATTTGGCGTATCAAAACATGACGGAGAGAATAAATGATCGTTATCCTTCGATCTTGGATTAGGCCATCCATAAAAGAGAAAGTTGTGCGTAGAAGCGGAACCGATTTTATTCTCTCAAATGATTTTCTTTTGAGCAAATTATAAATGGACGACCTGTGTTGCCATCTGGTGGGCGAATCTAAGCGCAAAAGTCCCTTCACATTTTGGGTCCATTGCAGTGTTTGGCAAGAAGGCACCATCTCTTAGAGGGTGTTTCACCCTCCTGGTGGTTGCATAGACCAGTGGTGCGCAAACTATTTTCATTTCCGGCCCCCAATTTTGTGTACTATTTTGTCGCGACCCCTGGATAGACAATTGACGTTTTTTTAATCATCAACATAGTTAAAGTTGAATTCTTTTGGGAATTTGCGCTTATGTTTGTGCCTTATTAGAGGACTGAATAAAACACATAACTTTGTGAAGCAATGGTTTCATTTATGCATATGGGTATATATATATATATATATATATATTAATGGAAAATACTTCAAAAAACTTACAACATAAGAATTCAATGTGAGGTATGCGCTTGCAAAGAGCTCATAATTGCTTCTATGTTCGGATCTGTATTGGAAATCGCAAGCCGTAAGTCATCCTCTGGATCCAATCGAGATCGATATTTTGTTTTAATGGCAACTAATTTTGAAAAGCCAGTTTCACATAAGTAGGTCGATGCAAACTGAATCAAAATAATATTAATTGCCTTTTTCTTCAAATCGGCATATCCGTTTCCAATCTATAAACAAAATTTTTGGCAAGACAGAGACTTAAATTGAATGCGCAGTGTTTCATCGCCTGAAACATCAATTATCTGTTCTTTTTCATTTAAAGATATATTAGATTTAAAAATATCAAACGAAAATGGATCACGTATCCAACCTAATTCATTATCTGGTAAGGTCATTTGTTTCAAAATATCTATTAATAATTTCAAATATTTTCTCTCCATTTGTTTTTCCTTCCAATTTTTTACAACATAAAAAAATCTTCTGATATGTCTTCATAAACGTATCTCACATAAACAATTAATTGAGACAGTTTAGAAATGTCAGTAGTTTCGTCAAGTTGTAGAGCAAATACAGGATAGTTTTGTAATCGACTTAACAGAACTGATTCTATATTACGTGAGATGGCGGAAATTCAGCGAGAAACGGTATCTCTTGATAATGGTGTAACGGCGGCTAGGGAAACGGACAATCTTGCCGGCGGATCGTGCGCCGAAGAGAAAAACGACCACCACGTAGTCGATATAGGGGGTCTGATCATCTTGCCGGCGGATCGTGCCGAAAGGAAAAGACCACCCGAAAACATCTTTTTAACGACAGTACCACGCTCCAGGTAGCGGAAATCGTGGGTGACTTCGAAACAAAAGGCAGGCGCCTTTCTGTCGCTCTCTATGACATTTCGAGACAAAAAAGACGAAGATAAATTACGATGACCATTGCCGACAAGGGTTTACGGTCCCCTTTCAAGTCTGTCGGAAAAGTCAAGGGGAGAGGCCAACGTGAGAGAGCCATTCGGGAAGGTCCGAAGATGGTGAGATTTTCAACAGCCAACCAGCACCGACTGAGAGGCCGACCCGAAACGAAAAGGAGGAGTCGAGAAGCACCCGATATATATAGAGTTCTTGAGATCTTGAGAGGGGGATCAGACAGAAGAGAGAGAGGAGGATTGCAAGGAAAGACAGCAGAGAGAGAGAGGAGGTCAGCAGAGAGACCGTTTTGGAGATAGAAGTGAACACCCATTCACTGTCGGCGAAAGATTGCCATCTTTCGGGAGAGCTCATCCGAGCTGGTAATGGCCGATTTATCCCGCCCCGGGATTCTATACTCGCCTGAGTATTTTATTGAGAAAGGCTCGCCCGTAGCCGTTAAGGAGACTCCTCCTAGAAACCTGTGCGACTGCTCATCCGAGTAGTGGAGATTGATCTCATCCGAACTGGAAAAGACTGAGATATCCTGCCCTGGGACTCTACTCATCGGAGTATTTTTATTGAGAAAAGGCTCGCCGTAGCCTGAATCAGACTCTTCCGAGCAATTTGGGAGAGGCTCGCCAGCAGCCATAAGAAGCGCCTCGATAGAACTTTGGACTTTCCAATGAACTAACATTAAACTCTTCATTTATTTTTCCGACTTTTGTACAAATTGTAAAATAAATTCATTAGTCTAGAAACGGATACTTTTGAATGGTAACTAGTCTAAGCTACCCGTGAACCAAGACGTTACAATGGTATCGTTTTTAAATCGTTACCATATTTTTCTCCATGCATAATTGATATCATTTTAATTGCTGAAGGAAGAATGAGTGATTCTCCAATTGTATGTGGTTTCAAATTTTTCCCTATTAAATATGAAACTTCTAAGGATGCCCGTAAAGCCTTCTCAGGAATTGTGTATTTTTTCAAAAATACATTTTGATTTTTCATACTTTCAGCTCGTTTTTTAAAAAATGTTTCAGATTTATTTGCTAATCCTTTATGTTTGGTTTCCACATGTCTTTTTAATTTAGCAGGTTTCCTACTTTCATTTGCTAGCTTATCCCTGCAATTAAAACACAACGCATGTTCTTTCCCATTAACAACGCAAATATGTAAATCCATATTTAATAAACTCTTCTTGATATTTTCTCAATATTTATTAGACAGCACATTTCGTTCGATATTTTTTTTTATGTAGAAACAGTGCCATTGGATTCATTCACAGTTTTTCTAAGTTCATTGGATGTTGGTCCATCATTCTCATTTGTATTGTCATTCTTTTCATTTTCTGAACGTTGGGTACCTATTTTTAGCCATTTATCCATCATGAGGGTATTAAAACTAAAACTAAATTATAAATATACAATATTTCATATCTGCGTTTGTTCAATCACGCGCGGCTACCACGTGGGAAGAAAATAAAGTACGTGATTACTCTGTATAAATCATGTTTATTTGTAGCTTAATCAGACGAGAATTAAAGAAAACTTAATTATAAGAGAAACATCTCTTTATACCAATTGCACATGCTCGCTACTTAAAATAAAAAATACAACGCTCAAATAAAAATTTACACATGGTAATCGAGGCAAGTAAATAAATATCTCAACTGGTGTTGCCAGTCGAGCACACATCTATATTGTACACAGAGGTTACAGTGAATCATAACACACAAATATTGGAGCTTACTTAAAAAATACAAAACAAGTATAAAATTAATTATAGTGATTTAATATAATTATGTTTAACATTACTTGCTCCAAAGATGGGAAAATATATTTTTTTAAATATTACAATTAGTGTTTATTTTTCAAAATTCATCTTACTGTGATCTTAAATTTGTACTCGCATTTAAACTGCAAAAGCAGGCTTTGTTTAATGAGCAGCCATCTGTAATCCAAAAACAGAACTAACTGTTCCCTTACACGTTTTAAAATAGTAACTACCCTGGTAACGTTTCCAACGAAATATCAGTTGGATAATTGATTTTCGAAAAAAATCAAAAACGAAAAAAATAATACAAAATATTTAAAAAAAAACAGTTTTTCTTTATAAAGATTTTTATATGTATATTGATTTTTTAATTGTTCATTATTGCCCTCCGAGCACGCTACTGAACTGTCCTATACTTAAAAAATATGTTATGTACATACCCGATTGCAAATTTTACTTAAAATTAGCCAAAAAGCAGTATATAAAAAGAACTGCAGAATGCACTTGAATGAAAGTAAGAAACAGCAAAACCGAACTACTGAAGCAAAGGCAGAAAGAACTGCAAGGTCCTAGCTGTGATCAGTATAAAGACTAAATAGCAGGGGTGCACATCTAGAGTGAAAAAGCTGTAGTAAAGATTGCCACTGCTTAACGTCAGACCGACCCAAGTTGCATATGAATCCCACCGGAGAGCAGGTAAAGGGCATCTCAAATTGACAATTATCTTTTATCACTATCTCTGTTCGCCTGCCGGTTGCCGAAGTATAGGTCCTATACTAATACAGACAATTGTTTTCGTCAAAAAATGTAGTTCTTTTTTGATAAATAACATTATCTCATTTCACTCTTTTACTGGTACCTGATACTTGTTGAAGAAAAGCCTTATATTTTTTATTGTCGGATAAATTTCTTTGAATTTGGCGACCCACAAAAATTTTCAAGCGACCCCCAGAGGGGTCGCGACCCACGGTTTGCGCACCACTGGCATAGACGATGTATCTCTCGTCATTAGCAAAACCAACAGATCTTGATGGACGATATATCTCGTCATTAGCAAAATTGATCAGGTATTGATGGACGAGATATCTCGTCAAGACAACTTGGAGAGTTAAGGTATTAAGGCAGTTTACTCCAACTTTAAATAAACATGATCAGCAATAAAGTTTCCGATATTGTGTGCTTATTCGGTCTTTAGGTTCTATTCTAACGAAAGATATTTCTGAGTCTGAATGTTTTTATCTTAATTTGCAATGGTATATTCAAAAAGCACTCATCAAAGGCAGAGTATTTTGAGGGGGAGTGTCTACGGAGCTCGAACCTTTCTCGAAATGATTTTTTAGTTAAAAACACATGGGCCGAAGCTAATTATGTAAGAAAATTGAAGTTTCGTAGACAACAGATAAAATATGTCTGCATTCATCAATAGTCTGAAAACAGTCGAAAAAGTCATCTCATCTCAACGATCATTTAACATTATGGCATTTAGGGAAACGGGAGGAAGAAGACAGACATCCCCGAAATTATTTTCTGAATGCATCGTGCTTGATGAAGGGTAGGTAGGTAGGGTGTTGAATTTACGTCTCACTGGGGGGGGGGAGCAAAAAATGGGCTATTGGCGACGGTCCGGGATCAATCCCGAATTGAAAGTTCCGAAGACAATACATCATAATTTTGAAACACGGTCAGATGGCACAGTCAACACCTAAGCTGGCATCCCAATCTCCAAGTTTCTACACCACGCCAACGTGGGGACATTTGAGGCCACTGCAGATTTAACGTGCACAGCCCCCACATACACGACGGTCTTCGGTTAAATCGAGTTTTGAACGCGCAAATAATTTACCCAGGTCTCCCACTTAAGAATATTTTGATTATGAAATATAAATAATTGAAGTTGGGATTGTTTTTTAGCACCGGTAATACTTGACCAACGCAAGTCAGACAACATCAAGTAATGAACATGCACATACAAGGAACGTTACTAATATAGATGAGCCAGGGTAAGTTGCAGGAATTGAGCATGTGCCGCCTATAACTTGCAGGCTGTTAGTGTAGTGGGTAAAAGCAACTGCGACCCCTGCAATATGTGGGGACGTTTCTAGAGTTCTAACGACAAGAATAAAAGTTTAATACACTGACAATAGTTTTATTTTAGAAGGAAGTTACTTTTCATTTTGATAAGTTAAAAATTTATACAAAGTCTCTGCATTACAGTTACTTTAAATAGGCATTTTAATTAATGTTGCACTTGGAGAAACACAACGGGTTATTGGTGACAGTCCGGGATCGATTCCAAAGGGAAAGATCCGAGGACAACACGTAATTTTGAACCACGAGTTTGATGATGAGGTCACACCTGAGCTGGCACCCCACACTCCAAACTTCCACGCCACGCCAACGTGTCCGGTTAATCTTGAAAGCAAATTCTTTTCTGAGATGAATTGTATTAAAAGTTGAAAGCAAAGTTCTCTTACATGTTTCAAGGTATTTTCAGTTCAGTTTGAGGCCTACTCGTGCCAAACGAAACCCTTTATTTCGATATTTTGGTTCAAGTAAGCAGTCGTTTCCCAAATACATTAGATTCCAAAGAAGAAAAATAGAACATTTTAGCAGTTTATTTGCATTTAATGAAAGTAAATTTCTTTAAGAAAGATTGCAGTAGTTTACAACTAACTTTGCAATAAGAATTGTACATGAAAACCATAATGAGAAAGCATCTAAGTTTGAGAGTGATAGTTTTATATTGAGGGCTTTGCCAATTATCCCCAAATACTTTGCTTCAAATTGATTCAGAGCTTAAACTTCTTTCACTGCAATTTTTTAAACGAATAAACACTCCTTCACAATTAAGGCGAGTCGTATTTCATTTCTTTCGTTCTCGATATAAATAAGGCTACAATTTGCATACATAAATTTTCAGAAACTGATGAAAAATGTCTCGATAAAAGACAATTAAGAACATTTAGTTGTTATCTTGTATAAGGCGATTGTCGGCTAGTTGCATAATTCAAAAGTAACAGTGTGTCTACTATTCTGGCCATGCTGGGAGGGAAAGGCAACAGGCTAAAAT
Source organism: Meta bourneti (assembly GCA_933210815.1). NCBI lineage: Eukaryota > Metazoa > Arthropoda > Arachnida > Araneae > Tetragnathidae > Meta > Meta bourneti. The sequence goes on along the minus strand of OW119923.1, from coordinate 82,853,813 downwards.
TTCAAACCCCTTTTTGTCTGAGTTACAAATGTGTTTTCCAGGAATACGTTTGAGCAAGCGGCTACGTGAATTCAATTTTTGTTATGCGCGTGGTACTAGCGTACTTGTAAACTTTATTGTGTCTTGATATTATATTTTATTACACAAATTTCCCCTACCGGCGACTTTGATACTAAATTTTTTTTCGCGGAATACATCTCACCATGGCTTCAAAAGTCTCAACACCAAATTTGGTTTTATCCGTTCGATCTGGATACAAATGCCTCCAAAGAATGAAAGTTATTTTATGCCGCCGTATGGTTAGACTGAGCATATTTCCTTGAGACAAAAATGGGACATTGGAATGGCAAAACGGGATAGGAGTTAATCAAGTGACTGCTTTGTGAAAAATTGACTTGGTCGGCCGATTTGGAACCTTAACGCCTCTTTTGGCGATATAACATATTATGACAAGGTATGCGTGACAGCGCATTTCTAGTGACGACAAAAATGATGAAATCGCCAAAGACTACTTATTTATCGCGTGGACCAATCAGATGCTAAATCAGTGGGTGAAAGTATTCTTTCGTCCCGTGAACCAATCAAATGATGGACTTTCGTTTCCACCCAGCAGACGAAAGAGTAAGGGTTATGCTACTACTAGTTTTGGTCACATTATCCTTGGCATATAAAAAGGTTACCATTGTTCACTCTACTTTTATATTTCCTCTGACTCCCAACGAACTCTGTGTAAGGTTCTTTATAGATATAATACAGTAAAAATTTATATACTTTATTTATTATACATAAAAAAATGCAACTCCATATTCTGATTCTAACTTTCGCTTTCAGTGCCGAGGAATGCGATTGTGTGTGCAACGACGAAGGCCTTTGCTGTTGCCATGGTGAGAAGGACGCTAGGACAAGCTCGTCCAGCGATACTCCCGAGGCACCGGTCAAGATGCCGCCGGACTTTGAGGAGTTTGACGGCATTGATGACATCCTGGCCGTGAGGTAGGCCTCTTTTTAAATAGTAAAAATATCAAACGATAAAGACGCGATAATGTCTAATAAAATGACATTCTGGCGCCGTGGTTATATGTGTATACCGAAAAATTTGAAACATAAAAGAAATTTTCTGATCCGTTAAAAACAAAACGGCAATATATAGATTGAATGATATTGTTATGGGTATATGATTGGATTTTGTCCGCCATATTGTTTCACTTGTCAAACTGTCAGTGCGAGGAACCTATTGCACCTCATCTATTGCAAAACATTAATTCAACTATGGTTCTTTATCGATTTATTAAAGAAAACATTCGATGGACAATCATTGTGTACTTCATAACAAAATAGTCCGAAGTTTGAAAAAAATTAAATAATTAATATCCCAGAATAGCAGTTAATAGAATTAGAGAGTTGTAGTTAATAGAACTACAGTAGATTTAGAGTAGTAATTAATAGATCTACAGTAGAACTAGAGTAATAGTTAATAGAGAGCTACAGTAGTAGTTAATAGAACTACATTTAGAATAGCAAAAGTGTTAAATATCAATTTTTAATCTTTCTACAGGGAACATCAGCAAATACAATAAAATCTTTTGATAATCTTTATTTTAGATGCTATAGCGAAAAATCTGAAAAGCGAGGTGATTTTGATCTATAGATGTGTTAAATTACAGTAGCTAATTATTTTTTATGTACTAAGTGAATTCTTCCTTTCGTGATGTATTTCCCCAGTTTATTATCCCTTCAAATGGTTGTTGAAGATTGATTTATTTGGATCTGAAACAAACCCCGTCATTGAAAGCTTCGGGCTCTACTAATGGCTCGCAATCCAAAGCTTTTGCGAGAACTATTTAGACAATCATCATAATTTGATTTTACGATCCTCACTCGTACTCTAACCTCATTGTACCGTATTGAAATGTGTAGTGAACGAGATGTGAGTTGCAGAGTTCGATAGCTCCAATTTATACATTGCGAAACACGGACGAATAAGCAGAGCAGATTTCAGGCTCTGTCGGGCAGGTTAGAGTGTTCCGGGTTCAAAGGTATGCGCACTTTTCATGTTCGAAAGGATACGGAACCAGAGTTGAAAATAATCGGAATCCAATATACCAAGCATCACGATTAGAATTTCCAATCAAACTTCCCGATTGAACTTAATGTAAGTAATTATTCCTTGTAGACTTTAATCATACTTAATTTTATTTAACTAAATGCGATAAATTTATGTGAGAGTATACAGACTGTCTCTGCGAGAAGGAAAACGAGCATTTATTGTATCCTCGGAAGATCGGGCTGCCACAAATATCGACAAATTTGTTAGTCGTTTAGCGAGAACAGAGGGCACCATATGTAGGCAACTGATATCACCCCTTTTACCTCTAAGTATTATTAAGAGGCTTATATGCTCGTCTATAAAGACTAATAGACTCCCAATCTATATACTTTAAAGAATCTATATACTGAAAGAACTTTAATGTTTTATTGAGGAATAAAGGTCGTATTCTAGGTTCCTCGCCCAGATCTGTAGAAGTCGTTTGCTTTCGACTTCTTACCAGACATGACTACCTACAAAGACACCGTATTGGAGTAGATAGATCAGCTCTCTCCTCCTTTGCGAACTAGACGTCATGACTGGGGACCATTTCAGCCCCCCCTAAAATTCCTGACAATAGATACAATGATACTGTTGATAGTGCTTTTAAGTCACATTTTCTCCCTTCGGAACTTTATTGGGTTGCTGACTGATTGATGGTTGATAGACCGGAGACTGGCGAAGGATAATATTTTTTATCATAGCTCATACGATGTAATGCCATACGCACATTTTGGTTTGCTATATTTTATTTAGGGTTCAATAATAAATCAGCTTTCCCTTACGTAATACAGTCCTACTGTTTTTGTCCAGAGAATCAACGCTAGTGCGCATGCTCAACAAAACGCGTATCCAACCAGCACCGTTTTGAGGTAGGTCAGGCTGCTGACAGAAATCAAATACTGTATCAGTCGAGACGCTGTTTCTAATATTGTGCTAAAGATTAAAACTGGATGCCTAATGAGGGATAGTCAAAGTCCTCTCGCTAAATTATTCAAATTAAAATTTCGAGGGGTGTCTATTTAATATTCATACCACTTCCACGTACGAGGTGATTCGAAAACCCTTGTTCCGTATCATCGTGTGACTCAGTGGGTTTACCCGCTGCGTCAGCAACCTGCGAGTTGTATTATATTACGTTATTATGTGTTTTATTAAATCAGATTTCTCAAGTGATAATCTCAAGGTCCAAGAATACTTCGTCGTAATACGCATGCATATCTCACAAATAATCAATAACCCGAACGAAAACTTTGGAGGCAGTTCAATAAATAATTTCTTTTTTCGTTTCCTTATTAACTATTTATGAGACCGGGACTGGTGGAGGAAGAACATATAGCCCAAAGCCTTGTATTCTCCTTTCATTCTAAGAAAGTGATGTTTTAAACCAAGCTAGTTTGGATGTCTGACATTTTTCTCTTAGCGTAAAAATTAAACGAAGCCTGTCGTTCTTCGTGATACATACGTGTCCCGTCTAGGAGAGCTGGTCTAGTCTATTTTTATCACCAATTTCTGCATAGTCAATACGGGATTTCTTTTGCCCACGCTTATCCGATAAGTCTAGTTTGTGGTTCACGATATATATAGGAAACCACAGAAGTTTTTCCATGCGTTCAAGCAAAAATTTACTCACAGGCATCTTTTATTAGGATAGTGTCCCTGTGTGTAAAGCGTGTGTGGTCCCTTTTACCGTTCATCGTATTTTAATCAATTGTCCTGTTTTTAACCGTTATCGTCGAAATTTATTTAACAATCTAATTTTAAACTTGTAAGATTTGGTGGGAGAAAATCCCCACCCAAATCTATTTAAATTTTTATATCTCGTTGGATTTTTAAACTTTATAAATGTTTTTGTCTACATTTTATACCACATCATATTTCATCAGTTGTCAATATTATCATCGATATAAACTCATTTTTATCCTTTTTAAATTAATATTTTAATATCTTAGTTGCTTTCATTGTATTTTAATCTCAGTTGACATTTCATATCTACTTTTATTTATTGGTCTACTACAAATATTTTAACTTTTTTATTGGGTTGCATTCTATCTTGTGTTTGGCGCAGCTTATCCTTTTCTGGATCTTGCGCTATAAGACCCAAATCAACCAACCATGCAAAAATTACGTGGCTGCCTTGAAATGTTGTAATAACTTTTAAACAAACTAAATGAGCAGGAATTACTAATTGAAAGACAACATATTTAGTTAGATACGTAATCACTCTTATACTCAGTATCTGAAAACAATTAGTCCATTAAATATAATTAGTGCAACTGTTTTAGTGAAATTAATTTTTTTTCATAAAGAACGAAAAAATGAATTTTGTATGAAAGAAAACTAAACACATGGTTAGGTAATTGGGTTTTATTACGCTAGATCCATATTTGGTCAAGCAGGGCCAAACGCAAGATAGGAGTCAAGTAATAGATATACACACAAGGAAAGTTTTACTGATATAGCAGAGAGAAATACGCAGCCTACAATTCACAGGTTGCAATCCGCTTTGTCACAGGCAAAACCGCTGTCACAACGATCCCGAATCACATACGGAGAAGCGACCATAAAGAAGGTCTCAGCCTTATTAAATACTTTCAGTTGCATTGACCCAGTAGCAGCTAGCTTGGTTAACAGAAAAGGAGTTTCAGATTAGTTAGCAGCAGAACTCTTCCATTAGGACAATGCCAAACCATACACAGCAAGAGTCCATGGAAATGATTATCCGACTCGGCTGAGAACTTCGAAAGGAATTGAAGCACTTTTTGATAACAAAGAAAACTTATAAAAGGAATGTAAAAGTTGTTTGAATGTTGGGAAACTAATAGAAGCCGAATGTGACTACTTTTCTGAAAAAGCATTGTTTCAACCACTTGAGTATCATTTATCTCTATTGATTTAAACAGCAGGAACTTTCATTTTGGTTATCTTATGTTTAGTATCATAATGTCATATCAACACGATTGTGTATTTTATGCCTTAAAATGGGAATTTGAGCCAAGTGATTATAGATTGAAAGGTGATATTTTTCTTTCTATTAACTACTGAAACTGATGTGAGGAAGTGCGAGTTTTGCATTAACATTTTGTTGCTAAGGTTTGGGAGGAATTTCCCCTTTAATGAGAAATGCAGCATTCGAAGATTACAACAGATGGCGTTGACAGAGATTAAGAGGTTATTTCGATAGCATTGCGCTTGGATCCTATATAGATCTTCTGAGAAACCACTTATCAAACCTTCAGATTTATTATGCTGTAGTGCTTTTACCGATGTATCTCTAAATAGAACCGAGTTAAACATAGAGATTATTAAACAAACCTAGAAATTTGTTTTTTATTGTTTTATACATTTTTGTTTCAACACTTCGTTTTTTTGGAAACGAAATGTTAGAATTAATTTATCGATTAAATAAATGCAACAATGTTTATAAAATGTATAAATCATCTGTACATGTAATTTATCAATACAAAATAGCTGAATTAATAACTTACATACTATTTTATAATTTATATTAATTATTAAATTTGTTTTAACGATAAACGTATAAGTTAAATTATATGAACTGTAATCGTATGATAATTAATTCAAATTTATGTGCAGATAATCTGATGAGGTCAGAATGTCTGTCACATTATTTAAAACAGGGAATCTAATGTTTTAAATACTGATGATTAGTGGTGGGTTGGTGTTCATAATTCTTTACAATCTAAAGACTTTTTATTTAATTTTCAGAGATATATCATGGTTATTTTAAATTTCAGAAATGAAATGTTTTCTTATTAGATTAAAATGGCAGTGATTATTATTGGTGTTAAGGTGTATTTAGAATTTATTACATTATCATTAAAATGTTAAATCATCTATTGCGTGGGTTTCCTGAAAACCGCTTATACTACAAAATGAAATTAGCCATGTAAGAGAAAAGTGCAGTCACTTTATCATTTAATATTCTCAACCCTCCAAATGGTTTCAACGAAATATCTCGTCCTTTAAGATCTGGTCAACTTTGCCAATGACGAGATATCTCATCTTCAAGATATTGCCGGTTTTTTTTATAAGATCAAGACCTGGTCAGTTTTCTTCTAATGACGAGATATCTCGTCCATCAAGATCTGGTTAATTTTGCTAATGACGAGATACCTAGTCGAGGCAACCACCAGGAGGGTTAATTAAATAAATCTTTAAAAAAGAGTGAATGTGTGTTATTCTTTAAACCCTTATCATTAAACACCTTCTGGAAATTTCATAAGATATTTTTGTGGATTTATTTTGTTTTATATTCAAGTATTTAAAAGATCAAGACCACATATTTTCTGTTTGTCTTATTTTAACTCGAAATTCTGTTGAACACTTAAATTGAAATAAGCAATAGCTTATTTTTGTGTGAACAAAATACACTGTAAAATAGGCAATCGATCAAAAACTTTTGATTTCCTATATCAAATATGTTTAATGAATTCAAGTAATTTTTTTATGAATTTTCAGTCATTTCAGAATTGATGTCATTGACCGATGGAGAAAAATTAATGTGAATTATCTACAGAACTTTTGAATGCATTTAAAATCGTGTTACCGGCTAAAAAATGCTTAAGATTTCATTTCTCATTAATTTTTGAGAACGAGAGCTAGATTTTAAAAGTTAATAATACTTTAGTAGTTTAATTATTTACACCAATTAAGCAACATTTTAAAAAAGTGCTGACAAAATGTCGATAGATTAATTATATGGAGGAAATGCCGAGGGAAATATTTTTCTCGCCAGTTTAAAATTATGTCATTAAAATTTATTTCATTCGGCAAATTAAGGAGAACGAAGGGGATGAAAAGCATAAAAAAATTGATAACATGTAACGAGCACTTCATTTTTCTGAAGTTTTTAATGCAACCAATTTAATTGTTCCAAGTAAAGTTGTATTTTCTTTAATAAAATTGAAAGGTAACTAGCCGCGCGTGCATAAAAAGTTTTATTTTTTCAGGGTAGAATTAATTTTGGAAAATGTTTTGAAAACGAGTGTATAAAATAAATCCCGACGCGAAAACATTATTAGAGATTAATTCATTAATATCTGAGTAGGGAATATGATTACTGTTAGATTAAATTCCAAGAAATTTAAAAATATCTTGCATAGCACTTAATAATTTAATTTAAATACAGTACTTTATTCATTGAAAATGTAACTAGTTAAATAAAATATTTATTTATTGCAAATTTGTTCTTTACTTTTGTGTTTGTATAGTGGTTGGTTGGGTTGGCTCTTGGCGCAGCAAGGGCCATATTTAGCCAAGCACGACAGACAAAATCAAGTAACGGTAGGCAAGTATTTGAATTAACGCCGCACTGGAACAACACAACAGGCTATTCTTGACAGTCCGGGATCAATCCCGAAGGAAAAAGATCAGAGGACAACTCATAATTTTGAACCACGATTCAAAAGATGAGTACACCTGAGCTGGCATCCCACTCTCCAAACTTCCACGCCACACAAATATGAGGACATTTGAAGACAAGAGAGATTTAACGTACCAGCCCTCGAAACACGACGGTCTTTGGTTGGATCGAGTTTCGAACTCACAATACTCCGGTTGTTAATCCGCTGCTCTACCAACTGGGCTACCGTGGCCCCACATCAAGAAACGGACATTCACACTCAATGAAAGTTTTTACTGACACAGAAGAGAAACAAATGCACTCAGGGAGGAAACGAACCTTACAATGATCGAACTTGCTCCACCTACAACTCGCAGGGTGCTAGCGCAGTGGGTAAACATACTGAGTCACGGCAGCTAAGGTTTGTAAAGTGTCTGCAGTATTCGAAGTTTGCTTTTGATTACTTGAATATAATTTTTGCTTAAACCTATATTTCATAGTTATTTTTTCGTGGCAGTAGTTTCTATTTAATAAATTGTATTTAATTACTTATTGAAGGTGATTTTGTTATAAGTATTGTGAAATAATTATAAAATTTTAACCTTCGCTTTTTTGACTTTGTAAAACGCCTTAGTATTTGTAAACACGCACGCAACGCTCATATGCACAGCTATAGTATTTTATAAAAGATTACGATTTAATTCTTAATAATTAGTTTACTTTATACTATCGTATTGTTTGTTTAGTTTATGGTCACGGCTTCGATGAAAATGTAAATCTCCAAACATAATTTATGATAGTGTTAACAATTGTATATAGACACGATCATGTTTTCCCGATTATATCACAATTATTTTCCCCCAAAGAATGTAAGCATGACCAAAGATGACCCTTGAGCCTTAAAACCCCCAAACAACTAACCAAGATTTGTAGCTTGCCTAAGAACAGAATAAAAGTAGTTGCGACCCCAGCTGCTGATCATACAATGCTTGACGGCAGAGTGGAATTAAAAAACTTAATTAAAAATATTTTAATTAAAAAAAGAAAACAATTTCATAAATTCTTAATGGAAAGAGCATTAATTATTTCACTCCGATTTTTTTTTGAAGGTGAGAAGTACAATGTATGTAGGCAGTACGAGCCAACTTTTTCTATTACATTTTCATACAGTATTCAATTTCAAGAAAGAATTAGTGAAAAACTAATTGTCTGTAAAAATAGTATACTTTATCTGTATATGATTTAACCCTCCTAGTGGTTGTCTCGACGAGGTATCTCGTCCTTAGCAAAACTGACCATATCATGATGGAGACCTCGCGTCATTAGAAAAAAAGCTGACCATATCATGATGGAGACCTCACGTCATTAGAAAAAAAAACTGACCAGATCATGATGAACGAGATCTCTCGTCATTAGAAAAAAATGACCAGATATTGATCTCGTCATCATCAAAAATTGTAAATGTCTTCATGAGGAATCTCGTCATTAACGAAATTGGTCAGATCCTGACGAACGAGATATCTCGTCGAAACCAGTAGGAGGGTTAATTTCTCAAGTGAGAAATCTCGTACTTGAAAATTTTCTTAACTAAAAGCTACTATATTCCACTTCTTAACTACAAGCGATGAAAAATGAAATTTGAATTTCTTTTTTTTATCTGATGCTGAGAGAAAATACAAGTAAAACAAATTTAGAGAATCTTGAAGAAATTGACGGTCAATAATTTTATTACTTTGGGTTGAGGCTGAATTTTTACTGTGAAGAAGTTTTTGATCAAAAGCCCAATTTTGTAATCCAATATCGTATAAGACAAAATTAGTTTGACGATATAATATATTTTTCAGTGTACTTTTTATATATCGTTAAATTGGAAATCCATTTATGATTTATTTATAATCCATTATTTATGTACAAAAAAGACAAACATAAAATAATCGAAGTTTATCGTCAAACACTAGAATGAAGATTTTCTTTTATTGATACCTTCGTATACGAGAAGTAATATTTTAATACTTTTCGTTTCTTTAAAAGATAACGTTTTAAAATATTAGATGATGATAATACGTTTTTAAAGTTGAATAAAAATGTTTGCTTCGATTTAAAATAATTTAACTTTTTTATAAAAAACAGCTAAAATATTAAGAAAGTGTATAATAAAAATCAAATAAAATTCTTTTAAACATAAGTTATAGGTGTTTTACTTTATATCTTTGCTGGGAACCTTTTTTAAAAATGATTTTATAAAAACTTAACTTTTTAAAACACTAGTTGAAGACTTCAGTTTTCTCGAGTTTAAAAATAATCCAATATGAGTTGAGATGTTGATAATAAAGTTCTTTAAAAATATTTGTTAATTTGTTAGTATTGTTGAATGCTATGAGAGGGATTTCATTGCAACGTTTGCGATCAGTGAACGTTTCAGTGCAACGATTTCAGTGCAGTCAGACGAAATGCAAAGATTTTACTTCCGCTAACCAAATGCTCTCGCATGATACATATCGGGGTTACCTTAAAATGTAGTTCATCACCACTTTAGTCACGTTTGGCGTTTAATCTAATGGGTATTAACCGATCAACAAACAAAAATAATTTCGGAATTCATTCTTTGCAATTTGTATTGGCGAAGTGCTGATTCGGAAAACAAGCCAAGTGACGTCACGTTCGGATTATGTACAGGAAACACGTTCCGCCCAAGAAACACCACCACCTACATTTGGCTTGACAGAAACCACATACAAATATTTGATAATCGTTTTTTCTTCCAAGCCTGTGGAAGATACGTTTGGGAGTCCAAGCCTGTGGAGTGGAGAACACGTTTATGAGCTCAAAGAATATTCAGAAAGGTGTTAAGATTGCATCAAAAGCTGCATCGATAAGACTTATTTAATTATTTTTAACCTCACTTTATTGTTAACCTCACAGTATTTTCATTGCTGTTCAATATTCATGTAGCGTTTCTCAACAATTGTCAACAAAAAAACTTTCGCTTCATACTAAATACTCTAAAGAGACTGAAATCCATACATCTAGATTAAGCTGAGCTCCAATTTACTTTGAACTTTGCTCTACAGTCGGTTTTTTTCGCTTCGAGAAGGCTAACTAGACTGCGTGATGTGTATATTGCATTTCGGGATAAAAGACAATTTTGCCATGTCTGGAGCTGTGTAGACGTTAATGAAATGAAAGAAAACAAAAGAAGTTCCAAGTTCATGAACGCCATTAGACTTTGATGGCAGACGATATTTTTCCGGAGCTTTTTTTTCGCTAAAATTAGTATTTCTAGTAATAGCATCGTAAGAAGCCTCACAAATCATAAAACTTCAAATGATGTTAATTATTCTATATATCTTTTACTCTTTTACTTTAATTATTATTTATTTATCATTCCATTTCACTTCTGTTATGTTGTACTATATTCTCCCTTTTTCAAATAAGCCTTTTAATTTTCTTCTCGAATTTTTAATTTCTACGTGAGAATAAAACACGTAGCATATGGAAGGAAATTTCAGTGCAAATAAACTAGGCGGAAAGCGAAGATTTTACCTACACTAAACCAAATGCTCTCGTATGATACAAATTGGAGTAACCTTAAAATGTAGTTTATCGCAGTATTGGCGACGTTTGTCGTTTAATCTAATTGGCGTTGACCTATCAACTGCCAGATATCAATTCGGAATTTATTCTTTGGATTTTGTATTGACGAAGTGCTATTATCGTATTCCAAAAACAAACCAGTGACGTCACCTTTGGTTGCACGCACAGGAAGCACTACAGCCTCCTGAGTTTAGCTTGGCAGATAAAACCTATCATAAAATATTTGATTATATATTTACATTTTTGGCCAACGTTATAAGAATTTGAATCCAAAATGAAATAAATGTTTTATAATTCTCAATTCATTTCCCATAAATGCGGTATAGCTCAGTTATTAATACTGGAACATAACTATCATCCATTATTCGTTGATACTCTTGTTTATTGAAGGAACTTACATCTATTCTAATCAATAGAAATAAACTGAAAATAATTTTTATCCGATGATAAGTGGATAAAAATATTCAAAATATAACGCAGGATTGTCAAAGGGTAAGAACCAATGACTAATGATTTTTCTTTCGAAATCCGTCCTTTCGAACAGATGTGTAAAAGCATAATACATTTCAACACTTTTAACAAGACAACATGGTTACAGTGGTTACCATGGTAACCTTAGTTGCTGTTGAAAGAGGGATGAAAAGCTTTGATGAAACTTGTTCGCCTTCAAATTCTATAAATAGTAATTTTTAAAGCATCCGACGCTCTATTTGATGTACCGCTTCAATAGATCTCAACAAATACTTCCAAATCGCCTAATCGTATCAGCAGAAAACCAAGGACGTCTAAATACCCAACTAATTAGACACATTTAACTTAATCGAGTTTGTCAGTCATGTCACATAAGCCCTTATATGCCTTTGCAGTTGAAGCTTATCTGCTGTTGAACAAAAACCATTGAAATCTAAGTGCGTTGTGTTGAAATTATCTGCTATCGAACAAAAACCATTGAAATCTAAAAAGGTTGTGTTGAAATTGTCTCCAACCAAGTCCCAAAACTATCTCCTCTTTTCCTGACTTCTGATCCCTAGGGGGTGGGGGCCGTCGTGGCTCAGTGGGTATGCCCACTGCGCTGGCCACCTGAGAGTTGTAGGCAGCGCCGGTTCGATTCCTGTCTGGTGCATTCCTCCCTGGGTGTATTTCTCTCTTCTGTGTCAGTAAAACGTTCATTGTATGATTATGTCCGTTACTTGATCTTGTATGTCTTGTGTCTGGAGCAGCATGGCCAAATATGGCCCTTGCGCCATAAGACCCCAAAACCAACCAATCTGACCCCTCGGAGGCACATCTTCAGGTTGTGTACGGGCTTCACGAACCCGAGGTACCCTAGTGATCTATTATTTTCCCATGGGTTTTAATGCCTCTGGTAAACATGGGGTCCAAGTGATCTTTTTCTTCTTTCCATCCTCTCTTTACACAATTATTTGACATTGTATGTCTTGTACGTGGCGTAGCTTGGCCAAATATGGCCATAAAACCCAAAAGTAACCAACCTTAACCCTCTGAACTCCACAAGATTTCCGAGTAGTGTAGTATTGTTTTCCCCACAACACACAGGATTACCAATACCCACGTCTATTGATTGAAAGAATCCTAGGAAAGCTTCAATTGATCCAAGAAGATCCAAACTGCAAAATTCACGCCGGGAAGACTCGAAATTGCGGAACGTATGGTATATGCGTAGTATCTACACAGGGTATATACGTGTGAACCTCTCACGGGATTAACCTTTAACATACACAAATGTAATGCACTAACGACATCACGTTTCCTGTAAGACCCACTCGCTGGACTTGGGACGTGATATAGCGTCGTGATGTGAAAAGCATGTGTGTGTACGTTTTCTATGTTGGTAATGTCATGCATAAATTTCATTCAATAAATGGGTTTCTTAAAATATGGCCTGCTTCAGATCCCCAAATCTACTCCATTCCTCAGTATGAGATTAGATGATGGGATCTTCATGAGTCCATCATCTAATTCTGCTGATCATCTGTACATCATCTAATCTGATTCTAAATACTCAATAACAAACACATAAATGTAAAATTATTGTTACTATTTTCATGCTCATTCGTTCTCGTTTATCCTAAAGGATACTTAGAATTCTACATGTTTTGTTTTAATTAACATTAGTATATTAAAAAACCTCATCAAGGACAAGGATGTAATCAGTAGAGGTCCACGGAGCTCAAATTCTTCCAAAATGATTTTGGAATAAACCCTCCAAGTGGTTTCGACGACATATCTCGTCCATCAAGATCTGATCAATTTGCTAATGATGAGATATCTTGTCATCAAGATATTGACGACATTTTTGTGATGGCAAGATTAAAATCTGGTCAGTTTTTTCTAATGACGAGATATCTCGTCCATCAAGTCTGGATCAGTTTAGCTGACAAGATACCTCGTCGAAACAACCACCAGGAGGGTTAAAAGGCAGTGGAAAATACACGCTGCAACCGAGCCCATTGAGAGAAGAGCAGTTTCGCAAATCGTAGACGTGAAATATGCGTCCGAATATATCAATAGTATGAAAACAGTCAAGAAAATCATTAAACACAATGCTCATTTAACATTACGGCATTTAGAGTACGGGGAGAAAGAAGACTGGGACATCCCCGAAATTATCTTCTGAATACCCGCTTGATGAAGGACGTTCTTTGAGAAAATAAAATACATTTGAGAAGAGGGATATGCGTAGATGATGTTTACATAAGGGCAGTTAATACTAACAGGAAAAAAACCCATAAAACTAGAAATTTATTTGAGTTATGGAGATGGCGGTAGCTCTATTGGAAGAGCAACGAATTATCAACAGGAGGGTTGCGAGTTCGAAACTTGGTCCAACTAAAGATCGGTGTGTACGCGGGTGCTATTGCATGTTAAATCTGTCGTGGCCTTAAATGTCAAGTTGGCATGGTGTGGAAGTTTGGAGAGTGGGGTGCCAGCTCAGGTCAGACCTTGTCATCTGATCGTGGTTCGAAATTACGAGGTGTCCTCGATCGGGAATCGTCGCGGATCGTCGTCAATAGCTCATTGTCTTGCTCCAGTGTGACGTTAATTAACTACCTACCTATTATCTCGTGTTGTGTTAATTGTGTACTCTGTTCATGTTTTGCTGTTACGTTTTAATTTTAATCTGCTCCTTAATACTTTTTTGCTTCATTTATGCACTTGTAGTATGTGTTCAAATATTTTATATTGTATGCGATAGTTTTTTCTCGCTTTCCCTCTCCCCGTCCTTCCAATAAGAACTCTAAAGCTCTGGTGACTCGGATGGACGAAGGTACAGTAAATAAATACGTACCTACTTACTTCGATTGAATGAGCAATGCTATTTAGCCTTGCTCATTCAATTAAAATAAGTTAACAAACACTGAAAAATTACGCATCCTTCTAACTATCAAAGTAATAACTATTGTTCATTCTTGCCACTGTCAGTTGGAAATTGAAAATTCAACAAGAGTAATAGTAAACACGGGGTCATTGAATTGCACCCACAGTGCTGACTCTACCTAACGACAAACAACAGACCTTCGTAATGTGAAAAAAAAAATGTGCTTAGTCGCTTGTTTTGTGCATGGAACTCAAGTTACTGCACTCAGCACTTAAAGATTCCAGGTGCCGTAGTAAACGCTCAAGTCCCCCGATGCAATCAATTCTCACCATAACACCTCAGACATCAATACATGTTAACGACCCGAAGCTTACGCTTGAACTTACCAAATCCGCTTATCCGAAAAGTCAACCGACTCTCCTGACAACTCGATTCTCACAAAAAGCAGAGAATGCTTTTCCGTGATGGCATCGGGGAATCGATTCAAAAACAGCAGACTGCCTATGACGGCCAGGGTTACACTTAATGGATTCAGATGATGCTCCAAGTTGTAGACTCAGCGACAGTTGCAGTGGAATGTACCCAGGGTCAAAGACCCCTCGGGGGATTCTGACGGACACTGGGTTGGGGCAAGTTGAGGGGTGGGGGCTGCTGGACGTTCGATTTGATTGAGACGTTTTTTATTGGGCAAGGAATCAATAGCGTCCGTCATTGTTTCGCATCCTTCAGGACTGACAGCGGAGGGGCTGTTATGGATGGGCAGAGTCGCTAACATAAAAATCCGATACTAGTGTGTTTCAGATCCTGACACAACGTTTTGTGGCTTTCATGAGTTGTGAGTGTCTTCCTGCTTGTAGTGGGGGGAGTCGTTGAACTCGATCTGTTTTTGATTTACGTTTATTGCTCGGAAGGGAGATCATAGATGAAATTTAATTTGGATTTAGTGCCCTACTGTACTAGAATGAGATCTATTTCGAGCTTTTAATTCACAAAAGGGTCGTTCTTTTAGATTTTTTATATAATAATATAAAAAATTTCATTTGCATAATTTTTGTCTTCTTTCTGTATTTTCAATAAAAATGGATAATCTTGTCTCAATAAGTTAAATCCGGCGCAGCTTGTCCGTGTTCGGACCTTGCGCCGTAAAACCTCAACATAAGTTGAATCCATTTATGCTAAGTAATTTTGAAACATCTTTAAATACATTGTCTGCCAAGAACAGCTAATTTATTTTTTTAATGTGTTCCTTGCAGCATGATCCACTTTCTTTTAACCCTCCTCGTGGTTGTCTTGACGAGGTATCTCATCATTAAGAAAACCGACCAGATCTTGTTGGACGAGATATCTCGTCATTAGAAAAAAACATGATCACGGTCATTAGAAGAAAACTGACCAGTTTTTAACTCGTCATCATAAAAAAGAGTAATATTGTGATGACGAGATATTTCGGCAATAGCAAAATTGGTCAGATCTTGATGGATGAGGTATCTTGTTAAAACCACCTGGAGGGTTAATTGAGTGAAAATATATATGTTTAAAAAAATTCTTCTTGAAGTCTGACCTACTGATTTCCTTTATTTCGTCGTATTAGTTATTTGTATTTAATACACATCAATGATGAAAAATATGTCGCTGAAGATCGAACTCTATTGAAGCAAAGAACAAACTAGTTTATAATATTCGCGAAAGTTTAATTTTATAAAATATTTTCTTGTTTATAATAATGAAACACATCGTTATTAAAATACGATGTTTTTCAAATGTTACCGAAATTACATTTTTAATACTTTTGTTAATATCATATTAACCTCAAAATCAATCTTTTTTAAAATAACTGAACAGCATGAATATTATATCACTAACCAATGTTTGAAATATGTTGTATGTGTTCGATAATATTGTACATTCTTACAAAAATGTACAGAAACATAAAGAATTTAGTTTATTAGTATATTGATAGTGATTTGGAAATGTATTGCAAAACTTTATTGATTTTCTTATCAAACGCAATTCATTATACACTGTTTTAGAAGCTATTTTGTACGTACTTTTCACTTAAAATTCATTTAGCAATTCCAAAATTCGATTATGTACTTAAACACAAAAAATTGTAGATCAATCGAATACATGCAATACAGCATTAAATATCCCCGTTAATTCGTATATAATTACTGATGCTATTCTATAGAGTGAAAAACAAATGAATTTTACTAAAGTTGCCTCAGATAGCTGGCAGAGCCCAGGGACTCCGTGGAGCACAGTTTAACATTCCAAGTGGTTTCGACGAGATATCTCGTCCATTAAGATTTGACCAATTTTGATAATGATATATCTCCATATCACGTTACTGTCGATTTTTTATGTTGACGAGATCAAGATCTGGTAAGTTTTTCTAATGGCGAGATATCTCGTCCTTCAAGACCTGGGCCAGCTTTACTAATAACAAAATGCCACATCAAAACAACCACCAGAAGAGTTAAGAAACACTGCTCTCTTCGTTTTGGTATGCAATTTTGTAAACGTTTTAAATTAAAGGACATTTTTGCATTTTAAAGAAAAAGTACTTGAAAAGTTGCCATCAAAGTATTATAGTATCTTTTACACCTATGGAATATTAACATTTTTATTGATTTTATACTTAAAAAAGTTATTTTTAATTTTAAAGAAATAGAAAAGTTGTGAGACTTCGTCTTTAAGTAGTGTTACAGAAAAGAACATACCTTAATTCTCACGATAGACTGGAACATATTTCTATGTATTAGATAATTTAATTTTGGAGTCTGGAAGTTGTAAATCTCTTGTGAAAGAAATAATAAAACATTAAAAAAGTCAAGTTTCTGACACTTTATTTTCCACATGTATCTTAAAGAATAACAGATTCCATTCAACGAACTCTTCAATTTAATCTCCTATAAGCTTAAAGATGGAAATAGATATGATCTGAAAAGGTCAGAGGAGATAGAGGTATTAAACAGTGTTATTATCTCTCTAGGCTAAAGTTAATCTAAAATCTAGAAAATGGATGCTAAACTGCTGTTATTTAGAACAATTTTCGTTTTATCGATTGCCAAAGATGAAAAGAATATAGAATTATATTATAAGTACAGAATACTGTTTCCAAAATAATTCTGTAATAGTATGAAAACCGATCTGTTGCCAAGAAAAATAGAAATAATTCAGACAGTAAAAGTATGGCATGCTTGTACATGTAACGTAACCGAATTTCTGTTGAAAAGATTATTATGAAGATGAAGAGTTTAGAATTATATAGTTCCTAAATATTCCGTCTATATGCATATAATGAATGCACGAAAACAATTTTAAGTACGCTTTTGGTTCTCATTGTGCTTTCGTTAATGGTATTTATTTTTGAAACATGTATACTCATTTATGTAAGAGTTGGGTTTAATCCATTTACTTGAAGATACTTTTGTGAATAGTCATCCAAAGAAGAATAAACTACTTTCAAGTTCTACAGGGATCGTTAGCAAGAGGTTATTGCATGTATCGTAAGGGGAACAGTGATATGGAACTGAAATAGCCAAATAATTTATGTTCAGTTTTAAGAAATTTTTTTTAAATATTTGTCTGTTAGCATTTTGTAGATTTTTAACCCTGAAATTTAACAGGACTCCAATGAGAGAACAATGAACTTTTATTTGATGAAATGAACAATTGCATAGGCTTTCGACACTTAGGGAATAATTAAACACTACTGCAAGTGAATGAAACAAGCTTCAATTAAAATACATTACTGGTACCTCGAAAAACAAACTTCAAAAGACTGCCAAATATATCACTTTCAATACTAATCAGAAATCAATCACTAGCACAGACGGCATTCATTCCATTTTAATCAGATCTCTACATCGCTCTGATATATCATCTGATGTGTCTCTTACCTTTCTACTGAGATCACTGGCCTTTCAAGAGAGCGATGTAATTTTGATAGGTATCGAGGGTTTTTCCAGACTATTGCGTTTCATCCTAATTTTCCGACGGAAGATTCAAAACAGATTCCCGCTATTGTTGGTGCCCAATCAATGCTATTTAATCTTCCTGGTGAATTTTGTCTCGTCGAGGTATCTCGTCATTAGCAAAATTGACCAGATCGTGATGGACAAGATCTCCATTAGAAGAAAACTGACCAGATCTTGATCTTGTCATCATAAAAAAAATCGGCAATATCTTAATATCTCGAAGACGAGATTTTTCGTCGTTAGCAAAATTGGTCAAATCTGGATGGACGAGACATCTCGTCTAAACTTTTTTGCAGAGATGTGAATCATGGTAAATCATGCTATTCTCTAACAACTGAAATGTGATAAATGAATGTACGCTTAACCCTCCAATTATTATTTTGATTACGATTATTAGTTATTTTGACACGATATCTCGTCCATCAAGATCTGACCAATTTTGCTAATGACGCGATACCTCGTCAAGATATAACCAATTTATTTTATGATGACGAGACCCAGATCTGGTCAGTTTTACTAATAACGAGGTACTTCGTCAACCCAATCACCCTAGGAGGGGGTAATCACATTTCTATTTTTATCGTAATTTTTAACATAAAATCACATTTTCTTTTACTCTTAAGTGTGTGTTCTTTAAAAATATTCGCAATTTGTTGGACTGTCCTTTACATTTTAAAATATACACTGAAAAATTGAAAGCATAGTGATTAAATGAAAGGATGAAGGTCAAAATAACAATTACGTGTTCATCCTTTATTCGTTTATGAAAAATTGCAAGCTATGTGCGGTTGCGTGCGATTTGGATAATGTCTACACTTTTGAGTTAAAGTAAACATATAAGGTATACTTGTCAATTTTATAGCTCTAACGACGGGTTAATTTGCAAATTAAAACATGCATGCTCTTATCTCCCCTGTTATAAGATGCTATATCGCCATACAGGCTATGAAATGCCAAATCGGCTAACCAAGTCAATGCTTCAGAGTATTCACGTGACTACCAGTCAACATGTTGGTCACTTTCTGAAGCCTCTCATACAGCAATAGTCAGTCTACTTATATTTCATGTCTATAGTCAGTCAAATTAGCTCAGGTGTTGACCTCGTCAACTGCCAGTGGTTCAAAATGACGAGTTGTCCTCGATCTTTCCCTTCGGGATTGGCTATTAACCAGTTGTGTTGCTCCAATGCGAAATAAATTCACCTACCTTGTTACCTAACGCGAGTTTCACTTTTCTGCAACTGAGCTCTGACTTCACTTCATCCCAAGTAGCGCCCTCGTATGAGGAGCTTGTCCCTAATTTCTGCGTTTTCCTGATTCCACTTGATATTATTGTTTGTCGCAGAGTGTATAATATATAATTTCAGATAAATAGAAGTAATGGAAACCAAAGAATTAGGGTTGATTTTCGGAATGTAGTAATAATGTAAATGTAGTCAAATCAGTATCAACGCTATCAAAATGTGAGTTGGCGATCAATGCAACAAGCTGCTATCTTCGTAACTATAGCCTAGTTACCCATAGACAAATGGAAATTCGGATAAACGTTGCTATAAGGTTTTCTCCAGTCCGTTCAGCCATTGTTAAATCTTCAAATGGTTTGAACGAGATATATCGTCCATCAAGATCTGACCAATTTAGCTAATGACGAGATGCCTCGTCATAAGATATTGCCGATTTTTGATGATGATGAGATCCAGATTTGGTCAGTTTTCTCCTTATGACGAGAGACGATGAGTTTTAGATCCTTGATGGACGAGATACCTTGACATCAAGGATCTTATCAGTTTTGTTTGGGAGAGATAAACAGCACTTATAAAAAGAAAGGTATTCTATAAGTGATGTAGGTCTTTCAAATTTTTAAGGGTTTACCAGAATCTAAATTATGGCTAACATTTTTTGTGCAATCAATGGTTATATTTCTATATAGAAACAAGCAGTAGAATTATTCCACACACATTCATCAAATTTTCAAATTCATTCTATTTAATAATTTAGACACTACTGATGAAACAAAGTAATTAATTTTAAATTAATATTTCATGCATTTACAGACCGTTTTCCGTAACAGCTTCTATTCACTGCTTTCATCCTGCTAATTACGGGGGAAATCGGTAGACCAGCCTTGTTTTAATTGTCCAATTCTTCATTTAATTAAACATTCCATCGTTCCTAACTGGAGGCTTGACTCCTGACTCCATGAACAATTCTACTCATTACACTTCCAAATCTCGTATTTCAATCCGCACTGATAAATTCCTAATTACAGCTCAAATAAATCAGATGTTAACACTTCGAGTTTAGTTTTTGAGTGAGACATAACAGCAAAATGTCCCCATCATTGAAACAGTTAAATTCCCTCTAAGCAATTTAGCTAATAATTATGGAAGTTATTTCTAAGTCATACCCTCAATAAGCAGAGTAGAATAACATTGATAACTTGGGGATGCAGAGATTGGATCGAAAACAAAAATATCTAATGTTTAACTTTAGACAGCCTTAAAAGTCAACTTGATTCGCCGTTTCTCTTCCGCAAGGACAATAAAATATAAATCAATTTTAGCCCTAAGTTAAAATAGACCTCCGAAAAATGGAAGGTTGTGTAGAGGACAAAAGCCAGTTTTGACGTGAATACTCGGGCCTGATGTTGGATTGTGGACAATGAAGCAGACATAGGAAGTTTGAACGATTGTTTATTGTGAATATTCAACAATTTAGTTTGAACGATTAAAGTGCAGTTTAATATTAATATTGAAGAATAATTTATTGATTGCCTGTGTTTGTAGCGTAGTTTGGTAGCTTTCGAATGACACCACTTAAGCAGTCTTCATTCCATACAATCCCCAAAGTTACACCGGCCCAAAGCTTCTTTAGCACCGTAAAATTTTGCCATATTGCGGAACCCCTCCCCGCACTCAGTGTGCCTGCACACTCGATCCGAAGGTCATGACAGGTACGGATATCTTTTTCTACACGGCGATATATTTATCTTCTGTATGTTTCTTCTAGTTCTGAAATCACAAGTCAAAACGGTTGTAAAGCTTTTTTGTACTTCTCGACTTTTCATGCATGCTCCCCAGTACTGTTCCGATTTTAAAGACATTCACGTCAAAAGTGCAATCGCGCTAAATCCTGGCAACTATGTTAAGCACCTAAACGCTGTTTTAGAGCTTGATGGAATTCTTTTATAGGCAGGTAGTTGAATTTACTTTGTACTGAAGCAATACAACGGGCTATTAGCAAAGGTCCGGAACCAATCCCGAAGAGAAAGATCAGAACCGTCACCAATGGATGGCAGTCTTTTACAAAGGCGGGGAAATGAGGAATGACCCCACTCCGCATATCTTGTATGGATGCTAACTTCAGAAGGAGACAGGGTATGGGAGGTACCCATTGCGAATGACCACTAACCAATCATAGTAAGAAACCATTTGAGGTTGAAACGACAGGATCTAATTGGCTTTTTTTGCTGTGTAAACGAAGGACGTTAAGATAGAAATTAGTCTCACAGAGTTACGTTAAAATAATCGTCGTATTACTTCAGGTTTTGATTTTTAATTTTTTGCCACTGAATTAAAATTTTTTTTATTAGGGAATGCCGGGATCAAAATGACCGGACTGGACGAAATGGCTGGTGACAGCTCAAGAACTGCTCTAAACTTTCTGATAATACAATTGAAAATACTGTAGATTGTGTTTTTAAAACATATTTGATAAAATCAGACCTCTATAGGACTGCTAGTCGTCTGCCGGCCTAGAGATCGGAGACGGACTAGGATAAAAATCCTTTTATTTCGCCCATTTTATCACTTATTACTTGAAACAGTCACTTTTATGTAATAATACATTTTCCTTTGTGAACTTTAAAACAATCAGATTTTATCAACTGGACTCAGTAACTAACACAAGTCCACATTCCTATGCCTAGTGTAGTGAGACACAACCAATTTAAATGAGGGGTTGGGATGGAACAGAACATGTAACGTCCATAGCAACAGCTTGGAGTCCGGAGTCAACACAAGCAAATTTTCCTGACAGCTGGTCATAAATCTCAACATATCTACCAGGAAGACCTCCTTCCCGTCCAGATGGTTTTAAGGGGTGTTCAGCAGTAGCCTCTTTATTTAAATATCCATCGATGTCAACTGGGGGAAGAGAAGACTTCGAACTCTCGAATGGAACTAAGGTTTTTAGCACGCTGTCGCCGGCAATTTGAGTTAATCCCCTCTACATCTTATCCCTTCGCCCAGCCGAGAGGCTCAAGACTTCCATAAAGCATGATTTTAAATTCCAATGTAATAGTGTAGTTTCTCTGAAATAAATTTTTCCCTGGAATATATTCTGGCTGTGTTCTTAGCTTACCAGCCTGCCCAGTAAGTTATCAAGTACCCAAGCTATCCTTTCCTGCTTTCCCCCATCCCACTATTCTGTCCCCAATACCTTTCCCCCTTCACGACATTTTTTACTTAGCGTTGTCTTTGGCCAAGTATGGCCCTTACTCCATAAAACGCCAAACCAGTCAACCAGAATGTTATAGGGGCCACCGTGATCCAAGACCAGCGTTCTATGAGAGGCATTTTCCGTCAAACTAAATATAGATGGCGGTAGCGTTTCTGCTGTGGAACATGTTTCCTGTTCGTATTCCGAACTTGACGTCACTTGGATTGTTATTCGAATACGATTTCATCACTTCGCCAATAAAAATTCCATGGAATAAATTACGAATTACTCGTTGATTGATCAATGTTTACTCTTTACATTAAACGCCACACGATGATCTACATTTTAAGATATAGCGAGAGCATTTGGATAGCGAAAGTAAAATCTTCGCGGACCGTCTGGTTTGTTTACAATGAAAATCTTTCCCACACGAAGCTAAACTTTGTAATGACTAATTTTTTGTTAATCATGCATTATCATGATACCTAATGTACCTTGAGCATGTAAAATGTTTGTCTGGTAAAGATGATACCAGTTTACTCTTCTCTTTAACCGTATCATTAGAGCATAGTTAATATACATAAGAATATTAATATTTTCATAACCTAATAAAATAGCAGTTATGAAAGTACTTTAAAATGATTATAAATAGAATAAAATATATTATCTGGAATATCTCTTAAAAGTGAAACATACTAAGTCAAAAAACAGTTATAAGAAAACGAGATGGGAAAAATTTTACGCCCTAAATGGGTTTTCTGAAGAAGATATCTAACCTTGATGCAAAACAAATAAAACTTAGACTTCAGCAGTCTAAATATCATCATATTATGGCTTAGAAAAGCTGAAAAATATCTTGAAAATTTTGACTTCGTGTATTCCACTTGTAAGCCGATGATATTACTATTAATCTAGTTCTTTTCAATAGTGAGAAATCATTTACATCCAAAGCATGTTATCAATACATCTGTATTTTTATTTATATTACATAAAATCCAATAACGTGCCATCAACCCCTATCTTAGTGTATTTTAAAAATAATCTCACCCAAAAGTTCACGTTTATTTTTTAAATGCTTTGAAACGAATACCACCTCCGGAAGTTCATAAGAGTAAAAAATCTCATCTTGTTCAAAAACGTTATTGGCATTTCGAAAACTATGTCATTAGTTTTCTACCCTTATATATCACTTTTCAAGAGTTGAATTTCTTTCGCAATGAAGAAAACTACAGAATCCTTGTTGGAGATCGTATTCCTAGAATTGAAAACAGGAATTAGTATTCCTAAAATTGAATTTATATTTATAAAAGAAAAGAATGAGTAAACCATGATATTACCTATTCATCTCACTTTCCCTTCAGGGTACTAAAGATGAAACACGTACGCAGTTGCTGCGCTACAAGAAGCTCAGAATTGTAAAACTAATTTTGAGGGAAATTGAAGTGTAACGCTGAGAACGAAAACGATATTGGAAGTCAATCCAGAAAAATCCTATCGCTTTCAAGTTTTGTTTGGATTAAAGAATGTCTAGTATTTTATTAAAACACCGCGATTCTCATAGTATGGTCTTTCTTTTTCAATTTCCTGTTTAGACAATCGATGTTGCATGTCAGAGACTTATTGATTGAAAACATTTTGTATTTTTTAAAAATCTTCAAAAATGCGGGAAACGATGCGGGCTTTTGAACGCCAGTAACTTTCTGGATTTTATTTTTAACAAAACAGCTGGTCCATCTGTTGAAGGGAAAATTTAAAACAAGGAAATGTTTTGACAGTTTAAAAGACGGTACACTTCAATGTACTGTATCTTCGTTACTCGTGTGCTGCAGAAAGTTATTTTTTTCGATACTTGCGGATACAAATTATACTAAAACAGCAAAGGATATCTTAACTCTCTAAGTGGTTTCGACGAGATATCTAGTCCATCAAGATCTGACCAATTTTGCTAATGAGATATTTCGTCATCAAGGTATTGCCGATTTTTTATGATGGCGAGACCAGGATCAAATCAGTATTTTCTAATGACGAGATATCTCGTCCAAAAAGATCTGGTCGGTTTTGCTAACTACGAGATACCTCGTCAAGACAACCACCAGGAGAGTTAAACACTTGTTTGCAAAGCAAACAGAATAATGTTATAGAAGGCCGGTTAGTAAATACGACTTCATAATTATTTGGACCTTTCCGTTACATTTTCGTTATTAATTGGTTTGTTTAGGTCTGTCAATATCATCGGGATATATGTGGATCCGGGTTTTCGATTTTACTTACTGTATTGAAAACATCACTGTTCGCGCCGTTTCTTTGAATTTGGCGTATATTGGCCTAACTTTTCATGTACATGGCAAGCGCCAAAAGTATTATGAACTCTGCCAGTGTGATCTCGACCGATTGTCGACATCGCCAGCGTTTCCTTTCTGGAGCCACTCTGTATATGGGGAGTTACAGAAATTTAGAATAGGTAAACGTTTGTCGGGAATAAGTACATTCACAATCACATTTAAGTGGCTTTTTAGACATTGAATATCAAATAAATATTAGAATCCTAATAAGAATATAATATGAAATTTTATTCTGACCATCAGCAGGGTTATCAAAAGCATCGTATGTGGAAAACGGGTAGATAGTAACTGCAATAGCTTTGATCCTTATCGCTTCCACGTTTTCTTTTCTATTTTCCAATGTCCTTAACTCTCCTGGTGGTTGTGTCAACGAGGCAATCCACTTTTAGCGAAACTGACAAGATCTTGACATATTTTGTCATTGGATAAAAGAACTGAAGTCATTGGATAAAAGAACTCTTGATCTCGTCATCACAAAGAAACAGGTAATATGTTAATAACGAGATATCTGGTCATTTGCAAAATTGACCAGATCTAGATGAACGAGAAATGTCAAAACCACTTGAAGGGTTAAGGTATTTTCATTCCTTGTGAATTACAACTTCAAACCCAAACGTTAACAGTTTAATTTGAAGTGAATGTTAAGATGTGTAGTATCTGATTTAAATTGAAACTTTTGACCTGTAATACACTTAAACTCCGATTTGTTACGGGGTTCAGGTGTTGCCTCGTCTGACCATGCTTCAAAATCAGTCCGTTTGCCAATTCCCCTTTTTGTTGCTCCAGTGCGACGTTTTCTCACCTACTCAAAGTCCTCAGGCAGGCTTGGGCACTGCCACCGAAATGTGGCAATTTAGGTCAAGTCGCTGATCCCCTTTTGAATTTCGAAAAATACAAAATAATGCTGTTAACTCAAATGGATCAAAACGGGCAGATGCCAATGTTGCAAAGCTAGAGCATATCATAAATCTACGAATTTAATCTTCGGAAACGATATAGTTTTAGTTTGCAGTGGAACTGAATTAGGAAAGTTTTTAGATGACTATTGCATAAGTTTGTTAAAAGGTAGACAAAGATAAAAATCATCATTTCATGCTTTTTCAGTATCGACAATTGGTATTTGGCCTGTTCATTTTTCTTTATTTTACTATAATTTTACAAAATGATGTATTGACTATTTTAGTTAGAATGAATGAGACGCTTTTTATAATCGCAATTGTAATAACTTAACCTTAGTTAAGATGCATTGTCACCAATTCTAAAGGGTTATCACACTGAAAGCTAAAAGCAGAAAAAGGTGGATTACCAGAATTGCTCACAAATCGCTTACAGAATTTAATGTTCCTTACAGTGCATCTTTACCCATGTAATTTTATGCAGTTTGGGATTTTGAAAACAGTAATGCGTTGGTTTATTTGAATTTTTATCCTACAAGGGATATTAGAGACACCAAATTTGACTGTTCGCATTTTCCTTTTATTGCTAATTTTATAAGAACTATATATCTTGCAGAGAAAGTGTCATTTCAAAAATTGCACTGGTAAGCATTTAAAGTGCGCATAATTTTTTCCGTCTGTAACTGAAAAATTTTTTAGGATAAAAAAAAATAATAACTTCATTTAATACGTAAAGTAACAATGCATATTTGTGCTGAATCAAGGAAAGAAACGGTTGACAATAATATTTGGTACTATATGTGCCTCTTGAAATGTGATAAGTATGAATCGTGTTGATAAAAATTTGAATTTTATGCAAAATTTTACCGTCAGTTACAGATTTTTTCAATCCCGGGCTTTATTGACATACAAAGGGACTCAATCTCTGTTTTATCGTGTTCCGCGATTCTTTTATACCTTAAGAGAATTTTTCAATAGCTTTCAACTCCTTTCCACATAAATCTACATTTAAGATTACTGCTCGAGAAATAAAATAGTCGAGAAAAGCGAGACGTTACAAACGAAGTGCTGAGGAATTCGATTATTCGAATCTGCCTCTACACAAGGAGAAAAAATACCAAATACGATGACATGTTTCCTCGCTTACACCGTAAAAGCATATTTATCGACGGCGCAACCATCGCCACACATAAATTCCCCCGTTCGGACTCTCAGGGCTTTTAGAAGTTGAAATAAATGCAACCACTTACTTAAGACAAATGATTTACAAGGCAAGAGACTTCTTTACCTTCCTTTCTAAAGCGGTGTTACGAGTTGCATGATTCCGGCATATCTGAGTTAATTTAAGTTTTTTCATTTTATTCAGTTCTAATATAAGTGAGTGTGGCTTTCCTTTTCCCATGGCAGCCGGTGTGAGTCAATAGCTATAAATTGTGGTTCGAAAGAGATATGGTTGTGGTAAGGAATGGGGAATTGGAGTATATTAAAGGGGGCAAAAACCCTCTTCGGTTTGAGATATTTTTTGGACTCAGACTGGTTTAGGCAGTCATAATAGTTTGTTTGTCAAGAGCAGGAATTCCAAGGGCTGAGTGACGCAATAATCGAGGAGGCATGCATTATTTTGCAACATGAAACACATATTTTAGGTATGTGTTCAACGTTATTCTGTAACATACAGCAAACTTTAGGTATGTTTTATGTTACATATGTAGTTCTGTATTACTGAGTTTTTGTTAGATTATTACTGAGATATATTTTTGAGTTGTAAGATGATGTATTAATTGACTTACTGGACTTAATTGACGGATTGTTTTGAGTTGTAAATATTTCTGAACAATGAATCATCAAGGGTTATGTTTCAATGCGCCCTGCTTTTTTACGATTACTCCACAGGAAGTGATAATAAGCAACTTGAATAGCAGAATATAATCTCGGTTTTCCGAAGTTAAATAAATGCAACCACTTAAGACATGATTAACAAGAAAAGATACTTCTTTACCTTCCTTTCTAAAGCGGTGCTGTGCTTTGCAAGATTCTGGCATATCTGAGTTAATTTGAGTTTTTTATTTTCTTTCAGTTATATATAAGTGAGATATATAAGTGAGTGTGGTTTCCCTTTCACATGGCAGCCGGTGTGAGTCAATAGCTATAAATTATTGTTCGAAAGAGATATGGTAGTGGTAAGGAATGGGCAATTGGAATATATTAAAGGGTGCAAAAACCCTCTTCGGTTTGAGATATTCTTTGGACTTGGGCTGCTTTATGCAGTCATAATGGTTTATTTGTCTAGAACAGGAATCCCAAGGGCAGAGTGACACAATAATAGAGGAGGCATATATTCTGTAACATAAAACATACTTTAGGTATGCTTTACATTTCATATTCAGTTCTGTATTACTGTTAGATTATTACTAAGATGTATTTTTGAGTTGTAAAATGTATTGACTAACTGGACTGCATTGGCGGAGTATTTTGTGTTGAAAATATTCGAACAATGAAACATATTAAGAGGTACGTTTCAATGCGCCCTCTTTATTTACGATTACTCCGAAGAAAATGATAATAAGCACTTGAATAGCAACAAGTGATTTCTAGAGCCCGTTGTATTCTCAAATCAACCGGCTTTACAAATAGTAACAAAGTAGTACGAAAAAATATTCAATCCCTTTTCTGTTTAGTTCAACTTCCAGCTTCCAAACATCACGTAGCAGTTGTGATCAGTTCTTACATATTGTGTGTGTGATAAATAAGATGGCTATTCTAAATTTCTGCAAAAAGCTATATTTCAATGAAGATTTATACCCACATAAGCAGGTATATGGTTTTACTGGATGTCCTATTTTTGCATTTGGGGCGATGGCAATTACTATGAAGCACGTTTTTTGATATTTCCACTTCTACTCAAGATACGACCAATTTTGCTAATGAGATATCTTGTCATCAAGGTGTCAATTTTTTTATGATGACGATATCAAGATCTGGTCCTCGTCGTGGACGAGATACCTCGTCGAGACAACCACCAGGAGGGTTAATGATTGGGAGAAATGCCCACATAACCTTTTGAAATAGTATTGCGGAACTAAATGACGCATGAAGCAACAAAATAAAATATAAAATACGCCACTACTGGATATGCATTAGTAAATTACAGTTATGAGTTGGAGATCTATTTCTCCTAACAATACTATAAGAATTTGAATAGATGATTAAACGAGCTAATTATGGGCTTTTAAATCCTAAAATAAAGAGCACATCTCTGTATTTCATTAAACCTCCCTATCCCTTAATAACGGTTGTACATTTGTGTGGCATATGCTTAATGAAATTTGAATGTATGTTTCATTCAGATGATGCTATTAAACATGATTAACTGCTCTTGCAACTAACTGCCTTTTGGCGTGGGAACTTCCTATTATAAACTTTTCTCCCTGGTTCTGAGCAGTAATTTTCAATGTTGTTAAGGGGCTATTCTCTGCTATGTTGTTAAGGGGCTATTCTCTGCTATGTTGTTAAGGGGCTATTCTCTGCTATGTTGTTAAGGGGCTATTCTCTGGAAAATGCGACTATGAGATATTTTTGCGTCTGAAACGTAAAAGAGAAAGGGAGTTTAGAATAAACTATACCTTAACATTTAGAGATGTAGGAAGACAATACCTGTTTAATTACTTGCTATTGTGGATGGAAGACAAAATACTCCATCATGTTGAAAAATGTCATGATAGGCATCAGCAGAATTGTCTGCTATGGAATACCTTAGAGAGAAATGAATGATCTTCATGTACTTTCAGCTTTCAATAAATCATCCCTAAGGAAACGGCTGGAAACTCATACATGGAAAATGCATATCCAAAGCATTTAGCTGGGGATAAGTTCCACGAATGCAATCAATATGTATTCCAAACTTCGACGACGCGCATCAATAAAAGTTTGATAATTGGAGAATACCACCTTTTTTTAGTTATATATCTATGGTCCTTTATTTCTTTTGCCCATCTGAGATGACCACACACACATCTTTATTGACTGTTAATTATTCATGCAAAGAGACTCAAACAGATATAGATACCGAATGGTGTGAATTGTTATTTTTAAATAAATGTTTTCAAGTCAGTTTATAAGTGGATATGGCAATTCTATTTCTGTAAAAAAAGTTATTCAAAGTTAGTACTGGTATCTTCCTCTTGACCCTGGCTTTCAAGCCTACTGTATTATCTGTTCCCTTATGTTTTTCAATCTCCGTGATATTTAAAAGTGATTCAATGGATATATATGAGAAATATCTTAAGTGGAATATCCTTCATTGAGCATCATGTAGTAAAATGTGACCGTAGAGACAAATAAAACCTCGTACTCTTCATCCTTCAGTTATTCCCACAGTTCTCCCCAAACTGAAATCACAACAACGAAAGCAGACACTCATAAAACTCCAACGTCTGGATTTAAAGTTTTGAACTAAATTTGACAAATTAAAAGAATGGTATGATAATTTCTCCACTACATGGGGCCTTTTAATACCACAAACATAAAATAATCGTTCAAAAATGTACTAGAAGTTAACTCAACACAGTTATACGCCTATATATAATCAAGAAAGTGGTGAACATATATACCCTGTGATCAAAACATCCATAATATGGCGGCAATTCAATGACGTACACATAATAGGATCGTGTAAGCAATGTACTAGAAGTTAATAGTTATACACGTATATACTATCAATATAATGGTGACCACATCATCTCTGACCAAAGCACCCAGAAAAGATGGCCGTTCAATAACGTATCCATAATAGAATCGTGTAAACAGTGTACTAGAAGTTAACAATCATACACCTAAATACAATCAAGAGAATGATGACCAAAACATCCATAATGCGGTGGCCGTTCAATAAAGTACGTATAATAGGATGTACTAGAAGTTAAAAGTTATGTATTTATATACAATCAAGATGATGGCATCCCTGTGACGAAGCACCCATAATAGGATGCCCTTCAATAACTTACTCATAATAGCATCATGCTAACAGTGTACTAGCAGTTAACAGTTATACACTATCAAGAATGTGGTAACCATAACTTCCCTGTGAACAAAACATCCATAATATGGGGACAATTCAATAACGTATATATAATAAGATGGTGCAAACAATGCTATATACAATCAAGATAATGGTGATCACAGTATCCATGTGTCCCAAGCACCTATTAGATGGTCGTTCAATAACGTACTCATAATAGCTTCGTGCTAACAATTTACTAAAAGTCAACTCTAATACATCTGTATCCAATCGAGATAATAGTGACCACAGCATCTCTGATCAAAACACCCCTAATATGATGATCGTTCAGTAACTTACATAATAGGATCATTCTTACAATGCGCAAGGAGTTAAATACCCCAAAACGTTTATACATAATCAAGAGGATGGTGACCATATCACCCCTTTAGTGCCAAATCAAAGAAACTAACGATAACAGTCATCTGGTATGGCTTGTCTGGATTATGGCTGAAGACTTGGTAATAACTCGATTGATGTGATGACGTGCGAAGAGATATGACGGCCGTGATAATTGCGTTATATGTAAGGACTGCGAGAGAAAATGTTAGTGATAGACTGATTCGGAAGATGGATAAGTAATTAACTTGCCATCTGTGGCATGGTTTCGAGCAAGATATTAAATGACAAATAATTCTATCTCCCAAAAATATGTGCCCTAAGCTGAACTGTGCATGTGGTTTATGTACTGAGGGGGTAGTGGGTCTGCAAGGTCTATATTTCACTTTGTATTTTGGTATTCTTTTACCCAATGCATAAAGCACCAAAGCAGATCAATCAATTTATACTAGACGGCAATTCATTTTTTTGATTAAAATGAACCTTCAAAATTTCATGCTTTCGATTGAGTTTATAAGTGTTTCGTAAATAAAGTTACGAATGCCTGTACGATTCGGTGAAGAATTTGTTCCTTAAATTAATCAAGATTATTTGAAACACTTTCAGCTCCAAATCCTTTTAGAAATCCATTTCTCTGAAAGAAGAGCAATTTTAACTCATTAAGTTCCTTTTGACTCCGTGTTGATTGAAACAAGAGGAAAACACTTCAGTCAAGACGTTTGAGCCAAATTATAAGTAGTTTTCATATGGTATTTATCTCAACTCAAGTTTTATTTTTGCATTTTGAATTTTGGAGGGTTTTGAATAACCTTTCACGAGTGTCCTACGCGTTCATTAATATTCTAATCCATAACTTTCATTTTAAACTTCAAAGTCGACCTTATTTCACCGTGATTATTCAAGGAAGCTCTGATTCATTTTTTTAATTTGGGAAAATTGGCATTTTTAATTTGGCGAGAATCGGCCCTAAAGTGAATTTCTACTCATCAGTGAAGTGCACATTTTTCAGTAGAATTTTATAAGTACTTTGGATTGAGTTTTTTCCGTTCGAACATAGGGGCTGTCGTGGCTCAGTGAATATGCCCACTGCACTAGCAACCTTTGAATTGTAGGCGGCGCAGGTTCGTTTTCTGTCAGGTGCATTCCTCCCAGGGTGTATTTCTCTCTTTTGTGTCAATAAATTCTCAATGTCTGTCTATTACTTGATATTGTATGTAGTGTCTGGTGCATCATGGCCAAATATGGGTCTTGCGGACTAAAACCCCCAAGCCAACTAATCAATCGTTCAAACATACAATATATTTTGATTGGCTTGTATGGCATAAGAGCCATATTTGACTACGCTACGCCAAACACAAGACAGACAACATCAACGCAGTCGAGTAAAACAAGCGTCTGGATATATTTGAAATAGATGCAGCAGTCCTTCCTAAACAGTTTGACTTGAAAGTAGTTTGAGGCTTCTAGAGGTAGGTAAGTAGTTCGATTGACGTCGTACTGGAGCAACACATCGGTAGTTTGTCGCCACGTCAGATTTAACATGCACCAGCCCACGTGTGCCCGACGGTCTTTGGCTGGACCGAGTTTCAAACTACCCTCCGGTAGCTAATACGTTGCTCTTCCAACTGGTGCATCGCGGCCCAATAGATTATTTGAAATACTACCAAAATAAATGGGAAAAATCATATATGTCTGATACAAAAAATTGCAATACAACCAAGGATGTTTTTGAAGATAAACAAGAAACATTTCTAAACTTTCTTTTGCTTCATTCCATCAAAATGTTCTATGGATCGTTCCTTCTCATGAACAGATAAGAAACAATCGTTTCTTTAATTTTAAGGCTTTTGAGTGGTATGTTTTTAAGTTTATGTTAAACCTAAATGACTAGGTTTACAAACTTTTTAACAGGATTATATGAAATGCTTTAAATTGGAAATAGTATCTTTAAAATAGAAACAAAGCTATAAATTTCGCAGCTTTACTTACTGTTACAAGGAAATGAAATATTTATCGGATTCTAAGCGCATAATTGAAATAGAAAAAAGAAACCGAATAATGGTTTTGCTAAAATGTACGTTCTAATACGCATTTTCCTTGGTTTGTGGTTTAGTATTTAGATTATATTCAAAGGAATCGGAAGGACATTTCATAGTACATTTTTAAGTTTTTAATTTAGTTTCGAAGCGGAAATCGATTAACAATAAAAGCATGCAGTTTCTTTTTATTTTTGCATTGTTTAGTAGGGCTATATGTATGAATGAATTTCTTTTCTTATTTACACCTTTTTCTAGTTAAACCATTCTTTCACGTTTCTACAAAGAATTTATAGTTACTATGTATCTTCTTGAGGCTTAAATAAAATTAATGTAGTGTCTATATTGATCTAAAATTGTTTTTAGAATCAATTTACTGTAAAAAAGTACAGTCTTGGGGTTTGAAAGTATTTTCATTCACTAGATAATTTATTTTGTTTCAACATTTTAGTGCCGTACGGTACCCATTTCTTAAATGCTTGTAGGATGCCATATGATTACCATGTTGGGTGGTCAAAAATGGAGGAAACGACGAGTTTGGTTTCTAAAATCCCGTTAGAGTTAGGCAGGCGAGAGTGATTGTGAGAGTAAAGGAGTCTGTTAATGTCATCCCAGCTTAGGACTTAGCGTCTGAAGCTCCAGCAGCCATAGAAGAGTTGCAGCCCAAGGGCTCAGTGACCTGGAAAATGCTTTTGATTTTTCCCTTGTTTCTCAGTATAGAACTAATTTGGAATGCCCAAGACCCTCCGATTTTCTAACTACGAAGATTTCCAAATAGCGTAACTTAGTTTGTGTCCATATATAAAGGAGATTAAAAGTTACATTAATCTTTTTAACACGTTACGAAAAATTGATGGAATTATTAAGGAGGGGAAGAATTTTTTGGGGTGGGGGATATTGAAATTAAACTGGCATATACTATATATAATGATTAGGGTGATCCTTAAAAATGCAAAACAAATTTTTGTTCACTCTTTCCTTTCAAAATGGTTCCTTTGAGATAAAAACTAAACAATTAGAAGTTCAAACAAAAAATATTAATATTTAGAGGTAACTCTGGTGGTTTGGCATCAAAAAGCATTACATGGCACTTAAAAATTAGGGAGAATAAATTTCAATAAATAAAATATTTATTGAAATTTATTTTCGTATGGAAACTGAAATATTTAAACATAATAAGGCTTACGATATTAATGAATCATTAATAGGTTCAGATGATGTGCCTACCAAATTCTGTTTATTTTGCATGAACATCGATGGTCTTCCACCTGCTGTAAGAATTGGAGATGACTCCTTACTTGTTAAAATTCCACTGAACTCATAAATAAATGCTATACCTCTTTCGGCATGATCATTAACTACTTTAAAAGCTTGGGCAGTTTCTAGTGCTTCACGGTAATCTTTCGGATCACCCATACTTCTGTGCCAACTTGTGAAAATCCATTTCGGAGACTTAATTGTTCAAATAACTGATGTTTTTGAAGTCCTCCAATTTCTTTTTATTTATTATTTGCAGAATATAATTATTGAAGAAATAAAAATGGACAAATAGATGAGCATACTTGCATCGAAAGTTTCTATTGCATTTAAACAAAAAATATTAATATAATTTAACGAATAATTCACAATGACACAAAACTGTAGCAAATATAAAGCAAAAAAGAAGTCTCCGTACGGTGAAAAATATTTCATTAAATGTTATCCCCCATGTTTCATCATTTAATGGTCAGTTGAACTTGCTTTTGCTTTAATGACTTCTCTCAGAGGTTTAGGAGGACTCCCACAAGTTTTTTTGTTGTTTCTGGAGTAATTTTGTTCCAGACGTCCAGAATGGCACTTTTCAGGTTATCTTTCCTGCTGAACCATAACTTTTCAGTTCACGACCGATTTCTCCCCATAAGTGTTCCATGGGGTTTAAATCAGGAGACTGGTGGTGTGTGAAGTTGCTGCAACATATGGTAAAGGCTTCATATTTTACAGAACGTTGCAGTGTGTTTTCAATCGTTGTCCTGTTGGAAGATAAATGGTCTTTCCAGAGAAGTTTCGTAGCACTAGCAAGAACATTTTGTTTCAAGATGTCTAGGTACTCATAGCTATCCAGGTTACCTTCAACAAAACATAAATTATAAACTATACACCCAGAATTCCCCTCCCCATACCTATACATTTCCACCGCCGCGTTTTACAGTTCTACACAAGTTTTTGTTTGCATTTGATGTTTTGGTTTTCTCCATGCCATAAATAGTCCATCTGAACCATGGAGACACAATTTTGATTCAACCCTGAAAAGTACAGAATCCCAAAAAGTTGAGGGCTCACTTACATGCTTTTTTGCAAACTCAAGACATTCTTCTGTTAAGTTTGCTAATGAATGACTTCTTACGTGTAACATGCCTACTGTAGCCACTTTTTTATTTTTTTCTTACAGTGTGAGGTTATATTTCAATATTGTAATCAGTTTCCAACAAGGATGCAAGTTGTGGTGCACTAATTCGTGTATTATCGCCTTTCTCAGAATATTCCTTGTGTATATAGCTCAATTTCTGAGGTGTTTCCGGATCGATTCCTATTTTCAAGTTTCTACCTAATTATATCTTTCAATTATTTTTACCGTAGATTTAGATTTGTTTGCGATTTCGCCAATATTTTCATCATTGATAAACCGTTGTTTCTCAACTTTACCACCAACACGCGAAAGCTTTCGGAATTCCCCATATGAGCTTCAAACTAATATAAAAATAGTTTGAAGTGATTACTTATACTATACTTAAGTTCTTTTTCATTCGATAGTTATAATAATTGAATGTGGGGCAGTTCGTACCAATTTGTTCGTTCTAACCAATTTGCATAGTGCGTACGGAAACTTTTTTTGCCTTTCATTTTGTATGTTTTCCTCAGTTTTAATTAATTACTTTTTATTTGTAAAAATTAAGGAACTTTTGTTGTGAACACATTCTTTAGTACGAAATAAGTATCTTTGTGCAGTTTCCGAATCTTTGGTGAGATTTCTTTAGAAATTATAATTTATAGCCGTTTTCGTTTCCGTACGGAAACTTTTTTTATTCACTGTATAGAAATTCTACAAATGTTTTAGATTTCATTCAAATATATTTCGAATTTACTTTTACACTTTATCTATTACTTTTGATATCAGGTACAAATCCTGACATAATTCACTTGTTTTGAAATGCGTTAAGAGTGGTTGAAAATTCCAAAATAAGAATAATTAGCTTACTTTAAGTGACATTTAATCAGTTATTCCAGAACAAAAGATTTTAAAGCAAGTCGTTTTACTGTTGCCTTCACAAGATAAGATATTGTATATCCATGCTAAGCAAAATGTAGTCGTGGTCAGCAAAATTTACTATTCACGTCTGATGGCAACATAGCTAAATATTTACGAGTGTCCTGTGGCTGAAAATGAAGCTTTATTCCGATGCTTCATTCGCAATTTCGGTTACCGACAAGATAATCTTTCGCTCGATGCTGAATAAATAAGGACTATTTTGATAAGAGTAATGACCGAGTAGAGAAACGTCTTTTTCATGATGTTTATTAATGGTATACTTCTAACTATGTGTAGGATAGTTAACGCAAAAATAACGGATCAATTATGAGATCAAGAAACGACTATTCGAAGTGACTAGACGTGTAATTGGATTATTGTTTATCTATTGCATATCTGTAATGAAAGGTAGTTCAAATGAAAGACATTGTTGTTAGAAGATACAATCAGATAGTTTTTTTGTACTCGGGTTCGACGAGACTGAAAGCTATTTCAAGCTGATGCTTCAGCTTAGTTGAAATGAATGTGTATTGTGAATTATGCAAAATAAAATACTAGATATAAAAAGATTAAAATTAGTTTAGAGTCTCTTAATTAGACTTTAAAATTTGGAAAAATAACGGCTAAATTATGAGGTCAAGAAACGACTATTGGAAGTGACTGTAATCGGATTATTGTTTATTGCATATATGTAATTAAAGGTGATTCAAATGAAAGATATTGCTGTTAGAAGATACAATCAGATATAGTTTTGTGATCAGGTTCGACGAGACCGAAAACTGTTTCAAGCCGATGCTTCAGCTTAGTTGAAACGAATGTCATTGTAGATTATGAAAAATAAAGTACTAGATCTAAAAAAATTAAAATGCGTTTAGAAGGCCTAAGAATTTGGGAGATTTGTATAAGATTGAATAAAACCGGATAAAATAGAAAGTTTGAGTTTGGAAATGTCGGATTCAATCTAAGCTTGATGCACAAGCCGCTTTATCCAAGCGAGAATAAATTAATTTTATGCATTCCAAATATATAATCTACAGGAGTTATGAACTGATAAAATCTGAGAAATATAAATGTTTGCCTTAGGTTGTAAATGAATGCATTCGAATCCCGTTATGAAAAATGTGATTCCATTGCGACCATTTTTATGCATATTGATGCTTTACACCTATTCAGGAATTCATGTTTTTCGTTAGCACTCGGAAAATGTAATATTTAAAATTAAATTCTGAAAACTTTGGCACATGAAATTTGCACTTGCCATACATTTATATTTCTTTATCAAGTAAAAAGTGTCAGTTTAATCTTAGTTTTCATCAATAGTTGATTATCATATGTGTTTATATAGCATTGAAAAGTATATTATATTTCGAAACCTACAAATAATTCTGAATATTTATGTGTCATTCCTAATATTTTGTATTTATTCTATGGATATTTTTAATGTTACACCAAACAAAATCCTCGTGGGTTGAAGAGTAATGCAACTGCCAGTATAATTTGATTTATTTTGTAGAAAACTTAAAAGCTCCGTACAGATTTTACTAAATCCGAAAGAATTTCAGATATTAATATTTGTAAGAATTTGACATTTTAATGCGAAAAATATAAATGTTTTTCATTACTTAATAAACCTGTCTATGTATTAATTTGATTCAATAATCTCAAGTATTAACCACCTTATTAATAATGGTTAAATCGTGCTTGATTCAAACTTGAATTTGAACTTACACAGAATGTTTTGTAAGGTAAGTTTTTATATTTGTATACCATTTTTAGTGGTGAATTCAGATGAGGGTCATCTGTAACCTTTGCTGCTCGCTTTTTTATTTACATCCTATCTGAATTAAAATAATTTTATGTCAATTAAACACTAAACTGCTTTTGTGCGATATATGGAAATAAGGTATTACATTTAAAATGAATAACATTACACGCGTAAATTGGCATTTTAAATGAAGTTTTATAGTACTACATGTCTGTTCTGTTATGAAAATTTGCAGATTTTTAATTTGCATACCATTTTAAAGACATAATTAAACATTTAACATTTTAGAAAGTAAACATTTTAACCCTACATGTGGTTCTAACGAGATATCATCCATCACGATCTGACCAATTGTGCTAATGACGAGATATCTCTTCCATCAAGATCTCGCAGATTTTTTAATTATGACGCTATTAAGACCTGGTCAGTTTTCTTCTAATGACGAGATATCTCGTCCATCAGGATCTGATCAATATTTTTCTAATGAAGAGACACCCCGTCAAGACGACCGCCAGGATTAAATCATTAGAAAAACATTTTAAAATTTATTCTATGCATTTTACTACAAAGAAAGATTCGTAGAAAGTTATATGTGAGTGATAATATATGGATGTAGCATCGCATGTACGAGCTTTCAAGCCAATTCTTGGGAAGTAATTGATTTTGACTCTAACCCTGAAATACAAAGCAGCCGCTGCTCTTAATGAAGCTCCTAATGTGCAAAATGAAGGTCCCCTGGTGATGTGCTAGTTTAACATTGAGATGATTCTAAAGTTAAATACAGTTAAATCCCGAAGTTAAAGAGAGTCATCGCTTGACACGGCCTGCGGCAGGAATTTCATTACGAAATCCCATCCAAATGCTAAGAGATTGTCAAATTATAAAGCCCGGTTGTCAAGTTTCGGATTCAAATCGATACTGCCATTTGTGATGCGTAAGTCCAACAAGGGATTCGCGTGCTTCCATTCGTTTGTGACGGGTATTCATTTATCGAAAATGAATAAGCAATAATTGCAGTCTATTTGTCTAAGTGGGTGCATTAAACATTAAGTAAAAGCATCTATCTGTAATTTGGTGTGTATTGTGTCATTTATCGATTTTATGAATTAGCATTTTGCTTTCACACTGTCATGTAAGCTAAACCGTTTCCAGGTATATGAATTGGTGGAAATTAACGGTTGTGTATCATTAATGACACGAGTCATAATTTAACTAAGGTTTGATAATGGTTGGTTTATTTGTCGCTTTGTTATCATTTTATGCTACGACGTAGTGCATTGTAGAAGAAACGGTGTGGCACAAAATGTAATAAGTTAACGTTTTTATATCTTGTTATCTATGATGAAAGTAGTTATTTCAGAGCGAGTCACAAATATATTTTATGTTATAACTTGGAGAACTACCCTACTTTACTTGGGTTGAGTTGTTTAACTGTAAATTGGGAAATTGTTCAGAATAATCACTTTCCTCTTTTCTTGATGTTTTTTTAAAAAGAAAATCACTGTTTTCAACAAACTTTTAATAAATTGCTAAAATATAGCATCGACTCGTAAAGTAGGTAATTTTGACTTCCTGTAGCTACAACGTAGAATTTTTAATATTTTAAATGTCCTTGTTCGGATTTTTTCTAGCATTAACAGTCTTTTATATCGGTAAAGTTCTACTTAAAATTTGCTTTAACTTGTATGCAATTTTAAATCGAACCCTTGGCGGGGTTGTTATTGCGAGTGATGAATAGGAATTACAATTCATGAAAAAAGTAAAAATATTGATCAAATTCACAACCACAGTAAAATAAAACTAGATACAACTATAAAAGTAAAAATATTGATTAAATTTACAACTACAGCAAAATAAAACTGAAGTCATGGGAAAAAGTTGTTCTTAAGATATTAATTCATGATATTTATCTCGTGATGTCGCGTAGTAGCTATAACTTACAACTGAAAATAG
Organism: Meta bourneti; assembly: GCA_933210815.1. Lineage (NCBI taxonomy): Eukaryota > Metazoa > Arthropoda > Arachnida > Araneae > Tetragnathidae > Meta > Meta bourneti. The sequence continues at coordinate 82,813,336 of OW119923.1, read as the reverse complement.
AGCAATGTTTAGAATGTAACATTAATTCCGGTCGAAAAAAACGAAAATAATATTACTTGACCTCGTCGACGAACACGAATTTTCACTTCAGTGTGAGCTTGCACTACGACTTAAAGCGTTTTTTTTCAATTCAGGTAGGTAGGTAGTTGAACTTACGTCGCACTGAAGCAACGCAATAGGCTTTTAGCGACGGCCCGGGATCAATCCTGAATTGAAAGATCCGAGGAGAGCACCTCGTACTTTTAAACAACGGTCAAATGACGAGGTCAGCAGCTGAGTCAGCACGGCACTCTCCAAACTTCCACACCACACCAATGTGGAGACTTTTGAGGCCACAACCGATTTAACATACACCAGCCCCCACGCACATGACGGTCTTTGGTTGGATCGAGTTTCTAACTCGCAACCCTCCTGTTGGTAAGTCTACTCCACCAGCCGGGCTACCGCGGCCCACTTGCAGTCGTGAAACGTACACGAATGAATTATTTTTTGCGACACGCAGGAGAAATATATACACACATATATACAAAGTCAAACTCGTTGGAGACTTCAATACTTAATGGTGATAAAAATCAGAATAATTAGATCTGATTTCTTACTTATTAAAATAATTTTTAAACATTTCACTGTAAGCATAATACCCTTTTGAAAGAAAAATTTCTAATTGGTAGCTATAATTAAATATTAAGGATTACCGATGACATAAAATATTTTAAAATAAGAGAAAAACTAGCTAGATTTAATTAGTTCAAAATATTTCAAAGAAAGGGATCATTTTCAAGGTTTTCGTCTGTGGACAACCTAGTTTATAATGAATAAATGGTCAAAGATGGAAAGATAAAACAACAAATGTTTTAAATTAACATATTTTAAAATTGTATTTTCGAGGGAAAATGTGAACTTAACTTTGAAACTTTTTCTCAAAATAGGTACCTCACTTATTTTTTTTCCTTATGAATAAAAGGAGACGACAAAGAATAAGTACGAGAGACTTGAATTTTGATAGTTCCGAGATGACATCAAAACTAACTAGTTCCAAATTGGACACGCTGAAAAAAAAACTTTTTCCCCAAATGGTGCGTAATTTTCCAAGAGAGTTAAAACGCTCTATAAAAAGAATCATTTGTCCAATGATCAAACCTAATAAAAAGCAACAGACCATCTCATGTAGAGCCTCATTAGTAACAAACCAGGAAACCATGTTAAGACAATTTCTTCTATCACGACACTATCTTTAATGAGTGTCTTACGATTTCTTTGCAGCTTCTTACCTTGTTATACAGTTTTTATTTTTTAAGTTATTTTGATAACGTTTTGTTCAAAAGCTATTAATGTATTCCAATCTTTTTTCGTTCTTTATTCATGAAAATCAAACGTCTTTTTCTTCTGTAAATCTTTAAATAGATTCCTTAAATGATATTGGAAAAGAAAATACTAGTTTTAGTTATTTTTATATGTATACACAGTGTCGATGTAATGATGGTTAGTTCTATTGCTTAAGAGTCAGATCTGGCCTAACAAGGTTCTACCGTCAAGTAAATGGAAATACTAGTAGTTTTCATTGGTATATATACCCAGAAATATACCCAGGGAAGCAAAGAAATAGAGCCTGTGTTGCCTACAGCTCGCAGGCTGCTAGCTGTATACACAATTGTCGATGTTATGCTGTTGGTTGGTTTTATGGTGTAAGAGCGAGACATGGTCAAGCAAGAGTTTACCGTAGATGGAAATGCAAAGAAAGTTTTCACTGGTACAGAAGAGAAATAAATCCTGGGAAGCAAATGAATAGAGCCCGCGTTGCCTACAGCTTGTAGACTGCTAGCTGTATGCATACATAGTTTCGTTGTAATACTGTGGGTTTTATGGCGTAAAGAGTCAGATCTGCTCAATCAAGGTTTTACGGTCAAGTAAATGTAATACAAGAAAAGTTTTCACTGGTACAGAAGATAGAAATATACCCAGGGTAGCAAAGGAATCGAACCTCCGCTGTACACACCTCGCAGGCTGCTAGAGGGTAAACCCACTGAACCAAAGTGACCCCAGATGTAATGAGAAAAAAGAAATCTGTCCATATTTTAGTTGTAGCTTTTCGATACTTACATTAGGAATAATGTACTAGGTTGACTAAATACTTAAAAAAATACTACAATTTCTTTGATAACATTGTGTTTAAAAAAGGAAATTATTATTTCAGTGTTTTAATTACCTATCAGTATATATAGCCCCATCAATTTTCAGCTTATCTGACGTACTAATTGAAGATACTAGTCTATTTCAGATTTGCGTGTGATCTGTAAAGGCCTACCTAAAGACTGATCAGCGAAGGTAGTTTATTGTAACTTTAGTTTTCAATTCATCCTGGATATGGCGAGGGGGTGCATATTCTTACTGAAACGGCCATAGACCTTTATCAGATTCTCGACTTCGTTGTCTTTCGTGCTTTCTAATGTGTTCGTTTCCAATTTCTCTACTACTTTAGAGGCCAAATTTTAACTCTCCAAGTGGTTCCGACGAGATATCTCGTCCATAAAGATCTGGTCAATTTTTCTAAAGACGAGATATTTCGTCGAGGCAACCACCAGGATTGTTAAATTTTTTTCTATACAAGGAAACGATCGTCAGATAAAAGTAAAAAAATTAGGATTCCAAGTAATTTAAAATACTAAGAAATTGTCTTCCACACTAATTTAAGCTTCTTTTTTCGAGGTGTCGAAAAGAGTGTTTCCAAAGCTATACATCTTTCCTTTCTCTTAATTGAAGACCCATTTGAGAGATATCTTTTATTATTTTTCACGGTGGTAAAAACATCCCTAAGAAGTATTCATCATCAAAGCGCTTCTTGTACATTGGTATTTTTAATATCCTATCAGAGAAAAAGGCTTTGAAGAGATAATTTCCTCCATATTAGCATATATTCTTCCGTCCTCTTAATATATATATAAAAGCAAGTTTATGAGAAAGGCATGAATGAAAAACAAAATAAGGAAGCAAAAGGAGGGATCTCGAGGAAAGAGTATAGCATATTAGTAGTACCAAGGAAAATCTCAGAGTTTTTAATCCACGAGAAGTTTATGAAAAAGTCCATGATGAAGAAAAACAGCAGATTTTTAATTTCTTTAAAAATGTTTTTTCAAGTGAACTGTGTGACTTCATTAATGAATGCAAATAAACAATGTTTATATGAAAAGATGGGCGAAGACTGCAAGACTGGAACTATGTTTTACTTAAACAATTCAGATTAATTTGAAAGTATTATGGCTGATTCGTAAAAACATAGTTTGTTTAAAATAATTTTTCCTAAATTTTTGATTAAAAATCAAGATAAAGTAAATGACCTCTTATACAAAGCATACTCTGAGCACTAATCAGTAAATAATAAAGACTGAGCATACTTACGACAGCCGGTCTCCTTTAGTAGTGCTACGGTATAGTTTTGAATGAACATCGATACATCCAGTAGATCCTACAACCAGTTTTGTCTTTCATGTCCCATGTCCAAGTGTCTGTTTAGCACCATAATACCCTGTCACACAATACTCGCCTCTCCCGTTGGTCTTGAGGGGCTGTCGTGGCTAAGTGGGTATGCCCAGTGCGCTAGCAACCGAATTGTAGGCAGAGCAGGTTCGATTCCTTTCAAGTGTATTCCACCCTGTATGCATTTATCTTTTCTGCGTCAGTAAAATTTTCATTTTGTGTGCATGTCTATTACTTGATATAATGCATGTCTTGTGTCTGGCCAAATATGGCCTTTGCTCCATAAAACCTCGACCAATCAACCCATTGGTGTTGAAATCCTTCTTTGGTCAGAGAGATCCCCAGATCCGTCTTCCATTGAGTATGTCAGGGATATGCTGGGAAGTCATATGCACCATTCTCCGGAAAAAGGATTTGGAGCAGCAGCTACAGAATGCTTGGTATAATTTTCTACATAACATAAGGATTTCATGCCACGTCTTATATCGACATGTATCCCCACCAGAGGGGGCCTTTATCTCTTTATGTACATCACACATGATGTTTCATCCCAATCGAACACTGGCTTCGGGTGTTTCGATTCACTTTAGCATAGAGTGTGGGACGTATTTAATCGCTGGTACTCATTGCTAAGTATGTTAGGAATTTATAGTTTATAAAATTTGGCTATAAATTAATAACAGCCCATTGAAAATGTTGTTTAATCCTCCGGGTGGTTATCTCGATGAGATATCTCATTATCAGCAAAGCTGACCAGAACTTGATGACGCGATATCTCGTCACTAGCAAAATTGGTCATATCTTTATGGACAAGACATCTCGTCGAAACCACTTGGAGGGTTAAATTTACGACTTTTGATTCAAAATATACTGTGGTTACACTTTGAAGGAAATTATTTGCAGCGAATTATGGTGAAGATAAACACAATAGCTGCAATTATATATGCGTGCATGTATAGTAATCATAATATTTGTTAAGCCAGCACCCAATTATGCAATCTATAAATAGTTTTATGTGAAGCTAGATTTACTTAACTAGAAGAAATTTTAAAAAAATGCGAAATATGTAAATGGAATTTTCCAGACAGTATAAGTGGCTTTAATTAAATCGAAATGTAATCCAAATGTTTTAAGCAAAATATACTGTCTACAAAATGTGTTATTAAAGTTAGTTAAGTTATAATAAAGTCAAAATCAATTATTCCAAAGGTAAACTGATCATAATGACTCGTGTCTCGTTGATTGGAAACTATAACTCAATTACATCATAGTGTTACTCGAAAATTTAATAATCTTTTTACAAAAAAAACTTACTTAAGACTCCATAGATAAAAAGTTCATGCGGATAAAATTAGCCATCGAAAGGAAATTCGATCGCGTATAGAACGAAATTCTATTTCATCATAAAACAATCCGCCTGTCCGAAAACATTTTGCAAGACCGCGAAAGACAGTGCAACTTTGTCTACCAGAGTATTTCATAGTGGAGTGAGGTTACACTGCTATATAAACTACTGTATTGTAAGTTAATTTTTGTAGTGGTGACTAAGTTCGCCACACATTAAATAATTTTTAGAATTTCGGAAGGTCATCACAGTACTCAAGAATTTAGAGTATCTGAATTCAATAGATGCTGCTGTTAATTGACTGATTATCGATTGCTGAGAGCTGTGTCCAGTTCACGGGTATACTTCTATGTCGTGCAATGGATGATTGTAACCTTTTGTGACTGCCCTTGCATTTCGTAAATCAAGTATGCAGCTGGCATTTCGTTGAAATGAAGCTGAGCGGCAAACGAACAGTGAGCAGTGGTAGAAATGGTAGTATTCATTATCAGAGCTCAAGACAGCTGGAAGTGACAAGTATAGCATTGGATATTCGACTAATAGTGAACCATTAATCAAAGTGGGTACAAATTGTAGCAAGCGGAATTTGTCAGAAGCGCCAGCTGGTTTATCTTTGAAAGTGCACGTGAGATTAGTTCACATCACGTCTACCAGTCACCAATTTAGCAAGACGCGTGAAAGACAGTGCGACATTGTCTACTAAAAAGTACTTCATGGAAGAGTTGGATTACGCTGATTTATATACTACTGTATAGTAGATTAATTTTTGCAATGGTGGCTAAGTTCACCACAATGATCTCAAGAATTTAGAGTAGCTGAATTTGTTATGGTGGGGCAATGGATGATTGCAACCGTTTGATTATCTGTGTTGCATTTAGTAGCCGAGTGTGAATGCAACCGGCATTTTGATGAAATGAAGCTGTACTTCAACAAATAGTGAAACTTTGATAGAAATCAAAGTAAGCATGTTATCACAGCTTCAGACAGTTGTTGGAAATGATTGTGTCGAATTGGCAATTCGACTACTCGTGAACCATGTATGCCGATCGCACCAATTTAGCAAGGCATGAAAGACTGCAACATTGTCTACTAAAAAGTACTTTATGATGAAGCTGGGTTGCACTGTTTTATATACTTCTCTATAATGAATTAATTTTTGAAGTGGTGGCTAAGTTCACCACAAAGTAAATTACTTTTTGAGAATTGCGAAAGCCTTCCCGAATGATCTCGGACCTTCGCCAATAACCCGTTGTGCTGCTCCAGTACGACGTTAATTAACTACATTTCCGAATGATATCAAAACTCAAAACTAACGAAAATTAACCAAGCATTTTAACCAGTTTCTTATCACTGAAATTTGGTGGATCATATCTTCATCAAACTGAAATCCCACCTGGTTATTTTAGAAGTCAGAAATACGTTTTGGAAACGATGAAGAAACACCACCGACTAGTAGTAGAAATCAAATGCCAGAGTCGATGTATTATAAATTACGGGATCAGCCTACCTTTTATTCGGTTGGGTTTTTATGGGCAAGGGCCATATTTGGCCAATCTGGGTCATACACAAGTCAGAAAACGTTAATTAAACAAATCAATATTCGGAAACAGTTGAGGTAGGTAGGTATTTTAATTAACGTCGCACTGGAGAAACACATCGGGCTGTTGGCAATGGTCCGGGATCATTCCCAAAGGGAAAAATCCGAGGACAACACCATGTAACTTTGAACCACGGTCAGATGACAAGGTCACACCTGAGCTGGCAACCCACTCCAAACTTCCACACCACGCGGACGTGAAGACATTTGAGGCCACGACAAATTTAACGTGCACCAGCCCCTTTGTACAGGACAGCCTATGGTTGGATTTGAACTCGCAGCCCTCCGGTTGCTAGTCCGTTACTCTTCCAACCGGGATTCCGCGACCCTGCGAACTAGTCGAATAAATAAAGTTGCAGAAAGGAATTAGATTAGATAATTCGGTTATTTTTTATGGTGATGGGTATATATTTGACCAATTTGTACCAAACACAAGGCAGATAACGATAAGTAATACACACACAAGAAAAGTTTTATTAACTCAGTATACAAATAACTCTCGGTAAGATAGAGGAATCGAATCTGGGCCTCATACAACTCGTAGGTAGCATTGTGGGCAAACCCACTGAGTCCGTGAATACACCAATCAATATTTATTATTCGTGGTACCCTTGCACCATGGATTTGATGTTTTCGAATTATATTATCATTGTGAGAGGATGGCAAATTAAACTGTTATGGCATTCGTGGTTAATTTATTTTGAAGCACACATTTTTTTCTTGAAAATTCAATTCAGCCGCACGTGGAATAACGGAGCTTGTTTAAAACAAATGTCTTCAGTGAAGACAAAGCAAACTCTCAATCGATTACACTTTTTACAAAATCACTGCTTTCAATGAATGTTTCACAGGTACCTAAGTTGTATACGTTCAGTTTTAACTTCAAGTAAGCAACACAGACCTTCTGCCACTTAAGACAAAAATTCTATTTTTCAACAGTCCGAGTTTACATACTTCTTTACTATGATATTATTCCAAGATCAGCAAAGTCTTATTGAAAATTCGTTTTTCCCCAACAGAAAAATTTTAGTTTTAAATCGAATCCTTAAGGTACTTTTTTCAATTGAGAGACTCAGTTTCTATTGAAACCATGTACCTATTTAGAATGTAGTTACTGGACTATGGAGTACAGCTTTCAATAATACCCATGAACATGAAAAACAAATGTAAATTAAATTGATTTTAATCGTCTTGTAATGAAAATATGGTCAAAATTTAGAAATATCTTTGAACTACAACGTATTTCTACCCGTTTTCATTTACATAATACATCTTGTTTTAGAATAACTTTATTTTAATTTTACCAGTCATTTTAAAATAAGAAGTTATACACCTTACTTAAAAAGATTTCCATTTATTTTTATGAAACAATTCTACAAACTATAACGTATTTAACCAAAGACTTAAGGAAAGTTCGTCGAAATATAGATATACCACCAAGAAATTACCCGTGTTTATTGGTATTTGGCAGAAAATAAAAATAATTCATTACAATTTAACTCCTAAATAATATATCTGTAATATGGAAAGTAATGGAACATAAATAAAAACAGAAACAAAATTCTGGTCATTGAAAAATGCAGAATTCCGAAAATCGAAACATCTGAGCAAACGTCGAATTTCGACGTCATGAGAATATTCTGAAATAGAGAAATTCGAAAAAGACGCTTGAAAAATATCGATAGACAATAATGAATTATTTACAAAAAAATTACACATTTACAAAATTTAGAAATGCTCAAATATGACCGCAATATTTCTGTCTTAACGCAAATACACAAACACGGAATTCTAAATCTAATTTATAAAATAAGACATTAATTCTGGCATTGCCAGATACCGAATTGCAAAATTACTCTTTTTTTTTCATCAATGTGTTTTTGTTTTAGCTTTTCGTGTTCCATTACAAGATACAAGTTGTGTAAAATTAACTATTTTAAATATCCATTTTTCACCATTAAAATATTCCTAAATTATTTATATTGTGGAAAGAAATAAAAAATCAGTTCAAACATAATTAGAATTTTAAATTGTTAAATTTAACGTTTCGGAAAAAAATAGTTTTTCGAGCAATTCTGGTAAAACAATTTTATTAGAAAATTTGATTTTCGATCAATACTGGTAAAACAAACTGAGTTGCGTACCGTACGTTTTATGCTCAATGTTTTTCCTATTTCAATTTCGAATTGATTTAACCCACTCTGCACACCTAGGTTAAATAGAACGGGGGTTAATATGTAGCTTTCGTTACTCGCAAGGTTCCTAAATATAAGTGTACCAAATTTGGTGTGAATTAGTCAAACGGTGTAGATTTGTATAGACAGATGCCAATTCTGCTTTATATGTATAGATAAATCTATCGTAACAAAATGAAAACAGAGCTGTTTCTAACAATATAAAATGTAATGGACGTTTTAAGAAAGTTGGTTGGCTTTTGCCCCGCTTAAAATTCATAATTATTATTGAAAAACTTTATTATGTTTTATTTCAAACACTACTCAAAATGTATTGTTCAAAGAACTGTTAGAGGTTTTTCTTTTTAGAATGGATTATTTTAAGTGTTCTAACAGAAAAAGGAATATTTTTCGTGTTTTGAAATTACTTAAATGTTTGAATCTTTTGAAATAAATTCCCTTTTTTGAGGATTTTTCATTTTAAATTTCTTTTTGGATAGTAAAATAATATATTAAAAATGTTTTTTAGTTTAATTTATTTCCAGTTTTAGAGAAAAATGCATAATCACAGATGCGTTTAAGAACTTGAGAAAAAAAGATGAGTATACTGATCAAAAGTTTTAAAATTTGAAGTAGTGTAATCATATTATAAACAAACTTTATACAATGATAAGCAACTACTTAACTTGAGTGTTTTTGTTTTGCGTTAATGAACTCTAACTGTAAAGGTAGGTAGTGAATTAACGTCGCATAGGAAGAAAACAATGGGCTATTGGTGATCAATCTCGAAGAGATCGAAGGACACCTCGTAATTTTGAACCACGATCAGATGTCGAATCATATCTGCGCTGGCACCCCATTCTCCAAACTTGCATACCACACCTACGTGAGGAAATTTGAGGCCACTACAGATTTAACGTGCACCAGCCTCATATACACGACGGTGCTTGGTTGGATCGAGTTTCGAATTAGCATCCCTCCTGTTATTAATTTATCCGCGACTCTACCAACTGGGTTACCGCGGCCCCTTAAGTGTTTTTGTTTAGCATTCAATGAACTCTAACCGCAAAGGAAATATATCTACACGCATGATTTTCACTCTAAATTCAATTTTCCTCTAGCAAACAAAATATCGTTTCACAGAAATTAAGCTTTGAACGAAATTTGCAGAATTTTCTGCTTAGTCTTGAATTTTCTGTACTCGAAAGTGCTGTGATTAGATCTTACTTTGTATTAGATATAATTTATCTGAAAATCTCATTGTCATGGAGTGAGCCAGGAAGATCTGAGGAAAACTAGGTCTCAACCTATTAGTGGGAGAAAGAACTCAATTACAGGTATACGAAATTTAATTACAAGCTATAAGACATCGGAGGCACGTAAGTGTATATTACTTAATGATCTCTTATATTTTCTCACATTGAATAAACTAAATAAGTCTTCATTATAAAATTAGTAGGAACTTGTATTGTGTCGAGGCCTGGATATATGGCTGCAAATTACCTGACTTGGATATATGGCATTATATATTTAAAATGTTTTGTCAGTTTGTCAGGATATTACTTACAGGTCGTGGTTTGTTTATTACGTGAACTTTTACACTCGTATATTAGTGAACGTAGGCTGTAGTAGTATGCAGGGTGTCCCAAAAAGGTTGTTCCGCAATTTATCTTTTTACCATTTGGAGATAGGTAGGCAATGTAAATTGCAAAAGTGCACCAAATAAGGTAAGTAATTAAGATATGTGAATAAAATTATCACGTGATAACAATTTAAGTGGATACAGTTTTTAATTTTTATACCACCCCTCTAGATAAAAATCCCAGATAGCAAAAATGTTCCTTACCTGTATCCCTATCGTTAGTAAAAAACCATATTTCTGTAGGTTGTATAGTAACGGAGATACAAGACTTTCTATTTTAAGAGGGCCGTATCTAATCTAGAACGGAAATTGACCCATGGCCAAGAATGAAAAGCTAAGTTCTGCATTGGTGCAGATGGAAAAAATTCCTTTTATTTTTATTTAAACCATTTTTTCTACAATATTTTTATTAAAGATTACATTGTCTACTATTATGCATTGCGATTTTCATCTGCAGTTGCAATACTACATTACTTTGCACAATGTTGCACTTTCTGACCGAAAAAAAATGCTTTTTAGCATTGTGTATGCGGTCCCTAATCTGACTGCTTGAACAGCTGTGCACAAGTGGTATAAGTCAACTTTTTTGCGTCCTTGTGCCTCCGTTACTGTTCAATCTACAGAAATGCAGTTTTCTGCTAACGATAGGGATGCAGGTAAGGAACATTTCTGCTATCTCGGATTTTTATCTAGAGGGGTTGTATACAAATTAAAAACTGTATCCGCTTAAATTGTTATCACGTGATAATTTTATTCACATATCTTAATTACTTACCTTATTTGGCGCACTTTTGCAATTTACATTGCCTACCTATCTCCAAATGGTAAAAAGATAAATTGCGGAACAACCTTTTTGGGAACCCTGTACAGCGTTGGTTTTTTAATAAGCGGTGAACAAAATAACCAGTTAAAACGAATGGCAATTTAAATTGAATTGTACAGATATTGATGTTTATATCGTCGTCTTAAGCCGTGGAATATTTCTAAATACCTGAATTTATTAATATTGATCTATAGTGGAAATATCAGTATATTGTAAGCATTCGAAACACCTTTACTACAATTCTCCGTTATTCTCTTTAGTTATTCAAATTCAGGCAGTGTTCTGATATCTCGAAGGGAAAATATTTCCATCTCGGTCTCCGAAGATTTGAAGGAACAGTTTTGATTTCCGACGAGCGAAGAGGACATTACATAGAAGTATAAGGCAACATAATACAGCTTCCAGAATCTTTCAGATCCCGGAGTGCATGTAGCGTTTCTAAAAAGTAAAAGGAACAGTCTAGAATTTACTATAGATTTTTCTATTCAGAGTTATCAAAGCACAAATTTAATCCGATGTCTTCAAATTTATTCTATAGTGCATATTTATTCAGGATCTGTAAAAAGTGTGTTCATAGAGGTTGGTATTTTGAGATTCGCAGTTGACGCTTTTCACATTCATCAAACTGACATTTGGTGAAATTGCATTTACAAAATCACACAGCTATTGCTTTCCTTGTTTAATCAGTCACATATATTTCATCTAAGATACGAAGTAAGGATGGTGCTAATGTGGGAAGAGATATTGTCGGTTGATCGTCTTGACGAGGTATCTAGTAATTAGCAAAGCTGACCAGATCTTGATCTCATAAAATCGTCGATACTATCTTGGTCACATCCTTAGCGAAATTGGCCAGATCTTGATGTAAGAGATATCACGTCATTAGCAAAATTAGTTAGATCTTGATGGCGGCTGATTGTCTTGACGAGGTATCTAGTAATTAGCAAAATTGACCGATCTTGATCTTATAAAATCATCGACAATATCTTGGTCACATCCTTAGCGAAATTGACCAGATCTTGATGTAAGAGATATCACGTCATTAGCAAAATTAGTTAGATCTTGATGGACGAGATATCACGTCATTAACAAAATTGGACTATGTGATGGACGAGATATGGGATGACTAGGAAGATCTGATGGACGAGATATCTCGTCTTAATCACTTGGGATCTTAGCATGATTGTGTCGAACATGATTAAAAAAGTTTTATATCTACTTTTTCTTTTAATCCACACTGCTTTTAACCCTTTGAGTGTCACAAGATTTACGAGTAGTTTAGTATTGCTTCTACCCCAACACACATAATGACTAAATCACTACAGTGATTGGTTGAAAGAACGACAGGAAAGATTGTATTGGTCAAGAAGGTCAAAACTGGTTCGAAATCTCTCAGTGAAGACTAGATTACAGAACGTACATATGCGTGTGAATCTCTTAGAGGGTGGTTATTCTGGGTGTATTTCTATCTTCTGTACTTTGTAAAACTTTCATTATATTTGTATATTCTATTACTTGATATTGCATGTCTTGTGTCTGGCGCAGCATGGCCAAGTATGGTCCTTGCGCCATAAAATCCCCCCAAACCAAACAACCTTTGAGGGTTGATTTATTTTCTTTTTTCTGGCCGATCAATCGGTCTGGTTGCCAGGGTGCTGACTTCCGGAACGAAAGTTTCCTGGTTCGAATCTGGGGGTATGGAAGTTTGTCTGTCTGTCTAGAGTCTGTGGCCTCCATATAAATGGGTTATGCATAGAATGCATGATAATCATGTGAGGTGTTTCGTGAACCCACTATCCGTAGTGCACCACGGTGTAACGCCAAGCGATTCACAATTCTGCCATTGTAGTATAAAAATGAATTATGTTCAATTGACCGGTCATTGGGGAAATATTTTCCCCTTCTATTTTGAAGTTGGAGTTATGCACTACAAAAGAATAAATTCGTTTCATCTTAATAATAGAAAAAGATCATGAATCACTGCTTTGTTAAAATTGATCGTCTTCACAAAATCATGGATTTGATTAGAAAGTTAAGTTTAAATTCAGATTCATTTCGAATTTATCTGGGTCTGATAAAACATCTCACGTAAAGTTCATTGATTAATGTTCTTTTACAGAACTCGTTCTCTATTTAGGTCATACATTTTCGGTAATTTGCCTTTATCAGTCTTATATTGATGATGTTGCACCTATCTTTCTGTCAAAGCAATAATCGGATTAGAGTTTTGCTAAAATAACAATGCATATTACCAATACATTATAAGTAACTAGTAGTTTTAAGTTAAACGTGACTTGAAATTCAGTGCGAGTATTTTCAATTTTGCTAAATGGTAGACAACGTATTTTGATTTGTTTTGTGTGTTATCAAGTGTCCCGTGTAATGTAGTAGATTCAAGGGACTGTATAATTAAAACTTATTTATGTACAAAATTCTACGTACATTAACAGGCTGTGGCTCTGAAATAATGATTTCACGAGAGTACAGAATTTGCGCTAAGGCATAAAAATCGGCATACAGCTAGTCGAAGAATTCTTTCCACGAGTAGTTCTAACGATAACAAGAACACAAATTCTAAAGATATCTTTAAATGTTTCTACAGCTGGCGTCTAAAGAATAAAAACTGCAAACGATTCTCAATTCTTCGCGAGTCAAGATATCAATGCGTGCACAAATGATAATCATTTGGCATTCCCGCAAACGATAATTATGCGGCACACGCGCTTAAACACCAAGAATAACAAAAACACAATTTTTATTTCTCTAATATGATATACTAAGCTTACATAAAAACATTAAAATTGATGCTAAATAGGAATGCATTTGGAAATACGTAGATAAATAGAAGGTTGTTATATATTCCATTATTAAAAGAGTTTAAAACTGAACCCACACATTTTATATGAGAGTAAGGAACTTATTTATTCTACTTAATTGTGTGGGAATAGCAGGAGTCCATTTGGTAGCAAACAGTGCCTTTACAGTCTCAAAGTAATGCAGAACTAACTAATTCGTCATATCAAAAAATCCTTTTAAATTTTACTGCACAGCATTTGGAACTTTTAAATATTTCACAGTAGAGTTTTGATGAAGTGCGGCTTTTTTTTATCTATTGAATTATTTAACTACGCTTTCTACTTTGACGTCATTTGTGAGAAATATTTAAAACGGTAACCATATAACTCGCCTTAGTTTACTATTACAAAATTTCCAACAGCATCATCTCAGGAGACTAAACATTCAAAAATTCATGAGACAGTGATAATTCATCATTTCTTAGCGCTAGTTAATGTACGAGTATGTATGTTAAATCATAATTCCTTTTACTAAAGTTGCTCACACGCGAAATTTAACTTAGATTTATTAGAGAATAAACCATTCAAGGGGAGTTCTCATGCATAATTCCATATTGTAATCTTCAGTCTTCCCTGCATGACTTCTAACTAATTTTGCCATTTTGACCAATAGAAAGTTCCCGAGGATTCCTTTAACCAACAGATATGGTTATTTAATCATTATGTGTTAAGGGAAAAATTAATATTACATTATACAGAAATCTCGTGAAGCTCAGAGGTTAACAACTGTTAAATATGACTAATACCATTTTTCCTGCCATGTTATGGATCCTTTTTTGAGAAATAAATGCCTTAAAATACCATATATCGTCAGGTTTCAAGTGAAACACACCAAGTCAAAAAACATAGTTCTGAGAAAATGAAGGGAAAAAATTTTACTCGCTGAGGGTGTCAAGAAGATATCTGACCTTCAAGCAAAATCTATGACTTGTGGACTTAACTAATCTAAAGATCACATTCTGGTCTAGAATAGCTAAGAAACTCGTACCTTGCAAATTTTGACCTAAGTGTGTTTCACTTGTAAGCCGACGATACCAACACTATTTAAAATATTTTCTGTTATAAAAATAAGATTCTAAGCATTCGTTTAAAAACAGTAATTGAATTAGCCATAAATATGAATAGACTGGTTGGCAGTTGAATTTACTTCGCATTGAGCAACACAACGGGTTATGAATAAACTGGTTGAAATTTTCCTTTTACTCTTACGACTTTCCCCTTGATCATATGAAGACATACTGGATAAGTATGACGATCAATTACCACGAGTATTAATAAAGCAAACAAACTTGTTCTTTTAAAAGTCTTTGTTCCTCAAGTATTCATATTTTGTAAATTACTAAATTTAAAGTACTATTTGTCATAATGGCCGTAATGGAACAAGTCTAAATGTGTATAGCCTCAGTACTTTCATTCAAAAATCTAATCAGCCTCTTATTCCAGTCATTTAAAAAACAGATTTAGTATTCAAATTTGTTACTTAAAATTTACTAGTGAAATTTATTTCTAAATAATAAAAGTAATGATACGATAATTTCAACTTTTTGATCATTTAAATTTTTGTATTTTAACACACACACGAATACTTAGTGCCAATTGTTTAGAAGATATCCGTCATTACTTAATCCTCCGAATGGTTTCGACGAGATATATCGTCCAACAAGATCTGACCAATTTTGCTAACGACGAGATGTCTCGTCATCAAGATATTGCCGATTGTTTGATGATTACGAAATCAAGATCTGGTCAGGTTTCTCTTCTAATTACAATATATCTCGTTCATCAAGATCTGGTCAGTTTTGCTCATGGCGAAACAACTCTTCGAGATAACCACCAGGAGGGTTAAGCAGGCTCTCTCTCGCTCAAATTTAGCTCCTTGAATTTCTACGGTGTTGCAATTGCCTCGCCTTTACGTCTCATATCCTTTTCTAATTTAGGTATGCTCGTGAAGTAAATTAATTCCCGCACATACACCGGTACATGGTCCCAGTTGGGATCTACTCTTTGGAGTAGACGTGGCAGGAATATGTCTAATCCAACCCTTTACATCAAGGGGGGTAGAGCATCACTTACCAACTGCTCCTGTTCTGAACTTTGAACTTATTCTCTGGCACGCTATTAAGCTGCTGGCGACAAAAGTCACAGTTAATTTTAAGGGATAGTCCACCTGGGGGAATTTTACTATCTGGCATCAACCGAATGCGATTAGTATTGCTAGATCAATTCGAACTAGCTTAGTCTTTCTGAAAGACTGGGGAAAATGCCTTCATGGAGATCATGGAGAAGTTAGATCGTATTTCTTTGTTGAATTTGTTTTATTTGTATTGAAGAAACCAAGCACCCAGCCCAATCTGAGGTTGAGTTTGTATTAGTTAAGGCTAGTTGAATACCATATATTCTATTCGAATGGGTTAATCATTTCTGAAAGACAAGGACCAAACGTCCTCATGGTGGTTATTGAGAAGCTGGATTACATTTCTTTGTCCTTGTATTTTGTTCGCCTTGAAAAAACCAGGAAACTACAAGCAGTCAGCCCATCCTGAAATTTAGTTTAGTTGAAAGTCAGATCTTATATTGAAACTTAATCATTTTTGAAAGATAAGGGCCAAATGCCTTCATGGGGAACCGGATCCATTTCTACTTGCATTTGTCGTCCTGAAGAAACCAGTAAACTACAGGCAACCCCATCTGAAGTTGAGATTGATTTATTCGAACTAGGTTAATAATTTCTGAAAGTCAGGGTGTCAAATACATTTTTTAAGCTGGGAAAGCTGAATCACATTTCTATATCTTTGTATTTGTCCTATTGAAGAAACCAGGAAACCATCCCAGTTGAGTTTAGTTGAGGCCAATTGAATTTAGTTGAAATCCAGATGTTATATATATATATACGAATAGGTTAATCATTTCAGAAAGAAGGGGCATCGCATGGGGGACTATATAACGTGGAGTCATGAAGGATTTCTTGAAAAAGTTTTGTATTAAGGAGAGTTCATAAATTCCTAATCTCGCTCTTTTCTGCAAAAAGGTTAAACCTAACTTATAATTATCTTCAAAAATTATAAAATGTATAGTATTTAAGAGTTTATCCTATTAATTTTGAAGAAAACTATGGTTACTTCAGAAAATACTTGTTTTAAATTATATTTTCTGAAGACATTTAAAACTTGATGAATCTGCTGTAAAAGACAATTTACTTCTACAAACTGAAATAAACCTTTCGCGTTCTTTAAATATGTGCTGACGTATAATTTAGCAACAGATGGGAATAGACCAAAGTTTGATAATGATTTTAAAAATGTGTGTCGATGAAATGAAAGTGAGTCAACATCTGTTGACATTTGTTTGTTAGAACATTTTTTATTCTAAGTTAAGATTTATTCCCTTTTCCGGTTCTGTTTCGCTTTTTTATCACGTCCTATTTTCAGACTAACAAAGGGAGAAAATCGACCAATCAAATAGCTTAAGCGAACTAAGAAGATTAATTTTGATCTTAGTTCTAAGGTTAAGAATCGTCATTTGTTTAACTAAAATATTTAATTATCCTTTCGTTCTAATCCCCAAGCGACTTAGCATTTTGATTTCCTTTTTGTAAGTTGAAAATTTATGTCAGTCAACTGAAATTCTTGAGAGTTAAAACTTATAAGAAATAGCTTTTGTGTCCTTATTACTTGGAGCTGAATTATCGTGTAAGAATTGCGTATTTTTTAAGATTATTTATAATGATGAAAAGCTTGGACTTTAAAAAATATAATTCAATAAGGATATTAATTTTGCACTCAAAATACTAAATCATTTTAATGACAATCCATTTCTTCAAACTCAAGGATCAGAAGAAAAAATATCTAGAAATTGATGGGTTTAAATTGCATATAAAGCATGTTTCAGACGTTTACGAGATTGTTATTCCAATGATATTTTCGTTAGTTACGTAAATAATTCATCCGTAAAAATAGATGATTAATATATTTCACCATCATATTTCAAGAATACATAATCAGATACAAGCTTGCAAACACAAGTCTAAGCAAAAGAAAATGTTATTTTCATATTGACAGAATGATATAGAAATGATATTTTCCTTAGTTACGTTAATAATTCATCCATAAAAATATAAGATTAAGATATTTTAGCTTCATATTTTAAGAATACACGAGGTACAAGCTTGCAAATGAGAAAATAAGTACAACTAATTCTAAACATTATTTTCTGTATAAAATTTTGGGGTCTTCGGGCTCAGTGGGTATCCCCGCTGCTCTAGCAACCTACGAGTTGCAGGCGGCGCAGGTTTAATTCCTGTCAGGTTCGATACCTCCCTGGGTGTGTATTTCTATCTTCTGTGTTAGTAAAATTTTGCTTGTGTGTGAATGTCCGTTACTTGATGTTGTCTGTCTTGTGTTTGGCGCAGAATGGCCGAATATGGCCCATGCCTAACCAATCTATATAAAACTATCTAAAAACCAACCTAACCAATCTATATAAAACTATCTAAAAACCAACCTAACCAATCTATAAAACTATCTAGAAACCAACCTAGCCAATCTATATAAAACTATCTAAAAACCAACCTAACCAATCTATATAAAACTATCTAAAAACCAACCTAACCAATCTATATAAAACTATCTAAAAACCAACCTATATAAAACATATTCACACGTTAAATACTTATGTAAGCTGTTATTTTTACAACTATTTTCGTACGTCAATAGTGTTTTGTTTCATGACGATCAGATATTTCATGTTTAGGATTGGCACGGCTCAATGGATTTCCCACTACCCTAGCAACTTGTGAATTGTTAGCGGCGCAGGTTTGATTCCTGTCAAGTTCGATTCCTTCCTGCGTCTACTTCTCTCTGCTCTGTGTCAATAAAACTTTCCTTGTGAGAGTATGTCCATTACTTTACGTTGTGTGACTTGTGTTTTGGCACAGCTTTAATGTGGTCCTTGCGCCACAAAAATATAATCAACTAACTAACCATGTTTGAAACCTAAACATTTCTGAGAATTTATCATCACATAAAGGTTTATATTGTAGTCTACCTTTCTTGATGCAGTCTAGTTGCTTTGAAGTATTTTATTCAGATTCCGATAGATTTTGTTAGTTATCTATCGAGGTACCGCTGTGTTCACATATTACCTGCTGTTCCATATTACGTGTACTTACCCCATTACTTTTCAATATTCCTTTGGTTAATTTATTACATTTGAAAACTCAAAATTCTACATGATAAATAACCACATAAGGATATCGCGAATTTTTAAAAATTCTTAACTGAAAACAGGAATCGAGTTTTGTATATGAAAAAGCATGCTAATTTTTTCTAAATGTAAAACCACCTTTTTTATAAAAAATACGCTCTCCCAAATTTGAGAAATACGAAGTTTATTAATAGTACGTTTTTGCTTTATAGATGTAAAATTAAGAGATAACGAAGTATACAAGTTAAGAATAGTAGAAAGGATTTTGAATCATTTTTAGTATAGCATTAATTTAGGATATCCTTTATTTTAGTATATCATTTTTAGTGTCCTTTAAACAAATTGAGGCGAGTGGCATAAAATCTGGAAGTGATTCTTAGACTCTTATTAATTAATTTGGATCGATTTTACTTGCTGGTTATTTAGTAAAACAAATTTCTCTGACATTCTGATATTTAGGGAGAATGATTTTGCCTCGAGCTTCTCTCCTAGCCACACGAACATTTCTACCCCCTTTCTATTAACAAAGGAATACTTAATTAAAATATGCTAACGATAACGGTTTTTGAAAAACTGACAGTTGTAGCAGAAATGTAGAATGAAAGCGAGACAATGTTTCTCATGGTGACTGATTTTAACGTAAAGTTTGAGTTTTAAAAGAAATAAAAGTTGAAAATAAAGTTTACTTTCTTTGTGTGTATTGTTGAGTCAACTCCAAAGACAGCCATAAGTGACATAAAATGGGTACGCAAATTTGTTTATTTAAATTTCTGTTTGTTTTGCTCTAAGACAAACTTTTGAAAATGTAATTTTTGTTGCATTATTAATCTGTTATAAAACCTGATACATAATTCTTTAGGATTGCTAACTATGACACATTTTTAGAATATCAATATTATATTCCATGATTTGAATTATTTTGTGCTACAATAGTGCTTTTATTACATTCGACTAATAAATATAGCAACACTTTGAGAAAACAGTGGTTATGAATAATAGATAAGAATAAAAATTTTGTCATTAGCTCTAGATGTATACTAAAGGTGGAAAGGAAAACTTTAAAATAGTATAGTTTGGTGATCTAAAATTCTTACAATTATTATGTAATACTATATTATTATATCGTCGGCTTACAAGTGAAAAACTTATTTCTCAACTGCAAATCTTACAGATCAGGGAAAGAAATGTTTGTATCATATTTTTAGAATACGCAGAAAATATGCATGATTCAACCTGATGCAACTCCTTTTTCTTAACAAAAATATACGAAGCGTGGGTGTAATTGCTTTGGAGCTCAAATAATATATCAGAATTATTTAGTGTCTCAGCAAGAAATAATTAGGTTAAGAAAATAAATGCTTTTATCATATTTTTAGAATACACCGCGAAAATATTCATGATTCAGCCTAATGCAATTCTATTTATATTACATAACAAAATATTAAATGAAGTGTGGGTGTTATTACTACGGAACTCAAGTACTATATTAAAATTATTTAGTTTCTCCGTTATAAATGATTATAGACGAGGAAAATAAATGATTGAATCATAGTTTTAGGCAACACACAAAAATATCCGATTCAGTTTATTTATATTTCATAACAAAAGTATTGTACAAAGTGTAAGTGTAATTGATTTGGACTTCACGTATACCAAAATTATTTAGTTTCTCAGCTGGAAATGGTTAGATTAAGAAAAAGAAATTATTGAATCATATTTTTAGAATACACAAAAATATCTGATTCAGCGTATTTTTATTGCATAGCAAAAATATTATAAAGTGTGGGTGTAATTGCTTTACAACTCGAGTAGTATATCAAAATTATTTAGTTTCTCCGTTGGAAATGATTATAGATGAGGAAAATAAATGATTCAATCATTTTTGGGCAACACAAAAATATCTGATTCAACTTATTTATATTGCACAATAAAAAATTACCTGAAGTGTGGGTGTAACTGCTGTGTATAACTGATGTAATATATAAAACTTATTTAGTTTTTCCACTTGAAATGATTATAGACGAGGAAAATAAATGTCTGAATCATATTTTAGAACATACACAAAAATATATACGATAGAGTATTTATATTGCACAACAAAAATATATGAAGTGTGGGTGTGATTTCTGTGGAGCTCAAGTACTATACCAAAATTTAGTTTTTCAGCTCATAGTTATAGATTAGGAAAAGAAATGATTTTATATTTTTAGAATACATAGAAAAGAAGCATGAATTCAACCTGATGCAATTGTATTTATATTGCATACCAAAAATATTAAATGAAGTGTAGGTGTAATTTCTGTGGCGCTCAAGCAGTATATCAAAATTATTTAGTGTCTCAACTGGAAATGGTTAGATTAAGAAAAGCAAAAGGTTGCATCATATTTTAAGGCAGTACACAAAAATATCTATGATTCAGCGTATTTATATTGCACAACAAAAATATATGTAGTGTGGGTGTAATGGCTGGGGAACTCAAGTAATACATCAAAATTATTTAGCTTCTCAACTGGAAATGATTGCAGACGAGGAAAACAAATGATTGAATAATATTTTTAGGCCAAACACACAAAAATACATACAGACAGTACGTCAACGGCATTACACGCTTTCAATTATGCCAGAATCTAGATGGAGGACAGCATCTTCGGGAATAAGTCCTCTCCCCCTTCAATCCCACAACGCAACAATAAAGAACTACGAGTTCTTGCATCTCTAATGCAGTTATCCTCGGACAGAGCAAAAGTTGCCTTGATATTCCAGTTAATGCGATTACTGCTGTGTCTGTGACGGCAAATATACGACAAAAGCCCATCCACTGACAGCTATAAAGGCAAGCAAATATTTCCTTAGAAGTGACATGAGCGTTTGGGAGGCAACAATAATTAATTCCCCGCCGAGCCGGGGTGCCGCAAGGGAAATGACAGAATTGACAATAACGAATTCATTTTAACTTAATCGTTTCGTAGAATATGGAGGTTAAATATCGAATTTGAGCTTATTTGTGAGTGGATGGTTTGTAATGAGGGTTGTACCTAAGTTTTCAAATGGACGATCAGAACTTGTGTCCTATTAGTTCGCCTCTTGGTAGTCTAACTCTGTTCCTTTCTTCCTTGCGAGTTCGAATCCAACCAAAGACCGTCGTGTATCAAGGAGGCTGGTGTACGTTAAATCTGTTGGGCCTCAAATGTCCTCATGTTGGCGTGGTGTGGCAGTTTGCAGAGAGGGGTGCACAGATGATCTCGTAATCTGAACCGTGGTTCAAAATTACGAGGCGTTGTCCTTGATCTTTCCCTTTAGGATTGATCCCTGACCGTCACCAATAACTGCATTTTTCGAGTCACCGTTTCATGTTTTTTACTATGACAAATTCATGAATCGTCTTGATTCTTAGTGGAAATGCCGATTTTCATGAGGAAACAATCTTTGAGTCGTAACTCGATTTTTCCCGAAGCATCAAAACTTTGAACTCGCTTTGTAGAAACGTCAATTTTGCAAATTCGCTCCTTTGGCTTGGTAACGATATCTGTTCCAAAATCTATAAACAGTACATTTTATAGGTTTCGGAACAGATACATAAGACATAGAACTCAGACATCTATTTTTCTGTTAGATCAGGCCCCATTGTTTTAACAAAGACCTAACTGAGAAATTCAGGTATATCCATCGACTACATCTAGGTTTCTATATTTAGTCACAATGGAAATATGAGAAGGTAGGTAGTTGAATTAAAATCACATTGGAGCAGCATATGGGGCTATTGGCGAGTGAAGGGAAAGATACGAGCACATCACCTCGTAATTTTGAACCACGGTCAGATGACGAGGCCAATACCTGGGAAATATGAGGAAGGAAAAGAATATTGTAAATACACTGCTGGCCACCGTAAATGCAACACCCTGAAGGAAGCATGCAAATAATATGAAATTTACAACATGCATTAGCGGAGGTGAGATATGCAAATGATTAGAATTTCAGCGCAGACGCACATCACGCGCGCCTGTGGCGCCACTTCAAAGCGCTATTTAAGGCTTGGAGATTTCGACGATTTCAAGTACGGCAATTGTGTTTTTCTTGTGGTTTTTTCAAAAAAACGATCAATTATGCCTCGTAGAAAACAGCGATCATCTTTTGATCAAGTATCCGAGTTCGACAGAGGAAGGATAGTGGCCTACCGAGATTGTGGATTATCTTTCAGGGAAATCGGTAGTCGTGTTGGACGAAACCAAACAACTGTAATGCGGATATGTGATCGTTGGATGCAGGAGGGTACGACGGACCGACGTGTTCGATCGCATCCACCTCAGTGCACCACTTCACGTGATGACAGGCATATTGTGCGTATGGCAGTGAACGATCGCTCAGTCACATCACGAACCATAGCACAGCACATTCAGTCTGTAACGCATCATCCAGTGTCTGCGCGTACCATTCGACGCCGTTTACAGCAGAGTGGTCTGTCCGCAAGACGTCCATTGCTTCGTCTACCCTTGACGCAGAACCATAGACGTTTCCGCCGCCAATGGTGCGATGAAAGAAGGATGTGGACGGCAGAATGGAATGAAATTGTCTTTACTGACGAGTCACGCTTCTGTCTGCAACACCACGATGGTCGGATTCGAGTCTGGAGACACCGTGGAGAGAGGATGCTGAACAGCTGCGTTGTGCACCGCCACACTGGTCCTGCACCGGGTATTATGGTATGGGGCGGTATTGGATATCACTCTCGCACTCCTCTAGTACGCATTGCCGGTACTTTAAACAGCCAGCGCTACATCTCCGAGGTGTTGGAGCCAGTTGTCCTTCCTTACCTTCAGGGCTTGCCCACGGCCATATTTCAACAGGATAATGCGCGACCACACGTGGCACGCATTGTCCAAGGGTTCTTCGTCAATCGCCAGATTGAATTGCTTCCCTGCCAGCTCGCTCTCCGGATCTTTCGCCGATAGAAAACATGTGGTCCATGGTTGCTCAACGATTGACCCAGAATACATCCCCAGCTGCCACACCAGATCAACTTTGGCAACGTGTGGAAGCTGCTTGGTCTGCTGTACCCCAAGAACACATCCAAAGTCTCTTTGAATCAATGCCGAGGCGTGTGGCAGCGGTGATCTCCAACAATGGCGGCTACTCTGGCTACTGATTTTGGCAGGAACCACACTTCACAGAAGTCTATAAATTTAATCATTTGATACTTGGTCAACATGTTATCTACAAAATAAATTTTGTTGTGATATCTCTTGTCTTTCTTGGTGTTGCAATTTGGGTGGCAGCAGTGTAAATTAGATGATTTCCAAATTGAGCTGTTTTATTTTTATTAACCATCCTGATGTTGTCTCGACGAGGCATTAGCAATGCGTTATGACGACGTTATTAGCAACACTAGATCTTGATAGACTAGATATCTCGTCAGTAGAAGAAAACTGACCAGATTTTGATCTCGGTATCATAAAAAAAATCGGCGACATCGCGATCACGAGATATGTCATTAGGAAAATTTGTCTTATCTTTATGGACGAGATATCTCGTCGAAACCACTCTTGGAGGGTTAATACATTGCTTGAAAGTGTCTATTTACACAGTCAAATATTTAATATTGAGTTTGGTGAGGTGAATGCAGCAACAGAGCTGCATTCACCTTACTAAATTTATTTTATCCTATTAACTTAACCTCAATGTTTAATTAACAGCTCAGAAGGAATCCAAATAATTGTCC
This sequence comes from Meta bourneti, assembly GCA_933210815.1. Lineage (NCBI taxonomy): Eukaryota > Metazoa > Arthropoda > Arachnida > Araneae > Tetragnathidae > Meta > Meta bourneti. The sequence continues at coordinate 82,788,508 of OW119923.1, read as the reverse complement.
TTGCAATTCTGATAGAGGCATTTCAAAGGTATGCTCCTCTGAAATGAATCTCCACAAAGATCTAAAACCATTAAGAATCACTGCTCTGGCTTCTTTTACCGCCAACAGAATGAATTGGTTGGGGACATCTTTTCTGGTACTTTTATTCTGTTAAGAGTGAGACCGTAATGTTTTACTAACAAAGACCGTACTGAGGAATTCTGATTCATCCATGAACTACATCTAAGTTTATAAATATGGTCGTAAAGGAAATGGAAGGGAAAAGATTACAAAAATTAGCTTAAGTCTTCATGCATTAAATTGTTTTATCGGTGCAGGATTGTTTCTAGCAACTTAAATCGTTCTTTTAAAATTGAAAATTTCAGATAATTGAGTTATTGTTAATTGAATTCAAACACTGAATTATCAACATGTTTTTAATCAACTACTGTTTATTTTTTCTATTAATTAGTGTCTTTTTAATTAATTTATTCTATTTATTCTAATGTTTAATTCCATGACTTCTTTACATAATATTTTATTGTGATTTTTATATTTCATCCCACTGTTGAAGGCCACGGTAGCCCGGTTGTGGAAGAATAACAGATTAGCAACCGGAACGTTGGGAGTTCTAATCCAACCAAAGACCGTCTTATACAAAGGGGCTGGTGCACTTTAAATCTGTCATGACCTCAAATGTCCTCACTTTGGCATGGTGTGGAAGTTTGGAGAGTGGGGTGCTAGTTGATGTATGACCTCGTCATCTGACCGGGATTCAAAATTACGTGGCGTTGTCCTTGGATTTTTCCCATTGGTATTGATCCCGGATCGTGACCAATAGCCCGTTGTGTTGCTTCAGTGCGACGTTAATTAAAATATCTACCTACCTACTTCCCACTGTTGAATAAATATAATTTTTTTAAGTTCAAATTTCATTCAAATATAATAGCATTTTTTCCATGCTTTTTCTATTATAAGTTAACCAAGAATTGAGACATCTGGCGTCCCACCTCGAAATGGTTAAGGATAGGTATATAAACGTTCTTAGTATATTAAGGCAGCTAAGGGGTATAAGAATATTCTTGCATTTGATATTATGATGTCAAAGAGCGTTCCACTTGGGGGGTGAGCTGTCCCAACACCCATTGACACAATATAAATCACATTTGAAGTTTATTTCCAAATCACTTTTTAAGTGTAGTGCAGATCAAGAGGTTTAAACGTGTGAACGACTGTGCAATGTTGTTTACCAAAAAGTACTTCATGGTGGAAATAGGTTACACTGCTGTATAAACTACTGTATTTTAAGTTAATTTTCGTAGTTGTGGCTAAGTTCACCGCAATACTCCTTCAGAATTTAGCAGTGGCTGAATTCCATAGTTGCTACTATGTCAACTGCGTTAGCTGTGTTAAAATCACTTGTAATAAATATATTGCTATGGATATAATGGTATACGTGGTCATGCTATGGATATATTGATATGCTTGGTCATGCTATTGCGATTACAATTCTCCTGTGGTGCCTTGAGAAGCCGAGTAGAATACTGAGTGGGGACAAAGAGTGAAGCCGTAGTAGAAATAGAAGCAGTGTCTGTTATTACAGGGCTTAGGACAGTTGTTGGAAGTGATTGACATCGCATTGTTAGTTCAATTGTTGACCGTGACATCACATTGGCATCGATATACGTGCCGATTGTTGCTAGTGCCATCTGGTCTTTGTCAGAAGTGTTGTCAGGCTTGTTTTTGAAAGCGGTGATCATAATTACTCCTGAGTCATCACTTTAGCAAGACGTGGAAATGCGGTGCAGCGTTTTCCACCAAAAAGTAAGGGCCATTGTGTCTCAGAGTTTCACACTACGATAGCAACCTGCGAGTTGTAGTCGGCGCAGATTAAATTCCATCCTGGGTGTATTTCTCTATTCTGTTTCAGTTAAACTTTCCTTGTGTGCATATCCATTACTTGATATTGTCTGGCCTATGTCTGGCAAAATATGGTCCTTACGCCGTAAAAGCCCAATAAACCAACCACCAAAAAGTACTTCATGATGGAGGTAGGCCCAAACTACATACATACCACTGGATACATAACATAACTGGATATATACATAACTGGCTACATTCCACTGCATTGTAAGTTAACTTCTGTAATGATGGTTAAGTTCACTAGACATGGTTAAAGGTTAACGAGTGATTGTCTAAATTTGTCCGTTTTGATTCGTGTGCTATTGAATCCACCCAACCAAAAAACAACGTAACGCAGTACCTGAGAGTTTAATTATTTTCGAAAGTTGGGCTCGTTTTTGGTTTGAATGCGTCAGGGTGTGAATTTCAGATCTACATATATCAAATTCCACAGTCGCTTAAATTTTAAAGTTTACTAAGTAACTTTTCTAAACATTTACTATGAATATATTCGGAATATCTTTACGATAATTATGCTGTTCAGATAATTTAGGAATGATAATTTTATAATTATCTTTCATCGCTGCTAAAAAAATTATAGGAAAAAAATGCTTAAACGTAAAGGCAAATATGGTAGAACCCATGTTAATTACACCCTAGAGGTACGCTTTGCATTGCTCACCCAACTGAAAGAAACGAAAAGCCGAGACGCTCTTTTGGGGAAGTATAGCAAATAAAATGTCGGGAAAATAATTTTTCTCATGAATATTTATGATCAATTAATGGTCATAAAGTAAAAGATTAAAAGGTCGAGTGTTTGTTTTTAAATGCAGCTTGAAATACAACAGAAAGTGATGACCACAATAGAATTTATTTATAACTTTGAATTGACAGTTTGAGATTGAAATACTAGTTTCTGCCTTTGTGCGCAGATGAAAGTCTGAAAACGTTTCATACACTGCCCGACCAATTATTCATCATGGCATAAGTTTGGAATTGTGAACCACTTGAAGTTGCCCTGGTGCACCATGGGAGGTGGGTTAACGTTCGCCTCACTTACACCGTACATTCTAGGCACATCTCGTCTTAGAAAGAGGCCACTTATTCACTTCACATTGACAAAAATCCATGCCTTACCCCCGGATTTAACCAGGAACTTTCGACCCAGAAACCAGCACTGATCGCTAGACCAATTGGTCATCCAAGAAATTTGTAAATAAATTTCTATGTATAATATTTAAGCGTGGCGACCAATCGGTCAGGGTGCTGACTTTTCGATCAAAAGGCTCCTGATCCGTATTCGGGGTTAGGACCTGGATGTTTGTCCGTCCTGAGTGCATGTATGGCCTCTATATAAACGGCTATTATGCATTGTGGTGTTATGTAGTAAATCAACCCACCACAATGGTGAACCAGAGTAACGATAAGTGGATCACAAATCCACCCTTGTAGAAATGCCGTAATGATTAATCCTCTAAGTGGTTTCGATGAGATATCTCGACCATCAAGATCTGATCAACTTGCTAATGACGAGATAACTCGTCATCAAGATATTGCCGATATTTTTATGACGACGAGATCAAGATCTGGTCGGTTTTCTTCCAATGACGAGATATCTCGTCCATCTAGATCTGGTCAGTTTTCTTCCAATGGCGAGATATCTCGTCCATCTAGATCTGGTCAGTTTTCTTCCAATGACAAGATATCTCGTCCATCTAGATCTAGTCAGTCTTGTTAATGACGAGTTACCTGGTCGAGACAGTCACCAGGAGGGTCCAGGTTCAATTGACCAAGTATTAGCAAAAAAATATTTAAGCGTTCCAGTTTAGATAAATCTTGTCCGACGTATTTATTTCATACAGATTTTATCATTCCTTCACCTCAAGTAGGGTCATGAGACCCTCTGACTTATGCTCCGCATGTTTCTGTCTAGAGCAGCATCTGTGCCTTGACCTGATCTCCTCTATCCAGCGTTATTCCTCTTTTCCTTGACAATTCTCCTCAGTGTTAGTTTTGGTCTGCCTCTCGATCTCTTTTCGTCTGGGTGCCAAGCGAGTGCTATTCTTAGATATTCCGCAATGGACATTCTTGCTAGTGCATACTGCTCTTCATGCTGAACTATTTATACAAAATTACAAAACGTTATCAAATAGCGCAAAGTACATAATATATCGTCGGCTTAGAGCAGAAACTCCGTAACTGACATCTTTTTGAGACAATGTTTCTTTTTATGATAATTAGGAAATGTATTATATTGTAATCTGTTTAAAAGATATTTAACACTTTTAAAGTACTTATATCTTTTATTTTTGACTTAAACTCTAATAGTTAGTCTTTAAACAGCTGTATGGATTTTTTTTCGGCTCCAAGCCGCCGAAGATGAAATAGCATAATATAATCATGGAACAAAGCATTAATAATGGGATAAAGCATTAAATCATCTTAGCTGTATAACAAACATTTTAAAACTGCAATAATTATTTTTCAATTATACTTATATTAAATTGAATTAACCTAACTAAATACATTGACATGCAAAAATTAAGGTACGCCATTATTTTTAAAGGTTAGGTTAGTTAATTAGCGTCGCACTAGAATAACCCAACGGGCTATTGACGACGATACGTGATCAATCCCAAAGGGAAAAATTCAAGGACAACGCCTCGCAATTTTGAACCAAGATCAGATGACGAGAACAAGACCTTAACTGGCACCCCACTCTCCAAATTTCCACACGACGCCAACGTGAGGACATTTGAGGCCATGACAGATTTAGCTTGCACCATCCCCCGTGTACACGACGTCTTCGACTGGACCGAGTTTCGAACTCTCAACCCTCAGGTTGCTAATCCGTTGATCCTCCAACTGGGATACCATGGCCTTATTTTTAAAGTTACTACCTCGAAATTAAACGAAAAAGCCTGTGGCGATTTGCATAACCGAGGATATTCAGTCAAAAACTGGTGCATATTCAAATTTGGAATCGTGACGTCAGAGGCTCTAGCATAGAAACGGTTCTGATACCGCAGAAACTCATATGTAACCTAATTCTCTGTATGCAAAAGCGGCGGAAAGCCTACATCAGTGTTCTAGACTACCATACAGCTTACAAAGGATCGCCTTCTCTCTCCCTTTTTAAAGTTTTCAGTGATCCTTCTGTCTCATGGCACCCAGTGCAATGTCACCACTTCAATTCCGACTTTTTTACTGTTCACTGCTGTCCTTGTTATCATTTTGTGTTTACTCATCGGTTCGGAAACTCTGGCCTACCTTTTGTATAATTTTCCCACATCCAGGTCACTTCACTGCAAAGTAGCAGCTGAAAACCTTACTGCTCCTTAAGTTTTGCACACCGGTGTAGTTTTCCGGTGCTTATCACGCATATTTGATAAAAGAAAAACTTGAAATTACAGCACCAAAACATGGTTTCAAGTAGTTTTCGATTCTTTTAACATATCATTTTTATTGCGTAGAACTGTCTACACATTATCTTAGCATGAATGAATTAAGAGCAAGACAAAGAGACCAATCAGTTTTAATTCACTTTGTGAATATTTACAGTAACAAGCTCCAACGAAAAAATAATTTTATTAGTTAACGTTGAGAGTTCGATGTAATTAAAAGTTAGTTATTGTAGTAAGTAGTTATCACACATTGTAACTAATTTTCTTTAAGATTTAAAATGGATCTTCTTTAACTCTAGCATCTTATGTACTTGAAGTAAAATTTTCCTTCCATGCACTTCATTTCCCATGTATTTTTCAGCTGAATAAAGCATAAACCCAAGCAATGAATAACACTTTAAAAGTTATTCAATTGATAAGAGTTTAGCTAGATAATTTTCAATTCAATTGCTTGCATAGAACTTGAACTAACCATTTATTTTGCTATTAACGTAAACATTCTTGATAAATAAGGATATGTAGTTTGCGAGGATTTAAAATTTTTTTCTATGGAAAAATCTTCATTCCTTTGATAGAGGTCTAATGGCAAATAAAACTATCCTCGTTATTTTCTATCGATTTTGCCTCTGATACACATAATCTCAAATTGCTTTCATCTAATCACACTATTTAAAAGATCGTACGAAACCAAATCAGCTCTCATTTGATCCTTAGTTAAGCAATGATTAACAATCATTAGTTCATCATAACGTACGTGATTAGACTGAATTGAAGCAAGGATTTTAATTCCAGGAAATGTTTCTCAGTTAACTGCTCGTGAATTTTAGTGTGAAAAAATTCGTTCTATAACTTGACCGCCCTTAATATATTATCCTTTCATGTTTCTTCATGAAAAATCTAGGAACCAATACGTTTAAAAAAATCTTGTTATCTTAAAATCGAACCAGTGATTGACTTTAATACACAGATATTTAGATGAATTGTTGTATTATAATGGCAACTGTATGATTATAGTTAATAAAATAATTGAGTATCAAAATTACTATGCGATATATGCCAATGATATGAAGGTAATAGTATTTTTTGTGTTTTAAATGAGTAATTTCAGGTACAGATTATACAAAAGATTTGATTATATATACAAGATCTTGATTATATGCTAAAGAGAACAATGAAAGTTTACATTTTGCATGTGAAGCCTTCTGACTTATATTTCCTACATAATTGCTCTTGAAGCAATGGAATTCTTTTAGTGATAGGAAAGAAAGATCAAAATGTGCCGCTACAGGAACAAAGGGTGCTTTGTTAGTGAAGAGTAATATAATAAATCAAAAACCCTAATAAGTTAAGCAAGAGATGTTCAATATGGTGTCTTCGTTTTGCACTACGAACTGAAATCGCAAAATGGCATGTTCAACAAGAGATCTGAGTGTTCCTGGCATAATGGATATGGTATGTAATGCTTGCTTTAAATTCCGCCATGTTGGTGATGTTCCCTTTAAACACAACATTCTTTGTCATCAATAATTCACAGGGTGATATCTTGTCAGGAAGAAGCAACTCTTGAATCTGGGTAATTTCGTAGAAATAAAATTTCAGAATGTTTCTTAAAACTTAACGGGCCGTACTGAAGGCGTGTCTAACGATGGAGCAATGTGCACTATTGTTTTCAACAACGTTGGTCGTACTGTCGTCTTCTAATGCTCTAGCCATATCTTCCATTGACTGACTATCGACTGGTTCCCGTCTTACGTCATGTCTGACATCCAAAGAACCAGTCTTCAAATTTTAAAATCGTCTTACTTAAACCGTTTACAGACATTGCACCAGGTCTTAAGCCTTTTAACGTTCTGAACTTCCTCTAAGCTATAATTCTGATAAAAAAACTTCACAAGAGTGCTCTCTTTTGGTAACAGTCAGAATCCTGATTTCTCACATACAGTAAAAAATACATTCAGCTGTTTGTTTCTATAAAAAAATGTTTGTGAAGCGCCCATGGGAATTATATGTAGTTTATATTTTGGCAACAACAGTGAGCATCATTGCATCACCTAGCAGCAACATTTTTGAACTTCACCAAAAAAATTCCATTGCTTCAAGAGTATTAATTCAAAATGGGAAGTCATTCCGACCAATAAATTATACTAGTCTTTTTAAATGGGAACCTTAATTATGTTCACTCCACTTTGATATGACGAGAGATTTTCAGTGCAAAAACCAAATCAGACGAAATATGGGATTACTTCCTGTTACCGAAAGTTCACGCTAGACATTGTGATTACCTTAAAATGTAGTTTATCGCCGTTTTAGCGATCATTTGGCGTTTAATATTATTGGCATTGATCAATCAACTGTCCTACACACTCGTTCGGAATTCATTCTTTAAATTCATTTTATTGGCGATCTTCTGAAATAATGTTCGAAAAATAAGCCAATTGATGTGACGTAAGGAATACATAGAGGAAGCTCGTTCCACCACAGAAACACTACCACACCTACATTTAGTCGTTTTTAAGAACTTTCTTACACTTATGAAATTATTGCTTATTAAAAGGTAAATCAAACGGAAAAATTAACATGTGCTTGTCTTAATCCAAAAAGTTCTGACTTCTTGATTACATATTTTTATAGTAAGATAAAATTTCTTAGGATAAAGACCCTTCGATTACATCTTTCCGAATTTGTAACAGCACGTTTCGTAGTCTAAAAATTTTATAAAAAGAGAACTCGAATAAAAACTCGTTTTGATCCTTGTTAGGTAGGTAGTTAATTAACGTCGCACTGGTGCAACACAACGGGCTATTGGCGATGATCCGGGATCAATCCCGAAAAGAAAGTTCCAAGGGCACCTCTTAATTTTGAACCACGGTCAGTTGACGAGAACACCTGAGCTGGCACCCCACTCTTCAAAACTCCACGCCAAAGTGAGGACATTTGAGACCACGATAGATTTAACTTGCACCACCCCCCGTGTACACAACGGTCTTTGGCTGGACCTAGTTTCGAATTCGCGGCCCGTAAATCAAACGGAAAAAGTAGCATGTGTTTGCTGTCTTAATTCAAAATGCTCTAAGACTTGTTGATAATATATTTCTATAGTAAGATGAAATTTCTTACGATAAAACCCCTCTAACTACATCTTTTCGAATTTGTAACAGCACTTTTCGGAGTCTAAATATATTTATAAAATGAGAAAACTCGAATAAAAACTAATTTTTTTTCGCGTTGAGCATTATACATTTAAATATATTCCTTTTTCAATTTACATTACAAACAGTACTAATGTGTTCAAGTTAATCTTTTTTGGCGATAGCTTTGAACAATAAAAAGCTTCTCGACTGAGATTGAGAAAAAATTAGTTCCAAGTTCATATACGAAACATTTTAATCTTCAAACATTATTTGTCCGATGTACAGTGCGCACAAAAGCGCATTCGGTCAACTCCCGATATTTATCTTAACAAACTTTAGTTTTCATTTCTCACTAAAAGTCCCGTTTGAAATTTAATTATTCGAAGGTTCTGACATCCCAACTAAAAAGCTTTTTTTGTTCCATTCCTTTCTCGAGCAACAAACCGCGAGAATTTCCGGCTCATCAGTTCAGTGTAGCAAGTTTAAATATTTGCATTTTCTCCCCGTCTCTCCCATTCAACACAGAAAGGATCATCCGAGCAGCGTGATTTCCTGCGCATGCGCGTCATCCTACCGACAAATCGCCGAGCACCACTCACTCCTGTTGCTTCAGACTCCATTCCCGCCACAGCGGTCTTTCGCCTTAACCCATGATCGAGTGCACATCCTAGAGCGCCTGGAAGCACTCTGAACTTCACCTCCTGAAGACAGAGTTTTTTAGTACGGTTCTAGAATCCTTTCAGAGTGGAATATTTGCCTTGGGGATAGTTTCCGTTTGGAATAAACATTCTTCGGAAATCTATGAAATTTGGAAAAGGACAGTTGATGAAATTTCTTGAAAATGTTCTATTTTCTTATGAAGATTTTCCAGGTTTTTACGAGGATTTCGTGAGATTTGGTTTACGTTGATGAAATATGTTTAGACAGTTCCATAGCTGATAGCACTTGTGAATGCGATTCAAAGTGAATGCCAATGGAATTGGAATAAAATCGGGTGATTTTATTGGAGAATAAGTTTTAAAATATTAAAAATTGAAATGTGCTAGAAATCCTATAATTCAAATCGGATATCAAAATTGAAAATCAATATTTTGCAATAATTTTATAACTTAGTTTTCTCTATTATTTTCGATGACTTTTTCGAAACCATTCCATTTAAAAAAAAATTCTTATTTTTCCTCTCTCCCTCTTTTTAAAAATATTCTATATAAATAATAAGTAAATATTGTCTATGTTGAACGAGATATATAAGTATTCTTCCTCGTAATATATATTTAAAGCTGTTATTTTGAAAACGATTTTTCGAGTTTCAGTAACTTTAATTCAACAAATAATAAATAAATATCAATTGTCTATGTTGAACGATACTTAAATATTCTTTCTCGTAATATATATTTAGGGCTGTTAGTTTGCAAACGATTTTTCCAGTTTCATTAACTTCAATTCTACAATTAATAAATAAATAGCAATTGTCTATGTAGAACGATACTTATATATTCTTTCGTAATATATATCTCAGGCTGTTGTTTTGCAAATTTAGAGTTTCATTAACTTTAATTCAATAAATAAGTAAATATCAATTGTCTATGTTGAACGATAGATAAATATTCTTCCTCGTAATATCGTATTTAAGGCTGTTATTTTGCAAACGATTTTCAAGTTTCATCAGCTTTAATTCATTTAAAACTATGGAATATCTTTGTAATTTTTGAATAACGCATTTCCAAGTGGAATTTACCATTCCAATTTTCAATGCTGTCTGACGCTACAGTTATGAAAACTATAAAAGACAAAAGATATTGTTCTGAGTTCATAAAGTTGTGAAGCGCAGTCATCTGTCTTCTCGGATTGCGAATTGAAACGTTAAACAAGTGAATCGAGATCCTTTTCCACTTGCCGGAAAAAAAAGAATATTCTTCTTCAATGCGCGGTGGTTTGAAGAGAATGGCTTCCACTGCTTCAGATACGGAGCAGAGCCATGTGCTTTCAATGGACAAAGCTGCTTTTATACTTATCAGAATTAAGAAAGCTTTCCAGAAGAAGAAGAAAGGGTGAGTTATTCTTTTATTCAACTCTTTTTCTTGATCTGAAGATAGCATTAGAAATACATCTCAATTTCATCTGAGAGATTGTATTGTTTTTCAGAAGATAACATTAAACCACAGCTGTTTATTTGTCAATAAATTGAATCTTCAGAATTTCCGTAATAAACGCCGTTTCTGGTATGAGTTTTACTCTAACCTCTGCGTTTCCAGCGCGTTAAGGCAAAACGGTATAAGTCGAAAAACTAAATTTTTCAGGAGACAGTTTTAATGAATGTTTTTTTTTTGCATATCCATTATAAATCAACTTAATGATTTTTCAATCAACATTTATATCTCTACTTTTATTCATAGTTGACTTATACTTGTTTTGCCAATGAAAGATAATTATTTAGATGTATTGGTTTACGTATTTCAATTTGAAAATTTTTGACTTATATATACTGTTTTGGTCAAAAACGTTAGAATTGTGTCTTAAGAGTATTGTTTCTTTCATATTTGAATTTGCATTTTTCAAATTGGGTTATGTTTTTACCATCGTTTACCGTAAAAAGGTAATTTATTTTGTGAACATTTGATGTCAATGTAGTTAAAAATCTCCCTTGTAAAATTAAAAATCGTTAGGGAAGCATTTTCTACAATTATAATTTAATGAGGGCTAAATTAAGTGCAACATATTCATCTGTATTAAATATTTCACGAAATAATTCAGTTGTTTTTAAGTCATAAAAATAAATGATAAAATGCGTGAAATAACAGCACCATACAGAAGCCGCTTGTCAATTTTAAAATTAAAATATTAATAGATAGTTGGAAATAACAGTTATCAAATAACCAATCTTTAAAAACTGCAAGTCTTGATTTTTTAAATGATGATAGTTTGAAATGAATGATTTTGAAGTTTCTATTATGAAATTGATCAGACCCCCCTTTTAAGCCAAATATTGCTCGTTTCCTGATATTATGTAGTAGTGGCCATTGCAAATATAGAATTATAGAGATTTTAAAAATATTTCAGTAAATATAATCACAAGAACTGTATATGGGGAATTAATAATTTGTTTTTTATTGTTTTCATATATCGTCGGGGGGCCGTCGTAGCTCAGTGGATATTCCCACTGCGCTAGCAACCTGCGAGTTGTAGGCGGTGCAGGTTCGATTCCTGTCAGGTGTGATTCCTCCCCGAGTGTATTTTTCTCTTCTGTGTCAATAAAACTTTCATTATGTGTGTATGCTACTTGATATTGTATTCCTTGTGCCTGGCGCAGCATGGCCGAATATGACCCTTGCGCCATAAAAACCAACCAACCGTTATATATCGTCTGCTTATAGCAGGAACTCGTCAACTGAAACACATTTTCAAGACTAGCTATTAGTTTTACGGTCAAAAGTTAAAATTATAAGCATCTGAATAGTGTTCTTTTATTTATATATCTTTTAAGCAGATTACAATATGACTATTTCTCATCACCATGAAAATATACAGTTAGTATTCCTAAAAATGTCAGTTAATGAGTTTCTGTTCTCATCCTACGATTGGTGTTTTAAAATTTCTTTTTGTTTTAATTACAATTAAAATTGATTTATGGTGATGTTCTACATTCGTAATTAATTGTGATTTACTAATTAATAATACTTGTGAAAGGTTTTAAACTATATTTAAAAAATGCAATTTACGTGAAAGTAGAACCCGCATAGGTACATAATTATACAGATAATTATAAAATATAGTTTATATATATAGAACAATAATATTTGTTTCTAAAATAAAATATTAAACTTATCACATCGAATTAAATAATAATTAATTCAGGTCTAATTTAGTGCTTCTGCTAGTAATTAAGAATTTGGATTATAGTGAACACTAAGTTTATTCGATTTTAAATGAAAAATATATTGTTTTGAAATATATATATATATATATATATATATATTAATTGCTCTTAAACAAACCTGCAAAAAAACAATCGAACCTTAGAACACTGATTTAACACATTTTCAACGGAGAAAATAAATAAAATTAATCTTACAGAGAAATATTACATCTTGTTCAAATTACAGTATTTGTTACTTGTTGGTTAATACATTTAATAGGTTATTAACAATCTAAATATCTATAGGTTTGATGTTCAAGGTAGTGTTTCATCACTTACATTGTAAAAAGACGTGACAAAGCATAAAAATTTTAAGATTTTTATAAATTATTTGAAAATGAAATAAATTAAACCCTAAGCCTCTGCGATTATAAATGAATGAAGGAACACAAAAAAGATTTTTACGATTAATTGCAAAGAATATTATTTAGGTATTAAGGATGATTGCATAAATATGATTACGTTTTTATTCAGCTAATAGGAACTCTTATGTTGAAAATGATACATTATAAATAAACTTGACTTTTTCACCAATGTGGGACATAAGTCAATTTCCGTTCATCAATACACTAATTTTTCATAAAAGTAATTGCTCAGCAATTAAATAGAAATGTTGTTTTATTTAAAGCTAATTATGATGGAAACGAATCATTTCCACAAAATACTTTACCGTATATGAGCAAAAATTAAAAACACATTTTCAATTTAATCAGTATGCTTTGAAAACTAAAAATTTATTTCCTAAAGAATTGCTAGTCATTTAAGTTATAAATGAAAAGATTGCTTGACAAAAAGAACAACAATGCAAATTTTAAGAACATAATCAGAAATGTTCTGACAAAACAACAAATATCTAGGTAAAATATGTTACTTTGCATTTATTTGTCTATTGTAGGAATAATAATACATCTTTTAAAAGAGAACGAATGAAAAACAGTTTATGATCCATCGCTTCCTGAATGATTTTATCATTTTGTACTTTATAAGAAAATGCATTAGATATACAATTTTTATCCTCAGAAAACGATGTATTTGAAAAATCTTCAAAAACGAGTAACTTCAGATCAAGACATAATAAAAAAGGGCCTACTTTCAAGGATAAAATGGCAGGTAATTTGTTTTTCTATGAGCACAACAAACTTAACTACCTGAGTTTGATCATAAAATGCCTAGAGATCGCTTGATGGGTTTTTCTACGTTGGTGGCAGTTAATTAATTGCTTGCGATCATGCAAGACGTATAGGTTTTTTCATTTCATGAAGTATTTGATGTACGATGTATTCTCAGAAGGGATTCACATTACCCTGAATTAGTTGTTAAGAAAGCCGTATGTCTTATCAAAATGGTATTTGAATTGGAAATGGTAGTCATTCTTTCCAAGATCAACAAAAAGAACCAAATAAAACTATTTATGGGACAAATTGCAATATTTTTGTAACTATATTGTTAAAAAATACTTCATCCAGAGCTAAAACGGATCAGATTTGATGTTCGGAGGGGAAATATGAATGGGCAAGATTTGTATAATAGATGATTTGTGTGCAATGCTTCTGATCCTACACTAGTAAATTTTTATCGGAAAGGTGTTCCATTGCTTTTTGAGACACTTTCTATCAATCTATATGTAGGCGGCAGTAGTACTTCTACTGGGAATGTGTTTCCACTACATACTCCAAAGTGACGTCACTTCGCTTGTTTTTCGAATATGATTTTAGCACTAAGTCAATAAAGATTTCAGAGGATGGATTCCGAATTGATATCTGATTGTTGATTGGTCAAAGCCAATTAGATTAATCGCCGAACTCCAAAGCGGTGATAAGTTTCAATTTTAGGTGACACCGATATCTATCGTGCAAGATCATTTGGATATCAGAAATAAAATTTTTGCTTTCCGTCTTGTTTGTTTACATTGAAAATCCCTCTCATAATGGAAAATTAAAAACTTAAATAAGTATAATGATGTAAAAGTGATAGCGCTGAGAATAATGAGTCACTTGTTAAGCAGAACATTTAACGGTTTTAAGACAGGACGTTATTAATACAGTTGTTGCCAATCTGCGAGTAAACTGAGCTTTTCTCCCCCTTTACCGGTGCTTTTTTTATTCCGCTCAATGTAGTCGCTATTTTGTAATCGCCGTAGAGCTCTTTCGTAAACGTAAATCAATTGCATGGGTTGCACCGAGCGTTCTAAAGGTTTCAGTTTTTCTAGTGTGCAAAACTAGTCGTTCTATAACGCACCATCATCGAAAAAAATGCGCATTGAAAGATAGGAGATTCTTTACAGTGCGCCCAGTGTCAAACGGATAGCAAAGTTGGCGACGAATGCAAGTCTTAAGTAATTCAAGACAGCATTTTCAATGCAAACTTCGTCTAAAATTTACTTATGGCGTTATATTGGTAATAAATGAAGCGGAATAGGTAGAAATGTTGACAGGCATTGCATTCGACGAGGACGCGGTCTATGCGAAATGCCATGCTACTTCGCTTTACTATTACATCCTATGACAGTGAAGCTTTTGGCCGTATAATCTGGTGTTGAAGATAATTATTTTACACCATCTTATTACGCTGGCATATCTTAGGAGTTGCTTCAATCGAAGTATTATATTTTTAGAGGTTTTTATTTAGCTGTTACATTCAAATTTTGTGATTGATTATCGGGAATTGGGTTAGCAATCAATCTACTCGAAACTTTGTGTACTTACATATATCCGGATAACAATACAATATTAAATAAAATTTAGTTCAACGTCCCCAATGTGTAGAGGGGCTAAAAGAATTTGAAATCTCTATGGGAATAACATTGAGTATTATTACGATTGAGGTTAAAACTCACTTGTGTGTAACGTGCCGAGGATTGAATGTCATTGCATGCGCCTGCAGTAAGGTATTGCGAGATACTATTTATTGTGTGTATTCTCGCATTTAATCGTGGCAGTGTTCAAAAGGGATTTTCAGTGTGAACAGACAACAAGCTAAAATTTTACTTCCGCTACCCAAATGCTTTCGCGCGATACATTTCGAGGTTACCGTAAAGTTATGTTGTCAATCGCCATTTTGGTGATGTTTGGCGATTAATCTAATTGGCGTTGACCAAATATCATATCAATTCAGAATTCATTCTTTGGGATTTTAATGAGAAGTGATGGAATAGAATTAGAAAAACTAGTCAAATGACGCCATGAGCGAAATGCGTAGAAAAATTACGTTACACCTCAGAAACAGTACCGCCACCTACATTCAGCTTGACGACGTAAAAAGCCTCTTTAAGTTTGTATTTAAAAATTGCTGTTCGTCCAAATGAATAAACTTCTGAGCGTAATTTTTAAAAGTTCCTGCGAGTCTTATATTGCTGATATTAAGTCTCACACTCTATTATTTTTAAACTTCTAAAGTGCAAAATAATCCAATTATTTAACACTTATACTATTTGTATAATTTTTTGTATTCAAATGTATACATAATTTTCTGATATAGGATTTTATAACATGCTATTATGTAGATCGCTGAAACTGCGCGTTGAAATCGGCAATCACTACAACTAAACCCTTAAATAAATTATTTATAATTGTATCTTTTAAAGTCCTTGATTAATGCTGCTAAGAATCGTTCACATTTCATTGATTTATATCCATGTGTCAGAGTAATAAACTTTAAAAACATTGTTATTGTTCAAAAACCTTATCCTTATACTGAATATTTGGTGCATAGGTTATTATTTTAAGAGGTTAATTTTATTAAATTATTTTGCAAGAGAAGAATAATTCAATACATTCACCAGCAAAGGTACAAACAATGAAATTTTCAGTAAAAAGAAGGCGTTATAAATGACCTACAATATCAACATGAATTCTCAGGAATCCTCAAACCACGTACTGGTTGAAACTTGTGCTATTGAAAAATAAATTTTTATTGTAAAAGCTTTTGAATTCAATAAAAAATTTTAAATTCACGAATGTATTATTCTTTCCCTTATAAGCATATCATCCTTACAGAACATCCAGAGAAAGACTAAAAAGAGAAATTTGTGTCCGAAATAAACAGAATTGAAACAATAAAAATTGCCTGGATCTAAAAAGCTGGCCTTTTATATCAATTCCGAAATAAACATGGAACATTCAGGAAAATAGCATTCAAAGTGGCATCTTTGTTATGAATATCTAATAATGGTACTGTCGAAAATTGGATGCTACTGATAAAGGATTCCTATGGAAATACCCTTAGAGCCGTCACAGCAAAACTTCTCGTTATGTTACCTTCATCGATGTGCTAAAATACTATCGTAATACTACAAGAGAGGTTAAGGGTTAGAATAATACCATGGATACGACTTTTTGGCTTTGTTGAGCGCATTGGATTATCTTCGTGTTGGTTTCTTAGTAAATGTAATATTATATAGGGCTTAGTGAATGCCAGTCGCGTACTTCGTTCGGTGAAATAGGATAAGACCAATTGAGAATATAAAAGGTTTTGTTTGTGAAATTGCTAGTGTGAGACTTTTGACATATATTTATGTGTTTTAAGATTAACCTTCCAAGTGGTTTTGACGAGATATGTTTCTCGTTCATCAAGATGTACTCAGTTTCGCTAATGATATCTCGCCCATCAAGTAAGACCAATTTTGCTAATGACGAGATATCCCGTCATCAAGATACAGCCGAATGTTTTTGCCATGATGAGATCAAGATCTGGTCAGTTTTGCTAATGACTGAACACCTCGTCGAGACAAACACCGGGAGAGTTGATCAGCATTGCGGTTAATGATTTTCTATATATTTTATGACCTGATGAGACAAGATATCTCGTCATCAAGATATTGACGATTCTTTGATAATGACGAGATTAAGATATGGTTAGTTTTCTTCTAATGACGATGTATCTCGTTCATCAAGATCTAGTTAGTTTCGCTAATGACGAGATACCTCGTCAAGACAACCACTAGGATAGTTAACCCTACAAGGGGTTTCGAAGATATATCTCGTCCATCAAGATCGGACCAATTTTGCTAATGACGGGATAACTCGTCATCAGGATATTGAATATTTTTCATAATGACGAGATTAAGATCTGGTTAGTTTTCTTCTAATGACGATATATCTAGTTCATCAAGATCTGATGTGTTTCGCTAACGACGAGATGACCTTGTTGAGGTAAACACCAGGAGGGTTAATAAGCGTACCACTGCTGTAGGTTAACTATCTTCCTCTTGAAAGTTAAAGATAACATGACATCTTGAATAGTGATAAACCATTAGAATCTTTTGGAACTTGACAATTTCTAGCCCGAAAAATTCGTAAAGTGGCTTATCACTACGTTACCCGGAGCACTTTAAATGTAAAAGAAACCTTCTATCACTGATAAAACAAGAAAATAATCCCTTTTCAAATTGATCGGAATAGCTCAGCCTCTACGATACGTAAAATATTTCGAAAGGTTAGGTATCTTTTCTGAAGTGAAACTTCCAATTACACAAGTAATGATTCTCCGAAGAAAAAATTGAAAAAAGTTCTCAGAATTTTTTCAATCCAACTTATTTTACTCGACTTGTTTAACTTAAGACAGTCCACTTTCATTCAATTACATTTTCATTTTCCGCTTTGAGATTTTTATGGGCAAGATTGGTTCCCCATTTCGAAAATCAGGTCATGCAGGAGACGAAATAGTCTACCTACTCACATTTATGCATGTTGTGAGAAAGTAAGAAAATTGTTGGATGTCTGTTACGTGCGCGAGATTTAACATCCCATCGTAACTTCAACAAGATCTTGGAGCTAGAAAATTTTAAAATGGATTTGGCAAGGCTTGTCTGACGGGATGTGTTTGTTATAGCTGTCATAGAAAAAATACTGTTTACTGTTATTGCGACTTCGCATCAAAATATTTGACACTTATTCTATTAATCCTCCTGGTGGTTGTCTTGGCGAGATATATCGTCATTAGCAAAATTGATCAGATCTTTATGGGCCAGCTATCTTGTCCATCAAGATCATGTTTTTTAGAAGTAGAAGAAAAGATCATTAGAAGAAAACGGACTAGTACTTGATCTCGTCCTAACAAAAAATATGTTCATGACGAGATGTTTCGTCATTAGTAAAATTGGTCAGATGTTGATGGATGAGATATCTCATTAAAACCACTTGAAGGATTAAGCAAAAGGCATCGATTTAACGACATATCTTAGAGTGCAGAGCGAAACTGATCAATTACAATTAGAACTTCAAGATAAACTTTTTGGGCTTGTGGTGGATAATGGTGTATCCAGAAACAGTATGGTCCCTTCCTAGGGGAATGTTATGGTGATAAAAACCGTAACAACATTGTTTTCCTCAGCTTAATTACGTCATCTGACAATGGTTCAAAATTACGTGGTGTTATCGAATCTTCCCCTTTGGGGATGATTCCGGACCGTCACCAATAGTACGTTGCGTTGCTTCAGTGCGACGTTAATTAATTACCTACCTACGTACTTTAGCACAATTACTGATAATTTTTTATAATTTTCAAATTTTCTGACATGCAAAATCAAATACATTAAAATATCAAGGCAATCCAATTATTTCAGAAAGTAAGACAGAACTTCGTGTAGTTTTAGAAAAATGTGTTTAAATCCTGCAGGTAAACTTCGCAAAGTTCTCACAAAACAGTTTTGGATATGTCATCTTCATTACTGCACCGGATGCACTGACATTGTGCTTTCTAAACTAACTTCACATTTCCTCTTTTCACGCCTTTCATCCAAAATTCCATTTGCTAATTAATTACTTTTATTTGTTAAACATGTCCTATTTGACAGTCAAACTGAAGGTTTTAAAAAAATACAAATTTGAAACCGCTCCTCACATTTGTTTAGATTTAACCCTCCTGGTGACTGTATAGACGAGGTATCTTGTCATTAGCAAAACTGACCAGATCCTGATGGACGAGATATCTCGTAATTAGAAAAAAATGACTAAATCTTAATCTCGTCATAAAAAAAATCGACAGTATCTTGATTCCGAGATATCTTGTCATTAGCGAAATTGGTCAGATCTTGATGGACGAGATATCTCGTTTAAACCACTTGGAGGGTTAAATCTGGTGAATAAGTTCCGATGACAGATTTGATTCGTGAGCAGAATAGAGTAATACTTGATCTAGTCAATGGTAAACAACAAATACAAATATGGTCTTATTTCGCGACTCGTAAAATAACTTCACTGCTGTTCAATGACAATGCACCAACAAAGACTTATATTAAAACAATGAAATTCATTTGAGTGATGACATGTGGTACAATGCATAAATAATTGAAATTACATTGCTGTAAGTCAAGAAGCATGCTAGGAACTACAACTTGTGTGTCCACCTTTAGCTGTTATAATTTCTTGTACATGGTGTGGCATTGACCAACAAAGATTCCGGATGGCTGTATGAAAAGTTGTTCCACGCAGATTCAACAAACATGCACATTTGTACGCAAATGAAATAAAGTAGCAGCTTAAACAATTATGCTTGGAGTAGGACCACTATAAAGCTCTGTAATGCACTATTCCATATGACGTTGCCCACAGTATCTGCGAACAAAGATAAGGCCGTCATGGATCTCGAGATGTATCGAGACTTGTCAGAAAACATTCGCTCCATTCAGCTCTCCTGATTCCTCGCTCTTGGTACCATTGAAGATTGAAGTCTCTGGTAAAAAGTGTTAAAGGAAGTTGTAGTAACGGACACCAAGCTGCGAGTCCTCACTACAGTAATCGGTGGCAAACAGCTGGTATACAACGCCTAATGTGTCATCATCCTTCCTTGTGCTAACGTTGTGCATGCCGCTCTACGATTCGTCACATCCATGCGTAGCAAGTGCCAACATTTCCTTTCTGATGCAGCCATAGGTGCTCCAGATTCCTCACGACGATGCTGCTTATAAAACTGCCATGTTTTGACAAAAGGTATGTTTACCTAATAGTACATCAATACGAATTCAATTCTTCCTCTTCGCATGAAAAAAAAATGAGCTTCGAGAGATAAACGAAAACCAATGTAATTCACCAACAGGATGTTTGGGATTTGCTTTTAGAGGCCTACTTTCGTCTTCAGTCACATTTCAATCTGTATTGCACCTGCATCCAATTTACACAATCAGCTGAGTATTTCAATCATTTGCATTTGCCGTGATAAACTACTTACTACCCATCTGAAAAATTTCCAAACAATTCAACTCTTTCTTGGTGTTACATTTTCAATGAATAGCAGTGAATTTCAGTTTTTTACATTGAAAAATTAGTTCTATTACTTGTGTTACTTGTCATGTTTCTCAATAGAAAAGTCAATTATTTTATCACAACTTATCACTTAGATTCCAGTCATTTTGTAAACAGTAATGTAATTAGACTAGACAATTTTTATTAAATATGTTAATGCAGAAGATATTTCTTCATGAACGAGTGATTTTCAGTGTAAGCAAACAAATCACCAGAAGATGAGGATTTTACATCCTGTTACACAATACGGAATACGTATAGGAAGCATGTCCTACGACGAAACACTAGCGCCATCTATATTTCGCTTTACAGAAAAGACCCTCACAAGTGAAATCTTGAATTTTGCTTTGTTGTGTGAGAAGTATTGTTTTTAATTTGTACTCTTATTGAGTTGATAAATATCTAATTGATTTATTTTTCAAATTACGTAAAAGATATACTTGGGTTTGCATGTAATATAAACATTTCCAGACGTGATTTTCAGTAAGTTCATTCAAATCAATGAATTAGCTGCAACAATATCTAATAGAGCTTTCGATATGTAATAAAAACTGCTGATTGAATTTAAATTCTTCAGTAGCCTATTTTTAATATCCTTTAGAATATTATCCAATATTCCTAGCTCTAGAAACTCAAATGCTGTGTAAAATAATCATAAAAGTGTGTATTTATGTCTAGTTGTTCTCCATAGTTACGATTTAAACCAGGAATGCACACACTTGTTAAGACCTAGGGCCACATAGATTCACTGATTTATGGGAGAGCCGCCAAAAATACACATGAAAGTGTATTTTTGGCGGCATGTTATTTATTTTATTTATATTTATCATATATTGTTACAAAGATAATAAAAAGTAAATAAATAATTTGATTTGGTGCGTGACATTGTACTGATATTACAATTGTTTTAATATGTGGTTCGATTTTTGTAGTAGTCAAGCGTAAAATTGATTTTAAAGTTTCGTTCGTCAAGCGGTTCCTATTTTTCGATAGGGCTGCAGTAGTCCGGTTGAAAGAGTAACGGATTAGCAACCAGAGGACTGCGAATTGGAATCCAACCAAAGACCGTCGTGTACAAAGGGAGCTGGTGCACGTTAAATCAGTACTGGCTTCAAATGCCCTCACGTTGGCGTGGTGTGGGAGTTTGGAGAATGGGGTGCCAGATCAGGTGTTGCCTCGTCATCTAGCCGTGGTTCAAAATTACGTGGTGTTTTCCTCGGATCTTTCCCTTGGGGTTCATCCTGGACCGTCGCCAATAGCCCATTGTGTTCCTCCAATGCGACGTTAATAAAAATACCTACCTACCCATTGGTGTTGAGGGACTGTCGTGGCCCAGTGGGTATGCCCACCGCTCTAGAAACCTTCGAGTTGTAGGCGGAGGAGGTTCGATTCTGTCAGGTGCATTCCTCCCTGGGTGCATGTATCTCTTCTGTGTCAGTAAAATTTTCATTTTGTGTATATGTCTATTACTTGATATGATGTATGTCTTGTGTAGCATGGACACATATGGCCTTTGCGCCATAAAACCTCGAAAAACCAACCCAACGGGTTTTTATCAAAAGAAATTTCATCTTACTATAGAAATATATTATCAATAACAGTCGCATGTAACATTTTGAACTAAGACTGCAAACGCATGCTATTTTTTCCGTTTGATTTACGTGCTACTGAAGCCCAATTGGAAGAGCAACGGATTTCAACCGGGGGGTTGCGAGTTCGAAAGTAAGTCCGACCAAAGATCGTAATGTACAAGGAAGCTGGTGCACGTTAAATCTGTTGTGGTCTCAAATGTTCTCCCGTTGACGTGGTGTGGAAGTTTAGGGAGTGGGGTGCCAGTTCCCGTGTTGATCTCGTCGACTGACCGTGGTTCAAAATTACCAGGTGATTTCCTTGGACCTTTCCCTTGGGGATTGATCCCAGACTGTCACCAATAGCCCGTTGTGTTGCTCCAGTGCAACGTTAACTAATTACCATTACAACCTATTTTTCGATTTGTTAAGATCCATGACTGAAAAAGTTTGTTCGCAGATATATGTGCCACGCCTGGCACCACAGCTCTCTTGCGCGCATGTGCTATTAAAAAATACCTATATCGTGATTTGTTAAAGTTAAAACAACGCATGGTGATGCCGGCCACCTGCAAATCAATTGAGTGCCACGTGTGGCCCACGGACCGTATCCATGATTTAAGTTACTACCGCCTTAACAGTAGCAAAAACATGTAGATGGTTTTAAATGTTTTAATCATGCACCTGATAAATGTTTTTACAATGCCTATATTTTAAAACGACTCAATTGATTCAGAAAAATTGAAGAAAAAGTGTTAAACGTACCGCTTACGTTCGTCTTCCATGAAACCTTTCCAGGGAGACTCAAATCATTCATCAAGTCTGACGTCATCGCAGTTTCGAATTCATATATATAAGCACATAAATCCTAAATCTTTGTTATCTTGATCGCAAAATTCCGATACGAGAAATGTTCTGAATGAAGTGTAGGAGGATGAACGAGAGAATGACTTTTATAGAAGAAATCACCCATTTGAATGTAGTATCTCGATGTATGAATTCCATTTTCGATATGAGTGAGTAAATCACTCTCACAAGGCAGTTATTGTCGCTTTGTTTATTTTCTATATCATTCTACATACGTATCATCTAAAGAGTGTATGTCTCTTTCATTTGGACTGAGATTTCCAATTTTGTATTCTCATAAAGTTCAATCGATAACTCCACTTTCAAAAATATTAAGTGCAGTTCAAATTTTTGTTTTACTGATACGTATTTTGAAAAGAATGTAAAAATATTTGAATATGATACCCGTGTTAAATAATTCTGTATGATGCACTTTCCTCAAAAGTTAGAGAATTTGTGATAAATATTTTACCGTTGTTTATTACAAATTCATATACATTTTAAAGATACAATTTATCAACATTTTAATTTTAGACATATTTACATATTCTAAATATATATTTATAATTTTTACCGAAAACATATTTAAAAAGATTTTTATATTAAGATACATTAAATCTACCTCGTTCATTTGTAAAAATATATTGTATATATGTGAAGTTAAAATAGGAATGAAAAGCGTATAAAACAAAATGCGATTCTTTATTTTAGAATCAACTTTAGGGTTCATACCCATCTTATATATATATATATATATATATATATATATATATATATATATATATATATATATATATATATATATATATATATATATATATATATATATATATATATATATATATATATATGTCATAAAACTTCATTCGTGATGATTAATAAAATGTAATTTTTCTAATTTATTTTTATTAATTAGAAGTATTTACTGATTATTTCTACCTATTATATTTTTTCAACATACCATGTATCTGTAAAAATGGTACTGTTGCAATGCTTTAACATAATTTAATGTTACATTATTTTTATCTTTAACGTGGTAGACTCATTTTATGGTATTTTAAATTAATATTTTGGTAGTTAAATTGCAACGGAAATGAAAGCTAAACATTCCACAATGTTTTACTCATCAGTGTAATATAATTTTTGACAGAAAGAAAAACATTTTACCCTTACGAAACCAACATGGCCAATCTTCGAAAATGTCTCAAAACGAAAAGTAAAATATAGCATGGTTAAGTAACGTGTAGTTAATGAACTCATTATTTTCTGATTAGTCCGTTGTTTTGCTCCAATGTGATGTTAATTAAAAATACATGCCTACCGACGAAAATGCTTGTAAAATAAAGCATTTTAATTTATAATTACTATTGGTAGTTGGAGGAAGTCTCGTAAACAATGACGTTTTGTATCGAAATCCAGTAAGTTGAATTCAACCGTCGAATATTTAGTAAATTCTACTTTAATATTTAAATACTTCATTCACTGAAATTGGTATTAACTTTTGTGTCTACTATTGATTTATTTTACATAAATTTTCAAACCCGCAAAATACGATACAACAATTTGTCACTATTTTGATTTGAAAATCTTTTAAAGCTCTTAGACCGGAGCCGTGAGAATTAAGTCGGAATAAATCTACATATTCAATAAATTAAACCGGATTGTAGTGAGACAAAATATATTCATCCCCGGTAACTGTATTGAGGCGATTCCAGCATCGTCGTGAAGCAACACCGTTTCTTTAATTTCGTGTCAACTACTATGCATATTTCGTTAAAAAGATCCCTTTCTTGAGAAAGGGGCACCGGATCTAAAACACATGAGAGGAAATGCGCAGTGGTTGAGTCTTTGGAAGATAGCAGCAAAAATGTCGTAATTAGTGAATAACAACTTGCTTATTGTTGTGAATTCTAAGAAGCAGGTTTTATAATACAAGAACAAACGCGTTGAGGACTCGTGTTGGGAATTTCCGGGAAAATCGGAGAGCTTTCAGTGAGGTAATAGGATTACCGGACGATTCTTTGTTGGGATGGAACGTGAGATGGAAATAGAATAGACTATCAAACGTTCATCTCTGTAGAGTTTCAAAAATCCATTCCTTTCCGTTCAAAGGTGTTTGAAGGCTCTTTGATTTCTCTCTAGGGTGAATTCTAACAGAAGAAACCTCGAACCCTTTAGGCATTTAAGGTTCTAGAATATGCATGAGTAAACAGGTAGTTCATATTTTAGCGTTTTCACACTTGAAGCAATCCAATGCTATTTATAGAGTGAGCTAAAGTATGCATGAAACTTTATACCAAATATTTGTAAAAATATGTGTATTCTTTTGGCATAGTACTTTGCGTATATAATATTCCTAACATTCACTATCCCCCTACCCCTTTTCAGTGATCTTTCATCCCTTTCATTTTTACCCTCCCCTACCCTTCTACATTTTGCTTTTTCTTCCTCCATCATTGTGTTGTCTACCTTGTGTTTGGCGTAGTTTGGCCAAATATGGCCCTTGCGCCTTAAAACCAGAAAAACCAACCAACCCCTTTTGTATCAAAACTCTTACGCCAATATGAATCAATGAGCTTAGCTCTGTAAGAGTATTGTGGTATAATTAAGCTTTGTGTAACAAGACGTGATCGTAGAGTGATAAACCAAATTAAATGTAAAAGTATTGGGAGGATATTTAAAAACCTCTGAATCAGGAAAATATTCCAATGTATACGATTATACGTTAAGCGATGTTTCTCGGAGTTAATTGTTATAAAACGTGAAATGTTTAACCCTCTGAGCGTCAAATTTCCAAGCAGTGTAGTATTGATTTTACCCTACATCACTTTTAACGACTAAATAACCACATCGAATGGTAGAAGGAACCCTAGGAAACATTTAATGCGTGTGCGTTAAAACCTTCTACACTTTGTATCCTGAGACAGCTCCTCAAATTAACTTAAACTATAAAAACTTCGTAGTAGCAGCTGATTTGACACCCCAGCTGTGTTATACTTGATAGTGACACATAAATTAGGTAAATTAACCACTCATTTATTTGATTTTTCACATCAAATAAATTTTGCCTTTTACCCTCTGATGAGTTCACACATATATATTCGTTCTGTAAACAGCAGTTTTCTCTGCATGACTTCTTACCAGTTTTGATTTTCTTAACCAAAACAATCTTTCCTAAGATTCTTTCTGTTTTATCTGGCGTTTGGCACAGCTTGTTCATTTAGGGACTTTGTGCTATAAAACCTAAACCAAACAACCCGATTCTTTCAAACATTGAGTGGGGTTATTTAAGTATTATGTAGATTGTGGGATAAAAGAAATATTACACTGCTCAGACATCTCGTGACGCTCAGAGGGTTAAATGGTACCCTGTGTTCACTATTCAAAAATTTGTGGCACGTATGAACTATCTATTTAGCTCTGAAAATCAATACAAGATTTTTCATGTAATTTTGTGATTGTAACTCTTAGAGTAAGAGAGTATGGATATATTTATAATAAATATATTCAAACAAGCACTTTTGAATTGATCGATTGAAGATATTATTTAATAGTAGTACAACTAAATTTTAAGATATCAGATCAAAAATTAAAGAAAAATTCAAATGTTGAAATGTAAAAAAGCTATGGTTCAGAACAGCTTTGGTTCATGAAAGTGTACTATTCCAAAAAATGTAGTTTACCGCAATTTCACAAAAAAAGTGGAATTGTACAACTATTAAAATAACGCTTTTAAATTGTTTTTTATTTCCAAGTAAGCACTCGCTAATTTTGAGATATCTGATTAAAAAGTTAAAAGAAAAATTTAGGCGTTGAAATACATATATTAAAAAATATTGGTAGGTATATATTAAAAAATATTGGTAGGTTGTGGTCGAGGACAGCAACCGCACTTTTAACGTGAATACTTGATCCTGATTTTGAATTAAGGGATGAATGAAGCAGACATGGAAGTTTGAACGATTGTTTATCGTGAATATTCAACAATTAATTTACAGTTTGAACGATTAAAGTGCAGTTTGATGTTAATTGTTCAATATTAATTGCAGTTTAGCTTGGTAGCTTTAAAATGACCACTTATGCAAACCTCATTCCACACAATACAAAGTTACACTGGCCCAAAGCTCGCCCAGCACTGTAGAATTTCGACATATTGCAGATCCCCTCCCCTCGCTCAGTCCGCCATCAGTCCGAAGGTCATATCAGGTATGGACGTCCTTTGTCTACACGACGCTATATTTATTTTCTGTATGTTTTTATAGTTCTGAAATCACGGCAAAACAGTTGTAACTCTTTTTAGTAAAGCTTGACTTTTTCAATGCATGCCCCATATTACGATTTGAAAGACGTATTCAAAAGTACTGGTTCAAATCTGCTTTGGTTCATGAAAGTGGATAGCTATCTCAAAAATGAATTGAAAAATACTATTGAAATAGTGCTTTCATTTGTTTTGTTTATTCCAGGCAAAGTGCTCGTCAGTTACACATTTAATTTCAGTGGTTTATAATAAAAAAAGTACAAAACATAAATAATAAAATTCATTTTTATAAAAACTTAACCATGGGTAGAACATGAGCTCCATTTGTGAAGAACCTGCAATTTGATCCTTTTCACAATTTTTAATTGGTTCAGAGCTCTTGTGCTAGTGTGACTTTTCTTAATCTACTTTTAATGAGGTGTTTCAAAATTAGATCCTCATTGGGGCATAAAAAATACGAAATTGTGTTATTTGTAAAATACTTTTCCAGAGTTAAGCGTTGATTTATTTTAATTAGTTGAGTCTGTTTTACCGGTTCTCGGAATCCATTTCATAACACCCATACAAAAAGACAAAATTTTAATCCTACAGTAGGATTTCTCATTTTATAACTAATGGTATTAAACAGGAAATATTAAGTGGGTGAATAAAAGTTGCTATATTTATTAATACATAAGCGAAAACAATCGAATCGGGAGTGCTTGTTTCGAAGGATCATAGAAGATTATTAACAACTAATTCAATGATTGAAAATATTGTGTAAGGAATATTTTCTAAATGGATTTCGTACATACACTTTCATCGTCTGTTTATAAAATGAAGAAATAAAATCCCCGAATTTCAAAACTAGTTATTCTGCATTTCTTTATGTAGCAATGTAGTTATTCGATATCAAAAGGTTTTATAGTAGACATGAATTTCACCACCACATGGGATTAGTAAGTAAAGTATAGTATAATAAATATACTTTATATATAAAGCTTATTATTTTGTTTTGAATGAAACGTATAGAACTCTTGCATTTATAAAATCCGTGTATCAAACCGACTGAAATACCACCATAACTCTAAAAATAAATGAAAGGTTTATGTGTAGGAAGACTAAATGCATGCTTCTGCATGCTGCACAAATGCCACAACAGTATATTTCAGTTGAAGGTCCAGTAGATGACAGATGTAATAGTTTTGCAGTATGCAAAACTGCAGCAATAACTTTTGCAGTATGCAATAAAAATTAACATTTCATTGTTGATTTGTACTATGCATTATACAGGGCGAGTCTAAATTGTTTTTACAAAATAAGAGGGGTGATAGTACCCATCCAGACGAGCAATAATTACCATGGAACATAGGGTCGCATTCCACTCTGAGAGGCAGAAAAGAGTAAAGTCGAAACGCGTCGAGCATGAACAAGTCATCGCCTCTGACGTCGTTTTGTACCTGCCTACGTTGCATGTCTCCTAAGCAAGATAGCACGATGGATCGGACGTGGCGGACCTGTGACTTGGCTTCCTCGCTCACCGGACCTCAACCCACTGGACTTTTTCGTCTGGGGGCACATGAAATCTTTAGTGTACCAGACGCCTGTGGACTCGACTGAAAATCTCGTAACGAGAATCGGTGTTGCCGCAAACAAAATTAACACAACACCAGGAATCTTCGAGAGGGTGCGCCAG
Source organism: Meta bourneti (assembly GCA_933210815.1). Taxonomy (NCBI): domain Eukaryota; kingdom Metazoa; phylum Arthropoda; class Arachnida; order Araneae; family Tetragnathidae; genus Meta; species Meta bourneti. Next base: position 82,759,589 of record OW119923.1, on the reverse strand, counting down.
TCATTCCTTCGCCGGTGTGAACTGTGCAACGACACGCGTGGCAGCCACTTTGAGCACTTGCTGTGAGTTTTTCTCTGATCAATAAATCAGATTGTGCAACTTCGCTTTCCCAAAAATGTTGTAAGTTCATGTTGAAATTCTAATTTTACTCTTTTCTGCCTCTCAGAGTGGAATGCGACCCAATGTTCCATGGTAATTATTGCTCGTCTGGATGGGTACTATCACCTCTCTTATTTTGTAAAAACAATTTAGACTCGCCCTGTATACAAATATTGTCGAGTATTTGTAAAATATGTGACGATCTTTTTTCCAAAACCAGATTAAGGAAGCATAATCCATGTATGACGATCTGGGTACTAAATTATTCCAGAATTTTTTAGTATGACATAATAAAATAAGTCACTACATTTTGCTTAAATTTTGTAAAAAGTCGTTTTTTTTATTTGAAAAGAAGATAAGAAATTATTTTAGATTCGCAGATTTAATTAATTCAAAAGTAAATCTAAATTAGACTCCCAGTCATAGACTATAAGTATAATTATACCGATATTATCAACCCGTAGATCACGTTATTTTTTCGTACCATGACCTGGGAAATCCAATAGCGATGAGTATATTCTAGTATATTTAATTAATTCTCCTCTAACACATCCTTGTACATCCCGTACTGATTCTAGACGGCGCCCAATTGTCTGTGTTCCAAATTTTGATGAAGAAATTTAGAGACTGGTGATAGCCTGTGAATGCTGTCTGTTTCTGCGATGCTGGTAAGATTACAATAGCCATGAATATAAATTGAGATCTTATTTTTAGACCTGCCATTCGGGAATACGTAAAGATGTTGAAAGCATTAAGAGCGTTCTGACTTATCTTCAGAGTCTGGGAACCTTCGTACAGGTTCACGGAACTTTCATAGCGATTTAAAAAATTTTTATCGGAAGCAATTGTTGCATCTTGAAAACTACGGATAGTATTTATATTAAAATGTTGATAGTAAAAATGTTGAATGCTTCAAAAAACAATCAATTTTAAGTTTTCTTTTCCTTAAACATTTCATAAGATGTTATGATTTGAAAGATTTATAATTCTAAACGATATATTGTAAATTTAAAGATTTGTTTTCGTAAAATATGGTTTATAGATTGGATTTTATGGCATAAGTTGCACCAAACACGATAGACAACGAAAAATAATGGATATACACAAAAGGAAAGTTTTACTGATACAGAACATACAAACACCATGGTGATCATAGGAATAGAACCTACGCCGCCTATAACTTGCAGGTTGCTAGCAAGTGGGCAAGCCTACTGAGCCACGGAACCCCCATGGTTTATTGAATAATAGTTTTTATTTAGTAATTTGATTGACTGCATTTTAAAGTTACGTGTTTTTTATTTTACATGTCCACACTAGAAATATATCAATGTATGCAATGCAGATCAAATTAATTTATTAAGACGTGATTCCAAACTCATTTGTTAAAGAATGTTTCATTGCCTAATTTGAATTTCATTGCATAATAATTATAATACGTTTATTAATACCATAGGTAGACGATGTAATCCGATTAATAATACGATATATTTAGAGTGGTTACATTCATTAAATTATTGATTGACTGTTTAGAGGCTGCATTTAGAGTCAGATTTTATAGGCTTGATTTGCCACTTCATGGTCCTTTTTGAGACTTTATAAAACGAGAATACTGCTTTAAAAGGCCATATTGGGATTTAGAAACAGCCTGTTGAATTGTCCCGAGCCCTAACCGCTTAGCAACCAGGCCGTCGCTTGTCACGAAGAAATGCCACTTACACAGTAGATACGACGATATGTAGAATCTGATCACATTGTCGTATCTACTGTGCAATACAATGTCGTATCTACTATGTAATACAATACTGTGTATGACAATGTGAGACTATCTGATTGTGAATTTTTTAACCCTCCTGGTGGTTTATCTTTTGGGTCGAAAACTGCCCTGCAGTGTCCAGCTTCTGGTGCAAAAATCTGTCACCAAACTGTCACTAGTTCTGGGCAAGGGACAATTTGTTTTTCCTCCCACTTGGAGTAATAGGACAGTTTTGACTCGACGAGGTATCTCGTCATTAGCAAAACTGATCAGATCTCGATGGACGAGGTATTTCGTCGAAACCCCCACTTAGAGGGTTAATATATTTTTTAATGCCCGACCGCTGACTTCGGCCTTCGGCTGTACAAGGGGCAAAGTAGCGGCTATTTGTGAAGGAGCACCAAATGGGTAAACCGCCGTTACTACTGACAAGGATTATCACCAACATCCATCCGGTGGAACAAAGTAGAATCAATGAAATTTTGAAGAACAGAAAACTAAAAACTCTTGAATGCTAATATCAAGTGTGATAATAAGTAAGGGAGGATAGAAATTTTAACTCGAAGACTTTTACTTTGAAATTAATGATTATGCTTCCGATTTAATGGAAACAATAGATAATTAGCTTCTCATTAAAGTACATATAAAGGTCCGAGGGAGATTGTAAAAAAGGAATTTTGAAAGGAAAATGTCCAAATTGATATTTTACTCTTTTCCTTGTAAACTAAAATAGGTAGGTAGGTATTTTAATTAACGTCACACTTGGGCTATTGGTGACAGTCCGGGATCAATCCCAAAGGGAAAGACCCGAAGTCAACAGGTAATTGTGAACCACGGTCAGATGACGAAGTCACACCTGAGCTGGCACCCCACTCTCCAAAGTAAACTAAAATAGCAAATATATATGATGAAATATAATTGAATCCCTTTCTGTTTGAAAAATCCGACCTGCAATTAGCACTTATCTGATACTTCAATATTGAACGTCCACTATTAAATTAACGACTTCTCATATTATCTGTTACACAGCGTATATTAACGACTTTAATTCTCAAATCGGGAAAAGTGTTTGCAAATAATTTTGTTATTTAGACGATGAATAAGTAGATATCAAACATCTTAATGAAATTCTCATATTGAAATAAGTAATTCTACTAATCAATTAAGTTGACACTGATTACATTTACACAACACTCAATTTTGAAAGACTTATGCAAATGTCACCATTTATGAAATAGTTTAGAAATTACAACGGAAATATACACTACTGTTCATTCAAGCTGCAACAGGATGAAAGTTATTAGATTGACCGAAAATTTGGCATACTGGTAGTTTTATCATGCAACTGAAAAGGTTTAAAATCACAGCTGAGTATGGAAATGGGAGGAGCACTGCAATAGAGGCTGAAATATGGCTCGGAAGATTTTAAAGAAAGGCAAATCCTAAACATTGTTTCGGTGAATTCTATTCGCATTACTTTGAAAGTACGTAAACATGCCTCGTCACAAAACGAGATATTATGAACAGTTGACTGGAATTAGAGAGCAAAAATTGTTAGGTTGAGAGAAGGCAGTTTGTCGTATTTTGACATTGCTGCACGCGTTGGTAGTATAATTATGTATATTGGAGACGATGGATAGAAGAATGTTCTACACATGATGGTGAGAGATCTGGAGTACCTATGGATACGTCAGAAGGGAAAAATAGGCACTTGCTACGCATAGCGGTGACGAATGGTACAGCGACATCCACAAAGTTAGGACAACAATGGAGGATATTTACATATCAGGCAATGTTTTCCAGCACTGTTTACAGATGATTGCTTCTGCGAAGGCTCGTACTCAGCATCCGTTACTGCGACTTCCGTTAACCCTACTGTTTGTCTTGATGAGGTACTGCGTCATGATTAAAACTCAGATCTCGAGGGACGAAATAAATTATCTCACCATTACAAGAAAATTGACCAGATCTTGATCTCGTCATTATAAAAAATGGGCAATACTTTGGCGACGAGATACCCTGTCATTAGCAAAATTGGTCAGATCTTGATGGACGATATATCTCGTCGAAACCACTTAGAGGTTAACCATAGACGTCTGAGGCTTCAGTGATACTAAGAACGAAGACAGAATGTGAGAGAATCTTGTTTTCTGACGAGTCTCAATGCAATCTTCTGAAACATGGCGACAGGATCTTTGCTCGCAGATACAGTGGGGAACGGTATCTGGAAGAATGCATTGCAGAGCGTCATAGTGGTCTCTTACTGCAAGCGTAATGGTTTGGGATTCTATTTCATTTCATTCACATAATGTAGGAGCTATGAACAGTTTAGTAGTATATCAGAGATCTTGGAATCAGAAGTGCTACCACTCATACGACGTTGCCTGAATCTATCTTTGAACAGAACAGTGCTCGTCTCCATCTCGCTCGAAATGTCCAACCTTTCTGATGTGACCAACACGTACCATTTCTTCCTTCGCCTGTTCGGTATCCAAATTTGTCTTCCATGAAACACGTGTGGGATGATTGCTCGAAAAGTGATCTGTATGTCATCTCCCGCAGTCACAACTGACAAATTGGGGATGTGTGGGATACGACATTTCATTACTTATCATTAACAACATTAACAGTAATCTAGACTATTTGTTAATGTCAAGCAGTGTGGAAGCAGTTTTGACTACCAAAGGTGGATACAAATTACTGATTTTAGTGTTTCTTTTGACTTGCAGTTCTATAATTTCAATCAGTTATATATCGTACCACATGTCACAGTTAAAATGAATTTCATTGCAGTAAATCTATGTTGGTGTAATCATTGAAATGAACAGTAGTGTATTTCGTATTCATAAAATGTGGAATTTTTAAAAATATTACAGATTTTATAAATCATATTTATTAACTATTACAGTTAATATTCATACTTTTGTTATGTGCTTACACAGATTAATACTTAAGTAATTAACTGTAATGTATATTCATTTCGTAATGGTAAGAAAAAAGCACATGAAGAGTAAAATAAAATAAAATAAAACATGTATATTTTAAGTATTTATCTTATTTAAAATAAGTCTTACTTTTCAATTACTTTTATTTTATTTACAATAAGAATGCTTAAATTAAAGCTCGCTGTAATAAAAATATTCCTACTGTAAACTCCCTAACTGTACTGAAATAATCCTGTACTGTAATACTCTGTATTCAAAGCAGCGCATTGAGTCATTTCCAGAGAGGCAAAACTTATTCTTTTCTAAATAGATCCATCCAATATGAATTCTTTTTTAAGGACATCCAACAAGGGTAGTTGATAAGAATTATAAATTTGAAATGGAAAGAAAGATGAAAAGTAATATAAAGTTTTTCTTTCATCTCGGTTCAAAGTTAAGAGTAAAAAATGAAGTTGAAATGAGTAGTATTTTCGAAACAGGTCTCAAGTGAATTTAATTTAATTTTTCTTTTAGGTTCGAAATATTTACTCAAAAATCGTTGGAAAAATTTAATGATTTTAAAAGGAATTTTTTGTACTCTTTAGGTAACAATCTTCTGCTCATTAGAATATTTATACACGATACTCAATAACTTTAAAAACATCCCGTTTAACATTTAGCAGGAAGTATAAGTAATCATACATTTTACACTAGAGATTAAAAATATTTAATGCTTTTTTTGTTGAGAAAATCGATAATCTCAAAATACCTTTTGATTTTTCTTTGTTTTTTATTTCTTCATTGAGGATTGCTCCACACACACACACACACACACAGTGTGACGTTAATTGAAAATACCAAAATACCAAATTCTTCATTGAGGAAAAATAATTGATTAAAGACGTTTATGGGTATGTTTGATTAGTCCATCACAAAAAATAGAAATTATGAATGCAACTTAATTTGATAATTGTTTGAGAAAAAATAGGCTTGATTTTCGTTTTCTTTATCTTAGATTCCGAGTATATACATTTCCGAGTATTTACAAACGAAATCAAACTATAAATACTTTTCTATGGTTAGACTTTGGAAAAGGAAACTTCCGGCTTTTTTTAAACAAAAATAAGTAAGATACAGGAGCAATATTTATAACAAGAAAATAAAATTGCAAATTCAAAGTAGCTATTTGCGAAAAAATATCAATGCGCTTTACTTTGCATGATTATTTTAATTGAAATCGAAAGACAGAAGAAAGAAAATTTTATGTGGTAAAATTTAAAATCGTAATTTTAATTATATCCTTATAAAATTTAAGAAAAAGTAAGAAATGCGTGAATCAATACTTTTTTGTGATCCACTGTTTGTTTCAATGATTATGTTGCTTCTTCACCAATGTATCAAAATTTTCCCGAATCAGGTACACATTTTGTTAAGAGATTGAATGCAATTTTCTTTTAAAATGCTCAATTAGTTATTCATTAATTGAAAATTCAACTGCTTGCTAAATGTTAAGGGTTTTGTAACTTTATAAGAGATCTGGGTGTAAGCCAGGTAAACCTGTTCGAGGGTTGTATCTTGACTTTGGCTCGCTTAAATGTATTCGAAAAGTCATGGTCAACGGACCTGATAAAAATATTTGGAGGATCATATTTAGACTGCGAGCAACTTAAACCTATTTGGAAAGCCATATCCTGTCAACAAGTCTGATAAAAAATATTCGGAAGACCGTATCTAGACTGCGGGACATTTAAATCTATTCGGAAGGTCATATTTGGTCAACGGACCTGATAAAAATATTTGGGTAGCCGTATCTAGACTGGGCCACTTAGACCTATTCGAAAGGCCATAGGTGCCACAGTAGCCCAGTTGGAAGAGTAACGGATTAGTAACCGGAGGAAGTTCAGAACATTAAAGGGATTAAAACCTGGTGCAACGGCTTAAGTAAGACGATTTTATAATTTTAAGAGAATGGTTCTTTGGTTGTCAGGTATAATAGAGGACGGAAACCAGTCGACAGTCAGTGGAATATGTGGCTACGATTAACAACATTTTAGTGTTACCCCGATAGGTATTATGAGAGCATTTGTGTAGCGTAAGTGAAACCTTCAACTTCCGTCTGGTTTGCTTACATTGAAAATCCCCCATACTCGTACATCGAGCTCCCAATTCCAATTAGAAATTGGAATGAACGACTTCTGATGTTTTTCACTCCACGAAACTAATGATAGTTGTGACAAGACTAATTAGACAAACTAAATTTCTTGTTCATAATTTCGCGTTGTAAATAAAGCCAGTCGTGTAAGACCAAATTAAAATTTGATACCAACTGCTTCGATTTTTAATCTGATATTTGTTTGTAGTTTTTTTCAAATATCTTCAATTCCACAACTCCTCGACTAGTTAACTAGTTTAATTAAACCGAAAAAGGGGGAGAATTTTCCCCAACTAAACAAACTCCATCTTTTTATTTCACGATTAAAACCAGTTCAAAGCACACGAGAAGCTGGAAACACCTCCACCCATTGTAGATGCTTTTTCCAATCAGCTTTCCGCATTCCCTGCAACCGTAGACCGAGAAATAAGATATAGCGATTCTATTACCGTGGTGGAAGAAATATCATTCCTTAGTTGCGAAAACTAATTTCGATTACAGCATCGGTTGAGATACAGTCGCTACGTGATTGTTTTATGTGCCAATACCCTAGAATCATCCACTGTATGCTGATAAATAAATTTGATCAGAAGTGTACTTTAATTTTAAAGCTTGGTTCACTCAATTTTGAAATGAGTGTTATGGGGACCTTTTTTAAGTTACATAAAAATGACTTATGAAAGATATATAACCAGTGAAGGAAAAAAATAGGGTGTATGGTTAAAAAGAGATTTCTTTGTGAAGGTTACGTAAAAGATTTCATTTGAATCTCCAGAATGCAAACTTTTAATTTATCTTGATCCAAAAAGATAGATTGACTTTCATAGGAAACTGACTAAAGTTGGAGTTGAGATTGAAAACTAAACGATAACTAGATAAGATAAATTCCACATGCAAAAAGAATCCTGAGGCGACAGTTATTAAATTAGATATAGTTATTTCTTAGCCTAAAATTGATTTTACAGACCCTCTTAAAATAGCACTGAATTAATTCATTTCATGTACGATGTAATGAATTAATTCAGTATGAAAATCGGACTTAATTTGCACAATATTTAATTAAAAAGACAACTAAAATACAGATTAGGAATTCTTTTTCAATCGCATTCTGAAAGTTCACGAAAGAAGGATTATGAAATATTTTTTTAAAATTTAACCAATTTGTATTTATTAAAGAAGTTTTGGTTCAAGTAAATTAGAATTTTCAAGAACATACAATAGATTACTTTCCTACAATAATATTGTAAAAGAGAAAATGTTTTTCCTGTATCATTATATTGTTAAAACTATTATTAACTATTTAGAATTATTGTTAGAACTGTTATTTTGAACTATTATTAGTGTATATACTGCAATAAAAAGTATATAGAAAATACAAAGATATTGTCATTCCTGCTAATAGAAAAAATCGATATATGAATAAAATACTAAAACATAACTCAACACCCACGCAATTTGCCTTTTTCCCCATCAAGATGTGACATTTATAATCTGTCTACAGAGGAATAATGGAATCGCTGGCATTCACTTGTGAATATGTCACGTAAATTGCACACACTAAGACAGCATATTTTTTTATTTCTGTGAAATTTTATTCTTGCTTTATGAAATCTTTGTTCGTTGAAGATTGAAGACATGTCTCTTGACCTTCTTTATTTTCCATTTTCAAGACAGAATGTCAATAACGTTCTCAAAGAAAACGTGTAATACGTGATTTTAGACAACTTTGGTAGAGAAATTTCAATGTGCTTTACCCAGTAATTAAATAGCTTATCACTTCAAAGCGAAATACGATCTCAAAGAATAGTTTCAGATATAAATATTATTTAGAATAATCCAAATGTTTTAATTTGAACTTTGTATGTGTATAAAATCGTGAAACTACTTTTTAATAATTGCTATTTCTTGCTTTTAATTTAACATTTTTCAATTATTTGCAAGATATGTAACGGATTTGATAGGTTTCTTTCTATTGCTAATGATTTTTATAAATTATAAAACACTTACTAAATGTTCTTTTACCTCATTACTATTTTCATCTAAGACATGTTTTTATAGTTTTATTACTCGGCAGCGCTTTTTCTCTTAAATGAAATTAATTTTAAGGAATAAAATATTTTCATTCTATAAAAGGATTTTATTTTACTATATATTTCATAGCTATTTCGAATTATTAATATTTATAATCACATTATATATCTACATTATAATCAAATACTTTTATATTTTAGAGTGCAAACACAGGGTCATATAATAAAATAAGTCAAGCTAATTTTATTGAGAGATTTTATTTCAAAAATTAAATGGGGGGTGAGGGGGGAACTTTTGACTACTTTAAACTACCTTTGACTATTTTAAAACGCCATGAAAATATTTTGCTCGGATAAAACTTTTTCTGAGACTTATTAATTCTCCTTTTTTTCTCCATATCAAATATAAAATTATACTACGTTCACTAAATTTGAATTTTGAATGTTTAATGTATTTTGGGATTGTACGTGTGTGAATATACGTTTCACTTTATTTCTTTATTCTAATTTAATGTTCATAAGTCAGGTGTGTAGCAGATAGATACAGTTTAGTGTAGTTTGCAGTGTAGTGCCATCTGCACCTTTAGTACTAGATTAAACTCCATGGTTCAAACACCAATCAAATATTCATTGCACTACATGAATGTTCTGTAAATTTTATTGTAGAAATGATACATAGTATATTTTGAGAATATTTTGTTAAATTCTATTTGATTCCATTCTATCTTTTAGTTAATATTTACTTAATTTATTTATTCTATTTTAATGTTAACCTGCCAGATTTGTGCAGACTGATGAAGTTTAGTTTGGTTTATAGAGTAGTACTGGTCGTATCTTTAGTACTAGATTAAACGCAACGTTCAAACACCACTCAAATATTAATTTCATTGCATGAATGTTCTGTAAATTTTATTGTAGAAATTGATACCAGGTATAATTTGAAGATAATTTATAGTTAAAATCTATTTGATTCCACTATCCTTAGAGTTCTTACAAAAACAACCATTTCAAATTTCGTAGTCATCCATAGTTTTGTGCAATTTATTCGTCGTTCTTCATGTGTCAATCCTTCATCTAAAAATCGTATTTAACATTTAAAAAAAGTTCAAAATGCAGTTTTGTGTGGATTAAACAGTATATCAACGTCAATGAAAGGATCAACGCCCTGAGGAATTCCACAAAATTATTAATTTGTGAAGTTAATTCAATTCCTTTTTGAGGACAAACTCAACAGATAAGACATCCTCTCCTCATAAACATCGGCAATGACTTTAATACAAAACTATTCCAGGGCACCCAATCTGCAGTTAAGAGTGCATGGATGGGTACTTCAATTAAATTTGATTGGATGCAGCGACGAACCGCTATATTTCAAAAGAGCCATCTCTTCTTCCCTCTTTTGTTCCACTTGGGGTTTGTTCCATAGATTTTCTGCTGGGCATGTAAAAATTTCATTGTCTTTGAAGCGCCTAATTATTGGACGGGGGTTTGTGATCCCGTTTCCTTTGGACATTGACCCCTTTGCATGGAAAGCGGGGTGGAAATGAACTGGTGGGTGGGATCGCAGCATTTAACGAGCGCGCGGGGTGCTTGGAATGACCTCATTAGCATACGCCCAGGATAGAGGATTGAGTTGCAGTAAAGAACCGCTTTTCAGCCCCTGTGTGTTGAAGTTGGATGCCTTTGGGGTTGTTCCCGCCGACGGTTTTTTTTTCTCCTTTGACTTCCAGAAAGAAAACAAGGCTAAAGTGTTTCAAATTTTGAGGGTATAATATTTCTAATTTTACACTATCTAAAAATAAGAAGGGAGATTTGACGAAGAATTAACACGCAACGCTACTTTGTATACAGGAAATATTTTATTGATAGGTATGAGAAGCTTTTTCTGTGAAGCTAAGTGTGGGTGGTGGGAGTGTTTCTGCGGACGAGCCTGTTTCCTGTACGTATTCCGAATGTAACGTTACCCGGATTGTTTTACAATATAGTACCTCTTTTTAACCGCTGTGTGTTGAAGTTGGATGCATTTGAGGTTGTTCCTGTCGGCAGTTTCAATTTTCGTGGGTAAAATATTTCTAATTTCATCTTTTCTAAAAATGTAGGGATACGAGTGGATTAGATTTGACTTAAAAATAACACACGCAACAATATTTTGCATTCAGTTAAGATTTTATTGAGATATCAGATACTTTTTCTGTGAAGTTTAATGTAGGTGGTGATAGAGTGTTTCTGCGGCGGAGTGTCTCCTGTAAGTATTCTGTCCGAATGTAACCTGGCTTGTTTTTCAAATACGATTTCAGCACATTGCCAATAAAAATTCTAAAGAACATTCCGAATTGATGCATGATAGTTGATTGGTCAATGTTAATCTGATTAAACGCCAAACGTTGCCAAACCGGTGATAAATGTCATTTTAAGGTATCCTCAATATGTATCATGCTAGAGCATTCGGGTAGCGGAAGTAAAATCTCTTATCCGTCCGGTTTGCGGGGTCATCGTGGCTCAGCATGCCCACTGCGTTAGCAAACTTCGAGCTGTAGGCGGATCAGGTTCGATTCCTGTCAGATGCATTCCTCCTTGGGTGTATTTCTCTCTTGTGACAGTAAAAACTTTCATTGTGAGTATGTCTATTACTTGATTGTGTCTGGCGTAGCATGGACAAATATGGCCCTTGCGCCTAAAACCACTCAAACCAACCAACCGTCTGGTGTGCTTACCGTGAAAATCCCTCCACTCATACGTAAAGTGTAAAAGAAATATCAAAATATGATAAAGAAATGAAGTAACCGTTTTGAATTCAAGAATAGCGTCACCGAAAATTTGAAGTTTAAGACATCAAAATATCCTTAGGGATTGATCCCGGACCATCGCCAATAGCCCGTTGTGTTACTCCAGTGCGACATTAATTAACTACCTACCATCAAAATGTCAGCAAGAAAATTTGTCGATCTTGACATTATATATGTCAATACAAAAATAACATCATGATCAAAAACATTTGGAAAAAATATGACCTGGGAGCAAGGCACACAATATTTCGTATTCTATTCAGACTACGCTGGTAAATATTCGTCGGAGTCAATGTATATAGAATATTGAAATTGAACTAAGTAGAACGGGTATTGAACATAAAAAGAATGCCAATATTTTCCTAAAGAAAAAATGAATCAAACATGTCTATATCAAGAATAATTTATATGGACATGTTTATTCTCTTGTGAAAGATCGCAGAAAGAGTGGGTGTCATGTTTACGAATTCGTAACTAAGATAGTTCACTTAGATTATGATCTCGGAGTAAGGAAGTTCCGGTCGAGTTATTTCGAGTATTTTCATCCAGGACACAACAAGGCTATAAATTTTCATTTTTGAGGGTAGAATATTCCAAATTTTATCCTTTCTGAAAAATATTGGGATCGGTAGATATATTTAGATTGACAACGGAATTTGTATATCCAAAAACAACAAAAGCATTTGGGAGAAATACGACTCGAAAGATACACAATACTACGTGTTAATTAAGAAGATGGAATCTCCAAGTTTTCACATTTACGGTTAAAGGTTAAAATATCTTAAGCCCCATAATCATTGAGAATATTACAGGACACTCAATCAACAGTTGATTGTGTGTGATTGCACTGCTATATGGTGTTAAATATAATACAGGGTGAGTCTAAATTGTTTTTACAAAATAAGAGGGGTGGTAGTACCCATCCAGACGAGCAATAATTACCATGGAACAGGGTCGCATTCCACTCTGAGAGGCAGAAAAGAGTAAAGTCGAAACACGTCGAGCATGAACAAGTCATCGCCTCTGACGTCGTTTTGTCCGTAACGGTCCGGCACTTCTTGAATGCCACATATCCCGCACGATGGATCGGACGTGGCGGACCTGTGACTTGGCCTCCTCGCTCAACGGACCTCAACCCACTGGACTTTTTCGTCTGGGGGCACATGAAATCTTTAGTGTACCAGACGCCTGTGGACTCGGCTGAAGATCTCGTAGCGAGAATCGGTGTTGCCGCAGACAAAATTAACACAACACCAGGAATTTTCGAGAGGGTGCGCCAGTCATTCCTTCGGCGATGTGAACTGTGCAACGACACGCGTGGCCGCCACTTTGAGCACTTGCTGTGAGTTTTTCTCTGATCAATAAATCAGATTGTGCAACTTTTGGTATCGTTCATTCGCTTTCCCAACACTGTTGTAAGTTCATGTTGAAATTCTAATTTGACTCTTTTCTGCCTCTCAGAGTGGAATGCGACGCTATGTTCCATGGTAATTATTGCTCGTCTTACTATCACCCCTCTTATTTTGTAAAAATAATTTAGACTCACCCTGTATATACGTAGCATATAAGAATCGTCGACTTAGAAAGTCTAAATTCGGTTGGTTAATTGGATTCAGTCTTATGGCGCAAGGGCTATATTTGATCATGCTACTACGAATACAGGACAGGAAACATCAAGTAATATTTGGATAGGTTGGGGTTTATGGCTCAAGGGCCAAATTTGGCCATGCTTCGCCAGACATAAGACAATGTCAAATAATGTGCCTGCAAATACAAGGAAAGTTTACCGACACAGAAATACACCTAGGGAAGAATCGAACCTGCTCCGCTTATAACTTGAAGGTTGCTAGTGCTGTCCCACTTTCAGGCATACCGAGCCACTACGGCCCCATCAAGTTCTGGACCCACAAAAGCATTACTGACACGTAAGAGAAAAACACCCAGGGAGGAATCGAACCTGACCAGACTAAATTTGGAAATACTGCCTTTATGCTAGCACTGCAAAATATTTCGTATCCTGTTAGGATTACTTTGATAAATATTCATATAAATGAATAAATAAAGAATAGGAAGTAAATCGTATCCCATCCCAAAATAGTATCATCAACACTAATTCAAAATTCCAATCCAGCATCAAAAACATAAAAAAAGATTTCTTTCCAAAAATAGTATTGTAAACAATAAAACACTTGGAAAAATAAGTAAGACACACGCTCTATTTGTATTCAGTTAAGATTATTTTGATAAATTCGAAATATCTAATGGTACAGAAAGAGTTAAAAAATGAGAATAGAAGTAGAACGTACTCAAAACTAAAATAGTTTCAACATCAAAGATTACATCGAACTTGTCTTTATCATGAAATTGTATGAACTTGTTTATCACTTGTGAAGGATCATATAGAAAGAGTGGGTGTCGTGTTTTAAATTCAATAATATTGAAGAAAATTCTATTCTAGAGATTGAAAAATTCAATAATATTGAATTTATTTTTTTCTCATCGAAAAGGGTTAAAAAATTTCCTTTAAGAAGAAATTTAGTTGTGAGCGAAAAGTATATCCTAAATTAAAAGTAATTGTATTTAAATATTTCTATATTTTTATATATATGCTCGTACATTTATTACTATTTATCCCATTAATTTTGTGGCAAAAACATAACTCAGTTTTAAAGTTATAATTAAGAAGGAATTTAATTTATAACTACAATAACACCGTTTATCCTCCATCATATAGTTTTAAGAAGTTAAGTTTGATTAAAATTAAAACCATATTAAAATATGATGAATAATAACATCCAACAAGAAAATTAAAACTTTCAATAACACATATTTTGTTGAATTTGTATATTCTTCGTGAATTTATCTTAAAGTGGAAACTCGAGGGTTAGCGAATTATTCTCTATTTTATGATCAGGACCTCGGTGGCCCGGTTGGAAGAGTAACGGATTAGCAACCGGAGGATTGAGAATTCGAATCCAGCCAGATACCGTCGTGTACAAAGGGGCTGGTGCAAGTTAAATCTGTCGTGGCCTCAAATTTCCTCACGTTGGCATGGTGTGGAAGTTTGGAGAGTGGGGTGCCAGTTCTGGTGTTGCCTCGTCATCTAACCGTGGTTCAAAACTACGTGGTGTTGTCCTCGGATCTTTCCGTTGGGGATTGTTCCCGGACCGTCATCAATAGCCCGTTGTGTTGCTCCAGTGTGACGTTAATTAAAAATTCCTACCTATGTTATGGTCTTAGTACTATTCAGATTCAGTACCTTGAGATCCAATTAGCTAAAGTGTAAGCAGATTTCAGTTAAGACATTTCAACGTCTGATTATTCAATCCAAGTATTTTGGAAATTAAATAAATGATTGAATTCAATTAGGTTTCAAAAATAGTTTTAAGCTGTAACTTAGATATTTTACAAAGTAATTTTGCTCTACCCTAATGCCCCACTTAAGCAGTCTGGATGTATTAATGATGTCACAAAAAGGGAATACCATTCCCCAAATAACAATGCTTTTCTTTTATACTAATATATACAGGGTGTTATCAAAATAATGGAAACACACTGGATTTATAAGGAATCCTTTACTAATATGGCGTCGGACCGCCTTTGGCATGTAATACAGCTTGGATTCGCCTGGGAATCGAATCATACAAGTGCTGAATAGTGTTTAGAGGAATATTGTACCATTCTTCATGGAGATATTGTAAAAGTTCCGGAAGAGATGCCGGTGGAGGATATCGATTCCGGATTGAACGCTCTAAAATAGACCATAACGGTTCGATTATATTGAGGTCGGGGACTGTGCTGGCCAAGGTAGATGTTTCAGTTCATCCTCGTGTTCATCAAACCATGATTGGACCAGTCCCGCTGCATGAATAGGAGCATTACCATCCTGGAAAATTCCATCTCCTGCAGGAAACAAAGTTTGCATCATAGGATGGACCTGGTCAGCTAAAACTTCTCTATACTTCTCCCCAGTGATCCTTCCTTTCAGGGATACGATTGGGCCAGCAGAAAACCACGACATTGCTGCCCATACCATGACAGATCCACCCCCATGCTTGACAGTTGGAAGGAGACAATCACGATCATACGCTTGTGCAGGTGTCCTCCAAACGTGCACCCGTCCTGTTGTGGGGAAAAGGGTGAAAGATGATTCGTCTGACCATATAACTGTCTTCCACTTATCAATCGACCAGGTTTTGTGGTTGTGGCACCACTGTAGACGACGTTTGGCATTAACATCTGTGACAAGTGGCTTGGGAATTGCTACTCTGCCGTAAATGTTCTGTTTATGAAGGTGCCTCCTAACTGTAATTATTGACACTGGAGAATCCAGATGCTGATTGAGCTCTGCGGTCACTTTGGCTGCAGTTGTTTTCTTTTTAGACATTACAATCCGCTTCAATACCCGTCGGTCTCTTTCACTCAGCTTCTCCTTCCGTTCACTATTTTGCCTTGCCGAGCTTGTCTTGCCGCGTTGTGTGTACGCTGTCATGACTTTAGACACCATACCTCTAGAAACGCCTAAAAGCTGGGATGTTTCGGTCACAGTTGCTCCAGTTGCTCCAACTAGTCGGGCTCCTACAATTTGGCCTCTTTGAAAGTCTGTGAGGTCTGACATTTTACGCTTTTGACAAAAATCCACGACGTATACAACTTCACTAAAGCTACCTCATACTACCATGATATATAGTACTTTTTATATTAAAAAAACTGGTAGCTAGGATTATATTTTAATGCTTACGAAGCGCATTCTTTAATGTCACTTTTATTCACAGGTGTTTCCATTATTTTGATAACCATATATATATATATATATATATATATATATATATATATCAAAATGTGTGCTTATACTATTTTTATAAAACCCAACTGCATCTTCTCATGGAAATACTACATGAAGCATTCAAAATTAAGACGATATCCATTGTTGTAGAAAACATCAATCGTAAAGATTAAAAGGGGTAAGATGTAAAAAATTACATAATTTTACAAAATGTTTGCCTGCACAACACACATAAAACGGGAAATATTAAATTATATTTATAACACTCTGATTCATTGAAGGGGGAAACTGTCAATAAAAGTTGAAATATTCCAGTAAAAATATAGGTAAACAAAAAGTATTAGGCAAAGCCACACATTGATAGGACATGCGATACAAATATTTTGCATGCGCATGTGCACTGTTTCTGTACAGAAAACATGTCGGTTCGCATGCGTACTGTAGCATATTTAGTGTTGCATGGCTGATGTTGGACCAGTGTATGGCTTGCCTAAAGAAGCCTTTTCCACTCGGAACTTTTGGTCTTCGATGAAGTTTAGGGACACATCGAATCATCTCTTGATAAGGACATTTGGCATAACGGCGGAAGCTCCATACAACGTCTGAGCAAGTGATGGGAACACAGTGACCTTACCAGCAAAAGCATCATCAACAAAATGAAATGGCTGTGTAAGAGGAACGTGATACATTTTCAATGGATCCCTTCACATGTTGATTTGCAAGGAAACGAAACTATTGACTACGGAGGGAATTTTAGATTCGTTACCACCTTACGGCACTCACCTATGAAAAAAAATCGAAATTAAATACTCGAAAATTAATGTATGAGAACAGAATTAGGAGGACACCTAGTCGTGACGGATACACCTGCAACCAGTCCGGTGCCTCTCTGAATAAATGCTCTACAGGAGAAGACCAGACTGCTCTCTAAACTTCCCAGTGGACACTTGAAGCCGATGAAGATCGAATTGAGTAGCAAGCATTTCCCTCTGCTCTAAATGCAATTCAACTTAGACTTCTCCCGAGAACATCATCTACTGTCTCGGCTGTTCCTCAGTGCAGCTTATTCACCATCCTGATCTGGTTCTTGAGAAGCTCAAGTCTCATGGGCTGATACACTTGGTGTAATTTATTTATGCCAATCGAGATTAGTAAGAAAGTTTAGGTGTTAAAGTATGAGAACAGAATTAGGAGGACTCCTAGTCGTGACGGATACACCTGTGTGAAATCCACAAAAACACTTAAAAATGCACCTGAAATCCACACAAAACTACCGAATCGCCATGGTAGATGGGATGCAACTTAAGTGCATGTTAGTTGGTTGCATGCATGCTAATTTTTGACATGACTGAGGTGTGTAGTTTTTGCCATGCACTTTATTGGAAGAAGTACAAGAAATGCATCTTTGCATATTTGATAAATTTTATTTCATTTGGAGGTATGAGGGTGGGGGTAGTTGAATTAACGTCACACTGCAGCAAAACAATGGGCTATTGGCAACGGTCCTGGATCAATCTTGAAGGGACAGATCAAGGACAAAACCTGGTAATTTTGAACCACGGTCAGATGACGAGGTCAACACCTGAGCTGTGTGTGTGGTACCCCACTCTCCAAACTTCCACATCAACGACAGATTTAACATGCACCCCACATACACGACGACCTTTGGTAGGATCGAGTTTTGAACTCGCAACCCTCTGGTTGCTTATCTGCTACTCTTCCAACCGGGCTACCGCGGCCCACTTGGAGGTTTGAAATTCGCATATCGAAGTATGTGATCATTGTGAATGCATTTAAATAAGATGAAATGTGAGTAATGACACTGCGATCAATAGATATGAACAATTTAGAAACTGCTGATAGTAGAAACTGATGAAACTAGTATGATTATGTTGCATTTAAAATAGTAAATTGAATGTGCAATACATCTATATTAATGTCCTTATTTCAGTTTCAAGATTATTTCTGATAACTTCTCAAAACAAATTAAAATTCAAAACTTTGGAATTTCAGTATTAGGTTACTCATCTTGTACTGTACTTCATAGATTTCCCCTTCCCCTTTTATAAACTAAGTCATTTTTTGTATTTTGAGTTAGATATTTGAAACAAAAGTACCAGTATACGGTTGCTGGAAAATTCAACTTGAGATATGTTTACCTCTATTACAGAAAATAATAGGATTTTGGAGAAAAGAATTTAGTTTCTAGCATTTTATATTTATCCATTTGTTTCTACGGGATTGAAATAAAATGTTATCTTTTCTAGAATACTTTTTGTGAAAGATCCTTTGAGGGATAAGTTTTTTCAGTTTTAAGTAAATAAGGTTTCTGTGTTTTATTTTTAATATAAATATTTTGCAAAAATAACTAAACGGGATAAGCAGATGGCTCACACAAACATCTCGCATGCTTAAAGCCTCTTAGCATGAAAAAGAAAAATTTCTTAAACAAATACTTGAAAAAAATTAAATCTATTTTTCATATATATCAAAAAGTAAAATATTTTTAACCTTTACATTTTCAAAAGCGTTCAAGATTTGAAAATACTGAAAAACCCCAGAATTATTAATAATGTAAATCTACGTATTTAAAAAATAAATTGATGAATTTTGTGATTGTATTATTTACAGTATGCGATTAGAAAAATATTTTGAAGTACCTAATTTCGTATTACCAAATGCCTCTACAAATTATTTAGATGCATTTCAGACTTTTAGTGCTCTGTTGATTTATAAATGTATAAATAAGATACGAAAAAAATGAACTTTGAACAGTATGTATTCTTTTTTTGTTAATAAAAACATCAGTTCAACATTTGGTTTTTACTAAATAGTTCGAAGTTTTAAAGTAAAAACTTTAATCTTGAATCCTCCCTAGCACTTAAGTCAAGATATGTGAATTCTTTTGTTTATTTTGACAAGCTATATTTTGAATAAACAGATCAGTCTATTACTATGGGAAGAAAAGAGGAATGCAGAATTATTGAAATAAGCTACGATGGATACATTGACATTAAAGGAACGAATATGTTCATCATATTTTCCGAGAACATCTTAGGTATAGATATACAAGGGAATCACAACAAAGCTGTAACACTTACAGAAATATTTCTCCACCATTAGAGCATTTATGCCAGATCCCATCCAACGCAGGTGGTCGCCGTGACTCAATGGGTTTGTCCACTGCACTAGCAACCTGCGAGTTCTACATGGCGCAGGTTCGATGCATTCCTGGGTGTATTTCTCTTCCAATAGCCCGTTGAGTTGCTCCCCCATTTTGATGTTAATTAAATTACTTTTATCTCTCTGTGTGAGTAAAATCTTTCTTTGTGTGGGAATGTCCATATACTTGACGTTGTTTGACGCAGCTGGGATAAAATGACTCTTCCGTCATAACCCGATCCAACCAAGCCATCATGGGAATTGGATTTTCATGAAGATTAAATATTTTCTAGACCTTAATTCCGTTGAATGTGCGCAGGGTGTTCTTATTCCTGCGATAGGCTTCGACTACATAGAATATGCTATCTACATAATTATTAAAAGTTCTTACATTGGTATCTTAACTCTCCAAGTGTTTCGACGAGATCTTTCCGAGTCCAAGACCTGGTCAATTTTGCTAAGGACGAGATACCTCTTCGAGACAAAACTGCCCTATTTCTCCAAGGGGAATGTAGATGCAAGCAGAGAGGAAAACTATTTATCCCCAGAACTGATGACAGTTCGGAACAGTTTTTGCACCAGAGGCTGGCTACTACAGGGCAGTTTTCAACACAAAGAACCAAGAGTAGGGTTAAGTGCTACAGGAAATAGGTCCCCAAACCACAACTGATCACCAAAACCTAAGCACTCCCTTTCGAAATCAGTAGAGGGAGGGTGATTTCCTGTCTATTTTGCGATTGGGTGGAGCCTATTGATATTGTACTAGCGATTTTATGTTCTTGCACGCCCAAAGATCAATTTTTACTTAAAATACTTCCACCCTTAATATTCTTATTTTAAATTATTTTTTCTTTCTGATGGGGAGATGAGCTGTGCTTTGCATCAGGTGCTCCAAAAGTAATGTCCTGTTTAAGTGAGTTATGCGATGGCATCCATACACAGCTATAACGCATACAGAAGTAGTTATATATTAGTTAAAGCCATCTCAACATTTATGTCAAATCCCATCTAATGCATAATAGACGACGCTCTTCGTACAGATTTGTGAATATTTGGCAGAAATTCCCTTCAATGTGCAAAGGTGCGTCTATTCCCGCGAAAGCTTTGACATTTCAGAATATGCTATCTGCCCGAATATTAAAAGGTTCATGCATCGTTATCTTAAGTAAGGAATCCAATGGGATCCATACACAACCATACAGAGGTAGTCTTTCACTGATTAAAGTCTTCTGAGCATTTATTCCAAATCCCACGAAATCATCCCTTACGATAGAAGACAATCGGTGAATATTTGATAGACCTCAAATCCGTTCGATGGGCATGAGTACGCTTATTCCTACTAGCTTCGGCTAGTTGGAATGTACTATCTACACACCTATCAAAAGGTTCATATATCCAATATTTAACCAACAATCTTTATTTTTGAAAACCTATGAAGACTGAAGCCGTTAATATAGGAAGACAGAGAATACACAAGTTATGATGATCTTTTTGATAATGTTCTTTTCATTCAAGACGCAATTAATGTTCGATTTTTTGGTTTAGCCTTCATTTTAGAACACTATATAGCCATACACACATATAGCCATACTTTTATTTCTAGATCATAGAAATTAGTTAAATAAACAGTGTATCACTATACACTGTTTATTTAACTAATTTCTATGATCTAGTGGGGTTAGGTATATAACAGGAAATAAATTTGGGAATAAATCCAACTAAATTTTGTGTGCTTGATTTTCTGACCCCATAATAATACGATTTCTTATATAAAAAATGTTTCCCAAATTTTTTTCTCCCAATTTTTCAGAATGAAATTTGGCTCTTATATTATTTAATTTCCTTTTAAATATGGAATCTCATTAAGTAATTTATGGAATCTTTGGATACATATCAAAAAATGTTTTATAAATTGAGAATATCATCAAGTCATGGCGTTTACGTTAACTGATCGCGCATTACTCGATGAAATTTTTATTGAAGATTCTGCATACAAGGAATTTTGACGCCTAAAATATTTACGAAAATATAATCTTAGAATTAGTAATCTAAATGAGGAATTATTTATTCTTAGGAATGGCTTCAGAAATGAAAATCTTTGTCAGGAAAGTATGTTTCCCAAATATGATTGAATTCTGTTGATAGTACTTCCTATTTAATTATATTGTATCTATAAAAACATGTGAGTGATAATGGAGCATAACTAGGTTGGAATCAGTTATCAAAGCTCTGGAAGACAGTGTTTTAAGAATGTCGTATTGTGTATGTTAAATATGATCAAACGAGAGGTTTTTCTGTCAAGCTAAATATAAGTGGCATCAGTATTTCTGCTGTGGAACCTTGTTACATCAGTATTCCTGCTGTTGTTCCTTGCACGTATTTCAAACGTGACTTCACTTGGTTTGTTTTTGCGTACGATTTCAGCTCGTATTCTAGAACAAATTCCAAATAATTAACTCCGATTTGATATAGTATGATCGTTGATTGGTCATCACTAATTTGATTAAACGTCAAACGTGGCCAAAACGGCGATAAATTATATTTTAAGGTAACCCCGATAGCATTTGGGTATTACGGGAGGTAAAATCTCAACTGTCCGTTTAGTTTGTTTACACCGAAAATCCTTCTCACATGTACAGTCAAACTCTTCACCTTTCATAGTAGACGAATGCCCATAAAATTGGAGATGTCTTGAATTTGAATTCTGTTTTAACGTATTCGATTCATTTTGTTTTAATAGCACGAGTTGTTACTAATTAAGACATTTCATTTCCAAAAAATGTCTATGGTAAATTATAATACCCGTTTGCCTCACTCAGTCAACTCAAACAAACGGATTATTGAAAAGCCATTTGTTTGAGATTAGAGGAAACAAACTTCTTCATAAAGATCGTGTGCAAAACATTACGAAAGCAAACACTATATGTGGGACGTGCTATTTCAATACGACACGAGTTTCGCATATCTTTTCTTTTACTGTTAGGTAAAGGCAGGTACATGACCATGAATCGCGAATGTTTACTCCCGAAGAAGCATCTGGCCTCCATCCTCTGACGTCACATTCCGTTTCAAGGTGTTTTTACTGAGAATCTATTGTTATACTAGACGGCCTCAGGCATTGAATGTTGACGGTGTGAAAGGCTTTCAAAGGCAAACTTTTTCACTAGATAATAATTCATATCGCAAAGTTCACTTACAATTGGGGCATTTATATAAACATATATCTAGAACGTCTGACATTCAACATAAGGTAAACAAGTAAATTGGTTTCACCATATGGTTATTTAGAGTTGGATCATATTCATCAAAAAAACGCATTTATGGATATTTGATAATATTTGATTATATATTGTATGTGTGTAATGAACAGTGTAATCTGAATTCATAAAAATGTAGTGACATATAAAAATTAACATTTTATTAAACTCTTTTATCGTACACAAGCTTCAAAAGAAATGAGCGAGATAGCTTTGGGAAATGTATTATTTTTAACTGCATCAGGATTATTTGGATGTGATTTATGTTTTTTGCATTAAAAAAATAGCTAGAGTATTCTGTCACTTTTAAAGGTAATGTTGGACTATCATGACTGAATTACACGTAATTACGAAACAATTGTTACAATGTTCAGTAGCGAGAATAAAAATTAATGAAAATGGTAAAAAATGAAATGTATTGCAATGGACCTTTCATAGCAATTGAACATCTTCCCCCAAGTACCAATAGATGGATAGATTCGAAATCATGCATGTACTTACACATGCATAATTGGTATGGTTTAGTTAGTAATATATTTCTGATTAATATTTAGACATCAGACATTCCGAATTTAATTATTCTCAATTAATAATTTCTTATAATTTATTCAACTGCAACATTCAAAGAATAATCCCGAAGTAGGCAGGGCGGTTGATTGATTGTTTTTAGGTTTTATGGCGTAAGAACCATATTTGGCCAAGCTGCGCCAAACATAAGATAACGTCAAGTAAAAATTGTCGTGAAAAGGTAAAAAGAAAGCAGGGTGGAAATTTAAAGAGAATAAATACAATGACTAATCGATGTGTGTAAATGTCTGAACTGTAGAAATCATCCACAGTTTTTCAGCGAGAACAGGTAGCACAAAGCAATTTCAGTACCTAGGGTGTATGGTTGAACAATTTCAAAAATCTCTACAGATATAACAAAAAACCTACAGCGAAACCAAAACATTTTTTGGCAAGTCACTATTTGACGGTACTTGACAGTGACATTTTTTCATCGTCTCGGTGGAAAGATACTCGCTAAGTTATGCCGTTCTTCTTCCCATCTTCAAAAATATCTAAAAATTTCTGGTAGGCAATTCGGCCAGAATTGCCTACCAGAATAAAGAGTATATCCCCTTTACCAGGGGTGACCAACTTCTGTATACATTTATATGATCGACTTTTTTTCTTAAAAATGTGTCGGCGATCTACCTACTAAAATCCTACTAATCATTTAACACATTCAAACTTGCGTCTTGTGTACTAATAAGTGACAATGGGGAGGAGGTATTAAATCAACATATTTTATTAATAATATTTATTAATTGAAAAGTAACTACAGAAAAAATACAGATTAAATTTTATTTTATTATCTTATCATTAATGAGAAGTCTGCGTCTGCATGTCTCCAACCAAGAGTTCATAATTCGGTGTGTATCCAGACAAAGATAATGATAATGAATCTTCAGTATGGGAATCAGTAAGTAGGGAACGATGTTTAGTCTTCGTGAACTTTAAATATGAAAAAGCCGATTCACATAAGTATGTAGATCCAAAACAAGAGTAGATATATTCGCTACAGTTGGTGATATTGGAATACATTTCTCGATTGCGTATTTCCAAAAATCTTCCTCGAGTTCTCTGGCTTGTAAGGTTAGATCAGTTTGTAGAGTTATAATTTCATTTTCTAATGCGATTTTTTTCCATATTAAATGTGTCAGAAATTTGTGCGGAAAGGTTTTACATTTAAATACTTTTTTAAAGGAAAAGACATACTGCATAATAACTTCAACTTTTTCAAAATCATGAAATCTGATCTCAGTCTTCAATCACCTTTTTCAATTTCTGCAACGTATTTTTCAATGTTATAATTACAATTTTGATGTTTTTGTAGGTGATCGTACATACTTGGAAAGTGATTCAAATTGTTTTGTTGAAGATCTACTAGCATAATAAATTTTGTTTTGTATGCATTAATGCTACTGATCATTTCAATTATTGTCTTGCTTTTCCTTGCAATTCTAAATTTAAATAACTTAATTTCGATGTAAAATCTGTAAGAAACGCTAAATCACTGAGCCAAGTTTTATCATTTAAATTTGCCCATTCTTGATATTGCTCTTAGAGAATTTTTTTATCTCAGTTAATAAATCACGAAATCGTTGCAGAAATTTACTTCTACTTAGCCATCTTATATTAGTATGTAATAATAATTCTGGCTGTCCTTTATCAAGTTGCAATTAAAAGAGACGCCGTTTGAGGGAACTTTATCGAATGGAATTAACAATTTTGAACGCTATGTCCATTATTTCTTTTGTATTTAATCCTTTGCTGACTAACACTTGTTGGTGAATTATGCAGTGGTAGCTCAAAAAACTTGGGTTCGTCATAATTTTGGGATAGAGTTATAAATCCATTTATGCCGCCTATCATTGTTCCTGCTCTATCTGTTATTGAAACTAATTTAAAACACGGTAGTTTCAAATTAGTGAGGAAGTTTTTAAAGTGTTGAATATATGTACACCACTAGTCCTTTCTTTCAAAGAAATCATACCCAACATTTCTTTAGATGTATAATCTTTAAAACCATACGAATAAAAATAAGCAATTGTGATGTGTCACGTATATCTGTCGATTCATCAAATTGGAGGGAAAAACAAGAACATCTATTAATGTCGATATATAACTGTTCTCTTATATTTTCACTCATTTTCTCAATCCACCGCATCACAGTATTTCTAGACAATTTTTGACCTTTAATTGCAGCAATAATTCAAATCTTGTTCTTAAAATCATTAAAAAGTGAATCTGACCATTTCCAAGAAAGTTTCTTTTATAAATTCCCCTTAGAAAATGGTTTACATTTTTTTTGCTAAAATAGGGCTTACTTTGAATGATGTAATAGTCACTGCACATGATTTCAACATGGGCTTTTTAAAAACATTTTGTTGAGCTTTTAATTGAGTCTTAAGATCCCTAATTATATTTTTTCTCAAGTCTCTATTTTGTGGATAATCTGTTTGATATTTTTTATGTAAAGTTAAAAATTGCCTCTCCACATTACTTTTTAGTAACGGCTACGGAGGCATTGCATATTAAGCAACAACATTTATCATTCGATTGTAATAATCAAGTTCCCATTCTTCATGAAATGATGTCTTCGAGTTTTTTGGATTTATTACTCAATTTAATGGGTACTAAAAGGCAAAAGAAATATTCAAGTAGACAATTTTAATTTAAAACCATACCAGTACCATAGAAAGAAGGTACTTACATTTTTGCACAGCAGTAGTGCTTAGAAAAATTGACACTTTTTCTAGAAACAATGTTACCACTATGGTGAATACTAAATACTTCACAAGGAACACAGGAATGCCAACTTATGTATTGTTACACCGAGGATTAAAAGAGGGTGCGCCGAGAAGCCCGCTAGATGGCGTGTTGGAAAGCGAGCGGGTGATATGTGACGTAGGACGCAGCTCTCGACGGCTGGCGCGGAAGGCGAATTGTTAACGTCAACTATGATACTAAAGGATCCACGAACGTTTGTTTCTGAGTCACGACTAAGTTGCGTTTGCGTGTTGAAATCGTCTTCTGTCGGCTGTGATCGACCAAAAATCGCTTCGCGATCGACTTGTTGCTCCCCCCCCCCCCATGCCTGTCCTATACAATCACCAAACTAACGCCAAGAGCGTACCATCAACTAGAGATTAACCCATTTGTTTCACTTGGATAATGATTGCAAGATGAGAGAGTTGTTGCATTACTCACAAATGCCGAACATTAGCTCTCATGAAAGTAGTCCACGAGCTTTCCAATAGCTCTGAACGACACAACTTAAACCTATAAGTTCCGTGCACGCGTTAAAATGTTCATCCATCAATAAACGTGGCAGTAAATACATTTTTTCACCCAACTTTTCCCTCTTGGAGCATTTTTTGAAACACAAAATTGGTCTTAATGTATATTAAAGTCTTAAATTTTGAGTTTGTGAAAGACAATATTTCTACATATATATTTTAGACATACTATATTTTTGATGCACAATCAAGAAAGCTTTACAAATTAAAATTATTCTTTTCTATAGTTTTTTCATAACTTTTAACGGTTTGGAGTCCGGAACCAATTTTAGACTGGTACACAAGCCAAATTTATTACATAGGTTTTTATATAGGATATTAATTTTAATCCTCTGTTAATTCTAGATCAGATTAATTCATTCTGAACTATGTTTGAGACTATTGCGAGTGTTATATGTCAATAACATCTAATTCAAATATATTCATCGACACGGATGAGCTCAAGTGAGTACAATGATTTAATTTCATGTTTTCATCATTTGAATTAATTTGAAAGATAAGCATAAACAGATTTATTTTCAAATCTAACTAGTACAGAAAACGAGAATGGACATTTATATCGTAATATTTACAATCGATAACCTATTTTTGGTTGAAAAATCGACCCCTTAAAGTAAAGTTTTGTAAACTAAACTCGGAAAAAAAAGAAATTCACAAGTAAAATAAAACAAAGATAATCATAATCAGATTCTTTACAAAACAATACATAAGTATACATGTAGATTCTATAAAGTGGAAAACAATATCTGTCATGAAATTCAAAATGTAGTATTGTTAATATTTTACATCGATTTAGCTTCAGGCGACGGTATTTGAACTTGTGAAACGTGGAAAAGCCAAAGCTTATAAAGTTGTGTGCTCTTTTACGTTTGTAATTTTGAGACTTCGAATGAGAATTGTGTAAATATAATTAGGAAAATAAATATTATTTATTTCAATCCATTCATGTAATCATTAGTAACAGACTAAACAGTATTGCACGGTAATGAGTTCTGGTACTTCAACGAGCGCAAAGCAAATGCTTAGAAAGGTAGATTTTACTTCAAGATATTCCAGTAAATCTGGATGACCATCAAAAATAAACGAATAGAAAATTAAAATTTTCATAGTTTTATTTCTTCAGTGGTTAATATTCCGTGATTAATCCTGTTAATGAAAAAACAATTTGTACGATGGTTCTCATAAAACGGTCGTTATGAATGTGTTTCATCAAGAGTTAATTTTCCTTTTTTAAATTATAAAACGGGCTTGAGTTTATAACAAAACGAGAAGGAAAAACATTTTCTAACCTACTAGCAAGGGAGTAAAATTATTGACTTAAACATGTTCCATATTTTAAATCGTTTTTATTGTAAAATTTACCTGAATTTAAATCACATTTAGAGTGTTTTTTTAAACGAAAGGATGGGGGAAGGAAGAGTTTTCGCACGATTTTCTAATAATATTTTACTTTTTAAATTGAAAGCTGCTTAGAGACATTTATTAAGAAATAGTTTTAACTGATGAATATATCTTTTGTATGTAAATCTGCCGATCTTAAAGTACGTTAATTATAAAATTAAGCATCCAACTCTTAAGAAGAAATATTTAAAAAAAACACCCATTCTTAGGTAAATAAAATAAAAATATGATATTTTAATAAATTTCATTTGATTGATTAGAAAATCTGTAAACGTAATTAAAAAGTTATCTGCAATAATAGAAAGTCGTAATAATATTTACAGCTGTATATTTCTTCTGGGATTGGGCCATACTATTTTCAAGATATGTAGTCAGTATCTTGAAATTCTCTGTAATTAATACGTTTCTTCTCATGCTTATTGAATTATGTGTCTTACTTTTATTTAACAAAACATTTGTTAATGTTGTTTTATTTAACAAAACATTTGTAAATTGCTTTGGTTCGTGCAACAAAAAACAGTAAAACCATGTATGTGTATGCCTATTGTCTAGACATTGTCTTTTGTGTGTGGCACAGGTTGTCCAACTATATGACCCTTGCGCTATAAGACCTGAACCATCCAACTTTTACCAAATATTTTGTTTGAGTTCAGTTTTTACTTTTTCTCAATCTCTAGACTACGTATTACTATATCTGACAAAGGTAAAATAACACTTTCCCAGAAACCAAATTTTACAAAATCAATTTTATTAAAATATGTAAAATAATTTTTGAATGATTAGATCTAGAAAAAAAACAGTTTTATTTTTTTATCATTACAGGAATTAAATATTGCACTAATTCCATACATAGAAGCTCTAGATAAAAATTGTGCTTATAAGTCGATAGTTTTGGATTCTCGAAGTATAAGGCACATTCTCAGAATTTTATAAATGTATGCTCGTAATGAAATTGGATCTACCACATACAATTTTTCAATTGTTGCACTTTACAAATTATTCATCTACCTCCAGTAAGCATAACTTAAAATTTAAAATACGACCTCTGTCTCAAATTTCAAGGGAACCATTTCACATAGACGTAATGGAACACTCTTCGAAACAAGATTATTTGTCACTTTATTCTATCGCATGTAGGATAGTGGAAATGTTCTAGGTAACTCTATCGCCACTCTCTTTGACTCCATCTATTTTTTACTGTCATGTCTCTATCTCAGAAATTGTGTTAAATTGAAGCTTGTCCGCCTTTGATTTTCTGCCAAGAAACGTCATATAGCTTCTATATAATGTATTCTCAGAATGTCGTAGTATAGTTTCGTTTAATTTTAGGTACAATTTTTTGATAGATAATCAGATAAAATTTGCTATTCCCCTAAAAATGGATAACAAAATCATAAACAATCAAGAAGTACATTAAGCTGTGTATGGAAATATCCTTAGATCAATTCAACTAAATTTAGTGTGTAGTTTTGCTTCTATCCAGGAAACACAATTTTTGAATTAAAACATCCTGTTAATAATTCAACTGTAAGTACTTAGAGTTTCGTGTAAAAAGAGTAATTGGGGCATATTTAACCAAATTTGGTGTTCGTACTTTCCAGTATAACCATGGAAATTCTGCTGACACATAAGAGAAATGTACCCAGGGTAGCAACGGAATCGAACCTTCACTGCCTACAGCTCGCAGATTGCTAGCGCAGTAGAAAACTTACATAGCCACGATGGCCCTAGATTTGGATTTCAGATATATGTATAAACGCTTTCACTATGAAAGATTTCGAATTCTCTAGAGAAAGTACAATGAACCCTTTACACGAATGGTTTTGTAAACTAAAATCCATTATCTCTGAAAATGTTTTAAATTTAAACAATATTGGGATAGTTCAAAACTTATGCAGAATTTATTGAATCAGTGAAGGACTGCACCTGTCAAAACAGGGTTTTCTTTTTTAAATAATTCATTAAACTAAGTAATATATTTTGTCTGACTATTCTCACTCAATAATTTTCTAGCTGCCTGCGAAACCTTATTTTTTCAAATATGTGCGTCTTCTGTTTTTCTTTGGACGAAAGGATTGGTTTTTGAATTGGATTTGTCTCTCTATTTTAAGTAAAGCTTTTCACGCATTTCTTCTCCCAGCTCATTCTTTAGACTTGACAGAATGGATTCTAGTTTTTTCCGCTGTTTCCGAAGTGACAATGCATTTGTACCTGAACCAATGGATTGTCCCATTTCCAGATAGCAGTTTCCTCTTTTGTTCTATAAGCTCCCTCAAAAGACGGAGAGGAGGAATTATTTGTAGAGTGTATCTCTGCCTTAGAATTATTTTGCGAATTTCGGTACAGAACTTTTCATTTTGTATTAAATGCCGCATTCTTTTTGGATTTATTTGCAAAGAGTGAAATTTACCACAAAGTAGGTTTAGATTTGAAGAAAAAGATAATTTATGATACTATTTATATTATGATGGGAATTGTTTTCTGGATTAGAATTATGTGACTACAATGATATTACATTCTACAAAGCATTTTTAAGGATTATAAATTGTTATAACTAAGGATAACTGTTATAACAAAGGATATATTAAACACATTTGTCACCTTATAGAAGCATTTGAATAGCTTTGTCATTATCTGTTATTTGATTTCATATAAGCTGACTACAGACTTATGTTAATTTAATTTATCTTATATTTAACACTCTGTTTCGACGAGATATCTCGTTCATCAAGATCTGACCAATTTCGCTGATGAGATAATTCGTCATCAAGATATTGGAAATGCTTTTTGTGATGACGAGATCAAAATCTGATAATTTTTTTCTAATGATGAGACATCCATCAAGATCTGGTCAGTTTTGCTAATGATGAAAGATACCTCGTCAAGAGGGTTAACCACCAGGTGGGTTAACCCTCCGAGCGTCAAGAGATTTCCGAGTAGGGTTATATTGCTTTTACCCCATGGGTTGTGAATCCTAGGAAAAATTCTATTGGTTAAGAAAGTCAAAACCGGTTAAAAGACGCAGGAAAGACTGCAGAATGCAAAACAGATATGTGATTTTGAACACTTCAGAGTTAATAATTATAAAAAAAATGGTACTTAATAATTAATACGACTTAAATTTTTCTATACTTAATGATTAATGTACACGATGCTGTTTCACAAAAAATATATATTCGATATTAAACATCACAATATTAAACCTACTTTCCACTGGATTCGAAAGTATTAGACTCGTTTATGTCGTAATTTGTTATCCATTGGATAGTTACTGAAATTGGTGCCTAATAATATATTTTACAAAGCATTATTAAGGAATATTGGACATCAAGGATATAAACCACCTACTTTCACCCAATTAGGAGAGGTATAAGACTCGCTTACGATGTAATTTGTTATTCCGACGTGGCGATACAAATTGATATTTTCCTTATAAGGGTACTGGTTTATTTTAAAAATCATTAATGGGCGAAATATTGGGATAGAAAAACATCTAATTTCTTTGTTTTTGATATCTTTAAAATGCTCTTACATGTGAATGGTAATAATGGCAATACTGTAGGAAATCCCCTGTTCTTTTATCCGTTTTCCTGTTTTTGAATGAGATAATCAGAATCGCTAAATTAACTTCATAATCAACAGCAGGGAAAACATTTATGATGATGGAAATTCATTTGTAAAATAGAGAAAATGAAAATGCATTTTGTTTTTACTTATTTTTCATAGCAATTCAAAATTTTACAGAAATTATTTTTTCAAATTTGAATAGGTAGCCATTTGCAAAATGTGTTGCTAATGATGTAAGATTAAGAACTTAAAATTTGTTTATTTTTCATTTCTCTATCAATATAATCAGAGAAATATTAAAATTTAAGCATTTTTATGAAAAGGTAGAAGTAGATTTGTTTCAATTACGACGAGTACAAACATTTGAATAAAACTCTTTCCCATCACCATTTGACATTAAATATTTCGTGTAGAAATTGGGTTCATTAACTCTATTAACAAAAAAATTCACTGTAATTGAATTTACTCACGCATATTACAAAATGCAAATCGTGCTGAAACAGAACTTATATCCTTAATAACCATTGCAGCGCTCGTGACAACTTTAATCACGTCAGACGCAGGGGTTCAAAGAATTCCGCTTAAACCCTTAAAAATCCGCGTATAATTAATTCGTTCTTTTGATCATGCGTTTAATTTACAGCTTTTTTAGCTTAAAATATCTGATGAATTATTCGATGAAACGGTTTTCACTTACATTGGGCTTTTCTAAATGTAATTAAGTTAACCTTCAGCGTCGCGAAAGTGTTGACGTGTTCTGTTCCTGACGGGAAAAAATGTCCTGGGATTTACGCGACGGTTTGGGGGTAAGACTCGTTTTATGATTGTAGATGCGGAAAAGTGATTTCCGCTTTGTTAATGGAAGTCTAAAACTCATTTTACACCGCAATAAATATTCATTTCGTTGTGGTGAATGTGAAAAGATCCCTTTATAACCCTCTTAATTCACGATTTCAGCGTCGTAATGAAACAAATGTAATTATTAGGGAAATTTCAGAGTCTGTTTTTTAATTAAGTTAAGAAGTCTCCCCGCCCTTTTCATTCAGGATCTTTAATTTGGTGTAGGAGTAAACTTTAGATGTGTATTACTGTAAACAACATATTAAATTTAGAAGGTTGGTTGCTTGGGTTTTATGTCGCAAGGGCTATATTTGGCCATGCTGCACCAAACGCGACTCAGTCAAGTAATAGATATACGCACAAGGAAATTTTACTGGCATAATAGAGAGAAATAAATTCTGTGACGCCTTCAATTTGCATAAATTAAAGGAGGATTACATTTTTAGAAAATATTTTGCCACTCTAAATTAATTTGGGCCAACTGGGCTAAATTAAATCAGCCCAGTTGGAAGAGTAACGGATTAGAAACCGAATGGTTGCGAGATCGAAATTAGGCCCAATCAACGACCGTCGTGTACACGGGGGATAGGGCACGTTAAATCTGTCGTGGCCTCAAATGTCCTCACGTTGGCGTAGTGTGGAAGTTTGGAGAGGATGCTAGTTCAGGTGTGTTGACCTCGTCATCTGACCGCGGTTCAAAATTATGCGGTGTTGTCCTCGTATCTTTCTCTCCAGGATGGATCCCTGACCAATAGTCCCACTACCTACCTTGAAATAAAATTCAACACATTCAAGTATTTTTGTCCAATGCCCGACCGATTAAACATTATTCATCATGGCATTTCAAGAGCGGAACTGGACCATTTGGCGTTACTTTGATAAACCATGGTGGTGGATTCACGTTACACCTCATATACATACCATACATTTTAGGCACAACTGGTTTTTGAAAAGTCTCGCATTCACTCCAGACAAGCAAATATCCATGCCTTACCCGGGGATTCGAACAAGGAACTTCTCGATCCAGAAGCTAGCATCCTGACCACTAGACCAAATAGTCGGCATATTCTAGTATAATATAACAGATAATAGAAAACGGAAAGGAAAAAATTTGATTTGAATCCTAAACAACTTAAAAAATATTATTAAATCGAAATTATTATTAAAAAATAGAACTTTATAAATATCTGCAAAAAATGTGACAGGACAACAAAAGTACCAGGAAATTTTCAGTGGTACTTTTAAGACTCGGAACACTGACTGCCTTGTACCATTTGGAGATAATTGGAATATACTCCTTCTGGGAATGCACAATTTGCAGAACTCCTAATTCCAACATGGATGAGGAACACCTTGCAATTTTTCCCTGCTCTGCACTCCTCTCAACAAAAGGCAGGAACCTCTCCAAGCTCTATTGGGATGAGATACAAAATGATGAGTTGATCCTCTATATTTTCTATAGGAACAACATACAACTTTAAGGCAAATCACACACTGATCTGACATGCACATGCGTACTTCGTTTCTGTACATAAAACATGTCGATCCGACATTTATATTACAGCCCATTTAGCGTCCCATGAATGCTGGACCAATGAGGGGTCTGCTTTAAATAAATTGGAACCGCGGTAGCCCTGTTGGAAGAGTAAAGGATTAGCAACCGGAGGGTTGCGAGTTTGAATCCGACCAAAGACCATCGTGTGAAAAAGGGATGGTACACGTTAAATCTGTCGTGGCCTCAAATGTCCTCACGTTGGCGTGGTGTAGAAGTTTGGAGAGTGGGGTGCCAGCTCAGATGTGATCTCGTCATCTAACCGTGGTTGAAAATTATGTGGTATTATCCTAGAATCTTTCCCTTCGGGATTGATCCCGGGACGTCGCCAATAGCCCGTTGTGTACCTCCAGTGCGACGTTTATTAAAATGCCTACCTTAAATAAATTGTAAAATCTAACGTAATTAAGCTCGATATCTGTCAGTTAAGAGCTAAAATTAAAAGCTCGTCATACAGTAAAGTAGCTATTCTTTCTACCGTACACGTTCCTGAAGATAGCACAGATGGATGTTACAATCGCATAAAACGAGTAGTTGCTTACCAAATGCTACCAAAACGCTATGGATACCACTCCGAAGGGTTAAATAAAGAGGATGCTTTCGGATAGCACATGACTCACTTTTAACAAGCGGGTTCTGTACTTGTATCATACTATAGTATTACTTTTAAATACTGCGATGTATTCCAAAGTAATACTACATTTAGCTACTGTGTTACTAGTTGAAAGCAATTGTGCTTTTTCTGCGGATTTTTGAATAGTATTTTCTTTAATCCTCCAAGAAGTTTCGGTGAGATATCTTGTCCATCACGATCTGATCAATTGGTTGCTTATGACGATCTTGTCATCAAAATATTGCCGATTTTTTATGATAACGAGACCAAAATCTGGTCAGGTTTTGTCTAATGACTAGATATCTTGTCCATCAAGGTCTGGACAATTTTTCTAATGAGATACCTTGTCGAAACAACCTGTAGGAGGGTTAATTGAAAGGTTCTGGGCTACATAGAGGGAAGCCACAGAAATACATGATCCGTAATGAAAGAAATTAATACCCAAATGAAAAATTAAATATTTGAGTGCATAAAAAGAATTCTTGATTGTTGCTTTGAAAGTTTGAGACAAGTGAAGTTTAAGAGATTGAAAGTTTAAGATAACATGACCTCTTGAATACTGGATAAATTATTGTAATTTTGGAATTTTTAAAAAGTGAAAGTTGGTTTAAAAAAATTTTAATGGTGACTTATGTTTCTAGCTGACCTTCTATCACATGTTTAGTATTTTACTTTGAAGCAAGGTTTGATATACTTTCTTTGATGTCTCTTACCTTGGTTGAGAAAATTTTAAGAACACTGAGACTATAAAATATTATTAAGCGCAATTACATTATACGCACTTGCGACATTATAAAAACGCACTTACAAATCAAAACCCGATGTCTTAGTAATACATTATCTCGTTGCTTTATGAATACTGATGATAATCACATTTAGAAGCTGAAAATTTCTTATTGTTCTATCATTCATCAACTTGTGTGATAAACGAGTCTATTTGGTCTGTCATAACTTTCATGAGCGTTCACAACATGTCATTAATTGTTGCGTAGCACCTCGGATATAGTATGTCTGAGAAACACAAAAGTTATTAGGGGAAGTTCGTGTATTTTTGACCAATTCAACTTCTACAAATTAGATCCTGTTAGGTTGAGCTCTAAGATAATATGTTGCATGGGAATAAATTATAAACAGTCGCCAATTAGCATTAGTAAAATATATTCATCTACCAGTTTTTTAATTCATCTCTCCTACTTGACCTTACCTGAGAGGTTTTGCTGTTTCAGACAAATCAAGTCAAACTCTGTTTTATCAGTAGTTTCGTTGCGTCGTCGAACAGCTATTTTTAGCTTTGTCAACTTCACGAGCTTATTCTTTCTTCCGATTGCTCACCTCTAAGCGGCTTTTGACGTTTTCCTTTGATCCCTTCTAGCGTAATGTTCTATATGAAACCTCCTGGCAGTTGTCTCGACGAGAAATCTCATTAGTAAAATTGAACAGATCTTGATGGATGAGATTTCTCGTCATTAGCAGAAATCTAACCAGATCTTGAACTCTTCATCATGAAAAAATCGACAATGTCTTTATGAAGAGATATCTCATCGTCAGCAAATTTGATCATATCTTGATCACAAGATATCGCGTCGAAACTACATGAAGGGTTAAATTTTACTTACACAGTGTATTCAAAAAGTTCCATGACTTCCGCTCGTAAAAAAGTACAGATGACGCTATAGCTTCAAAACCGGCAGGATGACGTAGCTAGGACATTCAGCCACGCGTAACACGTGGTTGCATTCAATTCCGACTAGTTCCGACTTGTCAGCGTCCTTTTGCGTAAAGCGTGTGTGTGTGTCATTGTCATCGAAAAAAAAATGGAGCAACGAACGAACATCAAATTTGTTTAAATTGGGAAAATCGGCCACAGAAACGTACGAAATGATTATATCTGCGTATGGTGACGATGCTATGAGTCGTTCTCGAGTATTTGAGTGGCTTTCGAGGTTTAAAGCTGGAAGAAACTCGACCGAAGACGATGAGAGATCAGGTCGTCCATGTTCGAGTCGAGATGATGAAAATGTGGAGCGTGTGCAAGCGTTGGTGAGATCCGACCGCCGAATAACGATAGAAATGATTGCACAGTCGTTAAACATTAGTGTGGGATCTGTTTTCAGGATCAAGACGGAGGATTTGAAAAAAAAAAAGCTCTGTGCGCGCTTTGTCCGCACACTCCGACTCCTGAACAAAAAGAACACCGAATTTCCTCCTGCAAAGATTTGACTGTCGTGGCCGATCAGGATCCAACTTTTTTGCAAAACATTGTCACCGGAGATGAGACTTGGTGTCTCGAGTACGATCCGGAGACAAAACGGCAAAGTGCTGAGTGGAGAAGTCCGAAAAAGAGTCGGCCGATGAAAGTTCGCGCTTCGAAATCAAAAACGAAAAAGATGCCGATCACCTTTTTTGACAGTCGGGCATCATTCATCGAGAATTTCGTCGCCAAGGTTCCACTGTGACTGTGGTATTCTACAAAGATGTTTTGGATCGGCTTTTGAAACGAATGCGGCGTGTGAAGCCCGATTTGTTGCACAGTGGAAATTGGTGCCTCTTGCACGACAATGCACCTTCTCACAAGTCCATCCTTGTGCAGCAATTTTTGGCGAGAAGGCAGGTTGTGTGCATCGACCACCCCCTGTACTCACCATATCTGTCCCCCGGACTATTTTTTATTTCCCAAGTTGAAATTGAAGATGGAGGGGCAGCGGTACGAGTCGATAGAGGAGATTGAAGCGGCTGTGACATCGGAACTCAATAGTGTTGGAGTGGAGGCGTTCCAGAAGGCATTTACGGACCTGTACACTCGTTCCAAGCGTTGTATTGAATTGGGAGGAGACTATGTCGAAGCTTGATATCAAATATATTTATATCCTCTGTGTTATATGGTCTGTGTGTGATCAGTCCTGACACTTTTTGAATACACTGTGTATGATTCCAAGGAAACGACGTAGCGAAATGACAACAATGGTTGTGTTGAACTAGAAATTCGAGGGGTCTACTCGAAAGATTTTTTTGCTTTATACGAGTTGTGAACTTGTAAGAAAATAATAAAAAGCACAAAATATAAATATAGCCATCTAAATTTTACCTTACATCCTCCATTGCAATTATAAATAACTACAATTACAAACCAGTTCGTATTCGAATGACAAAAATTTGTATTCATCTCGTCCTGGAGGAGTCGATCATTATCCATTCTGAGGGGCTTCTCTTTTTGCTTAGCCGCAAAAACACCAGTAGTTCAAATTGCATTCGCTTCTCCCTTTTAAAATCCGATTTTTGATACATAGTTTTTAATTGGTCTGCATCGACTCGAAAGACTCAAATAATCTCTTAAAATCTACTCGCAACTTAAAATCAGTCATATTTCTTTCATGTGATTTATTTATTACTTCGTGTACAGGTTTGAAAAAGTACAGTTTTTAATATAAATATGGACTTTTGGGGATAAGATCGTGTGCAAGGGAGACATATTATTGCAAACACGTTCACAGTTATAATTTGTTTTTCGATTCACTAATGGAAGTATGAAAGTACAAAGTGATTTTTTTATTCATGCTACCAGATTGAAATTTTATTTAATAGTAATAGGCAAATATTTTTATATTGAGAGATGTATTTTGAATATCACTTCACATAAATATGAATTATGTATTATATTTCACCTTCATAATAATAATCTACACTGCTGGCCACCGTAAATGCAACACCCTGAAGGAAGCATGCAAATAATATGAAATTTACAACATGCATTAGCGGAGGTGAGATATGCAAATGATTAGAATTTCAGCGCAGACGCACATCACGCGCGCCTATGGCGCCACTTCAAAGCGCTATTTAAGGCTTGGAGATTTCGACGATTTCAAGTACGGCAATTGTGTTTTTCTTGTGGTTTTTTCAAAAAAAACGATCAATTATGCCTCGTAGAAAACAGCGATCATCTTTTGATCAAGTATCCGAGTTCGACAGAGGAAGGATAGTGGCTTACCGAGATTGTGGATTATCTTTCAGGGAAATCGGTAGTCGTGTTGGACGAAACCAAACAACTGTAATGCGGATATGTGATCGTTGGATGCAGGAGGGTACGACGGACCGACGTGTTCGATCGCATCCACCTCAGTGCACCACTTCACTTGATGACAGGCATATTGTGCGTATGGCAGTGACGGATCGCTCAGCCACATCACGAACCATAGCACAGCACATTCAGTCTGTACCGCATCATCCAGTGTCTGCGCGTACCATTCGACGCCGTTTACAGCAGAGTGGTCTGTCCGCAAGACGTCCATTGCTTCGTCTACCCTTGACGCAGAACCACAGACGTTTCCGCCGCCAATGGTGCGATGAAAGAAGGATGTGGACGGCAGAATGGAATGAAATTGTCTTTACTGACGAGTCACGCTTCTGTCTGCAACACCACGATGGTCGGATTCGGGTCTGGAGACACCGTGGAGAGAGGATGCTGAACAGCTGCGTTATGCACCGCCACACTGGTCCTGCACCGGGTATTATGGTATGGGGCGGTATTGGATATCACTCTCGCACTCCTCTAGTACGCATTGCCGGTACTTTAAACAGCCAGCGCTACATCTCCGAGGTGTTGGAGCCAGTTGTCCTTCCTTACCTTCAGGGCTTGCCCACAGCCATATTTCAACAGGATAATGCGCGACCACACGTGGCACGCATTGTCCAAGGGTTCTTCGTCAATCGCCAGATTGAATTGCTTCCCTGGCCAGCTCGCTCTCCGGATCTTTCGCCGATAGAAAACATGTGGTCCATGGTTGCTCAACGATTGACCCAGAATACATCCCCAGCTGCCACACCAGATCAACTTTGGCAACGTGTGGAAGCTGCTTGGTCTGCTGTACCCCAAGAACACATCCAAAGTCTCTTTGAATCAATGCCGAGGCGTGTGGCAGCGGTGATCTCCAACAATGGCGGCTACTCTGGCTACTGATTTTGGCAGGAACCACACTTCACAGAAGTCTATAAATTTAATCATTTGATACTTGGTCAACATGTTATCTACAAAATAAATTTTGTTGTGATATCTCTTGTCTTTCTTGGTGTTGCAATTTGGGTGGCCAGCAGTGTATTTACTAAACTATAAGCGGTATAGTCTCGTGATTTTACTGTTATAAAGGACTATTGATTCTAAACAATTCAGTATTCAGAAATATGCACTTAATTTAATTAACTTTAAAATCCAAAATGTCAGAAGATGCAAAATAACTAGTTTATATAATTTAAATTCATTCCAATATTTTAGTTTCAGAAAAGGAACAATCCCTTTACTCTGGGATGCCTATTTAAATTCAGCCATTAGAATCTAATCCGCATTTATTCCTTTAGAATGATTAGAAGATCAAAAAATAATTCGTATGTGCAGCCTTTTTAAAATAAATATACGATTTTCAATTTAACAGTTATAGGATAGTTAGTTATAAGATTGGGCTGCGTGTTATAATGCTTTTAATTAGTTGATTTTTGAATTAATTCACCACTTTAATTTTGAAATGACATTAGTTGCTCGTTAATTTTTAAAAATTATATCATTGTTACATTTCAATATGTGAGTTGTATAGTTAATTGTAAAAGTTCTTTAAGTTTTAATTCTATATTGGGATTAAATAAACAGTGGAAATGGGGTTGTTATATTAAAATGTTAGGAATGAGTCAATTTTAATTTTCAGGTAAAAGCAAATAATATGCGATGTACAATTAGCTGCATTTGAAGTACGCTTGCGAAATAAGATAAATTTAAAAAAATAGTGAACGAAAGAATTGTATAAAAAAATCCACTTTAAAGGTTTTTGATCAGGGAATTCCTCAATATTAAAATCAAAAGAATTCAATTTTACATTTGAAACAAGATATTAATACAAGAATAATATTAATTGGAACCATTAATTAAATTCTGACCATTGTTTGCCAGAATTTAATGGTGCCAAAGAGAGTTGTAGAAATTCTTTTTTTTTCGAGGTGAAGCATTATCATTAAAAAAAGAGAATGATTATTTCTTCTGTAAAATGCTTCAAAATTTTTTTTCCATTTTGCTCAACCACTAAATGCTTTAAATTCTCTTAATTTACTACTGTAATTTTATAATTTTACGAAATAATTAATGTAATCTGCAGATAAATATCTAAAAATTTTGAATTAACTATTTTCCATATCCGAAATTTCTGTAAATAAATTTAAATCTAACAAAAGTTTAAATAACAGAATAGTAATCAAGTTACATTAAAGACGAATTGTGGATCCAGTAGACGAGATGTTGCCAAATTCACCACACAGTAAACAGGGTGTCCCAAAAAGGTTGTTCCGCGATTTATCCTTTTACCATTTGGAGATAAGTAGGCAATGTAAATTGCAAAAGTGCGCCAAATAAGTAAGTAATTAAGATATGTGAATAAAATTATCACGTGATAACAATTTAAGCGGATACAGTTTTTAATTTGTATACCACCCCTCTAGATAAAAATCCGAGATAGCAAAAATGTTCCTTACCTGTATCCCTATCGTTAGTAAAAACCATATTTCTGTAGGTTGAATAGTAACGGAGATATAAGAGTTTCAATTTTAAGGGGGCCGTATCTAATCTAGAACGGAAACTGACCCATGGCCAAGAATGAAGAGCTAAGTTCTGCATTGCTGCAGATGGAAAAATTTCCTTTTATTTTTATTTAAACCATTTTTTCTACAATATTTTTATTAAAGATTACATTGTCTATTATTATGCATTGCGATTTTCATCTGCAGTTGCAATACTACATTACTTTGCACAATGTTGTACTTTCTGACCGAAAAAAATGCTTTTTAGCATTGTGTATGCGGTCCCTAATCTCACTGCTTGAACAGCTGTGCACAAGCGGTATAAGTCAACTTTTTTGCGTCCTTATGCCTCCGTTACTGTTCAACCTACAGAAATGCAGTTTTCTGCTAACGATAGGGATGCAGGTAAGGAACATTTCTGCCATCTCTGATTTTTATCTAGAGGGGTTGTATAAAAATTAAAAACTGTATCCTCTTAAACTGTTATCACGTGATAATTTTATTCACATATTTTAATTACTTACCTTATTTGGTGCACTTTTGCAATTTACATTGCCTACCTATCTCCAAATGGTAAAAAGATAAATTGCGGAACAACCTTTTTGGGACACCCTGTATATCCATAAACTTATTACAATGAAATAATTTCTCTTGACACTCTTCAATTGTTCTGAATTAAAGTACATGAAAGCTAAATTCTCCTTTTCTTTCATTAATTTTGTTACTGTAGATTATACGCTACCTTTCATCATTCTTACAAAAGAACATATAAATTATTTATTACTAAATTAAATATTCCTTTAACGTGAAATTTTTTTGATTTAATGTCCTAAATTAAAAATTTACAAGAAAGAACATATAATCGTGAACCCTACTGCTCTTAGTTGAGAAACAAACTACACAAAATAAATTAATGGCTTATTTTGGATTATAATGCATTATACTAATAGTATTTTATGAAACTGCTAAAAAGTAAAAGCAATGTTCTAAAATTGAAAAATTCGTTAATTGTATTCGTAAAATAATTAATATTTCCTAATTATATACCAGTGGATAAAGCTATGGATAAGTATTTTAATTTGAGGTCGTGATATTTAGAAAATTCAAGCATTAAAATTGATGTGTTTATAATCAGACACCAGTTTTGTAACCAAATTGTTAAGTTGTATTGTTTGTTCTCCGATTCTAATCGAATTTTAATTTTAAAGAGCAGGCAAGGGCACAATGCTCCAGCGTTTTGCCAATATTAAAAATTCATGCTATTTCTACATGCATACGACGGTCAGTTAATTACAAAGACAAACCCACAAAATAATAACACGTTTTTGCAACGCAACTCGGCGCAATGTTAAATTTTAAAAGAAATGAAAAAATTAAATATTTAAACGAAAGACAGTTTGGGACGTGGTTCGGTGAAGACGTTTCTAATTTAGTATATTTTAATGTTGAGTTTATATTTCAAGGTTCACACATAAGGTATGCACATTTCAATCTTTATATTCAAAACAATTCTAAAAATAAACACAAAAGATTAACATTCTAAGAATAAAAAAGAATGTAACTAACTGGAAGGTTGTGGAATTTTTATTAACTTAATTAAAAACAAAATAATAATTTGAATAAATAACTATTGAGCAAAGGGATCATATACTTTGAATGCTCATAGCACTTACAATTATACCATATAACTAATATAAATTATACTATGGTCTCCACTCCTTGCTTGCTCCCACTTGCCCTCCATATATGTATATATATGTAATATATATGTATATATGTATGTGTATATATTTGTATGTATGTGTATGTGCGTATATATGTGTATGTATGTGTATATGTATAACATATATATAAATACACCAATTGATGATTCGCCAATTTTACCATTTTGTTTGAATGTGTTTGATTTGAGTTATGGAGCTTCATAACACTGCTAAAACTGCATAGGAGAGCTTTCCACCTTAAATAAGTTCTTCAGAAGTCTGATAACAGAAAGCAATGAGAAATCTGGATGATAGAAATCAGTGCAGAAAAGAAAAAAATGAGCGAAAAAATATGTTTAATATTAAAAAATGCCGAAATCGTCTTTGAACTAGGGAATGGGATGCAGTTGTTCAGAATCGAATTGCGGTAATATGATTGAGGTGTGCTTTTTGCCGTGCATTTTATTGGGAATAAGATTTCACACCGGAGATGGTAGAGATTGAATAGAAACAGTTGGAAGTTCAATATAAGTTGGATTAGAGGTCCTTCTGGTATTTCTGATAATGAATTAGTTGATAAATTTGCCAAAGATGCTGCAAAATCATATATGCCCTTCTGTTTCGATAGACTTCCAAAATTACTAATAATAAAAGGAAAACTAATTCATTCGTGTCTTGGCAGCAACTTTGGTCTACAACTGATGATCAAATTCCAAAATAAACAAA
Source organism: Meta bourneti (assembly GCA_933210815.1). Lineage (NCBI taxonomy): Eukaryota > Metazoa > Arthropoda > Arachnida > Araneae > Tetragnathidae > Meta > Meta bourneti. The sequence continues at coordinate 82,715,841 of OW119923.1, read as the reverse complement.
TTTAAAAATAAACGCCTTTAAAATTATTTTAAACAATGTTAGAAACTCACAAACATTTTCTCCGGTCATGTCAGTATCGATCCCTACTTTCATTGTTTCCACCTCATCGATTCACCATTCTGTAATTGTAACAATTCTGCTGTTCAAGACATCGATCACGTCCTCTTCCATTGTCCATTGCCCATCAAGAATTGTTTCTCTTTTAACTTGCTTCTCTTGGGACTCTTGGGCACTCTAATCCCATCTGCTCCTTACTAATAATTATTTCGCTACATTTAAGAACTTCGTTCCCAGAATAACTTTTCATAAAAATTTTGTCACTGTTACTGTATTATTTTATCTATATATGTAATACTTTTGTGGTGCATGTAGGAATAAAAACATTAAAAATGTAAACGAAATTCCGTTTCATAGTTTGGGATACTTTTACTTCATTTATAGGTATGGAATTATTTTTTGTCTGGATGCCATATTCATTATGTATCGATTAAAATAAGATGTGAAATATGTGTAGACACTTTGTCATCAATAGACCATAAGCAATTAACCCTCCTGGTGGTTGTCTCGATGAGGTATATCGTCATTAAAAAAAAATTGACGAGATCTTGATGACCGAGATACCTCGTCATTAGAAGAAAAACTGACCAGATCTTGATTACTTCATAAAAAAGTAGGCAATATCTTGATGACGAGATATTTTTCATCAACAAATTGGTCAGATCTTGAGGGACGAGATATCTCGTCGAAATCCCTTGGAGAGTTAGGAAAGTTCAGAGTAGATGCTATGCGGATCTGCTAGTATAATTTAATGTGTAGAAAGAAACTTATCAGTTACATATTTAGAATTTAAATATACTGACCATTTATTTATCATGGAACAACATGGTCCTATCCCAGGAGAAACCTGTGTAGGTAGTCATTACAAGATTCTTCTTTGGTATATTGCAGGTAATTTTTAAGATTTTGTTCAAATATTCCAATCAGCTAAATCGAATACATTAAAACATTGCGACAGTTCAGGGTAAATCTCTATTTGAAGGTACAGCTCTGAGCTTAGCGTTAGTTTGGCGATTTTGATGGATACACTCTTCGTTCTGGCAACCCGACGAGTTCGCGGAAAGAAGATCGGCATGATTTGGCGACCGTTTCTTTCCACCATGACGACGAAAAAAATATATCACTTTCAAAGCTTTACTGTTAAATAGAGATTTACCCAATTCAGTTCTTTTAGTGGTATTAACTATATGAACTTTCTGTTTTTAAAATATAAATTTGAAACTACTGGTCGCACATTCGCATTTTTTTTCAAATCCAGTGAAAACGTTTGCAGTTTCTATTGGTAGATTTGATTCACGAGCGAAATCGCACGATCGTCTTGATCGTTGCCATACAACAAATTCAAATAAAGTCTTTTTCTTGACACGTAAGAGAATTGGTTGTTTGTTCGGAGTTTTATGGCGCAAGGGCCATATTTGGCCCTTGCGCCATAAAACTCGGTGCCAGCGCAATGGGACATACCCACTGAGAAACGACGAGCTCAAACACGTAAAGAATATATAGAAATATTTCATTTCTTAGATTAATATGAAAGGCATTTTCTGTCAATCTAAATGTAGGAGTACTAGTGTTTCAGTGGCTGAACGTATTTGCTGTACAATTTCAGGTCTTCGCCAATAAAAATTCCAAAGATTAAATTCCGAACTGATATAGGATAGTTGATTGATCAATATAAATTTACTAAAAGAGAAAAGTTCTCAAAATGACGATAAACTACATTTTAAAGTAACCCCGAAATGTGTGTATCACGCGAAAGCATTTGGGGAGCAAAATTAAATCTTCACAGACCATCTGGTTTGTTCTTTTGCACAGAATATCCCTATCATGGATATTTCATTTCCTAATTAAATATCGATACTATCTACATCGAAATAAAAATTAAGTTGACAGTTGAAATAAACACATACAAATAAATTTTAATTGAATAAATAACACTACCGTTTTTGAGAATAATATTGTTTCGAGAGGTAGTATTTTTATTTTTCTAAAAGCAAACCAATTCTAGTTAGCATTCCCATTTTAGCGATAATTCATGAACCTTTTATATTCAACAAATAAAGATTAAAAACACTTTTCTCTTTTGAATCCCATAAAAATATTGATAAATTATATGCTCTTATTTCAATTTAAGCTCTTTTAAAGTAATAAGTTTAGAAGTTCATAAACAGGTGAATGAGAAAGGTGAAAATTCGTTCTGACAGGTAAAAAGAAAATTTAAAAAACAACACATTGAAAATATCCTATTGGAAATCTACTTGTGGGTGGGAGAATATGTACTTTAGAATTTTAAATATTCGCAGGCGTCTTGATTGATTTTACTAACGGTCCATTAAAGGCTGAAGAAAATTCTTTACATTATTCGTGAACATTAAAGCGACAGCCTGAAGAATAAAATCGAATAGACTGCATAAAAGTGTTGGTACCATTTTTGTAAGAATAATTTTGGAATATATTTTTACCCCTCTGACCTATTTTATATTTAAGTGAATCGTTTGTTCTATTCTTAGAAAAAATTAGAATTTTCTTGGTAAAGAATCTCATTTTAAAATAGCAAACTTTTTAGAATTGTGCGATTCTAGGAAACTGAAATTGTCTCAGATGTTTTTATTTTTGAAATAAAAAGGAACATTTCTAAACACTAGATGTGGGTATCAGGACGAGAAATTGTGTTTTATAGTTTTACAGTGAAAACTAGTTTTGTTTTTCGTAGACGTCGGTGATATTTCCGAAATAATATATCTAGAACTGTATGTAAGAACTTGGATATTGTCGGGTAGTTTCACGTCGAAGTATATGCATTCTATTCTCAAACACTGGATCTGTTCTGTTTAAAGTTAACCACGGTATTTTTTACCTTTCGTAGATTATTTATTAACTAATAGCAACTTTGCAAGGCCCTGAATTTGAAATATGTAGCTTCTTGTCCTCTGGATTATTGCCAGTCTAATTTTCTTAATTACTGTAACTTTTTAACTGATTGTAAAATAAGTTTAATAATATTTTTCTACTTTTTGTAAATTGAAACTCATTTTCTATTGCACAAAATTTTAAAACATTAACCCTCCTGGTGATTGTCTCGACGAGATATCTCGTCATTAGCAAAATTGACCAGACCTTGTTCGACGAAATACCCCGTCATTAAAAGAAAATTGACCTGATCTCGATCGTGTCATCACCTTGATGAGGAGTTATCTCGTCAATAGCAAAATTGATCAAATCTTGATGAACGAGATATCTTGTCGCAACCATTTAGAGGGTTAAGCTATACTGTTTATCCATCACGAGAACTACAGACTACTACAGACACAGTATGCCGCTGTCTGTTGCCGTAGGGACGGACCTTATCCCATTTTCCTTAGGGGATACTTGAAGAAACGCATTCCACTTTTCCATATTGGCTCACTCAATGACAATTTGGGAATATATTTGTTAACCCCTCCAAGTAGTTTCGATGAGATATCTCGTCAATCAAGATCTGACTAATTTTCCTAATGACAAGATATATCGTCATCAAGATAGTACCGATTTTTTTATGATAACGAGATCAAGATCTGATCAGTTTTCTTCCAATGACGAGATCAAGATCTGGTCAGTTTTCTTCCAATGACGAGATCAAGATCTGGTCAGTTTTCTTCCAATGACGGGATATTTCGTCCATCAAGATCTGCTAATGGATTTACTAATGATGAGGTACCTCGTCAAGACAACCTTCAGTGGGGTTAAGAGTTTACTTTTAGCCGATATTATCTATACTACTACACTACCTCTTTCCGTAACCAACATTCTCAAAACCTAAATAAATCTGATGCCAAAATTCAGCCGTATCCTCTGCCCGACGAGCGGTACGAGGGAGTCGTCGTCCGATGTAATCCCACATGCTCAATGGACGACATATCCGGGGAACGTGCAGGACATGGAAGAAGTGGACCCTGTCGTGCACTGAAGAAGGCTTGCACATTCCGAGCAACATGTGGACGGGCATTGTCTTGCTGAAATACAGCTCGGGTAATGCGTTGCAGGAGGGGTAGGACCTCGGGCTCCACAACTTCCCTGATGTAGCTCCAGCTGTTCAGGGTCCCCACAATTTGCAGTAGGCGGGATCGCCCATGATATCCAATAGCCCCCCAGACCATAACGCCAGGCTTTCGTCCAGTATGACGCTGAATAAGACACTCCGGGAGAAGGCGTTCACATCTAGCGTCTGACGAGTACGCGTCCATCATTATAGTTCAGATAGTAACGGGACTCATCTGAGAAAATGTATTGTTGCCAATCGGCCCGCCATTGGCTGTGTTGGGAGCCCATGTAGCCGGAAGCGTCGAAGGTTCAGCGACAAGGGAATCCTGCGCAGGGGAATTCTTGCACGTAGCCCATAGCGCAGCAGACGTCGACGAACCGTAGGGGCAGACAATGACACCTGTAGACGTGCTCCAATATTGTGCCAACGCACGAGAGGACGCTGTACGGTCCATCACCGCCATGCGGATGAGGTGTCTGTCATCCCATGGTGACGTCATATTGCGTGGCCCATTGCCTGGGTTTCGACTTGTCCGGTTCTCCATGGTCTATCTCTTCCACACGCATCACTATTGTGGCATTACGCCCCGTGCGAGTGGCGATTTCACGATACGAAAGTCCACCCTCACTGAGGCCGATCATGCGGCCCCGTTCGAACTCCGTTAGTTGCTCGTATGGCACTCTGCGTTTTTGGCGAGGCATATTGACTTCTAATCAATCATTTAAACGACGATACCCACATTTTAACGCACCTTTATAGTGCTTTTTCTACACGGCTCACTTGGAAGTTTAGAGAGTGTTTCTCGGCCCACACATGCGTGATCGCTTTGTAATTCTAATCATTTGCATATCCTAACCTGTTTTGCATTTCCTGCAAGTTTCGTTTAATTTGCATGATTCCTTCATGGTGTTGCAGTACAATAATAATTTTCCGAAATATGCTGTCTTCAACATTTTTATAAACATCTTGTTTGAAACACGTGAGAATACCTCCAGTTCCAAGTAATGAAATTGCGAGTCTTCTAATATTAGTTTAAGCTATTTCGTCAATGAATATCTCGAGAAGTGTATGACCAGACGTGTCTATGAGCACTTAGAAAAGAAAACATTTCTTAACGAGACAGTTAAGATTTGTCTTGTGATTTAAAGCTTCAAATGTTTTTATTTTTTTGGATATTACGTAACATTAAGAATTTTTCAACCTATGAAATTTTAATAAAATTTTAGTTTGATCATACCCTTTTTTACATCTAATAACTTTTATCTAAAGTGGATAAAAATATTTTTTACAGTTCTTGGTAATGTTCATTAAAACAATAAAATATCTTTTAAAAGTTTCAAATGCATTTTTAATCAGAATTCATACTAGTACCACGGTAACCCAGTTGGAAGAGCAACGGATTAGCAACCGGAGAATTGCGGGTTCGAAACTAGGTCCAGCTAAAAACCGTCTTGAACACGGGGGCAGGTGCATGTTAAATCTATCGTGGCCTCAAATGTACTCACGTTGGCGTGATGTGGAAGTTTGGAGAGTAGGGTGCCAGCTCATGTGTTTTTTCGTCGTCTGACCGTGGTTCAAAATTACGAGGCGTTGTCCTTGATTCTTTCCCTTCGGGATTGATTCAGGACAATTTATCCCGTTGTGTTGCTCCAGTGCGAAGTGAATTAACTACCTACCAGAATTAATAATAACTCGTGCTTTTAAAAATGATTTTATAATTTATTTCGAAAATACAAAATGAAACATTTTAAAAAAGTAAAATTTAGGACTTGCGTGAGAAGACGAGCCAAGAAAAAAGTTTAGGAATATCGATCCTACAAAACACAGTTCCATTTTTTTTATCTACAAATTCATAAGATTTAGTAAAACTAAAAATAATTACTGTTACAATAGAAACTAGTAAACTAGTAGATAGTATTTAGCCTATTTGAGCAAAACAGTATAAGAGTCAAAAATAGTTCAAATTGAGATAAGTAAACGAGTACATGTAAAAACATTTTTTTTCATTTGGTAAAATTAGTACAAGTCAACTATGAATAAACGCAGAGATATAAATGCTAGCTGAAATGATTAAACTGATTTATAACGGATATGTAAAAACATACATTAAATAAAAACTGTTCCCTGAAAAATTAGTTTTTATGACATACCCTTTGGGGGGGGGACCCTAAACGCTAGGTGTAACACTACTGTGAACGATCTCATAAAGAGAGAATAAGTCTTAGCAAAATAGTAAATGATAGTCAATTCTATTTAAACTAAGAAACGATACATGTTTATTTTATTATAAATAAATCATACGAATGTTAAAAAATATATTTTAGCACGAAAATACACAACTCGAAACATATAATTCCCCTAAAATGTACAATCAAAAATATATACTACACATAATTTAGAATTTATGGAGTGTTATAAGGCTTATAGAACATTTATCCATTACAAGCACGCAGTATGAACCTTGGACACACTATAATATTGTAAAAGGTTTACAATGCAAAACATTATAATTTATAGTGTATTTGTAACAGGAAAATGTTCGAAAGGCATACTTGTTCTGTCGGAAACAACCCCCATAGGGTTAGTTACATATTCCAATCGATTCTAATATTTCTTTATTTTTCGTTGCAGCCATTTGTCTGAGAAGCCATCACTCAAGAAGAGGATTCCTCTGTTACGTGCAAAAACTCTACCTGCCATCATAACGCCAAGTCTCAGTATTATTCAGGCGCCTCTCGATCCAGAAATGAGATCGAAGATACCGGCCATCCTGACTACGAGTAAGAAATATTTTACATATATTTGAGTTTTAAATTTCTATTCATGCCCCGCAGCTGGATGTTCGTGTTTTTTCTTATTTGAAAAGTGGAAGATAAGGTATAAAACTACATAGTGCTTAAATATTTATCTCGAGAATTCGAGAAATTACTATGGGTGGTTTTAAATAATAATAGAATTTTAATTCATAATATACACGTGATGACTAGCCACATCAAAAGTGTAGTTACATAAACGTTTATCTCTGTAAATCTGAAATTATTACAGATGTTGGTTTAAAAATAAAAGAATAGAGCAGTATAATTTTATTTGATAATGACACAGGTGAACTTAGCCACCGCTACAAAAATTAACTTTCAAAATATTGCTATACATAAAAGTTCAACAAATTCTGAAGTACTTTTTGGTAGATCGGTTGCATTATCTTTCCATCCACATTGGTGACCCGGATGTGATATGAAGGAGCTCTTAATGTCCTTATGAAGGGGATGCACTAATCCACACTCACAAGTATTTTGCGTCATAAATTATGAAATTATGCACTTGGAATTGCAGCATGTATTTTACTAATGCGACGAAAAATAACACTATAAAATGTATTTTCTTTTATAAAACTAATTTAAAACAAAATACACCTGATTATAAGTATAACAAAGGCACTAGACAAGGTAGCTGAATTGGACAAACAGCATTATTCCGAAGCCTGTAGATCTACGTAGATATGTGATCGAACATACTAGTTATTGACTGCGAGTAAGAAATATTTGACAAATATTTGATCTTACATTTCTGTTCATGCCTCGCAGCTGGATGAAAAGTGCTGTTATAGCTTACTAGCGTTCTTGAATGTTGATTTATCTTTACAAATCTGATAAATTATTTTGGGTCTGATGTTCAAATATTAAGAGTAAATATGCATAGCAAGTAGATTTCAATATTAATCAATAGTTTGTAAAACTCGTGTGAACATAAAATAGTAGACAATGGGGAAGTTTTGAAATTCTTAAGATTTAACGTCTATAAATGTTGATTTCTTTGAATATTTGAGAAATTAATGTGGGTGTGGATTTTGAAGGAATAAGTAATTGGTAACACATTAGTTTAATTTATAATTTATAACATACTTTCACGAAAGAGATTCTTTAAGCCTTGATCAGACTTATTTTGCACCCCAAATTAAAAAAAAGAAGTCTATTGAATTGATGGATGCATTTTTTCGTACGCAAAAGCAACATTTCTTCATATATATCGTGGGCTTACAGGGAAAACTGATCAAGTCAAAAATAGTCGAACTGAGAAAAAGTGGTTTAAAGAAACTCAGGAGTGCAGAATAGTTTCTTTTATTTTGACAATAATCTAGTAATCAGGTACAAATTTTTATAGCCGGTTTTTCCTGGCGCTGACCAAAGGACTTAGACAATTATTCGCTCAACTCATTTCCTCCAAAGCCCACGATATTTTCTTTTTTAAAACAAAACATAACCAACTATTTCAAATACATAATAAAAACATTGGATACGGTAGCTAATAGCCTACAAACCTTAATGAATTTCAAAATCTAACTCAATCCAATTAATTACATATAAATTAATAATAAAGCTTTCACGAGTGTAGAGAAAAAAAGTAATTTTAGAAATTTCATACATGTCAAAATTATAACACCATTTTAACTTGATTTATAATTGTTACTTACTGTACTTTCCATTTGTTCAGTGGTACTTGAGATATTTTTGAGATAGAAATTTTAAGTACTTGCACAACTTATACTAAGAACTCTCCCAACAAACATTGGAAAGTAATGACTAAAAACATGGCGGAAGTTAATTCAAGCACGTGAGAAGTTTAATGAACTGGTGCGGCAACAGCGCAGACAAGTATTAATAAAAAATGAAGCCTTCTGTTTGTTTATTGACTTTTCTAGCGAATTGCAAATATCTCATTGCTCAATAATGCGAATGATTTAATTAAATGCATCAAATTGCACATCGTTGCTGTCTTTTCCCCCTTATCTTACTGTCTTGTCAGTGATACTCTTAGAACCTGATTAACAGAAGCAGCTATCGCTTGCAAAATACAATTTATTTGTTTATTCAATTATTGTTTCTCTACAGAAAAATATCCGATTACAGGACTAAAAACTATATGATCCAAAAAATACAAAAAAAAAGATATACACAAATACAGATAGATAAAGCAAAACACTTCATTGATGCAGATTACTTATTAAAGTTATTAAAAATATATATCAACCTCCTTGAAAGAATTAATTGCACAGTTTAAAAATCTATTTGCAGCAAAATTGTTACACATTTTTTAAGGGTAACAGTTATGAAGTACTTAGTGAAATAACTTAACAAATAACATACTGTGATAACATACTTTATAATGAGATCCTGTGTGATCTATATAAAATTATTAACCACTGTTTTTCCAAATTTCTCTTAAAAATAAAATTTATTATTACACTTTATGAAGATATGTAATTAAAAATCAAGTTATTAGAAAAGTGTGAAACTCGATATTAATTTATTATTAGAAACTGTCTCCTTATTTTTTATCAAATGAGCGAATAAGAAATAAAATGTATTACTTTCTTTTGAGCTTGTGCACTATACTTTTTATGCTGATGAAGAATGTGTGTATTTTAATTTAGAAAACAGCTTAAAGCTATTCTAAACGAGATTGGTAGCTATGTCAAAACTTGAAATAAGCAAAAGAAAGCTGAATTGGAGAAAGGTTTAAAAAATTTCCAACCTTTCTAGCTGTGACACTGCTTAAAGAATATTATAAAAAACGATTAGTTTAGATTAAGAGTTAATTTAGATTAAGAAAGATTAATTTAGTTCAATATGCATACATAGCCTAATCCGCAACTTTACCACTTTGTTAGAAAAACATAATTCTTAATATAAATATTTGGTAAAAATCTGATTGAGGATATCCTCCTTGGTGTACACGAAAATCAGTCAAACTAGCTTTCTCTACACGTAAAATTGAAATATAAGCAAATGGGAGTTCTGATTACAATATTCGTACACATATTCGTAATGCAGCTTAGAATATATCTGTGGGTTCTTGCGTACATATATTTGGAAGTAGAAGAGGAAAACATTAAAGTTAATAATTTTTATTTAGACATTGATATTTAATTAACAAGTTCGTATAATATTTTCGTATTACTTATTTGTGGGCACCTATTCATTGTTTTTATCTCCTTCTATTGTCACATAATAAAAGAAAACCAAACAAATAACGTCGGCTTAGATCAGAAACTCATCTATATAAATTAGAATGGAGTGTTTGTTTGTACATTGAATACTTTCGACCCATTTCAAGTTCTCTATCCGTTTTGGGCCCTTCTGGTGCAAAATCCGTCTCTAGCATGTTTGGTGTCTATCATTCCATCTGTCTGTATGTGTGAGCCCGTGCTACGTCCAAACGGTTTAATATATTCCCATGAATGCATACTATTAGTACATTCATTTCGTAACTGAACTTGGTTGCGTATGTCTGTCTGTCCGTCTTCCCTTTCTATGTCTGACTTTGTGTCTGTATTTGCATGAGTATCACATAAAATTTGTCCAACATATTTTAATGCAATGTGCTATATTTTATACATTGTATTTTAGTTTAGTGAGTAGGTTATTGTACATTCTTTTGCTTACATATTTACACAGGTATCATGCTAAAACATCTGAGTAACTACTTAAATCAACCATAATTTGGTAGTTTTGGAAGGTATATAGAGCATTACAATTATTTGGATTGTTTTACCATTACTGCTGAGAAATCAATTATTTTCCCCCAAACTATCTTTTTACGGAATTTAAATTCTAATAATTTTTTTAATCTTACTTTTCCTATACGAAATATAAAAAAATCCTGAATAATTGAGACAGACGATAAAGAGAATGAAACATAAATAAAATATACAGAACAAGACCTTTTAAAATAGGACTGGTAGCTAATATAGCAACCTTGGTATTTTTTAATCTTTTTCTTTTTTAAAATTTGTGTCCGTTATATTCCAAGAATCTATTTTGTAGTGAAAAAAGATGCATTCATTACATTTTGTTCGAAGCTTTTTAAATATGGTTTAAGATGTATTTCTGAATTTTCAATTTAATGTTTTTCGTTCAATAACTGTAATCAAGGTAAGTGGTTTAATTAGTTTAAAAAATATTTTTAATCATTGTTTGATAATTTTGGGAAATGCTTTTGTTTTTAAATGCCATACAAGGCATTTGTATACATACTCTGAACTATTCTATGCATTCTGGGTAACATTGGCACTCTAGAGACTTTTTCTTACTAAAAATTTAAATTCTACAAAAATATAAAATGTTAAATATATGACATTTATTTATATTTGTAGAATTATATATTTCACAATTGTGTACCTTTATTTGAGTGTGGTAGTTGTAACATGTTATGAATAGGAATTTAAATTTATTAACGAAAGCGGAAGTTAGTTAATCAATTCAACCCGTATAACACCGGGTAATTGTGCTAGTTAATTGATAAAAAGAATTTTCTAATGCACACCTATTTAAAGACAAAAATAATAGTTTTGTGGTCAATAAATAAAAATTATAATAATTTTGATAGTGTTTAATATGTTTTAAGCAAATTTCAACATGAGGTATGCATTTCTCATCATCCTGAAAATAAACATTTAGTGTCCCAAAAATGTCAGTTAATTAGTTTATGCTCTAAGCCTACGATAAATATGTAAATTAAAACATTCATAAAAATTGTTTGAAATAATCTATCAAACTTTTACTTCTAAGTGAATAATTATCGTCTGATGTCTGTCATTAGTAAAAATTCTAATAAATTTGAATTTTTATTTTTCAATAAATATCGTTTGTTAAAGCGTATTTCTAGAATTTTACTCAAATTTTTCCACCAGTAAATGAGTTACGATAACAAGAAAATTCGTTCTGGGGTGGTGTAATATATCACAAAACAAACAATTAATCTAATGTTTAAATACGTTTAGTCCAGTCAATATGTACCAAAAAAAAATGGGTTTCCTTGCAAAAAGTCGAGTTCCTATAATTTTTGGACATGTTGTAGGGACCACTAGTGAAAAACCAAGTTTACGGAAACGAAAGCCCTGTACAAGCAGAGTTATATTAAAAAATAGTCGAAATTTTCGGACTTTTTCGGTTTTTGCTCAATGTCTGTTCCTCTACATCGGAGAGCAAAAGTTAATATCAATATTGTAGATGACAAAATTTGCTACAACTTTTGTGACCATGATTTTTTTTCTACGGGCTATAGTTATCGAACTACAGAGCAGTGAAAGTGTGATAATTTTTGCAAAATCTGGAAAAAGTTCCCATAACATCCGGTTTCGCTAAAACTTCATTAAATAAATTAATTACATTTACTGTGCAATGTTATCATTATTCGGTACAAACGAACGATGTACTAATTGTTGTAAGCCATGAGAAATGAGGTATGCTTACTAAAGAGTACAAAGCCGATGTAAAAACATGATAGACCTGGAATTTGGTCAGTGAGGAATATTAGATGAGATTAGTGCTTGTTTGTGGGTCAATAGCTGATGGAGCCGGGGAGGGGGATGGATGAGTGGTAGGTACTTAATTTCTTACTAATGAAAGGAACAAACGATGTCTCATCGCATTGCTTTGCAACGCATTTCAGCAACACAGTATTGACGCAAAGCAGGCTGTGGAAGATGCAGATGTCGACATTGTGAAGACAGCATATTCCAAGGTCTCAGCATATAAACAAGCCATCTTTGGGGAATATACTGACCTGCTGGTGCTTCTCACTGGTTTGGCCTCTAATGTGAACAATGCGTACCCACACAAGCGTGGAAGAGGTGAGTCTGCTGGTGTACTGTATTGTAGTTCCTCCTTCAAATATGATTCATCAAGCTGTCCACCAGGTATTGTTCTTCTCCCTCATGCCGTCAGTGGATGTGACACCACATCCACCATTTTTGGCCAGGGCAAAACTAAATGCTGCACTATACTCAGGAAAAATCCTCAGCTAAAAGGATTAGTTTCAGTGTTCTTACAACAACACTCCTCTGATGACGACACAGCCAACGCAGGAGAGAAGCATCTCGTCACTTTGCATGGGGGTGACATGAACACACAAAATTTGATCGCCTCAGTTACCTGCATTTCATCAAGGTTGCTGCAAAGACCAGCAAATTAAGTCTTGCACGACTGCCACCGACACAAAACGCTGCCAGATATCATTCCTTCCGGACATACCACAGAGTCCAGAAGTGGTTGGGGTTCGAAAGACAGCCTACAGATTGGGTTTGGAATACTCACAGATCAAGGGCTCGCACCAATTCAAGCTAGTAAGGATCTCTCTCCTGCGCCTCAATCCTTACTGAAGTTTATATCATGTCGCTGCAAGAAACAGTGCCGTGGGGCTTGCACCTGTCGAAAAGCAGGCCTAAAGTGTTCAAGCCATTGCACTTTCTGTCTTGGCCAGTCATGCCAAAACGCTCCTACTCCTGTTTTGGAAGACAACGACATTGATGAAGATGAGACTGGATGTTCTTGAGCAAATTGAGGAGCTTACCACCAATCCTCCGCACACTCACATTACAGTCAACATAATGTGTGACGAAGAGTATCATTCAACACACGGACCTTCAAAGCGAACTAAATTTAAAAACTGCAATGAATCAAGATTTAAGTAAAGTGAGATTGTAGTGAAAAATTTACTTTTTTAACAGGTGACACATTATTACATCATTATGTAATAACATTTAATATTTGATTGTATTTGTATTTACCTACTTTTGAATCTTGTGTTTACTTTGAAAATGTATTAATATTTAATGTTTAATTACTGTATAATAAATTAGTAGTATTTAATCATCAATATTTAATAATATTCTGCATCAATTTTTCTGCAATATGTGCGTGTTTTGTTATTTTCCAAAATTTATCACACTTTCACTGCTCTGTAGTTCGATAACTATAACCCGTAGAAAAAATCATAAATACAAAAGTTATAGCAAATTTTGTCCTCTACAATAACAATAAAAACTACTTTTGATCTCCGATGTGTAGGAACAGATATTGAGCAAAAACCGAAAAAGTCAGAAATTTTCGACGTTTTTTTTCAATATAATTCTGCTTGCACAGGGCTTTCGTCCCCCCAAACGTGTTTTTTTACTAGTGGCTTTGGTCCCTACAACATATCCAAAAATTATAGAAACTGAACCTTTTGCAAGGAACCATGTATAATTTGACTGGACTAATTTAAAATATACAGTAAATATTGTTTATCACATAAATGAAAATACCTTGTAAATGAAAACTAATAAAATCGACTATATATAACACGAAAACTCTTATCGTACATAATTCTTATACTAATATATTTACATAATTACTACGGGTGCTTGCTAGGGAAATTTCGCCACCGCAAACAAGATGCCTATATTCAATTACTTTTTTAAGATTTGGAAAGATTTTTTGAAAATGCCTTCGCCTAAGAAAAACCCTATTAACGTCCTAAGGTGTATTCGTCTTAGATATACAATCTATGAGCACAAATTTTCTATTAATTTCTTATTCCATATTTATTAAATTAATTTACCTGGTTGACAAAGAATAAGGATAAAAATGACTTAATATTTATGTTTCGTCATTGAAACATGAAACAAACAATACGTGTAAACAAAATTTTGTCGACTTATGTAAATGGTATACTGTTTCGTAACCACTATTAGTCAATACAAGCATAAAATTGCATTATACTTTTTGGTTTTCAATATTCTTTCACATAATGTTTTAACTAGAGTGTATAAAGGGTATAATAATAAATTTGTATGAAAACATGTTTTTACGACATTTATATATTAAGAATTTTAAATGCAAACTATGTTGCCCTTGTGTAAAGATTTACTGATCAATTAATTTAAAATGTATGCTAAAATTTTAGATCCAAAATGTATATTGCAAATGATTAAATACCTTTGATTCTTACATGAATATTACTGCAACAACAATTTTTTCTGTCATGTATAAATTAATATATGCATACTATATATAAATTAATAAGCCAACAGCAAAGAAAGAAATTGAAAAATAAAACATTCTACGAAACGAAGCTAACTACTTATTAAACATTAATTAGGAGTCACAAGGAACAGGAGGAATATAAAGCAATAATTGCTAGCAAAGTTATAAAATGAAAAAAAATTAACTGATTAAAAATGAATGGTATGTACATATACAGTAATGATAACGAGGACTTATGGAGAGATTTTATGGTGACCACAACGTGGAAATATAAAAACATTTAAACAACCAAACCGAAACTGAGAAAAATAAAGAGATGAAAATTAATTGCTCCTGCTTCATTTCTGGATATGCTAAAATAGATTATTCGAATCGCTCATCCACTGGTAATATCAAAATAACGATAACATATAAGCACTCTTACTGATTAAAGGCGATATTCCAAAAATGTATTTTCCTTAGTACAATTGGTATTAAACAATGCTCAATGCTTGTACAAGTGCTAACTTCTATTTCTAGATTAAGTTCAAAAATATCAATCACGTGAATGACATCAGATGTAGTTATTGTATTCTTTTAGCCTTAAAGGATGTTACTTTTAAGTAGTTTATTCGTAAGACTACATAAACACAATAACAAAGATCTAAACACGTCAATTTGTAGGGTCTAACGCGTGTAATTTGCTTTTAGCAATAAAACAGGAAAGTGCTAGTAATCTTTATTTAATCATATAATTAACATTTCATTAGCAAATTCCAAGAATATTTTGAACTACATATTTGTTGAACATCTCTATTCGTTATTTCTTTTTAATTCATTTCTGTTGCACCAATAACAAAACAATATCAAAAACGATTGCATACATAAATTAACGATTGCATAGTAAAAACCTTTCTCAAAGCATGTCACGTTATACTTTAAAATGAATAATTATCGTCTGAAAAAATATTCGTCATTATTTTTACTTTTCAATAAATATAGTTCGTTAAAACAGTTCTGCTATTTTACTCACAGTAAACTGATAACTCCTTTGTAGTACTTAAATAATAGTAACTTATGTGCTACATACTTTAGAGAAATATATACTATCTTTATTTATGCATCCTGGAATTGTAGTAAGACTTTTAATGTTATACGCATAATTTTCAATTACAATGTACTGAATTTTCTATACGGGAACGTATTATACTTGTACGATACAAGTAGCAAATGTCTCAGCTTTTTTTCATTTAGTTTTAATATTAAATATTATAGTTTTTTGTAAAATAAGGATTTTGAATCACAAAATGTCTGATTGCATTTGAATAAGAATTCGATTTAAAATCACTCCTTACTTTTATTTAAATTATGACAAAATTATCAAGGCAAAGGGATAAATAGATAAAGGTTTTTTGCGCATGATATATTTTGTTGCATCTAATCTAATGTTATATTTTCTCTGTGTTTAAGATTTTAAAGTACTTTACACACTTGAATTAGTTTTTCTAATTTACAAACATTCATTTAGGTATGGGAATACAGTTTCAGTTCTGGCTTACATGAAATATTATTCCTTCCTGAACTGTTTGTGAACCATATTTATGAATTAACAAATTGTGTGCAGAGGCTTAGAATACAGCGATGAAATAAAAATATTTTTGTATTCCACACTAAAATGTTCTAAGAAAATGCCTTATCACCCACATTTTTCTCTTAGATATTTATACGGATAGATGCTTAAACGAGTTCGGTTGCCATTTCTAAATGGTAAAATGTCTCCAATGGGATAAGGTTTTAGTTTGTATTCAAACTAAAATTAAATATTTATATTCTGTAAGAAATTTAAAAACATACATAAATTATTCTTGAGTATATTACGGTAAGTATTGTTTACTGTGGTTCTGCAAAGTTTCCATTTTTCAGGCGTTTTCAAAAATATTCAAATTTTGCTAATTTTGAGGTTGGACAATGGAAGCATATTTGCTTATTCACGCTCAGATACAATTTGATTTCATCAGAATATTCATGCATGTATTATTTTCTCATTTTCCTCTAAGGTTTATAAATTGTGTGACATTTAAAAACAATATATAGTTCTAATCCTATTCTTTTCGATTCTATTTGGAAGGGAACCTATAATTAATACTCAGGAATAGTTAGTCGACTTGATTATTTTTCGTTCCTTGTTCTGTATTGGCCAGAACAGTATCGTGGTTATTTATCTCAGTTTGATGGTAATTGTTGATCAAATATCGTTAGTGTAAAGCATTTTCGTGAAGTTTGTTTACTCTTCTGAATGCAATTGAGGAAAGCATTTATTAAAATCCTAGGACGAATCGACGGTAGTGCTGGATTTGTTTTGAATGAGTTTATGTTGCAATGCATTTATATGTTAGTATCTGCATGTATATTTAAAGCGAACTAAAGTGATTAGAGAAGAGCTTAATCTTTTTTATTTATTCTGATATTTGCTGTCGCAATTTTAGTAATTGGTCGTTAATCCAACTGTAACAGCGACCGAGTTCTGTTCCCACGACCAAGTCGTAAAGCGAACTGATCGATAAAGCAAGGAACTGAATCGCTTTTTATTTATTCTGAAAGAAGAAAAGCTGGCATAACGAAGCTGTCATTAAGCGTAACTGGAAATGACGGGTGCAGGGTAAACAAGGCTTGCCCATTACTAACAAAACATGCCAAGAAGACATTCCGGCATCCAATTTGTTAAGTTCAAATCCGGCTGCACTTGACGACGTTAGTGGTCGGTGCGGCAGATTTGCCGGTCGTGATTTGCGATTCGTGTGACAACTTCCATTTGATTACATTGCGTCCGGGGACGGCTCCTGCTTCGCCGGTGTGTGAAAACAGCATCCGATTCGTCGAGTTCAACTCCGGCTGCATTTGCTAATGTCGTCGGTTGGACGGGCTATGTGTGAAATACTCCATTTGATTACATTACATTACATTGCGGGCCGGTGTTGGCACCGTCTACAGTTTTTCCGGTGTGTAAAAACTCAATAAGACTATTAAAGGGGATTCCCCACACTCAGGCTGAGAAAGTGGATTTCCCACACTGGAGGGCTGGTCATAAATCCGAGCGGTCATTGAACATGTGTCATTCAATGAGGAATACATGTATATCAAAAGCTTCTGTTCTGAAGTAAGTTCTTTATTGATTTAGAAAACATGCAATAAAATGGATATTTAACTTTCTTTTTGATACCTCTATATCTTCAGAGATGATTTCCTTCATAAATCAAAATGCTGGGAATGTTTTTTTTATTATAAGAACAATATTCAGAGAAGCAAGAACGAAGTTTAAGAAATTGGTTTCTTTTATTTCAATTTTATTTTGTGAAATATGTTTTATTTAAAGGTCATCACTACGTAAATAAAAATGAAGGTTGTATCGAGGACACAAACCGTAGTTTTAGCGTGAATACTCAGACCTGATGTTCGATTGTGGAATGAATAAAGCACACATAGGTAGTTTGAACAATTGTTTACTGTGAATATTCAGCAATTAGTTTACAGTTGAACGATAAAAGTGCAGTTTGATGTTAATATTGAAGGATAATTTTATAGATTAAAGGATTGTATTTGTAGCATATTTTGGTAGCTTTGGAATGACACCAGTTACGCAATCTTCACTCCACGTAATCAAAAGATACACTGGCCCAAAGCTTGCCCAGCACCGTAGAATTTCGACATATTTGGACCCCTACCCTCGCTCATGTGCCTGCGCACTCGGTCAGAAGATCATATAGGTACGGACATCCTTTGTCTACACGGTGCTATATTTATCTTCTGGATGTTCTTCTAGTTCTGAAATCATAAAACAAAACAATTGTAACGATTTTTTGTAACGCTAGACTTTTCATGCATGTCCCCTACTACGATTTTAAAGACGTATTCAAGTCACAAAATAGACGGTCATGCCAAACCATATTTAAAACAAATTTAATTTTCATAGATTTTTTAAAAGAATTGCATCCATAAAATAATTACCCAGAAACAACTAATTTGATATGAATGTAATAAATATTTACTTTTATAACTAATAACGAAATTGGAATTTTTTTTTATTAAATTCAAGCAGTTTGTGGGGTTTTTCACATACATTAATTATGAAGGTTTTAATTTAGCGCACTGTTTACATTCATTTCCTAACTTCAACTAACTTCCGGGAAATATTTATATAATTTCATGATTAGAATAATATTTTTTTTAGGTATTGGGTTTTGCGAATAGCAAATAACTTTAAATTGCATTTTGAGTGAAAAACGCAGAACATTCAGTACAGTATTTACAATTGATAAAAGATGATTTTTTATCAAAAATTCCATGACAACTAAATTTGTACTTAGGGTACAAAGGATTGATGTCATTTGATAATTGTTCATGGCATATAATAGTAAGAAGGCGTATGCCGCCCCCTCCCCATCTATGCAAAATGAGATAGGTTGTTCAGATACTATTTGAAAGAAACAGATATGTGTGAATTATTAAAATTAGTAATCAGATAATAAAGTATTATACTTAAGTATTTTGTTTAAATTTTTTCTCCCGCCTTAACTCCCAATACAATAGGGAAATGTTAAAGTGCGATAATCATGCTATCTTAAAGCTTCGTTACGTTATAAAATGCTTTCATTCGACACTGCTTATAAAATATAATATTTTACAAAACAAAACAATTGATTTAATTAATAGAATTAAAACAGGCTTTCGTAGTAGTATTGCACAGTAAAGACAAAAATTATAAACGTTGTTATTTTTAATTAATAATTATAATTCATTTACCCTGTTGGTTTAACTCAGCCTGCTTTGTGAGCCTTAATAATACGCAGTAATTTTAATTATGTGTATATGAGAATATTTATGATATAATCGTAGAAAATAAGGTCTTAAATTACTATTTAATTAAGCAAATTAAAGTTTTTTCCTGTGTTGGTAACTGCATGGAAAATTTTCCGCGCATAAAACACATTTTCATTAGATGGTTTTGAGGGTTAATTGGATCGCTTATTAATTAGGATGTAGACAGTATTATGTGGAAGCTCATCTAGACAGCAATTAAGCTTCACCACAATGTGTGTGTGTGTGTGTGTGTGATGATAGTTTAATCTGCTTATCTCTTACTCTAAATTAAATCCATGGTCTTAACAGTAATTTCCTTTGTTTTTCTTAAAGTCGTAACAACACGAATTCATGTTTATGAAACTATTATTTCTTTTCACCAATTTATCATTTTTGATTTCGGTTGTCAAAAGAGATTCTAACCCGTTAAGTATTACTTAAATTAATTGCATAATTCAGCAAGAATTTATGTGGTAAATTTTCCTGATGTTTTATAGATTTTGTACTGCAATTAATTTCCTTGTGCACTATTTCTAGGAAGTATAAAAATAAGTTTTTAAAACTCAGCCTGGAAATGCATTTTACCCATAAGATTAACTTTTCCTTAGTGATTCTAATAAAACTATCAAGCTTGACTTTCAGATATTAAAGACAAGAAATTATTGTAATTCAAATAACTAATAATTCTAAAGTTTTAGAGAAAAACTCAAGTCTTTTAAATTTTATACGATAATTTACTTCAGATTAAAGTGTTTTACAAGAAAAACTTGAGATATACTTGTGTTTTTACGATTAAAAATTAGGTAACAATTATAATGAATTATCCTAAAACATTCTAATGGAACGGTTGTGGAGTCTCAAACCAGATAACTAATTATTTTGATATAGATAAAATTTTAGTTCTTATTTGTTAGTGGTAACTTACAAGTAGATTAGACTCAGTTTAAACGACAGCCAAGTGGAATTTGCATTAACGCAACACATGTAGAATTAGGTTTCCGTATTATTACAGCTAGATATCCTGTGAAAGTTAAATATCCTATAATATATTTGTATGAGTTTTATAAGCTTACTTTACATTTTTAATATAAAAATTTTAATGTATTTTTAATATATGAAAGTAATTTCAACATTAACAGAAATGTGCACTAGAAACACATTAGTACAGAGTAAATCGTAATTAACAATGTAGCCTTGACGGGTTTTCAAACTTTTGTCACCAAACCTATGTCAAATGGTAATTAATTGATAGTAGAGATGTTAAAATTATTTTATAGCAGTATTAATGGTTATTGCTCATTTGTAATAACAGTTATTATTAACTGCTGATATCAGCTTCGTCAACAGTTAATAGCTGAAATTAACAGTTAGTAAGTTTTTAACATTTAGTATTATCTGTTAAATTGATATTAATTGTTGATTTAAGTAGTTCATCAGTGATTAAATTATTTATAATTTTAACTTTTATCAAATTTTTAATATCTTTTAGTTTAATTTATTAATTTTTAATAAGTTCAGTTATTTAAAGTTACTTTTTAATATTTAACATTAAATATGTTAATATTTTCAATAAATCTATCACAAACTCTTAATTCGAACATTATTCTATATACTATTGGAATAACAACCCATCTGACCACATCCTGTACTACGATTTCTTCGTTCAATTTGGATATTCTTTGTGAGAAGTTCTAATTTCTAATAAGGATAAAACTCTTTAATTTTCTGTTTGCTTAAGCAAATTAAAAATAACAATTACATAAAATATTCAAATTCTAAGAAACTTTTTTAAATTGGTCAGAATGCGTATTTTACATTAACTTTTTACTTTGTTCACTTTATATATTTTTATAAGACTAGAAATAAAGAATGTTAAGATATCTATTTTTGTCTGATCTTAAGACAGCTTAAAAATTCATGATTAACTCAAAAAATTCTAAATGTATTCAAAGCCAAGCTTTACTTCATGCAAGATTCAGTACCCAGTAGTAAATAAATCTCGGATTTAATCTTAGCAATGTTTACTTTTTGCTATCTTTCTGAGAAAGTTCCACTCCTTTTGTTACACTTTCTGTTCAAATAAAAGCACTTTTTCTTATTTTTCTCACACCTACAGAGATACCGAGAGTTAAAGTAAAAAAATATTTTTACTCCAATGATTTTATAAGCAAAGACGTACTTACCAGGAACCTTTCTCGCTACATTTATTTTACAGAGGGTTAACATTTTTTTCTAGATTTAACCATTGTTTTATTTTGTACTGTTATTTTAAAAAGGGAAAGGTTAAAATCCTAAAAAGAATGCAAAAAATATCGAGTCGTTACAGAAAAATTTCTTTTAGAAAAACTTCTTCGGAATTACTTTTCCTCAATTATAACGTTCAATATATTAAAAAATATTTTCCTACAATCTCCAGACTCATTTTTATAGCATAGCAATAAAATAAAGAAAATTCTTGTATCAAGTTGCACAGATTAAAAAATCAGTGACGACGCTTTGGGGATTGTTTAAACCTTTAAAGTTTAATATCCTTGATATTATCTTTAACATATTAGCAGCTAAATTAGACTCGAATTATTACTCTAATGTTAACTTACCAGTTTCTAAACTGTAAACCTGCGACCGGTGTGGTGCCCGCTACGAAGCTATAAACCTCCGTTATTTATCGAACTTCGAAATTTAAAAAAAATCAATTTTTTTGTCAGCTGTGAGACTTGAAACACGAAACCTTTAACTTTCTACAAGATATGATTTTGTTTGTTAGTGTCTGTGATTGTGTATTTCTTTGTGTTTTAAATTGTTTTAGTAAACTTGTGTATTTGGATAAAGTGACTCATTTCTTCTATTACACTAATAGATAACGGATTTGCTTAGAAATGTTAAGTACTTCAGAATTATCAGTTTTTGCTCGGGTTGAATAGGTTAACCGAAAATTGAAAATGACCACAAAATTTTTTTTTCTCTTTCATAGAGAAATGCAAATAGCATCTAAGTGTACGGAAAACAATATTGAACACCGTTTCGACATTTTTATTATTTCTACAATTTACTTTACACGCAAGCACGTATATATGCTACAAAATTGAAACTGGTAATACTTGAAATTGAGTATACACCACGATTTCTTAAAAAGCCCGAAACTCTGCTGTAAAATTACAATTATTATTTATTAATGTTTAAGTGTACATTTAAAAACATATTAAGCTAAAAACAATTCTATATTCACTAAAATATATCTAAAGATAGGTTTTAAATGTCAAATTTACAAAATTGTAGCTCACAAAATTGAGTAAAAACTCGGTCAATTTCGCCCCAAAACACAACATGTTAAATAAACTTTTGTTGCCCATATTTATGCATAGAAATAAGCTTCTAAGCCGAATGGCACTGAATTAACAGGAATTTGTGTTGCTTTTAGAATATTTTTTCTTGTGGCAGAATAGTTCTTACTTTCTGTACTCCAAATATCGTGATTTTTTACTAATTTTTTTCTACGACCAAGCTTTCAAGCCCATTGTGGTCCTGAGGTTATGGTACAGTGTATGGTTGCTGTTTATAGTGTCGAAGAAGCTTTAACAAGTATTTTTCTCTGTACCTCCTTTTTTTGTAGACTTTTTAAAATATTTCTCTTCAATAGAGTTAAGTACTTCACTTTTAAATGATTTCATTTATAAAAGCTAAACTTCCAGCCCGACACTCTTTCAGTTAATATAGTGAGGCAATGAATAAATAATCACCATGATAAAGAACAAATACCAATGAAGAACAATATAAATACTAACGAAGAACAATGATAAATACTAACGAAGAACGATTTTAAATACTAGTGAAGAACCATTTCAAATGCTAATTAAGAACAGCTTCAAATACTTATAAAGAACAGTTTCAGATGCTAATAAAGAACAGTTTCAACTAATGAACAAAAACTAATGAAAAACAGTTTTATATACGATTGAAGAACAGTTTCAAATACTAGTTAAGAATAGTTTCGAATGGTTATGAAGAACAATTTCAAATATTAAAGAACAGTTTCAAATACTAATGAAGAACAATATTGAATACTAATGAAAACTACTTTAAGTACTAATAAAAAAATTGGAAACAAATGAAGAATAGTATAAGCCGACTCCTACCGTTAAGGGAGCAATGGAGGTTTAAGAAGAACATTGAAACACAAATATTATTATTTGTGTTTTAATGGTTTAGACAAGACAAGACAATGGTTTAGACAAGACATCTTTAGACAAGATAGTGCACTATAAAATTTGGCGTGATGCCCTAAGAAATATTATTCTTTCGATACTTCTCTTTTCCCCTCGTGAATGGGCTTGAGAAGTATTTTTTACCTTCCCCAAGGGCAGAAAGTTAGAATTGTTTGTTTGGATGTATCCGAAGCTAAAGTTAATTTTGGAGGCACTCTATATTGATTTCCCATTACTTTTTATGAGGAACGGACCTTTCGAAATAGCTGCAGTGTTCATGGATACCTTGTTTAGGTTTTATGCTCATGTTGCTATTTCAGAACCAAATTGCTTGCATTTATATAAAAAATTCTTCAGGGTCTAGAAAAACCTCGTTTCATCTCTACGATAATTCACGTAATAATGACTAAAAGCTCAAATGTTTTGCATTAAAATTCTGTACTATACAATAACAGACACAGTAACTTCAAGATATATATTTTAGCTTCAGCAAACATGCTATATATATGGAATTGAAAACAAGAAAATAGCATTCTAATTAAAGTTGTAGCAATAGCTTTGTGCAGTCACCAGGCGGGAATGAAACTGATATTGACATAACTGCTTACATAGAGAGGCTGTCAACAGTAGCACGATGGATGCCAACTGCCAGTGGTGATTCGTCTTGTATTTTCGCTAGTGTGTAATTGAGATCACAGTAAGTATATATTTTCTCCTATATGGAATGTAGTATTAGGGATTGAGCCATAAGGTGTTTTATGCATCATCTCCCTTTCTTTTTCTGATCCTCGGTTCAGCAGGCACCGGGTTTTGAATCCGGGTCCAGTCATGAATAGTTGTAGTATTTCGGAATCCACTTTAACCCTCTGAGGGACTTTCATGCATTTATACGGTCTGTAACCTGCAGTCTTTTCTGCCGTGAATTCTAACCAGTTTTAACCTTTTTTGACCGATATAATGCCTTCTAGGATTCTTTCAATCTATGTATGTGGTTATTTAGTCATTAATGGATAAACGGATTATTGGAAAAGAGATGGTGCAGTTCCATATTCCAAGTAGACCCATTTCGCATAATTCCATAAATATGTAAATCAAAAAAGAAAATCAAAAATGTTTCTGTCAAGAATCGATGAGTAGGAACTCAAGTAAACCTTGACTTATCAACCGTAAATACATCCCAGACAGAAGCTGTTGCAATAACCCGACTTCTGACTGGTCACGATTGTTTAGCATTCATCACTATAGACTAAAAATACTGCAGAGATGTTGCCTCTGTGCTAAATCCCAAGATATGAAGGGGGTGGGTTTGCTTACTGTTCTAGCAACCTGCGAGTAAGTTCGATTCCGCCCTTAGTGTATTTCCTCTCCGTGTCAGTAAAACTTTCCTTGAATGTGTATGCCCGTTACTTGACGTTGTTTGTCTTGAGTTTGGCACCAAATGGCTAAATATGGCGCTTATGCCATAAAACCCCACTAACCTAAGAAATGGACTAACCTAAGAACTAACCTAAGAAATGGACATCCGCCACCTTCAGATTGGTACTGCGCTCTCAGGTCGAGACCGCTGCTGGTCGATACTGGGAGACTAGAGGATGGATGGACAGATAATTTTTCTACTTGTCTCATCTTTTTCATCACTTTTATGTATTGTTGGTGTGCAATTTTGTTCCTAATCTTTGTATCATGTATTTTGTTTTTCTACTTACCGTTGGACATAAGAAAAATTAGTCATCCTCCTGGTGATTATCTCAACGAGGTATCTCGTCATTATCAAAACTGACTAGATCGCGATAGACGAGATATCTCGTCCACCAAGGTCTTTTCTCGTCATTAGAAGAAAAATGGCTAGATATTGATCTCGTCATCAGAAAAGAATGGGCAATATCTTGATGACTATGTATCTCGTCATTAGCAAAACTGGTCACATCTTGATTGACGAGATATCTCCTCAAAACAACTTGGACGGTTAAAGGTGATATAGGATAAAACCAATACTACACTAGTAGAAATCTGACGCTCAGATAGATCCGTGACGATCAGAACTGACCACATCTTGATGGACGAGATATCTCGTAATTAGAAGAAAGCTAACCAGATCTTGATCTCGTCATGATAAAAAATCGGCAATATCGTGATGGCGAAATATCTCGTCATTACCAAAACTGGTCAGATATTGATGGACAAGATATCTCGTCATTAGTAAAATCCATCAAATGCTGATGGAAGAGATATCTCGTCGAAACCAATTGGAGGGTTAATCTGTAGGTCTCTAATTATTTCCTCTACATCAAAAAGTGATCGTAGAGCTGTAAAACTAAATCTTTCTTTTTATTGGAAGTTTTGACACTCGAAAACACAATTATTACTATATAAAACTAAAACTGCTACATAATACTCGTTTCTGCCAAAAAGAGTATCGAATGGGGACAAAGTGAATTTTACTTATATTGACATTCACTGTTTTAATATTATTTTTATGTGCACAAACTTGAACGTTGATTACAAAGAGCAAATATGTTATAGAATATTGCCTTCAGACCATCCGAGAAGGCGAAATATCAAAATAAAGAGTAACACGATATTATGCCCCGAAAAATGCTTCTCTACGTTAATCTGTCCATCTATTGATCTGTTAATCTATATGCTTATCTATCAAATTATAAATGGTGTCCTCTGTATTGGTGTTATTAGCTTATCTATCTGAAGCGCGTATCTGTTACTGTGATTGCGTTCATATCTTGAATGCGAAAATGGTTGTCGACCAAAATCATGTTGCTGTGCCCTTAAAAGCTTTCAGGCAGATAAAATGGCAGATTCTTTCTCACAACCAAAGAGACTCATAGATTCAAGAGATGACCATTACTCATGAGTATTTTTATTTTCTTCGATATCCATGCGAATTGGGTCATGAAGATGTCCTTGAGAGGAAAATAGAATTCCGATAATTCGCTCTGTTTTTCCACGTGGGTAATGTATTGCTTACCAATGAGGCGATCCTTCCGGGAACTCTTATTACTAAAGTTGTGAAGATGTAAAAAATACCTTAAATATAGAGGAAATCTTTTGAAAAGGATCCAGGTTTATTTTTCTAACATGAGTTACTTTTACTTGTGACTTCATTCAACTGAAGATCTTTCATTAAAAGAATTTTTTTCAATTTCCTCTAAGAAATGTTTTTATAAAAGAATGTTGAGTAAAACTGGTACTGCTTTTCATATTAAAATAATTCAAGTGGAAGCTTTTACTTCATCGGAGTTAAAAGTTTTAATTAATCGCTTAAATTATCAGTTTAAATATATGTTCAAAACTGAAAATAAAAGTACACATAATGGAAATGGAATAATAAAGATCGGTCATGTTGGGATTTATGGAGCATGAACCATATTTAGCCAAGCTGTGCCAAACAACGTCAAATAAATGGACACAAATCTTTACTGACACAGAAGACAATTTAGAAAGGAAAAATTTATCACTTAAACACATTTTATTAAAAGAATCAGAATTATTATGGATCGAACATTCCGCTTTTGTTTTGGCTTAACATTTCCTTATTGCTTTAACATTTCCTTATAAGAGAAACATTTCTAAATTCACCAAACCACTGAAATAAATTGTTACTTTATTTTGCAGATGAAATATAGTTTCTTTTAATTGTAACTCTTTATTATAGTAGGAGAAAATCACGAATCACTATGAAAAGAACATTATAATTATTGCTCAAAAGAAAATTGATTCAAAACCGTTTCTGATATTAACAATTTGTTCAAAATTGTTCTAAACAAAAAGAGGCTTCTTCAACACTTGCTTTCAACTAAGTTTCGTTTTCTTGCAATAACTTAAAAAGAGAAATTCACTAGCAACGAAACTACAAAGATTAATATCACTTGCATTTACATGTTTGACGAAATTCTAAAATTTGATTATTAATCTGTCTCAAGTTTCTAAGCTACTAATCAATCAACTTAATTTATCATCCTATCCTGGTAAATTATCAAAATCAATTTAAATAAAAATTTAGACAAAAAGCTCTTAACACTTTAAGGGAGTTTTTAGATGAAATTTTAGAAGATATTTTAATCGCAGTAAAGAGTTATAAAAATATTATAACTTTATACAAGGTTTTATTCCTATCTCTAAGAATTTTATTCACATGAATTAACAAGTTAATTGGGATCGTTGAGTTAAACAAGTAAAATATTTTTTCGTTGATACACTACATTCACCCTGAACCTTTTTGGGAAACAATTTTTTGCGCATGTCTATGCTTTAACTATATTGCATACTTTAACAAACAGCTAACGTAAATAACAGCTTTTTATCAAATCTTTAAACGTGGAAGATACTATATTAGTTAATCATCTCTGATAAGTTGCTCTTTTTAAAATTGCTAGTAAGAAAGCAAAATCTAAAACAATGTTCTTGTATAATAAGAAAACGCTTCATTGTTCAACATTTTGGGGAATATGATACTTAAAACAAGTCATAAATGAGTTTTTAGTCTAAAAGTAGAGATATTTTTGGATCGTTTTAGTATATACTTTTTACGTTATTGTCATATGCTATTTTTGACAAAAAAACGACAGTTTTTTAGTATCGTTGACTAGTTTCTGACGCACGGATTCTTAAACCGTTTTATTTTTTCAAAATTAATTTTTTCCTTACAACACTTTTAAAATGCTGACTCTCAGTCAAAAGATGTTAACCAAACTTGACTCGTATGTTCTTTGTTCTAATTCTTCAATTCTATCGATAGTAAAAAGGTAAAATCAAGGTTTTCACTAACTTCTGTTCCGTTTTAAATAATTATTTATAATCTGAAAATATATCATTTTATGTTGTCAGATGAGAAATATCAGACTTGCAGCATAAATCATGTGTGTTAAGAAAATAATTGTATAAGATTTTTAACAAATTTTTGCATACTTTTTATTTACATTGCAGATGCTTGTGGACAAACGTCCTTAGGCAGAGAGAACAAAAATACAAATAGGCAAAGTAAATAAATGGAAACAAAAAAATTAAACAGAATTTAAATAAGATTTATTAGAGTGAAAAAATCTCAACTCTCCCAATAACTGGAGAAAAGAGCACTACTAAACAGTGCTGGGCATACAGCTAGCTCATGATACATATTTTTTTCTCTTCCGTTTTTTAACAGTCCAAAGTGGTTTCGTCGAGATATCTCGTCCATCAAGATCTGATTAATTTGACTAATGACCAGATATCTCGCCATCACGATATTGCTGATTTTTCGATGATAACGGTGTAAAGATCTGGTTATTTTTCTTCTAATGACGAAATTTCTCATCCATCAAGATCTGGGTAGTTTTGCTAATGATTGCGTCTGATAAGATACCTCGTTGAGACATCCACCAGGAGAGCTAGGTGTATTTATACAGTAGATTTTTTTTTTAATTTTGACTTTAAAAATTCATTTTTTTAACAATAGGTTATTGTTTTATTCTTAAAAACATTTCAATGTGAAAAAATCAAATTGGGTTAATCATTAATTATCTAATTTATATATAATTAGCTAATTAAGATGTTTTTGAAGTAACATCTCAAATTGTGATTTGTTCAGAAAGACAATTCATGTAAGAAATCATTCCTAATATTGTTTATGTTTTGACCCTCAATCAAGTTGATAGAGGTAATAGATTTACTTACAATTTTTTTTCATCAAAGGAAAAATTTTAAAAAAAAATCAGGATTTTTTTAGGAATTTTAACATTTAAAAATCAACTACAAATTGATTTCTTAACTAATTACTCTTATTAAACATCCACTGTATTATATAGATTATAATAATACAAAAATAAATATAACAAAAACAGTTCAATGTTGAGTGTTCACCATTTGAACAAAGCATCATATTGCAAAACACAGTTCAAGA
Organism: Meta bourneti; assembly: GCA_933210815.1. Classification (NCBI taxonomy): domain Eukaryota; kingdom Metazoa; phylum Arthropoda; class Arachnida; order Araneae; family Tetragnathidae; genus Meta; species Meta bourneti. The sequence continues at coordinate 82,686,030 of OW119923.1, read as the reverse complement.
AGTTTTGGAAACATGTTTATACGTGGTGACAGTACCGAACGAAAAACTCTTGTAACTACAAAAATATTCCGAATATTTACAAGATCTTGATATCGTTTGAATTGGTTGGAGAATATTTTGAAGCAACAAAAAATGATATTCTAGTCAATTTTTGTGATTTCTAGACTATATACCTTAAGGAATATTCCCTAGAATGCTAATTATTATGACTAAAATTAGTTTTTCACCATTTATATCGGATCCCATAATAAACATCAAGAAAGGTAAAAATCAAAGAGATTTCCATGCGAGTAAAACAGCATATAACGACTCTGAATGGTTTGCTAATAAAGAAAAAGTGCCAAAGAATCAAGATCATTGCCACAAGGTTATAAAAGCATCGAAAATAAAAGTTCATCCTAACACTTCCGATCTATTCCCTGTGACGTCAATGCCATAGTCTCTCGTAATATGGTCATCCAATTTCCTGACTTTCCTCAGAAGTGGCAATAGTAGCGTTTGGCATGCCCAAAAGAAAGAGTAAAGACTGCTCTTCTAAGATAATGAAAGGAGTAACATCTACAAACAAGAGGAAGCTTGGTTTTATCTTTGTTTTTAATGAATACGCCATTTGAGTACATATATTCATGAGTTTCGGAACAGACGTTCGCTACAAAAACTCAGATTGAATGACGTTTTACAATATAAATACAATGGAACATCAACGAAAATAAGATTTACTAGAAACTTAAAGGTGAAGTTGGTAGGTTGTTGCGTCGCACTGGTGTTATTGGCGGGTTATCACAGAGAGTTATTGGGTTTTAAAATGAGTAGTGTTTCTTTTTAACTAAATATAGAGGGCGTTGGCTTTTTAGTGGTGGTCGTATGTACGAGTACTTCCTGTATTATTCCGTGACATGACTTGGCATGTTGTGGGATGTTAATCAAATGCCATCTCAAGCCCAACGGCTACAGAATTTATCATAAATTTATTAGTCTGGAATCCATCTTCAAATCTCTGTTACACTGGCGGAAAATGAAATCCCAACACCAAGAAGAAATTAGTTTAGAGGAATGAAATTTAGGCAAAGCATTTGTCTAGGTAACATATTTATTTGATTAAAGTTTCAAGGTCACAGGTTAAAGTATGCGCGAGAAGAGCCACTTTAAATGTGAAATGGTGGTACATTAATAACCGCTGTAGTCGCCACGATTTTGAATGCAAGCATACAAACGTGTATGCATTGTATCGTATAGGGGCCGTATGTTATTTTGTGGGATAGAGTTCCATGCCTGTTGCACTTGGTCAGTCAAATCAGCAACGGTCAGTGCTGGTTGTGAATGACACTGGATTTGTCGTCCAATAATGTCCCATACGTGCTCGATGGGAGAAAGATCTGGTGATCTCGCAGGTCAAGGCAACATGTAGACACTCTGTAGAGCACGTTGGGTGACTACAGCGGTATGAGGACCAGCGTTATCCTGTTGGAAAACACCCCCTTGAATACTGCTCATGAATGGCAGCACAACCGGTTCAATCACCAATCTGACGTACAAATTTGCTGTCAAGGTGCTTGGGATAACGACGAGAGTGCTCCTGATGTCATAGGAGATTGCTCCCCAGACCATAACTCCTGGTATAGGTCCAGTGTGTCTACGCCGTAGACAGCTTGGTTCCAAGCGCTCACCTGGCCTCCTTCTAACCAACACACGGCCATCACTGGCACCAAGACAGAAACGGCTCTCATCTGAGAACACAACAGATCTCCACTCCGCCCTCCAATGAGCTCTTGCTTGACACCACTTAAGTCGTAGATGGTAGTGATTTAGAGTTAGTGGCATGAACGCTACAGGGCGTCTGGATCGGAGCTGTCCCTCAAGTAATCGATTTGTTACAGTTCGCTGTGTCACTCTGGTGCCAACAGAAGCTCGAATTTATGCTTCAGATGCAGTACGATGCGCCACAGCCATGCTGCGAATACGGCGGTCTTCCCTCTCAGTAGTGGCCCATGTGCGGCCGGATCCCGGTCTTCTTGAGACAGTACTTTCCCGTGACCACTGCTGCCAACAATCATGTACAGTGGATACATCCCTGCCAAGTCTTTCTGCAATATCGCGAAAAGAAAATCCACCTTCTCGTAGCCCTATTACACGGCCTCGTTCAAACTCAGTAAGATGCTGATACTGCCTTAGTCACCTTAAAGGCATTCTTGACTCAAATGTAGCTCACAAGCCCAATCCGGATGATAAATAACGCTCACGAAGTTTACATCGCGTATTTAAAGTAAACGTGATTTGCATGTTCATAGTGGCGCTACTAGCGCCATTCTTATTCGTCTAGCGCAAAATTTGAATAGGCGTCATCTTTCAGATGTACAAACACGCCTCCCAAATTTTGTTTATCTAGCACAACTCCTTCTTGGTGTAGGGATTTTATTTTCCGCCAGTGTAGAAGAAAAAAATTCGAAACAGATTTTTTTAAACCTGGATTGCTGTGAAATTTTATTTTTTCATTTGAATGCAGAATTGTCTTCGTTTTTAATTTTTTTTACTTTTTTTACACAACAAAATTAATTGTCCCAGTTTATTCAGCGTTTTCATCGTGCATCCTAACATTTTTCAAGCAACTTTTTTTAAGGAAAAATTATCTTTAAAAAAATCAAACGATAGCCCAACTTGTCAAAACGACCCTTTTACCCAAACCCTTCATGTATTCTTTCATGGAATTCTTTTCTTTTCCTTTCATTTTTGTTTTGTGATTAATAGCTTTGTGAATGTAGTTCATGTTGCATAATTTCACTGTTTTGTTTTAGTGTTTGGCTGTAGTTTTAGTATTTAGTATGTTCTGCACTTGAGATCGTTTCTCGTTGTCATATAATTAGAACAATCTGTTTGACAGTCTGAATAAATAAAAATAAATAATGTTATTAATTTTTTATTTAACTTAAAACACGTCCAATACAGGTGTTGCGAATATCCGATACATGATGCCTGGCTCTAAATGTTCCACACAAAAGATTTAGTGTCAGAGAAAGTTAAAGCTAAACATTACCAAAACGACTATAAATAACAATAGTTCTTAATCGGAAATATTTTCTTTTCCCCCCGGCAGTTCGCTTATATTTACACAGAAAGTTCCCTCTAAATCTTTCACATCAGTCATAGTATCTAATATCGTACTAAGATCAACTGTATATGAAAATGAAATGTATACCTCTGAATAAATAATAAACAATTCACACCGTAATATGCAAAATCCAATAATCATGATTTCATATAGGGTGGTTCAGCAGTGCCAGAGTCAGAGGGCAGGCAACTTGAGGTCTGGAAAAACTGAGTGAAGGTGAAAATTTGAACTATAATTGTAGCCCACATTCTAAGTTAAAACTTAAATCTATTAAAACAATAAATCTGTGAAAATTGTGTGTAATGGAATAAAAAATAATTGTGCATTTGTGTAAGTTAAAAAATGAGTACTTGAGATACAAATCGGTATTTCATGAAGACCCATCACCAAGCCTTATACCGTGATACAATCATAGAAACAACCTACATGAAGATACTAACGTATGTTGTGGTGAATCAGAACATCGTATCTAGAATGCATACGTGCTCATACTTCTGCGCATATCTATTTTGTATCACATCTGATTGTTCTGATTCAGATCATAACAGATGTAAAAATATCAGATGTTGATAGCTATCTTTCGTCTAACATCGTAATTCTTTAAATTGTAAACAGTAATTGTAAATAAATTAAATATGGAGCATGCATCGTTAAATGATTATAGCAACCTTCATGTACCAATTACTAAAATGTAACGAGATTTATACTAATGTAGTTATTTACACCATACAATAATTCATGCAACGCTATCGTTTTTTATATCAAGTATGTGAGTGGGATATTATCCATACCGAACTTAATTGAAGCAAGAGATGAAAATAATGTAAACGGATGACTGACACGGAAAATGGATTTTCGTGACGTCGTTAGGGAATATGGCAGACAGCTAAGTTGTCACAGGGTCATTTGTGTTTACAAAAGATAAAAACAAACAGCTTTCAAATGGCCGATTTCTTTATCTTTCCCCTCTACTAATGAGTAGTTGCTAATATTTTTATAAGTATGATGTTAATCAACATTTTATTTAAGAAAATGTTTTTCCTTTCAGATTTTCATAAAAGTGTTATTTCAATAAAACTTAAAGGTGATTTTCTTTATCTTAATTTTCATTTAATAAGATTGTCATCTAGGAAATTTGAGGGGCCGTGGTAGCGCCAATTGGAAGAGTAGCGGATTAGCAGCCGGAGGGTTGCGAGTTCGAAACTAGATCCAACCAAAGACCGTCGTGAACGTGGGGCCAGGTGCACGCTAATGTAGAAAGTGGGGGGAAAGTTCATGTATTGACCTCGTCATCTGACCGTGGCTCAAAATTACGAGGTGTTGTCCTCGAATCTTTCTCTTCGGGATGAATCCCGGATCATCACCAATAGCCCATTATGTTGCTCCAGAGCGGCATTAATTCAACTTTTGATTGATTTCTGGAAATTGATTTTTTTTGATTGAATTGGAAATTTTGATTTCTCTTCAACAGAGTTACTGAGAGACCAACCCATAAGATTTTTGAATATATTCAATAAAAAAATTAGTTTTGAGGAACACATAAAATTAAAAGTATTTGTGATGTGAATTTGTTTTCTTTATGTGTTCTACCTAAAAGAGGGTTTTTGAAGAACTATGAAATTCTTGAGACGAAACAAAATGCTTCGATATTAATATGTATTCCCAAATGCACTTATTTTTTTGTAGAAAATATCGTGATATAAAGCAACATGAAAATGCAAATATGCTACACATAATCTGTATATTAGGATAGACCAAAAAACACTTTTTAAAAAATTATCTAGTGCGGGAAAACTTGTCTAGTGTGACTAAAATTTCTGACGAAAAAGTTCAACGGTGCAAAAAATACTTAAATGAGCCTTTCTGGCCTTGGAAAAATCGAAAATTATTGAAAACCAGAGTTAAGATATAAGTCTTAGAAAATGATATTTTATTAATACGAGTTTGGCTGCGAAAAGTTGATGAATGAGACATGCAGTGCAAGAAATTCCAGAGGTGTACATAAATATCTAGCCGAGCTCCTCTGACCTCGAAAAAATCGAAATTTTTTAGAATTTCTTAAAAATTTATATTTTTTACTTAATGGTTAGTGATAGTGTGAAAGAGTTGACGAATGTGGAACATGTGCGCTATACGAAATATTTCATCGATTTATATAAATATCTAGACTGGCCCCTCCGACCTTGAAAGAATCACGTGGAGCGTGAAGTGTTTGACACACTAATCATACATCTCATACTAGTCAAAACAAATTATGCGATCTGCAACCATATGTTCCCGGTCCACTCGGGCCTTGGAAAAATATCGAAAACAACACATAATTGAATATACCAAGTGGATCGACGATATCTCATGAATCAGGATCTTTGTTAAAGATAATTTATATCTTCATCAAGATATTGCCAATTTTTGAATGACGAGATCAAGATCTGGCCAGTTTTCTTCTGACAAGATATCTTGTCAATCAAAATTTGATAAGTTTTGGTAATGACGAGATGCTTCGTCGAGACAACTACCAGAAGGGTTAAGAAATATTTTACGAAAATATAATTTGGTTATTCAATAGCTGTCCTTTACTCTTGAAAATGACGAATCTTTCCTTCTAATTTTGCTCATATGCAGACAGCTCTTGGCTTTTTTCCACAAGCCTTTCATTAATACACCTTTCGCATGGCAGAGAAATGTTTCGAAAATTTAACCTGCGCACTTTTGTTTCAACACTTGACAGAGTTCTTCAGTTGACCATATCATTGAAAGGTTGTACAGTAAGAGATAATTTCCCTCAATTGATGGGATTGACGTAGTTAAATGCATGTAAATTTAAAATAGTCAATTTGAATTAAACTTTCTGTTTTTCTTGCATCAATAATTCTCCTGATTATCTAAAATGCTGAGGGAGAATCAGTAATCATTGCTAGTAATAAGTTTTCTGGTTGCATGAAGTAAGTATTCCCACAATCATGTAAATCATATTTTTATCTGGAAATTACCTTGAAACTTGTTACTTTTTTACAAATATGTAAATTACTGACATAGTACTTAGTATTGAAATATTTGGATTAAATTATGCGTTTACATGGAGACAAATTATGGAACCTTTTCAGCAACGTCTAAGTATGTGTATCAAAACCCTTTCTTGGACATTCGTGATTGTTTCAAGGCCAGATGGGCCCGGTAAGATATTCATGTATATCGCTGAAATTGTTTGTGCAGCATGATTCCCATTCATCAACTGTTTCACACTATTACTATTTCCAATAAAATCACTTTTTTTTAATTATATTTTAAAACAGTTATTTACTATTTTTTTAGAGGCCAGAGAGGTCCAGCTAGATATTTTTTTACATCGTTGAAATTTTTCGTCAGAACTTCTTCACATTCTAGTCAAGTTTTCTGCACTATGACTGTTAACTTTAGAAAAAAAGTTGTTCAGAAAAAAGTTTTTTCAGCCCACCCTATTGTATATATTTCATTGATTACTTAAATTCCTAATATTACGATAGATGGCAGCAGCGAAGTTAAATATTGAGTCTTAAGGAGACATTTTGAAATAATGTAATATTTTGAATACATCAAAAGTAAGAAAAATGTTGGTACAAATATTCAATTCGGATAAGCATTTAAAATGAACTAATGCGAAACTACAGCTGAATATAAAGAAATACAAAGGGGGCTGTAATAAAGGTTGATGGAATCAGAATTAATAACAAATATCTGCAAATCAAGAAAATTATTATGAAAACTTATTTAAACTACGTTAATGCTTTGTTGACCAAGGGTTGACAAATTACGTAATAAAAAAGTCTGATTTTTATATTTATCCTTAATGTAATGTTAACTCTTCATTATTTAAGTAAAAGGAACTTCGTAAAGCTATTTATAATAAAACTATCTTCAAAGAAACAATAATAATTTAAATCATTCATAGGATAATTATGTTTTCGAATCTAAACGTGCAATTTGACTTGCATGTTTTTCGACAAATAAATCAGACGCTGATAATAAGCACATAAATCAATGATCAATATTTGTTTTTCTTGTGTGTTAAAATATATTTGTAATTAGTAAGTGGATCAAAAGTTTTTAAAATAATTGTTCTCCTTACCATTTGTTTCTGTTCGTATAAAAAATAGTTTTTTTGCAGAATATTTTTGTTAATTGTGGAATTTATTTCTTCCACTACTTGATTAGAAGCTATAAATATATTTTGTATTACAATGGAGATAGATTATTATGAATTTTTAAGCGTTAAACGGTATTAATTTTATATTCAATAAAATATTTTTAATGTTTAGAAAAGGTTTTGTTTAAAATATTGTGAAATTTTGAATTAATTTGATCATGGTCTAGTTTATATTTTATGCTGATTCTATTATTATAAATGTTCGTAGGAGATATTTAAATATTTCCATTAATTTTATGACCTTTTGATAAAATATCAAAAAATAAAAATTGAGTGAAGATCAAAGAAAAATAAAAAGGACGAAGAAAAAGGAGTTGAGGGACTCTTTCCCTGTAAGTTAGTTTCACTGTTGTACATTGAATAAGTTTCATTTAAGCATCATAGATGGCGCCAGTATTCATCATAAAGAGTTGGGGAAATTGCACTTTAGAAGGATGATTCTTATTGTCTTTTTAACACAAAAATGAGGCATAAAAATAAAACAAGAGAGGAAAGTACTTACTTTATTTTTTATCTTACTTATTAAAAGGGTTGAGATGTTTACAAATGATGGGCTCGAAAGGGATAAAAAGTTACGTGTAAAGCAAAGAGTAAAAATAACTAAAGTTGCACGAGTTCAGAAAACTTCTCTTACACTGCTAGAGCACTAGGTTATGGAAGATGTTTACTTAAATATTAGAAAACAGAGTGAGACTTACAAACACACAAGTATATAAAATATAAGTAGAATTTTTCGAGTTCGTTGAAAAAAGTACGTTTATTTTGTTTTAACATAAAACTTGAACAAAATTTGTGATGGATGCAATACGTAACAAATGCAGTGTACAACTGATAAATTGTTCCAAGAAATACTGTTTTCAATACTTAAGAGAATGTAATACTGATACATAAAATGGAACAAAAAGTAAAGCAAAAGTTAAATATATTCCACCGATTTAGTCAAATTTATTAGAATTAAAACCATCTCTTGGTAAAATGTAGGATATGTGAATTTTTCGAACCATAATAAACCTGTGAAAGGCATTGATAAAATGCTGTTATTTAGCATTTCTTGTGAAATCCTTTCTTTGTGATTTGAAGGGAGTTCTTCAATTTAACATGACCAGTATAGTTAACGGGTAGATAGTTGAATTAACATTGCACTGGAGAAACACAATGGGAAACTGTCCTGGATCAGTTCCGAGGGGAAAGATCTGAGGACAACACCTCGTACTTTTGAACCACGGTCAGATGATGAGGTCACATCTGAGCTGGCACCCCACTCTCCAAACTTCCACGCCAACGCAAGGACATTTGAAGCCACGACAGATTTAACCCCCACTAATACGACGGTCGTCAGTTGGATTGAGTTTCGAACATGCAACCCGCTGGTTTCCAATCTGTTACTCTTCCAACCCCGTAGTTACGAGGAAAAATACATCTTCCCAACGTAACGTACTCATTTTTAATAGAGAATTTCAATTTGAGGAACATTCAGATCAGTCCACATGTTTCTTGCTCTCATCTTCTAAAAATGTGAAACCACTATAGTTCAATGTTAACTCTCATACTATCATGAAAGAAAGATTTTCCTTCTGCAATAGAATACTGTTTTGAAACAAATATCGTTCCTTCGCCTATCTTATTGCATTTAGGGAAGCTTTAGAATTATAGTGTCACGAAGGCAGATGACCCAGGGAGAGTTCATTTCCAGAAGGGTATCGGCTGGGTAAAGTGGCGATCGCCAGAGGTGATTATTTGTTTTGCCCACACGTTATCATTGCTACCACTTCCGACACCAAACGATGAACTCGGAGTCAGAAATCGTGCTAACGATGCCCCTGAGGAAGCTCATTGTTTACTTTTACCCCCTCTCCCAAACAGCTTCCTTAAATTACAGTTATGTATTTTCAAGATATATAAAATTGGAAAAACTAAAATCGAGATAAGAAATATAACACTATAATAAACGAGCAACAAGGATGCGCGTGCAATGCGATACTTCTCCTTGGATGAATACTTTGGTACTCGAATACCTAGGATGAGTACTTTTGTATCCGAGTACTTTTGTATCCGACTACTTTTTTATCCGATTGCTTTTGTATCCGAATACTTGAATCCAAGTACTTTTGTACCCGATTACTTTTATATCTGAATACTCTTGTATCCGAATACTTCGGAGAAGAATCAAGTAAAACGAATACTTTAGTGAAGAATCGAGTACAACGAATATTTGGGAGAAGAATCGAATACAACGAATACTTTTAAGTATCGAGCACATGAGTACTTTTGTATTCGAACACTCCTATCTCTACATTTAGTTCACTAAGACCATTTACATTTGTCTTCCATCGTGAAATTCACACTCTAAAAAACACTACCCTTTCCAAAAGATGTCAATATATTATCGGTTATACAGATAAATTGATGGTCAACATATGGTAAGACGCGAATTTATTTATTCACTGTATTTTTAAAAAGTTGTTTAATATTTAGTATAATCTTTACGTTAAAACTTTTTGAACCATTCAGCACATTTTTATTTACACCAATACCTAACTTTTGATAGCAGTGAGTCTTCCATAAACGTTTTCCTTTGGCGGAGAGGTGCTCACTAATGTATTTTAAACTTAAAATGTTTTCTTAATTAATTACGTATTTCTTTCGCAAATATGGTATAGTTGTGCATGAATCATTCCTCAGAGACAGTGAATATTGGGATAAATAATTCATCAAAACTATTTTTATATAATTTACTATACTTATCTACTATTTGTTTTATGTTATATGAAACGATCGTAATTGAAAATTCTTTTTGCCATCTAGAGAGTTTGATGCCAATTTTTAATGCTAAACTTAAAAAGGCGATTGTTTTCATTTTGAAAGTCCACTGTCCTCTTAAAGTCTAACCTTAGTTCAATGACCAGTGTTTTATTCTAAACCAACACAACCCTAAACACGAATTAAATCCCCTTGTTTTTAGCTTAGCTGCATCACAAGTTAGGAAACGTCGGTAGGGGCTTAGTGACTTGATTTTATCAGGAAGTAATGAACAACAGAATTTAGGTTAATGAGCCAGACATTAGTGAGCGATCGTCACTTGTGTAACATCTTTCCTTAAAAGTGTCCCTTTCCGGAAAGAAAAATCCTTAATTGATTCCCTAGATCACATTTACTCGGGAATTTCAAACGCGTCGCTTCTATTCTTTATCGGGGACTTTACTGCTGTGCGGAAACGCATTCTCTTTTCGAGCCCCTTTGACATTAGCTGGGGTCGCATAAATTGTTGGGCTACCGAATCTATTCCCTGCCATAAAAGATGAAGCTGTGTTTCAACAATTGCTTGTAAGAAAATAAATTCATTTGAATCATCACCCTACTGTATAGTCTATCTTTATATCACAACAAAGCTTTGTATATTGATTGCATGGTAGCACATTGTGTTTGCACAAAATAATCCAATGATAATGAGTCACTTTAATTCAATTCTCACGCATATATCCGTTCTGTAACCTGCATTCTTCACTGCGTGACGTGAAACCAGTTTTGACCTTGACAAATAGAATTATTCCTTGTATTCTGGGTCACCATGGTTTATGGGTTTACTCACTACCCTAGTAATCTGCGAGTTGTTATAGCCAGTTCGATTCCTCCCTGGGCTTATTTATCACTTCTGTGTTAGTAAAGTTTTCCTTGTGCATGCATGTCCATTTACTTGACGTTGTCTGTCTTGTTTTTACAGCATAAAAAAACCAAAACCTAAATTTTTTTCTGCCAATAGATGTGGATATATAGTCATCTGCGTTGTGGAGAAAAATCAATACTTCATACTCAGAAATCTCGTGACTCTCAGGGTTAATTCAAGTATCTATAAAATCATTACAAATCTGATTAATTGCGATCAAGCGCTTAATTTACATTCATTATAAATATATATATATTCATTTCAAATTGTATTACATGGATGTATGCATTCAGTTGCTTACTCTAAGCGTCAGTTAATGTATGTTGCATATTTACTCACACTGGCAGGTGTTATGTAAACAACGGGAGGATCAATGGTAATGTTATATTTGTGGTAGTCAACGACATAATCCGGTTGTCTCGAGCGTTCTGCAGGTTTGGTGATCTCATGCCTTGAATCCAGATTGTAGCAGTCTCTTCTAAAAACATCAGTAATCTGTCTCTTCAAACTACAAGAAGTTGTCTCTTAAAACTACCATTCCAAAACTATGAGAACCTCCCATTTCTCTTCCTCCCTTTAAGGCTCCTCCCCAAGTCAACCTCCAGCGTAGTTTTAAACGTTTTCGCTCAGTGAGTTCCCTCAGATCTCAGTCAATCGTTTTAAGTTTCTTGGTCCCTCCAGTATCATCTGGATGAGTCTTGTAATGGTTTCATGGCATTGTAATGTTACTAGAGGAAAAGATCCAGTAAAGAAACATTTAATGCTTTATGTATAACATATTTTAAATATCATTACTAAGTTCTAATCATAAAAAATTACATCCCTGTCGCAAAATGTCGAAATACTTTATAAAACACTAGATGAATTACCCGGCGTTGCTCGGGTTTAATTGTTTGTAATTCATCGAAAAACTACTCGATGTTATTTCTATGGGATTTCGAATTGTTTTCAGCCCCTTCTGTAGACCCAGGACAAATCGAACGGGGTTAATATATAGCCTGTTTCCCGCTGGATTCTAAAGAACGAATGTACCAAATTTGGTATGAATTGGTCTGACAGTGATCGTACAAATTCTCAATGTTCTTGCAATGGGAATCTCGAATTGTTTTTAGACTCCTCTGCAGACCCAGGACTGATCGAACGGGGTTAATATATAGCCCATGTGTACCGCAGAATTCTACAGGATGAATGTACCAAATTTAGTGTGAATTGGTCTGACATTAATAGTATAAATACGCAATGTTATTCCTATGAGGATTTTGAATTGCCTTTAGCCCCCTGTACCATATCGACGATCAAAAAAGACCACTTTCTATGAAAATAATCTTATATTATCATAAAAATTTACATTTAACAAAGCTATAGTTTAAGAATCTATAGACGGGATACATAAACGATATGATACTGAGCGATTTTCAGTAAAATACTCTAAGGTCTTCTTGAGAGGCGACTCCTGTAGATGTTCTGACGTCATCTGCACAGCCAGACCGGGAGAGAGCGCCCCCTAGCAAGTGCTCTGTCCAGGATGACGGGACGTTACACCCCTCTGCACACCCAAGACAAATAGAACGGAGGTTAATATGTAGCCTACGTTACCTTCAGGGTTCCAAAGAATACGTGTACCAAATTTGGCGTAGATTGGTTAAACGGTGTAGATTTGTATAGAGAACAGACAGATAGATGCCAACTCTGCTTTATATGTATAGATAGATCATATTTATAATCGCGTTGCATTTCTTGATTGCGTTCCGAGGTATATAAAATGTTTATTCGATACCGCTTCATTTAAGTCTAAGAAGCTACATAACTTTAAATTTGATGATCTTGAGTTATTTACCCTCTTGCTTGTTGCTTCGCTCATACTTCTCTCTTCCGATTTTAGATTTCATGCTGTCCGAACGTCCTATCCCTTGATCCGTAATTCGCAATTTTTTATTTTGATGCTCTGTGTTGTAAGATACTTAAAACTCTTCCCGTTGCTAAGCAACTGCGCTTGCCTTTTTTAGAATTTTTTATCGGCCTGCAAGCTGAATAACTTTTCTTTGGAATTTTTTTATGCAAGCTTGTTTTCCTTTCAGAACTTGCTATGCAGTTGTATCTGTAATCTTTTTCAGTTTGCATTTTTCTAGTTTTTGTTCTGATCGTTTGCATTTTAAATTTAAACTTTTTTGGAATTTAACGAGTCAGAATTCTGGTTGTCATTCTTACGTTTTGCTGTTGCTGCTATGGCCTGTACTTTGAAAGTTCTTGTGGAAAAGCAAGTAAATTTGTTTGGAAAAATTGGCTGCAGTACTTTTCAATCGGTTAAAACTTTTGAAGACATGAACCGCTGGCTGGATGCCATAAGAGTCGTTCTCCTGTACCAGCGAACATTTATAAGCTCCTTTTTTATTTGTTCTAAACAGGGGGTAATATAATGGTGCCCATCTGAAATCAAAGCTCACACTATAACAGGCTTATATCCAAATAAAACATTTCCCCACACTTTGATTCGTATCTTTCCCTTCGGGATTGATCCCGCACTTTTACCAATAGCCCTTTGTGTCGCTCCAGTACGACATAGATTCCAACATACCAACTCTTTGACAATGACTGCTTCTTTTAAATATTACATACACATTTCCATTTTTTTCCTAATGGCGTTTTGTGTGCACTAAATACTTTTAAAAATTAGTAGCAAACTAGAAAGGTGTAACGGGAACAAAGTAAAGATAATTTTCTAATCAAAGGGCCTGTATTCAGAAATTAAATAAGATGTTATTAGTTATAATTATACCAATGGCTATACACACCAGGTCTCAAGTTTCTCTAAATATTTTTTGAATAAATTGATTTCAAATCATAGTCAAAATTGTCGAATTGCACGTCTCGGTTACAGATTGATCAGATCTCGGTATTTCTTTGTAGTCTTTCTCTTTATAGTAGGTATTTTAATCAACGTCGCATTGGAGCAACACAACGGGCTGTTGGTGAGGGGAAAGATCCGAAGACACCACGTCAATTTTGAACCACGGTTAGGTGACGAGGTCAACACCCGATCAGGCACCCTACTCTCCAAGCGTCCTTACCCCAACGTGAGGACATTTGAGGCCACGGCAGAATTAAAGTGCACCAGCCCCCTTTGTTCACGACGGTCTTTGGTTGGATTCGAACTCGCAACCCTCCGATTGCTAATCCGTTACTCTTCCAACTATGGGCTACAGTGGCCCTTTTCTCTTTATGTGTGGGAGTGTTTTTGTGTACTAGTGTATTTCAGAGCAAATGGCTGAAATATAAAAATATGTGTAACACAAAATGTGCCTAAAGTCTTCTCAATAACCAAGAATATTTAAGAGTGAAAGACTTATTCGTAAGGTGGATCGTGGCATAGAGGGTGTGCCCACTGCGCTAGCAACCGTCGAGTTGTAGGCGGCGAAGGTTCGATTTCTGCCAGGTGCATTCTTCCCTGGGTGTATTTCTCTCTTCCGTGTGAGTAAACTTTCACTGTGTGTGTCAATTACTTGATATTGTATGTCTTGTGTCAATTACTTCATATTGTGTCGTGTCTGGCGCAGCATGGCCAAATATGGCCCTTGCGCCATAAAACCACAAAACCAACCAACCATCGTAAGGTGGATAGATAGTTGAATTAACGTCGCACTAGAGCAACACAACGGGCTATTGGCAACGGTCCAGAATCAATCGCAAAAGGAAAGATCCGAGAACAGCACCTCATAATTGTGAACTATGGTTAGATGACGAAGTCACCTGAGCTGACACCCCATTCTCCAAACTTCCATACCACGCCAACGAGGGGGACATTTAAGGTCACTACAAATTTAGGTTACATCCGCCCCATATACACAACGGTATTTGGTTGGATCGAGTTTCGAACTTGCAACCCTCTTGTTGCTAATCCGCTACTCTTCCAAACGGTCTACCGCGACCCTCCTTTTTTTCGCAAGCAGTAAGCTAATGCAAAAAAATAGAGAATATGACTTCGATACAATTTTTCGTGTAACACAAATTTTCTTTAGGGTCTGAAATCCCTTAAAAAGGATAAAAATACTTTTATAAAACATGAGATTACATCACTTATGAAAAGTGTTTTTAAAATATATTCAGGCACAACATCCATTATACGAATTATGTATGGCCAGCGCAAGTAAAATATAGAGACATTTTTAGTTTCCCTGTTTCAAAAGCATAACTATCTCAAATTAAGCTCTTTGGAAACTTTTCTTTTTCCTCAATATTCTGGAAAAGTGGCATGATAAAATCTTTCAACCTCAATTTTATGGGACTACTTAGAGTAACAAAACTGCATTTGCCTAGTTATTAATACCCCTCTCTAAAGACTTCTCCTGTAAACCGTCTTTCAATAAAAGATTATATCCTCCCACTAAGCTACTTAAAACGGAATACATGTCATACGGGTCTTTATTTATTTAAGAATCTCTCGTCTCCAGTATTTCGAGACCTGAGGTATAGTTCATAATTTCTTTATTTAGTGTGCCACTAATTCCTCAGTAAATCACTTAATGGATTTAGTGCCCCCAAATCCAAATTTGGTCGTCATAGTAACACGGTTCAATGTCCAACCTCTTCCAAGATACCTATCAGTCCCGGCGAAAAGAGGGTGAAAGTGACTATCAACAACAAAAAGCATTGCCTAAGTTTCTTTTCTTAAAAGTGATCAAAGCGTCGTCAAGTAACGTTACTTTAAACG
Source organism: Meta bourneti (assembly GCA_933210815.1). Lineage (NCBI taxonomy): Eukaryota > Metazoa > Arthropoda > Arachnida > Araneae > Tetragnathidae > Meta > Meta bourneti. Next base: position 82,670,369 of record OW119923.1, on the reverse strand, counting down.
GAATAAAGTTTCACAAGCGCTTAGTTTTGTTACAGTCTAGGCCTTTTAACTTTTAATTCGATCGAGTGCTTCCGTGAACAAAATTCGGATCGAGAATGATTGATTGATCGCAATGTTCCGACATATATCTCAAGGATACACTTATACATCTTCGCAATAAATATGTACATAAAAAAACTTTCACTGACGCAGAAGAAATATGTTTAGGTTAAGTTACAGGAATCGAATCTTCTGCGACGTGTAGACTGTAGATAACGTAAGTGAATTTAGTAAGTAAAATGCAAGTCGCGTAATAAATGGTAAGTCTAGCGTAGTGGAAAAATCCATTGAACTACGGAGACCTACAAATATAGTTGGCTTGGTCCCGAAGCTAGATATTTGCAAAGAACGAAAAGAGAAGTATTAACCCCCTGAGTGCTTTTGGAGAGATATCTCGTCCATCAAGATCTGACCAATTTTGCGAAACAAGAGATACCTCGTCGACAAGATATTGCCAATGTTTTTGATGATGACGAAATTAGGATCTGGTCATTTTTCTTTTATTGACGGGATATCTCGTCTATCAAGATCTGGTCAGTATTGAAAATGACGAGATACCTCGTCGAGACAACCACCAGGATGATTAATCCTCTAGGTGGTTTATCTTCGCGTCGAAAACTGGCCCTGTATTGTTCATCCTCTGGTACAAAAACCTGTTGCAAACAGTCACCAGTTCTAGGGAAGGGACAATTTGTTTTTCTTACGTGGATTTTCATTCCCCATTGGAGTAATAGAGTAATTTTGTCTCTTCGAGATATCTCGTATTCAGCAAAAGTGACCAGATTTTTGGTGAGATAACTCTCCTAAGTACTTGGAGGGTTAAGTCTGGCGGGAGAGATGATTGGGATTTTATTACCATCCATTACCAATTCTTCCAAAAAACCTAAAAGTTGCTTAAAGCCAGAATGAAACAAAGTATTTCTGATATTCGAAGAACCATGACTTGTAACATTTGCTGTAAAATTCTTTGAAATACCAACACCTATCTTTCCTATAACCATTTAATGGAAATCCTTCACGATACTATCGCATGTTTAGACGAGTTTTCAATAAAACTCTTTCAAGCACATGAGAAGATAAAGCATATTATAAAACATGACACTTCGTCGGAGGTTATTTTGTTATTAGACTGATCCCAGAAACACTACGTTGTACATATACAAATTTAATTCTCGTGTTCGTTTAATCTCTTTGTCTAGTAGGTTTGTACCTAACATGTATTATTTTAGGTTTAGAAGTTTGTCCTCCATGTATAGTCCCAATTGGAGTTTAATGGTTTTTTTACTCTTGTACAAACACACTTGAGACATGATACAGTATGCCAAATAGTTTTAGGTCTTGTCGAAAGTTATATATTTATTACCTGTATTCTGGTCGGAATTCGGCTGCCATTACAAATATTTTCCAAATTTTCAACGGGGCCGTCGTAGCTCAGTGGGTTGTATGTTTTGTTTCAATTACTTGATATTGTATTGTGTCTGGCACAGCATGGCCAAATATGGCCCTTGCGCCATAAAACCCCCAAAACCAACCAAATTTTCAACTCGGTTGTCGTGACTGGGTCATTATCACGGTTAGTTGGGTTTTGCAAGGGCCATATTTGGCTAAGTGGCAACAAACACAAGACAGACAATGTCATGTAATGGACACACACAACGAAAGTTTTGCTGACGCAGAAGAGAGAAATACACCCAGGGTATTGAACATACGCTCCCGACACTTCGCAGGTTTCATGGGCAAACCCACTGAGCCACTGAGGCCATGGTCATCATCCAGGATAAAATGGGTTAGAACAAATTAATTCATGAATGTTAAATTTCTATAATATACAAGTTTGAACTGTTTTTAACATATTTTAGAAGATACATAGAAACAACGCTTTTCTATTTACACATTGAAAATAGATTCTATCGTGTAAGGTTTTAGTCTTAAGGAAATTGTTCTAAAAATATAATTTATTTTGAAACTTTAATTGCTCAATACTACTGTGGGAGATCAGATAAACAACATGGTCAACATTCCAAGAATTCATTCCGAATTTAGTACTAGGGTAAACAAGCGTTATTGGACTATTAATATCCTAAGTGTGCGTATCTCACAATAACCTAAATACGGTAGTGTCGTGTCTTCCCCTTTGATACATATGACAGCGAGTTATATAATTTGAATTTATACCACCGTTATGTCGTGACCTATTTCCCGATGCTGATGCATTCTTACACTGAAATATTACAAAAAATGGTGAAACAAAGCAAGCCACGTGGGTGATTTTATGTAAGATGGAATTAATCAAAAGTGTTTAACCTACAAAGCTTAAAAATAATGTGTTAAGCGTTAAACTTACTAAAATTTAGGAACTTTGATAAAATAGATCTAGAGTTATTTGAAGTTGAAATAATCTAATACGCCTCAAAATACATTCAGCTTTTATAAAACAATTTAAACATTTCCCACCAAATCGAGTAAGAAGTTATGCATAAGAGTTCATTTTCGTCAAAAAGGCGAATCGAGTGTATGATGAATTTAGTGATATTGAATATTTAAAATGTTACTTGCGTTTGACAAAACGAAAGCTTATTTTATTAAATTATGTCTCTTTAGTTTGATTTCATTTTAAAATTTTGGTTTAAAAAATGACATATTTGATCTGAAGCAGTGTAAAAACTTAACAAACACAAAAGATGTTTTCAGCTATCAAAAGAATTTCTTGCAGACATTTAACTCTTTCCATGCACAATATACCAGCACGAATCATAAATTTTGATTATTGTTATGGACCATTTATTTAATTTTTCCACGTTTTACTTTCATCTTATAGTTAACTTCGTGAATATATTTATCAAAATTTAAATGACATCAAAATACTAATAGTTTCCGGTTTGCAATGAGTTACAGAAATATGGCACAATTTTCTTGAATATGGAAAATGGCTCCTGATATGGCTGCTAATTTTATTTTTCCTAGTCGGCTTGCAAAAATAATTCTTATTTGGTCTTAAACGACTAATAAAATTGTAATGGATCAATGTTTTTACCACAGTTGCTTGTAATCATCAATTTATGATGGAAAGTAGAAAGTAGTAGTACCATAGAAATAGCAATGCATCATTGTTATTCTATCCTAATAGTTATTTGTACTGTAGTATAAAGCAAACGAAATTACAACATATTATTCTGTTCATTGTTGCTCGCAACCAATAATCAGTAAATTATTTTTATTGCTTCTCAATTCAGTATTGTTCTTGAAAAAATCCTATGCTGGTGAAATGAAAATAGAGCGTTGATTTGATCATTGTTGACTAACAAAACTATTCATGATTGAAATGGTGTATAATAGATTTAATACATTCAATATTATCGGCTTACAAGTGAAATACACTAAAAACACAGTTCTGAGAAAAGAAAGGGAGAAATATTCTTCTCACTATGATATACTCACGTAATGTGTTTTGAAGAAGAAATTTAACCTTTATGCAAAGAAAATATGACTTAGTGGACTTCACCAGTCTAAAGATTATCACATTCTGATCTAGAATAGCTAACAAAATTCATATCTCGAAAATTTCAATTCAGTGTTTCACTTGCAAGTTGATGATATATAGCTAATTATCAATAATTTAATTAATATCATTTCAATCCAATATTGCATAAAAACTAGATTTTTCTGAGCAGACGTTTAAAATGTTTCATTGGTAAGGCTTAGTTAAAATTTCTCAGAAGTGATTTTTCAAAACTTAGATGTGTTGTTCTGGTTGTAAAAAATATATGTAGAAACCGTTTATTTTGTATATTAACTCAAATAATGGAAGATTGAGTAAAAAATTGTTTTCGATTTTTAAATTAATTAAAAATTAGACATAAACCAGAATTAGAATTTATTAAGAGAAGTTGATACTTATAATTACAATAACAGAATAAAAAAGCTCAGACTACTGTCGAGGAACGAATTTGTTAATGTTCCACCCTAGGACCAAACCAATTTTAAAATTTAAAATGAAGTTATAAATTTAGTTTACAAACATTAAAGTAAAACCTTTGTACTCACGGGATTTTATTGACACTGCCAGCAATTAACTATATGTAAAATTACACCTGTCAGATCCGTAAAAAAGTAAACAGAAATCACACTTTTCATAATACAAACTTTGTTGTACACTATGTATTGTATCATTAATTATTCCTCTTTCAGCTCTAGTGGTCTTTAGCAATTGCAGGCTTAATGGAATGACACTAAAACTTTTTTAACCATTGTTGTTTCTTAAAAAATACATTATTGCTTCATTTGGTTGGAATGACATTATTCCAATAAACTGACAACAAAGCATTTTGGGAATAATTATTGTTCTTAGCAATGATTGTTATAAGCAGAGTAAGAACAGGCCATTTCTTTTATCATTGTTGATCCTAAAAATAATTAAAAATAGTTATATTATTATAAAAATAGTTACGTACATATGTTTTTAACATATGTACGTCATATGTTAAAAACATATGAAGTACATGTTATATGTACGTCAGTTCAAATCGAATTTACTTCTGGGATTAAATGCAACTGTAGACTCATGAAATGACATTAGATCATGATTAAAATCACTTCTAATTTTGGTCATTTTTTCTACTTTGACATCACGAATGGGAACATTTGTTAAGATAATCTCAAGACGGATTGTAAGTCTCTTGTTTTTAACATGCTATGTATCACTATTTCCGTCTTTAATATAAGGTTTTGTGTCATGAACTTTTTTATGTTTGTTATGCAAGCTTAAGTCTGTTACAATTTGTTTTACTGAAAAAAACATTATCAATGATATTGTTAGATTATGTGGGTTACTTTGTCTTGTGTTGATTTTTAATAACTTCCGGCAGTTCAAAAGCTCTAATCAAAGGTACTTTGAGATATTAAATGACTCAAAATAAAAACACCCTTTTCATTATTTCATACAAAAGACAAAAACCTCGTCTTACAGTCAAAGAATACGAAACATTAAAGCTCCGCTTTTTAATCAAGTTTTATAAGTCACATCTGTGAAAGAGAAAAAATCCAATTGACGCGCAGACTTAGATAGGAACTACATTTTATAGACTGCTTCTTTCCTTTATTGCACTAATGAATTTTCCCGGAAACGTTTTGAGTTAATGCCGGAAAAACTCCCGATTTATTTTTATAGGAATATTTCCAGTCGGATGAAAAGGATCCCACTGTTTATTGCCTAAAAAAGGGACGAGAATTTATTTTTATTTTAGAACACTTCGAGGAAAAGTGATCCGGGGAGATTCTTATCGAGTTACGGGGTTATTGGCAGCCGGAACGTTTTCCCGATGAACTTATCATTTAACCCAGATCCCGGGAAAAACGCGAGTTTCCGAAGACACGTTTATCGGAAGTGATTTTTGCTCAGCCTTAATGCACTAGTTGATGCTGGATTTTAGCTGCTTGTTTTACTTCTATCAGGATATCGTAAAGTGATTTCCAGACTTTCTTTTCCAAGTGCTCTTTGGAGACTTGGTTTATATTGCTTTTTATTGTATTTTTTGTAACAAAACGTTTTTCAAGAAACTGATTAAACTGCACCATAATCTTTCAGAGCTGCTTTAGTAACATAGAGCTTACACGCACTAAAAATATCATAAAACATACATTTGATGTTCTGAAATTATGATTAGTAACACTATAAGACAGATATTTCTAAAAATATCAACCAAGCATCGGTAATGGGCCAGTTTTAAATATCTGATTTATGTATTTTTTATTCTGAAAATTTTCCAATTGGCATTCAAAAACATAATTTTTTATTTAAAAACTCAAGTTTTTCATTTTCTATAGGCACTGAATTATAGTGGGCGTAGAACTGATAAAAATGGACGTGCAGTCATGAATTCATTATCGACGAATCATCAATCTGATAGTGCATTTAGCTTTCTACTACATTAATTATTAAAATATTCTGATAATGGTGGAGTTCTACAAGAAATCCTCAATTTCTAACTGACAAAATGTATCGAAAAGTTCATTTTCTCTGAACCTATAATTAAAATCTAGTTGACTTTATGGCTTTGAACTTACCCTTAGTTTCTCGAATACGGGAAGATAGGATAGCCAAATTTTATTCTAGTAACCCGCCTAATAACCCGAAGATCTGCTCTTATCAGAATTACCCATACAATCGCCAAACTCAAGGCCGTATAGTCAACTTGGTTTTAAAAAAGATTAAAAAAATCAACATTAAATTCAAGAAACTACTCTAATGGGTTGGTCCAGAAAGCAGTAGTTCAATGTTTGGTCATATAAGCTTTAACGGTTGTTACTTACTGCATTTATAAATATAGCACAAGAAAATGATAAGAATGAATCAACTATTGATTGAATGATCAAAATGTTATTCAGATAGTTGTTAAATACCAGATACGTATATACGCAGCATGTAACAACGCTCAATCAAAATGAAGAAACAGATACTTCATTTTGCAGTATTGCCTATTGATATATACTTACACCTGGTAAACTCTCTAAACTATAAGAAATATCTTTAAGTTGTGCAAAATAATATTGTTACTTTCTATTAAATTTGGTTCCCGAAATAGTCTTCACAGCATTCACTTGTAGGATATGAGGAAAACAATGTTAACTTCTTAAATCACCATCTAATTCCTACTGCAGCTTTACATGCAAAAGGATTGATACACAGACAACGTTTAACAAAATACATTTGGGAAAACATTCTAACAGCCATAGAAATCATTCATTTAAATTAGAGTCATAAATCAATGAGATTCAATAAGAAAAGCAACTCGGTCGCTGAACTCAAAGTTGTTTCGCTGCTCTTCTGATCGTTGTCATTTGAGTGACATTGCTCTTATTTGCATAACTTTGAATTCTGAAGCGCTTTAAATTCGGATGCACCTTTGTTATTTAGATAGGACGAGTTCAACGTGTAAGCCTCATTTATCACGGTACACTTCCGTGTATTTTAAGACTAATTTATGCAAATATTATATCAGGAATATAACGTGAATGAACCAGTAGAAGTTCTTTACTTTTCAAATTAAATGGATGTGAGTTTATGACATTAAAGATCGTAAATTGAATCAATTTCTTGTCACAGTATTCTTTAAAAACTGCATTGATCTTTTTAATAAAATAAGCGAATGAAAACTTTTTTCCAGGGATTTTTAATGTATCGAAAATATAAATTATTTGTTTAAAATTTATTTTCAAATTTTAATGATTGTTATGTTTGCTTTATTTTTTTATTTAAATGATTTATTTACATTTTTATGTTGAAGATCTTATTTGAAATCTCATTTTTAAAGCTAAGTAACAAAACAATTAAAAGATTTATGGAAAAACTATTGCTTATAATAATAAAATTAAATATATATATACTGTGCGCGCGCGCTTTGATACTGTTATATATTTATCATAATCTAAAGTTTAAAAATAACTTTAATATGAAAATTATCACAAAGATAAGAAAATCGTAGGTGCCCACAATTGAAAATTATACATTTAAGCACACTAGCTTCAAATGCTATATAGTTAACGAAATTTTATATTTTAACGTATAAAAATATTTGCCTTAGTGGGGCATTTCTCAAAGTAATTATATAAGAAAATTATTTCCAGGACAAATTTTAAATAGATAATAAGTTAAATGAATTTGTATCATTTGGTAAAATATTATAAGAAGGTACAAGATTTAACATTTTCTTCCACACTTTTAAAATTTCTGTGAGAAGTAATAAAATATTAAAACCTTCAAACTATTATTCAATAGACGCACACGGAAATCATACATTAATCATCAATGATAAGTGCTCTGACGTAGTAGTATGGAAAAACATTCCAACATAAGAGTAGCCATAAAATAACTTTCACTCTGGAGGCAGGTAGATAGGTAGGTATTTAATTAACGTAGCACTGGAGCAACACAACGGGCTATTGACGACGGTCCGGGATCATCCACGAAGAGAAAGATCCGAGGAAAACACCACGTACTTTTAAACTAGTCAGATGACGAGGTCACCGGACGAGGTAGTCAGTTACTCTTCCAACCGGACTACCGTGGCCCTCACTCTTTGGAGACATCTGTTGCTAAATAGAATAAATGGAATGGAACTAAATTTGGTTTTGAGACTTGAAGACATGGGGAGATGTATTCCATGAAAAATATCTTGATGATTTTGAATATCTTGATGACGAGATATCTCATTAGCAAAATGGATCAAATCTTGATGGACGAGGTCTCTTGTCGAAACCACTTGGAGAGTTAGCCATTTAAGTTTTTTCTTATTCCTGGATCGAAATCAGTTCAGTTCCATGAGGTACCCCCTTGAAAACAAAGTCCAAAAGAATGCTCAGATCACCACGAATGTCTTTATCCATGACACCCTGGGCCGCGGTAGTCCGGTTGGAAGAGTAACGGACTAGTAACCGGAGGGTTGCGAGTTCGAATTCAACCAAAGATCGTCGTGTACAAAGAGAGCTGTTGCACGTTAATGCTGTCGTGGCCTCAAATGTCCTCACGTTAGCGCGGTGTGGAAGTTTGGATATAGTGGGATGCCTGCTGAGGTGTGACCTCGTCATCTGACCGTGGCTCAAAATTACGTGGTGCTGTCCTTGTATCTTTCGCTTCGCGGGTTGATCCCGGACCGTCGCCAATAGCCCGTTGTGTTGCTTCAGTGCGACGTTAATTGAAATATCTACTCATAGCACCCTAAAACACTGCAGTGAGGATTAACCCTGATGTTACCCGACAATTGTAAGAAACAGGGTACATCTTGTTTCCTGCCAATTATTTCAGTTTTCTAGTGACCAGTTCTAAATCTTTTATGTAATAAGATTAAACTAAACATGGGTTATTTATCTATCAAAAATATTCCGCACTTCGTTTCTTTACTGAGGGCGGGCGTTCATAGAAGTATGCAATCAAGTCATTCATTCCATGTAGATATCTTCCACGTCAGGACAAAGGGGGTTAAGTCAAATGGTTACTTTTCAGAATCTTAAGTTGAATGTTTCACTTTCTCATACAAATATTCAGGAAGAAAAATAATTCCATGATACAAATAATTGCAATTCAAATTCGTTGTAAAATTTAATTTCGATTTTAAGCATATTATTATTTTTTAATTAATGATGCACTTGACTCCTTTCGACCCATCAGAAATCAGACAGCTCCTTTTGTCCTGTCACGGAAGATATATTTACGTAGTTTCCTCAAAACTTACTTTTAAACAATGTATTTTAAGGAAAGGTTTACTTTTGTGTTCTCGTGTTTTGATCAGAGTTGTGTTCCAGAATTTTGACCTACTTGTATTTTAGGTTTGAAGTGTGAAGTTCGAGTTAAAGTCGAGCATGTTATTTTTACCTGATCCCTTTCTAAAGAGGCCACATATGGTACGCAAAGGTATAGTCATCTGTTCGTCAATATCCGCCCAGTCTAGTCTCCAGTTCAAAAAATCTTGTTTTAACATGGGTTTCATTTTTATCACAAAATTACCTTGAAACTATACCAAATACTCGGCTGCATTTGAATGGTTTTTATAAGGTACGCCAAAGGTATTCAGTCATTTGTCCGTCAATATCCGCCCACAACTAGTCTTCAGTTCCAAAATTGTGTTTGACGTGGGTTTCATTTTTATCACAAAATTACCTTGAAACTATACCAAATACTCAGCTGTATTTGAATGGTTTTGATAATAATGTATTGGGTAAACTAAAAGGTTGAGAATAGTACAAAAATAAAAGGCCAGATAATGTATAAAATACATTATTCACTTATGTACAGTTCCATTTATTTAATCCATAAAAATCTACTCTGAGAGGTATTTCAAGTGGAGTTCAATACACAGGACGTTAGTGTTTTGGTAACCTCTTTCGTAACTCGGGGATTAATTGACATGTTACTCGAATGTAATTTCAGCGTGTTGCTTACATTAAAATTTGACCTCAAATGGCTATAAATCAAAATTGTTCTAAACCTGAAGTATATTTTTCTTCTCCGGTATATATATAGTTTTTGTTTACATTAAAACACTCTCTCATAGTCATTATTAGAGGAATCTTCTATCACGTTAAATGTAGGTGGCGGTAGTGTTTCTGCGGTGGAACGTATTTCCTGTAAGTATTCAGAACGTGACGTCACCTAGCTTGCTCCATCGACCTTCTAATGAAATAGACGGATGGTGGGGCGGAATCGCTGTCTTAAGATCTCTGAATGGTAAATCACAAATCGACTTAGCCGATTGGATATGGAAGCGCAGACTAGTGTTTTTGATCACGGTGGACAATCTCTTTAACCAATCAATAATTTATTATTCATGCTTTTACCCACAACCACGTGACAGATCTTGAAATCGAGGAACTGGAAGAAATAACATGAAGATGTGGGTACATTCCCCGTCAATTTCATTTTAGGGTCCACCGCTTGTTTAGCACGATTTCAGGACATCGCCAATAAGAATTCTAAAGCATGAAATCCGAATTAATATATCGTCGGCTTAGAGCAGAAACTCATTAACCGGCAATTTTTTTTGCTGTACAGCTGTTTATAGATTAAGTATAGGTTTTTTAGTCAAAAAATAAAAATTCTAAACAGTGTGTTAGTCATTTTGATGTGTTCAAAAGATAAATATCTCCTATCAAATAGTCTGCTTGTATTTCACGTTTATGCGTAAACTCTTCATTCCGTTCTGGAATACTCTTCTTTTTCGGTATATTCATTGTAATGTATTTAGTCCCAAAATTAATTAAGGCTTTTCTCTCTTTATAGCAGAACTTAACGGACATTCAAAGATATCACCAGGGAAAAGTCGCTGCAAAAGGAGTCCTGGTTCCTCTGGGAAGAAAATCCACAGTGGAAGTGAAAGTAAGCCTTATATTACACATACATTAACTGCTCCACGTGGAAAATAGGAGTGTGAAAAAAATTGTTCAATTATTTTGGATCACTAACGTTGCTTTTAATGTTAAAAGAAGGTTAATTTTTATTTGCTCTTGTTCCTCTCATAGTAAGCCGCGGTAGCCTGGTTGGACAAGTGGAGGATTAGCAACCGGAGGGTTGCGAGTTCGAAACTCGATCCAACCAAAGACCATCGGATGAAAATGGATTGATAGCATCGAGGTGACGTAATTCAAAATGGTTGTAGGGTAATTGTTTCATAGTTTCTCAACAGTCAAATAAAATTATTTCTAGATTTTTCGCGTAAGTTAAAATTAATAAACTTAAGAAAACTTCGCTGGTTACTTTAATTATTTTATATTTTTTAATGAAACCGTATAAGTAAAGTTGGAAGAATATATGCGATCAGAGCATAAAACATGAAATTTACGATAATTCAAGAATTTAGAACTATATCTTAGGAGTAATGTGACGATTCAGGTACATTTGCTTAATGAATACTGTGTATGTCCAAGTAGATATTAGTTCAGGAATTTTATCCACTCAGTATTTAAAAATATTTCACCTGTTAAAATTTTCAGAATTCAGTTTAAGAATTTAAAACTGCATTTTAGGAGTAATGTGATGACACAGACGCGTAATTTACTTAATAAACACATTATATTTTCAAGTATTTATTGTTGCAGGAAATTTATCCCATCGATATTAAAATATTTAGCTTGTTAAAATTTTAGAGTTGAATTCTGAATTCTTTATCATCAAAACAATTTAGATACAAAGTAACAAAGCAAGATTTTAAAAAACAATAATTTGAACCAATTATTGAGGACAAATTGATATAATTAGAAAATATTGAAAAACATGTTAAAAGTAGCTTAGTAAACTATTTTTCACCATTTCAGAATTACTTTATAAAAAATGCGTAAATTGGAAAACCTCAATAATAACGAAAAAGGTTAATTCTTTGAGTTTATCATTATGTGATTTGCATAATTATTTTTCGCAATCACTCACAGCACTAGAGATAACTTGTTTACAAGGACAACGAACGCTAATGGTATTCTTCAATTACTTTAAAATTCTTCCGCATTCTTACATCTTTTCCATTGAAATGTCACTGAATTTTTTAATTGTTTTTGAAATTTTCAGATAATAAATTACTGTTTACTGTAAAACATAAACAAACCTAAAAATAAGCTAAACAAATAGCTTTCTTAAACTCTCATAAAAAAATGCCACTACACAAATATACTCAATGAAAATCCACCAGTCTATCGTGTCATCGTTCTCCAAATTAAATTAAGATAAATATGCATATCGCGTGAGTTCTTGGGCTGTATTAATTGATTTCACTTATCCTTTTAAATCAGATTATCACTCCTCCCTCTCAATCGAAACGGAAAGCTTTTTTATAAAACTCAGTGGGGAAGGCGATGTACGATTGCATCGATGAGTACACCGTCCTTTAACTAATGACCATGAGATTTATAAACTAATTAATTATTCCCCTTTTGTGAAATCTTTTGGGAACAGTGGCATAACTTCGACACCTCGAAGGTTATTGACCTTAAGCATTATCGAAACAACCTGTGCTTTCACTGCAATGCACGTTATCACAAGGTAACACCAAATAAATAATCTTCAGCGCCTGTATTGTTTCCTCCGCCGCATTACTTTCGATCAAAGAGGCGTCCTCAAGTGGTGGGTAGCGGTATCCATTGAGGGGATTTTGGTTCGGAAGAATTAGGTTCCTTCAACTCGGGGGTTTGTTTTGGAATTTCGCTTCCGGTTTCGGATATTCCAAAATTTTTATTTATCTATTTATTTATTATAAAATGAAGTGTGCACAAGTTAATTTGAATTTCACTTTATCGCGAAAATACAAACAATGCAGGATGTTTAAGACGCGGAAATGAATATTTTTTCGAGTATTAAGTTGGTAAGCTGAAATTAATTTGTGGTTTATTGTATCGGAGTAAATAATAATGGAGGGAAACGCGGAAGTGGAAGTTTTTCTACTTCCGCGTTTTTGAGTTTAAGAATAAAGTAAAAGTCGGGAAAAGGGTTGTTATAAGTGAACAGGGTAAGTTTTAAGACATTTTAATTAGAAGCCCATGCGAAAATCTAATGAATTTAGAAACCGTGTTTAAACTAAGGTGTAACAAAGTTCCATCTTACTGTGTATCTTTCTACGGAATTGGAAGCACTAAGGTGAATAACCTTAAACTTATATCCGTTTTAGGAAACTTGAATGCTCCAGGTTTCAATGATGCTTTAAAATAAGGACTTACGAAAGTGTCCTTTAAAATGGGTAACATAAATTTTAATGATCTTAATGAGAGTTCTCTGTATGCTGATAACATATATGTATAGTAAAAGAGAAACTCATTCATGGTTTTAAATATTATGTATTCACATGTGCTTTGAAGCCCAACTTTCATTTATGAACTGCACTTAAAGTTTTATTTTATTCCTTTCATCTGAAATTTATGAGGATTTTTGTACTTTTTAAGCGCTCAAGCGCAATTAAAGATTTTGTGGTCGAACAAAGATAAAATTCACAAAGCACCGTGTAAATACTTTATAATTTTTCGAGGTTAGGCCCTTGTTGTAATGTTCAGATTAGAATGGAATAGAATTAGAATAATTTAGAATCATGATGAGTATGTCAATGGAAATTCGGAAAGTAAACTAAGCTTTTTAAATTGGCAAACTTCAAAAAGTAAATAAATTTTCTACGAGTATATACACAAATTTAAGAATACTAAACAATTTTTACATGAAATTTATTGTTTTCTCCAATTTTATGAAATCCTATTTTATGAAAGAATGCATTTGCAGATTTATTGAGAAAGATTTTTATGATGAAACTCCATGGACATAAGGAATTTCTTAACGAAACGATTTAAGCAAGAGGTAATAGTAGGTAACAAGGAAATAGTATCGTCAAAAAAAATCCACCCTCCAATGCATATAAAGAAAACAAGAAAAACGTTAGGAAACATTGGTAATTTAACCTTTTGAGGGTCTCACACGCATATATATAAACATGGGGAAAAGCAATGTTGAACAGCTGGGAAATCTAATGACCATCAAAGGGTTAAAGCAATTTTCTTTTCTTCGCGACCGATACTAATTAAAAGTAAATTACAAAACTAATAAAAGGCAAAATTACAATTTAAACATGAATATAAAAACTCTAAAGCATCTCTTGCATTTCATTTCTTTGTTCAACAGTATATTGACTTATTAATGTATTCAGATTTAACCCTCCGATTGGGTCACACGTATATATCCGTTCTACAACCCGCAGTCTTCCCTGTCCTTCTTCAAAGTAGTTTTGACCTTCTTGATCAATAGAATCTTTCCCACGATTCTATCAACCAATCTATATGATTATTTAGTCTTTATTTCAGGGTATAAACAAATTCTATCATACTCCAAAATCTCGTGACGCTCAGGTTACTAAGAACATTTTAAAATTCAAACTCTTCATGCACAGAACGTTCATGAAGAGTGACATTGACAAGAGTTAGAGTATTTTCCTGACGATGTAAACACGGAATATAAACCCAAGGGTATCAAAATAGTATCGTCGAAACAATCCCCCATCCAATGCATCACGTAAACAGAACAGTGGAAACCTTCGAAAACGTATCACGGATCTAAAGCAATCTTCGTGACCGATACTTCCGGGTCTTAAATATGCAGGACCGGCAAATATTCAACAGAAAACTAAAAGACGTCACATTGGCAACCCCCCAAAAATACCGAGTATCCTGAACCGCCGCGTCTCTGGCAAATGAAATTCAACTTTGCATCTCCTAGGCGTCCGTGACTTAACCAAGAAAGGTGGTTTTGACATCTGCGTTTGTTAAAATATGTCTTTTCTTACCATGGTGTCACGATCACTCGATGGAAAAGAATTTAAATTCTCTGTCGTTCGTTGAACTGTGCAATATAAAATTTGCATTCTTTATTTTGTAAAAGTTTTACTCTTGCATATATTGAACATCTTCCTCGGTTTCAATTTACCAGAGAAATGACGGAAACGTAAACACAGAGGTGGAGGAAAGTTAGAAAAGAAATGGGGAAACGATATGGATATTTGATGAATATTAAAGCACCTCATTAAAAGCAAGACAGTAAAGCCATTACGCTTGGCACCAAAGCTAACATGGGCATTAAACATTAGATTGCCTCTTTTGTTCTTACGGTCGTCAACCCTCCTGCAGATTGTCTCGACGAGGTATTTCGTCAAAACTGACGAAATCTTGATGGACGACATACATCGTCAAAAGAAAACTGACCAGTTCTTGATGGACGAGATATCTCATCAAAAGAAAACTGACCAGATCTTGATCTCGTCATAAAAAATCGGCAATATCTTGATGAAGAGACATCTCTTCAATATTAGCAAAATGGTCAGATCTTGATGGACGAGATATCTCGCCGAAATC
The DNA here is from genome assembly GCA_933210815.1 of Meta bourneti. Taxonomy (NCBI): domain Eukaryota; kingdom Metazoa; phylum Arthropoda; class Arachnida; order Araneae; family Tetragnathidae; genus Meta; species Meta bourneti. The sequence goes on along the minus strand of OW119923.1, from coordinate 82,654,970 downwards.
ACTTGGAGGGTTAATCCTCCTGGTGGTTGTCTCAACGGAGTATCTCTTCATTATCAAAACCGAAGTGATCTTGATGTACGAGATATCTCGTCATTAGAAAACCTGACAAGATCTTAATCTCGTCATCATAAAAAAATCGGCAATATTTGAGGACGAGATATCTCGTTATTAGCAAAATTTGTCAGATCTTGATGGGCGAGATTTTTAAAGGCAATGGTATCAAGTTGGTAAAGTCGTGGATTAGCAACCGGAGGATTGCAAGTTCTAGACTCGATCCAAACAAAGTCCATCGTAAACGATGGGACTGGTGAACGTTGAATCTGTAGTGGCCTGAAATGTCCAAGTTGGTGTGGAATTTTCAGAGAGGGGTGCCAGCTCGATGCAGTCCAAAACTACTAAATGTTGACCTCGGATCTTTTCATTTGGGATTGATCCCGAACCGTCGCCATAGCCCGTTGTGTTGCTGCAGTGCCACGTAAATTCAACTAACCTACGGTCTTTAAAAGATCTGAGCTTTCGTTTTAGTTTTTAGGGGCCTTAGAAACCCTTAATGTTTTTTTAACTTCAAAATCCTTTTTACTTTACAAAAATACTACAGATATTTTGCGATGACACCTAACTTTAAACAAGTAAATTGAAATTTTTAAGAAGTTCTCATCCAAGTCATCTTTCCTTACACCCGCTAAAACTGTTATCAATAACACTTAACCCTGGATAAGTATCATTACTCGGTCTGACATCCAAACCTAACATTCGTGAGTTTCTTTACCAATGCACTTGCATGTTAATCTTTGATCTGTTAAATGTAGCCTTAAAATACCTAAGATCGCCATTTAAAGCTCTTAAAAGGCACTAATTTTTTTATTGATAAAAGAAGGGGAACTCAGCGTAAGATATTTGTTTTGAATTTGAACTAACTTTTTTAGGGATATGCCAGAAATTCTTCAAAGTTTATTGTGTAATAACTAAACACGCATGTGTGTATGCATTCTTATTTTGTAAAAGGTCCAGTAATTTAAATTCAGCTTTTCACTAAGAAATAATTTCTTAAAGCTAACCTCTCCTTGGTTAATACAAAACTGCAAATACTATAACTTAAAATACAACGTACAGAAACTTCAATTTCTATATTTCTTGAATCCTTTTTTATGCAATTCCATTTTTTTAAACTCTTATATTTGCGGTCAAACTTATTTTACAAACTTTCCTTCATTCAAAATGCATGTCTTGTTTAGTAACATTTAAAAAAATCACGTTTCATTTTTACATTTTGATTTTGATTCTACACTGCAACAAAAATAAAGAATAATTAAATGGCTTACAAGTGACCACCGAAATTTTAATTCGAGGCATCTATTAAGTACATGAAGCTAATCTTTCCTCCTCTATTTGATGTTTTCTCATTAAGACAATTTTCTTTAATCACACCACATTAGCATTCTTAAAGATGATGCATTAAGCCCAAAAACCTTTTCGTTCACATTTAGACTATTCTCCAGTTTTTTCAAATCCCAAAGTGATAAAACTTCCAAGGAATCTCCCACCTTAGTACAAAGCCTCTTTCATTCTATGAACTTTCGAGTTCGTTTTCGGTTTTTGATGGTGCTCCCCGAACGCGAATTCGAAACCCACCTCTTCCATGTCACTTCCAGGAAAGCGAAGAGAAACTTTTTCAAATGCTGTTGCCACTTCCGGGTAATCTGTCAACCCCTGGCGGCTCTTTCTCCCCCATTTCTCTGAAAAACCTGAGATAAATGGTTTGGAGTGAAACTACTCCGAAAAAGAAATTGTTTTGAAAAAGTTTTCTTTCGTTATGTAATTTTACAAATTGGTATACAATTTTACAAATGCTGGAGATGTGTTTATTGTTTAGATATTTTAGAACAGGAGCAATATTTTTCTGTTAAGAGAGATTTCTTAATAAAGTTGGGAGATTTGACAATTGATTAAGCTAACTGCGTTTTGTGTCGCCGTTTAATAAATATTGCTTACTTTAAAAATATATATGGCGCAATATTCATGTTACGAATGAAAAGTGTTTAATAGCGGCAGCTATAAATAAGGAGGTAGGTAGGTAGTTGAATTAACGTCGCACTGGAGCAACATAACGGGGTATTAGCGAAGGTCCGAAATCCATCCCGAAGGCAAAGATCCGAGGACACCTCTTCACGGTACCACCGTCAGGTAACAAAGTCAACACCCCTGAGCTGGCACCCCACTTTACAAACTTACACACCACCCCAACATGAGGACATTTGGGGCCACACCACCAGGAAAATTTTTCCTTTAAATAAGGAAAAATATTCCTTGCATAAAATTTTGTGTTCACCTGTTATTTATTTTCTTAAAAATAAATACTTACCCTGTAGTAAATAATACTGATTTTTAAACTTTATATTGTTGAAATTTTTTTTAGTTTTATTATGTTTATAGTTGTAGTGTTGCAGTACATATTTTGCTCAGATCTATAATTTATAATTAAGAAGGCAAAACCAGCTTTTTTATTAATGAAATGTATTATGTAATTTTATTTGTATTAATGAAATGAATTACGTAATCAACCAAATGCTCGCTCCATCAACAAAATCACGTGATTTTGTTGATTGTCGCAACAGATTTTGTTAGTCAAGCACAAATCAATATGCATTTATGATATAAATATTAACTCAACATAATATTTAGGCTTATAATACTTCCTGATATTCAGTTGTTGACCACAACTGGTTTACAAAATGTTCATATTTATGTATTAAAGTATCCTTCCAATGAAAATGTTTGTTTCTTTCTCACCTAAAAATCTCGCTTTTCAAACGCGCTCTTAGAGTAGTACAACACGATGGTTTATAATTTGCACATATATCTCATATCTATCTATCTGATCATGTTATATCTAACAAATTTATTCTGCCAAAAACGTTTTTCTAGAAATTTTTTCCCATGCCCGGGCCAATTGAACACTATTCATTATAGCAGTACAAGAGTCGATTTGTGAACTACTTTACATAATCATATTGCATTACAGGAGTGGGTTCGCATTACACCTAACATTCTTACCAAGCATTCTAGTCACAGCCCGTTTATAGAGAGGCCTTACATTCATTCAGGACTTACGGACATCCATGCCTTACCCCATATTGGAACCAGAAGCCAGCACCTTGATCACTACACCGATTGGTCAACACTTTCTAGAAACAGTAACTTGTAACTATCACGTTTGGATTCATGAACTTTTTAAACATGCCGTAATTTTATTTGAGCAATACAATAGATTAATTTACAATATGTATCATATCAAAAACCAAAAATTCCTTTTAATGTAATGCATAACCTTCCAATTTTACTTTTTTTATTTGCAAGTATTGCGTATGATTTAGTGGACTATTTAAAGAAGTATAATAGATCAATACAATACATCAACTGACAATACCTATATCATATCAAAAACATTAAAAATTCCTTCTGCTGTAACACAAAACATTTTCCGCTTACTTTCCTTGCTTGCACGTACAACACGTAGATTCATGGGCTATTTAAACAAACATTTGGAACAATATAATGCGTTTTATTATAACATGCACCCATCAAAACACTAAACAGTCCTTTGAATCGAATGTAGAACAGGTTCACTTTACTCTCCTTGCCTGCAAGTATCGCATGTGGGCCATTTAAGCAAGCATTTAGAGCAATATAACGCGCTGGCTCACAATACGTACTAATCAAAACACATTAAACATTTCTTCCACTCTAGTGTAGAACAGCTTCACTTTACCAACAAATATTGCATGTAAATGCGTCGGCCATTTAAAGAAGCATTTGGAGCAATACAACGCGCTGGTTTACAATACTAATCACTCAAAACACTAAACTTTCCTTCCGCTCTAATATAGAACATTTTCGCTTTACTTTCCTGCAAGGGATCGCGTGTGCATTCTTGGGCTATTTTTACACGCACTTTGCAACATCACAACAAAAGATAATGACCAACCATAAAAATTCCTGTAATCAAATCGCTCCACTGTAAACAAGAGGGAGAGAGAACCCCCACTCAATAACCAATAAGTTCTTGTCCCCGATTCCAAAGCACTCGGAAGGTAAAGAAGCAAATGGAATTGTAAAGAAAACTTTCCCGTTTTCTCCCCCGAACCCGGAAGTACCCGGGAATCAGAGAATAATGGATATTGACTGTGGAGCATACTTCCCAAATCAATAACATCAGAGCCCCTTCGAAGAGTAAGACACCAAGTCGTCGTAAATAATATACTAAAAAATGCCTCCGTGGCTCTGTTTGAAATGCATGAGATGGTTGATGAAATTGGGGACAGCAATATTTCCCAGGCTACTTTTATATCGTTATCTGTTTTCCAGCATCTGAAGATGCAATGCAACTTTCTGCAGCTTGGCTTTCGATGTTTCTTTGTGTAGTTCGGCTTCTTTTTTGTCAACGAGGGTGTATTCCAAAATTGGATCAATCTCCACTTTAATTTTCTGGATACTGAAGCAGAAATGGTCTTTCTTTTTATTAGAAACTTTTACTTGTTCGAAGAAGTAGTAAAGTTATTTCAGTCAGAAGAATGGGAATTTAAATTTGAAGTGACACTATAAATTTTGCTACGATTTTAGAATTTTATTATTTCATATCATATCAGTCATTTCAAAAACGTTATATATTAGATTTTAAGGGACAACTTGACTGAAAATACATAATGTAATTTTTCCTTTTCAATGAAATTACATTTCGTTGATTGAACTAGTGAAGTTGTTTCTCGAAGTAAATTGAAATTCAAATTTGAAGTGGCATTATAAAGTTTACTCTTTCCTAGTGTATTACGTTCGATGCAAAACCGTTATATACTAGATTTTTTTAACTAGATATCTGGACAGGAAATACTTTTTGTCCTTTTCATATGTGTAAGCAATTAAAACAATTTTAGTTTAAGAAAGTATTAAGATACTGTTTGTTATTAGCAATCTGAGCGTTGCAAAATGTCCGAGTAGCGTAATAATGACTAAATACCCCATCTATTGGTTGAAAGAATCCGAGGAAAGATCCTATTGGTTAAGGTCAAAACTGGTTCGAAATCATACAGGGAAGACTGCAGGTTGCAGAACGGATATATACGTATATGTCCCTCATATGATTAAAATGTATTCAGTGATGAGATGAAATACTATAAATTCTAATAAAATCATGTTAAAATGTAACATGAAATGCTTTGGTTTCCACTACGGCTTGATGCCTCAGGTCGCTGAAGTTCTCGGGAGGATTTTAATTCATCGCGATATCAATAACAGCACCAGTATCAAGCACGGCATAATAAGAGAAGAATATCAGAATACATAGTGACAGTGCTCCTAGACAGGCAAGGTTCTTTGTAGAGTGAAATAACATCAACACGTTAATAAATCCAATTTATTCAATAGTAATAACATACGGCATTACTGTGCCAGAAACATAAATACAGAAGCAAGCACAAACAATTACTGTCTTAAAGAAAGTGAACGTAGACAAAGTCACTCTTTTTTCATGCGATGCAAAATCTGCGCGGAACAAATTTTACTCCAGCTCGATTGCAGGAACGAACCTGTATTTACATAATGCAGCAAAAGAGATGATGTTACCACATCACACTCTGCTATCATTTGAAACATATCAGAAATTTAGTGTAAGTGCTTTTGAAATTGTGTAATAGTAGAATACATGTTAAATCGATGATAAATAGTATTAGCATAGAGATTCAAAAAGACTGACATGAATTCGCATGCCAAGTATGCAATAAAGTACTTAAACGTGATCCAATCCCAGCTTTATTTTATATCCAATGGATTCCATCTCATGTAGACATCAATTTTAATGAAATTGCAGATAACTTGCTAAGGAGAACACTCCGGAGCCCTTACTCAAGCCTTGCCCATTAACCATTCAAGAGTTATTCGCCATATAGAAGGGTTAAATTCGCCTTATAGAAGAAAAGGAAAACTAATAATCCATTTATATCTTGACAACTAACTCTGGTCCACAATTGATACAGGCCAAATTACAAAAATATTCTTTCCATCCATACAAAGCATAAAAGAACTTTAAGCGATGTTACGACTCACAAATTTTCTCCGGTCGTGCTACAATCAATCACTACTTTCATCGATTCTACCTCATCGATTCGGAATTCTGCAATTGTAATAATTCTGCTGTTCAAGACATCGATCACTTCCTTTTCCGTTGCCCATTGCTTGATCATAAAATATTTCTCTTTCAACTTGCTGCTTCTATTGGGGACTCTTGGCCACTCCAATATCATCTCTGCTCCCTACTGATAATTATTTCTCTACATTTAAGAACTTTGTTTCCGGAATACTTTTTTGATATATCAATTTTGTCACTGTTAGTAATTTACCCTATCTGTATATGGGGCTATGGTAGCTCAGTTGGAAAAGTAACGGATTAGCAACCGGAGTGTTGCGATTTCGAAACTAAGTCCAACTAAGGACCGTCGTGTACTTGGGGGTTAGTGCACGTGGCATCAAATGTCCTCACGTTGGCGTAGTGTGAAAGCTTGGAGAGTAGAGTAACAGCTCAAGTGTTGTCCTCTACATCTGACCGTTGTTAAAAATTACGAGGTGTTGTCCTCGGATCTTTTCCATCGGGATCGATCCCGGATCATCGTTAATAACACTGTTGTATTGCTACAGTGCGATGTCACAATCAACAACTTATTGCCCTCAATTAAGTACCGATATATACATGTATTACTTTTTTGGTGCATGCACAAATAAAATTATTTAAAAAATATAGATTAGAAAGAGCTCAAATAATAAAATTTGGTGAGATCCGACAGCTTATCTGGTAACCTAGAACCTCGCTCAAATATATGGATGACAACCCTTTAGACTGCTCTTCCTGGACCTGGGACTAAACATCATGTCTCTATCCTTCGTTCAGAGACAAGGCTTTTCCAACTTACCGAAAATACAGCACTGAACAAGCCTCTCTAAGGTATCTTCTGGCTTGCGTTGGTCTGACAAGGGAGGTTTCCTGTGGATGTCCTGATGGACTTATTTAGCTTGTTCGGATTCGTGCATTTGGTCTAGCTGGTAACTAGACCTTATGGAATAAATAACAATAGTATCGAGCAAAGCTTTTATCTAACAAAGATCCAACTATAGAAATTATTTCCATGTCATTCGTGGTATTTTGTGCGTAATGTCCCATTTCCTACAAAATGGTTTACTTAACAGTTTCTGAGAATGCTCTTGAAATGATAACTTGAATAAAAAATTTAAGTAAAAAACTCACAAACTCTCATCAAACGTGTCAGCCTTAAAATTTATTTGTATTTCATCATCGAATATACGTCAAAATAGAACAGTTTACAATTGAAAATTTAAAACAAAACTGCTTAAATATCTCGTACTCTTAAAACATGAAAGCCTAATGTTTCAGAAAATATTTTAGAATCAGAAAAATTCATAACCACTCAATACTGAATCCAACCACTCGGTTATTTATCGAGGAAATAAAATGCAATCGGATTCCCTTGTCCATAAACATTCCAGACATCTGCAATCAGTGCTGATGCTCCGAGTTCTTTCTCGTAATATTTCGGTGGGCCCATAAAAAGGTGGATCCAAACTTCATCCATTAAATGCTTTCTCCAAATCAAAGCTCTTAAGCGAAAATCATGGTTGGATATTTTTAGCGCTTCGTTTTTACCGTTGATGAAAGGAAAGGGAAAGGATATATCATGTGAGATGAGGGGATACCCCAGATTCTCTGAGTTTTTATATCTTCGATAGTTGTTTTAGTGCGGCAGTGGTCATTGGAGCAATTTTTGTGGTCTGGGATTCATACTGAGTTCGGTGACCTCGAGGAGATTTCATTCATCCCTCTCTCGATTGGAAGTCAATTTCAAAACTATATTTCAGTTTATTTCGCTACAAAATACTTCACGGTATGGCCAGGTTTCTGTTTTATGCTTTTTTTAATTCTATTCTCCGGGTAAAAGTCGTTATAAATGAGAAACTTTTAAGTAGTTGGAATTCTGACACAACTATCCTTAATTTCTCGAGACGATGATACGACGAGATATCTCGTCTTTAGTAAAGAACTGATCAGATCTCGATCTCGTCACCATAAAAATATCGGCAATAGCTTGATGGCGAGATGTCTCGTCCTTAGAACAATTGTTCAGATCTCGATGACGAGATATCTCGAACAATTGTTCAGATCTTGGCGAACGTGACATCTCGTCGAAGCCACTTGGAGGTTTAATTAAATGTATCAAATTAAATGGATAACACTCAATTTCTGCATATTGCATTGAATATTACTGAATTTGAAAGTTAAATATATAAGTTAAAATAAAACTCGAAAGTTAAAATAAAATGCCATCGGATTCCCTCGTCCATAAACATCCAGATATCTGCAATCAGTGCTGATGCTCCGAGTTCTTTCTTTAATAACTAACCCTCTGAATATACTATATTTTTCCTAAGCAGCTTTAATATTTCTGCCATCAGAGTCACATCTCTTTTAGGCGTGTACTGACTTCAGGGACCCAAGGTGCTCTAGAGATCTTTTTTCCCATGGGACTTGCTATCTTTAGCAAAAACAGGGGTCGCGCTCCCGGGATATCCAAGCGATCTTTTTATTCTTTCATCGCACTACTCTTTTTCCCAGTCCCTATTTCCCCCTTTCTTAACATGTTTTACTTGACATGAAAGTCTTGGCTTTTCGCAGCTTGGCTCAGGCATTAGAAAACAAAAGATAATAGTAATATATTTAAAATTTGTCTTTACACATGTGACAATGACTGGGATAAGTGCAAAACAAACTTTGAAATTCCGGTGGTAGGGATTTATAAATACGTCAAAAGCTATTTATTTAACCCTCAGAGGGTGTCACACGCTTAATTCCGCCTTGCAACCTGCAGTTCCCTTCATAACTTCTAACCAATTTTGTCCTTCTCGGCCAATAGAATCTTTTAAAAAAAATTCTATCATAGCCCAAAACGGGACAATATAATAACAATTTCAAAGGATCTATTCTAAAGAAAGGACCAATGGAATCGTTCCAAAGAATTATATTCTAAGACGAGGAGCTATAGAATCTTTCCAAATGATTCTATTCTACAGAATGAATCAATAGAATTGTTCCAAAGTAATTAATTCTGTTCCAAGTAAAGGACGAATTATCAACCCTCTTTTCCAAATAGTTACTTAAGAGTTCCAAAGGCCATTACATATATCATCGGTTAAGAAATGATTGCTAGTTCCGATTTATTCGTCTGAAGGCCTACATATCCACCCTCTCGCATTTTTCATCTATTCTTAAGTGCTTTCATTTCCATAACTTCACTGCAGCGTCTTTGCAGTCGGACTTTCACCTTTTACAAGAAGCTTTTAAGTCAACGACTAAAGCGACAGCTGTTTAAGCGATTCTGTGAACCATGCAATATTTTTTACGGAAACAGCTTAAGTTCTTTGAATTCATTTAGTGTGGACAGAGAAAAATAACAATTATGTTAATACATTCGTTCCAGAAAACACTTTTATGCTCAATTTCTCTTGAAAGTGTTAACTAAAATGTAATTAATACTTAGATATTTCATGACTGTTAACTGTATGAAATATCAGTCAGTGAATTCGACTCCTTTTTTAAATTAGCAAGTAGTTGATGTTTTAATGATGTTTCATGTTTTGGAAGCTTCGGTTTGATTGCATCACTACTTAAGAGTCAATATTAGATTTTGGAAGCCATGCTTTCAAATTGAAATCGTATAATGTTAATTATTACTTAAGTGTAATGTTACTGATTACTTTATAATTTTGCGTCTAACTTTACTGAAAATTCTTCAGTTTTGAAACTTTTAGTATAATTTTAGTAACTAGGGTGTTCTAACTAGAGCAATGTAATTAAATATTTAACTCCATATAACGTAAGAGTAAATTAAAACTAGATAAATATTTTTGTACTTGATAATGACTAAAATACGTACAAAACATTACACACACATCATGACTCTTAAAATAATGTTTTAAAATGTTCAATCTTATTTCATAAATATTTTAATATATTTATGTTTATAAGTACCATAGATTTTTTGGAACACAAACAGGGTGGTGCAATTTACTTTCTAAATCATTGACTAAGTTTTTCACATTCTAAAATAGTTTGAAGGAACATCCCAATCTGTAAACATATCTTTGTTACTTTTAAAAAGTGTTTTCATTACTCCTTAAATCTAATATACAACTTTTAATACTTCCAGCATATTTGTGAATTTTTATATACTCTGGTATTTGAATTACTCTGCACATCATATACTCAGTATTTTATATATAATACTCTTATTTATACTCATTATTAATTTATCGTTTAATATTTTTTAATGTAGTCAGAAATATGTCCATTCAATTTTAATGTTACCTATGTGTATCTGATTTTGATTTTGTTTAAAAATAGTATTTTCCTAATAAACTTTGGAAGTTTTAATGGTATCATCCGGTATGTTGTACTATAATGGGGACATATGCAGCTCTTACGGCATCCCATCACAACGGTTTTCAGGTTGTTCCTTGAACAAATAAATACACAAGTAACGTAAATAAAGCATTTTGATGTGTGGCGAGTGAATTAAAAGGTAAAATGAATCCACGCAGATCAAAAGATCCACGCCCAGAAACTGAAAACATCTTAACACAATTAAAAACGTATCTTTTAGAGATCAGAATCGTAAAAATGAAATATTTTTATCACGTATTTATCTTTTAATCAAAAGTATAAAATTAATAATCACCCTTACCTTTTCATACCCCAAAGTTACATAATGATTAAAATATTATACCTGACACCTACAAACATGATTATTTCTATATTAATTGTGTTAAGTTGCAGCAATTCGCTTTAATCCTGAGTGGTTTACAAGCATATATACATTCTGCAACCTGCAGTCTTCCCTGCAAGGCTTCAAATCAATTCTGACCTTCTTGGCCAATAGAATCCTTCCTAGGATTCCATCAAACTATAGATATGGTTATTTTACGTGTAGTTTGGGAAAAGCAATACAGCACTACTATCGTCACTACACGTCTCAGAGGGCTAAATATTCATAATAGTAGGTTTGATAAAACTTGTGAAATTGGAGTTGATTAACATGTTTATAGACGTATATATGAAATTAATTTTTCCTTATGGTTTACTCCTATATGGTAGAAAAGATATAATGAATTTCATTTGAAACAAGCTAACATATTATTGATATCCGACTGTTAACCCTCCTGTGGTGTCGTCTCGACGAGATTTCCGAGATATCTCGTCATTAGCAAAACTGACCAGATCTTGATAGATGAGAAATCTCGTCATTGGAAGAAAACTGATCAGATCTTGATCTCTTTACCACGAAAAAATCGGAAAAATCCTGACGAGATATCTCGTCATTTACAAAGTTGTTCAGATCTTGATGGACGAGATATCTAGTCAAAACCACTCGGAGGATTACCCATCAGGATATGATCGATTTCGCTATAGACGAGATATCTCGTCATCAAGGTATTGATGATGTTTTGATGACGACGAGATCAAGATCTGTTCAGCTTTCTTCTAATGACGAGATATCTTGTCCGTCAGAATCTGACCTAGCTGAATTTTCGTTGATGACGACATCAAGATCTGGTAAATTTTTTTTCTTATGACGAGATATCTCGTCCATCCAGATCTGGTCAATTTTGTTGGACTCGTCAAAGCAAACATCAGGGTTTTCAAAAAGTATAATAACGGTATACGTGTAGAGATCTATGACCTTTCTGATCCTATACATTGAACAGGACCCATCAACAGATTACGACAAAATCGATTTCGAGGGGGTCTGGTTTAATGAAAAATTTATTACTTCTTTCGAGTTCCGTTCGCTTTCCTCCCCCGGAAAAGGAAGATAAAATAAAGAAGCGAGTTTCGAGAGGTCTGTATTTCTCTCCTTTTAAAAGCGTTTTCAGCAAAATGGAAAAAGACACATGTGTCTCCATAAACACAACTGAGTTAGCCCGCTAGAATTGAGGTCAGTATTTGACGCTGATTGGTTAGTGATTGGGTTTTCGTAGATCTCCGCGCATGCGCGATGCTGTTGCTCTCCCGGGAGCAGGGCTTACGTGGCGACAAAATGTGGCTGGAGTGCCGAGATTTGGCGATGTTCTTGAACACCACCTTTTGAAACTGTTAGATGGTAGGTATTTTAATTATCGTCACAACTGGAGCAACATTACGTTGAAACTGTTAGAAGTAAAAACGTTTGATTAAATGCTTCAAGATAAATAATCGAATTTGCTCGGTACTTGAATTGCATTTCATTCCTAATTAATATTGTGATAGCTGTTAATGCTGCTAAAAATAATTATAGTATCTACGTTTAATTGATGATTAATATTTTCCCTAAAAATAATAATGCTCTAGATTGTGTGTGTGGATAAATTAATGATTATTTACCACAACATTAGTAGTTCGATTAATCATTACTGATAAATCAACGTTTCGAAATTCCAAGCATTTTGATGCTTGGATTAATTTTTAAATGTTTTGTTTATGGTCGAATTAATTGAAATTTTAAGTAATTAATTATTATTTCGGCGTGAATTTCCGAAGAGTTTTTTGTTCATACAACTTCGTCGGTTAGACTTATTTTCTGTAATTTACAATTACTTTGGAGTGTCCTAAATGTTTGTATTTGAATTAATGATTTATTCCAGGTATTTGATGATTTATGTTTACAATGACAATAAATTAAAAATGACGATGTTAGTAAAATATGTTAATATATTTTCCTTTAAAGTTTGCTGGTGGACTAACTTTCATACTATTGCTTATTAGGTTTATAAAATATTAAATATGTGACTGTCTATAATATTTTAGAAACAATTCTATTGAACTTTAAGATAAAGACAATATAATTAAATATATTATACATATTTTTGAAACCATAGGAAAGAGCATTTCATATCAAAAAGTTATTTATCACAGCTTATTCAGTATGGGGGGTAACACTAAAATATTCGAAGTGTTCAGCTATCATACAAAAAAGATCATCTGTCAAAAAAGGTCATTCTGTTCAATTTTACAAATTTTACTGTCTTCATTTTCAAAAAGTTTGTATAATTAAAAATTGTATCTCCTTTACCAAATATCATTATCAAGGACATCACCAAAAATGGCCCTCAAAACTCCTTTCAAAAATAAAATTGCCAAAGCTCTCTTCCTTTGCTGTCAATGACCATGTTTCAGAGGCATAGGTTAACACTGGTCTTATGAGAGTTTTGTACGACAAGATTTTTTTTTCTTTTGATGAGGTGAGATTTCAAGTGTTAATTACGTTAAGCAATTTTTTGCTTTCTTAAGTTTTGATTTGGTTTCTCGCTTTGAAGTCACTTATTTGGCTACATTAGGGCTAATTAGATCTCTAATTGACAGTGTTACTTTTAAGCTGTATCTTCATTAGTTTCGCATTTTGTAAAAAAAGCATGCAGAGCTTAGATAACGATTTTTATGTAGAGTGAGATGGAGTAAGTGCTTTCAACTGGACATAAAACGTGTCTGATTAAAGTAGGGGATGCCACCTGCTACAAATGCTTCCGAGGGGTGTCCTTGAGGATTAGTTTCAACTCTAGAACACTTCGAATTTCAGAAGGGAAGTTGCGCAGATTAAAAAAGGCACGAACGAAAAGACATGCACACTCATAATACTATCCAAGGGATGCATCCACTGAGGAGGCTATGGGGCTTAAGACACAAAAAAGTAAAAACATCCTTACTTAATGTATTGATTTGTTCTTTAAAAATCGTATGAAGATGTATGACAATTTCTACTTGCTTCAAACAATATATCTATCCATTATTTTTTCTTTTACAAAACTGCTGCCTTTCTTAAATATTTTTTACTACCCATTAGGGGATGTGGTAGCCCGGTTGGAAGAGTAACGGATTATCAAGGGTTGCGAGTTCGAATCCAACCAAATACAGTCTCGTATAAAGGGGGTGGTGCACGTTGAATCTATAGTGGCGATGTCTTCACGTTGGCGTGGTGTGGAAGTTTAGAGAGTGGTGTGCCAGTTCAGGTGTTGGCCTCGTCATCTGACCTCGGTTCAAATTACATGGTGTCCTCGTATCTATCCCTTCGGGGTCGATCCCGGACCGTTGCCAATAGCCCGTTGTGTTGCTCCAGTGTGACGTTAATTAAAATCCCTACCTATTACCCATCAAGAAGTCGAGCAACCTTTCACTTCAATACAGCTTTTAATCGTCTTGGAGTAAAGTCATTCGAAAACTTGTTTGTATCAACTTGTTTAGTATAACTATTTTGCATTGCTAAAAAATACATTTAAAGATCATGACCTACAGTGAGTCAGTAGAGAAACTTGGGTCAGTATATATTTGAAATTACAACCCCCACAAAAATGGAGGGCAAGTGTAACTCCATGAAATTAGCAGTGGAAAGTAATTTTAAAAATTATATCAATGCTTATTTTATGTGAACAAGAGTGCAAATATATTAGTAAAGAATCTGGGAGTGTAGTGTAAATAAATTAAAATTTTAAAAATTACTAAGACAGAGTAGTAATTATTTCGATATGAACTTTGAAGATTTCGGTTCACTTTTGCCCCACCTCACCTAGCTAATATAACAATCACCTTACATTATTAATCTTACCATTTTATATTAGTAATCTTACCATTTTAGATTATTAGTCTTATTTTACATTACCATTTTACGTTATTAATATTACCAATTTACTTATTTTATTGCCATTTTACATTATTAATCTTACCATTTTACGTCACTAATATTACCATTTTACGTCACTAATATTGCCATTTTACGTTGGGTCCTTTTTTGGAATTTATTTGTTAATATGTAAGGCTATTTTACGTTATTAATGTTACTATTTTATGTTATTAATGTTACTATTTTATGTTATTAATGTTACCATTTTTTATTATTAATCTTACCGTTTTACATTATTAAATTATCATTTTACATCATTAATACTACCATTTTACTTATATTGCCATTTTACGATACTAATATCTTAATATTTTTCATTATTAATCTTAGAACTGAAATAACATTTGCGCACACTAACTTCCCGTATGATTACAAATTTTATGTAATTAATTTTAAAATTAACTGAACATCCGAATTCCCCTTTCACACATCCCACCAGTAATATTTATAACTTTAACCTTAATAACCCCGCATTATCTCGATCATTAATTTCCCTCGGGACATCAGATCCAAACATTTACGACAAAATCAAAGAAACTCGGCAGAAACAGCCAAAACATTCCAACAAACTCTCTCCACCCCCACAACCCTTTCGGACACACGTCATCTCCACGAAAGATCATTAACCCCAAACCGAAAGCCCCCCACTCGACAAACCCTCGCCAACGAACGTCGCCAAGTTTCGGGAAACTCATCCCGCGCTTCTCGGATAAGTTTGCATCCTGGCAACCCCACGGCGGCTTTTTCGGACGCCCCTCGCCCCATCCCTTGTGCGCCCATTCAGAATTCGGGCACTTCCGGAAAATAAAGTTGGAGTAAAAGATGCGATCGTCCCATTCGGTGGGTGGCATGCAGCATGGTGAGACTCCTCATAGCTTGTCTGACTCCAGGGGCTAGGACCTACTTCAACCCACGGGACTTCGAGACCAGGAGAAGCCGGCACAGTAAGTCATACGAACGCGGAAGTTTGGGACTTTGTAGAAAATGTGATCAATTTATTTAAATTGCACTAAAACTTAAATTTTGAGTTAACTTTTTACGTTTTTATGTTGCACTAAAAATTCACCGCGATGTTTGTGGGTTTCCGAATCATGAAAAGTTTTAGCAATTTTCATTTGCATGCAGTCATGTAATGTAAGTGGTATCTAATTTAACACACCCAGGTGATTACGTTATTTTGTTGAATTTACTAAAGTATGCTAAAATAAATGTAAGTGACATTACTAGACCAGGAGACGGCACTGTAAGTCAGACAAATGCGGAAATTTAGGACTTTGTTAAAAGTTTGACAATTTATTTGAAGTGGGATTTAGGAATAGATATTAAAATTTTTAAATTTTGAGTTGACTGCTGACATTTTTGTGTTGCACTAAAAATGAACCGCAGTATTTATGAATGTCAGACAAACGCGGAAGTTTAGGACTGTTGAAAGTTTGGCGATTTATCTGAAGTGGGATTTAGGAATAGATATTAAAATTTTTAAATTTTGAGTTGACTGTTGACATTTTTGTGTTGAACTAAAAATGCACCGCAGTATTTATGAATGTCAAACAAACGCGGATGTTTAGGACTGTTGAAAGTTTGGCGATTTATTTGAAGTGCACTGAATGGATATTAAAATTTTTAAATTTTGAGTTGACTGAAGACGTTTTTGTTTTGCACTAAAAATGCACTGCAGTATTTAGGAATTTCAAAATCATTAAAAGTGTCAGCTTTCATTTTCATGCAGTGAATGAAACTAGTTGGGAAACTCCCAACGGGCAAATTATTTTGCTGATTTTAGTGCCAATATTGCTATAAAATAAAATGTAAGGGACACTACGTGAGCAGAAGCCAGCACAGTCACGCAAACGCGGAAGCTTAGAATATCGTTGAAAATGCCATCGATTTATTTAAATTCAACTAAATTGATATTAAAACTTTTAAATTTTGAATTAACAGCTGATGTTTTTCTGTTGCATAAAAATGCACCGCGGTGTTTATGAGTTTGAAAATCATGAAAAGTTTTTTATTTGCATGCAGTGTAGAATCATGTTAGGGGTATTTCTAATTGAACACCTTGGTGGTTAAATTATTTTGTTGAATCTAGTGCTAATATTCTCAAAGAAAATGTAAGAGACACTAGGCGATCGGGGGAAGCCGGCACAGTGAGTCAGACAAACACGGAAGTTTAAGATTTTGCTGAAAGTATGTCCGATTTGTTTAAATTGATGAAATATAAATAATATATTAAAAACCTTTAAAATGTTAATTAATATGCCTGACGTTTTCCTGATGCATTAAAATGCACCGCGATATTTATCAGTTTCAAAATCATGAAAAGTCTTAGCTATTTTCATATGTATGTAGTGTAGAACAATGTAAGTGGAGACTAACTCCCAGGCGGCCAAATTATTTTGTTGATTTTAGTCCTATATCGGCTGAAATAGGCCCGGTAGCCTAGTGGTAGCTTCGCGCTGCCACAAGTGCTGCCACACTACAAGTCCTGGGTTCGATCCTCCGGCTGGGCAGGTCGACTCGGCCTTTGAGGGTCGATAAAATGAGTACCAAGCGTGCTTGGGAAATAAGCATTGGGGGTCCCGGCGTCAGGCCGACCACCTGACAGGGACAAAAAATGCCACTCGACACCCCGGGGCCTCCAAGGTCTCGTAAGGGCACCGCCGGCCATGATTCCTCGAGGACTGTAGCGCCACGTTTAGTTTATATCGCTGAAATAAAATGTAAATAAATAATTTGACGAGACCAGGAGAAGCCGGCACAGACAAACGTATAAGTTTAGGACTTTGTCGAAGTTATGATCGATTTATTTGAATTGTGCTAAATGAATATTAAAACTTTTAAATTAAGTGCTGGCATTTTTCTGCAGCAGTGCACCGCCATATTTATGAGTTTAAAAGTCATGAAAATCTTAGCTATTTATTTTCGCGCAGTGTAGAAAAAATCTCTAGTTTAACTCCCAGGGGGTCGAATTATTTTGTTGATTTTAGTGCCAATATTGCTAAAAAAATTTCTTGCAAAAATAAAACGTAATCGACTCTGAGAGACCAGTAGTAGCCGACGCAGACAGATGCGGAAGTTTAGGACTGTTGAAAATATGGTCGATTTATTTAAATTATATTAAATGTGTGCTTGTATATTAAAAACCTTTGACATTTAAATTAATGAGCCTGGCGTTTTTCTGTTCCCTTAAAAACGTAGCATAATTGGAGCAATTTCAATAAAATGAAAATGACTTGAATTTATTTCTAAATAATTTATAAAATGTCTATAGAGTTTAATAACGTTTTGCTACAAATGTGGAGTTTTCAAAGCATGATTGCCCTAAAGGAACACATGATACGATTATTTCATCGTAATTTAAACCGTTAACAGCATCTTTATAGATATTTTATACCATCTTTATCACATTAAAAATTTTCGATATTTTTTCTCATTTATTTTTTGCAGCGCACTTACCACAGATTCATAAACATAAATGTAAACATTTGAGGGTTTCTCATCATGTTTATTTTTTATGTTTGAAAGAATATTGAAATGAAATTAATAATAAATTTTGGTTACATGTCTTTTGCGGTACGAATTCAACATTCGCATCAGTATATATATATACTTTTTTAATTCTGTGCATAGTTGAAAATATATAAAACATAGCATTTTAAGAGAGTTAGGGATTAAATTGTGATGTACATTTTAAGAAGATTGACCTTCTCAAACGGTTTGCGCTGGTAATTGTAGTCAATCTTTGTATATCGTTCAACTTTTAAGTATGAAAATTCGTATGATGCAAAAATATTGATTTAAAGAACATTATTTTTTATGCATCTGAAAAGATAACAATTTATTACACTTTTATAAATATAAAACTAACTATATGCACAAAATAAATATATTTCAACTATTTACCGTCAGAACATATTTAAATAGTAGTACCATGTGTATTAGCACAGAAATTGATAGATGCTTTCATTATAAAAGATTATTTCAAGTTTTATAAATATTCTTATTTTGCATCAATATACATTATCTTATTGTTTTATCATGTGTATAATAATAAATTAACTGTTATGTTTACAATAAAGTTATGTTGAATGATATGACTCTTTTATATGCATTGTTATAGATGTAAATGTAAGAAACCCTATTGAAATTCTTATTCGAATTAATTATTGCAATTATAATTTGTTGTTCAATCAAGAGTTAATGTGTTCTACAAATAGTGAATTAATTTTAATAATTATAAATAATGCTGGAATTAAACATATATTTGAAATAAAAATTTATTCCAATATTATTTTTCGTCACAAATATTCATTTAAGTAACCAAAATTATGCATACTCAATAAGATCTGAGTAAATTTAGTGACTATATTGGTTAATCACCTCATGTTTTAACTATAATAAGCTAACCTAACCTTTTTCATAAGATTTATAATTACTTAGGAAATCAGATCTGCGCGATTTTTATTAGAGAAAATTTTAGAAAACTATTTCATTATTGATAAAAAAATAATTTAGTCCAATTTAAAATTAAAAGAATTAATTTTTGCACATCTCTTTTTCTTCTATAAAAGAGCCTAGTTTTAAAATAATCTACAAAAAAGTTTATACGTCTTTATTTAAGCAAATATCAACTAGGGTTCTTGTAATAAAATACATTAAAAAAACATGAAGATATTCTCTCTACTTTTAGTCAATAGATGGCAGCACCACATATTTTTACGTAACTTCCGTTCGATTCGTTTTAGGATTATATAAGATATTTGTACAACGCAAGTTGTTCGATCTCAATTATAAAAACTAACATCGTGTGTAAATAGATTTCTTTGGTACTAAAGGAAAATGTGATATAAAAATAGAGACTAAATGACATAAAGGGGACATCCTATATGTTTTCTATTCGATTGTTGAAATACTTTCCAAATCTAAAAATGTCCTTGTTTATAAGTGCTGATACTTTGCATTCACTGATGATTCCGTGGATTATCTGTTGTATTATATTGTTCAATTATCCATAAAAATAACTGATAATTGGAAATACTATTTAAAAGTTACATGTCTATTAAAGATTTAGAGTGCTTTGCAAATGCTGTCAATTTCAATATCCCCTCTTTTAATCAGTTTTGTTATTCTTTAAGATTCTGAATACAGTGAGGCAAAGCAATGCAGTATTCAGTAATATCTCTACGGTCTGATGGGTTGAATCAACAGTTATATAGATTGGCGCATAACTTTTAGAAATAAGTTTAGTTTTCTTTGTTTAAGGGTAGGTTTAGTTTTCTAAGGTTTTGTTTACGAGTAATCGTTATTTTTCACCAATAAGGGAAGCATTTAAATTTTTGAAATTTACCACTACTATTATTGTTTCCCAATTATTTGGAATTTATAGTACACCATGTGTATGTGCAAAGTAACAATATAAACTCCTTAAAGATTTGTTTCAATAACTTGTCTTTTGAGTTTTGACTAACATCTCGACAAAAACATATTTGACCGTTAAGCACAATTGTACCGAATAGAAAACGAAGTGATTATGGAAATGTATTTCGGTGATTATCTTTTAAACTGTTGATTTAGTATCAATCATAGAATTCATAGTTCCAAAATATGTTTGATTAACTTTAAATTTGGTTCAAAGCATGTGTGATGAAATTTAGTTCAATGCTTGTGTGATGAATTATTTATTTTAGAAAGAGTTGTATAAGAGGCTCTTTCTCTAAAGCTAGATCCAAAGGGCGCTTGTGTTTTGTGTTTTTTCGGAACTCTTGGAGTAACTAGTAACTTTGCATGATATTAGAATGCGCTTTGAGCTTATATGAAAAACTAACATCAAATATCGTCAAAACGTCAATAAATCAAATTATTTTTCAACCGGAAGTACTTTTTCTTCTCTTGTAGTTTGTTATTGTTTACATTAATGATCCCTCTCATGTATAGAAACAGAAAATTTAATTTTTTTAACCCTCCAAGTGGTTTTACGCGATATCTTCTCGTCCATCAATATTTGACCAATTTTGCTAATACTTGAGGCGATAGCTCGTCATCAAGATGATGCCGATTTTTTTGGTAATGACACGATCAAGATCTGGTCAGTTTTTCCAATGACGAGATATCAAGATCTGGTCAGTTTTTCCAATGACGAGATATCAAGATCTGGTCAGTTTTTCTAATGACGAGATATCAAGATCTGGTCAGTTTTCCAATGACGAGATATCAAGATCTGGTCAGTTTTTCCAATGACGAGATATCAAGATCTGGTCAGTTGCTAATGACGATATACCTTGTCGAGACAACCACCAGAAGGGTTAATGCAAACCCCTATCAAGGAATCTAACTGAAAAAAATTATTCTTGTACCTCAACCATCAGATTAAAACAGTTTATGCTTTTAAGTGAGATATTCTGTTACCTAAATAAAATTTTATGACTTATGCCACCTTACCTGCTTTGTCGTCGATCCATCCTTGGCGAAATAAATGTCACTTACACGAACAAAGAATTTAATTTCCAATAACATTTCTCTGTCATTTTCTGCTCTGACACTATAGATGAGTTCTCGGAATATTTGCAAAACGGTTATTGAATTTAAACCAGATTATCCCCTTATTCACTAATGTGACCTAACATTGGGATTTTTCAGTAAAAAGATAAAATCACTGCCAAATTCACTATTCAAATAATTTTGTATTAGCTATAAAACTTCAGTTGGAAGTTCACTTGTTACCATACGGTTAAAGATTACTTCTTTCTTTTAAAAGTTTGGTTTATGTATAATCCTAACAAGCAATAACACTTGAAATAGCAAAATACACCGACCCGATAAAAAAAATTAAAAACACGCAGAAGCTTGCGTTTGATCGGAACGAAAGCATATCTGGTGTAGGTGTAATGGTGAGGGGAGCCATCATTTACGACAACCGGTCCTCTCAACTTGTGGTATGTGGTCATTTGACAACTCAGCGATATGATCAACAGATCGACAACCTGTTTTTCCTTTCATGACACGTACCTAAGGGACTTACCAGCACGATAACGCCCGGTCACACACGGCTAGCCTCTCCTAGGAGTGCCTACGTGGTGTTGAAACCTTCCTTTGGCTTGAGAGATCTCCAGATCTGTCTCCCATTGAAAATATCTGGGAAATACTAGGTCGTCAATTGTACCATCCCGGAATATAAGGGATCTGGAACAGGAGCTGCAGAATTTGCCACAGGATAGCATAAGAGTTTTGTTTACTCCATGCCACGCCGTACACTGGCATGTTTCGCCGCCAGAGGGCACTTTGCGACTCATTAATTTATGACCTGTCTGGTTGATTGTTTTCGGGTTTTATGGTTTCAAGCTGAGCCAAACACAAAACAGTGCAATGAAGGAGGAAGAAAAAGTAGAAGGGTAAAAAAGGGTGAAAATGAAAGGGAAGAAATATCACTCGAGTACCTCGGGGTTGGGATGCCCGCACTCCCCTAAAGATGTGCCCTTGAGGGCTATGTGACCTTTCTGATGTAATTCTAGAATAATAACGTTCTCCAGATTTGATATTGTGAGTATTTCTGTATTTCTTCGAGTACATCACACATGCTGTTTCATTCGAATCAAACATAGCTTCAGAGTGTTTCGATTTTGTTTGGTGCAGTGTATTTTATTTTTATATTGTCGGCTTTGAGCAGAAACTCATTAACCTATATTCTTTTGGAAACACTGAATGCTTATTTTCATGGCGATGGGAAATGCATAGTCATAATATATAATCTATTTAACATATATATATATAACACCATTAAAATGCTTATAATTTTTATTTCTTGACCTAAAAAAACAAATAGTTTGTCTTTAAACAGTTGCACAGTAAAAGAATCGTTTTGTCAGTTAATGAGTTTCTGCTCTAAGCCAACGATATCACCAAACTAACGCTAAATGTTCATATTTTCACATATTATGGTAAATTATAGAGGAAGAAATATACAAAATTACGCTAATTTACATAGCGCAATAATTTTTTGGCAGTCTATGTATTGATTTTCTGTAGAAAAATATTGCATTGAACACATAATTTTCAATATTGCATAACACTTTATTAATTTGCGAGACAATTTTTTCGAGGTGATAGAAATATTTTAAGATTTTTTCTTCAAACTATAACATCTCCATAATTTATTTCTTTACATGAGTTTTCCTATCAAAACACAAACTTTTATTGTATTTTCTCAAGCATTTCAAAGTTCCAAATGAATTCATTGCACACATTCTGAACGATAATATTGCTTTTTCAAGTATTCCTATCATCATATTTTAATAAAAACACTGCATATTTGATTAAACTGATGTTAAGAATCTTCAAGGAACATTCTTTGGAAAGTTCTTGGAATTATTTTTTAATAAACGTGAAAAATTAGTGTAGAAAGAACTGAATTCAATCAAGTTTTCGTAATAAACTGATATTGTTTTCTTTTAATAACATAAGACAATGGTTGTGTTATTAGTTCTGGCTGTTATCTAATGATTTTAGCTCTATTTACAAGAATTCTTAATACCTAGAATAAAGAAAAGCCTTGGGCTATGAATGTCCTCGCAAAATATTGTTTTTATGGAATTCCGATACTTGAAAGATAATAGAAGGCTTTTCAATCTGTTATATACCATGTCTATATACCATGTTTAAGTAATGAATTTTCTTCAAGTTCTTACTAAGGCACTGTTTTACTAGGACATTGAGAGAAAAATAACTCAAGGAGGATGGGAAATATTAATACAGTTAGGAAAAACATTCTTTTAATTAAAAAATCAAGTAAAAAAGTACTAAAACAGACTTATCTTAATAAGTCAGTATCTAAATTGAACTAAAATGGGGATTTCGGAGCATTTCTTTGTAACTAGTTACGGGTGTTTTTATGACTGTTTCTGCGAGAATACTTGAAACGGTAAACAAATTAATATTTAATTTTTTGAATTCGATTCCTTTTAAGAAACAATTAGGTGAAAGTTTTATATAAAAATCTCACGTGAAAATTTATTCAAAGGATTTCTAATTTTATTCACATTATTTTGCAATTAATTATATTGTGCTGTTATGCTTTCTATAAACTATTACAATTCATCTATGGAAATTCATATACATCAGAAGTTTATTGAAAAGAAATAGTGTTCAGAAATGTATTCCTACACGCATATTTTTGTATTCCTACATATATATTTTACACGCTCTTTGAAGCACTTTTAAGAACACTCATCACTTTAAATACACAAAGATACTCGCAATACTTTATTTCGGACGTAAAAAAAGTAATAATATATTTCGGGATGTTTATTCTTTCACTTTTTTAATAATAAATAACTTTGAGAATGTGATTACATTATAAAACCTTTGTATTATCAAATGCTATATGGTTCATTCCATGTGAAACCGCACAGAAAAGGGTCATTTTCGACCCGATCCCCTTCGATATTTTTTAAACTCGGCTAATTTGTTTCCCGGACATATATAAGGAATTCTGGAAATTTTTAGCTTCCAATTTGCAATACTTTTTTATGTATATTAATTTAAAGTTTGAAAAATTGGGCAATTTTTCATGATTTTAGACTTACTAAATCTCCTCTACCTCTGGACCTAATTGTCCGATCTTACTGAATGGAAGTTTATTTTGTAGAAAATTTACGACCTTTGTAATGACGTATCATATGACGTTTAAGGGACCTTTTCAATTTCAAGGTCATTCAGTTTAACCTTTGATCTACAATTACAAAAAAAAGTAATTTTATTTTTTTCCTAAAAATGCATGTTAAAGGTTAAAGTTTCATAGTGGGACACGCATGGGTTCATAGTTAACAAATTTTCGAAATTAATAGAATATGTAATCAGTACCCATAAACACCTGTATCTTTTTACCTGTTTGTCCAATCAATATGAAAGAGGGCTTATTTCATAGAAAAACGTATAACCTTCCTGATGATATATTACATGATACTATGAGTGATCCTAAATTCAGAAAGATCATTCATAGTATCATGCAATACATAATCAAGAAGGTTAGATTTTTTCTATAAAATAAGCCCTCTTTCATCTTGATTGGACAAACAGGTAAAAAGATACAGGTGTTTATGAGTAATGCTTACATACTTCTATTTACATCGAATATTTTTTTAACTAAGAACCTATACGTGTACAACTATAAAACTTTCAGAAAGCAGATATATAGTGTACCTTTGATATGTACTTTTTAGAAAAAAATAAAAAATACGCTTTTTGGTAATTGTAGGTCAAAGGTCAAATTGAATGACCTTGAAATTGAAAAGGGTATTTAAAAAGTCGTGATAAGTCATTAGAAAAGTTGTACATTTTCCTACAAAATAGGCTTTCATTCAGTAAGATCGGGTATTATGTCCGGAGGTACAACAGATTTAGTAAGTCTAAAATCATGAAAAATTATCCAATTTTCAAACTTAAAATTAATATACATGAAAAATTATTGCAAGTTGGAAGTTAAAAATTTCCAGAATTTCTTATATATGGCTGGGAAACAAATTAGCCAAGTTTTAAATCGGAGAGGATCGGGTTGTGGACTTCGGTTTGACATGGAATGACCCATATACTATGCATGATAGGCTTCGAACATGGAAAATATACACCAGGATATTTTATATATCCCTAAAAATAGTACACTTTTCAATATGTAAATAACTTAAATATTCCATATCTTTTTCTAAGATTATAAGTAGAAAGCAATTCCCTTATATACCAGATTGAATTTTTAATATGAATTTAATTATTTAATTAAAAATTTATATTACATAAAAAAATACACGGTTTTAAGTTTCTATTAAACTTTTCAAATCAAAACTAAACACAAAATTTTTCTTATGCATAAAAATCGAATACTATAAATTTGCTTAAAACAGAAAGCACACAAACAAGGATACTAACATCCGCAAATTAGTTTTTATTTTAATACAGTTCCGTTGACTGTTAAGAATTTTTAACGCTCCTGATGGTTGTTTGGACGAGATATCTCGTCACTAGCAAAACTGGCCAGATCTTGATAGACGAGATAGCTCGTCAATAGAAGAAAACCAGATCTTGATCGGATCGAAACCGTGGTCAAACCTCAAAAAATTCGGCAATATCTTGACGAGTTCTCTCGTCATAAGCAAAATCGGTCAGATTTTGATGGACGAGATATCTCGTCGGAACCACTTGGATTGTTAAGAAACTTTAAAATTGTCATTCAAAATCTGTAGCCTACTTGCTTTTCAAAATATATAAATCTGATACACGCATTACCTTTATTCAGATATTGCGTTTCAGGAGACATTTATTTTATCACGCCGTATACTTTATTAACACCAAGAATTTTCTCCGAAGCGAACAGCTTTCAGCCGTTTGTTTGCACAAGTCGTCAGTTTTTACGAACCCTTCTCGAGTGTTTCGAAACACAGCTGTGTCAGAGATCAATAAATCTTTGGTTAACGGAATACTGAGAATAAATTCACACTCCACCTACGCTTAATGCATGTAACCTTTCCAGGAATTTCAGGCCTGGGACACCTGGGTATCAGGTTATCGGTGTATAAGCCTTGTGGGACTGACTTGCGCGTTGATATGCAGAAAAGCTTTACGAAAGCCATACGTGGATTACCTACTGAACTGAAGGATTGTGTTTCACCGACTTGGTGTATTTGCATTTGCAGAACTGTGTGTGTAGTATAGGTGTATATACAGTGGTCGTAAAATAACTTCAGCTGTTTTCAAGACGCGCTTACGCTATTTTTGAAGATTGAAATTGAATTCTGATTTTAGATGTCAAAGTAAACGAGCTTGTAAGGAAAAATACTCACAAAAGCTTTCGCGGTTATTGTTAAAGCTCACGAATTTCAGAAATGTGCAATTGCAACTTCAGTTTGTCTTTGTTTACTTACAGTGGACTTCCTCTTAATCGGTCACCTCGGGACCGGGACCCAGACCGGATAAACGATTTGGCCTGTTAAACCGTCTCGTTTCCTTAATAGCTTTAAAATACACTCCCGAAATCGTTTTTATTAGTATAAAACTAAGTATATAGCCTACTTTATTGTAATATGATATGTATAATTAAGAAAACTTAACCTGGAAGAACTTCCTTTGTTGGAAAAACTAAACACCTTACTATAGGCTACTTAATTTACAGTACATAATTGGTCAGTGGCGGCCGGTTAAAAGGTGGCCGGTTAAGAGGGAGTCCACTGTATTATGGTAGGCTTTCTTTGTTAAGTTTCGGATCGCGGTAGCAAGGATTAGCAACCCGAGGGTTGCGAGTTCGAAACTCGGTCCAGCCGAAGACAGTCGTGTACTCGTGGGATCGTGCACTGTAAATCTGTCGTGGCCTCAAACGCCCTCACGTTGGCGTGATGTGGAAGTTTGGACAGTGGGGTGCCAGCTCAGGTGTTGGTTCCAGGATGTGATTCAAAATTGCGTGGTGGTGTCCTCGGATCTTTCCCTTCGGGATGGATACCAAGCCGTCGCCAACAGCCCGTTTGTTGTTCCAGTGCGACGTTAATTAATTACCCACCTTCCTTACTTATACGATAGGCTTTTTCTATCGAACTAAATTTAGGAGGCAATGGTGTTATAAGGATGGAATGTGCTTCCTGGATGTGAAGTTACTTAGCTTGTTTTTCGAATACGACTTCAGCACGTCGCCAATAGAAATGCAATAAATTAAATTCCGAATTGATAAATGATAGTTGATTGGTCAACGCCAGTCAAAATAACCAATCTCTTCCAATTAGCCAATCTTTCCGAAACTGCGATAACTACATTTGAAGGTAACCCCGATATCGTATATCATGCGAGACTATTTGGGTAACAGGAAGTAAAATCTACGTTTTCCCTGTCTGGTTTGTTTGTTGATACTGAAAATCCCTTCCATATAAATGTGACGAAATCTTGAAAAACTTCTTTACTAATTCTATATCCATTTTACATTCCTCGATCGAATTCTCAAGCCAGATTCATTATTCAATGCTCTTTCATTATCTCAGAAGTTTGTGCATCAACCACTAAATTTTCTGATTGTGCCCATTTCGTGCGCTCTGCTTGCCGTCTTGCACATACTTTTCTCCGACTTGAACCTTCACGCAACTCGGTTTTCTCACCTCTGGGTCCGCTATCCGTCTTCATGTTCTCAATGACCTTATATTATGTATTCAGCTTTGCAATAAATCATACACACATGATACAGTATGGCACAATTGCATATATAACACAGTATAACACAATTGCATATATATTATAGCATAACACAATTAGATATATATTACAATATAGCACAATTCCATGTATAAAAGGGGACCGCAGTAAACCAGTTGATAGAGTGCGGATTAAAAAAAGGAGGGTTGCGAATTCGGAACAGACTAGTGTACATGGGGCCGGTGCATGTTATATCTCTCGTGGTCTCAATGTCATCATGTTGGAGTAGTGTGGAGGTTTGGAGAGTGGAGTGCCAATTCAGGTGTTGATTTCGTCATCTGGCCATGGCTGAAAATTACGAGGGGTTGTCCTCAGATCTTTCCCTTCGGAGTTGATTCCGGACCGTCGTCAATAGCCCGATGTGTTGCTCCAATGAAACGTAAATTCAAACACCTACTTACATATATGCAATACAGTACAACACAATTTAACTGTTTTAGTACAGTTATGTGGTATAAATCCAGATAGACATTTTTCTTCGTATTTTTGTCAAAGTAGAGCGTAAATGCATAAACATAAATACAAGATATAAATAACCATGATTATAAAAACTTTTTGTATATCTTTTACAATGTAAATACCTACGCTTTAGCAGCAGACTACACCGTAACTAAATGGGAAAATGTAAAACTAAACTCTAGAAATTTATGAATAATAAAAAACGGCTTTAAATATCCTCTTAATTAAAGACTACGCATAATTGCGACTTTGCCAATAATCAAATTAATTCACCGACAAAGTAAATTGCAAGAGACTTATAGGTTAAGATGTTCCTTAGTCTCTATTTAGCGGAAGACAATGCAATTAAGTAAGAATAAAACTGTCATTCTACATATCGATCGGTTTCTTCGATTCACAAATCAAAAGTCCTCTAGAGGAAGTACAATGTTGCTCATTGTAGGAGGAAATGTGGGGTACGAAAAGAATTCTTCCTTTCATTTAAAAGATAATGGTTTCTTCCTTGACAATTTACCGAAGTGGCAAAATAGAATATATGTATACTTGAAACTCTACCCAAGAAGCTGGAAATCAGTTTTCTTTTTCTGAGGTAAATATTTGCTTTTCATATTAGCCTTTAAAAATGTTAGATATGGAAATTTGAGGATTCTAAAATAAAGCGTTCTTAGTTGAATACTAAATTTGAAAGGTTTGATTGAATCTGTGTTTGGGCTTGATTCAAAGGCTGTTTGCAATGCAAATACAGCATGACGGAAAATTATTGATTAAATAATTATGTGAAAGGTCAATGAAAACCTAAATCATTTATTCATTTCGAATTTAAAAAATTGTATTTCAGGAGGGGATTTAACGATCCGTTTTAAAAAACAGTTTTGTCACTTTCAATACTTCGTGGTATTAATCTATGCATTGAAAAAGCAGAAATGACCTTTGTTACTTTTCCCTAAATTTTAAATTTTATTTTAAGTAAAAGAAAAAGGTTTTTGTTGTGTTAAGTAAAAGAAATGAGAAAGGTTGTCTTAAGGCATCCTTTCTCATTTTTTAATAAAAAAAACTTGAATCTTTTACTTAAAAGTCTACCATTTTCATTTTTTAAGACAATTTAAATCTTTCTTTCACTTAAAAGTCTACCATTTTCGTTTCTTTTAAGAAAGATTTAAATTGCCCGAAATTTTTTTAATTAGAACTTTTGTCTATTAAGTAAAAGAAAGATTTAATTTGTCTTAAAAGTCTATCATTCTCATTTCTTTTAAGTAAAAGAAAGATTTGTTACCTTAATTGAAGAAATGAGAAAGGTTGTCTTTTAAGTAAAAAAAGATTGAAGTTGCCTTAAGTAAAAGAAATGAGAATTGTTGGCTTTTAAGAAAAGGGAGTATTTATGTTGCCTCAATTTAAAAAAAATAAGGAAGGTTACGTCTTTTAAATGAAAAGGGAATGACTTTTAAGGCAATAGGCTTTGACTTGAAACGATAAAGTAAAAGTGGCACATAAAACATGGAGACTAGGAATTTCCCATACACCTAATTTGTTACTGAATAAGACACACTTATTGGTTCTACGACAGGTGCATCGCTTGAGTTAGCACTTATAAGAACCATCCATATAATATGATGTAAAAAGCTATAAAAATACCCTCTAAATCACCTGACACTTTTCCTGTCAGCATCTTTACCATCTCTGCGACTTTTCCAAGAATGAGGGAATGGTTTTGAAAAGGGGAGATTACGAGATCAGGGCACTGGCTCAGTCGAGGACTAGTTTGCATTACAGGGTAGCAGGGAATAGACGTAAAGACAAAAACATTTATCAAACACTAAACAAACTTAACGATTAAATTAAATTTGACAAGAAAACCACAGAAACGTAGTGGGAAACAAAAGGAAGAAGGAGGTTTTGAAGGAAGGTTGAATCAACGTCGCACTGGAGCAACACAACGGTCTATTGGCGATGGTTCGAGTTCAGTCTAGAAGACAAAAGAGAGATTTATGTTACAGTTGGGCAGTTGAAAATAGTTCATTGCAGTTAGATTGATGTGGTGCTATTTTGAGTTTCTATACCTTTCGGGAATGTTTCCTCAGGATACGTTGCAAAATGTAAAATATTTGTGATGCTAATTCAAAATCAAGTGAGACGAAATAACTCGCAAAATATTAAAATACAGTATAATAGATCAAACTATTAAATCAAATCG
Source organism: Meta bourneti (assembly GCA_933210815.1). NCBI lineage: Eukaryota > Metazoa > Arthropoda > Arachnida > Araneae > Tetragnathidae > Meta > Meta bourneti. The sequence goes on along the minus strand of OW119923.1, from coordinate 82,624,340 downwards.
ATTACACCCAGAAAATATGTTCAGATGTAGAAAAATTTAATTTGAAATTTTGAATCGACTTTCAGCGAACTCAGTGCACTTAACCCTCCAAGTGGTTTCGACGAGATATTTCGTCCATAAAATTTTGCTAATGACGAGATATCTCGTCCATAAAATTTTGCTAATGACGAGATATCTCGTCATCGAGGTATTGCCGATTTTTTTTATGATGACGAGATCAAGATCCCGCCAGTTTCCTTCTAATGACGAGAGACTATATCTTTATGAACGAGATATCTCGTCCATCAAGATTTGGTCAGTTTTGCAAATGCCGAGATACCTAGTCAGACAACCACCGACAGGTAGTCAAGACAGTATGGTTAAATACATCATCGAAACAATAAAAGTATTTTAATCTATGGATGAAATAGTATTGTCAGGCATTGCAATACTATCTAGGAATCAAGCATATTTAATAAAAGTCAACGAGATATATATTTTGACCAAGTTAATACACGAGATTTCAATCGGGTTATATATAGGCATACACAAAATTAAATCACTGATGTGTATTCATCATCCTCAACACAGCCTACATACATATTAGTCTACATAAGCCTATTTTAAGACACTGAATTGAAATCTTATACCTACTTCGCTTGTAACTCTATTCTCACTGAAACTAAATAAAAGTTCTGAAATTTTGGTATAAATATGATTATCCCACCAAGCTTTATAGCAAAATATATGACAAGGTGAGAGCATTCCCGTGTTCTTGAAACTCAGTAAGTGTAATAAAGAACAAGTAAAGAGAATTTTGAAATAAACTTTTGAATCCTACCTATAATATTTCGCCCAAGAGAATTTATTATGGATGAAAATGTAGTCTATTCTGCTTGCAATTTTTATGAGAAACTAAACTCTTTAGGATTGCTGATCTAGTTGAATATGACTAGTTATGTTTAAAAATCGACTTGTTATAACCATCTTAATAACATTGCACAGAAAAATTAGAGAAAATAGCGTTCGTATTATATTTCATTTATGATATACTAAATTGGCTGGTTTAGGGTTTTAGGAGCCATATTTGGCCATGCTGCTCCAGACATAAGACAGTGTCAGGTAATTGACACAAGGGAAGTTTTACGGAAACAGAAGAGAGGAATACACCCGGAGAGGATTCGAGCCTGTGCCGCCTACAACTCAGGTCGGGCTCAGTGGGTATATCCACTGCGCTAGCAACCTTCGAGTTGTAGGCGGCGCAAGTTCGATTCCTGTCAGGTGCATTCCTCCCTGGGTGTATATCTCTCTCCTCTTTCTTCTGTGTCAGTAAAACTTCATTGTGTGTGTGTCTATTATTTGATATTGTATGTCGTGTCTGGAGCAGCATGGCTAAATATGGCCCTTGCGCCATAAAGCCACCAAACGAACCGGCAACTCTCAAGTCGCTTGCGTAGTGGGTATACCCACTGAGCCACAGCGACTATAAACGCTAAAAGTTTATACGAGATATTAAAAGGTATGCTTAAAAATCTGTAATTAGTCATCTTGTAACACGGAGAAAATAGCGTATCGCAAGCAAAATGAAATGTGAATATAAAGAAATTATATGAACTAACATTAGTAAGTATTCAAATAATTTAAAACTTACTTTCAATTAATTATTCAAATTGCCATTTCAAGTCAAGTTTATTCTTTTTATAAACCCTTTTGCTGATTGATCTACGTGTCGAAAACTGCCCTGTAGTGATCAGCCTCTGGTGCAAAAACCTGTCCCACATATACCAGTTCTGGATAAGGGACAATTCGTTTTTCCTAGTTGGATCTTCATTCTCCCTTGGGGTAATAGGGCAGTTTTGCTTCAACGAGGTATCCCGTCCTTAGCAAAATTGACCACATCTTGGACGAGGTATCTCGAAGAAATACTTGGAAGGTTGATGTTGTAAAAGGGTAGTACTGCTAAAATTGCATTTACTGATTTCAATGATGTGTGCTCGAAATAATTTCGTCTAAAGCGAGAGAAATTTTTAAATATTAAGTCGAATACTTGATATAAACAAGCCTATATATTTTTTTATATAAAATGAAATATTTACATGTAATTACAGTGATTTTTACGTGTCAAGTCAAGAACGCATACAACTTACAAAGGAACGAAACAAAACGCTACAGATTTATATAGGTATCACATACCCAAAACAACAACAGAACACTTATAAGATGGCATTAGCTAAGCATATTTATTAAGGTAAGTGTTTACAATTCTACCACCCCTAATGAGACCATAAAATAGGAGTAAGAAAAGCTAAATAACGCTGTGTGCAGAGAAGTTTCGGTTCAACGTCAGCTTTTATGTATCCAGTTTCGTTCTAAGAAAAGTCATCGATCTCATGTTTTAAGTAAGTCCCGTATTTAATTAACCAGTTACTTAGACATTAATGTTAATATGTCACTACCTGGAAGTTTCATGGCGCATTTAAGATCGCAGTACGTTTTTTGTGTTGTCTATGTGATAAATTATTTGCCGTTAATGAACTTACTGTTATGTGTAATTTCGCTATTGACAAAAATGTAAAAGCTGAAAGTAGTTTTAACCTAACACACGGTTCCGAATCCCTTTTAGCTTTCTAGTTTTTATTCACATTGAATCAATTTATTACTCATTCATTATTTTATTAACCAGTATTATCTTTCATTTAGTTAATAAGTAATGGGTATGCAAAGTAAGTGATAGTCTTTGTGAACAGGATATGATAGCAAATATGTACATAAATTGTTTATGTTTATCAAAAAAAATTTCTAGAGTACAATTATATTGCATATTTTCACCGAACTTTGTACATAATCTAGCCTAACTGAGATCACTGTACGATAAACTTCAAGTCGTGTATATTGTTCATGACAATATTTTTTGTTGAACTTTTGGATACCAGTGTTATATAAAGATGAAAGTTTAATAGCTCAATGTTTCAAACTTTTAATTTACTTTATTTTTAATAAGCTATAATTACGATATTTCCTGAACAAGTTTCATATTCTCATCTTATGAAATTGAATCACGAATTTATATGCGGCTAAGTGCACTAGCAATCTGCAAGTTGTAGGTGACGCAGGTTCGATTGCTCCCTTTGTGCGTTTTTGGACCCTGCGCCATCAAAATAAAATTACCTACCTGTCCTCCTTCGGCGTATTTCTTTTGTGTCAGTAAAACTTTACATGTGTGTACGTTCATTACTTAACGTTGTCTCGTGTTTGGAACAACTTAGCCAAACATGGTCCTTGCACCATTAAAACCCAACCAAACCAAATTTACATTAAAGAATCATTTCATAGTTCAGTGTCAACCGTAGAGATTTACTTTAAATATTTTGTAACAGTTATTGTATGCAATAAAAATAAAGATTAATGAAGGCGTCATTAAAATATTATTTGAAGGCTTTATCTTAATACTTGTAGTGTGTATATTCATAGTTTCATGCATTTCGAGATATAGAGGCTGAACATTAAATTTTAGGAGTTGAAATATATAATGATAATGGTCCCATCTTAATTGATTGCTAGATATTAAATTTGTCTGATTTGGGATCATGGAAATCGGATCTGATTCCGAAAATGTGGTTAAATGCAATTACACAGAAGTGGATGTGTACCACCATTAAAATGACTCCTTTTCTGACCCCTTTAATGGCAACTAAGCTAAAGAAAGTATCTAAACCTCATGAGTCATCACCTTTCACCTTATATGAATGTACTTTACATATAACAGATTGTTCTATTTTAAGAGGTGATGGGCTTCTCATGGCTTACCACACATCCATAGTACTCCTAGACATCAGAATATCAAATGTGTGCGAGAATATTTATTTTCTTAAGTAACCTTAATATACCTAGAATATTTATGTATCCAAGCACTCTCAATGTACCCAAAATATTTATATACTTAAGCACTAATATATTTTAAATATTTATACACTTGACCCTCCAAGTGGTTTCGACGAGATATCTCGTCCATTAAGATCTAACCAGTTTTTCTAATGCCGAAATATCTCGTCATCAATATATTGCCAATTTTTTGATGATGACAAGATCAAGATCTGGTCAGTTTTATTCTAATGACGAAATATTTCGGTCATGAAAATTTGCTCAGTTTTAGTAATAACGAGATACCTCGTCGCGACAATCACCAGGAAGGTTAAGCACTTTTAATATTAGACTATTTACATACTTAAGCAGCCTTATATGCCTAGTATATATATCTACCTAAGCAGCCTTATATTCTTCTAGAATATTTACATACCTAAGCCATCTTAATGTACCGATAATATTTATATACCTAAAGAGTCTTAATATAACTACGTCCTAAGCAGTCTTATTTGCCTAGAATATTTATATATCCACCTAAGCACTCATATATAAAATATTTATGTATCAATGCAACCTTATTTTCCTAGAATATTTATATGCCTAAGCTGTCTTACTTATCTAGAATATTTATATACACAAGCTGTCCTATTTTTTTTACACATATAATATTTATATATTCACCTAAGCACCTTAAGTAGTTAGAATATTTATGTACGTAAGCAGTCTTACTTACCTAGAATATTTATATACCCACCTATGCACACTTGTTTATCTAGAATATTTATATATACCCACTTGAGCAAGCTTATATATATCTAAAATATTTATGTACCTAAGCAACCTTTTACACCTAGGACATTTATAATGCCTAAGAACCATTGCATACCTCGAATTATGTACTTAAGTACTCTTTACCTATAATATTTATATGCACACCTATGAACACTTAGAATATTTATGTAACTCAGCAGTCTAATTTGCCTATACTATTTATGCACCTACCTATGCACACTTATTTACCTAGAATATTTATTATCCAACCTAAGCACCCTAATATACCTGGAATATTTATATACCTCCCCTTAACCATTTCAAAGAGGTGGGACACCAGACTTTCCTGAAAGGGTAAATACAGAAAAGTAATATTTTTCCAATGATATCAAAGTGCATCTTGATATCAAGTTCAGAACAAATCATCTGAAATATATTCCCTTACATTAAAATACTGTATCCAAATACCATCATTTAAATTCATTTAATTATTCAACTTGGATAGAGGCATAATTTCCGTTTATTACTCCATGCCTGAAAGAGTAACCCCATTAAATCATAACCCCACTCTTTAACATAATCACATCGTACATTAATGAACGAACCCACTTTAAAACAACTGAATTAAAGAGGTACAATCCCAGCTCATTCGAATCCAGGACGGAAAGGACAACCCCATTAAACCATACCCGCACTGTTCCATAATCACAGCACATGTTAACGAACGAGCTCAATCCAAGAACAAAACTACCTCAACATAAATCAAAACCAGAAACAATCTCACAATTTCCCGGAGATCGTAGGAAAGTCCTTTTTCCACGAAATTTGACGGTGCAATTTTCTTAATTCACTCTAAGTGCTTGGGGGCGGATCGATACCCGGGACTATTACGCTGTAGATGAGGTTTCCAAATAACGGGAATCCTGGTCCGTGTGGCCTGGGATTGCGTGACGTTGTCCCACATCGCGTGATGTCATAAGGAGGGGTCAAAACACAAAAATTAGTTGCACTTAACAGGTCTAAATTTAGAATGGCGATCTATTTTCGTGCTGTCGTATCTAACTGTCGATGCTGTTGCGAGGTACATCGCTGTAATTGAAACATTTGTATTGGGGAGTTCTATTTTTGGGGATTTTTTACCGGAGAGCTTGTTTAAGGTGGGTTTTATGGGGTAAAGGCACGCAATATGAAACACCTGTTTTTAAGATAAGATAGTCTAAAGTAGGGAATGGGGTTGGTTGAATAGGGATAAACATTCAAATCGTGTCAAAAGTAACTACGATTCATATATGACTAGATAATTCATGAAACTCTAAAAAAGTGAGTACTCTGGAAAAGGTAAAAATTTCGATTTAAAAAAATGTGTTTTATGATGCATTTTTAATAAAAATATTTTGAACTTATCTTCGGTTAAGGAATTGTTTTTTTATATGAAGGATTTTCACAAAAAACCCAAATCACTGGGGGTTTTACTTCCGATTACCCAATACGGTAGGCATACAGGAAGCATGTTCCAACACAAAACACTAGCGAAATCTACATTTAGTTTACTTAATGCCTCAAAAGATTTACAGCACCTAGAAACACAAAAACATTGCGCTGCGTTGTCCCATATCGCGGGATGTCATAAAGAGGGGTCAAAACATAAAAATTAGATGCACTTAACAGGTCTAAATTTAGAATGGCGATCTATTTTCGTGCTGTTGTATCAAACTGGCGATGCTGTTTCGAGGTACGTCGCTGTAATTGAAGCATTGTTGTGTGGGGGACTTCTAGTTTTGGAGCATTTTTACCGGAGAGCTTATTTATGATGGATTATATAGGAAAGGCACGTAATATGAAACACCTTTATTTTTAAGATTGTCAGTGGGTTGAATGGAGATGAAACATCAAATAACGAGAAAATTATCTACGATTCATATATGATTGGATAATTTATAAAACATAAAATATATTTGAATACACTAAAAAAAAAATAAAGTCCAAATCTTCGATTTGAAAAAAAGCGTGTTTTTTGAAGAATTATACAATAAAAATATTTGAACTTAATCTTTTAAAGAATTGGCTTTTTTATGAACGATTTTCAGTGTGAATGAACGAACCACCAGAAGATGAGAGCATTACTTCCACTTATCCAGTGCCAAATAGGTACAGGAAACACATTCTACCACAAAACACTAGCGCCATCTATATTTAGCTTTAGAGAAAAAGCCTCTCATTGGCATCAAATATGTTTCACAAAACAAAAAAACTAACTGTTTTCTCTTGGAGAAATAACTTATAAAAGACCCCTAAATAGTTACTACCCCTAGAAACAGGCAGAAAGTTTTAATTTAAAGTGTTAATTCTTGACTGACACTCCAAACAGAATATGGGTGCCTTCAGAAAAGTATTTTATTATTCTGATAACTACCTATCGAGATACCTTGGTTATCCAAATTAAATACCCTTTCTAGGGTATTTTTTAATTAAATTGTAGAGGTGTTCAGTTAACTCGTAAGCACAGACGTGGATTTATGTTACGGACATAAATCCACGTCTTACTTACGCATTAGACAACGTCTGTAATGGGTAACACCACCACCTTATCCATTACAATCCACGTCTTATCCTATAATAGACATGGACTTGAAATGATTTCATTGACATTCTTTCCTTTTTGCTTTTTATAAATTCTGAAGTCTGTTTTAATATTACAAGAGATATAGTCAGTTTTCTTCTATTGACGAGATATCTCGTTCAAGATATGGTCAGTTTTACCAACGACGAGATCCTCGTCGTGACAAAAACGAGGAGGGCTAATAAGTTGTGTGACCTATATTTACACCTTGCACTATTAAACTCAATCAACCGAATCCAATAGATCTGGGGTGAAGAGTGCGATTTATTTAAAAAAAATACACAGACGTTTCATAAGAATATTTTCAAGGAACCAAAATAACGTGTATTAAAAACTTGTTTCTTCGAAATAAAAAGTATTCAAAAGTTTAGCGATACTTTTAAAAAATCCTGTTTCCACTTTCGTAGTAATCTGTCAATTCCTGGCATCTCTTACTTTCTGATTTCTTTGAAAAACTTACGATAAGTGGCGTGGAGTGAAACTACTCCGCATGAAATTGTTTCGAAAATGTGTTTCATTCTGTTACATAATTTTATAAATTGTTCTGTGGAATTTTTTAGGTTGTGTGAGATACATTTATTGTGCAGATATTTTAGAGGAAAAGAGATATTCTTATGGTGAGAGAGATTTCTTAAGAAGTAGGAGAACATGACAAGAAATTCTGCAATTCATGAAGATCCCTGAGCTGTTTATTTATACTGTTTTTAACCCTTAAAGTGTTTCATCGAAATTTCTCGTCCAAGATCTGGTCAATTTTGCTAATTACGAGATACCTCATCGAGGCAAAACTGTCCTATTACTCAAGGGGAATGATGATCTAGGTAAGGAAACAAATTGTCCCCTGTCCAGAACTGGTGACAGTTCGCAACAGGCTTTTGCACTAGAGACTACAGGGCAGTTTTCGCTGCGAAGATAAACCTCTAGGAGGATTAAATAAATATGCTTTAGCATAAAAATACATACCATGTAATATATACTACATGTAGATCCTTTAAGGGGAGGTGGTTCAATCAATGTGAGTCTTTCTGTCAAGTTAAATATAGGTAACGGTAATGTTTTTGTGGCGAAATGAGCTTCCTGTAAGTATTCCAAACGTGAAGTCACTTGGCTTGTTCTTCGAATACGATTTCAGCAAGTCGTCACTAGGAATTCCAAAGAATGAATTCCGAAGATTTATGATAGACAATTGGTTAATGCCAATTAGATTTAACTCCAAACCGACGATAAACTGCATTTCACCCCGACATGCATCATGTGAGATCAGTTGGGCAGCTAAAGCAAAATTTCCGCAGACCATCTGATCTATTTGTGGGCACTGAAAATTCCTCTCACGTCCAAATTTGATAGCGGTTTTCAAAAACCGCTTATCTCGCATACACGATCCATACTATTTAAAGAGAGAATGAAAACAATTTAAAATACCGATCGATAAATCCCTTGGCTTAAGCTTTCAGCTGAAAATAGCAGCAAATTGATTTATGCAGAGCTAAGAATTTCGATACGTGATACGAATACTCTTTTGATGATTAACTGATATTTAGTCTTAAAGAAATGTAAACAGCTTTAACCCAATAAGGCTCTCCTCCTTAAACATACATTGCATTCTGTAAGGTAGTAAAAATTAACAGGTTACAGAGAAAACTATGCTAAAAATAAGATCTTCAGTAACAAATATCGTATTATACACTATGTACAGAAGTCATCTTCATCTAACGACATTTCTTTTTCAAGCACACCACCTGACTTTTTTCAACCAATAACATTTCAGAAATAAAATCAGCCGATGTATTATTCATCCCACCAGATGTTAAAAAATAACAATCCAAGACGGAAGTAAAGGTGCCTAACCGTCTGGGAACCTTACAAATCTTCTGAGGGTTTCACACTTAAAATTCCGCCCTGCTGTCTTCCATACAATTTTGACCTTTATGACTAATGTAATTTTTACAAAGAATTCTCTTCTAAGGAAAAGACCAATATAATCTTTCCAACAGATCCTAGTGTAATAAATGGAGTAATAGAATGTTTCAAAATGATTTTATTCTATTTAAAGGAACAATAAAATCTTTTCAAAGGATTCTATTCTACAGAATGGGTCAATATAATCGTCCAAAGTATTATATTCTAAGGAAATGAAGCAGTAGAATCTTTCCAACGGATTCTGTTCTTATGAAATGAGGGGAGAGTGCTTCCAAATTATTCTATTCAAAGGATAGGAACCATCGAATCTTTCCAAATGATTCTATTCTACAGAATAGGCCAATATAATCGTTCCAAAGAATTATATTCTAAGGAAATGAACAATAGAATGTTTCTCCAAACGATTTTATTCTAATTAACAGAGCAATAGAGTATTTCCAACGATTCTGTTCTAATGAAATGAACACTAGAATGTTTCCAAAGGATGCAATTCTCAGGAATCGAGCAACAGTATCTTTCCACGGGTTTTTATTCCAAGGAAAGAACCGATATAATCGCTCCAAAGAAAGATTTTGTTCTTAGGAGAGAACCAATAAAATCTTTCTAAAGGTTGAAAGAATCCATGAATTCTATAAAAAAGATGTGGTGATTTGGTCATTACTTGTATTATGGGTAAAAGCAGCAGTACACTAAGAAATATCGCGACGTTCAAAGGGTCAAATGTAAGGTCTACATCATGAATTAGAGAACTGAGAAGGAAACAACTTTCATCGAATCATGACATTAAAAATAACACTCCCCGCTTCTTTCAATTACGAAAATTAAATTGAGGCAAAAAAATTCTTCAAAGTTAAACAGAGCATTACAAAGCTGTACATTAATTAACCGGACAAGGGGAAAAAACGCCGCCATTTTTATTATAAAACAAACACAAGACCAAAGAAATTTGTTGAAAAAGAAAGAAAACTGATAAATCCAACACAAATAGAAAAAACGGCTAGGAGAGGAAACACAGACTCAGCATCCTTCCAACATCTTTTTGTTCTTTGATTTTTTTTCAGTAATTCAATATCAGACAGAAGACAACATGTGTGACGTATTTTTTAACGGGATGAGGCAATAATAGAGTAATTTTCTCAGTGTTACTATAGCAACGACCGTGACTCTCCGAAATTTACGACGAAAACTGTCACATGAGCATCGAAAGAGCAGAGAAGGCAGCAATATTATCCTTGTGAATACTTTAAGGTTTATTTTCATAAACCAGACATATTGTGGGTGTAGCATGAACCATTGAGTAAAAGGAAAATGCCTGGCTAAGGGTTTATTCCAGAATTCGTACTTCATTCTTCAGATTGAATGGTTCAATCGATTCAATTAATTGCTAATTACTTATAGCGTGCTTAAAAACGATGAAATCTTTTTGTTAAATTCTATGCATTTTTTGTCTTGAGTTTATTCAAGAAGATGTAATTGATTATTAGACGTGCATGATAATGTAATGTATTTTTTTACTTTTGAACAAAGTAATTAGTAATTAGTATTTAAAGGAAAATAAAATTATTTTTTTTTAATTATTTAATGCAAGATTAAACCATTTGTATTTTAAAGGAGGTAATGAACTAATTTGCATTCTCAAATGTGATTCCAGTGAAGTGAAGTGTTACTCTTGCCTCAGAACACACGTGATGACTAAATAACTGCATCTACTGGTTGAAAGAATCCTAAGAAAGATTCTATTGATCGCGAAGGTAAAAACTTGTTAAGTCATTCAGGATGGATTGCAGATTACAAAACGGATAAATGCGGGCGAACCCCTCTTTGCTTATACGAACGGAATGGGGCCATTTAAGAACTAATTAAGTGGATACAGACATCTGTAAGGATGCATTAAAAATATTTTCGAGATGATCAAAAAAGTTAAGCTCTGTATTTAAATTAATTGAATGAATTAGGCCTTATTTCGTTTAAACTTAATCCAAACCTATTTTTATCGAATAATTTTACTGACATAGAGTGCACATAAGTCTTCGCTGATTAAGAAATACATAAAGTCCTTTGCTGATTCATAAAATCTAAACTATTGGTTGGTTTTGAGGGTTTTATGGCGCAAGGACCATATTTGGCCATGCTGAACCAGACACAAGACATACAACATCAAATAATAAACACACAATAAAAATTTAACTAACACAGAAGAGAGAAATACAACCAGGGAGGAATACACCTGACAGGAATCGAACCTGCGTCGCCTTTAACTCGAAGGTTGCTAGCGCAGTGGGCATACCCACTGAGCTACGACGGTCCCTCTAATGTATTGGAAACAAGTATCAATATTTTTTGCAGAACCTGAGTTACCTGAACTCAAAAGGTTTTTTGCAGGATATCAGTGTAGTTCAACATGGCCTCTTTTTCTTGTACGGAGAGCTTTGAATTCATGATCTGACCAATGTCTTTTCAATGATGGTGACCAAAACATGAGTTATTCTTTAACCCTCCAAGTGGTTTTCGACAAGATATCTCGCCATCAAGATATTGCCTATTTTTTCAGATGACGAGATCAAGATCTGGTCGGTTTTACTAATGACGAGATACATCATCGAGACAATCACCAAGAGGGTTAATGAAATTTTAATAACAGGAACCGGTGTCACACATTCCTTAATTTAACCCAATAAAAAATCGGGGGAATGTCCGGTGATCTTGCTTGCCTTGATATAGGACCATGCCTGTCTGGAGTTTGGAAACGTTATGCGTTACTAAATACGGAACCCCTATACGTTACCAAATCATCTTACGTTGAAAGGGAACAAACTATTCAATCTAACAAGCTTACATTAAAAATAATTTTTCGTTATCCGCTAAAGACTGTACGCAATGTATTTTTTGTATGGGCCCTTGTGAATAGAACATTAGGCCTATGAGGGGTTCCTATACCCGTTCTGCAATCTGCTGTCTTCCTGCATGGCTCCCAATCAGTTTTGACCAATAGATCCTTCAAATCCTATGATTCCTTCAACCAATAGATGTGGTTATTTAATCATGTGTGGGGGAAAAGCAATTATACACTATTCAAAAGTCTGAGGAACCTCAGTTAAGGCGCGTTTAGTTTGACCTTCGTAACCCATATCGTATTGAGGTGAATCGGATCCTTACATTTTGAAAACGAATCTTGTTTCACGACGAGAAAGACAGCTCGAAAAGCAAAATGTCTAAGAATTTTTGCGAGGCATAATCTCACGGGGTGATAAAAGGAGGCTCTTGATATTTAGATTTTTATTATACTTATATGGGTGCAACTATTGGTTGGATTTTGGCTAAACAGCTATTGATAATACGGAATGTTTGGTCCTGACTGTGGTACGCATAACACCAAGAAATGACCATCAGCAATTTTTTAAAAGAATCTTTCATTAGTCTTTGTTGAGCTTCCTTGATTTAACTTGGATATTTAGCTATACCTTAGCGATAGTAAATGATAAAAATGAATTGTGTAATGATTATTTAACTATTGGTTGAATTTTGACTAAACTATCGATAAGGTTGGATTTGTTTGGACTTGACCGTGATGAAGTCCTTCCGAAAGGGGCATAAGCAATTTTTTAAGTATCTTTTTCATTGATCTATTTTGAGTTTCTTTAACTCAAAGATTTAGTCATACCATAGCGATAGTAAGTGATAAAAGTGAATTAGTAAAACTTATTTGACGTCACTAATGGTTGAATTTTGGCTAAGCAACTATTCAGATAGGAAAATTTTATCCTGGCGGTGATGGTAAAATCCTTACGAAATGGCCATAAACATTTTTTGTATTTAAGAATCGATTTTTAGCTTCGTTGATTCAACTCAGATATTTAGCTTTATCTTAGTGATAGTAAGTGATAAAAATGAATCGAGTAATTCAAATTAACACAAAATAATGTTATCGATTTAACCCTTAATTTGCAATTAAAGCTACTTACAGCCTGATGTAGCTGCAGAAAACAAAATAAAACTTCAAACAACCCACGAGGAGAGATCGATATCCAACAAATTTTACGAACTTCTTTACGATTCATTTCGCTTTCCTAATAGAAGTTCGATCGGAATTCTTTTCATTTTTTAAAACTCGTAATCGTTGAGATTCTTTTTAAAAGATTCTCGCGCGTCGATGGTATAAAACTCGCGGGAATTTAATTAGGAAAATATTTTCCATGAAGCGAGCAGAGGAACGTTTAATTGAAAAATATAAAAAAGAAACGCGACGGAAAATTAATTTGGAATGTTAGTTATTCAATGGGTTCCAGTAAATCAAAACCTGCGATTTAACGGACGGGTAAAACATTAGTAGATTCTTCGAATTCGAACTAAAAGCCTTATCAAGCAATTCGCAACGAGAGGTCTAAGATATCTTCTGTATCGTCGAAGAAAGAGTAAGAAATGTATTTCTAAGGACACAGAATCAATCGATTTTTTGAACATGTCCAAAAATAGAACCGCGTCTCCTCTTCTGGACTGCAATGTTTGTGGGTTTTAAATCTGGAATATGGAAATAACTAATGATTGCGCACGGTATCTGAATGAAATCCGCGCATGTTTTTGCATTTAAATGACAGGGATTTCAATGTAACGAAATTGCGGGTCATTCGTTGCAGGCATGTGTGTCACTGCGAACGCAATTACTTGAAATGAGGTGATCCCATTTTTTTTTGAAAAAGTCTTCGTTTCGATTGCATTCGTGGATTCTATTCGTAGGACTTTCAATATTAATTTCTGAAAAGAACTGATTTGGTGCATTCGTTTGCAAACGACACGATAATTAGATGTTACATATAAATTTTTAAGTGGAGATTGTTTACAAGTACTTGTTTTTGTCAGAATTTTAACCCCCCAAAGACGAGATATCTTGTCCATAAAGATCTAATAAATTTTTCCAACGACGAGATATATCGTCATCCTGATGTTGCCGATGTTTTTACTATGACGAGATGAATATCTGGTTAGTTTTTCTAATGACGAGATATCTTGTCCGTCAAGATCTGACCAATTTTGCTAATGACGAGATATCTAGTCCATCAAGATATGACCAATTTTGCTAATGACGAGGTTCCTCGTCATTAAGACATTGCCGATCTTTTTTTATTATAACAAGATGATCTGGTCAGTTTTTCTAATTGCGAGATATTTCATCCATCACGATCTGGTCAGTTTTCTTCTAATGACGAGATACCTCACCGAGAGAACCACCAGGAGGGTTAATGTCAGTGCTTTAAAGCTTATTAACCCACTTGGTTTTTCTTCGCGTCAAGACTGCCCTGTAGTGGCCGCCAGCCTTGGATGCAAAAACCTGTTCCACTGTCCTCAGTTCTGGCAAGAGTTTTTCCTACTTGGATCTTTATTCCCCAGGGTGTAATAAGGTAATTTTTCATCTCGTCCTTTGGAAAATTGACCAGATATTGAACGAGATATCTTGTCGAAACACTTGAAGGGTCAAAAATGAATTATAAATGTGGAATCTTGTTCTATATATTGTAAAACAGAATTTAAATGAGTAAATTATATTGAATCAACAGCTTTAAAACGTATTAGCTATGAATTAGAACTACATAATATTGAATCTTGTACCATATATTCAATCCACTTCTACCATAATTTATCTATTAAAATAGAATTTAAGTGCATAAATGTTTTCCAGAATTAGTGGTAATCCCGTGTCCATGTATCAGTATGTATATTAGATATAAGTTGCATCAATGTAAGCATGAATGGTATTCGTATTTAAGTTAAATTGTAGTTAACCCTTTGAAGATCACAGTATTTCAGATTATTTTACAAATTCCTATTTTCTCCACAATACACATAATTGCTAAATAACCACATTTACTGGTTGAAGAAATAATTAGAAATATTGTTCAAGAAGGGGTTAATACATATAATAGTCATGCAGGAAAGGCAGCTGCGAAACGAATCCCTATGGGAATTAAATTTGAGTGGGTATATTAAATTTTGAATCAGCAAATGATGGTATGTAGGTAGTTAATCACTTCACACTAGAGCGATACAAAGGACTATTGGCGACGGTCCGGGATCAGTCCCGAAGGGAAAGATCCGAGGACAACTCGTCATTTTGAACCGTGGTGAGATGACGAGGTCAACACCTGAGCTGGCTCTCCACTCTTCAAACTACCACACCACGCCAACGTGAAATCAGCAGCAAATAACAACTCCAGACTTATGTATCAATATATATGGTGCATATCGTAAGTTATACTTAAGATCCCATTAGATGAATTTGATCTCGTTCATTAATTAATGTAGAAGTCAACTTGCAAACAAATGCAAACATTCCAATATGTTAAAAAGTAGTTTACATGCTATTTTTACCAATCATAAAGCATACACGCAATTTTAAAATGGGCTTTCGTCCTCTTAGAGTTTAAAGTATTAAAATTGTAAGTCTGCAATATACGTGCAATTTTTATGTGCTCATAACATTTTATCTTCCTTTGCAACCTGTTGTAGTTCTAGAGTGAAAGGATCACAAAATAAATTCAGGCACCTGTTGATTTATGTGAGAATTTAAAATGGTACTCGCGTTCTTAACTCTGGCATGCATGAAATTTCCGTGTAGTATTGCTTATGCCTTACAATGCTCAATGATTAAATAACCACATCTATTGATTGAAAGAATCCCAATAAGGATTATATTTGTCACAAATGTAAAAATTGGTTAGAAGTCATGCAGGGATTGCATCAGGTTGCAGAACGGATATATGAGTGATAACCTCTAGTAGGACTATTAGAAATGAAAATTATTATTTTTCAAAATTATTTTACAAGCCCATGGATACTAATATGCAGTGACGTCACAGGAAAAATGGCGAAATGGAACTTGTTCACTTGTTACGAAATAATCACAATGGACTAATAAATTTACATAAAATCTTTGAGGTAGATTTTAAATTACAATTGGGTAGTTTTCCTTACTTTCTCAGACGGGTACCAATTTTTCTATAATGTAATTCGATATTCTTCATTTGTGTTATCATATGATTGTGTAACTCAAAGGGATCTCAATCAAAAGATTTTGGGAAAATATTTATTCTTTCAACTTTCCATTAAATTGTAATTTATCGTGCAAATCTTTGATTAATCCAATACTCTCATCGTTTATCATCATTCAAGCTATAGTTTTGTTTTCGTAAAAAAGACTATTTACTAAGGATTTTTAGAAAAATAAATTGCTATAGAATTCTATGTGGATTCTAAGTCTAATGATTTACTCACTTGAAAAGAAATTCTTACATTTTAGAAAGGTTACTAATATTGCTTTTAAAATATGATCCATTACGTATCAATCAGACAGTTATTTCATTGCATTATGTGTGTAATTTCTTACTGTAAAATTTTCTCACAATACAAGAATTTGTATAAACATTGACTGAATGGAAAGTTAATGCCTTGAAATTCAAATAAAAGTATTTCGTATACTTTCACATCGATTATTTTTACTTATGCATTTAACTTGATGTAAGATACTTTTGGAAATAATATAGTATGTAAATTCAAAATATATGCAACAGTTTCTTACTCTAATAGAATTTAGATTGTAAAAAACGATGTCTAGAAAATCATAACCGTGTTGTAATTTTACAATCCTTGTAAGAGAGATTGAGACTTTAAGATCCTTGTAAACTTGTGACGACATCGATCACTTTTTATCTTCTATCATGGTTAAAGTTAAATAAAGCATTTAAATATTTTCACAAGAAATTGCTCACCCATAATAGAGAAATATTAAATCACGACATAGATGAAAGGAAACGATAATGTAAGAGGTAATATTTATGGTCAAATAGAAAATGCAAGCGTATTTATATAGAAAGTTAATGAAAACGGGCATGCGATAGTATAATTAAATTACATCTAAGTATGTGATTATCTATGTCTGGAAACGCTAGTGATATGTGTAAAATATTTAATTCCATTCAGAATTATTAATGAAATTTAGTTTTGTGTTGTGAGTATAATTGAGCTATTGAATTCTATATTGCTGAGTTTTTGGGGTGAGATTATTACTGAAACTGAGATGTATTTTTGAGTTGTGAGCTTTAATAATTGACATTATTCTGAGCAGTTTTAGCTGTAAATATTCACGAAAAACGGAGCAAATCAAGTGTGTGTACACGCTCATTTACGATTACTCCGGCAAATGATACTAAGCACCTGAATAGCAGTAAGTGATTTCTAAAGCTCGTATTCCTATCGCAATGGGCTTTACAGCAAGTCTTATTTATCCTTGTATTAATCACTATATTCATAATAAATTAATGTCATTTTATAATTCATAAATTTAATACCAAGATGAGTAACATTTTAGAAAATTTCAGTCTCTTTACAATTACTCCGTCACTTGTTTCACGAGTTACAAACTGAAATGCTGTAAAAGATTTTCTGGAATGAGGAGGAATTTCTGTTTTCAAACATAACTGTACCGAATCTTGTATTATTTAGAGATTTTACCATCGGACACTTGTTTAGTATAATTGTAAATAAAAAACATGTAATTTTTAATGCATAATTTGTGCATTTTTATTTCTTAAAAGAAAGTTTTCTCGGAATATGGAATAACAGGTTTTTTCTTGTTTCTAGCATGATTTTTCGAACACTTGCTGCAGTTGTATATTTTGGAATATATTTGTAGGCATTTGTATAGGCCGCGGTAGCCTAGCTGGTAGAGTCATGGATTAGTTCGAGACTTGATCCAACCATAGACCGTCATATACGTGGGGTCTGGTGTACGTTAAATCTCTCATAGCCTCAAATGTTCTCACGTTTGCGTGGCGTGGAAATTTGGAGATTGGGGTGCAGTTCATGTGTTGACCTCGTTATCTGACAGTGGTTCAAACCACGAGGTGTTGTCCTCGGATCTTTCCCTTGAGGATTGATCCCGGACCGCCGCCAATAGCCCGTAGTATTACTCCACTGCGACATAAATTCTCAACTACCTGCCCTTTGTTATATAATCATTTTCAATTCTCTGCGACTAAACAATGAAAACCTCCTTAAAACCGCGAATCTTTCTCCGGAAGATATGTCATAAGCAACGTTTGAATTCTTAAAAATGAAATTTTATAATGTGCTTGTGAAAATACGAGCATATAGTATTTTATTCATCTTCAGAGCTTTTTCGGCGACCTTTTAAAGCAATGGTTAGGTACAGAAGAAAGAATATTTCTTTCCCCTTTATTTTACTGCTCAAATATACCTGCCGCCTTCCAGTAATCCCTTTTGCTCAGAACTTTTCTTCCCTAAACGACTCGTGTGGCATTTGAATAAAACATGCGTCTCCATTTCCTTGTTGATATTCCTGAAAATGTTTACGCGGTTCCTTTGCATCCGTTTGTTTTTATCACTTGGCTGTCAGATTTGTCGTGTTTGCTGTTTTGCGTCGTTTGTTGTTTGTAGCTTTTTGATGTGGAAGAAATTTTAAAGTGTTTCGTGGAATTGTGGAAAGCAAAATTAAAATTTTACAGAAGCATAACAGTCGTGTTTGCCGTTTTACGTCTGTATCTTTTTGATATGGAGGACTTTTGAAGTATTTCCTGCAATTGTGGAAGCATAATTAAAATTTCCAACACAAACATATAACTGTTTTGAGACGTTTGTAGATTTTTCATGAGGAATTTTATAGTATTTTATGCAATTGTGGAAGAGTATAGTTAAAATTTTAAGCACACATAAATATGTAACAATGTTGAAAATGCTTTCTTTAATTGCCTATTTTACAATTTTGAAAGGTTGTTTGAGTTTTTATGGCTCAAGGTGCCAAGCGAACTTTGAACGACAGGATCGTAGAATTTTCTGTCACAGATTTGACATTGTGTTTGTGCTGTTTAGTGTCGTTTGTGTGATGTGTATAACTTGTTTTACTAAAAATGTAAAACTGAATTGAGAAATATGACGTTAATATCAATGCCCCGGCAATCGAGCATTACTCATAGCACTACAAGGGCGAATTTACGAACCACTCTGCGTTACCTTAGTGCAGCACGGGGGTTCACGGTTCGTCTCACATACATACCACATATTCTAGACGCAACCCGTTCCCATAGAGGCCCCAATTCATTGCAGACGGACAAACATCCATGTCTTATCCCGTATTTGAACCAGGACCATTTTGATCCAGAAGCCAGCACCCTGACCGCTTGACTGATTGGTCGGCCAGTTATATAACTATAATATTGAAAATATTTTCCTCAACCCTCCTGGTGGTTGTCCCGATGAGGTATTTCGTCATTAACAAAACTGACCAGATCTTGATGAACGAGATATATCGTCATTAGAAAAACTGACCTGATCTAGATATCGTCATCGTTCAAAATCAGCAATATCTTCATCATTCAGAATTCTATCGGCATTATTGATGACGAGATATCTCGTCATTTACAAACTTGGTCAGATCTTGATGGACGAAATATCTCGTCAAAACCACTTGGAGTGTTAACTCTTCTGATGATTGTCTTGACGAGGTATCTCGTCATTAACAAAGCTGACCAGATATTGATCTCGTATTTAGAAGAAAACACCCTAGATCTTGTTCTCGTCACCATAAAAAAATGGCAATATCTTGATGACGAGATATCTCTTCATCAGCAAAATTGATCAGATCTTGATGGACAAGATATCTCGTTGAAACCACTTGGAGGGTTAATTGCGTATTTTACAACCTTGAATGACAGAATCAAAAAAATTTCTAAAGATTTGTCATTTAACTTTCTGATTCGTCAATGTATTTTTGCTGCTTAGTCGTTTGTTTGATACGCTTAACTTGTTGCGGTGGAAATTTTAAAGATTAGATTTCTCTAATTAGATCGGGACCAACGGTTTATAGTGGATTCCAAACCACTATGAGCACTCATGCTAAATCCTGGTTTCGGACGGGATGAATTGATTTGAAGTCATTGCATCTCAAATTACTCAATCTTTACTAGCATGCGAGATAACTCACCAATCCTTCAATTTCATACTTTATTTTTATTTAGATTTTTTTTATTAATAGATTTAAACACATTTACGCAATTTATACTAGGACCAGAGATACAAACATGTCAGAACAAAGCATAATCAATCACTTGCCTGAAGTCATTTTACAGTGCCTTTTTACACAAACGAATATCGCCCGAAACGCAGAAAACCAGAAGAAAATTTCAAGCAGTTACAGAAGCAATAGAGATTGAATTAGAAAATAAGTTTTGAACCATAAATTTATGTATAAGAGTTAAAATATTCGGTATACTTAAGCATACGAGTTCAACTTTTTACTATTAAAGGTTTTCAGTGACACCAATAAACACTTTATAAAATTAAAAACGCCAACACGCATTTCAATTAAGCAACAAATTTCTTATTTTTAAATTATCTCAAATGTCTAATGTGACAAAATTATTTTTACATTTGATTGAATTGGGAATGGCATAGGAAAACTTTGTTGGAAATAAAAGAATTTTATTTAGTATACTAAATGAAAAATGCTTCCGTAATAGGAAACAAAGGTTGTTATTTTCCCTTAAATTGCTTTGTCGAGTCTAGTCGAAGTAATAAAAACTGCTTTCAGTTCTGGTTTTAAAGAATACAGCTATAGATAATTTTTACTTATTTTGACATCAAAAATTAGTTCTAAAATACGCTAAGTCCTCTTCACTCATAAAGCACATGACATTCTTTTATGCTACTCGTGTGGAAAGCCGTGATGTCGACAAGTCATAAATAATCTACTATCTAGCACTATGTTTCACTGTAAAGCGAAGGGAAGTAAACAAAAAATATTTTAGGTTCATGTACTCACACTCTTGTGACTCTTCTGGAGGATTCACAAAACTCTAAAAAATTAAAGTGATAATATACACATAGTGATTTCCAAAATTATTATGCACCATGAATACATTTTTAAAAGCCCTCTGCAATAAAAAATGTGATCTAAATTCTAATAGGAAATTTTGAGTACACATTTAGAAACATACTAGGCTAAAAGAACAATTAAATACTCGCTATAATATTTTTAAGATAGGCTTTAAATGTCAAATTTACAAAATTCTGTCACAAAATTGAGGATACACCCAGATTATTTGGTAGACTGACTAACACAATGAAAATGCAAAATAAAATTTTGTTATATATATTTCCCCAAGTAGAACAACTATTAAACCAAGGGTGAGTAAATTAGCAATAATTTGTTGTTTTTCTGAATATTTGTACCTCTTTCTTTTAATAAATCGTTCTTGCGTTCTGAGATCTACAAATTCTGATTTTTAATCCTACAAGTTGTAGCATTTTTAGTAGAGTTTAGGAGATTACAAACATGATTCGGATTGGCATTTAATTGAAAATATGAATTGAACGCCCGTGAAAACATACGCAGAATGGTGTTTTCCATCTTGACCAAACGTATTTATTCATGGTGTGAAATGTTTTTTCCCAAGCTCAGCCATTGGTACTACAAGGGGCAAACATACGGCTATTAGTGAAGGAGCACCCAATGGGTGAACCGCATCTACTTCTAACAGACACTAATATCCATGTTCTTACAAACCGGTATTTGAACCCGCGATGTACAGGGTGGCACACAGCGCTATGATCACTACACAATTTAGGCGGAAATAGAATGAAATGTTCTTACAGATGCTTAAACTACAAATGGTTGATTCAAGATTAGAACGACTAAAGACGTCGCTCTTTGGTTGGTTTGGGGGGTTTATGGCGCAAGGGCCAATTTGGCCATGTTGCGCCAGACACAAGACATACAACATCAAGTAATATACACATACGATGAAAGTTTAACTGACAGAGAAGACAAATATACCCAGGGAGGAATGCGTCGAATCGAACCTGTGCCGCCTACAACTCGAAGGTTGCTAGCGCAGTGGACATACCCACTGAGCCACGACGCCCCCCCCCCCATTGCTCTTTGGATACCGGTTGATTGGAGCGCTTGGTTACGAATTGGAATGTCGAATATGCCGAAGTCAGATTGGCAACTTGAAATTCCCTGGTGTCTTCAAGGTGATACGTAAATGAAGGTCAGATTTCCTCAAAGTCCTCCAGGAAGACGTGCCCCCCAGTTCACGGTGGGTGCTATGTGGCAGCACCTCCCGTGGTGTCCCAGGTTAACAGTAAGAGTACTATGTTCTCTTCCACAAATGGCTGAAGGGTTATACGTCCATAACGTGCCATTAGAGAAAGGTTTAAGATCAGTAGTAACCATTAGAATAAGATCAGTATGGGGTTGTGATTAATTGTATATGTTTCTTCATAAATGCTCAGTTTCATCAGCTATTGTAACCTTCCTGGTGGTTCATCTTCTAGTCGAAAACTGACTTCTAATTGCCAGCCCCTAATGCAGAATCCTGTTCCAAATTGTCACCAGTTCCGTGCAAAGGACAATTTGCTTTTCCTATTTAGATCTTCCTTCCCTTGAAATATATTCCTTCCCTTGTCTCGAAGAGATATCTCGCCCTTAGCAAAATTAACCAGGTCTTGGAAGAGATATAACGTCGAAACACTTGGAAGGGAAATGCATATTTTCTCATTTAAACTTTTGGCTTTAGGAATTTTACTGTGTTATTAACTGTTGAAAACACTCAAGGATGTGCCAGTACTTGTTGGCGCATCCTTGCCAGTCTTAATAAAAACTAATTTAATAGAATTTCCGAATTGTATACAGCTTTTTAATATATAATTACGCGGAACATAAATAACATTTCACTCTATATTCAAGACGCATCCTAACTCAATCCCTGACAGCACAGAGGGATAAACTGTAGCTCATGAATTAGAAAGAGAAAATAGTCTGATGTGTGTGTGCACATTGTGAAAGTTTTAATCTCTAGGAACGATAGTTTGACACATTTGGAAACAGCTCATAAAAGGGTCTTACAGCAGCTTAACTCAGAAAATTGGAATTGTTGAACCTGAGCACGGTAATTAATTAACTACCTAAATAACAGATTATGTACGAGATTCGTGAGGCATGTTTACCTTGTTTAGCAATATTATCTGCTAGCAATAAACGCACTAATGGAAAGGTTGGGAAAATTAATTGCTGAAAATTTATCTTCATTCTCTCATAGCAAAACTACTTCTGAATTTCATTACCATAAAAATTACCACTTTTCTTGACGTGATGCACAACATTTATTGCTGAAAATTAATTGCTGAAAATTTATCTTTATTCTCTCATAGCAAAACTACTTCTGATTTTCATTACCATAAAAATTACCACTTTTCTAAACGTGATGCACAACATTTAAATTAAGTAGATTAAACACATTTACTGTTTGGGTATGGAACCGAAAATTTTGTAGTTTTTATTTTTTAATTTGAAACGAAGTAAAACAAAAGATATAAAAACAATTAGTTTTTGAGGAATAATTTAAATATAGTAATCCAGTTTTGCATCCCTGAAACATACACATCTTAGTTATTACTAGGTATAAAATCGCATTGTTTTTGTGTGGATTTGTTAGACCATCCCTTAAAATATAATTTTATTCTGAAATAAACTCATTTAATGTAGAAATGCCTATTTCTGAAAAACATTGAATGTTTACAAACATCATTACTCATCTTACTTATTATAGACTACATAATAAACTAATGCATAATGAACGAATAATTTAACTTTGATGTCATTCAATTTCAAAAATCATCAATGCACAGAACGCAAAGATTTTCTTATAATACCGAAGACCAGGATTTAATAATTAAATTGTTTAGAAAATAACCATACATTTTCAAAGGACTCCTTGTCTACAGTTCATATTTCTGAAGAGATGAGATAAAAGAGCTCACCTCAAAAATATTTCTCATAGTACCAGATGAACGAGTATTTTCTCAGTAATGTTGACCATTTGTTATATTCTAACTATAACCTAATGCTGCGGAAGTAAAAATTTAATTTTAATGTAACTCAATCAAATTTTAAGTATTTAAACGAACTTCCTACACAACATTTTACATTAAAGAATTGAAGTCTCCATGTCTCAGATGGTTCACTCACTGCACTAACAACCAGCATGTTCGATTTCTCTCTACATGTATTATTTCTCTCCTGTGTCAGTAAAACCTTCCTTGTGTGTATGTCCATTACTTGACTTTGCCTATCTCATATTTGGCACAGCTTGACGAAATATGGCCCTTTTGCCATTGTTGTGTTAAAAGTATGAGTTTGGATCATATAGTGACAAAAGTTTACCTTAAACAAGGATTTGCCTCCATATAAACAATAAAGCATCTGAACACAATTCTTTTAAATAATAAATATAAATTTATTACATAGAAATTAAAGTAGGATCAATGCAAATTAACAGTGAAATAAAAGCCCCTCCCCGATAAGACACAGAAAAATCAATTTCCACATAATAATTCAAAACACAAGATAAAAGTCCGGGAGAAAGGAGATGGGAACCATTGGAAAAACCCAAAGAACAGATAGACTCACCCTCGGCTGTCGGTAAAAGATCTCGGGATAATAAGGAGAGGTTTCGGCATGCCAGGTGTCGGGCATAGGATTCATTTGGTAAGGAGAGGAAAGTGTTTTCACCTTTTGTAGCACATCAAATCAAGTAGCAGACCAAACCAAGGAGGAGCGTGGTTCCCGGATTCATCAATATGATCCTCTCCCAAGTAGTCCCCGAGGTAGCAGGGAAATTCTTTTAGGACAAGTCCTCTGTTCACCACTTCCTCTTATTTTTACGATCGTATTCTCGACAACGAAAAGTGCCCTGATTATTGGGGTGTACGACTATTTGTATCTTAATTCAATTTCTGGAGAACCACCAAATCAATCAACCATCATCCAAAGGTAAACCCCGTAAAGGAGAAGCCAATCCATTCTAAGTGGTCAGCCATCAGAATCCACCTCTCGCGAGTGGACAATGAACCCATACGAAATAGCCACTCGGTCAGAAATCATCCAAGACTGCCAAATACGCCAAAACTAATGAGTGCTTTCCCCTCAACGTAAACGGGCTTTATCTGTTTACTTTTCCCATCCAC
Source organism: Meta bourneti (assembly GCA_933210815.1). Lineage (NCBI taxonomy): Eukaryota > Metazoa > Arthropoda > Arachnida > Araneae > Tetragnathidae > Meta > Meta bourneti. The sequence goes on along the minus strand of OW119923.1, from coordinate 82,599,151 downwards.
TGGGATTGAAGATCAAATTCCTTGTATGCATGTTTTTCTCACGGCTAACCCGTGAGAAAAATTACAAGCTCTCAAAGTTGGCTCAGAGGCAGTACACAACACAATATATGTATATACACATGCAGGGCGAGTCTAAATTGGTTTTACAAAATAAGAGGGGTGATAGTACCCATCCAGACGAGCAATAATTACCATGGAACACAGGGTCGCATTCCACTCTGAGAGGCAGAAAAGAGTAAAGTCAAAACGCGTCGAGCATGAACAAGTCATCGCCTCTGAGTCGTTTTGTCCGGCACTTCTTGAATGCCACATATCCCGCACGATGTATCGGACGTGGCGGACCTGTGGCTTGGTCTCCTCGCTCAACGCACCTCAACCCACTGGACTTTTTCTTCTGGGGGCACATGAAATCTTTAGTGTACCAGACGCCTGTGGACTCGGCTGAAGATCTCGTAGCGAGAATCGGTGTTGCCGCAGACAAAATTAACACAACACCAGGAATCTTCGAGAGGGTGCGCCAGTCATTCCTTCGCCGGTGTGAACTGTGCAACGGCACGCGTGGCCGCCACTTTGAGCATTTGCTGTGAGTTTTTCTCTGATCAATAAATCAGATTGTGCAACTTTTTCTATCGTTTATTCGCTTTCCCAACACTGTTGTAAGTTCATGTCGAAATTCTAATTTGATTCTTTTCTGCCTCTCAGAGTGGAATGCGACCCTATGTTCCATGGTAATTATTGCTCGTCTGGATGGGTACTATCACCTCTCTTATTTTGTAAAAACAATTTAGACTCACCCTGTATATGCAAAAATAAATATTAAAGACAATACACAATTAATTCTTAAAAATTAACCCAAAACCAACCAACTATAAAAGAACTGACGAGTATTCTATATCCCACGCACAGTTATATTACAAATATTCACATTAAGCTTCGAATAGAGTATTTCATAAGGTGAACGAAGGTTATTGCAGATTAGTTTGGTGAATTAGTGGTTTCACTTCTGGTGAACATTTTATATATACCATGTTTTTGAGAAATTTGTTATTCTTCTAACAACCTAAGCACATGAAACATTTTGTTCAGGGGTTGGGATTTATTTTGCCTCTCTACGGTCATTGTTTGCTACACAAGGACTAACTAGACCATGATCTACTGCTTAACACCCTGAGAGGTTCACACGCATATATACGTTCTGCAACCGGCAGTCTTATCTTGACTTCTAACCAGTTTTGACCTTCTTGACCAATAGAACATTTCCAAAGATTCTTTCAGCCAATCGATGTGGTTATTTCGTCCTTATGTGTGTTGTGTGGAAAAAAGTAAAACTACACTACTAGTGGTAAAAGTGTATTCCCAACATCTATGAACATCCATGCGTTTTCCGGTATTCGCGCTTGGAGCAACTAACCATTCAGCTAACAATATTTTTTATCTGTAGTTAATTAACGTCGCACTGAAGCAACACAACGAGCTATCCGGGATCATTTCCGAAGGGAAAGATGCAAGGATAACACCGCGTAATTTTGAACCAAGGTCAGATGGTGAGTTCAACACCTGAGCTGGCACCCCACTCTCTAAAATTCCACACCACGCCAACGTGAGAACATTTGAGGCCACGATTTAACGTGCACCAGCCCCGGTGTAAACGACGGTCTTTGGCTGGAGAGAGCTTCGAATTCCAGTTGCTAATCCGTTACTCTTCCAACCGGGCTACCTTTTCTATCGGAACTCCGAACATAATTATCTCCGCAATTAGAAACAAGCCAAATCCTTTAGCTTTTGATAGGCGTATCAAGTCATTTCATCGTTTCTTTTCCAGCCCACTGGAAATCGATGCACTCTCCCCCACTCAAAAAGCCAAAGATTCGCCTCCAAAATTACGAAAAACAAACACCAACCGGACAGAAAAAAACGTCCCCGAAATCTAATTCCCACGTCGTCGTGCAAAAACATCCCTCCCCATACCTCCCCGCTCCAGCCACTCACCGCTTAATCAGAGACTGTTCACAAAAGTTCAACCCCTTCCACCCACCTTACCTGGAAGTCGGAAATGTGCCGTCGTGAACGCCTCCCCCGTTGCCACGGCAACCGGAAGGTGGCGTGGGAGGCATTCCCAGCCTTCCGTAGACCTGCTGCCTTAGATCGAGCCTGAGACGGAATGGCCACGGGCCGCCGGGACAGCAGCCCAGGACGCCTGGCCCTCGCGCTTCCCTCCATCTGGAGGAAGGTGCGCTACCGATGGACCCCCAACCGGGTGAACTCGGTCGACCTGGGGGCCTCCACCAGCTCTCTGTCCGAGGCTATTGTGTACCCATGGATAGCTCAGCCTCAACCCCCTGACGGAAGACCCCGGAGTTTGTCGTGCCAGCTCCCCGGGCCACCTCTGCGTAAGTCCCGCTTCGGATTTATCTTCTCTTACTCGGTGTAGGTTTGGATGCTCATAGTGTTCACCGCTATCTGTTTATGAATGATATAAACCCGGTGTTTGTGGTTTCCTTTACAAAATTTCCAAAACCATGTGGTTTTGATTATTAATTTATTGTTGAAGCAGTTGGTAAAGCGGATTTGAAGCTTATAGTGATCATCAGTATCTGTGAATGGTATATACCTGGTTGTAAATTTGGTTTTCTTTACGAAAATTCCAAAAACATGTGGTTTTGTTCATCTATTGTTGAAGCAGTTTGTAATAAAACAGGTTTGGATGCTTATAGTGCCGACAGTTTTCTTAACAAAACTATTTCCGGAACCGTGTGGTTTCCATTGATTTATTGTTGAAGCAGTTGGTAATCAAGCCAGATTTATATGCTTATATTGCTGACTATCACCTCTGCATAAGTCTCGCTTCGAATTTATCTTCTCTTGGTATAGATTTGGATTCTCATTACTTTCTGTTTGTGAATGATAAATTCTCAGCGGTTGTAGGTTTGTGGTTTTCTTTGCAAAATTTCCAAAACCATGTGACTTTTATTAATCTATTGTTGAAACAATTGGTAATTAAAGAAGATTTTTATGCTTATAGTGATGACTCACATTCTTGTAAGTCCGCTTTGGATTTATCTTCTCTTAATCGTATAGAGTTGGATGCTAATGGTGCTGATCACTATCTGTGAATAATATGTGACTGCTTTTCCTTACAAAATTTCCCAAAACCATGTGGTTTTATTAATTTATTATTGAAGCTGTTGGTAATCGAAGCTTTTAGATAATCAGTAGTGATGACTACCACATCTAAGTCCTCCTTCTAATTTATGTTCTGTTATTCGTATAGATTTGGATACTTATAGTGATCACTGTTTGTGGCTAATATATATCCGGTGATCAGATAATATATATATTTAACAAATTACACTTTCCTTTACAAAAATTAAAAACATGTATTTTTGGAAATATGTTGAAATATTCCGACCTAATAATAAGTTTGTAGCAAATCTATTGTTAAAGCTGTATAGGTTGGTTTTTTACGACTATTGTGAAAAAGATGTATTCGGGATTAGTATTTGTAGGTTTTCAAAAAATTATCGGAACCATGTGATTTAGATAAAGCTTTACTTAAAGTAATATAGATTTATGTGCGTATAAGAAGACTTAAATGTTCATAGTTCTGACTATTATCTGAAAATGATATTATTTGGTGATTGCGCTTACGAGTTTACTGTTTTATTCAAAAAATTTTAGCTCCATGTGGATTTTATAAATCTTTTATTAAAACAGTGTATTTGGATACATTGTTGTGAGTGAAAATACGTGGAAAATGTACTTTGGTATTCTAAATTTACGGTTTCCTTTGCAAAATTTTTTTAAACCTAAGGTTTTTTAGATTTTGTTGAAATATTCCTACTTAATAAGGTATGCAACATACCTATTGTTAAAGCAGTATAAGCTTGGATGTTTTTAGTGCCAATTGTGAAAAATATGTACTGATAGATTATATTTGTAGGTTATTTTGCAAACTTTTTCGGAACCATGTGGTTTTTATAAACAATTCATTAAAGCAGTATAGATTTGCGTACGTATGGTGGTGACTACTGTATGTGAAAAATATGCACTCAGGAATTGTTTTGTGAGTTTGCAGAATTCTTTATAAATATTTTCAGAAACATGTGTTTTTGAAGCCTAATATTAAATCAGTATGGTTTTGGATGCTTTTAGTGGTGACTAATGTGTATAAGATGCCTTCGGAGATTGGTTTTGTAAGTTTGCAGTTTTGTTTTCAAAAGTTTTCAAAACTATATGGCTGTTTCGTACTTATATTAGAGCTCTCGTTTATAAGATAACGTGATAAGATAACGTATCATTATATAGTCATATGTATGTTTCATTAATATGAAGTATTATATTTATGTACATGTTCGTACAACCTATGGAATTATATAGAAGTGCTTGAATGGGAACTTTTCTGCACAAATGTTTTAAAGCAATTGGAATTTAAAGTATTTTGGAATACGCCAAAGTACCAGAATAATTATTACAATCAGGTTTTCTGTCGGGTCACTTTCTCTATACATCCAATATGAAATGTGCAGCATTTGCTTTCCAAAATATAATGCATACATGTCGTAACCCTTTTTCTCTATGAAAGAGCAATGGAATTCCGATGTCAATTTTGGGATTGTAATCTTCATCCTCAAGTTATATACTATATTCTACATTTACTCACTTTTGATCGGACAGAAATTTTGAATAAAATCTTCATTGTTTGAATATTTTTATATTCAAACGAATTCCAATGCATTTTAAACTGCTAATCTATTTAGTTTCTATAAATTACCACTGTCAAACCAAAATCAAACAATTTAAGTTTTAGGGAAACTGAGTTCCAACTTTATAATGCTTGTATGCCTTAAAGGCTGTTTTAGATACCAAACAGTTTTATATGTCGTCTACAAGCAAATGTTCTGTAAATGAAATATAGTTTTGACTAAATAATCTTTTAGTCATAACATTTTATATTTAGTGTATTCATTTATTCAAGCATTAACTATTTAAATTTCTTTCATTAAAATTTTTTTAATTGAGTATATATAACTTATTCAAAATTTTCAGAATCAAAATGCGAAAATAATTTATTCGTACGTTAATTCGTAATTTTTCTCATAATTTATGTACATTCATTTATTCTTTATTTACCTCATACTTGACTTTGGATAAAATGAGGGAAAAGAACACCCGAGAGAATTTTCTTATGATTCCATTTGAGAGAAAAATTACTTGAAAAGGGCTAACTGACTAAAAAAGGTCCAAGTACCTTCAAAATGCTACGAAAATTGGTTTTGCTAATATAAATGCACTTTTAAAAAGAGAAAATTACAACGTCTCACAATTTTAATTAATTTTAAAGCTAAAATTTATTTTAAGCATGGCATCTGGTAACAGGGAATTTGTAATTAGATTCCAAATTTAGTTGCAATGAAGTAGCGCAGCAATAATGCTTGTTTTTAGTGTTCTATTATCTCAGAAACATTAATTGCTACGCATTGTACTTTAATTCTAAAATAACGGGGAATTATTCAATATTTAGTGCATTTAAAATTGCAAAATGGCCAACATCAAGGTATAATTCCCTTTTCACAATTTTAAAAAAGCGAAAATTATCGAAATAACATTCAAATTTTCTGGAATTAAAGGTAAAATAAAGTTGGAAGCAAACTCTAGAAAGATGTAAAAATTGTTAATCTAATGAGAAATATTTATTATGTTCGACCATATTCCTTGATTCAAAAATATTCACGAATATTGACAAATGATATTTTCTACTGTTTCACGGATAGATCATTGGAAATGGAGTAAAATATTGTACTGTTAGTTATATAAAGCTCTTCGTATGCTTTCATCATACTTCGATTATACATTAAGTCTTGCATAATATTTAAGTAATATTTAATTTTAAGTTTTATGAAAATTTGATTAAAGCCATAAAAATAATTAAAATCATGGTGCAACTTTAACTAATTTATATTAACTATAATATTTTTAGTAACCTCTTTATCTAAGCTTGTTCATCTATAGCAACAAATTTATTTACCAAGTGCATGAAAATTACTGTTCAAACTAACTAATTTTTTAAACGTGTTGTGTTATATGTGTGTAATGTTATGTTACACACACATAACATTATATGTGTGTTGTGTTATATGTTAAACGTGTGTATAATATGTTACAAATACATGATGCTGCATTTAAATGTTTAAAATGCATTTTGTTTCTAATATTTTTATAATGGGCATTAGCCTGTAAAAGTTACAAGATACGCAATTTTTATAATCACTAAATATAGATTTTTTGAATGGGAGAGAATAAATCATTTTTGAATCGTGGCAATCATTTTGAACCACCCACGATGTGTTCAAATTATACTTTGCATTTGTCTAGAAATCATTTCAATATTCTTTTTCGGTTTAATGGATTTTCTTTTAGATTCAAAATAAATTTGAATGGTTTCGTGTAGCTCAATCTATAATCTTCATATATCCTCGCTGTTAGGTAATTTCTATATTTTACAAAAAAATTATTTGTAATGATAAATATTTTCCGAATCTGTATATTTAGTACTCAATATAACTTTTCTGTTCATTATGTAAAGTAAAATATATTTTTCGCTCATGAAATATTATGGAATATGAATATAGATAGAGAGCATATTGTCGACTTGGAGCAAAAACTTGTTAACTCATTTTTCTGAGACACAAAATGCCTATTTTATGACGAGAAATACAGTCATATTTAAAAGATAATATATAAAGTTTAAAAGATATGCACCATCAAAATGCTTATAATTTATATTTTTTAGTGTAAACCAATAGTCTTTAAACAGCTGTATATTAAAAAATACTGCTTTTTGTCCATTGACGAACTTCTGGTCTAAACCGACGGTATACATCTCTGAAAATCGCACACATATTACTCCAACACAACCTATTTTCCCTGCGTAGTGTCTAATCAGATATAGACTTCTTGTCGTATATTATTTCCTAGGATTCTTTCAACCAACAGATGTACCTTTAAGCGTGCTTTAGGGTAAAAACAATAGTCCACTTTTCTTTAGCTTTACTTTAATCTTTTGGGTCAGATTTTTATAATAGAATGATACTTCATGTGCTCAAATGCTTGACATGAAAGTAGTTTAAAATATAGTATATAAAGCGCCAAACAAGTAATGAAGGCATAGAGTACGCACAGGAAAACGTACAAAACTTCCACTTTAAATTTTCTAAACAAGCATGTACATAATAAACTAAGAGCAAAATTATTATTGTGCGTTTTTGATGTAAAAATAAGAAACATTTTTAAATGAAGAGTAGAATTTGCTTGGATAGGAAAACTCTAAAATATTAATTGGAAGATAAAAAATTAATCACTAAAAATGACTATAAATAGTCTCATCTATGAAAGTCTTTTTAAAATGAAATACTAACAACCACGCATAAAATATTTAATTTCAGACATAAGAATTCTGCATGTTGTATTTTTAAAAAGAATCCTTACTGAACGAAAATATTTGAAAGTGTTAATCATAATGCTTTTAATTTATTAAACTCTGGAATAACTTGGTGTGATAGTAATGATTTTTTAATTTCACTTCTAAATTCCAAACTATTATACTATTTTTTTTATTTCAAAAGAGCTTTTTTACCTCAGCAAAATCCAATACATAGCAAGAATTTGATTTGTGCGGTTAAGAGGAAATAATTAATAAATCAAATTTAATTTTCTGCTCATCAGCTGGTAATATAAATTTCCTAAGCACACCCTAACCATAAGTTCTATCTTTATGACCTCAATAATTTTAATTTAATCTTATTAAAATTTTATTTCTCGTTCAACAGCTCTTTTCGTATAAAAAGAGTTTATGCTAATGTACACATCCTTTGAGAAAGAAAGCTAACTGAGCAAAATAATCATTCTTTAAAAATTGATGCGATTGTTTTATTTGCGTTGTAATCTTCTAAAATTTGCTTAAAGAGCTATATGTGAAATATATTTTCGTGTGTATAAAATTCTTTAAAATTTTATGCAATGGATAGTTAGTAATAATGATTTTAAGTCAGTTTTAATACTTGGAAAAATTCTAAGCTTTAATTTCCATCTGAAATATTCCGCCCCAATACACCCAATATACTCAATCATTCCATTTCAAAAGTATATATGTAGTGCACAAAACTGAATTCTTGATTTAATATATAAAGAAATAACAGAATATAATAAAATGAGTAAATAGGAAAGAAATTGTTCAAACTTTGTTACATTAAATATCACTGCAAAATAATCTTTTCCCTTTCTTACTTTCATTTTTTTTACATTTAAATGGGAAATGAATTACAAGTGGGTGGATTCAATATATTTCATTACATACAACTATAGCATAAAAAGAATATATTTCCATTTTCTGGCATATAACTTATAAGTTAAGTGTCGCCAGCTGATATAGTGAACATAATCTTTGTCTGCCACCTAGTAGGCCCAGGTTGGAATCCTAGTTTCTTAGTGTAGGGATGGTGGAGTTTTCCTCTGTTAGGAGTAAAGGCGGCTTACTCTGGGGGCGTTCCTTTAAAAATATTCAATTCCATTCCTTCCTAGGAGTATTTCTCTCTTCTGTTTCAGTAAAACTTTCCTTGTGTGTATAAAGTATACAATGCATATCCAATACTTGACATTTTCTGACTTGTGTTTGACAGATATGGCTTTTTCGCCATAAAACACAAAACTAACCAATAACAAATATCAGTCAGTTCACCTTTGTGAGACCGAAGTCGGTTTCCTTCTTACGGGAGCCGTACTATAAGTGTTGAGAAATAAAAACCAATTTATAAAGATAAATAACTACATAGAGTATCTTCAATCTGATGATTCATTGTATAGAAGTACTAGACAAATATATTGTACACGATAAATCTCTCTAATTCTGACTTTTATTAAAAAATTGGAACGATTCAATCAAAGAAAAATATTCACTATGCTTCAATACCGATACTCGGTAGAGAAGTTGTAATGTTTAAAGCAAGAGTTTAAGAACCTTAAGTTAGCCATTCAAGAAAAATTTAGTCACCTAGTCTTTCTATTTACAGATATACATAGGTGTGAAGCTGAATCACTCGAATCCGATTCCGTTGGTAGTTTTCAGAAAAGTCACATAAGATGGAAAAGTACACAGTATTCCTGGAGAAAGAAGTTATCTTTTGTCTGTAGGGCAGAAATTTCTTCGAACTCAGAAGAATCCGATTTCGAAGCACCTATATATAGCACATTTATTTTAGACTGATGCTACAAATTCTGAGCTGAGAAGTTGTGCCTTTGGAAGTTGAAGATATCTTTTGCTAGAGACCAAGGGATTATAATATCCATTTACTTGAGTAAAAGTTCTAAGGTTACAGTATTAAGACAGGTTTGTGTTGCATTATATTCGCTATTAATCAATATATTAATCGCTATTAATCAATATAAACCCCTCGATTTATCACCATTCTTGGGGCCAAGACGAAGCGCGATATATTGGGAAGAGGGATATAGTGTGAGGGTTAGTAAAAAGTTCGAAATAAAGGCACAAATTAAGTGTTAAATTCGTGTTTCTTTTTTAAAACTAGCAGAATAACTCGGCGTTACTCGGGTTGAATTGGCAAACTAACTTCCGCTTTCGTTAATAAAGAAATTCCTATTCATAACATGCAATAACTGCCACACTCTAATAAAGGTACACAATTGTTAAATACACAATTTCACAAATGTAAATAAATGTCATATTTAACATTTTACATTTTTGTAGAATTTAAATTTTTAGTAAGAAAGAAAAGTATCTAGAGTGTACCAATGTTACCAAGAATGCATAGAGTAGTTCAGAGTATGCATTTAAATGCCTTGTATGTCATTTAAAAACAAAAGCGTTTCCTAAAATTATGATACAATGATTAAAAATGTTTTTAAAACCATTTACCTTAATTACAGTTATTGAACTAAAAACATCAAATTAAAAATCCAGAAATACATTTTAAAACAGGTTTTAAAAATGCTTCGAACTAAAAGTAATGAATGTATCTGTTTTTTTTCACTACAAAATAGGTTCTTGGTATATAACGGACAAAAATTTAAAAAAGCAAACGATTAAAAAAAATATACCAACGTTGCCATATAGCTGCCAGTCCTATTTTAAAAGGTTTTGTTTTGTATAGTTTTATTCTCTTTATCGTCTGTCCCAAATATTCAGAATTTTTTATAATTCGTAAAGAAAAAATAAGGCTCGGAATAAATAAATTATTAGAATTTAAATTCCGTAGAAATAGTTTTGAAAAAAATAATTGATATTTCAGCAGCACTGGTAAAACAATCCAAGTAATTGCAATGCTCAATATACCTCCCAGCTACTCCAAAATTACCAAATTACGGTTGATTTAAGAATAGTTACTCAAATGTTTTAACACGAAACTTGCCTAAATATGTAAACAAAGGAATTTTAAATAACGCATTCACTAAACATAAATGTGGTGTATCAAACATAAAACATCAAATTAAAATACCTTAAACCAATCTTATGTGATACTTGTACAAACACACAGACACAAAATCGAACATAGAACAGAAAGATGGACAAACTTACGCAGCCAAATTCAGTCACTAAATGAATGTAAGAACCCACAGTATGCAAAGTTGCATGAAAATATATTCAACCGTTTGGACGTAATACGGGCATGTACAGACAGACAGACAAACAGACACCAAACGCGCAAGAGACGGATTTCGCATCAGAAGGGTCCAAAACGGATAGAAAACTTGAGATGGGTCGAAAATATTCAATGTACGTTTGTACATTGAATATTATATGAATATAAACACTTCATTATTATTTATATAAATTATGTAAAATTGAAATTTAATTCCAAAATCGATTGTTAAACCTTTCGAAACAATACTAAATATGGTAGAATATTTTTGAAAACAAAAAGATCTTCTCTCCATCCATACTTTTGAAACACCGAAATCTTTTTTAATTAATTAAGTTTAATAAAACTGGTTGAAGTTAAGTGCCTTTTAACTTCTAATTTAAAAGAAACATTCAGATCTCATCTCCTGAGGACAAGTAAAAAAGAGCGCTATAGCCAAATGAGCGATACATCGAGGATTTACTGTATTAACTCTCCAAGTGGTTTCGACGAGATATCTCGTTCATCAAGATCTGACCAATTTTGCTAATGGCGAAATATCAAAGATAATATTAAGACATCAATTTTTTGATGATGGCAAGATCAAGATCTGTCCAGATTTTCTCTAAGACGCGATATCTCGTTCATTAAGATTCTGGTCAGAGTTCTGCTAATGACGAGATACCTCGTCGAAACAACCACCAGGAGGGTTAAAATAAATATATAGCCTAAATGTGATCAAAAAGTATCCGGATAGGAATTGCTAAAACAGACTTTAAACGTAACTACCTTCAAAGTGATACAGTGGTCGTCTATTGAGATCCTGTGAATTTGTAGGCGGTGCATATTTCATTCCTATTTACCCTTGGTGTATTTCTCCTGTCAGTTAAACTTTCTTTGCTCATTACTTGAAGTTACATATTTTTTGTTTTGCGTGGCTTGGTCAAATATGGCCCTTGTACCATAAAAACGAAGCCCAAACGACTAGCAGTTTCATTAAAGCAAGAACAGAGCTCAATTATAAAATTACCAAATTGTCTTAATTCATGCAACATGGTGATATGTTCAAAGATCTCTGTTCTAAACCGATTTCTCTTACGTGTGACGATTCAGAAGTTATACACTCAGTTTGGATAAATTTTGATCACCCGTAGTATATTTTCTAGATCTTGTTAATCGGCCATACGGAGGAGTTTCACATAAGCGAGAGTGCCGGATAATCGAGAATGCATAAAATTCTAGTTCAATTTCAGCGTTTTAAGCTTCCTTGTGATTGCCTTGACGAGGTATCTGAGATATTGACCAGATCTTGATGGACGAGATATCTCGGTTTTAGAAAAAACTGACCAGATCTTGATCTCGTCATAATAAAAAAATCGGTAATATCTTGTCGAGATATCGTCATTAGTCAAATTGGTCATATCTTGATGGGCGAGATATCTCGTCGAAACCACCTGAAGAGTTGTTTACTGCTAGCAGTATATCAAGAGAAACAAATAAAAGACAAACATTTGATGGTATAAAACACAATCTGTACATAACCATAACAGCGTATGTTTATTCATCTCAGATATAACTTCAAAACACCTCAAAGATTTTTTGTGTTCTAATGAAGGTCGCTGGAGTCTGAATAATTGACTGCCATAAAAGAATACTATATTTGTACCCTAAGTTCGTAATGGTATTCATAGCCATAGTTGTCTCATTATTTTGTTGGAACGCGCGAGTTCAAGTGCGCAATTGCTGTCTCATTTTAATTTATTTCGTTAATATTTATTGCGTGTGCAACTTTTCCAGTGCATGTTTTTCATTATTTTAATTTTCGCCTTAACCGTAATATGGAATTCTTATTTTGGAAGAACGATTAAATTAGTTTTTAGTGGAGTTGGGAGGAAATGGTCGGTTCGTTTTAATCTGATCTGCGGCGTGATAAATTTATACGATCTCGGCTCCTATAATGCTCACGCCGCTTGCCTTGGAAGCGGATTTATAGACTCTTTGGCAAACGTGCACAGCCTGTGTACTTTCTTGTTAATAAATTCATTGTTATTATTGTTACTGGATTTTACATTTCACCCAAACGCCGACAATTTCTTTACTACAACCTCTACGTTTACCACGTCGATTAGAAGCAATGCGTAAGCAACATGCACTAAAGCACATCTAGCTAGCAACCCTCTTATAGAAATTCCAGACATTAATTTTCCAAATGAGAATAATTAGAATTCAGTACAGGTTGCTTTAATCAATCTCTGAGTCTCCCTTTTCGGTGGAGATGTCGAATCCGGGGCACTAGCGATTTATCGCCAAACATGGTAACCTTGGTTTTGATCCAGCTTTATGGCAACCCTCTGCAAAGGTTTTTCATGAAGGAAAGTCCGCGTTTATTTTTCAAAGCCATACTGGCTTTGGACGCCATCTTGATTTGGCGACAAGCATGCCCCGAATTCGACATCTTTACCCCCCCCCCTTTTCTATCAGGGGCCACGGTAGCTCAGTTGGTAGAGTCGCGGATTACCAACCAGAAGGTTGCGAGTTCGAAACTATCCAACCAAAGACCGTCGTGTACGTAGGGATGGTGCAAGTTAAATATGTTGCGGCCTCAAATGCCCTCACGTTGACATGGTGTGTAAATTTGAAGAATGAGGTACCAGCTAGGGTGTTGACCTCGTCATCTGACCGTGGTTCAAAATTACGAGGCGTTGTTCTCGGAACTTTTCCTTCGATCTAGATCCCGGACTGTCACCAATAGCCCGTTGAGTTGCTCCAGTGCGACGTAAATTCACCTACTTACCTTTTTCTATCCAGTTATTACAAATACCCATGAGTGGTTTTCTACATAATATCCCTACACTGTAGATTAAAAAAACACTGATAGTACAACAGCTTCAAAACTTTCATAATTGCAATCGCTTTACATACTTTTCATATCAGTCAAGTTTGTTCAAATTCATATCAGTCTATACTGCAAGAACGTTTTCGGGGATCCTTTATTGAATTTAAGCATATTATTTCCTTGTACTGATTGTTTTTATTTTAGCTTTATTTGCTATGCTTTTAATTTAGAATTTTCCAATAAGATTACTGTTTAATTAATTTGAATGATAATACCAGCTTCGCAGGAATTTTACAAGCGCTATTCCCTTTTTTCCACTTCATAAAAAATAAATCGGTTAAATTTTTACTTTTTCGACAACATGAGTAACAAGGGAGCATGTGTAGTGTTTAATAATAATGCATGTTATTAAACTTATAGAATTGTTTCTATAAGATCCTCACAAAAATACTGGTGTCATTATCAAGTAACTTAAAAACTGCAAAAAGTTCACCTTGGAAATTTTACTAAAACTAGAATTTTAATTCATGCATTATTACATACATAATAGTTATTCAGCAAAATAGATCAATATTCCACTCCATTAGTTTTGAAACTTTAAACTTCAATTTTTTCAAACATAGTGTAATCTTTTAAAATATTTGTTTTCAATGCAATATGAAACTTTAACCATTGTTAACGTAACCTGAGTTCTTTCTTTGTTCACTTCTGTTATAATATAAGCAATAAGACATTTAATAATATTTTAATTTCATATAAAAAATGTATGATAAAAGCTTGAATATTTTTGTCTTCATAAAATGAAAAGCATGTTATTGAGAAATTTAGGAAATTTATGCATTAAATTTAGTTCAGAAATAGTATTTCATTTGATAAGAACACATTCCTATTATATTTTGAACATTCATAAATTTACTTTTGAATTATGTGAGCAGATAACAAAAAATGTAGAATTAAAAGCTAGGTCATTGGAATATAAAAGTGAAATTTTACTTATCAAAAATAGTAAACATATCATGCAAGTAAGATAGCGTCTATTCCCATTTCGGTGGGCATATAATCTCAGTGAAATGGCTTCTACGGAAGTTTTAATAATTAAATTTTGCCTGATAATTTTACGTATTTGACTTATTGAATAACCGACAAGATGTTTTTGAGCAATTTGAAAAATTCATATGATAATGACTAAGCTTATTTTGCTATTTAATAAGCAATCTCATTCAGTGTTACGCATCAACATCTTTTACATTCATCGAATCCAATTATTTACCTTTTCATCTAAATTTTCCACGAAAATTCTTCATCTCCACGTCGCAATTAATTTCGCGATTGATTAGTTGCAAGCAGCAGTCCATTTTAAAGTTTGTGAATCTCCCCATCGATTTCCAGAACAGTTAAAAGCCTCGAATTTGGTTTCCTGAGCGGGAGTTCTGCCTGCCTGTATGGCAGCAGAACCAAAATCAATATTCCGGGGATCTGAAAACTAAAGTTAATGTAGAACAATAACTCATGTAGAGTGCAAGAGCTTCAATAAAATGAACTCTAGCAAGTCTTCGACGCTGCAATAAGTTTAAGCGTAAGATCGAATATTAAATCGCAGCTGATATCAGTAGAAATTGCAGTTTTTATGATAGGAGTTATTGTTGAATTTATTTTTTGAAAATAAATGCTGATACCAAAAATTAACTTTTGAATTCCAAAAAAGCATGAAAGAAAACTCATTTTTTCTAGTCTTGACAAATCTTTTTCTTACGAGGCCCGAAAGAAAGGCAGTTGTATTTGTTTGGCAACGACTAGATCACGTGATTCCGCTGGCAATAAAATCTGCCGATGAAAAATAAACAAAATTAAGGGGCTCCAAAAATTCCTGCTCACTTCCGCTCACCAACATCCAAAGATTCTGCGATTTAATATTCGACTAAGCAATTTTTATTGGTTCTCTAATCGAATCATGCTTACTTTACTCGGTCGCCATACGCCCTAGTATCAAAACTTTTAGTTATTTTGTTTAAAAAAATATTGATTTAACCCTCCAAATGGTTTCGACGAGATATCTCGTCCATCAAGATCTGACCAATTTTGCTAATAACGTGATATCTTGTCATCAAGATATCACAGATTTTTTATGACTACGAGATCAAGATCTGGTAATTTTTTCTATACATATGTTCTTTTCGAGATATCTCGTTCATCAAGATCTGGTCAGTTTTCCTAATGACGAGATACCTCGTCGACACAACCACCAGGAAGGTTAATAAATGCAATGAAACCTGCCCATAGCATCTGCTAGTTCTTGATAGTTAATATCAATAGATGGCTGTCGTTATTCACAGTTTATACCTTACTTAAATCCATTAATAATGATAACAATGACAATATATGCATCGATACACGCATTTCATCTCCAAATGGAGCCGCGGTATCCCCATTGGAAGAGTAACGGACTAGAAACAGGAGGGTTGGGAGTTCGAATCCAACCAAAGACCGTCGTGTACAAAGGGGCTGGCGTACCTTAAATCTATAGTGGCCTCAATCCTCACGTTGGCGTAGTGTGGAAGTTTGGAGAGTGGGGTGCCAGCTCAGTTGCAACCTCTTCATCTGACCGCGATTCAAAATTACGTGGTGTTCTAGGATCTTTCCCTTTGGAGGTTGATACCGGACCGTCACCAATAGGCCGTTGTGTTGCTCCATTAAGACGTTAATTAAATACTTACCCCTACCTATCTCCAAATGAAATAAAATTAAAATCAAAAATATAAAATAACATTTAATACTTCTTACTAGTGTTAATTCATATTTCTAATAGAGGTATGCCAAAAAATGCACTCCTTAATCGTAGTCTCACAATTAACTTCGGAACGTCTGATTCAGTTGCATTTCCATTCCCGTGTTCAAAGGCGATTCGGCAATTTTTGACACAACCTATTTCCGCTCATTTGTTTCTCACCTGATTTCTGATTGTTTTCTGTAATCAGACTGCTGAAGAATTTTATTAGAATTTTTGGCTCTACCATGTAGTTTCTGCAATACTATACAGCTTCATTGCTCAAATTGAGCATATTTAAACTAAGCGGCAAAGTTGGCGGGTGAATTCCGTAACAGTCGATTTTATATTATTTATATCCATTGTTGCCATTCAACAATAAATAAATAACGTCGATTTCTGTGCCACGTATGCTAGTGAAATATATATATATATATATATATATATATATATATATATATATATATATATATATATATATATATATATATATATATATATATAGAGATGATTTTATAAGTTTAAAAGAAGACTTAGGAATTACACATTTAGAACTTCCAGATGCACTTGTAGGCTTTTGAGTTCGTGGTGCATGATGTGACCATATATTCAAAAACAATATGGTTTATTTCTAAGAGCCTATGAAGGTTGTATACCTGGCAACTTTTCTATTCCTTAACATTAATATTTTTAAAAACTTTTTCAAGTTTTCTGATCAAATAAGTCATATTTATTAAAACACCAGGACAATCCAGTTATTGCAGAAGTACTTTCTCATAAAAGCAGCGCTTCAGGTTTTTATAGAAATATTCCTTTAAATCCAACAGAAAGACCCACGATATTAATATCATTGCGCCGGAGGTACATAAGTTTTTCCTTCCAAACTTGACTTCCTTCCTGCTCTTTCTGTTTTCACCTTTTTACATCTTTCCTCTGATAATCTATTTGATTGTTGATTGCATCCTTATTGATTATTAACGCTATACTTGACAGCACAACTTATTTTATTTTTTTATCCCTAATTGAAAGAACTTATCACATTTGTTTTGATTTAAATTCGTTAAAAATTTTATTTTCAGATAATAGATTTGATTGATTAAGATTTTCGGACTCGCGTGCTTATTCTCGAGGATACGAAAGGCAGATTTAATTCGCGAACAGAATAAACTTATGTTCGATCTAGCTGTTACCAAACAACAAATGAGCAGAGGAATAGCCCCCTGGTGATTGAAATTCCCTGATAAACTTTAACCCCCCAAGTGGTTTTGACACGATATCTCGTCTATCAAGATCTGACTAATTTTGTTAATTTGAGTTACTTCGTCATCAAGATATTGCCGATTTTTTTATGACAACGAGATCAAGATCTGGTCAGTTTTGCTAATGACGAGATACCTTGTCGAGATAACCACCAGGAGGGTTAAACGATTATAAGGTGCACCCAAATAGACATTTTTTGTCAGAAAATGTATGTTCTCAACTGTTGCGAATACCTGCAACAAGTCGCTGTTTGGCGAGTTTGCAAATCGCTCTTTTCTTAAACTTGTCATATATGATGAAGCCTTACACGAATTTCAAGATGGCTGACATGCATCTAACGTATGGGGCTACAAATGGAAGCGGATGAACTGCGCCAAGATTGTACCGTGAATGCTTTTCCCAGTAGAATAGTGTCGAACCGTCAAATATTTCAGCGTTTGCACCACCAGCTGTTTGAAATCGAAACTTTTCATGTCAGCAGGTATGATGCGGGTTGGTCGAGAAGTTCGAACGCTTCAGATATGGAAGACATTCTACGGAAGATTGAATGAAATTCGTCTATTGGAGAAGCGTTTAAGGTACAATCTGAGCAATTCTTCCGTTTTCACAAGGAGTCTCATACTTTAAGATGCATGTCATCCATCTCGAAATTCGAATAATACTCCAGCAAGTGTGAAATCTGCGTTGCGAATTGGCGAAATTTAAAAAAGGAACGACTTACAGACGCGCCAAACAGGCGCCATCTAACTCCTACGCTCAACCATACCGGATATACATTCCGTGAAAAAAAGTTTAATTTGCTACACCCGACCACCCTTTAAAGTGATCTGGGAATCTCGAATCTCCTGATCTATATATCCTCTCCTATGAAAATACATCCATGTAAATTCTGCAAGATAAGCTCCGTTTTTTTACAGAGAAAATTTTTCAAAAGCTGAAACCCATATTGTGAACAATCCAAATATTTTACAGCCATTTATAAGTCTAGAGTTTATTCTAAGAAACAACGCCGATGCGAATGTTTTCGTTTCTGTTAAAAAAGTAGTCAAAGATAAAAGAGATAAACGTTTTTATTCCAAATGCAATTACAAGATTCGTTCACAACATAAGGTTTTTCTAATGTAATAGTGGAACAAAGCTTGTGAAAACCATATTATTGTGTGATAAAATGTCACTCTTCTACCTAATTCCCGTTACTGCTCGTAGTTCCATAACGGAGAGGACATACTTTACGTTAACATCTTTGCTAACGACATTACCTTTTCTTCTCGTTCCAAATGACTTGCTTTAAGACTCAAAAAATTTTAGTCGATATCAGAATATTTTCGTAACAACTGCCGAAAACTTTTCCCGATAGCATATCTGTTAATAATTCATATATAATTTCTCTAGGTGTATGTGTATAACATGCAATAGGAAACACAATCCATTCCATTAAAGATGCTTTACATTTTATATTTAATTTATTTTACATACTTATACATTAATGCATAATGTTTTGAAGATATAACGTAACTTATCGGGTATTTTTATTCGGCGACAGACCTCAGCCTTTTTGCCTTAAGTCTGTCTGGCAGCTCAATGTAGTCTTGAAACATAAATAAAATATGGAATTGTAACAGCAGTATTATGAAATGTGACGTCGTTATGATCAAGGCAACTGTTGAGGTGGGTTCCTTTCATGTATGGGAGGCCACACAGAGATCAAGTTGTGTCTGGCTAGCCAATCCAGTAGAGATGATTTTACAGTGAGTCGGTCATTGAGAACACGAAAATAAGAGACTCTTATAGCTCTCTGTAGATCCTGTGGCAGTTGAGCAACTTAGCAATGAGTTCAAAGCTTTCTCCTTAATTACATCTTTTTAAATATTAAGTCGGGAATGCTTGATTTTTGTATTTACAGCCTATTTACAGTGTGGTTTTTAATGGGGTTTAGGTTTTATGGCACAAGGTCCATATTTGGCCAAGCTTCGCCAAGCACAAAATATACAACCTCAAGTAATAGACACATAATGAAAGTTTTACTGACCCGGTAGAGAGAAATACTCCCAAGGAGGAATCAAACCTGCGCCGTCTACAACTCACAGGTTGCTAGCGCAGTGGACAAAGCCATGGCGGCCCGGTTTTCAACGGGACGACGACATGACTGGGGCAATCCAGAACTCGCCCCTTAGCTAAACCATCCACGAATTCATTGCCATGAGCACCACAGTGACTGGGGATCCACTGAAGCGTGATATGTCATTCACTTGACCATAATAGAATCTATTGCAATTTGGCACCTGGAAATCGATGCTCAGAGACAGATGTACTTGCTTTGATTGTGACTTGAGAATCAACGAAAATGATATTAGGTTCGTTTCTTTCTCTAATAGACTGTAGGTCCATGGAAATAGCATCCACTTTGCCGTCAAAATTACTGAAGTACATTTTATCAGCGTTCATTTTACAACTAATTTTCCGAATTGCGTTTTCTTGAGATTTCTTTCTGTAGGACATGTTGATAAATATTCTAAGCCATCTCTAATATGCGTAACAGCATCTTGTTTGATTTTTCAAAATATTTTTCTTAACCCTCCCAAGTGGTTTCGACGGCTTGGAAGAGTAGAGAATTAGCAACCGGAGGGTTGCAAGTTCGAAATTTGATCCAACCAAAGACAATCGTGTCCCGGGGGGCTGGTATACGTAAAATATGTCATGGTCTCAAATGTCCTCATGTTGGCGTGATGTGGAATTTTGGAGAGTGGGGTGCCATCTAAGCTGTGACCTCATTATCTGTCCATGGTTCAAAATTACTAGCTGTTGTCTTCAATCTCGTACAGCCACCAATAGCTCGATGTGTTGCTTCAGTGCATTCCTACCAAGTAGTTTCGACGAGATATCTCGTCCATCAAGATTTGACCAATTTTGCTAAGGACAAAATACCTCAAGATATTATCGATTTTTTTATGATTGACAAGATCTGTTCAGTTTTTTTCTAAGGACGAGTTATCTCGTCCATCAAGATCTGGCCAGTTATGTTAATTACAAGATACCTCGTCGAGACAACCACCAGGAGGGTTAATTCATGTGATGTTTTTTTAATTATCAAGAAACTATAATGTTTGTACTGTGGTATTTGTTTTAAGGAAAAGTACATGTTGATGTATGCCTCTAAGATCGACATTCCGATAGATTAAGAGAAAGTAAAGCTTCATATTTTACGATATAATCTCAATTTTAATAGACCATAACCTAAGTAGGAATATTATATCTAACGAGCTGGCGTTTATTGTATTCGAGTGATTTTTGAAGGATAATTAAAAAGTTTGTTGTGTGTTAATACTGATTAAACTAATACTGATATACTTGATAAATAATGATAAGTGTACTTAAAATACTTTTCGACGTTATGTATAGAAATTATTAATTTTTTAATACTAAATTTTAAATCAGAATTGAGTAGCTGTAAAAATAAAAAATGCGATGATGTAATAAAAAGAAATAATTCAAGTAGGCAAACAATGTCTAATGAGTAAAATATATTTAAAATATAAACATTAAATTTAGCGTTTTACTAAATAAAATGTAACACAATTCAAATTTTTTTAAATAGAACTACTTCTTTTCTAATGTTGGTAGATACATCTTTAATTATTTTCACTTCTAGGTTTTCTGTGTTTCTGATATGTTTTATTTGTTGAGACCGCTCCTAGAAGAAAACAAACTATTTTATTTGGAGTACTAAATTTAAATTACGCCTAAAGAAGAAAACGCATTAACCAGACATTTTCTTTAAAGAATAAAATGGATTTAAATTCAGGTGAATTGTATTAGCATGAAAAAGTCGGTTTTAAATCGAATCCCCTTATTGGTTTTAAATTTTAGCTAATGCGAGAAATCGGAAAATTCGAAACTAATTAGGTTTTGTTAAATAGTAATAGCTACTCTGAATATATTAAGGTTTGCGTTTAGTAAATAGTGTGAATAAAGACTGCAATACAATGTGAAGGTATAGTCAAAGGCTTCAGGGAATACAGCGATAAGCAACTTTAAAGCTTTTCAGGTCAGCAATTTTCAAATTTTAAAAAATTCCAAAATTATAATGGTTTATTCACTATTCGGATGTCATGTTATCTTAAACTTTCAAATGTTACGCACCTTCATTTAACCCTCCAAGTGGTTTCGACGAGATATCTCGTACATCAAGATCTAACCAATTTTGCTAATGACGAAATATATCGTCATTAAGATATTGCCAAATTTTTGCTGATGACGATATCAAGATCTGATCAGATTTCTTATAACGAGATATCTCGTTCAACAAGATCTGCTAATGTTTTTGCTAATGACGAGATACCTCACCAAGATAACTACCAGGAGGGTTAAACAATCAGAAATTCTTTTGATCTTGAATATTTTGTTAATTTGTTTCCTTACAGAACATATCTCTGGATTATCCTTATCACGACGTTGCCCTTCAATTTATAGAATATTGCTAAATATTTACTGCTGTCTCTAATTCATATAAAATTGTTTAATTGGTATTGAAAATTGTAGACAGGTGTATTGATTGTAAATACAGGTCAGAGGTAAAAATAAAAATATAAATTGGAAAGAGAAAATTAATTTGATGAAAAAATTAACATGGGATAAAAAATATTGGATTGATTAAACACGCTGCAGTATAACATAATTAATAGAAGAAAAAACGTACTTGAACGGAAATTACTGGAATAAATTAACAAAAAACACAGTGAAAGATAATCAATTTTAAATAAAATTATGCATGAAAAAATTACAATTACTTTAAGCGTGGTGTTAAATTTTCTCACTTTTTATGCAGACGGAAGATTAATCGCTTAAATCTTTCCTAAAACAATGCGGAGCAGAAAATATTGATCAAAGTTTTTAGTTTATTTTCTTCTGAGGAGAATAAAAGTATTGGAAAAGTCAAACAAAATCCATTAAAATTTATTTCAAAAAAATATAATACAGTAAAGAAATAAAACTGACCATAAATCATTTGTTGTGATGGTTTTACCATTCTTATCAACGTTATAGTTAAATCTAAATCCAATTTCTTATGTTTATGTATAAGCATATATACAGGTAGATTTTATTAAAAAAATTCTGCAGTGCTCATATAACTCTCAAACAAAGTATATAATATATTCTCTATTGCTTAAAAGACTTACTATATGGAAATATAAATTAAGTATTTTCAATTCCGAATGGAATTGAAAATACTTAATTTATATTTCCATATTGAAGAAAACGTTACTGGTCACTCGCACATTGGGGATTAAAATGTTCGTCGCCAAACAGCTACACTATCTACCAATAAGTATTTGGACACCTGTGATAGAAAAGAAAAACAAAATTTATTCCTATTCAATAGTTGGTAGAGCCTCCACGAGAGGCAATTACAGCCTCAACCCTCCGGGGCATGCTTTCCACAAGTCCTTGTATGACGGCTAGTGGTATTTTCTTCCACTCAGCTTGGAGAAGACATTTAAGTTCATTCACCGATTTTGAACGGTTGTTGCACCCCTTAATTCGGCGATCCAACTCGTCCCAGATAGGGTTCAGGTTACTCGTCCCAGATAGGTTCTCCATAGGGTTCAGGTCTGGGCTCTGGACAAGCCAGTCCATTCGGTTAACCCCATTGTCACCATACCAATCCATGGTGGACCTCGCAACATGACAGCTGGCGTTGTCGTCCTGGAAGTAACATGGGTCCAACCCGTAAAACTGCCACAACGTAGGAAGCACACTGTCATCCAAATTAGTGCAGTAGGCGTAGGCGTTGAGCTTACCATGATTTGGGACCAAGGGTCCCAGCCCATACCAGGAGAAACACCCCCAGACCATAATTCTACCTCCGCCTAACTTTACTATGGGCACAATGTATTCTGGTAACAGGCGTTCTCCAGGCAGACGCCAGACCCAGACCCTGCCATCCGAACGGTAGTGGGTGAACCTTGATTGGTCGCTCCAGAGAACCTGTTTCCACTGATATACGGTCCACTTTCGACATGCTTTGCACCACATTAACCGAGCAGCGCGGTTGGACTTTGTGATCAAAGGCTTATGGGCGGCAGCACGACCATGAAAACCAAGCCGATGTGCTTCCTTACGGATGGTATTCATCGAAACAACACTCCTGGAGTATGTGGGCCATCGGTTGGGTGCGGTTCTTCCGAATTTCTCTAGACAGCACCCGTCGGTCTCTATCTCCCAGTTTCGTGGGTCTGCCGACTCGGGACACATTCCGACAATCACCGCTCACCTTCCACTTCTGAATCACATAGGCCACTGACGATTTTGGGTAATTCAGCTCGCTAGATATGTCCCTAAAGGATCGGCCATTTCTGTGATACCCGACTATTACACCTTTCTCGAAATCAGATAACTCTGCACTACGTGGCATCTTGCATGCGACTAATGCCAATGTTGTTTCCTACACGATATTTAACGGCGGAGGGCGTGACGTATATCAGGACCGCAGATATCGTCATTTGCATGGGTGTCCAAATACTTATTGGTAGATAGTATATTTGGATAGGCCGTCATATTGAATGCCTTTCACTTGCACGCTAGTGCAAATGCATATCTTATATCTACGAAGAGTTACCATATTCCAAAATTATCGCTAATAGCGATGATAATTATTTCTAATTGGCGATGGTACCATAAATATATGTAGAGTGAGCATTGCTATTGAGAAGAGTTTCAAAAAGTGTTATCAACATTTCGAATTGTAATCACGTGATTGCTATGTGGGAAATTGACTTGGTTGTCGTTTTGGCATTTTATCGCTTCGTTTGGCGATGTAACATCTTATGATAGGATAGATGCACATTTCTATAGAGTGATGACAAAAGTGGGGAAATAGCCAAAGTCTTACTCTGCCGCGCCACCAATCAGGTGGTGAACCAATGGATCGGCGTCTTCTCCCGCCCCGTGGACCAATCGGATGATGAATGAGGTTCCCAGCAGCGGATGAAAGTATTCTTAAGGGTTACGCTACTTCTAGTTTTGGTCATATGATCTTGGGCGCATAAAAAGGTTACCATTGCCTCATTCTACTTTTATATTTCTTCTATGGATGATACCGTGTTCTTGAGTCTTACTTTCGAGTCTAAAACACATATTGAACTTACAAATAAAGCATTTTGAATGTCATAAATATGCTGAAAATGCTGTACTTTTCACACTAAAAAATGGCGCATTTTTGCTTTTATTTTTAATTGTTATGAAAGTTTTTATCATAATTTCAGACAAATAAGGGCTATTACTTGAGGGTTAACAAACAGAGACAAAATTATATTCCGTTGCATTTGTTTCTTATATTTCGTTGACAGAATTATCAATAAAAAGTTTAAATACAATAACACTAAAAAGAAACGTGGAAAGCACAAGAATTTATCTGAATCATACTACCTTTGAACATTAAAATGTTTTGAAATTGCAGCAAAGAGTGTAAAGAATACAATTTCAGTCCACCGAAAAGTTCATGTTTGAGATTCGTTGCACTATTATTTATACTACTATATTGTAAATTGATTTTTTAGTGGTGGCTAAGTTCACAACAGTCTGAATAAAGAAAGATTAAAGAATAAAATTCTTAAGATAAGTTGATAGAAAGGTTTCAGTGTAACCTGACTTGTTTATGTGAAATATTCGAGAATTTATGTGAAATATTCGAGATTATGTCAAATTGCTTAAAGCTATGTTTGCGATTTTTCGTCATCTCTCAAATATTGTGTTAAAGTTTAAAAAATTTAAAATTTTCAATATATTTAATTCATTCTTCATTGAATAATAGGAAATAATCAATATAAATCTTCATTTTAAGGAATTTTAAATCTATGAAGCATAATTGTTTCAGACACCTCCGCAGAAAACAATACATCCCTCGATATTCAGCAATGGAAGTAATTGTCTCCACATTGTTAGTTCAAATCTTCTTTCAAAACAGGAGACCTTTCTTTTTCTATGAAAAGTTTTTAAAATGAAATGAAAAAAGAAACTAAAATAACAATATATACCTAAAATACCTGTGCCCAAACACTTCAAGGAAGATCCTTTATCCTTAAAAAAATATACTACTCCCTCTCTAAAAACAATTGATTCTATAACCTCCAGTTGGTAAGGAATCCAGCTCTGATGAATGAACTGCGAAACAAAAGATGGGACAAATACCTTTTAGCATACGAAAACAACGGTCCCTTTTGAAAAGTGTTTTTCTTCCACAATCGTAGCTTTGAAAGACTGCTTCCGCCACAAGTTTCAGTCTATCACCTACGTCTGAATCTGATGATTAGACGCTCTAAGGCCAAATGGTGCCGCGGGGGACTGCATAAAAATCTGAAGCCGACGCTTAGAAAGTACGAAAGTTCAAACAAACTCGGATGTTGTTTCGACTAATTGTTGAGATTGTTGTGAAAATAAAAGTTCGCCCACCGGCGCCTCTCTAAGCTCTTTCCAACCGTGCATAAAACTCTCTTTTAAGTAATAGAAAAAGCATTTCATGTTTTCAGTAAATTAAGCAGGCAATCGAAGCCGTGACAATTAGAATCCAAGATATTTTAAGACTCGTAAAATCGATTTCGTTTACCTTAGAGAGAAGATATTTAAAATAAATTAGCCCGTCTCTTTGGACTGATTAAGTACTTTTAATGAGTGCATTTTTATGTCAAATACCTTAGGCTCTGTTGCTATGCCTACGTGATTGACACAAACTGCTTTGATTTTATTTAACAGGCTGCTTAAAAGCATTTCATAGGCTGGTATCTAAAAATAAATGGTATTTAAGCAGGATCATCGTAGACACACAGAAGACAGTTAAGAATTAAGTGAAATATTTAAATCACACATGTACCTTAGTTCACATCGAGTGTATATTTCGTGTCTTGATGTTAAACCTCTCTTAGATGAAAAATACCAAGGACATTATTTTACAGCCCCTAAACACAAGTATTTTTCAGATATCATTATAATGCAAGTATCTTGTGAAACTGACGAAACAGACCACGTACCAATGGACGAGATATCTCGTCATTAGAAGAAAACTGACCAGATCCAGATCTCGTCATTGAAAAAGCAACAACATCTTGATGACGAGATATCTTGTCATTATCAAAGTTGATCAGATCTTGATGGTCGAGATATCTCATCGAAACCACTTGGAGGGTTAAATAAATATTTTACTGAGCCTAAAATACAGTGAAAACTATACGTTTCAAAAATAATTGTAAGCCAGACTCATTTCATGGTTTGCAATGGTAGATGTTACCCCCTGAAGAAATATCAAGGAATATTTGTACCCCACGTACTCGTGAGATTGTACTCATTAAAAATGTTTGCACGATTGGAGGCTTACTTACCATATCAAACGTAATTTAACAAGAGAAGGGAAAACTTTTGAACAAAAGGCATTTCCAAATACATTTAAATTGCAATACCGAGATAAATAAAACAAATCAGATATCCCAACTCCTTTCAAACGCTCCTTGGGTTCGCCGTGGCTCAATGGATTGGCCCACTGCGCTAACAACCTCATTGAAGTGAAATCAGAGTAGACTGATCTATTATCATTGTTATTGAGAGGAGCTTCAAAAGTTGGGACTAGTAGTCGCAACTTTTGAAGTAGCATGTCGACTAGTAGTCAAGTGACTGCTCTGAAAAGTTGACTTGGTTGGCCGATTTGACACTTTTCCCCTACATTTACCCTGTCCTAAGATGTTTGGCAACACAATATCTTATGACAGGGTATATGTGCTAATGCGCATTTCTATAGCTTGGCAACAAAAATGGTGAAATCACCAATCTACTATCTCGCGTGGACCATTCAGATGATGAACAATAGATGGGCATTTTCTCGATGGGCTAGGCCGTCAGTTGCACCATTCCAGGAAAATGAAGGATCTGGAGCAGCAGCTGCAGAATTTTGGGGTATGGATGTTTACAGGGTTTGGAATTGACTCATTTTAATTAGCCCTTGAAGCAAAAAATGTCAGTAAAGCGACCAAATAACCAAACTAAACTTTTAAACTATAAGAGGGATTTTCAGTGTAAACAAGCTAGTCGGAACGCGAAGATTTTACTTCCTTTACCCAAATGCTATCGTATGATATACTACGTATGTACATTGTGGTTGCCTTAAGTTTAACGCCGTCTTGGTGACGTTTGGTGTTTAACCTAATTAGTGTTGACCAATAAACTATCATCACAATTCGGAAATTATTCTTCGGAATTTTTACCGTCGAAGTGCAGAAATCAGATTATAAAAACAAGCTTACTGACGTCACGAATGGAAAATAAGCAGGAGACACTTTGGGCAGAAGAAACACTACCCCCAACTACATTTAACTTTACAGAAAAAGCCTCGTATATAGTTTTTCGCATTTTTCTCGTAACATTTAAAACTGGTGAACAATATTGAACTTATATACTTTCTTCAAATCAAAAACGAATCACGTATTATATCTTCACGGAAAAATCCTTCAGTTCACTCCATAGAATTACCACATCTGCGTTCATCCCGGTGCTTCGTCTTGTTCCACTTTTGGCACTTCCACTTTCTTTGGAAAGAACCCGATCGATCACGAAAACTTTTTCGGTGATTGATAGAGCTAGTAAAATCACCAACCGCGTGAAAGAATGCATAACAACATCGGAGAATACTGTCGGCCCGCATTGTTTGGAACCGGAACTTCCGTAGACACCGATCGCTCGAGAGATAGATTAGCAATATCTAGTTAATAAACTTGTTTTAATTAAGTCGTGCTATTTTGTTAAACATCTTATTGTTAGGGGAGATATGCAAGCTTTCTTTCTCCCTGGCACCTTTAATCTACAGCTGTTGCACGAAATTCGATTAAATGTCTAAGTTGGAGTAGGATCGATGTACCTTCATATTTCTTTATTAGCAATTTAGTACCTATCAACCTAGAATATTTATTCAGCTTGTGGTAAGATGCATCTTCAATGATTTTCATCAATGAGTTTCAAAAAATAATCAATTTCTATAATTTAATTATCAGCTTTAATTGATAATTAAATTTTTAAAATTCAAAATATGCTTGCATTTTCAATATGGGAAATCAAAAAAAGAAAAACCCACTGGGGGTTTACTTTCTTCAAGTTCACAACCCCGAGGTACTGATCTTTCCTTCCTTTCGTTTTAACCCTTCTGGTGGTTGTTTCGACGAGGTATCTTGTCATTAGCAAAACTGACCCAGATCTTGATCATCATAACGATCGACAATATCTTGATGGCGAGATATCTCGTCATTATCAAAAGTGGTCTGATGTTGACGGACGAGATATCTTGTCGAAACCACTTGTAGTGTTAACTTCGCATGTCCTTCTACCTTTAGCTGTTTTTCCTCACTCGTTGTACATAGCATCTTGGCCAAAATGGCCCTTGCACCATAAAATCCAGCCAACCAAACAAAAAGTTTTCACAAAAATGTGAAAATTGCAACTCATTCTTGTTTGAAATTTTCTCCAGATGTAACGTGAGACACGCTGGATTAGCCCAATTGTAAATTTAGATAGAATTCAGATCCTAAATCTGAAAGAATTAAAATGTTAGAAACATAATGTTTGAAAATTGCAAGACCATGAAATACTCCTGCGATTAGAATTCAATTTATACTACATATTACTGTATACTATAAAGGCTTAAAAATTTTCCGGTTACATTAAAAAATATATAACATGACAAATTCAGTGCTGTGGAGTCTCCATGAGTTACAATAAGAGCTGCTATACGTCTTGGCATCGAATCAAAAGAGGCTTTGGATGTGTTCCAGTGGAATTGCTTACTAGTCTGCTGATATACCAGTTCATAGTATATTAGTTGGTTGTTAAGTTTTTGGCGCAAGGGCCATATGTACAATGCTGCGCCAATAACGAGACATGCAACATCAAGTAATGGTAACAAAAAGAGATTTTACTGACACAGAGAGAAATACACTGAGGGAGGAATCGAACCTCACAGTTCATTGGTACTGGAATCTGGAGGACTTTGACGGTCTAGTTCCCGAGCGACCACAGCCCAGACATTTTCAATAGGTGACATGCCTGACGTAGGCCAGGGAAGAGAAGAAGGTGCCGTTGGGTGAAGTCATTAACATTCCTGGCAACATATTGGGCATTGTCCTGCGGGAATATAGGTCCATGGGGGCTCTGGAAGAAGGGTATGACTTCTGCATCTACAACTTCCCTAATGTTGTTGAGATTACTTTGAATTCATTGCAAGCGAGAAACTTACAGCTCACAGCTCCTACACCCTCACTAGCTGAAGACATTACTTTTACAGGGAAGCCTCAAAGGAGATTTGGCAGAGATCCCAATGAGAACTCCTTAACGGGATTCGCTTTTCACTGGGTGTGAAAACTAAATTTTTGGATATCTCCAGCCGACCATGTAGAGCAGCAACGCTTCCTCTATGTGATCTAGTGTAACCAATGATAGGTGCCTTCAGGTCACACTCACATGGATCTTAATGGATGTCCTTAAATTGGGGGACGGACAGAGTTTTTTTCTTTCTGTTCCTCACTTCATTTCAAACTGTGGTTAGGGCTAAAACTTGCAGGACATCCAAGTTGAAATTTCTTCATAGGCAACTGTGTCTTATTTTGGTGACCATCCCTTGTTTTTAGACATACGTGAGTCTACACACCTTGGTTTTTGATGCCTGAACCGTTTTTCTAGTCCTGGGTGGAGAGCTAGGTGTGTCCATTATGTACTACTTTTATGGCTCCTAAACAGGTCTCTGTTTATACTTCTAACACGACAGTTAAGGCTACTGGGCCCAGGTTTGCGCAACCATTCTGCTATTCTAATCACTTACATTTCATTCCCTGAGTTACCTATCCATAAGGATTACCTTAATTTCTTCATGGTGTTGCGATTTTGACAAGCTGTAGCCATTTATGACAGGAATATGAGTGCAATCAAACCTATTACAAATAGCTACTCAAAAGTAGACATCGTAGGTGTGTATGGGCAAGGTACCTGAGTGATATTTCCTCCCTTACCCTTTGCTTTTTTGCTTTTTCTTCATCCGTCATTTTGTTGTCTGTTGTGTGTTTGGCGCAGCTTGGTCAAATATGACCCTTGCGCCATAAAACCCCGAAAACAACCAACCAACCATTGAAGTGAGACGAGTAAGTCCATTGAAGTGAGCAATGCAGTGTTTAAAATAATCTTTTTTGTCGTAATGTGATGATTATAAAAGTGTTTTAAATCCACGCCAGGTTTTTTTCGTATCTTTTTCTCTTACCTTTCAGATACCCTTTTTCGCGTAAATTTCATAATTGTGATACCGAAACCTTTAAATTAATGATTAAAGTTTTGACCCTCTGAGGGATTCACACGCATATAAACTTTATGCAAACAGCAGACTTCCCTCCATGACTTCTAAGTTTTTACTTTCTTTATCAATAGAATCTTTCTCGAGATTCTTTCAACCAGGGTTATCTAGTCATAATATCGTCGGCTTACAATTGAAGCACACGAAGTCAAAATTTCCAAATATTGGCTTACAAGTTTTTCCAAACCAGAATGTGATGATCTGTAGAGTGGTTACGATCACTAAGTCATTTTTTCTTTGCATGAAGTTGCATTTCTTCTTAAGACCCTCAGGGACTAGAATTTCCCCCTTCGTTTTCTCAAATCTGTTTTTGACTTGGTGTGTTTCGCTTAAAAGTCTTCGATATGTATGCTATGTGGTTAAAATTGTGGTGGTCGATATGTGGCTATGTGGTTCGTGACGCTTAGAGCGTTATTGCACAATAAATCTGCACATATAGCCAGCCCCTTTTTTAAATGGAGAGCCATTTTCAAAGGGATTCTTAATCCAATCCAATTCTTGTAAACATACAATGCATTTGAAACGATACTTTACCCATCCATGGATAGAGGATTAACATGAAGCTTTTCAGCCGTTGATAACTGTTTTTAATCTAGTGATACCAAAGTAGAAAACATACCAAAATCCTATGTATTCATATACCAAAAAATCCACTTGTGTCATAAGTATAAAAACTTAATCGTTCCACAGAAGTATAGTTGCTTGGTTCCGTGATGAGTTGAGAATATTCTATTGGGTTGATGCAAAAGTTCGTCCCTTTTTTGGCGCTAGATGGCATTGCATCGCAAAACCGTAGTGTTATCTACTTCACACGTGTAAAGTTTTGATGTTGTTTGAAAGGAATTTCAGCGAGTACTTGGGAAAAAAATTGTGTTATTTGGTTGTGTTTTTTAAATTTTGTTAAGCATTAAAAATTGCAGAAAATAAGGAGTATTTTCGATATATTATGCTTTTTTATTTCCAAAAAGGCAAGAATGCTTCAGACACAAAAAATATATATGTATTGTATATGGTGAGGGTACCGTTGACGATTCCACGTGCAGTAAGTGGTTCAGAAAGTTTCGTCATCTGGATGAGTTCTTCAGCTAGAAACCTCAGAACTTCTATGAGCGCGGGATTATACAGCTACCGGAGAAATGGAGAAAAGGCATCGAACAGAACGGCACATACTATATTGATTAAATGTAATTTTTAGTAAATAAAATGTTTCTTCAATTTTTGTCAAAAAAACGGGACGAACTTTTGTATCAACCTAATATTTCTGCTGATTCAATTTATAAAATGATAATCTACGAATAGTATGTTAAGATTAATTAGGGTTACATATATCTTCAAAAGTTACCCTAAAAATGAGATTGATTTTTAAGATTTCAATACTTGAAATACTCTTGCGTCCCACAGTTCGAGAAACCTCTGCCCCAACGTATCGAGAACCGCCCAACCTCACCAACCTTCACGGGAGGCTTCGGTTATCCAACGCATACTGAGGAGCCACCGAAATATTGCAAGAATGTGATCACAGCCCAGTTCAATATGAAGAGACACCATTCCGTTCATTGCGAACTCAGCACTCAATTAGAGGAACTCGAGATGTACCCTCGAGAGCTATAACCTTTGAGGATTCCCGTCGGGGAGGCATGACACCATTTTTGCCATTCTTCAATTTGAAGGTGGAAGTGGTTCCATCATGGGCCTAGTTTATAAGGGAAAAGGTCAAATGAATTCTCATTAGGAGTATCATTTCAGGGTAATGGAAACGGATATCTGATGCGTTTTATTTAATCTTGTGTGTTGGAGTGCTATGGACTGAATATTCCGTCGCGACAAGAATTGAACCACCGCTCTTTATTAGTGCATTGACTTTCGTACAAATAATAGAGTCGCGGTGGTCCGTTTGGAAGAGTAGTGGATTAGCAAGCGGAGGGTTGCGGGTTCGAAACTCGATCCAACCGAAGACTCGTTAAATCCGTTGTGGCCTCAAATGTCAAAGTTGGCGTAGTGTGGAAATTTGGAGAGTGATGTGCCAGCTCAGGTGTTGTCCTCGTTTTCTGACCGTGGGTCGAAATTACGAGGTGTTGTCATCGGATCTTTTCTTTAGGGATTGATCCCGGACCGTCGCCAATAGCCCTGTGTGCTGCTCCACTGCGACGAAAATCCAATTAGATACCTACCTGTACGAATAATTCTTTTGTCAAATGAACATTGTCATTTTGCTATTGTTGATAAAAGATCAAATTCCAAGGTACCATTAAGTAAGGAATAACATCCCTTATAAATGCACATCCATCAAAAGGGTCAGATTGGGTTTAACCATGCGTTAGCAACCTGTGAGTTCCGAGCTTTGCAGGTTCAATTCCTGTGTGTATTTCTCTTTCTGTGTTAGTAAAAAACTTTTCTTGTGTATGTATTGACTCATAGCTTGGTACAGCTTTGCAAAATATGGCCCTTGCTCCATAAAACCCTATCCAACCACATCCGTAAAAATTGCATAAAGGGCAATTTTCGTATCAAATTGTGCTTAAGCTTCAAAATTTTTAATGGCAGCATTTAACTTTGCCAAGTTTCAAATCTATCAAAATTTAATTTAAGATACCAAGTTTCAAGTCACTTGCTGTAGCCGTTTCGTAATTATAAATGTGAATATTATGGTGAACCAATTATTTTCCAGATTTTTATTCATATAGTCCGAAATAATCTTCCTTCACACTGATGATTTCTATCATGTTACTACCAAAGAATCCAAACTAAGTCTAGACTGGGGTACCAGCTCAGGTGTTCTCGACATCTGACAGGATCAAAATTACGAGGTGTCCTTGGATCCTTCCTTCGGCATTGATCCCTGAACATCGCCAATAACCCGGTGTGCTGCTCCAGTGCGACGTTAATTAACTACCTACCAAGCTAGGTCTACGAAATGTCTCTTTTTAGGTTAATTAGAGCATGCAATATTAATTCTGAAAGTAATATTTGAAAAATGAATAGTAACACTATAATTTGATGGGAAGTGATTTTAAAGGCTTCAAGTAAAATCTCCTTATCCTCATATTTTGTGGATAAAATGTAACTTTCTTCTTCCTATAAAAAGTTTTATAAAGGTTCTAATGAATGTTGAAAATTATAAAAACCTAAAATTTGGATGCTAATGAAAATGTACCAATTCAATTGACACGAAAAACTAATTTTGGTAGCAAAATAATTATTTTTAAGATGGATTTACTGTAGTATAATTTTTGGAGAGCAATATTTTTCTCACTTCCAGATTATTTACCGCACTACAATGAGGGGCCGCGGCAGCCCGGTTGGAAGATTACCGGAAGACAACGGATTAGCAACCGGAGGGTTGCGAGTTCGAATCCAGCCAAAGATCTGATACAAAGGGGACTGGTGCACGTTAAATCCTTCGCGGCCTTAAATGTCCTCACGTTGGTGTGGTGCGTAAGTTTGGAGAGTGGGATTCCAGCTCAGGTGGCCTCGTCATCTGACCGTGGTCCAAAATTACGTGGTATTGTCCTCGGATCTTTCCCTTTTCAATTGATCCCGGACCGTCACCAATATCCCGTTGTGTTGCTCCAGTGTGACGTTAATTAAAATACCATACCATATTTATATACCATAAGGTTATTTTGTTTGGTGTGTTATTGAGCTGGGAGTTTCAATTGAGAAATGCTTTCAAAAGCCTTATGACTACATTTATAAGAAATTGATAGAATTAAACTTAACTTTTATGTTTGTAATCTAGATCCCTGTAGTTTGAAAATTCAGCTTATAAAGTAAAGCTAGAATTGAAATCGATCCGATATTCTTTTTCAATTTACTGATGCTTCCACATTAATTTGGATTCTGATGGTTTATTTCCTTCTTTCCGTAGGGCCGCGGTGGCCCGGTTGGAAGAGTAACGGACTTGCAACCGAAGGGTTGCGAGTTCGAATCCATTCAAACACCGTCGTGTACAAAGGGGGGCTGGTGCACGTTAAATCTGTCGTGGCCTCAAATGTCCTCACGTTGGCGTGGTGTGGAAGTTTGGAGAGTGGGGTGCCAGCTCAGGTGTTGCCTCGTCATCTGACCGTGGTTCAAAATTACGTGGTGTTGTCCTCGGATCTTTCCCTTTGGGATTGATCCCGGACCGTCACCAATAGCCCGTTGTGTTGCTCCAGTGTGACGTTAATTGAAATACACCCCTTCTTTCCGTTAATATGGTAAGGATCTTCACATTTATACATGTACCTTAGTTAAAAATCCTTGGCTCCAGAGGGATCGTCTCATTGGGTTAGCCCATTGAGCTAACAACCTGTGAGTTGCAGGTTTAATTCCTGTCAGATTAAATTCCTCTCTGTGTGTATTTCTCTCTTCTGTGTCAATAAAGCTTTCATTGTGTGTATGTCCATTACTTGATGTTGTCTGTATTTGGCGCAACTTGACCAAATATGACTTTTGCGCCATAAAACCCCAAAGCAATCAACACTTACTCGAGAAGATGATATCGCTTTCTTGTTGCTAAAAATATGCTTTCACAAAACAATTCTCTCTGGAATTTAGCGTCATGCGGTTTTTTTGGAAACGTCTCAAATTCACAGGAGAGTTTTCAGATCAAGAATTTAATTTTCCGAAATACGTCTGCTATTAAATTCGTTCTTCCTATTTTAAACGAAATAATGCTTAAAAGCGGAAGTCATTTCATAGCAAAGTTCGATGATATTGATGAAACTCAATTCATAACAATATGCATGTCCGAAGTACTTTCTATTCTTTTTGAAGCAGTTCTTATTTGGGAGTAGAAATACGCAGACAAATAGAAATAGTGTGTAATACCGTTTCCGTCTAGCTTGCATGTCGCTTAGAATAAATAGGTCAACAATAAAAATGTTTAAATTCAGAAAAACGATTCGTTTCAATGGATTTTACTGCTCTAAACTATTTTTTACTTCTGTGCAACGGTTAGTAATCTTCAAAAACAAAACCGCATACAATACTACCAGACCTGTACAAATACTATATTACATGTAATTCAGTAGTATTTTCAAAAAGTATTTTTGACTCTTGTGCAGTGGTTAGTAATCTTTAAAAACTAAAGCACATACAATACTACCAGACTTCTACATATTATGTTGCATATAATTCAGGATGAATTATATGCAATACAATATTGTTGCATATAATTCAGGATCACTTGAAAGTGGAATAATTTAAATTTTACCGTGAAAGATTTCCATAAAATTTCAATTAAAGCATACTTTACGAAAAGTGACCAAACTTGAAACAACTAATCTTCCATCTTATGTCTTAAATTGCACGATTTCTTTCTTTTAGTAATTATTCAGGTCGCATAATTGGTCTTGTGTGATACAGAATATTAATAAGGGATTTATTTAATACTCAATACAATACAGCATCTGGATATTTATACTCAATATTTTAATTCAGTATACTTGTATAAGAAGGATTTCACCATGAGATAGCAATTCAAACGCAAATGTAGTAATCTACGTTGTGAAAGTAATATTACACAATAGAGTTGATTCCAGACAAATTTATGCAATAAATGACGAATAACTTCTACAGCTTTTGTATTAAGATATGAAAATCATCGTATTAGTTTCTCCTTTCAGTAAGATGCGTTTGTTTCTCTTACATAAATATATTAATGCTCTTAGTACAAATGGATTTACATCTCATCTTTTGTATCTCATATTTCTCAAACTTTCAAATAACAGTATTAAAATTATTTGTATTTTAAAAAGACGCTCAATTTTGGAGATTCCACATTAATAATTTCGCATCCTTAGCTTTTATATTGTTATTTCATTGTACTTACGTTAAACTGAATTATAATGTATCATTAAAAATTATGTAGCATGCTTATAGAAAGATAGGTATTATTTTGAAAGGAGAATCGTTCTTAGTAAATCTTTTTTTCTTATAGAATGGCAGCTTATGGTTGATGATGAAGTTTCGACTGCAAAATCTCCAGGGAATTCCCCAAGAAATAGTTTTAGTTCCACTGGATCTGTTACATCGCAAGCTTCAAGTAGCAAAGATAACAGGTACTACTTTTGAAACAAAATCTTTTAAGAAATTTCTAAGTCTTAAGAAATTTTCAAAATCTCTTAAGAAACAGACATTTAAGGTATAATAGAATTAGGTAACAAAGATGTT
The DNA here is from genome assembly GCA_933210815.1 of Meta bourneti. Lineage (NCBI taxonomy): Eukaryota > Metazoa > Arthropoda > Arachnida > Araneae > Tetragnathidae > Meta > Meta bourneti. Next base: position 82,562,138 of record OW119923.1, on the reverse strand, counting down.
CAATTTTATCACTCATGCCAGGAATAAAACAATAGAATAAAATTATAAATAAAAACGAATGGTATACTCTAAACTAAAATGATTTTTTTTCAAAATTTACTTTTTAATAACTTATTTTAGTCATTACTCTGTTAAATCATAGGGTTCAAATGTATGCTATTGATTGTTTTTATCTAGAGTACGAGTTAATACAGGATAATAATTAAATAGAGATTTTTAATGGATTAAACACCCACATAAATGTAAACGCAATAACGGCAGTATCATTAATTAGCAGTTAATAACTATAATCATAATTTATAATCAATAATTAGCTTTTTAAAAGTTGTGGGTTATTTATTTGTCGAAAAATATGTATGTTCATTTTTAATGCTAATGTTTAAAGTCATTTTATAATTTTATACTTAAAATAAGTTAGATAATTTACGATCCTACGTCAACTTATTTGTTAGCAAATAAAAATGATACTATTTCGTTATATTTTGCTTGCTTTTCGTAGAATTTGGTTCAGAAAGTATCAAATCGACTGAACTTGATAAAACTGTTCCTATGTAGATATAACCCCTTTCCTCTATTGAAATTTTACTAACGGCTTTCTATAGTAGGCTGTGTATTTGACTGTATGAAGTTAGTAATGATATTCGCAAATAGCAAGACGATGTTTTCTTAACAGCAGTAGTTTTTCTAATCTTGTCAACTTGTTCGGTTTGTTTAAGTTTTTTTTATCACAAAAATAGCTTTATATCTACATAGAGGAGAGGTGCGTTAACTTACGAGAAAAGTAAACAAGATATGAAGAGTTAGATATGAATAGGGGAAACTAAGATCGAGAATGCTAATGAGGGACAAAAAACTCCCACATTAACTCAATAAGGGGTTCACAGGTATAATTCTACCTTGCAACCTGCAGTCTTCCCTGTATAATTTCTAACCAATTTTGTCCTTTCTGACCAATATAATCTTTCCAAAGGATTCTAAAGAAAAGAGCAACATAATCTTTCCTCGGAATTATATAAGGAAAGGACCAATAAAATCTTTCCAAAGGATTATCACATAAGGAAAGACAATAAAATTTTTCCAGATCCTATTCTTCAGAATGGGCCAATGGAATCGTTTTAAATTATTCTATTACAAGGAAAGGACCGAAAGAATCGTTCCAAAGAAAAATTCTCTTCTAAGGAAAAGACCATTAGACGCTTCCTAAATTTGAAAAAATCCATGGATTCTTTATAAACATGGTTATTTAGTCATTAAGTTATTTAGTGAGGCAAAAGCAATTAGTAAATCTTGCGACGTTCAGGAATTACGACAGCATTGAAATAATGAATCCTTAAAATTATCGAAAATGCAGATATCGCTCTTTGGTTGAGGAACTCTTAAGAAAGGATGCTCCACCCAATTAATCTTGACAGATTGCGAAACATTTGTGCCCGGTAATAACCCAAAGTTTAAAATAATAACGCTAAAAACGTTTCAATGAAAACCATCTGTGGTAGACATTGTCAGCCATTAACTGGGAAATGAGCACAAATCTGAGCCATCTGCTTACAGGTGTTGGAAGCCTCGAAACAAAGTGAGTTGCGCAAACACATGCTGAGCTCGGTCGAATTATGGAATGGCACCACTCACGTGATTATTAAATTAACCAATCGAATTCACGTAGGTGTAGCCCAAAACTCATTTCCTTCTCAGTTCGAACAAATTCATTTGGATTAGAAATATTGTACATAGGACCTGCGCGAGCATCCTCAAAAATGACAAAGAACCTTCTGCCATTTTGGTATGATTATATTGTAATTGTTAATGCGCTGAATATCTAACTATATTGTGTCGTAAATAAATATTGAGTCGAAAATAATGTAGATACGCAAATATTACCTTTCCGAAAATTCGTAGAATCCGCGGGGCAGCCATTTAAGTCCCCGCGGCACATGAGTCATTTAGCCCCAAATACCCAAATTTTACACCAAGCTATTTTCACTTGTTCGTCAAACCAAAAGAAACTTTTAGGGAAAACTTTTGGCTCTGGCAATTAAGTCATGATTAAAACTGATTTCATGCGACACAAGATAATTTATTTGGTAGCGAATTGATGAACGCGTTACGAGAATATTTAACGAAATCCGAAAACTATATTATTATATTCCGCTTACATTCGTTATTCATCTTCCGATCGCATTCCACGGTACGGGTCCGTTATTGATTTTCCGTCATAACATTCCTATCTCAGAAACCTATGACCAAACGCCTAAGTTTGATAATTGTGCATCTTTCCCACGCTCTTTGTCGCTTCGCACATACTTTTCTCCCTCTTCTGATTTTCACGCAGCTCGGACGTTTCCTCCTCAATGTCGTTACATTCGTATATATGTACATAATTTTTTCCAATGTCAATTTGGTTGGATTGGTGACATTGCGTCACCTCGGACACCAAGGGAGGTGGTGCTACATCGCATCCACCATGAACTGTGTGAGAAACATGCCTTCCTGAAGGACTTTGGGAAGCTGAACCGAATTTCGTGTCGTCTTGAAGAAACCATGAAACTTTAAGCAACCAGTCCGATTTTGCGGCATAAGAGAATCGAACTCGTAACCAACCGCTTTCAGTCTACCAGTACTGTTAGAGCGACGCCTTTCGTCGCTTGGCCACAGGTGGGCCTATAATTATATCTCTGAGTGTCAAGAAGTTTCCTAGTAGTGTAAAATTGCAATACATAATGAGAATACAAGGTGTCCCAAAAAGGTTGTTCCGCGATTTATCTTTTTACCATTTGGAGATAGGTAGGCAATGTAAATTGCAAAAGTGCACCAAATAAGGTAAGTAATTAAGATATGTGAATAAAATTATCACTTGATAACAATTTAAGCGGATACACTTTTTAATTTTTATACAACCCCTCTAGATAAAAATCCGAGATGGCAGAAATGTTCCTTACCTGCATCCCTATCGTTAGCAGAAAACTGCATTTCTGTAGGTTGAACAGTAACGGAGGCATAAGGACGCAAAAAAGTTGACTTATACCGCTTGTGCCCAGCTGTTCAAGCAGTCAGATTACGGACGGCATACACAATGCTAGAAAGCATTTTTTTTCGGTCAGAGAGTGCAACATTGTGCAAAGTAATGTAGTATTGCAACTGCAGATGAAAATCGCAATGCATAATAGTAGACAACGTAATCTTTAATAAAAATATTGTAGAAAAAACGGTTTAAATAAAAATAACAGGAAATTTTTCCATCTGCAGCAATGCAGAACTTAGCTCTTCATTCTTGGCCATGGGTCAGTTTCCGTTCTAGATTAGATACGGCCCCCTTAAAATAGAAACTCTTGTATCTCCGTTACTATTCAACCTACAGAAATATGGGTTTTTTACTACCGATAGGATACAGGTAAGGAACATTTTTGCTACCTCGGATTTTTATCTAGAGGGGTGGTATACAAATTAAAAACTGTATCCGCTTAAATTGTTATCACGTGATAATTTTATTCACATATCTTAATTACTTACCTTATTTGGTGCACATTTGCAATTTACATTGCCTACCTATCTCCAAATGGTAAAAAGATAAATCGCGGAACAACCTTTTTGGGACACACTGTATAACCACTTCTATCAGTTGAAAGAATCTTAAAAAAGATTATATTAGTCAAGAAGGTCAAAACTGGCTAGAAGTCAAGCAGGAAAATTTGCAGGTTGCAGAACAGATATATGCGTGTGAACCCCTCAGAGGGTTATAATATAATGTAATCTTTATCATTAAAGCATCCATTTTACATAAAATATTTATTTTCCTAGAGAGGGAAATATCAACTCGCATAATTAATTATTATTTACTGTCTGTGGTAAAGTATTTACAGTAATTATCTCTGTTACAACTGCAACTCCCGAATGCGTTACAACCCTAATTTATAAAACATCCGGACAAGGTAATTAATTTCTGAACATAGCATGCGAGAAATGTAAGGGAAAAATCCTTATCAACAAAACACATTGATTAAGAAATAAGAAATGAATAAAAAAGTTTTTTATTTTCTTACCATACTGGAAATTTACTTCGCCTTTGAAAAGAAATTTAGGCTCTAGCTCATTAGGTTAATTACCGGAATATCAATTTGAAAAAGAAACCACATGGAAAATAACTTGGTTGTAAAGAATAATATATCACTGGCGGATCACATAACAAAATTGATTACCGTCTGGAACATTAAGCTTGCAATATCTTAAACACGCTAGATTTTCAATATTTATAAATAAATTATAATAGGATGATCCTTAGATAAATTTGAATAGGTCACTTTATTCTACGGTTGTCACGCTATCCTAGGTTCTCATTAAAGATTAATCTATTGTAATCTCATTCGTGAATAATAAGATTCTTATACTATCAAAAATATCCAAAGGTATAAATTTTTCTGACGAATTCTCAAGTGGAATTGTGGTTTCTTTTAGATGAACAAGATTAGTATATCTATACGGTTTATTTAAGTTACAGTCGGTGATGTGACGTCACTGCTGGTGCAACGTCATACAATGAAGGACATATTATCCACGATTCCGTCATTCAGTTTACCGTTTCAATGAAAATATTTTATCTAGGTCTCGTTATGTTTGCTGTTGTAGAAGCTTTTCCCAAAAGCTGCGTCATAGAAACTGAAGGTTGAGTAAATAGTTAATTTTAGCATTAGAGACCAAAATTTAAGCGTTACATTTAATCGCTGTTTAAAGTTCGTATGATAACGCATTGATAGATGGATATCCCTAATGGTGGTAATAATTTTAACTCGCATTATATATATAATTTTAAAAAACATTGTTAAAATTAACACACATGCATTATATTAAAACTAATAAAGAAAGATAGTTGTGAACAAATGCATAATACCGTACAGAATTGATGTTTAACCTTTTGGCTTGTCTGGGCCTCATTACGTGAAGAGGAATTATTTTAGGCAGCATATAAATGTAATTTTGTTAATGTAAGTAACAAAATTTCCTTCACTTTTATATATTTTATAATAACATTAGAAAAAGAGGGGGAAATAAACTTAAGACTAGTAGCATATTTGACCTTGTTATTGTAAAATCAATACAATGAGTGTTCAATGGAAGTGATTGCAATTCTTATGAGTTTTCAAGGTGCTAGTCAGAAAATTTTGATTTAATTTTAATCTTCGTGTAATTTTAATGTTCATCCTTGATAATAGTTCATAAATGTTCACACAGCCTTAAAGTGCCAGAAAAACTGATACAGATGAGCCTATGCGAAATACATTTATGAACAATACATTATGAACTAAAGTGCACGCCACCTGTGCACTTCATTGGATGGGTCTTCCAGCGCATATATAAGCGATAGTCATCTGTGGAAGCATCTGGAGCTGTTTTCCCACTTCAGTGTATACACTAGTTCTCTCACTCAACTATAAAAGTAGAAATTGCAAAAAAAACTTCTTTTCCATTGAGACTTTAAATGATACTAGTGGTCGCCCAGTGGTCGAAATTCGACCATAATTCATTTAATTTTTAAGTTTGAACGTTAATAAGGTTCTTTTGTCAAAGAGTATACCTCTATATTCATTGCATATAATTTTTTGAATTTTGTTCTATTACGTAAGCTGCGAGCATGTACAAATACGTCATAGGAAAAATGCGGTATAGCTTGGTTAAGCCATATCGAAAAAACAATAACGCGTTGTTTGACATTTTCTTGGGGTTTTTTTATTGCTATACTGGCCACAGGTTTCGCCAAGGCTACACAGTTAATTTGCCTATCTTTTCCAAATTATATAAAATTTAAATAAAAAATAAATCCAAAAAATGAAAAATGAATTAAGGAATACGTGCTTCGTATTTTTTCATATATTTTTTATTGAAACAAAAAACCCGGGTGATTAAAAAAATAAATGTTGTCCATTGAACTTGAAACAGTTCGACAATGAATTTAATGATTCAAACCTTCTGTGTAGACGACGTTTTTTGTAAAAACTCTTTCATCGTTTACTAAATGCCCTTGACCGTTATATTCTGAAATATAAAATCTCAAACCATCGAATGATCGAACTCTACTTGCTGCGACGTACAATTGACCATGTGTAAAAACTGGCTGCCTCAATAAAATTCCAATTTTTTCGAATGTTTGTCCTTGAGACTTACTTATTGTCATCCCAAATGCAGGTATAATTAGAAATTGAGTTCTTTGAAAGTTGAATGGTAAAATAGTTCTGGAATATTTTAAATTTATACGTGGAATCAAAATTCTCTTATGGCGTGCGGTTCCAGTTAAAACTTCGCAATCAATAGTATTACGATGCATAAATTTGATGCGCATTCTTGTTCCATTGACTAATGCTACCTTTGTATTTAAGTTTCTGATTAGCAAAACGATGCAATTAACTTTCAATACTAATTTATGTGGTGGTAAATTATGCCAAATCTCATGCTCCTCCGTGCGCGCAATGTGCTTAAAAAGGGGTACAAAGTTTTTCTTCACGTATTTATATATAGATTACAGTATATGAACGTAAACAATGAATGTTTTATTTTGTTTAATTTAATATATTTGTAACGCATATTGTACATTAATTTTATCTTTCTGCACTCCTTCTCTCCATATGAACTTTAATTATGCCAAATCTCATACTCCTCCGTGCGCGCAATGTGCTTAAAAGGGGGGGTACAAAGTTTTTTCTTCACGTATTAATATATAGATTAAACTTCTACATTGTTGTATGTTGCTGAAACTTGGAATAAAACAAAAATCCAAGAAATTTGTTAGACGCTTTCCAAACTAAATGTCTTCGAAAATTATAAAAAATCTTTATGAAATCTTTGTCATAAGTTATCACCAACGCCAAACTAGACAAATCACAAGACCCATTTCTTTTTAAAGTAAATTTAGAAGATGGAATTTGATTGGACTTGTACTAAACAATGCCCATTACAGAACATCCAAGAATAACATTAACTCCGTCTCCAAGTGGAAAGAGATCGAGAGGCAGACCAAACTAACGTTAACAAGAATGGTCGAGGAAGAGAGGAATAAGGCTGCATGGGAGGTGGAAAAGTTAGAAAGCCATGCTCTAGACAGAAAGAAAAGGAAAACAAAATTGAATGCCTCGTGGATCTACTTGGGAAGAGAATGATGATGAAATAATGTCAAATATATTTAGATTTAAAAAACTGCCAATATTTAGATTTTATAAACTATACGATGTATTCAAATTACAGTCAGTAATATGTCACTGGATGTGACGTCATACAACGAAAGATATGTCCGAAGTCCTAAAAAATGTCCGATTCCTAAAACATTTACTTAAAAACATGCGACTTTTATTTTTATTATGCGAAAACATTTTCAGGGGGATAAGCTTAAAAATAAGCGAAGGTAACCTAACCTATGAATTTTTAAATCAACGTAGCGTGACGTGTTTTTCAATTGCTGTGAGATGCGTTTCAACAAATTCGTTATGACATTTAACCCTTATTACGTGGTGTAACAAAACAGAAAAGATTTTTTGGAAGTAGTGTAGTATTTTCAAGCGAATTTACATCAGAGAAAAGTAAAGCAATCTCTCGGCTCAATATCAGCGTAGAAATGTTTGACGTTTATGTGTTTGGGATTTGACGTAGATCATGACGTTCATGTAATCTGAGTCATCCACTGTACTGGATAACTCGTGCTTTGATTTCGTTAGACTCAGACAAAAATACTAAACTAATATCATTTCACGGTATCTTATGTAATGAAATATATTATTCACCACGGAGCATGCATTCTTTCTTGTTTTTCCTGATCGTAAGAGGAATACGTCTTCGATAAAAATTTTATTTTAACGTGTTTATCTGTTGAAAAAGTAGTAATACATAGCGAAGTCTGACGTGTGTGTGAAGTTAATTTTTTGTTTCTTAAATGTCAAGAGTACGCAGCAGGTAATCTTAATTAGAATATAAAGAATTTTAGCTATGGTGTGAATAAATACTGTTTACATTTTTATTACACTCTTTTGTTTTATAATAGTTATGTATTAAGTGTATTATCTTAGTCCATTTATACATAACGTAAATTTGCCTCAATTAGGTTAGGTTATGACCTTATAGCTTTTAAGTCCTTACAAATATGAATTTAAATTGACTGAGAATTTAAAAATCAGTTTTTATTAGTTTTTCTTTACAATATAGATCAGAGCATGGAAGTCAAGGCTCTAGAGCAGGTTTGGGGAAGTTGGCGAGATTTCTTACCGCCAGGGACAAATCAGTTGCTGGTGACAGACCAACCAGTCATGGTTCTGACTCTTCTTTGGCAGCGGACATGTAAGACAAAACTGTGACAATATCTTTATATTTCAAGTCGTTATTTAAGACATTTATTTTTATGTGAACTGTATTCAAGATATTTATTCATTGGTGCGCACCTGCTTCAAAAGAAACGTTTTTAGATATAAATTTTAGAAAAAGGATTATATATCGAAGTTTATTTAAATTTCAAAACCGATATTCTTTATAAGTTAAGCAATATTCCTTCAGGTTATCGTACAGTTCTCCGCATTCTTCACTGTCAGACTAAAATATGTGTAATTTTTGGTACAGATGTATCTAGCGCCTCGTTTGGTGGCAACTCTCTTCACGCGTTTCTTGGCGCGACTTTTTATGTCGCCAAGGAAAGAAATCTTAGAAAAAATATTTTTTTATCTTTATAAATGGGTAATATCTTTAAATCTTTCCGCTTGCCGAAGTTGCCATAAAAACGGGAATAACCCTAATAAAGATGGGTTACATTCACTTGCCATAACTCGCTACTAAAATTGTGCCAAAAAACGCGCCAAGAGCGTTGCCACCAGATGAGGCGCTAGATACATCTGTACCTAATTTTTATTTGCATGAAATACAATTTCACAATATAAAAAGTTAATTTTACATTAAATGCGATATTGATCCAAACAAAAAAATGTAGTTTATTAACCCTTACAACTCTTCACAATTATAATACTTCGATTAGAACTACTTTTGAGTAGATGAGCTATCTACTTATGCTATGTATAAATCTGCCTGTATAATATGTTATCTGACATTGACCTTAATAATGATCTCTTTGAGCTGGTCTTTTTGATAATCCTTAATAAGTTGATGTGACGTTTCACAAATCTTAACCAGTTGAACTTTAAAATACTGGCAACGTAATTCTTCTTTAATCTTATAAGAATAAAATAATGCTTTTCACTTCTGTAACTACAAACCACAAATAACATTCCAAGGGTTAACCACCTTGGATTTGGTGAATAGATTAACACGAACTCTAAACTTATCTTTCTGGATTTTTCTTGTTATAATTATCCATACGTATTTGCTTAAGCGGTATATAGAACACCTGTTCAGCATTAAGGCTACATTTGAATGACCTCATATATCAAGGATTAATCTACAGATTTAATTGATTTCCAAGTGATAAGAGGTAGCATTATCATCAGATTCGCTTAGGTTGAAACTCCTTGAGTTTAAAGATGGCTCCCTTAGCTTAACTGCTGAGTTACAACACACGAGGTTAAATACACTTCGAATTCATCTTGATATTTTTATCTAAGATTTATATATTCACTTTTATCCCAATTTTATACCCTTTGTACACTCATGTCAATAATTTAAAAGATGTTTGAAGTTTTCATTTTGTAATTCCCATCCCATCCTTAAAATTACACTCAATTTTGTTTGCATACTTTTTTTCCAAATTATTGTAGCAAAGTTTATTTTGTTATTATGGTAAATAAAGATTCCATCTAGATATATAAATATCCTTCAAAAACAATTTAACATTTAAATAAGAACAGTAAAAGTTTCCTATTGCATGAAAAACCTATTCTCATTCATAAAATCTTTCTAATACGTTTCAATAATTATTGACATTCCTAACTTCCAATGGGAACTGCATTTCGAGTTTGGGTTGAATAAAGTTGGAGAATCTATGATGACCACCTCGAATTCCGGTTAAAAAGTTTATGGATAAAATATATGGTCAAATATCTATTCTATTCATGGTGATTTGACTACAACCATCAAATTCGATTTCAAATGAAGCCACCCCAACATAAACGCTCATTCAGTGTCAACCATGGACTAGAATAATTTCGTTTGAAAGCTGCAAAGTACCTATTCACTAAAATCAATGAACCCTCCCTGTTGGGACTCCCAGTATGTACAGAACTATTAGTTATCACAACTAAAACGGTGATCAATTCCTTAAAATAACCACCATTATTCAACTCAACTTCACTGCCCTTTGTGGGGTTCAGTGAGGTAGTCAATATTTCCCTAACACTTGCTCTTCAGATAGATAACGTATTCGAATTAGTAATATCCAATCGAGGTGCGGTTCATTAATTTTGGAATTAACTCTCAAGTATATGATAATTCATGCGTAATCAAAACTCTAGAGCTGAATCGAGGAGTTAATGAAGTCTGCATGCAAGAACGAATATAATAGGGAAGACACCCACACTTGTATGAAGGGTCAATGAACGGTGAATTTACGATTCTTGATGGGTTTGAAGGGAATTCGGGAATAATTGAATAAAGGGTTAGTTGGCCTTTTAATTGGTAAATTGGCTTAGTACGTTTGTAGTTAATTCTATGCTTGCATTGTAATTTTAATTTAATTTAAAAATACAGGTACTTAATATAGAAGAAATAAATTATTCAAACAAAAAGGCTATCTTTAAGAATATATTTTGCTTATAACTAATGTGATTAGTATTTTATAATACTTCTTATTAAATTTGTGAGAAATAAAATCTGAATTGTTTGGAAATTTTAAAACGCAAATGTTTTCCTTTGTACTTTCGAAAATTCATGATGGGAGGCTCATTTTTCTTTTGAGTTCTATTTTGCAAATTCTATTTTCAAAGATTAAATATATTCTTTGAATATATTTCACGATTCGAATTTACTGGTATTTGATATCTACTTAAATATAATGTTGTAAAAGTGAAATATATAAACACATTACAAATTCAATTCCATCCCCTTTTGTAATATTTATTATACACCCAAAATTAAGTTATTTCTGTAATAGTTCGTAAAGAAATTACTTTATTTGTAACAAAATTGAATCTGTAGTTTTGCATTCAAAGCAGCTGAGTAAATTGAGTTAATGGTGATATATCCATTTTAATAGTCTACAAAATATTTAAATACTGCATATTAACTTCTGCGACGTTTTAAGCTTCAAATACAATCATGTACTTGAGTTGTTAAAAATGTAAAGCACTCATTTAAATTTAAATGGAAACAAACTTTGCTTGTTCTATGAATTCATTTGACGAAGCATCTCACAGGTTATCAATGAATATTGACGGTAGAAAGATGTTGTATGCACTTAAAAGTTTGAACTGGTTCAGTTTATTACTATTAAAATATTTTCCCCAAAAGCAATCATTAGTTAACAAATTAACAATGAAATGGTTCGCTTATTCGTCATGATATATGAATTTCCAATGTTGTAGAACTTCTTTGCGAAAGGCCAACAGTATCGACAGCTTGTTGGAGTCATCAAGTTCAGGTTACAACTTGGACATCTGTGCTCAAAATGGCGGTGGAATATCTCCTGTTACACCAGGGTCCAGTAGCAAGCCTCTTCCAGCATCTCCAAGTGTTCCCGCCAAATTGGAGTCGCATAAGAAAGGAAATGGTTCATCAACTTCACCAACTGTATCTAGCAAACATTCCAAAGGTATTTATACTATTTGAAAATATTATCTCTTAGATCAACAGGTCAACCTGGTTGTAGGATTCAGCATAAAAGTATAGCATTCATATTTTTATCCCTCCAAGTGTTATGACGAGATATATCGTTCAAGATCTGGTCAACTTTGCTAAGAACGAGATATATCATCGACACAAAACTGCACTATTACTCCAAGGAGAATGACGATCCAAATAGGAAATTCGAACTGACCCTTGTCCAGAACTGGTGACAATTTGGAACAGGTTTTTGCCCCAGAGGCTGGACACTACAGGGTAGTTTTCGATGCGAAGACAAAGCTCAAAAGAAGGATTAATTATATTAACTAATATATCACAGAAAATATATTTATATGCTGAAATCAAGTTGCACGTAAAATTTCAGTATTAGGAATAGAAAGAAAGCATAAAGAATTTTATGTTCCTTTTCATTTTTCGTATTATATTCACATTAAAACATGAGTGATTGTTAAATCGTTTCTCAATAATCATGCATTTACAAATCTTTACATAATGAAGCACACGAATTTATACATAATACTATATATACCCTTTACCATGCTAACTTAGCAATGTGGAAGGATCTCAGATGTAAGCAACTTCCTACTGTACACAGTCAATCAAATATATCCTTCAAAGTTCTTAATGCTCAACTTTCAGGATCCAGAGCCCTTAAAATGTATGTAATTAATGCTTTTTGAAGTACATGTAAAATGTGACGCAAATATGAGGAAATAAAAAACTTTATTTTGCAGTTTTGAGTTAATGCCTTTAATTTAAAATGTGAAAGACATTGTTTCTTTATTTTGGCTAAACAACTCTTCTGGCCACTGAGAAGCATTAGCACTATTGGCTTTCGTAAGCCATGCAAATTTTCTATTATACTTTATTCTTGATTTAATCATATCTAAGTAGAATTAATTTAATTATTTAATAATTATTCATTATTATATAATAATTAAATTATTATTGGAAGTAAAGAGGAAATGTATGAAAGGCTATTTTTGTAAAGCTAAATGTAGTTGACGCTAGTCTTTTTGTGGTAGAACGTAATCGTAAGAAAAATCCTCGTTTTCCGGTGATTTGTTTGTTTACGCTACAGTAGAAAACTTCTCATACAAATCATGGAAATGAGTTTCTAAAATGAATCCAAAAGGTAACTCAGACACGCAACTGAAATATTCGCACACGATCGTTTTGATTTTCATTACACTAAAAATGTCAGAAACAAAATTGAACTGGAAATGAATTATTAGGATTGTAAGGATTCAGTTTGAAATCGTACATCAGTTTTATCTTTCGTTTTTGTTAACAACGGAGATAAACAGGAATACTACTTGATATTTACCAAAAAAAGCACTTATTTTTTATTTCCCTTATAATAATCAAAATTATGTTCACGGGTTTCATAAATCATTTTAATTTAGTTTTTTCTTAGACTTGAATACGAATAAAATATTTTTATGTAATTTCTCACAGGAAACCTTTTATTCATCCGTCTTAGAACAATTTCGAAATGAATTTCATCTCGCGAACTTTCATTTACTTTTAATCACGTCTCGGTAAATATTCAACCGCTACTCATCCGCAAAATATTCACAAAATCCGCTATTTTACTCCCACCAGGGCAACCATTGCCGAGTCGAACACACATCGTAAAGGATCGTCCTATGTTTAAATATTCATAGATAAGCGTGAAGATGAAGAGAACTAAAGCTCATTTCTGAGCGTTGGCGAGTGGTTTATTTGAAGTGGAAATAGTTCGCTGCAAATTTTTTATTGGTTTTGCTGGCACACTTAATGGGATGAGAGCTTGTGAGGGAAAACCTTCTTTAGTAAATGTATCTAATTCCGGAATCCTCTGGGATGTTTTTACGATGTAGATTTTTTGTAACGATCTTGTCTTGGGAAATAGATTTTGAAAACATGAAAAGAACTTTCACACTTCTACCTAATTACTAATGCAGCAATATAATACTGCATTAGTAATTAGATAGTGTAATTAGGTAGTGCTTTGAATGTAATATTAACCCTCCAAGTAATTTCGACGAGATATTTCGTCCATCAAGGTCTGACCAATTTTTCTGATGACTAGATATCACGTCGTCAAGATATTGCCGATGTTTTAGTGATGACGAAATCAAGATCTGGTCAGTTTTTCTCTTTGACGAGATATCTCGTCCATCAAGTTCTGGTCAGTTTTGCTAATGACGAGATACTACCTCGAGATAACCACCAGAACGGTTAAATGCGGAAAAATGCATGTGATTCCTTATAAATTGAATAAAATCTAAATTCTGTTAATAAATCTAATAAAAAAATCTAATAACTAAGCTACAGGCATTAACATGGAGAAAAACTTTTCTTCCCATCCCAAAGCTTTTCTATGTTATTTCTGGGGATGTGCTAATTCTAAATCCAACTTTTATATGTTTTTCATTGTACGCATTATGCAAGATGATACATCTGGATAAAAATATTTTTTTAATAAGTGGGAGGTTAATCGGATTAAACAACGTATGTTACAGATTACTTATACTTAATCTTTGTTCATAAAGTTAAACGAAATCACTGTTGATAAATATTCAATTTTGAAAGCGAAAAGGTTCAACATTCGAAATTCATTACAATTTTTTATTTTCACTCAACTGTTATTCAGAGTATAATTGAATATCGTAAATTATTTAGTTTACTTTCCCTATAATCAATTTTTGAATAAAAAACTTTACTTATGTCAGTTATTCGATTGAGGTCAACGCTTACTTCAATATTTGTGTGTGAAATTGGATTTTTATGCGTCTGGATTGTATATTTATGTAAGTAGTATCAGTTTCATAAGCTCGAATTGGAAAAACTTGCGTGTAAGTGCTATTTATATGAATTCAAAATACCGGTACGAAACATTTAATAATACTAATATGATCTTTTTAGTCTGCTCTGACTGCTACTGTGCGATTTGTTCTACGAAGACTCCGAGTTTTATAAGCTCGAATTGGAAAAACTTGTTTAAGAGCTGTTTATGTGAATTCAAAATACCTGTACGAATTACCTGTACGTTCTATAATACTAATATGATCTTTTTAATATGCTCTGACAGCTACTGCGCGTTTTTTTTTCTATGGATCTCTTGAGTTCTGGAAAGACTGATCAGAGGAGTTTTATAACAAACATCTACTTTCCTATATCACCCTTCTCTTTTTCAAATACGAGAGGTATTTTAGATATAATCCGCTCTGAGTTCTGAGTAAATCCTCTTAACGGAGCTGAGAAAAAGTGTCCAGTGGAAATAGCCCTACCGATCACTTTCGAAAATCACATTATCGCCCTTAGAATGGAACAATATCCAGGCTTCTTTTACCATAAAACTCTGTTGGCTTAGGAAGGCTTTATGTCTTTGCCTTACCACTGAGGCTGAGATCTATTGCGCGTTTTGAGTCTAATATCCTGAAATCGATTCAGTATTATCTCCAAGGTAAATCTTTAAAAATATTACAGAGTGTGTAATGTGTAAGAATCGTCATTTATTTGGACTACTTGCCCTATAGTGAATATTTGAATTCACTCTCCTGGTGGTTGTCTCGACGAGGTATCGCATTATTAGCAAAATGGACCAGATCTTGATGGACGAGATACCTCGTCTAAACCACTTGGATAGTTCAAAATATTTTTTATGTCAGTTATTAGATACAGGTCAATTCGTAACACAATATTTGTGTGTGAAATCGGATTTTATGCGTTCTAACTGCAATATTTATTTAAATAGACTCGGAGTTTTATAAGCTCGGATTGTGTGTGTGGAAACAATTGTAAGGGCTGCTTATTTGAATTCAAAATGCAGGTACAAAAACATTTAATATTATTAATATGATCTGTTTAATAAGTTCAGAGTGGTACTACACGTTTTGTTCTACGAATCTCTGATTCTAGAAAGACTGGACTGAGAAACTACCATTCTGAGCAGACTTTTCACCATAAAACTAGGTTGGATTATCCCATGCGTAACAGTTACAGACACTCCCTGACAAAAAAAAATATTTTTGTACACCCTACCATCTTTTAAAGTTTGTCCAGAAAATTTTGAATCACCCTGTATATAAAGTAAGTATGCCTATAATACTATCGTGCAGTAAAAGACATTTTTCCAGCGCGGTACTGAAAGTATTCCAATCATATAATTACGTTTTTGTCTTTGGAATAATGCATGAGAATTTGCATATTAGAAACATACCGATTCCATAGTTAATGGTAATAGACTTTTACTGCATGAAACATACCGATTTGATAGATAATGGTTAAGAATATTACAAAAGTCTAGAAACACATAATCCTGTAGTTGTTGGACATCATTATCCAGAGTACTGACGATGGCAAGAGTTAAGATGACATTTTAGGGGCAATTCCATTCTAATATCTTTAGTTGTCATAAAATAAAACATATTTTTTAGTTTGGCTACGGTTTTAAACTGGTGAAAACCTATTGTTTGATTTTAGAATATAACATCGGTTTAAGAAACATAGCTTGGTTTTCTGCCCAAACGCTTGAACAAATTTGAATGAAAATAAAATTAACTTAAAAGGAGATGGTTAAACTTGTGTTGTAAATTTGCATTAAATAGAACCGTTGAAATTGATTGAGTGTGAAAAATTTTACTGAAGCAAAAGCGTATGTAGGCATAATGGTTTGTGTTTGTAGACCTCATATTTTTTGTCGAACACTGCCTTTGAAAATCAAACAAAATTCCTGATGGGTAAAAAATGTCTAAATTTCTTATCCCAAATCATTCCTAATGGCTGTAGACTTTGGAGACTAATGGAAAACAGATAGCTGCCCTTCACTAGTCTGGAGAGCTTGATGATAACGGATATGTGTTAGTAGGTACTGTTTATCTACCACTAGAACAGTTCCAGGCACAAAGTTTACCCTTATGTTGGCGTAGAAACGGACCTCGTCCTATTTTCCATAGCAGATGCCTGAAGGAATGTTTTCAAATTTTACATTGGCCCACTTAATGACGATTTGGAAATATATTTGCTAAGAATTTTACATGTCGCCTAGAAGATCTGAACTAGTAAACTACCTCTTTCTGTCGCCAACATTCGCGTAAAACAAAATCAAATTATGTCATCCCCAATAATCAACCTTACTCAAAATGAACGAATCCTATTTCTATAGCGACCGCCACCAACCAGACTTGGTGTCGGGAGCACTTTTCGTTCTAGATAGACAGTATAACACTGTCCAGCGATACCTATAGAAAGATTTAAAATAAATTGCCCATACCCGTAAATTCGAGACTGAAGCACTTAAGGTGACTACTTAGATAAATAGTAGTCGAATTCGGTGACAAATCTTTGCTAATTCTAAAACCACACTACCGACTATCACCAGATGAGCGGTGATTTGTCCCATTAGGTAACCCATTACCTGTAGATACCTTACCTGTCGATTCATGGAAGTAAGGTTACTTCCAGTGCATTAGTACCTAACTTCCACTCATCACCGATGGTAATTAAATTAGTGCCATTCCAGAGTAACCTGATTCAGAGAATGTTGCCTTCAGTAACAAATGCCGACTATGGATTGAATGTCACCTGGTGGAGGGGGTGAGAGAAGCAATTCAGACAACTCTGTCTAACATCATTGCCCGATATGCTGTCTAGGTAGTAATAAGTTGTGAGAGCTGTTTCAGTCTGGTTTGAATTGTAGATAATTTACAGCTTGCCGATAACTCAAAGACATCTTGGAGCCTGTGGCGCTCTTTTTATAACTGGTGTCTATAAAGATATTTTAAGCTTGATAACGCCGACGACTTCTGGTAAAGAAAGTAACATTATCTACTATAAACGATAACGATTTACTTTGTCGTACCAATATCCTTGAGGAATGCCCCGTTATCAATAATGAACCATAAGGATTTACATTATCGTACCAATTTCCTTCCTTTATTTCCAAAGGAGCCGTTGTGGCTCAGTGGGTATGTCTACTGTGCTAGCAACCTTCGAGTTGTAGACGGCGCAGGTTCGATTCCTGCCAGGTGCATTCATTCCTGGGTGTCTTTTTCTCTTCTGTGTAAGTAGAACTTTCGTTGTGTGTCTATTACTTGATGTATGTCTTCTGCCTGGCGCAGCATGGCCAAATATGGCCCCTGCGCCATAAAATCCCTAAAAACCAACCAACCTTTATTTCCAAAACTGTCTGGTACAACATGGAACTACTCATCTCAGACACATTTAGCACACACAAATGTACTTTTCCTACATGAAATACTAGTGAGAGAGCATTGAAATAAACCTAAACTTCCCGTCTCAATGACGCAAAATACATAGCTAACCAAAATAATTATCATTTTCTATTATAATAACAAAACTATTTTTAGGTGAATAAATATTTTCTTTTACTAAAAAAGGTCTATCATTTCTAGTTTCCTTTCTGCGGAAAAATGCTTTGAAGTAAACAAGACATTTACGCGAATTTAAGAAGCGCAAATGCATCAATTATGCAAATTGTGTCATCCGTAACCTGAATTTTAAATAGTCACTCCTGTACTAAAATGTTTTTAAGGCGAGATATTAATATTATTCTATTATTTTCCTGTTACAAATATTTCTTGTTTTCTCCAAAACACTTCTACAAATTATAAAAATTAACTTGAACTTAATTAGTTACTATTAAGGCTATTAATTTGTTTTACATTATTGAATTATAATGCTTCAAGCTAATACTATACGCACATTTTCAAAGTAAACTGATTATTCCATTTCATTAAAATACTCCAGAAAAGCTGCTCTAAATTTTAACGGTTCATTAGAAATCTTAATTTCGAAGCCTCAAACATGCATGAATGGTGAAAAGACTTTTCGTAAAAGAATTTCATTTCTCATTGTTCCCTTTTTTTCATATCAGTCTGGACGACAGCTTTCGATACCTGAGAGCCCTAATTGGAAAGTAATCCTTGCGGATCACAGTTAATTGATTTAAAGGGAAAAAGCTACTGATAATTAAATCTAAAGACGTAAATTAGCGATCTGGGAAACGGAACATTCCATTAGTAATATGTACGATATTTCTTTGCTGTCAGAATTTACAGGGAAAAAATATCTTTATCCCACTTTTAATGAAAAAACTAAAAAATTTTATTAAATAAATTCATTAGGTAGAGGGCAGCTAATATGGAACAACTGGTTTTAAGATTGTCAAAGGTCGTGTAATGAAGTTTTTTTAAGGTATCACGCACCAAATAACGACAAAATTAAGTAAGATTCATACGTGAATAAATATATCAAACTGAAAAAAGTTTTTGAGTAAAAAAGTAAAAATCGTCTATTCGGAAAAGTAATGGAACACCGAAAAATTATCACAAGTTTATGAAAAACATTTTTAAATACATTATTAAACAATCTAATTAAACATACATTTTATAAAAATGCATATTTTTTGTGTTTAAGGGCAGATTACCTTGATAATTTTTGTATTATCTTTTGAATCAAATCCTCTCTTTTACACCGTTGGAAGAGATTCCCAGTACTTTCAATACGCCATTTTCACATTAACGAGGTGTTCCATATTACGTGCATATGTGCTTCGATGGAAAAGTTACTCTAGTTTAAAGAAAAAAATTTATTTAACAGAAAACTAGAACATTCCCAAACAAACCTATTTTATGATAAATAACGCAATACAAATATTTCTGAATTTATTTTCTCTGAAATAATTGGCTTTTTAAATGAGCCTCTTAAATATTTTCAGTACCTCGAAATACAAAAATACTTCTATTTAAAACAACGAAGTATCGACTGACTTTCCAAACATAATCTGGGTGACTTCTACCTACATAGAAATAGTAAATGCAAACTCAGATAGATTTTGATAATTACCTGTCGAGATATTGCAGTTTAATATCTCGTGTAAAGAAACTTACGCATAGCGTATGTTTGTATACGTATATTTATCTATATATCTTTTATATATACGAGAAACTATACATTTTCTTTTAACTAATTATATTACACAACGAAAGTAAAATGGGTGTTTTCTTTTATGCATTTGTTCGCTCCCACAATTAAATTAGTTTCATTGCTGAGAAATAAGGTTTTTAACCTTGTTATATTAACCCACCAAGGGTTTTGACGAGATATCTCGTCCATCAAGATCTGACCAACTTTGCTAATGACGAGATACTTCGTCGAGGCAACAATCAGGAGGGTTAAACTATAAGTAAGCATGAGGCTGTAATTTACATTGCTCCAATTAAGTTTCTTTGAAATTTGGAAAGATCCCTTTTAGTGTAAATGTCGTAGTGTAATTATTTTGTGGAATGATTATTCACTCTTATTTTATCATTATTTATTCCCTACAAGTATTTCCTTAAGTCGATTAGAAGAAATTACATCATTAGAAGAAAACTGACCAGATGTTAATGTCGCCAACATCAAAAAACCGGCAACATCTTTATGACGAGATATCTCGTCATTTGCAAAGTTGGTCAAATTTTGATGGACGAGATCTCATCGAAATCACTAAGAGAATTAAACTCTACATAAACATTTAAATTGTATAATTCAATACGACCCCATATCTGGCGTAATGCAGTCATTGGTAAAATAAATTGGAAAGCGGTACTCGATAAAATCACTTCATTATTAAACACAATTGTATTGCTGATTAAAATTCCATTTTTACTTACCATTTAGTTAAAACAATTGTATTTAATAGTGAGATAATGGACCTTTATTTTGCAACAGGAGGAACATGTAATTAATTGTGAAGATTTAAATATACCAGAATTCTACCTAGACAAAGGGTCAACTGTGAACTAGAGTGGCATAATTTAGTTTACACCTTTTATTTTATGTAAAACTCTTTCATATGTAAATGTTTTCTATTTTCTTTCTATTGCTAAACATCTTAACTTTGCTATTTTTAGTGCACTGAACTTATCTTACAACTCATTTTTATCATACGTCGACACTTCCTGCCTAAATTTTCCATCTCTGTCTCTCCATTATGTAACACTTCATGCTTTCGTTTTAATACAGAACTCGCTTTCGGTTTGTGTAAATTAATTAGTTCGTACGAAAATAAATTATGGAAGAGTAATTTTTATATTTCTTAGAATATTTGAAATCTGCCCTGAGAAACAAAATGAAAATCACAAAACCATTTAGGTTTGCATTAAAGTTCTTTTATTTCGAGAGAACTGCTTTCGATATTTTTAAAAATTATATTGCTTTGGTGTTTCGGTCATTAATGGCGTAATTACTTTTATGAAGTTGGTTCGTTAGTTTATTCTTAGTTTATACATAATCAGAGCATTCGCAGCTTTAAAACTGGACGTTTTACTTTCTTAGTTTGTTTTTAAAATTGAAGTTCTTATTCTACAAATCTGCATGTTATTTTATGAAATTGTATGAAACTCCATCTTCCATTCCACGTAGTTTGTCGATAACGAATAATTGATGGTAATGGTAATTGTAATTAATTAACGTAATTAATTAGCGTCGCACTGAACCAACACGGGCTATTGGTGAAGGTCTGGGATCAATCCCCAAGTGAAAGACCCGAGGGCAACAAGTAATTTTGAACCGCAGTCAGATGACGCGGTCAACACCTGAGCTGGCACCACACTCTTCAAACCTCCACACCTCGCCAACGTGAGGACATCTGAGGCCACGACGGATTTAAAGTGCACCATCCCGGTGTACATGACGGTCTTTGGCTGGACCGAGTTTCGAACTCACAACCTTCCGATTTCTAATCCTTTACTCTCCCAACTGGGCTACCGCGGCCCTACAAATAATTGAAATCTTGTATGTAGAATTAGGCTTTCACTTTCGAACATTTGTGTAATTTATATAAAATTGAGTGGGGTGCCAGCTTAGGGGTTGACCTCGTTATCTGACCTTGGTTCAAAATTACGAGATGTCCTTGGTTCTCCCTCGGGGATTAATCCCGGACCGTCGCCAATAGCCCGTTGTGTTACTTCAGTTCCGACGTTAATTAACTACCTAATTCTAACTACCTTTATAAAACGTCGTGTACTTGTAAATTATGTTTGTCGGTAATTTACATAGATTTAATTATTTTCTATGTATTTGTGCATTTCCTGTGCGACTAAATAACAAGCATAGTAGTTTTGAGCCTTATATTTATGAGAAACTTCTAAACTGTTCCAGCTATTGACTTATGTTCCTAGAAGGCTGCGGCTTCTTATTCCAATACTTCTAACTTCTCCATTATTTTCGCTTCTAAACACCCCGATTTCTCTTTCTCGAAGAGAACAATTCCAAGTTTGGATCCCATTTCAACTTGCACTTTTTGTTTATTTGCGATGCCACTTTGAGATGGAGTTAGTTTCGAATTATTTCTGATCAGGGAGTAAACAGCTGAACAACGTAAGTGAAACAATATCCGCCCACTAGGTCCAATTCAATCCAAACTCATTTATTGATGATCAAAAACTAAAATGAGTCGCCAAAAGTTTCACTTACTGGCATCACCTATCCAATGATTACCTAGATGTAATAAAAAGCCCAAGCAAGGCTTATTATTTGCGGGAAAGCATTTATTTTTAGTAATAGACTCAGTGGAATTAAAAGTTTAAGTACTAGGACTTGGAAATATTTGAAGAAAAGTACGAAAAACACGTGTCAATAAATTCACTACTAGTAATTTCCTTTCGGACAATTAATTACCTAAGTATAATAAGATCCAAAAGAGGTTTTCTATTTCAGCATTCGCTTACTCAAGAAATACACTCAGTAAAAATTCTAATACCGCGTCTTAAAAATATTTAAAGACGTATTTAATGCTATTTAAATGAAACGTATATCTTAAATGGAAGTTATTTATTGATGATCAAAACTAAAATGAGTCGCCAAAAGTTTCACTTACTGGCATCACCTATCCAATGATTACCTAGATGTAATAAAAAGCCCAAGCAAGGCTTATTATTTGCGGGAAAGCATTTATTTTTAGTAATAGACTCAGTGGAATTAAAAGTTTAAGTACTAGGACTTGGAAATATTTGAAGAAATGTACGAAAAACACGTGTCAATAAATTCACTACTAGTAATTTCCTTTCGGACAATTAATTACCTAAGTATAATAAGATCCAAAAGAGGTTTTCTATTTCAGCATTCGCTTACTCAAGAAATACACTCAGTAAAAATTCTAATACCGCGTCTTAAAAATATTTAAAGACGTATTTAATGCTATTTAAATGAAACGTATATCTTAAATGGAAGTTATTTTAAAGGTTTTGATGCAAAGATATTTGTAATTTAATGCATATAAATTTTATATACATCTAGTATTCAACATTTTGATTGCTATAGGATTTTTATCCTACGGCCACCAAATGTGAGACTTTCCACATCAATCTATCATAGGAAAAGGGGACCGTGGTTGCCTGGTTAGAAGGGTAAGGGATTAGCTATCGGAGGGTTGCGAGTTCGAAACTCGATCCGACCATAGACCGTCGTTAACCTTGGGGCTAGTGCACGTTAAATCTGTCGTGGCTTTAAATGTTCTCACGTTGGCGCGGTGTTGAAGTTTGGAGAGGGGGTGCCATCTCAGGTGTTGGTTCCAGGATGCGGTTCAAAATTACGTGGTGTTGTCCTCATCTTTCCCTTCGGGATGGATACAAGTCTTTCGCCAATAGCCCGTGTGTTACTCCAGTGTGACGTTAATTAATTCTCATTATAAGAAACCGGGTTCCTAATTATTTACATTCTCAGTGTGAGTATCTTATATGTAAGTCCCGTAAATACCACATAAACAGTTAAATTAATGAAATTTCTCGCTCCGAGTCCGTAAAATTTACTCAACTATACATGTACGATCCCTAGTTTCAAGATAAACAGATTTGAAATTTTATGACGGCGCATCCTTTTAAGAGGGCACAGTACCTTTAAAACCTTAAAAAAATCGATTTTCCAATTTTGATCTATTTAGATAGTTTGAAATGTTCTGATTCTGGTAAAGAAAAACCGCATGAAAAAATTCGCATTCGTTCGTTCGTAATGAGGATTTTTCGAACACACCTATTTTTATTTTCAGCTGTTCGTTTGTTTACGTTTCTTAGTTTTGGTTTGAAATTATGCCATAAATTTTTGGAATTATGCTATTTATTTTTTTCGAAAGTTTTAATAATATTTTTACTGTAACAAATATAAGCAGAATATGTACTACTCAACTCTTTCATTTCACAAATCTATTTGTTTACTTGAACGCACGTGAATGCTAAAAATAACTATTTCAACTTTAATTGCATTTATCTCAGAATGGTAATTTTCGAGCTTGCGCTCACTATAACTCTGCAACTAATGGACGTAGACTCCTGAAATTTTGAATGATAATAGATTATCAAAAGGGCTTCAAAATGAAACCAAAATTTTACTCAAAAGCTAAAAATATATTAAAAAATTTTGATATAGTATGAGCGAAAATTTGGAAAAAATTAATGAAGTGAGATATTAATTGATTGTTATATTTATGTGTTACTTAACTACTGTTTTTTGGTTTTAATTTAAAATAAAAGCATTGTGTTACTCATATCAGTCATTAGTTTTGTAGTAAATACACAGGATGACTCAGAATGTTGCGCACAAGTTACGCTTGTAAAAAAGTATGTTAAAAAATGACCTTATGTAAATTCTAGTAAAATATTATTTAATTTTTAAAAGTCAAACCAATTTTTCTGCATTGCGTAGTATAAAGTATAAATAAACCCTGCAAAAAATTTCATTATGATACACAAAACTTTTGGTGATACAGTTTACCGAAATTAGTCTATTTTGCCTGTTGATTTGTATGCTTAAAGGTACTGTGCCCCTCCCCAAAAAAATATTGATTTATTATTGAAAACACGCTTATGCTTTCCTTGATATGACCGACTAACCACCTCACATGTTGACTAAATATTACCCAAAAAATATTTATATCAAACACCACCTGACTACACACTGAAGAGTGGCATTGCTTCCATGGTGGCAAACGTTTATTGATGTCGAATTGTGTTCAGTCAACAATTCCACAAATAATAAGTATGCCAACAAATGCGAGGTGGTCGATTTCAGCGCATTTCAGTGCAAACATTAGAAAAGTTGAAATAAAGATTTTTTTTCCATTCTTCACCGAACTTGTCATTTAATTTTAAATTTGTTTATCTTGAAAACTGGGTCTACAGGAGTACTTCTTTGAGCAAATCTAACTCGTTCAACACAAGGAACATTGGTATGTGGAATTTATGTTGTATTTATTGTACGAGCGGTATCAGTCAGATATCGCTTCGGAGTTTAAGCATATATTCCTATATAAACTGCCGATTTACGGTTGGAACTCCATCCAGGCCTAACTTCACGAGATGTTACACAGTAGAAATAATATTAGTTTCCACGTAAGACGAAATTTCAATTTTAGCACTCTTATCTGACTGATATACTGTACGTAGGCGGCCCAGGTTCGATTCCTGTTACTTACCCTAAACGTATTTCTCTCTTCTGTGTTACTTAAACTTTCCTTGGATGTATGTCCATTACTTGACAATGTCGTGTTTGAGCTATGAAAAACCCAATCAACCTGTACGCTTAAGGTTTTACAATTTTTCCAAGTTATGCCCTTTTTTAAAATAACTTTTTTGACATAACACGATCGATTTTTAATTTATTGTGAATTCAAATCAAATTTTATTTTTGTTCCGTTTTATTTGTATCTGTTGGATGCAACACGCCTTCCATAGAAAGTTTCACGCTTAACTTACTTATTATTTACACAATAAAAGTTTATTGAAGTATAATAAATCAGTCTATGTGTGTTATGAGTACATGCTGTTTCTATGTATTTCAGTTTCGATATCTATCCTTCAGTGATTTTTGTTAGTATTGAGATAGAAAGAATTCAGATACATCGTGCTGTCACATTTCGAGAGGTTTAATGGAACTTTTGCCTACACCTAGGTGTTCTGTATCCGAAAATATTCCACATTTCATAGTTTTCAAGTGCATTCTGTTCCACGTTGATTCCGAATCACTGCTTTCCACAGAAGCGTTTCATGGAGATCACCGAACCTGATATGGAACACATTAGTGATGAGCACTTTTATTCACCCGATCACAACAGGGGAAATGTATCTTGTCACATTTGATAAACGATCTTCGTCTGGCTGTCATCATCCGACTAAATCCTTTATTTGCCCATTCCATTCCATGCCTGGCCTTTGTTCTTTTTTGGCGGGAATTATGTTCCGAACTTTTATGGTCCAAACATCTCTGTTGATGGATATGGATGTTACCAGCAACCTCCATTTGACTGCTATTCTGAATCGTAGGCATTAAAAGAAATAGCTTCTAGTCATCGTCATCACTAGAGCCTTTTTATATATGGATATGCGTATACTGGGAAAAGTAGATTTATGTATTCTGGAATACCCTTCCTTGCAATTTCGTGTATGGTTGATTTATGGACAAAAGAAAACAGCACTAGCTAATCTCGATATTTTTGTCGCCGAGCTGGAAATATGTTCATGGTTTGTCTGCTACCCAGCAGTTCCCGGGTTCGAGCTAATGGTAGGTAGTTAATTAACGTCACACTGAAGCAACACAACGGGCTATTTGTGACTGTCCGGGATCAATCCCGAAGGGAAAGAACCTAGGACAACACATAATTTTGAACGACGGTCAGATGACGAGGACAGCACCTGAGCTGGCACCCTCACTTTCCAGACTTCCACATTACGCCAACGTGAGGACATTTGAGGCCACAACAGATTTAATGTGCACCAGTCCCCATGTACACGATGGTCTTTGGTTGGACCGAGCTTCGACCCTCCGATTGCTAATCCGTTGCTCTTCCAACCGGGCTACCTCGGCCCTGTAAGTACATGGATATTGGTGGATTTGAATTGGATTTTGAATTTTATGGCACAAGGTTCTTGTCAAGGATATTGGTGATTGTCCCGGTTAGGTAACGTCAGCTTATCCAATGGATTCTCATTCACAAATAGCCCCTGCAGTGCCGAATGTCGAAGTAGTTAGTGGTCGTGTATAAAAGAAGTTTGATGTTTTTAAAATTAAATTAAAGGCGAGTGCGTTTAGTTTGTTTATTCCCTGAAATGACTGAACTCCCTCCAAAATGATGAGTTCCAGGGCATCAATCCCTAGAGGCTCGAACCTCTTGGGAAGGTGAATGAATAAAATAAATTATACACAGAATTACCTTCTGGCACCAACCATTAGTTTCTCAAAAGTTTGAGCCACATATTAGTACTCATATTATATTAACATAACTAAATTATGTAAAATGCTCTTCTGACCAGCTAAATGTAGGTGGTGGTAGTGTGTTTGTGACGGAATTGGCTGCCTTGCTATTCCGGACATGACATCACTTGGCTTGTTTTTCGAATACGATTTCAGCACTTCGCCAATAGAAATTCCAAAGAATAAATTCCGAATCGATATACGACAGTTAATTGGTCAACACCAATTAGATTAAAAGCCAAGCGTGGTCGAAACGGTCATTAATTATATTTTAAGGTAACTCCCATAGGTCCCAAGTGAAACAACAAGGTAACAAGAAGTAAAATCTCCGTTTTCCGTCTGGTTTGTTTATTCACATTGAAAATTCCTATCGTACGCTCTAATTGGGCTCGTAAATGGAAAAGAACTCCCAAGAGAAAAGGAATCAGTGAATCTGATCAGTTATTACTGTTATTGCATCTTATGAGATTGTATTTAAATTTGAAGGCGTTATTCGAATCTGCATTATATGCATTCAGTGTAATGAAATAAACACGCATATGTACACGTAAAGCATCTAAAATTGACACGTATACGGAAAAAGTGCACTGAGAAGTAAAAATTATAAGTATTCTCTATTTTATCTACAGACCAATTTGTGAGTCACGGAGTCAATGGTAATTTTAGAATCCGGAGTATGACAAATTCTAAAAGTATTGAATTAGGCACAAATTTTTTTAATATGTATGGGGAAGTAAAATATTCAGGACAAAATAAGTTTTATGCTTTTAAAGTGAAATAATTTCTAAACAACTCATTGATATATAACGCATTGTACTTCGCTGAAAAAAATGCCACAAATGGGCCTTAGTATGGCAGTTGATACAGTCCGGTTCGGACTGTATCCAACCAAACACTCGTATACGTGGGAGCTGGTGCAAGTTAAATCTGTCGAGGTCTCAAATGTCCTCATGTTGGCGTGGTGTGGAAGTTTGGCGAGTGATGTGCCATATTAGATGTTGACATAGTCATCTGACCGTGCTTCAAAATTACGAGGTGCTAACCTCGCATATTTCCCTTTGGGATGGATCCCAGACTGTCACCAATAGCCCGTTGTGTTCCTACAGTACGACGTAAATTCATCTATAATGAACTACCAGCCACACAAATCCTTCTGTATATATTACTAAACAGTTCACAAGATAGCCCAATTTTGCATAGTTTCGATAAGGTATCGTGAAAATAGATGTTTCATTAACTAAACGCATTCTGCTGCACACGCAGATCTTTTTTTAACAAGTGAAGAGTATTTTTAGTATATTTATTTAATGAGTCTGTTTAAAATGCTTTACAATTAGTATTAAATTTTAAAAATAGTTGGTAAAATTTTATTATAAAGTTTTGTGAAATTTTATAATTAGTTTAAATACTTATTACATTATAAAAATTATTTTAATCCATCAATGCTTTACAGCAGGGGTTGCTTTGGAATGGAAAATTACTTAAAATTAGTTTTGCTATTTATTCAACGTTAATATTATACAGTATGGAGCTTTCAGATTCTCACAAAATGTTTATTCTCAAATGATATTTTTTAACTTTAATTATTACTTTACCTTTGATGTAATATATACGATAGGTATTTAAAATTAAAACTTTGTGGGGTTTGGTTCACGATCATTTTTTGCAACACGAAAGTTGATTAATCCCTTTAGGGGTGTAATTACTAGTAAGATATAATTTGTCTGACCTCAAAGTAATTTTAAATTCTCCAGCACAATCGTACTAAAAATAACTCGATTATCATGGAAGAATTAAAATACTGAAAGTATATTTCTAGCAACCGTGTTATTAATGTCAAAGAATATTAAGCTTCCAAAGAAATTAATTATTATTTATTTAATTACTTTAGGTATTCTTTTCAAGAATAAAATCCTTTATTGCAGCTTATTTTATTTGAAACCAATATATTCGTTTGGAAATTCGATAAGATAGGTAGTTGAATTTACGCCGCACGGGAGCAACACAACGGGCTATTGGCGGCGGTCGAGGATCAATCCCGAATCGAAGATTCAAGGACAACACGTCGTAATTTTGAACCACGGTCAGATGACGATATCAACATCTGAGCTGGCACCCCACTTTCCAAACTTCCACACCACGGCAACGTGAGGACATTTGAGGTCCGGAAGATTTAACGTGCACCAGCCCCCAAGTACACGACATTCTTTGGTTGGATCGAGTCTCGAACTCACAGCTCCCCGGTTTCTAATCCTCTATTCTTCCAGACGGGCTACCGCGGCTCATGGAAGTACTGATGGCATTGTTAGAACAATTGTGGGGTCTACCTGAACACTGTTATAATTGGAATACTCTTTTGGAATTGTTACAAATATTAAATGAGACTACCTGAACACTGTTGGGAAGAACAATAGAAGTAATGTAGGGATGTTTAGAACTATTTGTGGAACTGCTTGTGAACAGGGATGGGGGAACGGAAGTGCTAGTGGGATTGCTAGAACTATTTGTTCTTGGAAGTATCAGAACACTGTTGGGGAAATAATTTACAGGTGGGATTGATAGAACTATCATGGATGTCAGAGCCATAACCAGCACAAGCTTCAATTTAAAATTTTAGTCTGATCACGAGTACAAGTTTGGACTGTGTTAGATGAATTTCGATTCTTTTAGTATGGAAAATGGTAAAAAGTTTGATTTTCTTTTGTATACTTCTCGACTCTTATTGTAGAATACACTTCTGAAAATATGAATGTTCAGGTAATATATCTTACCCCCATTAAGGAGAGTAGAGGAAGAAGATTGAGCAGGTAAGACGTTAAAACAATTTATCACCTAAAAAATGTTTTAAGCAAATACTTGTCCACTTGATCATACAGACGTTTACTATATTGATGCATTGTTGCAAGAATTATACAACGCAAAATGCAAGTTGCAACTGATAGATCTAAAATCAAGACGATAGGTCATAACGAGCGAGTGTTATCGTGTATATATTTTCGCGCACTTCAGACTTACTCAGATTCTTACAAGTGCAGCAGCAGGAATCGTCATGCTGTCAATTTTATTGTACAATACCATAAATAGGTAAGTAGATAAATCACTATTAGACTGCTTCCGGATTGTGTGTCGAACAGTTATCAGTTTAGTGGAGCTACATAAATATTTTATTGAAATTTAAAAATTATAAGCTCATCTACAATTTCAATTTATTATAAGTTGAGAAAGAGTTTTCTAGAGGGGAGGCCGAGAGAAATTGTCTCTGAAAAGGGGGTGTTGAGTCTCAACAGTTGGGAGACTAATCTAATTTAAATTCAAGCTTAGAAGGTCAATGGAATTAATCCCCACTCTAGAAATAGCTTGGAAAGTGCGAACTAGATTTTATATTCACGTCTATTTTTACTCTATAGGAAAACGGTACATATGTATCTAGCTTCTCGTCTAGTGGCAACTCTCTTGGCGCGTTTTTTGGCGCACTTTTAGTAGCGAGTTATGGCAGGTGAAGGTAACCCATCTTTATTAGGGTTATTCCCATTTTTATGGAAATCTCGGAAAGCGGAAAGACAAAGATATATTTATAAAGATTTAAAAAAATTCTAAGATTTCTTTTGGCGACACAAAAAGTGCGTCAAAAAAAGCGCCAAGAGCGTTGCTACTAGGCGAGGCTTTAGATACATCTGTACCAGGAAAACAAACCACATTACTCCATCACTTCCGTAATTGATTTTTCATTAAATGTCACCAAAGTACCCCATTCAGTCTAAATCGTCCTACGATATTTTTCCCTCTGCCCATATGTGGGCGGTGTAACCGAGAATGATTTTCAACCACGCATAAGAAAAATTGAAAATTGAGTGAAAGATAAGAGATGTAATGGATAGTGATTTCCAAATGTGCGTTCTCATATATACCCTCTGGTGCTAGAATTACGACGGCACATCACTACTGGAGCGAAGTAAAGAACTCATCAATGCGAAATGAGCTAATTACATTACGTTAAGCTCACTATTTCCCAAGATGTATGTTTCTAATTTGCACCGGACTGGGTGTCAGCTATTAATTGAAAAGACTAACGTTACTGTTGCTGCTGTAAGACGTACCCTCATTGAGTAGTGATCACGTTCTCTCATTGCCTCATTTACCCGTAACTGAATTATATAGGAAGTTATTTATATCTGCCTGCTTCGGGAATTTTATTTGAGTTGCGAAATTAGGTTAAATGAAGATTCGGTGGTGATTTCTGTATTCTACACTTCTTGTTGGAAAGGAATAGTTTTATGAGTAGGGGTTTTATTTAACCCTTACGTACGATGAGACGCCTGGCGTCTCACTATTGCTGTCTATAAATATTATAGATAAATAGGAGGTGAAACTGGATTACATTGGACGTCAAAACTGAATTATATAGTTTATTTATATCTGCCTGGTTGGGTAATTCTATTCGAGTTGTGAAATTAGGTTAAATGAAGATTCGGTGGTGATTTCTGTATTCTACACTTCTTGAGGGAAGGTAGGGAGCTGTATGGTTATAGTTTTGAAAAGTAGGGGGTTTGATTTAGCCCTTTCAGTAAGGTGGGACGCCTGTCGTCTCACCTTGAAAAGTTAAGTCTGTCTATAAATATTCTAGATACATAGATGAATCTAGACATAGATTGTCAAAACTGAATTACATAGGAAGTTATTTATATCAGCCTGCTTCGGTAAATTTCATTTGAGTTGTGAAAGAGTTAAATGAACATTCGATTGTGATTTCTGTATTCTGCATTTCTTGCTGGAAATATAATAGTTGTATGGTTAAAGTTTTGAAACGTTGGGGATTTGATTTAGCCCTTTCAGTACGGGTGGGACTTCTGTCGTCTCACCTCTTTGAAATAGTTAACGTTAAGTACATTAATACTGATGTCAAGTAGTATTATAAATGGGAAGAGAGACATAAGAGGTCACACCTCCCTTTAAAAAACTCAAAATATTAATTTTTTGTTGCGTGCAAAATTCATTAATGGTTAAGTGATAGGTCTCCCCGCATAAGGTTTTCTTTTCAAAAATATTTCAGCATCCAATTTGCCCTTCGAAAGACTAATGTTTGTGTCATGTTAACTTAAGGTTAATTTTCTGTAATCACAACGTATGATGACCAGTGAAATTTTAGATATGTGAGATGAGTTGATCGCTTAAATTTTTCTCAGTTTTCCCTTTTTCGTACTAAAAATATGACATTTATAGAAAAGAAATAAAATAATTTAATACAAAATTCATAAAGCAAATAATGTAACGGATTTTTAAATCTTGTTTCAAATTTTAATTTAAACTGTAAACGTATCTAGGTACAACTGCCAAAATTATTGAACTTATTCTTCTTCCATAGTAGCGCAAGTTCAATGGTACCACTCTAACAAGGAACAACGTCTTCTATAAATTTATGAACATGAAATTTGCATAATGAACCATTTTTATATCAAACTAGCTAAATTACCCGGCGTTGGTCGGGTTGAAATGGTTAAATGTTGCTTGAAAAGTGAATTAGAATAATCACTTTTCTTTCACAGAAAAATGCAATCATTTAAGTTGTACGGAAGATACTTTTTAACTTTTTCATAGGTTCCACAATATACTTCGGACGCAAATATATACATTCAATTCCTGAATATATTGCAATATGTAAAAGATTAAGACAAATACAAACAGAAACGAAATTCCGACGAAAAAATGCGTTCTACAAAGTTTTATATGAAAAAGTAAACATTAATTCTGGTGCTGCCAGATACCGAGTAGCAAAATTACGCTTTTATGATCAATGAGTTTTTCGTTTGTGCTTTTCGGAATAACGGTGCTTGGGTTAGAAATAAATGTAATCGGTGTAGACAAATTAAACTGAATAGATAAAAATTTTTCAAAAAGCAGAAGGTCGATTTTACAGAATTTTTAAGAAAGAAAATCACTGCTTTCAACGGAGGATTCACATGTAACTATTCCGGACATTTTAAAATAAGTTACACACCTTACCTAAAAAGCTTATGAAACAGAATTCTACAAATCATTACGTATTCAATAAATTATTTAAGGAAAGTTGGTCGAAATATACACCAACTTTCCTTGAAAATCATCCTTGAACTCCTGAAAACATTTCCTTGAATTTCCTTGCAAAAATAAATATTTTAAAATATTCTTTCTTCATCAATAAAATATCTATAATTTATTTACATCATGGGAAGAACTAAAAAGTCAGTTCAAACATAAATACTGTAATTTAATTTGTTTCGGAAAATTTTTTTTTTCGATCATCGCTGTCTGAAGCAATCATCGCTGTCTAAAGCAATCAATCTATGCTCAATGTTATTTCTATTGCGATTTCGAATAGTTTTTAGCCCCCAGGGCCAATAGAACGGGGGTTAAGAGTTAGTCTATGGTGACCGCAGTGTTCTAAAGTATAAGTGTACCAAATTTGGTGTGGATTGGTCAAACGGTGTAGATTTGTATAGAAAATATCATATATACACACATACATACACATACACATCCTATTTTATACATATAGATTGTGCATAAACTTCATAATTTGCAATGATAATCTGCAATTTTTACGCCAAATTTTACGAAAAACTTTTTGATTCTCCAAACTTTCTGCTCTTCACTCCCCGGTAGTTTTATAACTATAATAATTAAATATTCCCTGTTTTGAGCCATTTCCTGAAAAACTGATTAACTTCTATCTGGATGAAAGAGCTGAAATTTTTCATGATCACGTAAAAGGTCCCATTGAATCGATTTCAACCAAAATATATGAAGGTCGTTATTTATAGTTTTTAATATTGATTTCATAATTAGTATTCGTATCAAATTTAGCTTTAAAAGGAACTACATAGATTTTCTTTGTGTGGTTAGGTAGTTGAAGTTGCACTTGAAGCAATACAACGCGGTATATTAGTAACGGTCCGGGATGAATTCCGAAAAGAAATATCCGAGGATAACACCTCGTTATTTTGAACCACGGTCGGATGACGAGATTTTCTTCGGTATCTTTTGAAAGTAAAGTAATAAAAATTTCATGATGACAGGATTATTATTTAGGGCTGGTTGGATTTTATGGTGCCAAACACAATACGATGTCACGTTATGGATATGTATATACACACAATGAAAGTTTTAGAAGAGAATAATACATCCGAGGTAATTTACAGGAATCGCCACCTACAACTCGCGTGTTAGCGGCGCAGTGAGTAAACCTGCTGAGCCACGAAGATTATTTCGGAAGACAGGAATAAACTTCTGGAAAAACAACTTGACATTAAGTGCTCCATATTTTCCATACGGATAATCCAGAAAAAATTGAGTATTATTGAAATTGGGTGTTATTGAAATTATGAAGCGTCTGTACAATTTCATATGAAGGCTTCACGCAATGTTAAGTGGTACCTTTGAATTTGTTCTTCTATGAACCACGCACGAACAAAGGGGAAGGGTTCGATTTGTGCTTCCAAAGCTGCATATAGGCTAATATGAGAATAAATTAAAATCAGTTTTCCAAAGCTGAAGAATATGTTATTTGTTTTTAATCTGGTATAGCTAAATTGTTTAGTTGCATATTCTAGTAAAACTGGAGCAGTCCTACACTAAGTATACAATATATTTAATATGTATATACTCAAACGAAATGTTGAACGTATTGCTGTTAGAAAAGCCGATGTAAACGGGATTGAATTTTGGATTTTATCGTAGTTCCAAATCCACACATTCGGTGTTTCTTTGATTTTGTTATAACAAGATTTAATTTTATTAAAATAAAATTATAATTAAATTTCTTTAAATTAAAAAGAAAACTTTGAAAGCTGGATTTTTAATTTTTGGGGATAATATTAGTATATTTATCGTTTTAGTAACACCATTCCTAACCCCCTTTTTAATCAAATCATTTTATCTTAAAATTTTACCTTAGACACTCATTATTTTATATGTCAGACCTCCTATTATAAAATATCGAACCGGAAAAATAACAGCGGAACAACACGGAATTACTGAATATAGAAATAGAATTTTTGTTATTTTATCGTAGCATATCGCATTTCAAATATAATAAAACCCAGTTCAGTTTTCAAAGAAGGCTAATAAATTCAACTAAGCCTATTATCAAATGTTTCATTGCTTTTTGAAGATGATAAAAATGTAAGAAATTTTTAGAAACGTCTCTAAACACGTACAATTCTTAAAGTTTTTGGTTCAACTTCTGAATTTAGAATAATTCCCTAGATGCTCTGGAACTTATGGACACTTTAGAAAAAAATAAGAGACCCCCATTTTATCGCTTGATCAAGTACCGGGGAATTCTTGGAACGGGGAAAAAATTGAAATCGAATAGCTGTCAGAGATAAGAATATTTTCAAATACATTTTTTGTTTAGGAGAAATGCGAACCAACAAAAATGGAGCATGACAGAGGATCCACAAATCTTCGCATAAGAGGATTACATAGACTTGATTTTTACTTTCCATCATTATTCGAATTTATTTTTAAAAATTAAAGAATATCTGACTGGGCAACATTTTTTCATTCTCTTTTTCTGGTACTTGGTTTAGTTTGAATTTGTTCTTATTGAAAAATGACTTTTTTTCTGTATCAAAAACGTTTTTGTAAATTGATACCTTAGAACGTGCTGTTAAGAGTAGAATGGATTTAAGCTTCAATAAGCATGATTAAGCTTCTGAATATTTAGGGTTCCCCAGTTGGAAGAGCAACGGATTAGAGGGTTGCGAGTTCGAAACAGTCCAGCCAAAGATCGTGTACGTAAAGGCTGGTCGCTGGAGAATTAGCATGCATCTGTTCAATCCGTTGTGTCCTCAAATGTCCTCATGTTTGCTTGGTGTGGAAGTTTGGAGATTGTGGTGACAGCTCGGGTGTTTCTGTTATCTGACAGTGGTTCAAAATTACTAGGCGTTGTCCTTGGATCGATATATTGATCCCGGACCGTTGCCGATAGCCCGTTGCGTCGTTCCAGTGCGACGTTAATTCAACTACTTACCTATCTTGATTCGTTAAATATCATGCTTGTAGACAATGACTAAAATAAATAGTTAATATTCGCTTTATTTATTTTAGTTTTATAAAACTGAATCAAACCATTGATGGAATTTATAACACTTGAACCCTTAAGAATTTGATCCTTTTGACCCTTGATATTCAGAAGCTGGAGAATATTTTCAGAAGAGCGTTTAATGAAATGTAAAGCAGCAAGTCAATATAAAGGCAAAAGACACAATAAATCATGTCGGATTGTTTCAATAAATAGCACTCACAAATCAAATTATACATCTTATTTGCTGTCGACGTTAGCATTGATTCTATAGAAATACATTCTGTAAACAATCGCAGTTAGTAAATCTAAAATAAGTCAATTAGCATGCATAAATCAGTTCTTAGGACCCTTGATATTTAGAAACGCAAATATTTGAAGCAGCAATCAATGACAATATTTTAGCAAAATAATAAAAGAATATTTCCTTACCAGATGAAAGGCTGTGATTAAATATGTTTTTGTTATCCCGTCTTCAAATAAGTAGAATAATGTAATAAAGTTGCATATCTTTAAAGAAAATTGATTACACCTCATTTTTTGCTTAGTATTAAAAACTATCCATGTTTCTGTTCAACGTTTAAATTTATTCTTTTAAACGTTAAGTTCATTTCTCAAGCTTTTTGTTTTGTACCTTGATACGAATAGACTGTTCTTCATAAGTACTGAATATGTGTGATAAAAACTAAATATATTTGATCCTGCTGACTGCAAAATATCTATGGCCTGCTTGT
This sequence comes from Meta bourneti, assembly GCA_933210815.1. NCBI lineage: Eukaryota > Metazoa > Arthropoda > Arachnida > Araneae > Tetragnathidae > Meta > Meta bourneti. Next base: position 82,525,358 of record OW119923.1, on the reverse strand, counting down.
TGTCTCGTCGAGGTATCTCATCGTTAGCAAAAAACTGCCCAGATCTGTAGAAACTGCCAGATTTGTAGTCATCATCAAACATCGGCAATATCTTGATGATGAGTTATCTAGTCATTATCAAACTTTGTTGGATCTTGATGAATGAGATATCTCGTCAAAACCACTTGGAGGGTTAAGCTAATATCGTTATTGAATGTAATCGAATCCAATTCTCAAACATTCTATACAGATTGTGTCATGATAGACAAATAGAAACAAGTAGTTTCATTACAAACAAATATTTGAGACCTAAAAGGTAATAATAATCTTTCTAAACTCATTATCCATGTCTTAATCTCTACTTTTGTTCGGTATCTCAATTCAAATACACCATTTTGCTTCACGAAGAAACTAGTCCATATTTTTTAATGCTCATTAATGCTTGTCATTTGTTTGGAAAAAATACTAACTGGTCTCTAATTTTGCTATAAAACTTTTCTATACACTTTGAATCTTTCCAAACTTTCATAACGAATGTCCTATTTTCTACAAATTTCTATCAGTATCTTAATTGAAATGCATCCATTTTTATGAAGAAATTTTAGAGCATGGATTATAAATGTTTAGTCATTTTTATTTAAAAAAATACTAACTGGCCCCTCGCAATTACCAAAACGCAGCTATCACAGGACACTAAAAGTTTCAAACATGTTGAAACATTTAGAGTCCCTTGATAACTTCTGGGTTGATCTAACTGGTCAACGTTTCAACAGCTAAGTTAATCCAAATGTTCAAGGGTAAAACTTGTTAATCCAACTGTTAAACATCTAGGTTGATCCATAGATATGAAATATAAGTAGACTGAGCATTATTGCTATTCAGAGGAGCTTCAAAAAGTGTGATCAACATGTTGACTAGTAGTCACGTGACTGCTCTGTGAAAATTTGACTTGATTGGCCGATTTGGCATCTTATTGCCTCGTTTAGCGATATAACATTTTATGACAGATAGGTAAATCCGTATTTCTATAGAGTGGCGACAAAGTGGTGAAATCTCCAATCTACAGCAATCAGATGATCAATCAGTGGACCAATCAAATGATAAATCAATGGACTGGCGTCTTCTCCCGTCCCTTGGACCAATCAGATGATGAGTGTTAGGTTCTACTCAGCAGATGAAAGCAGTCTAAGGGTCACGTTACTACTAGTTTTGATAACATGATCCTGGGCGCATAAAAAGATTACCATCGTTTGCTTTTATATTTCCTCTATGGGTTGACCCAACTGTTCAACATCTCGATAAAACTTCTAGGTGAATCCAACTCTTGCGATCCAATACTTTTAAAGATTAATTTTGACCCCAACGTAAGCATATTTTAAAATAGTCACAATTTATAAAAGTTTAAAAGGTGTCATACCACAACCACATAAACACAACATATGGCAGAGAGCCGAAGTCCGACTCCTAATCCTCAAACATGTAATCTAAATATTGCAAAGATACTTCAGTCCGTTGCTAGTCCAATCTAGCGTATATTTAGATTTTAATCCCTGGAGGTTTCCAATCATGCGAACGGATCACTTTTCCTCCATTTTCTGAGATATATAGGGTTAATAATTGTGTCTTCATCCCTTCGGGCCACAAGTGCTTCTAGGATCAGGCGGGGCATTTTAATGTGCTGGATATGCATTTACGATGGCTATAGATCTGGAAATAAATTCGAGTAGTGGTGGATAAATCACTGTATATGTAGGAATAGCTCGTGTCATTTTCACTACTCACAGTTAACGCAATCATAGTGAGGATTGTGTCAAAACCACACGTTTCGTATTTTAAGAAAGAAAATGCAAACTAAATATAAAGGTATTTTTCTAATGCCCTGTCAATCGAGCATTACTCGTTATGACACTACAAGGGCGAATATGTAAACCACTTTGCGTTATCCTGTGCACTACGGGGATGGTGGGTTCACATTACCCCTCAGAAAACAGATTAACCTTAGTGTTAAACGCAGAAAACAAATTTCACATTGCGGTTGCAAATTTTAAGTAATATTTTAAAGAAGTAAGTGGTGCTGGTGGATCAGGGCGTCATCATGGAGGACCCAGACAACACAAAATGAATATTTATACGTATGAACTGCAGTACGCTAAAAATTGCACACTCCCATATATCCCCATAGTGTTAAATATTCATTAATATATTAAAATTTCCTTTCCAATTTCCTTTAGTTGAATTATTATTTTACTCGCCATATTATGTCTTGCGGCGTTAGCGCACGTACATGGAGAGTTCTGTTTGATTAACGTTTGTTCCCCGTTTTTCCTTTTTAGTTTTTTTACTATTTTGCATTTTTTAGATTTTTTTATTGAGAGTTGTTAAAGTTTTTACACTGGTGTTCAAAATTAAGAAAATTTGCATATTTTATCGAATTTCTCGAAAACTACTGAACGAAAGGTAAAACTTACACTTCAAAACAAAGATGCAAACCTTTAGTGTGGAATACGTAAGCGCACACGTGCGTGTGGGCGGTGCATTTAGAGGAACAGGCTTTCTAAGTGCACGTGACGATTTCCGCGTTTCGTTCGCTCGCACATCTCGGCGAATTTCGCGGTGGGTTTTTTTTTGCAACATTCGGTAAAATTCAAAAGCAAACAGTTAAAATGATTAACCACCAACGTTTGTATGATGGAATGAGGGGGCGAATCGTCGGGAGACTGGAAGCAGGGCAGTCTCAAGTGCAGATTGTTAGAGACTTGAATGTAACGCCCAGCGTCGTGTACAACGTATGGAAACAGTTTAAGGATACTGGATCTGAAGAGAGAAATCCTGGGCAAGGTCATCCAAGAGCCATGATAGCTAATAAAGATGAATATTTGCCCATTACAGCTAGGCGTGACAGGAGTGCAACGGCTTCTCAGCTCTCTCGTGACCTTCATGCGACCACAGGAAGCCGAGTTTCAAGGGTTACTGTTTCTAGAAGGCTATGAGAGGTCTGTTTGCAAGAAACCTCTATTTGTGTCCCGCTTATATCTGCGCACAGGAGAGCCCGTTTATCATGATGCAGTGAACATCGACTTTGGACCAGGAATCAGTGGGGGACCATTCTATTCAATGATGAGTCCCGGTTCAGCCTAACCACTGATCCTCGACGAACGTTCATCTGGAGAGAACCAGGGACCCACTACTTGTCCTCCAGCATCCGAGAAAGACACCACTATGGCATCTGAGGTTTGATGGTCTGGGCAGGCATCATGTTGGATGGATGCACAGACCTCCATGTCTCTGACAGAGGCTCTGTGACTGCTGTGAGGTATAGGGATTAAATCTTGGAGCCCTACGTTCGCCTTCTCAGGGGTGCAGTTGGCTCTGATTTCATTTTTATGGACGACAACGCTCGTCCACATAGGGATCATCTGGTCGACGAATATCTGGAAAGTGCGGATATTCGCCGGATGGATTGGCCAGCGAGATCTCCAGGCGTAAACCCTATAGATTCTGGGACGCTATTGGGAGGGCAATTTCAAATCGCCTTTTCCCTCCCAGAACCATGCAGGACCTGAAAACAGCGTTACTGGAGGAGTGGGATCGACTGCCACAGGGACTCATAAACTGCCTCATTTCCAGTATGAATTCACGTTGTGAGAGCTGTATAACTGTAAGAGGGGACCATATCCCCTATTAACCCATTTTTTGTATCGGTATTGTAACCTTTGTTTTAGACCTTCCTGCGCTGATGAGTCACGCACGATCATGAGTGTGTACCATAACTGTTGCATGAATATTCTTTTGTATTATTTCAACTTATGTATGTAACTAATCTCATTATGTCCAGTAGTTCTGGAGATAATCGCCCCAAAGTGAAAATTCTCTTAATTTTGAACACCAGTGTATCGAGTGAGCCAGATAGCTGTAAGACAACGCTAGATAACTGTATGGTATGTAGGTATTTAAATTAACGTCCCACTGGAGCAACACAGTGGACTATTGGTGACGGTCCGGGATCAATCCCAAAGGGATTGCATCCGACGACAATACATCGTTTGAACCACGGTCAGATGACGAGGTCAATACATGAGCTGCGTCCCACTCTCCAAACTTCCACACCACGCAAACGTGAGGACATTTGGGGCCACGACAGATTTAACGTGCAGCAGCGATAACTGTATGATCACTCAACCAACAATTAAATGAGTGATTGCACAGCTATCTTGCGTTTGTAAATACTTTTATGAGAGGTCTTTTCTGTTAAGATAAATGTAGATGGCGATTGTGTTTTTGCGGCGGAAAATGCTTCCTGTACGTATTCCGGATATTACGTCATTTTAATTGATAAACGTAGTCAATGAGGCATTTTCTGTTAGGCTAAATGTAGGTGGTGGTAGTATTTCTGCGGTGATACGTGTTTCCTGTACGTATTCTGAACATGACGTCAGTTGACTTGTTTTTCGAATATGATTTCAGCACGTCGCCAATAGAAATTCCAAAGAATAAATTCCGAATTGACGTACAATATTTCATTGGTCAAGGCTAATTAGATTACACGCCAAATGTCGCCAAAACAGCGATAAACTTCATATGTATTATACTAGAGTATCTGGGTAAGAGGAAGTTAAATCTCCGCTTTCCGTTTAGTTTCTTTAAACTGAAAATCCCTCTCATACACAGAATGTAACAACACATAATCCTAATTAAACAAAATTGGATGGACATCTCTTTCTTGATTAGTATAGCAATATCTTGAGAAAACATTCAAGCTCAATTGCAATACTGTTTTGCATCAAGATTAAAAACTGCTTTTTCTTTAGCGATGCATAAACAAAATGAATATCGGAAGCAATTTCTGTATAATTTACCTTTTGTGGCATTGCAGCTTTTCCTCTGGAAATACGATAACTTTAATAACGTGTACACCTTCGCCTTTGGCAGATAAATTGCATCCGGGACATAACTGCTAAGACGGGCGAAATCCTTTTCCTTTGGATGGTTATTAGATGATGTACCTCTAGACGTACGATGGAGATTCAGTTATTTGAAGACATTTCCGATGCTTTCTATTATTAGTAACAGACAGATTCTCTGCTGCCTTTCATTTTCCGGTTCTTTATCTCTTGCATCTTCAGCAAGCGAAATTCGAAAACGACATTTTTTTCCCAAAATTACACCACGCAGACATTTCTATTCGAGAATTGTTTACCAAACGTATCGAATCATTTCCACTTTTTGTTCTATTTTTCAACCATTTTATTGCATTTCAAAAAACGGAGTTAAAAAGTTGTGTTCTCTGTTTTTTCCAGGAGAAATAAGAAACGTACTTCTGACAAGTATATTTATTTCTAAAAACATAAGGCTATTTTTGTAACGTAAACATGGTTTTGATGTTTCAAATTTACTACTTGGTTCCCATCGAGGTTTGTTTTCGTTGGAAAAAATACTGAATATGATCTCAAATAAAAAATGTTGTAAAAGTGATGCTTTTGAAACCACTTTATTTGTTTTATTCACTTCTCATTTATCTTTAAAACATACGACTGTATACCGACACAACTACGTTTGAAACATTCCCATTAATTCTAGATTTTTACTCATTGATTTAATCTGAAATGAGTAGAAATAGATTTTACCTTTTCCAGACATTTATTTTGTGTTTGCTCTGGAACTCTAGGGAATTAAATCAAGTGATTTTTGAAGTAGAAGGTAATGTAGGTTGCGAAGTCTCATGAGGGAATGTTTTTGAAGAACTAAAATTTCTAAGAATATAAGAGAGTTTGTTACTAGTAATGCGCAGTTACATAAAATAGCTTCACAGATTTCGATTGATATTGTTTCTTCATTGATTAAATAATTGTGCCGATACTTTCATTTAAAAAAAATACATTTCTAAAATAACTTATTTGTTTTAATAAACGATTCAAAATTACTGGTTTTCCTCACTTTCTTTGATGTTCTGTTTAAAAGAAATGCTAAGAAAATTCTAACTCAAGTTTTTTCTAACAAATTCAATGACTTTATAATTTCTTATTGATATATTTCGTTAATTTAAAAAGCGTAACTAAATAATCTTATCACACAAGATTTATCGCATTGGTAATTTTTTAAAATTTCTAATCGATGTTTTACTCTGCAATCGTCTGCGATTAAGTAGATAGTCAAATTAATTTATCACTTTTCCTATTAACTATTCTATTATATAGATATGCATCCACTACTTACACATTTACATTTCAATGTAATATTTTGCACTGAATATTTTCAAGATGTTTATTATGTTAATTTAAAGCGTAACTAAATATACTTAATGCTATTTGACATACGCATGTTTTCCCTATTTATACAAGCATTTATATACCTATTCACATATATGTAGATTTCATAGCTTTTAGTTAAAACATTTTTATTTTGATGCGTTGAAATATTAATTAATTCGTTGTAATAGTATGTATTATTTTAGTTATGTGTTGAGACTGCTCAGTTTGCATCATGTAGGAAACTCAAAGCAGATTTTTCAACTTTTTCTCTCAAAATAGTCAAAATTCAACTACTGAGATCATTCAAAACAATATTTCAAATATAACAGTAGTAACTTAAAAAAAATAAAGCAATTTCCGTTTACACTCGAAATAGAATAATTTCCTCCCATATTATCCTATCTCTAATTTCTAATTCCCGATATTTGATATCTACGATTGCATATTATAAACGAAGCTCCGTTAATTTCGAACATGTGGAGCAAAAATTATTTCACTTTCCATTGTGAAATTTTTAAAAGAAAAATATACGCTCTAAAGCAATATCACTATTATTTATTGCATTACCTATAGAGCTAATATGACTCTAAAACATGTATAAAAACTTTAAATTAACTCAAACCTGATGTCTTAAAATGCACTTGAAAGTGTAGTAAATAGGATTTGTTGGAGTATAAGTTATTTTTTAAACAAAACAAAGTGATAAGTTTTTGCCGATTTCTTTTTCTCGATTAGAAAAAGTTACCACATCTTGGTGGACGAGATATCTCGTCATTAGAAGAAAGCTGACCAGATCTTGATATCGTCATCATAAAAAATCGGCAATATCTTGACGACGTTTATCTCGTCATTAACGAAGTTGGTCGGATCTTGATGAACTAAATATCTCGTCAAAACCACTTGGAGAGTTACATCTTTCCTGGGATTCTTTCAACCAATAGGAGTGTCTATTTAGTCATTTTGTGTGCTGTGGGATAAAAGCAATATAACACTGCTCGGAAATCTTTTCACACTCAGAGATAAAACAATCCATTTTTTACAAATAAAAGAAAAAAAATAAAAAAAAAATAAATATGCATTAGTTATACATTTATATAACTTCCGAGTCATGGCAAAAGGGATTAAGTCTGACTTTTGATTGGGTCCAAATGAGTCAAGTGAATCATTAATTTAAAAAATAATATAATATTCTTAAAATCTAAACGATTCTAAGAATCTAAATTCTATTATTTATGTCATGGCAAGCCTTTTTCTTCCTGAATATTTGTGAGAAAGTGAAATATTCATCTTAAGATTCTGAAAATTATTTTCCATATATCCATTTTGACTTAATCCCTTTTACCCTAATAGGGAAGATATATGTATACAATGTCCTTCTAAATGCTCGCCCGATGACTAACTTTTTGGATTCCATTAAACTCTACCTCCTTATCGTTTAGAATATATTGTGCGCAGTGCAAGGGACAGTGTATACTAGGAACGCAAAGTACAAACTTGTGTATTTCATTTGAAGTATTTCTATAGTTATACTGCACACACAACGCATCTCAGAGATTGAATTATCCTTAAACCTCAGCCACGCCAATTCAATACTGAATAAAACTGCCCGGTTACTCTCCCAAAAGGCTTCGTGGAACTTACAGAAAATGCCAAACCAGCATTAAATCCAGTGCTGTAGGGCACGGAAGATTCGCGGTTTCTTTCCCGCGACGAGAGCCTATCTGAGTTACTACGCTAGTGAATTTCCCTCGGGCACCAAACTTGCAAATCTTTCGATTTATATTCTAATCTCTGCAGGGAAATGATAGGAACGGCAGGAGGTCTGACTTTGCCCCGAGTCCAATAGAATGCACCCCAGAATGGAGACCCAGCCTAAGGCATGGAATACGATATTCGGAAAATTGAAACGTTTCGGACTTCTGATATAAAAACATATACTTGTTTTATATTTTTCACTGAGTTGCATTGTTGGTTAATGTTCTGTGTCGTGTTTTTTGTGATGAATCTATTGACCCGAAATTATATTAAACCTCCTAGTAGTTTCGAGGAGATATCTCGTTTATCAAGATCTGACCAATTTTGCTAATACTCGACGAGATATCTCGTCATCAATATATAGTCGATTTTTAATGACGAGATCAAGATCTGGTCAGTTGTTAATACTCGACAAGATATCTCGTCATCAATATATAGTCGATTTTTAATGACGAGATCAAGATCTGGTCAGTTTTGCTAATACTCGACAAGATATCTCGTCATCAATATATAGTCGATTTTTAATGACGAGATCAAGATCTGGTTAGTTTTGCTAATGCTCGACAAGATATCTCGTCATCAATATATAGTCGATTTTTAATGACGAGATCAAGATCTGGTCACTTTTGCTAAGGACGGGAAACCACGTTGATATAACCACTAGGAGGGTCAAATAATTCAGTTCAAAGTCCAAAGCAATAGATAATATAATGCCTTAACCCTTTCATTACTAAATATAAATTTTGTCTAAAAAATATAAGACATAGTTTAGTTATCTTGGTGTTAAAATTAGAAATTGTTGTTGTAAAAATGTATTTCTTAGGGTGTACTAAGAAGTATGGTAATATGTGTACCGTTAGGGTTTTTGTGTGGTTTGACTATTTGTACCTCAAGTAAGAAATGATAAAATAAATTTTCAAAGTATTAAGCTTTCAGACCATCGATCTTCTAATGAAATAGATGGAGCATGCGCGCAACTACATGCCATTTCTCCTGATCGCTCGGTTTGAAGATCTCCGAGTGAGTTTCACGTAGTATTAAAAGCATTAATTATGAGATAGGACTAATTGATGAGCGTGGTGAAACCACTGTTAGAGCTTTGATAGCCAATCGGCGCAATTCGATACCCAAGCCCATGTGACCTGCTGTTCTGAGATCCTAAGACAGTGACTCCGCCCACGTGCTCCGTCTATTTCATTCGAAGGTTGAAGTTGCAGACATGTCTACATATATTTCATCCGTGTGATTTATCGTAATTTTGATTTACGTTGATTTAACTTGATTCGGATACATTTTGCATTGTTTTTAACCTGAGCGATAATTCGTAGAAGGATCGAGTTTATGCTCCGCTTTGAATATGTCCACTACCCTCTCTATCTTAACCCTCCAAGTATTTCAAAGAGATATCTCATCCAATATCTGGTCAATTTTGTTAACGATACAAAACTGCCCTATTACTCCAAAGGTAATGAAGATCCTTGTAGGAAAATCAAATTGCGCCTCACCTAGAACTGGTGACAATTTGGAACAGGTTTTTGCACCAGAGGTACAGGGCAGTTTTTCACGCGAATTTAAATCACCAAGGAGATTAAACTGCATGGTATGAGACACGAAATATTAATCCAACTTCAAAATTTCATCTAGACACAAGGTTGATTGATTGAATTAGGTTTTATGGCGAAAAGACCATATTTCGCCAAGCCGTTTCGAAAACTGAAGAAAATTTACTTAACGGAAGTCTTCCTGGCACAGATGAGTAAAATACACCAAGGGAGGAAACTAAACTGAGTCGCCTATAGCTCGCAGGTTGTTTCCGCAGTGGCCAAACCCACTGATCCACAGGCATACAAAGAAGAGAAAACATTTACTTAGACAAAAACAGTCATGTCACATTTGACTACAAAATCAATAAAACCGTTGATACCAAATCAAATCCCAACACGGTGCGATAGGGTTTCAACTTACATCATCCAATATGGGCTTAGCTTAAATTCACATCATCGGATGTTTATTTGAGTTTACAGTCACTTTATACGATACTCAACTCATTTATACCCTCCCACTTCAGATGATGGATGCACATGCTCGAAATCGGAAGTTTCCAATTTTCTCTATAATGGACACCCCGCATTTCGCCCACCGCCTCCGTTGGAAGTATCGATTCGTGATTGCACCTGGAGCTGACAAGAATGCAGAGCGGCATTATCTGTTGAGGTTGCACGCATGGCTCCCACTTCAGCACAATCAAAAATGTCCCCTTTCCAAGCACTGCTGGAAAGCAGTTTTGACTTCACTTTTTGTATGGGAAAACACAAAACTGACTGTCTAATTGATTTATTGGCGTTTAAATAAATACTCGGTCCTCCTTCAGCTAGTGTTCATGTTCGTATTTTTAATAGGTAGGTAGTTAATTAACGTCACACTGAAGAAACAAAGGCTGCTGGCGAAGGTCCGGGATCAATCCCCAAGGAAAAGACCGAGGACAACACCACATAATTTTGAACCACGATCAGATGACGAGGTTTGATCACCTGAGCTGGCACCCCACTCTCCAAATTATAAATCAGTTGTACTTCCTGATTCAAAGTAACATTTCCTACTTCTTATCAATCTAATATGACTACCATTTTAATTATCAAAAAGTATATAAGTTCCAATCCGCACTTCACTACAAGAAAAATTTCGATGTCACCAGACTCAAAGAGAAAATATGATCCATCTATTCGTTTTACAGTTAATTGAAATTAAAACAGAATCCATTGAAAGATCTTCAGACAACTATAAAATTAAAGTAGTTGGATCATGCATTGGTTAAGTACTAAAACTAATGAGGTACCCTGAGCAAAAAGGATTACTGTTACTCCTGGGTAAGATTTATAATTCTTGAACAGTATACAAAATAATTTATAGTTTTATATCAACTTCAATTTGTCCCTCGAGTTTTACCGATCATTGATTCTGAAATTTCTTTTATAATTTAATAACTAATTCGGTATCTCGTGGGTTTAATTAAAAAGATTAAAATCGAAAATTTAAAAAGTACAATTCGAAAAAATATTTCTTAAATTGGGTTCGGCAACAAAAAAAATGATCTTTTAGACATTTTTATTACTTTTAGGGTAAATAGTAATTCCATCTTAGAACGTGAACGGCTTATATGCCCCCTTTTTACAAAGAATTACTATTCATTAGAGAAACTGAGGTTCAATTATGCACAAAGGCAGCGATCTCAAGAATCAGTGTAAATTCTAGGATCTGCTACACTACTTTTGACAAAATGTTTGGAATGCCTTTTATAAATCATATACAATGTCTACAAAGACTGCCACGTTGGTGTGGTGTGGAAGTTTTTAAGAGTGGGATGCGAACTCAGGTGTTCTCGTTATCTGACCGTGGTTCAAAATTACGAGGCATTGTCCTTGGATCTTTCCCTTAGGAATTGATCCCGGACCGTCGCCTATATTGCACCGATACGACGTTAATTAACTATCTACCTTCGAAGACTGAAAATTCGAAAATAAATTGCTTTGTTTATCAAGATTGGAGCAGACTGTCATATTGTTACGAGTTTTCAAAGTTAACTCAAAGTTTTATGATGAATAATTTAGAGTAAAATATATTACAATAAATACAAAATATAAATGTTTCAGAAAACGCAAGCAGTGTTAACGTGGTTAAAATTCGATTACCGATATCTATATTTTATTTAGTTTTATAAAACATGCCAAGAGATAAATTAAACATCGTTTCTTCTGTCTTATTCATTCGCAGAATTAAATAATGCAGTTTTTTTCAACCATATGCTTGTCTTTACCGTTACCATTCCCTCTGGCAGTTTTGTGCAAAAAGACTGCTTTCAATCTCAATTACAGTCAGGAAATTAAATTAATTTTCGTCATATAATTAAAAATTAAACTGTTTTAAGAGTATTCAAACTTTTTTCAATCTTATTTTATATGCTCACTAATTGCCTAACTTAAATACATAATTATCTAACTCAAATGCGTAACTAATTAAGTTAATTGCTCCAATTAGAATTCCTGTTCGCTCTAATAGCAACATAAAATGTATATGAAGGTTTTCCGTGCAAACATAAATTAACTACCGGAAGAAAAACTTTTTCCTGTTAAGTTGGTAGATAGGTAGGTATTTAATTAACGTCACACTTGGAGCCACACAACGGGCTATTGGTGACGGTCCGGGATCAATCCCAAAGGGAAAGCTTCCGGTTAAGAACTGATTTGATTTATAACCTTTTTACGATGTTTAGCGTTATTTTTTAATACAAGCGACGTACTAAAATGCATTCGTTTAATAAGCCAAATTGCGCTAACCAAAAATCAAGCGTTCTCTATATTTAGCTTTACGGAAAATCTTCTCGTAGATTATTTTACAATCAAGTATAAACTATCATATACAAATAAAAGTTTAAACGGAGCATGTAATTTAAGAGAGTAATTATTATTTGCATTTTATATTACAATCACTCCCATCAAGGTGCAAAATGACTCAATAGAAGATGTAAGCACCTTTTTACATCTGAGAGCTGATGAGGATATTGATTTCTTAGAATTTCAAAAGTTCGTAACTGTTTTAAGAATCTTAATAAATTGTGGAGCAACTAATATACATGTAAAATCCAAATTAAATCTGTACAAATCACTAGTACTTTCAGTTATCTTATACGGTTCTGAAGCATGGAAAATTACCAAAACACAGTGCAATAAACTAAATGTTTTTCAAAATAAATATTTAAGAATTATTTTAAAGATTTTTTGGCCATACTACATTTCCAATGAAAAATTATTAAATAAAGCACAATTTAATGAAATAGGAAATGAAATTAAATTTAGATCTTGGAAGTTTACAGGACACATTTTAAGGATGAACAGGGACAGTATTCCTAATATAGCATTGACCTGGACCCCTGATGGAAAGAGAAAGCGTGGACGTCCCCGTTTGACCTGGCAACGTATAATGAAGAGAGAAGTGAGGCTGGATGGGCGAGCTGGTATGAAGCTAGACTATCTGCATCGGACAGAAAACTTTGGCGATCTAGATTGAAGGCCTTTTGTGCCCTTAGGCACTAAAGAATTTGAAGATTTTATATTATAATACATTAGATGAAAAAGAATGGAAATCTTGACTATAAGTTTGTAACAGTACTCTCCTGTTACCAACTACCTTTTAAGTTGAGAGATTTAATCATAGGAGATAGAGTAATACATAGTAGGAAAGATAGTGATGACTAGGAGGAATAATGAAAAATTAGGTGGTTGATTGTAGAATATTATAAGGTAGTAACAAATTAGATCAATGCAATATCTGATTAGTTAGTTGTTGGAGATATAAATAGAGTAGTTTAATGGAGATAAAAATTTAAAATAGTTTAGCGGAAGTGATTTAGGAGAGACATAAATGCAGAAGTTTGGAATTGGTTTGTCGTTCTATGATTATTTTTTGTACACGAGGGCTAATTAGTAGTCGGCACATACCAAATGGCGAATAGTAAAGAACAGTAATATAACAATATGAAGGTAGGTAGGTAATTAATTAAGGTCGAACTGGAGCAACACAACGGGTCATTGGTGAGGGCCCAAGGGAAAAATCCAAGGACAACACCACGTAATTTTGAACCACGGTCAGACGACGAGGCAACACCTGAGCCGGCACCCTACTCTCCAAGCTTCCACATCACATCAAAGTGAGGACATTTGAGGTCACGACAGATATAACGTGCTCCAGCCCCCTTTGTACACGAAGGTCTTTGGTTGGATTCGATCTCGCAACCTTCCAGTTGCTAATCCGTTGCTCTTCCAACCGGGCTACCGCAGCCCCAACAATATAAAGAATAATGAGGAAGATAAATATCCAGTGGTAAGAAATTAGTTTAGAATAGGCGATAAATAAAGAATAGTTTAAAAAGAAAAGAATAAAAATTAGAACTCTTAACCCTCCTGGCGGTTGTCTCGATAAGGTATCTCGTCATTAGCAAACTGACCAGATCTGGATGGACGAGATATCTCGTCATTAGAACAAAACTGATCTGATCTGATCTGGATCTAATCGTCATCAAAAAACGCCAACATCTTCATTATTCGGAATTCAATCGGCATTCTTGATAGCGAGGTATCTCGTCATTAGCAAAATTGGTCAGATCTTGATGGACGAGATATCTCGTCGAAACCACTTGGAGGGTTAATAAGTAGAAGATATTAGTCTGGGATAGTAAGGAGAGCTAGGAAGGAAATGTGAAAGGACCTGTAATAAGATTAAGATAGTAGATGTAGATGTGTACAAGTACACTGCTGGCCACCCAAATTGCAACACCAAGAAAGACAAGAGATATCACAACAAAATTTATTTTGTAGATAACATGTTGACCAAGTATCAAATGATTAAATTTATAGACTTCTGTGAAGTGTGGTTCCTGCCAAAATCAGTAGCCAGAGTAGCCGCCATTGTTGGAGATCACCGCTGCCACACGCCTCGGCATTGATTCAAAGAGACTTTGGATGTGTTCTTGGGGTACAGCAGACCAAGCAGCTTCCACACGTTGCCAAAGTTGATCTGGTGTGGCAGCTGGGGATGTATTCTGGGTCAATCGTTGAGCAACCATGGACCACATGTTTTCTATCGGCGAAAGATCCGGAGAGCGAGCTGGCCAGGGAAGCAATTCAATCTGGCGATTGACGAAGAACCCTTGGACAATGCGTGCCACGTGTGGTCGCGCATTATCCTGTTGAAATATGGCTGTGGGCAAGCCCTGAAGGTAAGGAAGGACAACTGACTCCAACACCTCGGAGATGTAGCGCTGGCTGTTTAAAGTACCGGCAATGCGTACTAGAGGAGTGCGAGAGTGATATCCAATACCGCCCCATACCATAATACCCGGTGCAGGACCAGTGTGGCGGTGCATAACGCAGCTGTTCAGCATCCTCTCTCCACGGTGTCTCCAGACTCGAATCCGACCATCGTGGTGTTGCAGACAGAAGCGTGACTCGTCAGTAAAGACAATTTCATTCCATTCTGCCGTCCACATCCTTCATTCATCGCACCATTGGCGGCGGAAACGTCTGTGGTTCTGCGTCAAGGGTAGACGAAGCAATGGACGTCTTGCGGACAGACCACTCTGTTGTAAACGACGTCGAATGGTACGCGCAGACACTGGATGATGCGGTACAGACTGAATGTGCTGTGCTATGGTTCGTGATGTGGCTGAGCGATCCGTCACTGCCATACGCACAATATGCCTGTCATCACGTGAAGTGGTGCACTGAGGTGGATGCGATCGAACACGTCGGTCCGTCGTACCCTCCTGCATCCAACGATCACATATCCGCATTACAGTTGTTTGGTTTCGTCCAACACGACTACCGATTTCCCTGAAAGATAATCCACAATCTCGGTAGGCCACTATCCTTCCTCTGTCGAACTCGGATACTTGATCAAAAGATGATCGCTGTTTTCTACGAGGCACAATTGATCGTTTTTTTGAAAAAACCACAAGAAAAACACAATTGCCGTACTTGAAATCGTCGAAATCTCCAAGCCTTAAATAGCGCTTTGAAGTGGCGCCACAGGCGCGCGTGATGTGCGTCTGCGCTGAAATTCTAATCATTTGCATATCTCACCTCCGCTAATGCATGTTGTAAATTTCATATTATTTGCATGCTTCCTTCAGGGTGTTGCATTTACGGTGGCCAGCAGTGTAGATGTAAAATATTATAAAGTGTAAATATTTTTTAAGTAATTTCGATTTTCGTTTTGGTTTAACATCAACATCTAAAGATCGTAATTTCATACATACCTATGTAAAATGGATATTTGTGGTATTGAATTTGACTTAGTATGATTTTAATGATATTCAACTTAATTACTACAAGGGCATTAGCTATATGATCAAAACTAGTAGGTCTGGCAACTGCAGCAAAGGTTCTTTTTTTTTTCATATTTGAAATCTTACGAACTGTACTTTCGAAATAAGTTGCACATCCTCAGTTAAAGAAAGCAAGTAAAAAATAGTACCCCAGTACAAAGAAAAAATCATTCTTAGAATAGAACGACTTAATCTTAAAAACTACATCAAAAGATGTTCAGGAAATGAAATTGTTAATGGGCTAGGAAAATAAAATTCTGTATGGAATAGATTAAAAAGATGGAGCGCCAAAAGGGACAAAATACAACAATTTCATTGAAAAGAAAGCTACAAGAAACTTGTTTTTTTTTTGATGCAACAAAAAAATAATGAAATCTATTCAAAATGACGAAAGGTATTCATTAAATTCTTTACGGATAAAAAAGTACTTAACTTTGTAAAAACTTTTTTCAACGGGGCATTAAATGCTTAAAATAAAGTTTTCTTGCATTAGCTTTCGAATTAAAGTCAGCTAGATTAAATGAAAAAACACAACCCTTAGATTTCGTCGAACTTCGTTTGGTTTCTCCTCTTCTGAAATATAAAGTATCGAGAATCTCTGAAAGCATTTTAATGAGAAATGCACAACTTAACTTCAACACAATAACTTTTGAATAAAAAAAAGTTTCGACAAAAACGTCGACAAACAAAACTAAATAAACCAGTTGAGCGATTTACAACCGGCGGTAGACGGACCAACACTGGTACTTAAGGGAATGTTCAGTAATATACACATTTTACTATAGTAGACTTGCGTTAAAACGAATACCTAAACAACGAACAATCCGTTATTATGAAGCAAATTCTTTTCAAATGGCATTAAGATAACGTACTGAAACCTATTTTAGCGAAGTACTTTTTCAGAAATTTCGTTTTAACAAAAAATTTCTTTGAGTTAATTTTTGGAATAATGTGAAAATATAACTTTAAATAAATTACGAAAGTCAAGGTGAGGCATGGACATTAGTATTTGATTCTAATTAATTGTTTTATAATTTGCGTTTTTAATTTACGAACATTTTACTTCACTAATTTTTTTAATGTTAAGGAAACTAGTCTTCCACCAAAATCTATTGAATGTAGATTGGCATGGCATTAAAAATGCTTTACATGTTATCCTACAAGAGTATTTTATGTAATAATAAACCAATAATAACGACAACGAACATCTCTGCTAAATATATTAGATCCCTTGAAGTTAGTTCATTATAACTCAAATCCAGAATACATTTAATAGAAGAGTGGTTATCCCAGAACTTGGCCATTTCACCGAATTCTGGGATCTGGGTCTAAGCATGGATGGAAGTAGTGGCAAAATTAGCGAGCGAATTAATCCCACAGTGGTTGATTTCGTATTAGCATTCGATTGTTTCCATTCTTATACAAATAATATCGATTTCTGTACCACATCGTTAGTGAGATATATATAGAAATTATACAGCACCATAGCTCAAATCAAGCATACTAAACTAAGCGGCAAAATTGGCGAACTAATCCCTTTACAGTTGATTTATATTGTATACTTGCCATTCGCCAATATAGAAATAATGTAGATTTCTGTGCCACGTCATTAGTGGAATATATATATATATGTATTTTCCTCGGGAAGCACTTTCACCTTATCTTATATCTTGCCAAAATCGTTTCGGCTGCTCATTCAAACTACAATCGTCATCCTTCTTTTCTGACAAAAACATCTTTTTAATTCCGAAATACTGCACAGTTGTTTACATCCGAACTATCCAGCGACGGAAAGATTCCAATTCGATTTCATATTATCTTGAGACCACAAATCACTTGTTTGTTTTGGCACAGAAAAGGAATTCTCACCGAAATGTAAACACAAAACATTTAAACACTGAACAGACGCATTTCTCTCCGGTGAGGATAAACCGCATTTCTATCGACATGTTTTTAAAAGAAAGGGAATTCTCGGTGCACAGGGATATGAATATCCAATAACCGAATCCCGGGAACGCCATGAAACAAAAAAAATGGCACTCACTCGAATCTTCGCGTGAATGAATCCATTTACATACGAATGTTCGAATTCATATCCTGCGAAGAAAACCGCTTTCGGACAATGTTCTTGCCCGTATTGAAAAACTAGAATATCTTTATTTTCGACCAAGTCGCATCGATCTCTACTATAAAATGATCGCATTTTTGGGGGAGACGTTCTTTTCTTGTGTCTTAAGTCTGTTATATATCGTCTTCAAAAATAGTTTTTGTAGTTGAGAACGTTTTATGGGAGGGATGTGATCACGAAAAAAGGGTTAGGAATTTCTTAATCTAAAATTCTCTGTTCTTACAAGAGGCTTTTCGAGTATAGCTAAGTATAAAGGGCGACAGTGTTGGACTGTGTGAGACGGGGCTTTCTGTATCGGAAATTTATTCTGTTTAAATGCTGAGGGATTAAGTTTTAGTTTATAATTTATAGGGTTAATGATTGGAGCTGAAGCTAACGAAGATTGCTTGTTTCACTGAAGCAACTTTTTTAAATAAAGTTTTTTACCAGTGAAGAGCTCCAAATCCTGAATAACAATACCCTTTGTCTCACACCTATTATTTTTATTCTTGTAGCCAAACTTCTATACATGAGGTATAAATATTACAACTACACTGATACTAAGGTAACCAACTATGCAGGGTGGCTCAATCTTATTAGGAGACGGGTGCCAACTAATAGGGGCCTGAACTCCCTGCTCTCTCATGATTTTTATGGTTGAAGCCTTTCCCATAAACATGAGGGATAAATAATACAACTACGCTAATACTAAGAGTAACCAATTATGCAGGGTGGCTCGATCTTGCTCATTATATCGTATGACTGATATATTAGGAGACAGGAGTGCCAACTCTTAGGGGCCTGAACCCCTTGCTCCCCCATAATTTTTATGGTTCAGGCCTTCCCCGCAAACATGAGGAATAAATATTACAACATTTATACTTAGGATAACCAATTATGTAGGGTGGCTCGATCTCACTTATTATGTCATGACTGGCTACACGGTCCCAGAACACCTTACCTCCATTTTTTAGTTGCGTTGTAGCTCTCAAACATGAAATAAATAATACAACTAAACTGATACTAAGGATAACCAATTATGCAGGGTGGCTCAATCTCATTTATTATATCATATGACCGCTATATTAGTAGGCGGGTAAGGGCATGAATGCATCCCCATAATTTTTATGTCTGAGGCCTTCCCCACAAACATGAGGGAAAAAATGTTACAACTACACTTAGGGTAACCAATTATGCAGGGTGGTTCGATCTCACTCATGACGTTGTATGACTGCTACAGGGTCTCAGAACACCTTACCCCGCATTGTTAAGTGACGTAGCTCTCAAACATGAGGGATACATACTATGAAATATGCAATTAATATTGTAAGCAAAATTTCTCTGAAAAAACAAGCATATATGGAGCAGCAGATCTTGTTTTGGCACCCCTATAATTTCTCCAAGTTAGCGCTACTGAACCAATGTGTGTGCAGGTATTTTAATTCTATTAATGCTCATTTATACTCCAGTGTTAGAACCCTGTAAGTTGAATATTATGGAAAGGAGGCTGAAACTCGTCTTGTTTTTGTGCTAGAGAAAAGCGAGTGCTAGCTTTTTGCGATTTGAGGAAACCAAATTTCCAGTCAGATTTTTCTACTCTGCCTGATCTGTAATTTATACCTTCCTTTTCATGCATCCCATCAAGATATCGTCAAAGTGGTGCTAAAGCATCTGGCTAATGTAAAAAGATGTTAAATGAGTTGTTTGGGGGCTCTCAGAGATTGTACTAATTTTCAAAATAATGTGCTTATAGGTTTTTCATTTTCATTAGGTTTGCAAATAGCAAGAAAGAATAAGGATTTAATTAGTGTTGGGACCGCTTTTTAATCTTTCTGTACTACAGAACACTTTTCCTGCATTGTTTATTGTTACTTAAACTTTTCTTACGTTTATGAAAATTTTGAATTTATTCATCGTTCCATGTTATTAAAAATTCTCGTCTCTTAATATGATAAATTATCAACTATTTCAACGTATTACCAAAAATGAAGTCTTTGACAAAGGGAAGTCATTACTAAATAAAAACGCCTTTAATCTTCTATTGAAACCTATAAAACTCCTTACATACCTTTTAGTGATGAGTATTTGCGTTGCAATATTTGCGTTCTTCGAAAATATTTAAATTAACATAACCGTAAATATTTGTACCGGTCTACCGGTAACTGAAATTAAAATAATGACAAACAATTTATCAGTGTATCATTATGGTAATGACTTGGTCATTAAAAAGCACCATCCTTTTAATTTTGCAAACTTTGCGATTTACTTTGTTGGATTTTCATATTTTATGGAAGTTCATAGTTATCCATGCTTGAATTAGTTTTCGAAATAATGTATTACTAGCTGAATTTGTACTTTTCCTGACACACAACAATATACTTCAAAATAGTGTCTCTTAAGTCAGAAGACGGATTTTTATTTCAAATAGAGCCTCTTAAAATAAAGATTTATTGGTTGTTTTCTAAAAGTATTTCATTCTTAGAACGTACTACGCTTCCTATTAAAAACAGTGAAAGATCAAATTTCGGAACAAGAGAGATATATTTTTGGAATAGAACGCGGGGAAAAAAGGAATACATCATTCTGTTTTATAAATGGAAGTGCCAGCAAACAGAACGAAAGAAAACAAAAGTGAACGAAAGGACGAAAGATCTATCGAACTCTTATTTTATTTATGACACTTGACAAAGTGGAACATAAATTATACGAGCATGAAAAAAAATTACTCAACGGATTTTGGCATCGTGAATGAAAAAGAACGATCAAGAAACGTATCTTTCTCACTTCATGGCACTTCAGAACTTTTCGTCGAGTTTGCGATTCTGTAGAATCAGCTGCGTATTAAAATAGATTGAAAGACACGAGGAGAAAACCAGTCGATAATTGCCTGCGTTTGCATTTTACTGTGCAGAAAAGATTTCGATTTCACTTTCTTTCAGTCCGTAAGTATTTAATCGAAGCAGCATAAGCAAGTGGAGCCCTTACACACATCAGTAATCTGAGCGTTGTAATGTTCTTTAAATGATTTGAAATGCATCTTTTCACTCAACTTCACTTTGAGTAGTTACACAGGTGTGGTAATTATTAGACAAAGCCTAAATGGGTATTGTTTCTTGGCTGTTTTGGTTACCTGAAACAAATGTTTTTTTTTAGTTTGCATCGTTAAAGAGTTGTCAAATTCTTTAATTGTAAAAAAAATGGAATTGGATACGCTGCAAGGATAAAACAAATCTAGTCACTTCATGCAATTAGCACTTTTCTATACTGATTTTTTCAATTGTTTTTCTGTCAACCTGTCGATTGAAAAGCTTAGTTGCGTAGATTTGAGAGAATTTCTACTTTTTTAGGTTTCATTTGTGATCGCCTAATACTTGCATAAAATATGTTTTTCAACTTTAATGTAATGCCGTGAGAGATATTTTATTTGAGTAGCATGAATATTTTTAAATCCTATTCAAATTAAACCATTAAAACTATTCAAAAATATAAAATCTAACATTTGACACTTGGAGAGGATTTTCTAATACTTCTAATATAATAAATCATAAGGCATGCATGGATTTGTTTTAGTTTCTTAAGATATCCAGGAGTGTTAAAAGGTTCGGAGTATTGTAGTGTTTTTATTCAAAGTTAAAAATAAATAAATTCTGATCTTGTTAAAACATTCTCATTGCAAATTGTATCCATGATAAAAGCTAAATATGATGCTTTTATCTCAAGCAAATGCATTATACTTCACTATCATGATAAGGGTGCAAATGCATTCATAAATTAATTTCAAAGAGCTATAAATTATCTTGCATAAAATACTTATGTAGATACCTTTAAGTCTTAGTTCAGATTTGTATTTTCGACAAATAGTTCAGTTCATCTGATATACTTCAGATAATAATGTTGGATGGTACAAAACTGTTTTTCTTATTTTAGGAAATGATGAGAAACTTATTTCCTTTAAATCTCAAAAGCAAATTTTTATTAGCTATTTTTTTACGGGTTAACACAGGCAGGAGCACAACATTTTTTAATAACACTTTGCAAAATATATTCACTTTTAAAAACCAACAGTGTAGATACAATTTGAAATGTTTAATTTATTTTTATTTCTTCACAAAGCTTCTGGTTTTCAATACATAAATTCTTTCGTGCTTTGCTTATACGTTCAAAATTATTTGCATAACTTTTAATGAATTCAATAAAGACATTCAGAGATTTAAAGCAAGGAAAAATACAGATGATATAAAAGCAATATATTTAATTCTATACCTTTAATTCAAAGCATTTCTTGTACTTGTGCAAGTGTTCGGGAATAGCATTAAATGTATAAAGATTGGATTACAAAAATTTTAACTCTCCTGGTGATTTATCGCGTCGAAAATTCGTGTAACTGACACAAACCCTTTTCCTATTTGTATCTTCATTTCCCCTTGGGGTAATCGGCAATTTCATCTCAACGTTGTATCTTCATTTAAAAAAAACTGACCAGATCTTGGTAGATGAGATATTTCGTCATTGACAAACTTGACCAGATTTTGAAGGACATTGGAGGGTTAAGGGTAAAGGACTTATTTACAATTTCCAATACTGAGTTATTTTTCTACAAAAATTATTAATTTGTTCAAGGGTTGGATTCAGAGGGAAGCTTAGATGGGCTCGAGAATTCCCCGAAATATTATTGATGTTACAAGAATAAGTGCTTAGTACCTTAATCAATGGAAATCGGAGTCTTTTAAGAATATAAGTAGAAAGTCGTAAATGTCTGAAAATGGTTTTTTTCAAACTAAATGCTCATTTATCATTATAGCAGTTTGATTGGTTTCC
Source organism: Meta bourneti (assembly GCA_933210815.1). Taxonomy (NCBI): domain Eukaryota; kingdom Metazoa; phylum Arthropoda; class Arachnida; order Araneae; family Tetragnathidae; genus Meta; species Meta bourneti. The sequence goes on along the minus strand of OW119923.1, from coordinate 82,502,572 downwards.
AAGAGCCCATCTACGTTCTAGCTGACTGCCTTATGGTTGGTGGGAGGTTTATGGAGCAAGGACCATATTTGGCCATAATGTGCCAAACATAAGATAGGCAATATAAAGTAATGGACATACACACACAAGGAAAATTGACATAGTCTTTAAGCATTTTACCGCTTTTCTCGCCATTCTAGAAATGCGCAAACACATATCTACCCTGTCATAAAATTTCATATCGCCAAATGAGGCGATAAGATGCCAAATCGGTCAACCAAGTCAATATTTCACAGGGCAGTCACGTGACTACTAGTCGACAGGTTAGTCACACTTGGTGTGAAGCTCCTCTCAATATCTGCTCGGTATACTTATATTTTACGTCTATGTATTGATCCCGGACCATCACCAATCGCCCGTTGTAATGCTCCAGTGCAACGTTGATTATACTATCTATCTGACATGAATGACCAAAGACGTATTTAGAGGAAGTGGCTATTGGGTCCAGCCCTACGCGAAGCGTTAAAAACTATCAAATATAATACACCGACGCTAATTTGATCAGCATATATCGGAATTCCTTTTATTACGCAAATAAGGGTAGGTATGTCTGAAAAAAAACAGTCAGAAAATCACTTAACCTACTGTTCATTTACTGTTTCGGTCTTTGAATTGAAAACAGGAAGACAATATTTAGTCCCCTTTGAAATTATATTCTGTATACGTGCTTGATTTATTCTAAAAATTTATTTTAGAAATGTTTTTCAGTACAAAATGGTATTTTGTATATAATTATTATAATGTACTATATATTACTAATTATGATATTACGTAAGTGGAGTTCAGAAGAATCGAATTTCTTTCTTCTGACAGTTGAGTCCGATCATTTTTGTCTCAAACGTAGTTCCTGTCGTTGTCTTCCAACCAAGTTATTATTTTCTTTTCTAGGCTCTCGGCAAGGCAGTTTGGAGAGAATTATCGATTCCAGTCCTCTGACGAAGGCGGAGCGTAAAAAACTTGAAAAATACAACAAGTTCAATATTGATCTCCAAGGTAACTTCAAGTTTTTTCCCTCCCTCTGAAAAAGCTCGTGTATAAAATTGTAAAAGACACGTGAACAGTCCACTTAAACAAAATATAAAAGTCCCCCTCTGGACTTGAACGAGAATCACTTTGCACTAATTGATGTCGATATGCCCCAGCGTTCTTGAGTGTCGTGAATGTGCAATGCATTCCGGCTTTGATGTGAAATCTCAAAGGAAAGCAAGAAAGGGCGAAATTATTTCTGCAACGAAAAAAATCGAGAAGTGTTCCTGGCACTTTCAGGGAAAGACAAATAAAATACTCGCTTTAAGTGACGCTTTCGCTTAACACGGTAAAGTAGGAAACATTTTTTCAAATTTCAATTTCCTTTTAGTATATTGTTCTTATGACGTTATTAATACAGTAAAAGTCCATTTTTGTTGTGAATTTTAAATAACGTTCTTCTGGAACTTCTACTGGTAAAATAATCTTTCTCTTAATCCTTATCCCTTAGCGAGATCATAGCAAACTATTCATTCTTTCAAGAGCCCCTTAGAATAAGAAGCTTTCCTTGCCGTCCCAAACACCCTACCCTCGACAACCTTCATGCTTTATGATGTCACTACTTATTTGTTATATAAGTAAATAAACTGTTATAGAACTTTCTGCCTCTCCATTTGGGGAACCAACATTACATTCAGTCTCAATAAATCATTCTCTCTGGTTGCCTTATACCACTCTTTTCACGACTGCAGGCTTATAATTTCTGTTATTATGACATGTATAGACATAATTCAAGCAAAATTAAGAGACTCATCTAATCCAAACACTGTTCTACCTTGGAGTTTTGAAGGATTTTTTTTCTTTAGCATATCCATGAGAGGAAGCAACTTTTACATTTTGTCGTTAGGATCTCTTTTAGTGTTATCAACACAGATATATGTCATAATTTGAATAAAGCGGTCTCGCCCCATCTCATAGTATACTAGATCATTTCGAAGATTCGGTATATTTTCCCAAAAATGTTTCTTTGCCAGGAACAGTATTGTACCCACGAAGAATGAGTATTTCAATCAAAACTTTCATCTCCCCTGAACGGCTTGTTTTTAAAAAAATAAAATTTTAACTTAGGCACTTAGCTAGTTTCCAGAAAAATTATTCATAAGGCTACCTTCGGATTCTCCTGCTGTTTCCGCGACTGATATTACTGCCTTGACATCAGGAGGTTCAATGAAGATATCGTCTATCTCTGTATCTGAATTCAGTTCATCAAATAGAAGAGTCTCCTTGAGTACCTTAAACTCCAGAAAAATGAAACTATTATTTAGTGTAATTTTATGTAAACCTAATTTCTCACAAAAACTTGATTGAGGAGGGGGATTGAGTCAAAGATAATAGGTACAAATATTTAAAAGCAAAAACATTATTTTTAACTCGCAATCATGCCATAATATGCCCATAGTATGTTTTATATGTAATTTAAATTACATATGTGTAGATTTGTTCATGGTAATGCTTAGCAGTTTTTAAATACAAAAAATTAACTAGGTAATCATAATGTTCCTGGGTTTTTTTCTGAAAAATTTGTAACAAATTTTTACTCACCTGGTTAAAAAGATTTTCTTAGAAAATTCACCTCAAAAATGGAAAAGGTTCATTTTAAGAAAATTAAGTTTGAAGTTGAAATTTTGAATTTATTTAATGGAATTCACTATCGATTTCATTTATATTTTTGAAAATTCTAAGAGGAGATTTAAAAAAAATTGAGGTATCATTCAAAAGAGCACAAAATAGACAAAAAATCTCAGAATTTATATTTTTGAAACTTAGGTTTATTCTACTATAAGGAATCATTGATCATTTGGAACCATAATTCAACTGCAATTTTACATTCTACAAAACTTTTAGACTGTCGAAATTTATTTATTGCTGAATGAGCATATTAACCGTGAATCTGCATTAGCTTACATCTTGAGAAAGAAAGAACAATGATTTATTTTCTTTTTAAATATTAACATAAGTTCAATGCTCAAAATCTTCCCTTTTTAAATACTAACGTAAATTAATTATACAAAAAAAATCACCTTTGCCTCACTTTTACACAAAAGGACTGCTCATTTTATTCATTTCTCTAATAGGAATATTTGATTTCTAAATTACGAATTAACATTTTTTTCTTTAAAAAATAGTTTTTCTCTTTTCAACTGAGTATAGTTTTAGGATATTAATAGCATTTCTGCGTAAAGTGAATCTATGAAAAAAGTTTTAGGAAAATGAGACTTTCAAATGTTTTTAAGATAGCTTTTACAATTTAAATATGTCTAATTAAAATTTCCTAGAATAGGAACTACTTTTTACAATAATTTCTAAGACAATTTTTAGTGAAAGAAACATTTATCCTTCGATAAAAAAAATTTATCTCTCAACCTTTATATGAAATGAAATAAATCTATTTTTACTGTAATACATTTATATTTCACATATCTAAAAATATTTTATAATCCCAATAGGAAATTGTTGAAAATATTTTTATTTTACAATTGCTGATCCTTTTTATTAAAATGCGAATTCATTATTTTCCTTTTTTATAAGTCTAAATATTTTATGAGACGAATTTTGTGGTATTTGAATGCTTCTATTAAAATAAATATGAGAATCGTATTATACCGGATAGAATCATGTTGACAAGCAAATGTATCTTTATTTGTTTGTGTATTTAGAAAAAAAATATATTTTTACAAAAAATTATCTTCATTGTATTTTTCTCTGGATAGTTTAACTCGTTCTCATATTTTTAGAGTACAAATTGCAGTTTTATTTTGAAAAGGTACTCACAAAATAAAATATAAATTTTAACTTAATTCTTATTTCTATTGCTTAATTAATTGATTGATTTGATAGCTTTTCAAACTTATTTAACTTTTGGTAACGAATCCAAAAGGTATTGTCCTCGTTTCATGCAACCAATGTGTTTCTACTCATATTGACCGATGATTTTGACGTTGAAACGTTTATCAAAAATTAGAGCACAGCACTTTTATATCAGTATTTTTTATTAATGAAAACTAATAAACTTTTTATTATAATTTTTTAAAATCTGATGTACATACTGTGAATCATACTGTTATTTAATTTATTTTATTTTTAAAACATAATATTGTATTATAAAAATGTAGCAACAGTTGCTTTTAGTTCACGAGTAAATGAATATTTCAGAAAAAAATAGTAATAATTTAGCTGTTTTTGAACTAGATATACTACATGGAAATTTATAGTTTAACTGAACAGATATTGGAATTTTGTAAAAGGATATGTAAATAGAATAGTATAAAGTGACCAAACCGTAAAGTAAAATTTGGTATTGCGTATTAGTTTATACTTATATTTTCATCGGTTATCAACTTTGAGTCCAATTTGTAGATTTTGTTTAAACAAATTTCTATGTTAATATGTAATTATTATGTAATGAATGTTATGAAGATCAAATTTTCTTCCACTATCATAAATTTGTCAATATGTTTTATGCATTGAACTTATAAGAATTATTCATAGATCATTTGATCGGTTCTTTTACAATGTTCAAAATTTAGCTTAAATAAAATTGTGATTCCTATTATAGCCCTATTTGCTGCAGTGGAACATAAGCAATTAGACAGAGCTCGTGGAATTGTAGAGTCAACAAATGTGGATATTAACAGGTATGGTCTTTATTTCACAAAATCGTACTTTAAAATTATGCAAACAATTGTGTGTATTATATATTTACATTAAAGAAAACTGGAATATAGGTTATGCCGTATTATTTACAGCTCAAGAATATGCCGAATGACAGATATTTTTACCATTCCTTAAATACATGATAGGCATTTTCTGTGGAGCTAAATATAGGTGGTGGTAGTGTTTCTGCAGCGAAATGTGTTTTCTGTTCGTATTCCAAACGTGACGTCACCTGGTTTGTTTTTCTAACACGATTTGAGTATTTCGCCAATAAAAATTCCAAATAGATGATTTCCGAATTGATTTGACAGCTGATTGGTCAACGCAAATGAGATTAGACTAAAACGTCACCAAAAGAGCGATAAATTGCATTTTAAGGGAATCCCAATATGTATCACGTCAGAGAATTTTGGTAACTGTAGAAGAATCATCGTGTTCCGTATACTTTTCTTGTTTACACTGAAAATCTCTCATTGTTTGGAAGTTTTGTTTGGTTAGTTTGTTGCTTGACTGTCATTTTTTGCTATACAAGGACTAATTAGACCGGAACCAACGGCTTTAATTCCAAACCACTCCAAACATCCATGCCAATCATTCTGCAGCAGCTGCTCCAAATCCTATTTTCCGGGGTGGAGCAATTCACGGCCTAGCATATCCCAAACAAGCTTAATGGGGTAGATAGTTCCATATAAGTCACACTGGAGCAACACAAGGGGCTATTGGTAACGTCCGATATCAATCCCTAAGGGAAAGATTCGAAAACAACACCTAGTAATTTTGAACAACGGTCAGATGGCAAAAACAACACTTGAGAAACACCCCACTCTCCAAGCTTCCATACTACCGAGAGGACATTTGAGGCCACGACAGGTACCAGCCCCCACATACACGACTGTCTTTGGATGGATCGCGTTCCGAACTCGCAAACCTCCGGTTGTTAATCCGCTATTCTTGCAATCGGGCCCTCAGGCTTAATGCGAGACATGTATCGTGGATTTGTGTGACGGATGTAAAATCCTCACATTCCGTCTCCTTACAGAGAAAATTCCTCTAATACCTGTATTTCTCTAAATATACTGTAACGCCGCGGTTGGAAGAGTAGCGAATTAGCAACCGGAGGGTTGCGAGTTCGGAACCCAATCTAACCAAAGACCGTCGTGTAGGTGTGAGGTTGGTACACGTTAAATCTGAAGTGGTCTCAAATGTCCTCAATTTGACGTGGTGAGAAAGTTTGGAGGGAATGGTGCCAGGTCGGGTGATGACCTCGTTATAGGACTGTGTTTTGAAATTACTAGGTGTTGTGTCCTTAGATCTCCGCTATAGCTCCAGAGTGACGTCAATTCAACTACCTACCTAAATATACTTTATTTCCCGATCAATTGGACAATTTCTACTATAATTGAATCTACAATTTCTTATGATCAAAGTCAATATCTGTATGGTTTTTCAGGTAAATATAGTCAGGTAAATATAGTCAAACTACAGAAGAAAAATACTTTCCTTCAATAATTAATTTTATGTATTAGTTTTTGGATGATGTTTGGTGTTTATTTGAAACCTAAGAGGCCGAAATTGCATTCGTGTACCATGCCAAGTTTCAATGCAGATTACGTGAGGTCACGAAACAGGAATTAGAGTTGAAGAGAACAATTTTCAATAAAAGAGAATTTCCAGTAAAGAATAAAATTTATCTGGAGAATTCAGAGGAATACATTTTAAAATTCACGGGTGCATATTCTTTTTGTTTTACCGAGATATTTAATGCATACATTTGCCGTGTAAGAGATCTTTAAAAACAGCTGCATTAGATTACCAATAACAAAATCAAGCTGATGTTAAAACTGAACATAATCTGGTTGACTATATTAACAATAAAACAATACTGAAAAGACATTTCATGTGAAGAATTTTCTCTAGGGCGCTTTATACGTTTAAAATATTTTTCTCACTCAAAACTATATCTTCACCGATGTGCACTTTACCTTCACCAGAATAAATAACGCATGGATTATAGTTTAATCTTTATTCCTGCAATATTTATAAATCTAATAAACATGAAGTTGTTGCTAGGATGTGTTAGTAAACAACTGTGTTGAAAGCATCATATTAATTAAAATATACGATGATTTATACAGAAATCCTCTTTTTCAAATTTTGAAATCAAGTGCGCTTTCAAACTGGCTAAGAAAAAATTATTCGAACTAGTATTTTAATAAAACCTTGAGCGTTATCACTCATGGTCTACAATAGGGGCACAACTCAAATGACATGATTCTTGGTGTAAGTATATATCTCATTGTGGAAAACTAGGGTTATTTCCAGAACCGAAGTGGCAAATCTCTTACCCACCAAGTGGTTTCGACGAGATACATCGGCCAAGATCTGATCGATTTTTATATCATCGAGACAAAACTGCCCTAGTACACCAAGAAGTATGAAGATCCAAGTGGAAAAACAGATTGTCCTTGCTAAAAACTGGTGACAGTTTGAAACAGGTTTTTGTATTAGAGGCAAGACACTACACATCAATTTTTGATACGAAGATGGTTAATTCAGTACTAGACCGCTAGATGGCAAAAGGGTTTGGCAGCATGCTGTTTATTTTCATAGCAATGAAAACTTTAAACCCATTTCATCTAGAAGAATGATTTTTTGGAGTTGTGACACTGTTGTAGCCCATGAGTGTTGTAGCCCATGAGTTCAAAACCACGGTGACACATATGCAAACGTTTCTTAACTTAAAATTTGTATGTGGTGGTGCCATCTGTGGACACCTTCAGAAACGCAAAGCTTCGATGCATTTACACTGCATTGAAATTTTTCTTAAAAGGGAATAAACTCTGAAACACATCAACTTGAAATGCCATGTGCATGTAGATAAAATCGTTAAAATACTATTTTCGTCCAATTTCACGTGTTCCATATTCAAAGGTTCTTCAAGTAAACGTGTTTGTGTCATATTTTACATTGTGGATTTCGTATTGGCATGATCTATTTCCAATACCTTAAATGTTAGATAATTATTCAATTTACACAGTTTAAATGAATAAATATCAATCTCAATTGGTATTGGGAATTTTTTTGCTGAATAAGCTACATCATGCAAAATAATTTGGTAAAAGAATCCCCTAAGAGTTTCTGAAAATTCAAATCTGCAGAATTTTTAATAAATATTTTATTTTATACCATCACTCTTACTTTGCATCTTGTCTTCAATTTCACTGTGGCAAATAAATATTTGTATGATAGAAAAACTTTGAACATTTGAAAAAAAAAATGAAATTTTTAAATTCACAACATGCAAAGATAATTTAGATCATCTTTCAAATAACACAAAATAAACTTATGAACTTTTCTTGATTACCACTAGACATGGGTAATTTTTTGGTGGTATATGTATGTATATTTCAACGAACTTTCCTTAAGGCTTTGGTTAAATACGTTATAGTTTGTAGAATTCTGTTTCATAAAAATAAATGGAAACTCTTTTAAGTAAGGTGTAAACTTATTTTAAAATGACATAAAGTTAAAATAAAGTTATTCTAAAATAAGATGTTAAGTTAAATCAAAACGGGTAGTCATACGTTGCAGTTCAAAGATATTTCTAAATTTTGACATTTTCATTACAAGACGATTAAAATCAATTTAATTTACATTTGTTTTTCATGTTTCATGGGTATTATTTAAATCTGTACTCCATAGTCAAGTAACTATGTCTATCATTCTAAATAGGTACGTGGTTTCCATATATAGAAACTGAGTCTCAATTCAAAAAGTAACTTAAGGATTCGATTTAAACTAAATTTTTCAGTTGGAGGAAAGCGAATTTTAAATAAGACTTTGCTGATGATCTTGGAATAATATCATAGTAAGGAAATATGTAAACTTGAACTGTTGAACAATAGAAATTTTTTGTCTTAAGTGGCAGAACGCCGAGGTTACTTACTTGAAGTTGAAACTGTTCGTATACAACTTAGGTACCTGTGAAACATTCATTAAAAACAGTGATTTTGTAAAAAGTGTAATCGATTGAGTTTGCTTTGTCTACACTGATGACATTTTTTTAAAAAACAAGCTCTGTTTTTCCACGTGCGGCTGAATAGAATTTTCAAGAAAAAAATGTGTGCTTCAAAATAAATTAACCACGGATGCCGTAACAATTTAATTTGCCATCCTCTCACAGTGATAATGTAATTCGAAAACATCGAATCTATGGTGCAAGGGTACCACAAATAATAAATATTGATTGAAAAACTGAGTGCAAGACTATACGCTGAAAGTTCTTCATTTTTACTGAAAATGAACTTAATTGGCATTCGTAATCACTCCAAAACTCAAAATCTGAAGTCATCTCAGAAAAAGCTTTTGTAGTTTGTCTTACAGCAAGAGTGTGATGAATATGAAATGAATTATATGGATGGATATATTATGTATACATTTTTACGTCCGAAGTAAATTGTAGAATCTAAAGTTAAAACGATGTTTAAAAGTATTTTCTGTACACTTAAATGATGCTTGCATTTTTCTATGAAATAGAATCCACATTTAACCAATTCAACACGAGCATCGCCGGGTAATTCTGCTAGTTTATTATACAAAAATGACAATAATTTATTGCTAAAAATAATGATATTAAAAATTGCTCTCAATATTTATTTTATGAATAAATACAATCGTCATTTAAAGTCACGTTTCCCGCAAGTTTTGTACTACGAATGTGATATTAAATATATACTTCATTATTTACAATATCTAGTTTTTTCTTGAAGAAAATAAGAACTTTTCAAGAAAAATAATTTCATTCATACAATAGAAAAAGTTGTGGGAAAAAGTGGATACAATAATTCCCCGTTTAAAGAAAAGCATTCCTCCCACTGTCGTTTCAAATCATGATAAATGAATTTTTGAGGATATATTTCCCTAAATCGATCGATAGGTGGCAACGTGGGCGACGAAGAGAGCAACGCGTTTCCATTGTTATTTAAATCGAATTCATTGTTAAGATGCTTTCCATGAGGTTCGTTCTTTTCAGCAGAATTTTACATTTATTCTTACGTGTCTAGGAAAAAGATTCAATTTACTACAGCTTTCAATAAGAGTGAATATTCACCTGATATTTGAATATGAATGTATATGCAGATACAAATATATACTGTCTTGGCGACAACAAAATATTAAGTGGTGCCGGCGGGTGAAATAAAATAGATTTGTCTGTAATCGCATTGAATGAAAATGAAATTTTTCGTTTTGATAGTCGTGCGTTATTTTGCGCGCTTAATTGTTGTCTATTCAGTTAAATTCTGATAATAAAAGACATTTAAATGCTTTGTGGATTTTCCCAATTACAAACTACATTGTCTGCCAAATTAAAGATGTCGTTTCTAATAATGTAATCTCTTCCATTTAAAGTATACTAATGCTAGTGGGTTTCCATATTAAAATTTTCGCTACAAATTATATTAATGTTTCTTTTAAAACATTTAGATAATTCTGCTAAATTCAAAGAATATTTGAAACTCTTTTTCAGAATTTATTTTCTGCTAAAGCATATTTTATGCCAGGAAATGTAAAAATCGTCAGTAAAAGTTGCTATACATATTTAACGCCCCTAAAATTGTTTTCTCGACTGGAAATAAATGGAATTTTGTTTTCGTTGTGACATTCTTTAAACGCTTTTTAATAAGGGCCTTGTAAACAATCGTCTAAACAAAAATAGATTTTTATTGATTGAGTTTTCCAACTCATTATCTTGTAAACTTGTTTATGATTCACAATATGTTTGATTCTCTCCAAATACTTTCATCAGTACATCATTTAAAACTAGCAGACCCCTGCGAATAGCATCTAAGAGATACAGTTCCTTAACTTCATACCGTATCGTTACTCGAATCGCATACCGTTTATAATGAATATATGACATCGATATGCGCATTTCATACCTACAAATGAAATAAAATCAATCCAAAATATAAAGCAGAATTTCTTGTACTTCTTACTGGTCATACTTGTTCTTACATCAAATAAAGTTCACATCTCAATTATATCACAATTAGCTTCTGAACGTCCACTTCAATTACCTCCCATTAAACATGATCAGTATTTTTTAAAATATAAATCCTGAAATCTTCCAGATTTGTATTTGTGTTCCGTAATCAGACTGCTGGAGAATTTCGCAGAGCGGCGAGTTTTTCCGTAGAGCTTTAGTAATATTGTGAAATTCAAGTCAAGTATATTTAAACTAAGCGGCAAAATCCTTAGTGGTTGATTTTGCATTATTTATATCCGTTTGTTGCCATTCATCAATATACAAATAATGTTCACTTATGTGCCACGCGCGTTAGTGAAATACTACTCAAATAATGTGTATTAATAGTATAAGATAGCTTTTTTAATTTAATTCTTAATGTTTGTCAAAGGTAAAAACGCAGATGTATATCACTTGCATATGTTCTGTAATTTAAGAAAATGCTACTTTCAAGAACCTGATGCGAAATATTTTAATGAATTTTAAAAACAATCTCTCACTTAAATTTTAAAATTTAAATAAAAGGCTTTTAAAATTATCGCTATACATTTTTAAGTATAGCTACCATAAAATAAGTTATCAATATATTTGAAGGATTAAACACTTTCAAAAGAGTACGCTTCAGAGATTACTTTTGCAATTTCACGATAAAATATCAATGAAACACCTATATCAAACTTATTTCAGTATCCTGAAACTGAAAACACGCACCTGTTAAGAATCTTAGGAAAATGTTTGAGCTTCGGGAAGTGTATCACAAAACTGTTTCTGTCTAAATACCTCGATAGATTTTTTTTTCTGAGAGAAAAGCCAATAGATGTAGTATTCCACGTTATTTTAAACTGATAAGCAACTAAAAATGTATTTTCCAATTAAAAATTTTTGGATGCTCATGTTCTCGTTCGATAAAATGTTGCTTAATCCGTTTAAGTTTGTGTAGCACATTGTAAATACTTGAAAGAATCCAAGCGACAAATATGAATTTAAGTTTAGAAATAATAATTATTCATTAAGTAAATTGTTGAAAGAACCCAAACGATAAAAATGAATTAAGAATTGAAATAATAATTGTTAATTAAATAAATTGTTGAAGAATACAAATGACAAACAAGAAATTATATACTCACCACATTATGAAATTACTGTGCATGAAAATGAAAAAATTTCCTTTTAAATTAACTTTGAAGTGTTTCCAAACATTTCTACACAAAAACTGTACGCGTTTCTGAAACGATTGCAATAAAGCTACCATAGCGCGTTGTAGTGTTAATATTCACCGCATTCTGTAATCCCGGTGTTGTACTTCTGTGGTGCACGGGAGTTTGCTTTTGTTCAAATAAAAAAAATATTCACTGCAATACTTTTCCATATCAAGCAACTGTCACACGCAATTGACTTATTTCCAATTTTTAAATAGTTACCGAAATGTAATACACATACTTAACTCAAAATATCTCTGTTAATATTCTCATAACAATTGATTTCCGTTCCTGTTTCCAACAAGTGATCTGTTCTCCCTTCAATTTTACCCTCGCCTTTTCATGTGATTCGTCTCTTTCCCTTCCTCCTTGTGGCTGCCTCTTCGGAGGTGAGGACTCCCCTTGTAAAGCTTTCGTCTGATTAAGTGTTTAAATATTAATTTTTATTTTTATTTTATATGTACTTCAAGTGTCTTAAATCCACATTTTATTGTTGGTTAGACTACTATTTTTATTATTTTATGTATCTTTCATTGGTTTGTATTCTGCCTTGCATTTGGAACTGTACGTCTAATCTTGTGGACCTTGGGCCATAAAACCCGAACCAACCAACCCATTTTAAACAAAGTAGATTATTGGTTGTATTTATAGTTAATTCCGATTTGTGTTTTGATCGCAAGTATCAGTTATTAAAATTTTTCTCCCAGAGTTGAATAATTTCCTAATATCGAATAAAAATTTTGAAGTGTTTCTGCTATATTCAGTCACTAATGCCAATAAATTCAAAATATAATTTGTTAATTTTTCATTTGCACTTTCATTTCATTCAATATACTTCTAATCAATATAACACTAACGTACGTGGTATAGAAATTGGCGTTATTTGTAATGGCAACAAATGCATATAAACAAACAAAACCTTTACTAGATAAATTTGCCAATTGTGCCACAAATTTTAAATATGCTCAATATTCCCTGTAGTTTGGACGAGATATGTCGTCTGTCATGATATGACCAATTTTGCTAATGACAAGATATCTCATCATCAAGACATACTGTCAATTTTACGATTGACGAGATCAAGATCTGGTCAGTTTTCTACCAATGACCAGATATCTCGTCACCAAAGATCTATTCACTTTTGATAATCACGAGATCCTCGTCAAGACAACCACCAGGAGGGTTAATTTGATCTAGGAGCTGATAGTATTGCTTGAACTGCAAGGAAAAGCTCTGGCCAATGAAATTCTTCAGTAGTGTAATTACATAAGGCAGTGAGAAATATGGAAGATAGAAATTAACTCAGAAAAGAAAATCTGAGCCAACCCGAAAATAGTTTTAGATATTAAAAAATATCGAATGTCCTTTCAACAAGGAATGAGTTGCAATTGAAGTGGACGTTCAGAAGTTAATTGTGGTAATATAACTGAGGTGTGAACTTTGAACCATGAAATTTATTCGAAATAAAAATTAACACCGGTAATAGTGCACTTGAAAATGTAAACAGAACTCCGTTTTATATTTTTGACTAGTTTCGACTAGGTGTAAACATTTTACCATGAAATTTATTGGAAATAAGAATTAACACCAGTAAGAGTACACTTGAAAAATGTAAACAAAATGACATTTATATTTTTGACTAGGTGTGGAACTTTATTGGAAATAAAAAATTAACACCGGTAAGGGGTATACTTAAAAAATGTAAACAGAACTCCGTTTTATGTTTTTGAATAGTTTCGACTAGGTGTAAACATTTTACCATGAAATTTATTGGAAATAAGAATTAACACCAGTAAGAGTACACTTGAGAAATGTAAACAAAATGCCATTTTATATTTTTGACTAGGTGTGAACATTTCACCATGAACTTTATTGGAAATAAGAATTAACACTGTTAAAAGTGCACTTGAAAAATGTAAACAAAATGCCGTTTTGTATTTTTTGACTAATTTTATTTCATCTGGACGTATAAATGTACATATCGATGCTTATATCCATTATAAATGAATTTAAATAATGCCTAAAATGTGAATAACGATACTTCCGTCAGTATATATTAGTAATTAAGACTTAAGTGCAGATGCCATGCTCGAATCTGCTAATACAACAATAAAAATTACCTACTTCTAAACTGACTCTATAAACTCCAAGAGTCTGCTCTGAAAACCACACATGCATCGTGAAAAATATTATGAATGTAGGAATTGACATTCCATTCCGATTCATCATAGGAATAAAATGTTTTATTGCGCATTTTTTCGTGGCATGAAATCGATCTTAATCTAAGTTCTTTAACCCGCGAATCGGAAAGATACAAAACATAACAGGTGCTATCGTTTCTTACAGCAGCAGTGACCGATGGAGAATCTAGTAAGATGCATTGTTTAATTCTTTGAGATTTGTTTTTGAAAAAATTGTTACATAAGACGCGTGTTTCTTTTCACTTTGAAAAACTCTTCCGGATAAGAAACGAGTTACATTATATATTCTTCCTTTTCATATACATTTTATGACCACTAATACGAAAAGGTGATTAATTTCAGATAGACGTGAACTTTTAAAACACTCGCTTGGATGGTATCTTATAGTTTACTTATAATATGATTTAATCCTTCGAAGGTCATTACGTTAAAAAACGCAATGGATGGAGAGTTATCCTCTTATGTTAATGCATTGGGTCATCCCAAAAGTAATGCAGCTTGCCAGATTAAGTTCTGAAATAATGCAAAAAACATATTCAGCTTTAATCTAAGATGTATTTATCACTAGTCATAACTTGTTCCGATTTTAAATTTTTTGTGACTTAGTGGGTTTGTCCACTGCGCTAGCAACTTGCGATTGATACGCGTCACAACTTTTATTCTGCCCTGGGTGCATTCTTCTCTTCTGTATCAGTAACACTTTCGTTTTGTGTATGTTCGTTTCTTGACGTTGTAGCAGCTTATAACCAAGATAACGTTTGATAATTATGATAGCTTTTATTTTTTCACTCTTTAATTCACATTTGAAGAATTAAACCGACACACATTTACTTAAAACACTTTACAAATTCTAATACAGTATACACGTTGTACGATTACGCAATGACTGTATCATTCATTTAGACCAATGAGAGAAAACGCATTACTTAAAGAAGACCCAATATTTGACACAAAGCAAAAATTTAGTTTTTATTTTTAAGGGAGAGGGCTTAAGTCACGCCGTCATGTAGAGCACTCCAAGACATCAGAATATCAAATGAGAGAAGTCAACTTATCAGCGTTAATATACACTGGTGTGCAAAACTTAAGCAACGACTGTTTTTTTGCCGTAACTCCGCAAGAAATCACCTGGGAGAGATGTAATTCAGAATACAGACAGTATTTTGTACTTAACGGATGAAGAAAGCATACTAGCGCAAAAATGAATAGAACGCATATAGTATGGAATCAAACAAAAAAGATTTTATATCGAAAGAGTAGCGTTGGTACAAATGATTGTCTGCCCAAGAGGGAGAACAACAGATGCCCCTTAGTAAGGGATATGACCTCCATTAACTGCAATGGTTGCTTGGCACCGTCTCTCCATATTCAACGCCAGATTATCCAACAGTTGTTGAGGTAAGTGGGCCCATTCCTCAATGAGCACCTGTTTCAGTTGTTGAGTGTTCTCCGACGGATATAATCGTGCCGAAAGGCGTCTCCCCAAAGCATCCCACACATATTCTATGGGATTTAAATCAGGGGAGTACGCTGGCCAATCCATTCTAGTGATATCTTCACTTTCTAGCAGCTCCTCAACAGCAAGAATCCGATGTGGCCTGGCGTCATCGTTCATAAAAACGAAGTCTGCACCAATGGCACCTCGGAACAGACGTACGTGGGGAGGATCACTTGCTGACAATATCGATCTCCAGTAATAGTACCTCTGTGGAAAATTTGGAGCTCAGTCCCCCTTTCATCATGATGCCTCCCCAGATGAGCACGCCAGGACCACCGTAATGGTCTCTTTCCCTGATGTTAGTGGAATAAAACCGTGTCCCTACCTCTCTCCATATCAACTGGCGTTGAGAATCACTTGTGACACTGAAACGACTCTCATCTGTAAAGAGAATGTGACTCCATTGATGAGATGTCCAGTCTTTGTGTTCCTCACACCAATCCAAACGGCGCCACCGATGGTCAGCTGTCAATGGGATGCAGCGTTCAGGACGGCGGGCGAATAGGCCACCTTTATGAAGGCGTCTGGCCACGGTAAACCGCGACACTTGTCGTCCCTTTGTCGCACGCAGCTGCTGAGCCAGGTTGCCCGCTGACTGGTATCGATCTCTTTTCGCCTGCAGGACGATATATCGGTCATCCATTTGGCGTTGTTTTTCTTGGCCGACCACCACCAACCTTTCTTACAGCTGTACCAGTTTGGAAGGCTTTCCAAGCTCGTCAAACGACACTTTTGTTGATTCTAAACTCTTGGGCTACACTCGTCAAACTACGCCCCTCCTCGAGCTTGCCAATCATTCTGCCAAGTGTAAAGTCGTCCAGATGGTTTCTTGTAGCCATATTGCACGTACGAATTCACTTGAACTTGCAGCGAATGCCTGTAATAGAGCCTTTCGTCCTTCTTTTTAGTGTAGTCTTGCACTGCGCGAGCTGACTGCACGCGTTTTGCGTGCCCTCACGTCACTTGTGACGTCTTGTTCCTGATATTTGCATACAAATCACCTTTCTACTGAATTGGGTGTTCATTGTACTGAACGCAACAAGCCCTTTTTGTACAATTTCATGGCTGTCTGGTTAAAAATTACATCGTTGCTTAAGTTTTGCACTGCAGTGTATTTAGAATAGCCTTAATATGATAATAATAATAGATATAATAACTAGAAAATTTATATCTTACTAATAAACCATTAGCAAGCCTCAACCATTTCAAGGATGTAGAACGCCAGACGTTCCACAGCCCTTGGAAGTGTTAAATTAACTAGCAAAAAGTATTTTCTTTCGATACAAACTGAAAATAAAAATTTCGTAGTTAGGTTTTGACCACGACGAGAATAAAAGGTTTGAAATACTAATTTTCACTGAAAAATATGGGATTGTTAGGATTTTTCGATTGAAACGACTGTAGTTCATTTCCGAAAAATTTATGCTTTATCATAGCATTACAAAAACCTTAAAATCCGTACAATGTTGAAATCCGCCAAACAATAACGAACTGTTCACTCTAACACACTAGAGATTTCTCTTTCATAGTTTAAATTTTATTCCAAATAAAACCTTTCTACTGTCATGTAAAACAGGAAATTTGAAATTTAGAGTTACCGTTTTATTATTAAAGGTTACCGTATTTATAAAGATTGACTTGAAGTATAATAAGTATGCGTCTAAAATTTTTTAAATAATTTATAAATATTAAAATAAAACTTTTTGTGCATATTTAACTTTACGAAGCGAATTCCTGGAAGTGGAATTATTTCATTTCATTCAGAAAGTAAATAATTTTAGGGGAAGTTTCGAATTTTGTCCATGTGAACTTGGTTATAAACTTTCAAACTAAAGGAATCTTGGTTTTATTCCTTTTACTTTAAAGCGGTAATAGGTTTCACATTAAACCACAAAAAGGCCCACGTTCCTCTAATGATTTATAAAGGACGTATAGCATTATCCAATAGCTTGTAAAACATCAACTCTTAGAAATTATTTTTATTCCGAGAACTTCGAAAATCAAGTAATTTCCATCCAGTTCCAAAGGTACTTTGTACCTGTGTATCGGAAAAATAAAGTAAAAGGGAAACAGATAAACAAAATCCCAAGTTAATCCCTTTTTTTCTGGAAAAGTTACATTTTATGTGCCTGTTGAAAAGACTCTTGTCCTACCTTTACATTCTTCACAAGCAACTCGCTTTTGTTATTTATTTAATCTATATCTTAGATGGGATTTCAAATATCTTTCTCCTTATTTATTAACTCACGAAGCTACAGTTTCAACTATCCTCTTATACTTCATGTTCTCTATTGTTCCTTGTCTTTTAAGATACTGTTATTTTACGAGACTGTTTTTCCTGTTTTACCTTACATTCTACATTTAGTCTATCGATATATCTCTATTTTCAAACATTGAGACAAGTACTTGTATTATATGTATTGTTAATATCAATGCTTTTAAGAGTACTGGAAAAAATACAAAATGTGTAACTTAAAAATAGTTTTTCAATGTGTATGATATTAGATTTTAATAACAAAACACACACACAGTTATGTTAAAATGCATTCAAAACCTATTCAAACCATTCATACTGCCAGTAATTACGCTTTCAAGATATGGCTTTGCTTACGTTACTGTGATACACTAAATTTTCATATTACATTTATGTTATTTTCATCAATAATTAGTGGAAACATTAGTTGTCTATAGTGTGATATGCAAACGAATTATCTAAAATAATTCAAAGTATGTAAAGGAGAAAGGCTTATATATCGTTAGCCAACTACCTTAAGTAATTGAAATTTAAATCTTATTTTTCTCTTTGTCGTCATTTTTAATGTTTTTATTAAACAGTTTCTTTAGTTTTTACAAAAGTTTTGAAAATATATCTTCCTGTTCTAATACTTTTGAAAACATTTTTACCAGTAAACTCTATTCTAAGTCCCTTCTATATATACAACCTTACTTTTTAATTCCAAACTTTAGACGTATGTTCTTCTTTAACTTGACTGTTACCATTTTTCCTCTTAATTTATTTTTTCTTTATTTTATTCTTTACTTAATTATGTTTTCTTTCTTTGTTTAATTCTTTTTTATTTCTTTATTTAATTCGTTTTTTATTTCTTTATATTCTTTATATTCTCTTTCTTTATTCTTTATACTGTGATATCCACTTCACCAAAATGACCAGATCCTATCATTCTCAGTCATAATATTTGTACAAATATACCAAGTTCCAACTATCGTTTCAGGTATAGGAATCGAAAAATATTCTGTTTCATTGTTCTTATCTTGAGACGTTTACGTTTCCCATTTCTTTCTTCAAATTCAACGTTATAAACAGCATTACAGCAATCGTATGTCTTTTTTATCAAAACTTATATTTTAAAAGGCAGAAAAACACTTTTTGAAATATATATTTCTCATGGTTCTAAAAGGTCTTATCAAGCAGATTAGATAAATTTGTAATGAAACGGTGTGTAAATTGGGGAGTTTTTTGGTACAAATACTATCTAACATTAAAAATGTACGGATTGTTCACAACAGGATAGTAGTGTCCGGAATAGCTTGTCAAATTAAATGGCAGCCAGACACTGATAACGGCAATAAATAAAACAGGTGTCTATGCATTGGAAAACAACTAGAGGTACTTAACCCTGGATGGCAATGATATTAGTAGGATTTCGAGGATTTTGTATCTTTCTTTGGCAATACTGAAGTGTTATTCGAGTGTACAGATACATGTTTCATAAAGCACTTAATGGATAAAAGTACCTTTATCAGGCCCTTTTGAAGTATTTTTCGTGATTTTTACGCGATTTATTTCTAACTTTTCTGTCATTTTAAGATTTGTTTGTCGTTTTTAGTCATTAATTTGATTTTTGGCGGATTTTGTTTTACGAAAGGAGAATATTTGAATGAGTCTCAGTAAAACTCTATTTTTCATCTGTATGGGGAAATACTTTTCCCTGGATTAAATTTCAGAAGGCAAACGACAAAGCGACGATTGAAGGTGTTTACAATGTTTATTGGCACTGACCATAGAAAATCATTATTTGAGAAATTTAAGCGATTTTTTTTTGTCCTGGTTTACAATTCTTGATAATGAAATAAGAATTTTCTGTGAAAAACTAAAAATTTTGAATTCAATTTTTTGTTAAAACTCAAACTTTTAATTTGTCTCCGGGACTGTCATAAAATGTTTGTTTCAATTGCATTTGTCTTATTTCCTTTTTTAACATATTTTTTATTAATAAATTTGTTTGGGGCATAAATGCATTTTCAATGGGCCATTTTCTAGCAATTTTTGGTTATTACAATATCAGTACTAGATGATTGATGTCAGAATATCAGTACAAGAACACCAACTGGTTATAAAGCTAAATTCTCTATACTGCAAGAATGCAATGTGACTTTTTGCAGTTTCTCAGCAAAAGTTTATTTATTTTGTTTACAAAATACTCTTTTAAAAGAGACTAAAAAAATTCATTTGCAACAAACATTTTCTGAAAGTTCTGCAGTCAAATTAAAAGATTGAATTTAAAAAAAAACAATGCGTTACTCTTCTGTACTCATGAACTTTTGGTATTACTACGTCAAACCGCTACATAAATGTACCAAGATTGGATAAACTTCATACCGAATTTTCATAGAAAGGACGAGATATTGCTACGACACAAATGTACAATAAACTTTATGTTGATTCTCTTACAATCAATATACTTATAAGCAAGCGTACAAAAATAGTTACGTACAAAAATCTCATCCAAACTTAAAGATCATCCAATTGCCATCATGCAAACCATGCTTTAGATGAGTAATTTAAACTAGATTTAAATCTTCCCTCAGTAAATCAATTTGATAAATTCATATAACATCAATAAGTAGATTCTAAATAAAACCGAAGGCTTTGTCTTAAGTCAACATTGACAGTCTAGAGCACACAATGCTATGCAGTAACCTACTTATGCAATTCCGAAATAGAATTATCGGATCTTTTCCTTCGGCATGATCCCGGACCGTCGCCAATAGCCCGTTGTGTTGCTCCAGTGCGACGTTAATTCAACTGCCTACCTACCGAACTAGAATTAATGGAATTACCACTTACATAATTCTCAATAACAGAAAGGAGATTACGACTTTCTACATCTAGAAAATTGAAAATCTCAATTTAAAAATGCTAAGTAGTATTAACGATAAATTGGATTTTCAGAAATAGGTAACTATTTCATGCCCTTCGGAAATCTGATTAATCCTTTTCACATGACTAACAGTATGTTCAGGGCATCCGGCTAAATTTGGAGTGCAACGTAAACATTCATATCTCCAAACTTAATGAAAACAAGGTTTTAAAATGTCGTTTTTGTCTTCACGAAATTATAGACCAATTTATGAATAAGAAACCATTTTCTATATTTGAGTATTATTTGCAAATTAAAACGTATTTGTCTGAGGGAGTTTTTTGCTGCTCTTCAATCAAAATATCCTCAAAACTATGAAAGGTAGATGTAAACAATAATTAGAAGAATTTTTATTTATATGAAATCTAATTTTTAGAACAATAGTTTAATTTAAATGGCGTTTACAGTTTTCTTGGAATTGTGCAATCTTAGATTGAAATAAATTTTTCCATTTAAACATTTCGTATCATTGTATTAGACATTGTATTTTCCTACTAGAAAATTAATGTGAGTGATAAATTTAATCAATAAGCCCTTAAGATCCCCTTTGTAATATCTTAAGAACCCTACAAGATTATAAAACGTGATTTGATTCGGGTTCTTAATTTTCGAAATATCGTGACTTGAGTTATCCGAAAATCTGTTAGAATTTCTTAAAGTTAACTTCAAGAAACCAGGCAGTATAAAGGTATTGCACTTTAATGCAAACATTGTTCAATTTAATCTCACAACGGAACGTGAGAAACTTATACACGTAATCAAACTTACATTAACTTTAGCTAACACTTAGATTGATTAAATTGTTTCCTTATGTATCTTAGATTAGTTATCACAACCTTAATAACATCAGCTGTAGACTGAAAACAACAAATAACCATGGTGAACTTTAGATTTAATTTTATAAAACTATATTCACACAAAGCAATTTCGACAATCGTATTCGACACCATGAAGATTTTTGACGTGAATACGTCTTTAAATTCGGTCCAATATAGGGGGTTTGTATGAAAGCTATGAAACCAGATTTGTCGTGCTTTTATCTTGTGAACTATAGATGATAAACTAATGATTTAAATGTTGAATAGAGATTTTATGTGAACATTTAAAATGGTGAGTAGTGGGAGTTGTAGTGGTGAGGTAAGAGGGGAAGATTGGTTTCTATTTGTGGAGAATAATAGAATCTACAATTTATTTAACAATAATTACCGACAAAATAAAATTTGTAAAAGTTAGCCTATAAGTGTGTTGGAGAAATTTTCATGTCGAAAAAATTGCCAAGGAAATATGAACAGAAATATAAGAAACGTACATCATTGGAAAGAAAAATGCAAAAAGAATCCGAAAAGTTTAAATTGACTGATGTCGATTGCATAGAGAGCGAAAGAAAGCCGAGCGCGTAGTGTATCATTTTAGCAATCTAGGTGGACAAAATTATTGCATCAAAAATACGTTGGTTTTGGGTAGTTATAAGAGGCTGCGAGTGAAATACTGTTTTGGTACAAATTTAACGATTTTTAGTTACTATTTGAATGTAGAAATGTGCTAAATTTAAAGAAATTTGTCAACTTTGCTCCATATATAAGATATACTTCGACCAATTATTAATAGTATTTTTTTGAAATTTTATATAAATATACACCTGAATAATGGTCAGATATATCCATAACAGTTCCATTGAAAAATAGGGTAAATATATGTAATAGAAAAACTAAAAGAGAACATCTTTATTTGAAAAATACTACAAAATTATGTACTTGGAATTCCAACTACCTAAATAGTCTACTGATGTATTGAAGGGAAGGTTCTTCTAACAAATTCAACCTCTTTGGAAACATTTGGCTGCGTTTAGTTTTAGACCTTGCTCATAAACTTGCAATTAGTGGATCTGAGGTATTGAGTAATGTAGTCATTAAATCCATTTGTATCAGTTCTTGACATTTATGTAGTAAATATTTCCCTTATCGCCGGATCTAAAGAATATAAGACGCAAAATAATATTTTCCATGGACCAGTATTTTATGTATAATCTACGAACACTGGGGTACCAAGGATACTTTCTGAGGTATGTATCTTGTACTTGTTTCGTGCTCAGAAAACTTATCAGTTTATCTGGAAACAGGAATTTAATGACTTGGAAGCGCTTGATTACTACATTAATCCCAGTTATTTCAACAGACCTCTCAGCATTTCTAAAAAATCTACGAGCGGTATTTCAATCGTCAGTATACCCTGTTTGATGTTTGGCTACATCTATCAAAATAACAAATTCAGCTTTAAAATTATCTTGCACGTTATTATCTTCGCTAGTAGTTAAATCTAATTACTTGGCGAAAAGAAATTTGATGGAACCACGATGGAGCAGAATATTGTCAAATAACTTTTTTACCCTCATTAGCACAAGCATAGATGCAAAAGTACCATAAGAATACTAAACATACTTTGCTCAGATTGATGTTTTTGAGAAAAAATATGCCGGTATATTTTCTCTGTTCAGCGCCATCCACAGCCCCACATTATAATTGTATTTATGATACTATGTTTTGACGAAATCAGTCTCCAGGATTGTTCATGAATTAATTGTACGTTAGCGTATAACAGAGCAGTTGATAAATGACTAGCTGTGCTACAGCTGAAGTTTCCGTTGTAATGATCAATGAAGAGTAACAACCGTTTGGCTTATTTAATTTTGTTACGTGGAGTATACAGAATAGAGTCAATGTCCTCTACGTTGTTGACATATAATTTTATATTGGTATACAGAAAGATTAGCGTCAACAATTAGCGCAAGCAAATGATTTGCAGATAATTTTATTGGCTTTTTAATACGACATGGGTCATTTTCATAAATGTACTTCTTCCAAGAAAGCAACAGAGAGCTCTTTGACGATTTGAAGTAGAATATCGCGTACCTGACTTTCGTAGTTTACTTCAGAGGCCATTGACAATTCTTTTTTATTAGTTGTCTACAAGGTCACGAGTTTCGTTTTTTATACTTGGAACTACCAGCTTAAAAATCTTTATGAGGCCTTCTAGGCTATTTTTCAAATCACTTCGGGAATTACTCTGTGGAACTTGAATTACAGTATGAAATTAAAGAAAGACTTCATTAAACTTCAAGGAAAGGTAAGATTTCCTTGAAGTCAAGAAAAATTATTTCTCAGGAATAGTTCTCAGTGCCTGTTCACTTTATTCCTCTTTTGTCCAACCTTTTGGCAGGTAATTCGAGAATTTCCGCTTTAATACTATTTAAAACATTCAAAACAGTGTCTGGTAACAAATGTTCATCCATTTCTTGAGAAATATATGTTATAATAGCATTGAATTTCGTTTGCTTCGAATTTATCACCCAAATGTCAAAAATAGACTGACAAAAATTTCCATAGTCATTCTGATATTTAAGGAATATCTATCAGTTTCGCAAATTAACGCAAGAATTTTTTTTTGTTCCGCGCACGTCAAATGAGTTAGGCTATAATACACATGTAATGTTTTACTAATATACGACTATATAATGTGCTAAAAGTCTAGTTGAAATCCAAAATCAGCAGTTGAATTAGAAGCTAATTAGCTGCAAATTCAAAAGGATCTTGCAAATTAATGAAATAGTATTCAAGAAAATAAAAGCATGTAAACATATCTCGATGAATAGAAGATAATAATAGTACTAACCAAATAGAGCTAAAGAAAATATAGGACCTATAACTTTTGAGTTTTCATCAAAGTACTCAAACGCATTGGTCAGAATGGTTTACAGCCAACGCAGAAAGTAAGACTTCGAACCTCTGTACTTCCTGTTAGGGCGAGATTGTTTAGAAAAATACCCACGTATTCTTGCTAAGGAGAATATTGTTTTTAATATATGATTTTTGTATTGGTGTATTTTTGACTATCTGCGACACTAAAAAAAAATTAATTTTGTCCACCTATATTGCGAAAATGACACACTGCGTCGGTGCGAATTCTTTGAGTGCGCCGACGCCATCGTGTAGAAGCGGGCCAGAACCTGCGGCGCTGCGGTCGCTTATACGTCACGAAATGGGGGCTATCGTTCCCGTTCTCTCCCGCAGACATACATGCTTTAGAAGGCGCTAGAAACCTACAAATATTTATCTTCTTCGGATTTTAAAGTGATAATTGATTCAGACTGTTCCTGTACAGTATGATGGGTGTACATTTTAAAAAAGAAAAATAAGGAGGGAGACATCTTCTGATTTTACGGTATATAAGTGATAGTTACTTTTATGGGGATTCGTTAGAAGCTTTTCATTGTCAATGTAGTAAGTACAAATGATACGGAAAATATCACATCCCATCTAGCTAAGAGTTTGAATAGAGAAAGAACATTTTCAAGAGAAAATGTCCCCAAGCCCATCCCTCCAAACAGTGATCAGTGGCCCGCATAAATTGTGACGCTCCAAAATTAACGTCGTCTCAAATTATTATTTGATGTGGATTCAATTGGAAAGATCAGCATTCGAATTTTACAGCCACAACATTTATTTTCACAAAACAAGGACAAGAACAAAAACAGAGACATATTTACAGTTAACTTATTTCATCATCCTCTGTTCTCTTCATCTCAGAACAGAGCCGGAAAATCACTACACAAATTAACTTCTTCAGAGGCGAGCACAGCGCCCTCTTTAGCTTAAATTCTCATTGGCCGTAACACAAGTACCGGATTATCTTAATTCTTTCAATCTAAAATGGAAGGTATAAGATCGTTTCATTTTCCAGTCCTAAGATTCCTACTGTGTTAATTTACTACGACACAGGTGCAAAGATATTGCTCATTAGTAACAAATAGACTAAAGGAGAATTCTATCTAAAAGCTATACCAATTATTATTACATTTGAAGACCAAGTATAAACCATTATAGTCATTTATTTAGTCTATCTTGAACGTCGTGCTTTATCAGCACCGAAAAACATACATTTATCCTCACATATGCGTTGTAATTATCCCGTTGATTATCCAAACCTCTCCCCCATTACTTTAAGTACATGTTTATCCCCTTATATAAACCCTGTTTGTACCATAGCTGGAGTTCGTTCTGATCTAGTTCAATTTCACTGATAGTTCTATCGCAATTGTACGTTTATTTTTTAACAGTTCGAATTTCTTTGTTTCTCGATTATTTCTCTCGCTGTTTAAAAGATAAGCTTTACTTACTTTAATATATTTCATACTACCATTTAAGTAGTCTGTAAGACCAGACCGATAGCTTAGAGATTCGCTTCGGACAATATTGTCAAATGATTGGGGCAATTACAATGTTTCCATACGCCAAGTGTTAGAATTACAACGTAAACTAAAAATTTTAAGTCTGATAAAGCTACAATCAAAAAGCAGTGGTAGCTTCCAAATAAAAGACTTTGGTTCTAGGGATTCAGCTGTAGAAACTTTAACTGGCATACCAGATGTGTTTGAGATCATTTACAGCTGTAATAATGTTAACGTTTCAGATGATCTGGTTATGTTGCCAAAAAAGTGCAACATGAACAGAATTGCGAGATGTGCTGTTCTATCTTGTCAATTGAAAAAGAACTAACTTATGAATGTTTGGAAGAGTTTATTCACTAATATTTAAAATTAAGTGATGGGGTGACCTTAAATGGACTAAGAAATTTACGATACAACTGATTGTTTGTAATTATCAAATTTCAATGAATTAATTCATGAGCAGTATGAAGGAGACTTTCTGTACAAATTTCAGGAAAGATAGTTGAACTAACTCTACTTAAATAGGCACCTTTAATGAAATATCTGTAAAGTATCACATCTGTAAAATGCCACAAAAATTTATCAGAAAATGTGTGCATAATTGCAAACATTTTACTCAACAATTATGGTAAAGCAAAAAAAATGTCCGGCTGAAAAGACAAAATAGAAAAAACTTACAACATTTAAAAATTAAAAACATTGTTTGGGTTAAAACCTATGACTAAAGAAAAATAAAAGTTTGTCTTTTAGAGGTCGTGATAACCTGACAACGTTTGTGCTCATAATTTAAATTACAATATCACAATACCACCACCAATATGTATCCATTATTTAAAAAGAGATTGTTATCAGCTTAAAATTTAACTTCAAAAAATTGGTTTTGAGCTATTTAAAATTCAATAAAGATTTTTTTCACTTTTAGAATGCTTTACTGAAAATTACGTGTAATTTGATTTTCTACAAATTTTGGATTAAATTCAACGATCCACATGCATTAGCTATTAAAAAATTTATCACTTTTTTATTTCCTTATATTTATTAATTATATACACTATAATAAATATATTGATTTCTTATCATAAAAATTTATATTAAAATGTTACTTTAAGAACTTCAGAGAGGAAATTAAATAAAAGGATATTTTAATTGTTGCGAAAGAAAATTTAAAAATTGCTTAACAAGTAAAAATAAAATTTATAGGTATATTTTCTTTAGTTAAAATATTTTAATAGGAAAAGAGTTATATTTTGTGACGGGCTACCACCTTTATATACTGAAAATTCCTTAAAATTTAATTCTTGAACTTCATTCGCCTCAGACAAACACAATTTTGTTAAACACGTCTTCAGTCTAAAAGAAATTTCAGAGTACTATTTGATTTACAGAGAAAGACCCTAGGATTTGATAAGTGAACAGTCATATCAATAATTATCGATAAAAAGTGAACAGTCAGAAATGGAAGTTTCAACTATTGTAAAAGATTACTTACAAATCATATTATAGGAATAAATTTGTTTCGTTCTTTACATAAATGGAGCTACAGTTTATCCCTATTTTTAAGCTGTCAAATTATCAAAAAACTTATTTATTTAATTACGTAATTTATCCTAATAATAAGTATTACAAAGCAATACAATGAATACTATTAAATAGGAGAGAGATCGAAAATATTTTGGTTACATTTTCTTTAATTTGAATTTTGCAAAAAAGAGGGGAAATATTCCCACTAGTTGTCACATAAGCATGGCCAATGAAATCTTAAATTGCTCTATAATTACTGAATGACTTCTTTAAAATTGCTTCTATTCGTTCCAAAATGTATTTGTAAAGGTCAAAACTCTAATGTAAGACAAATATTCAACATTTTAACGAGTTATGATACTGGAACCTCTTAACGAAAATTGCTCCAAACACTATGTTAATCTCGGAAATACAAAGAAACGAATATTTTTACGTGTGAAAATTAATCCGAAATTAACAACAAAAAGATTAAACTGTGTTGTTTCAAATCTTGGAAAAATGGATTGATGGATCTGCTTATATCGATATTTTACTATCTATTTCCGTCTGATCACAACTTCGCTTGCTAAGTATCTCCAATGGCCCCTCTATAGTGACGTCATAGAAGCTGCACTCGGGAGCCCGTTACTTCATGATGGCCGCGGCTGACGTCTGAAACGATGGATATTGACTTGGAATGTGGCAACTTTGAAAGATTCCATCGGGAAAATTGTACCCAATATGATTCCATATACCAATGTGCCCATTGTGCTTATTGGTGATTTATTGTTGGTATTAGTCAAAGCAATAGACTTTTGCAACGTAAAGCAATAGACATATATTGCTGATACACTATATCCAACGTGAGTTCAACTTGAAGTACATTTCTACATAGCCCACTACTCTGGGCAACACTTGCGTAGATTTAACCTATGTAAGAAATATTGATGTAAACACTATGCCATATGCATCTTCTATCATCTCGTCCATAGATAAATGAAATTATATTTCACTTTTAACCACCAAGACTATTCATTTACATATTACCCTTCCTCGAAGCGGATTCTCGCCTAAACCGATAGTGGTTTTATCCCCGTATATAACCCATCCCATTTTTACCGTTTTTTATCGCTTGTAGCTAATATTATAAACAATGCATTTGATTAAGGCTGTACCAGTAGAGCAGCGATACCAGGTTGGGAAAGTAGCGGATTAGCTACCGGAGGGTTACGAGTTCGAATCCAACCAAAGACGTCGTGTATAAAGTTGGCTGGTGCACATTAAATTTATCGTGGCCTCAAATGTTCTCACGTTGGCGTGGTGTGGAAGTTTGGAGAGTGGGGTGCCAGATCAGATGTAGACCTCGTCATCTGATCGTGGTTCAAAATTATGAGGTATTGTCCTCGGATGTTTCCCTTGGGGATTCATCCCGGACCATCGCCAATATCCCGTTGTGTTGCTCAACTGCAACGTTAATTCAACTACCTACCTACCAGACTGCACCTGGCAGAGTATGTCTCCAGAATCACGCCCGAATCACCAATTTAGCAGGACGTGTGAATGTAAGTGTAGCTTTGCTTACTAAAAAGTGGAGATGGTTACGTTGCTTTATATAAAACTCTATTGTAAAATAAATTTTGTAGTGGTGCCTAAGTTCACCACACTTTAAAAAAATTAATATGGTACAAAATTATTTTGTACTAACTATTTAAATAATTAGACTCTTTTTAAGTACTCAATTATGTTTTGCACAGATAGCGACTCCTTCAGCCTTATTTGCCGCAGGTCATGAAAAGTCTATCGTTGCCTCTGCAAAGAGTTTATATCTATGAGATGAGAATAATCAATCAATTACGAGTGTTGCACAATGCCATTTGCGAGCTTTAAAACAACTTCGTTACATTTAACGGATTGTCCATTTTGAAGGACAAGAATTAATTTTTTTTCAATTTACTTCGCACACCAATCCTTCATTTACTCTTCAATATCGAAGAGGATTATAGGATCAGCAATCCATTAAAAAAACTTTCCAAAAGAAGCTTTTCTCTCATTTTTGTGCTCCGGGTTAATACTTTGCAGTCCTTCAAACGACAAATGAAAAACAGGTAAAAGAATGAGTTTTCTCCCACTCCGTACGCGTATGAAATTTATTTTAGAAGACAGGTGAGCGTTTAAGCCATGGATGCGACATAATGGTGTTAGAGGTAAACTCCGAGAAAATCTTCCTTTTCCGGGTTGCTTTCTCCTTAGCAGAGTTGAAAGTCCGGAGTAAGCGTGAGCAAAAGCTTTCAAAATAAAACAGGACACGAAAACTGGCGGAATCTTTCCCAAGTCTGGTTATTTTTCCACCTACACATGTGGTCGAGAAGACACGTATCCTTGAATTTTAAGTTTCCCCGCTCTTAGCATGCGTAATTTCCAATACTGATTCATCTGCGTTTTCTAGGAGTATGAGGTAAGACCATTTAATTCATCTAACAGAGATATATAACATTGGTGGTTGTCAGGCCGCTGTAGCCCGATAGGAAGAGTAACGGATTAGCAACCGGGGGGGTTTGCGAGTTCGAATCCAACCACCGTCGTATTCAAAGGAGGCTGGTGTACTTTAAATCTGTCGTGGTCTCAAACGTCCTCACGTTGGCGTGGTGTGGAAGTTTGGAGAGTGGGGTGCCAGCTCATCTGACCGTGGTGGTGTCCTTGATCTTTCCCTTTGGTATTGATCCCGGACCGTCGCCAATAGCCCGTTGTGTTGCTCCAGTGTGACGTTAATTAAAAATACCTACCTGGTGGCTGTCTCGACGAGGTATCCCGTCATTAGCAAAATTGAACATATCTTAATGGACGAGATATCTCGTCACTTAGAAGAAAACTGACTCGTCATCATAAAATAATCGGCAATGTCTTGTTGACGAGATATCTCGTCATGATTAAAATTGGTCAGATTTTGATGAACGAGATATCTCCTCGAAACCACTTGGAAGGTTAATTGGCAGAGAGAACATTTTCCACGTGAGTTTAGTGATACATTTTATAATGCAATACTTTCGAGTTATGAATGCTACCTTTAATCCTCTTTTTAATGTAAAGAGTAACAGCTATAGATGTTCGCGCCGTGCGTATCTCCGTGACAATTGTTGGCGCCACTCTTTAATTGGCGTGATTTTTCATGTACTTGGCAAGCACCAAGAAAGTTGCCAACTTGTCAGTTATGTCTTATCTCTTGAGGCGATAGGCTGGTTTGGTTTTTTATGGCGCAAAGGCCATATTTGGCCATGTGCCAACACAAGATAATATCAAGTAATAGACAAACACATGCAAGGAAAGTTTTTACTGACACAAAAGAGAGAAATACTCCCAGTAAAGAATCGAATCTTTGCCGCCTACAACTCGCAGGATGTTAGCGCAATGGGCAAACCCACAGAACCATGACGGGCCCCTTTGCTGCTATAAGATATCGCCAGCGTTCCTTGCAAGAACCACCTTTTGTGTACTTACAATAGTACAAGTAACTCTGTGTACTTAGGATAGTACAGTAATTCTCTGTGTACTTAAGATTGTTCAGAAATTTGAATCAATGTCAATAAATATAGTTACGCTCCACTAAAGTTGTTTTGTATTTTTGTGTGAGCAACGATAGATGTCATTGATCATTTTTGTTATCACTAACACTTGGTATCTATGTATAATCTCGACCAAGTCCAAAAGACCATGTGAACAAGTAGCACAACAATAAACTCCTGATCATCCAGTAGATGTCCCACAGACACCTATATATTCTAAAGTGTGTGGATTTGCAGGGGCTGTGGAACAAGGACACGTTGGATAGTTCTTAACTCCTCTCACGAAAGTCGTGTCTTGTGTGCCCGCTTCTAAGTCTTGATCATTTTTCACAAGTAGAAGTCCATGTATGGTTTTAACCCCTTTTAACTTCAACATCAATCAAATCCCGATGGATATAACTGTTAAATGATAATTTCATCATGGAATGTAGTGCACAACTGACACCAATTGTAAATTTTATTAATCCGCAAATATTTTTGTAGGGAAATAATAAAAACTGCAATATGTATATAAATGCGTATGATTTGAACCGTAAGAATGTATCTTGTACCCGTTGATAGTGTGTTTAGATTTCAATATACATCACTTTTTAAGTCTTGTGGGGACAGTCGATTTTCAAAATCACCAAAATCGATCGAAAAATTTGAAGTTACAAATTAATTGATATCAAATTCTGTGGACAGTCATAAAGTGGAGGATTTCGTATGTGGCTTGGTTCGACATATTTACCAGTCTGGCCAAAGAGCGTTGAACTTGACAAATCGAATGACGGAATGTTTGTTGATGATCGGCACCGTCTTGCTTACCCGGCACCTGTCATTTTCTGTTATGATGGTCTGGATAGACCCCTAGAACAAACTAGTTATCCACACCGTCAATGTTGGTGCGTGAGGAAGTCTTTATTCAGAGTAAATACGAACGATTGAGATACTCTCTTATCGACCAAGTCGTAGGAATGTAACTTGGTCGTTAATTGAGTCCTACTGAATCAATCCTACTGAACTTCAGGCTTATCGATGACAGCTGATGGAACAATGTCTGAGCCAGTAAAAACAGGTGGTATGCCTTTAGACGATGTTTCTTAGGTTTGGTGTCTCTTTCGCATAACTTTTATAATGTTAGACCTTTTGGACGAACCAATGACTCCAACACAATCATTCAAAAGTCCCTTTCCAATTCTTCTTTCCATCTGTCGTATTTACCTTTCACTTCTAAGTGTCTCTAGCTCTGGAAAAATGTATTGATTCTCTGGGAAAATGTATCGATCCTCTGGATCGAATCTAAGAAAATGTATCGATTTATAAGTGTGTAATTTGAACTATTGGAACAAATTACACGCCGTCGTATGGTTAAAATTATACATTAATGTAAAAAAAAGGATTCCTATTTGTTACTTTGAAATATTTAACGCATTTGAAATTTAATTACAGAATATCATATCATGAGAAATTGTTGAAAAGAATATTGGATGAGGGTGGGGTAAGTGCGTCAGTGAATATAAAACGTGTCTGAGTAAGGT
The DNA here is from genome assembly GCA_933210815.1 of Meta bourneti. Lineage (NCBI taxonomy): Eukaryota > Metazoa > Arthropoda > Arachnida > Araneae > Tetragnathidae > Meta > Meta bourneti. Next base: position 82,469,964 of record OW119923.1, on the reverse strand, counting down.
AGGAGCTCCCACCTGTTGTAAATGCTTCATGAGGTCCTATAGATTAATTTCACCGCGACGCTTCAAATTCCCGCAGGGAAGTTAAGCAGATCGAAGAAGGGCATGGAATGGCATGCTTTTGCCCAACTCAACACTATCGCAACGCAAACAAGAAAACAATCTATTGCATGCTCTAGCCCCACTATTGGGGGCTAGTGCAACCCCATGAACAAGCATTGGAAAATTTGTTTGGCATTGTTGTCTCCCTGGGCATTTTAAATATGAAAGAAAGCGAGAAGAAATGTATCTATTTTTTATAAGCTGAGACCTGTGTTTGTCCTTCAAAACTTAATTTTCGTTACTTTTTTAAATTGTCGGTGTGAAGAAAATTGCTTCTAGACTAAATAGGTTAAAAGAGAAATTGTCTTAAATCAACTGAAGATTAATTCGGTTTTATGTGTGCGAAATTAATCAAACTAAAATCGCCTCAATTATTGCATTATTAATTAGTCTACTTATGCTTAAGCCGTGAACCTGTAAATTATATTTAAAAAACTCATTCTCATTTTTTCACGCTAGGAAGAAGAAAAATATTTCGGAAATAACTAAAACAAACTGGAAATATCTAGTTTTCTTTTTTCAGCATTTTACACAATCAGGCTGCAGTAGCTCAGTGATTCTGTCTACTACGCTACTGAGATTGTAAGTGGCACAAGTTCGATTCCTGTAACTTACCCCAGATTTTTTCCTCTCCCTGTGTCAGTAAAACTCCTTGTTCTGTGTACGTCCATTACTTAACATTGTCTGTCTTGGGCCAAATATGGTCCTTGCGCCATAAAACCCAACGATCCGTGATTTTAAACAAAAACAACATTTTTTATTCCTTAACTTGGTATACAGCTTCTAAATTCTAAATAGATAAACACATATTTGTTTAATGTGCAAGCGATTATAACTGGTATGGCAACAAATAAAATCGGAGAACGATTCTTTTTGAGCTTCGAACGTAAAATAGAACTGTAATAGACACAATGAACTTCTTGCACAAGTTCGGAAAAGAATTACTACTATGTTTAAGAATTGTAATATCAACTGAACTCATTGATTGTAAATGTCTTTTTTAAAACACTTGTGTATGCGTTCACTCGTTATTCTAAAGCAGGAACGCACAGACCGTGGCCCGCGGACCTCCGTTAATTTCCTGACGGTCCGCCTCACCATGTGTTATAACTTTAACAAGTCACATGAAGGTAATTTTTAAAAATTGCACGTGCGCACAACAAAATAGCTTTGGCGTCAGGTGCGACACAAATACCTGTAAACAAACTTTTTCAGTCATAAATATTAACAAATCGATAAGTATCAACCGCTTGACTAATAAAAAGTTGGTATCAGTTTTGCCGCTTGGCTACTATAAAAACCTATCTAAATATTAAAACAATTGTTAAATCAATGCAATGTCACTCATCAAATTAAATTATATATTTAATTTTTATTATCTTTGTAGCAATATATACAGGGTGTCCCAAAAAGGTTGTTCCGCAATTTATCTTTTTACCATTTGGAGATAGGTAGGCAATGTAAATTGCAAAAGTGCACCAAATAAGGTAAGTAATTAAGATATGTAAATAAAATTATCACGTGATAACAATTTAAGCAGATACAGTTTTTAATTTTTATATAACCCCTCTAGATAAAAATCCGAGATAGCAAAAATGTTCCTTACCTGTATCCCTATCGTTAGAAACAAAAACATATTTCTGTAGGTTGAATAGTAACGGAGATACAAGAGTTTCCATTTTAAGGGGGCCGTATCTAATTTAGAACGATGGCCAAAAATGAAGAGCTAAGTTCTGCATTGCTGCAGATGGAAAACATTTTGAACATGCCTTGTAAATTTCCTTTTATTTTTATTTAAACCATTTTTTCTACAATATTTTTATTGAAGATTACATTGTCTACTATTATTCAGTGCGATTTTCATCTGCAGTTGCAATACTACATTACTTTGCACAATGTTGCACTTTCTGACCGAAAAAAATGCTTTTTAGCATTGTGTATACGGTCCCTAATCTGACTGCTTGAACAGCTGTGCACAAGCGGTATAAGTCAATTTTTTTGCGTCATTATGCCTCCGTTACTGTTCAACTTACAGAAATGCAGTTTTCTACTAACGATAGGGATGCAGGTAAGGAACATTTCTCGGATTTTTATCTAGAGGGGTTGTATAAAAATTAAAAACTGTATCCGCTTAAATTGTTATCACGTGATAATTTTATTCACATATCTTAATTACTTACCTTATTTGGTGCACTTTTGCAATTTACATTGCCTATCTATCTCCAAATAGTAAAAAGATAAATTGCGGAACGACCTTTTTGGGACACCCTGTATATAAAAAAATATATATGATAGATAACTAATGTTCTTTTGGCGGCCCTCCCATAAATCACAGTGAATCTATGCTGCCCTTGGTCTCAATAAGTCTGTGCATCCCTGTTCTAAAGTCATCTAAATTTACTAGAGTAGTACAAAGAACGATGTTTCTCAATGTTTCGTCTTATGAAGGAATTAGATATGGGATGCAGCGTGATAAAGATGTAAAATACTACTGTTCGTGGACATGGATAACGTATTTTCACAGGTTGTGCTTTCAAACTACGTTTGTTTCTCTTGATTCTATGGGAAGCATGCATTACAAAGTGATAAGTTACGAAACTTGAAATTCCGATTCATTCTTCAATCTATACCCAACCCCCGTGTTTAAATAGAATACATAAGTAAATGTGCACTTACAGGTTCGAAATGCACACACACTCACTCCAGTTGTATTAATACTTGTATAGGATACGAGATCAAATCTCATAGGATCCTTCTAGAAAGTTTGCAATGACATTATAGACGTCAGATCTATAATTAATGTGATTTGAAATAAATCTGTCGAGATTTAGTGATATTGAACTTAATATAACTGAAAAGGCAAACATGAAACACTAAAACACAGAAAATCTTTAAGGATTCGAACTATAGGAAACTCAAAATTGTTATTAAAATGTTAAATTGGGCCCGTAAGAAGTGCCACATTATTATCGGATTCATGGAGGAATTATAAAAGTTGAGTGAACATTGGTAAGCTTTCTATGTTCCCAGGACCAAGTGACCCAAACTAGTAGTAACTAGATCCTTGGACTACTTTGGTCCGCCGGGTGAAAAAGATCATGTCATGAAGCGATATTTTTTGGCGGTGGAAAAAAATTAGTTCCAAATTTTACCGTAAGAGAGCAGAGAGTTTTATGAGTAAAATTTGGAACCAATTTTTTTCCACGGCCTAAAAGTAGTTCTCCATGATAGACCTTTCCGTGCAAACCGCTCTCTTCAACAAATCCATATTTTTCAGTTTTCGTGAATTTTAAACTGAAGGACTTTCGGAACACAAAATATTAATTCAGCACAAATTTCGTAACAAGAATCGGTAATTATCACCACAACACCTCGATAACGTTGATACCACATGACATCGTGACCAGAGTTTGTCGATAAACAAACGCAATCTTCGGAAAATCATTGAAACCTCGAAGGCTGAGATAAAGGTCTTAGCAGGTTAATGGGACTTTTCCCCGACTAATCCTCCACGCACGTCCCCATCTTACGTAGGAGGTGATGACAGCCGGACCAAGGTCTCCGCAGTCCGCCCTCTTAGTCTAGGCGGTCAAACGCATCCCAATCGCCGTGAACCCGTTGATGTACTACTGGTAACGAGTCGGATTTTATGATATCTAGAAGGATCGTAACAATCTCACGCAGGGCAGATAGATAACGCCCGATCATGGTCACGCCTCTTTTATCCGTTCGGTATCAGAACAGACGAGGTCACACGGACGGTGGTCGCTGTTGCCAGTTTGCGAAACATAAAAACGATGTAGATTCAGATAAAACTTTTTAAAGGAGTAAGTGTGCGGAGGTGTTAGAGGATTTTTACTGTTTGGTATTTCGATGGATGAATGGGATCGGTCCTGGCTAAGTGGGTATGCCCACTGCGTTAGCAACCTTCGAGTTGTAGGCGGTACAGGTTCGGTTCCTGTCAGGTGCATTCCTCCCTGGGTGTATTTCTCTCTTCTGTGTCAGCTAAACTTTCATTGTGTGTATGTTTATTACTTGATATTGTATGTCTTGTGTCTGACGCAACATGGCCAAATGCCCCATAAAACCTTAACCAACCTTCGATGGATGAATGAAAGCAGTTTTCGAAAGGAATGATGCGGTTCCATTCTCTTGTGTCCGCCAAAGACCGTCGTGTACACGGGGGCTAGTGCCCGTTAAATCTGCCGTGGCCAATGCGAATTTTGTTGCGGTGAAAATTTTATTAAAATATTATCGTCCTAGTAAAGTTCTAAATATTATTTACTGTTACAGTCAAACGGCTTTTATACTATAACAAAAACGGGCCGGGATAATAAAATAGCTATTTAGCAACCGGCGGGTTAGGAGTTCGAAACTCGATTCAACCAAGGACCGTCGTGTACGTGGGGGTTGGTGCACGTTAAATTTGTCGTGACTTCACGTTGGCGTGGTGTGGAAGTTTAGATTGTGGGATGCCAGCTCAGGTGTTCTCGTGCTCTAATGCGCAACGTTAATTAACTACCTATATAGACATTAATTTTTAGCGTAATTGAGGAGAAGTTATTTGGTTGAAATTAAAATAATATTTAGAACTTTATTATCACTGTACTATTTAAATCTAATTTTCGCAGTAACAAAATTTACATTTGAAATGCTATTTACAATGGTAATATTTAATTCTGGTTTTTACAGTATGAGAATTTAAATTTGGAAATTTGCAACCAAAACTTAACACCTTTAGAAATATTACTTCATTATAGACTTTTAACTGTTCGTTTTATTACTTAAACGATACGATTTAAATGATAAAATGAAGACAACTAGAATGTATCCATAATTAATCACATGCTTGTTTACATAAAGCTATTGAAATTTGTATTTAAATGTACAATGAAATCAGCTTATGGCCCAGATTAAAATATTTTATCTAGAAATTGAACATGTTTATTTTAATCTCAATTTTTAAAGTTATCGTAAATATATTTATTTTAATATTGATAAGTAATTCAACCAGAACTATGATTTATTAACTTTTTAGTGAACCTCCATAATATTTTTACGTCTTTTAAACTCCAAATAGTACTTTGTAGTATAGAATAGTTACAAATTGCGGTAAAAGCTTTTTTTTGCATTTATATACCAATGCTGTATAACAATATTTTTGTAAACAATAATGACACTGCCGAACTGTGCAAACGATAAACAATTGAAAGAAAAAAATTGGCAAAAGACTATGGTAGACGATATTTTTCTGTCACAATTTTTTCACTGAAGTTTATATATTTTATTTTGTATTTTTAATAATGGCATAGTAGAATTTTAAAGAATCATCTTGTAATAAATCAAACTATGCTTATTATTCTTATTAATTATTTGTCTTTCCACTTCTATAATTCAATCTATTATTTGTCTTTCCACTTCTTCTCTTTCTCTTTTCCAAATAAACCTTTAAATTTTCTTCCTTCGAATTTTTAATTATCTATAAGCGTGACATTATAAATATAAATTACTAACTTAAAACATTTCCTTATTCTTATTGATATCAGAATTAATCTTTTTGAGAAATCAAAATAAATGCTGAGAGAAATTCAAACAGAACCACGACTCAAATATTTCTTCCAATTCAGTAATTTATAAGCAAGCATACAAATGTTGCTTAAATATCCTTGCAAAAAACGTTCCCCGTTCAATTTTCATACCTTCTATTTCTCCATTGCAACTAAAATCGTCTGAAATGGGAGATATTTTATAACATGCTATGCCTTCCCGCACGATTTTTCATGATAGAAGGTATATCAATTTCCGTGCAGGCTGTTTCATTTCGAAAGCAATACTGAATTCCCTTGCTTCAAGTTATTACGAAAATGTGGGAAAACTTAACCTGACGTCATAAAGCGACATAGATTGACGTCAGGCAATGGTCTGTCATATCAATAGAAATGCTTCTCGACCGATTCGGAACTGTACAGGTATTGTTTTCGGCCGATGTTGTTAGATCCAAATTATTTTTCTCGATAATCTTCTCATTCCCTATTACAATTCCACTTCTTTTAGAAACAATTTCGAAGATATTGAACCCGCGTACCCAATCAGAATGTTACCCCAAGCAAATAATACAACAATGAAACTGTTTATTTCTAGAAAACTTATTATGTAACGCATGGAGTCGATGTTTTAGAGTTAAAGTTACTGTGATCACTTTTCGAATAATTATTTTATTGTGTTTTAATGAATTGATTTCAGTTATACTAAATGGTTAATTTCATGTGTAAAGCCCTATCATCAGTTTTCTTATCGAGTATTTATCCATTTATGCTTCTTAAAGTTCTCACTTGGCAATGTGTTATGTCTAGATTTATTCTATTAATTGACGCATTCGATCCATTGTCTTCGATTCGTAATGTCAGTTGTGGCCGCGTTAGCACAGTTCATAGTGGCGAGAGCATTAACAGGAAGTAAAATCCCCGTCTTCCAATCTGGTTTGTTTGTCCTTCTCACCAAGTAGATGTCTATTGAGTATTCAAAAGAAATTCAAACCTCTATTTCCAGTCTATTTTGAGAAAAGGAATTAGTTAAAACTTTGTCGATATAGACATCTCCATAAGAGGGCACTACATTTAGTTTTAGTGGGATTTTCAATGTAAATCAGATGAAGATTTTACTTCCTGCTACAAAAATGATCTCATAGGTGAAAATAATCTCCATCGAAGTTAACTTAAAATCTAGTTCATCGATAACGTTTGGCGTTTAATCTAATTGGCGTTGACCAATCAATTATATCAAATTGGAATTCATTCCTTCGAATTTATATTGGTCGCGTGCTGAAATCGTTTTCTAAAAACAAGTCAAGTGACGTCACGTTTGGGTTACGTACAAAAAACACGTTTCACTGCAAAAACATATACTTAACATCAACTGTCTTTAACGAAGATTTTATTTCCGTTACTCCAATACTCTGGTATGATATGTAACGGGGTTACCTTAAAATGTAGGTTTTTGCAGTGTTTGGTGACTTTTATCTAATTGGAGTTGACCAATCAACTATCATATGTCACAATCGGAGAAATGTCTTTGGAATTTTTATTGAAGTGCTAAAATCGGGTCCAAAAGCAAGTCAAGTGACGTCATGTCCGGAATGCGTACAGGAAACGCGTATTCTCGCAGAAACATTATCGCCACGTACATTTAACTAGACGGAAAAGGCCTCATTAGAAGGTACTACATTTAGTTTATATATACCTGTCTCAATCAGAATTCGGACAAAGGAACCATACAACGAAATGCTAGTAGAAGTATTCAGTATTGTATGCTCATCCAAACACCAAACTCCGAATAATTCGAAAAAAAATATAACCCGTTGTGTTGCTCCAGTGCGGCGCTAATTAACTACCTACCTAGCAAAATAATTATCTCCCATGACACATCATGGTTAACTTTAAATCCAGTTCATCGCCGTTTTGGCAACACCTGGCGTTTAATCTAATTGGCGTTGACCAAACAACTATCTTATATCAATTGAGAATTAATTCTTTCGAATTCATATTGCTCACTCGCTGAAATCTTCTCTAGAAACAATCCAAGGACCTCACATCCGGAAAACGCACAGGAAACACGTTCCACCGCAGAAACACTACCGCCACCTACATTTAGCCTAACAGAAAAGGCCTCTCGGTACTGCATTCAGTTTACATATAGCTGTCTAAATCAGAATTTGAACAAATAAACCTTGCTAGTAGAAAGACTCAATAGCGAATACTCATCCAAGCACTAAACCCGGAATAATTCCACAGGGTTGAATAACACACGGACCAGAGGTGAACGACGCTCCTGCAAGGTGAAGGGTTGACGACGAGTAGCAACACCCACTATGCTAATGGCGTCCGTGAACGAGGAAATTGACTCTGAGGACCATTTGCTCTCTCATTAACGCTCTTCTCATTAGCGATTCGCTTCCTGGGCTCAGAGAAAAGCGTCATTCGGATCTTAGGTTTCCGGTCACAATTGAATATTCCTCTAAATGGAAAGAGGCGTCCGAAAAAATTAACGACGCTCTTAACGAACCTTTCGGGGTTTGGTTTTGTTTCGTCTTCTTAATTAGGAGGATGGATGGACTTTGCGCTGTTTCTGAAATGTGCTTAAGGGTTCTTGAGTTATTTTAGTTGGAATTTAATTTAAGTTAGCTGCTTGTTATAATAGCGCTGCTGAAAATAAGAAGTGCCGTTTTATCTTCATAAAGTTTCCGATTTTCTGACTGATGAGTATAGGCATTTTAAAGTGTGTAAGAGTGGCTTAGGAACTGCTTAAATCCAAATCCTGGTCCACAAGTGGCTCAATGGATTTTCCTACAGCGCTAACAACCTGCGAGTTGTTATAGGCGGCGGTAGGTAGTTAATTAACACCGCACTGGAGCAACACAACGGAATATTGGTGACGGTCCGGGATCAATCCCGAAGGGAAAGATTCAGAAACGTTTCGTAATTTTGAATCATGGTCGGATGACGAGACCAACACCTGATCTGGCACCCCACTTTCCAGACTTCAACATCACTCCAAAGTGAGGGCATTATAGGCCACCACTCATTTAACGAGTACCAGCTCCCGTGTACACGACGGTCTTTGACTGGACCTAGTTTCGAACTTGCAAACCTCCGGTTGCTAATCCCTTGCTCTTCCAGGGACGCGGTAACCCGGTTGGAAGAGTAACGGATTAGCAACCGGAGGGTTGCGAGTTCGAATCCAACCAAAGACGCCGTGTATAAAGTTGGCTGGTGCACGTTAAATTTGTCGTGGCCTCAAATGTTCTCGTGTTGGCGTGGTGTGGAAGTTTGGAGAGTGGGGCCAGATCAGGTGTTGCCTCGTCATCTGATCGAAATTCAAAATTACGTGTTGTCTTCGATCTTTCCCTTTGGGATTGATCCCAGACCGTCTCCAATAGCCCGTTGTTTTGCTCCAGTGCGACGTTAATTAAAATAACTACCTTTGCTCTTCCAACTGGGCTACGGCGGCGTATAGGTGAAGGTTTGATTCCTGTAAACTAATGGTCTCTTGTGCCATAAAATCCAAACAACACATCTGCAAAAGTTAGTTTACATCGCTTTTACAAAATGTGCAAAAGCCCACGGTCCTAAATTGTATTTTTCTTCGAAGACTTGAATATGCAAACACATTCTTATCTATACTTAATGAGAGAAAACGAATTTGAACTGTTTTCTGAAGACTTAAACCTCATTAACTATGTATCGCGAAGAATCGTGCAACAAGGGAAAAATTCTTTTTCTAGGAAGACTAAAATAAACCGAGCTTTTAATGCCTCGAATGAAAAACAGATCATTAACTGCTGAAAATTACAACGAGGTACTGGAGATCTGACGTCAGTACGCACCTTTTACGAGCTAATGCAATTGTTGCATTATGAAAAAATAAACAGTAAAAAAAGTGAAATTAGATTCTATTATTAGATCGGTCTACCAAAGAAGCAAGATTTGTGTGCCTCAAATAATGTAGTTGACTTGTTAAGCTATATTACTAGGAAAGTGAATGCTCATGCAAAAACGATTGAATTTGTGATTAGTGTTTTCGTTAAGTATGTATAGAAGATTACTAGAAGATTTACTAGATTATACTAGAAGATTTTTTTCAATTTTGACTCTAAAATCCAGTTTTTTTACAACAGGTCATTGGTTTAAGCTTAAAATCACTTCACTGTGAAAAAGTCAGATTAAGCTAATCGTTAGTTTTCTAATTTAGATATAATTAGCTCTAATTGGCATCTCAACAGTAATTTCTCAAATTCTAATTTGTTCAGAAAGACAATTCCTGTTGGAAATTGTTCCTATAACATTTCATGTTTTGACCTTTAATCATAGATTTTACCCAGTGATTTTCACTGAAATTTACATTATTTGTTTATTTAGTTTATTTTTCTCATTTTTGTCAATGCTTCTATTGAATGTTGTGAGTATGTGATTTACCATTTAGCTGTAGAAAATATACTACTCTCTGTTCTATATTCGCAAAACCAATGATTCAAATGCTTACAAGTATATATTCCAATACTTGGAAAGATTCGTGTCTCTGATACGGGACAGCTGTCTTCTGTGGACAGTTAACATTCATTTCTCATTTGTCACTACATTCATCGTAAGTAGCAGTGATTGCACATATGTGCCCAACTGAGTTGCCGATCATATCGAGGAATATCAATCATATATATGTGACAATAATATGGCTATAAAAATATTTCTCTGAAAATTTTCTATTACGTCGTATGTTACTGATGTTTCCTACGAGTGTTGCTGAAGACAGGAAAACTGTCTTCGTTATATTTAATGAATTAGAATTGATTTTATAATTTTGCATTCAGTCTGGCAAAAATCGTAGTTCAAACTCACGCAATTTCGATTGTAATCATGTGCGTCAATTGCCTCCGACTTTGCTCCTGACCTTCACAACAATACTGATATTCTTTCAGATATCCAGCATCCTAATAACTTGACAGCAACTGGTATTAAAATAGGAGTTAAAAATAAATTAGGAACATTCCTTTCATCATTAATCCTGTATTGATAACAATGCACTGACAAAATAAGTAAATAGATTATATCATTATCTCACTGAAACATTGCTTGGCTAGCTTGAACTTGTAGAACCCTTAAAAGTATGGTTTAAAAAAATTGTGATTTAAGCAAATTTTAAATGGAACTTCTCAGATCTTGGAAGAATATGAATGAAGAATTTTAGCTGAGACTTTTGTAAAATTTAAAAAAATTAGCCTCAGAAGGTCGACGTTTCCTGCTTTACGAGTTAAAGCTATTTTATGCAATTCATACAGTAAAATGTTGAAACAGTGATTTTCAATTTTCAAAAAATGTTAAATCCTTTCTCGGTCTCAACTTATCGATTTTTGAAAAATGGTCATTAGTTACTTTGGCTGTAATGAATACATTCAATTTTAAAACGATTTTTTTCTATATTCCACTAAATGGAATTTTCATTTCTTAAGTCGTTAAAACTTGATCCTGAATTTTTTTCACTGCAGTTCATTTCTAAAATAAACACCTCAAAAATGTTTCGTTAAGAATGGGACGAAAACTATCACTAAATAAACCAAACTTGCTCCGAAGTATTCAATGTAACTAGATGACTGCCAATAACTACTATAGTTCAGTAGAAAAACAAATTCTCTATTCCAGAACTATGCTTCTGAAGGATAATACTATAAACGTGTCATTTATTTTCTAACGCCTGATTTTGTATTGAAAACTTCAACTGATAACAAAAATAACGACTGTCCTCTATTCTTTCAAAATTCTCTGTTTTGCCCAAAGCATATTTTTGGAGCGACAGCTCATTTGTTGGACTATCTAAAGGAAGCAAATCTGTAACAAAAATACTTTAATGAGAACAATAATTCTAACAAGGGGACGTGGAGGGACCGTCTGCTCAGTGCTAAGGAAGCGTCTTTCGCCAAATTACCACCCGCAATATTTACCACTAACATATCACCCTCTACAATATGTGGATGACTTAACGCATGTTTTTAACCCTCCAAGTGGCGTCAACGAGATTTCTCGATCATCAAGATCTGACAAATTTTGCTATTGTTGAGGTATCTCGTCACAAAGATATTACCTATTTTTTGTGATGGACGAGATCAAGATCTGGTTAGTTCTAACGACGAGATATCTTGTCCATCAAGATCTGATCAATATTTTTCTAATGACAAGGTACCTCGTGGAGACAACCACAGGAAGGGTTAACTGTCATTGTAGTTTTGACCCTCTGAGAGTCATGCATGCCTTATTCCACCATGAAACCTACAGTTTTCCCTCCATGACACCTAACCAGTTTTACTCTTTCTGACCAATAGAATCCTTCCTATGATTCTTCAGCCAATAGATGTAGTTATTTAGTCATTAAGTGTATTGTCGAGTAAAAACAACATACACTACTGGGAAATCTCGTGATCCTCAGAGGATTAATTTACAGTCATTATAGTTTTAATATCTTCCTGGTAGTTGAAGTTTGGAAGTGTGGTGCCAACTCAAATGTTGTTCTCGTCATTTGACCGTTGCTCAAAATTACGAGGCGTTGTCCTTGGATCTTTCCTTTCAGGGTGGATCTCGGACCGTCACAAATAGCCCGTTGTGTTGCTTCGGTGCGACGTTAATTAAACACCTACCTAACTCTTAAAGTATTAGTAAAACTAACTAGATCTTGATGGACGAGATATCTCGTCATTAGAAGTAAACCGATCAGATCTTGATCTCGTCATCACCAGAAAATCGCCATTATCTTGATGAGATATCTTGTGGTTAGAAAAATTTATCAGATCTCGATGGACAAGATATCTCGTCGAAACCACTTGGAGGTTTGAATTTTCCAATTTAAAGTGCATTAAAGTTATAGCAAACATATTACTTAAATAATATTATGAAAATGAACAGGTCGCAAAAATTCTACCGATCGCCACATACTACACGTTCTCCTTGAAGGGTGGAAGGTATTTGTAGCGCATGCTGAGCGAGACTTGCAGGCAGCTCTGCACGCGATGTCGACGACTCGGTGTCAACAGCTGCCGAAACGAAATTTCTGATTGCACATTCCAAAGAAAAGAAAACACCCGGGCAAAAGAAATGCTATTGACGCTGCGGAATTGCGATTCAGAATGATTGTACTTAGAAAGAATTTCCTTGCGTGGAGAAAGACGAATTTGACCAAGGCAAGTTCTGTGAAAAAGAAACGCTTCTTGTTCCTTACATTCCATTCTTCTCAACGAAAGAACAAAGAATTTAGAAGCACATTTGTTTCTTTCAAAAAGCATCACATATTCGGAGAGAATGCCTGGCATTAGATTTCTTAAAATGTACATTTTAAAATTCTGCCGTGTTTGTTAAAAAGACAGTATCTTCAAGTTTGCTCTTTTGGATTAAGGACTGTTAAAATGTTTTGAATAAAGCCTCAAAACAGTTAAATCACACTCAATACTAGGTTGACTAATGTGATCTAGGGTTCTACTGATACTGAAAATTTTCAAACCTTACAATTTAACCCGCCAAGGGGCTTCGACGAGATATCTCGTCCATCACGATCTGACCAATTGTGCTTATAACGAGATATCTCGTCATCAAGATATTGACGACTTTTTAGTGATGACGATATCAAGACCTGGTCAATGTTCTTCTAATGACGACATATCTCGTCCATCAAGATCTAATCAATATTTTTCTAATGACAAGATACCTCGTCGAGACAATTACCGGGAAGGTTAGTTTCAAGTATTTATGATTGGTCACATCAGTTGAAGAGTTCTAAGCAGACAAATCCACTTTTAGTATAAGATATTTCTATATTGTCGGCTTACAAATGTGAAATACGCTAAGTCAAAAATGTTCAGGATCTGAGTTTTTTGGCTTTCATAGACCAGACTGTTGTGATCTTAAGACTGGTTAAGTCCGCACTAAGTCATTCATTGAGTAAAGGTTAGGTTTCTTGAAAAACACTGAGTTCAGCGCTTAGTGCCCCTTTCTTTTTCTCATAACTATGTTTCTCGATTTCACCCTCACTGGGCTTCATACTCCGCATATATCCGTCCTGCAACTTGCAGTCATTCATGAATAACTTCTAACCAGTTATGGCATTCCTGATCAATAGAATCTTTCCAAGGAATAGTTCAACCAATCGATGTGGTTATTTAGTCATTATGTGTGTTGTGAAGAAAGGCAACACTACACTACTTATAAATCACGAATCATGACCCTAAGAAGGTTAATGTGTTTCACTATCATTAACCCTCCAAGTGGTTTATGGGGGTTCAGTAGCTCTTCCCACTGCGCAAGCATGGGAAGAGCCACTGAGTTGATTTGTGACATGATCTCCTTTGATGACGGCCTTTATGGGTAAATGCTTCCCTCTCAGCATGAAGCTTAATACGTGACTCAAAAATTTCAAGTATATTTGATTGCGTCAAGAAAAATTTTAAATCATTCGTATATAAAATGCAAATTTAGAGCTGAAATTACAAGTCGTTTTCTGTTCATCCTCGCATAAAAGATTGAGCCTAGATTTTTGCCTTCAAGTCACATGTAGGTGTTAATTACTAAATTAACACCCACATGTGACTTGAAGGCAAAAATCGAAATAATCGATAATTATGAATAAAGTAGTTATGCATGCTTTTGTGATTAGGGTAAACATTATAATGCCCTGAAACGTAATAAAGCTATATGTTTACTCTCGTATGAATACAGCAGATGTAGTATTTAAGAGTGACAAATAAATGACTTCCTACGATTCATTAAAAACTCAATTGAAAACTTGTTTAACCCTACTGGTGGTTTCTCGACGAGGTATCTCGTCATTAGTAAAACTGACCAGGTCTTGATGGGCGAGATATCTCGTCATTACAAAAAAACTAAACTGATCTTGATTTCGTCATCATCAAAAATCGGCAATATCTTCATTCGGAATTCAATCGGCATTCTTGATGACGAGATATCTCGTCATCAACAAAATTGGTCGGATCTTGATGAACGAGATATTCCGTCGAAACCTCTTGGAGGGTTAAAATTGATTGAAGGCAATAAAATTGAAAAATACGATTTAAATTTCAAAGTTTAGAAACAAATTAGATCGTATATATTGAATTAAAAACACATCCGATCAAAAGAATTCATCGTCAAAAAATACTCTAGTATCATTAAGAAGTTTGAACAATTTAAAGAGATAAAAATTATGCGGTGTCTCATCCACCACTATAATAATTAACTTACAATATAGCATATATAGCAGTGCAATGAATCAACCATGAAATACCTTTTGAAAGATTGAAGCTGCAATTGCCGTTCCCAAGCTCTGATGATGTCTTACAGACGTTAATATGAAAGGCAACATGACAGGTGATCGGTAGCAATTATCTATTGCATTCGGAAGTACACTCATAATCTTAATACGGCTCTCAAGCAATTGACAATCAGTCAACTAGTGGTAGCATCTATCGAATTCAGCCACTGCTAGATTCTAGAGGGAGGGCACTGTGACCCGATCTTAGGCATCACTACAATATTTAACATGCAGTATACTAGTATATATAGCTTAGAAATGAATCTTAACATTGAAGATCCTTTTTATTAACAAGTGGCACTCCTTCCACGTTCTGCAGCAAACACCTGTTCTCTGATTATACAGACAAATACGGAAAAATAAACAAAATAGATTGTAGTGGTAATTGTAACCAATTTTGAAGAGCGAATATCACGTTTTTGCTTTCTGTACTTTTCTTCATTTGGAAAAAAAAATACGAGGTTTCCAACATTTCACGAGACAGAATTTCAACGTTTGCCACGAAACGAGAAAACGAACTTATCACAAGACGATAGCAACTTTGCGAAATCGAAACCTGTTCCCAAAAGCTTTGGAAAATGAATAGAATTGGAAGTACAGATTGAAATCGCATCATAAACAATCTTGTTAGCGAAACGGGACAATTTTTTTTCTCGTAGTCTTCGCATAATTGCAGAGTCTGGTAGTACGCGTAGGTAGTGAATGTTGAACAATGATCGTTTTTCGGGAAGTTCTCGATGAAAATTCGTCTTTCTCCCACAGCTTCCAAGATTTGAATCTAGATTCATACACGTAAAATATCCAACACGCGTGACTTGGGGAAATTTAAAATAACAACAAAATAACAATCCAATGCACGTAAAAATAAATCAATGAGAACAATTGTTACTACGTTGTAAATTCGTTGTTGTTTGTATGTATTTGTCCGTCCCGACTTTTCTTTTGATATCGAGGAAATATTTATGATCCATTATCTTTATAGAAGATCATGACTCCAAAAATAGTTTTTCTTGCCAAACAAAAGGGTTTTCTCCGCTATAAAAAATTGTGAGTTCATAAATCGACCGAATGGTTTGAAATACCCAGCAGAACGCAAAACATAGTGATAAATCTATGAAATGTCAAAACAAACTTAAATTGCTTGCGTTGGGTTTCTGAAATTCTGAATTTTTTTATTCAATCTTTCTAAACTTCGTAGAAATATTTAGGTAAAATAAGAATATAATTAGGCGGAATATATATATATATATTATATTCCATGAATGTTATTTGAAAAATTAGCGAAAGCCTGTTAACAAATATAAAACAATTCAAATTTTTGAATAATATTGCTGAGTTTATGATTTCAATGTAGTATTTATTAATTCTGTACCTTGATAGTTGGTTGATTGGTCAAGTTTTTATGGCGCAATAGCCATATTTGGCCATACTGCGCAAACACAAGAGAAACAATATCAAGTAATGGACATACACACTCAAAGAAAGTTTTGCTAACACAGGAGAGGAAATGCACCCAAAGAGAAATCGAATATTCGCCGCCTACAACTCGTAGCGCAGTGGGCGTATACGCACTGAGCAACGACGGCCCCTGTGCCGTCGTTGCTCAGGGGCCGTCGGGATAAGTAGGAATACGGGATAAGTAAGAAAGGGCGAATAATACGGGATAAGTAAGAAAGGGCGAATAATACGGGATAAGTAGGAAAGGGCCATTTTGTAGGTTTTTGGTTTAATTCTTAATACAGTGAACAAAAACACTTTCCAGTATTTTTAGTCATTCGTAATGAGATTGGCATTTTTCAACTACAACTTTCTTTACATTGAAGTGATTTGTGGACACAACTCAAAATCAAGGAATTTGTACATTGACCTTTTTACTACCAAGTCACAGATTTATAAAATATGAAAATTTATCTACTTTTGCACTTCATAGAATGTGAAATTTCCATCTGTTGCTCTGACTAGAGAAGATCTCTATGGAATCATCCTGATCTAGAGTTGGACTCTGAGTGTGTTCTGACTCAGACTCGGCTTAGCTGTTTATCTAGGCACCTTAACCCTCCAAGTGGTTTCAACGAGATATCTCGTCCATCAAGATCTGACCAATTTTGCTAATGACATTTCATCAAGATATTGCAGATTATGTTAAGACTAAATATTAAGATCATAAGCAAAACTGACGAGATCAAGATCTCGTCAGTTTTGCTTATGACGAGACTCTTCGTCGAGACAACCACCAGGAGGGTAAAGGGATAAGTAAGGACAAAAAATGTTAAAGGCATTTAAGAGAGTTAAAGTTAAAATGATTCCTGATGATTTTAATTTAATTAATTCAATGATCAGTAAAGTCGCCGCACTTGGATTTTAACAAGAAAATGTATAATAAAATACAATTTTATAGCAATAACATATATCATGAACGATGGCTGAATAATCAAAAACAAATTTAAAGAAAATCAGTGACTTTTGTCACTTTTTTTAAGTATAGTTCCATACCCAGATTTAATGAAATAATTTTAATGAATTAAGATTATTCCAAAGTTTCTGAGAAAGAGATCGAATTTTGCGTCATTTGAAGAGATTCGTACAGTGATTTTAGCCCAAGTAGTTCACAAAGTGATTCAGTTTAGGTCCATTCTTGGTTTGTAAGATGCATTGCAAGAGACAAGAAAAACTTTTGGAACACTTTTCAAAATACAAAAGGAATGACAAAATAACGAGAAATTAAAATCGACCAGTCATTACAATTAACAGCTCCGTTAATAACTTAACAATGCGGTCAGAAACTCCTAAAATTTCATTCGTCCATTGCATCCATCCATTAGCGCACCCCCCCCCCCCCCAGTATTGTATCATTACAAAACTTCGAGAAGAGTCCGAAAATCGGATCGCGTCGTCTGCTTTACAGAGCATGCGCACTTCGCTCGAGGTGTCACGTGATACCTCAAGGAAATTGTGGAGCACGCGGGAGCTCTGATCAGAATTCTAAAAGCATTGACCGAAGATACTCGTCTTAGCTTCGGATCCAATTTTGACAATGCGTCTTAGTGCTAAACGATCTCACAGCTACAAGTGAGTTAATTTATTTTCTACTGATTTCAAATCTTTCTTTAAAAAGTGCAACATTAATTTTTCATGTTCCGTTGTTTTCCAGACTAGTGAATAATAGAATAAACGTAAGTGAATATCAGAAAAAATATAGCATTCCTTATACGTTGAAGTCGATTTTTGACTAAAATTTCAAATTTCTTTTTATTTAATATTCTTAATATTTAGTCTTTTTTTTCTTTGCAAAACTGTTTTTATTTTGTCTGTACGATGAATAGAAGCGGAGATATAATAGCAAATTGAGTAGATCTTGACAGCTGTTTTTTAATTCGTTTTCAAATCTTTAAATACATTTTTCTCTGTGATTTTGAGCAAAATTTTTTGCACGAGAAACGCGATAACTAAAAATGTACTATATATTTTTGAATGAAAGTTGGGGTACTGATTTTTATATTTGTTTTGGAAAGCCTGAACTTGGATATAAGAGATTTATCTTGAAAGGAAAACTGTTTAGAGAGATTTCAGTGTTGTGGCGTTCAAAATTCATGTTTTCTTCTACATTCCAAATATCTTATGAATGGAAAGGAGTATTGCATATATTTTAGTTCAGGCCCTAGTTTGTATATTTAGGAGACTTCAAAATTTTAGGCAACTGTACTCATGTTTTTCAATTGTAATACTTTTCGTTAACGTCGTTTTTTTACTTAAAGTTTTCCAATTTTTTAATAAATTATAATAAGTTTTACTGATTTTTTATCTTATAATTTGTTTTTATAACTTTTTTTACCTCAAAAGAAAAAATAGTATAATTTTATCATTTTTTAAAAGGACTCCGAACGTCATCTGATACCTTAACTGCATTTAATTTACATTACTAAATACAAGAGAAATTAATTTGTATAGGCATTAAAATCTCAGATGGTTTATTGTTTGTAATTTTCAATTCCATATACATAGCCATGTATTTTAAATTCAGCTCGAATATACTTGTGTTACTAGCTTTAATATTTTTGTTAAGAATTATTGGTGTATTTTTTTAGTTCAAGAACATTTTTATTTATACAGGAAATCATTGTTATAGAGCTATATGCGCAATATTTTTATATCAGTTTTATAACTTCATTATTTTCTATTTCATTTTTGTACCGGTTCATTCGTTGTTTTACTTCTCAAATTTTTATTAATCTATATTCTGTGTGTACTGTTTTCTAATACTGTTTGAGAGAGAGGATATGGTTTTCAAAAGTACTTATACTTTAGTATTTGTTGAGTGATGATAAATCATTATTTTCATGCTCTTTTTCTCATACATGTGAACAAAAGATCAATTACTTCACACATAAAAAATAAATCACATTATACAAAATTTATTTTCTTATTTTGTATTGTTTTCAACTTTTATAAATAAGAACTTATTAAATTATTTCATCTCTAATAGATTTCAAAATTAAATATTTTAGATCAAGTTGGATTTATAGATTTATTCCCAATGAGATATACTTAAAAAAAATATTTGAACAGTATTACTGCATACACTAAAGCTTTTGATAAATTAACAAAATTTACGAATATGTAATTATTAACTTTGGGTACGTATATCTTAAGCCATAGCAAATGAATATTAAAAATTTCAGCTGAATCTTAATCTCTTGTCCAAAAAATGCTGCAAACACTTGACAGTAACATTAAAATTAAAATACTTGCACGAAGTACTAGCATATTTAATGTTGTTCTGAGTAAAATTGTACTGTAAAGAATTCCAAATAAATATTGAATATCAGAGAAATCTAATTTTGAATAAATTTAAGTTCTGTACCTTCTGAAGTTGTGGGTTTTATCTAGATAATTTAAGTATTCAGTTGCATATGCTTTAGAACAATAAGATTTTAGTTATCAGAGCCCGAAACATACATTTATTCATTTGTATTTTTCAACAATTTCCGAAGCACTCATGCCTAATTGTTTACAAATCGCGATTCTCATCAAAATATCCATCAATTGATAATATTTAGATTTGCATACTCGAATAATGCTTGAAATATTTTAAGAGACACAATTTTGTTGCAGTTTGTTTTGGTTTGTCGCTCTATGGTCATTTTTGGCCATTTGGTTTTTCGCAGTGGTCTCAGCTTTAAACAAACTTTCTTGTCCGTGTAATAAAAATGACATTTCCTAAACATTTCTCGCTAAGTCCCATAGTTGTGAGAAAACAACATGTTCACCTAGGATCGATAAAGCATTAACTGGCAATCATAATTTCGGAATACCAGCTTTCCTGTGACGATCGTAAAACTAATACCAAACCTATTTTTGTCCTTGAAATCATGACGGTGAATATGGATTTGCCGAACGAAACGCTCGCAAAACTGGGTCAATTTTTTTTCGGAAGAACAAAGATGTTCGAACGTGATGTACACAAGTCCATTCATCATGTTTTGTCTTGGATGTTTAATTGAAAAATTCCGTTTACTTGGGTTTCCATTTTTATTTTTGTCATCTTTCGGATGTCTGAAAATTCTTTGCAAAATATCTAGATTGAGTTTGAATGCAACCAAATTAAAGTTTTCCTATTTTTTTAAATAAATTCTAAATGGAAACCTACAAAAGGGACCTCTTTCTTAAAAAACGTTTCAAGTATGTTTTTACGAAAGCATATCAAATGCCAAATGCGGTCTTAATAAAATACCTAGAAAAACCTGCAGTAAATGTATTTAATTGTTATTAATGGGTAATAATTGTAAACTAAAATAAATTGTATTGCGCCTCCACTAAAAATATATAGCATCATAAAAAATCTAAACATTTTAAAATTTATTAATAAACAAGACTTTGACTATAAAGTCATGAAATCTTACAATTCGACTTTTTAGTCATAAAAAAAACTTTTTAGTCATAAATAAAAATGCTCAATTTTTAAAGTAGAAAAAGTATTATCCTATCTTAGTATTACCTAAAATTATCCTAATATTATTTAAAAGTCCTTAAAAGTATTATCCTTCTCCTATTATATCCTAGGATAGTAATAAATATCCCATATTAATAAATATCCCTTTAGTTTCTTTACTTTCCAAAACTTAAAAGATCAAATAAAATTAATTCTACTTCAATAATATTTGATAAAGTTTCTTTTAAAGATCTGCCACAATTCTGAAAATCGTATAACAAATAACTGGTGCATCTTATCCATTTCCATTACTTCCACCATAAAAACCTGAATCCATTTCGTATAACTAATAAATGATCGTAAAAATATGCTAAATAAGCAAATATGCTTTCCATTTTGTCCATCCTCTCAGATGAATAAATACTAGGTTTCATGCACATTAGATATTCTTCATTTGTTAGTAAATAGATGTAATACATTTCAGAAGCTTGAAAAATATTTTTCCTTTTCGTGAAATTTCAAATCTTTTTCTTGACCAGGTAGTTTGTATCATGTTGATTGATGAATTTGTTTATGACTAACTCACTTTCCGAAGTTTTGTGAAGAATTTATATTTTAGATGTGATGAGTCATCTAAAATACAAACCAACCTTACGGCCACGTTACCACTATGTTTTATTTTGTTTACTATTTTGGAATAATGATGAAACAGTTACTCTAAAACAGTTTCGCTGTGAACATGTCATTAATTGTCCAAGGTGTCGCAATCATTGATTGTTAAGTCACATTGAACGAAGCGTCATAAATAGCAGTTTCGATAATCCATGTGCTGAAATGAAACTAAGACCCCAGGCAAATAGTGATAAGCCACAGAAATAATGTCCCTTAATTTAAAAAATTAAATAAAGTAAAGAGAATCGAAAGATTTTCCCATTATTTGAAAGTGTGCTTGTACTTGAAACTTTAAGAAAGCATCTCTTAAATAGTGGATAAATCGTTATAATTTTGGAATTTTTTAAAATTTCAAAAATTTGCTTATTTTGAAGTCTTTAAATTATGGAATGTATTATAAATAGACAACAGTTTAACATATTTCTATTAGCTCTTCTACTGGCTGGATGAACTCAGAAATATCTTTAACTGTAATCCAAATATCAACTCTTTAGGGTATTGTACCAGATCTTCAAAATCATCAGAACGACTTCATACTCATCAAAATGACATGCTTTTCCAGACTAAGAATTCCTATAATAAACTTCAGCTGCGGAATAAAAAAACTGGATCCTCATCGTAAAACTCATCGGAAGTAGAAGATCCGGACAATTTCAGCCGAAGCGTAAATAAAGTGGTCGTTATGTTGTGTTGCAAATTTATCTGACACACTTTTCCGATGACTTAAGGGACGCTTCATGCTCTATCAACCGCAATCACTGTTCAGTTCCTCGGCAATTAGCCTGTATTCCGGTAACGGTATGTAACTTGACTGTTGAAGCCAATCGTGAAATTGTCCAGAACCAGCGATTAATCTTCCAGTGGTGTATGTAACTTTCAACATTTACTTCCAGTAATCCAACATTTTGATTCCGATGCGTGCTTGAGTGTATATGCGACCAATACCGCTGTTGTGTCGGCAATTGTTTAATGGTTGCTTGCTGATGGCGGTGGCGCTTGTAGTGCTTGTGAAATTAGACAGAGTAGAAATGGGGTTTAAACCGTTTAACGGTTTTTGCTTTGGTTAATCCTCGAGACGGATGTTAATGCTGATGTTTATACATGCTCACTTAAACTTACAAATGTAAACATCAGAATATTTAAAATGTTTATCTTTTTTTCTTGTTTAAAACCTTTTCTAACTCACCTGGTGGTTGTCTCGACGAGGTACCTTGTCCTTTGCAAAACTGACCAGATCTTGATGAACAAGATCTCTCGTCATAAGAAGAAAACTGACCAGATCCTGATCTCATCATTAGCAAAATTGGTCTTGATGGATGAGATATCTCGTCATTAAAAGAAAACTGACCAGATCCTGATCTCGCCATTAGCAAAATTGGTCAAGTCTTGATAAGATCTCGTTAAAACCACTTGGAGGGTTAAATCTGTTCAAAAACTTTTGTAACATTTTGTTGGATTCTGCTCTTTAAATACCGATGTCACTATCATTTTCTTACTAAAACCTATTAAGTTCAAATTTATTGACAGAAATTTTTCAAATTTAGCTGCATTAAATTCAAAGAATAACTATTCCCTTCCATAGTAAACTTAAAATAATGAATTCTTAGAATTATGATAAATATATATTCAAATTTGATTAAAAACTCTAATACTATAATAAAATTCTTAAGACCTACGAGTGCGTATAGGACCATGGTCAAGACGATGTACTGTAATTCAACAAAAGTAATTAGATCCTATAACCTAGTCTTTATGTGCAGTGCTTCACTATGATAACAATCATGGAGTTTAAGGACCAAATTGTATTCAAACGAAGTATCTAACCATGTGAAAGAAAGATAGAACAAAGTGTTATTTTTAATCCTTATATAAAATATGATTTGACGATGATCTAAAAATTCCGTAGTCTTGTAAAAATAATAAATTAATTTCTTTCATCTATAATTGTCGGTTTTTAGCAAAACTTTTCTATTGAATCGTCGGCTTGCAAGTGAAACACACTAAATCAAAATTAATTTTCAAGCCAGAATGTTTAGATACTTGAACTGGTGAAGTCCTGTAAGTCATTTTTTTATCGATATGAAGGTTAGATTTCTTGAGAAACACATAAGCAAATCAATAAATACATATTCATTTGTTTATTATTAACTTATAATTTTATTAATAAGTTCCTATAGCAGTACATAATCATAATGAAATTACGCTTCTCTGAATAAATTAAGTAAATACAAAGCGCGCGCAATAAAAGAAATTGTTAAAATGATAAAATAACAGTTTTCGCATCCATCGCTTGAAAACTAGAACATCTCCCCCTTCGTTTTCTCAGAACTGTTTTTTTACTTTACGTGTTTCACTTCTAAGCCGACGATATATAAGCAACAGTTCTGAAACCTTATTTAGCCAACCATGTGAATTATCGTTTACTAGTGTGCAATACCGTCAGATTCTAAGAGCTTAATGAAGCTGCTACGCGAAGATCTTGTTCTACATTTTACATTAATCATTATAACACATTAATATTTTAATTCACGCTATTTTTGTGAGAATTGAACACGTTCAGATGTGAAAAATCAAGTAAGACCGGTGCTACCAGTATCATAATTCCAGCTTGTCCAATAAAGAAGTAAAGTAGGATAATGAAATCAGTTTGTGAACTCAATCCATTGCAGAGGCTCTTGGCAAAGAACGAAAGCGAAAAATCTCATTCTCTCTAATCCACTAACCTGATCTCCCTATTTCTTCTTTTACCCGATCAGAAACTAGCCAGGGGAAAATGGAAAAGGATGCTCATAAAGGATGATAACAGCGTTAAGCTGTTGATTTGAGGGTTATTAAGGTTGTCAGGTAAAATGCAAAGGAGTAGTTGTGTCTTAGCTGTTCATTGTACTCAATAGATCCGACTATGAGGGTTTAGAAGATTCTATTTGTTCCACTTCTTTAGTAAATAATATTTATCTTACAAGGTATTATGCTGTCTTGATTTATGTAATCAAACAAAGGCGCATGAGTAATGTATTAAAAATAATAATGCCATTTATTTGGCATGTCAACCGTTAAATTTTTTAATGGAGTGATTCTTGTGTACAATTACCCTATACCATTTTGGGCATAAGTAACTTAATGGTATTTTATCAATTAAGTCCTGGATGACATTGCTTCCTCAACTCTTGTAACGTGCGTTGAGATAGTTAAAAGTAATCAGCACGAACATTTTATTTCAGTAAAACTATTTGTTTATAAATAATTATTTTCTATCAGGAATTTTTTACCGGGAATGATTTATAAAGTATCTACTCATTTATCCCACTATGAGTTTTCCATTTAAAAAAATTTCGCACAAAATAAATATTAAAATAGAAATTTAATAAAAATTAAATTTCGTATTGACGATTACTGAATGGCCAGGAGATAAGGTCTTTCATAAACAATATTTTAATCGCTGCCAACAGAAATAGTCGCTTTTTTATATCCATAATGCACAGCACCATAACGCCTTGAACAGGATGCCCCAACTCCTAAGCACTTTGCCCCCTTGCAACTTCTCCACCCCCATATTTTTATAGTTAGAGCCCGGTTCTCTTAAAACATGAGATATAAACATCACCTTTATGCAAATAATATTGGTATTGAAATGCATAAGCAAACTGAATTGTTTCGAAAACTCATACATATGAAGCAACTGAGGTCTATCTGTTGCCCCTCTCCCAACAATTTTCCCAAGTTGGTGTCACTGCTGAAAACAATAAAAAGCTTCTCTTCTCCACCTTGAAAGCTGACTACTTCTATGTGATTAAATGTGTTTTGCAGCTTCCATATAATGGTTTAAAAAACTGGGTTTGAAGTGAGTTTCCACTAACGGAACATTTGTAATGAAACAATCCCAACAATTTTCCCCAAGTTGGTTCCACTGCTGAAAACAGTAGCAGTTTCTCTTCCCCACCTTGAAAGCTGATTATTTCTATGTGATTAAATGTGTTTTGCAGCTCCCACATAATATTTTTCAAACACTGAGGTACAAGTGAACTAATAGAACATGTGCTAATTAAACAATACCCAACAATTTCCCCAAGTTCGTGCCACTTACTGAAAACTGTAAAAAGTCCTCTTCCCCACCATGAAAGCTGACTACTTCTTGGTGATTAAATGTGGTTTGCAGCTCTCACATGTTTTTAAAACCTGAGGTACAAGTGAACTAACAGAACATGTATTAATGAAAGTAACCCCAACAATTTCCCCAAGTTGGTGCCACTTACTGAAAACTGTAAAGTCCTCTTCCCCACCATGAAAGCTGACTACTTCTTGGTGATTAAATGTGGTTTGCAGCTCTCACATGTTTTTAAAACCTGAGGTACAAGTGAACTAACAGAACATGTATTAATGAAAGTAACCCCAACAATTTCCCCAAGTTGGTGCCACTTACTGAAAACTGTAAAGTCCTCTTCCCCACCATGAAAGCCGACTATTTCTTGTTGATTAAATGTGCTTTGCAGCTCTAATATAATGTTTTTAAAAACTGAGGTACGAGTGAACTAACTGAACATGTGTCAATGAAACAAACCCCAAGAATTTCCCCGAGTTGGTGTTGAAACCAGAAGCTTCTCTTCCCACCTTGAAAGCTGTCTACTTCTAAGTGATTAAATGTGTTTTGCAGCTCCCGCACAACGCTTAAAAAACTCAAATTGAAGCGATTTCGCACGAACGGAAGATTCATGGCAGATGTGACGAAACTTCATCTGTAGAAGAGGAGCTATTACTCTCCTGACAAAAGCTGTCTTCGAAATCGTGAACGTCTTTCCCGGGGGCAACTCAGTTAAGCCAGTGTCAAAACCCCGATTTCATAAGACGGCGCACGCACCATGGCTGAAAGCAGTTGCAGACCAGACGAGCAGTTAGCGGTCTTCGGTCTTTGAAGATGTTAATTATACTTCGAGAAGAGTTGATGGCTACGTCTGGCAAGTTCCTCGGTTTCTTAAAGCTTCGGCATTCAAGAACTTGAAAAGTGTCTGCTAATTCAATATTTACTCGAAGGGAGACCGAGATCGGAATAAATGTCTTGATGGAGGAGGAAAACTTTTAACGAGGGGTCTTGTAAATATTTTTAAGCTGAAGATGGATTTCTTAATGAGCTGGAAATCGCTCATTAGTGCGTGAGGAAATGAGTATTTCTCAGACAAGTTCATTCCACTGAACAATGTTTGCTCATTTGAGTTGACTTAGGTATTGCGTGTATTGAGAAGAGGAGTTGATAGTTTGTTAGGATTTTAGTTTTGTAAAACTAAATTTACATTACTACGTGCTCATTTTAGCTTGACCTTTGAAATGATGTTCATACTTAGCTTTTCGAGAAATTGAAAGATGTTGTTGGTAAATGTGGTTCTACATTAGTGATAACATTTAACTTATTTAATGTTTAACTTTTTTATTCAACCTTTTGAATAATTACGTTGACTGTCTAGAATTACTATCCAACCTTCAATCTTATACCAATAATTCGCGCTTTTAGATGCAAAGTTTTACTTGCAATTCTTTTTGTGGTTGCAACTATATTTAGAAACTCTTAACATATTTTATAATTTATTTCGTAATTATTCGGATCAGTTTAATCTATTTCATAGTTCATTGCCCATTGTTCAAAAGAATATGTTTGAATGTTTTACAAATGTGTTATCGCTGTCTTTCTGTTTTCCGTTCGAACTGCTACTGTACTTGGATAACTAATTAGATTCTATATATTCTATATGTAGTGTCACTGAATAAATAAGTAAATATTAAAACACAAGGTCGTTTTTTTACTGTGAGTTGTTAAGTAATGTAGCTTCATACAATACTGTACGGATACCTTATGATATTTAATGCGGTGTAGCGGTATAAACGAATCCTTCTCATCAAAATGCTTGCTAAAATTGGGTCATAAAAAGAAACATCAAATTACAATGCTATCATGTGCATTTTTAATGTTATCTTAAATTTGTATTGACCTAGTCACAGTACATCTGATATTTGCGAAATGTGCGGTACGAATTCATTATATTCACAATCGAAATACCTAATGTAATCAAATTCTTTTGAGAAGGAAATGTTCAATTTCTCATGAATCATCAATTATTTTAGGATTGCAATACAGCAACAATCCGCATCCTATTTGAGGATTCCTAAAATGAAATCGAGAAGGTCCATTTGAATCTCTTGTTTCATATATTTTTCAGTCCTCAATGTATTTAATTACATTATTGATTGCACAAGGGCCCTCAGATTGAGGGGTTGCTGGTACTATAGTACCGGAATCCGAGGTCAAAGGGTATTGGTTGAAAATGTGAAAGGTGTTTCAGCAGAAAAGAGCAATTTTCTTTATAAATATTTTCATAGCATTAAAAAACCGTTCAAGTGAACAAAGGAAAATATACATTTGTGCAAGTTAAATTTCGAGTACTTGAAATGCAGCTTTTTATTTCATAAGGGGGCCCGTTATCTAAATTTGTATTTGGGTCCGAAGAACAGATGTGGGACGCCTGAGATATATATAATTGACCAGTAGTTATTACCATAAAAGTGAAAAATGTAATGAATCATCCATGTCATTTCATCATATTAAGATTAAAGTAGTGCAGAATTCTTGCGATGAACCCAATTTCGTGAGAAAACTAATTAAACGCTTTTCATTCTGATTTCAATTTCAAAACCTTTATTAGTCAAACTCTTTTTAGATAATTTAATCACTTGTGTTGCCTTAGGTTTGTTTTTATTTAAAAAAGAATTGGCGATGGCTTGGTATCACGTTTATAATTTTCTGGTTTGAAACCCTTAATGTAGTTTAGATCCAACTAAGCATGTAATGAGGTCATGGGAAAAATTACAAAAAAAATGAGAATCTCTGATCTGAATCATTTTCGGGAAAAAAACGCGATTCAGAAATTAATTATTCAAAAGTTAGTTATTAATAGCTTTCATGCGCAAACGCCGTAAACTTCCCACACCTACCATTAAAAGCTACTGATCCAATGATCTCAATGACCAAGTGTTTGCATTATGGGAACAAAAATAAAGCGATAATATAGGTCGTGGAATTGCGCTGTGATGCGAAAGACCATTTCGCATCTTCCGCTATTCTGCTCTTATTGCCAGAAGTATTTTTAGAGCCGTTTTATACTGTTTTTATTGTTTGCAAAAGGTGAATCCGTTTGTCTGATGCATCTGTTCCTTTCATTGCAGTGTCAACGCCGATGGGTTTACGCCTCTGGACTTGGCGGTGATGACGACAAATGTTGCCATGGTGCAACTGTTGCAATCGCATGGGGCGGCGGAAAGTCCGAAATGTGAGTATATCTGCTTAGCATGGAAAAGAAATAAATAACTCATCAGCGAAATGACCTTTGACTTGTCTTTTTGTCCTGTAAATCGAGGAATTATTCTTAAAAACCGCTTTGCTCCAGAAAAATTCCCTGGGGAAAGATTTTCAAGGCAAAACTATAACAGATTTTTTATATGTGCATTAAAGGACGAATATTTTATCATTAGAATTTTTCATCAATCTGTAAGGAATAGAAACTAATCGAGTTCTGAACAAATAAATTTGATCAATACGAAAAGAACGAATAATCGGAATTATATCTGATAGGATCGAATCGTTGATTTTTTCTAATCACTAACAATCGAATATTTTCTCAGAAAGTGCTTCAGTCAACATAAAGTGAGAACAAAGATTTTTTGTGTGTGCATGGACGAATATTTCATCATTCGAAATTTTCATCAAGCAGCAAGGAATAGAATAATCGAGTTCTGAACAAATAAATTTAATCAATACGAATAGAACGAATAATCGGAATATCTGATAGGATCGATTCGTTGATTTTTTTAATTCTAATAATCACTAACAATCGAATATTTTCTCAGAAAGTGATTCAATCGAGGTAAAGTGAGAACATATTTTTTTTTTGTATGCATGGACGAATATTTCATCATTCTAATTTTTTATCAAGTAGTAAGGAATAGAAAATAATCGAGTTCTGAACAAATAAATTTAATCAATACGAAAAGAACGAATAATCGGAATTATATCTGATAGGATCGAATCGTTGATTTTTTCTAATCACTAACAATCGAATATTTTTTCAGAAAGTGCTTCAGTCAATATAAAGTGAGAACAAAGATTTTTTGTGTGTGCATGGACGAATATTTCATCATTCGAAATTTTCATCAAGCAGCAAGGAATAGAATAATCGAGTTCTGAACAGATAAATTTAATCAATACGAATAGAACGAATAATCGGAATATCTGATAGGATCGATTCGTTGATTTTTTTTAATTCTAATAATCACTAACAATCGAATATTTTCTCAGAAAGTGATTCAATCGAGGTAAAGTGAGAACATATTTTTTTTGTATGCATGGACGAATATTTCATCATTCTAATTTTTTATCAAGTAGTAAGGAATAGAAAATAATCGAGTTCTGAACAAATAAATTTAGTCAATACGAAAAGAACGAATAATCGGAATTATATCTGATAGGATCGAATCGTTGATTTTTTCTAATCACTAACAATCGAATATTTTTTCAGAAAGTGCTTCAGTCAATATAAAGTGAGAACAAAGATTTTTTGTGTGTGCATGGACGAATATTTCATCATTCGAAATTTTCATCAAGCAGCAAGGAATAGAATAATCGAGTTCTGAACAGATAAATTTAATCAATACGAATAGAACGAATAATCGGAATATCTGATAGGATCGATTCGTTGATTTTTTTTAATTCTAATAATCACTAACAATCGAATATTTTCTCAGAAAGTGATTCAATCGAGGTAAAGTGAGAACATATTTTTTTTGTGTATGCATGGACGAATATTTCATCATTCTAATTTTTCATCAAGTAGTAAGGAATAGAAAATAATCGAGTTCTGAACAAATAAATTTAATCAATACGAAAAGAACGAATAATCGGAATTATATCTGATAGGATCGATTCGTTGATTTTTTCTAATCACTAACAATCGAATATTTTCTCAGAAAGTGCTTCAGTCAACATAAAGTGAGAACAAAGATTTTTTGTGTGTGCATGGACGAATATTTCATCATTCGAAATTTTCATCAAGCAGCAAGGAATAGAATAATCGAGTTCTGAACAAATAAATTTAATCAATACGAATAGAACGAATAATCGGAATATCTGATAGGATCGATTCGTTGATTTTTTTAATTCTAATAATCACTAACAATCGAATATTTTCTCAGAAAGTGATTCAATCGAGGTAAAGTGAGAACATATTTTTTTGTGTATGCATGGACGAATATTTCATCATTCTAATTTTTCATCAAGTAGTAAGGAATAGAATAATCGAGTTCTGAACAAATAAATTTAGTCAATACGAATAGGATGAATAATCGGAATTATCTGATGGACCGATTCATTGACTTTTTTATTGAAAATTTCAATCACCTCTAACAGATCTAATAATCGAATATTTTCGAATACTATCATCTTAATTTTCTGAGGAAGGGCTTTCGATCAAGATAGAGCAAAAATAAAGATTTTTTTATGTGCATGAATATTTCATTCGAGTTTTTCACCAAACAGTAAGGAATGGAGTTATCGAGTGGTATTGAATAAATAAACGTAGTTAATAAGAATAGAATAAATAATCGGAAATATATCTGATAGATCGATTCATTGATTTTTTTTATTCTGATAACCACTAACAGAGAAAGTATAAAAAATAATTTTTAATACTTTCACTTAAATTTTCTTCTCTTGCCAATAATTGTTTCAGACGCTCTTGATTCCTACTTTCTGCCCAGAAACAAAATGTGACTAGAAAAGTCACGAGATTTCCTATTAGTGTAGCTACCAACAACACACGATAATAACTACACCTATTGGTTGAAATAATCCATTGATTCTTTGAACCTTTCGAAATAATATATTGGTCCTTTCCTTAGAACAGAATTCTTCGGACAGATTCTATTGGTCCTTTAATTAGAAAAGCACCCTTTGGCAAAGTTACTGTTGGTCTTTTCGTGACAGTCGTGTGCACTGGGGCTGGTGCACGTTTAATCTGTCGTGACCTCAAATTTCCTCAAGTTGGTGTGGTGTGGTGTGGAAGTTTGGAGAATGGGTGCCAGCGTAGGTATTCTTGTCATCTGACCATGGTTCAAAATTACGAGGCGTTGTCCTTGAATCTTTCCCTTAGGGATTGATCCCGGACCGTCGCCAATAGCCCCTTGTGTTCCAGTGCGTTATTTAACTACCTATCTACCTTGAAATAGAATCCTTTGAAAAAATGTTATTGTTCATTTCCCCTAGAATAGAATCCTTTGGAAAAAAATCTACTGATAATGTCTAAATTGGTCAGTAGTGCAGGGAAGACTGCAGTTTGCAAGGTGGAATTATGCATGGGATAACCCTTGAGAGGATTAAAACTCAACTACATTAATACAAAATTATACAAAAGATTAGACCACATTTGTAACATTTCCCATGACCCCGTTCGTACTCCAAGCGATGAGGTTAAGAAGCACCATATTTTATGAACCTTGATAAAGCTAAGATTACCGCAAACTCAGATTTTATAGTGATAAGGGATATGTTGCACCAGTTCCTTATCATTTTATGAGCGTGATATCAATTTCCACGCTTGTAATCAAAGTTGCCTTATCAATGTGTGTGTGGCGGAACTTGATCTTCTATAATCTTAATTTACAAAACAGGATAACGCTATTAGCGAGGAAAATATTATTAAAGTGTTAATGCTCTTATAAATATGCACTTAGTAAATATTCTGATAGGGTGTTATTTTCTATGCTTTTTATCTCTGCTTGACGTGATTCTCTTCGTAATAAGAATTTAGCCATTAAATGAATATTTGATCTCTAATTCAGCCTTGTGCTTAATTATAACGGCTGTCTCTACACTCCGGGGAAATGGGAACATCCAACAGAAAATCATCCTTGGATTTTTACCTCTATTATTTATTTTTGTTTGATTTTTTTTCGGGAGAGAAGGACACACACACACACACACACACACACACACACACACAATGAAATAACCAAGACGTTCTAGTCGCACTGTGAGAGTTCATTAATTTCTGGTTAACCCTATCCTATTTTATCCCATCGGACTCTTCTACTTTTTTTAGTCTGAAAAGAGCTTGGAAAAAAACAAACAAGCTCAGTTCTGATTAAGCCGTCAATTTAGAGCGTAGGACTCAGAGGAAGTATAAAAGTAGAGTGAGCAATGGTAACCTTTTTATGTACCTAGGATCATGTGGCCTAACTAGTAGTAACATGACCCTCAGACTACTCTGTATGGTGGAAACGAACATTCATCATCTGAATGGTTCACGGAGCAGGAGAAGGCGCCTTTCCATTGATTCGTCATCTGATTGATCCGCGCCATTTTGTTATAGACTTTGGCGATTTCATCATTTCTGTCGCCACACTATAGAATTGCGCATTCTCACTCCTACCCAGCCATAAGTTGTTATATCGCCAAACAAGGCGATAAAATGCCGAATCGGCCAATTTTTAAGAGCTGCCAAGTGACAACTAGTCGACATGGTCACACTTTTTGAATCTTCTCTCAACAGCAATGCTCAGTCTACTTATATTTCACGTCTATGGTAGGACCTACTATTTTACAATGTCCACTGCAAAGTATTCTTCGTATAATTGAATAGATCCTGTCCAGAACTTTGAAAGGATACCACGCACAATCGTGTTACGCTCACGATTGTTCAGATAAACCGGAGATATCGTCGAAAGTGTTCACCGTGTCACAAGTAAACAGATTTTAAATGTTCACTTCAAACCACTGGGTAATATCCTTCGTGTATTTGAATAGATATCATTGAAAGCTTTGAAATGATACCATTCACAATAGTGCTGCTTTCATGGTTGCCGAGTCAGCTGCTTTCATGCAGACTGAGTCAAACGCGGTGGTACTCCTATAAGTATTTTATTATTTCCCCGCCCACGGGGAGAGAAGAGAATATTATGCAGTACTGCACAGCATGTCTACATGCTGTTTACTGATATGCTGACACGATTACTGTTCGGCACGTAATTTTAACATTATGACGATTTCAATTGGGACCTATTTTTGTCACAGGCCTTTAGTCGCCCCATACTATCCTCAAAGTCATTTCAGTCAAACGTAGTCCTACGTCAAAAAGTGAGTTGTCTGTAAGAATTACGCACCTGCTTAGTTCTTGACTATCGAACTTCAGAAAATCACTAAATGATTTGGCTGGTGGCGATTATAACGAAAGAGGTCATTCCGCTTACACTCTTTCAACGGTGTACGCGGTAAAATGGCTGATGTCCAATATGTGGGAGTGGTCCTATCCTAGTTTCTTTAAACTGTTTGCTGAAAGCCTTTGGACAGAAACAGTTCGGATATTTACTTGCTTTTCTCGATTTCCTGGATTTCGCCTGAGGTTTTAAAATAAAAATAGCTGAGAATACGAAAGCAGTCCAAAAATAGCTTCCTATGTTTGAAAAAAATACCGGACTTCTCTATTTTAGCGCTGAGCTTCTGCTTATTATGTAGCTTGTTGATGAGAATGCAATTTGTTTCTGGCAATTTATATTTTTGTATTTGTGTCATGCAGTAGTAAATGTACAATAGTAAAAGTAATTTTGAGTTGAAAGATACCACTGGAATGCTCTGAACAATGTCTTACAGTTACATAGGTTTGACTACTATGTAACTGTAAGACAATGTTCATTTTACTAAATGTTTCCGTTCATCAAACGCATTGAACAGACAATCCCAAAAGAAGTCCCCCTACAACAAGGCCTCTAGAGCACACGGATACTCCTAATCCATTCAAACCCGCAAACCCAATACGATTCGCGGTCAAAAATATTTACCACTCAGAAACCCTGGAAACAGTTGCATTAAAATATATTGCTAACTGTATAAGGAACTAGGTAGCTAGTTGAATTAACATCGCACTGGAGCAACAGAACGGGCTATTAGTGACGGCCCGGGATCAATCCTTAAGAGAAACTCCAAGAACAACGCCTCATAATTCTGAACCATGGTCGGATGACGAGGTCTACACCTGAGCTGGGACCCACCTCTACAAATTTCCTCACTACGCAAACTTAAGAGCATTTGAGGCCAAACGTTCACCATCCCCCACGTACTCGACAGTCTTTGGTTGGATCGAGTTTCGAACCCTTGACCCGCTGTTCTTCTAACCGGGTTACCACAGCCCTACAGGGAACTAGGATATGCTTAAGGTGTACGTATACACTAGAAGATTTTTTTAATAGTGACTTTAAAAATCCAATTTTTTATAATAGGTCATTGGTTTGTGCTTAAACTCATTTCAGTGTGAAAAATTCAGATTAAGCTAATCATTAATTATCTAATTTAGATATAATTAGATAAGTAGCATGTTTTTTGAACAGTGATATCTCAAATTCAAATGTGTTCAGAAAGACTGTTGGAAATTATTCCTGGTATTATTCTTCATGTTTTGACCCTCCATCAAGTTGCTAGAAGGAATAGGTTTTTTAACAATTTTTTTCACCAAGGGATTTTTTTCCAGAAATCGAGATTTTTCAGGATGTTCAACATTTGAAAATCAACTAAATATTCATTTCTCGACCAATAACTCTGACTGAGGATCAAAACATCTACTATGTTATAGAGTTTATAACGATACAAAAATAATTACAATAGATCAATTCATTGTTGGGTTATCATTGTTTGAACGTAGCATCATATTGCAAAAGCACAGTTCTTCAGTAATCAAGTTAAAAGTTTTGGAAACATGTTTATGGTGACAGTATCAAACGAAAACCCTTGTAACTAGAAAACTATTTCGAATATTTATAAGATCTTGGTATCGTTTGAAAGCTAAGGAGTTGGAAAATATTTTGAATTAATAAAAAAGTGTTGATATTCTAGTCGATTTTCCGTGATTTCTAATAGTATACATACACCTTAAATGAAAATACTAACATCACCTTATCATCAAGAATGAAATATTAACTTCTCTGCAAGACTATGTTCATTTCACTAAATGTTTCCGTGCACCAAGCACATTCAACAGACGATCCCAAAAGAATTATCTCCCCAATAATGCCTCTAGAGCCACACGGATACTCAAAATCGATTCAAACACTCAAACCCAATTCGATTCGCGGTCAAAAAAATTTACGAGTCAGGAACCCTGGAAACAGTTGCACGACTAACAGAACCATAGAACGCTGCAAGCCGAGAACCTCGCTCGGCTGTACCAATATTTAGGATCCCGGTTCTCCCAGCAGGTCAAGAGAAATTGGAGCATGAGGCTTTCTTTTAAAAGGGAGCGCTGCCGGTATTACGAATGACGTCATAACAGCTGCTTCTCTGAACTGATCAAATAGAATCGTGCGGAACCCAAATAAATCTTTAATGAGGACCTTCAAACGAAAACAACATTTGTTTAATTGACCTGCATATTTTTGGCATGATTCTCGTTTTTCTTGTCTGTCAAACAGGAAACGAATTCTTTTTTTTTTCACCTGTGGGATTCATTATCGGGAATTAGATCGGGGTTTGTCAGTCATTTCTATGCCGTACACGAAATTACCATTGATTTGTATAAATGTTTGTACAACTCGTTAACCTTGAAAAGTTCTGATTCTCTTTTCGAAACGTACCAATGCACTTCTGGAAATGAATAAAAGTAAACAGAGGGGATTCGGTTGATTTGGTGTGCCGATTTAAGTTTTTAAAATGTCATAAAAACATACAAAATCGCACAGTGATGTATACTATTTTTCATATTTAAGAACTTCATAAATGCATGAAATGCTTTTTAGTTTAATCCATCAAGTTTAGCAGTTTTTTAACGATGTATGTTCCTAAGATACATAGGGTTCGCGGTAGCCCAGTTGGAAGAGTAACGGATAAGCAACCGGAGAGTTGCTGGTTCGAAACTCGATCCAGCCAAAGACCGTCGTGTACACGGGAGCTGGAGTACGTTAAATCTGTGGTGGTCACAAATGTCCTCACGTTGGCGGGGTGTGGAAGTTTGAAGAGTGAGGTGCCATCTTAGGAGCATCATACACTGGAGTGCAAAACATAAGGAACGCAATTATTTTTAAGTTTTACAACCTCATAATTAAACGAAACAGCCTGAGGTCATTTGTATAACCGAGAATATTCAGTAGAAAGGCAGGTGCATATTCAAATTTTTGAATCCGGCTCTAACATAGGAGTGGGTTCTGCGACAGAATGAACTCATCTGCAATATCATTTGCAACATGCAAACATGGTACAAAGCTGCATCAGGTGTTCGAGGTGGATACAGGCTACAAAGAACCGCCTACCTTTTTTTAAGTTTTCAGTTACCCTTCTGTCTCATGGCACCCAGAGCAGTATCACCGCTTCAGTTCAGACTTTTTCGACTGGTCGCTTCTATTTTGATATCGTTGTTTTTACTCATCGGTTCAGTATCTCCCCGATGTACTTTTTTTTTAATTTTCACACATCCAGATTACTTAACTACAAAGAAGCAGCTTAAAAAGTTATTGTTCCTTAAGTTTTGCACGCTAGTGTATTTTACAAAGCTAGAAATTTTTAAAGTTCTGATGCAGTTCGGTTGTGTTAACGTGAAATATTATTTCCTTTTAGTTCCTTGTCGGGAAAGTCGATCCAATCAGCTGCAAACTCTTGTGAGAGATGCCGGTCGTTGTGTGGAAGACCTGGGAACTTGTGTCCTCAGTGCTGCTACTAACGGAAGTTTATCTGCTGCTCTCCTCAAGGTAAGAATGGTGTCGCCATCTATCTTAGTAAAGTGAAACTTTTCAACTGTTTCAAAAAACATGCATGTACCAACTCACCAGTTTTCGTTTATATCAGTTTCTGAGATCAGATTAATCGATCGTGTGGTTTATAGGAGCGAGATTCAGCTTTTTTCACTTGGAATTATGCCTGTGGTGTTTGCATGAATTGGATTGGTTATAAAATCTCAAAAAAATTGAGTGACACGAGTTGTTCATAATTATACGAATCTTCATTTTAAAATGTTCTTATATAAATAAGATAAGAGTATCTTAAGTTTATAATCAACAAAAAAAAGATTTTTTTCGGCTTCATCTTTCTCTTGGGGAATATATTTATCTTAATTTAAAGAACAGTATGCATTGCTGATGTTTATTTTTTTCTTATATAAACTAACTCCATTTATAAAACGTCTCCAAACAACTTATTTACATAATAATGTCTTATAAAGAAAATAATTTCACCCAAATAGTATAAATTTTGCGCATTTTTTATATCATGGTCTACTTTGTACTAGATAGACCAGTAAAACATTTTTAACTAAGTGAAGAATTGAATCTTGTTTTTATTGATTTAGGTTATAACAAAAGCAGTTCTAAAGACCTTGATTAAAGTATAGGAATTTATTCCCCTGACTGAGAAAACAAATGCAACAAAATTGTGGATGTCTAAAAGCATTGAACTACACATTATTTGGATACTCAAAATTTGTGGAGTCGAAGGAGCTTATTAACTAACTTACATGAGCTGATTTCGTTGTTTTCAGAATACTATATCAAGAATACTGTACTAGATTTCCCTTCAAACTTTTCAAACTTAATACTGTGTTCATAGCCTAGACACACAATCCATAATTATTCGTCTTTTCTGCCAAAATTTGGTTCCTTGTGGAACTCCACAAAAAATAACCAAATGATGTCAGACCTTGGTGGTTATGCAATTGGTCAGCTTGGCTTCACCTATTAAAAACTGAGTCATCATTTAACCCTCTGAGTGGCGCGCACTCACATATACGTTCGGTAACCTGTAGTCTTTCCTGCACGAGTTCTAAATAGTCTTGGCCAATAGAATGTGCCCTAGGATTAATAGGCATTAACGGTCCAACTCCTTAAAATTAAAAAAGTTGAATTTGCGTACGCGCAAAATATATTCATATAAGGTACCATGAAGTTTTTACCCATGAAATTTTAGCCCTTCAGAGGGTTCAAGAATCTTTTTACGCAGAAAAATTTGCTAGGTTTCCAACATTTAACGAGACGGTTTCAACGTTTGCTACAAAACGGGTTGGTTGTTTTCAGGTTTTCTGTCGCAAGGGCCATATTTGGCCAAGCTGCACCAAGCACAATATATCCTCAAGTAGAAAATGTCGTGAGAGGGAAAATAGAGGAATTGGGAGCAGAAAAAATCGCTGTTGAATCCGGGAGCCCCCGTGTTTACTCGAGTCAGTAAACCCCATGGGAAAAGAAAAGATCACTAGAGTGCATCGGGTCCGTGATGCCTGTACACATCTAAAGGAGATGTGCTCCTGAGGGCCCAAGTTAAAAAGGAGTCCAAGAGGAGCATTTGCACCCAATCTTGGTAATTATATGGGTGATCCAAACGCCAATCTTAAAATTAGCTCGATTATTTGGCTAAAAGACTTTGACTTTCCAAATTCTTTTCGCCTCGTTCGGTTTTCTTTAGAGTTCCCAATTTCTGTTCTTTGCAGATAGAGAAAAATTGAATAGCTATTTACAGAAAATAAAGATTTTATAGTGTTTCTCAGAAAAACATAGTATATTTTTAACTTTACTAAACGAAATTGTTCTGAAAAAAGAGACTCATTTTTGCGATTTATCTTTTTATTGTTCATTCGTAATAAAAGGCATTGACTTCAATATAAATGCTAATGTGCATTTAAAATAATTGCGGACATGAAAGGATCATGTTTTATGTGCAAACAGCGTATCAAATCTGTGTATGCTAAGCATGAAAAATTTCATCTCTTTTTCATACTACATCATGTGTTATCCAAGCAATTTTTCCTTCTATTGTTTAAGTTTTACTTGGAAGAAATTTTTTTCTTGTGTATCTTCCAACTGTTGATCAAAAGTACAAAATTATTTTCCCATCACGTTATGCTAATGTCCTATTGTTTATTCTCTGATTCCCCTACGAAAATTTATTTCATTTAATGAAAATGCGGAAACGTCTGTGTAACGTTTTGCTTACTGTTCAAAGAAAACTTCGCTAACAAAGACTTCCAACAGCACAAAGAAAGGAAAGCTCTCCGTTTAAGTGCTTTCAATTACCATTTGTTTGTTTTCTGCATTTTTGCTGCCATTAGTTCAATTTATTTATATATTTTACTGTTTTCCTTTTATGCACACGGAGCAACATGAAAATTAACATGTTATTTTACGATAACAGTATTAACCGTTATTGGCATCTCGCGATAACAGTTATTATTAATTGTTAATATTAGCAGTTTTGTTATCTATTAGCAACTAATATCAACAGTTAGTTAACATTAACACACAACATTAATACTGATTTTTAACAGTTAAAAATTGACTATAATTGATTGGTATTTTAATAGTTATTAACTGTTTAAATTAGCCCTGAATGATTTAAAAATATTTTGCTTTTGGGACTTATTTTTATCTAATGTTCTAAAAATTTTAATATTCTAATTTATTACTCAATTCAATGAAAATCGATTCACTGCAATCCCAATAACATCGGTCGAAAACTGTTAATATTTTCGATAACAGTTGCTAACTGTTATTATGCAATAACACTGTTACTTAAACTGCTGTCAGAAAAGGAGTCCATTTCTATTTCGGATAGACGCATCTAAACGGGAAATTTAAAATTCAATTCAATTTAAATCGCTTCACTGCGATCCCAATAACATTTGTCGATAACTGTTAATATTTTCGACAACAGTTGTGAACTGTTATTTTAGAAAAACAGTCATTCAAACTGCTGTCGGAACAACAGCCCCTCTATTTCAGATGGTTTCATCTAAACTCTACGGGCAAAAGAGTGCCCTTCTGAAAAAAAACTCCCAAATGAGATAGCAGTCGAACAAAAAATCAAAACATTCCGTTTGCTTTCTCCCCCCCCAACCCTCCTCCTCTTGAGGAAAAAAAACGATAATGCGTCACCTTTAAAAGTAATAAGAAAAGGGGCAAAGAAAAAGGAACCTCATCCTACGTGGGAAAAGTCACGAAGTACAGGTTTCAGAGCAACTGGTAAGAAGGCCACCCCCGACTTCTCTCCCCCGATCTCCTTCTAGGGGGCCCCTGTTTCTCAAAAACTGGCCTGTTCGGTCATTTCTTTCCGCGTGATTAATAGCACGGCCACAGCAGGTTGATAACTAGAAGTGGAATTTAGATTTAAAAAGAAAGGGAATGTCGTGAGGATAAACTCTAAAAATTGTTTCACTTGTCTGCCTTTCGAGTTTGTTCTCTCAATCTTGGAGGACTCGTAGAAGCATTGTCAGCCGCGATTCGAAATAAAGAATTGGATATAACACGTTGGATGTCATGTTTGGGATTTATTCCGTTGGCTAAAAACTAACGAAAACGGCGAAGTTTTATTTTTCGTCTGTAGCTGTTTTTTTCCAAGATGCGCTACTGTCTTTTCAGCTGAAGTAAAAAAATAGCGTCTTCTGGCGAAAAGTTACTCATTTCAATACGAAGTTGTTTTTTCAATTGAATTGTTGGCTGGAACAACGTTGGATGTTACAAAGTACAAATTTTACAGGACAGCCTTTTGATGAGCGGTTTTAAGAGCGCATTTGCGCTCTTAAACCGATTCAGCACTATCTAGAGGCTAGTTTGAGAACTTAATCTTTACACATTGCGATCCAGCTAGTCACAACCAAACGTTATTCCCCAAAAAATCTTTGTCAAAATAGTCACATCCAACGTTGTTCCAGCCACCAATTCAATTGTCAAGCAATTGCATAAACTCGACCAAAACACGGTGATCATTAAAGGATATTTCTACAAATTTTCATCAAGAAATGACGGAACTCTACCAGTTTTAAATTAACCCTCCAAGTGTTTTCGACGAAATATCTCGTTCAAGATCCGACCAATTTTGCTAATGACGAGATACCTCGTCCATCAAGATATTGCCGAGTTTTTGATGATGACAATATCAAGATCTGGTTAGTTTTCTTCTAATTGTGAGAGACGACAAGATCTTAATGGACTCGGTATCTTATCCATCAAGATCTGGTCAGTTTTGCTAATGACGAGATACCTCGTCCATCAAGATATTGCCGAGTTTTTGATGATGACAATATCAAGATCTGGTTAGTTTTCTTCTAATTGTGAGAGACGACAAGATCTTAATGGACTCGGTATCTTATCCATCAAGATCTGGTCAATTTTGCTAATGACGAGATACCTCGTCGAGAACGAGGAGGGTTAATAAAGATTTTCAATCTTTATTTGGCTCTTCTGTAATATTTATTTTTTGAGTTAGATAATGTTTCTCCAGAAAGTGCGGTATGTTTTTTATTTGATAAATGGGCATGTGCATTGAGGGGGGGGGGTAGAAGATACAGGAAGCCGACCAAATTAGGGCCATCAAGGGCATATCCAGAGGGGCAGCTGATGGGGTTTTTTAATAGTTAGTTTCCAGGTATCAATTGGGGTATTTAGCGACATTGCCAAAACTTCATCAATCTAATGAAAATTCATGTCAAAAGGTAACTTGACACAGGGCCGTTTCTGAGCTGTGCACTGGGCTTGCACTTGCACCTAGTCGGTAATAAAATAGGGGCAACTAAAAGACAAGGGCAGTATGCCTCCAACTTTAGATAAATATGTCCAGCAATAAATTTCCCGATATTATAAATTTTGTATTTACTCTTTCTTTGTGGGTTCGTTTTGCGATTATAATAAAAGATACATATGACTGCCTATTTTTTCTTAATTTACAATAGTATATTCAAAAAGCTCTCATATCAGGGATGTTATTCAGTGAATCGGGACTCTTTCCGAAATGATTTTAGAATACAAACTGAAAAATACAGGCTGAAGATGATCAGAGAATGAGAGAAAATCAGTTTCGTAAATCAGATAAAATTTACTTTTGAATACGTCAATAGTCTGAAAACAGTCGAGAAAATCATTAACCGCAATGTTGATTAACTCTCCTGGTGGTTGTCTCGACGAGGTATCCAGTCATTAGCAAAACTGACCAGATCTTGATGGACGAGATATCTCGTCATTAGAAGAAAACTAACCAGATCTTGATCTCGTCATCGCAAAAACATTCGGCTGTATCTTGATGACAGGATATCTCGTCATTAGCAAAATTGGTCAAATCTTGATGGACGAGATATCTCGTCGAAACCCACTTGGAGGTTTAACATTAGCGCTCTTAAGGTACCGGTAGAAAGAAGACGGCCATTTCCGAAAGTCTTGATAATGTTTTCGCGAAATCAACTTCTACCACAGGAACAGTCCTGACGATATACACTGCATTAGTTACCCAGTCTAGCGGATTGCTTTCGATTTCCTAAGATATGTGACTAAAAGAATTAGGAA
This sequence comes from Meta bourneti, assembly GCA_933210815.1. NCBI lineage: Eukaryota > Metazoa > Arthropoda > Arachnida > Araneae > Tetragnathidae > Meta > Meta bourneti. The sequence continues at coordinate 82,427,093 of OW119923.1, read as the reverse complement.
ACATATCATGGTGTGAGGACAATCTACCCTGGTTCTAGAGTAGTAAAACACGTTCTTTCAGCAACCTAACACCAGAACGGACAGTGAGATAGATGAAATGGCTGATTGTTGCTCAATTAATATACTGTCGAAAACTAAAAGGGGTGTGAAGCAGGAAGCAACACATGTTTATGGATCAGGCACGTACTCAGAAAATAATCAGGGGTGACCCAGTCTTCTCTACCTTCCCAGTTCCCTATTCCAATCGAATTGCGGAAATGGTTTAGGGAGGTAGTTGAATTTACGTCGCACTGAGCAACGCAACGGGCTATTGGCGACGGTCCGGGTTCCATCCGTTTTATTTCTTTATCACTATTTCATCGTCTAAAGATTATTGACGTTCATCGGAAAACAATGAATACCAATTTTTTCTCATTTTCGAATGAAATTGAGTTTATGATAATGTTCTTATCGCAGTGATTTCTGCTTTTCTGCTTATTAACCCTCCTGAAGGTTATCTCGATAAAGTATCTCGTCAATAGCAAAACTGACCAGAACTTGATGAACGAGATATCGCATAATTAGGAAAAAAACTGATCAGATCTTGATCTCGTCGTCAAAAAAATCGCCAGTACCTTGATGACAAGATTCTCGTCATTAGCAAAATTGGTCGGATCGTTGAAACCACTAGATGGGTTAATTATCATTAGTGTCTTCGTGTGTTGAGAGTCGGAAAAAGTTAACTCAGTTACCACTTTTTCCAGAAAGGTTTCTATGTTCCAGAAAGGTATTTTTCCAGAAAGGTTCGCATATTTTTCGATGCATCGATGTGCATAGTCCAAATGAAATAAAATTAGTCAGAAATATGAAGCGGCATTTCGTACTCGTTAATTCGGTGTTAAACTATATTTATCTGAGCATTCTTCTTTCTAGAAATGGACTATATTCTACGAGAATCTAGAAATATACAAAAGAACTTAACCTTATTGATCACTATTTTCCGTACTAAAATAATCGAACTTCATCTATCTAGTTCAAAAAATCTCGTGCCCGTGGTTTGGCTAAACATTTTAAATTGAAGCACTAGACATTTCTTCGAAATACACTGTTATGTCTAGATTTGAACAAACTTAGTTTATTACTAGAGTATATGATATTAAAGGCGAATCTAAAATAAATTTATAAAGAAGTCAAGAGAATGATTGAAATAACCTCACCAACATGTTATCGAAATTGTTAATTTCGATGTTGTCAATTTAAAATTTCAAAATTTTTTATATTACCTGAATTTACTATATAGCACGGATTGTTTCCCTTCAGTGATGAGCAATTCAACCGTCCTGTCTCATCGAGCATCTCGTCATTATCAAAACTTACCAGATATATCTTGATGGACGAGATATCTCGTCATTTACAAAATTGGTCAGATCTTGATGGACGAAATATCTCGTCGAAACCAGTTGGAAGGTTAACATTCCCATATTTTTAGAGGCTCTTAACAATTTAAATTTATTTTATCCTATTAATATTTTGTTTTAATCAATATCCAGACACACAACACAAAATTGTCATAATTAAATAAAATTGTAGTAATTAAAAATTCGAAGAAAGAAAATTTAACGGCTTATTTGGAAAAGAGAAACACAGCAAAACAACATAAGTATTAGAATGATAAATAAACGTTGTCTCGAATAGGAAACATCGTTTGATGTTTTGTGATTTGTTACAAGATGCTTCTTTAAAGTTCTATGATACTATTACCAAAAATATAAAATAAAATGTATACATTTTAATAAAAAAAAATAGCTGCAGAAAAATAACGTTTGCCATCCAAGTCCAATGACGTTTCTGAACCTGGAACTTCTGTTTTCTTTCAGTTATTTATAGTTTGCACAATTCTACACGTGGTAATGTATACAACTTCTGCTGATTTACAGCTTCGACTGAAATGTCTTCCTTCACTCGTGAATGATCTAAAGGTTCAAGACCCTTACAGTTCTGTTTTCTTTTCGTTCAATAACCTCAATTTTAAAGACACTTTAGTTGCATAAGAAACATCCTTTTGGAGGAAATTCGGTGCCCCACATTATACCTTGCATTTTCGGTACTTATGACGTAAATTGAGCTCGTGACGCACCAAGATCCGTTGGTCTTCTACCCTAAATAGTCGTTTGTCAGCATGCTCAAGGAAAAGAGGAACAAAACTTGCATCCGGCAAAGAGCTTGTAGTATATCAGGCACGTCCATCCTTTACACTGGTGATAACGATTATTTTTACCTTTAATCGAACTCACGGAGCTAAATATTAAAGAGCATTTTTATTGCGCACGTTATTTGCTTTCTAAAAAGCTTTCAATGTGTTTTCGTTGATTAAGCTTTTTTTGCTTTGTGAAAGGATATCCAAAATTGCCATTATATTGCAATTAGGTTTTTATTTTTCTGAACGTATTACAACGAAGAGAAATTATTATTAACTTCTTTTACTGCCATTAGTATAGGAGAACGTTTGTGAACAGGTACATTGGCGGCGACTTAATAAAACAAGCAAAAAATCTGGCATTTTACAAAAGAATTTTCGCAATAGAAGTCTACGCAATAAAATCTTAACCTAATAAACAACCAATTAAATTAAATAATAAAAAAGTAAAAAATAATCCTCGTTATCATCAAATGGTGAATCCCTGTATTATTATCACCGAATGGAGGGAAGTATTTGATTTTACGAGAATATCTAACAATCTAATTAACTAAATAGTCTTGAGAGAAAGATTAAATTGACAGAAGATAAATAATGGTATTATTCTAACTATTATACTTTCAACAGTCAAATCCCAGTTATTCACGACTTATGTACTAAATAAAAAATTGGTGGTTGAAATACTCATTAGTTTCCGAATCCACATCGAAAAAAGACGACAAACTTTTTAACAATGCTCAACTATTGATATTCCAAGTGCTTCCAAATTATTTGTCAAAACCATTGCTACTTTGGAATGTTGTCACCAACAGTCAAATTCCAATTATTCCCGATCATATACTAAACAAAAATTGTGTTGAAATATTAGCTAATTTCTGAATCCACGTCAAAAAAGACGATACTTTTTAACAACGCTCAACTATTGATATTACCAGTGCTTCCGAATTTGTCAAAGCCATTTTTCTAACTTTTCTACTGAAGGATGTCACCAACAGTCAAATCCCAGTAATTCCGGACAATGTACTAAATAAAAAATTTGGTTAAAGTACTCATTAATTTTCGAACTTGCATCAGAAAAGACGACAGAATTGTTAAGAATGCTCAACTATTGATATTTCAAATGTTTTGTAATTTCTCAAAGTCGTTTTCTACTTTGGAATGTCACCAACAGTCAAATTCCATTTATTCCAAACGATGTACTAAATAAAAATTCTGTGGTTGTAACATACGCTAATTTTGAAACCCCTGTCGAAACAAACTTTTTAACAATGACTATTATTGATATTAATAGTGCTTCCAATCTGTAAAAGCCGTTGCAATCAGTAAGTAGCGAAGAACACGTTGCAAGAGAGTAAACCTTTCCGAAAAACACACAAGTGGTGCTACTTTATCACAGAATTAAACACAAATGATAAATCGGTACTTTAGAAGAAAATGTTTATCCTAACTTAACCAAACAGATAGACTGGAACAATCATAACACGGATATCAGCATTTATTTTTATGAACTGAATACTCAGGTATGTTAACTGTCTGCACACCGATTGTCCCGAATTTTAAAACTGTTTTGCCGTTAAAATTCCAGGAAGTCATTATTTTAAAAGATTTGAACAAAAAACCGAAATTTTAAAACAATTTAAATTACACGATGTTATGCATACTTTCATTTGCTATTTGTGTTCGGAAATTTCTATATCCGCACCACTTGTCTCTTATTATGGATCACCCCGCGTATCCAACTACCTCAAATGAGCAATGCAATAACAGATAAATTACTTATTCTTATACACATAACTAATAGTTAGCATAACATAAACAAGACAAGCAGTTTTATTGCTATAAATTCATCATTGTTATCAAAAACAAACGTGATCATCTGTGGTTGCTCACGAGGTTTCCTTAACTGTTTATTCTCTCAATTTTGTTGATACTTGCCGCAAATGAATGACTCCTCAGCGATTCGAAATAATTTTGATACGCAGATAGTCGAATTTACTTTGCACTGGAGCAACACAAAGGTCTATTCAAAATAATTTTGTATTAACGTTTTAATATAAATCTCAGAATTAGCCTGTTTGGGAGTTCTTAAAATTTTTGTACAGAGTTATATGCAATACCCTGGTTGTACTTATGAAATTAATATTGAAAAGTGTTAAAAGCTCAGGCCACACACAGTCATTGAGGGAGTAGCTGAATTAACGTCACATTGGAGCGACAGAACTGCCTATTGGTGACGGTTGGGATCAATCTCGAAGGGAAAGATCGAGGACAACACATTATTTTGAATCGCGGTCGAATGATTCGGTAACACTAGAGCTGGAACCCCACTCTCCAAACTTTCACACCACTCCAACGTGAGGACATTTGAGGCAACGACAGATTTAACGTGCACCAGCCCCCACGTAAAAGACGGTCTTAGGTTGGATCGAGTTTCCAACTCACACCCCTCCGGTTGCTAATCCATTCCTCTTCCAACAGGGCTACCGCGGTCCTACAAAATTATCGAAATCACTAAAAATTGAAAGAACGCGTATGAGCATTTTCGTGGTATTCTGTTTCACAAAACCTCATCCTTTAAACTTTTCAAGCAATTTGTAAAAGTTTTATTATTACAAGGAATTGTTCTCGCTTAGATTTGTAAACAGACCGAATTCTCTCGTGTTGCTTCATCTTACAGATCGCTGTAATTTTCAAACAGCTTTTCGTTCGATTTCATACAGATTCCAAATCTTTTACTATACCTTACACATTTAAATATTTATGTGGTCCACTTAATGTCAAGAAAGTTGGGGGCTTCCGTATCTGACCCCCCTTCTCCGAATTACGGTTGTATTTGGGGAGGGAGAGTTTAGGAAACGGGCTCGAAGAGGGTCTGCAAGCAGCTTTGAACTCAAGCAGACTAAAGAAAAACGAATACAGAAGAATTGGCGCTGTTTTTTGGCGCTTTATCGCCTTTCGGACTCTTGTGGCCGTATCTTATGCGCTGCAAACTCGCAACACGTGACGGATATTTATTTTGAGATATCTCTGAAACGATTCTCGCACCGCCGGGAAGGAGCGTTCTTTTCCCACTTCTATTTTTCCCGTTCGGTTTCCGTTCGGATCAGTCGGACGCTGTTCGATCGGGCTCGCATTTCTTCGAATTATTTTTCGAGCAGTTTCAGATTTTTCGGTTCTCGAATTCGCATTGCTCTCCGAAGTTATTTATAAGTATTTTTCAATGTAAAATTGCGTCAAATGAAAAGAAAATGGCGGAAAATGGAAAAGAGCCTCGCCAATCCAAATCGTTTCACGGGGCATTTTTAAGAGCCACTATATTCTTCGAGCCTCATAAAATAAATCGGTTTTAAAATAAAATTATATGAAATGCATTGCATTCATTCATCTTATAATTTATCAGTGTTTGCTTATCTTCGAACAGCTAATTTTTAAGTCTTCCATATTCCATGGCTATCGTCTGTTTCCTTTTCAGAAACTTTCTATACTTTTTTAAGTGAAGTACTAAATCCTGACAAATTTAGAAAAATTGAGCAAAATTTTAAGCGGAAAAATATGCCATCCGACCTCTGCAAATGTCTTATCTCGTTACCAAAACTGCACTTGTTCATTAATTTATGAATCATTGTTATTAGGGCCGTGGTAGCCCAGTTGGAAGAGTAACGGATTAACAATCGGAAAGTTGCGAGTTCGAAACTAGGTCCAACCAAAGACCGTCGTGTACACGAAGAGGTACATGTTAAATCTTTCATGGCCTCAAATGTCCTCATGTTGGCGTGGTGTGTAAGTTTGTAGAGTGGGGTGCTAGCTCAAGTGTTGACCTCGTCAACTGACCGTGGTTCTAAATATATGGTGTTGTCCTTGTATCTTTCCCTTAGGGATTGATCCCGGACCGTCACCAATAGCCCGTTATGTTGCTCCAGTGCTACACTAATTAATTACCATTGCCATTACCATTACCATTTTTCTAACAAATTAACACGTCATGTACATGGGGGCTCAATAAATCTGTCGCGGCCTCAAATGTCCTCACGTTGGTGTGAAGTTTGGAGAGTGGGATGCCAGCTTAGGAAAGGTCCTCTTTATCTGACCGTGGGTCAAAATTACGTGGTGTTGTCCTCGGATCGATCCCTCGAGAATTGATCCCGGACCGTCGCCAATAGCCCGTTGTGTTCTTCCAGTGCGACGTTAATTAATTACTATTATTAAATTATTATTTCAAGATCATTTTGCAAAATCTAATTCCACTGTTACCGTCCAAATGGTAAACGGATCATATATCCCGTTTCGATAAAAATAGGTATTTATGAAAGTTCGGTTAATTTAGTGTTAAAAATAGCTTTAAGTTTTATTGTGGTATATTTTCATATTCCATGCTAAATTAAGTGCACATTATGAAATAGGAAAGAGGTTTTTCTTATTCTGAGTTGACTCAATCATATTTCATATCCACGCGTCTAAGTATGGCTTCCCCTAGTGACCAAATGTAAAAAGTGTATTTCCAAAAGCAAAACCTCGAACATAGCTTAAAATAACTTATAAGGGTTCGGAAATATAATGAGAGTAGTTATTTCTGCTCTCGGAATCGAGATCTGTCAGTTTTTACTTTTTATACTAGCATTTACTTTCAAAAATACACGGTCTGGTGACCAAGCATAATAATCCCTCTGTCCCAAAATAAGTGTCACGTTTAACACTTGATTTTTGTTCCGAAGTAGTTATCACATTTGTCAAATAGATGTAAAAGAATTATTTATCGTATGGTAATAGAAATTAATTACAAGAGCAACACACCGGCTGTTTAATCGGAAATTAAAAGGTTTATTTTTCTAACACATTAAGCCAGTATTTGATTTTCAAATACGTTCAGGATTACTATTAATAGCATTGGAAGAATGTATTCGCGTCTCAATGCTCCTTTCTTAAAGTGTACAATTTTGTAGGCATTACTTCTAGGCGACATTATTACTCTCCATACATGATTGCAATGTTAAGAAAATATTTTCTGACTTTTTTGTTTTCCCAAAGGGCGTCCCGAAAAAATCCCATCCCCTTTTATTTCGATATTTTTCTCAGATTTTGCTCACAATAAAAAAGACTAGTTGCCTTAAACTGTTAACAAATGTTGTCCTCGTTCCTACAGTTAACTTCAAAATTGAAGAATAAATATTCTGAACAAAAATGTGTGAATGGGACACTTATTTTGAGACAGAAAAATTCTTAACAAATTCAACACGTTTTTAAAGTTCGTATCTTCATTTGGTACAACATTTGTAATTATAAATTTGGGCCCCCTGGAAAATAAAATCCTGTCAGCGCTATTGATTTAGATAGGTAGTTGAATTAACGTCGCACTGGAGCAACAGCGAGCAACTGGTGACGGTCTGGGATCAATCCCAAAGGGAAAGAACCGAGGATAACACCGCGTAATTTTGAATTCGCGGTAGGATTGACGAAATCAACGAATGAGTTGACATACCACTCTCTAAACTTTCACACCTTCCCAACGTGAGGACATCTGATGCCTCGACAGATTGAACGTGTACCAACCCCCGCGCACATCGCGGTCTTTGGTTGAACCGAGTTTCAAACTCAGGAATGAAAAGGTTAAAACGGTTGGTTTTGGGGGTTTCATGGGGCATATTTGACCATGCTGCGCCAGGCAGAAAACATACATCAAGTAATAGACACATGCAATGAAAGTTTTACTGACACAGAAGAGAAAAATACACCCAGGGTGGAATGCACCTGGCAGGAATCGAACTGCGCCACCTACAACTCGAAGGTTGCTAGCACAGTGGACATACCCACTGGGCTACGACGGCCCAAAGGTTAAAACGGACTGCAAGCAGTGGATTGGTTAACCCTAGGTATGATACTCAGTTTCTATCAATGTCGGAAAGTCTGGAACTTTCTCTAAATTCAACACTGCCAATTCTTTGTTTCCTCCAAAACACATCCCTTTGTTTGATAAAAGCTCTGACCCTTCCGTCATTGCGATACGAAGTCCCGAAAACAAATCAAAACTATCTGAACCTAATCTCCGCACCTCGGGATGATGAATCGGATCTTGGCGAGGAAAGAAACTTCCGTCTTTCTGGTAACCCCTATCACCGGACGCTAGTTTTCGCGGCCTCACACTCCTCTCAGTGGACAGTCGACTCGTTTGTCAGATCCGGTTTCAGGTAGAGCGTCCGCGCTCACCGCCAAACCAGACCAGCGCGCTGTTTGTTGTCGTCCCAGGCCTCCTTTGTTTATAATGTGCTCATGAGGATAATCACCCATGGATACACATGGTCAAGTTTCAGGTAACGCATTTGCTTGTGTCGCACCACTCGCGAGGTTGATGCAGGGCTATTTACTCTGCAAGTATCATGTGTTACTCCGAAAAATCATTTGTGTTTTGAGTCTCGTACTAGGAATATATTTCACCAAACGATTTTTGTTCTAAAGTAAAAGTTCGAGTTTATGTTTTGTTAGACGAAATTATTTATTTAAAATTACAAATTTGATAAACGTTTTGCAAACGATTTTTAATGCTTTATTTTATGCATTTATCTTTACCGATATACTTTTGCTATATGGCAACGAAAAGTAGATAAGAAATAATGAATCAATTGAAGTTCCATAAAAATGTCGATACGAAAATATTCTTTAGATTTGTTAATAGTATATTAATATAATGTGTTCTCATCAAGCTTTCCTGTTCTATTGTCAGAGAATCTATGCACTTAAGAACTTAAAAAAGTGGAAAGTTTTTTTGTTCGTTTTCTGAGCGAAAATTGCATTCGAACTTGAGATTAGTTTCGATAAAATACAAATATCAACGCTAAAATATTTTTAATTAAAGAAATTTTATCTATATACTTGCAATGGTTATGACAGAAAATGTTCTGAGAGAAGAAATCTTTCATAATGTTCCAAGAATTTATTTCTATTATATTTCGTTATATTTCTTTTCAACAAAATGGGCAGCATTGTAATGTATATTTCTTGAAAGTAACTTATAGTAGAACAAGTTGCATTTGTCAAGAGAAAAAACTGAATTAAAATAGTTGTTTATTTGGTAGAATTAAATATGAGCATTATCTAATAATTATTCTGGTTTTCTCGTGAGCAGAAATATTCGAAGTTGCATTTGCACAGTTTGTATCAATATCATAAGTTCATAGAGAATATAGTTTTTTCTTAAAAAAGATTATTTAATTATTTGATAATTTTGTACTATCCCGTAACGAGAAAGCAAGTATATGTTATTTGTTACCACTTATACCAAATATAAATTATTTCTAAGTGATAAGTGTTGTAATTTGTATAAATAAATAGAAAAATATTTGCACGTGCATCCAAACTCCTAGCATGATTAGTGACAATGAATTCGTGTCAAGAAGCTCATTGGGAGGAAAATTCCACTTATTTAACTCGTTAAAAATAAACCTGTGCCAAACTACCAAGCAAAATAGTACCAAGCTACCAAGCAAATTAGTACTAAGCTACCTCAATTTCCACGTCTGTTCTTTTTTTCGTATGTATGACACATTTAACTGTTTTTAAAAATTATTGTTTTTGACTGCTTAATCCACACACGTTGCAAAAACAAATGTTCGTAGGTTTCTGTGAAATTAAATGTTATGCACCCTTTTAAGCAACCATTTATCAGTAACTACAACTGTTCGGTTTGTATCAGTCTATTTTATCGCGAAAATTCAAACCTTAGCTGTGTTTGTTTAGATTGCCTACAGTAGTATCAAAATATCTGTGTAATACATTATGACTAAAAATAGCTGCAAATTCAAATTTCAGATTTGCTAAATTAAATTGCATATCAAAGGAATTGTCATCCCATAAAATGTATGTTCGGCTCTAGAACAAAGGACAATGAAAGTAATTTTATGGATCATGATTACGAAATTGGTGGTTTATAATAAAACCTTAAAGAGACAATAACCCATAAAGAAAATTTGAGAATTAATTAAATATATTTACTTAAATTACTAACAATCGCGATAAAATATTTTTATAAAAAATAATATTTGTATATACTTGTTTCAAGAGTAAAATACTTCTTTTTCCTGGAGGGGCCACTGTGGCTCAGTATTTGCCCACAGAACTAACAGCCTGCGAGTTATAGGTAACGCTGCTTCGATTCGTGCCATTTGTCTCTTCTGAATCAGTGAAGCTTTCCTTTCGTACGTGTGTGACGAGATATTGATGGACGAGATATCTCGTCATTAAAAGAACTGACTAGATCTTGATCTCGCCATCATAAGAGAAATTGGTAATTTCTTGATGACGAGATATCTCATCATCAATATTAATCATTAGCAAAATTGGTCAGTTCTTGATGGACGAGATATCTCGTTGAAACCACTTGGAGGGTTAAAATATAAGAAACTATTGTAGACAGCGGAGTATCTGAGGCAGGGTGCTATTTTAAGGGGGCGCCAATAGCAGTAACTATAAAAATAAGGCACCCCAAAATTATTCTCAACCTCATTCTTCAGAAAGAGAAAGAACATAAAAGTGATCGAGATAATAAAATTCACATATTGTAAAACAAAGTATTGTTGCATCAACTTCTCATTTTTATTATTTGATCAAAGAAATTCAGTGCGGAAGCCACATGACCACATACTTCACAATATTATTGATCCATGTCTAATGCTTTCGTTATTCGAGTGTCTTCATAGGTCAAGGTAGAACGCGATCTTGCGCTTTGAGTGTAAAAAGAGAGAGAGAAACTGAAAAACTGACTGATCAATTTAAAGACCCTATAAATACATTAAAAATTAATTTTATCGTTATTGGAAATTTTATCTTATTAAATTATAATTGTATAATTTATTAAATTTAAAAAAAATTTATTAATTATTTTAATATTCATCTTGTGCTTGGCGCAATATGCCCCGAGAAGACTCAGTGCCAGAAATACCAATCAACTATTGACCACATTAAAGACTAAATAGTATCAGTCATGCAAGGAAAAGACGTCTTAGTTTCTACCAAAATTTAATAAGATAATGTGATGGACTTTTATTTTCGATTAGATTTTGTGGTTAAGTTGTCAAAGATGGAATCAGATGTTTCGACTGAGGCACAATTTCATTGGTTGTCCTAGGTGCTATTTTCTCCAGATACACCACTAGTCATGGATCCAATGACCTACAATCGTATAGCCCATAAATTCAATAAATGCAAAAGCTGTTTCGCCAATTCCAAGTGCGAGACACAAATATTACAACTCACTCGAAATAGGATCCAGTGAGGAATCATACCTGTGGTGAACTTGGCCATCACTTACAATACTAAGAGCAGTGCAACCTATCTCCAACCTGGAGTATACTTTGGTAGACACAGATGCACTGTCTTTCAAACGTTTTGTTAAATTGGTGACTGGCGAATGTGGTTATGAATACGAGCACTTTCAAAAACAAGCCAGATTTCGCTTATGATAAATACCAGATGGCGCTCGCAACAATGGGCACGAACTCGATGGATGGTCCTCGGTGAACATTTGAATTGCCAATCACTTCCAACAACTTTCTGAAGCCCTTTGACAACGGACTGCTTCTATTCTAGATCATGGCTTCACTTTTCTTTGACAACTAGCCTTCTTTTCACATGGCACCTCAAACTGGCGGCTACCAAAGGCAACACAGGACAGTTCACGGTCACAATCATCCATTCCACGACCACATAAACGGACGTACACGACCCCTAATACAGCTCTCACATTCTCACTTAATTGGCAATCTATCAACTTCTGGCAACATCTATCAAATTCAGTTACTGCTACATTCTGGAGATGGAATATTGTGGCGAACTTAGCCATCACTACAAAAATTAACCTACTATACAGCAGTGTAATCTAGTATATCCGCCTTGAAGTACTTTTTAGTAGACTAAGTTGATCTGCTTTTCACGTGCCTTGCGAAATATCCATAAGGATTCATTGCGTTAACAGTGTGTCCACTTTTTAACTACACTTTCTCTTCCAGCTTAAGACTATTGCAACACTTAGAAACCTCTCTTGCATCTAAACTTTTCCATTCCTAAAAATAAAATTTTAGACTTTTGGCATTCTGTTATTAAACCCAAAACTGTAAATCTTAATCATTTTAAATTCAATAAAGTGAATTCTTAAGGCTAACTTATCTGAACTTATAAAATAATATCTGAAAGCAAATTAAAAATTGAGTACTTGGAATTTAATGAGGGGCTCGTCACTTTACTTGGTAATGAGGATCAGACTGATAAGGCTAAATAGACAGGGACTTACTCCTTAACCCTCCAAGTGGTTTCGACGAGATTTCTTGTCATCGAGATTTGATCAGTTTTGCTAATGACGAGATATAATGTCGAGACAAAACTGCGCTACTATTCCAAGTTGGAAAAACAAATTGTACCTTACCCAGAACTGGTGATAGTTTTTAAATAATTTTTGCATCAGAGGCTTACCACTACAGAGCAGTTTTCTGCACTAAGGTAAGCCACCAGGAAGGTTAAAGTGGATTCCAACTCTGAGACAGGCCTTGGGTTCCAACAATTATGAACCCAGAGCTTGCTTAACTAGAGATACCAGAGACTGTTCGCTCATGAAAAAGATGATGATGAATGGTTAGTTGGTTTTCATGGCGCAATGATCATGTTTGGCTAATCTATACCAAACACAAGGCAGACAACGTCAAGTAATTGACATACACAAGGAAAGTTTTACTGACACAGAAGAGAGAAATGCATCCAGGGTAAGTTATAGGATTCGATCCTACGCCGCCTACAACTCGCAAGTTACTATCGCAGTGGGCAAACCCACTGAACCATGGCAGACCTCCTATGATGCAGTGAGACTATTTTAAGTGTTGTCCTTTTCTTCCCTAAATATCAATGGAGCATTTTCGGAACACTTTAATGCCCCACGCAGATTCGAATTTTTTAAATGACATCACGTAATTTTATAATGTTATCATACTCAATCATAATCCAAGCTTCATAAAAAATGTTAATGAGCAAGTTCTAAAATTAACCCCTCATCGCAGAGTGCCTGACTTGATGCCACCGCCTCCGGCAAAATTTTTCTGAATATCTTTTTATCCTTGCAGGAGAAGGAGCGTCAGCTGTCGTTATGGCAACGCCGGCATCAGCTTCTCAAAAGGATGAAGACGGGATTTGATCACTTACGTAAGTACGCCTACTTTATTATGAATTTTTAAGTTCATTAAATATTGACACTTCATTAAGAGTGCACTGTTTCTCTTTTTCATTACCCTCTAAGGACTTTTCGAGCGATTATTTCTATAAGAATGCGTCAAGTGTGACATCTGACGCTAAAAATAGATTTATTAACCATCACTGGAAGTCCACAAGCGTTTTTTTTCATTAATTATAAGTTCTGGCACTTGCCAAGCATTGGTAACAAAAGATTCGCTCATATGTGTCGGGACATTGAATACGAATTGGATAATGAAATCAATCAGCATGTGTGCTTAGGATTGAAAGAAAATGGAAAGAGGTTGGACAATCAATGCCGGACAATTAAATAAGAGCTGAAGAGCAGTATGATTGCAACACAATTACGTACAAATGGTTTATTTATAGCTTTCAAAAGTAGGCTGATGAAATAAGAAATGTAGAGAATAGATTAAAATACATTTATTGTTGAAAATATTTCGGGGTATTCAGCAAATTGCTTTTGTCGATCTGAATTGTAGTGGTTTTGAAATCAAATTGATATATATTTTAATTGGATCTCCCTTTATGCACTGCTTAGAGACTTTTTTAGGTCGTATTCGATGCCATGATTGTTGTTTTCAACAGACCTCATTCGGTTCGTGTCTATTTCCGGTCCATGTTTCTCAAATGTATTAAACAATGAAAAAAATTTACTGTAACTATTATAGGCCTTATCTCTTAGTGCTATCTTACCGTGGTTCAAAATTACGAGGCGTTGTCCTTGGATCTTTCCCTTCGAGATTGATCAACCGTCTCCAATTGTGTTGCTCCAGTGCGACGTTAATTGACTACCTACCTTAGTGCTATCTTATTTCAGGAAACGATTTTAGATACAATCCAATATTACAACATAGATATTCTGTAACTGAAGACCGATTATGGAAAAGCCTGAAAGTACCAAAAAGAAATTATTTTCCGGCCCAAATGAATTATTTAGAGTTGTTATTCGGCATTATCCCTATCTCTATCTATTTACTAAAAAATTCTCTGGCGCTTTGAATATCACTTTCTGTATGTGTGTGCTTTTCTATGAACTAAAAATGTTATCTTGCGCTTTGAACACTTATCACTTTTCTGTGTGTTTTTCTATGAACTATAAACTACACAGGCGCTTTGGACGCTTATAACCTTCTGTTTGTTTTCTATGAACCAAAAAATTATCTGGCGCTTTGAGCGTTTACCTCTTTCTGTCGTGGAGTAGGCTCTGTGTACCAAAAATTCTCTAGTGCTTCGAACGCTTATCACTTTCTGTGAGCTTTTCTATGAACCAAAAAATTCTCTGGTGCTTTGAGCGTTTACCTCTTTCTGTCTGTGGAGTAGGCTCTGTGTACCAAAACTTCTCTAGTGCTTTGAATTCTTATCACTTTCTGTGAGCTTTTCTATGAACCAAAAAATTCTCTGGTGCTTTGAGCGTTTACCTCTTTCTGCCTGTGGGGAGACTATGTACCAAAAAATTCTCTGCCTCTTTGAACGTTTACCACCATTTCCAGCATGCCCTATGCATCCCTATCTACCAAAAAAATGAATTTCTAATATTTGGCACTTTCTCCATCATAGATCAATCAAATCCCTCCTTCCTTCAAATGAGGATAGCATCTTCTGTCAAGTGACGGGGAAACAATTATTGCGACTTACACTGTTGCCTGACATTCATTCAGTCTTCGAAATAGCAACGCATTGTAGTTCGGGTGATGTTCCCACTCCAAACCATTGATTCCGGACAATACCACATTGTGCCAGACAACAGGCGTAACATCTCGGACCTAGATAAGTTTAATTAGCCAGATATAGGTGAGAATCAAACAAAGAGAAGACCTTGGCTGCAAGGAATTTATAGGGATTTTATGGGCTGCGACTTAATCCCAGCCGAAGGATTTCGGTTGTTTTCTCGCTTGTTTGGTAAAAGTTGGTGGCAGGAGAAACGGGTTGTGAGAAAAGGTCACTTGAACAAAGATGTTTTTCTTTTATTTCTGAGGGACTCGTGAAAGCGGCGGAAGAAAGCGTACTTTCAAATGGAACTTCAAAATGAAATGAGCCAGACGTTTCTGAAATTTTCACTTCCTGTTTAATTTTCAATAGTTTGACTTGAGATGATTAGTTTAGTTTTTCGCTCTACGCGATCATTTGTTCTCCAAATTAAACCATTACTTAAAAATGTATCACACGGTAAACAATTTTAAAAGGATATACCTCGCCTAAATAATTTCAGCCCATCGTAACAGCTGAAAATATAAAAAGTTATATTAACCTTCCGGGTGGTTGTTTCGACGAGGTATATCGACGTTAGCAAAAGTGACCAGATCGTTGTGTATGAGAAGTCTCATCATTAGAACTGACCAGATCTTGATCTCGCCATCATAAAAAGATCGGCAATATCTTGATGAGATTAGCAAAATTGGACAGATCCTGATGGACGAGATATCTCGTCGAAACTACTTGGAGAGTTAATTAGATAAATAGCTCTCAAACTAAGGTTCGCATACCCCTGTAAGACCGCGACAAGGTTCCAGGGGGTTCGTGTAAAACATGGAACACTTCACTAGCCAAAATCGAGAACTTTCAAAATGAATATTCCATCATTTTCTCCGATTCCTTTATTATGTTCTAAAAAACGCTGTTATAATCTAAAAAGGAATATTAAAAAATGTCTATTCTAAAAAATGGGTAACTGCACTTGCAGCGAAGGGGGTATTTCCCAGTGATCGTGATATCTAAGAACTCTAGTTTTTCTGTTACAGATCTTTAAACAGTAATCTCTAATCCGTAATAAGAAGTGTTAATGTTTTACAATCTATTTAACAAACCTAAATATTTCTCTCCCTATATTAAGATGAAAAATACATATCATTATGTTCTTATGCAGTCTTACATATACCCTATTTAATTTTACAATCTCAAGGAATCCGCGAAATTTTTTAATTTTCGAAAGGGTCTATGGACTGAAAAGTTAGAGTACATCACTCAATTAGATCATACCTTAAAATTGTATCCGCCATCTAATTTAGAATATCCTTAGGCATGGGATTTATTTAAAATTTGAAATAGTGTACTAATTAGATCATAATTTAAAATTACATCAGTCAGCAACAATTTTACGATGGTATCCCTGGCCACATACTTTCAGCTCATAGTAATTACTGAAAATATGAAACAGTTAACTTGATTATAACTTAAAATTGTATCAGTCGCTCAACAATTTTTGGATGATAAATCCCTGGCCTACGTTCATCTCAAGGGAATTATTGAAAATATGAAGCAATGTATCCTGAAAAATGTTTTTTTGTTTTGCGACTTATTCAAACTTTCAAACTCAAGAAATTGATTCATCACTTACGAACTGTCGAATGAAAATTTCGTAATCTGATGGAGGGAGACTATCAAAAACCAAGATACTGAGTTTGTTTGAGACATCAATCCAATTCAACCACTCTCTCCCTCTTGTGTGGATGATTGCAAAGAATTAGAAATACAAACAGCTCTAATAACAATTCATTGAAAATTACCAAATCGATTCCACCTTCACAAAGAACCATTGTAATGTTTTTAGAATTGGGTATTTTAGTTTGCTTATTTTTGTTTTGAAGCTAAATTTTCAACTGGGCATGATGAACTTGGATAAATTTGTGTGGAAAACAACGCCTAGTCCAGAGCCCAAGACTAGGAAAACGGACCTTTCCTATATCCGTAATGCCTTCAGCTATCCGGAACGGATAGGCTGCAACCCCAATTAAGGAAGAGTATGCTGAAGATTGTCTTGTACATGGGGGGCTAGTGCACGTAAATCTGTCATGGCCTCAAATATCCTGACATTGACAAGGCGTTTGCAGAGTGGGGTGCCACTCAGCTTAAATTATAACAAAATAGAGTGAACTGTTTTCCTCCCACATGAAACTGATCTAGTGTGCTAAAAATATTTCTAATTGCTCTTACGCTTTTTCTGTTACGGGAAGGCGTATTTATATCACTATATTGTTATAAACATGCCTTAAAATATATTAAAGAGAAAATTCAACACGCTTCTTGAACTGAAACAATTGGAAGAAAGATCAATCTTTTAAATATAAGTTTGCATTTATGTCAGCTGACCGGTTTGTGCGATATGAAATCTTTTATGGGGCCGCCTTACAAAGGCACCATCTGCCGTACCGTGAAAGATTGAGGTCCTTCAAAACAACCTTTGCATATTCATAAGAGTAATAAAAGCGGATCATTTCATTTTCCCTTTCTCCGCAACAGAGTTGCATTTCACAAGCTTTTAACGCACAAACAAAACATTTAAGAGCACAGTTTTCCAGTTTCGCTTCAGAAGTTTCGGTAAGGTCTCTTGAGCACCGAAACATCTAGGCTACGGTTTTTGACCATGGTCTACCATTGACTCTAAAATTGAAACAAGATACAAAGAGGGGAAATACGTGTGCAGTATCGTTGTCGGTGATATCGTGTTGTGTCGTTATTCGTTGGGAATTGATTAAATTGTGATTGTGCTCTCCAATTTCCCTTGTGCTTGATGTGAACGACGAAATCAAGCAAGGGGATAACTAGGAACTAAAGGTTTTGAGTTTTTTCAACTTACGATATTCGTTATAAATGAATAGGAAGCTTTTTCTAGGAAGGAAATGTAGGCAGGAAATGTCATTTTCTAAAAAGCTACTTTTTCGGCATAGTGATTAGAACTGCAGGATTACATACTTGTAGAACTATTCTGAAAAAAATTCTCTAAGTACATAATATCAGAAACTAAGGTAGGGCGATCTGGGATTAGTAAAAATGTAAGTAAATTAAGTTAGTAAATTTTAACATAATGCGCAAATTTTTACGACATTGAATAATACATATTTGTACGAAATATAAATTTGTCTGCATTCATTTTTCTAGCCTTTTAGCCTAGCGTGTTATGAAATGCGTTTTTTTCGTGTTAGCCATTATCCCAATACATTCGCAACTTACAAATATTTATAGAATTCCAATAAATATTTTAGGAATACCTATTATTTTCTGTACAATTAAAACTTTTGTGCCAAAACTGAAAAGTTAAATGTACATTTCGTAATTTACTTGACGAGTTTCAATAAAACGATACTAGATTTTTCAAAATAAATATTTATTTTTATTGCTTGGGATACTAAAATTTTGAAAGCTGTGTCACAAAATAACTTTAACGAGAATTTAAGAAATTTATTGTGTTGAATTATAAGAATTTTTATACTAAAAATTTTTGATAAACTCAGAAATTATTCTAAAAAGTTAAGTAGTTTTTGGAATGAATATTATTTTCTGAGAACTTAAATAAAACATCAATATTTTTCTTCTTTACTATAGATGAAGCTTGGATTCTTGTCCTTTTCTGTTTTAATTTGCAAAAGATAGTTTTAGCACGAATTCAAAATTTTCCGTCATCAAATCTGAAATTACTTCATGATTTGCATACTCATACATAAACATTCTTCTATGTCCATTAAAAGAAAACCAAATCTTTAATTAATTCTAAACAACAAATCTTTTAAATATGCTAAGTATGGTCCACATTACGAAAGGTATATGTAATACAATTAGAAAGCCGTCTTAAAACGAATAGCCCGTTGTGTTGTTCCAGTACGACATTAAATAATTACCTACCTTTCTTAAGGCAAGCAACTTATTTTTAAAATTCTAAAAGGCTAAATTAAGTTTATTTTCAAAATTCTAGAATGCATGACGACAGAATTTTCAGTCACTTTTCTCAGAACGCTTTGGAAAATTTCCAGTTACCCATTCTTGTACAAAAACTTTTTATGACTGCTTATACTGTCTGAACTTTTCCAAAGGGTAAGAGAAAAGGGTTACAAAACATGGCAAAAAAGTTGCAAGACTAATTCCTTTTATGCATGAAATTCTATACCAGCATGCGACACAGTTTCAAACTATTCCAGACTATTTATTGATCAGTATTTTCGTCACCGAAGCTTGTTTTCCAGCAATTTCCTATTCCGAGAACCTTGTGCAAGCGGCCTGCTTGCCTATATATCACAAAATTTCATTACGCGTAAACTCTTTTTTGCACGATACAGTCGATCGCATAGGGTGTGTTCGCTGTTATAGTATTTCATAGCGTCTCACACAGTTTTGAGGGTCACATTATCTCAAGATGAAATATTTCCCAAGGTTCTCAATTATGCAGTTTATGGCCCAATGGGGTGTAGACGGTCGTATATCTCGTCTGTAATTTGTAAAAATTGTCGTCTTTTATCCGGAAATAGGACCCTCTTATCCCCTTAGTATACTTGTGCAGTGGCAGCGAATATAACTCAAAAAATTAAGTTTTCAGTCCTGAATAAATGTTTTCTGTCGCCCAATGTTAAACTTTTTAAAAATAACAATTCGACAGGCTGTCCTAAAGCATTTTTCCCCATACACCGCCGATGCTTGACTGACACCTATTTTACGAATCTACACTATTTTACGAACTTTGATCCTGTCACATCCAAATATTTCAGGGCAAGTTTTAATTCAATTTTAATGAACTTTCTCTTTCTACGAATTTTTCTTTGGTCCCTTCCACAAAGATCAAGATTCCAAGAGACGATTCCGACTTGGTGAAACTTTTTGACAATGTAATGATATCCAGATCTTAAAATTGTATTTCTAACTGAAGGCCCAACCGAAATGAAATCCTGGCAACACTATTGGCAATCATCGAACCTTGCTTGGGTTTCTTTCTTCACCATCTCTCCTCGCAGGAAAGTTGAACTTGCGTGTTTGCAAACCTTGGCCCACTTACATTTTCCATTTACCCCTTACATTGATAAATTTTTATCGAAACAAATCATTGTAAGGTGATGTATATGCGGATCAACAGATTCATCACTATATGTTTACAGTGATCCCTTGCATTAAAATTTAGTCTGGAAACCAAACCTATATGATACTACACGTTAATTACAATGGGTTTGGTCACTGTGCTAGCAACCTGCGAATTGTATGTGGAGCAGGTTTGATTCCCACTCTGCTTGTACTTCTCTTTTCTGTGTCAGCAAAACTTTTCTTGTATGTTTGTACATTAATTGACTTTGTCTTGTGTTTAGTACCACCAGTAGGGTGTACCACCCTTGTGCCATAAAATCCGACCAACCTATTGGGGGTCGGCCTCCAGAGTCCACCTCTGGCTACGCCATTGGATGATTGAACGACAATAGATTCGTATAAACAATAACAAACGCAGTATAAACCCAACTAACGTTTATACTACAATGTAGCTACGATACCATGGTGAAACGTTTTGAAAATGTAATGATATCCAGATCTTAAAAATTGTATTTCTAACTGAGGGCTCCCACCGGAAAGAAATCCTGGCAATGCTATCTATCGGCAATCATCGAACCTTGCTTCGGTTTCTTTCTTCCCCAACTCTCCTCGTACGAAAGTTGAACTTGTTTGTAAACCTTGGCCCACTTACATTTTCCATTTACCCCTTACAATACCACTTACATTGATTACATTTTTAGCGAAGCAAAACCATTTTAAGGTGATGCACGCATGGATCAACTTAGATGCGTCGCTTTATACGTCTACAGTAATCCCTTGCTTTAAAATTTAGTCTGCAAACCAAATCTACGATGCGGGCTTGCTGAAACGTTTTGAAAATGCAATGATATCCAGAGCGTGTAAAAATTTCATTTCTAACTGAGGGCCCCCGAACGAAATGAAATCCTGGCTACGCTACCGGCAATCATCGAACCTTGCTTCGATTTCGCTCTCCACCATCTCTCCTAGCACGAAAGTTGAACTTGTTTGTTTGCAAACCTTGGCCCACTTACATTTTGTGCGGCGCATTTTCCGACTCCTCGCTCGGCGATAGGAAATGCCAGCGATATTTTATTCCACACACCCCTCCCGCTTCGGTCCAGTTCCCTCCCTTGACTCTGGATAGCAGATGACCCTCCTGACCCCACCCTGGGCTACTGCCTGTCATTAACAAATAATAAACTTTTTATGTCTTTTAACGCGCACCTTGCTTCCATCTTTTTGTGGAACGTCACGTGACTGGTGGCAACGCTAATAGGGGGTTGTCGCCGGGAGATTATGCTTTCCTGAACATTCATCATTTTTGCGAGTCCGTTGCTTTCTTAGAAACAGTCCAAAATCTGGAGGCTTCGTAAATGCAGTGAAGCAACGCCATTTGTGCATATGTATTTGCTTTTGTACGTTTTGAAAGGCGAGGTATAAGAGTAGCTACATCTTATCCGGAATTGCTGCACTTCTGTTCGTTCTCGCCTTTATCCTTATTGCAGTACAGAAACAGGCACAGATGGGTGGAAGCATACTCCTGTCTGGAGGTCTATTAGGCAATGGGGTCGACTTGCCTTGCATAATAGGCCTCCAGACAGGACTGGGAGTAATCGACAAACACCAAATTTTTCAATTTGGGTTGATTGGGTTTTATGGAGTAAGGGCATTATTTGGTCAAGCTGAGCCAAACACAAGGCAGACAGCGTTGAGTAATGGCCATACACATAAGTTTTTCTGGTACATAAATGAGAAATACACTTAAGCTAAGTTACAGGAATCAAACCTCTGCTGCTTGTAACTCGCATTTGTATTTGGGGATCTTTTTGGATACTTTAACACATTATTTGATTTCACTCCTAATGATATGTCTCATTTATCTCTGTTATTTAAAAGTTTAGAAAATCAGTTTTTTAATAAAGTAGGAATGTGTGTGTGCCATTCAAAGGAATACACAAAACCCGAATGCGTGCGAACTATGGAGTTCGGTCAAGCGTACTCAAATTTTTGGATACAGGTGATGCAGTTAATA
This sequence comes from Meta bourneti, assembly GCA_933210815.1. Classification (NCBI taxonomy): domain Eukaryota; kingdom Metazoa; phylum Arthropoda; class Arachnida; order Araneae; family Tetragnathidae; genus Meta; species Meta bourneti. The sequence goes on along the minus strand of OW119923.1, from coordinate 82,404,897 downwards.
TTTTCAATGATGATAATATTATAAAACTTCTGAAATATTAGTTCTGGTTAATAATGGTTGCACTACAAATCTATGAAATGCCTCGATCAGCAATGGATAAGTATACTCTTTTCCACACATAAGAATCAAAAGAAGAAATAAAGTGTGATTTAAAAGGAAGAAGGAAGAGTTACCATCCAAATTATAGACAATTTAATGCATAGTCCTGGAATGTTTTGAAGAACTGCAGTTTTATGTTTACAGCAGTTTTCAAAACATCGTTTCCAATTTTCGATGTACCTTTTCTGAAGGTCTGCACATAATCATTTTAATTTTTCCATAAAACTTATATATTGTACTGAAACGTAAGTTTTTAACAAAATTTGAAATGTATACAATTTGTTTAGAACTTTCTTTTAATTCAGCTTTAATAGTATGCCACATTTGCCGGATCCCCACATTTCAAATTTGAAACATCGGATCTACTTTCTTAAGAAATCTGATTATTCTCGTATCTTATATAGGCATAAAAAGAATTATCGAATAAAGAACTATTCATATTTAAGTGATGCATTAAAATTTATACCATTTCACAATGAAATTTGAACAAGCGCATACTCACAAGTACGCTTTCTAGTAGCATTATTTTGCTATGCTAAACTGCTTATTTTTAAGAGAACTTTTTCGTGTATAAGTAAATTATTGCCCCAGATACAATCCACCTTAAATTTACTTTGTAAAAGTAGTACGTAATGCGGCAGTTAAAGCAAATCCCATTTATCGTTAAGTCCAGAACAAATCAAATCAGGAAGAAAAGACAAAGGGGGATTAAAAACACCTTTACCGACTAAATCGCCTCTTTTCAAAATAATTTAATTTAGCCAAGAGCGTCACCTAGTCTCATTCCTAAACATCTAGGGACACCCTGCCAATCATCTCAGATACTATTGCATTTACAAGAATTAGATGCCCTCTGGGGATGCGAAATTTTTAAACCTTGGATGAGAGTGGTTGATTGATTGGATTTTAATGGCACAAGAGCCAAGCTGCGCCAATGAATGAGAGTGAGATAATATGATGGGATGGTAGGTAGTTAATTAACGTCGCACTGGAGCAACACAGCGGGATATTGGCGACGGTCCGGGATCAATCCTGAATGGTTGATTGATTTGGGGGGTTTATGGCGCAAGGGCCATATTTCATTCGCAAAGGGAAAGATCGAGGACAACATCTGAGCTGGTACCCCACTCTCCAAACTTCCACACCACGCTAACATGAGAACGCTTGAGGCCACGACAGATTTGACGTGCAACAGTCCCCGTGTACACGACAGTCTTTGGTTGAACCTAGTTTCGAACTCGGTTCAACCAACCGAACTCACAACCCTCCTGTTGCTAGCCCGCTACTCTCCCACCGGGCTACCGCGGCCCTAAAAGAATGGAATGAATAAAACAATACTCCTTTCATTACGTATTATCCTATGGTATTAACCCTCCAAGTGGTTTCGACGAGATATTTCGTCCGTCAAGAATTTCAGTACCTTTCATTACGTATTATCTGCATGGTATTAACCCTCCAAGTGGTTTCGACGAGATATCTCGTCCGTCAAGATCTGATCAATTTTTCTAACGACGAGATACCTCGTCATCAAGATATTGCCGATTTTTATGATGACGAGATCAAGATAAGGTTAGTTTTCTTCTAATGACGAGATATATCGTCCATCAAGATCTGGTCAGTTTTACCTCAATACCTCAGGTACCTAGTTGAGACAACCATCTGAAGGATTAATACACAAGGCATAAATACATTACATGGATGATCACAAGAAAGATTCTCGTCTCACAATTGGGTTATAAACCACGTTTACCGAGGGATTTTCCAAACTATTCTGGGTCGCCGTCTGGACGTAACTAGGCTCCGTATAGCGCATTCGAGGATTATCCATCCATACTTGTTGGGTGGGGAAAATTCTCCTTTGTGCCACCACTGCAGTGGAGATCATACGATCTTGCATTGTTTAACTTCCTGTCCTGGTCCTATGGCATTTTTATATTTACTTTTTTAAAACCTCCTCATCCAGTTTGTCTGCCTTGCTGGGTAATCCATCCTCCTCACTCTGCACGCGATATTCTGGATTTTTAAATGTATATAGTTGTCATTTTTAAGGAAAAATTATATCATGAGATCTTTCCATGTGGATGGAGGGAAAAACCATCCACATTTTACCGAACACTATTCAAACACTTAATATTTTACATAGAAATGGTTCTAGGATCGAATTTGGTTTCGTATATCTTGTAAATAAGTTCATATTCCATAGCAGTTTTTAACTCGTTGCTAGAAAAATCTCCAAAAAGGCTTATTTTCACACATTGAAAACCACATAATTAAATTTAATTAGATGATTGTTTCCCACTGTATGACCGCACAATTTACTGTATATTTGTCTTTCCTGCAGGTCCTCCTGACCCTCCCTCCAGTGTACAATTGGAAGTGGTTGGAACTCGATCTCTGAAAGTGAAGTTTTCTGAACCTGAGACTGCTCATCTAGAATCCAGCATCGTCACCAAATACAAAGGTAACACAAGGCTAATTTACATCTAGTTTTAAGAAAAATACTCGTGATTTCCGTGTTCATTGGTAATTTAAACTTTTTTAATGAATCACTAAAACTCATATCGCAGCTTTTTTTCAAATAAGTGAACTATCTTCTATCGCTAAAATTATAGTTTTGGAATATTCCTTAGTATATTGTGTGCAGTTAATGAATTCGCCAATGTTATATCTTCTGTTATACTAAGAAAAAACCACTGTTTCGTGTATTCTTTATACCAAATATTTAGAAATTATGTAACTACAGAAAATAACCATTTTTATAACTGAAAATTTCAACTGTATGTCAGAAAATCTTTAACAGAAATCTCCATGCATTGATAATCCCAAGCATAAATGCAAAAGGAAACTGCAGTTGTCTACATTTTCACGCATCAAACCAGAATACTATGCCATTTGAGAATTCCTTAGCGTACTGAACTTTACCTCTTCTAATCACATACAATTTAAAAGGCTGAAATTTGTTGGTTAAATCTCATGCCAGTCAGGTTTCCCATGCACTAAAATTACCAGTAATATCAAAATCAAATTAATATGTCATATTTAGACTTAAAATCATCTCTTCACTTGTCATTGACTTACAGGAAATATTCGTTGGAGGTGAGCTAGCTTTAGAAATAGCTGCCAGAGCCGTTATTAACATTTATTTTCTACCATTAGACTAAGCTAAATCTTTCCTTCCTGACCTAATCACAACAAATTGAGAGAAGTGTGTCGTCATTTGACACCAGGCCGTGTTCATCTGCTTAATTACATTTCGTGTTACGTCTTCTACTTTTATTGGACTTCTTCGCAATGAAGACGAGCTTGAAAACCCTAAGTGAGTACATTCTGGTCGTTTTAGAACCAATCGCATTCAGAAGGCTCTTTTGAATCAACAGCGGAATGCCTACGCAGCCTTCACGGTTGAATTGACAGATTGGTTGAATAGTACTTGATGTACTATTCAACCAATTTGTCTTTGAATCAGTAGCGGAATGCCTAAGTGCCTACGTTGAATACAGATACGGTGCATCAAGTACCACACAACCAATCTGCCTTTTAAATCAGCAGCTAAATGCCTGAGTAGCCTGCATCGCAACAGATATTTATTTGAAGTTGTATGGTGCAGCTTGATCAAATATGGTCCTTGGGCTATAAAACCCAACCAACCAACAACAGACACGATGCATCAAGTACCATCACAAACAATCTGTCTTTTGAATCAGCAGCAAAATGCCTTTGTTTACCAACACCAAACAACCGTTTGAGTTGTAACCGTTTGAGTCTGCAGCGAAAGAACTAAGCAACCTACACCAAAACCAGACACGGTGCCTCAAGTACCATATAACCAATCTCAATTTTTCGAGTCAGTAGCGAAGGACCTAAGTAACCTGCACCGAAAACAGACACGGTGGTAATATCAGCACCATGGATGGAAGTGAGGCTTGAAAAGCCCTCACCACCGTGTTGTCATCGGTTCACAACGCAATCAAGGAAAAGCAAAAAATTTCTCGAGGTCAGCTCCTTCGTGCGAAAGCGGAGTGACCCTCCTGTGCCCATGTGTGTTATGTGATTGATGTTGATAATTTCCTCTCTTTTGCAGTGGAATGGAGCTGTTACGAAGACTTCTCCCTGCTGGCGGGATCTCAGGAGATCTCGGACGTGCAGAAGCTGGAACTCATGATTCCGGATCTGACCCAGGGCAGCACGTATTTCGTGAGGGTCGGAGCTGGGAACGTCAAAGGATTCAGTTCCTGGAAGAGCGCATCGCCCTTGTCCGCCACTCCTTCGTGTAAGTGAGACTTGCTACTGACTTCAATCACCCCCTCGCGAAATAACTGCCTCTTCGTACTCTTCAATCAATTTTTCTTTCTTTTCGTGGTGATTGATAAAGCACAAACTAAGCTAACGCTGCCAGGTTAATGCAGAAGGAAAACTTGGTGCACGAAGTAAATGTTTTGCAAGTGACTACTGGAGTTTTGTTCTTGCTTATCCTGCTTTTTCAGGAAGGAGGAGTAACCAGAAAAGTCTAAAACTGGGATCTAAAGAGGATATAGTAGATCAAAATTGGGGTATTATTTTGTTGTGATCAATTGTAGCTGCTCCAAGGTTTCCAACCGAGTACGACCTAATTTGCAGATAAAAAATTCTAGGTTGAAATATTGTATCATGTTATTTTTTAATAAGTAAAAGAATAAATTACCAGAGAAAATCGTCTCGATTTAAAGCTGGGGTCTGAAGAGAACATACATCAAAATTTAAAAGTCACCGACAAAAATTTTGGTCTGATTGCAAGGTTGTCTGAAATCCTCGTTTATAGAAATCAATTTTGAAAGTATAACAAACATTTCACACCCTAGGTTGGCGAGATGTGGAAGACAAGGCACCTCGTTCGGCTGGCCGCATGGGGAAATTAGATGACCTCTTTCATCAGATCATCAATTCCAGATCTGGACACGCCAGCGAAATAAAAGGTGAGTTCTCATAACTGCTCTGAATACGCCTTCCCATTTACAGAACTGAATGAGATTTAAAAAAAAGCGAACTGCCACATGTTTAACACCGAGATCTGTGATTGCGAATGCGTGAAGTTATCTCTCAAAGTAATCGAATTTTCGGGACTCCGAATCGGGGCCTGTGCATAATGATTAGGGCACTCCTTTAGAAATGTAACTTTCCGCGATTGCAGTGTCTAACTTTAGCGGTGAAATTCTTATAGCCTTTTATACAATTTTAGATATTGCAGTTAGTTCACATAACTTATCTCAGGCACAGTTGGCAACAGTGTAAAGCGAACAACGTAATCACTGTTGACGTAAAAAGTCTGTGTTCTTAAAAAGGGAGTAAGACTGATAGAGTGAGAAGTCGACAAGTTCTAACGTTCTGAACGAGTTCGCTAATTGTAAATGTCTTGTATGTTTCAATAATTAATAAAATGTTAACTTGGAATTGGATTCTTTAATCGAATCTTGCAAACGACATTCTACAGGTGTGTACGGGCTTCACGGATCTGAGGTACTCTAGTAATCTTTCTTTTGAGTGGGGTTTACTGTCTTTAGAAAATACAGAGGTTGCGTTCCCGGGATACCCAAGTGATCCTTTTCTGCTTTCATCCCACTACTCTGTTCCCCTATACCTCTTTTTCCCCTTTCACTCCATTTTTTAACTTGACGTTGTCTTGTGTTTGGCGCAGCTTGACCAAATATGGACAAGAGAACCCCAAAACCACCAACCATAACTTATCGTGAATAGGAAGTTTGTTATGAATAAGAGTTGGAAATTTTTAATTGCGATTTAAAAATTAACGTTGAAATTATGGACTTAATATGAATCCAAAAGTTGTAGAAACATTCCAATAGTATCACTTTAAGTCGTTGAGTCATGGTCTAATTACCGTGTGGGATAAAATAACCAGACCGACAGACCAAAACCAATGCAGTGTGCATGGTTTCCAAATTGTTACGTTTTTCGACGCAGTTTGGCCAAATATAGCCCATGCTCCAGAAATCTCAGTCAACCATACAAATTGTTTCAACAAAGCATCAAAGATAACTACAGATTTGAAATTGACTGTTTTCTAATTGCTCGCATTGAGTATTATTAAATGGGTCTGGTATTACAATTTTGTAATACACCATAGTTTTGTTTCAGAGTTAGGATTAACCGTCCTAGTGGTTTATCTTCGCGTCAAAAACTGCCTTATATTGGTCAGCCTCTGATGCAAAAACCTATTCCAAACTTTTACCAGTTCTGGGCAAGGGACATTTTGTTTGTTCCTCATTCCCCTTGAAGTTATAGGAGTTTTGTCTTAACGTGGTATCTCGTTATTAACAAAATTGACCAGATCTAATTGCAAAATTGACCAGATCTAATTGCAAAATTGGCCGGATCTAATTGCAAAATTGACCAGATCTAATTGCAAAATTAATCAAATCTAATTGCAAAATTGACCAGATCTAATTGCAAAATTGACCAGATCTAATTGCAAAATTGTCCAGATCTAATTGCAAAATTGATCAAATCTAATTGCAAAATTGATCAAATCTAATTGCAAAATTGACCAGATCTTAGACGAGATTTCACGTCGAGACACTTGGAGGATTAAAGACGAATTGGAAATTAGAAATCAAATATGATCTATTTTACGTATATCAATGGCAATGATTTTTATTACCTGTAAAGATACTTTTTGTACTTGCATATTTATTCAGTCTCAAATGAAATGAACAGTGAGAATCATGCGACTTGTATAATTTTCAGACTTATCCGACACTCCACAACAACAAAGAAGGCAAGTGCGAAAAAGTATCAAGCATCTCTTCACATCGGCTCCTAAATTCCAGAAGACCATGAAAAGGTAAATTTTGATTCGATTTTTTTAAATTTCCTCTATTTATGTGTTAAAATATTATTTATTTTGTTCCAGTGAATGTTGAAAACTGGAATTGAAAAATTTCTCCCGGAGGAAATCAGTTTATTTTGAAAGAATTGATACATTGGAGAACAGTAAAAATAAATTATTCACTGAATAAACATTCAGGGTTTCCTCAGACTTTATTAAGTCGTAAGAAGGTCTGATATTTCATTTCAGTTTTTAACCCTCCTGATGGTTGTCTCGATGAGGCATTTCATCATTTGAAGGAAACTGACCAGATCTTGAACTCGTCATCATCAAAAAATCGCCAACATCTTGATGACATCTCATCACCATTAGCAAAATTGGTCAGATCTTGATGGACGAGATCTTTCCGAAATCACTTGGAGGTTGAGGTCCCTTAAAAAGCCTTAATGTTTGCTGAAAGTCCTTGAAAATGAGGAGTCCTTAACTTGAGAAGGCCCTAATTTTCTTTTGCTTGAAGAGTGAAAACCGTGACATTTATTTTTTTATATTTTACTTAAATTACCAGATCGTGTGAAGGGGTACAACAACCACAAACCCTCTGGGTTGACTCTCCACTGCTTTGATAAGCAAAAATAATTTAATCCCTTTCCCGAAATGACTACTCCACTTTGGCAGGAAGGAGTTTATTTAGGATCTAAAAAAAAATTATAGGGACAAATAAAAACAATTACATCTACAATCTCGAAGAGGGTTGCCTGCTCCTCCATAATTCTGCGCCTATGTTCTCAAGGGAGAAGGATAGGAATAAAACGATTACGTTCTTAGAGCGGCGTTACGAGCGGTTCTGCCGGTTTCTTCCCTGCCAGGAAGAAAAAGCGCGAGCCGGGTCGCACTGCTCAGGTCGTCCCGTGTGACACCTACCTAAGAAACAAATGGCGAAAACGACTGTCGCGCACGATGTAGTGAGCAGCGCTGCTTCGTGTGACAGGAGCAGTGAAAATGTATTTACCCCCGCTGCTCAGGTTGCCCACATGTGTCACTCACTTAACCCTCCAAGTGGTTTTCGACGCGATATCTCGTCCATCAAGATCTGGCCAATTTTGCTAATGACGAGGTATGTCATGATATTGGCGATTTTTTGAAGATGACGAGATCAAGATTTCGTCAGTTCTAATGACGCGATATCTCGTCCATCAAGATCTGGCCAATTTTGCTAATGACGAGGTATCTCAAGATATTGGCGATGTTTTGAAGATGACGAAATCAAGATTTCGTCAGCTCTTCTAATGACGCGATATCTCGTCCATCAAGATCTTGCCAATTTTGATAATGACGAGGTATCTCAAGATATTGGCGATTTTTTGAAGATGACGAGATCAAGATTTCGTCAGTTCTTTTAATGACGAAATATCTCGCCAAGACAACCATCACGGGGATTAAGGAGAAAGAGTGGAAAAGACGTTATTAACTGATCAGGAGGGAAAGGGTCACTCTCGCCACCTAACGGTGAAGGTTGCTAGGATTGTCTTAACAATATGAATGTTACAATCCATAATATGATTACTAAAAGGGCAAAATTAGTATATCAGTGTTTCATACGAAAAAATTCATAATACGAACCAAAACTGTATTGAAAACAACTATCATCATCACTAAAGTTCTGTGCATTTTTTTTTGACATTAATAACTATTCTGATTATTTTAAATGTTCTTATTTCAGAGGTGTGTTTTTGGCTTGCCTATTGTACCACGAGGATCGTGTTATTGTGACAGCAGAGGACACACTTCCGATTCTGGAAGTGGATGAAACATTTCCTTCTCCTTTACACACGGATTTTCACTGGTTAATGAAGGTACGTTCCATGCTTGTTACCTTTTTTTCCAATCAGTATTTCAATTCATATATTCATTAGTTTCAAAATTGGATTAGTAATTATTAAATAATTAAAATTCAAAAATGCAAGCTACTATATTAAATTTATTTTCCTTTTGAAAGCTAACTTTGTCACATTAATTATGTGCAAATGTATATTAAATTTAAACTTAAGAAATCTTACAGAATCAGAGCGGTTGTAATTGCATAGCTTCATTAAAATCTGATTTTTTTTACAAAACATGTGCGATAATTTTCTTGTTTTTGAAACATTTCAGCATAACTTTTTAACCATCAATATTAAAATTATAGACGCCAAACTGATATAGTGGCCATAGCGTTTGTCTGCTATGCAGTAGGTCCGGGTTCAAATCCCGGTTTGTAAGCGCATGGATGTTGGTGATTGTCCCTGCCTTGGTTGGTGCTTGCCTTGGTTCCGTTACTTCTAACTGGGACAATCACCAATCATGGGCTCTCCTTCATAGGCAGTCGTCAGTTCACCCCTTGTAGTGCTAAAGAGGTCAATAGTCTGATATTATAAATAAAAACAAATTTTAAAGTATTAAAATTGTTAAACTAGTCAAACTTATTGAGACGAATTGGCTTCATTTATTCAGAATTACACTTCAAAAAATCAAGAGTTTACATGTTCCTAATAAACTTAACCCTCCAAGTAGTTTGATCTGACCATCAAGATCTGACTAATTTTGCTCATAACGATATATCTCGTCATCAATATACTGCCGATTTTTTAATGACGACGAGATCAAGATCTAGTCAGTTTCCTCTAATAACGAGATATCTCGTCCATCAAGATGTGGTCAGTTTTCTTTTAAAAACGAGATATCTCGTCGAGACAACCACCAGGAGGGTTAATCTTATGGGGATCCCGATGATGAAGATCTACTGATGAGTTATGGAAAATTCATGCATTGGATCACAACTAAATGTAATTTTTAAATATTTTCGGAGACTTGATAAGAGTAGCTTTCTGAAAAAAACATGTTCATAACATGAATCAATAATTTATGTATTATATAAATTTGTTATTTATCTCGATTTAATTTGGTGCAATTTTTTAAAAGTAACTATACAAAGTTTACCGACAAAATTATGAGTATTAGTAGGTCTCCTAAATATATACGCAACCCCAGTGCCAGATCATATGAAGAACCCCGGCACTGGGTTAATTTAGGGGACATACACACAATACAAATATGTATTGCAAGTACTCAATGTTTAACTTGCTTAAATGTCACCTTTCCTTTATTTTATCGGTTTGATGGTATAAATTCAATTTAACAAAATTTTAATTTTAAACCACAAAAAATGCAACTTTTCAAACTTTGAATTAAAGACTGCATATTGCAGTTCGAGAACTGTTTTAATTTTTGGTTGTCATGTCACATTTTCACGTTTCAGCTACCTCCCCATGTGAAGGAGCCTGATTCTAATAAATAAGAAACATAATTTCAAAAACGACTTTTAAGTAATGTCTTTATTCCTGTAATTAGGTTGCATGCACTTGGGAAGATGTGAAAACCTTAAAGCAAGACATGGAGAAAAGCCATTCCTCCTCTAACGTTCACTTTCGCAGCAAACTCTTGCAAGCAGCGGAACAAATGCAGGTAAGATTCCCATGTAAACAGATGTAGCTTTTCTTTTCATGTTATCTCAAAACCTACCACAGTAGAACCTTGATTATCCGAGCTTCGATTAACTGACTGTCCGTGTTATCCGAGCCAAATTTGATACCCCTTTTCCTTGCTTTATGAATCTTTCAGCAGCATTAGTAACATGTAGTACAGTAAAGGTTTTCCGCATTTCGGATAGGCTGTTTTGTGTTCCTACGTCAGCATTATCCGAGTTTCTGGTTATCCGAGGCGTTCTCTGTCTACATTACCTCGGATAATCAAGGTTTTAGTGTGCTTTTAATAAACAAAACTCGGTCGCTTTGAAATATCAGTCGTGCTCCGAACATCTTTGTACCGAGTTCCCTTGCTTTATGAATCTTTCAGCAGCAGTTATAACTTGTAGTACATTAATTTTTTCTATTTCGGAAGGCTTTTTTGTATTATTACCGAATTTCCGGCGTCCTCTGTCCACATTACCTCGAATAATCAAGATTCTAGTGTACTTTACTAGATTAAACTCGTCGCTTTGAAATATCTGTCGTGCTCCGAACATCTTTGTACCTATTTTCCTTGCTTTATTATCTTTCAGCAGCAGAAGAAAATATAGTACAGTAAATTTTTCTGTATTTCGTATAGGCTGTTTTGTGTTACTACGTCCATGTTATCCGAGTTTCTGGTCCGAGGTATTCTCTGTCTACATTACCTTGGATAATCAAAAGTCTAGTGTACTTTACTAGACAAAACTCATCTCTAATATCTCGTGCTCCGAACATCTTTGTAAACACGGAAATCGGCCGTACAATCAATCCTCATTGAAATGCCAATCCTGCTATAAAGAAAGGATGCCGTCAAATGAGACTGAATAAGGATACGTTTCAGTTCTCTAGAACGGAAAGCATTGAAGTATATCGTGGGGAAATTGAGGTCGCATGGTCGGATTAGAGCATTTGACGCTAACGCAGGACACATTAGTCCTTGGAAAAAACAGAAAGTGATATTGCAATTTTAGTTTGATCCTTTTTTCTGTATGAGCAACTGGGTTACGCACCACTTGACCATCGCGCTATGTAAACGGTTTGTAACAAATTATAAATGCTCCTGTAAACTTCCTGTATTCATTTTTAACCTAAAAGGAAGCAGTTTGGTAGTATTCCGTCTCGAACACTTGAGTCGAGTTTTGGGTCAGTAATTTCCCGAATCAAGAAATGTTAATGGTGAAGAATCATCGTAAGAAGTAAATTCCGATCTAAATGAAGCACATGGACCATACAGAAAAATTTAATGTTTAGAATTTCTCGTTTAAAAAGTTGGAAATATCTTTAACCCTCCTGGTGGTTGTCTCGACGAATTATCTCACGTCTTTAACAATACTGGTGATATATCGATGGGCGAGATATCTCGTTATTAGAAAAACTGACCAGATCTTGATGTCGTCATCATAAAAATCGGCAATATATTGATGACGATTTATCTCGTCATTATCAAAATTGGTCAGATCTTGATGAACGAGATATATCGTCAAACCCCTCGGTTAAACATCTCTAATTTATAATTCGAGTTGAAATCACACTAAATGAAAAGTAAAAATTGTTCTCCATGACTTCAGAAATTATCAAAAAAGACAAACTACCTTCGAAAGCAGAAGGTATTTTGGTGGCTAATTTTGGTATTCGTAGGATAAAATGATTTAGGATATGTCACTGTATTTTCAGAATATCTTATAAATTTTATTGTTTAAGTATAAGAAATAAACCTTTTTGTTCTGTTTGGTTTTAAAAAGTAACCTAAAGTCTAAATTACAGAGTAGGGCCACTTGTTAGAGTCAGTGCTGAGCTAATTATTAATTTGTATTGACATAAACCCAACCCTCGATATCAATTGATTTTTGTTTGGTTGGGTTTGGTTTTATGGCACGAGAGCCAAATTTGACCAAGCTGCATCAAAAACAAGACAGCAAAAAATGGTCATACTCACAGAGCGTTTACTGAAACAGAAGTAAGAAATACACGCAGAGTAAGACAGGAATCGAATCTGCACCGCCTACACCTCGCAGGTTATTAGAGCAGTGGACCAAACCACTGAGCCACCAATTAATTTTCGGGATTATTTTCGCTGTAATGCTCATTAATTTTTTCATCTCACCCCAGGAAACAATAAATAAAAATTTGATCCGCGTATTTCCTAAATTTGTCTGTCAACTCCGTTTTCACTCTTCCGAATTTGTCCAAATTATTTACTGTCTTCCTTCGGGTTTCTCATCAAATTTTCAAGAACTAACGATGGTGTGAGATCAGGAAGGAGAAAAGAAAAAAATGTTCGCTTACTTTCTTCATTATAGCCAGTGTCTCATATCGCCTTCCGCTACCTACCACATGTAAGCTGTAACTTCCCTTGTCATCGGCTTCCCTTCTTGTTAAGGACTTACGACTTTTCTCCCTACAAGAAAGATCTTTATTTCACCAAACAGTATGCCAGCTTCCTGTCTTAGATAGGACCAACCTTCTTTTTAAGACGAAAATGCGTGAAACTTCCGTTCACATTTTCGACTTTCTGAGTTACTATTAATTCTAAGAGTTTTCTGGACTTAATTTGCTTCCAGCAAGCATTTTTTATCCCTTTCTCAAAGGATCGTTTTTTAACGGATGTTCTGCTTCTATTTATTTCCTCACCTTCAACCTTTCTAGACAGAATGGAATCGGAGTTTTTACTACATTAAAACTATTCATAGAATTAGTCTCTACTTTGTCATCTCCCTCCTCTTTTCTTTACTTGACGTTGTCTGTCTTGTGTTTGGCAAGACTTGGTCAAATATGGTCCTTTGCGCCATAAAACCCGAAACCAACCATACAATTATTCAAGTTTAAGTGATTAAAGATTCTGTTGAGTAGTTTGAAAAACTACTTTAAAAACAAGAAAATTTAAAATACAATTGAAGAAAATTAAAGAATTGAAATATCAAGAGATGAAACTTGAATTATGATTCTGTGAATAAATATCCACGTACTTGATTCCCATATCGTCGGTTTACAAGCAAAACACTAAATTAAAAAATGTCGAGATGAGTTTTTTAGCTTTTCTAGTGATCTTTAGATTGGTGAAATTCACTAAGTCATTTTTTCGTTGCGTGAAGTTTAGATTTCTTGTGAAACAATTAGTGAGTATAGCATACATAGTAAGATGAATTTTTCCCCATTCGTTTCTCAGAACTACGTTTAAGAATTTCCCTGTTTCACTTGTAAGCCGTATATATAAACTATAACTATCCAATATAAAACTATTCAGATTTACTCTAACACCAGCACACACACACGGACATCTGGGATTTACCCGTTAGAATGGTCATCGTGTGTTTAATCTAACCCGCTACCCCATATTAAAACCCCCAGTTTGGCATCAACCTAATTTGATTAGTGTCACCTCTTTGGTAAGGCCAGAACAATTCGATCAAGGTTCACTGTTTCTCCCAAACACAGGGAGTCCTTCCTGCTTGGCCCTTGCGTTGTTAAAATCTAACCAAAATCTCCCTGGAGATTTTGGGGAAAGCTGACCCGCATTTACCTGAAGAAAACAGGGTACTGGAAGTTGGTAGCCTAGGGTTCGACCGAAACGAGGTTCATCGTTTCTCCCGAACAGGGACATACCTTCCAACCTTCCTTTCTACATACCTTCCAGCTTGGCTCTTGCGTCGTTAAATCCAGCCAAAATATTCCTGGAGATTTTGGGAAAGCTGAACCGCATTTACATGTCGACCTGAAGAAACAGGATACTGGAAGTTGGTCGCTGCGTCACTTGTACTACGTGGTCTTTTGGACTTGGTCTAGGTTATTACCTTGACCAATGGATTAGATACAATTTTATTATTATAAATACAATAAAACGATTTTTAAATCTTATAAAACAGACAACACTCCCAACTGCACAAAAATTTTCACATTCGCAGGGCCCCTCCTGCCTCGGTACTATTGAATCCTCTTACTAGAGTCGGGCATGGAAAATATCAATACAAAATCAAATATTTATAATCTAATTTATGCGCTAATTCCGTTCGCATTCTGAATTAATCAACATTCAGGAAAAAATGTCTTGCTCTTCAGAGCAGTTTTAAACTAGTTTCAAGGTGTTTTACAGTCAAGTGTGTAGGCCTATGTGTGGTATGTAGGGCAAAGAGGAGGCTGAAACCTGATCGAATGCGGGGATTTCGACCAGACTATTGCTTTTCGTCATCTAATCTAATTAACGCCTTTCGTCGATGTCTTAGAGGTGAAAGAAGTATGTAGATTTCTAAAAGAGGCCTACCGTAGATTCAGAATCCCTATTTCGTGGAGTAGGTGAAAATTGACGTCTTTAGAGTTGAGAATGGAACAGAATCGGCATTGCAGATGAATTCTTGAAGAGATGATACAAAAATATTTCAAAAACCGCATTTTCTGTTTCTAAAGGAAGTCTAAAATACGGCCATTATAAAAATATTAACACTTGCTGAAGCATATTTTTCGTGAGTAACTCAAAGTAAGAAACGGATTCTCTCTTCTGTGCCAGTAAAACTTTCCTTGTGCGTGTCGATTACTTGGAGGCCCTCAGGGGCATAATTTAGGTGTGTAAGGACATCACAACCCCTAGGTTCCCGAATAATCTGTCCTCCCTTTTATTTTTACCCTCGCCTACCCTATGCTTTTTGCTTTCCTTCCTCCCTCCTGTGTCAGTTAAACTTTCATTGTGTGTGTTTGTCCATTATTTGTGTTTGGCGCAGCTTGGGCAAATATGACCCTCGAACCATAAAACACAATGCAACCAACCATTACTTGACGTTGTCTGTCTTGTATTTGGCGGAGCTTGGCCAAATATAGCCCTTGCGCCATAAAACCCAACCTACTCAATAAAAGGGGCAGGATGTTTTTACGTTTCTCAAAAACCGAATTCAAATTCATTTTCCAGCTAAAGTACGAGTCCAGTAAAATGACTAAACTTGTAAATATCTCTTCTCTGATTTGTACAATCTATTATATTAAATATTTAAAAAGGTTTTTATAAGCCTTCAAATATTCCTAGTTCAAAAGTGCTCTCGAATTATATTTTTAAACCAAAAATTTAAAAATAGATCTAATTTAAGAGTACAGTGAAACCTGTCTAAAGCGACTGCTCTACGTTCCGCGAAGAAACGGTTACTCAGAGATGTAGAGGATGTCTGCGATGTAAGAGGGATACAAATGAGCAAATCAAAATTACATTCACCAGAAAACAATCGACGACAAAAGAAGACAAGACATTTCCAATTTACGATGAAACATAATCTTACATCAATTTGAAGAGAATAAATTTTAATTTTCCATCCTTGGGCCATTCCAATCAACATTTTTAAAACGTCTATGAAGTGACTTCGACTAACTTGATTTTTTTGTGTTAGACCAGTTTTGTGTTATTTTTCGGTCTCCAAAAATGTCTCAGGGAGGTGAAATTGTTTTCGAGGTCTATTAATGGAAATTTAACATTGAATCTAAGGCAAAATATCCATTCGAGAAACATTGATTTTTAAGGGAAGTTATTTTTGTTCTTTCACTGGTTTTATGTGTGTGCATCTGCTTTTTGATGATATTTTTATATAAGTATGTTAAAAGGAACTAATCCTCATTTTGGTGTGGTGGAAATTTGAAGAGTGCGGTGTTGACCTCGTCATCTGAGCGTGGTTCAAATTTACGAGGTGTTGTCCTTGGATCTTTCCTTCCGGGACTGATCCCGGAACGTCGCTAATAGCCTATTTTGTTGCTCCAGTGCGACGTTAATTCAAGTACCTACCACCAAAAAGAATTATTTTTAATATGGTAGAGTTCAATATTCGTGCTGGGGCCGTCGTGGCTCACGGTATGCCCACTGCGCTAGCAACGTTCCAGTTGTAGACTGCCGGCTAGATTCCTGTCAGTTGTAGTTCTCTCTTCTGAGTTAGTAAAATCTTTCATTGTGTGTACATGTGTATTACTTGATATTGTTTGTCTTATGTTTTGCATAGCATAGCCAAATATGCCATGCACGATAAAACCCCAACAAACCATCAATATTCATGCAACATTCTCTATTATTCCTCAGCTCATTCGCTCTGTTGTCACATTCAGTCATTCGTACACTTTAGCTCCAGTGTAGCAAAAAAAAAATGCCGTATAGCCACATACCAAACCACTCAATCATTGATGTAAATTGTTTTCCTCAGGGAGCTCTGGGCATTCAAGACTTGGGGCAACTCTACTACTTACCTTTGAAGGACAGCGAGGGAACGACCGTCCTCTGTACAGTAAAACACATTCAGGACCCCAAGACGATAGTCACTCTCTCTGTCAGGTGGTTACCCCTCTACAAGATTCAGAGGAAGAGAGCCAACAATTCTGACAGCAATGGGGACAACCCTGGTGTCAGCGATCTCTTGTTGGATTCATTGCAGGTAAGTTTTCATGGCATTATGACACGGAGCATCTAATGTTCAACCATCGATGTATAATTAACCCTTGGCTTCTCATTTCTGCAACCGTTTGACTCTAGTGTTAAGACTCCAGTTTTGGTGTCAAAATCGTATGTCACTACTGATAGACTACATGTTTATGCAATGCCATTTGATTCGAATATCTTTTGAAAACACTGACAACGGTGCTACCGGTGCCGCTTTGGGAAATTATTAGGGGACTACAGTTGCTTCATTTGAATATGCGTGTTTTGAAAGCACTGACAATGGTGCTTCTCCAATAGCACCAGTGTGGAGAAATTATTATGGAACCCGAGTAAAACCAGAGTGTTTCTTTAGTTCTTCAGTGTTCACATAGATGTTTTGAAAGTACAATGATTATAGCGCCAACTTTTGGCAATTATTAGGGGACCCAAGTAAGACTCCAATTGCTTCATTTATATATGCCCTTGGGAGCAATTCATTTTGCTAAAACATTTCACAAATCACATGTTAAAACTGATATTCATCCCTCATGTCTGAATGCAGACCCAGTTCATAAAAATTTTAGGAACACAAAGGGTTTG
This sequence comes from Meta bourneti, assembly GCA_933210815.1. NCBI lineage: Eukaryota > Metazoa > Arthropoda > Arachnida > Araneae > Tetragnathidae > Meta > Meta bourneti. Next base: position 82,387,457 of record OW119923.1, on the reverse strand, counting down.
GGCGTCTAAAAAAGGCGAAATTGTAAAATTCTTTTGATTTCATCTTCCTGGATGATCTTTAAGGTTTTCTCTCATTTCCTCGAAGTTCAGGGATGTAGTTAGATTTTCAGCTTTATGCTTGCAAACAATTTTGGTTGTTATTTCTTATATACGAATTATATCTATAATGACATAAATACATTGATAAACTTTAAAGTAAATTTACAGAAATAATCTCACCTATGGGATATTGTAGACATAATTTCAATTAATTTTTAGACTGTGTTTAAACCTTAAGATACCAGACTTTCATACCTTCTGTTATCGTAACTTAGGTTTGTTGGCTGGTGTATACCTTCTTGAAACATGCCCTTTGAACCCAAATATAAACACTTAATTGTGTAAAAAGTATTAACAAATAAGAAACAATAAATAAGTACAAATGAAGGACTTCAGGCAATATAAGCCGCTTTTCAAATTTTTCAGGACAGCAGTTTTCAAGTTTAAAAAATTCCAAAATTATAATGGTTTATTCGCTATTCAAAAGATCATGTTATCTTAAACTTTCAAGTATTAAGCACTCATTCAAACAAAAATTCTTTTATTCTCTTGAATATTTTTTTTTTCAAAACCAAACATTTGTGGCTTATCACTGTTGTCCAGTCCTTCAAATATACAGGGCCGCGGTGGCCCGGTTGGAAGAGTAACGAACTAGCAACCGAAGGGTTGCGAGTTCGAATCCAGCCAAACACCGTCGTGTACAAAGGGGGCTGGTGCACGTTAAATCTGTCGTGGCCTCAAATGTCCTCACGTTGGCGTGGTGTGGAAGTTTGGAGAGTGGGGTGTCAGCTCAGGTGTTGCCTCGTCATCTGACCGTGGTTCAAAATTACGTGGTGTTGTCCTCGGATCTTTCCCTTTGGGATTGATCCCGGACCGTCACCAATAGCCCGTTGTGTTGCTCCAGTGTGACGTTAATTGAAATACCCCCCCCCCCTTCAAATATACTGACTTTGGCTCATATTTCCATTTTTATCTTGCTTAAATTTTTTTCCATATATATCTTGTGTCACAAAAAATGTCATCGAGAAACCAAAACTCTTACATATTTAACCACTTGTCTATTTATAAGTGAGTATCATGCAAATAATTTTATATTCTTTATTTTGACAGGAAATGATTCTCTACAGCCAAGTCAGCAACAAACCATTATCTCGTGGCCTTTACGTGGGTTATATGAAGCTGAAGAGCTCAGTAGATGCCATCCGTGTTGTAGTACCAAGAATGACTCCCAATGTCTTACCTCATGCGAAAATAAGGGACAATCCTCATGTATCATGGTATGTTCACATTTTGGCCGTTTACTCTACTCTTATTATCGCAACTCGAAGTTTCAATTTAGATGAATTTAGAAATTGCACACTAAATAAATTCCATTTTTCTTTATAGTGAAGAATGGCAATGGTTTAAGAGTCTGGCCTCTGGAAGCTTGCCAGTAGGTCCCACCGAAATCCAAATGAAGTTCCAAAAAGCATTATCGACAGCTACCAAGCAACTACTTACAGAATTAGACATTCCAGAGAACGTTGTCGATTTTCATAGGTAAAGACATGGTACTTCTACGATGCTTTAGAAAAATTGTTATGATGGAAACTTTTTCGAATAAGCAGATTTCACTTTTAACATCGCACCAATATTTCTTAGTTTCGATTTCCGATGCAGCAAGTTCTATCTTGTTATTTCTGTAAATAATTGAAGAGCCGTGTCTGTCACTGTCGCACCCCTATGCAAGTGTGACAAAATACAGAAATTTCCGAATAGCTTTCGAAAATTGTTAAACTAGGAAAACGTGAGTCAAGACTTATTCAGCGTAGATTCGTTCACGATTTGATGTAATGGCCATTTCGCATGACTTTTAGATGAATCATCCAAAAATCACTTTGGGCTGAAACTAATTTTTTTGGTTAACCCTCCTGTTGGTTTGTCTTGGCGTCGACCACTGCCCTGTAGTGTCCAGGCTCTGATGTAAAAACCTGTTCCAAATTCATCAGTTCTGGGCAAGGGACAATTTGTTTTCCTACTTGGATCTATATTTTCCTTTAGAGTAATATGGCAATTTTGTCTCTACGAGATATGTCGTCATTAACAAAATTGACTTGATTTTGGACGAGACATCTCGTCAAAACACTTAGAGGGTTAAGGCACTCTTGCACCAGATTCTTTGATCATGGTTTTATTGAGACTAATTCCTGGTTGTTAAAATGCGACTTACACCCTTAGTAAAAATCTTAATTGTGAATAAGCATAGTTGAAAATTGCGTGAAAAGTAGTGGGCTAGGGAATGTAACATTCGACATATCGCACCCCATCTGCAAGAACGCCATAACTTAAGGAACGAATGTCTAGGGGTTGTATGGAAAAATACTAAAAGAATACTCATGCTGCAAAACTGCCATAACTTCCCTCTACTGGAGCCTCAACTGCCCTCCACTGGTAGCAGTTTTGCAGCATGCAGAAGCATGTTTTTAATCTTTGACGCATAAAACTAGAAAATCTTTGACGCATAAAACTAGAAAATCTTCGACGCATAAAACTAGAAAATCTTCGACGCATAAAACTAGAAAATCTTCGACGCATAAAACTAGAAAATCTTCGACGCATAAAACTAGAAAATCTTCGACGCATAAAACTAGAAAATCTTCGACGCATAAAACTAGAAAATCTTCGACGCATAAAACTAGAAAATCTTCGACGCATAAAACAAGAAAATCTTCGACACATAAAACTAGAAAATCTTTGACGCATAAAACTAGAAAATCTTCGACACATAAAACTTAATTTTTAAGCACATAAACTAGAAATTCATTTTTCAGTCATGGCGATATTATAGCCGGGGTGCGATATTGAGCATGAACCGCAAATATTAACTTTTAACTTCACTCTCCAAATGGTTTCGACGAAGTATTTCATCTATCAAGATCTTATCAGTTTTGCGAATGACGAGATATCTCGTGGAGACAAAACTCTCCAGGGGAATGAAGATCCAAGTAGACAAAACAAATTGTTCCTTGCCTAGAACTGGTGACAGTTTGGAAAAGGTTTTGGCATCAGAGGCTGGCCACTTCCTGGCAATTTTGAACTCAAAGATAAACCATGGAATATTTTCCGTTTTCACGTATTTGCCCATTTACCTGACGTTTGGCAAAACATGGTCAGATATAGCCCTTGCGCCATAAAACTCAACCAACCCTTTTTACGTAAATTGTATTGCATATATTTGCTCCATATCTGAGCCTATCATTAATCTAGTAACACTTAACAGGTACTACGACGTGGAAATAGTCGAACTGAGCGAAGATGTATCCTTCCTACTCGTTCTGCCTCCAGTAGATAGTGTCTGCTCTGTCCCAGGACAATGCGACGAAATCACATCCAGACCCGATTGCATTCCACTTCCCATTCAAATATTCGAAATGAGTAAGTACCCTTTATTGTGCACAGTATTTCTCTCTTAAAGTACATTACTTAGTCTTTTAAAAAAATTTGTATTAAATATATATATATAAATTTTGTAAAAAATTTGTATAAAGCATTTAATAAACACACAGTATTTATTAAAGTACATTACTTAGTACATTAAAAAATTTTGACTGCATAAAACCGTCCGTCTATTTCCTTCATTGTAGAATTTCTTTTTGCAGTTCACATGACTACTTACCAGCTGAGCTTCATCACTCGTTATTCTCGTCTATCGTCGATTTTAGAAATGGACAATATGCTCGCCCACCATGCTCATCGAGAGGTAACTTACATGAATTGATATTTTTTTAACTTTAGGACTTAATCCTCCAAGTTGTTTCGACGAGATATCTCATCCACCAAGATCTGACCAATTTTGCTAATGAGAGAGACGAGATATCTCGTCATCAAAAATGCCGATTGATTTCCGTATGATGAAGGTATAGCCTTTTTTTGAGGATGACGAGATCAGTCCTTTCTTCCAATCACGAAATATCTCGGCGATCAAGATTTGGTCAGTTTTGCTATTGACAAGATACCTCGTCGAGTCAACCACCAGGAGGGTTAAATGTCCTTGCAAATAAATGTCACGAAACCATCTTTTCTGATACTAAATACAAATTTCTGCTGCAGGCTTTCTCTTCTACGGAATTGTCGGAGGCAAAATCTCGCCTCAACCAGCTGCAGGAGTTCCAGACTCAAATCGATAACATGTGGCGAGCAGTACGGTGGATCATGGACGTCCTGACCTTCGCCCGAGACAAGCAGGGCTCCAACGGCGTGCTCCTGAAGGACATCTGGACGAACGTCTCCAGTCCGGACTCCCCCAGAATGACGTCGCCGCAACAGCAGCAGCTGCAGCAGGCGACCACCGACAGCACCCGCACCAGCCCCACCCCTTCCACCCGTCTCCCGGACACCGGAAAGCGGCAGATCCGGCGCTGCTCCTCGACTTCTCGGCTCCAGATGAGCCACGGCGACCTCTCCGTGGACTGCGACATCATGAACTACGCCTCCAAGGCCCACAGCGCGGAGAGGCTGGGGGACTCGAACTTCGACAACGAGTCCGGCAACCGGCGGAGCAGCATCCGCAGCTCCTTCGCCGGCAGCCTCAAGTCCTTCTCGTCCGCCGACATCGCGGCGGACAGCGGGAAGCTCAGCCTCAACTCCAACAAGGACAACGGGTCCTGCAGCAACGACGAGGAGTGCCAGCAGGACAACTCGGACGCCAGGCAGTCGTCGTCGTCGCCGTCGGAGCAGAACTCGGACGTCATCCGCGTGTACGCCGACTACGAGACGGGCTTGCCGAGCGGGTACAGCGTCCTGCTGTACGTCACCCCGCTGACCACGGCCCGGGATGTGGTGGTGTGCACGGTGAAGCAGCTCAACACAGCCGTCAAGGTCAAAGGGAAGCACGGTCCGATCTACGAGGATAGCCAGTTCCCCAGCTTCTGCCTCGTGGCCACCATAGGCGCGAGGGAACGGTGCCTCAGCGATGATTTCCAGCCGATGAAACTGCAGGGACCGTGGCTCAAGGGGAAGCTGTCCGTGCGGAGGAAGAACAACCTGCTTGACAATGGTGCGGATTGAGGATTGCTTAGATCAGAGCTTCCCAAACTTTCGTGTGAGGAAATTTATCTAGTGAACGACGATCCATAGTGATATGTTTCTATTCGCAACTCACTGCGGTGGATTTGCGTGCTGGTTGGACTATGTATATATGTACAGCACTTAAGTTTAAGAGAATATTATTGTTTATAGTTTGTAATATAGTGGATGCTATATTATACGTGCGAAACTCTTCGTTCTTCCTTTGATGTGTTACAGATGACTTTACTTTCAGCATGCGAATATGTGTATGTACTGGTTTTTCTCGTAATCAATCTAAAAAATTTCGGCTTTTCAATTTTACATCGGTAGAATGGTCAACTAAGCAAATGTCCTGCGCAATCATGATTCAGCTGTTAGTGATACATTGCTCCGTGTTCCTCAACTCCTGAAATAAGATTCGGATTCATTTCAGAGAATCGCCGATTCGTGTTTAACACTTGCACAGAATAAGTCAAGATCTCACAAGCACCTACTTCAGTAAATATTTTGTCTTAAATTTAACCACGCTTTGCAAAAAGAAATAACTAGTTACTCGAAACAATCTAATCAAGCGTCATCTGAGTCTAATCAGATTTTTATATACCTTCTATGTACTCGTACTTCGAATCAAAATGGAGTCAAAAACGATCCAGACATCTAAAAAAGATGAATTCTTCCCTCATACAATTCCGAGTGTTATATGATAGAAGATATAGTTTGGGAAACTGACTTTTCAACACTTAGACACGAGTGCGGTAAACGTGATAATGATGCCAAATTCTGACTTGTGTTACATACCAGACTCAGCTATACTGACGGTATACTCATCTTCCTCGAACATGACTAGTTTATTAGCAAGCCTTTCATAATGTTAAAGTATTATCATTTCATGAATATTTAATTTACATTATAAATAATGTATATTTGTTTCCCTCACTATTAAGTAGTTCTTAGTCACCAATCATGGTTTGATTTGATTCTTATCCTGTGATAGATTTGTACATGCAACACACACAAAACATCAGATAAGAGCACACACCCTGCTTTAAAAAAAGTGCTTACATTCGTAGATAAATGCAAGAGGTAGGTTGTTGCAGACAAAGTTATACTTTTAAAAACATAGCATACTTTATAATATCTAAATACAACCTTTAAAATTTACGCTTGGCAAACTTTTGGTAAAGATGCTAGATCTGAATACACATAAATGATCGATTTATACTTTTTTTAATGAATCGATTAAAGTGAAAAGAAACAAAAATAATTGTACTGGAGTGAGAATTAGATAAATAGGATTTATAAATTCTTTAAAATTTTTAACAAAAAGGCTGTTTCTTAAAAATTTCCAAAGCCACTCATTTAATATATTTTGCTACAAATCAAAACATGTACAGCTTGAAATTATTTACCTATATTTCCTGAAAAATTTGTAAAGATTGCTTCCTAATAAAGTTATTTAAGAATGAAATTTTATGAGTGTGTTTTTTACTTTGATCCGTGCATATCACATTGTAAACAATCTTGAAAAGTTTGAAAAAGAGGTATTTGAATAAATGGATGAATAAAAGCGATAAGTTTTATTTATAATGAAAAAAAGATTTCGTTTCGAATATTTTAGAATGTGTGTAAATAGTAAAAAATCCTTTTCTTAAATGTAATGTTTTATACCTATATAAAAATTTTATTCAACTTATATATTAAAAGTTAATTTTAAGTATACACGTATAATATTTCATTAAGTGGCATGTCTTAATTCCTAAATAATTCAAAATTGTTTTAGGTTCGTTTTATTTTTTTAAACAATCATAAATACACAACCTTAAAATCTAAGTTGGCATTTTGGAACTCGGTTGTTCACAACTGCGCTTTATTTTAGTTTTGAACTAATTCGAGACAATTGACAATTTTTGAATTATTGGTTGCGAGAGATCAAGATCGTGTGCACGACAGTTAAAAGCACTACCTTCACGTAGGTAGTTAATTAATGTGCACTGGAGCAACACAACGGGCTATTGGTGAAGGTCCGGGATCAATCCCTAAGGGAACAACCAAAGACAACGCCTCGTAATTTTGAATCACGTTCAGATATGACGAGGTCAACACCTGAACTGGCCCTCACTCTCCAAACTTCCACACCACGCCAACGTGGACATTTGAGGCCACGACAGATTTAACTTGCACCAGTCCCGGTCTTTGGATGGACCTAGTTTCGAACTCGCAACCTTCCGGTTGCTAATCCGTTGCTCTTCAACTGGACTACCACAACCCCTTTACCCTCTGAGAGGTTCATATGCATATATCCGTCCTGTAGTCTTTTCTGTATGACTTCTAACCAGCTTTGACCTTGACCTTTAGAATCTTGCCTGCAATTCTTTCAATTAATAGATGTGGTTATTAAGCCATGTGTGTTGTGGGGATAAATCAATTCTACTCACATTTTGGAAATCTCGTCACTCAGGGTTAAGCCATAGTGAGATAAATATGTACTTCATGCTTCTATGAACAATATCGTTACACTCGTGCCACTGCCTAATGTAACTTCAATAATTTCTCGAATTCAAAATTGAAATGAAGCATAATTCTGAGGAAATCGCCCACTGGATTACGAAATGCATAAAAGTTCAATTCATTCTGATGAATGCCTTTATTTCTTTTCGCCATATGAAAAACAGCCTCCCGTCTGCCTAAAAATATCCTAAATCAAAGCCGTTTTCCACACTTGTGGAAATAGTAAGTTGGTTAATAGCCGAATTTCAAATATTTACTCTTTCCAGAATATAAATTTATGTAATTTCATACATTTTTATCTAAGCAAAAAATTATGGAAAAGAATGAGCAGATTGTTCTTTTCCAAATTAATTTTTGCTTTTTTTTTTCGAAAGGGAACTGACAATATTGGAACAAAATAATTGAGTCTTAATTTTTTATAGGATATTTAATCCATGAAAATTAGGTACTTTAGTTGAGTATAGATGCCTTTATCCAGATGAATGATTACAAATTTGGGAATAGACTTCTGTAGATGCATGTGATTTTCAAAGCAAATAATTTGGACAAGCCAACCAGAACTCACGCTAAGGACGTCAATTGTAGGAACGCACTGCTTACGTTTAACCTGCCACTTAATTTAGCGAAGATTCGTTCAAAAGCACATGACTAAAATGCAACTCGCCACTCAGTCAGTTACAAGTTTCGAACTCGCGACCCTCTTGTTGCTAATCCGCTACTTTTCAAACAGGGCTATATGGGCTCTAAATTTTATTTGGGAAAAAATAAAATACACTTGACTTGTTTCGAGTGCCACTGCAGCCAAAAATATTCTTACGGCATTGATAAATGCGATTTTGAAAAGCGGAATTCGTAAATATTTAGATCTATATATGTTAAACAGTTCGTTTCTTTTTAACGCGAAACTCGGGAATTTAGCAAATGCATAATTGATTTTACCATTGGCGCACACAAAAGTTTTAAAAGGATTGAAAGCACAGGCGCACACAAAAGTTTTTAAAGGATTGAAAAAGGACTGCTTTATTCTATGGTCGAGAAAACAGAAATGTGCACTTGACGAAGTGTTTTATCCCCTTTTTAGTTGCCTAATTCAATTTCCTTTCACTTTCTACCATTAAAATGGTTTTTATGGTAGGTACTCTTGCCGTATTTATTCTTGGAACCAGATACTCTAGAACAGATGGATTTGACGTTTTTGATCCAAATGGAAGAACTATTTATAGATTCTTTATCCTATTTCGATTGATGTTTTCTGTTATAAGGTATTTATAAATAGAAATTTCAGGTTCAATTTAGCATACTTCCGGAGTATGGGATTATTCCTAACTACTAGATAATAGAATATCTGATCATTAGTTTCAGAATTTATTTCTATTCTATCTTTTTGGTATGTTTTAAGCTTTCATTGCTTTTTGAAAGCGTTCATTTTTTTTAAATATTTCTCAGAGTGGAGGTTTTCCATGGCAAAAGCCGAATCTGGCCAAGCAATGTTTTTCTGTCAAATGGTAGGTATTTTAATTAATGTCACACTGGAGCAACAAAACGGTCAAGTAAATAAACACACAAGGAAAGTTTTTGCTAAGACATGAAATATGCCCAGGGTAGTTACAGGAATCGAACCTGGCAGACTACAGCTCGCAGGCTGTAGCAGTGAACAAGCTTACTCAGAGGAAATATAAAAGTTGAGTGAGCAGTGGTATAACTTTGTATCCAGATCAGAAAACTAGTGGTAACGTGACCCTTGCTTTCGTCTGCTGGTTGAAACCTAACATTCATCATCCGATTGATCCGTGGGACGGGAGAAGCCCATCCACTGATTCATCATAATTGGAAATGTAAATTCACACACCTACCCTGCCATAAGATGTTACATTGCCCAACGAGGCGATAGGATACCAAATCGGTCAAACAAGTCAGTTTTTCGCATAGCAGTCATGTGACTTCTAGTCGACATGGTCACTTATTGAAGCTCCTCTCAATAGCAAGTCTACTTATATTTCACGTCTATGAGACGAACACTATACGAAACGTAAGATTTTCAGTGTACACAAACCAAGCGAAGGTTGAATTTACGTCAAACTGGAGCTACACAACGGACTATTGGCGACGGTCTGGGATCAAACCCGAACGGAAAAATCCGAGGACACCACGTAATTTTGAACCACGGTCAGATGACGAGGTCAATACCCGAACTGTCACCCCACACTCCAAAATTCCACGCCATGCCCATGTGAGGATGAGATTTATGTGCACCAGTCCATCCCCCTGTACACGGTCTTTGGCTGAACTGAGGTCCAAATTCGCAATCCTACAATTGCTAATCCGTTACTCTACCCAACAGGTCTACCGACCCCCTCTAGCAGGTTGTCAAATTTGAAAACGGTCAAGACATTGTAGGAAGCGTTTATGGTGCCTGACTTAATTTGTGTGTATTGAATTTAAGATTAAATCAAAAACATTTCCAATCATAGGATTTAACACAACAGCAATTAACCAAATGATCTAGCCTTGTAAGAAATGTACTAGCAGAAAGGTTTGCCAGAGTGCAAACTGTTTACATACAGGGTGATTCTACGGTCATGGGACAAACTTCAGGGGGTGACAGAACGATACTTTTTTCCCCATAGAATGTATGGTCGCAAGTGCAGCGGTTGGACGCTAGAGAGCGTAGTCAAACGCTTGTATAAAAGCCCATAGAATATCTATTGGGCGAGTCTAAAATAATACGACAAACTTCAAGGGACGATAGAACACAACGAAACATACACTTTTCACCATAGAATTTATGGTTGCTAGAGGGCGCTTTCCAATTCGGCACAAACACACGGTCCTACGCAAGTTGGAAAGAGGCATGAAATATGAAAACGCTTTAATGTCAAATAAACATCAATAACTGCTTGACACAACCAAATAATACAATTAGATTTGCATAAATTAAAGATAAGTACAAGGAACAACGGGTAAGAAAGAAATGACATGTACAAAACATGAGAAACTTTCCATATGGAAATGAAACATGTACAAACATCAGTCGTAAGTACAACGTAAATGCAATACAAAAGCTGTTCAAAATGTCGACCACCACACCTGATGCAGGACTCGCATCACCGACGTAACGCTTTTATACAAACGTTTGACTGCGCTCTCTAGCGGCCAACCGCTGCACTTGCGACCATACATTCTATGCAGGAAAAGTGTGTTTCGTTGTGTTCTATCACCCCTGAAGTTTGTCACATGACCGTAGAATCACCCTGCATATTGTTCATTATTTAATTTCATTTTGAACTCCTATAGCAGGTTGCCAAAATTTGTCTACAATGCTTAAAATTTATGCACATGGAAAATTAAGAATTCCAAATGTGGTCTTTATTATTAAATCCTAGATAACTGCCAATTCTCAACTTTAAACTTTCCCTTTACTATAATCCAAATTAATCAAGCATATTAAGGTAATTCAAGATTTTCAAAGAAATCTTATAGAAGGATCTAGTTTTGTAAATTTGTTTTTATCATTTTAAAAATCAGCTGCAATGTTAAATGATTTCTAAAAAGTACCAAGATCAAGCCATTTAATTGCAAGACACTCAGTTTCAATTTATTCTATGGTTACTAAAAGTACTTCAAATTATCGTTTGCATTTAGTCATTGTCATATTTTTGTATAATTTGGTTTCCCAAGAATGGTAACAGCATGGTGTTATTGAAGAATCATTCTAAAAAAGATGTCTGAAAAGGCAGCCGTGTAAATATTTGTATGTAGCATTTATGGAGTCATTAAATAAAGTACAATGCATTTTTGTAGAAAACTGAATGTTTTGATTCAGGGAGTCTCGAAACAGACATCCCAAAAGAATTAACAAATAGTAAAAACTCAAAGTACAAATATCAACTATGCCTATAAATAAATAAGAGCAAGAACTAATTTTAAAATATTTATTTTCTATTTTTAAACCACAGAAGGAATGACAAATTCATAAAATGCATTATTTTCAAGTAGTAAGTACAAAAAGACAAATGCTCAATAAATAAAAAATTCAAACAGAAGGGAATAGACACCATACAATCAACAGCCCAGGAATGTTTCAAATTTAAATTTTAAATAGATTACCTCCATTAGATACTGAAAACTAAATTTGGTCATGTGTCAGTATTATTAATGTGCGTCGATGCTAACGTTAGGACTTAAGAACCAAATTGAATTTAATAGTTATTACTTTTCTTTTTTGGCAGATTTTAAATTACGACACCTTATATATATATATAACTTAAGTGAGCCTGCTAATACTAGTTTAATATTTAAGCAAAATTTCGCACATCTCCCAAAACAAAATTGTGTGTGCAACACACATTAAATTTTTTTAACCAAAAATAAATTACTTTAAAAGGAAGACATTAGTTCAGCAACAGTCTTAAGGTACAACTGGTTATAAAATAAAGCTTTTCACAATACAGCTCTAAAAATTTAAGATATTTAAAGAAATTAATGTCTAGGTTGAATGGTTCAGTTATATGCAAGGGACTAAGTCCTAAAACAACTTTGCCTATATTTACTTGAAGACAAAAACAAATCAAAAACAAGTGCCAAGTTCATATCATAGAAACAAGAACTAAATTTTAACATTTGTAATTAGTAAATAGAACACGTTGGAAAACAATTCTTTTATTTAACTGATTTGTTCAGCAGTAGCGTAAACTGATAATGTCCTTGATTTGTTACAACCCCTGGATACCAGCCATTGGCATGAATGAAGAAATGAGTTTACAACTGACCACGCTTGACTTTGGTACACAATGTGTATGAGGAATATGAAATTAATGACCACTTTAAGACTTGTGATGCTTACAGCTCATCACGTTTGGCCTGTTCATCGTCCTTTTCTTCCTCTTCATCTTCCTCCTAAAAAAAAATCAAACCCAGTGGTTTATTTACATCAGTAGAAATATTAATACAACATTCATTCAAAAATTAGTTTCACTCATTCAGGCAAAAATACAACTGTCCATGCATCTGTCAGTAAATAGGATTCCTTATAAGTTTTTATACTTTGTCTTGTCTCCCCAACGTTGACCTTAACCCTGAGCATCACAAGCAGCTTTCAAATTACATCCATTTAATAACTATGGCTATATCCGTTGGTTGTATGTGTGAATGAATCCTATGAAATATTCTATTGATCAAGGTAGTTAATGTCACACTTGGGTAACATAATGGACTATTGGCCAATGGTCCAGCATCAATCCCAGAAGGAAAGATCCAAGGACAACTCGCAATTTTGAAACGTGGTCAGTAGACAAGGTCAACACCTGAGCTGGCATCCCACTCTCCTAACTTCCACACCACAGCAACGCGAGGACATTTGAGGCCAGATTTAATATCCACCAGCCCCACATTCACAACTGTCTTTGGTTGGATCGGGTTTCAAACTCGCATCCCTCCAGTTGCTAATCCCATATTCTTCCAACTGGGCTACTGAGGCCCTTTGATCAAGGTCAACTTAGAAGTTTATGCAGGGAAAACTGGAGGTGCATCACTGAGGTTAAGTTAAATTTAAAACAGATATCAATTTTCCCGACATAAAATGTAAACAAATTAATTAAATGGATATGCAAATTCTTCTGAAAGAGTGTTCGGGCACAAACAAAAATTTTGTTTAATGCAACCATCAGCAAAGAAATGATTGATAATCACCTAGGTTATGTTAATGTCAATGATACACTATGCATGCAAAAATGTTGGTTGGGTATAATAGTGCAATAGCCTTACTTGGACTTGCGCAATAGCCTTAATAGACTTACTAAACACAAAACAGGCATCAAGTGGACATGCACAATGAAACCGTGGTCTGGGTAAAATTAATATCCTTCCTCTAGTCTTCATGAGCTTTTAAAATCTGATGTTACTTAAATGGATGCTTTCTAAAGTAGATGCTACGAATGGAGTAGAATAGTTAGGACCTAAGAATTTTGTTTAATGTACCATCAGCATTAAATTATTGATAACCATCTAGGCTATGTTACAATACATGTAAGAAACATGTTACCTGTAACAGATGATAAATCTTTATAAATTATCCCATAGGATTACAAATCAGTCTACAATAGGATAAATAACAAATCTTAAATATACTTTCCCACCATCAATATACAAGTACAAATCCTTTGCTTCAAAAGTTGAATACAAAGATGTTATCCAATTTTATCAGGTTTGATTCAATTGGAATTAAATTTTTTTGAATCAAGTTGTAGATGCAAAACTGCAACTAAATGAATCTCCAAAAACTAATTTTAAATACTCGAAGAGCCTAACTATTTTATATTTGCAAACTTCAAAGAGTTACTAGGATTCATACTCTAAACATAAAATACAATTATATGAATTTAGTTCTCATGAGTAATTCAGGTGATAAAATTCCAGAAATATTCAAAAGAATTCTAAAAGGTTTTGCAATGATTGTTAACACAAGCATTGTAACAGAAAACTACCATTTGCATAACTAAGAACTTTCTCAAGTTTCAATATTCATGTTCAATACAACTCGTTTCACCTGGAAACTTAAGCTAGCATGCAAGATCTGCCTAGATGGAGGACTTATTACAGCTTGTAACTTGAAAATTCTATTTTATAGAACAAAATTTCAGAAATAGAGAATTTCTGAAACTTTTTCAAGGAATTTCATTTTGTGCGTGTTTTAGTGACAATTGATTTTCTAAGATTCCCCAAAAAATTAAGACTAAGCAATTAAAATGTATTGCAAAAATTATTAAAATTAGTAATTCACTATTCAAGATATGCAAAATTTTACTTTTAAATACCTACATAAATACTACACCAGCAACTTAAAATTTATAAAAAAACAGCATAAAAGGTAATAAATTGTATTTAATTTGCCATAATAAAATTACAATTATTAAATCAATAAACAGTAGGCAATAAAAAATATGTTAATAGTTATTTAAACTCAAACTTGAATTTTAATAACTAATTGAACAAAATATATTTTATTTTGATCAAGACATTACTAACATTAATACAAATACCTACTTTTACCTAGAAAACTATTTTTAGTCAAGAAATTTCGAAGATGAAATTGAATATTTCTTATATAAAATTAATAACACATTCACAAGAGGATAACTTAAAATTCAACAAAAACTGAAAACCAAAAATATCACACTAAGATTCAGTAGTAATGGATTCTGCAACTGGATACTAGCTGCAAAATGTCGAGTTCAACTACTGTCTCTCTGTCTACCACGAGAACTGCTCCTGACAAAAATCTGTACTTGCCTGTTGCCATAGAAACGAGACCTAGCCTCTTTTTAATAGGGATTCAAGTATCTCACATTGGGGCACTTAGCAACAATAGGTCTTCCTGCTTCAGACTAGTATTAGTGAAGATTTCAAGTACATCCTACACCCTCCAAATGTTTTTTTTTTTCAAAGCAGCACCTGATGACGAGTCTCGAACAGATGTGAAAAAGCAATCCTCCATGTTCTCTAGGCATTTCCAAATCCATCACCCACACACACATTGTGTCACCAAACAACTCATCGCCAAAACCTCATCAGACCCATTCCCGCTCAAAATGTACATGCCCCGTTTCTATAGCAACACCACAATTATCCAAACATCGTGTTTGGTGCAATTCTCATGGTAGACATGCAGTACACGATTCATAATGTCAATTCTATGCAACTCAGCAAGCAGATAAAAGAAAACACAAGACTACATACACCATTCAAAACGCCATGCTATTTTTCAAAGCAAGAAACACTATTCAAGTACATGCATATTAAGTAGAGAAAAGTAGAACTTGAGAACCATCACCACAAATCCACAACTATGGCCTATTTACATACCAGATGCAACTAGATTGAATTTAATTCAAGTCTACGACAAGAAAAATTATTCTCAAAGGGGAAAACCTCATTTAGGCCATTAGTTGCAATAATTAAAAGTTGTTAGAAAGAAAGAAAATGGTTAGTAGCTGACCTCTTCTTTAACAGCAGCACCATCTACACCATCCGTGTCAATAAACCTGCGGAGGCCTTCAAGTGTACGTTCTCCACTGAAATCTATTACCTATATAGAAGTAAACAAAAGTCTAGTTAGAAAGTGCGATAGTGTAAGGAAATTACCTCATCTGGTGCCGCCTTGCCGTACTCTCCATCAGTTTCTATGAATTTTTGTATGCCCTCAAGCGTACGTTCACCATTGTACTCAACAACCTAAGAAATAAATAACATTTGAAACAAGGCATTCAAGATCAGTTTCTTGTGGTTGAGCTGGCTTATTAAATCCAAGGAATAAATGCCACTGTTTATGCGTTTGGGAGTTTTATCTTGCAAAAAAATAATTACTATGTACAGGACTGCCACGGCCAAAGTAACTTGTGAAATAGTAGCTTTAACCCTTCAGGTGGTTTCAATGAGATATCTCATCAGGATATTGCCTATTGATTAATGATGAGATCGATCAGCTTTCTTGTAATGAGATTTTCGGTCCATCAAGATCTCGTAGTTTTAACCTAGTCTACTGAATAACGAGATGATAACGACCAGACATCTCGTTGAGAAATCCACCAGGAGGATTAATAGAATAAATTCATAAAAGTTGCAAAATCAGGCTTTTTGTAAAGCTTATTTTAATAACCAGCAGCTACAGGGTCATCAAAAGTACCATGTGGAGAAGCATTTGGCACAGTTTGGTGCTTAATTAACAGCTCAAACTAAAATGTTATATGCTGTTCGACGGATGTCTTGAAGCAATCAGAATGTTTACATTTACCACTTTTTTAATACCATCTGAGCATAGGTCAAATATCTAAATCATTTTCCTCAATGAAGCAGAAGGTATGTATTTATGCCATTGATTTAAAAATAGAGGACTTAATTTCAGTTTATGTTCGGTGTTTTTTCAAAATAAGCCAAAACTGAAAATAGCAGCTTTTGAAACTATTTTGCTTAAGATACCTCTAGTTCTAAGGCTAATAAAGAGTAGCAAACAGTAGCCTTTTAGTTATCTGTGGCAGCCCTGTACATAGTTCAGATAAGAGAAATTAATACTACTTAAAGATTTATTTTTTTTTAATTTAAAATATAACTTTATTATACAAGGGATTATAATAAAGTTATATTTTGCAATCCAAGAGATTATAAAATAATTATATATATACTTGAAAATTTAATATGTGATAACTCGATATATCACAAGAAAATTTCACTTGATAAAAAATTAAAATATCAGTATAAAATCAGATATCAATATAAACACAAATAACATGGCTAGATTGAAATTAAATGCAAGATAATTAAGATATGAATGTTGAAAAATTGTAATATCCATCAAGTCAAATAATGTTCTTTAAAATTTATAACTAAATCTCAAATAAAATCAACAAAACAATGTATCAAAATCTCAAAGTCAATCATATCCTATTCATATTTCACAAAAGTCAATTAAAATACTTCCAACATTTATCCATCTTCCTATATTGAATCATTATACATGCTGACATTTATGCTTGTGCATAAGCACCTCCAACAAAAGCATTTCTGTGTGATTTTGTTAAATTTACCTAATTCCTAGAGGATATTTTGTTAATCAGGATTACAAGATGAATGCAATCTTGACTTTTGTGTGTGTGATTACATTCATCTTTTCTACAATGAGGTGTGATGGATGAAAAGGGTAGCTAAAAGCAGCCTTTTAGTCACATGTGGCAGCCCTATACATAGTTTAGATATAAAAGATATTAGAACTAGAAGAACTAAGCTTATTAAAAAGAAAATTTTTAAAAAATTCAATCATTAACAAAACCCGATCAGATTTACTTAGAAACAATGAATCGGTTAAAAATTTGTTTAAATCTGACAATAGAAATACCAGAATTTATTTGAAATTCATTACCTGAATACGTTTAAGAGACCAGTATATCTATATACACTGGGTGCAAAACTTAAGCAATGATGTAATTTTTAAGCTTACAGCCAATTCAGTATAAAGGTGATTCGTATGTAAATGTCAAAAACAAGTCACAGGTGACGTGAGGGCACACAAAACACGTGCAGTCATCACGCACTACAATAAAAGAAGGATGAAAGGACATTAAAGACATTTGCTGCAAGTTCAAGTGAGTTCGTACATGCAATATGGCTAGAAAACCATCTGGACAACTTTACACATGGTAGAACGATCAACCAGTTTGAGGAGGGACGTAGTGTGACGAGTGGTAGCCCAAGAGTTTGGAATCGACAAGTGTCGTTTCACGAGCTTGGAAGGCCTTAAAAACCACAGGTACAGCTGTAAGATTGGTGGAGTCGGCCAAGAAAAACAATGCCAATAGATGACTGATATATCGTCCTGTAGGCGAAAAGAGATAGAAACCAATCAGCGGGCAACCTGGCTCAGCAGTTGCGTACAGCAACGGGAAGACAAGTGATGCGGTTTACTGTGGCCTATTCGCCCAGTCCTGAACGCTGTATCCCATTGACAGCTGCCCATCAATTTAGACACAAATTAAGGAGCACAAAGACTGGACATCTCATCAATGGAGTCACGTCCTCTTTACAGACGATAGTCATTTCAGTGTCACAAGCGATTCTCAATGCCAATTGATATGGAAAGATGTAGGGACACTGTTTTATCCCACTAACATCAGGGAAAGAGACCATTATGGTGGTCCTGGCATGCTCGTCTAGGGAGGCATTATGATGAACAGGTGGACTCATTCTGGAATTGGCACTCTCACCTCAACTACTGTTGAATAATCTGGTGTTGAATATGGGGAGACAGTGCCAAGCAACCATTGCAGTTAATTGAGGTCATATCCCTTACTAAGGGATATCTGTTCTCCCTATTGGGCAGACAATCATTTGTACCAACACTACTCTTTCAATAGCCTTTTTGTTTGATTCCATACTGTATGTGTTCTATTCATTTTTACACTAGTATGCTTTCTTCATCCTTTATGTACAAAATACTGTCTGTATTCTGAATTTCATGTCTCCCAAGTGATTTCTTGTGGAGTTATGATAAAAAACAGTCGTTGCTTAAATTTTGCACACCAGTGTATATAAAAATGGATGTGTGTGTGTGTATGTATGTTCTCTACAAATTTACACCGTTTGACCAATCCACAGCAAATTTGGTACTTATACTTTGGAACCCTGCGAGTAATGCAAGCTACTTATTAACCCCGTTCTCTTTAACCTAGGTGTGCAGAAGGGGCTAAACCAATTCGAAATCGACATAAGAAAAACATTGAGCATAAAACGATTGCAGTACGCAACTCAGTTTGTTTTACCAGTATTGCTCAAAAAACAATTTTTTCCAAAACGTTATATTTAAACAATTTAAAATTATAATTATGTTTGAACTGATTTTTTATTTCTTTCCACACTATAAATAATTTAGGAATATTTGAATAATGAAACACGAAAAGCCAAAACAAACTCATTCATCATAAAAGCATTATTTTGCAATTTAGTATCTGGCAACACCAGAATTAATGTTTTATTTTATAAATTAGATTCAGAATTCTGTATTTGTGTATTTGAGTGTTATGTACTATCAATACTTTTTAAGCATCTTTTTTCAAATTTCTCTATTTCAGAATATTCTCAAGACGTCAAAATTCGACACGCTTGCTCAGATCTTTCGTTTTTCAGAATTCAACATTATCAATGATCATAATTTCCTTTTTGCTTGTATTTATTTGTTCCATTACTTTCCATATTACAGATATATATTATTTAGGAGTTAAATTGTAATGAATTATTTTTAATTTCTGCCAAATACCCCTAGACATGGATAATTTCTTGCTGGTATATGTATATTTTAAAAGAACTTTCCTTAAATCTTTGGTTAAATACGTTACAATTTGTAAAATTCTGATTCATAAAATAAATGGAAACCTTTTTAAGTAAGGTGTATATAACTTACTATTTTAAAATGACTGGTAAAGTTAAAATAAAGTTATTCTAAAATAAGATATGTTACGTTAAATTAAAACAGGTAGCCATACGTTGTAATTGAAAGATATTTCTAAATTTTGACATATTTTCATTACAAGATGATTAAAATTAATTTAATTTAATTTGTTTTTCATGTTTCATGGGTATTATTGAAAGCTGTACTCCATAGTCAAGTAACTACATCTATAATTCTATATAGGTACGTGGCCATATAGAAACTGAGTCCCTCAATTGAAAAAAGTACCTTAAGTATTCGATTTAAAACTAAATTTTTCTGTTGGAGGAAAGCAAATTTTAAATAAGATGTTGATCTTAGAATAATATCATTTTGAATTTGCTGATTTTGAATATCATAGTAAGGAATTATGTAAACTAGGACTGTTGAAAAATAGAAATTTTTTGCCTTAAGTGGTAGAACGTCGAGGTTGCTTACTTGAAGTTGATACTGTTTGTATAAAACTTGGGTACCTGTGAAATATTCATTGAAAGCAGTGATTTTGTAAAAAGTGCAATCGATTGAGTTCGCTTTGTCTACACCAATGACATTTGTTTTAAAAACAAGCTCAGTTATTCTACAAGCGGCTGAATAGAATTTAAGAAAAAATGAGATTACGGAAGGCAATGAGAAATGTGCAAGAAATCACAGAACATAAAACATTGCTTTATATTTTTGATTAATTGAATTTCATTAAGAGGTACGAAATGTGTAGATGCTTGTATTCACTATAAATGGATTTAAATAAATATTGGATACAAGTCTCATTGTATCATCAATAGACAAACAATTTAGAAACTACCTTAGTCTACTAGTACTAACTAGTAATGCAACATTTAAATATAAACTGATTAATAGACTAGTTTGAATTCAATTGTGAAAAGGAAGATTAAAAATTTGCAAGAGAAATAATTTGTAAAGTTCTAGAACTTACTTCATTTGTGCTCATTTTGTATAGTTTAATTGTTGGGAAGCTGTTTATTTTAGTGTGCTCCAAGTCATTGACGGTAGCATCCATCTTGGCAATCAGAACACTTGGGTTATCCTTGTATTTCTCACCAAGCTCATCATAAATAGGAGCCAACTGCTTGCAGTGGCCACACCATGGAGCATCTGAAAAGTAAATTAATAAACTTGTTACATGAAGTTTTAAAAAATGCATTTTGCCTTGAAAGTGACGGATGAATACGTTTTCTTGTGACTGATAAAATGTAAAGTAAATCAAATACACAGAATTGCTTGTTGATACTCAAACAAATATATAGGACACATTAGGAATTTAAATTTCAAAATCAGAAGTTTTTGAAATCTCTACACTATTTTTGTAAAATTTAGGTTCATTGATAACTGATAAATACATATCTAAGCATTAAGCATATTTCACACTGAAATGTCCTATCACGTTCATGACTGTTAACTGATTTCAGCATCGAGAAAAATTCTTTAACTACCTTGCATTCTTTAACTGCTTAGCACACACATTGGAGTTTATTCAATCTTCATGATTGATTTGTGAAATGTGTTACCACAAAAAGTCATCAATTATACAGAACTTCCAAGTTTGGTTTAGCTTTAGTGAAAAAGACGGATCAGCCATGCTATGCCAAACACGAGGAAATAAAATACAAGTACATCATAACCTAAAAATTAAATGTCTTTTAGGTGTTAAGTTGTAAAAACAATTCAAACTTCTGAGATATAGTAGGCTTTTAACTTGCATCGATCATTTTGTGATAGTGGTTTTATGGCACAAGAGCCATTATACCTAGCCAAGTTGCACCAAACACAAGACAGGCAACGACAAGTAATTGTGAAAAGGTTGGAGAAAAGAGAAAAGTCACTTGGGCATCATGGGATTGCGACTCCCCCATGTTTAGCAGTGGCAGTGAACCCAATGGGAAAAGATTAGATCACTAGGGTACCTAGGATTCATGAAGCCTGTATACATCTAAAGATGTGCCTTGATGGGAATTGTGAAAAAGGAGAAAGATCGCTTGGACATCCTGGGGTACACCATGTTTACCAGAGGCAATAAGGCCTATGGAAAAAGAATAGACCCTCTGGCTCATGAAGCCCTGAGGGATCATTTTATGACCATTTTCACTTAGAATGAGATTGCCACATCCATGCGAAACTTGCTTGGGAACGTTCATTTGAATGACAAATAATAACTATTTGGTACCCACATGGTTGCCTAGATCTCAATTACTTTGAAGGACAACATGCAAAGAGTAAGTTGATGCCTCAAGTAAGCAAAAGAACTAAGGACCAGACAACTAAAAAGATTGTAACCCCCAATAAATCATAACAGTAACTGCAATTGATATCAATTGGATTCAATATCAATTTTGTACACTATTTTATTTCAGAAAAATACACCTTGTGTGATTTTTACATTAGTGGGAACTGAAACATCCACTCTTGGAGCTTTGGAGAAATGCTTTGGAGATGCCATTTCCATGTGTGACAGTTGCGATGGTTTTTATGGCACAATCTGGCCAAGCTACACTAGACTAAAAAAAATCAAGGCTGATATAAAACTTGGCAATTTACAATTGAAACTAGTCACTGTATAAAATCTAAATAAAATTCATAAAACTGATGGCCAAGATAAAGAAAAACAAATTGTTGTGATCTCCAAAAGTATTTTATGGTTTGGGTTTTATGGCACATGGTCCAATAGCAGACAAGATGCACCTACACAAGATTAAGTATATTACCCAATAAAATCAATCAAGATCTCAATAGTCCATGTGAACTGTCTAAATTTCACAACTTTATGGGTTGGTTTTGAAACTAGAATGTGGAGGTAGGCTTTACCTTGTGGATGATATATTGAATACTGAATAATGCATTAAGATCCATCATTAGTAAAAGATCATTGGTCACTAAAGCATCCTCCAAGACTAGTTTGGTGATGCCTAATTACATAACTTTTCAACAGGTAACACCTTGCTACCCAGCCAAAAACAAAATATTTAAATATGTATCCTTCCTACAGCTGTATAATTTGCTAGTTTAAAGCTTACATGTAACTACTTTCCTTTCCACATGGCATTTTAGGCACAGAAATATGCAAGAGCACATAACTTACCCTAGTCTGGGTTGTTTTGGGTTTTATGGCACAAGGGTCATGTTTGGTCCAGCTGCAAACACTAAACAATGTAAAGTAATTGTGAAAAGAAAGGATGGAGGATAAAGATTGCTTGGACAACCTACCTGGGGTCGCGACCCCGTGTTTACCAGAGGCAGTACACCTCAATGGGTCAAGAATAGATCATTAGTGTACCTCAGGTTCATGAAGCCCCTACACACCTAAAGATGTGCCCCTGGTCTAGGAATAACCCAGACCTAAACTGCTGGTCTGAACTAGGGATAATAGGAAGTTGCAAAAGAATCCAGTCAAGTTCTGTAGCAACATCAAAATAAGTCATTTCGATCAAGCCTATTTCATACATGCAGTTGCTGTTATCAAGGAAAAGGAGGACTCAATAAAATATTACGCTCATTTCCGTTTCCCAGACAAGAAATTCATTTATCTAATTTCTATCAACTCTTCAACTTCTTACTACCTTGTGTGGAGCTACAGGTGATCAATTCACACCTAATTGACATATGTACATTCAGCCTTGATACAAAATACTTGTTATTTGACCACTTTATGTGTCAATATTACTCCAAAAGGTGTTCTGCGCTGTTTATTAAATATAGTCAGTTGTACAAAATTCCTCATTCGCAACTAGATAACGGAAAATATACTATGTATGAATAAGTACTACACTAATCTTTTCAATTATTACACAATTAATGTATTATTTCAAGTCAAAAGAAAGTAAGACAGGTGCAATGACAGCAGTTTTCCTGAGTTGGAAAGTAGGAGCAAAATACTGTTGATTAGGTGGATTATAACGAAGATAGTTTTAAGGGGAAGTTTCTTCATAATAGTGAACACCATCAATTCCTGGGCTTTTTTAATTTGCTTTCTTATAGTCAAGGTTGGTTTTTTGGGGTTTTACAGCACAAGGGCCATATTTGGTCATGCGCCAGACAAAAGATATACAATATCAATAGACACACAATGAAAGTTTTTACTGACACAGAAGAGAAATACACCCAGGGAGGAATGCACCTGACAGGAATCAAAACTGCGCTGCCTATAACTCGAAGCTTACTAGAGCAGTGGACATGCCCACTGAGCCACGATGGCCTCTTTTTAGTCAAGGACTTGCCAGGCTTGATAGTATCTGTTGGCATTGATTTAAGAAACCTATTGAGCGATTCATTAACCATTTTAACTCTCTTGGTTGTTGATCTAAGTTCTTGAAATGGTTTACAATGCCTGCAAGCAGCTCAATCTTTTCTGAGTCTAAGCAACACTAGCTGAGCCTTTAATGAGCAGAATTCATGTATGACAAGTGCTTGTATTCTGCACCTGATCTCCAAAATAATTAGTTCAGTCTTACCTTGAAATCAAGCCACATGAAAACTGAAATCAATGATATATCTATAGAACCCAAATTGTGAAACTTTAATATATATATACTAATCCATTCTTCAGCAAATTTTCTTACAAAATGATCACTTAAAAGACAAAAGGAATCGAAGGTGAACAAAGCACGGAACCTTGCAGAATGTACGAATAGAAATATTTCAGATCCTCAAAAACAAAGGATATTCCCTTGGATCAGATTGTTCTGTATTCCAAAGCAAATACACAAATGAATGTTATAAATAACCTATTTTAATTTAGATTTAGCACTACTAGAATCGTCGTCTGAGAGAAAGAAAATTAATCAATTCAGAAAATTTGAATTTATACTTAAAAAAAAACGCCCTTTTAACTACCTTTTATTCAAATTTAGATTTTTTGGTTTGTAAAACTCAATTTATCTCTTGAAGCATTTACATGAAGATAAGATATTCATGTATATTATTATGGTTTGAACTAGTCTTATCTACCAATGACATACCAAATGTAAGAAAAGAAAGTTCAAGTTTCCCATCTAATTCTGAATCAACATTCACTAAAAGTGCCAGACAATGTTTATCAAGAAAATGTATAAAACACAATAACTTACAGAATTCAACAAGCACGTTCTTTGACTTGTCAAAGGCAACTTCATCAAAATTCTTTCCAACCAATATTTTCACTGGTTCTTTGTCCCAGTTATCAGGAATATCCTCAGATGACAAATGTTGCTGAAAAGAGAATTCATTTTAAATTTTGATGCATAATTTCATAACTTACAACTTCATTTGATCAAAACAGTTGTTTTCATTAAAACCCATCTGCAAAGATTTGAAATAAGGTATGCACTCAAATCTACACAATGCTTCGGGAACCTAGCCTATTAAAAATAATTTCATCTCACAAGCAAGATTTAACTTTTTTCTAGAAAACTTATCCAAAAGAATATTCTCTTTATACTTTCAATGATCTAAAAGTCTGGTTTACAGCAACATATTTTCCAATACAAGACTTAAAAAATCTGGATTTATAGAAATTAAAGATTATAATGCATGAAGTTTAAGAAGCTACTTAAAAATTATTCAATCTAGTAAAATCAAAATATAAAAAGTTTCAAGATTCAACTACAAATTTTTTTTACTTCAAATAATTAATTTAAACTGAAAAATCCCAAAATATTTTATATCAGAAAACATTACCTTGTCAAAAAATATATATACTAACCTTAATTTTTCCTTCCAAAACTCCAGTTATAAAATCTCTGATGTCGCTTTCACCAAGTCCGTCAGTAGGAGGCTTGAATTTCGTCATTTCTTCCTCCAAGTTGATCAATCGCATGGCAGGTACCTCTTCCTTCTTGAGATTGAAGAATTCAATGATCTTATCATGATCTTCATCATCAGAGTTAATTGTAACAAACAGAACTTTGCCCTTGAATTCTTTGGCCACTTTACGGAAAACCTCGACTTTGCTTTCGTAATCAGAACTACTCTTGCTAATGAACAACAGGTTATGTGTCTTGACATCACCACCAAAGATCTTTTGGGCAGTCTATTGATAAAGTAATACAAAAACATTACATTGCAACATGTTGCCAACATTTACCTTAGTTTGTAGCATTGCATGACATGGATTGGATGTTAGAGTTTTATGGCGCAAGGTCCAAAAGTGGAAAAGATGCGCCAAACACAAGACAGAATATAGTCCAATAAAAGCATATAACACTTAAAATAAAGTCCAAGACAAAGATAAAAGGTAGATTTAAAACATGTAAAATTTGGAGATGATAATAAAAATATTGAAATAGTCAAATAATAAAAACAAGATCATCTGAAGCATAACTAAAAAGACTGAAGAATTTAATTTACATATGTACGAAATAAAAAAATGCATAAATTTTGGAAGTTAAATTTAAACAGCCGAAGATGGACAATCCAGGCAAGTCAAAAGTGCTACACCACCACTAGCATGATTGTTTTTTAAATTATCTCTTGCGATATTATATTTTTCCATTTTTGTGCATACTCTGGTGTCAAAAAAGTTTCCTACAGACCAAGACATACAAGATGGCAAAATCAAAGCTTCCACATTAACAACATGGCTACAGTAGCCCTTGGCAATTCCAAAATATTATTTTAACCATTATATTCTTTCAAGGATTTTTTGCGTTTGTGCCTACTCTTTATTTTTGTCCATTTCCACACCAGATGAGTCAGATGAATAGGTCTCCCAGTATTTTTCATCGATTCTATTAGATTTTATAGCATCTAATTTCATTTGTGATTTTGTTTCAGAACTGTGTTTAAGATTAGGACCAGATGGTTTGGGAATGTTTGTTTTTGATTTTTTAATGGTTGCATCTTTTTTGGACGATTGTTTCTTTGTTTTACACAATTGTATTTTCAATTTCTTCATTGGGATGGTATCTGTTTGGACAGCAACAGATTTTTCAATTTCTTTATTGGGAATGGTACCTGTTTGGATAGTAATGGATTTCATCGTTTTAATTAGATGCGTCTGAAATATTTGCTCTTGGTGTCCGATTTTCTACTAGGTTTTTTGCTTCGATATGAAATCTTGTTTAACCTTCATGCTTTGGATTTTTCTTTTTCCATTGAGGACGAGACCTGGAGTAAGTAGGATAATTTCCCTTACAATTGAAGCATACAGGTTCATCAGTGCAGTTTTCGTCATGGTCGGGTTGAGCATCTGGCAAATTGTAGATGATTGGCATGAAGCCTGGGAATGTCCAAACCTGACACTTAAAGCATCTTTGGGGGTTTGAAATGAACGGTTTACCGCTGCAATTTAAACATCCTGTGCTTTAATGGATATCAGCATATCTGGTGTATTCAATGTTAATGTTACATGTTTCGTGTTAATACTTTTATTATCTCGTCTGATGCAGATGCATTTGGCTGAACAAACATGTTAAGATTTCAATTCTTCGATAAACTCCTGTTCAGATGCATTACAAAGATGAGATTCAGATATAACTACATGACTAGAATTTAGAGTTCTGTGTGGAGTTACATTAACTGTTAGTTTGCCAATTTGGTTTAATTTCATTAGTTGCTCAGATTGATATGCAAATACAGTTTCTATGAAAAGATCATCAGGTCGCAATTTCTTTATTGCTTTTGGTTCACCAGCAGCAGACTGAATATATTTTTGTACAGCAAGTGGTGAAAAGGTTGCAAGTTTCCCTTCAGGGTTATTCATTATTAAAAATATAGGTATAGAGCAAGTATTGTGTTGTTAGAGATTTAGACCTCCTCTGGGCACAAAGAAAATTTTGGATCCATAGATTAAATAATTATCTTTTCATGAAGAACCCATACCTACCAGAGTCCAAGGGGAAGTGGTTGCTAGCGCTGGAACATTCCAGCCTCAGCACACAATTCAAGATACCACCATGATATAATGCTACAGTATCAGGATGTAGATCCGCCAGTTCACCCAGGGCATCCCTAGTTGCAGCACTAACCCAAAATGCTTAAGACCAGTGAAGTTCAGCACAAGGGCTAAGCACTGACATGATAAAACCCAGAGAATTTAACTGAGCTGATTGACCAGAGTGGGCTCACTCTGGTCACCCGTCTATGTTGAAGCATGAGCCAAAGGGCACACATCAGATACCCCAGGATTCCATTTTCCCCTGATATGGGACGCCGCACATGGCAAACATGCAGGTCAGAAAAAGTACCGACATTTCATAAAATAAAATTTAAACATAACTCAGTGATGGGAATTTTTTAAAAAAGCAAATCAAATTGGAAACTTAAAATAGAATCTTGATGGATATGACTGATGGTATATAATTGGATTTGAAAGCAAAATTGTTCATAATTTCAATTCTGTTCACAAGACACATGAAAGGGAAGAACAAGAGGGTGGGAGATAAAACAGTACGAGGAAAAGATCACTTGGGTACCCTGGGAATGCGATTCCCATGTTTACCAAAACAGTAAATGGGAGAAGGTCAGTTCACTCGGGTTCACACACACATGAAGCCCGTACACACCTAAAGTTGTGCCCCGAGGGGACATTGCATGACATAACCTCATGCCTAATGACATAATTAACTCTTTACTTTAATAACCTATTTATTTCTTTTAATTTTGAATTTAAGATCCTACCAATTCAGAGAAAACAGAAAATTACTATTTTAAATATTTAAAAAATAAATAAAACGTTAGTAAATATGCATTTCGAGTACATTGCCTTTTCTACAATTCACTAATAGAATAATTTCTGGTTAGTAAAAATCTCTCACCCAAAACTTTATTCTTTTCGTTACAAGTTTTATTTTTAGGAAAACTTGTTCTAAACTCATCAAACGAAACACAAAAAGTTCATCGGGTAATTACAAGACCATTAGTGTAATCCATAAACTATATATTGTCTCATGAGTGATACCATCAAAATGTTCAAGATATGAGTAGTTTTTCTAGACCATAATGTGGTGACCTTCAGATTGGTTAGGTTCTCTAAGTTATTTCTTTGCATCTTTCTTCAGAAACACTTGGCAAGTAGAGCTGGAGTAGAATTTTTCCCCTTCGTTTTCTCAGAACTATGTTCTTTGTTTTTAAGCGTTTCTTTCCTATTTGTAAGCCGACAATGCACGACAATCTTTATTCCATAATGCATTCAAATTGCTACTCATCCTCAGCAGAGAAAGCCAACTAGGAAATTATTTCCTAGAATTGGAAACTAATTAAAGTAGTATATACCATGTAATAAATTATTGAGAACTCTTACCTATTTTTAAAAATACGTATCCCAAATGCTTGATCAGCAAATGATTTTACTAGCAATATGAATTTCATTTGAAACACTGAGAATATTAGCTTTCTACAACCATCTCTTGGCTGTGCAATTTTAAGAATAAACTCTGCCATTAGTTGTAACATTTTGTGTTTACTTAATATTACTCAATTACTTAATATTGACAATAAGCAAAAATATTAACAAATATATTTCCAATTTGTCATCAACTGTGACAATCTGGAAACATTTCTACAAGCATCCCTATGGAAAATAGGTAGTCTGTTTCTACAGTAACAAGGAGGGGCAGACTGAAGCATTTCGAAACTTTTCGGGTATTTTAGAACATTGCCACATGTATACAACATAACTAGATGAATAGGTTAAATCTATCAAATTTTTCAGTTTATAAAACGTTTTTCTAGGATATATTTACGTTCCAAAACACTTACCTCATGAGTAAATTCAATCACCAGCGGTAAACTATTCGACCTCAAGAATTTCTTCAGATCTTCCTCTGAGAAGTCACCTTCATAAACATTTTGACCTTCGTCAAACTAAATGAAAAGCAAAGTGAAAATTAAGATTTAATGCTAAACTTTAAAAAGAATAATGAACATAGTAACTACTTAATATATCATGCTTCTTAGGGACAATACTACCAAAAGAGAACATGCTCATTACAAATAAAAACACAAATTATTAAATTGCATATTTTTAAAGTATGCAAAACTTTATCCTATGCCTTTATCATAAATCTGTCTGGCAGCCTAATGTAGTCTAAAACAGAAATAAAACATAACTATCAGCAGTTATTCACTGCGACATTAAGATCAGGACAATCATTGAAGTTGGCTCCTGTCAAGTCTGAAAGGCCAGAGGGCAAGTTAGAGAGTTCTACAAGCCAACCGAGGGAAAAAAATCTGCAGGTAGTTGCTTTCGTGTTCTCACTGGGAGCACAAGTGACTACCACCAATTATGGTCAATACTTTGATAAACGAGACTTTAGCAGGGAGTTCTAGTCAATCTTTAACTATATTTTATAAGCAATAATTCAGGAAAGCTAGATTTTTGCATTTATAATCCTTTTTATGATATTCAATAGGACAATTAGGCAATTCAAAACAGGCTTTAGCCAAGCCATCCATAAATTCATTGCCATGAACACCAGTGACTAGTAATTAAAACTGCAAGCTATGCTACAACACAAAACTAATTATATGAACCTTCAAAACATAATATTTTATAAGTAGAAATCCAGGGTCAGAATTTTAAAGCATCAACAGCACCTAGACACTTCCTTTAGTTGCCAAAATGCAATTTTAAATTTGTTTTCGTAGATGTGCTGGTTTTGGGTTTTATGGTGCAGGGGCCATATTTGGCCAAGCTGGGCCAAACACAAGACAATGTCAATTGTGAAAAGAAACAACGAAGTTCTCTCCATCATTCCTTTTTATCGTAGAGAAAGATTCAATGGGCATCCGACCCTCCACGTTTACCAGAGGCAGTAAACCCCATGGGAAAATAATAGATCACTAGAGTACCTCGGGTTCTTGAAGCCCGTACCCACCTATAGGGGAGATATGCCCCAAGGGGTCACAGATGTGTATAAGCAATGTAATGACTATAGAGCAGTTTCAACGAGAATGCAGTTGACCTTAGGTCAATCAAATTTTGAAAGTAGACGTACAAGGTTTTTATTAAGAGGGCTGCCATATGCAAAAGCATGAATTTTGATTAGCATGGGTGGTTCCCCTGCCAACTCGACTGATATCGCTTATGGCACCAAACGATAAACTTAGAACCAGGATCTACACTAAAAACTCCAGTTGTGGAAACACTTTGTTTACATTACAACCTATCACTTTATTTAAGAAATAAATGCATCCAAAACAATTTGACTACCTTCTTGAGGGACTGTAGGATTTATATGTGCACAATTTAAGAGAAATTGTTAAGATAACCAATAGTTGATTGATTGGAATCTGCACCAAACAAGCAAAAGAAGCCTAAAATGTAATGACCAAATCCAAAAAGAATTGATCAAAACAAAAATTTTAGAGGTGCTAATTACAACCTCTAATTTCCAACCCGACAGAAATCAGTTCTAGTATATTTATGGGTTGCTAATTTGAGTCAAGGTAATAGCTTAAATATGCGATATTTGAGCTTACAATTCTAAATATTGGTTTTAATCAACTGTTCTCAAACCAAAAATTTAACAAATATAACTGCATGATACATTGAATATTATTGTCGCTTTACAAATTGATTTGGAGAGAGATAGAGAGAGAGAATACAAACCTTTTTCAACAGAATAACACTGTCCTTTGAAACCTTGTATCCACTAAATACATCATCATTTGAAATGATACCAAATACAAAGTCATCTAATTCAGCTGCAACATTCTTATAAGCCTTTGCTTCTGCACTGTCTTGGTCCTTGAAGAATCCCATAACGACAACTTCTCCGCTATCAGCAAATAACTCGGCAGCTTCAATTGTGTTCAAAGCAAATGTTGGAGGACTAGTTTTCTTCTTGAGCCACCTAATGATGTCACTAGCGGTACGTCCACCTGAAGAAATTAGACAAACATTAGTTGACAGGCAAGAACATTAAGCATGTATCTTGATATTTGATTTAACACATTCAAATTACAAATATAATATATCTAACCCTCCTGGTCCGCTGGTTTCCCCTCCACGTAATGTGAATGCAGGTTGGATTAAAAGACCTTCCAGCGGAGACACACGCCCCTAGGAGACGACCCAGTGTCAGATGTCTCATCAAACTATCTTTCAGCCAGTACGCATGATTATGCATGTTAGCTTAAATATTAGGAGCATATTTGCTACCCTCCTGTACCATTGGTACCAATGTGTTGAACACGTTGTGGGACCACCCCGTGAAGCCATTGCATTTACGTCTCGTTTCGGAGGGAATTAACCAAGGTGACATTCCTCTCTCGTCTTAGCTCGACAAAATGTGATATATTCCTCACCTAGGTGATGGAATTGCCGTCGACTGTCATTCAGACCTAATGACTAATGAGTCTCGTCCTTGCTCTGAGAGACCCTCGCCTGTCCACTTATGGGGCCGCCTCTGACAATCTATAATGGCTTATGTCGGGGTAGAGGGGGCTGCGCCCCCAACTGGTGGTGGTGGTGGTTATCTCCATGATGAATAACATCAAACTGACCAGATCTTGACAGACCACATATATCTCGTCAGTAGAAGAAAACTCACCATCACCTTGATCTCGTCATCATCAAAAGAATGGCCAATGTTGATTATGAGATATCTTGCTATTGGTAAAACTGATCAGATTGATTCAAATTTTATGGCACAAGGGCAAGGTTTTGCCAAGCTGCACCAAACTATCAGTAATAAAATAAATTTTATCATGATTTATCGGTAAATTTAAAACTAATCAAAATTTAACTTAGATAAAATAGTACAAAAAACACTTCAAATTCAAATCAGACAACTGATCGAAGATATCTCGTTAAAACCACTTGGGGTTAAGAAACCAATATATTTTTCTGCTTATTAGACATGTAAATCATAAGGATTATGTATGTTCTGAAGATTCCTCAAATTAAAGTGTACATTTGTAGCAGATTGTGAATATCAAATACATTCACACATTAGCTTCCTTTGATTAAAGTTTATTTAGTTCGACTTATTCTTAATTTTACAGAAATAAAATTGTAATGTATTTCAAATTAAAAAATATTACAATATTCTAAAATCTTGCTTTATCAGCATACAGTTTAGCTACCATTAGACAATAAAAATTCATTTAAACTAAGATTATATGAATCATCTTTAATGACTCATCTGGATGTTTGCCATTACAACCACAAGAAATCTGGATATTATGTACGAGAATGGCTTTTAAATGATGTAACTGATCCAATTTTAATCTTGCTAGTTTTTGTCATTTTAACTGAATAACTATCTAGGTACAAATCATGTAATCTCTATTTAACTACATTTACATCAAAAACGTACAGCAACTAAATTCAAAATCTTACCACTGTACTCCAAAACTTTCCCTTCGCGGAAAAACTTAATGGTGGGATATCCTTGTACTCCATGTTCTTCTGCAAGTTCTGTTTCAGCTGTAGCGTCAACTTTAGCTAAAAGCAATTCAGAGTTTTCACTCTTCAGTGTCTGTGCAGCTTTTTCATATTCTGGAACAAGTGCCTTACAATGTCCACACCATGGAGCATCTACAAAATGAAAATTCAATCAAGACAAAAAAATTTTAAAATGGACAACTTTTAACATTCTTTGACAAAAATACAATAAAATCCACTTCATATGAAGACAATGTTAATGCTTTTCATAACCACTTATTCACTATCCAGGCATTTTCAGATATATTTAGAATTCTCATTTTTTCAAGCAAAAATCTCATTTTCACTTTCCAGATGCATTAGCAGTAAGAAAATGTAAGAAACGATTATTCTTCATTACTAGCATTCAATTTAATGCGTGGATTACCTACATATTTATTATCTAGATGATAAATATGCACGTAATAGAAAGATTCTAGATATAGATAGAATTAGTACAAGACCCTAAACATTGTATTTCAAATTTTTCGAAACAATACGCTTCATAAATTAAATATATTCACGTTATTGAATTTAAATGAACTGCTGTCACAAAAATCAAAGATAGTTTTGCAGATCAAAATTCCTTTAGAATATGGAGGTGTTCGTGGTATTTGCAGTTAGATATACCGAAAGTGACAAAATGAAGTTATGAATAATCTTTAGTTGATATATCTCACGTAAGATTAACTAGGAAAATTAAATTATTCAACATAGATGCAGTAGAATTTTTCAATAATTCTTCAGAAATTGTTCAACAGAAAACATGCCGGACTCGATCAACAAATGCCGAACATACCAAAACTGGTATTTACACAAAATGTAAAATCTACTCGATTTAAAAACAACCTACATGTTATTTTTCACAAAACGTATGGTACAATTGCATAAGAAAAGAACATTAAACAAATTAAAGAGATACTTACAGAATTCGACCAGAACATTTTTATCCTTCACGGCTTCTTGAAAATTATCTTTCGTTAAAACTAAAACTTCATTTTCCCTTTTAATATCATCTGCAATGCAAACTGCGAATAAGGCAATACATACTGCAAAGGAGAGCTTAATATACATTTTGTAGTACATTAAGTGCAAAACCGGCAGATGAGAAAGCTACACTTGACACTTAAAACACCAACGCTCAAACAGAAAGGAAAAGTCAAAACCTCAAACGTGGCAAAGCAACAGCAACCGCGGAGGCAGAAACGTTTATACGATACGTAACACTCGTGTGTGCAGTTGATTGGTCGAGGATGAATATCTCATCATTGCTGGTCGAAGGTCCTTTTTAAATGAAAAACGAAAATAAATTTATCTAAAGGCATATGCTTTGACCAGCTTATCCAGTAGGATAAATTTATAAATAATAATCTTTGGAAACCGAATACTTTGCAATTATACTCGTAATTTATACAATTTTTGGATGACGAAAATTTGTACAGCATGACAACTGCTATCTGTTAACGATGACATTGAATTGAGATAGAAACATTTTTTTTATCCCTCAAGACTATCAGTATTTTATTTATTACTATTTGTGATCATTTATAACTCTGCACTTTATATTTCATAAGTTTTTGCTTTTGGCAAGCTCTTTTGACTCGCATGATCAGGCAAAGTGCAGGTGATTTTCAGGGACGATTTTGTCCTACTAATAAATCATATATCTTAATTTAATAAACGCTGTACTTCAAGATTTTGGCTTTGCCGTAATCTTGCCGTTAATTAATAACCGTGTTTATTAAATATAATATATACTCTAAAGGTTGTAACGAACTCTTCCCTTAATATCTCAAAACCCTCAATGATTGAAACTGTTATGTACGAGAGCAAATAAAATTGACGAAATTCAAAAAATAACTTATTTTAGTCACTACGTGGACAGGCTTTTTCTGTCGAGCTAATTGTGGATGGCGTTGTATTTTTGCGGTGGAACGTGTTTCCTTAACGAAAGAAAGTAATTTTCAATCTAAACAACAAAACACCGGAATACGACGACTTTACTTCCGACTATCCAATACAGAATACGTACAGGAAGAACTATCAGCCACAAAATCGCAACCACCACCCACATTTACTTTTACAGATTATAGCCTCTCATTCCGAATTGAGTAACAGGAAGTAAAATTCTCATCTTCCGGGGATTTGTTTGTTTACACTCTCAGTTCGGCTCCGGCGAGTTGGAATTTGAGTCACGGGATTTTAGTTTATTGAATCTATTCACTAAATTATCGACAGGTTAAACGAACAATTTTTTCTCACAATTGATGTTTTCAGCGTGGTTTCTGGCTCCGAGTTTATCGTTCGATGCCGGAACCACATCAATGATTACGAGTTTGCGAAACAAATAATTACCTGTGGCGATCGCCATAACGAGTTTGAGTATGGCAGCTCTTCTCCCTGTGAGATTAACCACCTTCATACAAATGAACTTTCCCAAGGTCGTGTGCCTTTCTCTCCGGTGCCGCATAAAATCGGCGGATGTTTATATTTGTCGGAAACTAGAATGAGGAGCACCAATACATAATTTTGAATTCTGCATTGTATAGCTGTTTGCTTAATCCTCCTAGTGGTTTCGGCGAGTTATCTCGTCCATCAAGAACTGACGCCATTAACGAGATATCTCATCATCAAGATATTGCCGATTTTTTTATGATGACGAGATCAAGATCTGATAAATTTTCTTCTAATGACGAGGTATCTCGTCTATCAAGATCTGTTTTGCTAATGGCGATAGATCTCCTCGTCGAGGTAACCACCAGAAGGGTTAAGCTTGGCATAAGAATTCCTACTACTTACATCATTTACGAACTAAATTCCATAAGAATTATAGAAAACTCTCGAGTACAAGTGTTTTATTATCAAATGATAATATAATATTTGCATCTAGCATAATATAAGATAAGTAGGTATTTTAATTAACATCACACTGGAGCAACACTACGGGCTATTGATGACGGTCTGGGATCAATCCCAAAGGGAAAGATCCGAAGACAACACCATGTAATTTTGAGCATAACGTAAGAATAAAATACTTAAGAACAAATGTCCGATGCAAAAGAGGGCCATTGAGTCTAGAAATCGGATGTGAATGGACACTTTAAGATTAATGTTACACAATTTTGAAGTATCCCAAAGTACTTTTCATTGTCCTGTTTGTTAGAGAGTGGGAAAGATTGTCATACATCCGTACGTGTTGTTCTCAACGGAAGAAATTAGAGATCAGAACGATTCTATTCATTATTCCGTAATAGAATTTAGTAAACATATGTTGAATGGTTTTCGATATTTGATGTATTGTTTAAATTGTACAACCAGGAAGTGCGAACATTTTACATTTCTGAAGGCACATGTTATTCTATTCTCAGCTGTTTCTAAACTTTTATTGAAACCGTTTTTTTAAAAAGGAAACACTATCTGACAGATTGCTGGAATCAGGTTAAATTAGGCTACTTACCAGTATCGTATTGTAGCGTTGATAACTGGAGATGCCTAGATTCGATAGAAAATCTTATGCTTTGTCTTAGACAACCGTATAAGTCAACTCCATTAGCCGCTGTTTATATTCCGCAAAGATAAAACAACACAAATCAATTTTAGCCCTAAGTTAAAAGAGCCCAAATGGCACGATTGCACCCAATCTTAGCAACTCTGTATGGCTGATTCAAACGCTGTCCTCGCCCCCTAAGTGGTTTTGACGAGATATCTCGTTCATCAAGATCTGACCAAATTTGCTAATGAAGCGATATCTCGGCATCAAGGATTGCCAATTTTTTTAATTATACGAGATCAAGATCTGGTTCGTTTTCTTCTAATGATGAGAGACAAGATCTTGATGGAAGATATATTTTGTCCATGAAGATCTGGTTCGTTTTGCTAATAGCGAGATACCTTATCGAGGAACCACCAGAAGGGCAAATCCTGGATGGCAGTCTTCTACAAAAGCGGGGAAATGAGGAGAGGATAACAGACCTTGCGCAAGAACCCACTGTGAATGTCATCTGGACTGGATGCTAGTTTAAGTAAAAAGCATGGGGTAGGGAAGGAAAGTCTGTGCTTAAGGTACCCATTGCGCATGACAAACACCATTAACCAATCACAGCAATTAAACATTTGAGACTGAAAGGATCGGACATCAACAATCCATGGTTTCTTTTTGCAGTGAAAAATCAAGGACGTTAAAAAGAATCTGATGTCTCACTCAGATTAATTTTTAAAAAATCGTCGAATTTACTTCAGGTTTTGTCGATTTTTGTTTTATTTTTATTAATATTGTTTTCCACCTTATTTTGATATATTTTTTTATTAGGGGATGCCGGGCTTCTGGGCTTCCAAGAAGGTTACGCCACTCCTATTTACGTTAAGCTATGGTTTAGTTCAATTTCTTTATAGTTTTTAATAGTTGGAATTATTTACATGAATACCTTTTATCTTTTAAAAAGTTTTACAAATCTCGAAATTAATTCCATTTCCATTTTAAATTTAGAAGCAATGACGAATGAAAATAAAACAGCATTAACTTTTTAGAATTACACGTATGGAATTTAATCATATGATTTTAATAATACTCCATGCTCTTTAGAAGTATGTCTACGTTGTATAAATTTATTTATCATCCTTTTGTAAAAGGATATGTGTAACAAGGATGGAATCAAGACAATCTGATTTTATCTGTTTCTAAACAAATTTAAATAATTTTTAAGAAGCTAAAAGCTAAGTTTTATTTTTAAAAAATACGTTTCATGTATGTGTTTATAAATTATAACACTATTAAATCTTGCATGGTGAAGCAAGTTATATGTAGAAAAGGACTATAATTATTGAGGAGGAAATATATATTTTATTTAGTGAGTAACTTTGATACAGATCTAATCGAGTTTAATCTTTTTTAAATATCCCATTCGATAAAATTTACATTTTATTTTTTTTGATTGTGAAGGTAGATATTTTTAATTAACTTCACACTAGAGCAACACAACGGGTTATTTATGACGGTCCGGGATCAATCCCCAAGGGAATGATTCGAGGACAACCCCTCGTAATTTTGAACCACGGTCAGATGACGAGGTCACACCTGAGCTGGCACCCTACTCTCCAAACTTCCACACCACGCCAACGTGAGGACATTTGAGGTCACGACAGATTTAACGTACACCAACCCCCTTTGTACACGACGGTCTTTGGTTCGATTCGAACTCGCCACCCTAAGGTTTCTAATCCGTTACTCTTCGAACCGGCCTACCTCGGCCCACACTCACCTTTTCAAAAAAAATTGCTTGTCTTTTTATTTTATCTTTACAAGAAAGAATGTGTTGGGTCATTTCAGACAAAATCAATTTTACAAAAAGATTACATAAGTATTAAAAATTTTCAAACTCTATTTCATTAGCGAACTAGCATTATTTTGTCGTAGGCATTGTTCGGAATAAAAGTTTTTACAAATTCAAAATTCTTTTGACATCTGATCTAACAATATCGGTTACGACACAGTCGCCTGATATAATATATAAGTTTAAGTATTATAACATTACATAAAACGAAGCACCCATTTCTTGTATGCTCAGCTTCTAAAAGTAATAAATCACCTGCTTATCACGAAGCAATAAAAGTGAAAGCAAGCAGTATTAAGGCAATCATAAAAAACGGAACCACTAAAAGTATATTCGATAGATTATAAATAGCCATTAGTTAAAGCCGAATTTAGATCTGTAATTCAACACAGAAGCTGTGTTTATGACCAATTAATTGAGACCTAAGGAACTTTCGAAAACCTTTTTCTTATTCTACTTGGTCTACATAAGCTAGCCCAACTAGGATAAGCTAGACCAAGTCCATAAATTCATGTACCTTTTAAAAAGTCCAAGTGCAAGGGCGCACCCACGATAACAATCTGGAGGGGGCTATATTGGTATCGTAAGCTCTCTGTTTTAGTTGGTAATAATTTTCGATGACAAATACATCTAGCCAAGTGAACTGTAAAGTGTGATCGTGGTTTTTATATTTAATCTACCAGCTGGTTGTTACGACGAGGTAATTCGTCATTACCAAAACTGAACAGATTTTGATGGACGAGATATCTCTTCGAAACCACTTGGAGGGTTAAAGAATTCTTTGAAATATAGAATAGTCTTGGGACGTGTTACCTAGAAACTAGTTTTAGAGTGACTTACTGGATTAGTTTAGGACTCTCCAAGACGAATAGAAACTGTATTTAAAGGAACAGATACCAACTTACAGATAAAGGAATGATGAAAATTTTTAATTATTTTACGTAATCCTCGTATATAAGAATTAGAGGTCTTTTGTACATTTCAAATAACAAATAAATATTTGGGGATTGTAAGTAGAAAACAGTCTTTAAAAATCGTGTATAGAATTAAGAATCTTTATATATGATTTTTAAAGAAGTAATAATTGAATTATGTAATGATATTAATGATATTGTTTTGTATTTATGAGGTGTCTGGGAGGGATTAAGCCCCATATATCCTCCCTGGGCAGCCCTAGGCAAACAGGAGATAAACAGGAGAGTCGATAGTAGAAAACTTGTGACCATGTTCTTCTAAGGATTGAACGCATCACTCGTCAATTCACTAAAACATCAAACTGACCAGATCTTGACAGACCACATATATCTCGTCAGTAAAAGAAAACTCACCATCACCTTGATCTCATCATCATCAAAAGAATGGCCAATGTTGATTATGAGATATCTTGCTATTGGTAAAACTGATCAGATTGATTCAAATTTTATGGCAAAAAGTCCTAAAACCATCTTGTTCCGACAACTATCGCTACTCAATTTATTGGTTAAAGATCTATGAATGTTTTGCTTTCTCACCTTCATGTATTTGTTCAAGATAATATCTGAGCGATTTGTTTTCAGAAAGAAAAAAGTCAGCTCCCGGGGTGTCAACTCTTAGGGGGCCCTCTTTCGCCCTCTAATGTTTTTTAGTTGGGGTGTTCTCCCCTAAAAGCAGCGAAAACTATAAAAAGGTCGATAACATAGCTAATCAAATTAATCAATAAAACAGTTCGGCAAAAAAATAAATTATTAGCGTAGAAACCTCATGCACATGGGGGAACTATTTAACAATATTTTCAAGCAATTCCCAAAGTTCGTATTCATAGGGTGAATCTCGATATTCAGTAGCCAAACTTTAAAAGGTGGTAGGGTGCATCAAAATAAGCATTTTTGTGTCAACGAATATATGAACGTAGGGGATAGAGGGCGCTGCTTAGAAATATCCCTAAAATATCATCTTAACTCGTGTCTTCTTCAGTACTTTTGGGTATTGATGGGCAAACAATTAAAAGATTAAGGTTTTTTGACTTTTGTAATATTTTTAACAATTATCTGTCGAATCGGCTTCCAATATACAACTACTCATGCATTATTCCAAACTCAAAAACGTAATTTAAATTATTCAGGCTCCTGTGGAATACTTTCAGTATCACTAGAAGAATGTTCTTTACTGGACGATAGAAAAAAGGCATACTTAGTTAATATACAGAGTGATTCAAAATTCTCTGGCCAAACTTTAAAAGGAGGTAGGGTGCACCAAAATAAACATTTTTTGTCAAGGAAGGTTCGTAACTGTTACACATAGGCGATATTGGGATCGTTTGCAAATCATTCACTTTAAATTTCGTCATTCGCAAAGCGGATTCACGTGATAGAGCATAACACGAATTCCAAAATGGCTGACATGCATCTAACCTATGGGGTTGCCAATGAAAGCGGAAGAGCTGCTCTAAGATTGTGCGTAAACCATAGAGGAAATATAAAAGTAGAGTCAGCAATGGTAACCTTATTATGTCCCAGAATCATATAACAAAACTAGTAGTAACGTGACTCTTAGACTGCTTTCGTCTGCTGGATGGAACCTAACATTCATCATCTGATTGGTCCATGGAATGGGATAAGAATGGTCAGCAGGCATGATCCATTGATTTATCATCTGATTGATAATCTGATAGTAGTAGATTTTGGCGATTTCATGACTTTTGTCACCACTCTATACAAATGCGAATTTACACACACCAGCCCTGTCATAAGATGTCACATTGTCAAACAAGGTGATAAGATACCAAATCGGCCAACAAGTCAATTTTCCACAGAGCAGTCACGTGACTACTAGTGGACATGTTGGTCAAACTTTTTGTAGCTCCTCTCAATACCAATGCTCAGTTCACTTATTTTTCAAGTCTATGACATAAGCGCTTACTCAATAGGGAGTGTCAAATCGACAAAAGTTAGAGCGTAAATGGAAGGATTGTAATTGCTACTCGTGCAAAACCCTCCACACGATGGATTTGCTCCACACCTAAGCCACATGCTTGTGCCCAGATTTCTCTCAACCTCGCGTGGAATGTCTTCTTCCATTTCTGGAATGATCGAACTTCTCAGCTGACCCGCATCATACCTGCTGACATGCAATGTTCCAGTTTCACACAGTTAACGGCGCAAACGCTCAAACGTTTGTCGATTTGGCACTCACCTATTGGGGAAGCGTACACGGTACAATCTTAGAGCAGCTCTTCCGTTTCCATAGGCAACCCCGTACGGTAGATGCATATCAGCCATCTCGGAATTCATGTAGTACACTATCTAGTGAGAAATCCGCGTTGTGAATTGGTGAATGATGCAGTTTAAAATAGGTACAATTTATAAACGCAAAACATTTATTTTGATTCATTCTTCGACCTTTTTTCCAAACATTTAAGGTTTGGTCAGGGAATTTCAAATCACCTTTTGTGTATAATGAAACCGGAAACACTTTTCTTCAAATTAATTACTTTATTCATATTCGCTATTTAATTTTCGATCAAAATCTCAGACAGATTCCTTTTTTTATTCAAGCATTTCGCTTTCAGAAACCTGTGAATCAACCTCTAAATTTGATGATTGTGCGCCTTTCTTGAACCTATGCACATACTTTCTCGTTCTTCTAACACTAACTTCCATGCTGATCGGATGTCTCATCCCTGGGTCCATTATTCATGATTTTTGTTTATAGAGTCATTAAATGATGTCTTATAAATCAGCTATTTTATACCTTAACAGCAAAGTCCATGACTGCTTCGTTTGATACAACATATATGTCCCTCATATGGAGATAGGTCCAGGACTATTCCTGGGTGGTGCGCTGTGGTTGCACTTGCACGCAGTCAGGAAAAATAGGAGTGCCGAAACACAGGGCAGTATGCCTCCAACCTTAAACAAACATACCTTTGTAGGTTCTTGTTGAGATTGCAATGAAAGATACTTTTAAATCTGCTGATTTTGTTCTCCATTTACATGTGTCTTCAAGAAGCATGCGTTCTCATCAAGGGTAGGGATGTTTTGAGGAAGAGAGCCCCAGAAGCTCGAACCTCTCACAAAATAATTTTGGAATTAAATAGCTATCAAAGACGTTATTCACGGTCCGTTAGATGTCCGGGTTACCACTGTGGACTTTCTCAGTACCACAACATTTCGCACATAACATTAAATCACTTTAATTGACATTTATGACAGATACGCATTCACAAGACTACAGTAGACAGCACAGCAACAGGAACAGGATGACGCCTTATCTCATCTCAAAGTTTGGGAGTCGAAAGAGTTCACGCATGCGCAGTTTCATTTCGCACTTTGCCTGACAAAAGCGGTTTTGGTTTGAACTTTGGCTACCGAGGAAGTTGCCACATACTTATTAAAGGTAGTCATAACAGAGAGAATCGAAGTTCCTTACATAACAGGCAAAATATTCGTTTGAATTCTTCAAGTGTGAAAACAATCGAAAAAATCCTGGTCCTGCAGCTTCGTCCTCATCTCAGCATGCCCCAACGACACTCCAAGGCCCAAAATGCCAAAGACCAGTCGCTGAGTACCACTTTCTTGAACTTCCCATCTACACATATATTTAACCCATCACCATACCTGTCTATAACCATGGAGCTACCTCCCCACCAATAGTGCTTGAATGATCAAGTGTGAAACTTAAATCAGATTTGTATCCGGTATATTTATTTGATGTAATGAATATATTCTGGTACATATCGTTGGCCT
Organism: Meta bourneti; assembly: GCA_933210815.1. Taxonomy (NCBI): domain Eukaryota; kingdom Metazoa; phylum Arthropoda; class Arachnida; order Araneae; family Tetragnathidae; genus Meta; species Meta bourneti. Next base: position 82,344,482 of record OW119923.1, on the reverse strand, counting down.
TAGAGCAGAAACACATGAACCGACATTTTCCCGGAGGTAGGCAGTTATTTAACGTCGCACTGGAGCAATACAGCAGGCTATTTGCGAAGGTCCAGGAACAATCCCAAAGGGAAAGCTCCAAGGACAACGCCTCATAATTTTCAACCATGGTCAGATGACGATAACAACACCTGAGTTAGCACCCCACTCTCCAAATTTCCACACCACGCCAACGCGAGGACATTTGAGGCAACGGCAGCTTTAACGTGCACCAGACCCCGTGTATACGATGTTCTTTGGCTGGACAGTTTCGAACTCGCAACCCTCTGGTCGCTAATCTGTTGCTCTTCTAAGTGGGTAAACAATGGTCTCAATTGTTGGCGTTAGGATTCCTAACATTGAATTCAAATCGTTAAGGATTTTTTGTATCAAAAGAGACCGGTCAGTTCCTGAGTAGTTCACTTCAGTCAGAACAAATAGGGGTATCCGAAAAACAGACATAGTATTTCTTCAATTTTAAATAAACATGGACCAGAAAGTAATCACTTTCCTCTTTCGTAGAAAAATTCCAAATAATTTAAGTGCGAGTAAACTAATTTTTCAACATCCTTTCGACATTTTTATAATTCCTACAACCTACTTTGGACACAAATCCTATATACAGTGAGTAAAAAAGTCTCCGTACGCACTTACTATTTCAGATAAAATGCTTCATTATTTGAAGAATATAAATACTGAAGAAATAAAAATGGAAAACCAGATGAGCATAATTGCATAGAAAGTTTCTATTGCATTTAAACAAAATACTAATATAATTTAACGCATAATTCACAATAACTCAGAAAGATGGCAAATACGAAGCAAAAAAATCTCCGTACGGTGACAAATATTTCATTAAATGTCATTTCCCCCTCCCCATGTTTCATCATTTAATGGTCAGTTGAACCTGCTTTCGCTTTAATGACCTCTCAGAAGTTTAGGCCTGACTCCCACAAGTTTTTTTTGTTGTTTCTGGAATGGCAGGAATTCTGGCTGGAATGGCTGGAATGGCAGCAGGAGGAATGGCATGTGCCATTCTGGAACGTCCAGAATGGCACTTTTCAGGTAACTTTTGCAGCTGTTATCATAATTTTTCAGTTCACGACCAATTTCTTCCCATAAGTCTTCCATGGGGTTTAAATCAGGAGACTGGTGGTGTGTGTAGTTGCTGCGACATATGGTAAAGGCATAATTCTTTACAGAACGTTGTAATGTGTTTTGAATCGTTGTTCTTTTGGAAAATAAATGGTCTTCCAAGAGACAGTTTCGTAGCACTAGCAAGTATTTTCTTTTAAAATGTCTAGGTACATAAAACTATCCATGTTACCTTCAACAAAACAAACTATACACACCAGAAGAACTCATGCAACCCCATGCCTTTACATTTACTCCGCCATGTTTTACAGTTCTACATGTTTTTTGTTTGAATTTGATGTCTGGTTTTTCTCCATGCCATAACTCGTCCACCTGAATCATAGAGACAAAATTTTGATTCCTCCCTGAAAAGTACAGAATCCCAGAAAGTTAAGGGCTTACATGCTTTTTTGCAAAATCCAGACTTCTGTTAAGTTTTCTAATGAATGGCTTCTTACGTGCAATATGCCCATGGTAGCCACCTTTCTTGATTACTTTTCTTAGTCTGAGGATGATTGTAATCAGTTTTCAACAAGGATGCAAGAGTTGTGGTGCACTAATTCGTGCGAACCTTTCGCAGAATATTTCTCGTGTATACGGCTCAATTTCTGAGGTCTTCCGACTCGGTTCCTATTTTTCAGTTTCTACCTCATTATACCTTTCAATAATTTTTACCAGATTTAGATTTGTTTGCAATTTCGCCAATATTTTCCTCATTGATAAACCGTCATTTCTCAACTTTATCACCAACACGCGAATAGCTCTCGGAATTCCCATTTTAGGTGATCCACTGGTATAAAAATCGTTTGAAATTATTACTTTCACTATACAGAAGTTCTTTTTCATTCGATAATTATGACAATTGAATGCGGGACAGCTGGACTAAGTTTGTTGCATAGTGCGTACGGAAATTTTTTTGCCTTTCATTTGTATGATTTCCTCAAAGTTTTAATTAATTACTTTTTATTTGTGAAAATTAAGGAATTTTTGTTGCGAACACTTTCCCTAGTATGAAATAAGTTTCTTGTGCAGTTTCTGAATCTTTGGTGAGATTTCTTTAGAAGTTATAATAATTTATAGCCGTTTTCGTTTCCGTAAGGAAAATTGTTTACCCACTATCCATCCATGTAATACATTTCACATATATCGCACCCCTGCTAAAGGAAAAACTAACGAAAGGCGACAGATAACTACTACAAAAGACGATTTTAAGAGAGGATTAGGAATTCCTTTCTCTCTTAAGTTCTTTCATGTAAAATTGCTCAACTCAATTCGAAAATATGACGAATCTACGGCGAATACTCTCTCACTCATAATTTACTGGTCAATATTTGTTTATTTGTGGCACTCTTGGAATTTCGCTTTCGTTAAAGGAAAGATGACAATTTAATTTGATACGATATTTATCACTTTGTTTTAAAAGAGGATACTTTTTTCATGAAAATTTCGTTTTGTGGAACGTGCAATATTAAAAGAAATTGTTTTAAAATTGAATGTCTTCAGTATGATAAAGCAAAGGTAACCTACTACCATTTCCTTAAATGGTAAATCGATTTGACAGCGTTTCTTTTCTAAAGGAAACCATTGTTTAAAAAACTTCCTTATATAAGTTGATTAAATATAGCCTCAATTCGTAAAATAAGCCACCTTGACCTTGTCACTATAACAAATAATTTTTAATATTTCCAGTTCGGATGTTTTTAGCATTCAAGTTCTTTCAATAATGGCAAAATTCCACTTAAAATTTGCTTTATTCTAACTTACATGCCGCTTTAAATCAAATGCTTTGCGGTGGTGTTGCGCGTGATGAAAAGGAAATACAATTTATTAAAATAACAAATATTTAGAACAGAAAAACAAAAACAGAAATAAAACAAAATAAATGTTGGTGGGAAAAAAAAGTTGTTCTAAAGATATACATTCGTGATTCTCATTTATCTCTTGACCTCGCACAGTTGCCACGACTTACAACTAAAAATTAGATAAAATTTAAAAATACGAAATAAATTCCGAGCGGGAAAAAAGCAGATAATGTCACTTAGCGTGCAAACGAACAGTTTCGTCGCAAAATATCGACTATCCCAAACATTCGGAAATAGTTTATACTTCGCAAAGAAAACAAATAAGGCTCGAAACACAGAAGTATTAGAATTTAAATTCCGTAAAAATAGGTTTCGGATATTTTTCAGCAGTACTGGTAAAAGAATCCAAGCAATTGCAATAAATATACCTTCCAGCTACACCAAAACTACCGAATCATGGTTGATTTAAGTATAGCTACTCAGATTTTTTTAGCACGAAACATCTAAATATGTATGTAAAGGAATGTTAAATAATGTATTCGCTAAACTTAATTAACTGTTTATAAAATGTGGAACATTGTATCAAATTATGTTGAGTAGATTTTGTGATACTATATATAGCATAATTGCCCGACTCGGGGGAATTGGTTAACTATAGATTGAAAAAGTGACCAAAATAACCACTTTTCTCTTTCGTAGAAATATGCCAAATCCTTCAAGAATGAGTAAACTAATTTTTCAACTCCTTTTCGACATTTTTATAATTTCTACAACTTATTTTGTACACAAATCCTATACATACCCATAAATGGGTATACCATTACATACATTCCATACCATACCCATTTTACATACATTCGTACCCCTGCTGTATGACAAAATTACAAAATGAAAAAAGGTTACACTAGAGACTACACCAAAGACGATTTTAAGGGAGGATTAGGAATTCCTTTCTCAAGTTCTTTTCCTTAAAATTGCTCTACTCATTTCGTAAAAATGACAAATCTACAGCGAACACTCCCTCACTCATAGTTTATCTACCAATATTTTTTTACTTATGGCAATCTTGCACCCGGCATGCGACATTTAAGGGAAGGATGACAGATTAATTTGATAAGATATTCATCACTAAGTTTTAAAAGCGAATATGAAAAACAAATGTAAATTAAATTGATTTTAATCGTCTTGTAATGAAAATATGTCAAAATTTAGAAATATATTAACTACAACACATGGCTACCCGTTTTGATTTAACGTAACATATCTTATTTTTAGAATAACTTTATTTTAACTTTACCAGTCATTTAAAATAAGAAGTTATACACCTTACTTAAAAAGGTTTCCATTTATTTTTATGAAACAGAATTCTACAAACTATAACGTATTTAACCAAAGACTTAAGGAAAGTTCGTCGAAATATACATATACAACCAAGAAATTACCCATGTCTAGTTGTATTTGGCCTAAATAATATATCTGCAATATGGAAAGTAACGGAACACATAAATACAAACAGAAACGAAATTCTGATCATTGAAAAATGTCGAATTCTGAAAAACGAAAGATCTGAGCAAGCATGTCGAATTTCGACGTCATGAGAGTATTCTGAAATAGAGAAATTCGAAAAAGACGCTTGAAAAATATGGGTAGACAATAATGAATTATTTACAAAAGAACACAAATTTACAAAACTTAGAAATGCTCAAATATGACTGCAACATTTTTGTCTTAACTCAAATATACAATACGGAATTCTGAATCTAATTTATAAAATAAAACATTAAGGTTTAGCACACCTAGGTTAAAGAGAACGAGGGTTAATATGTAGCTTGCGTTACTCGCAGGGTTCCAAAGTATAAGTATACCAAATTTGGTGTGGATTGGTCAAACGGTGTAGATTTGTATAGAGAAGACAGACGCCAACACTACTTTATATGTATAGATCTGTCAGAAAGTTAACTTCGATTTACACTTACTCGATCTTTGTCGATTCTTTTTGAGATCGTAATAAAAGACATCTATAAATAAATCTGCACATTTTTTTCCCTTTAGATTATAAAATATTCCAAAGGCAATCATCAAGCACTGGGGTGTATTCAGGGGACCCCACGAATCTCGAATTCTTACTGAAACGATTTTGAAATTAATAAAGCTATAAAAATGTGAGCGCGTGAAAGACATCGGAATATTTAATTTTTGTGCGCGAGAGAGTGGATTGATGCTCTATAATTTTGTATCGTCTTTAGTTTTCTTAATAAATGTTAATTTTTGTAATAAACGTTCGTCTCCAAATATGCACTCAAAAAGCCTGTCTACAATAATTTAATACAATCGAACTGATATTCGAATCATCGAAAAAGTGAATAGTGAGTTTTCATCTCCAAGGAAAATTAGGCTCGGATCATCACGAAACGTCCCGACAAAAAGATACATGCTAGTTATACCAGAGAAAGTTTTTCAGTTTCGTAAATCATGACAGCTTCGTAAATGAGTAAAGCATTTACGTCTATTGTCTGAAAACAGTCGAAAAACCATTAAACGCAATACTCATTTAACATTATGGCATTTAGAAACTGGAAGAAAAACTGAACCATACCAAATTATTTTCTGAATACACGCTTGATGATTGGTTTCGGGGTTTAATGTGGCACAAGGGCCATATTTGGTCATGCTGCGCCAGACACAAAGCATACAATATCAAGTAATAGACATGCACATACAATGAAAGTTTTACTGACACAGAAGAGAGTGCCGCCTACAACTCGCGGATTGCTAGCACAGTGAGCATACCCACTGAACCACGACGGACCATGCCTGCTTGATGGAAGACGTTCTTTCAAAAAGTCGAATGTTTTTTAGAAGGTAGGTATGGTAGGTAGGTATTTTAATCAATGTCGGCATTGGAGCAACACAACGGGCCATTGGCAACTGTTTTTTAGAAGAGGGGTAGAGAGTTAATTAAAGTCTCACTGGAGTAACACAACAGGGATTGGCGACGGTCCGGATCTATCCCTTCCGGACGGTTCCGGAAGGGATAGATCCAATGACAACGTCTCGTAATTTTGAATATTTTCATGCCATACCTAGTTACTAAATAATTCTATTTCACGATGATGGTTACAGATTTTTCATGTCATCTTTTAAATGGTAAGAGAGATAAGAAGAGATTTTGTCTACGGATTATACACATACGGATAACATCAAAAAATAAATTCTTTAATCTAGTATGTTCTATGAAGCGTCCTAATAAAATCCTATTATTTTCAGACGTTTGCATCAGGTCCAACTAATAATTCAAGTATTACTCAAGAGCACATTTATGTATTAATTTATCTATGTGACTTGAAGAAAAACTTTTTGATAAAACAGTAGATAATGCATCTGTCATACGTAACGAATCTATAAAAGTAGTGTCTCCAGCTGTTACAATATTTGAACAATATTCCACCTGTCATCGTCATGCAATAGTGAATATGTCCTTCCTTGTTGAAATGCAAGTTTGAGATATGTAAGCTTTCCTTATGATTCTTGCACTTCGCTCATATTACAATCTCTCCATACGTTTTTATTTTCGTAGCCAAATTATCATGTTTCTTCTGAAAGTGAGAGTTAACTTTGTTACACTCGTGTGCACAAAAATTAAGTCAAATTTAAAAAATATATATGTATCGACGCTGCTGTAGATGTTATATAATTTGGCATAAAAGTAGCATAGTAGGTAGGTAGCAGCTGAATTAACGTCACACTGGAGCAACACAACGGGCTATTGGCGGGGATCAATCACGAAGGGTATTGGTATGGTATTTTTTTTTTGTATTTTTCAATTAACGTCACACTGGAGCAACACAACGGGCTATTGGTGAGGGTCCGGCATCAATCCCAAAGGGAAAGATCCGGTCAATCAATCACAAAGGAAAAGCATCTCGTAATTTTGAACCACGGTCTGTTGACGAGGTCAACACCTCAGTTGGCACCCCACTCTCCAAACTTCCACACCAACGTTTGGATATTTGAGGCCACGACAGATTTAACGTGCACCAACCCCTAAGTACACGACGGTCTTTGGTTGGATCGAGTTTCGAACTCGCAACCCTCCGGTTCCTAATCCGACACTCTTCCAACTGGGCTATCCGGCCCAAAAGTAGCACAGACTATCACATATGATACACTTCAAAATGAAGGCAACTCACCGATTGTGGTTCAAGATCACGTGCTCCATCATCCTATCCTTTGTAACCATGGAAACATCTGCCCAGATCAACGATATAAACCCATTTCCCCACTCCTGCTAAGGCTAGTGAAAGTTGAAATCCCCGAACACCAACAGAAAGTACAGTAGGAAAGCTCAGAATTCGGACTAAAAATGGAGACGACTGAAAACATCTCTAACAGAGAGAACTTAAGAACAAATCACGACAAAACAAGATAATAGAATAACAATTTATTTGATAAACGTGTTTGAACTTGAAAGTAAAGTGCATGTTGTTGTTTCTAGACTAAGTCCGTGTGTTCATACACCTGCAAAAAGTGGAAGACGAGCAAAGGATTGAAATACAGATCCCCTGGAGAGCCTCAGACAAGCAAGGAGGGATGACCAGAACAGACCTGCTTTATATTGCATTTTCGAAGTAAGACGCATTTTTGGTAATTGGTAATTGAATTAACGTTGCGCTGGAGCAACACAACGGGCTATTGGTGACGGTCAGGGATCAATCCCGAAAGGAAAGATCCGAGAACAGCACCTCGTAACTTTTTACCACGGTCAGATGACGAAATGTATTTTTGGAGTAAACGAGTCACGTCAAAATAAAATGCCGCAACCCGTATTTTAAGCAGCGTTTTGCGTAATTTTTATAGTCGGTAACCACTAATCAGACCTTTATCACTATTATTCCGTTGATTATTTTTAAGTTTCGTATCAGTGTCTGAGAGAAACGCTCATATATAATATACATTGCAGTGTTACTTATTCTTTGTTAATGGTTCGGAATCTCTGTAAATAGGTCTCGATTTCATTACCTCTCGTAGATAAAAAAGCGATCGCAGAGTGACGAAATTAACCTAGCTCTCCTCTCTGGGTCTATTTCTCTATTCTGTGTTAGTAAAGTTTTTCTTGTGTGCATTTGTCCATTTACTTGACGGGCCGCGGTAGCCCGGTTGGAAGAGTAGCGGACTAGCAACCGGAGGGTTGCGAGTTCGAATCCAGCCAAAGACCGTCGTGTACAAAGGGGGCTGGTGCACGTTAAATCCGTCGTGGGCTCAAACGTCCTCGTTGGCGCGGTGTGGAAGTTTGGAGAGTGGGGTGCCAGCTCAAGTGCTGCCTCGCCATCTGGCCGTGGTTTAAAATTACGTGGTGCTGTCCTCGGATCTTTCCCTTTGGGATTGATCCCGGACCGTCACCAACAGTCCGTTGTGTTGCTCCAGTGTGACGTCAACTAAAATACCTACCTACCATTTACTTGACGTTGTTTGTGTAGCTTGGCAAAATATGGGTCTTGTACCATAAAACCTATACCAACCATAAGAAAGATAAATTAAGCTAGTAGTATCGAATAGAATGTGCAAGCTCATTTCTCGCAGAGATATCTAACAAAAATATATGTGTTAAAAACGAAGTCTTAGAAGTGGCTGATAAAGTTTTGAGTAAAGATGGAATTACTTTACGAAAACGGAATACAGAGGACCACATTGTCAACAGTTATTAAAGATAAAAAATGAGATTAAAAAAACAAAGATAGGTTACACCTTTCCGAACATATTGAGTAGGCAAAATATGCTTTCTTGTCGTAGTTCTTATTTCGATTGGTTCATAAAAATTCTCTTGAAAAAATGGCTTTGAATAGGCTTCTCTAAAGCGATCAAAGATATGTGGAAAATTTTCATGGATAAATAAAGAGGTTAGGTTACGTAGAATCTATATATATAAAATAGGATGTGTGTATGTATCTTTTCTATACAAATCTACACCGTCTGACCAATCCACACCAAATTTGGTACACTTATACTTTAGAACACTGCGGTCAGCATAGGCTAACTCTTAACCCCCGTTCTATTGGCCCTAGGGGGCTAAAAACTATTCGAAATCAGTTGATCAGTTTACCAGTGTTGATCGAAAAACAATTTTTTCCGAGACAAATTAAATTACAATATTTATGTTTGAACTGACTTTTTAGTTCTTCCCATGACGTAAATAAATTATAGATATTTTATTGATGAAGAAAGAACATTTTAAAATATTTATTTTTGCAAGAAAATTCAAGGAAAGGTTTCAGGAGTTCAAGGATGATTTTCAAGGAAAGTTGGTGTATATTTCGACCAACTTTCCTTAAATAATTTATTGAATACGTAATGATTTGTAGAATTCTGTTTCATAAACTTTTTAGGTAAGGCGTGTAACTTATTTTAAAATGTCCGGAATAGATACATGTGAATCCTCCGCAGTGATTTTCTTTCTTAAAAATTCTGTAAAATCGACCTTCTGCTTTTTGAAAAATTTTTATCTATTCAGTTTAATTTGTCTACACCGATTACATTTATTTCTAACCCAAGCACCGTTATTCCGAAAAGCACAAACGAAAAACTCATTGATCATAAAAGCGTAATTTTGCTACTCGGCACCAGGATTAATCTTTGCTTTTTTTTATAAAACTTTGTAGAGCTTTCTAGAAAGTTGGGGAAACGGAAACTTCCTTGGACTCATGATTCGTTTCTGTTTGTATTTATGTCTTAATCTTTTACATATTGCAATAAATTCAGGAATGAAACGTATATATTTGCGTCCGAAGTATATTGTAGAAGCTATGAAAATGTTAAAACGTATTTTCCGTACAACTTAAATAATTGCATTTTTCTGTGAAAGAAAAGCGATTATTTTAATTCACTTTTCAAACAACATTTAACCATTTCAACCCGAGCAACGCCAGGTAATTCAACTAGTATTAAATATAATTCAATATTTGGATACATAGGATTTTAGTACATTAAATCAATTTTAGATTTATTCTGTCTACCGCATTTCTTTTTTCATCAAAGGTATGCACTATAGAATGTATCGTCGGCTCAGAAATGAAGCACGCAAAGTCAAAAATTTCAAATATGGGCGCTTTGATTTTCTAGACCAGAATGGTGACCTTTAATTGGTGTAGTCCAGTGAGTCATTCATTTTATCTTGACATGTTAGATTTTCATCTTGAGAAACACTTAGTAGGTTTAGTTTAGAATTTCCCCCCTTCGTTTTCTCTGAACTGTTTTTGACTCAAGCTGAATTCAAATACGAGAGCAAGGAGCAAACGACACGCGCAGACCAATCAAGTTGAAATGATTTCAATTTGAAAAGGAACGGGCTCGCGCCGACACCTGATCGCTTTGCGCTTCCTATTTGAATTCGGTTTTAATGTGTTTCTCTCGTAAGCCGACATTTACGCACTTTTCGAAAAAATCCGTTATAAACGTAGTTTATACAGAACGTACTTTTTCATTAATTTAACGAACTTTCTATTTCCGAATCTTTTCACCTTTCCGAGGGGCTCGTAAAAACGAGCATCGACGAACTTGCATAGTGGCTTCTATATTTTAAAGCAACGAATAACTCGCTTTTCTGACAAACAATAGAAGTAGCACAATAGAATCTCAGACAAATGAAGCATTAGCGTTTGATGTATTGCTTGAAAAGTACTTAGTATTGTTTTCAATTTCCTGACAAGGGCATTTTTGTTCGTTTATAAATATCAATTCCGTTTAGTGTATGGGGCTGCGGTAACACAATTGGGAGAGCAACGGATTAGTAAGCGGAGGGTAGCGAGTTCGAAACTAGTTCCAACTAAAAATCGTTATGTACGTGGGGGCTAGTACACGTTAAATCTGTCGCGGCCCCAAATGTCCTCACGTTGGCGTGGTGTGGACGTTTGGAGAATGGTGTACCAGCTCAGGTGTGACCTCGTCATATGACCGTGGTTCGAAATTACCAGGTGTTGTCCTGGAATCTCTCCTTTCGGGATTGATTCTGGACCGTCGCCAATAGCCCGTTGCGTTGCTCCAGTGCGACGTAAATTCAGCTACCTACCTACCTTATTTTCACCGCAAAATTTAGATTTAGATTATTGATCCATGATTAAAGAAACACAGTTCAATAACTTAAGAGATACATAAATTTGATGCCAATCGATGTTTATATGACATTTTATGTATCAGTTAAATAATCTTATACAAATATTGCACAAGAAAAAGGCATCTAGAATAATAAACCTGTTTACTCTTTTCTTGGAAGAAAAATATATACTCGACATTTTATTGCAGGTCGACACTTAAGTACATATCAATTTCAACTGAGTGAAAGATGTCGATAGTGATAACGGCGATCTAATTTTGTTTCGATTTCTTTTCTTTGTAAGTACTACAGCTGAAACAATATTGCCCAAAATATTCTAAGGTGAAACTAGGGAGATAAAACGCAATTTATTACCACAAAAATTAACCGTAATTAGTTAATTTCTGTTATGGAGTTTCTGTTTTTTCTTGTTATGGAGTTGCTACCGGTAATTTTACGCTTCGGTATATTTATTTAATTCAACGTAACATATCGTCGGGTTACTGCAAAAACAAGATAACTCCATTTTTCTTTTTTGAGTTGAGCACACTTTCACATATAATTGCGTGTAGTGTGTTCGAGAAAAAAAGTTAACTCTACTGTGTACTTCAACTATCAAATACATGCACAGTAGAAATAATTTACAGCACCTTATATATGTGTAAGTGTACTTAACTCAAAAAATAAAAAAATGGAATTATCTTGTTTTTGCAGTAACCTGACGATATGTAAATGATTGATCAATTATTGAAATGTGCACGAAATTAAATTTTGAGTAAAATAAACAACACTAAGTTGCACGAGAAACAAATCTTACGAACCTGAACCTTTTGCCTCCCCTAATATTTTATGCGTTGAGCCTAATATGCTCAAACATAAGGAATGAATATTACAAATGCCCACACGTGGGTAGTGAAATATATAAATAGAATAAGTAAATTGTTTTGAAAACACAAACACACACATACCTTATTGCTTTATGCTTTTTCTTCCGCTCGCTCGGTTTGAAGATCTGTCACGTGGTTGTGAGAAAAAGCATGAATCCTAAATTATTGATTGGTTAAAGAGTGTGATCCACTGTGATCAAAAACACTAGTCTGCGCTTCGATAGCTATTCGTCGCCCGAAGAAGATTCGTAAGCCCACATAATTTACCCTTCAGAGATCTTACGACAGCAACTCCGCCCATTTGCTTTGTCTTTTTCGTTGTGGGTTGATGCATATTTGGCCCACTGTGATCAAAAACACTAGTCTACGCTTCGATAGCCATTCGTCGCCCGAAGAAGATTCGTAAGCCCACACAATTTACCCTTCAGAGATCTTACGACAGCAACTCCGCCCATTTGCTTTGTCTTTTTCGTTGTGGATTGATGCATATTTGGCCAAGCTGTGCCAAACAACTTCAAAAAAATGGACATGCACATGCAAGCAAAGATTACTGATATTGAAGAAATACACCCAGAGAGGGAAGAATAGAACCTGTTCCGCCTACAGCTCACAGGTTCCTAGAGCAGTGGACAAACATTCTGAGCCACGATGGAGAAGGAAGGGTAGTAGAAAAAAAGTCGCATTGGAGCAACACTATGGACTACGGATTCAGATAAGTAGGTAAGTATTTTAATTAACGCCGCACTGGAGCAACACAACGGGCTATTGGCGACGGTCCGGGATCAAACCCGAAGGAACAATATTTAGCTCGACGATTAACGAGGATATGAGATCTTTCGACATGTTGTGTGAGAAATATTATATGGATCCATTTTCTATATATATTTCACACACACTAATGAAAGAGGCACAGAAATCTATGTGTTTACTGTTGAATGGCAAACAACGGATAAACAATATAAAATTAGCTACCATTGGATTCATTCGCCAATTTCACCGCTTAAGTTTAAATGAATATCAAGGGAATAGGGTGAAATTGAAGTGGAAGTGAATAATGTGTAGCATGACTGATGAATGACCTTTTTCCATGCATTTTATTAGAAATGAGAATTTACGCATGCAAGATACGAAATGCTGTATATTTTTGGATAATTTTGTTCGTTTGGAGTTATGAAATGTGAATAGGGATGCAATATTCATTATGAATGGATTTAAATAAGATAATGAAATGTGAGCAATGACACTTTGCCATCAATTAGATATAAGCTATTAAGAAAGTTTAGCGCAGATGCTATGCGTGGGTTTGCTAGTTTAATGTGAAGCAGGACATATTTATGATCACTGCGAATTTCATTTCTGTGTTGATATCACAGTGCCGTTTCATTAGACATGTACATTAAGTATGGACTTCTCTTATTGTTTTTATACGCTCAGACGCGATTCGGGGTGAATGTAACTTAATAAAGGTACAAACCTCTGTTTAACATCCTTGTCACGAAAGCATCTTTGTCCCTGAGACGGTCAAGATGGGTTTTGTACAGCTTTTCCTTTATCTAGTATTTCCTTTATCTGCAACAGCCTGGTGAATATCAATGGTTCAGGTCTAGGGATATACCGGTTTACTCGTACCTGAATATTTTCTCACTCTTCGTCGTTTCACGCAATCTATATATAAAATGAATGTGTGTGTTTGTATGCATGTTCTCTATACAAATCTACACCGTTTGACCAATCCACACCAAATTTGATACACTTATACTTTACAGCCCTGCGGGTAACGTAGACTATATATTAATCCCCATTCTCTTTGTCCTATGTGTGCAGAAGGGCTAAGCAATTCGAAATCGCCATAAAAATAACAATGTGCATAAAACGATTGTGGTACGCAGCTGTTTGCTTTACCAGTATTGATCGAAAAACATTTTTTTCCTAAACAAATTAAATTATAATATTATCTGAACTGACTTTTTATTTCTTCCCATGATATAAATAATTTATGAATACTTGATTGATGAAAAAAGATTGGTATTGGTATTGGTATTTTAAATTAACGTCACACTGGAGCAACACAACGGGCTATTAGTGACGGTCCGGAATCAATCCCAAAGGGAAAGATCGAGATGATCGAGATGAAAAAAGAATATTTAAAATATTTAATTTTACATAACTTACATTTTGTAATGGAACACGAAAAGCCCAAACAAAAAACACATTGATCATAAAAGCGCAATTTTGCTACTCGGTATCTGGCAACGCCAGAATTAATGTTCACTTTTTAATTTGATTTAGAATTTTGTGTTTGTGAATTTGAGTTGACAACGAAATGTTACTGTCATATTTGAGGATTCCCAAGTATTATAAATATGCGTTCTTTTTGCAAATAAATTATTATTGTCTTTATCAATATTGTTCAAAAGTTTGTCGAAATTTTCTATTTCAGAATATATTCAGGAAGTCGAAATTCGACACGTTTTCACATATCTTTCTTTTCTCAGAATTCTGAATTTTTTCAAGGTTGGTTGGTTGGTTTGGAGTTTTATGACGCATAATATTTGGTCATGCTGCTCCAGACACAAGACACAATATCAAGAAATAGAAAAACATACAATGAAAGTTTTACTCACACAGAAGAGAGAAACACACCAGGGAGGAAAGCACCTGATAGGAATCGAACCTCCTCCGCCTATAACTCGAAGGGTGCTAGCGCAGTGGACATACCCACTGAGCCAGGACGGCTCCGAAATTGTTCAAGGATCGGAATTTCATTTCTGTTTGTATCTGTGTTCCAGTATTTTACATATTGCAGATATATTATCTAGGAGTTAAATTTTAATGGATTATTTATTTTCTGCAAAATATCAGGCATGGGTAATTTCTTGGCGGTATATGTATATTTCGACCAACTTTCTTTAAGTCTTTGGTTGAATAATGGTAGAATGCTGTTTCATAAAAAATAAATAAAATATACAAAACATTTTTAAGTAAGGTGTGTGATTTCTTATTTTAAAATGACCGGTAAAGTTCAAAAAATCATTTTAAAATTAGATGGATTGAGTTAAATTAAAATGAGTATTCATAAGTAGTAGTTCATGTATATTTCAAAATTTTGACACTTATTTTCATTACAAGATTATTAAAATCAATTAAATTTACATTTGTTTTTCATGTTTCATGGGTGTCATTGAAAGCTGTACTCCATAGTCTAGCAACTACATCTATCATTCTAAATAGGTACGTGGTTTCCATTTAGAAACCGAATCTCTGAATTTAAAAAAGTACCATAAGAATTCGATTTAAATCTGAATGTTTGTTGGAGTAAAGGGAATTTTAAGTAAGACTTTGCTGATCTTGTAATAATATCACAGATAGGAATTTTGAAAAATTGAAGTTTTTTGTCTTAAGTGACAGAATGTCGAGGTTGCTTACTCTACAAATTTTAGCTATTCTTACTCAACTTAGATACATGTAAAACATTCGTTAAAAGCAGTGATTTTCTTTTTAAAGAAACGCTGCAAAATCGACCTTCTGTTTTTTGAAAAATTGTAATCGATTGAGTTTGCTTTGTCTACACTGATGATATTTATTTTTAATACAAGCTCCGTTATTGCAAGTGCCGCTGAATGGAATTTTCAAGAAAAAAATGTGTTTGCTTCAAAATGAATTATTTACGAATGCCGTAACAATTTAATTTACCATCCTCTCATGTTGATGACGAAATTCGAAAATATCGCATGCCAGGTGCAAGAATGCCACAATTAAAACATATTCATAAGAAAACTAAGTGCAAGACTGTACGCCGGAAATTCGCCATTTTTACTGAAAATGAACGTTTAGGGATTTTCATGATCACTCCAAAATTCAAAATCGACTTCTGTTGTAGTCACCTTAGAAACTTTATTAGTTTGTCTTACAGCAGAAGTGTGATGAACATGAAATGGATTATATGGATGGATATATCATGTATACATATTGGTGTCCGAAGTAAATTGTAGTAGAAGCTATGAAACTATTAAAACGATGTTAAAAAATTATTTTCCGTACTCTTAAATGATGCTTTCATTTTTTATGAAGTGTCTGATCACTTTTCAATCAGCATTTAATTAATTCAACCCGAGCAATGTGTCATTCGAAAGCTTCCGAACTACGCTACAATCACAGGCCTTTAATCGATAAAATTATCCTCCAACATTAATATCAAACTGCACTTTAATCGTTCAAACTGTAAATGAATTGTTGAAAATTAACAATAAACAATCGTTCACACACCATATCTTCAAGTTAAGGCCCCTAACTAATTAAAGGACAGTTCAACTGTCTATTTTAAATAGTCTTGATTTGCATAACCTCGTGGATCACATGACCAAACACGCACTTTTTCTTTTCGAAGAAAATTTTATTTTTATCTACTTTCGTTTGTACTTTATGTTTCCACATAGTCTAAAAGAGGATTGAACACTTGAAAAATCTTTCCTACATCGAAGTACACCTAGAATTGCGTTCTAATGTGCGCGTGTTAGTTTTTAAAAGGAAAAATAATTAACATTTTTTAGTAGTTTCATACTGTGTTCCAATAATTGTTGCAACTACCTCCGTCATCAGATCTTGATTTCTAAGTTGCAAATAAATAAGATTGAAATTTCATTAAGAAAAACACTACCAATTTCTGCGTATTTCATAGCATGAATTATCAGAAATGTTTCATGTGAAAACTTTATTTCTGAATCGATTGTAGGTAAGGTATATATCTATTTCCTTTATGAAACTTTCTCCGAATTAAACAATAATTCCAACAAAAACGCAAGATATAATCAGTCTTTCGATAACTATACAATTGAGAAAGAAAGAAATAAGAAGAAATTTAAAAACTAGTCTTAGAGAGGGTGGATTTGCAAAATTCTGGAGTGTAAAACATCAGATAAAACCAACTTTTCCTAATTATAGATTTGAAATAGCCGTGTAAATTTAGTTATCACACTAACCTTCAGACGACAAATAAACCTGGAATGAGCGAGAAAGTTCAATAAACCCTTATCGATGGAATTGTTTTCCAATTGTGAAAAGAAAGGACGGAGAGAAGTAGGGAACGATCGCTTGGGCATGCCCATGCTTACTAGAGGTAGTAAATGGGAAAACAAAAGATCACTTGGTACTTAAGGTTCGTGAAGCCCATACGCATCTAAAGAAGATGTGCTCCCGGGCACCTAGGGAGAAATCGAACCTGAAATGGGAGGGAGTAAAGTATGTTCAAAACGGCAAGCAGAGCATGTGAAAGAGATCAAAAGAGGTTGAGTCACCAGCTTATGAGAAGAACGTAATGGTGTTGAATTAATGAGTCAGGAATAACCCTATCTAGAAATGAATGGTGAATAAACAGAGAGGTTAAAGATAAGTGTTTCGGGATTTCGTTAGAGATATACTCGTACAGCTCAAAAGCACTGGATTTCTTTTGGTTGGTTGGTTTTGGGTTTTATGGCTCAATGGCCATATTTGACCAAGCTGGGCCAAAAACAAGACATCAGGTAGTTCTGAAAGAAAGAATGTAGAGAAGAAAGTAAGATCGCTTGGGTATCTTCGGGTTGAGGCCCCCTGTTTACCAGAGCCAGTAAACCTTATGGGAAAAGAATAGATCACTTGAATATCTCGGTTCGTGAATCCCGTACATACCTAAAGTGGCTGTGCCCCCGAGGGGGATTTCTTCTGGAACAATGAGCATTAATTTTAATAATTTATATTGACTTTTTATGTGCGGTTTCTAAATCATTAGTTAACAACCCAAAGGTGGTCTCGAAATGAATCAAAGGTTAACTATAGATTGCATTTCACAACTTTTCCATTTATAATTTTTGTTCAGTACAGATCCAGAGATCGCTGAAATCTTGTATCTACATGCGAATGAAATCTCCACGATATTTACTTTACGGCAGGTGTTAAATTGACACGCGTTCATTTGAAAATCGTACTTGAGTGCAGACGGATAGAATCTGTCTCTTCTCTCTCTCTCTCGGCTGCATTCTATCGATTCAAAGACTGAATAAATTTTCGTGAGTCATCTGGTGATCTATTGGCAGATAATCGAGTGAAATAATTTGCTTGGTGTATGTACCATAATTATAGATTGATATATTTATCACATTGTTAAAACTACAAAATTAAAAATACAAAATTTTAATTCAGTTCGTTTTGTACTAGCAAAGTAAGGTAATGCAATTATGAACCTGCTTGTTTTCAAATAACATTTCTTTCTGTTGTCTAAACTGACGATTCTAATAAAGCAATATCACTTAATCCTTGTAAGATAAATAATAATCAGTGAAAGACAGTAGCGCTTAGCCAAGATTTAATTTCAAAGGAGGCCCTAAGTTAGAATTGCAACTTTTTTAGGAAAATTGAGAACTGGAGCTCTTTTGAATTTTAAACCCTCTTATATTTCGTCTAAAGATTAATTTTAAAGTAAGGGATTACTTGTTAAGAAGATGACGCATCTCAGATGATGCCGAATACAAAAATCAATTTAAAATTATTTCTTGCCTAAAAATAGTTAGGAGTTAAATAGAACACATTAAACAAATACTCAAATTTGATTTCTCGAACTTCACTTTTTAAGAGTTGATAAAATAAGCAGATTTATGAAATTGAGTGATGATTTTGTCCGAATAGATCAAATAATATAATCTTCTTTCTTCCATATTTACTAGTAAATGGTTAGGTTAATGAATTATTAAATAATCTAATAATTGCCCTCTTTAATATTACAATTACAAAAATATTCTGTGCATTTCAATAGTATATTTGTGAAAAGATATAAAAATAACTACTTGCAAGGGAGTTTTGGCCCCTCTGACTAACCACTGGTCAAAAATAAGGAATATCTATTTATTTTAGTTTTATAGTAAAGTGAGGGATATCTATTCATTTTAATTTGTGGATAAAAAATAATTCCCCTTGAAAACTCCTTAACCCCCTTGCTATTTTTACAATCATATAATAATGAAATGACTGTGGATGAACAATCTTTATTCAAAGAGATTTGATGACTTTAAAAGGCATGATTTATTATTATAATATTTAAATCTACCAATGAAAGGTCATCCGTGGCTCTGTGGATTTGCACACCACGCTAACAACTTGCGAGTTGTAAGCGGCACAGTTTCGATTCCTATAACTTACAGTGGGTGCATTTCTCTCTTCTGAATCAGTAAAACTTTCCTTGTATGTGCATGTCCATTAAGTGAAGTTACTGTTTTGTGTTTGGTGTAACTTGGCTAAATCACAGACGTGAAATATAAGTAGACTAAGTACTGCTATTGAGAGGAGCTTCAAAAAGAATGTGCCAACATGCCGTATCACAGTAGAGGCGTGTGAATGTTAATTTCTAGAGTGGCGACAAAAATGGCGAAATCGCCAAAGTCTACTGACATGTCGCACAGACCAATCAGATGATAAATTAATGGATGAGCATCTTTCCCTGTCCTGTCAGCCAATCAGATGATGAATATTCGTTTCCACTCGGCAAAAGAAAGTAGTCTAAGGGTTATGTTACTACTAGTTTTGGTCACATGATCCTGGGCACATAAAAAGGTTATCATTGCTCACTCTACTTTTATATTTCCTCTATGGTCTAAATATAGCCCTTGTACCAATCCAACCAACTAAAGTTATCCACCAATAGAATGAAAATAGTAACTGGGTGATGAGTATTACCAACATATAAGATGAGAATAAAGTAACGGATATGTATTTCATAAAACAATACTTCAGATATTTTACTTGTAACAGATAATTCATAAGTAAGGCTCGGTTCGCATTTCTATAAATATGAAAATATGATTTCATTTGGTTAATAAATGCCTCAAAATGCATGTTTTGTGAATTTCTCAAGTTAAGACAACTTTGTATGTGCAGAGTCCCACAGCTCTTTCTGGAAAATCACCGAAAACAATTGAACAATTGATCCGAAATCACAAAATATGGTCTGTTCCTTCCCCACATTCTCGATATCCCGCAAAGCACCATGGACTGTTGATTCATTTTAAAGATTCAAGACTGCACAGACTGCTCTGGCAACTCTTAGAAGCAGGCACACAAGATATGACTTTTGTTAGAGGAATTAAGAACTATCCAACTTGGCCATGCTCTGCAACCTCAGCAACTACTTCCCATATTTTGGACTGTATCGGTGTCTCTGTGGGACAGCTCCCGTGTGAACAGAAGTTGATCGTTGTGCGACTTGTAAAAAGTCTTTTGGACTTGGTCTAGGTTTCGCCTTGACATGGGGATTAGTTACAACAATACACATTGAGCCGACAGATCGGTCTAGTGCTGGTTTCTGGATCGAAAAGTTCCTGGTTCGAATTCGAGGTAAGGCATGGATGTTTGTCCGCCTGGAATGAATGTGTGGCCTCTCTATATACGTGTTGTGCCTAGAATGTGCGGTACGTATAAGGTATATAGTCCGGCTACAGCAGTCGAGTCACATGAATTTGAACGAGTCTATTCTTTAAATTAGGTGATTGGTTAGAGCGTAAACAAAGCGCTTGCACAATTAGCGTCTTTAGAGCGGATTCCGGTAAATTGTTCGATGCCGAAAGCGATAGCAATGATGATGAGTTGGCACGGAGGACGCATCATCCATGACGATCGCCATTCATGCTTTTGGTAAGGCATCCCTTCTCCTAACGAGCCTTCATCCTCATCTATTAAAAAATTGACTGACCCAAGGTCGGCTACTTTCTCATCGGAATCGTACTGTAACATGAACCCCACCCCCATGGTGCCCAAGGGTAACGCAAAGTTGCTTACAAAATCCGCGTTTGTAACGATATAATGGCTCAATTGGTCGGGCATTGGAAAAAATTTAGCTGTATTTTAAATCTTACTACTGAAATAGCCACCTTACTAAGCTAAACATAAATAAAAAAAGCACTTAAGCTAGGTAGGTAGGGAGTTGAACGTCCCACTGGAGCAACACAACGGGCTATTGACGACGGTCTGGGGTGAATCCCGAAGGGAAAGATCACAGAACAACCCTCGTCATTTGAGCCACGGTCAGAAGACGAGGTGAACACTTGAGCTGGCACCCCACTTTCCAAACTTCCACACCCTATCAACGTGAGGACATTTGAGGTCACGACAGATTTAACGTGTATCGGCCCTCACGTACACGATGGCCTGGATGGTTTGACCAAGTTTCGAACTCGCAACCCTCCGGTTGCTAATCCGTTGCTCTTCCAACCGGGCTACCGCGGCCCCACTTATGTAGGAAAAGGGTTGAATAATGTAAATGTCCTGACGTCAACGGTATAATGTAAACACTATTCTTACGGTTACGGCCTTTCATATTGAAATGAGAGGGCTTTGGAGCACATGCGTCACAGGAAATTGCGTGACTTAACCGACGACGAAACCATAAAGGTGTAACGTTTGTGGTCAACGAATGCCATTTGTCTGGCGCGAAGGGTTTTCTGATCTGAGAAAAAACGACCCGCGAGGCTAAGGAATCTTGGAGCGAAACGCTGCACGCTGCCACAACAGGCCACGGGCCTTTTGAAAACGAGTTTATTTATTTATCCCATTCCCCTCACGTGGGCAGACAAGCTGAATTAAAATTGCCTGATTATTTCATTTGAAGCATCCGCATCGGTTCTTGGATAAGTTATGTTTAAGAAATGGCATTTCGCATACCTGAAAAAGTCGCAATCTGCGAGCGCATTTTCAAGAGGAAATGGATATTAATTTCGAGATAGTTATCAAATGGCTTTTTAGCTGCCAAAATGTATTGCTTGCAGTAACATTTTCTACTGGGGATGCCGAGATTGAATTTGCTCTACTGTGAACGATGCGTGAATAAAACGATAAATACGGGGGTGGTTTTCCTCTGAACTATCCTTTGGAAAGATTCTATTGGTCCTTTCCTTTGACCAGAATCCTTTGAAAAGATTCTATTGCTTATTCCCTTAGAACAGAATCCTTTGAAAAGATTGTATTAGTACCAAAAGTTTGAAATTTTTTCATGTTATATGCAAAAATGCCTTTAAAATTCGATGTCATGCTTGTTGCATTATTTTCTGATATTTAAGGGATGTTTGCGTGAAAACTTAGTTGCACCTCTTAGGAACTTCTCATACCATAATGTTCTTTAATAATTCTGTTTGTCATTTCCTTGGAATAAAATCCTTTGGAAAGATTTTGTTGGTCCTTTCCTTAGAACAGAATCCTTTGGAACGATTCTACTGCCCCATTCTGTAGAATAGAATCCTTTGGAAAGATTTTGTTGGTCCTTTCCTTAGAACAGAATCCTTTGGAACGATTCTACTACCCCATTCTGTAGAATAGAATCCTTTGGAAAGATTTTGTTGGTCCTTTCCTTAGAACAGAATCCTTTGGAACGATTCTACTGCCCCATTCTGTAGAATAGAATCCTTTGGAAAGATTTTGTTGGTCCTTTCCTTAGAACAGAATCCTTTGGAACGATTCTACTGCCCCATTCTGTAGAATAGAATCCTTTGGAAAGATTTTGTTGGTCCTTTCCTTAGAACAGAATCCTTTGGAACGATTCTACTGCCCCATTCTGTAGAATAGAATCCTTTGGAAAGATTTTGTTGGTCCTTTCCTTAGAACAGAATCCTTTGGAACGATTCTACTGCCCCATTCTGTAGAATAGAATTCTTTGAAAAGATTTTGTTGGTCCTTTCCTTAGAACAGAATCCTTTGGAACGATTCTACTGCCCCATTCTGTAGAATAGAATCCTTTGGAAAGATTTTGTTGGTCCTTTCCTTAGAACAGAATCCTTTGGAACGATTCTACTGCCCCATTCTGTAGAATAGAATCCTTTGGAAAGATTTTGTTGGTCCTTTCCTTAGAACAGAATCCTTTGGAACGATTCTACTGCCCCATTCTGTAGAATAGAATTCTTTGAAAAGATTTTGTTGGTCCTTTCCTTAGAACAGAATTCTTTGGAACGATTCTACTGCCCCATTCTGTAGAATAGAATTCTTTGAAAAGATTTTTTGTTGGTCCTTTCCTTAGAACAGAATCCTTTGGAACGATTCTACTGCCCCATTCTGTAGAATAGAATCCTTTGGAAAGATTTTGTTGGTCCTTTCCTTAGAACAGAATTCTTTGGAACGATTCTACTGCCCCATTCTGTAGAATAGAATTCTTTGAAAAGATTTTTTGTTGGTCCTTTCCTTAGAACAGAATCCTTTGGAACGATTCTACTGCCCCATTCTGTAGAATAGAATCCTTTGGAAAGATTTCATTGGTCAAGATGGCTACAATTGGTTATAAAGCATACAGGGAAGACTGGAAGTTGCAAGGTGGAATTATGCATGTGAACCTCCTCATGAGAACCCTATGAGGGATTTGGTATTAAAAAGAACCAGTCTTTTTAGTACCAAAATTTAAAAAAAAAAATTCCTATGCTGCTTGCAAAAATGCCTTTTAAATTCAATGCCATGCTTGTTTACATTATTTTTTGATATTTAAGGAACGTTTGTGCAGAAAACTTAGTTAGGCCTCTTAGGAACCTCTCATACCACAGTTGTAGAAATGTTAGGTTGTGTTTTTACCCTAAGGCTAGCGAAATTTAACAAACGTAACTGCTTTTAGGGTGACTGACGAACGAAAATCGTCGTAAAACTCAAATAAATTTATACCCATTATAAAATTGTTATAAAATTACAACGCTAACTAAACATTTGATAAATAGAACACAAGGAATAAAATCTGCAACTCGAGAACGAAATGTTTAGCAAACGAGCATGGATGTGATCTTATGTTCCACACGGCAGCAAACAGAAGACAGCGATGTTTGATAAATCATGCGCAAGGACAAACTGCGCACATAAGTTGCACTGAGTCTAGCATCTATGAAAGGTTTGAAGAAATGAAGGTATTTTTTTTTTTTTGGTATTTTCAATTAACGTCACACTGGAGCAACACAACGGGCTATTGGTGACGGTCCGGGATCAATCCCAGAGGGAAAGATCCGAGGACAGCACCACGTAATTTTGAACCACGGTCAGATGACGAGGCAACACCTGAGCTGGCATCCCACTCTCCAAACTTCCACACCACGCCAACGTGAGGACATTTGAGGCCACGACAGATTTAACGTGCACCAGCCCCCTTTGTACACGACGGTGTTTGGCTGGATTCGAACTCGCAACCCTTCGGTTGCAAGTCCGTTACTCTTCCAACCGGGCCACCGCGGCCCTGAAGAAATGAAGGAGGTCGGTGTTAGGGGTACCTATTCCGCATGACAAACATCCCTAAGCAATCAAGTACACAAATCACACGGACGATCAGGCATATTTGAATCAAAAATAAACTTTAACATCAGGTTTTCTTGATTCTTTCGATTAATAATTTTTTCAGCCTGGGATGGATCCCTTGTTTCTGGGCTCACGTGGACAATACGTCACTGATCGTTTATCCTCCTTTGGAACCTCGCACCATAAAACCCAACTCACCATCTTCCAATATGTATCAATTTTTTGTATAAACGCATATTTAAGGGTATTTTATACCTGACTAAATGTTGAATATTTTAACAATCTGAGCGTCACGAGATTTCTGAGTAATGTAGTATTATTTTTGCGCTACAACACACTCAATGATTAAATAATCACATTTTTCTAAAGAATCCACGGATTTTTTCAATCTTTAGAAAGATTCTATGGGTCCTTTCTTTAAGATAGAATCTTTGGAACAATTCTGGTCATTTCCTTGAAATAAAATCCTTTGAAACGATTCTATTGTTCATTTCCTTATAATAGAATCCTCTGAAAAGATTCTGTTGCTCTTTTCTTTAGAATATAATCCTTTGGAAAGATTCCATAGGTCCTTTCCTTACAACACAGGACCGCGGTAGCTCGGTTGGAGGAGTAACGGACTTGTAACCGGAGGGTTGCGAGTTCGAATCCAACCAAAGACCGTCGTGTACAAAGGGGGCTGGTGCATGTTAAATCTGTTGGAGCGTCAAATGTCCTCACGTTGGCGCGGTGTGGAAGTTTGGAGAGTCGGGTGCCAGCTCAGGTGTGACCTCGTCATCTGACCGTGGTTCAAATTACGTGGTGTTGTTCTGGGATCTTTCCCTTCAGGGGATGATCCCAGACCGTCGCCAATAGCCCGTTGTGTTGCTCCAGTACGACGTTAATTAAATACCTACCTTACAATACAATCTTTTGGAAAGAGATTCTATTACACCTTTCCTCACAATAGAATCCAAATAAAAGTCTTAAGAATTCAATATACTTCTTCAATTTAGGTGACTCACTGTTAATCGTTATTTAAAAGTGATAGCTCGAACTGTGTATTCGTATCGGTGTTTGACCTCATAGCAGAAAATGAAAAGGGGACCAGTAATAGTTGCACTGATAAACTGATTCCCGAAGTCAAGCCTATAATAGTCCGAAACACTATTCGAGATCTCTTCAATGTTCAGAGCTAGACAAGTCCCACAAAAAGCTCTGACCTACTCAATTCTTAATTTAAATTCCTCCATTCAGATTTTTTTTTTCTCATCGCATGCACCCCAACTGTTAAGTGATCCGCCTCCACATCAACGAATGACAAGATAAGAATTGGATAAGATTAGACTAACGATTGGGATGGTAGCTTCGATAGAAACAGTTGAAAGACGGTTCTGTTGGGAAAACTAGTGCAACGTCACTTTAATGGGAAAGCAACAGGTGGCATTGTGCGACACCTGTACGAATCTATTTTCTCTGCGAGCTTTTCGAAATAGGATGCGTATAATGCGCACGAATCTAAATCTCCCTCTGTACAAACGTATTTCTCTTACGTGGCATATGGGAAACGGTCTCGTTGGAATTTCTGGTCTTTCAACGGCTCGATCAAGCATCAAGTTATTCTGCTCGCGAATCAAATCTGCATGACGCACGGCAAATAGTCCGAACTTTTTCATCGGATTTTAAATCGAAACAAATTTTGGAAATGAATTTAGGGTTGCGCTGTTAAGTATTTAAACCACAACAAATAAATTCGTGGTAAAACTTAAGAACACATTATCACCCGCTTACCAAATTTGCGACAAAATTTCCCATGCGGAACATTTATGTCAGGGATGCACAGACCCATGCGGTCCTCCATTGATATGCTGGCGGCCCGCCTCACCATGTGTTATTTTAACAAGTCACACGATAGGTAATTTAGGTTAAAACTCAGTTACTAGATAAGCATTAAAATGCGCAAGCCTCTTTGGGTCAACATATATCTGCGAACAAACTTTTTCAGTCATGAATATTAAACCGAAAAATTGGAACAGCTTGACTAACGAAAATTTAGAATCAATTTTGTTATTGGCTACTACAAAAAACGAACAAAATATTAAAACAATTGATAAAGCAATGCAATTGCACGCATCAAATTAAATTTTTTTTTTTACATTTTACTATCTTTATTCTATCTTTCTTTAGCCCAATATAAACAAATAATATCAATAATAAATATCAATAAAATAAATAATATATGATAGATAACTTTCATGGTTTTTTGGGTGGCCCTGCCTAAGTCACCGTGAATCTATGCGGCCCTTTGTCTTAACACGTCTGTGCATCCCTGGTCTATCTGGATAGGCCGCCATATTAGATGCCTTTCACTTGCACGCAAGTGGAAGTGCATGTAGAAAACCTATATATGACGGGTTACCATATTCAGAATTATCGCCGATTGGCGATGGTACCGAGTTCTTGAATCTAACCAAATTTGTAATCCTTTCACACAATTTTTAGTGGAAAAACGGAAACATGAAAAGAACTGTGCCCCCTTTTTAAAAGCATTTAATTAAATTGTTTTCCTTATCTTTAACAAGGTTTAATTCGACCGTAGAATTCGGCGAAAAACTGCTGCTCCACTCTTAACGTAACCAGGATTCGGGATTGTTCCTGTACCGTCGTCGATAGTCCGTTGTGTTGCCCCGGTGCGACTTAATTAACTACTTACCTAATTGGAAAGCCAGGGTGGCCTTTTTGTGCTGAAGGAACTGTTTTGTCTAAATCCATGAGACATTCGTTAAATACGTTACCACATACTCTTTCGAACTAGCTTTCAAATTACACCAACTATCATCGTTTTTACATTTTTAAGATACCGATATCAGTGGAACTTCCTATAACTTATGTTTTTTCGTGTCAAGTAAACAAAATAGGAAATCCTTTTTGAATATCCAAAATGCCGCCTTTCAGGATGACAACATGGTTTTCCATGATCTCTGAATGAAGGTAAATTTAGCATTGTCTATGGGTAAAATATCCACTGAAAGAGAAAATTTGGTCTCTTAATATTTTCAAGAGAGATGGAACATTCAGAGTCACTTTCTTGAAATAGTTAAAGCTAGATAAATAAAAATTCCAAAGATGTTAAGGTGCTGAGGTTTTAAAAATTCCCTCATTTGATATTCTGATGTCAAAGAGTGGTTGATCTAAATGGGGGGTTGAGTCGTAAGGGTCCAACCTCAACTAAAGGTTTGTTATGTGCACACAAGATATATTCCTATAAGATGGTAGGTCTTCATCCCATAAAGTTTTCTTTCTTCTTAGAGAAGTATCTTTTCGTCTAGTGCCCTTCAGAGGGGTAGGGAAAGTGGTTGCTTAATAGAGGTGGACTTTAAGATAGGTTTTGCGAACAATAAATCTATCTTTGTCATTTCAGGAGATTCAAGTGTCAAAAAGACACTTCTGGAACCCATCTGTCCTTTCGCAAGGTGAAAAGGGCCAGGATAAGCATTCATATATCGTGCGGTAAACGCTAAACTAAAACATCGAGTATGTAGTAAAGTGTGCAGTTGCATCGCATGTATTGTTTTTTTTCCACGACAGCCCAGTTGGAAGAGCAACGGATTAGCAATCGGAGGATGGCGAGTTCGAATCAAACCAGACTGTCGTGTACAAAGGGGACTGGTGCACGTTAAATCTGTCGTGGCTTCAAATGTCCTCACGTTGGCGTGGAAGTTTGGAGAGTGGGGTACTAGCTCAGATGTTGTTCTCGTCATCTGACCGTGGTTTAAAATTAGGAGGGGTTGTCCTTGGATGTTTCCCTTCGGGATTGATCCCGGAGCATCGCCAATAGCCCGTTGTGTTGCTCCAGTGCGACGTTACTTAATTACCTACCCAGACAGCCGTACCGGAACATCTTTCCCAAACTGACTCAAACCGAACAGCGTCCACGAATTTTATTCTTTTACAAAAACTACACGCGATCAGTGTGCAGAAAAGTGATAATCAGACGATTTTTTTCTGTTTAAAGAAAATCACAGGGGAATGTTCGTATTATATAGTTTTGCCTACAGATAATGAAATAAATTCCCCCTCTGATTCAAAAGGGTTTTCAACGAACAAGCTTTTATATGTAAGTGATGTACTGGCTCATGAGATCATTTCGGGGAAATGTAACCATCAATCTGCATCAGACTGAAACGTTAAAAGAAAAGTACGGAATTCTAATATTGGTCTGGTAACATCAGTTCTAGTCTAGTACACATCACTCATTGACCTATCTAGTTGAGAGTAAGTTGAATCATGAAGTAATAATTATTTCTAAAAAAAGCTACTAGCCCATACTTAATTTATGACCCTTTACTCTGGAATGCCTGTTTTAATGGGTGTTGCGTTAAAAGAAGGGCTGATATTTTGACTCGACTTCTCATGTGTGCTATTTTTTACTAAGGAACAAGGGGACTCGAGTCTTTATGATCTACTTATCATGAGGTGCTTACTATCTGTCAGGGTAACAATTGGACTAGTACTGATCACGAGTACGTTGAGTTTGTCGTGACCTCAACTGTCCTCTCGTTGGCGTGGACGTTTGGAGAATGGAGTGCCAGCTCAGGTGTTCACCTCCTGTGATAGTGGTTCAAAATTACGAGGTGTTGTCCTTGAATCTTTCCCTTCGGGACTGATCCCGAACCGTCACCAATAGCCCGCTGTGTTGCTCCAGTGCGACGTTAATTAAATTACCTACCATCCACTTATCTGTCACTGCTTTTGCAACAGTAGTAACAGCAGAACTCTAGTCAACTCCAGATTTAGTGCTCTGTTCGAGATATTTTGAAGCCCCTTCGCTCAAGTTCATACTCTAGCATTTGAAAAATGCATTGCAGGGGTAAATGTGAGCTGGTGTCCTATTATTTATTATGAGGTTTGGAACTTGTATTGGGGGGGGGGGTATTTCAATTAACGTCACACTGGAGCAACACAATGGGCTATTGGTGACGGTCCGGGATCAATCCCAAAGGGAAAGATCCGAGGACAACACCACGTAATTTTGAACCACGGTCAGATGACGAGGCAACACCTGAGCTGGCACCCCACTCTCCAAACTTCCACACCACGCCAACGTGAGGACATTTGAGGCCACGACAGATTTAACGTGCACCAGCCCCCTTTGTACACGACGGTGTTTGGCTGGATTCGAACTCGCAACCCTTCGGTTGCTAGTCCGTTACTCTTCCAACCGGGCCACCGCGGCCCGTTTGGAACTTGTAAGGAAAGATAATTTTTCCATCTGAAATTACAGTAACCCTTCGTATATTACTCCTTTTTCTACTCGTCATCTGACCGTGGTTCAAAATTACGTGGTGTTGTCCTCGGATCTTTCCCTTTGGGATTGATCCCGGACCGTCACCAATAGCCCGTTGTGTTGCTCCAGTGTGACGTTAATTGAAATACCCCACCCCCCCCCCCCTTTTTCTACTTCGGTCAGAAAAGTATCTCAACGCCTCTAGTTATTTACTTACATGGAATCGCACATTCAAACCACAAGTATAATTAGATTTGGAACAATGTCTAATATAACTGCATCTTGGTAGAAAAAGGGTTTATGTTCATTTTGCAAGTTTTTGATAACACCTGCGTTATATGATCATGGTTCAAAATTACCGTATTTTTCTCGGATCTTTCTCTTCGGGGTTCATCCCGAACCGTCGCCAATGGAACGTTGTGTTGTTCCCCCAGTGCGATGTAAATTCAAGAACCTTCCAACCCAATCTGCTGTCGTGGCTCAGTGGGTATGTCCACTGCGCTAGCGACCTTCGAGTTGTAGGCGGCGCAAATTCATTCCTGTCAGGTGCATTCCTCCCTGGGTGTATTTCTTCTGTATCAGTAAAACTTTCATTGTCTATTATTGTATGCCTTGTGCCAAACAAATATGGCCTTGCTCCCTTAAACCCCCAAACCAACCTTATTAACTACAACTAATCTCGATCTACGAATAGCAACTTTCAACGTGGCGATTATCCCTTTACTGGAATAACGGCTTCAACATTGAATATCTACGGTAAGTAGGTATTTTAATTAACGTATAAACACTGGAGCAACACAACGGGCTATTGGTGACGGTCCGGGATCAATCACAAAGGGAAAGAACCGAGGACACCATGTAATTTTGAACCACGGTCAGATGACGGAATATCTACGGATATAACGATAATAAATTCATGAAATTTCATATTTATACAAATTTGGCGATGTAATATCTGATTAAGACATTAAAACATGTTGACATTGGAAATTTTGTTCATACAAAACTTGATACGAAGGCGGCCCCTTATGCAATTTCGTATGAGTTTATAGAGGACATTATTCCCTATTGAATGGTATACTTTGAATTTGCTCTATGTGGTGCTCGAAATAAGGGGGGTTCGGGTTTATTTTTTAATCATTTTCCCGATTATTGTGCGTATGATTTCGGGTGCCAAATAATCCCCATTCAGTCACTGACCGAAAGGTGTTGATTGGTAGGTAGGCAGGTATTTAATTAACGTCGCACTGGAGCAACACAACGGGTTATTGCGACGGTACGGGATCATCCCCGAAGGGAAAGAATCGAGAACACCGATAAATTTTGAATCACGGTCAGATGACGAGGTCAAACCTGAGCTGGCACCCTTCTCCAAACTTTCACACGTGAGAAAGCTGTTGATTGAGAGGCCCCTTATCCTTGACTGAAGGGGTGAAGTTGAACTCAATTGTAAAATTCTTAAAAGCTGTAAATACATGCTGCTACTCAAAAAACGAAATGGCTCGTAATTTCTTACCCGCTATCAATTTGTTCACAGATGTATCGAACAATTTATTTCGTTTTTCGCAGTCCAGTAGGCGGCTGCTTTGATTTGAATTAATTCGGAACTTCGATAAATTAGCGGAGAGGAAAGAATGTAGATGGAGGCACGAGCGCCCTAAATACATTGAGATGTACAAGAAATCTCGTATCCGTCCGGCCAGAGCTGAAAACTTATTTTGTAAACTTAAAATGAAAGGATTTCTTGGGAATTCGTCACACCTCTAAAATAATACCACAAGTTCGGTCTTTATATAAAAAGAAAGACAAATGAGTATAAAAATATTTTTTCATTTTGATTATTCTTTCAGGTATGGATTTAGAGAAAAAATTTCAAAATCACTTGTTTTTTGACTAAAGCGAAAAAACAGATCTTGAAAATACAGAAAAATAGCAGCATAACTAAACGATTTTGCGATTTCCGGAACTCGCAAAATGCATATTTCCGCTTTTAGAATTGAAAAATATTATCAAACATTTGAGTATACTATTAGTTTTATTTGCTTTCATTACATTGTCCAAGCTTTAGTTTATAGCTCAAAATATACGTATTGATTTTTCTGTACCACACTTTTGACAGAAGCTCATGCAGAGTATCCTTTCGAGTGGTGGAATGATCATGTCAGAGAACCAAAATTCCATGAAAAGCGTAAAATGTCCAGATTTGGTTTTCCCAATCTGCAGGGCTATGACGTGTACTCTCAAGGTATTCCATTCCATCGAATGTAAGCATATTTTGGTACTTTATATAATAAACAATTCGTATGTTTCACAAAGCTGTTTAATGGAAACTTTCTGCTTCCAAATGGATTGATGATGGTTTAATCTTTATAGAGAAATTATCACTTTCTTTCTATAAAAGTGTGAAATTGTTGCGGCATCAAAATGAGACTTCCTTTTGGAAAATAAAACTTTCTAAAACACTTCATGACATCAACATACCAGCACGATCTACACAAACACTAAATGCTGGAAAAGTGAATGTCAAGAATCGCCTGACAAGCCATGGCTAGAGGCAGTTCCAGATTTCCACCTGGTACCAGAACATGACTGCCCTACCACTCATTTGCATCACTTAGGTATCTCCACCATGCTACCCCTCTGTAATTCTGGAGAAATAATGGACAGAAATCCCTGGCTTCGATATAGAACCCTCCATGGACTCAGGTGTCTAGGTATTGGGAAGCAAGAGAACTTTTAGGGCAATGACATCGGATTTTCCTTCATTGTTTGTATAATTAAATTTTTTAAATATTTTTACTGTCATTGTTATACATAATGTTTTGCTTGTATTGTTGCGCACCAGCCATTGGAAAAACGGATTCTTGCCGATTCAATACATATTAGAAATGTAGGATCATTCTACAATTTTAATAAAAAAAAACATTGGAATTTTTTTGAAATTTTGAACTAAACATCACTTTTTTGAGAATGTTGAAAGCTTATTTTCATTCTCAGGTATCGAAAGGATTGCTGCTTTTTTAATGAATCTTAATAAGTGGTAATTCGCAATATTATATGTACTAAATGGCCTTTTAAATACTCCCTTTACAATCCTTCAAAGTTGATGGCAAAAATCAAGTACTAACATTTCTAAGGCACAAGAAGTTTCCTTGACTGACTAGACATACAGTCGCGGAAAAAAACGAGCCACTCCCTTTGTTTCGAGCACCATTCATAGTAGTCTATTCAAAGATATTCAATAGAATGTCCTCTACAAATTCAAATGCAAAAGAAATGCATAAGGGGCCGCCTTCATATAGAATTTTGCAAACAAAATATCCAATGGAAACACAGTTTTGATGCTTTAATCAGATTTCGCATCGTTAAATTAGTCTAAACATCAAATTTCATGACTTTGCTATCTTTATATCCGGAGATATTCAATGTTAAAGTTGCTGTCAATTCCAGGGATCACCTCCACATTGAAAATCGCTATTCGTAGATCTAGATTAACTGTAGTTATTACCCGAATTTCAAATTTGAACACTATTTCAAACATATTTGTCAGCGCGTGCAAGCGATTCGAAAATTCTTATATTTATTATACAAACTCAAACAATATTGTGAATTGTAACCATGATTAAAATGTGATCAAAGGATTTTGGAATTGAGATCAATTCGAAACGGAGTGTTGATCAATGTTATGTATAATTTTGTATCGTGTTCTTAATATAAATGTTAATTTCTTTAATTAGCGTTTGTCTCCATGTATGCAACCAAAACGCCTACCTACAATTATTTAATACTAGCAGAATTACCCGACGATGCTCGGGGTTAAATGTTGATTCTATTTCATAGAAAAATGCAAGCATCATTTAAGTGTACGGAAAATATTTTTAACATCGTTTTAACTTTTTCATAGCTTCTACAATTTACTTCGGACGCAAATATGTATACATAATATATCCATCCATATAATCCATTTCATATTCATCACACTCTTGCTGTAAGACAACTACAAAAGCTTTTTCTGAGATGACTTCAGAAGTCGATTTTGAGTTTTGGAGTGATTACGAATGCCAATTAAGTTAATTTTCAGTAAAGATCAGGAACTTTCAGAGTATAGTCTTGCACTCAGTTTTCCAATCAATATTTATTATTTGTGGTACCCTTGCACCATGGATTCGATGTTTTCGAATTACATTATCATTGTGAAAGGATGGCAAATTAAACTGTAAGGCATTCGTGGTTAATTTATTTTGAAGAACACATTTTCTTCTTGAAAATTCTATTCAGCCGCATGTGGAATAATGGAGCTTGTTTTTAAAACAAATGTCATCAGTGTAGACAAACTCAATCGATTACACTTTTTACAAAATCACTACTTTCAATGAATGTTTCACAGGTACCTAAGTTGTATACGAACAGTTTCAACTTCAAGTAAGCAACCTCGACCTTCTGACAATTAAGACAAAAAATTTCTTTTTTTCAAGTCCTAGTTTACATACTTCTTTACTATATTATTCCAAGATCAGCAGTCTTATTTAAAATTTGCTTTCCTCCAACAGAAAAATTTAGTTTTAAATCGAATCCTTAAGGTACTTTTTTCAATTGACTCAGTTTCTATATGGAAACCACGTACCTATTTAGAATAATAGATGTAGTTACTTGACTATGGAGTAGCTTTCAATACCCACGAAACATGAAAAACAAATTAAATTAAATTAATTTTAATTTTCTTGTAATGAAAATATGTCAAAATTTAGAAATATCTTTGAACTACAACGTATGGCTACCCATTTTGATTTAACGTAACATACCTTGTTTTAGAATAACTTTATTAACTTTACCAGTCATTTTAAAATAAGAAGTTATACACCTTACTTAAAAAGGTTTCCATTTATTTTTATGAAACAGAATTCTACAAACTATAACGCATGGCTAATAGTATTTAGCAGAAAATGAAAATAATTCATTAGAACTTAACTCCTAAATAATATATCTGTAATATGGAAAGTAATGGAACACATAAATACAAACAGAAACGAAATTCTGGTCATTGAAAAATGTAGAACTCTGAAAAACGAAAGATCTGAGCAACCATGTTGAATTTCGACGTCATTAGAACATTCTGAAATAGAGAAATTCGAAAAAACGCTTTGAAAATATTGATAGACAATAATGAATTATTTACAAAAAGAACACAAATTTACAAAACTTAGAAATGCTCAAATGATCACAACATTTCTGTCTAAATTCAAATACACAAGCAGAATTCTAAATCTAATTTATAAAATAAAACATTAATTCTGGCATTGCCAGATACCGAATTGCAAAATTATGCTTTTATGATTAATCAGTTTTTGTTTTGGCTTTTCGTGTTCCAATACAAAATGCAAGTTGTGTAAAATTAAGTATTTTAAATATCCATTTTTCATCATACAAATATTCCTAAATTATTCATATTGTGGAAACAAATAAAAAATCTGTTCAAACATAATTAGAATTTTAAATTGTTTAAATATAATGTTTAGGAAAAAATTGTTTTTTGAGCAATACTGGTAAAACAATTTTATTAGAAAATTTGATTTTCGATCAATACTGGCAAAAGAAACTGAGTTACGTACCGCAATCGTTTTATACCCAATGTTTTTCCTATGGCAATTGGCAATTTCGAATTGATTTAGCCCCCTCTACGCACCTAGGTTAAAGAGAACGGGGATTAATATGTAGCTTGCATTACTTGCAAGGTTCCAAAGTATAAGTGTACCAAATTTGATGTGGATTGGTCAAACAGTTAGATTTGTATTGAGAACATACATACACACACATCCATTTTTATACATATAGATAATCGAACTGATATTCTGATCATCCAAAAAGTGAATAGAATGAGTCATTCAATTGATCATTGATTAGTAAATTTCATCAATGCAACACATAACTGGTAAAAGACAATGTATTTTAGACTACATAAATGAAATTTCGAACCATTTTTCTAGAATTTAAACATTCCACAAGTTTATCAGGCGTTTTTTAAACTTTTTGTTGTCCCCTAAAATCATCAAAATGAGGAAAATTTAATGTAATGCACAAACTAACAATTGAAATTACCTGAAATCCTGCATGCTCATATAAGAAGTCCTTCTGAATCGATTCCCATCAAAATATAGCAAGTTTCCTATTTATAATTTTTTCAAACATCAATTTAATTATTATTGCATACTAAAAACTATTTTTAAAATAAAATATTAGGTGGATTTTGTTTGGGTTGCTTAATAATAACATGGTTCAAAATATCAGCTATAGAAATATTATTTAGGAAGATATCCATAAAAGTCTGAGAAACTGATCTAACATGAGGAGCTCCAATCTTTCTGTACTCATAACTTCGAAACAGTAAGATCTAATGACATGAAATTTGGTATCTGAAGTTAAATTTTGATATAGATTTGAAATTGTGTATCAAAATAGGGGGTTTCCATTGGAAATTACAAAGTTGGTGCTCAATTTAACATGAAGATGTATCCCTATGTAAATTTTACGCATTTGAATTTATAGAAGACGTTAGTTGCTATCGAACCAATGAATGCCATCTTTGAATTTTCTCTACTGCTAAAATTGCTCGAATGAAGAGGGGTGGTTCAGGTTTTTACCTGGTGACTGTACAACTGAGGGGGAAAATCGAACCATCTCCTTTTATCTATGCATAGTTCACTGTAGAACAAATTCAATCTTGGTATCTCAAGTTACACTGGACTAAATCAAAATAGAAATAAAATATGATCTTATAAGTAAACATTTCCACTGTGACTTTATATGCAATATGATTCAGCGATGTGGAGTCTAAAATTTCTTCTTTTCCGAGTCTTGCAGCAGTGAAATAGTCACATAATCAAATGACATATTGATAGTTTTTCCATTGCTTACAGTAAAGGTGATTTTAAGAAGAACATTAAGGTAAAACTTGCATGCAAAGCAAAAAGTTAACTAAATCTGATTGAAAATCACAGACAAAAAGTAAATTAACAATATTTTATAAGGTCCCAAAAGCATAGCTATGCAAATCAGATTGCAAGACTCGAGACACTGCATATAATTTGCACTTTACATTGAATTAAAAAAACATATACAAACACATTTCTTTTAAATAATTAAGCTATAAAAACCAATCAGGCTAATACATAAGGCTGGTTGCATCCATAAAATTCAGAAAGCAGTCGAATATGAATAAAAACACAAAATGATAACTTTCAGGAATTTAATAAGCAACCATAAATAGGTTTCATGCACACATAACTGAAAATAAAATATATAAAATTAATGTAACAAAAATTCTTCAGTGTCATTTCTCATTATCTATTTCTTTACATGCTTTTAGTAAATACCACTTAGAGTAAAATGTCATTAGTAAATTTTAACAGCATCTTTGTAATCAAACTATATCTTAATTACAAAATATACATTTGTTGTCTAAAACCATGATATTTTAAATTTTCAAAACAGATGCATTTCTATAGGAACTATTTGATTTTACACAGGAATGGGGCTTCACAGAATATACAACAGCTTCTGATGAAGCACAACTTTTTTTATGAAAAATATAAAATCAGTAATTTATGCTGTTACATTTTCATACAAAATGCTGATGCAGTTTAACCCCCTTATTATAAGCCCTCATCGAATGAGAACTTGAGATTATCAAAGAAAGAATAATTAAATGGTTGGTGCATTAAAAATACATGGGACACTAATTATGAGTAAATCTCATACTTTACAAATGATTTTGCAAACTCATTGTATCCATATGTATTTTTGTTTTGAACTGAAATAATATGGTAAAATGCCGCTCCATAACATGAGCAAAGAAAGACCTTATTTCTATACATGTTGCAAATGTAATTCTTATGCAGATGAAGTCATTTTTACATGGCACAATCAAATGTTTCATTCACTTCGACTGGAAGCATATCCACTAGCTAAATATATTTAAACTATTTAAATGCATTTAGTTTTATAACAGTATAATTAGTTGCAGTGTTGAAGAGTCATTCAATAATCCACTATTAAACACACATGGCAGAATTCACATGAAATTAGCTTTTCATGAGATTCAAAGCAAGATTACACATAGGTCGAAACAAATATATATTTTCAATATTAAAAACCAACACAATCATCCAAATCAACGAACTAAAGCAAGTAAAAGAAACATGCTTTTATAAAATGGTAATAGAATAAATTTGAATATTTATTGAAAACAACACATAATTGCAGCTTCAGTTTATCACCATTAGCTGAATAGTTATACATTAGAGTATTATTTAAAAACCAAGTAGATGATAAAATCTTGAAAACAAAAATCGTGATGATTGGTTGGTTTTATCTCACAAGGGCCATATTTGGCAAAGCTGCACCAAATAACATCAAATAAATGGACACACAAGGAAAGCTTTACAGACACAGAAGAGGAATTGAACCTGCACCGCCTACAACGCACAGGTTGTTAGCGCAGCGGGCGAACCCACTGAGCCACAGTGACCCCACAAAAATCTCGAATACAATAGAGTTGTACACAACTATAAATATCTCTTAAAAATAAGGTTAAATACAAGATTTTATATAATTTCACAGAAATATAGAATTGGTTTATTTTAATCAGTAACTTGCTAAATTTGAAAACTGATGAGTGATGAATGACAATACATAAAACTAATTTCATATATTTGATATTGCACCCTAATCATGCAAGTTATGCATCATTCATTTATGAGTTTCAAAGAAACATACAGTGAATGAATCTAATGTCAAGTGCAATACTTAAAATTTAGTTCATCAAAAATTGTTTTCTCCCATCCTGGGTAGACAACATTGACATCCTTCTAAGATGAATTCAAATATACATCACTCATGCTCAGGGCACACAATATAGCAATGTCCATATCACCAACAAAAGCAATTTTATTTTTTCTTTCGTTTAGCTTCAATGTTACTATTAAAGCTATTGATACAATCTTGCAACTGAGAACATTCTGCCCTGAACTCCAGTAACTTCTGTGCCATTACTCTCCTCTATAAAAAAAGTAAAGTTATAAGATTG
Organism: Meta bourneti; assembly: GCA_933210815.1. Classification (NCBI taxonomy): domain Eukaryota; kingdom Metazoa; phylum Arthropoda; class Arachnida; order Araneae; family Tetragnathidae; genus Meta; species Meta bourneti. The sequence continues at coordinate 82,305,934 of OW119923.1, read as the reverse complement.
AGGAAAACAGATTGTAGGTGACTTTTTTTTGGATTACATCCAACTAACGTATAACACAAATTGCAGGTTCAATTTAACTGAAAATAAGAGTTAAGAGTGAACAATACTAAACCAACTTTAACAGTGAACGGTATTTGTGTGTGCATGCAGAATTATCATTTGTGCACACCAAAAATTAAAAATTGTTTGCAGTTTAATTATTTTTGTTTTATTCTTTAGATGCCAGTTTTAGTAATGTCTAAAAACATCTTTGTGAAATAAGACATTTTCTGGGGGAAAAGGAAACTTTTTCTATGCTTATGTTATGTGATTGGCTAAAGTTCCTACTTGGTATAATCCATTTGATGACATTTTAAGACAAAATAGCACTAAATGTGTCGCCTTTTGAAGATGATCCAGCAAATATTTTTACCCAACAGAATGAGGAAAATCTGGAAATGTTGGCTGTTATGCCAATGGTTAGTGAAGAAAAAGGTCATTTAGATTTGGACTTCATTTATTAAAAAAATTAAGCACTTTCAATGCTGATGTTTGACTGCATTTGAAGCAGGTCCCTTACTTTTCAAGATAAAAAGCAAGCACTTTTAAGAAATGCACAACCCTGTAATATAAACTTTGATATTGAAGCAATTTAAGACTTGTCTTAAAATTGATAGTATAATTCAATTACTTACAGTTTCTCTTTTTTTCCTTTCAGCTTCTATCAAAAACACTTCTTCACATGTTTGATCTTTTTGAGGTTTTCGTATTTTTGCAAATAAACATACCTTTGAGTGAGAAAAGTGTTCAGCCCTGAAATAAGATTGCAAACTTGTAAAATTGAACCAGCGACTTAAAATCTTTAATACATTGCACTTTGAAAAAGTCAACCTTTGATACTCAAATCCCTCGGAATCCCAAAAAATACTATTTTCCTTGCATTTTCAACATTTAGTCCATGTATTTTCTATATTTATCTTCAAATACTTAAAACGAAACCTTGGATATCTCAAAGTTTTTAGTTGCATTGTGTCAGAAACATTCCAAATAGTTACATTAAGGTAGGCAGATGATGTTAATGTGCCTTAAAAATGAAAAGGTTGTTTTTATGACATAAGGACTTATTTGGCCGTTACACCAAAAGCAGGACAGATAACACTCAGTAATGGATATATGCACACAAGGAAAGTTTTACAAGACAGCTGTCATCCATTAATTAAGCAACATGTTTTTGATCTGTTTGATATCTCCTTTCACGTAATGGAACTGCTTCCTGAGTTAGAAATATTTACCTAGTGTGATTTTGTTCATTTCTTGCAAAATATGGGTAAAACTGGCATATCGGGAAATAAGAAACTTAGAATCAGTTCTATGTATAAACAAGGTTGTAAAATCAAGTTTCTTGCTAGTTACTTAAAATATTCTCAAACAAGCATGTCAGCACAGTATTAAAACAATATTCTAACAATGGATGAAAATACTATTAGTGGCATTAGTGGCAGCAGAAAACTAAAAACTACTTCAAGAGATGACAGAAAGCTGAAGGATATTGCTAAGAGAAACCGTTTCAGAAGTGTATGTGGAAAGAACACAGTATTGATGTTTCAAAATCAATAATGTTAAGATATCTCCATAAACGTGGGTTCCAGTCTCGCGTACAAAAGAAGCGTCTTATGACTACTAAGTGGAAGCAGGCTACAGTGAGATGGTACAAAAAAGGCTGTTATAGAGCCTGGATGAAAGTATAGTTCAGGGATGAAATTGTGTTTCGTGTATGGTACAGTGATCATGGCATTCATGTTTTGCAAATAAAACAAGTAGCATTTGACAAGGAAACTCTCAATGAAATTTGTAGCTAGCATTATGATATGGGCTTGCATAACCCAGAAGAGTCTGGTACATTATGTCTTGTATACAAAGATAAATTCTGAAATATCAAAAAATTTTGAACATTTTATGGTGCCAGTATTCTTGCCAGAGTTGACACAGTCAGCTTTCTTATGCTCTTTATACAATCTGCATCATTCAGCATTAGTCAATATGGGTTTTTCTGATTCCCTTTGAATTTTTCTTTTCAATTATGTTTCTTACATTTCTGTGTTCATATTTCCCTTAACACATTTTTCAACATTATGAAAGTTTTCTTCAACTCAGCCCACTTATCAGTTTATGGCTTTAAAAAATTTATTTTATAGATTATTATTGCTAAATAATATTGCAAATGCTGTTATTTTCTACAAAACGACACTAATTTCAACATCCTATCTCTGTAATCCAAAGTTACACATCACTAAGTTACCATTTTCAGTGTTCACGTGCAAACACTACACCTCCCCCTCACCACTGGACACCCCCACTACCCATTTTACAGACCCATAAATTCTCTATCCAACAAAGTTTAAATCCGTAGATTATCATTTATAGTTTACAAGATATATGCAATTGGTTGCTAGAATTTTTGTAGACCCTATACTGGACCAAATTTAAAGACATATTTATGTCAAAAACAGTAAATCAATTTTATTTGCTCATTCAATCAGACAGGATTGAATAATTTGTTTGGTTATTAACTCAATAATTATACTATAATTACTTTTTTGCTAAGACAGCTAATTAGGTCTGGATATATGGCCTAAAACAGTTTCCCAACCACTAATAACATCTCTATCTATAGAGGTATCCTATATTTTGTGCAATCTCTACCAGTTTTTGCAAAAACACTAATTAAAAATGGAATTTTTATTTTCAATTTTTTCATTCAAGAATTAAACAAAAATTATATTGTTGACAAGCCAAGCCTTGTTGGACTAAAGGATGCAGAACAGGCAAAACATGGACCAATTCCTTCATTTTGCATCATTTGACAAAAATGTTTGGGAATAAAAATTTTTGACAAGACATAATAAAAACCATACCAAGGTTCATCATTTTCTTCCCAGCCATCCAGTTCTTTAAAACATACATAACACTGTACGAGATCAGGTTCATTTGCAGTTGGACAGTGAAAGAAACCGGCTTCGGCCATCTAAAGAGAAAAATATTACCATAAAATTTTATAATACAATAGCTTGTTAAATAAAAATAGATATAAATATACAAAAGGAACTGGCTAATGGAGGCTGTGGGCAGATGGCCTGATTGCTGATTATCTGGCATTTGTCAACTACAACTTAAAACTTGCAACACATTATGTGAAATTTATCATACATCAAATTGGTTTACATTTTGTGTTCGTATAGACTTAATATGGCAACCATATCATAAACCATGATTTTACTCATTTTATCTTCCTTTCCTGGATCTGAATATGTACATACAGAACATAAATTTGTCAATGAAGCACTACACATTTCAGACCTGAGCCTAGTAATTTACAATTCTCAAAAGTGTTTGTTCTTAAAAGAGTAAGCATAAAGGATAAGAACAGGTATAACATCTTTAAGTAAAGTAAAGCACCATTCATACATTTCTGAAGGACCATGTAAAAAAGATGTATAAACAAAACATGAATGAAATATTCACCACCAGATGTCAGCTTACTAAGAATCGAAATTTGAAAGATCTTTATAAACATAATAAATCATACTTTTTTGACTTTCATCCTTAAAATATTAACTTTACTGAGGAAAACTTACCTAATTAATCACAGCAGTAAAAATATTTCTTTAAAGGTTAAATTATTTTTCTGAGGATAGATTTCTTCATCTCTAGGAATGGAAAGCCAGCTTTAAAATGCTGGATGGTCTCCTGCTTGCTTGATTCCATGCAGATGGCATTAGTCATTGCATATGGATCATTAAGTTTTCTATTTTCAATTTCGAGATCAGATGCTAAATTGTCAAATATAGCTGGACCAACATTCTGCGATAAGAATATAAATCTTTAAAGATTTTTATGATTCCCACATCTAAAGGTGGCACATCACTTGCACATTAACAGGGAAGAAAACAACCTCAACATTTCGCAGAAAATCTGTAGAGTATAATCCATACAGAATATTATTTTTATTTTTTACATATCATTTTAGCAACCAATTTCATCAACAATTCCAAGAGTTTTTTCGTTTTTAACACCTTTTTACCAGCTTCATACAATAAAGGCAAATTTTTTCTTATGTTTTTAAAGCAACATGGGTTTTTGGGTTTGCCTGTCACAAAAGGAGTTAGCTTTCCAGAGTCATTTCAATTTGTGCAAAGAGTGAGACGATCTTCACTTTTCTTTGCACCGTGACACAACTCGCCTTTGAATGCCAGACTTTTTGAAGGCAACATCTGATAAAACAGACCCAGTTTCATTGCGATTAAAAATATCTTATGACTTGAATCCAGTCAGCTTTCCAGAAAGTTGATGAAAATATGAATAGCCAAATGGTGAGCATCAAACATGAGAAAATAGGCTCAAGAGAAGGAAGATCCCCTTCTGACATTCTTTTGTGCGATGGGGGAGTCCATTGTGGTAAGATCAAGGAAATGAAATGGTTGAAAAGGCTGTCATACATTATTATAACATGTGTGGCAATTGCCATGGGTGATTATTTGTCTTGCTGTTGCTTTTGGAGCTAACCAATAAACTGGGAGCCAAAATCTGTGCAAGATGCCAATTGTAGGAATTGTTTACATTTAACCTTCCCATAATTTAACAAATATTCATTCAAAACCATGACTCAAATCATTGACCATCAAAGTCTGTTAGAAGGTCAATGACTCAAATGTTGCCGCATGACTCAAAAGCTAACATGCAAAAAAGGCATTTCGATCTCAGGAATCTCGGCAATGCGTCAAAAATGAAATAATGTCATTTGTGACGAATAAACAAAATATTTTATTATAAGTGGCATGTCTTTTTTTCAAACTAACCCAGTTTGACGTATAAACGAGTCATGAGAAACATATAAAGTGCTCCACTGTAATTGTTTATAAATTTCAACGATGCCTGAAATTTTAATTTTGCCAACATCTCTATGTTGAAAATCTTCCTTTAAAACATGCACAGGTCTTAATAGTCAAAGATTCATGTTTGTCATAGTTACTATATTGTTTTTAAAGGAAATACTAAAACAAAACATAAAACCATGCAAACTAGTTATTCACACAACACAAATAAAAAGTGTCACAATTACCAGGTAGAATCAATATTGATTAATTTTGTTCTTGAGCTGTTGATTGACAAACATGTTTGTGCAAAAAAGATCAAAATTGCCAATAAAGATTCACGTGAAAAAGTAGACTGGTTTGGTAATATTGTAGTAACCTTTTCAGTGTGAAGAGATGTCTTCTTTTCCTCAACAAACAAGATTGATCTGCTGTTTCTCATGTTATAATTTGGAAATAGCCAAAAATTTTCATCCATTTCAAGACAGTTATTCCCATCGTTCAGAAGTGGTATTATAATGTTGATTTAAAATTTCCCATTTTATACAGTTGATTTTCTGTCAAAAACATGATAAATATTTTAGATCTGAGTTTACAAAGTATTAAAGTGCAATCGGAAAGGTAAGAGCTTACTTTTGCCGCTGAACACATAGAATTTGCTCCATAGGGCCAGTTTTTAAACGATTTCAAACGCGCGGCTTCTGTGCACATTAGGTTGTAAACTTCTTCCGAACCATCAGACATGTTTGCAAATAAATTCAGCAAACTTACGAACTCCGAGTAAATATTAAAATCTATTTACAATTACAAATACCTAACAAATGTTTATAAGATCCGCTCTCGCTTCACAGTTGCAGTTAAGCCAAGGCAGGCATTGTCACATCGACTGGGGTAGGTATTTAATTACGTTACACAGGTAACACAACCAAGAGTTACCGCAGACGAAAGTTACTTTTGGGAGCGAAAATGCAGCACCTGGGTTACTATGGATTTTCGGAGGTTGCTATAGATTTCGCCGTCTTGGCTCGAAAACTTTTCTGGCGTGGAAGCCAATTCGATTTCAGCCAATTTTGATTTTGGAATGCGTTGCAGTGGTCAATCACGCCAGTAGCTCAGTGCAACCTGGTAAGCTCATGTTTCTGAAAATAGACCTTCCTGTTCTCATGAACCATTCAATATTTTATTTGTATTAATCATGCAAGTTTAGCACCAGAGCAGAAACATAAAATGAAAAATTACTTTTTTGTAGCATTTATTAAATTTAGTGGTAATCATAAATTTGTTACTTAAAAATACTAAGTAGCCAACAAAAAAATTATATAAAAAAATTACGTGTATGTAGTTGATCGCAGCCGTATTGTTTAGATTAGACATTGATTGGGTTTGTTAGATGTGTTTTTTTTTTTGGGGGGGGGCACTTAGTTACTTAAAGACTTTACAAAATTCATGCCACTTTTCTTTGGGTCAATGTTGCAGTAGGTTACTTAAATAGAGATTCTGACATTTTATGGGTTCATTATATTAGTTAAAGAATATTACATATCTAAACTATTTCAGAGAGTGTAGTTAAATTGCAGATCCCTAACAAGAGTATACTGCATTTGTGTTGGAAAAAAGAGTAAAGCAACTGTTTCAGGAAGTGTTTCCAATAGTCTGTTGTGATGTAGATGACATCTCTTCTCTTCCATTATATTTATTTTGATATTTTTATGAAGTTATTTTATACTATTGAAGCATTTAAATTAAACTATCTATATAAATAAAAATGTAATGTTCGTTTGTTCCTAACGCAAAATCTCCCAAACTTTTTCACCGATTGCCTTGAAATTTTGCCACAACGTTGCATTCGAATACGCGCATGTTCTAGTCTACTTAGCTATATAAATAAAAATGTAACGCCAGGAGGAACTGGTAAAACGTTCCTAATTAAATTGATTCTAGCCTCAATCAGATCCCCAAATCACATTGCCTTAGCACTTGCGTCGTCCGGAATAGCTGCGACTTTGATACCAGGTGGAAGCACTGCTCATTCCGCTTTAAATTGCCATCTGGCATGCAATTCATTGAATCCCCCAAGTGTAACATTTCCAAAGCATCCAGCATGGGATAAGTATTGCAAAAATGCAAACTTGGGATGAATGCACAATGGCATTCTTTTCAATTTAACCAGATGAGCCACAGCAACGCGTGGCCCGGTACAGCTAGTTAGGTATAAAATATTTGTATTTATCAGTTATCTGTCATATTAGCAAGTATAAAGCACATCTTCAATAGAATATCTGATGTAATTGAGTCATTCATATCATAGGATAATCAATGAGCTTGAACAAACATGTTGCTAATCTGGTTTTTCAGTTATTCCATAATGTGAAATAAAGAACACATTTTGTATCTTTAGTTTATTGTTACCACATTAAGATTTCTAAATATAATAATTCTTTACTTAAAACAATTAAGTGTTTATTTTTATTTTATCATCCTGTTGGGTTAATTTTTAAATATTAATTGTTTGTTGTATGTAATGGTTTTTTCTAGTTGTATATATTGTGTTGTATACTGCCTTTGCGACAACTTTTGAGCGCTAGTTAGTTTTTCTCACGGATTCGCCGTGAGAAGAAATGCTTAGAAGGAATGCTAGTCCCCGTTGAGGGAAAAGCGCTCATTAGTTCCGGCGTACTTCGCAGGTAGGAGCGGAGAGGCTGCGCCCCCAACTAAGAAGTCTTTGATGTCATTGGCGGTAGGTACCATTGTCCATTAGTGAGGTGAGAGGGGGATTTTGATGGTGGACCTCTTGGGCAGGTGGGCTTATCTTTTACGGTATTTACCTTTGATCAGGTTTGATTGATTTGGCGGCGTGTCAGAAGTCGAAGTGGATAAATAGTCGTACACGCCAACAATCAGGGACTTTTTCTGCGGAGATCGGGAGGTGAAGTAGAAACGATGAAGAGCGGATTGACCCTATGGAGTTTCCCGGCGATCTCATGGTTCCAGTAAATTAGAATCAACGGAATAACCACGCTCTCTCATGTGTGTGGCTTGCTGCAAGATTTGAGATGGTGCAGAAATCCGATGCCTAATACCCGGCGGGCCGAAACCCTGCACCATTTTTCCAAGATCTCTTTGTGGAGGGTGAGTCCATCTGTTCCTCGGGTTGTGCCATTGGTCCCCGTCTTCTCCTCCTCCTGAACCTTTTGTCTGAACTTTTGACTTGAACCTTTTTCTCCTGAACTTTTTGTATTGTGTCGAATCATTATTTGTAAAAATTGATATATTCTGTGTCTTGTCGGGGGCCCCTTTTGTTTAATTGCTAATCTGCATTTTATTTATCCTTAAATTTTTACTTAATAAATTTTCATATGTAATTTTAAAAGAACTGTGTCCAGGTATTTTATTGTTCCTATGGAGGCAACTCATTGTTTAAAGTAAATTATCCACTATACGATCCAAACTAATTTTTAACACAACAATCCCATAGAAGGGTACTGTGATCTAATTTCTACTGTGTTAATCTAAATGCATTAATTTTCAGGTACCCTTTTATCTCTTTCAACTAAAATGGATGCAACAGTGTTGTGTAACATTAATTCTGGAATGGTAGCTTTAGAATTGAAATTGTATAAAGGCTTGTATAAAAAATTTATATTTTTAATATGAATGACCTTTTTGAGTTCTATTGAAAATAAAAGTTTTCTTGCCACTTAGTTGTATTTTTACAGAATATCTTGTATTCACCATGATTTTCTATATCTAAGAAACTCATTACATTATCTGCTATATTTCAATTTTGTCAATATAATTTTTAAATAAATATTAAGTTTTTTAAAGTTTGTTGCAACAAATATCAAACATGTTTTAATTGTAAATTTTTCTTTAACCATGAAAATAGCCTGTTATGTTGCTCCAGTGTGACGTTAATTAAAATACCTTTAATCATGAAATATAAAATAAATATACACTGTAACTGTAACATTTTTAGTTTGTTTACTTGAAACATGTAACCTATTATAAATCTTATCTGCTTTTCCCTAAACCATGAAAAACTGTGACATTTTTAGCTTGTTTGTTATTTATAACTAAAGAAACAAGTATCTCGCATACTGTTATGTAAGTAATATTTTAAAGGAGCTCTCTTTTACCTTTTCTAAATTTTCTTGTTTACAAAAAAGCCAATACTTTGTACAATGTAAAATTTTTTTTTTATTTGTTTACTAAAATTGAAATGGGTAGTTTAAGTAACATTATTTATTAAATGAAAATTGTAACTTGTAGAAGTTATACTTCAAGAGATAAAATTTTGCTACAAGCAATTTGAAACATGTTTATACATGTCACAATTTAATGTCAAATTTTTACCTTCTAATGCATTTCTTACCAAGTATGGTTAAAGTGTGGAATTTAATCTCTGATAATTGTATTTACTATCCATTCTCAATAGGGCTAGGTTTATGATTTTGCAACTTCAACTTGGGTTCAAATATTTGGATTGTTAGCACTGGTTGTTTTTAATACGGTATATTCATATTTACTAAGATTAAAATCTGCTTATTGAAGTTCAGACAATTAAATTAATGCATATTACACTCATACTTTACTAGTATAAATTTGTAATTCCAATATTTAGTTAGTAATATTGGTAATGATATACATATTAAATTTTTAACATTTTAGAATTTTTACAATACAATATAGCAGGAGTGCATTTTCAATAGTTTCATAAACGTATTTCACTTAGTTCGTAAACCTGCTCTGTGAGACACTGAAAACTCAACTAAAATAGGACTTTATTTCTATTCCTCTGCTACTAGTATATAGAAACTGAATTTAAATATATTCTTTATCAAGTTCACATTAATGCCTTCATTTTCCTTACTTGCTTTTTTTCAATATTATTTTAAATCAGTCACATTAATACTCGCAAGTGCTACATTCATATTAACCCTCCTGGTGGTCATATCGACGAGGTTTCTCGTTTCATTAGCAAAACTGACCTGATCTTGTCATCAGAAAATGGGCAATATCTTGAGATATTTCGTTGTAACCACTTGGAAGATTAAACTAAATTCTTATTAAATTTGAAATTATAGGAAACTTCAGAGCTTATTATTGTAAACTTAATGTTTCTTACCATAGAAAACTTAATTTCAAATTTTTAAAATACCATTTCGAGGTTAATTTAGAGAGTAGATCTTTTTATTCCAATCAAATTGGATAAAAACACCCAAACTTGTAAAATCTTAATATTTTATCTGAATTCGCTTACGTATAGGAACCCTGTGTAAAGAACCACAAATTTGTAATTTCGTTTAACCCTCTGACACCCGTACATATCTCAAGACCATGTCATTAAAAACCCAAAATGGCCGAGTATCATTAGTACAGTCGCCAACAAATTCTTTCCCCCTCCTTACAACTTATTTTACACCTCATCTGGGACCCCACACTGGGTCCTAAAACACCACTTGTTTCGATGGGGGTCGTACATAAAATGACCTTTTCAACTTATAAGCCGAATTTGGAATTAGACATGTTTGCTGATGTCAGGCATCTAATACATAACATTTTTTAAACTTGTAAGGAAACAAGAATCAAAAGTGGTTAGAAAAACAATTTTATCCATACACGTAAGAGTACTTTCTTTCAATGAAGTATAACGCAAAATTAAAACAATGTGAAACTATTTATAATAGAACTTGGAAAATATTTTTCTGTTAGATCAAACACATTATTCTAATAAGTTTTAAGTCGATATTTTTTCAATAAATATTTTCAAAAACTAATTTGTTTATTTCCCTCCAATATCTTTTATTCCAAAGCTTTCGCTACAGGAATACAATGGGTTCTGCTTTTTCTGTTGTACTATCAGAAATTAGTTTGTAATTATTTACTTTATTTTTAAAGTAGTGTATAAGAAATTCATAATTTTTTAAAGTAAAAAAAATAATTTTTGCTTTGAAATTGATGTTTAAAAAAGAAAATCAGAAAAATAATGCAATATGATAGAAATGGTCATTTTCGATAATTCTGTATAAATAGAATCTCAAAACAGCGTGGAATTTTTGGTAATGGTTTTATTTTCCAATTGTTGATCCGAAACATCTAGGTACATCGATGAACTTTCACTATCATGACTTAGACTGAAATAGAGGCTTTGGTAGTTTGTAGGCACTTTTCAATATCTTTTCAAAAAACACTAAGATAGGCACGCTTTTAAGTGCGAAAGTAACAGCAATACTTCACTATTGTACTTGGGGTGGGAAATATAGAGCGGAGAAATGCGAGAAAACCTTGCTTATTAGAAATACAAGTCCGACATTCTTACTGTCACTAAATAAATCACGAAATTAGCATTTCTAGATCGTAATTAAATTTCGGAACTATTTACACATCTTTTCCAACTATTATAAATGCGTAGACCCAAAAAATATATAATTTTAAATTTCACGATTGAAACATGTGCTTCAGTTGGGGTTGAAAGTGATGGTCATGTGTTTACGTTACACAAAAAGTAGTGCAGGATAATTGCTTCCATTATTAATTCGGGAGAATTTCCATTCTGAGGGGTCTGGAAATGGTTTTAAATGTTTAAAGGCAGATTACATGAATGACATCGACACTTCATTTGTAAATTCTTAGAATTTCTCTCTATTTGAGTTCAAGAGTATAAGGACACGATACTTCCTACCCTTTTGTTAGAAATCCGTGAACTCCCATTCTATAAGAGCAAAGGGGACTGAAACTGGATTTTCTATTGAGGGAAAACGTGTCAGCTACTAACATCCCATTCTTATGGTATAATTCTTAGAATTGTGTTCTTTTGAGTATTGGTTTAGGGCATACTCACCATTTCTCGAATTATTTCTGACTACCGGTTGAAGGACGTGGTTTTGTATATAAGAGGAGTTGACATGGATACAAAATCAATTGTTCACTCAAAAATCTCAGGCTTCAATTCCCCTTAACCTGCAATTTACAAACAGCAACACTAGGTCTTTTGTATATTTTAGCTCATTTTGAAGATCTCATACGAGGTTATCATATCCGCAGGCAAACTGAACTAACAGATGTACGTAGTTAGAAATCGAACCCCTAACACATGATCATTTAATAATGCTTCAGGTGACAAAATGTTCAAGGAGCCTTTGTAGATGGGGATGACCGATTATCCTTCTCACTGGTAGAGGGGAAGAAAAGCAGATTACTTTTACGGGCGGATAGCGAGTGTCTGGATGCAATGGCATTTCAGAGGGTTAGAGATTTGAAGTAAAATTATGTGACTTTACTACAAAAATTATTACTCACTTATGCTCTTACGTCAAATTCCGCAAGACGCATACCAACCATAACACAAACTCGACGGTCCTCCAATTCGAAATTAGTGAATGTGATTGTTAAAGATTGGGATAAATTGAAAGAAATATTCGAATTTATGACAAACAGCGAACATTCAGATAAAACAACAATTCAACTTGTAAGGGGATTTTTTAAATAATATGAACGATTTTGAATTTACATTTTTGGCAGTAGTATTCAGTGAAATTTTTGGCCTTACTGATGTATTATTCGAAATTCTCCAGAAAAAATCACTAGATTTAAACTATTGTGAGCATCTCAAATAAAATATACACTCAAGCTATTCAGCCATCAAAGGGACGATGATGTTTTCAAAACACTGTTTGAAAACACGCGTAAAATCACAGAAATAGTCCAATCTAAACAGGAATATGACGCTCTTTCACTAGAAACAATTTCTCAAAATTATAAACAACTGTATTTTGAAAATTCAAACCACATTTTTATGGAAATAAATAAAAGATTTCAATATTGTGAAAAACTTCAATTTATTTGTCTTGCTGATACAGCGAAATTCGAACAGTTTAATTTACATTTTCTATCTCAAGCACTTGAAAATCTTCAACAGTTTTAAGGCGATATGTTTAAAAAGTTCAGCGCATTAAAAATAAACTCATGCCGATGGAAAATTCAGGAATATATCGACGCAAGAACTTCGAATGCTTTATGATAGATACATTTTCGCAGAAGCTTATAATTTGTTTTTTCTCGTCTTCCATCTACAAGTGTATCAGTGGAAAGTAGTTTTTCTTGCCTTAAAATTCAAAGAGACGTATCAGGGTCATTCCATGCGAAATGTGCAAAATTAAGAAAAAACATGTGGCCGTAGGGTGACGGATTTTCATGAAAATTGCTACATTGGTTAAGTTTGCAACTTTGAAGGGCAGTTGTGAAATCGCTTGATGTTGCATGTTTGAAGATCTCTTTCTCAAACACTACTTAACGTAGACAACAATATTTCATATTTTTGTAATCTATGAAGAATTCTCTTTTTATATATTTGGAAAAAACAATTTTAAACTTTTAAGCTAAAAATTAGCGGAAAATGGGAAATATTGGATTTTGATAGAATTAAAAAAGGTTTCTATGGGCTAAAGAAAATTAAATGCATTGTTGAAATTCATACCAGATACAGTGCTAGGTATGATAAAATAACTACTAAAGTTTGGAAGTCGGCTTTATTTTCCTTCATCTTTCAAACAGTAAAGGAAAATTATAAAATGACGGTTTTCCACTTAAAATAGGCACACGAAATGAAATGAAGGACAGCTCTGACGAAATGTATATTTTGGAAAAATACAGTTTAATATGTCTATTACTTGTAAAAAAAATTCAGGATTGTATTTTGAGTCCCAAAGCAACAATAACAAAGTTAGTGAAACGCAAAAACATGTTCATGCCCTTCCAATCAATTGGCGACTGAAAGTTTCGTCGCCAAACGACTATTCGGATGTTCTACGACGGGTTACCATATTACATCAATATCGCACTAACTGGAATGTTTATTATCGCCAATCATAGCATTTCCTTCCCGTTCTATGTATATTACTCGTTTCAAATGGCAACAATGAAATGGAAACAATGAAACCCCAAATCCACAATGAAATACCAAATTGTTTGTAACTTTTGAAGGAAATTTTAAAAGCAGGACACATCAAATCACAATTAAAAAAGCTTAAACATTTAAAACCTTTACTCGATTGTCTTCAAATTCACTTTCAATCTGATAAAGGTCTCTTGTTCAATTTCGTAGTTGCTTAAATTGAAATTTTCCTAGTGCTGCCGAATTCTTGAAATCTTTACTTATTTCACTAGTGATTGTGATAAATATGGGAAAAGGATTCGTGAGTTATGTACATTTCGGAGAATCGAGTTTAATAACGTAATTTAATTATTTTACATCTTTTTATTCTCAAAATCAGTGTTTAGCTGACTAATAATGCTTAATATTTACAAAACGCATTTAATATTTACAAGTAGTATTATTTAATACTTCTTAAGTTTCCAAAGGAAAAAGCAAATCAAAAAGACTTTTCAAACAAAATTAACTTTCCACATAATTATTTCACTGATGGAAACACTCCTTGGATTAAGCCAAAAAGACTAAAAAGAAATTCATGTGAAATTTTGCACGTGCACCATAATAAAAGTTATATTCCATTCTTATACCTCATTTTTATGTTATCGGAGGTTATAATTCATTATCAGCTGAGATAAAAAAGTAAAAGTTACGTCTAATTAAAAATTTTCCCGAGACAAGAATAATCAAATTACAATTATGAAAATTTCAGGGCATATAGACATCTTGCTCTTTTAAGTTGAAAAGTTTTGATGTTCTTGGAGCTTTCCCTCACAGTGAAATATGCATTTTTAAAAATTGAAAAATCGTATTTTTCCATAATTTTTACTTTTAAATGTTTTTTTCTTTATAAAGGAGTGCAAATACAATCACCAAATTACGCCACGCTATTTGTTAGGAAAGGCTCTTCATTAAGAATAATTTTTAATATTGTCTTTCCATTTCTAGAGATACCAGAGCAATTTGAAATTTGTAAAATATCTATTTTCGTCGATCCCTCAGATTCAGCACAATGACGGCTATTAAATTACATTCTGATGTTTTCTAAGAAACCTTTTTCTGAAGAATGCAACGGCATAAAAATTTTAAATTTGTGTCAATAACTCAGTGAAATATAGGGTCGCAAACAGGCCACTTTTAGTGCTAGAAAATCTAAATTTGTGTGACTTTGAAATTTAAATATCAATAATCAACAAAATATAGATTTCTGAAACCTAATATTTTGCAGTCGGTCATTACTATATGTGACCTAATTAACAACTGATTTTCATTAAAATCGGTGATATGTCAGCCACAGCCGATTTGCTAATTTTGCGTGGAATGACCCATTAGTGACACTTATGAAGAAACAGTCATTTTATGATGACATAGACAGATTTGCTGCATTAAAGGACAGAAGAATTGATTTAATTTACAGAAAATTGGTAAATCTCCTCGTTAACTAATTTTCGGAACTGCTGTCTTTTCATATCACTGGCATAGCCAGGATTAATTTCGGGGGGGGGGGGTGATTCTGGGGAGGCCCTCCCTATTTTTCCAACCACGAGCCGCCCTTGCCAAGCCACTCTCCAAACTTCCACAGCGCGCCAACATAAGGACATTTGAGGCCACGAAGGATTTAATGTCCACCAGCGCCCTTATACATGACGGTCTTTGGCTGGAGCTACGCAACACACACAGTATATAGTTGCGTAGCTATATACTCTGCGTTGATGCACGTTAAATCTACCGTTGGCTCCAAAGTCCTCACGCTGGACTGGTGTGGAGAGTAGGGTGCCAGCTCAGCTCTTGTCATCTGACCTGGTTCAAAATTGCGAGATGTCTTTGGATCCTTTAAGGATTGATCCTTCAACGTCTCCAATAGACGTTGGCATAGAGGAAATATAAAAGTAGGTAGGAAATGTAAAAGTAGCAATGGTTACCTTTTTATGTGCCCAGGATCATGACAAAAACTAGTAGTGACCCTTAAGAATACTTTCGTCAGTTAGGTGGAACCGAACATTCATCATCTGATTGGTTCACGGGACGGGAGAAGCGCCCATCCATTGATTCATCGTCTGATTGGTCTACGCAAAATATGGTTAGACTTCGGGGATTTCGTCTCCACTTTTGTTTTGAAATGAGCATTCACACATCTACCCAGTCATAAGATGTTATATCGCTGAACGAGGCGATAAGATGCCACATCGGCAAACCAAGTCAATTTTTCACAAAGGTGTCATGTGACTACTAGTCGATATGTTGGTCACATTTTTTAGCAATGCTCGGACAACTTACATCTCACGTCTATGTCAACACAGGACAGTTAAACGGTCACAATCATCCAATGCAAGCCTAGCATATGAAAATTCAACTTGTGATCTTACAGCTGTCCCATGCAATTCGAAATCAATCAACTAGTGATACCATCTATCGAATTCAGCTACTCTAAATTCTGGAAGGGGAGCATTGTGGTGTGAAAGCCACCACTACAACAATTAACTTACAACACAATAGTATACAGGTGGACAAAATATGAACACCCATACGAAAATGGAGTGCAGTGCAGTCGCCACTTAGCACAGAAGTCTAATCTATAGGCTATGATGGCAGAAGTATCAGTTTAATAAGTTTTCACTTGAATATTCTGATAGTCAAACATTACGTCCAACTCCTAAAACTTCCAAAAATGCATGCACATAAAAGCGCACCTTGCTGATGAAAACAGGTAAGGTTTATGTTGCAAGGAGCACTGTCATGACAGCCTACACAAAACTTGGTACATCTTCGAAATTCAAAGCATTACAATATCTCAGCTTTCTGGACAATCATCTCCAAAGTGTTCCCTGGAGTACAGCCCATGTTCTATGACGACATCACCCCATCCACACTGCTTCGAGTGTCCAAGCATGGTTCAATGAGGACAAGGTGGAACATATCTCATCTGGTATCCTCACCTTAACATAATTGAGCTTTGTGGGGTATTTTGGAGGCCATAGAACATGCTAGGTTTCCATCTCCAACCTCATTTTCTGAACTTAAGACTGATCTGCACGATGAATGGATGTGCATCCCCTAGAACATTGTCCATCTCACTTTGGATACAAGATGTAATTCAGACCAAGGGTACCCTAATAAAAATTTTGTGTCATGTCACAGGTGCTTATGTTATTTTGTCCACTACCTGTAAAAAGCAGTTTCCAAATTCCCCATGAAATATCTTTTAGTAGACTTAGTTGCATTGTCTTTCAAGGGTCTTGCTAAACACATATTCAGCATTATCTAGATTTAAGAATACATCTCATTTTGTCTTAATTCCTTGTCAGTTTACTTTTATGACGTCTCCTAAAATTTTCAAAATAAGAGGGCAGTCCTAAGGTCAATAGGTAACAATACCTATGACATTACAGAAGAAAAAGTTGAACTGAGTTATAAATTCAGTGACCATGGAGGCCACCACATCAGTGCAAGAAATGATTTCAGTATGACGAATTTTTTTTAAATTATGCTTCCTTGTGGACAGAAACTTAGTCTGTTAGAGATAAAATCACATCAAGCTAAAAGCAAGACCTGACATCAGAGTTATTGCAGAATCCTGAGAATAATTTAAAAAATAAATCGAGAAATTATAAATAATCTTGCATCTATAATTATTGTATTATGAACACTTTTCTTTTGCTCCTTAATCTAGGAAAGCGGATAATTAGATACTAAGTTGGGATTTAGTTAAATACTGAACAAAACAAACATTACTTTTGAGCTACTGGAGTGGGAGGCTAAATTTAAAATTCCTACCAAGATTTGCATGTTTCCACAAGTTGCCAATTGTTTATACATCCTTAGTTTGCTGTATATCTTCCAAACACATCATTATCCACATTTCCTGTCTCTAACCCCTTATAGTGTTTGTTCAAATCGAAAGTTTGATTTTATTCCCGATTTTTTTTACTTAGGGTAAAAAGTTATCACAGAAAAAACTAAACCCCTCATCTTTGAAAATTGTTACTAAGTGACTATATTTTCCTTTTCACACTTCCTTCTTTTAAATAAATTCTTTAAAAAATTAGAAGTATTTCAAACTTTTAAAAATATTTTTATTAAGAATACATTCTTACAACAAAACTCAGTTTGGAAAAAATATAGAGGCTTAATTTCAATCTTTTACACTTATATTAAAGTTGAAACATTTTTCACATTAAAAATACAAAACAAAGCATTTTTAAGAGAAAAACTCACAAGACCTTGGATGTTATCACAACACAATATTAAAGTTATATCAAACTATGCACTAATTCAATAAAAGCATTTGAAAAGAAATAAACCAAAAACCATTTAAGTAAGAAAAAATCCCAAAAGCATTGATGGATACACAAATTAATTTGCAAAAGGTTAAGATATGAAATAAATGTTCATATTTTTAAAAAATCTGCATTGCATCCAAAGCATCTTCTAGATCAGCACATGTTGTGATTATTTCATTTCTGTGAGCTAATTCTAGTTCACTTTCTTCGATAAGAGATTTCTGAAAGAATATAAAAGTCAGTTTATTAAATGGAACAATAATAGTTAGCATAAAACATACGGAATTCCATCAATTGTTAAGTTTGAAAAATTAAGTATATCACACCTTGAAATAACAGAATTTAAAATAAAGATTTTAGTTTTTCACTCAACAAAAATGGGCCTTTATCTAAGATGCTAACCTTTGGTTGGCCGTGTCAGGAATAAAATTAATTTCCAGTAATGTTTTAGTAATGATGCGCATAATAACAATAATGATTACTGTTAAACATACTTAATTTGTAATTGAGTTTTAACAAACTTTGTAGCAATAAATGGATGACAAAAATGTCATTCACAAAAATCTGTCATCACTCTTTGTTATATAATTAGAGATTAAGTGATTCACATTGCTTACAACACGTCCCATACAATAGTTTCAATTATCCATTTTATACAAGTAACCTTACTCCTGACCCTAATCAAATTACATAAAACCCAATGCAGATGCCAATTTGAGTTTTCAAGAAACCTGGATGTGATTTTCAAGAATGTTTTCAGTAATGTTGCAAATATATTTTTTAAGTATGACATTTTAATCAAGATAAAGGGAATAAATAATAAACGATAGACCCAACTATATTATAGTTTTGTTGCATTCTTGGCAACATTAATTATCAGTTAGAGAACCAAGTTTTTCCTGGCTAAGGTCTGCTTTCAGTAAACTCAAACAATAATATTTCTTATAATGAATTACTTTTTATTTATAATTATTATTTTTAATTAAAGATATTTCATTATATCCTCAAATATTTATAATAAAAGACAAAGGTAAAAAAAATTGGCTACACTTGCTGTTTTGACTCAAATATTACTGATCCAAAAATGGATAAGTTACTCAAAAATATTTCTTTTCTAAATTCAGAAACATGTTTATTCTCATTTCTTCATTCATTATGTTTATTTAAATATCAGTTGCATAATTTTTAAGATTATTATTTAAACAGTTCATAAGCTTTTTAAAAATATTCTATTTTCTAAGGGATAATGTATTTAATTAAATTTTGTTTATTGCAATGAAAAGACTCTTTAGTGAACAAATATCCCATACATAAGAAGTGCCAATTAATATTTTTAAATATTTAGAGATAAATCTTTAAATCTGCAGAGAATACTTACGAAGTTGCCTGACAGCAAGATGCGTGCAGTCAAATCTGTTTTAATGTAATCAGAAACCTACAGGAAAAAAAATCAGAATCAAATCAACAAATCAGGAAGTATGGATTTTAGATATATACATACATACAATAAAA
This sequence comes from Meta bourneti, assembly GCA_933210815.1. Classification (NCBI taxonomy): domain Eukaryota; kingdom Metazoa; phylum Arthropoda; class Arachnida; order Araneae; family Tetragnathidae; genus Meta; species Meta bourneti. The sequence goes on along the minus strand of OW119923.1, from coordinate 82,286,363 downwards.
CCTCGATAAGTCATCACTCAAGGGACCAAGAAATTTTTGACTTGACCGGAGTAACCACAGAATGTACTCAATATGCATTACTATAACGATCATGTTAGTTTTAAATTTATCATGGTATTCACAATAAAAATGTGTAAATGATAACAATAATAACTTATCTCTGAGCTTTATTTGAATATTCTCTAAACTTTATTACTACTTTACATATGTATAATAATGCCAAGACCTGATCTCTTATAGATTAAAATGAACTTCTGTCAGTACCATTAACTTCTCTTCAATATTTAGTGCTTTGAACTCATCTGTATCTGTAGTACATTGAACTGACGAAAGGTAATGTCAAATTGTTTCTAAGGTTTCAAGAAATTGTGTTCATTAGGCAGTGAAAGAATTACCTCATTTACACTTGCATCCCTCATACTTTTAAGCTTTTTTACATATTTCGCAGTTAAATCTCTTATGATCACTTGGGAGCATACTGTAATATTGTTATCCATATATATGTAATCATTTAATGTCAGGAATATTATAGCCCTTTAATTTACGATTTCAAATAAATTAAAAATCGAATTCACAAGACTTTTTCACAGTAAGGAATTATCTGAGGTAGCATTTTAATTCGCGACAAGTAAACGAGGGTTGATTTACATTGTTATCTATGAGAACTAGGCGGGACTGAAGATCAATGATAACATAATCAATATTATATGCTTTATCAAATCAAGTTAAAGCTTTTATGTTCTTGAAATTTTATCCTAGAGCAGACCAAAGCTGAAAGTCTTTCACTCTGAGTTGGAATCGTATTTTTTAGAAAGGGGCATTTATACATTTTATGTAGCTCAACATTGAGAATGGCTACTGCATATTGGCTGCATCAAGAGTGGTTCATATCCAAGTGTAGTAAGAGCACTACAACTTATGAATTTGTGATCTTTCTGATGTAATTCCACAACAGTCCTCCAAATTCCTTACTGTGATCATTTGTTTATCACTTCATGTGCAAATGCTTAGTTATACTCCAACTGAAGATTGGTTTATGGTGTTTCTCGATTTTTTGGCAGCGTTTCTTTCTCTTAACTTTTTAAAGTTTAATTAAAGAAAATATAGTAGTGCTAAAAAGAGTTTAACTAAAACACATATCTGAATTAATAGATGATCATTAGTAGACAATACCATGAGAAGAATGCATTGAATAATTAATGTATTCACATACATCATAAAGGAAAACAATCTTACCCCATTGACCAAAAAACAGATAATATATTTCATGGACACATCTCCAACTTGTTTCTGTATCAATTGCACATAGTCCTTAATAATGCCCAACAAGTTTTTTGAATTTGTTTTTGCATTATCATTTTCCTTCAATTTTTTCTGAAATACAATACAAAGTAATTAGAGTTAAAGAACAAAAAGAAATCATCTAAAAAATATTTTGGCATTGAACTAAATGAAGTTTACTTATTTCAATTTTAGTAGACTAAAATTATATTTCTGAGGCAATGTTGTTATAAGGAGCATACTCCTCAATGATGACTTATGCAGTTTTATATTATTTTAGTCCACTACCTCTCAGATTTTGATTTGGTGTGTCAAGTGACCTTATGTAGTAGTTATGAATGCAAAAAATATTTTTTTTTGCCTGCTGCTCAGAAGTTATTGTTTCCTTATTTAAATTTTTAGTGAAAATTGCTGCACCTTGAGATGATTAACTGTCATTTTCCAAGGAAGTTAAAAAAATTAAGGAGTTAAAAAATCCATTAATGGAATTTTATATCTTAAAAGTTAAATTTTAATTTTTCAAAAAAGGCAATTCTAAAATTTTGAAAAAGTTAACAAAATTACTTAGCACCAGTCATCTTAGCATCTTAGTTTAGTTACTTGGCATATTACACCTCCTGAAGATTTGTGTTAGGATCTTGATGGGATCAGGTCATTCAGGGGAAGTTTCACATGTATGCAAACAGTCCCCTAAAATATGTATCAACTTCGAACAAATCTAACTAATAGTTCAGAAAATGTGATTTTGAACACCAATTCGTTTCTACACTATAAGTTCATGGCAACAGAAGATATGAATTCAGTTGACAAGTACACTAATTTTAGCTGTGCACCTTCAAAAATTAACATATCAATCTGGAAACTTCCTTCATTAGGCAAAGTGCAAACTAACCTTAAGGAATGAAGACAACATTTTGTGAAAACCAGTTATATTAACTTCTGCATTCCTGTTTTAGTCAGTTACTGGATAAACAAATGAAACATTAAGAGATTATAGCTTTTGCTTTCAAAAATGAACTGTTACATCACTCAAATCTCAATAAAATCATACTTAAAATGCATTTGAAGTCAAAATATCTCCAAAATGGTTTTATGCAGGTTTCAAGTCATTCTAGGTCTTCTTTTAGACTCTAAAGCCGTTTTAGGTTTATAAGTAGTAAACCCCCAATTAGGCAATTTCAATTTTTTTCAATATAACTTGTATATAATATTCAGGACATCCAAAATTGTAAAAATGTTAACAGATTTGAAATGATGTTAAAATAATTTGGATGTTATTTGTGTAATTATTATGATGGAACTAAAAAGGACCACAAGTCAATAATATGCTGGGTGTGTGGTGGCTGCTGCCTAACTCAAATTTATCAGTCTTCTCTGCATTCCACTTACTTAATGACTTGCAATTTTGTATTTTTAATAAGAAGAAAAAATAGTCAGACTGATACTGGTGTATGCATAGCATATTGAGCAATGTATGGCATATTGAGCATAGCATATTGAGCAATGTATGGCATATCGAGCAATACCAGTGTCTGCCAATGTGGCCAGCAAGAAATTGGATCGTTTGATATATTTTGTGCATAATCTGATTGAAGTGAAAATATGTAGGAAGCCTATATAATCTATCTGATATACCCATACCCCATCCACCACAGGGGTGGACTGACTATGCGGGGATATGGAAAATTTCATCCCGGCTGGTTCATTTCAGGGCCAAATAGGCTGGCATGCAGAATGTCAGCAGATCAATAAAAAAATCTTTCTGATCAATAACTTAGGTTTAGCACTGCCTTTCCAGCAGTGTGGGTTCATTTTTAGCCACTCACATTACTTTAACAAATCAGGCTGGTTGGTTGGGTTTTCTGGCGCAAGTGCCATATTTGGCCAACCTGCACCAAAAACAAGACAACAATTACAAAGCAAAGTAAAAAGCAGAAGGTTAGGAGAGAGTAAAACAGAAGGGAGGACAGATTACTCGGTGTTGTGATGCCCGTACGCACCTGAAGATGTGCTCCCGAGAGCTTAACAAAAAAGATTACATACATTGACAAATTCTTCGGAGACATCATCTTCATTCCCATCAAAACTAGCACTTTCACTTCCAGATGAACTTTTACTGCTTGATCCTGCAGAAACTGAATCCCAAATTTTCACTGGAGTGCAAGGAAGTCCAGACGCTAATCTAAATATGATTATTTTCACGTGGATTACTCTGGAATGATATTTAACAATGAACAATATGTATGGATTTTTTTACAATACTTACAATGTACTGTTGTAGTCCCAATGGTATACATTGCAATATGACATCTCAGCTTTTAAGTGCTTTCCCAACAAGTCCTAGAAAACAAATTTCTTTTATACGCATAAAGAATATGCTGCCCTTTTGTAAATAAATACGACAATAAAAATGTTTTTTTCTGACAAGCAGTGAATTTTAACATGGGTGCCATCCAATGATACCTATGATGTGCAAGGTATTTTATGTAGCTTAATGTGTGTTATGGAAGATGGGAAGCACCAATGCGGACAAATATACTTATTGACTGAAAGAAAGCTAAAAGTGTAGCTGTCTATAATTTTTAAATTTCACCAAAATATTTGTAGTAGTGTGCAATATTAGAAACTAAATTGGAAATAAAACAAATTGTAACTGAAATTTTTGGCTATTCATTTTCATCAGCAGTATTCACAGTCAAGTATTTACAATCCGTTCTTAAAACTAAGAGAATCAAATGTATCACTCTGGTTAGTGTCTGTTTGGTCAAGTGGATAAATGTTTGCTTAAAGCATTTTTCTGTGATAATTAATTTAGTAACTTATTGCCCACCCTTGCTCTTCAATACATCTATTTCCTTATATATATATATATATATATATATATATATATATATATATATATATATATATATATATATATATATATATATATATGATGTAAAATAAATTATTTGAAATTCATCTAAAGGAAATGCCTTCGCTAAAGAGTCCAATAAAATTACATCTTTTAGGCAGGCCAGATCTTAGGTAAATTAATGCATTGTGAACGAATCCTAAATGAAAGGGTAGAACATTATTTTAAATTAGAGGATAAAAAAAGACTGAAATTGCTCTTGTTTTCATTAAATAAAATATTTGTTCATGATAGGGAGCAAGTTGACTATAGTAAATTATATCAAAATTAATTCACACAATCTTATTTCAAGTAATTGTTTCATTACTTGTAACCCCAACAAAAGTTTGTTTTGAATCCAGTTATCAACTTTTACAATACAAATGGAAACAGCAGTTCTCATTAATCGCTTTATTAGCTGCGTGCAGTAGAGAAGTTTTGCTTGATTTGATTATCAAACACGTGTAGCAACAAAAATGTGTTTTGAGTTACCCTACTCCAATAACCTGTCTTAAATAATATTTTAAGACACTTGGATGTAAGTGATCACTGCTGGAAAATCATTTGCAGCTCAAAACTGTTAGCTCAAAGCTGTATCTTGAGCTCTTAAAGTTGTTGCAAAAAAGGAGAATTTTGGATATGTTGAATAATAAATTGGTTAAAATCAGGGTTCCTCTCTTATAATAATAGGTTTCCAAACAAAGTAAAAATTCTTACTAATTTGTACAAAAAAAACTTTATGGGTAATACTAAATATTTCCTGGTTTGTATAATACACCTGGGTTTTGTTTTTTTGAAGTAAAATATTGTTGCCAAGTGATCAGGACACAAATAATTGAGCACTGTCAAAATTTTATCAAAATCTGTTGCTCTAACAATGGTTTCTGCAATTCTTTCTCCTCAAAAAATCTAGAAATCATACACATGTAGTATCTTTTGGCAAGAGTACTGCGAGATAACTGAGGGGTTACAGTAGGGTGTGGAGTATGAAGAGCAAACTTTCTGTTAGAGCTTTAAAATAGTTTCACGCAGCGGACAGCACGTCTGCCGTCCGCTGCGTCAAACTATTTTTAATGCAAATATTGAAGTGGGCGTGTCAGTTCTGTGATATCCTAGCATCTACTGTAATAAAGTATGCATTCATGCTTGAAAAGCTCTTTTAATCTGACACCATGCTTGATAACATCAAACCAAAATAATCAGAGGTAGAGTTATTGTATATCATACAAAATAATTACTAGATATAATTTCTTAACAATCGGAGAATTATTTAATTTTTTTACCTTAGTTTCTACAGCTGCTTTATCAACAGCTTCACCAATGTAGTGCAGCAGATCAGATTTTAAACCAGGATGGAGATATATCTGAAATTATAAAATCTCTGTTCAATAAATTGGGCAAACAAACCATAAAATATATCCTACATCTTAAAAATAAAATACTATTTGAATTATACATTTATTTCAAATTTGAAGTATGCACAACAAAATGGAATTGATGGTTGGAATGATGAGCAAAAAAAAATCGGATACTTTGAAGATAATTTAAATTGAATGTGCTAACTTAATTACACTCCCTTTCGATAAATTTCTGGTTTATGGCTCTGACGACTGTTTTGTTAGTGCACCATGTAAGACATTTAAAGTCAGGAAATCAGACCACAATAAAAATAATACAAGATAAAGGAATTAAAGTTTTGATCCACTCAATACTTTTTGACACCACAACAAAAGTATTGAGTGGATCAAATATTAGTAGTGAGTAAAAGAATCAATTATTCAGTATGAGATATATTTATCAGGAATTTCTATAAATGAAAAATGTAAAACAGGAATTGAGATGCTCTGAAAAATCCATACGAACCGAAGTCGTTGAATCTTCAACTCCTTGCATCAAGATACTGGTTATATTATCTACAATATTTTCAAGGGGTTCTTGGTACTGCTTCAATATTTCACAACAAGCTGCCTCTAATACCAAGGATGGGACGGATAAAAAATTTCTGGAAGTAAAATTTGAAATATTACACAAACACATTCATGAACAAATCAAAATTAGATAAAGATGCTTGTTTAACAAATTCATGAATGTTTCAGAAAAAGGCTTTGTAAAACCAGTTTTAGTAGCATAAATGAAAAATTTTTTGCAAAAATTATCTCTTATGTTGCTTATTTTAGTATCCCAGCCAAACAAATCAATTAAAATAGCAAAAATAAGCCTACTTAGTGATAGGTGCCAAACTGCTTCAGATATTTAAATCTTGAAATTTAGAATTGTTTGCAACTGCAGTTGTTTTACCTGATAAGAAATGTGAATTTTTAGCACCACCAGAATTGTCAATGACATTTAGTATTTGCACCACTTAGTGTTTGTATATAAAAAATTCTCAAGTACATCAGACATCAATGTTGACAAACAGGAATATTCATTTGCAATTGTTTGTAAAGCACCATAATAGATAAACGAGCTTATTTGGTTAATAAATTTCTTAGTAAATCAAAGCTGTATTATTTCATAATTTTTCCTTTGTAGTTGACGTTTTAGAAAAAAAATGTCCTTTTAATACTAAAATGAAGTTTGGCTGAATAGAATTGGCCAGAAATATCAAACATATTTTGTTTTAATGTTCGTCATATTCTTCAAAATAGACATTACTGAATCACCACACTTCTCCGAGTTGTTCTCCTGCCAGAAGCATTTTGTTTTCGCTGTAGTTATTTCGGATCTTCATACAGTGATCTGTCACATTTGTCTTTACTTCTGTGGTCTTCAAATCTTGTCCTTTTAATGTCCATTTCCAGTTTAAAATAGTCACATTTTTTTCCTATGTCAGGAAAAGTCCAGGGACCATAATTTCCTATGGGCAACCCAGTACCAATTAGTCCGGCTAAAAAGGTTGTCAACTAAGATTTGATCGTCAGGTAAAAAGTACAAGATAAGACATGACTAAAATTCATAAAGCTCCCCTTCGAACAAAAGGGGCAGTCAGGAGAAGCATGCACACCAATGCGGTGTAAGTGTTCTCTTAAAAAGTCGCGTCCAGTTAAAATTCGAAAATTTGCCGTAGCAATATGTCGTGGCAAATTAGGTGGAACAGGGCTAGACAGAAGATTGCTTCATGTTTTGTCCACGGCCTTAAACTTTTGATGGTCGCAGACGGACTTATTTATCTTTCCCTCTACCAACCTGCAAGCACGGAGGGTAAGGGAGAGGGCTGGACGGCTGGGGTAGTAGACAATCATTTTTAGCTAGCTTGTCTGCACGCTCATTGCGTGGTAGATCACAATGGCTTGGTATCCATTGGAAGGCAATGATCTAACCAGAGTTCAAGATGTCACTGGCAATTGAACGAGCTCTGGCCAAGCGAATGCAATGAGGTTGTTTATAGGAGCATTAGGCCACGATTGCCGCCTGTGAGTCAATCAGAATGGCTGCTTTGTTATAAGAAGTGATGGAAAAAGTCTAGAAATGGCTTGAGCTATGGCTTCAATTTCAGCCTCAAAATTAGATCAAGTCACATGGACCTATTTTTAGTAAGTAGGACTGCCGAACCCATGCACAGCCATTTGACCAAAAAGATTCTGGTTAAGATGCAATGCATGCCCCGACGAATTGTGATGAGGAACCTTTCAGTCTGGGTTATGATCTCTTTCATCTAACACAGTTTTCCAAAGTTATGCGACACTGCTTTCCCCCTGTAGGCACTGAAGGGATGTTGGGAACGATGCCTATCTCAGGGCAAATAGGGAGTATTTAGGAGCAAGAGTGAAATATGAAGATGCTATAAAATTGCGTTACCTAAAATGTTTTAAGTAAATATTTATCCCCTTCACCATGCATACACTCACCATACTGATGCATTGTCGCAAAAATTATGCATTGGAAAATGCAAATTACAAACAATTACCAGTCTAAAACCAAGATAGCAGTAACATGAGTGTTAGCATATATGAATTTGCATGCATTTCCTTCACACACATAAATTCTTACAAAAGCAGTGGCAGGAATCTGTACATGCTATGCTAAATTTACGGTAAAATACTAAAACAACCAGCTGTCAGTTACTTTTAGTACTGATAACTTGTTGCACTTTTAATGCTTATTCAGGGCCTCTACTGATTATATACAAAGGATATTATTTCATTGAGACTATTTTTCAAGTGCTCATTTTATTGTATCAAAAACCTTCGTACTAATAAAACTAACTTGATGCGAATTTCATGCTATCAATTTTGTTAGAGGTATAGCTATAAAACATAAGTTCATGACAAGTTGAAATGATCGATTTAGTTACTAACAAGGCGAATCGAAGGCTAAAATTTAAAAACTATATAATCCCCAAAAGAACTAATAACATAAATATTTTTAGATAAATCCCTGGCGGAACCTAAGAAAAGACATTAGTATTTAAAGTAGGGCATTATTCAGTTACCCACCAAACATTTCCAATGTTAGCTTTATAGCTACTTCCAAGTTGTTTTATTTCGAAACTAGCTTTTCGAAATTCAAAAATTACACAGTTAACACAAATATTTCATAAAAATAAAAATTGTATATATATATATATATAGGCACAGCTACACTTCTAATTTATTATTTGTTAAAATTGTTTTCAAGAGGGGAGTTGAACAAATTTGTCTCTTGAAAAGGAGTGAGCCAAAAAGGTCTAGGATATTTTCTTTAAAAAATTTCCTAAGCAATTCTTCAAAACAGTTTCACCAATGACACAGAAAGCAATTAACTTGTGAGTTTTGGTTAATTTCCCATAAAAGTTGCTGAAACTTTTGAATTCTTATAACAAAACACCAGAAATAGCAACCCATTGTCAAGTTCATCAAAACAAAATAAAAATGAAAAATTAGGATGAAATGCATAAAAAGTAGTCTTCATCAGTAATTTTAGACAATTAATAAACATATTATTTCAGAACACAAACTTCAAAATTAAGCTAACATTACACTATTTACCTAATTCCATGTTCATTTGCGATGAGTGTCATAAGTTTCTCTTCCGTTAAAGTAGTGGGCTAGACAGCAAGAAAAAATAAATAAGTTATTTTCAAAATATTCAACTTATTAGAGGTTACTACTAGTCATAGCAAAACTAATCACTGCATCTTTGATTCTATCATATTAATAACCATTCTACAAATCATAAGAAAAATACTAATAAAAATTGCAATTGTCAATGATAATTACAATTGAACCCAGAATATCATGTCTGTTTTGCAAATGAAATAAATAATTTTATTAAATTTTTACCAATGTCAGAATTTTCTGAAGATCAGTATATAACTTGAAATTAATAATAGAACCAGCAGTCAAATTATCCATTTCCATATGCTCGGAATGTCCAAAGATTTTCTTTTGTATGTCATCTTTGAACAATTGCAATACTCTGTAAGTGAAAGGAAAAGCTTTAGTTCAACAACAAATTAACAATTAACACAAAATATAATTTACTCATTACTAATGACCAAAAACAGAGTACATGATTAATAATGGGAAATTTAGAGAAAAACCATAAGATTCCCAAATCCTCAATTCTCAAGTTCTAGACATTTTCCTACATTGTAATTTTTGTTTGAGACAGAAAATCAGCTGCACTGTGTAATTTAAACTTCTCCCCAGATACTTTCAAAAAATCTATTTTAAAGGAAAAATTATTTTAAAAAGATTAGCAAAAATTCCCATACAAGATCAAGAAAAACAATTCTATTGCACATGTTTGGTGCCATTTTGTCATTTAGTATTACCAAATCGAAAACTACAGCCAAAGTGAGAAAAGTAACTAACAATAAATAATTTTGCTATCCCATTTGAAATGATTATCGTTCATTTGGCTAAATAAGTCAGTACATATAGTTCATTTTATAAAAAATTCATGAACTTTAAGAGTTCTTAGAATTAAATTACAACTGTTAAAAGTAATTTCGATAATAAATATACTCTCTAATCCTAAAAAATGTTATTTCTTTAAATTTGAGAGATACTTTTTGCGGATACCTAGAGATTTCCTTTCGTTTTTTCAAGATTAAAGCCTCTTTTTGAAAGAAACCCCAATTGTAACACCCCTCCCAATTTTTCCGATTTCCCCCGTCAAGGAGGGGGCTTTTCCAGGATTTTACAATATTGAGAAGTAAGGAAAAGTATATAAGAAAATACAAATTTATCTGTAGAAACAAATTTCTTACTTGAGCAAGTGGACTTGTGCACCGTTTGTTTCATTACTACTGAATCCTATAAAATTTTCAAAGTTCCTCAAATCCCTTCGTAACGTATTCAGTCGCTGCGACAGTTCTTTCTTCAGAGCAGGTAAAGTTTTCTTTATATGCTCCCGCAATTGTACATGTAGCACTTTCTGCAAGTAGGGAGTTCCCATACGGTCAGCCATGTGACTGAAAGAATACAGATTTTTTATTTAAATTAATCTTAACATTATGCAGGTCAAAGATGAATATTAGCAAATATATCCACACACAATAGATATATAATAAGCTGGCTGATTTGCTGTGGCCAGACTCAACTTTCTTAATTGCTCCTATTTCTATCCATTGATGGCTAAGTGTTATTCACATTTCCTATCTTATTTCACTCCATTTATAATGAAGGTATCATCCATATTCACATAAATAGATTTCATACCTCTAAATCAGTGGTTCTTAAACTGGGGTGTGTGCACCCCTGGGGGGGGGTGCGAGAGAAGTTTCGATGGACAATAGCGATTTAATAAAAGACGATCTTGCTGAAATACGAGCCAATACACGTATTCAAATGGAATTTGAAAAATTGAACTTGGAACAATTCTGGTGTACATAGTTAGAACCTTATACACAGCTGGCAAAAGCAACTTTGCAGACACTTTTACCTTTTGTCACCACCTACCTGTGTGAAATGGGATTTTCATCACTTTTGTACACAAAAACAAAAATCACTTAAATGCAAGCGATGGCTTAAGCGTGGCTCTTTCAAAAAAGGAGACTCTCTCCAAAAGTATTATTATGTACAACATAGCCGTTAAAAATTGAGATATTGTTTTGTTTTTGTAAATGCATGTGTTTATTTTTCAATAAATAAATTATCTTGCAATAGAAGTAATTTCCTAAATAAAGAAATAGAAACACATTTTTCAAGGGGGTAAAGAACTTATTTTTAGATTCAAGGGGGGTGCCGATCACTAAAAAGGTTAAGAACCACTGCTCTAAATGAAATAAAAGTATTCAAAAATATATAATAGCATTTCGTTTACTTTTAGTGCAGCTAATTCTTACTTCCAATAAAATGCATGGCAAAAAGTATATTTCAGTCAAGTTTTCATGGTTAGATTCTGAACATCTACTCCAATTTCATCCCATTCCTTGCTCAATGGCGATACAGCATTTATTTAATGCTAAACCTTCTTTTCTGCTCATTCTTATCTTTCAAATTTCTTTTTACTTCCAGTAATCCGACCTCTAAATAATTTCATTAGTGGCAAGCTCCTCCGTGGAGTTTTATCAATAGGAGTTATATAAAATCACATAAATTTGTTAGATTTGAGCCAGAGTGAAGTAAATGGCAAAATTGGAGGTTGATTTTTTCTATTGTTTATCTCTTATGTGGCCATTTAACAATAAATAAACTGTGCCATGATTATTAGTGAAGATACTATTCAGGTGTTTGAAAATCTTTGTTCAGGTAAACAATTTAATCCAATTTGGTTTTGAAGTATGTTCTAAAATATTTTCAAAACATAAAAAGTTTTGTATTTACTAAAATTACATTTTTTAGCTATGCCCAGTGCAAAATTTTACCTGGGCATAGCTAAAGGAAAGAGTTCTGGTTAAGTTAGAAATAAGTTCTGGGACACATTTTGAGGTTTTGGATAAAACTAGTATCCCCAAAGTTGTATCTTCTATAAGGCAGACAGCATAAAAATAAGTTCTCTCCACTATTTCTGTCAAAGGTATTAAAGTTTTCATAGTTATGTAATTAATTCATAGTTATTTACACTAAAGATAGAAAAATTAGCTTGTAGTTTTATTATTTTAATTTGAAAAGTTATTTAATTAAGTCTACAAAATCACATTCCTAAACATTCAGAAGAATCAGGCATACAGAATATTGTTCTCTTCTGTAAAATGTGCTGTCCACATGGTGAAACTCAATGGGTCAAATAATTTTTCAGAGCTAACTTTTTCAATACAAGCGAAAAATACTTTAGTTGACTTTTAACTTTATGAATGCTATTCAATGTGCTTCTGATAAATTTTTTCATCAGTAATATGGGACTTTTAGTTTGGGAAAATGTTTATTTCCTGCATAACTAACCCTAACAAAAAACAAGTAACCAAGTAAGCAACGAACATAGATCACAACAACAGATTCAAATAAACAGCTTGTTCTTTTTTAATAATGTGTCGTCAGCCAGTTAACTTCTTGTTAACCATAAATATTCAAACAATCTATACATAAAGCTGAGTTGGCATCTGTTTGTTCTCTTTACAAATCTAAACTGACCAATCCACACCAATTTGATACACTTATTCGTCAGAACCATGTGGGTAACAAAAGCTACATATTAACCCCCATCCTATTTGTTCTAGGTGTGCATAGGGGGCTAAAACGAATTCGAAATCCACATAGAAATAACATTGAGTATTATTACAATCGAGAAATTGTTTTACCAGTATTCCTGGGTAAACAATTTTTTTCAAAAAATGATAAAGAACTGAAATTCCAATACATGTATTCTGAAGATCAGTAACGTTAAATTAAGCTGGGTATCGAGAGAAGGTTGAGATTGTTTAGTTAAAGAGTTCAAACAATTCTTATGCAAGTTTGCTAACTGAGACATTTATTGAAAACATTGATTTTCTTTTTTAAAAAAGCTGTAGAATTCACTTTCCGTTTTCTGAAAAATTGTAATTAATATTGCTCAATTATTGCATTCTCTTATTACAAAGTGATTATTCTGATCACTTCCAATCAATTCAACGTGAGCAATACAGGTTAATTCTGCTATTCATAATAAAGTAAATTTGAAATGCAAATTGTAACGTGATACTTTTCTTGTCCGAGTGCATTATCACTGGATGGATGGGAAAAATGTTTTCATTTTCTTCCTCTTTTTTTAATCTGAGAAATAAGCTAAAAATATCTCATTATGGGGTGTCTGAAATGTTCTACTTTCTGCGTGCATAAATCTAGGCTAAGACATTTTAAGTATTGAACTGGTGATAATATAACCTCTTAAATGTACCTGTAAGCTGGATGATTTGCAAAGAACTTCTTTTCTTTCTGTAAGGAGTAAGCTATATCGAGGCCATCATCGATATCCTTTTGACTACGATTCACTACACCTACATACCCTAGAGAGATAAATAGAGCTTTGGATAAGTGAACTTGGAAAAGAATCTTTATAGTGAAATTTAAAAGTTACAAACACCATTTTGAAATGTATACTAAATCCTGCCAACTAATGAAATAAGTGAAAAAACTAAAATGCCAAGAGCTAATTTTCTTTAAATATCCATCAGATAGGAAAGATGGGCAAGGCGCAACACAAGATGGAGAATCATTTCAAATTTCAAATAAATTATAACGAAAGTATTGTTGGCTCAGTTAACGTATCCTGTTAGCAGTGAAGCTAAATGGTACAAGTACAACAAGCACGTTTAGAATAAAATAATTTGCTTTCTTTTCAAGGAGAAAAGCATTTTTTTCCACATCTCTTGATGTTAATATAGAAATGCGTTATTGTGTATGTGTCAGTATTAACTCTTTTGAAACAGATTTCATAAACTTTGAATATTGATTTAACTCATGCAAACACGACAGCACAGTGAAACAATTATACATGGGCATAACAGTACCAATGCTCTATCTAAGGGATTCGAAGGAAGATCTCAGCTAGCAGACAAATTTTCAACCATTCATTCTTTCACTAACCCCTTACAATAAGGAGCTCATAGCAGTTCTTAACACCCTACACAGAATTCCTTCATATCTGATATGCTACTGCTTCAACTCATTTCAAAATACTGAAGATTTAAAATGGAGTGTGTTTACCTGACATTATTTCTACTTTAACATTCAATCTATGAACTCACAACACTCAGCCCTAATGAAACCACTTGAATGACTGCCTACGCCACTCCTGCGACATTGAATTCTGCTATGATATGTATATATTTTGGGTGATAGCATCAAGTTGAGATAATATGCACACTTGTTGCTGTGCAGTCGCATTCTCTCGACATTTTCCTGCTTTTGGAAGACTCCCAAGTTTTAAGACAGCGTTTGGATCATCCATAGAGTTGCCTGGATGGGCAGCAATTACGTCATTATTTCGACTCCTAACTTAGAGCTAAAAGCGGTTTGTATTGTATTTGCAGAAAAGAAATAATGGCGAATGGAATTAATTGTCTTACAATTTTGTCTAAAGCAAAGCATAAGATTTTATTTGTGCTTGCTGCACTAGTACCATTTAGCTTCACCACTAGCAGGATAAGTTTGGACTAGCGATGCCGATCCAATCTCGGCATCCATAGTTTCCTGTGTTACAAGCATTATAAACCAAGTGTACCGACTCAACAAAATATGATAGGTCATGAACTAATTAGTATGCTGATTTGGCTTGAAATGACTCAATAGATAATTAGGAACTATGAAAATTACTAACATCTCATAAAACAGGATCCTATTGAAATTAAATTTCATTTTACAAAAAAAGAAACTGAACATTATACTGTGAATTGCACAATGTTTTAAAATAAAAATAAACCACTTAAAAATTTAAATTTGTATTACTAAATAAAAAATTCACCTCTCTCTAATTCCAGAACTTTATTTTCCAAAACAGCACATGCATGTGTACCAGAATCCATTAAATCCAGTTTAGTCAAGACGCCTAGTGTTCTCAATCCTGAAAAAAAATTTTGTCAACATTTAACTGAAATGTAAATAAGGATTTGCTTTTTTACTTAATAAAAACTAATTTTTGTCAAGACTAAATTACGGCAGCAGGTAATTGTATAATAAAAGAAATTCGTCATTAAAACTACCACATAGAAAAATCATTGTCAAAGATAATAACAATTCGAACAAAAGATTTCAATTCAAATGATTTTGAATAAACAGCCCTAGTCTTTAGGTTGAAAAATAGTAGAAAAGTCGCCTTTTAGTCGTCTGTGAACAGCCCTGTAAATTGTAACTGAACTACAATGGGGAGAAACATTACCTTTTGAATTGAAGGGAAATGTAATTGATTTAAGTTGGCTATAGCAATGTAAAAGGTAATAAGGCAAGATTCAAAGAATAAAATTATAAAAGCAAAACAAAATTTAAAACTTACTCTTTGGATCCACCAGTTTTGCAATTTCAAGAGCATCTGATATGGCTATATCTTGAGTGGCAGGTGTCACAGCCAAAATTATGCTATTAGGTTGTTCTATATATTTCAGTATCATATTATTGACCTCTTCAATACTTTCCTCAGGCTGATCATCAACAACATTCCTAATAATTCCAGGTAAGTCCACCAGAGTCAACTTCAACACTAGGAAAAGAATAACAATAAAATCTTCAGCATATTTTAAATATAATAACATCATGCCTGCCTACTTACCTACCTCTAAGAAAAGAAATATGGAAGTTTTTTTTGACATAAAAATCAATGTGCAACTGTCATATAAATGAAAAATACCTAAAATAATTCTTAAAAGATAATTAAAACAGTCAAATTAGCGACAATTGTTAGAGAAATAGGGCTTTATATAAAGCAATTCAAAACAGAAAAAATACTCCCGCTCTCTACTACTGTTATATGCTTGAGAGCAGTTGAATTCGGTGAAACCGATTTGGTGATGCTTCACACAAAATGGCACCATATATACAGAAAAATGTGCTATTTAACTTCTTCCCGAGTGTTTTAGATTCAGATTTTAAGATTTTTCTTGGAAATTCGTGCCAAAGAAGGTTTTAACAATTTAGCAAACACTTATTTGAATGTTTTTCTTTCACGGTTACCACAGCTTGGTGCGAAAACTTTGAAATTGATGTCACTTGAAAATTTTCTCCTTAGAGAATCCGGAAAATATTTTTCTGTCCGGAAGACTTACAAAAGTATTGGCAGGTGTGTAACACCTTTCTTCATTGGATTGTAACTGATGGAAAAGCAAGAATTTTATAATTCTCTTATCTTTTTAAATTGAAATCTTATGAGGATTCAACTGAAATAAAAAATTACATATAAAATCTCACCTGTTAATGAAATCAGTTGCTTATTGTCAACAAATTACAAGGAATAAATTCAATTCAGAGCAATATTGTAAAATTACTGATTAATACAATCAACACAGCCTCTCATGATAGCTAGTAACAGCAAATGAGCAAAATCAAAAGTAAACTAAGTGTGCTCATTTCTAGGAATTCCTTTCACAAATTGATTGTGTTCTTAAAAGTAAGGTTATTTTAGAAAGAAATGGAGGGAAGCTTAGAAACTTATTTTTCACAACTCCTGAATACTCTTTAATTAGACTCTCTTAACAAACAATACTTTTAAAGAATGTTGATTCAATAATATGTGATAATTAATATACGTTCTCATATCTATTTTAAATCATAAATTTCAAGCAAAAAATGGTTACCTATTAAAAATTATACACATTCAATCACTTTGGTAGATTATGGCAGCTTATTTTGTGCAGTTGTTAATCATGAGATGCTTTAATTTCCATCCCTATCAATATTATGATCTCTAGTTGTTCAAAGTGGAAACAAAATTTTCAATGAAGAGTCATTCTTGGGGTTTCATACAGTGGAAAAACTTCTTAAAAATAAAACATGCAGCATCCAGTCTTGTATTTCTTCATTTATAAGT
Source organism: Meta bourneti (assembly GCA_933210815.1). NCBI lineage: Eukaryota > Metazoa > Arthropoda > Arachnida > Araneae > Tetragnathidae > Meta > Meta bourneti. Next base: position 82,269,328 of record OW119923.1, on the reverse strand, counting down.
ATTATTGAACAAAAGAAAATTTAAAGTTGATTCTGATCATGAGTTTTGTGATAAAAAAATCACTTGATTTAAATCGGCATACCCTGATTGGGAACATACAAAAATATTACCATTGGGTGCATAAACTTTCACAGTTATTGGCTTTGATGTAAAACCCCCTGGTCCTGGATCTCTTAACGTTTCATTCAGTATCTCTTGCTTTACTTGTTCAAAATCAAAAAATTTTTCTCTTTCTTTATGTAAAAATATGGCATAGGCTGAAACAAATTAAAACAATAAACATTTGCAAAGCAATGAGTTGAAGTCAACAAGAACTCTTCAATTCAATATTAATGTCGACCTATTTTTAATACATACAAATATATTGATCAGAAGAGAAGAAAAATTAGTGGAAGCTTTTAAAATGCAGCAACTTAATTAATATGATTATAACAATTTAATGAATTTCATAGAACGCTAAAATATTACACAATAAAAGATCTGTTACAAAATATAAACAAAAATTCTAAGCATTTCCAATCATTACCATATAGTTTGAAGGAAGAACAATTAAATTTTAACAAAAACATTCTGTGCAACTAAAAATAATTTAAGGCTTCGAATTTAAAGACTAATATCATTAGATTATTGCTAAAAAAGCATGTTTTTTTGTTTGTACATACAAATAAACTTGCGACTTAATATTACAAAAAGTATTGTTATGAACGAATGAGAAAAAATGATTTAAGATTTCCATGCTTAATTAAAAATTGGTCACTATTTTTAATTAAGCATGAAAAGGATCCAGATGCAGTAGCCTTTTATTTGTTGGCAGGATTTTCATCTCTGCCCTTAGAATAATTGGTGGGTGTTCTTTACAGATACTATTGGGTCGGTGCAAATGAAATGTCCGGAAAATGACCATCATACTACTTCGATGGTGATAACTGAAAAATACAGTACCTGACCTACTCTAAATAGTCTCCCTCTGAATTGACACACTGTTGCCACTTGTCTGACAAGTCCATGATCACGGAACGAAAAAGTCTTGTGACTGGGATGCGAAGAAAGGTGATGAAACAGATGCAAATCTGTAGGTGACAAGTCAGGGGATGAGGCATCTCTTCATAGCCCAATTCACATAGCGTCAGCATCGTCGGTTGTGCGACATGACGAAGGTAGTTATCTTCAAAGAGGAGAACGCCATGCCTGTTTACCAAAGCCGGTTGTTTCACCATCAATTTCTCATGTGCATCTATCATAATTCATCACAATATCGTTCTGGTGATGGTTTGGCCACTTGGCAGGAAACTGCGATGAATTATTCCAGCTGTAGACCACCATACAAGAAACATAACCTTCCTGGGATGTAAGGGTGGCTTGGGATGGCGTCCAGGAGGCCGTGCTTGCTCAACCATTGTACAGAACGTTTCTGATTGTCATAAAGGACCCATTTCTTGTCACGGGTAACAATTCGCTGCAGTAGAGGTTATCTTTCATTCCTGGAAAGGAGCGATGCACAGACTTCCAAACGTCTCAGCTTGTCAATTCGTGAGGCACAAGAAACCATCTTTTTTACATTACCCAGTTCAGCCAGACAGCGAACAATTGTAGTGTGGTGGACACCTAGCTCGGCCGCTATCTCACGACATGTTTTCCGTGGTACAGTTTCAATCACACTTAGCAGAGCATCGTCAGAAAAGGCAACTTCTCGGCGACCATGTGGTTCGATATTCAGGTTCATATCTCCACTTCAAAACTTCGCAAACCATCGACGATTGGTTTGTTCATTGGCTGTATTCTCCCCGAATGATGTGTTAATGTTTCGAGCAGCAACTGCAGTAGAATGTCTCGGTTTAAATTCGTAAAGGAAGATGACTCTTAAATCTGAGTTTTCCAAGTCAAATTTGGAAGCACCTTACGCCCAAATTAAATCTGGAACTTGTACTTCACACACGTGATAGCTATTTATAGTAGCTATGTGACATAAGATGCCAGAAGCTTGTAGGTAATTCCTTTTAGCTCTATGGGGGTCATTCCCAAAGCTATTTCTCCTTGGACATTTCATTCGCACCTACACAATATATCTTCTCCAGCCATTTCATGTTCCAATATTCATCCAACCTGCTAATCTTTTTTGCACTTTAATTGAAGAGTACTTCATTTGATTGCAATTGAAAAAATTAGCCTAAAGAAATTTTTGTCTTGATGCCATATTGAAAAGAAATTGGTCTTAACTTTCATAACAGATTTTTCATTCAGGAGCAATAAATCTGTCTTGTAATTAGAAAAACCATACATAGCATTTCGAAACTATAAAACTTCTAATCAATACACAAAACCAATTATCACAAAACCCAACTAAATTATAATTCACATTACTCGTTGCCAGTAAATTTATAAATCTAAGAATTGTCTCCGATTTAGCATGTGTGATAACAATTGATATTAACTTCAAATTACAACACAATATTCTAAGTCATCCCACTTTTGAATGGAAGATATTTTTAATTTTGAAATTTAATACAACACATTCTGAAAAGTGACCAAGTGCATGATTTCATTACAAACTTACCTTCAGCATTTGGATGCAATTGAATGATAATCGGGCGCCTAGTAACTACGCCAGTACCTCGAGGTAAAATTTCTCTAGAAAAAATTAAAAAGCACAAAATTTAAAATTCAAAAACATTTGAGTAATTCAAATCCATTTCCCAAACATTTTTAAAACTCACGATGGTGAATTCAAAATTGGTTCACTGTTGAAAATATTTTTAAGTATTAGGTGGTTTAATTGCACATTAAAATCTCTTTATATAGCAATTGTCAACCTAAAATTTAGCATGCAGGTAAACAAGTAATGTCAAATGCAGACGACTTCTTCCTTTAAAGAAAAGGCAAGTCCCTTTGTGTGTTTAGAAGTATTAAATAACACTGGCCACGAATTTTAAAAAAATTGTGGTAACATCGGTGAAATGAGGTTTTCCTAACAAATTTCAGTATGCTGAATTCAAAATATATGACTGTAAAAAGTCTCCATTACTTAAGAGTTTTTGTATTAACAATTGCTATATTTGAAAATATGTAAATACAGTGTCCTAAAAGTTCCCGTACTCACGATTCGTGAATTTATTATGCAAAAACAACAAATTTTAAAACAATTATTTTTATGCTAATGGCGAAAAGCACTTTTAATATAACGTAGGAAAAAAAATTTGAACTCACATTTATAATAAATGTTCAAAATGTTCGCCCCTTTCTTTGAGGCAAAGCTGAAGTCGTTTGCGCATATTTTTAGAAACGCGTTTCAAGATGCTGGGAGTGACTTCTTGTATCATTTGAGTAATGGCAATTTTCAGATCATCTATAGTTTGGGGATTATCTTCATAAACTTTGTTCTTTAAATATCCCCAAAGAAAAAAGTCAGGGATGCTTAGATCAGGGGAACGAGGTAGCCAAAGATTTCTTGAGATGAGTCGATCGACAAAAAAATCTTGAAGCATGCCTATGGTTTCATAACTTAATGGCAAGTTGCACCGTCTTGTGGGAACCAAGAATCTCGTTCATTCACTTCTAATAATGCAACAAATTGTTGGATACGTTCTCTGTATACAGTGCCATCAACAGTTGACTCGAAAAACAGAGGTCCAACAATCCTTTTGTGTGATACGGCACATCAGACGCCAATTTTTTGAGAATGTAAAGGATTTTGCATTAATGAATGGGGATTTGTTCTCGCCCAAATGCGGGAGTTTAGCGCGTTCACATAATCGCTTAAATGAAATCATGCCTCATCGGAGAAAAATGTTTTGTCCAAAATGTTGGTTTGATGTTGTTGCAAATAAATCTCCCGAACTATCGGCAATAATAAAGCCGCTTCTCATTGTCCGGTGGCTATAGCTCCTGTACCATTTTTACATGATAAGCACGAAAATGCAAAGCTCTTAAAGCCTTATGTGTCGATCCACGTGATGTGCCCATTTGTTTCGATAAACGCCTCATGGATTGATGAGGAGATTGCAATATCCTTCATTGAGTTTCTTGCACCAAGTCTGGTGTAACGACTTTCAGTCTTCCACTTCTGTGTTTGCCTTCCGCCGAACCTGTCTCACGAAATCGCCGAACGAGTTGATATAGCGTATCTTTACTCGGTATTGCATCATCTGGATATTTATGTCGCCAAAATTCTTTACATCTTTCATATGATTTATATTCAAAGTAAGCCTCAAGCAGCGCGATTCTCTGAATGCGTGATAAACTCATTTTGCAATGAAGAACAAAATGACATGGAATATTATTATCGTAAAACTTGAGTGAGAAGAAAACCAAACGATAAAAATTAAAGAATCCATAAAATTGTAAGCAGACGATAAAATTCAATAATTAAAAAAACACGGACAAATGATTTTTCTAAAGTTGGAGTACGGGAACTTTTAGGACACTGTGTACAATGCCACATTTACAAGTCTAGTAAGAAGAAATGTCATATTAAATTTCAAATCAAAGCTGAAGCTTCAAACTGTAATTTATTACAGAATTCTTGTTAACTTTTATAAAATAGTGTTAAAAATTATAAATACATTTGTTATGTTTGATGGCCAATTACTTGCTCTTGTGTATGAGCAGAACTTGGGATTTCTGCTGGATTGGCGCGAGTCGGGGTGAAAAGGGGATCCCGTCCTTGTCCTAAGCAAAAAGGGGTGTCAAGACAGAAGAGGAGAGGCAGCGAGCGAAGGAGGATCGGATTGTCATGGAAAGGTACAGACCTTGACGTCAATTCTGGACGCAAGCCAGCGTTCATTCAGACACTCACCCTCAGGCGAGAGAACAAGAGGTTAAGGGCAAGGCTTCAGAAATAGAGTTCTAACCAACCCCCATCTGACGGAAAACTTTGGCCTCTTGGCAAAGTGCTTTATAATTAATGGTGTAGTATTTAATGAAAGTTAATCATACCACCATATTACCATATTCACTGCATGAGACCAAAAAATTGAGCTAGGTCATACCTGAAATCAGTACTTGAAATCAAGTTAAAAATAGCTAAATGTGTTTTGTTATAAAAAACCTAGTGGACTAGCGTAATTAATGGCTACACAAATGAAACAAGATTAATGAGATCACACACCTACCAACCGGCATGGTACGCGAGAGGTTAGCGTTCAGCCCCTTGCTTCAACAGGTTCTTTATTTGAGTCCTTCCGATGCTTGGATGTTCTTAGTGGTTCAGAATCCACTTAAAGCCATACATCCCAGTCAAATTAGTCTTCATGTAGCAAAACATGCCCATGGAGCAACCAAACGAAACCAAAACACATACCTACCAGCATACCAACTGCAGAGAAATATAATTTATGTCTGCATGTTCTTGATTCAATACTTTTCGATTGATCTGTACCAAATTTTACATTGGGGTCCTGTGTAAAAGAGGCTATACATTGCGTCATGTTCCTTTTTTTAAGCTATACTGAAGTGTTGTACAAGCAGTGCCTTAGGGGTTCAGTGGATCCGATTGATTTTAAATGCATTATTTATTATTTTTCTAGTTTTCTAATTACATTTCACATTTTTGTTTTTAGAAGAAAAGGAATCATGCATATCATAATATCAGCATGTTGCAATCTCAGAAGTCACTTTTAGGCACAGCTTGTCTATTATTGCACCCTCCACACTATTCTAGAGAACCACCAAGCATTCTAGAGATGTACATTTCTCAGTAATATTTTGGAGAATCTCCTCCAAGGGGAGAATGATCGAGATACCGCAATATCTTTCTCAATCAACAAATGTGTAAATAAAAAATCGTAAGTTTAAAAACATAGCACTTTTAAGGCTATTGTTAGAAATAAAGACAGAAGTAAATATTTTATTTATTTTTGTACTGTGTTTATTATCAACAATTTTGCTGAAAGTCTTAATTAATTATTTACTGTAGTCATTTTTCAGTTCACTCAGAGTTCGCTTTTAATATAACCCCAATCAGTAAATTTAATGTGTGCACTGCACAATTGAACTTAATTATATGCAGATATATGGGGGTATGTGTAACTTATCACATATCTATAACTTTACAATAGTAGCATTATCAGTAACATGAAAATGCGTCATGGTTTTCAATAAATACTATCAATTATAAATAATTTCTATTGAACCGAGTACGTATATCTAGTGAATACTACATAAAATAAGCTACAGCAATCAATAAATTACAATTTTCTGAAAAACGAGGTTTTAAATGAATTCTAGAATAAATTTAATGTTTGGAGGAAAAACGAGGTTTTAAATGAATTCTAGAATATTCTTTAAATTTAATGTTTGGAGAATATTCTCTTCTAACACAAAAACATTCAACCTGCTCACTTATTAAATTCTATTCCCATTCCAGTTACATACAACTTTCATATTCTTTAATTTATTTGAAGAATGGAAAAGCAAATTTCAAGTTTTGAGCATCATTGATATTTATGAAAATTTCAGTTATATCTGGTCACATTTTCTTGGCGACAAAAGAGACATCTTCGGCATCATTTGCATTTACTTATGTTTTCCACGGCTTCACTTGTGATTGCAGAGCACATCATTCATGCACTCTACTTTTTCTAGATTCTCAGTTAAGCATTTAGTAATGATGACCAGAAGTACGTATAGCTTAAAGAATTTGCCATGTACAGAGTCAGAACTATAGCTGTTTTCCAGGAGTTTGATGTCCTTCCTAAGGGAAAAACTGGCCATATGATGAAGTTACGTTTAGGTAAGTGAAACACTTACTTAAACTTAATTTTTTTTAACTTTTATTTTGCCACAAAAACTTTGAAGAAATTGGACGTTGTAAATAAAAGAAAAAAGTTCCATAAAACACTTATTTCCAGTTGGAAACAATCCTATTGCAAAACATGTCAGCAGCCAAATTCTATTTTTGTTGGAAGTTTTAAAAAATTTTCCCACCTTTGACACAAATTTACTAACTCTGAGTTTAATCTATTTTGAACTCAAGAATGCTGGAAAATTCTATTAGGAAATTTCTAATATTATTTAATGTAAAATAGAAATATTCAAAATAATATAGTTAACATACCTTCCAATAATGCTCTGCAACACGCTGCTCTTACCACCACTTTGACAGCCAACAACAACAATTTGTGGAAGTGAAATATCAAGCATTCTTCCATTTGCAGCCAACTTGTTTTGCAACTTATTCACCATTTCTATGAGATCACACTCATCCAAGGTTTTTGCTAAAAAATTAAAACAGATCATGATGCATAAAATATACCTAATTTAGATCACTAATTGCTTAATTTAAAAGCAAGAGAATAATAAATGTCTCCTTAAAAAGCAGCTACTATTTTTGTTTCCATTAGTGACTAGAAAGGAAAAAGAAAATTATATTGCCACATAAAAAATATATTGTATAGCAAAATAATTTATTCTTTAATGGTAGTTACAAGAAATGCAAACATTTTTGAAATAAATAACAGTACAAAATGAAAGCACACCAGCAACTTGGAAGATAGGGGTGAACCAGCCAGTAATTAACCAGTAAGTGCTCATTTTCCAAGAAAAAATGTTGCCAGATCAAATTTACAACTGCACTTTTCAAGGTTTTTGTACTTACTATTTTATAAAGATGGGGACTAAAATGAGCTAAAGTACAATTCTTAATAATTGATAGCTTTTTAGAAATTTTACATCAAAGTTCAGAATAATGATTGAACCAGTAATTGACCACCACACACATCCTGTAATTGACCACTACCCATCCAGTAATTAACCACTATTTCTTTTTCAAATAAAATTCAAATTGATACATTAGTACAAATATTTTAGCAATCAACAGTAAACTTGTATAAAATATAGCTGGTTAAATATTTTTTGTGATATTCTAAATGAAACTTAATAAAAGAAACTATCAAATATAAAACCAGTAAATATAATAATGGTTAGTATTAATATTATACTAATAAATGAGTTAAAATATAGAAGTAACTAATATTAAACAGGTAATTAAATGTGGCAATAATACCCATACGGAAACTGACCCATGGCCAAAAATGAAGAGCTAAGTTCTGCATTGCTGCAGATGGAAAACATTTTGAACATGCCTTGTAAATTTCCTTTTATTTTTATTTAAACCATTTTTTCTACAATATTTTTATTGAAGATTACATTGTCTACTATTATTCAGTGCGATTTTCATCTGCAGTTGCAATACTACATTACTTTGCACAATGTTGCACTTTCTGACCGAAAAAAATGCTTTTTAGCATCGTGTATACGGTCCCTAATCTGACTGCTTGAACAGCTGTGCACAAGTGGTGTAAGTCAACTTTTTTGCGTTATTATGCCTCCGTTACTGTTCAGCCTACAGAAATGCAGTTTTCTGCTAACGATAGGGATGCAGCTAAAGAACATTTTTGCTATCTCGGATTTTTTATCTAGAGGGGTTGTATACAAATTAAAAACTGTATCCGCTTAAATTGTTATCACGTGATAATTTTATTCACATATCTTAATTACTTACCTTATTTGGTGCACTTTTGCAATTTACATTGCCTACCTATCTCCAAATCGTAAAAATATAAATTGCGGAACGACCTTTTTGGGACACCCTGTATATTTGTTTTATCTGTTCCCTCACGTTTTCCCAAATTCATCATCTTTACTGATTAAGTCTTGAAGTACCTATTTCCTCTTTTCCCATTATCAGTTTAATTATTTTCTCTTTTGGTTTGAGGTAACGTGCCTTGCTTCTTTTTCCTCTTTTATCTTTTCCTCATTTTATATTTATTCTTTCACAATATAAACTACCTTTTAGAATGTGACTACAAGTCTCTTTTATTTTTAACCTTTCTTTTGAGGTAGGACTCACTCGGGCATATAAGGATATGATCTCTAGATAGAATTAGAATACAGGACTGACATATGGTTTAGTGTAAATTGGGATACCATACCGACTTTCTTTATTAAAATTTTCAATGTCACTACTACTATAGCTGTGTTCATAAGCATTTGTCTTCGGTGTTTAATCATCTCTACCAGTAATTGATCTCATGGTCAAATACTGGATACAGGCTCATTTTTATACTTAATGGGCTCTAAATAATTGTCACTCGCAGTCAGGATGAAATATCTAACTTCAAATTTTGAAATCAGTTTCTCTAAAATCCAGTAATTGATCAGTTTGGTCAAGGCAGTTTTGTTCTATCAGTGAATTGACCACATTGTTTCGACTTAAAATTAATTTAGATATAAAAAATTACTATGTAAAATTAATTTAGATATAAAAAATAACTATGTAAAATTAATTTAGATATAAAAAAATACTATGTATATCAAAATCAGAGATATTTATTTTCCTTTATGTCCAAATTTATTTAAAAATAAGAAATAGAATTGAGATGAAATAATTTTGAGACATCACTCTTCATAATAAGTCTACTATACTGGAATTTCAGATTCCAATGATTTGACAGACTAATTTTAATTTTTAACTAATAAAAAGACAAACTAGTAATCTTCAGATTGTGTGGTTACCCATTATTCCAGTGGTCCATTGGCTTTAAGAATATAAATTTAATTTTAGTGGAATTAAATAGTTTGCTTGTTTTAATGAGAAATATGAATAAATGTCAACTACTGATCAGAGACTGGGTGGTTCACCCTACATAGGACATTTTGTTTGTTTGAAATATTTTTAATTTCAATATATTCTTCACAATATAACAATAGTCAGCGAATATGTATATAGAAAACCTTTTAGAACCAAGGCCTTAGATAAATTAATTTTATCTGCATATTCGTCGCAGTAAATCTGAGTAACCAACAAAATAGTAATCTGTTTTTTTAAATAAACGAGATTTTATCATTTGGGGTGATCGTAAATGAAAAAGTTATTCATTTGTCCGAAAAAGAATTACAAGTTTCCTATTTCTGACTCACTTGAAACTATAAAGTGTATCGAACGCTGTTTTTGATTTAAAACAAAATTTGACGCAAGTTAATTTGTTTTTCAATCATTCGTATATTTCATTCGTTTACAAGGTTTCTCCGTTCATTACCATCAAATGAGATACCTTCCCCAGCGAGTAACATATTTTGTAAACATATATATCATCGGCTTCGAGCAGGAAATCAATAATTGCAAAACATTATTATTGTTTAGCTGTTTAAAGACTAACTGTTAGTTTTAGGTAATGAATGAGAATTATAAGAATTTATTGTAACAGAAACATGCCAAGTAACGAGTCTGCACTACGATCACTATGTTGGTTATTTTATTCATAAAAAAAGCTGTCGAATGCATAAACTCACATAATTTTATGTAATTTTTTTATCTATTCGGATAACAGTTTAACAAATTGAGCAAACAAGACCTGAATGAAAGCTTGGGGACGGAATATGGAATCAGATTGTCTTTCATGTAAATTTATATAAAAACACGTATTCTAGGCCCTTGGTTCAAAAAGCTCTGGGTTCGAATCTTTATTTGGGATAAAATGTACCTTCCACTTTAAATTTGGAATCGTCTTTAAGTTGTAGGTTTCAGTCTAATTAGCCGTTATGTAGCAAAAAATTACCATAGAGATCACAAACTCAAACCCAGGAACAAAATCAGAAAATAATTTCGAAGTGACTAGGTCTTCTCTCTCCCCTTTCCCCATTCCAATCGAATTGAGCTAACGTTCGATGAATATTGCATTTAATAATTTTTCGAATGTCTAAATCTAAATCGTTTATAATACTGAGATAAGGTATCATCTTCACAAAAAACCTTCCACAAAAGCCTATGAACCACAAAATAAATTCCCCTCTCACATAAAAATGTGATGTTCCCGTGGATTATACAATACCCAGAAATAAGAATCGGATTTAGTGTCTTTGAATCATTCGTATTTACCAAATTCAAAGGCTATGGACATGAGTTGTTTTTTTTACTGAAAGAAAGCGTTTTCCTTTCATAATAAATTACTTTTGTCTAAATAAAGTAACGAGTTTGCTTTAAAGCGGCAATAGGTTACTCTAGTGGTTTTATAAGTGAGAATACTTTATACACTGAACCTTTTATAATGAAAATTTGTAATAGTACAAGTAATAGTAATAGTAAATTTGTAATATTATAATAAATAAAAAAATTCAAAATGGTGCAAGCAACCACATTTTCTTCACCCCCTCATGGCAAGATTATTCCTTCTCTGTGGCCCCTTAGATTCGAACAACTGGTTCGGTGCGAGAGAGAATGGGATGTTTTTACCACCATGAAAACCAGAAATAGCCACAAGTGATGTCGGAGGAGGGGCCGTGTTCAGAATGTTGTCTCCCGTTGGACACTTTTCTGGGAATTCTTCTCTACCCCCAACTCAATGGAAAAGGTTCGAATGATCGAAAGATTCCTTCTGTATTTTCTCTCAGCTATGACCTCAATTAGTGATTGGATATAGTCATTCTGTTTTTCAGTAATCCAGATTCTTATTGTGTTGATCTCTAATTTAACTAACAGGTGCAAAGTTGCTACTCATTGTAAAAATGTCCCGTAAAGAAGAATACGATCTAATTATACTAATAATTATTGCTTCCAAATTTCATAGGGGAAGGAGCTGAGAAAGCAAAAACGGCTGTCTTCTCAATGGATCAGATGGTCATTTTGTTATCAAATATTCGTGCTGTGCTGATGTTCAAAGCAATTAAATTGTGGTTGTAGGTAATTGCATCAAAAGGATATATGAATTGTCATTTGAAACACAAACACTTAAGGGCAGGGGTCTTGTTTCGCAACAGCATGGAATATTTTCCCTCCTAGGTATGGGATTATCCAAGCTATCTCTCTCTTTCAAAAAATTATTTCATTTACTTGTACTCTGGTCGTGTTCTAGCACAGTATAGCCTTTTACACTAATGTTTATTAACAACCCGTGTGAGGTTCACCTGGGATTTGTCTTTTTTTTTATTTGTAAGCATTTTTATGAACAATTTTTTAGTTGATTTAATATTCTGAGGAGATAATACTTGAATGCGTCGAAAAGCTCAGATCCAGAAAGCGTAAATGCAGTCAGTGTAGCTAATGTCATTGACCAGCCAACCAGGGAGTAAAAAGAAAATGTTCCCGCTAAAATTGAAGATCAAAGCAGCCGTCCCCTGTATCGGGTTGTCAATTTTTTTTAATACCGTTTTTCGCAAGTTCGCATTGTTGTGCGTGACTGCTTGTTTAGAAACCCGAGGGACTTCACGTATTAAACGTAATGGACTCAGATTAAAATTTTAATATGAGTAACTCAGGACTATGTTTTGGATGATCAAAATGAGGTAAATCATTAAAAATCAGCACAATCAATTTAATAATGTGGGCCTGAGTAAACAACAATACGCTACAATATTTCGATAGTCCAGTGACTGGTATAAATTATATATTTTACCCTTTGATTCTAATAAACTTGCATTGTATTTGATTTACATTTTCATTCTGTCTGTTCGATTCATATTTGTTGATCACAGTATTTCTTTGTTGCCAATAGTTGAACGTGGCCAAATATGGCTACTTGCACCATAAAACCCCAAAAACCAAACGTTGAAGGAGTGCGCGTCTTGGAACATTTTTCCTATTTCTATAGCGAAAAACATTGTATTTGTTTTACTACGTTTTGCATTTTCATTCTATCTACAATACCATTTATATTCGATTCAGTTTTACCTTAAACGTTCTCCACTTTTTCTTATCTTGTCCATTAGTGTTAATAATGAGACTTCTCATAATTTGGCGATTCAATGATTAAGTGTTTGAACGAATACTTAATTAGCGAATTGCAGGATCATGAAGTTGATCTCATTTCTTTTCCAGGTGCGAAGATAGAACTGATATCACCAGGGAAACTTAGTAGTTTAGGTAAGTATGAATGTATGCTATTTCATGTAGGGATTAATAAACCTTGCTGGTGATGTTTCTGAAATTCTTCAGAAATACACCAGCCTTTTTCAGGAGCTTTCTATTTTGTATCCTGCTGCTAAGGTGGTTATTTCTGGGATCATACCACGTGGTCCCAATTTTTTTCTAGATTGAGTTCCGTTCTTCTCTGGCATCTCAACTAGAGTTTTTAAACCAAAAGACCACAATTGTCAATCATGAACTAGAAAAGGCTTGCCTGGACCGAGAGGCGTTTTATTTTTGTCAGTCTCTTGGTTCGTGCAAAGGCCTCTGGGGACGTGATGGGTTACATCTCAACCGAAAAGGGAATCTTCATTTGGCGAAAATGTTTTCACAAACACTAGGAGAGCTGATTGTAATGGAAAAACTGCAATCTCCAAGAGGGAAAGTCCTGCAGTAAGTACATTTTTAGATGCTATTTTGTCTGTTAAATTCAACTTTCAATCTTCTTGTTCTAAGCCTAATCTGTTCTGTAACCTCTTTCAAACCTGTCCTTTCTAAAAATTTTAATGTTCCTGATATCTATTCTTTGCTCGAATTTCCTTCTTTGCCAAAGCTTATTTCTTATACTAACATGAGTAATTTTCAACTTACTATTCCTCATGTTCTACCTGTAAGTACTGATATTTCTGCTCTTTCAGTTACTCAGTCTGTTCCTACTGTTCTTTCTCCAACAATACCACTATTACCCCTTCTAATAAATGTAACATTCCTGACATCTATTCTTTGTTAGAATTTCCTCTTGTACCCAAACTTATTTCTATCACTAACATGAGTAATTTTCAACCTGCTGTTCTTCCTGTAAGTACTGATACTTCTCGTCTTTCAGCTGTTCAGTCAGTTGCCACTCTTCTATTTTCTTGTAACCTAGAATGTTATTGCTCAGTAAAGGTATCCTTATCTGATAGTTTGGTAAATGATAGTAGTGCTAATAAACAATGTAAGGTGGAAGGTTTGATTAAGCATTGTAGAACTAGTGTGGGTAGTGTTGAGCATCTTGAAGTGGAAAGGGAATTATATCCCAGACAATGTGCATGTTATCAAAAAATTAATAAGTCAAAGGTCACTTTTAGAAACCATCTTAAAACATGTAATGTTAGTGTTAAAATTTCCTATCCTCGGCAATGTGAGATATGTTTTAAGTCCTACATTCCAGAAAATCATTTTCTAATCATAAGAGCAAGTGTAAAGTGTAAGAAAATAGTAGTTTACTGCAAGATCTCACAGATCAAAGTTCCTGATGCCATGAGAGAACACTGTTCAGCTGATGCTTGTTCAATTTTAGAAATCTGTATTTCTGAACTATCTAACAATTCTGGTTTGGAAACTATCTAGTGTCAACTCCAATTCATCTATATCACCTAAAACTACGGGCATGACCAAATATGGCCCTTGCGCCAGAAAACCCAAAAAACCATCAACCAACCTAAAACCGGACAACCCATTAGCCTCTTCAATTAGTTCAAAAGAATATCAATGTAACTCAACACTCACTATTTCAAAATCGATAGATATCCTCTCTTACTAATTCATTAATAAATGTGTACCAAATTCCGATTTAAAGACATGCGGGAAAATATTTTCAAATAAGTACAATCTTCAACGGTATAAAATGGCATGTACAAGATCTCATGTGAAAACCTTAAGGGACAAAAAGTGTCCAGTTTGTGGCAATTTTTTTAAAATTGAAGCAGAATTTATTGAGCATAAGCAGTTATGTATTTTAAATAATGAACGGGAAATGCATTACTGTATTTTTCAAGACTGTAATAGGCCATTTAAGCACCTTGGGAATTTAAATAGGCATGTGTTTGAAGTACACAATTCAGATTCTCTTCAAATATTTTCATTCGATTCAATGGTTAGTTCTGGGTGGTTCATTGGTTAGTTTTAAATTCAGATTTCAACATACCAAATTTTAGACAGTTTATTTATGATACTGTCATTGGAACATAAAGTATTTGTACATACCTACACAAATAAGGAATTAAACAGATGCCAAATGCGTGTGTAAACAATAATTGACAGACCATACAGTTACAGTTAATTTATATCTGTACTTAAACCTTAATAATTTTAAATAGTTGCATAGTGTATTTTATGTTTTCATGTGATTAGTAACAGCTTTTTAGGTTACTTCAAAATAATTTGTTCACGTTTTTAGTGAATATTACTTTATTACCAAACTCTTAACACAAATCAAAATTAAGTTTGCTTGAAACCTGTAATCAATTCTTCAATATAATTTGTTTTCTCTTATAGCTTCCTTTTCTAACCCACTGTTGCATGTATTTTGTGTTGTAATTTTACTGGTGAAGTTTCTGCTTTGGCAACAATTTCTCATTTGTGTCAGGATGTTTGCAAATTAACCAGTTTTATGACGTTGCGATAAGGTCGTAAGGTTTAAATCAAAGCAGAAATCTCTCCTGGTATAGAAATGTTTTAATAGAATATTACAAAATAATTTTCTATCTAAGTCTGTAAAGTTTGCCTGGAACGTAACTAATTTCATTTTCATTCTGTTATAAAATGTTTTTGCAATTTTTTCTATATAAATGTAACTGAAATAGTAAGAGTGCACCTTTTGGAGTTTAATTTTTGTTTGATCTTTTTTATCTTTAAATTAATTTGGGCAGTTCTTATATTGGAAAAGATGAATTCCTATTAGTGAGTAACAAAGTGGTGTTTGTTTCTTGGAGGCCATTAGTCTGGCATCAATAATATTGTGCTGATAGCTCGATTAGTGGACTGTATTGAATTAAAACAATTCGTTGTAACAAAAACAAGTTTATTAACAACAAATATAACAAAGGTGTGGAAGGACCACTTTCTCATTGCAAGGCTAAGCCTCTCTCTCAAGCGTGTAATTCCTGAATGTTACCCGCGCGCTCACACCGCACCCTCTACAATATATGGAGGATTTAAAAAATAATAAACATCTTTTAGTTCAAAAGACATTTGAAAAGCAGCATTGCGAGAATAAACTGCTGAACATGGGGGGAAGTGTGCAGTGTGATCTGACAAATCAATGATTTCTGGGAGTTGAAACATTTTCAGTGTAAAATGTTTTTCACAATGAAAGTATGTTGCGTATTGTCTTACAACTGCAACAGATTTTTGTTTTGTTATTTATTGAAATATCATTTATATTTTTCATATATATTACAAATATCTGATGTCTAAAGTTTTCCAACTGAAAAGAAAAAATAGACTTATTTGGTGTCACCTAGAATCATTCAATATTCAGCAGTTAAAAACTAAATGTTTGTTTTTGATGACCGTTTCATATGGCATCAATAATAAATTTCTTTCAGTTAGTTAAAAATCAGGGTATGCCGATTAAAATCAGCTTGATTTAAATCAAAATTTTAAATTTCATATTCCTTTCTGTATTAAGTTTATTAAAATTAAATAATTATGAAACCTAGATGCTTGTTATTTTATTCAAATAAATTAAGGACTTTGCTCATACTCAGTTCACCCCAAAAATTATATTGAAAATCACCCTTCCCTTGAAGACACTGAATAAACTTTTTTGATAGATATAATAATTATCAAACAACTATGTATTTTCCTCTTGGGCCGTTGACCAACAGGTGTCACTCATAAGCCTGTTCATCAGCATTGGTTTTATTTTAAACATTCCATGTGACTATATATTGCACATGGCCTATTTTGAACCGTTCTTCTCCATATGAGAGTGAAGATACTCAAAATATACTCACTCAAATTATTAAAATCGTGGCAACTTATATTCTTTATTAGGATGTTCTAGTTATTTATTTAGTATTGTAGTGTGTTCTTGAAAAAAAATATTTATAAGACAGACAAAGAAAAGGTTTTCTGTAGTATCACAAAGCATTCCAATTTTGCACATAAATCTTAAAATAGGCAATTTTAATATTTTCATTTTGTTTTATGGTGGTTGATTTTCATTTCAATTTTATTGGGAAATTTTATACATTGGTCTCTTGGAATTCGTTACATAGCAAGCATAACTATTCTGTATTTATGAAATTGAAATTTGGAAAGTAAAAGTTAATTCACACTCATCTGATAACTGATTATGTTAAGAAAATAGATTAAAGCTATTTGAATGATTATGATGATTGCAATGATGAATTTTTTATTGCAAGCTTAAAATTCTACTGAATTAACCTGTTCTGGTGGGATGCTATTACACTTGTTTTATGCTGTTCATAGAGGGAAGATTTATTTTCTTGTACATTATGTATAAGCCCTTTTTGTGTTTGCTTGGAATATTCCAAAGAAATACTAGTCAATGCTCAAAGAATTTGAAAAAATAGGCATATTTTATTTCAAATTAATACATTTTCATACTGTCTCATTTTTCTGCCAACATCGTCGATGACTACCTGGAGAGTGAGGGGATTGCGCGTATGGATTTGCCTGCATACTCGCCCGACCTTAATCCCATTGAAAATCTTTGGAATACCCCCGGCCGTGCTGTCTGCACGTTTCCCATCCCCAGTCACTCTCACAGAGTTGCAAACTGCTCTACAGGAGGAATGGCGATTACTTGACTCTGGGGTGGTTGATCACCTCATGGAAAGCATGGCCACACGCTGTAAACTTTGTATGAGGATGAGGGGTGGTCACATACCGTATTAATGTCGGCTTTGTTTGTTTTGGATTTAAACATCATTTTGTTAATGACTCCAATATGACTTCATCTTATAATTTATGAAATTTATTTTCATCTTTGTATGTAATTCTTTGTTTTGTTTCATGCATAAACATATTTGCTACTTTCCTGCCGCATTTCGTGTCAATCAAAGCTGTACTTGTCGATTGTTTCGCATTTTACCGTTTCTTGCTTAACTTTTGGCACTGAGTGTATATAAGTATAAAAATTTCACATCACTGGTTATGGGTTAAACTTAAAGTAATCTAAACCACTTAAGAACCAGATGGAAAAGCATTGCTTATGCTTGGCATTTGTGGTACTGTTCTATTTACTCTAACATGTGATTTACTTTTCTAATTCCTATGTCGCATTTTAATCTTTCAAAAATTTACCCAGCTATATTTCCTAATACATTAATATTATACATATACATATATTTATGTTCAACATAAATCAAAACTATATAGAAACTACACTGTGATTTGCGTGTCTCATGTCCAACAAATTTAAACTGGTACGGACAAAGAATTAATTAAAATCATAAAAATCTGATTTAAATAAAAAAATCTGATTTAAATTAAATAAATCCGATGTTTTTAATTTTTTTAAATCATGATTTTTTCATACCCTGACACTTAGTCACAATGAAATAGTTTTCTGCAGTATCACAAAAGCATTCCAATTTTGCACATAAATCTTTATAACTGGAAATTTCAATGTTTTCATTTTGTATGGTGTAATATGTTGGTTAATTTTAGACATTGATTCCTAGGAATTCTTTGTACTGCCAGCATAACTATTCTACTAGTTATATTTATTAGTGGCAGACTTTAAGACCTGAATCGAACTAAGACTGTCGCTAAAGATATTAATCCTTTTATTGTTTTGGGAAGCCCAGCCCACAGCTTTATAAATTGCCGTGAGCTCGGCCTGGAACACGCTATTATTATTGGGTAATTTATAACATAGTACTTGTTGTAATACCGGTCCACTGAAGATGCACACGGCGGCCCCCACGTTCAAATCAATGCGGGAGCCATCCGTGTACACCTCCAGGTCCGGTTTAAGTATTTTATCCTGGATATTGAGTTTTAAGAGAGGTGAGGGCAGATTATTAATTTTAACAGTATTATCAAGAATTGATGGCGACAGTCCTTCGATTTCTGGGTCAGGGAGACGTAGTTTCCATATTTTGAATTTTTTAAATAGACCTGTGACCTTCACATGGAGTGGTGGTATGCCTGCAATAATAGTTAGGAAGTCGTTAGGGGTGGTTCTGTATGCACGGGTTATTTTGATCATAAAGGGTCTCTGGATCGATTGGAGTTTTATACACTGTGCTTTCTTGAGTGAACCACCCCACATGGCCGCCCCATATGTCAAATTTTTTTCCGTGACCGCGAGATACCACTCTCGCTGGAGACGGCCATCCGCTCCCCAACAGCCACCCGAAACTCTGGAGAGGGAGTCTCCAATTAGGAGGCACCTCTCCGAGAGGGATGCAATATGATCATTCCATGTGAGGCCGTTATCAATAATAAGTCCTAAGTATTTTAAATTTTGGGAGATTTTGACTGATTGGTTTTCAATCCTAAAAATGGGATTGCGCTTGAGTTTTGAATTTTTAGAAAACACGATGGACCGGCACTTCCCGGTCGACAGTCGGAGCTTCAAGTTTTTTAGAGTGAACTATTTGGTCAAGTGCTTTGTTAGTATTATATTCTAAATTCCTTCGCGTGACGCCTGGGGTTATGACTGCCAGGTCGTCAGCGAAGGCCTGGATATGTATATTGCTATCAGATGAGTTTAATACTCTATTAAAATAAATGTTCCACAGGGTCGGTGCAAGGACCGAACCCTGTGGACAACCTCGATTAATTTGACTAATAATATTTAAATTTTTATCCTTATATTATATTGCTCTCATTGTGAGATATGATTTAATAAAATTTATGATAAATTGGGGGATTCGGTGTAGCCCCAGAGTGTCGACCAGGACCGACCAGTCCATCGTGTCAAAAGCTGCTTTTATATCTAGAGTTGTCAGAGCACAATGACCCCAATAAGCTTTAATCTTGGAAATGGCTGTATGGATTGCCTCCTCACAGGAGCGCTGCTCCCTGAAACCAAATTGAAGCGTATGTAAAACAGAATTATCTTCAAGCCAAGTATTTAAAATTTTACAGAAAACTCTTTCTAGGATTTTTCCAAGAGTTGGAAGCAGGCAAATTGGTCTGTAGACGTCACAGGATGAGGGGTCCCTTCCCTGTTTAACCAGGAAACGGACCTTCCCACTCCTGAGACACCTGGGAAAATAGGAGTATTGTATTGCTTTTTAGAATGGAATCAATAACAGAGTCGGGTAATTATTAAAAATAAATTTCCAAATTGTACAGTTGACAAGATCGGGCGGAACATCGAGACTTAAGACCCACACCCCTCCAGACTCACTCTAAGGCGTAGACCCGTACATTGGGGGGAATAGGTTGACTCCCAGCACTAGGAGGCCAAGTGCCCACTAATCCCACCGCGCAGGGAAGGCACACGCCGGCCCCTACGGCTTTTATTTCATAATTCAAAAATTTTAGTGTCCGAATATCTCGACTTTGCGTGACCGCTGCTTAGACATTTGGTACAACCTGTCTCCAGTCATGTACCAAGAACTTGTGACATCTATGCCCAGGCGAGTTGCAGCTGTTTTGCAGGCCAAAGGAGTCGCAACACGTTATTGAGTAGGTGGTCATAATGTTTTGGCTCTTCAGTGTATATTATGAATATGAGGATTATTAGGTGGATAAATGTACAATCTTTCTAATGATAACTTAACCTTGTGAACTATCTTTTTATGTTTCAAGGTCATTGAATTTGACCCTTGATCTTGAGTTACAAAAAGTATACACTAAATTTTTCTGCAAAACTAGATTTTCAAGGTACGCCATTGCTTTCTGAAAGTTTCGAGTTGGAGGCGCATGCTCTTGTAACCAATATCCATAAACACTTGTATCTTTTCATCCGATGATCCAATAGAAATGAAACATTGCTTTTGTAGATAAATGCATAATCTTTCTGATAATATATTACAGGCCCCTGTGAGTGATCTTTTAAATTCAAAGTAATTTAAATTGACCTTTGAATCTGAATTTCTAAAAAGGGTTTATTTTGGTTCAATAGTTTATTCCAACGTTTCTCAATTTGGTGGTCCGCTGCTCACCAGTACCTCGTGAATTTACAGAGAAATTTACCCAAGGAAATAGGAAAATATGTGGTGGCTAGCCCTGGTACCAAAACATTGCAGAAGCGATCACATGTCAATCACTTTACATAATTTTATTCACAAATATTTTGCTATTTTATTCAAAGAGAATGCATTAAAAATTATTTTACAAGAAATCTTTTTGATTGCGTATGCTTCTGGTTTAAAAATATTAATGATTAGTCAAGAAAGCTTCATTATATTAACGCTGTTAATTACGACTGAGAAAATAACTGAAATTTTCGTTCAGAAAATATAATTTGGCAAATCTTCCCTCCTGTTATTGAGAGTATCGTTTTTCATTTAAACTTACACCTTATCAGAATACTTTAAAAATTCAAATGATTCATTGTATAAAAAATCTATCTGAAATCTATTTTATAAATTGGAATAACACTTAGCCAACACCCCTATTTTCCGATTAAATTATGTATATTTTTTACTTTATGAACTTGTTCGTCTGTAACCAGGTAATAGTTGCTGAAAAGTTTACACAATTGTTTCTCTTCCGAATTTGAAGTTATTTGTTTTAATTTTACTTGTGTACACACATTTTCAGCTGTAACTCTTGTAATTAACTTTCGATTATGTGTGTATTAACACAAATGGTACACGAGAATTATCAGAAATTTGGAAAAATTAATAAATGTTTTTAAGCATTTAATATACACTGAAGGTTGTAGGTACCACCAAAATTATTTCAAATGCAATGAAATTATCTATTAAAATTATTACTATTAAAAAATTACTACTTTAAAACTTTTCTACAACTAACCAATACATTAGATAATACAAAGCGCCAAATCGTGTGGCTATTTTTCGAGAGGTTATTCCGAATGTTCCTCTTCCGCCGGAACCTATTATTACTAGGTAGGAAACGCGGTTGTCTGCAGCATTGTGTTATGCCGATCATCATGTCGATATTCAAAGTATTGAAGTCGCTTACAGAAGAGGAGGCAGTAGCCATCACTGCTACAGAAAGGGCTTTAGATGCGAAGTCAACTATTAATGCTCTAGCTTCCGAAACGGCACACTACATCAACTTAGTTTCTACCATTACAAGATTGGAGGGGGCACCATTTGATTGCTTTTTCTGGTTGAGTGTTGGTAACAATACAGATTAAAAAACAAAACTTTTACATTTCGGTAGACGTTATGATGCCGCCATTATAGAAAAATCTAAGATACCAAAAAGGTTTTTTTGTAGATGACGGCTCACGTTTTTACTTATGAGTAGTAAACTTTGCACCTGTCAGTTAAATTACAGTGACCATCAACACAATAGAAATCCGGATAACTGGGAAACGGAACGATTTTATCCATCTTACTGATCGAGGTGATTAAGACCTTCTGCACTTGAACGCTTCTTATAGTTCGGCCTCCGATGAGAAGGCAGTTCACCTTGGGTCAGTCGATTTTTCAATAAGTGTAAAAGGTCATTAGGAGGAAGGCTGCATTAAACAAAAGCATGAATGATGACCGCCGTGGATGGTTCCCCCACCAACTCATTATCACTGCTATTGCTTACGGCATCGAACGATAAAACTTCGGAACTTGGGGACTTAAGCTCCACCCTGTAGATGAGCCCAAGAATTAAAAAGGATATATTTCCTTATTTGTTCTGTTACAAAGTTTAAAAAACCTCATGGGATGCAAAACCCATCTATCCTTTGAGCAAGGAATCAATGTCCTCACCCCGGGTACTTATAAGAATTTTTTCCTTCCTACTTCTAGCAGTTTGTATTTTTATTGGGCACATTTTCTTTTTGACAGTGATATATCCTATTGTAATTGCTATCTTCATAGAAAGCAGCTATTGTTGCATATAACAGTAGAGATAGCCCTGATCTTTCTTTTTTCTTCTATGTGTATAGCATGGAAAAGGGTCAAATAGTAAAACCCTGGTGGTACATTCATTGTCCCCTGGCAAGGAAACGCCATTGTTATCTTTAGGATCTGTAAGTAGGCAATTCGTAGTCGAAAAGTAAGATTTCTGGACGAAAATGAAATATTAGTTGATGGAAGAAACATTCCGTAAATAGAATTTAGCTCCAGTTAAAAACTGATAAAATTTCAAGTTGACTGTTAGATATTTCAAAGTTCCGTGAAAATATTCATTAAATATTTCAGTTCATTATAGATTCAACTTTTAAAAATTTCTCAAATTACTTGTCCTTTTATTCTTGTCACATATATTTATCATCATTAATACAATACTTATAATTTAGCATTAAAAGACTACATGTAGCATCTTTAATCGATAAACCTTGGTGAACGTAAATGCCAAATGGAAATTTTCGCTGAGTAGTGGTTGTATTGTGTGAGCCTATGTATTTCTAAAATGTTAATACAACCTCTGTTCAAAAAGTTCGGTGAAACATATATTTTGCGGAAGGTATTCACACATATCCGCAAACAAGGTTCACTGTCCTTCAAGATGTTATGCACGTTTGACAACGTGTGTACAAGACACTGAAACTAAGCGAGAAGGCGTCTTTGGGATGCACTTCAGTTCGGCTGTCACGTTTGTTGAATCTCCTCACATCGAAAATCTTTGTCCTTTCAAGGCTCTCTTCAGTAACGGAAATAGGAAGTAATCCGCGGGCGCCAGATCAAGATAGTAGGGGGTGAGCAAGCGACACAATCTCTTTTTTGGTTAGAAACGCGTACAACGACAGGATGTGGTCGCGCGTTATCGTGGAGTAGGCCTCACTCGCCGTAACCGTTTCACAAGTCGATCCAAAATTTCAACGTACTTAGGCCCATTCAATGGACAGCTGCATGCGTTGCGTGCGCACTTTACTGCGCATATCAACTTTTACCCGCGTGCGAAGGTCATTCACCGAACTTTTTGAACGGAGGTTGTATATGCACAAAAGAAAACCTACTGTATAAAAACAACTCCAATAGTGATGTTATATGTGAACTTTGTGATGGCAGTAGTAAAAATTGAAGAAAATAAGTGCATGAAATAACACCCCCCTCCAAAAAAAAGAATCTAAATATCCTCTTTACGACAAGAAATGCAATTAACTTTTTACTTTCTCTGCCAAACTGAAGGCTTTACTTCTCAATAAAAAATAGGCCTTATAAAATAAAAGAAAACGTTACAAGTGCAACTTACATATTCAGACAGCTCCTGCATCAGATTGCAGTTTGGATTTTAGATTTCACTAACATACAAATATTTAATTGAATATTTTGTTTGCCATTTTCAAATGATAAATATTTTCTATAGTATGTAAACAAAGTTTCAAATATTTAAGTTCGCTATACAAATTCTTCACTTCTAAGCCCACACTGAAGAATCACAAAAACTATATCAAATGTCAAAGGCACAAATAACAACTTTGGTTTTCAGCAAAACACATTTCTATATTTTCACTTGAATAACGTTCCAATATATTCTAAAAAACATGCAAAATCCTAGCCCTAGATGACAGATATTTTTATTTTAAAAAGATCTAGTTTGTTGCTCTATGGACGAAAAATGTGTAATTTACATAAGTAAAAATCATATTTACAAACTCGATAATTGTACTTAATATTTAATATTAGTTTTAATGTCTGAATTGTTTGGAAAACAAGGTTCGAAATAACGGAACCCAAAAACTCACCCCGAATTTCAACTCTAATATTCAATATGTGGAAAAAATATGGAGTAAGAACAACAATCAATAGTTTTTTCTTTGTCAAAGAAATAGAGGTCTGATAATTTTAAGTAAATATGGGTTTTTACTCTTAAAATTTAAGTTGTTCGAAAATGCAGCAGTTTACCTATGAATGGTGGTGATTCTAAGCACGAAATATGCCTTGTTTGATGGCACTATTCAATTGCCTATTGAGCTGGTCCTGCTTCATGTATCTAATTCACATGACTGTCAAATAAATTTATGAAACATAAAAGAACTCAAGGAAAAATATATAATAGAAACTAGTTGATGTCTGTTAACACTATTGAAAGATTTATACAATTCTTGTTTGATGAATATGTCAATCATATATACTTTATAAGTAATTATGACTGCAGGGAAATTCTTTAAATGCTCAAGTGAGTTTTTTCAATATCCAGCTTCCCATAATCTTTCTCTAATCATCTTTTAACTAGGATATGAAAAAAATCATGACTAAAAAAATCATAACAGTCGGATTTATTCGATTTAAATCAGCACTCGGATTTATTCGATTTAAATCAGGTTTTTTTAAATTTAAATTGGATTTTTATGATTTTAATTAATCCCTTGTCTGTACAAGTTTCAACTTGTTGGACATGAGACACGTAAATAGTGTAATTTTTTGGATAGTTTTGATTTATATTAAACAGTAATACATTTATGATGAATAGCATTAATAAAAATATATCAGGGAAAATTTTGAAAGATTGAAACACAATATAGGAACTAGCAAAGTTAATCACATGATAGAGTAAAAAATAACAGCACAAAAAATGACATGCATAAACAATGATTTTCCTATCTGGTGACATGAAATTTTTTGGACCTAGATAAATAAGGTTGCTGGGGTCCCAGTAACACCATATTATAAAATTTTGTATAAATTAATAAAAAATCAGAAAAATTTCAGAATTTTTTGCTTTGCATAGTTATCATATATGAATAAAAAGTATAGAATTTCTTTAATTAATTTTTTGTATTCAGTAATAAATGTGTTCAAGACTTGTTTTTGAGAAAAATCATGTCACCAATGGAAAATAAGAGTAACTTGCAGAAAGTAGTTATTTGTGAAAAATGTTATTTGTAATTGAATAGTAAGGAAATGAGACAAGACATGAAAATGAACATATATTGAAATCAAATATGCTTATTTAAAAAATTTTCCGAGCATCGATATATTCAAGCATACACATAAAGGGTTTACACATAACATACAAGAAATTGGAGCTTTTTTCTATGAACAGCATAGGATAAGTGTGATAGTATTCCTCCAGAACATTCCAATTGTGAGTGGAATTTTGAGATTGAAATAAAGAATTCATCATTGCAATCAATCATAAAAAGCTTTCTGCTTTTCAAACCCAAATCTATTTTGTTAACATTAGTGATTGCAAAACCGGTTTCGGGGAACCGGGAAACCGACCCAAATTTCGAAACCGAAAAACCGGTTTTATGAAAGAAAACAGGGTTTTCGGTTTTACGCATTGGCAACCCTTAAGAGAAACTCACTACAACAAGCTATACCATATACGCACACTGATGCAAACAACTAAATGTTTAGTGTTTACTACCCTATCAGAATAAAAATTCAATATTATTACATGTCTGTGGCATTAATGCCCCATGAGTCACACTTTCGTGCATGACCTATTTCCCACGCTGACCAATCATAATAACATATAGAAGGATGCTCAGCATCAGTACCAATGAGCCAGACAGTGGATCCTCATTGATACCAAATAAATAGATAAATAGAGAAGAAATTTATATCACATGTCATTTAGAAAGCAGCTCAACTCGGCTACCACTGCCGCAAACAATAATCATACTATCAAAACCCTTTCTACTCCACAGAGGAGCAACGCCCCGGCCGGCTCCCTGAGCGTAATGCCACAATGTCATTGTCAATTACTGCTGTTCATTAGGTAATTCTGATTTGAAGAATTATTAGTTTTGTTTGCTCAACCTTTTGTAATTTGTAATGAACATATTTATTCAGAAATAAGAGATAGGTGTACTTCACAAACTTGATTTTTCAATCGTACACCGACTAGAAATAAAAATAAAATAATAATTTTTATTATTTCAACCCATAATAGAGCATGGCCAGTTATATTTTCGAGGAGTTTAAACGTAGCAGTGGTGATTATTCCATTTGGTGTCATCTTCGTGAAAGAAATGGTCAACTAGCCAAATGCAAAAAATGTTCTAAAAAAATAAAATGTGTTGGCGGCTCAACACAGGTGCATTACATACACACCTAAAAAGATGCATAGTATTTCCATTTTGAAAAGAAAAGAAGTACCTATTTCGGAAGGAAGTCCAGCAATATCATCTTCGACAAAAATAACAAAATATTTTAACAATCTAGTTGATGACACGTTGCCAGCAGTTTAATCAAGAATGACCGCGTCAGATGGGCTTCCTTTTACCGTATTCCACTTCAACTGATCTTCGTAAATCTCTCATTGCAAGGGGATTTCAAAATATTCCAAAATCCTCAAATACCATTCAGAAATTAGTGGTCGCCTATTCACAAAGTGCGGGCAGCTGTTGTCAGTGAATTTAATGGGCTAAAGTTAAAAGGATATAGAGCGAGTTTAACCGTTACCACCGAGATAACAAGGCCTGACCGCTGCCATCATGGCGTCTCCCTAGTAGTCATACGTGCGATACGAACGACCACCGCCGTATTGGAATATTCAAAGCCTAATACAGTGAAATCTGTCTACAACGATACATAATATATTCTATATACGTCGAGACCACAGGAAAATATTGTTATACGTTATTGCAAATTATTATAGCAGTTTGTAAATATGGTTTTTCCCTAGTCAAAACTACGATAATCTCAGAATGAAACTTCCACACCCTCGCGTCTTTCTTCCTTATTTACTAACGATAACAAAGAGTGTGCGTAAATAGTAAAAGCAATAACTTATTAAAAAACCGGCCAAAATTATATCGTAAATTCAGTTAAAAAATAGCGAAAAACTCGCTTATGACTTTTATTAACTAAAATACACACGTCAATCAAGCTTAATACCGTCCAATATCATAGTTTCTCAAATGCGACCATAAATCAAAAAGAAAAGAAAACCCTTTCTCATAGTCTAAAGAAATCTAATTAATGTTTTCTTCATCATTAAATCTGTAAAAATGGGAAATCAAAGCAATTGAACTGTAAAAGCAATTGAAGCGATTATCATAGTTGGCTGAAGAATTTTTCCTTGATATTTCATTTATAAAATTCAAACAATTTTCAATAACTTCCAAATTTTACTAACGTGACAGGGTGTTTTGATTTGATTGTTATCTACAGAAATTTCTTGGCCATATAAATGTTTCCATTTTCAGATTTAAATGTATTACAACAGTGTAATTTGTTGCAGGTCCTGGATTAAAACAAATTTTGAAAAAGTAACTTTTGACTCCTCAATTAGTTTAAACCAATTTTGTTTATGGGGTAATGAATCCAAAATTTCTAGTAGCCTATTAAAATTTTGAAAAGAAATAGATTCATGATGAGCAATGAACTCAGATTTGCTTTCGTTGATAGCTCTCAATAAATTGGATTCCTCAGTTTCACGAATTTTATCTTCCCTGCTTTTACGAACGGTGGGACAAGTTTTCGAGAGATATTTAGGGCAATTCGGAAATATACTTGGTATAGCACCAACTTTTAAACGGAGACGTTTCATGGAAAAGGTAGAACATTCAGCAGTTTTTTTGTTGAATTTCGATACATTCCGGACGATATCATCGTTTTGAAAATGAAGTTCGCAGACTTTGCTGCGTTTTGATGGTGTAAAGTCGGCTCGTGGAATCGCCCTGAGCCATCTTTTTCTAATATTTTTATCCTCTGGAAAGGAGAAAACCGCCACTTTTGGTGCATCACCATATCCATAATTTCCAGAGCAAGTAGGTACACAGCATCTAAAGGGCATTTTGGATAGCCTCGTGGTTAAGCCTAAATAAATCGGTCTGGACACACGTTAAACGTGTTATTTGACGAAAGCCTTTAACACCTTGACACTGTAATGTTCCACAAATGTTCTATAACAATATTTAACTGCAGCTGCACTGCTTTCCGGTAAAATAGTATAAAAACCCTAATTTCTTAAGCTACATTAAAGGTAATCCATAAGTAGCCGGCCATGCGGCGATGTTTGTTATGACTACTAGTAAGCGAGTCACGTGATCGAAACGTCACAGCGGTCTGGCCTTGTTATCTCGGTGGTAACGGTTTAACTCTTGACGAATGGACATCGGTAAGGAATCGACGATTTTTGAACATCAATGTACATTGTCAAAAACAATTTTGGAGTCTAGGTCTGGTTCGCGTACATGGAAGTTTACCAGCTGAGAGATGTGTCGAAGTAATTAGAAGAAAATTGGAAATTTTGGTCTGTGCCTTGATAAAGATATAGTATGTATCACTAGCCTTGATAAAGATATAGTATGTATCACTACAGACGGAGCTTCGGTCATGAAAAAAAGTAGGCAAATTGATTAAAGCTGAGCAACAGCTCTGTCTAGCACATGCCATTCAGCTTGGTGTAATCAAAGTGCTATACAAAAAAGTACCAATCGACGTTGAAAAAAATAACTTACAATCGGATAATGAATCGGAATGTGACTGTCTCAGAATCTGAAAGAGAGAATATTGAATTGGATATTGACAATGAAATGACGATTCGGAATTGGAAGATGAAAATTACTTTGAAAGTGGGTTCAGCATTGCTTACTAAGATGATGTAGTTGAAAATTCGGCTTCAGATGTTAAACATGAAACCATCTTACCACTTATTACAAAAATTAGAGTGGTGGTACGATTGTTCCGCAAATCCCAACAAAAAACAATGACATACTGCAAAAATATGTGAAATTGGAATTTGGTAGAGTACTCATTGATTTTAGACTCAAAAACACGATGGAATAGTTTACTCACAATATTGGAAAGGTTCAACAAATTAAAATCATGTGTTCAGAAAGCCCTAATTGATTTGTCATCGAAAATTTCATTCTTTGAACAGGATTTTGACTTATTAGTGGATACTATTTCTACCTTATTGCCAGTAAAACTTACAGTGGAAGCATTATGTAGAGCAGATGCAAATCTATTGACAGCTGACGCCGTTTTAATTTCATGCTGACGTCTTTAAATGATCTCCATACAACACTCGGTAATGAACTGAAAGAATCTCTAGAATTATTAATTCAAGAATGACGCACTAACGCGTCAGCAGTACTTCAATTTCTACATAATGGGTATCCAACCGGTGATAAAAGATCGGAATACGTGTTTAAAAAGTGGGGGAAACCGGCTATCTGTCGGTTTATAAATAACCTGATAAAACGTGTATCGCCGTCTTCTTTAACACCAGCACAATCCGATGAAAGGGATATCAACTTCGATGACAAAGACGATGATGTGGAAAAAATCTTCTGTTTTATACATGGGACAATTGCTGCAGAGGACAATTGACCAGCAGCTTGCTGGTTCGGCATCATTGGATAATTGTATAAGTAGTGATTTTGAAACGGAAATTGAAAAAGATGTTGCAGTATTGGAAGGAGGGGAAGCCAAAAGCAAAATTATGGAGCTGTGCTACAAATACTTGCTCACTATTCCACCGACAAGCGTGGAGTCGGAAAGGGCATTCTCATCGTCAGGTCAATTCGTAACTGAAATAAGATCGAAGTTGAATGATGTCTCCATAAATTCACTATGTTTTCTGCGAGCACACTTTAATGCCGAAAAAAAATGCTAACTGTACTGGCAGGTGATTTTATAGCTCTCAATATTAGATAATAATAGTTTTATGTATGTACGTATCTACTAACAATTAAAAAATCTATCTTGAAATCCATTACTAATTTTGGTCTGAGCTGGGTCAGGGCTCATGTGGGGCAGTCCGGGACCGAGACTGCCGACCATTTTGCCAAGCTGGCCTCGTGCTGCGGTGAGGAGATTGAGGTCCCCACCCCCAAATCATTTCTAAACAAATGTATTAAAAACTATATCTTACAAACCTGGAAGAATATACATTATGAAAACAATAAGGGTTTACGGCTTAAATCTTTTGCCCGGAGGTGGGTCCCGGCCTCCTTGCCGCGGACAGATACACCGTTTGGTTTTTAACCGAACCCCTTTGCTGCATATTTACACAGATTTCATCTGAGGAGCACGGATATATGTGTGTGGAGGGAAGGGAGACTCCGACCATTACCGCTTCGACTGCACGCGCACATCACAATTTAGACTCAAAAGGCCAAACGATATAAATAAAAAATTATGGCTTAATAAAGTCCTGGAAAATTCCAGTTCAAAATATCTGATTAAAAGGTGTGTGCTGGTGGCCGGGGAGGTGGCGGGCGGTCTCCCGGCCCTTTCAGGGTCCTAAGGTGATTCCTTCCTTTTAACGTATTAAATTTTAAAATTTTCACCTATGAAATTTATTTTTATTCTTATCTGAATTTTATCGTACCTGGGCCTCTCTCCTCTTACGGTTTGATTGTGTATTGTTTTGCTTTATATATATATAACGAGATTTTACTTTTTACTCATGTATTTTATACTGTTTATGTATTAGTGTATTACTTTTGATACATTGATGCTGTTTTATTTATATTAATTCCTGTTCTTTCTTGTTTATTTTAAATTTCGCCGAATTTTTGTGATGCCCACCTGTTTGCATGTCAAATTCCACCTGAACGCTTAGCTGTCTGTGGAGATGCTTCGCCTGTCAACGAATGTATTTTGTTTGTTCATCGTTGTTTTATTGTTCTTTTAATGATGTTCTTATATGCAACTGTAACTATGCAGACACTGTAAATTTTTGAATTATAAAATAAAAGCCGCAGGGGCGTCCCGGCGTATGCCTTCCCTGCGCTGTGGGGTTAGTGGGCCCTTGGCCTCCTAGTGCTGGGAGTCAACCTATTCCCCCCCCCCAATGTACGGCTCTACGCCTTAGGGTGAGTCTGGAGGGGTGTGGGTCGTAAGTCTCGATGTTCCCGGGCCCACTGAAGGCGTAGTTGACGATGACGCTTGGTCAACAGAGGCACACGAGTGGGACGTCTGCTGCACAGTCCCATATCCAACAGTGTCCGCTGAACTGTGTGTTCCGAAACACTTGCGCTTGGACCTGCATTGTATTGGGCTGTCAGCTGAGCCACTGTCTCGCGCCGATTTTGCTTTACCAAGCGGGACAGTCTCCGACGTCCTTTTTCTTTGATGACGCGTGGACGACCAACACTTTGGCGTCTACTGCTGGTGTCACCGTCATTTATCCACTTTGCATGAATATAACAACGGCAGATCGTGAACACCCTACCAGTCGTGCAGTTTGGGTGATACTCGTTCCGAGTCTTCGGGCCATTACGATCTGCCCTCTATCAAATTCGCTTAGATCAGCAGTCTTTCCCATCACTCGCAAAAGTAAGTGCAAGAATGATTACTTACCTTCCCCAGCAGCAGTTAAATACCATTCTCACTTAATCTCGTGCCTTCACGTCATCCAGACGAGTTCATTGAAAAATGTGGGGATGGTCATAATGTTTTGGCTCGTCAGTGTACATATCAGTGATGATTCGTATAAACAAAGTAAATTGTTCAGCAACACTTATATATGAAGAAGCAAGAGTAGTATACGGGTGCCTATACGGGACGGAAGTGACGTCATACCACGTGACCGGAAGTGGGTGGTGCCAAGTGACGTCATACCACGTGACCGGAAGTGGGCGGTGCCAAGTGACGTCACACCACGTGACCTGAAGTGGGCGTGTCCGAATGACGTGACGTATTGTTTGTTTACATTTTGGACTTGGAATTTTTTTTTGTCATCGACTTCGTGCAGGCGTTGAGTTGTTTCAAGATGGCGTCGTTTCGTTGCCATGGTGATGAATCACTCGCGTAGTGCCATCTGGTGGAGATATTCGAAACCCTATTATTTTTAATTAAAAAGCAATTTCGTGGATTCGAACCGAGGACCATAGGATCCGAAGTCAAGTGCGCTATCCGTTAGGCTGTAAGAGAGTTAACTATGGGCGGTGAATTAATGTAGTGTTGGATTTTTTTTTTCTCTTTTGGACTTGTATTTTTTCTTAGTATTAGGAATGGGTTATTTTTAGAAAATGGTTTGAATAATTGCATAGGGGTTTTAATAAATGCTTTTTCAAAATGACTTATGGCGCCATCTGGTGATTTTAAAAGTAATTAATCTAAGGAACGAATTGATTTCTTAATGTTTTTTACTTTATTCATGACCGGTGACGTCAGTGTGTTTACGTTTGGGACTTGGATTTTTTTTCCTTCTGAGATTTCGATGTGACGTCACGATTATGTCCATCGAGCAAGTCTGAACTTGAAAAAGTCTACTCACAATTCTTTATGTTATGAGTATGGTAAATTGTTTACAGATCGTGAAGGCTAGGCATATTTCCGTCGATTGGAAAACGAATTAACGTATTAAAAAAAGACGAAATTTAGAAATTTTAGGTCAAAAATATACTGTGCTTTGACAACTTGTAGCATACGAAGACGAAGGAATAAGCTATGCCTTTAGCGGATCTTGTATTGCAGCCAAGCCTTGGTCTCCTTTACTATTGGAAATTAAGGCAGAAGTGGAACAAATAATTGGTACAAGATTTAATTTTGTGTTGTTGAACCGTTATAAAGATGGTAAGGACTGTATAGGTGCCCATAAAAACAACGAGAAGGACTTGGAACTTTATGCACCCATAGCGTCTGTTTCATTTGGGCAGGAAAGACAATTTGTTTTCTAACTACAATTGTTTAAAAATTGTTCTGGAAAATGGAAGTTTGATTGGGATGAAGTATCCCACAATTTTGGTTTCACAGCTTGCCCCGTGGGAATGCATCATGCCCTAGAATAAACTTAACGTTTCGTAAAATTCTAGCGTAAAATAAGCAATAAACCACTTATGTGCCCCCCGAACTAGAACTCAGTGTCGTACACTAGACGATATTTGGACAACGTTGCAATTGATCTTTGCCTTTCTGAATAGTATTTTTATAAATGCTTACATCTTGTTGTTTTTAAATAAATTTTTTTTAGCGTGTCTTACCACATATACTGTATTTAGGCCTTTTTTATTACATAGTTTTATAAATTGTTTTTAAAATGCAAGATCTGAAATGAAATTTTTCTTTGCTATAAAGATTTATGGTTTTTAAGTTAGATGTTTTTACTCAAAAATTAATTATACATTATATGCTATAACACCTATTTTATAGCAGAAATTTTGTTTTAAATAATATACACTTAAGTAAGAGTAAAATTTTTGAAACTTTACAAGACAAATACTATGAACGTGCACATTTTGAAGAAGTTATAATAGTATAAAAACCATTTATCCTATAAATCTAAATTAAATGTTATTTTTTAATTAATCTTTCCTTGCCTATTATTTTTTTTTACTTTGAATAAATCTTCCTAAAATTTTAGTGATTTAATTCTTATTATACAGATTTACAAACTGTTTTTGGATAAAATATAAGGATTTTATATTTTAAAAGTTAATGTTTTTACTTAAAATTAATTATATATTAAATACTATTACACATATTTTTAATGTTGAAGATTTTTAGAAAACATTTTACAATTGAAACATATACATTAAATATTATGACAAACACTTAAATGCAGATCCATAAGGGAATATTGGAAATCTTTTTAATGCTTACACCTTTTCTATTCTAAATAAACTTTTGCTTGTCTTACCACATACACTGTATTTTGGATTATTTGGGGTTCTTTTTTATTACATGGTCTTATAAATTTTCTTTTTAAAATGCAAGATCTGAAATGAAATTTTCCTTGATTTTAAGATTTATGTTTCACTCAAAAATTAATTATACATTAGATGCTATAGCACATATTTTATTGCAGAATTTTTTAATATTATACACATAAGTGAGCGTAAAATTTTTGAAACTTTACAAGACCCATATTATGAACATGTTTTCCTTACACATTTTAAGTAGTGAAACCCTTTAAAACCCTTATCCTGTAAAATATAAATTAAATATTATTTTTTTAATTAATTTTTCCTTCCATATTATTGTTTACTTTAAATAAATTTTCATTCATTTTAGTGATTTTATTTATATTATAAAGATTTACAAACTGTTTTTAACGAAATTTTCTTTGATATAGGGATTTATATTTTAAAAGTTAGATGTTTTTACACAAAAATTAATTATATATCAAATACTATTGCACGTATTATAACATTGAAGATTTTTAGAAAACGTTTAACAATTGAGAGAGAGAGAGAGAGAGAGAAATATATACTTTAAATATTATTACAAACATTTAAATGCAATTTGCTTTTTATTTTTTAATTTTACAATTGAGACATTTTTAAAACTTTGGTTCTTAAAGTGCGTTTTATGCATAGTAAAAAAATTATTATAAAAACCTGTAAGAGTAAAAAGAATTGTATGCATTAATTTGAAACTTTACAAGACCCATACCATGTTTCCTTGCACATTTGAAGTAGTGAAATATAGAATTAAAAACCATTTGTCCTTGAAGATCTAAATTAAAAGTTCTTTTTCTTTAATGCTTTTGCAAACCACACATTTTACTAAATATGAACTTTTATTTATTTGAAAACCTTATGCACATCGTACAATTTAAATTGCACAGCAAAATACCAATACTGTACGAAGCTATGAAGTATTTTACAAGATACTTTGGTACTGTTTTCTTAATTTTAAGTGTTCTACATTGCTATGTTAAATGGATAGTAAGTGGTTTTTCTGTTTTTGAAAATAATGTGTGCACATCTGTGCTGCTAAGCAAATTAACTTTTGCCCTTTTCTTGATATTTAATGCATAATCTAAATATTTACTGACACCGCTGATAGTTTTACCCATGAGTAAAATTAAATAATAACTGAAAATTTTAAGTATTAATGTGAATTTTAAAATGAACAAATATTATTAAAATAATGGATTAAATCTGAATTTTATGTATTCTTAAAACAATCTCTGCAAAAACCAGCACAGACAATTCTTAAACAGATTGAAGGAAGCCACATGGAAACAAAGTTAATGGAAGCACTTTTTATAGAAAAAAACATAGTTCATATATTTTACACAAGTAATACATTGTAGTGTAAAAAATAACTTTAGTTTTTTACATACTTGCACAGACGCATATTTCCGACAAGCCAATTATTCGATGCCGCCACCTAAACTTTTGGGCAATGCAAATTATTTTTGTGATGACCACATGATAGTTTTTGGATATCTTTGTTGCTACTTAGAGCACAAAATGCATCGAATTTGGGAAACCCATATTGTTCTAAGTTGATATTCGGAATATTCAATGCATCTAAGCGTTTCTTTTCCACACAACCACCTTTGTAAGCAATTAGGTACTGAGTGACCCTCTTGGTCTGCTCGTAATATTCTAAAAGCTTAGAGTCTAGATTTTCTAAGGGAGCACAATTTGCTATGTCATGGGACAGAAATGAAGTGCACATACGTAATTTTTAACATATCACACAGTTGTACGATCTTTGGCACTCAGTTTATGCTTAGACGATAAGTTAAAACGAATACTTGAAGCTACTTGCGATTTTTACAGCGATGTATGCGTATTTACGTACTAAGAAACTTTATTGAATCTGAAATCCATCAAAATCCACAATTGCACAAATATTAATCATTGCTATTGAAAAGCGTTAGCTGTTCTTGGAAAAATAATTATAAACTGGAGGCCACGAAGAACTGGACTATATAACACCATACACTTACTAATCAGTAAAGTTAAAATTTATCTTTTGCGTTCCATAGTTACTCACAAAAGATAAGACTAAGTAAAGAATGTACATACTCAGAAAACATGTGTTTGTGATAATGCGCGAAATAAAATTTTGTGTTGTAATACAAGATTTTAACGAAAGGATATACTTAAAAATGTGCGTGTGATTTTTTTTTACTCTACCACGTTTATGCGCTGAATGCAATTCAATTCTACGACTAAACTTGAGCAAGAAAAAAAATATAACCAAATATAATTTATAAGAGAAACGTATTTTGACTCTTTAAAATGAGAACTTTAAAGTATACTGAATTCTCTTGATTCTGCAGTTTTATTTTTTCTAAAATTACATCAACAAATTGAATTATTTTATTTGTGTGCACACACAAGTCTTTGCCTCTGTTGAAAGGAAACTAGTATCTTTGACAAGTATCAGATTTTTAAAAATTGATTCAGAGAAGAACCTTTTTTCATGGGATTTAACTCAATCTGCTCCATAATTTTACCCTTAAGAGTAATAGAGCATATTATAGTTTTAAGGAAAATGAATAACCATTATGCAAATTTGAAGCCAAAAGTTCCAAGCATGTCTATGCGCCTATCTACGTTTAGAGATTGACCAACGCACAGACGTTGACATTAGGGACCTAGCCGAAAACGGATCGTATTATACCGGTGTCTTGGACGTGATCAGGTGCTATTGGTGTGGCGAAGGGCTTGAAAAGTGGTAAAAAGATGTAGTGAGACACAAACACAAAGTTTTATCCAAAATGTTTGGTAGCCCATAGATGAAATTGTACAGGTGCTGGATGAAATCAACAATACCAATGGTTTTATAAAAAAAAACGATGTATAGCTTTACCCCTTAGACAACGACAAGGACGAACGACTTTGTAGAATTTGCAAGGAATCGGAAAATGAATGCTACTTTACAGCCTTGCGGTCATCTGGTGACATGCATGAGATGTACGAAGAGTCTTTCAACGTGTCCTATGTATCGAACCAATATTTTACATAAAATTAAAACGTACATTTGTTACTAAACTCTATTTATTAGTACATGTAGTAGATGCAATTTCAAGTGATATACTGAACATGGTGAGGAAGAAAATCCAATTGTAAAAGGGTGGTATTGAGTTGAAAGTTATTAAATTAGCAAAAGTGCTTCAGTAAGAAGATTAGTAAGGAAGTTTGAGACTCTAAAACCCTAAAACTCTTTATTAAGGAAAAAAATCGTGTAGGAAAGACTTATACACCCTTATAAATATATTGACTATTTTAATTATTAGTCGTTTGTTCATTATATGTTAAACCTATTTACTAAAGAATTTTAAAGGGTGCCTTAAACAGGAGTTACTAAACGCTTTAGGAAAGATGTGTAAATGTACTCTGTAATGCAAGAAAGAATGCTTGAATTAAATATTCATTTTGAGTGTTTCCTTCTTGTAGTGGGGGCTTATTAATAGTACTTTTGTTAGAGCATTTTAAAATATTTCACACTTTAAAAGAATTATTTATATTTATTTTTTATTAATTTTTTAAAACTTTTTAACTTTTTAACACGATTTTTTTCCTTGATGACCGCAAGGCTGTAAAGTAGCATTCATTTTCCGATTCCTTGCAAATTCTACAAAGTCGTTCGTCCTTGTCGTTGTCTAAGGGGTAAAGCTATACATCGTTTTTTTTTATAAAACCATTGGTATTGTTGATTTCATCCAGCACCTGTACAATTTCATCTATGGGCTACCAAACATTTTGGATAAAACTTTGTGTTTGTGTCTCACTACATCTTTTTACCACTTTTCAAGCCCTTCGCCACACCAATAGCACCTGATCACGTCCAAGACACCGGTATAATACGATCCGTTTTCGGCTAGGTCCCTAATGTCAACGTCTGTGCGTTGGTCAATCTCTAAACGTAGATAGGCGCATAGACATGCTTGGAACTTTTGGCTTCAAATTTGCATAATGGTTATTCATTTTCCTTAAAACTATAATATGCTCTATTACTCTTAAGGGTAAAATTATGGAGCAGATTGAGTTAAATCCCATGAAAAAAGGTTCTTCTCTGAATCAATTTTTAAAAATCTGATACTTGTCAAAGATACTAGTTTCCTTTCAACAGAGGCAAAGACTTGTGTGTGCACACAAATAAAATAATTCAATTTGTTGATGTAATTTTAGAAAAAATAAAACTGCAGAATCAAGAGAATTCAGTATACTTTAAAGTTCTCATTTTAAAGAGTCAAAATACGTTTCTCTTATAAATTATATTTGGTTATATTTTTTTTCTTGCTCAAGTTTAGTCGTAGAATTGAATTGCATTCAGCGCATAAACGTGGTAGAGTAAAAAAAAATCACACGCACATTTTTAAGTATATCCTTTCGTTAAAATCTTGTATTACAACACAAAATTTTATTTCGCGCATTATCACAAACACATGTTTTCTGAGTATGTACATTCTTTACTTAGTCTTATCTTTTGTGAGTAACTATGGAACGCAAAAGATAAATTTTAACTTTACTGATTAGTAAGTGTATGGTGTTATATAGTCCAGTTCTTCGTGGCCTCCAGTTTATAATTATTTTTCCAAGAACAGCTAACGCTTTTCAATAGCAATGATTAATATTTGTGCAATTGTGGATTTTGATGGATTTCAGATTCAATAAAGTTTCTTAGTACGTAAATACGCATACATCGCTGTAAAAATCGCAAGTAGCTTCAAGTATTCGTTTTAACTTATCGTCTAAGCATAAACTGAGTGCCAAAGATCGTACAACTGTGTGATATGTTAAAAATTACGTATGTGCACTTCATTTCTGTCCCATGACATAGCAAATTGTGCTCCCTTAGAAAATCTAGACTCTAAGCTTTTAGAATATTACGAGCAGACCAAGAGGGTCACTCAGTACCTAATTGCTTACAAAGGTGGTTGTGTGGAAAAGAAACGCTTAGATGCATTGAATATTCCGAATATCAACTTAGAACAATATGGGTTTCCCAAATTCGATGCATTTTGTGCTCTAAGTAGCAACAAAGATATCCAAAAACTATCATGTGGTCATCACAAAAATAATTTGCATTGCCCAAAAGTTTAGGTGGCGGCATCGAATAATTGGCTTGTCGGAAATATGCGTCTGTGCAAGTATGTAAAAAACTAAAGTTATTTTTTACACTACAATGTATTACTTGTGTAAAATATATGAACTATGTTTTTTTCTATAAAAAGTGCTTCCATTAACTTTGTTTCCATGTGGCTTCCTTCAATCTGTTTAAGAATTGTCTGTGCTGGTTTTTGCAGAGATTGTTTTAAGAATACATAAAATTCAGATTTAATCCATTATTTTAATAATATTTGTTCATTTTAAAATTCACATTAATACTTAAAATTTTCAGTTATTATTTAATTTTACTCATGGGTAAAACTATCAGCGGTGTCAGTAAATATTTAGATTATGCATTAAATATCAAGAAAAGGGCAAAAGTTAATTTGCTTAGCAGCACAGATGTGCACACATTATTTTCAAAAACAGAAAAACCACTTACTATCCATTTAACATAGCAATGTAGAACACTTAAAATTAAGAAAACAGTACCAAAGTATCTTGTAAAATACTTCATAGCTTCGTACAGTATTGGTATTTTGCTGTGCAATTTAAATTGTACGATGTGCATAAGGTTTTCAAATAAATAAAAGTTCATATTTAGTAAAATGTGTGGTTTGCAAAAGCATTAAAGAAAAAGAACTTTTAATTTAGATCTTCAAGGACAAATGGTTTTTAATTCTATATTTCACTACTTCAAATGTGCAAGGAAACATGGTATGGGTCTTGTAAAGTTTCAAATTAATGCATACAATTCTTTTTACTCTTACAGGTTTTTATAATAATTTTTTTACTATGCATAAAACGCACTTTAAGAACCAAAGTTTTAAAAATGTCTCAATTGTAAAATTAAAAAATAAAAAGCAAATTGCATTTAAATGTTTGTAATAATATTTAAAGTATATATTTCTCTCTCTCTCTCTCTCTCTCAATTGTTAAACGTTTTCTAAAAATCTTCAATGTTATAATACGTGCAATAGTATTTGATATATAATTAATTTTTGTGTAAAAACATCTAACTTTTAAAATATAAATCCCTATATCAAAGAAAATTTCGTTAAAAACAGTTTGTAAATCTTTATAATATAAATAAAATCACTAAAATGAATGAAAATTTATTTAAAGTAAACAATAATATGGAAGGAAAAATTAATTAAAAAAATAATATTTAATTTATATTTTACAGGATAAGGGTTTTAAAGGGTTTCACTACTTAAAATGTGTAAGGAAAACATGTTCATAATATGGGTCTTGTAAAGTTTCAAAAATTTTACGCTCACTTATGTGTATAATATTAAAAAATTCTGCAATAAAATATGTGCTATAGCATCTAATGTATAATTAATTTTTGAGTGAAACATAAATCTTAAAATCAAGGAAAATTTCATTTCAGATCTTGCATTTTAAAAAGAAAATTTATAAGACCATGTAATAAAAAAGAACCCCAAATAATCCAAAATACAGTGTATGTGGTAAGACAAGCAAAAGTTTATTTAGAATAGAAAAGGTGTAAGCATTAAAAAGATTTCCAATATTCCCTTATGGATCTGCATTTAAGTGTTTGTCATAATATTTAATGTATATGTTTCAATTGTAAAATGTTTTCTAAAAATCTTCAACATTAAAAATATGTGTAATAGTATTTAATATATAATTAATTTTAAGTAAAAACATTAACTTTTAAAATATAAAATCCTTATATTTTATCCAAAAACAGTTTGTAAATCTGTATAATAAGAATTAAATCACTAAAATTTTAGGAAGATTTATTCAAAGTAAAAAAAAATAATAGGCAAGGAAAGATTAATTAAAAAATAACATTTAATTTAGATTTATAGGATAAATGGTTTTTATACTATTATAACTTCTTCAAAATGTGCACGTTCATAGTATTTGTCTTGTAAAGTTTCAAAAATTTTACTCTTACTTAAGTGTATATTATTTAAAACAAAATTTCTGCTATAAAATAGGTGTTATAGCATATAATGTATAATTAATTTTTGAGTAAAAACATCTAACTTAAAAACCATAAATCTTTATAGCAAAGAAAAATTTCATTTCAGATCTTGCATTTTAAAAACAATTTATAAAACTATGTAATAAAAAAGGCCTAAATACAGTATATGTGGTAAGACACGCTAAAAAAAATTTATTTAAAAACAACAAGATGTAAGCATTTATAAAAATACTATTCAGAAAGGCAAAGATCAATTGCAACGTTGTCCAAATATCGTCTAGTGTACGACACTGAGTTCTAGTTCGGGGGGCACATAAGTGGTTTATTGCTTATTTTACGCTAGAATTTTACGAAACGTTAAGTTTATTCTAGGGCATGATGCATTCCCACGGGGCAAGCTGTGAAACCAAAATTGTGGGATACTTCATCCCAATCAAACTTCCATTTTCCAGAACAATTTTTAAACAATTGTAGTTAGAAAACAAATTGTCTTTCCTGCCCAAATGAAACAGACGCTATGGGTGCATAAAGTTCCAAGTCCTTCTCGTTGTTTTTATGGGCACCTATACAGTCCTTACCATCTTTATAACGGTTCAACAACACAAAATTAAATCTTGTACCAATTATTTGTTCCACTTCTGCCTTAATTTCCAATAGTAAAGGAGACCAAGGCTTGGCTGCAATACAAGATCCGCTAAAGGCATAGCTTATTCCTTCGTCTTCGTATGCTACAAGTTGTCAAAGCACAGTATATTTTTGACCTAAAATTTCTAAATTTCGTCTTTTTTTAATACGTTAATTCGTTTTCCAATCGACGGAAATATGCCTAGCCTTCACGATCTGTAAACAATTTACCATACTCATAACATAAAGAATTGTGAGTAGACTTTTTCAAGTTCAGACTTGCTCGATGGACATAATCGTGACGTCACATCGAAATCTCAGAAGGAAAAAAAATCCAAGTCCCAAACGTAAACACACTGACGTCACCGGTCATGAATAAAGTAAAAAACATTAAAAAATCAATTCGTTCCTTAGATTAATTACTTTTAAAATCACCAGATGGCGCCATAAGTCATTTTGAAAAAGCATTTATTAAAACCCCTATGCAATTATTCAAACCATTTTCTAAAAATAACCCATTCCTAATACTAAGAAAAAATACAAGTCCAAAAGAGAAAAAAAAAATCCAACACTACATTAATTCACCGCCCATAGCTAACTCTCTTACAGCCTAACGGATAGCGCACTTGACTTCGGATCCTATGGTCCTCGGTTCGAATCCACGAAATTGCTTTTTAATTAAAAATAATAGGGTTTCGAATATCTCCACCAGATGGCACTACGCGAGTGATTCATCACCATGGCAACGAAACGACGCCATCTTGAAACAACTCAACGCCTGCACGAAGTCGATGACAAAAAAAATTCCAAGTCCAAAATGTAAACAAACAATACGTCACGTCATTCGGACACGCCCACTTCAGGTCACGTGGTGTGACGTCACTTGGCACCGCCCACTTCCGGTCACGTGGTATGACGTCACTTGGCACCACCCACTTCCGGTCACGTGGTATGACGTCACTTCCGTCCCGTATAGGCACCCGTATACTACTCTTGCTTCTTCATATATAAGTGTTGCTGAACAATTTACTTTGTTTATACGAATCATCACTGATATGTACACTGACGAGCCAAAACATTATGACCATCCCCACATTTTTCAATGAACTCGTCTGGATGACGTGAAGGCACGAGATTAAGTGAGAATGGTATTTAACTGCTGCTGGGGAAGGTAAGTAATCATTCTTGCACTTACTTTTGCGAGTGATGGGAAAGACTGCTGATCTAAGCGAATTTGATAGAGGGCAGATCGTAATGGCCCGAAGACTCGGAACGAGTATCACCCAAACTGCACGACTGGTAGGGTGTTCACGATCTGCCGTTGTTATATTCATGCAAAGTGGATAAATGACGGTGACACCAGCAGTAGACGCCAAAGTGTTGGTCGTCCACGCGTCATCAAAGAAAAAGGACGTCGGAGACTGTCCCGCTTGGTAAAGCAAAATCGGCGCGAGACAGTGGCTCAGCTGACAGCCCAATACAATGCAGGTCCAAGCGCAAGTGTTTCGGAACACACAGTTCAGCGGACACTGTTGGATATGGGACTGTGCAGCAGACGTCCCACTCGTGTGCCTCTGTTGACCAAGCGTCATCGTCAACTACGCCTTCAGTGGGCCCGGGAACATCGAGACTTACGACCCACACCCCTCCAGACTCACCCTAAGGCGTAGAGCCGTACATTGGGGGGGGGGAATAGGTTGACTCCCAGCACTAGGAGGCCAAGGGCCCACTAACCCCACAGCGCAGGGAAGGCATACGCCGGGACGCCCCTGCGGCTTTTATTTTATAATTCAAAAATTTACAGTGTCTGCATAGTTACAGTTGCATATAAGAACATCATTAAAAGAACAATAAAACAACGATGAACAAACAAAATACATTCGTTGACAGGCGAAGCATCTCCACAGACAGCTAAGCGTTCAGGTGGAATTTGACATGCAAACAGGTGGGCATCACAAAAATTCGGCGAAATTTAAAATAAACAAGAAAGAACAGGAATTAATATAAATAAAACAGCATCAATGTATCAAAAGTAATACACTAATACATAAACAGTATAAAATACATGAGTAAAAAGTAAAATCTCGTTATATATATATAAAGCAAAACAATACACAATCAAACCGTAAGAGGAGAGAGGCCCAGGTACGATAAAATTCAGATAAGAATAAAAATAAATTTCATAGGTGAAAATTTTAAAATTTAATACGTTAAAAGGAAGGAATCACCTTAGGACCCTGAAAGGGCCGGGAGACCGCCCGCCACCTCCCCGGCCACCAGCACACACCTTTTAATCAGATATTTTGAACTGGAATTTTCCAGGACTTTATTAAGCCATAATTTTTTATTTATATCGTTTGGCCTTTTGAGTCTAAATTGTGATGTGCGCGTGCAGTCGAAGCGGTAATGGTCGGAGTCTCCCTTCCCTCCACACACATATATCCGTGCTCCTCAGATGAAATCTGTGTAAATATGCAGCAAAGGGGTTCGGTTAAAAACCAAACGGTGTATCTGTCCGCGGCAAGGAGGCCGGGACCCACCTCCGGGCAAAAGATTTAAGCCGTAAACCCTTATTGTTTTCATAATGTATATTCTTCCAGGTTTGTAAGATATAGTTTTT
Organism: Meta bourneti; assembly: GCA_933210815.1. Classification (NCBI taxonomy): domain Eukaryota; kingdom Metazoa; phylum Arthropoda; class Arachnida; order Araneae; family Tetragnathidae; genus Meta; species Meta bourneti. Next base: position 82,224,756 of record OW119923.1, on the reverse strand, counting down.
AATACATTTGTTTAGAAATGATTTGGGGGTGGGGACCTCAATCTCCTCACCGCAGCACGAGGCCAGCTTGGCAAAATGGTCGGCAGTCTCGGTCCCGGACTGCCCCACATGAGCCCTGACCCAGCTCAGACCAAAATTAGTAATGGATTTCAAGATAGATTTTTTAATTGTTAGTAGATACGTACATACATAAAACTATTATTATCTAATATTGAGAGCTATAAAATCACCTGCCAGTACAGTTAGCATTTTTTTTCGGCATTAAAGTGTGCTCGCAGAAAACATAGTGAATTTATGGAGACATCATTCAACTTCGATCTTATTTCAGTTACGAATTGACCTGACGATGAGAATGCCCTTTCCGACTCCACGCTTGTCGGTGGAATAGTGAGCAAGTATTTGTAGCACAGCTCCATAATTTTGCTTTTGGCTTCCCCTCCTTCCAATACTGCAACATCTTTTTCAATTTCCGTTTCAAAATCACTACTTATACAATTATCCAATGATGCCGAACCAGCAAGCTGCTGGTCAATTGTCCTCTGCAGCAATTGTCCCATGTATAAAACAGAAGATTTTTTCCACATCATCGTCTTTGTCATCGAAGTTGATATCCCTTTCATCGGATTATCTGATTTACCATATATTCTAATAAATTTTTGCTTTAAGTATAAAAGCAAAAAAGTGGTTCCCACAAAGAATCAAGTGACCAGATCTGTTCTTGGAGCTTGAGTGGAATGCAAAATTACATGACATATTTGTGCAATATATTGTCACGTGTAATGTAATTTGAAAGTAATTTCGTCGGTATGAAAAAGATTTTCTTATCGCTTTAATTATGCATAATTGCGACTTTTTTTGTGGAACTGGACAAATTTAAACACAAAACGACTCAAATTTAGGTGTATTAAACAAATATGTATGTGGTAGCTCATATATTCAAATAATGAAACAACCTTAATACTCTATAAAGGTTGCCTGTCCCGAGGTATTTTTTACATTTTAACTTCACTTTATGTTATGTGTTAAATAGTCTCCCGTTTTATTTGAAATACTTAATTTATAGCGAGTGATGGTTTATACAAACATCGTATAACTTTGTTTGGGCACAAATTAAAAAATTCGAACTGTTATTCCACTTAATCACGTATAAGTAAATAATAAATAAAACCAGGGCCGTTCTGAGATATTAGCTGCCTTCGAGCAAATATCATCAAACCGCTCCCTTTTTCTAAATCATTTGATTTTCTCGAAGAACGCCTTTCATCAAGTACGTTTCAATGATTTTTCCGACTGCTTACGAAACCGATGTCCTCTCAACTAGATAAGTACTTCTAATGATTTAAATAAAGTATATTTCATTACAGATCTGCAGAATACAGTTTATTCATGATTGATGAAAAAAACCAAGCACAAATGCTCGGGGTACCTTTAAATGCAGTGAAACACAAAAAAATGTGTTTATTTTCCCTTTTTAAAAACAATCATAAGTATCCAAGAATGACATCACTAAAATTTTGGACCACTATCTGTAATTGAAAATAAATCAGTTTTCGAATGCGGCGATCGAATTATAATTGCTTTTATTTTTCTTGTATAAATTTTTCGTTTTCGAGCAAAACCCCTTTATTCTTTACACACAAAAATCAAGTTTGTAGCAAATGTCCGCAAGTGCAGAGCGCCCCCTCGTGGTGCATAAAACGTAACTATTCAGTTGACAGCGAGAGCTCATGACAGTAGGATGTTGTTCCCCGAGATCCCCCTTTTGTAAATTTACATTTAGTTTCTTATTGTACATTTTGTAAATATTTGTGATCGTGTAGGTGTCTGTAATAAATGTGGTTTGTATTTAAACCTGGACTCGTGCTTCCAAAACACAACTCAGTCACAAGTTTGAATATCTTCTGGTTCTTTTAGCTAAAGATCTCTTGACAATGCATGCCTTTCGGATGAGTTAGAAATACTGATTCAATTCAGGACAATCAATTTTAAGCGATGTGTGATAAACAGAAGAAAAAAGAAAGTCGAAAAGCATCAAAATGTCGAGAACTTTAGAAGGTTCCGACTTGAACCCCTATGTCCACCTCTTTTTATCATTTTTAAAATTTGGCGTTATATAAAATCACCAAAACGATAAAATCTCCAAATTGCAGTCGCCACTGCGACTACAGTCCACCGGATGTGCTCTGCTCATTTACTACATTCGACCGTCCATTTGTGCGCTTTTATCCCTCAGTTTTCCTAGAATGAAATCTGTTCCTTTCAGGTTTCTTCTGTTCTACAGCTTTTCTATTCGAAAGGCGGGAAAAAGATGACTTACTAATAGGGATGGGAAATACTGTTCTTTTCGGCGAACAGTTCTTTGATGTTCCGTTCTTTTTAAAAGAACTGTTCTTTAACCTGTTCCCAAATGTCTCTCTACTCGAAATGTACAAGCCCTGTTCCTCCTCGTAGACTGTGGTGCCAGCAGTTTTCGCGATAGACAGGGACCGAATTTTGTTGACGTCATCTTTGTTAGTACTTTGTGTAGGCGTGCATATATAAAAACATACAAATGACTCGGAGTCTTCGTATTGTTATCGGTTGATTGATTTTGTTATGGCGAAAGGGGCAAGTCTATTCAAGCTGCGCCAAACTATCAGTAATTGAGAAAAGAAAATCAGAATTTTTCCGAAATTGGAAAAAGTTCTTGCAAATCGAAACGTTCAAATTCCCTCTGAGTCCCCAGTGGCAACTAATAATGTCCCACATCTGAACCATCTCAAGTAGTTTCCCAAACATATGAGGTGCCTAGGACAAAACAAATACGTAAGCGAAAGTAATAATTTTTTTAGATTTTAATGTCATTTTTAAGTCAACAAAATGGTCATTTAAGTCAATAAAACGACGGTCCGTGATCCATCCCGAAGAGAAAGATCCGAGGACACCAGGTAATTTTGAATCACGTTATGCAATAGGGAGTTGCCCTTTATAAAAGATTATAAACACAAAAAACGCATACCGGGATTACCACTTGGAAAGTAAAATTGGTTTGAAAAACAGGTTAATATTATATGATCTATCTAAACATGTTTAAAACATAAAAAATACAAGTCAAAAAATCACTTTAGCTTTTCAACACATTAGTTTTATGGTGGGATTCTTATTTCCAAGATGTCTTTAAAATCGTAATACCTGACTTAATGAGATCCCTTTTCAACTTATAGAGAGCATGACACCCGATCCAAATTTCCTTTTCACAGTGAAATATGTCCATACATTTTAAATTTTGCTTTCCATTTTGTAAAATTTGGTTTTAAAATAAAGTTAAAAGCATTGCAAATCCTAAGAACGAGTAGAGGTGACACCACCAGAGAGAAAGCTGGACAGCAAAATCTTGATCAGCAATATTTTTAAAAAATTTAATTTGTTTAAAACTAAAAACTCATCATTATGCCATTGCCTAACAATTATAAAATTTCACAATTATTACGCTAATCTCCTCGCAAATTCATCAGACGTCGGAGCTTGGTTCAGTCGAGAACAGTTCCTGGAGCAGTCATCGAGATCAGCTGCGCGACCCGTTCATCGAGAACAGAGAACTGCTCTGAGAACGGAGAACAGCTCAGAGAACAGGGTCGGAACAATTTGAGAGCAGGAATCATTTTCCGAACAGGAAGTAAAACAGCTCCGAGAACGGAGAACAGGGCCGGATCAGTTTGAGAGCAGGAATCGATTCCTTCGGGAAATTTGATTCCTGCTCTCAAACAGGAAGTAGTCTCAGAGCAGGGAGTAGGTTTATGGACAGAGAACGGATGAATGAATCAACAGGAAACAGTGAGTCACGAACTGTAGGATGAACAGCTGTGTTTCGGACTTACCATAATTTAGAATATACGAAGATTTTTGCGAACTTGGAAAAATCGAGAAAAAAGAAATTTGCAAAATTCCCACCTGTTTAAAATCGAAGTATAAAAAGATTGCAATGTTTCTTTTTACAAAAAGAACCGAGAACAGGTTTTTGTAAAAAGTGGGAACAGGCTGTTCCCGTTCTTTTTGAAGAACAGGTGAAAAAGAACAGTTCGCTCTTTTTTCCCCATCCCTACTCACTAATGATCTCAGTAAGAAAACGGAAGGACGTTACTAGGAAGTGTAAAATTCTAAGAAAACGTCTCAAAGAAGCCAAAGCCAATAGATGCGCCAAAGCATTTGCCAAGAAAGCGATAACTAGTGAAATGTGATAGTTGCAAAGCATGTTAACTTGAAGGCCGAGGCTTGCCAAATATGATTGATTACACTGAACAAACCCTAATTACCCGCCTCAGGTGCTGCATTTGATCCAAAGTTCCTAGAAGGGGAATAGGATTGCTCCAATGACGCCAAACTCCTAAACGGGAATATGATCGTGACGAACTGGCGCGAAATTCAGACACTGTCTAGACGTTCGCCACACAACTGAATCGGATTTTACCTTGAATATTTAAACTCAAGGAAAAAAACGAATCCGACCCCACAAAACGACGATTTTTTTATTCAATAACTGATGATATGAAGCATTTACACACGGAGCTTCATTAATGAAATGAATACCATTTTTGAGAAAAACGCTGCTGAAAAGTGAAAAATAGAAATCTCAAACCATTAACCCACTGCTGTTTTATTGTCCTTGTGGATTGGAGTCCCTGGGACCCGTTTCGCCAGGGGTGCCCATCCCCCTCAAACCCAATGGCGCAAATACACTCCCCTCCAATTTTTCTTCACCGCCCCCTCAAATCCAGTGTTAACCATATAACCTTTATTGAAATCTCAAATTTCCAACTGAATCCATACAAAGCTCTACATTTCGTATTTTGTAAATCCAGTTAGAGATAAATAAAATTAAGAGATAAATTTTTATGAGATTAATAAAACCAGAACATCTAGGAAAATGAACAGTTTATATTTATAACAGCAATTTCATGTATAAACAATGATATTACTTACACTTTGCAAATGAAAATAACTATGATGTAGTAAAAACAGTTGTTTTGAAAGATTCTGAATGTTATATGAATAAAACAAATATTTTACCCCTTGACCTTTTGTATAATAATTTTTATATTCATAAAAAAACACTAAAATTGAGTTAATGGAAGAATAGAATATAAAAAATGGAACACGTCAATGAAGTTCAATAATCGGATATTGAAGAAACGAACTAAATGTGTAAGACCTAATGATATGAGTATTATCGTAATGTTTACATGAGTTAAGTAAGTATTCATAAAACCTTAAAAAAATTGTTTTAGAGTAGCGACAGAAAAACAACTATGTTATCGGAAGGAAGAGAAAACATTCGAACACTCTAGATTGAAAAAAATGTATAGTATGACTAGAAAATAGATTCTTTAAGCACAAGGATTTATGTGCTATTTATAAGATTTTAACAAAAGCTTTTACCTCTGTGCACTGATATGGCAAACTTTTCGATTTCTTCATTTGTGATTTTCTTGAGAATGTCATTCTCAGATGATAGTATCAATAAGCTTGAAAACCAATCGTCCCCTAAGCTGCTTCTTAATCTGTTCTTTACAATCTTTAAACGGCTCATCGTCATTTCTGCTGAGCAACTTGTGACAGGTAATGATAAAAGGATACGATACAGCATGGTGAGTTGAGGAAATGCTGACATACTGCAGGCATCTGTAAGGCCTATTAAAGCCTTTTTACCCACTGATCAACAGACAAAAGAAGTCCCATGGTCTGAATCTTCTTCCTCATCTCCCCCCCCCCCCTCCCCCCTTTAAGGACTTCAACTTCATTTCCACCTTTACCTCCTGAAACGCCAGATTCCCTGTCTGGTGTCCTATTTTTACACTTTTCTTTCTCTAAAAGCAGGTCGGAAATGTCAATTTCTAAGTAACCTTATACACATTTGCAAAAGTTTCTAGTTCCTCTATTATTTGGTCACTTTCAAGATCGTAAAACCCACACAAGTCTTTCACTGATGAAGAATCAGGCAAGAATTTATATCCCTGTTTTTCTTTTTCTCTTGCAATTTTCAAAATTCCTACATGTGAAAGCACTGCCATTTGTGAGATTATAGTAAGAGAACTGTCAGAGAATCTGTCATTGAGTTGTTTAATAAGTGAATCTAGTACTTGAAAATAAACTTTCACTTTGATCCTCTTAAGAGGATCATCAATTCTTTCATCGATAGCCATTTCATCCATAAACCTCTTACATTTTCTGCTTCTGCGGTGGGGTTGCGAAATATTATTCGCATCATCAAAGGCAATAATTGAATCATTCACTTTACTCCACTCCAACTCACTTCGCATTTTTACAAGTTTAACTTTGGTTTCAGCAACAATTTTTAACACACTGCTATAATGAATTATTTTTGGTTGTAGAACAGTTGTGATTGGCTCAACTAAGCGATAAAGGGCATTTGAAAACACTTTTTATTATGAAAACATTTCCAACTCAATTTGATTTGCAATTATTGCATTTTGAATACCTTTTACTTGTAAGAAAAATGAAAAACAACCTCTTCATTACTTTGAAAAACTTAATGTCTTAAGAGAGAAATTTATCAAATGCTACTTGTATAACTTAACATACAAAAACTATTGTTTTAAAAAGGTTAAAAAATTTATTCCACCAGAAAAATTGGACACCATTGGTGTTTCTGTTTAGTTAATTTGAATGCTGGATCGAGTTTTGAACTCGCAACCCTCTGATTCCTAATTCATGGCTCTACCAACTAGGCTACCTCGGACCAAGTTGTGGTTCAGCTGAGAACAGAACCACGATCAGAGAGTGTTTAGTCAGCAGATGAGCGAAGAATATAAATTAAGATAAAAAAAAACGCAAAAGGGAAACACTATTAAACCAAAACCTACGTAGAACTTTGAAACAAAAGTCGCGTGAATCGAAACTAAACAGTTTTTATTTTTTAATTGATTATTCCAGTTGAAAGCTTGAAAGGAAAATATTTATAAATTTGGAATAATAGTGCGTTTTGAAATATGGTTATTTAATTCTGCGATATCACACGCTGCTTAAACCGATTTAGAAACGAAACAATAAACTTGTACAAATCGTAAGGAATATCTCAGTGAAACACAAAATCCGAACAGTTGTTTTACTTGAAATTTAATTTACACAAGTGCAAGAGAATCCTACCAAATCGATATTTATCGTTGGGGCTAAAATTGTTTGATTTTCTTTGATAGAGTGAAGTTTGAGTAACGAAAATAATGGAAAAATTCCAAAATTAATGTAGAATAATTTACTTATAATTCCTGTAATTGAAGAATTAAAACTTTCAGTTTGTATTTTAAACACGGCACAGTGCAATCACATCAGGTTGTACCGTTTCTTGTTTGTTGCGTATAGTTTTTATTTGAATCTTATTAATTTTTGTTTGTCATTATCTTTTTTATTACCATGCCTTCTGTATCTAGTGTTGAAGAAAAGTTTCAGGGTAGGAGGTTCTTTGAATTTTTCTGGAGGTAGGGCAGCTTTAGGAAATAAGGGACGCTGATCGTGTATTCATTAATTTTTCTATTTTTAAAATTATTTTCATTAATTTTTTTAATTTTCCGCTAAGCCTACTTTTTTCCTAAGAATTCTTCCTTGGCGACATAATAAAGCACGTCAAAAAACGCGCCAAAAGCATTGCCACTAGTCTTTATATCAAAGCCATACCATATCTAGATGTTGAATAAATTACGAAACGTTAAAATATAATAAGTATCAGTGATGACAATTTAAAGTTCTGAATCATAATAAAAATCTGAAACAAATTGAAATAAAGTAAAAACTCGTTTATTAATAAATGTAATAAAAATCGAAAACGCCCTTAACTTGTAAAATTTTTATATAAACATCCAATTACGTACTTTATTGTTTTTGCAAACAAAGAAACTGCTCTTTACAGATCTCAGAAATACTTGGTTTAATGTCCAATAATTTCAATATTAAGTCTTTCTCAGCTACGTCAATTTCAAATCAATTAATACTAGAAATTCCTACTAATAGTTTCAGATTATAAAATTTATGAGTTTAGAATTTAAAATAATGGGAAGAAGTAATGGAGTATTTTGTTTCCCTTGGAAGGTTCTATTCTGGCTAGCAAAATATTGCATGTTTTCCATGGACCCTTGAGATTACACTTAGGAAAACCACTGTTTAAAATATTCAATGCGCACCCGTTCGTTAGTTTCTTTGATCACTGAATATTGAGTGTTCTCAATAATCCAGAAAGCTGCTGAAATAGCTACAGAAACAGAATAAGTGAGACGTAATTCGAAGGTATCCGAGGGGGGGAGGGGGGGAATTTCAATTAACGTCACACTGGAGCAACACAATGGGCTATTGGTGACGGTCCGGGATCACTCCCAAAGGGAAAGATCCGAGGACAACACCACGTAATTTTGAACCACGGTCAGATGACGAGGCAACACCTGAGCTGGCACCCCACTCTCCAAACTTCCACACCACGCCAACGTGAGGACATTTGAGGCCACGACAGATTTAACGTGCACCAGCCCCCTTTGTACACGACGGTGTTTGGCTGGATTCGAACTCGCAACCCTTCGGTTGCAAGTCCGTTACTCTTCCAACCGGGCCACCGCGGCCCCGAAGGTATCCGAAGACAATTTCGTAAACGATAATCAAACGTTAAATTTCAACGTGCTTCTTGCAAACTTGATGAAATAGATTCCCTCGAAACGAGAGGGTAAAAAAGGAGGAAAGGGAGAACTAATAGATAAAAAAAATTGATTTCTAGAGCACGTTTTCCGATTTTAAAATAAGTGATAAAATATTTTGTACACTCCACACACATACACACGAGACTTTTTTTATAACAGTTCTGGACCTCCACTTCTACACTCCGTGCCCCATCATTAAATTAAACGAAAAACTTATGAAAAACAAGACATTTTAATGCAATATAAATGAATTTACATCGAACAGTAGCAACACAACGGGCTATTAACGACTCTTTGGGATCAATCCCTAAGGGAACGATCTGAGGACAACTCGCAATTTTGGATTACGGTCAGATGACGAGGTCAACACCGCAGCTTGCACCATCTCTAAATAGCCACACCACGCTAAAGTGAGGACATATGAGGCTACGACAGATTTAACGTTCCCCCCACGTGCACGACGGTTTTAGGTTGGATCGAGTTTCCAGCTCGCAACCCTCCAAATGCTAATCCGCGACTCTACCAACTGGGCTACCGCCGGTCCAAGAAATATTTTCAATACTACTCGGTGTTTAATTTGCACACAAACGACCCTTTCTTTCCTCATTTATTGTACAAATTCATTGTTATAAATGCAATTATTTATAATTTTTAAAGTCAGAAAACAATACATTTTACATTTCTCCAGCAGAATCCTCTCGTTCTCCGGTACCTCACAAGTGGTTCAAAATTAACGTTGTGTTGTCCTCAGAACTTTTCCTTCGGGTTTGATCCCGGACCGTCACCAATAGCCCGTTGTGTTGCTCCAGTGCGACCATTAATTAAAATACCTACCGTCGTGGGCGTCACCAGCACCAAATTATTGGGGAATGACTCAATAGATAGGGTATAGATTACCAGGGGTCTAAGGGGGGTCCTTTTGGAAAATGTTGAAAAAATTAAGGACTAGCTGATTTTTTAGCTCAGTGAAAACGCAATTTCGATGGAGAAGAGTCCGAATCAGGTCTTCACCCATCATTGAATGCTTTCCAAACACTGTGCATTGGAAGAGTAATTCCATACTCATCAATTAACGTGGAACATTTGAAAAGTACTCACCCATATCATGCTGGCGGTTGATCTGTCTTCTAGGAGTGGAAAACATGTCTTCGGGGTTTTGAACTTCTTCAGAAAAATCCAATGGACAAAGACAATTCTTGGACTCAGTAGATTAAATCTGGACAACGAAATGAAATCTGCGAGCTCAAAGTGGGAGAAGAATAAAAGACTAGCGTCTGCGAATCACGTCTGAGAAAATCGTCAGCCTTTTGTGATTGGTTTAGAAATTTCCTTATCGTAACGCTTAAAAATCCCTAACCTATTACTCGCCAGCGGCTACCTTACCAACCTCGAATCGCCAAAGCATAGAGCTATTTTTTTCTTTCATTTGACACACGCAAACGTGAATGGATGTGAGCTCTAGGAAGAAATTTCATCAGAATGTCAGTATAGCTATGTCCTGTTTCTGGCTTGGCTTTTTCTTTTATTTTTGCGATTGCACCAGACACCTTATCTGTCACAGCTTTCGCACCATCAGTGCACCACATCAACACAGTTATCCCATAGGACGCTATTCTCCGCGAAAAATTCATCTAATAATTTAAATATTTCACTGCCACTTGTGGTAGTCGGTAATGGCTTGCAGAGAAGTAAATCCTCTTGAAAAGAGTGGATAGCGCACAAATACCATAATTGCCAAACCAGCAGCATCGGTTGATTCATCCATTTGAAGTGGAAATTTAAAAATTTAGATTCGTCGCGAGATTGTGTCATTTGACAAAGGAATTGTGTCTATCACTTTTGCAGCCTTTACGTCAAACATGCATTCGATAATGTCTCTTACACAAGGCTTGATAAGGTTTTCAGCAACAGTATGGGCTTCGCCAGCTTGAGCAATTCGGTAACTAAGTAAGATGCCATCAAAGCCCTTTCGTTGAGTTTTTGAATGATACGATATAAATTTCTGGACTTTCCTGAGTTCAATATACTTTCTTTTGAAAAAATCAGTTGGTTTATCCTTGCATTCTGGATGGACCTCCTCAAAATGACGACGCATTTTTCCTGGAAACATTGAACTGTTCGGCAAGACTTTGCCACAAATTACGCACTAAGGTTTATTATCGGTGGTCTCAGCGAACCCAATATCCAAATAAGAATCATGATACTTTCGTTTTAAAGTTCTTTTAATTGTGGAACTTATATCCGAGGAAGTAGAGCTATGCAACTTGTTCGATAGTTCAAGAAGTTCTGTTGCATCCGCAGTCAATGATTCATTCGAAAAACCAGCTCCACAGTAACACCTATCTTCTTCCGCACTGCAATTAGAAAGTAATATGAACATTAGCTGTATATAACAACAGCATAAATTCAGTAAAAAGTTTAAGGTACCAGTAGACATTGGAAATCGCGAAATTCGGTGAAAATGAGCATTTTTATTTTTTTATTCTAAAATATTCTCCAACTCATCAGCTTTAAAATGATACCATGTTCGTTACGAAATTCAAGATACTTTTTAAATAAAGTCCATTTTTGTAAAGGTACACAGCGAAAATTTTGGTTTCGTTTTCGTTCGCGTTAGGCCTAACCAAAATATTAATGTGGTATAAATCAAATATTAGATATAATTTCAACATTTATTTATTTAGAATAATTTAGACAATTTCACATGTTGCCGAATGGCAACAATGTGTAACTGCAGCTTTAACTAATACGTTTGTGTTTATTTTGAATTTGAAAATCGTTTGCACGTTTTACGTTCAATTTGCTTGTTTTTTCATTTGAGAATTATTTTTGTTTTGTTCTTTTTCTACATTTAAATCATGGGAAGTTCAAAACCAAATTCTGACAGAAAGAAGAAGCGTACATTTAGAGGAAATCGTTTCACAAAAGTGAAGGACACTGTTAAAACTCCATCGCATGTGGATACTGCTTCGACAGTGAAATTGAACAATATTCCCGCTGCTACGAAAGACTCGCATTTGCTTGGACAGATGTTTTTTATGGACATGGAATGTTTAAATTCTATGTTCAGAATGGTTTGCTGTCCTTCGTGTGCCAGTTCCAGCTTGAGTGTAAGTGATAACCCTTCAAAAAGGATGGGTTGCTCACTTGAATTGACAATTACCTGCGCTAAATGTGGATACTTGAGTGACAGCTGTCATACGTCCAAAAGAATTGACAAAGTGTTTGAAGTTAATCGACGTTTGGTGTATGGACTGCGGCAAATTGGTTGTGGATATGAAGATGCCTGCACGTTTTTATCTACAATGAACATGCCGCCGCCACCCCATAAGAATGCCTACAATGAGCACACAAAAGCCCTACTGAAGGTAGTCGAGAGATTAGGCGAGGAGATAATGACGGTTGCAGCTATTCGAGTTCGCGAGAAAAACAACAGTGTCGAATGTGGCGTTTCTGTGGATGGCACTTGGCAGAGACGAGGATATTCTTCTTTGAATGGTGTAGTTAGTACACTTTCAATTGACACGGGAGAGGTTCTGGACGTCGAAGTTCTTTCGAAAGAATGTACTGGGTGCCGCAAATGGGGAAATGTTGAAAAGGCGGATCCAAAATATGCCTCCCTGATAGCAAATCATGTGTGCTCAATAAATTATGAAGGATCTTCACCTGCGATGGAAGCTGTTGGTGTGGGAAGAATCTTTCTTCGATCCCAATTTAAACGGGGTTTGAAATACGTCGATTTCTATGGTGACGGGGACAGTAAAAGCTTCAATACCGTTCAGGAGCTGGATCCCTACCCAGGAATCCCTATCACAAAAAAGGAGTGTATAGGACATTATCAGAAACGACTAGGTACAGCTTTACGTAAGTTAAAAAGCACACAGAAAGGAATTGGCGGTAGAGGCAAGCTAACTTTTGCCCAAATTAACAAAATGCAAAACTACTTCGGAATTGCTCTTCGAAACAACACCGAATCCGTTGAGCAGATGTCGAGAGCAATTTGGAGTAGTTTTTACCACTTGTGTTCGAAGGATTCCCATCCTCTACATCCCAAGTGTCCGAAAGGAAAGGAAAGTTGGTGCTCGTACCAGCGCGCCATAGCGAACAATAGAATCTTCAAACACAAGGGAGGACTGCCCATGGATGTAATGAAAACAGTGAAACCCATCTACATCAAATTGACATCTCTTGAGATGTTGGGTAAGTGTCTGCACGGAAAGACTCAAAACTGTAACGAGAGCCTTCATGCCCTAATTTGGAAGAGATGCCCCAAAACTAATTATGCGGGCATCAATGTTGTAAAATTGTCCGTATATGATGCTCTAATACATTTCAACTTGGGAGCTAAACCTCAATTGGAGATTATCACACGAATGGGTATGATACCTGGGCAGTATATGGTTCAAGGTGTCCAGTGAAAAGACAATCTGCGGATGAAAAGCAGCCTGTGCCAAAGCACACCGTGCAAGAAAAAACGCAGAAAATACCTCAGGGGCCAAAAAAAGAAAAAAGAAGACCACAAAACTAAAATAGAAGGACCCACATATGAAGCTGGCGCATTTGACTAAGCAGTAGGTAGTTATTTGTAATCATAAAATTTTGTTTTATTCGAAAAATTAATATCGCAAACTTTAAACTTGATTTCTGAAGAACTAGTTTTTGTCAGTGTAAGACTTTTTTCCACCGGTGATAACTTCAGTTTGAATTAACCGATTAACAAAATTTTAAATGCAATTTAAAGTGCATAATGCAGAGCAGAGACTGTACTAGAATCAACTATGCAAGTGAAATAATTGATTTTTAAATTAATTTTGAATCTTACTGTTTTTGTAAAAAGTATTGATTTTTAAATACTTCCAAAACAAAATTTTCTTATTAAAAAGCTATTTGCTTTAGATGTACAATTCTAGTAGGGTCCCTGCACCAAATCAGTTGCTTTCATTTGCAATTAAAATCAAAATTATAAATAAATTACAAATTGAGTTATGACCGGTACCGTCAGACCCTAATTAGCTCATTAAATTTTAATTAATTAATTTAATATGACCAATTTGAAAAAAAAATTTGTGCAGATATGTTAGTTTTCTAACACTTGTGAAGTATAAAAATTTTTGTTAGTCTGGCTCCAAAATTAAAGAAAAAAAGTTCCAACGTCTACTGGTACCTTAAATAACGTATTGTATCTAAAAAGATTCATTGAGGGGTTTTTTAAAAGAAAATACTGTAAAACTTTAAAAAAATCATATAATGTAAAATTTTATTTTTAGGGATTCTAATTTTTGAAGATTTTAAAATATCGTAATGAGTTTAATCATTTTGATACAGGAACGAGAGTCAACAGATTGCAGGACTAGGTGTACGAAAATCGACAGGGCATATAGTTTTTATATGCTTGAGAAGCAAAACAACGAATTATAAACAAACAATTCTCAACATTTTTTGTTTATTTTACAATTTATGGTATTTCATATTATGTAATTGAAATTTCATCTGCAAACAAAAATTACTGTTTTCGGTATTATAACTTAAAGTGCAAAATAAATTTTTACTTTTTTAAGATTACTTAATTTAAAGATTTAATTTTTTTTCTTTATTATAAAAAAATGAAAAACTAATAAAACTGAAGTGCAAATAAATAAAAATTTTGTTTATTTCTCTTACTTTCTCGATTATGGAACGCTTGCTTTAGTCTGCAGCCATGACTTTATATTTTTTTATTTAATACGGTTCATTTTTAAAAAAAATAAAAGAACTAAATATCGTAATTAATTTGGGGTGCTGTCTCCTCAAACAACGAATAAAACCAAAACGAGTACATACCTCTTAGATGTTGATGCTTCCACGTCTATTCCAATTGGCTTGGCAAAAATTTTGGTTTTTTAAGGACCCCGTCTCCAGCCAGCGATCCATTGAAAGAAAATCGACGTTATTCCCCGTATCACTAATTTAGTATTTGAAAAACCTCCACAAGACAGATATTTTGTAATCAAAACGAAAAATCTGAGAATCTACAGAAAATTGATTTTTAAAAATAATAAATTACATATAATGAACTTTATAATTTGTCGGTTCTCGACTGAATGTTGACTAAAATGCAACTGATTTGAGAAGTGAGTAATCCACCAGTTTTATATGCAATAAAAATTTATCCGATAATTCTGGAAAGGTGTCGAAGCTTCTAATTATTGCAAACGCGGAGACAGCGAGTCCAGCTCAGTCTTGTCTGGTGTTGCCTTTCGACATAAATTTGTTTTGTGGACTGGAGGACGAGAAACTGACACATTGAATGCCGACTACATTTTTATAGTCAATGTTTCACCTGATCGGTGATAAATGATTTATACTCGATTTTTTTTACACACCGAGAGAGCAAAAGGTCATAATATTTTTAATTTTAAACTTTAAAATATGTTTAATAAAAATATTTTTAATTTTAAACATGTCCTACCTTTTCGGGGAGCAGTTTGAGAAACGCTGCCCTCTCACATTGTCCATCTAACGTTGGATATAAGATGTAATTCAAACCAAGGGTATCCTAATAAAAATTTTGTCATGTCACAGGTGTTGGTTATTTTGTCCACTACCTGTAAAAAGCAGTTCCCAAATTCCCCATGAAATAGCTTTGATTGGACTTAGCTTCATTGTCTTTCAAGGGTCTTGCTCAACATATATTCAGCACTATCTAGATTTAAGAATACATCTCATTTTGTCTTAATTCCTTGTCAGTTTACTTTTACGACATCTAAAATTTTGAAAATAAGAGGGTAGTCCTAAGGTCAGTACCTATGAAATTACAGAGGAAAAAGTTGAACTAAGTTATAAATTCAGTGACCATGGAGGCCACCACATCAGTACAAGTGATTTCAATATGACGATTTTTTTATTTAAAATCATGCTTCCTTGATGACAGGAACTTAGTCTGTTATAGATAAAATCACATCAAGCTAAAAGCAAGACCTGACATCAGAGTTATTGCAGAACCCAGAGAATAATTTATTGCCTGTTAGCTTAATTTATAAAATAATCTTGCATCTATAATTATTGTATTATGAACACTTTTCTTTTGCTTCTTAATCTAGGAAAGCTGATAATCAGATACTAAGTTGGGATTTAGTTAAAATACTGCACTAAACAAACATTACTTTCGAGCTACTAGAGTGTGAGGCTAAATTTAAAATTCCTACCAAAATTTGCATGTTTCCACAACTTACCAATTGTATATCTTCCAAAAACATCATTATCCACACTTCCTGTCTCTAACCCCTTATAGTGCTTGTTCAAATTGAAAGTTTTATTTTATTCTCCTGATTTTTACTTTGGGTAAAAAGTTATCGCAGAACAAACTAAATCAAAACCAAACCCCTCATATTCGAAAATTTTCACTGACTATTTTTTTCCTTTTCACACTTCCTTCTTTGGAATAAATTCTTTAAAAAATGAGAAGTATTTCAATCTTTTAACAACATTTTTATTAAAAATTCATACTTACAATAAAACAAAGTTTGGAAAAAAATATGGAGGTTTAATTTCAATCTTATACACTTATATTAAAGTTGAAATTTTTTTCACAACATTAAAAATACAATACAAAACTGTTTTTAAGGGAAAAACTCACAAGACTTGGATGTTATCACAACACTATATTATAGTTATCAAATCATGCATTATTCAATAAAAAAAATTGAAAAGAAATTAAGAATGTAATATGGAGAAATAAACAAATCAAAAACTATTTAAGAAAAAATCACAAAAACATAGATGGATACACAAATTAATTCACAAATGTTTATGGGACTAAATTATACACAAATTAGTTTGCAAATGGTTGAGATATGATATATATATTCATAGTTTTAAAAACTCTGTATTGCATCCAAAGCGTCTTCTAGATCAGCACAAGTTGTCATTATTTCATTTCTGTGAGCTAATTCTTGTTCACTTTCTTCGATAAGAGATTTCTGAAAGAATATATAAAAGTCAGTTTATTAAATGGAACAGTACATCACAACCTTGAAATAACAGAATTTAAAATGAAGATTTTAGTTTTTCAGTCAACAAAAATTGACCTTTATCTAAGATGCTAACCTTTGGTTGGCCGTGTCAGGAATAAAATTAATTTCCAGTAATGTTTAATAATGATGCGCATAATAACAATAATGATTACTGTTAAACATACTTAATTTGTAATTGAGTTTTAACAAACTTTGTAGTAATAAATGGATGACAAAAATGTCATTCACAAAAATCTGTCATCACTTTGTGATATAAGAGATTAAGTGATTCACCATTGTTTACAACACATCCCACACAATAATTTCAATTATCCATTTTATACAAGTAATCTTACTCCTTACCATAATCAAATTACAGAAAAACCCAATGCAGATGCCTATTTGAGTTTTCAGGAAACCTGGATGTGATTTTCCAAGAATGTTTTCAGTAATGTTGAAAATATATATTTTTAAGTATCACATTTTAATCAAGATAAAGGGAATAAATAATAAACGATAGACCCAACTATATTATAGTTTTGTTGCTTTCTTGGCAACATTAATTATCAGTCGGAGAAACAGATTTTTCCTGGCTAAGGTCTGCTTTAAGTAAACTCAAACAATAATATTTCTTATAATGAATTACTTTTTATTTATAATTATTATTTTTAAGTAAAGATATTTCATTATATCCTCAAATATTTATAATAAAAGACAGAGGTAAAAAAAATTGGCTACACTTGCTGCTTTGACTCAAAAATTACTGATCCAAAAATGGATAAGTTACTCAAAAATATTTCTTTTTTTAAATTCAGAAACATGTTTATTCACATTACTTCATCCATTATGTTTATTTAAATATCAGTTGCATAGATTTTTTTAAGATGTATTATTTAAACAGTTCATAAGCTTTTTAAAAATATTCTATTTTCTAGGGGATAATGTATTTAATTAAATTTTGTTTATTGCAATGAAAAGACTCTTTAGTGAACAAATATCCCATACATAATAAGTGCCAAGTAATATTTTTTAATATTTAGAAATGAATCTTTAAATCTGCAGAGAATACTTACGAAGTTGCTTGACAGCAAAATGCGTGCAGTCAACTCTGTTTTAATGTAATCCGAAACCTACAGGAAAAAATCAGAATCAAATCAACAAATCACGAAGTATGGATTTTAGATATATACATACATACAATAAAACCATGATAAGTCATCACTCAAGGACCAAGAAATTTTTATGACTTGACCGGAGTAACCACAGAATGTACTGAATATGCATTACTGTAACGATTGTGTTAGTTTTAAATTTATCATGGTATTCACAACAATAAAAATGTGTAAATGATAATAATATTAACTTTACCTCTGAGCTTTATTTGAACATCCTTTAAGCTTTATTACTACTTTACATATGTATAATAATGCTAAGACCTGATCTCCTTTAGATTAAAATGAACATCTGTCAGTACCATTAACTTCTCTTCAATATTTAGTGCTTTGAACTCATCTATATCTGTAGAATCTTGAACTGAGGAAAGGTAATGTCAAATTGTTTCTAAGGTTTCAAGAAATTGTGTTCACTAGGCAGTGAAAGAATTACCTCATTTATACTTGCATCCCTTATACTTTTAAGCTTTTCTTTTACATATTTCGCAGTTAAATCTCTTATGATCACTTGGGAGCATAATGTAATATTGTTATCCATATATATGTAATCATTTAATGTCAGGAATATTATAGCCCTTTAATTTACGATTTCAAATAAATTAAAAATCGAATTCACAAGACTTTTTCACAGTAAGGAATTATCCGAGGTAGCATTTTAATTCGCGACAAGTAAACGAGGGTTGATTTACATTGTTATCTATGAGAACTAGGCGGGACTGAAGATAAGTGACAACATAATCAAGATTATATGCTTTATCAAATCAAGTTAAAGTTTTTATGTTCTTGAAATTTTATCCTAGAGCAGACCAAAACTGAAAGTCTTTCACTGAGTTGGAATCATATTTTTAGAAAGAGGCATTTATACATTTTATGTAGCTCAACAGTACATTGAGAATGGCTACTGCATATTGTCTGCATCAAGAGTGGTGCATATCCAAGAGTTAGCAAGAGCACTACAACTTATGAATTTGTGATCTTTCTGATGTAATTCTACATGTCCTCTAAATTCGACACCGTGATCATTTGTTTATCACTTCATGTGCAAATGCTTAGTTGTACTCCAACTGAAGATTGTCTTAGGGTGTTCCTCGACTTTTTGGCAGCATTTCCTTCTCTTCATTTTTTAAAGTTTAATTGAAGAAAATAGAGTAGTGAAACAATCTTACCCCATTGACCAAAAAACAGATAATATATTTCATGGATACATCCCCAACTTGTTTCTGTATCAATTGCACATAGTCCTTAATAATGCCCAACAAATTTCTTGAATTTGATTTTGCATTATCATTTTCCCTCAATTTCTTCTGAAATACAATAAAAAATAATTAGAGTTAAAAAAAAAAAAAAAAACATCTAAAAATATTTTGGCATTGAACTAAATGAAGTTTACATAGTTCAATTTTAGTAGACTAGAATGAGACGATATTGTTCAATTTTAGTAGACTTTTATGAGGCGATATTGTTATAAGGATCATACTCCTCAATGATGACTTATTCCAGGTCAAATTACTGCAGTTTTATATTATTTTAGTCCACTATCTCTCAGATTTTGATGAAATTTGGTGTCGTGGCTTTATGAAGTTATGAATGAAAAAAATAAACATTTTATTTTGCCTTCTGTTCAGAAGTTATTATTTTCATTTCTAGTGAAAATTTCTGCATCTTGAGATGATTAACTGTCATTTTCTTTAGAAAAATGAGTTAAAAGATTCTTTCATGGAATTTTATTTCTTAAAAGATTTTAGTACAGGTAGCCCTCCTACAACATGGTTTCGCTCTAACACGATAAAAAAATTGCAAAAACCTTTGTACAACACTGTACTCCAACAGTACTAGATAACATGATTTTTGTTTAACATATTTAAAAACTAAATTACAGGTAACCCCCATATAACACGACACTTCTATAGCATGGATTCACTCTAACACGGTTCGAGAATTGGGAACATCCCCGTATAACACGGTGCTTTTATGGAATGATTGGAACAATGATGCGAAAAGGACGGGCATTATGAAAGTTTAATTTAAACGGTGTAGCATGGGAATATCCTAGGAACTACACGCGCGGATATTATCTCGAGATAAATTAGATAAAAAGTAACTTAGCTTAGAAGAGACATGGCGTCTCTTCGGGATCCCCGCTTGTCATCAAAAATAAAAAAATGGCAAGAACGCTTAATGCGTTCCTTTCTCACAAAACTGCAAGGTCTGAGGCGAAAAAAGAGCATGTTCTTCCTCTCCATGCTTTTTATCAGTTTTTCAGGGGGTCGCAAATCAGGGAGATGGTTTTGTCAATCAATGGAGCTGGACTTCCTGATTCACTCTTTTTAAACTAGCTCATCTGTAATTTGTTAGACGGACACACATGACATGGCATGACGTAACTTTCTGGAGGATTCTTAAACCGTAACAGTAAGAGAAGTAAACCGACACACAACAGTAAGTAGTACTCAACCTTTTTTATATAATAATTATGTTTTTATTTTTATGAATTAATCTGTAGCCCTAAGCTATGTCTGGCGAAAGTAAAAAAATGTCTCTTAAAAGACATTTCATCTCCATGGAAACAAAATTACAAATTTTAGATAGGCTCAAAAAGATATCATGTCGCCAAATCGTTGGATTTAAATGAAGCAACAATGCAGACTATAAGGAAAAATGAACAGAAAATTAGAGATTCCGTTGTGGTTAACAGTGCTTAGTGATGACAAAGAAAACATTGTTTAATTCATATTAATATGTATTACTTAAGAAAATTTTAATAAAGATATTTATCTTAATTATGAAAATATAATAGCATGTTTTTTAATTTGTGGAACCTAACCCCCTTTTCGTACTAGTTCTTTGTTTCGTATAACATGGATTCGCATAACACTGCAATTTTTTGGAACATAACTCCCGTGTTATACTAGGGTTACCTGTACCTTAAAATAATGACGGGAAGGAATCATGAACTATAGTGCCTTTACTTCAAAATATATAAATAAATTATAATTTACTCATTTATAACTCTATTCGATGTTATAGCGGAAAGCGTCATGCACAGTTTACGCACCATCCGCAGCGAGACTTGCCGTCTCAGAGATACAGTATTGCGGAAGGTCCCGCCGTATCTAAAAGGATAAAGTGCAATGCGACATCGTCATATTGTATCAATCTGTTGTGAAATACGATCGCAGCATAGGGCCCGTGAATGGCAGGCCCTTTTTGTTTCCGTGGTTAGGAGACAAAGTGTCTTAAGCAGCTGGTCGGCAGTCAGCGTCGAGCCACGATATGTTAAAGAATGACTTTTTCGTCTTTCAAGACTAAATTTTTGGAAAATCAAGTTTAATTCCCAAGCCATGTCTGATAAAGATAAAAAAACGTTTAATAGGAAATTTATTTATTTCGAAATAAAGATGCAAATCTTGGATTGTCTTTTAAAAGGAGAAAAAGCATCTCACATAGGAAAAAGTCTTAATTTAAATGAAGCAACAGTCTGGACTATTAAGAAAAATGAAATAGAAATAAGAAGTGCAGTTGCTGCAGGATCTTCGATATCCGCAAAATATGCAGCTCGTCCCCAGGTGCCAATAATTGAGAAAATGAAAAAGGCACTCAGCATTTGGATTGATGATAGCTGTGAAAAAGAATTCCATTGGATGGTAAAAAAAGCAAAAAGCACTTAAGCAAAAAGCACTTAAAATTTACAAATACCTTAAAGAACATGGAGAATCCTGTCAATCCAGATTTTATGGCAAGTAAAGGTTGGTTCGAAAAATTCAAAAAGCGCTTTGCAATTCATAGCATAAAAATTCAAGGAAAAACTGCGTCGGCTGATCATGAAGCTGCCAAGACGTATCCAGAAAAAATTCAAAACATTATAGAAGAGCAAGGATACACAGCACATCAAGTTTTCAACGCAGATGAAACTGGGGTTTGGTGGAAAAAAATGCCCAGTAGAACCTTTATATCGAAAAAAGAAAAAACTGCACCCGGATTTAAGGTGTCTAAAGATCGTATAACGCTACTTTTGTGCAGTAATGCGTCGGGGGACTTTATGACAAAACCCTTGCTAGTTTATAGATCTTTAAATCCCCATGCCACTTAAAGGCGTAAATAAAAACACCTTACCAGTATATTGGAAAGCAAATCCAAGAGCTTGGGTGACTGGAAATTTATTAAAGATTGGTTTTTAAATTGTTTTGTGCCAAATGTTGAAAATTATATAAAGTGGAAAATTTGAGCTTCAAGGCGCTATTGCTATTAAAAAAATTAGAAGACCTAAGCTTAGCTGAAAATCTTGAATCATCTTTCTTGAGTGCAGACTCTTCTGCTGAAAGAAGCCGAAAATTAAAAAGGGAGCTGCAAAATTGTCTACTTCATACCATGAAATCTACAATGACCTTGTTAGAACCAGCAAACAAACCAAAATTGCAGATTTTTTAAAGAGGATAGAAGGTGCAAAAAATCTAAATGAAGAAGGTTCAGAAAGCGAAGGTGATATCGTTCAACCGAAAAAACGTTCTCGTTTGATTGTACTGAGTAATGATTAGGAAGAAATTTATACTAAGATTACATTAAATGAAAATAATGTTTTTTGTTTTTGATAGGTTTTCGGAACGTAACCCCCTGTATGTACTGGCTCTGGGTCTCATATAACACGGCATTTTCTAGGAACCTATCTACCGTGTTATAGAAAGGTTACTGTATTTTAAAAAAGGCAATTCTAAGATTTTGAAAAGAGGTTTGCAAAATTACTTAGCACCAGTACCTTGATGGGATTAGGTCATTCAGGGAAGTTTCACATGTATGCTAACAGTCCACTATAATATGTATCAACTTTAAACAAATCTAACTAATAGTTCAGAAAATTTGAATGAGAACACCAATTCGTTTCTACATTATAAGTAACTATCTGTAACTTCTGCTGCCATATAACAAAAGATGCGAATTCAGTTGACAATAATACTAGTTTTAGCTGCACACCTCAAAAAATTAACATATCAAATAGTATTCAGTGATGGTAATTGCTACAAAATGTTTTGGAGCAGGTAAATTAACATTTTGGAGCAGCCAGACTGTCTTTTGGAGCAGCACATCAAAGGAGCAGTGGAAGATATTTTAATAATGAAACTAATAAAATTCAGGTTTTTAAACTTTAAACATGACTGTATGAATGATAAACAGTAAACATAACTGTAAACTATTACAAAATTACTTACTAAATTGATGAAATAAATACAATGAATAAGAAAAACATACATAAAACTTACTGTTTTCCCATTACCATAAAGTTATGTGCTAGGTAAGAAATAACTTTGACATTAACATGACTAATAAACATTTTATTAAACAAAAAATATTATTTTCTTATGTTTGTTATATTCCAACTACGCCTTTCTATTTTCTTCTAAGGCTATAGTTTTAGACATTCCATCTTTACCTTCTTTAAAAAGAATCTGTCTGCTTTCAACAGCACTCATCTGTCTGCAATACCTTGTGAAATCTTGCTTTTATCATGATTTAGTTTTTGAGAAAGTTCCTTTTGCAATTCAATTTACTTCGACTTTAATTTTAAATCTTCCTCATTATGGCAAATATTTTCTACTTTTCTTTTTTTGTTTTGATGCTAACAGCAATCTGTCATGGTACTGCCTCCAGGAATTCCAAACTGATTTAATCAAAGCCGTAGTAACTTGAAAGTTCTTTATGCTTTCTGCATTAGTAAAATGTGACTTAATTTGCCTTATACCATTTATACTGCATAGTCAGATTACTCCTATTTTCCAACATGCGCTTGTTCTCACTGAAGCCTCTTTCTACATCAGTTTCCATGCGATAACTTGAGACGACAAAAATAGGCAAAATCTCAAACTTAAACTTGCCAGATGATTCTCTTATATTAATTCCTCCAATAATTACATTATTGGAGGAATATATTATTAAATATATTCCTCCAATAATGGTCTATACGACTACATGTTGAAACTTCTGGAAAATGAAAGCTATCAATAGTTTCACATTGATATTTGATCCATCCATGATAGAGCAGATCTTTCACTTGGTTTTACAATAAATGGAAAAGATGCTGCTAAAAACTTCAAAGAGCTTAAAGATTTTTCTTCAGTTCGCTTCATGGGATGAAGGCAAGAAAGTAATTCTTACATAGCGGGGGTAAGACCTCAAGAGTGAATTTTATTATTACTCAAACGCGATGCACAGCATTATCAACACTGAGTATTAGACTGGAAACCTTCCCCATTAGGCCAAGTACAAACTAACCTTAAGAAATGAAGGGACAATATCTTGTGAAAACCAATTATATTAGCTTCTGCATTCCTTTTTCAGTCAGTTATTGGATAAACAAATGAAACATTAAGAGAATAATAGTTTTTGCTTCCTAAAATGAACTCTGTGTTACATCAATTAATCTTAATAAAATCATACTCAAAATGCATTTGAAGTTAAAATATCTCCAAAATGGTTTTAAGTCATTTTTGGTATTTTTTTAGACTCTAAAGCCGTTTTAGGTTTTTATAAGTACTAAACCTCAAATTAGGCAATTTCAGGTGCTATATAACTTGTATATCAAATTTAGGACATCCAAAATCGTAAAAATCTTAACAGATTTGAAATGGAATTAAAATAATTTGAATGTTATTTGTGTAATTATTATGATGGAACTAAAAAGGACCACAAGTCAATAATATGCTGGATGTGTGGTGGCTGCTGCCTAACTCAAATTTACCAGTCTTCTCGGCATTCCAATTACTTAATGACTTGGAAAATTTTTATTTTCAACAAGAAACATAAAAAATAGACTGATACTGGCATATGCATAGCATATATTGAGCAATGCCAGTGTGTCCAGCAAGAAATTGGATCATATGATCTATTTCACACATAGCTTGATTGAAGAGAAAATATATAGCAAGCAATCATCCATCTGATGTACCCCATCCACCACAGGGGTGGACTGACTACGAGATGTGGAAAATTTCATGTGGGCTGGTTATTTTCACGGCCAAATAGGCTGGCATACTTGCAGGATGTTGGCAGACCAATAAAAATTCTTTCTGATCAATAACTTAGGTTTAGTATTGCCTTTCCAGCAGTGTGGGTTCATTTTTAACCACTCACATTACTTTAACAAATCAGGCTGGTTGGTTGGGTTTTATGGCACAAGTGCCATATTTAGCCATGCTGCACCAAACACAAGACAACAATGAGGGATGAAACAAAGTAAAAAGCAGAATGTTAGGCGAGAGTAAAACAGAAGGGAGGACAGATTACTCGGTGTTGTGATGCCCGTACGCACCTGAAGATGTGCCCGAGAACTTAATAAAAAAGGATCACATACATTGACAAATTCTTCGGAGACATCATCTTCATTCCCATCCAAACTAGCACTTTCACTTCCAGATGAACTTTTACTGCTTGATTCTGCAGAAACTGAATCCCAAATTTTCACTGGAGTGCAAGGAAGTCCAGACGCTAATCTAAATATGATTATTTTCACGTGGATTACTCTGGAGTGATATTTAACAATGAACAATATGTATAGATTTTTTTACAATACTTACAGTGTACTGTTATAGTCCCAATGGTATACATTGCAATATGACATCTCAGCTTTTAAGTGCTTTCCCAACAAGTCCTAGAAAACAAATTTCTTTTATACGCATAAAGAATATGCTGCCCTTTTGTAAATAAATACAACAATAAAAATGTTTTTTCTGACAAGCAGTGAATTTTAACATGGGTGCCATCCAATGATACCTATGACGTGCCAAGGTGTTTTATGTAGCTTAATGTGTGTTATGGAAGATGGGAAGCACCAATGTGGACAAATATACTTATTGACTGAAAGATACTTATTGACTGAAAGAAAGCTAAAAGTGTAGCTGTCTAATTTTTAAATTTCACCAAAATATTGGTAGTAGTGTGCAATATTAGAAACTAAATTGGCAACAAAACAAATTGTAACTGAAATTTTTGGCTATTCACATTCATCAGTAGTTATTCACAGTCAAGTATTTACAAACAGTTCTTTATAAATAGGAGAATCAAATGTATCACTCTGGTTAGTGTCTGTTTGGTCAAGTGGATAAATGTTTGCTTAAAGCATTTTTCTGTGATAATTAATATAGCAACTTACCCACCCTTGCTCTTCAATGCCACTATCTCCTTTAGGCATTGCCCCCAAGATTCCGTAAGTGCTCAGTTTGGAAACATGTGGCTTAGACTAACAAGAATTACATACATACAGAATGACAAAGATTAGTAATATTAAGCAGAAAAAATTAGTAAGATCGAATGCCACTATAAAAATTGGGGGAAAAACACTGGCATGACAATATATATATACGTATATGATGTAAAATAAATTATCTTAAATTCATCTAAAGGAAAGGCCTTCGCTAGAGTCCAATAAAATTGCATCTTTTAGGAAGGCCAGATCTTAGGTAAATTAATGCATTGTAAATGAATCCTAAATGAAAGGGTAGAACATTATTTTAAATTAGAAGATAAAAAAGACTGACATTGCTCTTGTTCTCATTAAAGAAAATGTTTTGTTCATGATAGGGAGCAAGTTCATTAATAAATTATATCAAAATTAATTCACAATCATATTTCAAGTAATTGTTTCATTACTTGTAACCCCAACAAAATTTAATCACTCTTACTTTTCCTTCCAAATTTTTTAATATAATTAAATTACTATTTTTCAAATAAAATCACTTAAAATTAAACTAAATAATCAAAAGTATGTTTTGAATCCAGTTAGCAACTTTTACAATACAAATGGAAACAGCAGTTCTCCTGAATCGCTTTATTAGCTGCATGCAGTAGAGAAGTTATGCTTGATTTGATTATGAAACACATGTAGCAACAAAAATGTGTTTCGAGTTAACGCTACTCCAATAACCTGTCTTAAATAATATTTTAAGACACTTGGAGGTAAGTGATCACTGCTGTAAAATCATTTGCAGCTCAAAACTGTATCTTGAGCTCTTAAAGTTGTTGCAAAAAAGGAGAATTTTGAATATGTTGAATAATAAATTGGTTAAAATCAGGGTTCCTCTCTTATAATAATAGGTTTCCAAACAAAGTAAAAACTCTTACTAATTTATACAAAAAAAAACTTTATGGGTAATACTAAATATTTCCTGGTTTGTATAATGCACCTGGGTTTTGTATTTTTGAAGTAAAATATTGTTGCCAAGTGATCAGGATACAAATAATTGAGCACTGTCAAAATTTTATCAAAATGTGTAGCTCTAACAATGGTTTCTGCAATTCTTTCGCCTCAAAAATCTAGAAATCATACACATGCAGTATCTTTTGATAAGGGTACTGCGAGATAACTGAGGGGTTACAGTAGCGTGTGGAGTATGAAGAGTAAACTTTCTGTTAGAGCTCGAGACGGCAGACGTGCTGTCCGCTGCGTCAAATTATTTTTTAATGCAAATATTGTAGTGTGTGTGTCAGTTCGGTGATATCTTAGCATCTACTGTAATAAAGTATTCATTCATGCTTGAAAAGCTCTTTTAATCTGACACCATGCTTGATAACATCAAACCAAAATAATCAGAGGTAGAGTTATTACATATCATACAAAATAATTACTAGATATAATTTCTTAACAATCGGAGAATTATTTAATTTTTTTACCTTAGTTTCTACAGCTGCTTTATCAACAGCTTCACCAATGTAGTGTAGCAGATCAGATTTTAAACCAGGATGGAGATATATCTGAAATTATAAAGTCTCTGTTGAATAAATTGAGCAAACAAACCATAAAATATATCCTACACCTTAAAAATAAAATACTATTTTAATTATACATTTATTTCAAATTTGAAGCATGCACAACAAAATGGGATTGATGGTTGGAATGATGAGCAAAAAAAAAAATTGGATACTTTGGAGATAATTTAAATTGAATGTGCCAACTTAATTACACTCACTTTCGAGAAATTTCTGGTTTATGGCTCTGACCACTGTTTTGTTAGTGCACCATATAAGACATTTAAAGTCAGGAAATCAGACCACAATAAAAATAATACAAGATAAAGGAATTAAAGTTTTGATCCACTCAATACTTTTTGACACCACAACAAAAGTATTAAGTGAATCAAATATTAGTAGTGAGTAAAAGAATGAATTATTCAGTATGAGATATATTTATCAGGAATTTCTATAAATGAAAAATGTATAACAGGAATTGCGATGCTTTGAAAAATCCATACGAACCGAAGTCGTTGAATCTTCAACTGCTTGCATCAAGATACTGGTTATATTATCTACAATATTTTCAAGGGGTTCTTGGTACTGTTTCAATATTTCACAACAAGCTGCCTCTAATACCAAGGATGGGACGGATAAAAAATTTCTGGAAGTAAAATTTGAAATATTACACAAACACATTCATGAACAAATCAAAATTAGATAAAGATGCTTGTTTAACAAATTCATGAATTGAATGTTTCAGAAAAAGGCTTTGTAGAACCATAGTTTTAGTAGCATAAATGAAAAATTTTTGCAAAAATTATCTCCTATGTTGCTTATTTTAGTATCCCAGCCAAAGAAATAAATTAAAATAGCAAAAATAAGCCTACTTAGTGATAGGTGCCAAACTGCTTCAGATATTTAAATCTTGAAATTTGGAATTGTTTGCAACTGCAGTTGTTTTACCTGATAAGAAATGTGAATTTTTAGC
Organism: Meta bourneti; assembly: GCA_933210815.1. NCBI lineage: Eukaryota > Metazoa > Arthropoda > Arachnida > Araneae > Tetragnathidae > Meta > Meta bourneti. Next base: position 82,196,213 of record OW119923.1, on the reverse strand, counting down.
ACTACCAGAATTGTCAATGACATTTAGTATTTGCATCACTTAGTGTTTGTATATAAAAAATTCTCAAGTACATCAGACATCAATGTTGACAAACAGGAATATTCATTTGCAATTGTTTGTAATGCACCATAATAGATAAACGAGCTTATTTGGTTAATAAATTTCTTAGTAAATCAAAGCTGTATTCTTTCATAATTTGTCCTTTGTAGTTGACGTTTTAGAAAAAAATGTCCTTTTAATACTAAAATGAAGTTTGGCTGAATATCCTTTTGGCCAGAAAGATCAAACATATTTTGTTCTAATGTTCATGATATTCTTCAAAATAGACATTACTGAATCCCCACCACACTTCTCCGAGTTGTTCTCCTGCCAGAAGCATTTTGTTTTCGCTGTCATTATTTCGGATCTTCATACAGTGATCTGTCACATTTGTCTTTACTTCTGTGGTCTTCAAATCTTGTCCTTTTAATGTCCATTTCCAGTTTAAAATAGTCACATTTTTTTCCTATGTCAGGATAAGTCCAGGGACCATAATTTCCTATGGGCAACCCAGTACCAATTAGTCCGGCTAAAAAGGTTGTCAACTAAGATTTGATCGTCAGGTAAAAAGTACAAGATAAAACATGACTAAAATCCATAAAGCTCCCCTTCGAACAAAAGGGGCAGTCAGGAGAAGCATGCACACCAATGCGGTGTAATGTTCTCTTAAAAAAGTCGCGTCCAGTTAAAATTCGAAAATTTGCCGTGGCAAATTAGGTGGAACAGGGCTAGACAGAAGATTGCTTCATGTTTTGTCCACGGCTTTAAACTTTTGATGGTCGCAGACGGACTTAATTATCTTTCCTTCTACCAACCTGCAAGTACGGAGGGTAAGGGAGCGGACGGCTGGGGTAGTAGACAACCATTTTTAGCTAGCATGTCTGCACGCTCATTGCTTGGTAGATCACAATGGCTTGGTATCCATTGGAAGGCAATGATCTAACCAGAGTTCAAGATGTCACTGGCAATTAAACAAGCTCTGGCCAAGCAATGAGGTTGTTTATAGGAGCATTAGGCCACGATTGCCGCCTGTGAGTCAATCAGAATGGCTGCTTTGTTATAAGAAGTGATGGAAAAAGTCTAGAAATGGCTTGAGCTATGGCTTCAATTTCAGCCTCAAAATTAGATCAAGTCACATGGACCTATTTTTAGTAAGTAGGACTGCCGAACCCATGCACAGCCATTTGACCAAAAAGATTCTGGTTAAGATGCAATGCATGCCCCGACGAATTGTGATGAGGAACCTTTCAGTCTGGGTTATGATCTCTTTCATCTAACACAGTTTTCCAAAGTTATGCGACACTGCTTTCCCCCTGTAGGCACTGAAGGGATGTTGGGAACGATGCCTATCTCAGGGCAAATAGGGAGTATTTAGGAGCAAGAGTGAAATATGAAGATGCTATAAAATTGCGTTACCTAAAATGTTTTAAGTAAATATTTATCCCCTTCACCATGCATACACTCACCATACTGATGCATTGTCGCAAAAATTATGCATTGGAAAATGCAAATTACAAACAATTACCAGTCTAAAACCAAGATAGCAGTAACATGAGTGTTAGCATATATGAATTTGCATGCATTTCCTTCACACACATAAATTCTTACAAAAGCAGTGGCAGGAATCTGTACATGCTATGCTAAATTTACGGTAAAATACTAAAACAACCAGCTGTCAGTTACTTTTAGTACTGATAACTTGTTGCACTTTTAATGCTTATTCAGGGCCTCTACTGATTATATACAAAGGATATTATTTCATTGAGACTATTTTTCAAGTGCTCATTTTATTGTATCAAAAACCTTCGTACTAATAAAACTAACTTGATGCGAATTTCATGCAATCAATTTTGTTAGAGGTATAGCTATAAAACATAAGTTCATGACAAGTTGAAATGATCGATTTAGTTACTAACAAGGCGAATCGAAGGCTAAAATTTAAAAACTATATAATCCCCAAAAGAACTAATAACATAAATATTTTTAGATAAATCCCTGGCGGAACCTAAGAAAAGACATTAGTATTTAAAGTAGGGCATTATTCAGTTACCCACCAAACATTTCCAATGTTAGCTTTATAGCTACTTCCAAGTTGTTTTATTTCGAAACTAGCTTTTCGAAATTCAAAAATTACACAGTTAACACAAATATTTCATAAAAATAAAAATTGTATATATATATATATATAGGCACAGCTACACTTCTAATTTATTATTTGTTAAAATTGTTTTCAAGAGGGGAGTTGAACAAATTTGTCTCTTGAAAAGGAGTGAGCCAAAAAGGTCTAGGATATTTTCTTTAAAAAATTTCCTAAGCAATTCTTCAAAACAGTTTCACCAATGACACAGAAAGCAATTAACTTGTGAGTTTTGGTTAATTTCCCATAAAAGTTGCTGAAACTTTTGAATTCTTATAACAAAACACCAGAAATAGCAACCCATTGTCAAGTTCATCAAAACAAAATAAAAATTAAAAATTAGGATGAAATGCATAAAAAGTAGTCTTCATCAGTAATTTTAGACAATTAATAAACATATTATTTCAGAATACAAACTTCAAAATTAAGCTAACATTACCCTACTTACCTAATTCCATGTTCATTTGCGATGAGCGTCATAAGTTTCTCTTCAGTTAAAGTAGTGGGCTAGACAGCAAGAAAAATAAAGTTATTTTCAAAATATTCAACTTATTAGAGGTTACTACTAGTCATAGCAAAACTAATCACTGCATCTTTGATTCTATCTTATATTAATAACTATTCTACAAATCATAAGAAAAATACTAACAAAAATTGCAATTATCAATGATAATTACAATTGAACCCAGAATATCATCTGTTTTGCAAATGAAATAAATAGTTTTATTGAATTTTTACCAATGTCAGAATTTTCTGAAGATCAGTGTATAATTTGAAATTAATAATAGAACCAGCAGTCAAATTATCCATTTCCATATGCTCGGAATGTCCAAAGAGTTTCTTTTGTATGTCATCTTTGAACAATTGCAATACTCTGTAAGTGAAAGGAAAAGCTTTAGTTCAACAACAAATTAACAATTAACACAAAATATAATTTACTCATTACTAATGACCAAAAACAGATTTTCTCCAACATAATAATCTTTTACAGTAAACTTGGTAGGGAATTATTTAAAACAGATCTATTTAATATTTTAAATGTACATTAATTAAAAGACATTTTTTCAAAAGCAACACTTCCTAAACATGGAGTCAGTCAACATATAAAGTTTTAACAGTGGATGCCAAATTTAATGCCATATTCCCTCATCGATTCTTTACAATTGCTTGTGCTGTGGATATCTCTGATGACAGATATTGACACCACTCTGTAATTGGTGAAACTTTTCATGTGCTCGGCAAGCACCCAGAACATTGCCAACTTTTCAGTGTCTGATCTTTAGACATGATAGGATGTCACCAGCATTTCTTTCCAGGAAACACTCTTTGTCTAGTTTAGATAGTACAGTAATTATCTGTACACTTACGATAGAATTTAGAATCAACTTCAATAAATGCAAGTCCACTAAATTTTGTATTTTTAGGTGAGCACCGACAACCATCATAATTTTATTTAGGCCAAGATGCGAGTCAGAAAAAAAAATCGTTGCGCAAATAGAAAACACAAAATTTCCAAGTAATGAATTGATGAATTTATATCGATCCACTCCAAGGCTTGTTCACCAAGAATTCGATTCCCACTCTACACGGGAAAAGAATTTTTGAGAATATCCAACAAATTTCAAGGCTCGTATTTTGTATGCAGTGTGCAATCATTTTCAAAAGGCTTCTTTAAATTGACATGAAAAAGACTAGGAAATTAAAATGGAATGCACAAATGTTTTTAAATATAAATAAATCCAATTAGAAGAAATTATATTTCTTTCTAAAATTCTTAATTCTAAAATTTTTCATTTCACTATTAACAAAAGGTAAGCATCAGCTCTATATCTCAAACTACACAGCACACATTAATTCAAAAATTTTTGTTCACCCCCTATGCAAGTAAAATTACTAATTTAACCAGCAGAATGCAATTAGAAAAGGTAGGTGAAAATGTGTACAAGTAGAAAAAGAATACAATACAAAAGGAATAAGCAAATTGAAATTAAAATATCCTGTGTAAATTTCATGGACTTTCCAAGACCCTGAGTTAGGAAAATAAATTTTAAGAACCCTGTTAAAAATATCTTGTACCTCTATCATGGCAAAATAAAAAAAATTAAACATTTCATTTTTGCACCAAACTGCCATAATATATATTGAGCAAAATAATCATGACAAATCTATCAACAATGGGAAATTTAGAGAAAAACCATAAGATCCCAAAATCCCCAAGTTCTAGACATTTTCCTACATTGTAATTTTTGTTTGAGACAGAAAATCAGCTGCACTTTGTAATCTAAACTTCTCCCCAGATACTTTCAAAAAATCTATTTTAAAGGAAAAATTATTTTAAAAAGATTAGTAAAAATTCCCATACAAGATCAAGAAAAACAATTCTATTGCACATGTTTGGTGCCATTTTGTCATTAAGTATCGCCAAATCGAAAACTACAGCCAAAGTGAGAAAAGTAACTAACAATAAATAATTTTGCTATCCCATTTGAAATTATTATCGTTCATTTGGCTAAATAAGTCAGTACATATAGTTCCATTTTATAAAAAATTCATGAACTTTAAGAGTTCTTAGAATTAAATTACAACTGTTAAAAGTAATTTTGATAATTAATATACTCTCTAATCCTAAAAAATGTTATTTATTTAAATGAGATACTTTTTGCGGATACCTGGAGATTTCCTTTCGTTTTTTCAAGATTAAAGCCCTTTTTGAAAGAAACCCCAATTGTATCACCCCTCCCAAATTTTCCAATTTCCCCCAAGTCAAGGAGGGGGCTTTTCCAGGATTTTACAGTATTGAGAAGTAAGGAAAAGTATATAAGAAAATACAAATTTATCTGTAAAAACAAATTTCTTACTTAAGCAAGTAGATTTGTGCACCGTTTGTTCCATTACTACTGAATCCTATAAAATTTTCAAAATTCCTCAAATCCCTTCGTAACATATTCAGTCGCTGCGACAGTTCTTTCTTCAGAGCAGGTAAAGTTTTCTTTATATGCTCCCGCAATAGTACATGTAGCACTTTCTGCAAGTAGGAACTTCCCATACGGTCAGCCATGTGACTGAAAGAATAGATTTTTTATTTAAATTAATCTTAACATTATGCAGGTCAAAGATAAATATTAATAGTGCAAATATTTTCACACGACAGATATATAATAAACTGGCTGATTCGCTCATACCATCTGCATACAACTTTCTAAATAGCTCAAATTTCGAACCATTGAAATAAAATTATTCAAAAATATATAACAGCATTTTGTTTACTTTTAGTGTAGCTAAATCTTACTTTCAATACAATTCATAGCAAAAGTATACTTCAGTCAAATTTTCACGGTTAGATTCTGAACATCTACTTCAATTTCATCCCATTCCTTGCTCAATGGCGATACAGCATTTATTTAATGCTAAACCTATTTTCTTTTCTGCTGATTCTTATCTTTCAAATTTCTTTTCTGCTGATTCTTATCTTTCACATTTCTTTTTACTTTCAGTAATGTGACTTCTGGATAATTTCATTAGTGGCAAGCTCCTCCGTGGAGTTTTAACAATAGGAGTTATATAAAATCAAGTAAATTTATGTTAGATTTGAGCCAGAGTGAAGTAAATGGCAAAATTGGAGATTGATTTTCTATTGTTTATCTCTAATGTTGCCATTTAACAATAAACGAACTGTGCCATGTTTCATTAGTGAAGATGCTGTTGAGCAGATATTCACATGTAAAATCTTTGTTCAGGCAGACAATTTAATCAAATTTGGTTTCTGAAGTATGTTCTAAAATATCTTCCAAACATGAAATTTTTTTGCATTTACTAAAATTAAATCTTTTTAGCTGTGCCCAATGCAAAATTTTCCAACTAGAAATAAGTTCTGGGACACATTTTGAGGTTTTGGATAAAAATAGTATTACCAAAGTTATATCTTCTATATAACTTTGGGACAGATAGCATAAAAATAAGTTCTCTACACTTTTTCTGTCAAAGATATTGAAGTTTCATAACAATTCATAGTTATGCACACTAAAGATAAAAACAAACTTGGTTTTCTTATTTTAATTTGAAAAGTTTTTTATTAAGTCCATAAAAACACATTCCAGAAGAATCTGGCAGACAGAATATTGTTCTCTTCTGTAAAATGTGCTGTCCACATGGTGAAACTCAATGGGTCAAATAATTTTTCAGAGCTAACTTCTTCATTACAAATAAAAAATACTTTAGTTGACTTTTAACTTCATGAATGCTATTCAATGTGCTACTGATAAATTTGTTCAATAATATGGGAAAATGCGTATTTTCTGCATAACTAACCCTAAGAAAAACAAGTAAACAATGAACATAGATCACATCAGCAGATTCAAATAAACATCTTGTTCTTTTTTAATAATGTATTTTCAGCTGTTAACTTCTTGTGAACCATAAATATTTAAACAATTTATACATAAAGCTGAGTTGGCATCTGTTTGTTCTCTTTACAAATCTACACTGTTTTGTTGAAAAATATATTGTTACATTTTTTGTTTGTTTGTCTAATGGAAATAAAACTAAACTCTGTTAATTTTTATGTTGTTCGAGCTCTGTTGTTTACAAAATTAGAAGTCGTATTTTATTGTCAAGCAAGTGTTCTTTTTAATTTTTTCTAATTTTAATTTCTTATGTATATAAATAAAATAATTATTTTTAAAGTAATAAATAATTATTAAGAGATAATTTCTGCAGTTATAAAAAATCTATTGTAACATGTTTGACCAATCCACATCAATTTGATACACTTATTCTTTAGAACCATGTGGGCAACAAAGGCTACATATTAACCCCCATCCTATTTGTTTTAGGTGTGCAGAGGGGGCTAAAACTAATTCGAAATCCACATAGAAACAACATTGAATATTATTACAATTGAGAAACTTTGTTTTATCAGTATTGCTGTAAAAACAATATTTTGCAAAAAAAAAATATTTATTGTTTTACAAGTATTGCTGGAAAACAATTGTTTCCAAAAAAATTGAGAACTAAAATTAGTACTCTACATCTAGAACCTATATGTTCTAGGTCTACAGAGGGGGCTAAAAGTAATTCAAAATCCCCATAGGAATTACAATTGAGACATGAAACTTATTGTTTTATCAGTATTGCTGGGAGAACAATTTTTTTCCAAAAAATTCTTAAGAACTAAAATTCCAAATAATTAATTTTTTAAGACAGGAACATTAAATTAAACAGGGTAACGAGAGAAGGTTGAGATTGTCTATTTAAAGAGTTGAAACTATTCTTATGCAAGTTTGCTATCTAAAACATTTGTAGAAAACATTGATTTTCTTTTATAAAAAGCTGTAGAATCGACCTTCTGTTTTCTGAAATGTAATTGATTAACATGGCTCAATTATTGCATTTTCTATTAGAGAAAAGTGATCATCAAAGTTTAACCAATTCAACCTGAGCAACACAGGTTCATTTTGCTAGTCATATATGAAGTAAATTTAAAATGCAGTTTATAATGTGACACTTTTCTTGTCTGAGTGCATTATCACTGAAATATTTTTTTCATTTTTTAACCTGAGAAATAAGCTAAAAATATCCCATTATGGGGTGTCTGAAATGTTCTACTTTGTACGTGCATAAATCTAGGGCTAAGCCATTTTAAGTATTGAACTGGTGATAATATAACCTTTTAAATGTACCTGTAAGCTGGATGATTTGCAAAGAACTTCTTTTCTTTCTGTAAGGAGTAAGCTATATCGAGGCCATCATCAATATCCTTTTGACTACGATTCAGTACACCTACATACCCTAGAGAGATAAATAGAGCTTTGGATAAGTGAACTTGGAAAAGAATCTTTATAGTGAAATTTAAAAATTACAAACACCACTTTGAAATGTATATTAGATCCTGCCAACTAATGAAATAAGTGAAAAAACTAAAATGCCAAGAGCTAATTTTCTTTAAATATCCATCAGATAGGAAAGATGGGCAAGGCGCAACACAAGATGGAGAATCATTTCAAATAAATTATAACGAAAGTATTGTTGGCTCAGTTAACGTATCCTGTTAGCAGTGAAGCTAAATGGTACAAATACAGCAAGCATGTTTAGAATAAAACAATTTGCTTTCTTTACAAGGAGAAAAGTATTTTCTTCTGTATTTCTTGATGTTAATATAATAATATAAAAGTGCATTATTGTGTATGTGTCAGTATTAACTCTTTTAACCCTTTCGCGACGCGAAGCGCAAACGCGCGCTTATCGCTGAGGCCGGCAGTCTCTCTCGCGAGTGTCTGTCCACGGCCGGAGGGTTTTTTGCTGTTAAGCCTAAATCCATGAAATTACCGAAATATCAACGCATTGTTTAATAATGTTCTGTAGAATATTTAAATGGCATATGCTTTATATATATTTCTATAGATACTTTATTTATTTAAGTTATTTCTTGTTTAAATATATATTTTACACATTTTATTTTCACTATGTACTTACCATTTAATAACTTTTAACATTATATATCTGAAAACTAAATATGACTTAAAATTCTTTTTTCGTATGAAAAATTTGAAAACAGGGATCTACACACAGTCCTACGTTACAGTCCTTGCACTCATAATAACTCATTTGCCGTTTTGGAGGATTTTTCCGGGAATGTGAACAAACGAAGCATCGTCGTCTCACTTTCTCACCCGTTTCTTTTGAACAAAGTTTTGGGAAATGTCTTTCAGTTAATCGGAGTGGATTTAATGATTCTGCTGATTTTGGTATGATATTAACTTTGGTGATTTTAGAGGAATACTGAGAAATAATTTGATTAACTAAATTAAGGCGATAATTAAGGAGAGGAAGATTGTTCTTACTTTTTTTGTTGAAAAGAATATTGGCATTAAATACAGCCATATCCATGATATTAAAGAAAAGTTTCTTATACCATTTAATAGTTTTCCTGAAAGATGGATACTGAATTATGATGGCATCGCTTAAGTCTATCCCTCCCATATTTTTGTTGTATTCTACGATACACTCTGGCTTCATTATAGGATTAGATGTTGCGCGATCTTTTTTACCAGTATCAAGCAATTTTGCATCATGCATAGTTGATATCACTAGCACTTCTCGTCTATCTTTGAAAGCAGTTAAGTTCATGTTCTTTTTCTGCAAAACCAACATCTCACCGATTTTCATTTTGGGCGGCGGAAAATTTTCAGGCATTCCTTTCCTTCTCCTCATTACAGTCCCACAAGTATTTGTTTGTAGTCCGAAGAGTTCATCCGCTAATGATGGAGACATGAAAAAACGATCAATATATAAATGGTACCCTTGACCAGAAAGTTCTTCAAGTAGAGATTTCACAACTCTTTCCCCATATAATCCTAAAGTTTCCTTTAACACTGTATCCTTCCCCGTATAAATAATAAAATTGTATATATATCCTGATTTAGATTCGCATAATTTATAGAGTTTAATTCCATATCGAGATCGTTTAGCAGGGACGTATTGGCGAAATCCAAGTCTTCCTTTCCACAATAATAAACTTTCATCTATTGATATATTCCTTTCAGGGGTGTAAGCGGACTTGAAATTTTCAATTATTTTATCTAAAACTGGTTGAAGCTTTCCGATTTTTTTGGCATCGCTGCTGGCAAAATGCAAACATCGAAGAATTGCAACGTATCGATCACGACTCATTACGCTATTAAAAAATGGCGTTGCAAGCATGGGATTCGTTGAGAAGTACATTTTGATTTTGGTTTTTTTTATAATGCCCATCAAAATTGTTAGAGCAAAGAAAACAAACATTTCTTCCTCTGTGACAGGTAAATAGTTCGAAGAACGTGCACCAGATGCATCCTCAGGATATATACTTCTCTGATACAGATTAGTCTGTTCCGTAATTAATTTCATTACTGTATCATCAAAATAATGCCTAAAGAAATCAATATCTTCTTCAACCGAATTATCCACTTTTAGTCCAGGCACTGCTTTGAATGGTAATTGTGTTAAATTTTCTACTGTGGATGACCATGGAGAAGTACTTGCTTTCGATGTACTCGGCATACAGATATCAGTAATGTCCTCATCATCATTAGATTCGCTAGATTCTTTATGAGCAGAATAATCAGAATATATTTTAGTGTCACTATCACTGTCACTATCCGAATCTGTTTCAGAATCAATATCTGAAATATTTTGCATCATTTCCGCTATTTCAATCTCAGTTAAAAATTTTCGACGCTTCGACATTCTAACGGTAAAAAGAGAAAAAATTTACGTCTACAAGATCTAACTATCCACTAAAAACTGGACCGCAAATCGAAATACCCAACGCTGTAGCGAAAAAAAAACTTCCCCTGCTTACTGTAAACAAATACCACGTGCGAATGTAAAGAGCCGTATAATTCACGCCATTCGGAAACATTCCTTTCTCCTTCATTCCTTCCCCCTAAAAATCACGTGTATGTGAGTCATACTACTCTCATTTTGAGTAGAAGGTCAAATCTACATGTATCTGAAACCACATGGACATATAATGCCATCTTCTGGCAAAAATTTTAGTTTTTAAAACGTTCCAGGACACTGGCACTAATGGGTGACGGCCGGGGGTGAACGAGAAAACACTCTTGCACGCCGGCGTGTCGGCCGGGAAGTGAGTGCGTTTCTTGCTGGCACGTACAGGTGACAGTCGGCGCGAAAGGGTTAAAATAGATTTCATAAACTTTTAATATTGATTTAACTCATGCAAACACAACAGGACAGTGAAACAATTATACATGGGAAAAACAGTACCAATGCTCTATCTAAGGGATTCAAAGGAAGATCTCAGCTAGCAGACAAATGTTTAACCATTCATTCTTTAACTAACCCCTTACAATAAGGCGCTCATAGCAGTCCTTAACACCCCACACAATTTTTTTTCATATATGATATGTCACGGTTTCAACTCATTTAAAATGGAGTTGTTTAACTGACATTATTTCTACCTTAACATTCAATCTATAAACTCACAACACTCAGCCCTAATGAAACCACTTGAATGACTGCCTACGCCACTCCTGCGACATTGAATTCTGCTATGATATGTATATATTTTGGGTGATAGCATCAAGTTGAGATAATATGCACAATTGTTGCTGTGCAGTCTCATTCTCTGAACATTTTCCTGCTTTTGGAAAAGACTACTTTTAAGACAGCATTTCGATTATTCATAGAGTTGCCTGGATGGGCAGCAATTATGTCATTATTTCGACTCCTTTCTAAGGGCTAAAAGCGGTTTGTATTGTATTGTATTTGCCAAAAAGAAATAATGGCGAATGTAATTTATTGTCTTACAAGGTTGTCTAAAGCAAACATAAGATTTTATTTGTGCTTGCTGCACTAGTACCATTTAGCTTCACTACTAGCAGGATAAGTTAGGACTAGCGATGTCGATCCAATCTCGGCATCCCTAGTTTTCTGTGTTACGAGGATTATACACCAAGGGCCACCAATAAAACATGATAGCTCATGAACTAAACAGTAAGTTGATATGACCTGAAATGACTCAATAGATAATTAGGAGCTATGAAAATTACTAACATCTCATAATACAGGATCCTATTAAAATTAAATTTCATTTTACAAAAAAGAAATTGAACATTATACTGTGAATTGCACAATGTTTTAAAATAAAAGTAAACCACTTAAAAATTAAAATTTGTATTACTAAATAAAAAATTCACCTCTCTCTAATTCCAGAACTTTATTTTCCAAAACAGCACGAGCATGTGTACCAGAATCCATTAAATCCAGTTTAGTCAAGACACCTAGTGTTCTCACTCCTGGAAAAAGATTTTGTCAACATTTAACTGAAATGTAAATAAGGATTTGCTTTTTTACTTAATAAAAAAACTAATTTTTGTCAAGACAAAATTACGGATGCAGGTAATCATCAATAAAACCAGAGAAAAATCATTGTCAAAGATAATAACAATTCGAACAAAAGATTTCAATTCAAAATGATTTTGCATAAGCAGCCCTAGTCTTTAAAGTTGAAAAATAATAGAAAAGTCGCCCTTTAGTCAGTCGTCTGTGCACAGCCCTGTAAATTGTAACTGATCTACAATGGGGAGAAACAATACCTTTTGAATTGAAGAGAAATGTAATTGATTTAAGTTGGCTATAGCAATGTAAAAGGAAATAAGGCAAGATTCAAAGAATAAAATTATAAAAGCAAAACAAAATTTAAAACTTACTTTTTGGATCCACCTGTTTTGCAATTTGAAGAGCATCTGATATGGCTATATCTTGAGTGGCAGGTGTCACAGCCAAAATTATGCTATTAGGTTGTTCTATATATTTCAGTATCATATTATTGACCTCTTCAATACTTTCCTCAGGCTGATCATCAACAACATTCTTAATAATTCCAGGTAAGTCCACCAGAGTCAACTTCAGCACTAGGAAGAGAATAATAACAATAAAATCTTCAGCATATTTTAAAGTCTAATAACATCATGCCTGCCTACTTACCTACCTCCAAGAAAAGAAACATGGAAGTTTTTTCTGACATAAAAATCAATGTGCAACTGTCATATAAATGAAAAATACCTAAAATAATTCTTAAAAGATAATTAAAACAGTCAAATTAGCGACAATTGTTAGAGAAATAGGGATTTATAAAGCAATTCAAAACAGAAAAAATACCCCCGCTCTCTACTACTGTTATATGCTTGAGAGCAGTTGAATTCGGTGAAACCGATTTGGTGATGCTTCACACAAAATGGCACCATATATACAGAAAAATGTGCTATTTAACTTCTTCCCGAGTGTTTTAGATTCAGATTTTAAGATTTTTCTTGGAAATTCGTGCCAAAGAAGGTTTTAAAAATTTAGCAAACACTTATTTGAATGTTTTTCTTTCAGTTACCACAGCTTGGTGCGAAAACTTTGAAATTGATGTCACTTGAAAATTTTCTCCTTAGAGAATCCGGAAAATATTTTTCTGTCCGGAAGACTTACAAAAGTATTGGCAGGTGTGTAACACCTTTCTTCATTGGATTGTAACTGATGGAAAAGCAAGAATTTTATAATTCTCTTATCTTTTTAAATTGAAATCTTACGAGGATTCAACAGAAATAAAAAAATTACATATAAAATCTCACCTGTTAATGAAATCAGTTGCTTATTGTCAACAAATTACCAGAAATAAATTCAATTCAGAGCAATATTGTAAAATTACTGATTAATACAATCAACACAGCCTCTCATGATAGCTAGTAACAGCAAATGAGCAAAATCAAAAGTAAACCAAGTGTGCTCATTTCTAGGAATTCCTTTCACAAATTGATTGTGTTCTTAAAAGTAAGGTTATTTTAGAAAGAAATGGAGGGAAGCTTAGAAACTTATTTCCCACAACTCCTGAATACTCTTTAATTAGACTCTCTTAACAAACAACACTTTTAAAGAATGTTGATTCAATAATATGTGATAATTAATATACGTTCTCATATCTATTTTAAATCATAAATTTCTAGCAAAAAATGGTTACCTATTCAAAATTATACACATTCAATCACTTTTCGTAGATTATGGCAGCTTATTTTGTGCAGTTGTCAATCATGAGATGCTTTAATTTCCATCCCTATCAATATTATGATCTCTAGTCGTTCAAAGTGGAAACAAAATTTTCAATGAAGAATCATTCTTCGGGTTTCATACAGTGGAAAAACTTCTTAAAAATAAAATATGCAGCATCCAGTCTTGGATTTCTTCATTTTCAAGTATTATTGAACAAAAGAAAATTTAAAGTTGATTCTGATCATGAGTTTTGTGATAAAAAAATCACTTGATTTAAATCGGCATACCCTGATTGGGAACATACAAAAATATTACCATTGGGTGCATAAATTTTCACAGTTATTGGCTTTGATGTAAAACCACCTGGTCCTGGATCTCTTAACGTTTCATTCAGTATCTCTTGCTTTACTTGTTCAAAATCAAAAATTTTTTCTCTTTCTTTATGTAAAAATATGGCATAGGCTGAAACAAATTAAAACAATAAACATTTGCAAAGCAATGAGTTGAAGTCAACAAGCACTCTTCAATTCAATATTAATGTCGACCTATTTTTAACACATACAAATATATTGATCAGAAGAGAAATCAGTGGAAGCTTTTAAAATGCAGCAACTTAATTAATATGATTATAACAATTTAATGAATTTCACAGAACGCTAAAATATTACGCAATAAAATATCTGTTACAAAATAAACAAAAATTCTAGGCATTTCCAATCATTACCATATAGTTTGAAGGAAGAACAATTAAATTTTAACAAAAACATTCTGTGCAATTAAAAATAATTTAGGGCTTCGAATTTAAAGACTAATGTCATTAGATTATTGCTAAAAAAGCATGTTTTTTTGTTTGTACATACAAATAAACTTGCGACTTAATATTACAAAAAGTATTGTTATGAATGAATGAGAAAAAATGATTTAAGAAACAAAATTGGTCACTATTTTTAATTAAGCATGGAAAGGATCCAGATGCAGTAGCCTTTGATTTGTTGGCAGGATTTTCATCTCTGCCCTTAGAATAATTGGTGGGTGTTCTTTACAGATACTATTGGGTTGGTGTAAATGAAATGTCCGGAAAATGACCATCACACTTTGATGGTGATAACTGAAAAATACAGTACATGACCTACTCTAAATAATCTCCCTCCGAATTGACACTGTTGCCACTTGTCTGACAAGTCCATGATCACGGTATGAAAACCGTGATCGTGGTGAACCTCACACTTCTAGTATCTAGCGTGTACCGTTTGCCTGATAGAAAGGTGATGAAACAGATGCAAATCTGTAGGTGACAAGTCAGGGGATGAGGCATTGCTTTATAGCCCAATTCACATAGTGTCAGCATCGTCGGTTGTGCGACATGAAGGGAGTTATCTTCAAAGAGGAGAACGCCATGCCTGTTTACCAAAGCCGGTTGTTTCACCATTAATTTCCGTTGCATCTATCATAATTCATCACAATAAAGTTCTGTAGTGGTTTGGCCACTTGGCAGGAAACTGCGATGTATTATTCCAGCTGTAGACCACCATACAAAAAACATAACCTTCCTGGGATGTAAGGGTGGCTTGGGATGGCGTTCAGGAGGCCGTGCTTTGCTCACCCATTGTACAGATCGTTTCTGATTGTCATAAAGAACCCATTTCTTTTGTCACTGGTAATAATTCACTGCAGTAGAGGTTATCTTTCATTCCTGGAAAGGAGCGAAGCAGACTTCCAAACGTCTCAGCTTGTTGTCAATTCATGAGGCACAAGAAACCATCTTTTTTACCTTACCCAGTTCAGCCAGACAGCGAACAATTATAGTGTGGTGGACACCTAGCTCGGCCGCTATCTCACGACATGTTTTCCATGGTACAGCTTCAACCACATTTAGCAGAACATCGTCAGAAACTGCAAGTTCTCGGTGACCATGTGGTTCATATCTCACCTTTAAAACTTCGCAAACCATCGCCGAATGGTCATTGGCTGTATTCTCCCCGAATGCTGTGTCAATGTTTCAAGCAGCAACTGCAGAAGAATGTTTCGGTTTAAATTCTTAAAGGAAGATGATTCTTAAATCTGAGTTTTCCAAGTCAAATTTGGAAGTACCTTACGCCAAAAAAATTAAATGTGGAATGTGTACTTCACACACTTGATAGCTATTTATAGTAGCTATGTGACATAAGATGTCAGAAGCTTGTAGGTAATTACTTTTAGCTGTATGGGGGTCATTCCCTAAGCTATTTCTCCTTGGACATTTTATTCGCACCTACACTATATATCTCCTCCAGCCATTTCATGTTCCAATATTCATCCAACCTGAAATTTTTGTCTTGATGCCATATTGAAAAGAAATTGGTCTTAACTTTCATAACAGATTTTTCATTCAGGAGCAATAAATCTGTCTTGTAATTAGAAAAACCATACATAGCATTTCGAAACTATAAAACTTCTAATCAATACACAAAACCAATTATCACAAAACCCAACTAAATTATAATTCACATTACTCGTTGCCAGTAAATTTTAAAATCTAAGAATTGTCTCCGATTTAGCATGTGTGATAACAATTGATATTAACTTCAAATTACAACACAATACTCTGTCATCCCACTTTTGAATGGAAGATATTTTAATTTTGAAATTTTAATACAACACATTCTGAAAAGTGATCAAGTGCATAATTTCATTAAACTTACCTTCATCATTTGGATGCAATTGAATGATAGTCGGGCGCCTAGTAACTACACCAGTACCTCGAGGTAAAATTTCTCTAGAAAAAATTAAAAAGCAAAAAATTTAAAACTCAAAAACATTTGAGTAATTCAAATCCATTCCCAAACATTTTTAAAACTCACGATGGTGGATTGAAAATTAGTTCAGTGTTGAAAATATTTTCAAGTATTAGGTGGTTTAATTGCACATTAAAAGCTTATTTCATAGCAAAACAACTCTTTTTAAAATCTCTTTATATACCAATTGTCAACCTAAAATTTAGCATGCAGGTAAAGTATTGTCAAATGCAGATGACTTCATCCTTTAAAGAAAAGGAAGAAGTCGTCTGCCTCCCTTTGTGTGTTTAGAAGTGCTAAATAACACTGGCCATGAATTAAAAAAAATTGTGGTAACATCGGTGAAATGAGGTTTTCCTAAAAAATTTCAGTACTGAAGATTCGTGAATTTATAATGCATAAACTTTGTTCTTTAAATATCCCCACAGAAAAAAGTCAGGGTTGCTCAGATCAGGGGGAATGAGGTGGTCAAAGATTTCGAGATGAGTCGATCGACAAAAAAATCTTGAAACATGCCCATGGTTTCATAACTTAATGGCAGGTTGCACAATCTTGTTGGAACCAAGAATCTCATTCATTCACTTCTAATAATGCAACAAATTGTTGGATACGTTCTCTGTATAAAGTGCCATCAACAGTTGACTCAAAAAACAGAGGTCCAACAATCCTTTTGCATGATACAGCACACCAAACTCCAATTTTTTGAGGATGTAAAGGTTTTTGCATTAATGAATGGGGATTTGTTCTTGCCCAAATGCAGGAGTTTTGCGCGTTCACATAACCGCTTAAATGAAACCATGCCTCATCGGAGAAAAATGTTTTGTCCAAAATGTTGATTTGATGTTGTTGCAAATAAATATCCAGAACCATTGGCAATAATAAAGCGGCTTCTCATTGTCCGGTGGCTTTAGCTCCTGTAACATTTTTACATGATAAGCACGAAAATGCAAAGCTCTTAAAGCCTTATGTGTCGATCCACGTGATGTGTCCATTTGTTGCGACAAACGCCTAACGGATTGATGAGGAGATTACAATATCCTTCATTGAGTTTCTTGCACCAAGTCTAGTGTAACGACTTTCAGTCTTCCACTCCTGTGTTTGCCTTCCGCCGAACCTGTCTCACAAAATCGCCGAACGAGTTGACATAGCGTATCTTTACTCGGTATTGCATCATCTGGATATTTATGTCGCCAAAATTCTTTACATCTCGCAAATGATTTACATTCAAAATAAGCTTCAAGCTGTGCGATTCTCCGAAAGTGTGATAAACTCATTTTGCATTGAAGAACAAAATGACATGGAACTTTATTATCGCACAACTTGAGCGAGAAGAAAACCAAACGATAAAAATTAAAGAATCCATAAAATTATAAGCAGACGATAAAATTCAATAATTAAAAAAACACGGGCAAATGATTTTTCTAAAGTTGGAGAACGGGAACTTTTAGGACACTCTGTATACAATGCCACATTTACAAGTCTTGTAAGAAGAAATGTCATGTTAAATTTCAAATCAAAGCTGAAGCTTCAAACTGTAATTTATTACAGAATTCTTGTTAACTTTTATAAAATAGCGTTAAAAATTATAAATACATTTGTTATGCTTGATGGCCAATTACTTGCTCTTGTGTATGAGCAGAACTTGGGATTTCTGCTGGATTGGCGAGAGTCGGGATGAAAAGGGGATCCCATCCTTGCCCTAAGCAAAAAGGGGTGTCAAGACAGAAGAGGAGAGACAGCGAGCGAAGGAGGATCGGATTGTCATGGAAAGGTACAGACCTTGACGTCAATTCTGGATGCAAGCCAGAGTTCATATAGACACTCACCCTCAGGCGAGAGTACAAGAGGTTAAGGGCAAGGCTTCAGAAATAAGATTCTAGCCAATCCTCATCTGACGGAAAACTTCGGCCTCTTGGCAAAGTGTTTTATAATTAATGGTGTAGTATTTAATGAAAGTTAATCATACCACCATATTACCATATTCACTGCATGAGACCAAAAAATTGAGCTAGGTCATACCTGAAATCAAGTTAAAAATAGCTAAATAAATGTGTTTCGTTATAAAAACCTAGTAGACTAGTGTAATTAATGGCTACACAAATGAAACAAGATTAATGAGAGCACACACCTACCAACCGGCCTGGTACGCGAGTGGTTAGTGCTCAGGCCCTTGCTTCAACAGGCTCTGTATTTGAGTCCATCTGATGCATGGATGTTCTTAGTGGTTCAGAATCCACTTAAAGCCATACATCCCAGTCTAATTAGTCCTCATGTAGCAAAACATGCCCATGGACGACAAATGAAACCAAAACACATACCTACCAGCATACCAACTGCAGAGAAATATAATTTATGTCTGCATGTTCTTGATTCAATACTTTTTGATTGATCTGTACCAAATTTTATATTGGGGTCCTGTGTAAAAGAGGCTATACATTGTGTCATGTTCCTTTTTTTAAGCTATACTGAAGTGTTGTACAAGCAGTGTTTTAGGGGTTCAGTGGATCCGATTGATTTTAAATGCATTATTTATTATTTTTCTAGTTTTCTAATTACATTTCTCATTTTTGATTTTAGAAGAAAAGGAATCATGCATATCATAATATCAGCATATTGCAATCTCAGAAGTCACACTTTTAGGCACAGCTTGTCTATTATTGCACCCTCCACACTATTCTAGAGAACCACCAAACATTCTAGAGATGTACATTTCTCAGTAATATTTTGGAGAATCTCCTCCAAGGGGAGAATGATTGAGATACCGCAATATCTTTCTTAATCAACATATGTGTAAATAAAAAATCGTAAGTTTAAAAACATAGCACTTTTAAGGCTATGGTTAAAAATAAAGACAGAAGTAAACATTTTATTTATTTTTGTACTGTGTTTATTATCAACAATTTTGCTGAAAGTGTTAATTATTTACTGTAGTCATTTTTTAGTTCACTCAGAGTTCGTTTTTTATATAACCCCAATTAAGTTTAATGTGTGCACTGCACACAATTGAACTTAATTATATGCAGATATATGGGGGTATGTATAACTTATCACATATCTATAACTTTACAATAGTAGCATTATCAGTAACATGAAAATGTGTCATGGTTTTCAATAAATATTAGGTCTACCGGAAAGTTCTATCCGTTTTTAGAATAAAACAAAATAATAAATATTTCATACCTTGAATAAACTTTATTGAATAATATAATTTCCATCATTATTTATGACTTCTTGCCAGCGTGATGGCAATTTGGATATCCCATTTTTAAAAAATGCCTTATCCCTAGAGGCGAAAAATTGAACCAGTGCTTGTCTGATGTCTTCTTTGTTTTTGAATTTTTTGCACAGCAAAAAATTTTGTAAGGACAGAAACAAGTGATAATCGGAGGGTGCTAAGTCCGTGGAGTATGGTGGATGCGACAGAATTTCCCAGCCTAGCTCTGTGAGTTTCTGACGAGTCCCCAAAGCAGTATGTGGCCTGGCATTAATATGAAGCAGTATGATGTCCTTCCTATTGAACATTGCAGGCCTCTTTTCTTGGAGTGCTGTTTTTAAATTATCCAATTGCTGATAATACCTCTCAGAATTTAGCTTTTCGTTCAGTTTCAACAGCTCAAAATGTATTGGTCCTCGAATGTCCCACCATATACACAACATTCTGTTACTCAGGGTCAACTTCGGTTTAGAGGTGGAGGGGGCAGGTTTTCCGGATTCACAATATACCCTTTTCCTTACGATGTTTTTATAGGTAATCCACTTTTCATCCCAGTTATCATCCGGTCCAATAAGGGTTCGATTTTGTTCCGAGCAAGCAGAGATGTGCAAATGATGACTCGATCATTCAAATTCTTCTCTTAACACAGGTGGCACCCATCTCGAATATTTTCACACCAATCCTAGTTTCCGAATATGGCCCGAAATGGTTTGTTGAGCTGAATCAATCCTTTCTGCAATCTCCGATGTTGTCAAAAAAGGATTTTGCTCTAACATGATCTTGACAGCATAGTCGTCGATCAAAGATGGTCGCCCAGAGCGTGGCTTATCAGAAAGATCGAAATCACCTATTTGAAATTTTTCGAACCATCTTCTGCATGTTCTATCAGAAACTGTACCTTCACCAAACACTTTCAATAAATTTCTACACGCTTCTGTAGCATTTCTTCCTTGTTGGAATTCGTACAAAAACAGTGGCGTAAATGAACTTTATCAGTAGCCATAGGTACACGATCGCGTCTCACTTAATACTAACATGAATCATCTTCATTTTAGTTCATATGCTAGCTTAGTATGTATACATTCAGTGATAGAAAGAAAGAGCCAAATATGCATCGAATGAATATGCGCATATTTGTTGAAACTTGTAACCAGAAAGGACAGAACTTTCCGGTACACCTAATACTATCAATATAAATAATTTCTATTGAACAGTGTACATATATATAGTGAATACTACATAAAATAAGCTACAGCAATCAATACAATTTTCTGAAAAATGAGGTTTTAAATGAATTCTAGAATATTCTTTAAATTTAATGTTTGGAGAATATTCTCTTCTAACACAAAAACATTCAACCTGCTCACTTGTTAAATTCTATTCTCATTCGAGTTACATACAACTTTCAAGTTTTGAGTATCATTGATATTTATGAAAATTTCAGTTATCTCTGGTCACATTTTCTTGGCGACAAGAGACATCTTCGGCACCATTTGCATTTACTTATGTTTTCCACAGCTTCACTTGTTTTTACTTGTGATTGCAGAGCACATCATTCATGCACTCTACTTTTTCTAGATTCTCAGTTAAGCATTTAGTAATGATGACCAGAAGTACGTATAGCTTAAAGAATTTGCCAGGTACAGAGTCAGAACTATAGCTGTTTTCCAGGAGTTTGATGTCCTTCCTAAGGGAAAAACTGGCCATATGATGAAGTTAAGTTTAGGTAAGTGAAACACTTACCTAAACTTAATTTTTTTTAAACTTTTATTTTGCCACAAAAACTTCGAAGAAATTGGACATTGTAAATAAAAGAAAAAAGTTCCATAAAACACTTATTTCCAGTTGGAAACAATCCTATTGCAAAACATGTCAGCAGCCAAATTCTATTTTTGTTGGAAGTTTTAAAAAATTTTCCCACCTTTGACACAAATTTACTAACTCTGAGTTTAATCTATTTTGAACTCACGAATGCTGGAAAATTCTATTAGGCAATATTATTTAATGTACAATAGAAATATTCAAAATAATATAGTTAACATACCTTCCAATAATGCTCTGCAACACACTGCTCTTACCACCACTTTGACAGCCAACAACAACAATTTGTGGGAGTGAAATATCAAGCATTCTTCCATTTGCAGCCAACTTGTTTTGCAACTTATTCACCATTTCTATGAGATCACACTCATCCAAGGTTTTTGCTAAAAAATTAAAACAGATCATGATGCAAAAAATATACCTAATTTAGATCACTAATTGCTTAATTTAAAGGCAACAGAATAATAAATGTCTCCTTAAAAAGCAGCTACCATTTTTGTTTCCATTAGTGACTAGAAAGGAAAAGAAAATTATATTGCCACATAAAAAATATATTGTATAGCAAAATAATTTATTCTTTAATGGTAGTTACAAGAAATGCAAACATTTTTGAAATAAATAACAGTACAAAATGAAAGCATATCAGCAACTTGGAAGATAGGGGTGAACCAGCCAGTAATTAACCAGTAAGTGCTCATTTTCCAAGAAAAAATGTTGCCAGATCAAATTTACAACTGCACTTTTCAAGGTTTTTGTACTTACTATTTTATAAAGATGGGGTCTAAAATGAGCTAAAGTACAATTCTTAATAATTGATAGCTTTTTAGAAATTTTACATCAAAGTTCAGAATAATGATTGAACCAGTAATTGACCACCACACATCCTGTAATTGACCACTACCCATCCAGTAATTAACCACTATTTCTTTTTTCAAATAAAATTCAAATTGATACATTAGTACAAATATTTTAGCAATCAACAGTAAACCTGTATAAAATATAGCTGGTTAAATATTTTTTGTGATATTCTAAATGAAACTTAATAAAAGAAACTATCAAATATAAAACCAGTAAATATAATAATGGTTAGTATTAATATTATACTAATAAATGAGTTAAAATATAGAAGTAACTAATATTAAACAGGTAATTAAATGTGGCAATAATATTAAAGAATTCTTTGTTATTAATTATAACAGCAACTCAAGTCGGTTACTGCAAATTCCAAGTTTTCAAAATACAACACAAACATAATCAACATCTTCTGTCATAAGATAAAAATCATCTTATTCCAATTGGAAAGGTATCTTTTGGAATGAAATTTTTTTACAATATGTACTTAATATATATTTTTTTTACCTGTTCCCTCACGTTTTTCCCAAATTCATCCTCTTTACCGATTAAGTCTTGAAGTACCTATTTCTACTTTTCCCATTATCAGTTTAATTTTCTCTTTTGGTTTGAGGTAACGTGCCTTGCTTCTTTTTCCTCTTTTATCTTTTTCTCATTTTATTTATTCTTTCACAATATAATAACTACCTTTTAGAATGTGACTACAAGTCTCTTCCATTTTAACCTTTCTTTTGAGGTAAGACTCACTAGGGCATATAAGAATATGATCTAGAATTAGAATGCAGGACTAACAGATGGTTTAGTATAAATTGGAATACTATATATAGACTCTTTCTTTATTAAAATTTTCAATGTCACTACTACTATAGCTGTGTTCATAAGCATTTCTTCAGTGCTTAATTATTTCTTCCAGTAATTGATCTCATGGTCATATACTGGATACAGGCTCATTTTTTATACTTAAATGGGCTCTAAATAATTGTCACTCGCAGTCAGCATGAAATATCTAACTTCAAATTTTGAAATCAGTTTCTCTAAAATCCAGTAATTGATCAGTTTGGTCAAGGCAGTTTTGTTCTACCAGTGAATTGACCACAATGTTTCGACTTAAAATTAATTTAGATATAAAAAATTACCATGTAAAATTAATTTAGATATAAAAAAATTACTATGTATATAAAAATCAGATTTATTTTCCTGTATGTCCAATTTTATAAAAAAAATAATTATATTTCTTATTCCAAAATAAGAAATAGAATTGAGATGAATTAATTTTGAGACATCACTCCTCAAAATAAGTCCACTATACTGGAATTTCATAGATTCCAATGATTTGACAGACTAGTTTTAATTTTTAACTAATAAAAAGACAAACTAGTAACCTTCAGATTGTGTGGTTACCCATTATTATTCCAGTGGTCCATTGGCTTTAAGAATATAAATTTAATTTTAGTGGAATTAAATAGTTTGCTTGTTCTAATGAGAATATGAATAAATGTCAACTACTGATCAGACTGGGTGGTTTACCCTACATAAAACATTTTGTTTGTTTGAAATGTTTTTAATTTCAAGTTTAATTTTAATCACAAACATTTTCTCAAAACACAAAATTACAATATTTCTTAAGCAATAAACTATATTTTTTGTAAGACTATTTGAAAAATACAACTAACTCATTTGACTATTGTCTTTGGCATGTAAGTTTTACTCTGAGTAAAATATGATTAATTAAAGACAATTTAAACAGTTCTTTTTTTTAACAAATTTAGACGTCATTTTTAATACTGTAAATACAACAAATACTTTGCATTTCCAGCTTCGCCCTAGTACACGATTTAATCACTTTTAAGTTTCAGAACCACATCACTGTACAAACAGGAAAATTGTACTAAGTTCACTACAAATTACGACACTGGTATGAAAATATTTTATAAATTTTACATGAAAATAATTCTATGCAACACATATGAAGGATTTTCTGATTAAAATTCTTAATACCTCAGTATAGACATAATTTTGAACTTTCATGGCGGATATTTTCGTATAAAATGTTTCAATTGTTTTACAACGAACTTTTTATCGAAGGTATAAAGCAGCAGTAAAACTCTCGATGTGTTGCACAAATAAAAATTAAATAATTTATCCATCAGAACACAAATATATTGAATTGAGCACTTGGGCATCCCACGTTTAATATATGTTGTTTTTGTTGTTAAATGTTGAGCTTTTTGCTACGATGGGCCGATGCTCTTTTCTGTAAGGTTGGTGGAGTTTTTCTAATTTTCACCAGTAGGGTTTTTTTTAATTAACGTCGCACTAGAGCAACACAGCGGGCTATTCTAATTTTCACCGGAGGGTTGAGTCGTGGTTCAAAATTACGTGGTGGTACGTACGTACTTTACTAATTACGTACTTTCCCTTGGGAATCGATCCCGGACCGTCGCCAATAGCCAGTGCAGTAGATCCAGTGCGACATTCATTAATCACCATTACCATTACCGGAGGGTTGAGAGTTCGAAACTCGATCCAACCAAAGACCGTATTGTATATTAGGGCTGGTACACGTTAAATACGTCGTGGATTCAAATATCCTCACGATGGCGTGGTGTGAAGTTTTCGAGTGGGGTGTCAACTCGGGTGTTGATACGAGTGTCCTCGGATCTTTCCTTTCGGGATTTTCCCCGGACTGTCACCCGTCATCTGACTGTGGTTCAAAATTACGTGGTGTTGTCCTCGGATCTTTCCCTTTTCAATTGATCCCGGACCGTCACCAATAGCCCGTTGTGTTGCACCAGTGTGAAGTGAATTAAAATACCTACCTATGCGGTCTGTCGCCAACGGCCCTCTGTGTTACTACACTGTGACGTTAAATTCAACTACTAACCAACCTACTTTCGCCTGACTAGCAATTCATTTTTTTAAACCTTTTGTTGCTCTAGTGCGACTAAAATTAATTGCCTACCTCATTTTAACAGGGGTCGCGTAACCCTGTTGATACAGTCGCGGAATATAAGAGAGTTGGGTGGATAGATAGTTAATTCACGTCATACTATTGCAACACAACGCGTTATTACCAGAGGGTTAGAAGTTCGAAACTAGATCCAAACAAAGACCGTCGTGTATGTGGGGACTGGTGCACGATAAATCTGTCGTAGCCTCTTATATCCTCACGTTGGCTCGGATGTTTGGAGAGTGAGGTGCCAACAAAAGTGTCGACCCTTTCATATGACCATGGTTCAAAATTACGAAGTGTTGGAAATTAGACAACCTCACCTCATTTTTAACAAATTTGAAGCTAACCTCTTTCAAAATAATCTTGTTCAGTTGCATTTTTTCAATCACAGAAACAAACCGCTCATCAATAACATACAACGTGAATTCAACTCTAAAGAGACTATTCATTTGCATCTTACCTCACTTTAATAACACTGAGAATTCACACCACCTCTATCAAGGGGGCGTAGAGCAGGGATGCAGACCGCGGGCAGCCCATCATTGATTTGCTGGCGGCCCGCGTCACGATGTGTTATTTTAACTTAAGCAAGTCACACGACAGGTAATTAAAAAATGCACATGCGCACAACAAAGTAACTGTGCCGACAGCCGCGGCACGGCCAAGGACAACGTTATCCAGTCGGTTTCTTTTTCAGTCACAAATACAGTAGACTCTCGACTATCCGGCGTAATGTGGCGGAAGGACAGGCCGAATAACAAAAAAGCCGGATAGGCCGGATAAATACTCACTTCCTGCCCCACCATTGAAAACACCCTTTTTATACCAAAACCCCTCTTATTCCTACGTTCTGACCTCTTAGTACAGGCCAGTGTTTTATAAATGTTTCTTATGTACTGTAATGTTTCTTATGTACAACTTTAAAAATTTATTACCGAAAAAGGAAGTCCAAAAACAAAAATATTGTCACATTTTAAGATAAATTTTATAATGCCTAACTTAATTGCGGGAAACACAAAATCATGTACACAGTACAGTATGAATACACACACATTTAAAATGAACAAAACATTAACGTAAAACTTAGGCTGAATTCTTACAAAAATGATTTAAACTTATTTTACTGTTCATTGATAAATGATTACACAAATGGGAAAAGGTAGGCTTAAGATGAAAGAATCGAAATCGACCGTTTTTGTAAAAGTCCTTGATAGATTACTGCTTGTAGTAGACGCCCGTTTGCAACGCCTTGGCAAAGTAAATGATTCCTAATTTTATTACGGATAATTATTAGTTTTTTAACTAGGCCGAATAGTACGGAGGCCGGATAGCAGCGAGCCGTATAGTTGAGAGTCTACTGTATTAATAAATAAAATGAGAAACCGCTTGACTAATGAAGATTTAGATTTGCAATCCAATTTTGCACTTGGCTTACTACAAAAATCGAAACAAGTATTAAAACAATTGTTAAATCAATGCAATGTTTCGTATCAAATTACCAAATTCTTTTGTTAATTTTTTATTACATTTCTTTGTAGCAATATATGATATATATAAATACCATGCATAACTTTCATGGGTTTGTTTGGCTGCCCTCACATAAGTCGATCTACCATAAAGCTGCTATAGCCCGGTTGGAAGAGTTACGGATTAGCAACTGGAGGGTTGCTAGTTCTAATCCAACGAATGACCGTCGCTAAAAGGGGGAAAGTGCATGTTACATCCGTCGTTACCTTAAATGTCCTCACGTTGGCGTGGTGTAGAAGTTTGGAGAGGTGTCACCTCAGGTGTTGCCTCGTCATCTGACTGTGGTCCAAAATTACGTGGTGTTGCCCTGGATCTTTCCCTGTGGGATTGATCACGGACCGTCACCAACAGCCCGTTGTGTTGCTCCAGTGTGACGTTAATTAAAATATCTTCCCATAAGTCACGAGTGAATCTATGTGGCCCTTAGTCACAACATGTCTGTGCATCCCTGATGTAGAGGAATCGACCTTTAGGGGACCCCTTCTACATGAGAAAGAGAGGGGGGAAAGTTGCGAGACGGACAAAATCTAGGAAAAAACCGGAAGGTTGAAAAAAAGATATGTGCGCAGTTATTGGTATTTTTCAATTAACGTCACACTGGAGCAACACAACGGGCTATTGGTGACGGTCCGGGATCAATCCCAAAGGGAAAGATCGGAGGACAACACCACGTAATTTTGAACCACGGTCAGATGACGACGCAACACCTGAGCTGGCACCCCACTCTCCAAACTTCCACACCACGCCAACGAGAGGGCATTTGAGGTCACGACAGATTTAACGTGCACCAGCCCCCTCTGTACACGACGGTGTTTGGCTGGATTCGAGCTCGCAACCCTTCTGTTGCTAGTACGTTACTCTTCCAACCGGGCCCCCGCAGTTATATGGAATGGATTCCATGTGGAGATGTCGATTGGAGCGTTAAATAACTAGGCAGAAAAATATATAAAGTAAAGTAACTATTCAAAATTCAATAAACATTACCAGAGCCAGACCTCAAACAAAGGTCCCCAATATATGAGGCAATTATAGAAAAAGTTTTAATTTTTAAAATGCAGGTTCTGAGTTGATTGTCATGCTTGAAACAATTGCAGTTGTGTTCCTGTACACAACCCGTTTTTTTTTACAGCTGGCATATCTAGGTTTAGGGAAGTAGTTTTCTGCAAGTCGGAACTTTTGTCATCGACTTTCTTAGGAAGCAGACGAAGTATGCGGGCAGCTTCATGCTATTTTCTCCGGTCGTTCAATGTGAAAATCTGTCACGTGATACAGTGGAAAGAAATTTTGAGTTCTGAGATCTTATAACAGCTGATCTTAGACAGCCACAAGCTGTCTGGTATTTCATTTGAAGGTCGATATATCTCGTTACTTGTGCTTTGATCATTTTCTCTACGAGCTCTCGCGTATACAAAGTGTGTCGCGCGTAGTAATTAGAAATAAACCCTGTTTCCATGTTTTGAATCTTCAGAAGGATTGAATCATCTATTACTTTCAGTGTACTCTTGGTGTCCATATCTCAACCAAGCGATAAAGGGCATTTGAAAACACTTCTTAATATGGAAACATTTCCAACGCAATTTGATTTGCAATTATTGCATTTTGAATACTTTTTACTTGTAAGAAAAATGAGAAACATCCTCTTCATTACATTGAAAAACTTATGTCTTAAAAATGAAATTTATCAAATGGTCACTTGTATACTTTAACTTTCAAAAATTATTGTTTTAAAAACGGTAAAACAATTTATTCCACCAGAAAAATTGGACATCATTGGTGTTTCTGTAAAGTTAATTTGAAAATAATTATTTCAAAACATTCGAATGCTGGATCGAGTTTTGAACTCGCAATCCTCAGATTGCTAATCCACGTCTCTACCAACTAGGCTACTGCGGACCCAGTTGAGAACAGAACCACAATCAGAGTGTTGAGTCAGTAGATGAGCGAAGAATATAAAATTTGATTAAAAACGCAAAAAGAACTTTAAAACAAAAGTGTGTAAATCGAAACTAAACAGCTTTTATTTTTAAATTGATTACTCCAGTTGTAAGCTTGAAAGGAAAATCTATATATTAATACGTGAAGAAAAAACTTTGTACCCCTTTTTAAGCACATTGCGCGCACGGAGGAGTATGAGATTTGGCATAATTTGCCACCACATAAGTTAGTATTGAAAGTTAATTGCATCGTTTTGCTGATCAGAAACTTAAATACAAAGGAACCATTAGTCAATGGAACAAGAATGCGCATCAAATTTATGCATCGTAATACTATTGATTGCGAAGTTTTAACTGGAACCGCACACAATAAGAGAATTTTGATTCCACGTATAAATTTAACATATTCCGGAACTATTTTACCATTTAACTTTCAAAGAACTCAATTTCTAATTATACCTGCATTTGCGATGACAATAAATAAGTCTCAAGGACAAACATTCGAAAAAATTGGAATTTTATTGAGGCAGCCAGTTTTTACACATGGTACGTCGCAGCAAGTAGAGTTCGATCATTCGATGGTTTGAGATTTTATATTTCAGAATATAACGGTCAAGGGCATTTAGCAAACAATGAAAAGAGTTTTTACAAAAAACATCGTCTACACAGAAGTTTTGAATCATTAAATTCATTGTCGAACTATTTCAAGTTCAATGGACAACATTTACTTTTTTTTAACCACCCGGGGTTTTTTTTTGTTTCAATAAAAATTATATATAAAAAAAATACGAAGCACGTATTCCTTATTTCAATTTTTGGATTTATTTTTTGTTTAAATTTATATAATTTGAAAAAGATAGGCAAATTAACCGTGTAGCCTTGGCGAAACCTGTGGCCAGTATAGCAATAAAAAAACCCAAGAAAATGTCAAACAACGCGTTATTGTTTTTTAGATATGGCTTAACCAAGCTATACCGCATTTTTCCTAAGACGTATTTGTACATGCTCGCAGCTTACGTAATAGAACAAAATTCAAAAAAATTATATGCAATGAATATAGAGGTATACTCTTTGACAAAAGAACCTTATTAACGTTCAAACTTAAAAATTAAATGAATTATGGTCGAATTTCGACCACTGGGCGACCACTAGTATTTATAAATTTGGAATAATAGTTACGTTTTGAAATATGGTTATTTAATTCTGCGATATCAAATGCTACTTAAACTGATTTAGAAACGAAACAAGAAACTTGCACAAATCGTAAGGAATGTCTTTCAGTGAACCAAAATCTGAACAGTTGTTTTACTTGAAATTTAATTTACACAAGTGCAAGAGAATCATACAAAATCGATATTTATCGTTGGGGCTAAAATTGTTTGATTTTCTTTGATAGAGTGGACACTCAGTACCGAAAATAATGGAAAAATTCCAAAATCAATGTAGAATAATTTACTTAATTCCTGTAATTTGAAGAATTAAAACTTTTAGTTTGTATTTTAAACACGGCACAGTGCAATCGCATCAGGTTGTATCGTTTCTTGTTTGTTGCTTATAGTTTTTTATTTGAATCTTAATAATTTTTCTTTGGCATTATCTTTTTTATTACCATGACTTCTGTATTTAGTGCAGAAGAATGTCCAGTCCACAGACCCAGTTGTGGTTCAGTTGAGAACAGAACCACGATCCGGGAGTGTTAGTCAGTAGATGAGCGAAAAATATAAAACGAGATTAAAAAAGCTAACAGAACTTTAAAATAAAAGTGCGTAAATCGAAACTAAACAGTTTTTAT
The DNA here is from genome assembly GCA_933210815.1 of Meta bourneti. Taxonomy (NCBI): domain Eukaryota; kingdom Metazoa; phylum Arthropoda; class Arachnida; order Araneae; family Tetragnathidae; genus Meta; species Meta bourneti. The sequence continues at coordinate 82,165,635 of OW119923.1, read as the reverse complement.
TTTTAAATTGATTACTCCAGTTGTAAGCTTGAAAGGAAAATATTTATAAATTTGGAATAATAGTTACGTTTTGAAATATGGTTATTTAATTCTGCGATATCACATGCTGCTTAAACTGATTTAGAAACGAAACAAGAAACTTGCACAAATCGTAAGGAATGTCTTTCAGTGAACCAAAATCTGAACAGTTGTTTTACTTGAAATTTAATTTACACAAGTGCAAGAGAATCATACAAAATCGATATTTATCGTTGGGGCTAAAATTGTTTGATTTTCTTTGATAGAGTGGACACTCAGTACCGAAAATAATGGAAAAATTCCAAAATCAATGTAGAATAATTTACTTAATTCCTGTAATTTGAAGAATTAAAATTTTTAGTTTGTATTTTACACACGGCACAGTGCAATCGCATCAGGTTGTATCGTTTCTTGTTTGTTTGTTACTTATAGTTTTTTATTTCAATCTTATTATTTTTTCTTTGGCATTATCTTTTTTATTACCATGACTTCTGTATTTAGTGTTGAAGAAAAGTTTCAGGCAGGGGGGTTCTTTGAATTTTTCTGGTGGTAGGGCAATTTTAGGAAATAAGGGACAGTGATAGTGTATTCCTGAATTTTTTCTATTTTTAAAATTCTTTTCATTACATTTTTTAATTTGCGCTAAGCCTATTTTTTTCCTAAGAATTCTTCGTTGGCGACATAATAAAGCACTTCAAAAAACGAGCCCAAAGCATTGCCACTTAAGTCTTTATATCAAAGCTATACCATATTTAGATGTTGATTAAAAAATATGAAACGTTAAAATACAATAAGAATCAGTGATGACAATTTAAAGTTCTGAATCATAATAAAAATCTGAAACAAATTGAAATAAAGTAAAAAAACTCGTTTATTAATAAATGTAATAAAAACCGAAAACGCCCTTAACTTGAAAAAATGTTTATATAAACATCCAATTATATACTTTATTGTAATTGCGAACAAAGCTGCTCTTTACAGTTATCTCAGAAATGCTTGGTTTAATGTCCGATAATTTCAATATTAAGTCTTTCTCAGCTACGTCAATTTCAAATCAATTAATACTAGAAATTCCTACTAATAGTTTCAGATTATAAAATTTATGAGTTTAGAACATAAAATAATAGGAGAAAGTAATGGAGTATTTTGTTTCCCTTGGAAAGTTCTTACTAGCAAAATATTGCATGTTTTCCATGGACCCTTGAGATTATACTTAGGAAAACCACTTTTAAATATTCAATGCGCATCCGTTCGTTAGTTTCTTTGATCACTGAATATTGAGTGTTCTCAATAATCCAGAAAGCTGCTGAAATAGCTGCAGGAGCAGAAACAGAATAAGTGAGATGTAATTCGAAGGTATGCGAAGACAATTTCGTAAACGACAATCAAACGTTAAATTTCAACGTGCTTCTTTCAAAGCTGATGAAATAGGTTCCCTCGAAACGATAGTAAAGTAAGAAAAGGATTAAAAATTGATTTCTAGAGCCGATTATAAAATAAGTGATAGAATATTTTGTACACCCCACACATACGTGACTTTTTTTATTTCAGTTCTGGTCCTCCACTTCTATATATACTCCGTGCTCCATCACTAAATTAAATGAAAAGCTTGTCATAAAAAACAAGACATTTTAATGCAATATAAATGAATTTTCATCTGATAGTAGCAACACAACGGGCTATTGTTGACTGTTTGCAATCAATCCCTAAGGCAACGATCTGAGGACAACTCGCAATTTTGAATTATGGTCAACACCGCAGCTTGCATCATCTCTAAATATCCATACCACGCTAACGTGAGTATGGATATCCACGGTCATCTGAGGCCACGACAGATTTAACATACCCTCGCGTGTACGACGATTTTTGGTTGGATCGAGTTTCGAGCTCGCAACCCTGTGGGTGCTAATATGAGACTCTACCAACTGGGCTACCGCGGACTAAGAAATATTTTCAATAGTACTCCGTTTAACTTGTACACAAATGTCACTTTCTCTTCCTTTTCTTTCCACATTTATGTGCGACGTAAATTAAAATACCTACCTACCGGTAACCCACATATGGGAGTTCAGTTATAAATAGTACTAACTGAATTTTTAGCTCAGTGAAAACGCAATTTCGATGGAGAAGAGTCCGAATCAGGTCTTCACCCATCATTGAATGCTTTCCAAACACTGTGCATTGGAAGAGTAATTCCATACTCATCAATTAACGTGGAACATTTGAAAAGTACTCACCCATGTCATGCTGGCGGTTGATCTCCTTTCTAGGAGTGGAAAACATGTCTTCGGAGTTTCGAACTTTTTCAGAAAAATCCAATGGACAGAGATAATTACTCGACTCGGTAGATTAAAACTGAACGAACGAAATGAAATCCGAGAGCTAAAAAGGCTATTCGTGACGTCAGAGGTAAAAGCATTTTGATTGGAGAACACAGAGCGTTTCTTTCATGGACCACATACGGAAAGGAATCAGAAACATTAATTTATGATCCCCATGAACGGAAATGAAATATTCCGTTAGGCTCTGTTTATACGATGATGACATGATGAATTTTTGATGTTTACTTTATGAGAATTGAAATACTACATAAATTCTTCTATATCACTCTTTTAGATAATATTTTCTTTTTCCGGTTGAACTTATGATGTAACCGCGAACCTTGCCATGGATGGAAATCTGCAAGCGAATGTTTTATTTCAAATCGCACATACTTGGGCGGTCCAAGGGCACCTCTATAACGAATAAATTATTGGAATCGATGCCCCCAACTTGGGGGAATTACTGAAAGCCTCAGTAAAACTCAGTTGCGTATTTTCGTGTTTTGGTAGCGAGGAATTTTAATTAACGTCACACTGGAGCAACACAACGGGCTATTGGTGACTGCCCGGGATCCAATCCCAAAGGGAAAGATCCGAGGACAACACCTCGTAATTTTGAATCACGGTCAGATGACGAAGCAACACCTGAGCTGTTATCCCACTCCAAACTTCCACATCACGCCAAAGTGAGGACATTTGAGGCCACGACGGATTTAACAGCCCACTTTGTACACGATGGTCTTTGGTTGGATTCGGACTCGCAACCCTTCTGTTGCTAATCCGTTTCTCTTCCAACCAAGTTACCGCGACCCGTGAAAGGAGACTCATTGAAGATAACTAATATTTCAGCTACAAGCGTAATTTTCTTGGTGACATAACTAATAAAGTTGCTAGTCCTTCAAAATTATTCAGTGTTATTTTTAAGTGAACAAATTTTTCAGACTTGAATAAGAGTAATTTAGTTAATCTAAAGATGTTTAAGATAGGTGTTTCACTTCTCATTGAGTGAAACATTAATTTTGCTTGTGCATCACATTTATTTTTGCGAATGTAATTTTGCTGAGATTCCCCCCAAAAAAATCTCAATGTGGGGAGATTGAAGAAAAATAAGTAGTAAAAGCCGGGCGTCACACAATTTCTTCCGTTCGCAAATGATTTGCTTGTGTAAACATTACTGGAACTCTAATAAATACAGAGTACGAAAGATGTAATGTGATGAGTTTGACTACTCATTTTGTTCTCAAGAATTGCAGATATCATGTTTTTATATTAATATTAATAAATTCGCATGTCTTTAAAACCTTGATATTTGGATGTATTTCTTCACTGCGTCCGGCCTGCTCACATAGTGGAGATAAGAGAAAACTTCCATTAAAACGGAAACACTGATTGTAATGATTCTCAATGTTATTCCTATGGGGATTTTGAATTGTTTTTAGCCCCCTCGGCAGAACCAGGACAAATCAAACGGGGGTTAAAGTACAGCCTGTTTCTCACAGGATTCAAAATATTTTGTATGGATTAATCAAGCAGTGTGTATTTGTTTAGAGAACAGACAGGCGCCAACTATGCATCATACAGTTACTTCACTGAATTTTCTTTTATTTAGAGGCATCGGTTTTAATGTGTTATCAGATTTTGAGATAATCGTCTGTTACGAAATGTGCAAGAGGGCGCCACAGTGTGGCGCTGTCGAATGTAGGGATGGGAAATGCTGTTCTTTTTAGCTAATAGTAGTTCTTTACTGTTCCTGCTCTTTTTAAAAGAACTGTTTTTTAACCTCCTGCTCTCTTCTGCTAACCCACTGTTCTCAAACACCTACTCAAAACGTGCAAGTCCTGTTCCATTTCAAGACTATGTGGCTCCAGACAGACGGCCCAAAATTTGATGACATGTCATCTTGGTTAGTACTTTGTAGACATGCACATATAAACAAAATACAAATAACTCATCTACTAGCTTTTGGATTGGTGGGTTTTTCTCTAGTTTTCACAGGAAGAAAGAGAAAGATCAAATTATTTGGAGTCTTCAAATTGTTAATCGATTGACTGATTTTTTTATGGCGCAAGGGGCGAGTCTGGTCAAGCTATCAATAATTAAGAATATCAGAAATATATCCGTAAATTTGAAAAAAATTCTTGTTAATCGAAACATTTAAATTCTCTCTGGGTCCCCAGTGGCAGTTAATAATGTCCCAAATCTGAACCATCTTAAGTACGGCGGTTTCCCAAACAGATACACTAGAACAAAACAAATTTGCAATCAAAAGTTTCTAACTTTTTAGGTTTTAATATAAGTTTTAGGTCACCAAAATCCAGGATTCGATAATCACTTGGAAGACTTCTAAATATAGCTTTTAGCAATAGGGAGTTGCTCTTTAAAAGATTATAAATACTTAAGACACAGGGATTATCACTTGTAAAGTGACGAAATATCTGGCCCGTCAAGATCTGGTCAATTTCTAATTATACCTTATTTAGAAAAGCACCAGGAGAGTTAGTAAACTTTTACTTAGCAGATTTCTGTGAAAGCTTTATCGTTGTACTATATAATCATTTCAATAGTAATAGTTATAGCACATAAATTGTATTTATTTAGAAATTATAGCAATTGAATTGATATTTCGAATAGTAATAATTAAAAATTATAGAAATGTCTGTGAATCAATAAATTTGAGAATAATTACCGACAAGAGGCCTCAAAAGTTGCTTGCGTCTCGTGCCTCAAAACGACTTGATTTACCAAAGCGGTTCTCATGATTATGATCAACAGAAATGCTATTATTTTTCAGTCTCTATCCTCTTCGCGAATCGTGAGAACAATATCGCTCGGATCTTCAAGTCTAAACAACAAAAATCCTTTTGGAAAACAACACTGAGAGAATGAACTGGCACAAAGTTTGGAATCTGCTCTCCATTTGTTTGGAATGTAAACAAAATGTATCATATGGACAGAGGCGGACTGGGACAACAGAAAATACCAGAGGCTGGTTAAAATTGTAGGAAAGAAAGGATAAAACTGTATGACAAGAGTTTGGTTTGTCGCTCTTCGGTCATTTTTCGCTACACAAGAGCTATTGGACACGAGTTTATTTCAAATAGATTTGAAATTTTTAATTTGAAAGACAAGAACAAGGCAATAAGTAAAGAATCACACCAGGAAGATTATTTTTTCCTCGTTTGGTTCATGGTTTTCCTTGAAAATTACCAGATTTAATTTTTAGATTTGCACAAAAGTTATATTTAGCCTGGATACGACATGGGAAGTCTTGATCACATTAAAAGTGGGTATTGCTTTTTGAAATAATGTCAAATAAGATAGACCTTTATGCAAATGAGATGCCCATTTGTTTATAGTATACATTACAGGTCTTATGGTACTTCGGCTTTTGAGGTTCAACACTACGAGCTTAAATAATATGAGATAATTCTGAATCTGTTTCGATCGGCTGTCCGAACATAAAAATAGATTATGTCGCTTTATATAGACATTTTTTCATGTTGATTGCAGCTTAAAATAATTTACTATATAAGTTTTGAATTTATTTTTAGTGTCATTTAAGTAATTTTAATTTTATACGTATATCACCATTACTACATTCTTCACGTTCACCTAATTTTTTATTAGTGAACTTTATATTAAAGTTATAGAGCTAATTGGGGTCCCATTTGAGCTTCCTATAATTTCCCTCAAGTTGACGCCCTAAGGAATATGGGTACTTGTTTACACCATCTTACATGTCCTAGCAACATTCATCCTATTTGGTTGAAATTAGTTTCGTAAAGTAATTTTAAAAATAAAATGAGACTATACCAATTGTTCGTCATTTATAAAATTTTGCTATGGAAAATTAGATGGAACGTGAAGAATGTGATGATAATGATATGTAAAAGTAAAATTTGAAAATTCAAATATAAATTTAAATATGATAAAGTAAATAAGTTTTTAAGCTGTTATTAACAATATGAAAAAAAATGTACGTGAAGCGTTAAGCGGAAGAACCTCTAAGTTCGTACAGCCTGTCAAAAGAGAATTCGAACACCTCTTATTATGTATGCCCCTGGAGTTGTACCGTCAAACCATTATCAGTAGACCAGGAACAATGTAATAGGAGTGAAGTTAATATAGAAAGAATTTTTAAAACAAACAAGTGCCGTTTAAGTTAATAGATTTAAAAAAGTTTAAAACATATTTTGGTACAGTTGTATTATATTCCTCGTTTGGTGGCAACGCTCTTGGCGCACTTTTTATGTCAAGGAAAGAATTCTTAGAAAAAATCGTTTTTTTAAACGGAAAATAATAAACTTTAGCGGAAAGTAATTGACGCGAAAAAATACAAAACTTTGAAAAAACATGTTTTTTAATCTGAAAATAATTAGCAGAAATAGTTGGAAAATAGCGGTTAAAATATCGTTTTATTTTTTAAACTGTTTTTAACTCCTCCCAATCTAAATCATTAACAATTTCTAAGAACTCGTTTAAGCAATCAATTTTTAAATCTTCACACGAATTTTCAAACAAATACCTAGTCAAATTAAAATGAAATGGAGTTTGTTGTGTGAAGGGAACGGGAATAACCCAATAAAGATGAGTTGCCTTCACCTGCCATAACTCGCTACTAAAAACGCGCCAAGAGCGTTGCCACCAAACGAGGCGTATGATACAGCTGTACCCATATTTTAAATTTCCTCCACGATTTCAAACATGATCTGAAAGTTGTTCCTCTGGCAAATGTGGAGGCTTAGCTCATCGTTTTATCTCTGGCATCACAACACTGCTTGGGGAGGTTCCGGGCTTGTAGAGAGGAGTCCAAGTCCGAGCAGACATGGGGCTGATCCTCATCCATGCTGGAATTGGAAGTTCTGCAAATTATGATCCCTGGAGGAATACATTAGAGTTCTCTCCAGGTGAGCTGCAAGGCTATCATGTCCAGTTCTAAGTCTGAAAAGTATTGCTGCTACTTTTCTTGGGGCCTTTTCTTTTTTCTTTTATTACTTTTAGAAGCTGAGCATACAAGAAATGGGTGCTTCGTTTTATGTAATGTTATAATACTTCTTAAACTTATATATATATATATATATATATATATATATATATCAGGCGACTGTGTCGTAACCGATATTGTTAGATCAGATGTCAAAAGAATTTTGAATTTGTAAAAACTTTTATTCCGAACAATGCCTACGACAAAATAATGCTAGTTCGCTAATGAAATAGAGTTTGAAAATTTTTAATACTTATGTAATCTTTTTGTAAAATTGATTTTGTCTGAAATGACCCAACACATTCTTTCTAATAAAGATAAAATAAAAAGACAAGCAATTTTTTTTAAAAGGTGAGTGTGGGCCGAGGTAGGCCGGTTGGAAGAGTAACGGATTAGCAACAGGTGGGTTGCGAATTCGAATCCAACCGAAGACCGTCGTGTACAAAGGGGGTTCGTGCACATTAAATCTGTCGTGGCCTCAGATGTCCTCACGTTGACGTGGTGTGGAAATTCGGAGAGTTTGGTGCCAGCTCAGGTGTGACCTCGTCATCTGACAGTGGTTCAAAATTACGAGGTGTTGTCGGTAGGTAGGTATTTAATTAGCGTCGCACTGTTGCTCAAACCCGAACGGAAAAATCCGAGGACAACCACATAATTTTGGACCACGGTCAGATGCCGAGGTCACACCTGAGTTGACTCTCCAAACTTCCACACCACCTTGAGGACATTTGAGGCCACGACGGATTTAACGTTCACCAGCCCCTTTGTACACGACTGTCTTTGGTTGGATTCGAAATCGCAACCCACCTGTTGCTAATCCGTTACTCTTCCAACCGGTCTACCGAGGCTCTCGTGCTGTTGTCGGATCTTTCCCTTTGGGTTTGATTCCGGACCGTCGCCAATAGCCCGTTATGCTGCTCCTCTGCGACGTTAATTAAGTACCTACCTACCTACTTCCTTTTTTGGGGTGATTCAAAATTACGAGGTGTTGTCCTCAGATCTCTCTTTTCGGGTTTGATCCCGGAGCGCCAAAAGCCCTTTGTGTTACTCCAGGAGTTACTAATCAACTACCTGCCTGCTCCTTTCCTCGTTTTGTTTTTGTTGTCCCGTCACATTTTTTTGAATATTGTTTGAACTGCAAATTTGTTAGATATTGATACTTTTGACAATGAGATATTAGTAACTGGTAAATAAAACGTTTATTGTTTAGCTACTTGGTTCAAAAAATGGAAAATGTTGCTTTTAATCAACTGGAATAGCCCGTTGCATGTTGCTCCAGTGCGATGTTAATTAAATACCTTACCTTACCTTTGATCAACTGGTTTCGCTTAGAAATACGAGCATTCGGAAAATAAATGGTTTTATTTTTAGTGAGAAACTTGCAAGATTTAGAGGCGTAACTAATAGATGGTAAATGTATATCTGATACTCTTGAAATGCAGCTGCTTTAGTACGAGACTTTCAATGATGGTGGAAGTTTGTTTCCTTTATCAGGTATTCTGACATAGTTTTACGCAGGAACGTTGTTGATCTATGTTTGTCTCCATTGTTTCGTTGAAGGTAGGAACCTCTAAGAAAATAAATAAGCCTTTAAGAATAGCATTATATCTATTTTAACTAGGAAATTAAGTTAACTCTTGCTCAAGAACACGATTTTCAATTTACTCCAGAGACCGTAAAAGCTAGTTTATGCAAATGCTGTTTCAACGCTTTGAGTTTGTTGCTTTGCCAACACATTGAAGTGACTCAAGGGGTTCACCCGCTGCGCTAGCACACTGCGAGTTGTAGGCTGCGCAAGTTCGATTCCTCATTGGGTGTATTTCTCTCTTTTGAGTCAGTAATACTTTCCTGTGTAAATATGTCTATTTACTTGACGTTGTCTGTCTTGGGTTTTGTTGTATATTCCTGTGCTTATATTACATATTTCCTGTGTTTGTATTACGGTTTTCTTGGTTTACATTGCTGTTTCCGGTATACGTATTATTATCAGTTCACTTATCTGCGGCAACTCTTTTTTAAATATGCAGTGAAACAGTTGCCTCACAGTCTTTACGTTGTCCGTATTGTGTTGTATGCTTGTATCTTTGTTATTTATTAAATGTCCTGCCCTAGCACTTGGAGTTACACTCTTATTCCAATATCACAAGACATAACAGGTTTGGTGCAGCTTGGCCAAATATGGCCTTTGCGCCATAAAACCCCAAAGCCAACCAACCCCTTAAGTACAATTCACATTGCTATAGGAGTTAAATGTTGGTCAATTTTAGATACTCTGAAACTTACAAAGTATGGAACTGCTTAGGACTATTACACACCAACGGAATCCACGTCAATCCAAACCCAGTTAAGAACAGTAGAGTCTCGCTTATCCGACATAAACGGGCCGGCAAAACGTCGGATAAGCGTAAATGTCGGATAACAGGGAGGAATTAGAAGAAGCCTAATAAACGTCAAAACTACGTTGTAATTTTACAAATAAAGCACCTAAACATCACGTTTTACAACAAATCAACAGAAAAAATAATTCAATACATGATAACGTTATATAGTAATTTATCTACAAATTAGCACCCAAACATCGTACTGTATTGAAACGCATTGAAGTTAACGTTTAAATTGACTACAAATAAATATAGAATTGCATAAAATGAACTTACAGTAACAGCTTTGTCGGAAGTTAAATTCATAAAAAGTTCAGACCCGTGATGATTTAAAAAAAATTGTGATCCTAGTCTGCTTTCGCGACGATTGCCGTTTCTTCGCTGCCAAGTCTCGCCATCTTTGCAGCATCATTATGTCGATCCCCATAGCTTCTTGTTGCTCATCGTATTTCATGGCGATTTCTAGAGCCTTAACTCCATCGTTATGCGAGATTCTGAAACGCTCAACAGTTGATGCTTGATCATCAATTTCGTTGCCATCGCTATTGACAAGAGTTGTGTTAAAATTCACACGCTCGCAAACAAGATGCACACTTTTCTCGTCGCCGATTTATGTTGCTTCATGCGACGTAAATTCAACTACCTACCTCCGCAAAAAGTACAAATGTTAAGCAAAAATGTGAAAATCAATGCCTAAGATTTTTTCTTTTCTACATTCTGGTCTTGCACCTTAAATTGTTTTAAAAATAAATATCATTGTATGACCATGTATTTGGTCAAACTGGAATCAATTTAATAGAATTTCGCTTGAATATCGAATTTTATTGGATCTAACTATTTTATGTTATTAAAAATGTGATTTCAGATTTTCTTATAACGATTGATTGGAGGAAAAAACTTCCATAAAAAGGACACTTCATTGCAATAGCGCGTAGCTAGGATTTCTTTTTGAGCCCAAATTTAGATGAACAATTTTTATGGTGAAAAATGAACTCCACAAAAGAATTTAAAAAAAGTTTAAGTCAAAATCTTATATTTCGTCGCTAGATTAATTTTCGTGATTGCGCAGACATAAAAAGTTACTTTATGAAATGAAAGGAACATACCAGAGATTGCAGATTGTTTTACATACAGCTTTCACATTATTGTATTCTTTTGACAGAGATTTTGCTAGTTCCATGGATTGAATTCACTGTCGTGACCATCATCGAAATCGACTTTATCTGTAGGAATGTTAATGTAGCGAATAAAAAAAGTATCATCATCATTGGAATCCTCTTCTAAAAGGTTGTAGTCAACTAGCTCATCACTGCAAAAGAAATTTATTCATCAAAAGAATTGTATGGTTAGAGAATATTTTCTTCCAAATAAATCGAATTCCCTTTTAAAGTTTGCATTTTAGACTGGTCAAACTGATACTGGACTCCAATACCAGTTTGCCATCTACAGTGAAACTTCGATTAACCGTCAGGGTCGGGACCTTGACGGTTAATCGAATAGACGGATAACAGAAAAACCTTAAACAACAACCCACCCCTATCCATTGCATATGGACGAATGATAAAAAAATGCCCGTTTACGAACTGGAAATACACTGTACATGTATTTTATTTTACGGAAACAAACAATATACAATTTACATTAAGTACAATGTACATATTGTTACATGAACTTATGCTGTAGGACGTACATATATATTCAAATTTTAAAATTGTCTGCCATTTTCTTTTGTTTCTTCGTGCTTTCTGAGCGGCTGTGTTCCGTACTTTACGTAGAAGTATCTGCGTTGCGTTTGCCTCTTCTTGCCCCTCAAAACACTCAATGCATTTTGATAACATTGTTTCTGCTTCTGAAAGGCTTAACGTAGTATTTTCATTCAAAATATAACACTCGTCTTTGTCAATTTCTTCTTCGATGTCAATCACACTGGAAACAATTTCATCGTCGTTCAAAATGTCAAAGCCTCCGTCCAATTTGTCACATCACCACCACTCTTCTACTGGCGTTGTCTTAAGCATTCGGTACATTATTGCACAGTTTCGTCGACACTATTATTAGTTTCCGACCACGAATAGTCACGACCCGTTTACGCTTTTCAGCCATTTTTTAACTGTTGCACAAAAGCGAAAAAGAAACCTTAACAACAAAACTTACTGGTGTGAACGTTACTATCGTATGCCGAAACAATTAAGCCACTAAGCAACAAATAACGTACAGCACCGAGCACACAGCTTCTCAGCCACAACTGAAACTAACCACGTGTGCGATAGTTAGGCGGGCCAAGAACGTGCCTCATCAATTGAACAATAGTGCGCCACTCTGGCGCCTCCACCGCTCAGCTAAAGCGAGGATAATTTTTGCGGCAATCTGGTTACTGTACATAGAGTACAGTATGTATGTGGGTACGTACTAATAACTTTTAAGATTTAATTAATTAACTTTCAATAAATCGGACTGACGGTTAATCGAAGTTTCACTGTATATGAAAAAGGAAACTTGAGAATAAGCGTCGAAAATCAGTATGCGGGTGTAATTTTTAATTTTGAACAAATTCAAGAAATTTTTTGACGATTTATCATTAGTATCACGATATAGCTGAAACCACTTTAAAGACGTGGACCAAAAGTCGTTCATACTTAATCTTCCATCCGACTTTGGGCCGCTGTAGCCCGGTTGGAAGAGTAACGGATTAGCAAACGGAGGGTTGAGAGTGCGAATACAACCAAAGACCGTCGTGTACAAAGGGGTTGGTGCAATTTAAATCTGTCGTGGCCTCAGATGTCCTCACGTTGGAGTGGGGTGCCAGTTCAGATGTCACCTCGTCATCTGACCGTGGTTCAAAATTACGAGGCGTTGTCCTCGGTTCTTTCCCCTGGGGGTTGATCCCGGACCGTCAACAATAGCCCGTTGTGTTGCTCCAGTGCGATGTTAATTAATCACCATCTATCCGACTTTCGTGGCGTCATCTATATTCTATCCTGACAACTAGTTGTTCAATTCTTTCCGGTATTAGTTTAAAATTGAAACAAAGCCGAATAATGTGTGAAACGCCAACCGATGTATGAAAAACGAGGGATTTTTGGTTTTGCGATTGACCCTTCTTTGAGGAATGTTTTTCTTCATTTCCAATGCCAGACAAAAAATAATATCTCATCTTTCACAAGCCCTTCTATACAACTTCATATTTTACGTAATCGCGGAATACGCACGCGTGACGCGCTCACAGCGACAAACCAAATTAACCAATTTTGTAGCGTTGTTATCACGTATTTATTTTGGACTGTATTTCAAAGTTTGGTGCTAAATTCAAATATTTCGATCAAAAGCCTGATTCTGTAGCTAAAAGTCTCAAGGAAACCAACCAAATATTTCGAATTCTGCCTACGGGTTTATAATCCTACTAACTCTCTCTCCTCGGGGACATATCTTTAGGGCTTAACAAATCCGAGGTGCCTTTATGATCTCTTTTCTTTCCATGGGGTTTATTGCCTCTGGTAAACATGGGGAAGCGATCTTTCTGTTTCTTCTCTCCATCCTTGCTTTTCACAATTACTCGACATTCTCTGTCTTGTGTTTGTCGCAGTTGGGTTAAATATGGCCCTTGCTCTATAAAACCCAAAACCAACCAACCCTCTCAAACATCAAGCATTCAATATTCTGGTTGGTTGGATTTCATGGCTGAACTTCGCCAAGCTGCTCGATATTCTGAAAACATGCTATCCGTTAGGGATGGGAAATACTGTTCTTTTCGGCGAATAGTTCTTTGCTCTTCCGTTCTTTTTAATAGAACTGTTCTTTAACCTGCTCTCAAATGTTCCTCCTCCTAGACTATGTGGCGCCAGCAGTTTTCGCGATAGACAGACAGGGACCAAATTTTGTTGATATATCATCTTTGTCAGTACTTTGTTAGTAGGAGCGCATACATAAAAAATACAAATGACTTCTTCTAGCTTTTCTCTAGTTTTGACACAGAAACTGAACGAAAGATAAAATAATTTGAAGTCTTCGTATTGTTATAATCAGTTGATTGATTTTTTATGGCGCAAGTCTATCCAAGCTGAGCGAAACTATCAGTAATTAAGAAAAGAAAATCAGAATTTTTCCGTAAATTTGAAAACGTTTTTGCAAATCGAAACGTTTAAATTCTTTCTGGGTCCCCAGTGGCAACTAATGTCCCACATCTGAACCATCTCAAGTACAGTTTCCCAAACAAATATAAGGTGCATAGGACAAAACAAATACGCAAACGAAAGTAATATTTTTTTTAGATTTTAATGTCATTTTTAAGTCAACAAAATGGTCATTTAAGTCTCCAAAAGACCGTCCGTCATCCATTCCGACGACAAAGATCCGATGACAACACCACGTAATTTTGAATCACGTTATGCATTAGGGAGTTATCCTTTAAAAGATTATAAACACTTGAAAAACGCATATCGGGATTACCACTTGGAAAGTAAAATTAGTTTGTCAGAAAACAGGTTAATTATTATATGATCTATCTAAACTCGTTTAAAACATGAAAAGTATAAGTCAAAAAATCACTAGTTTTTCAACACATTAGTTTTATGGTGGGATGCTTGTTTCCGAGATGTCTTTAAAATCGTAATAGCTGACTTAATGAGATCCCGTTTCAACTTATAGAGGGAGCAGGACACCCGATCTGAATCTCCCTTTCACAGTGAAATAAGTCCACGCATTTGAAATTTTGCTTTCCATTTTGTAAAATTTAGTTCTAAAATAAAGTTAAAAGCATATCAAATCCTAAGAACGAGTAAAGGCGACACCACCAGAGAGAAAGCTGGACAACAAAATCTTGATCAGTAATATTTTAAAAAAAAATTAAATTTGTTTAAAACTAAAAATTTATCATTATGTCATTGCCTAACAATAAAATTTCACAATTATTACGCTAATCTCGCAAATTCATCAAACGTCGGGGCTTGGTTCAGTCGAGAACAGTTCCTGGAGCAGTCAGCGAGAACAGAGAACAGGTTCGGAACAGTTTGAGAGCAGGAATCAATTCCCGAACAGGAAGTAGTATCAGAGCAGAGAGTAGTTTATGGACAGAGAACGGGTGAATGAATCAACAGGAAACAGATTCAGTAACTGTAAGATGAACAGCTGTTTCGGACTTAGCATAATTTAGAAAATACGAAAATTTTTAGCCAACTTAGAATTCGAGAAAAAAGAAACTACTTTCTTTGCAAAATTCCAATTTTAATCCGTAATATTAAAATCAAAATGGGAAAAAATTCGAATGTTTCTTTTTACAAAAAGAACGGAGAACAGGGTTTTGTGAAAAGTGGGAACAAGCTGTTCCCGTTCTTTTTGAAGAATAGGTGAAAAAGAACAGGTTGTTCTCTTTTCCCCCATCCCTACTACCCATGATTACGACTTCAATGATAAGTATTTCAGATAGAAATGCCTCTTTTCCAGTCCGTTTAAGAAACGAATAATTTTACAACACCGTCCTTTCAATTCTATCGAAAACGCAGAACTGTAAAAACATTTTTGAGTATGAAATTCAAACAAAACAATTCAATCGAAACAAACTCGCGAACTTCTGTCAAACTTCAAACTGCGAGTACCTAGCGACATCGGCCGATGTCTCGATTTCCCATGATTTTAATCTGTCAAACTTCAAACTACGAGTGTATAGCGACATCGGCCGATGTATCGATTTCCCATGGTTTTAAATAGAATTTTTAAACACACTAATACTTATTTTACACCAGTGTGCCATGAGAGATTGTCAAATGTGCCGCGAGGGTTTTTGACAAATAATTAAAATTGCATGGGTTTTGTAACTTTGAAATAGTATTTGTAATTACCTCAACGGTTTCTAAAAAAAACTTTTTAAATTTAGTTTACCGGCGTTTTTATTTGATATTATTTTTCCCAATTGTAATTGACGTTGATTCAAATTGGCTCTTAAAATCAAAAGATTTGTGAAATAAGTAAGTCTTTAAATTTCTTTAATGTGATTGCATTGCTGTGAACTAATTAAAAAATGTTTTATTCATTTAGCCATAATGGACAAATATTTAATAAAATCTGGTGCTTCACAAACGGAAGATAAACAAAGAAATAAACGGAGGTATAAAGATGACTACATCGAATTCGGATTCATCGCAATTGAAATGGAAGATCCTCAAATACCATTCTGTGTAGTCTGCAAAAAGAATCTTGCAGAAGAAGCTCTCGTTCCTAGTAAACAGAAAAGACATTTGGAAACTTTACACCCAGAGGTCAAAAACAAACCAAGAGAATATTTTGAAAACCTGGCAGCGCAGCAAAATAAAACAGCAAAAAAAAATTTAAACTATATGAAGATGCCAGAAAAGGGATTGATTGGCAGCTACAAGGTTGCACAATTAAAAAAGTACACACCAATGCCGAGTCCATCATTGCACCAGCATTAGCTATCATTGTCGAAACAATGCTGGGAAAGGAAGCGACAGAGAAGGTCAAGAAAGTACTATTATCCAATGACACAATATCACGCAGAATCGAAGATTTATCTTCAGACTCAAAAAGACAAATTGTCGAGCATTCGAATCGCACGACAGTGAACTGTGGTCACTTCAGGTTGATGAATTCAGATATCAGTGGAAAACACAGCTTCTTGCTTTCATTCGATTTGTTAAAGATGAAAAGTTCTTGAATGAGTATCTTTTCTGCAAAGATTTGAAGAGCACGATGACAGGAAAAGACATATTTGAGCTTGTAAAAGAAAATATTTCAAGCTTTGGTTTGCTGTGGAAAAACTGCGTTGGTGTTTGCACAGACGGATGTCCATCAATGTTGGGAAACAAAAAAGGATTTATCACACTTTGCGCCAAGAAAATCCAAATATAAGCGTCCAGTGCATGATTCACAGAGAATCTCTCGTTTCAAAATCTTTAACTCCAGATATGTTGATTGTTATGAACCAAGTCATCCAAGTGGTCAATTTCATCAAGAGTCGACCTCTTAAATCCCGAATTTTCTCTCAACTGTGCGACGGAATGGATTCCGACCACAAAACTCTTTTATAACATACCGAAGTGCGTTGGCTTTCGAAGGGAAAGGTTTTGAAACGACTCACACCTGAAAGTAGAGTTGATTTTGTTCTTGGAGGTCGAAAAAACATCTTTTGAATTTTCTCTTCATGACGAGATTTGGTGGCTTAAAGTTCAATTTCTCTCGGACTTGTTTGAAAAGCTGAACTCTCTAAATTTAAGTCTTCAAGGTCCATCCGAGAATATCGTCACATCAACATCAAAACTGAAGTCATTTGAAGAAAAATTAACACTGGAAATCTGAAATATCAAAAGGAAATTTTGACTGCTTTCCCTGTGTCAATGCATCTCAGTCGAAAAAAAATTGCAGACGAAATTGTAAGTACCATTGACGAACTTCAAACCTCACTTAAAAGCTACTTTCCTTCGCTTTCAGTTGACGAATATGAATGGTTAACCCATTTGTAATTTGCAAGACACCAAATTTGACAACAACAGAAAAAGAACAGCTCATTGATTTGAGAAACGATAAGTTGCACCGTTCAACATTTTTCGAGAAAAATTTGGATGAGTTTTGGCTTTCTGTCAAAAATTTGTACCCTGCAATCAGCTTGAAAGCTATTAAAATTCTTCTGCCTTTTGCATCTTCATGGTTCTGTGAATTTGGATTTTCAGCATTGACAGAAATCAAGTCAAAAAATAGAGGAAGAATTTTAAAAGTTGACGATAAAATGCGAACTTGATGTATACTCTTTTGATGTATCTTTTCCGACCCCTTGGTTGGCTCCGGATCTTGAAAATTTTTGTGGATGTTCATTTTTGTTTTGTATTTGAGGTCAAAATTTGGTGAGTCCGATCACTTTTTACGTGATTTTCTGGGTTTTAATCAAGATCTTTTTGAATACGTTGGATGTGGTCCACAGTTTCAAAACATTAATAGAAGTTAGCATGTACGATACGTATCTTTGTCAGATCGATCTGCGCAGATACGTCATAGTGGAGGAGGGGATACGCGCGCAGCACAAAATATGAATTTAAAAAGTTTCTAGATTAAATCTTAAAATTCGGGCTTCGAGGGACATTCAATCACCTTTAGGACTACCTGTGTGCCAAATTTCATGGCTCTAAGTGCTATATATTCGTCTGGACACCGCACACAGACATATAAACACTTCCTTTTATAATAGTAAAGAAGATATAGAAATGCAGTAACAAAACATACACAAGAAGAATAACATAACAAATAAATATTCTTGAATGTAGTAAGAATAATTATTATATAATGAAATGATATAAAAAACATTTAGTATATAATACTATGACAATGTATATACAAGATATGACATTAATATATACAGAATTAAACAGTTCAGTGCTTAATAATGATACAATTTATATACAATGAATAATATGTAGGACAGTGTGAATATGATGTATCACTATCACGTTCCGTAGTCTGTATTTGCTATTAATAGAGTTTGTTGGCGTTTGAGGTAAGGAAATTTTTTTGTCCATGCATCCATGGTTTGTATTGTGTTTAACGTTCGTGGCGGTGCAATTAGAGCAATTCTTTTCATTGGTACTAGATTTAGTGATATGATCTTTTTCACATGATAAACAAACATTTTTGTTAGAACACTTGCATTCGGTGTGGCCAAACTGGCCACAACCGGTACATTGTCTAATGCTATGAAAATCGTCCAGACGGACTCTGACAACCTATGAAAAGAAACTTCGTGTTCATGACCCTTTGGTATATTGATGGGTTTAAGATAGCCACCCAGTGATTGCCACGGTCGGCTGTAATTTTGAAGTCGATTTTAATGTTATTCACCTCTCCGAGAATTTCATTTTTAAGTAGGAGGGCGTCTGGTAAATCAGGACCCTTAATTTCGGAGTCAACGTTGAGGAGGATCACCCGAGGTTTTCTTTTAGTGGGTCGAGCCACTTCAAACCTCTTGGTGATCTCTCCTCTTTACTAAATCTTCATTCAGAGCATCGAGATCTGCCTGTCAGTTGGCCTCAATTGCAATACCACCTCCATTAATTTTGCGCAATTGTTTAATTTTGTGAATAGTGGTTTTGAGGGTGCCCTGTATCCAGAGACGTAACTAGGCTAGTTTTCACTCGGGGCAAGAACTCGCCTTGGCGCCCCCCCCCCCCACCGACCAACCAAACCAAAACCCTCCCCAACAATACCTCATACCGCCACCACACATTAATTCCACTAGTCCAAATTTTTATACTAAACTTGCTTGATTTCAAAGGTAAATAGATTAATTTACAGCAATTTCATTTTTAGTACAAGACAAAATACCTAATTAATTCTAAGATATTTCATTGATCAATAATCTAAGAGTAGCATGCATTCTTTCATACTTATAATCGCTGCAAATGAAATGAAAAGGTTTTATCAAATGATATCGGGATATGTGTGGGTTGAATTAAAATCAAGACTTGCTTTAAAATAGGATATTTAATTATGATAAATACAGAGGCTGTTCGGACATTTTTTTGAATGATTTTGATGAGCTGTAAAAAATTGTATGCTACGAAATAATTTTATTTTCGCAGCAGTTAAATAGTTAAAGTACGTATAACTTATCGTCTGCTAACTCAGAGTTTTGTTTACTTTCAAAATGGCGCTTTTAAATAAGCAA
The DNA here is from genome assembly GCA_933210815.1 of Meta bourneti. Lineage (NCBI taxonomy): Eukaryota > Metazoa > Arthropoda > Arachnida > Araneae > Tetragnathidae > Meta > Meta bourneti. The sequence continues at coordinate 82,146,267 of OW119923.1, read as the reverse complement.
TGGATAGAAGACTATGATTCCTCTCTTTCCGAAGAGAATTATGTTTATTCAATTATTTAAAAACGCTGTAAAAGTCATGGTTTTTCGATATCGAAAGGTACGATAAGTAATATTAATGAGAAAGGAAAAAACGCGCGTAAGAGTGGAAAAATACTTCCAAATACGTATCCAAAAAAAGAAATGAATTTCTGAGAATATTTGTAAGGTTAAGATCTTTAATTTTAAAAGAGAATCCGCCGTCAAAGGACTATTACAAAGTCATTAAAAGTTCAGTTTCAACTGCAAATAAAATAATTAACAGTGATTTGAATCTTAAGTCCAAAAAATACAATGTTCATCGTCTATCTCCACTATCTATCGTCTATCTATATTGCAGAAAGCAGAACTCGCTGCAGAATTCTGTATGAGAAGCATTTAGCTGGAGAAAGATGGAAAAATGTTGTGACAATAGACGAGGCGTGGGTGTATTTAAAAGATTGCAATAAAAAAGAACAATTTATTATCATAAAAGAGGAGAAAAATCTTAAAACGTGGTTCAACTTTGTAACTTTAACGTGAGAACTTTCTCTAAGAGATTTGATTGTTGCCGGTTTTGCATATAATGGAAAATTAAAAGTAAAAAGGACGGGGTATGTAAAAATGTAAAAATCAACTCCCACATATTATCAAGACCCTATTTTATCCCCAACATTCAAAAAAGAAATACTATATCTTTACCCAAAGTGCCAACAATCAGTAGAACTGCATCAGGACAAAGCAAGCAGCCACACATCTAAATCCACTGTTAAATTCGTGGAAAAATGGAACAAGAAACTGGTATCAAGTCAATAAATACCCATTACTGATATTCCTGTTAAATCTCCATATGTCTTACCCATGGACTTTTAAAAAGAGAATTATCGAAACGTCGACCGAAAACCATTTAAGGATTTTGGAAAACTGGAACAAGAATTAATAATAACGGATTGTACTCAAGTTATTATCTTGAGTATTATACTTAGACATTTTTCACAATCTCTTAATATATTGCCAAAATGTGAAAAAAATTAATTTAAACACAGAAAGCTTGAACTAAAACAACTTTACGGGCTTTTGCGGCTGCAAACATTTTCACAATGTCCTCAAAAGATAGCTTTGAAGCTAACTTGTGCTCTATTCATATGATGCTCAGGTTGGTTAGTCGTTGTCCTGTTAAGTTTCTGAGGTAATTTTTTATGATCTTTAGTTTGTTAAAACTCCTTTCATTTGAGGCGACTGAGACTGGTATTGTGAGGAAAATTCTCAACGCTGTCGTTATGTTGGTGTACGCGTCTTCAAGTCCGTTCTTGTATATTAACGTCAGAAGACCTGATGGTGTAGCCGTTTTCATATTAGGGCTTAAATCCAAGGCATGATACTTAAAACTTTCCACTGCTATCGCCAGCTAGTCCCTGTCTAAGTCTTCTTTATATGCGGTAGCTAACTCAAGTGCCTGGTTCTTCAATTCTTCTCCATTCATTGTTTCAAACCGAGTTCCATTGAGGAAACCAAATAAACTATTCATGTTTTGAATGACTTGAAACCTTTGCCTCAGTTCATTCAGAATCCGATCTATTATTTGTATAATCAATAATCTGAACTTTTTTTCTTCTGACAATTCATAGCTTTGAACTTCGCCCTTCTCCATCAAACATCCGCTTCTTCCTCCTCCGTATTTCTTTAAAAAGAGAATCTAGGTCAGGGATGGGCAAACTACGGCCCGCGGGCCAACTCCGGCCCGCCGGAAGGTTTTATGCGGCCCGCGGATAGAATTTTAATTTGCCGGTCCGACGGAAATTAAAAGAAAATATGATTTATATATTATATATCCATCTCCTTTTCTACTTTGTTTAAATAGTATTTTTTTCTTCCTTTTTTTCAAAGGACTGATGATCTTTTTACTTTCTCTATTTTTGTTCTACAAAACATAAATCGACGGAAATAGCAAGCACAGACAGCTTTCAATCGGTAAAGTGTTAAAAGCGGAAGTTCTTTGTTAGTTATAGCTGTAGACTGGCGCCAACAAGCGTTATCTCTTTCTCGGGGAGCAGACATATGGGAATCCAATATAGGTGAATTAGACCTCACATGAGGCAGACTGCGCATCTTAAGCTCCAGCCAGCGGCTTTTTCTTTTGGCGCGAGTTTTAATATTATTGATTGCGTATGGAAAGATTGCGGACATATAGCATCATTGTGAATAGTGGTGAAAGTATAAAAAGTAGTAAGTTTCCCAAATTTAATATCTCACGCCCAGAAAATCAGTGCTATGTTTGCTTCATCTTATATATGTGAACAAGTGTTTTCAACTATGAACCTTAGAAATAATTATTTCAGAAGTAGACTGACAGATGAGCATTTAGCCTCGTTCCTTAGAATCAGTACATCTCACTTCGAACCTCAATATAAGGAACTTTTAAAAATGAAATCGCAATTTCATTCATCTCATTAACATATTTAAATTGTAATACTTGTATATTGTTTTTAAAATTTTAGAAAAATTTATCTTGGCCCGCCAAACTTTTTTTTTTCGATTTTTGGCCCACGACCGAAAAAGTTTGCCCATCCCTGATCTAGGTTAAGCTTTCCTGCTATTTCTTCACACAATCTGCATTTAGCTCCTTTTATAGTTTTTGGTTTTTGTAGTCTACTAAGTTTTTCTTCTTCATTTAATCATACGTAAATCTAATACGTAAATATTTATAGTAAAAAAAGTACTCGGCCAATCACTGCACCTGAATACAAAAGGGACTTGCAGACATTTGTAGGTGAGCGGAGAATTGCGTTGGGAGACTCTCCAATGGTCGATCTTTTCTTTGGCTGCAGTAAAAGAAAATCCTTTCTTTGCCCTTTGCTTAACCAAACGTCTCTCACCCTCTCCTCTCAGGGTCAGGGTAGGAGACAACCCCCTATCTTGCCCCGCACTCCGATTGGCCAAGAGTGCACAGAGGTTAACGCACTCTTCAAGAATGTAAGGATGGTAAAAAAGACGATATTACCACAAAAGCGAAGGAAGAAAATCACCCCCAGACAAAATGGTGAGGGTATAATGGGTAGAATCCTGTGTGTGTCTGACAACAATTCTTCTATTATTTCATAAATACTTGCCCCTTCTCTAGCTAAGCCCCTGATAGAGTAGATAACCTAATGCAAACACAAGCAAGGTGTTGCAACACATCACAAACAGCTAATATAAGATGGACCCCATTTTTAAATTTAATAACTTTTCCAAATATTTTTTTTTATATATTTTTTATTACAAGTTTTTGAAAATTCGACGCTGGTAATTTACTGTGGAGAAATGCACGACCGAGCAAAGTGTCAAAATAATTTAATTTTAGTTAGAACATCAACGTTCCATTGTGCTCATCCACACAAAGCATACAGTCGTTATTATGGAAAATGGCGGCCACTTAACCCTCAAAGTGGTTTCGACGAGATATCTCGTCCATCAAGATCTGACCAATATTGCTAGTGACGAGATAACTCGTCATCAAGGTATTGCTGATTTTTTTCATGGTGACGAGAAGAAGGTCTGGTCAGTTTTCTTCTAATGACGAGATATCTTGTCCATCATGATATGGTCAGTTTTCTTCTTATGACCAGATACCTCGTCGATACAACCCCCAGGAGGGTTAAGAGATTTATTTTTTCTAACGTGATTGAGGATTTTCCAAATAATATATTCAATTGAAAAAACTATGTGTTTTTGAAATGTATTAATTTTTCAAATAATAAAGTGGGACTTATGTTGGGGACCTTGTACAAACACAAATGTTCCACACATTAAACATCAAATAACTATACGGTTCTTTCACAGGTTTCATAAATTCTAGAACCTGCGCTAAAAAGGCACTTACACCTCAAAGATAAAAAAGGGCATGGGGTTCAGTCCCTGTAGCCCTATCTCTCGACTCGCCCCTTTTGTACACCTAACAATGTATTTCTAAGCAATAAATTTAGGAAAATGAATCATATACCTTTCTAATGGTGCGTACACGATTTCTTGTATTAGTTTCTGGTAATTTGAGTATTCATGAGTGTTTCCATATGGAGGTCCATCTGTTTGATCAACTGTTGATGGGGTCTCACAATTATCATCGATATCCATAGGTTCTTCATCTAAACTATATGCAGGCCCATGCAACACTGAAGCCTTGCCATCTCTAGTTGTTTCATCTGCTTCCCAAAGAGATAAGGAGCATGGCACGTTTTCATCAATATCCATGGGTTCTTCCTCTTCTAAAACCGGTATGTGATCCCTCCATACAGAATAGTTACTATCATGAAATTCTTTCTGGGACTCATTTGCAATCGGTCTGTTGATCATCCATTTCTCAGATCGAGCCATCTTATAGAAATCTGATTAACTTTAAAATAAAAAATTTTGAAACGGAGATAAAGATCCAAGGTTGAGGATAAACTTCTCTTATGAAATAAAATGAATTTAGAGAAGATTTTGATTCGAAATTATTGGAATACTAACAATATGAGGAATGATCCATTGTTGGAAATAAATTTATTTCCTGCTTTTATTTTTATCACAAGGAACTGGTACATTACAAGAATGGGTTGATCAATTCATTTTTATGCTTCATTATTTATCGCATTGTATTTATTATTTTGAAGTTTTGATCTAACTGTACATTAACTACGACTCACAATCTGATATTATTTTCACCTTCTGAAGTCCGAACCCCCATTGTTTTTATGGATGTTCCCTAAAATCAAGGGAGAAATATTACATATAAATATAACAGGGCAGTCAAATATGCACTGCACTGACAAAAGTTACCGGACTCCTGGAATAGAAACAAAACATAGCATTTATATTGGGGACTGACTATAAATTTAAATTTTCAATTTCGGAGTCCATATCCACATGGGTAAACTACATAGCTAACTATTAGTGAGTATGGACTGAAATTTAAGGGAGGAATGTTCAATAGAAATGTACAAATGTGTTACATCAAAATCTATACACTGAAGTAGAAGTCACATTTTATTATTCCTAAATATCCATTTTTAAAATGTTAAATACTTACTGTCATGAGCACAAGTCCTAGGGGACTGAACTGTACTATCACCCCTTCATAAAGTTATTGACTAGTCAAAATGGTCAACAATTCGACTCTGGATTTGAAAATTTAAATTTATAGTCAGACCTCAAGATAAATGCTGTTTTGTTTCTACTCCAGATGTCCGGTGACTTTTGACTACAGTGTATATAGGGCTCCTAGAACTGACCAGTAGGTGTTGCTCGCTTTATCATCAGAAAGGGGTACGAACTCCTTGATCCCCAATGTTTTTACGGCTAGAGCTTTCACAAACATTTTATCTTGAAGAAAAAAATTACAAATATGCATAAAATGTAAATGAAACGCAAAATAACTTGTTCAGTATACACAGACATAGTATATCCGAAGCAAATATGGGCATTACTAACCTCCCATAATAACTTCTGCAAGTTGGAGATACTGGCTCAAGTTGATACAACTTCCACGAGCTTATGCCACTGTAGCATAAACGTAACATATTAGAATACTGAAAAGAGTAAATACCTTCCATTATTGGAATACCCCAAACCGCTCTTATGTTATTGTGATTGCAATTCAGTGAAAACGGCAAAAATAATTATGGTTGTTATTGTAATTATGATTGCAATTCACCAAATTTCCTTGGTTTTTTATTGGTAAACATTTCACGAGGTAAAAGACCTGTTTTGTACGCCTTCGAGAGGTTGAACGATAAAAAGCCATATTTTTTCGAGCATGAAAACTGAGATTTAATCTCAAGGCTTACCTTACGATTATAGGAAAAAATGTTTTCGCGGATCAGAATGAATAGAATTTCGGAAGCGACCTCTAACGTTTGTTTACAAACTTGCCTTTCCGAGATTCTTTCACCCAATTGAATTCGACCTTCGCGATTATTTCGAAATGAGCACCACAGATGGCGCTGCCAGCGCTCATGGCGAACGAAGCGCGGAATCTGCTTCCCTTTGTGTGTCCCTTGTTTTGTTTCTTCTGGTTTGCTCTTGGAACTCTTTTCTCTCTCATTGTATTTTCTAGGAGACAACTGGATTATCGCTGGGGGAATAACTTATTGCTCTTCTTATCAGGTGTCGGTCTGACACTTGCGTTTTACAACGGGGCCGTTTAATTTAAAGCTCTGGGTTTCAGAACCTGGAGGTGTTTTTAAAAGTACCGTGTTCTACCGATTGTGTTTCATTGAATCTCATCCAAGAGTGGTGGAGTTAAAAAAATAATCGTGATTTTTTCCCCGTTTCTCTTTCCATGCAATGGAGTTTGAGAAATCTTCTTTGAATCCGAATCCATGGACGAAAGCGAATTTTTTCTCCAGGCTATTTTTCTGGTGAGTGTTGAAAGAATTTTGTATTTCATTTCTTATGTTATTTGATATCGTCAATAAGAATTTCTCAATTTGACAAATTATAACAACTCAGTTCCTCACAAATTAAAGATTTTAAATAATGTTCCTATTCCTTGATATAGAAAGAGCCAATCTCCATTATGTAAATTTTGGATAACACCATATTTAGTGTTTTTATTTTTAAATGTTTTAATACAGCGTACAAAAAATACTTTCCTATGTTTTGATTCTTACATAATTACTGACAGGATGGCATTGACACTTTTTCTGTTGTAACTTTCATTACCTTGAAGTGATTTGCGGACATAACTCAAAATCAACGAATTTGGACATTGGGGCCTTTTCTACCAAGTTACAGATTTGGATTATTCTCTACTGAAATTTGTAGTTGTATTGTAGATAGACAAAAGCGAACACTGCTGAACTACTTCTTAAATGTCACCATAATATCACAAAAAATCTTTTAAGAATAGTCTGAAACACTATTGGGTATTTATTGGCGCTAAGATTTTCGAATTTGATCAAAACTGAGAATGCGTTTCAACTTTTCACGAATATATTTACTATGTCTAATTTGTAATTTTCTTTGATATTGTTTCCATTTTTTGTTTATTATAATCTGAAAATTCGAATTTTCTTTCTCTTAATTATTTTTTTATATTTATTTCTTTTTAATGTTATTCATTGATTATTATCCGCAAACCTCGTGTAGTGAGATTGAGAAGTTGGAAGTTGAGATAGTAAACTTCATTTTAACAGAAAAATGTGACTATATAATTATCACAACATAGGGTTCTTGTGTATTACCATAAATAAGGACTAGAACATGATATATTTAATTTAATTTTCTTTTGAAGAAATTAATGCGGAATTTAATTAATACTAATACATCTTATGATTCAATTAACTTACGCTTTTCTGTAAATTCTTTCGTGTAAGTGAATTCTGGACCAAAGAAAAAGTTGTAAATACAAGGCTCTAAACCTAAAAATCAGCGTTAAAAACTAGATAAGGAAGCATAATTGGATGAATCGTGGTAACCTTATATGATTAATTTGATTTATTATCCAATCGCATATCATTGTGCGGTAATGCACGAATTGAATAATTAATGATTTTAGTTTTTAAGAAGTGCTTCATTATTTACATTTTAATAATTTTATTCGTATTGAGTTTGATATGAGTTCGGGTTCAAATATATACCGTTTCTTACAAAAACCACGAGAGGAGATTGAAAAACTGCACTTTGCTGGTACCTTTGCTCAGCTGAATCAACGGCCTATTTTTTCTCTTTTAAGTTTTTCTGAAAGAACAAACACATCTCAAAATTCTAAATAATATTTTCTCTAACTTTTTTATATCAAAGTCCTCGGCATACCCTCTGGAAAACTCTCTCAAGTAATAATAAATTGCAAGTGTAGTTGTGTCATGATTTGTGAATTTCACCAAAATACTTATGTAGCTGTGTGCGTAATTTTAGAATTTCAAAAAGCTTATTTGGAAACAAAACAACTTGGAACTAAAATTATAAAGCTACTTAATAAAATGTAATGACAAAAAATAAATTGTACATAAACACACTAGATTGTTCATTATTATTAGTAATCTAAATACTAATTAATAATACTAATTAAGTTAATACTAATTAGTATTAACTTAATTATTATTGTTAACTTAACTAATTAGTATTAACTTAATCAGTAAAACTAAAAATAATGAGAAGGATCAGCCTGGTTTTGTGCTGCTAATTTGTCTCTATTAGGCTCATTTTCGTCAGTAGTCATCTTAAATCTCCCCAGTCAATAGTCGGTTCCTCCTTTTAATTTAAAGAATCAATGACAATGCATCACTGTTGTGAATGTATCTGTATGGCCAAGTGAACAGTAGTTAAAGTAAGTGTACATAAAACATTTGAAGGCGACACATTTTTAGCATATTTTTATTGCTCTTGCACTTCAACGCCCCCTATTTTCCCATGGGTCCAACATCCCCCATGATTCCTTCAGCGCATACAGGAGGAGGTAACACCCACTTTGGGAAACTTTTCTAAATAGAAATGAAATATGAACGAAAATATTTTTAAATTCTTTTCATTTGGCATTTTTTCAGCGTAACAATATTCAGAATACAACTCCATTATGAAACCATACAAAACGATTTCGGTATCTTGAAGTTTTCAGAAAATGTGTATTCAGGAAATGCAACGAAAAACCATTATGTAATCTTTCTCTTACTCTAAAAATAAATACCAGTTCTTGTTTGCTAAAACAATCAAAATCTAGTTTTACAGCAGAGACAGGGTGGGGGGGCGAAATTGTCAACAAAGCAGCTTCATTCAGTACGTAAAGTTCATTGACATTTGAGAAGATATGAACAGCGATCCTAATGTACTTTGATAGAAACCATTTCAGGACATTTTTATATATGACCGTGCAAAATTTCAGTTATTTCATTTCTGTAGTTTCTTCCATCTAGGATAATATTTTGAAACTTCAGAATTGCATTGAGAGTATTAGGACAATAAAAATAAACGAGTTTCCAAAATTTTGAAAAATTTCTAAGTGTCATTTTGTATTGCAATTAATGGGTATCGTGGATTCTCATGGTCTCCCGACCTTGAGGGCTCCAAATTCCTCTCTGCAAACATGAACTGACTGTCGGTCTATATATTTACCCCTTAACCCCATCCTAGCGGATGTGGGTTTAAAGAGGACTCAGCAGCCCCTTTAGAAGTTCCTCGGCTTTAAGGAGGTGCTGAAGTATTGACTTGCTGCCTGACTCATCGTAAGGGATAGGCACTTTTGGTCAAAGTATCGATCCATTTCGAAGCTTGGGACATCGATGCACCTAAAATATAGGACAAAAAGTATCGATCTGTGAAGTATCGATATTCGATTCAAGCTAAAAAATTCCTGTTTTACATTTCCCATGTTTATTCTCGTTGCCCCCACCCCCATTATTTCCACCGGCGGTTGGCAATGCGCCTTGGTATCGAAGCAGCGTCTCCTAGGAAAAGTATCGGAACGGTCCGACCGTATGCCGATCCGATACATGGTTTTGATTGAATGAGTATTTTAGGAGTATCGGTCGCTGTACCGGTACAAACCGCTTGGTGACCGCTTGGTACAATGTGAAAGCGGTCAGGTGACCGCTTTCACATTGGATCAACATGGTATCTGACACTAGCATCTGTAAAAAGTTTCGTCCAGGTGCTGCATGCCAGTGTGATATCCGGATTTCACGGATGCAGCGATTTTTACCAAAATGTATCGATCTAGTCTTTGCGGATCGATCCAAAATATCGGGTATCAAGAGATGAAAGAATCAATATAGTATCGCCCATTTATACAGCTAGATCCGCTTCAGTTTTTGTAGAGAACGGACACAGGCTTGTCTTCTCCGATGAAACCGTTGGACTGAAACAGTTTCCTTTTTTTCTAAATTTTTCACTTGGCCTCGGATTCTTTTTAAAAATACTTTGTGTAAACTAGAAGACCCTCGCTTAGCATCTGCGCTAAAATTTCTGCTTGTCTACTGATGCCAGTATCGTCAACTATTTTTCATCCCTTATTCAAATCCGCTGTTAGACTCAAGAACACTTTACCATCTCCAATTGGCGATAATTTGGAAATATGGCAACCCGTCTTAGGTTTGCTATATGAAGTACCACATGCGCGACATCCAATAAGGCGGTCTATCCGAATAGCCGTTTGGCGACGAAAATTTGTTTCCAATTTGGCGAGAGGACGGTACGATGTAGGGATGAGAAGTTCTGGATCGATTCGGTATCGATCGCACATAGCATCGATACTACTGAAATATCGGACAAAAAGTATCGTCCATGAATTATCGATATTCGATACCAGCGAAAAAGTTTTTTCTCGCAGTACCTCCGGTTTTCCTCTCGTTCAGGACGCTTTCCCAAATTTTATTGAATTCAGCTAATTGCACAAAATTTTGAGTACTGTCTTAGTTTGAGTATTATGTGGTAGACTTGTAGTGTTAGAAACCCTAATTTTGAATAAAATCCGAAAATCCTTGCTTCTAAATACACCAAGGCTTATGGACACTGATGTGAGTTGAATTATAGTCGATGGTTTGATTTGTCACTTGTGGTCATGTTTTGCTGCACGTATAGCTGAAGAAAATATGAAAAAGCTTTATTATGAAAAGTTCAGGGTTCACCAAGGCTCAGTGGGTTTGCTCGGTACGCTACCAATCTGCGATACGTAGGTTGTGCAGGTTCGACTCCTGTGGGTAAACCGATGAAAACCTTAGTGAAAATGATGCAAAACTACAATTTACAAATATTTAAAACGTAGAAAAATTATCCATTTTGGTGGAGCAAGACTCCCATCATTAGACTTCTGTCCTGAAGTTTTTAATTATTGTTTTTGAACCTTTGCATTCTTTACTACTAGATTACTACTACCTTTTATAAATTAACAATTTTATATTTCATCCCATTATCGTTAGAAAGAAAAAAATGGTTGCATTGAACTATTTGTATGACACACTATGTAACAAAGTTGATAACACTGTTGATTTCACAACCTGCCATATAGTCACTATCCATTTTTATCCAGAACTCTGAAAATATTTTTCTGCAGTGGCTCAAATAATTTAAACACCTAATGTACAATTTAAAATTGACATGCATAAAGGAATTTTTATCGCGTATAAATAGATTATAAGCGCGCAGAGATTCTGGAATATGCAAGGCTGCTTTTATCATTACACCGAGTCATTTGTTACAATGTATTTGGAATAAAGATTGAATTGAAGCATCTGGCATCAACTCAAATAAATTAACTCATCGAACTCAACCGTCGAATCCGTCCGTGGAATTTTTCGCGCCTCACAAATTGCTCATGCTGCCTGACAAGCATGCAATTGGGAAGACGCACTGATCTTCTATCTCTCCATCACTTTCACTGATTCATTGATGAATGAGATTGCATTTTCTTTCTCAATCCTCCTGGTGGTTGTCTCGATAAGGTCTTTCGTTGTAAGCAAAACTGACCAGATTTTGGATGGACAAGACATCTCGTAATTAGAAAAAACGACCTGATCTTGATCTCGTCATCATCAAAAAACAGCAATATCTTCATTGGGAATTCATTCTTTATAACGAGATATCTCGCACAATTGCTCAGTTCTCAATGAACGAGATATCTCGTCGAAACCACGTGGAGGGTTAAAAGGACTCTTAAAAGGAGAAAAAGAAAACACATTCTTATTTTCTCGATAAAATAATTTTAATAACACTTCGTAGAGAAATATTGTGCAGAGGCGAAGCTCGATTTCTTGGGGGTCTAGGGCAAATGAGACTGATGCTGCCCTCTGTCCAAAACCAAAAGTATAATTATTTCAATAATTACGATAAAATATACAAATTAGAACCATTTGAATTTTATTTATTTTATTGTTGTTTTCATAAAAATATCCAATCGCAGAGAACAAAAATATGATCCACAAAATGCAAGATAAAAGACATACAAAGAAACAGAAAATAGACTTTCCGGACCACCACAAATTGCATAATTTTACTAGCTGAATTACCCTGCGTTGCTCGGGTTGAATTGTTTATAATTCATAGTAATATACTCAATACTATTCCTATGGAGATTTCGAATTATTTTTAGCCCCCTGCAGACCCAGGACAAATCGAACGGGGTTAATAAACGAAGGGACCCTCAGAATTCTACAGGATGAATATACCAAATTTAGTGTGAATTGGTCTGACATTCATCGTATAAATACGCAATGTTATTCCTATGAGGATTTCGAATTGTCTTTAGCCCCCTGTACCATATCGACGATAAAAAAAGACCCCTTTCTATAAAAATAATCTTATATTAGCATAAAAATTTACATTCCAACATACATAAACGGTGATACTGAACGATTTTCAGTGCAACCGCATGATTGCACTATACTCTAAGGCCCCGTTCACATGAGGCGTTTTCCAACGCGCGTTTTACGTCAAAACAAAACGCGGGTGGGTAGCCAAGTACCCAGAGTTATACTTGAGTGTTCACATGCAAAAATCGCGAGAATCCACGCGCTAGATAGTTTCGGCACTTCAACAATTTGTGGCAATACTTCCGCTTACGCTTAGTTTAAAAGGAATATCTGCAAAAAGAATCAATTGCGACTATTGGCAAAAACGTAATTTTTTCAAAGAAAATAATGCTTTTGGTATCGTTCTGACGTAAAATTTCACGCTGATTTGAAACCCGTTCAAATTTTGACTCTATCTTTAACCATTCAAAAGATAGAAACTTGGAAACTAGAGAAATAAAAAACACAATTTAATGCATAACAGAAACTGACCTCGAAAAACGCCCAAGCGGTGTTCACATGATAACACTAGAAAATTCTTATCAAACGTTCGTTGGAAAACGTCCATGTGAACGGGGCCTTAGATTCTAATAACCTCCAAGGTCATCCCGAGAGGAGACTCCTGTAGATGTTAACTCTGATGTCATCTGCACAGCCAGACCGGGAGAGAGCGCCCCCTAGCAAGTGCTTTTTCCAGGATGACGGGACGTTACACCCCTTTGCACACCGAAGACAAATAGAACGGGGGTTAATATGTAGCCTACGTCACCCGCAGGGTTCCAAAGAATAGGTGTACCAAATTTGGTGTGGATTGGTCAAACGGTGTAGATTTGTGTTAAGAACAGGCAGAGCAGAGGCCAACTCTGCTTTATATGTATAGATGTTGCAGTAAGGGGTAGCATTATAGTGCTGTGGGATAATTCTCTCAGTTGTGATGCAACAGGTGGTAATGTAATGGTCCTAATCCGGGGAGCTTCCGTGCTATAGATGCATGGAACAACACAACTGCCAATACCCCATTGTGTTTCTCCAATACGACGTAAATTCAACTGCCAACTACCTACCTGCTTTTGGATTTCACCGCTGAAGCGTGAAGTTCTAATTTCTCGTTTTGCAATTTTAATGAAATATGATATAGAAGGAATATCAGTCTCAAAGTCTTAGATATGCATTTGCGAACAAAGTAGGGACTTGCAATCATTATCTCCGCCCTTTTGTTTTTGCTTTGATTGAGCTTGATTGTTTCAGAGAATATAAAATAAAGTATTCACCGAAACCGAAGCATTATGGATTTCATGACTTTTCCCTGTAAATCGGCGACCATTTAACGTCGTTTTCTATCGATGAAGTATTTTGGTTGATTGAGCGCGAAGGGTTTTTAAGCAATTTTGTTTTAAATGAAAGTTGATAGATTTCTGGGAAGAAAGTTGATTCTGAACTTCTGTAAGACGTGTATTCTAAGTGACTTGGGAGTAAAAATGACTTCGTTGGTATATTTTCTATTTTGCCTTTTAACCGATTGATGTTTATTTTGGAAACGTGAGATTATAGCACTACTTAATTTCGAAAAGATTGGAAAAGTTGGTTCGGAATCCACTTTAAACTGTAAGTCCCGGTGTAATCATCCCTCGTACAGCAAAATATAGACTGCAGAGCACAAACCAAATAAAAATTATCTCTGCATATTTCTGAAAAATTACGTTTCTTTCACGTTTCGGATTTTAAAAATTTCTTAATTAAAAAATAGCGGATCCACACTTGTTTTTCAAACAAGAATGCATCAAAACATTCAAGATAAGGGTTTAAACATTCTAAATATTTGATTTCTTTTTGTACCATAAAGTAATGCGTTTTTAGCATTGCATTTCTAACGGTAATCTAAACGATTTCTCTTAAACAATTTTTAGTAATAGTCTTTCAAACAGTTCTTGATTTTTATTCGTCTTTTAATAGATGTTTCCGATACCTTTATGAATGACAATTTGCATCATTTACAAATAATTTACCCTCAATAGGAGTATTTTCTTTTTGATAGTCACTAAATTGAATGTTATCTACAGCTTCTTTATTTAATAAACTGATGCTGTCAAAACTTTGAAGGTTTGAAGTGCCCTTTTGTTTTTCTATCCTCTTATCGCATAAATTTGATATACGTTTATCTCTCTTCAACAAGGAAGACTCAGTTGACAGTAAACATCGTAATAGCTTTCTTTCCTGTGTGTCCTTTCTTGTGCGGTTCATGTAATCAGATATATTATCGTATTTCCCTTGTTACCTCCAATATAGTGTATCTGAAAAATATTCACAGTAGTGACCTCTGCATCCGTGGCACGGAAGCCGGACCAGCACCATTATATTACCTCCTGTTGCATCACAACTCAACTCCACATCAGAGAATCATCTCACAGCACTAAGACGCCTGGCAGTTCACCCCTTACTGCAAAATAAACTCATACAATTAATGAAATTAATGCAATATAATTAATGCTCCAGGGAGTTTGAAACTGAAGCAATTTTCTTAAATTCTGTTATCTCGTGTGTGTGCAAAACTTTCTTTACGCCTAAATTCTTTTCACTTAAAAATAAGGACGCTTAATTTCAATCTCTTGCCTCTAAAACCCTCACAGTAATAAATTCTTCAGGGCAGCACCTGCATGTTAGCTTTGAATTCAAAGTTTTTTCTTTGTTTCATACAGTAGTATTAGAATTTATTGCAAAACTTTACAAGCTAGTTCTTTCAATTGTTTACACACACACACACACACACACACAATTGATAACATTTAAAATCAAAAATAAATCTCGTAAAAAGATTGAACTGAAATCTAACAAGTTGTTTTGAGTATCGAGATGAGGTGATGTTTGTAAGCCCGGCCACACACTGCAGTAGCATGCGACAAACATACGACATGAGCATGCGTACTTCGTTTATGAACAGAAAATAAGTCGGCACGCATGCGTATTTCAGAAAATTTAATGACGCAGGACCAATGTTGATGGATGATGGACCAAGATGTGGACCAATGTGTGGCTGGACTAAGAGAACCAACTGAACATGTCGATTCCAACAGTAAAAAAATTAGCATCAAAAGAACAGTAACGGGAAAACAGACGACTTCAAGACACTTCTATTTTTCTTGATGTTCTTTTAAAAATTAAGTTCTTTTTTATATCATACCATCTATCTATATATCTATATAAATTTCGAATGTATCCTTGTGACGGTCTGGCTAAGCATTTATCCTAATTTCTCGATTAGCTAAAAAGCTGAAACTTTGCAGCTATTTTTGTTCAAATTTCTTAAAATCGTCCAAATGATGACAGTAATTTTATTTAAAAGATTTGTATGTTACGTTCTGTTACTGAAGTAGAAACTGATAAACAGTTTTTGATTAATTTATAGGAGAAATATCTGTGTTTTAGCACAGTACACTTCACCATTCAAGCGATTGGAAAAATTTCCATAAGATAGGTTGCAAATAAATCGTTACTATTCATAGATTGATGAAACCGAAAGAGATTTATGTTTGTGGGCATAAACTATCTATCGATATAAAGTGTCCTGGGAGTCTAGGTTTGGTAGAAAAACGATGTTCAGCATTTTCTGATGAGCTGGGAAGCTAAAGCATATATTCTGTATGTATAGTATATTAAATTTGCTCGAAAATCATAAAAATGTCAAAATGTTGACAGTAATTTTATAAAACCCTTTTTTATCTGATCGTTTACTGAAGTGCAAACTGATTCCTTATTTCTTGGATTGATTGTGTGGATTATTTATGTGAAGATCATAACACATTTTACGAAGTTTCAGCCATGACTTTCATTCAGATTTCCAAAGAGTACTATGTTTTAGTGAATGCCTTCTGGGAGTCCGTTAAACCTGTCAACAGAGGTCTCATAAATTCTTACAGAGAATATCTCATATCAGATTACGCTCTCTATACGTACTTGATTTCAATATCATCCTTACTTTGATGATAATTCCATCCATGTTTGTAACAGTTTAAACCTTAAAAGGGTGTTCCCTGAACATTTATAATCTATAATTGTAGTCCCAATTCATATTGTTTCTGAAGCTCAGCAGTGGTCCTCAGTGATTGAAGTTTCTGAGATAGCTTTTGCGACATCAATTACCCAAATGAAACTCTGATTTTGTATTATAATTGTTCTTAAATGGAGTCATCTGCGAAACGGTTTCTGACTAATTCATTAGATCAGCAGGTCGTAAACTTTTCAGTCCAAAACCCCCTTGAAAATTAAAATTTTTCGTGGACTGGAGATTATAAAATTAAATAGGGCTTTTAGACCTCCATAAGACCATAGCGATCGTTATTTTCACCTTAATATTATGAATAAAATATTTAGATCTAAGTTAAATCTATACTATTAATGTGTGATAGTTTGTCTGTTGGAAATCTATCTTCGTCTCAACCACAGAACGTAGAGATCTGAGAGAGGTGTCAAAATACGCAGAATAAACTGGGAAAGTTATTCCGCCCCTTTAAAATTTAAAAAAATTTAAATTTTAACATAAAATGTTCAAAAAAATACCTGATTGGACAGAGTGCCGTGACGTCACTGGCTGATTCCGTTACGCTTTTGTAGTGGTTTTTGGCCGAACGTTTTTATTATGTTTTTTTTTGTCAGACTTGACTTAAATATTCGTGTTAAATTCGAGGAAAAAAAACCGTAGAAAATGTTCAAAATTCAATATACAGTACCTTTTCGTGTCTTACCATTTTATTCTTTAAATAAACATTTAATGCACTACTTTTTCGAGCCTTATATTTTAATTCTTTAAATAAGCATTATTTTTTATAATTATTTCACATCCAATACAGCAAACCTGTACAACTCAACTCTTAAATCCATCGTAATTTGGAATTTCAAATTGTTTACTGCTGCCTTTTTTATAGCGATTGTTTTTTGCGTTGTAATTACTATTTTTAACAATGCCAAAAAGAAAAACCTTCCATAACAAGCAATTCAGCTAAATATAAACTACGTGAAAGACGTCACAATGAATCTAAGGAACAAGCTACCAATAGAAGACTGGTCGAAGCTGAACGTCAGGGTGAAATTGGGAAATTTACACGAAGACTTGCAATGAGACTCGAAAAATCTAATATGTCGTTTAATAACAATCAGTTATCCTGACACATTAAACCATAAAACTTTTAAATCCGAATAATAATAATGAATTTATAGAATTATATAACAGTGAATCTATAAGAAGGCATGCAAAAAAAGAGTAAATAATCCAAGAGGGAGGTATTTACTAACACGTTGTCCTCCGCAACGCTCAGTTGATTATAAAACGCTAAAACTTCGCAATTGTGATGACAAATTAAAGTTCTGAAACACAAAAATTAGAGTTCTGAAATGAAATATACGGTAAATATACAAACTCCTGTTAATGAAAATGCATTAAAATAAACTCTTTACTTTTTAAATCATAATATTAATGACATAAAAATATATACTTTAATTTTAATGTGAATAATAAAGTTGCTTCTTCAATTAGCTCAGCAATGCTTGGTTTAATGTCTGATAATTTTAATATTAAGGACAAAGTCTCATCATTAAGTATATTTCTTTACTTAGATTTTAAGTACGTGAATGCAGTTTCTCACAATTCTTTGCTAATGCCCAACCAATTGAACTTAATCATTATGGAACTGCAAGGGCGGATTTGTGAACCACTTAGCGTTACCCTGGTGCACTACGGGTATGGATTCACGCTACAACTTAATACATCCACACATTCTAGGCACAACCCGCCTATAGAGACTACACATTCATTCTGGACTGATAAACATCCATGCCTTAACCCTGGGTTCGAATCAGGAACCTTTCGATCCAGAAACCAGCGCCATAACCACTAGACAGATTGGTCGGTACAAGTAAGTTATAGGAAACACAATTAAGCTCTTCAAAGCTTTTCTAGCCCGCTGTAGCTCAGTTGGAAGAGTAATGATTAGCAACCGGAGGGTTGCGAGTTCGAAACTAGGTCCAACCAAAGACCGTTGTGTATACGGGGCTGGTGCACGTTAAATCTGTCGTGGCCTCAAATGTCCTCACGTTAGGTGGTATTGGAAGTTTGTAGAGTGTGGTGCCAGTTCTGGTTCAAAAATACGTGGTGTCGTCCTCGGATATTTCCCTTCGGAATTGATTCTTCGCCAATAATCCATTGTGCTGCTCCATTGCGACGTTATTTAACTACCTACCTCAAAGATTTTCTCATGAGTTCAGGAGTCAGTCATTTCAGATGACCAATAGACAATTAGTTGTATTTATGAAAACTTTAACTTCAATGAACTGTCAGTTAATCTCTGATTAAAAATCTTGTAGCATAAGAGAGAGTTAAATTTATTGCCCAACCAGCAAGTGCATTCATTATCCACTTATCGTGGTAATCAGTTACATGGAAATACTCCCTTAATTGCAAGTGCAATTGCTCCAAATGTGATTTAATTAAGTTGAATGTTCTCTGCATCTGGATGAATTCTGCTATGGAAGGGAATAGTTCGAAGTATCCAATCTTTGAAACCCCAACTTCCTTTTTCGTAATCCCGAAGATTTTATCTCGAGCCTGGAATACAATTATGCTAACTTTCAGAAAAGGTAGCCCGGTTGGAAGAGTAACGGTCTCGCAACCGGAGGGTTGCGAGTTCGAATCCAACCAAAAGATCGTCGTGTACAAAGGGGGTTGGTGCACCTTAAATATGTCGTGGTCTCAAATGTCCTCACGTTGGCGTAGTGTGGAAGTTTGGAGAATGTGGTGCCCGGTCAGGTGTGACTTCGTCATCTGACCGTGGTTCAAAATTACGAGATGTTGTCCTTGGATCTTTCCCTTCGGGGGTTGATCCCGCACCATCGCCAACAGCCCGTTGCGTTGCTCCAGTGCGACGTTAATTAATTACTTACCTTACTTAATACTCATGCTCTCTTTTGAGACGATTTCGCATCTGAGCACTCAACTGGGAAAATAGGAATATGGCTTGATCCTGTACTGTAGTCTAATAAAAAATAAGCAACTAAGATAAGTAACTTAACCCTGAAATACAGCACATATATCAATGGTCTGTCGTCAGCAAAACTGTTTTTCGCAAATCATCGCAAGACAGACTAATCTGAGATTTCCCAGATACAAAATTGGTGTGAAATGACAGGTACATGGTCGCAATCTTCAAGCAGTTACAACTAACCATAAAAATTTACAGTCTAGTTGTACAATCTGAAAAGCGAAACACGCTTTGTAAATTTTGCAGTCTTCTTAGCCCAGTGCACCAGATAAGGGAAAATGTGACAATTCACGCTGACCTTGTGGTAATTCGTGAATTAGATGGATGCATCTGTCTAAGCCAGCATCACCTTTCGTCTTTCGCAACTCTTTCACGATCCATCTGGTGTCGTAAATTTAAACAAATTCTTTCAACTGTGTCGGTTATCTTCAACATCAACAGCCGAGATAAAGAGAGTTGAACATGGAATACGTTCAAGTAGCGCAAAGTGTGAAGCAGTGTTTCTCAAATCCCGGGAACTGGTATCAATTGTACTGGGCAGTGAGAGCTTCTCCTGGAATTGGTCATTTTTGTTTAGAAATAATTTTTATGAATATTTTATAGTAGAAATATATTCGATTTTAGTAATTCTATTATATAACATTCGAGTGAGTCGAAAAGCTCAAACTCAGAACGTCTAAATAACATTTATGAAGCAAATGTCAGTGACCATTCAGCTATTTCCACACTTCAGACCCCAAAACTTTTTTAATTACCTGGTTCTTCATTACTGTTTTGAATAAGTTTTTTTGGACTCGAAATTCTAAAGAAACAGAACGAGGTTTCATCTACTCCTCACAAATCGAAAATTTATTATGGGGCAAGTAAGGAAGATACTGTTTTGAATAAGTTTTTCGGACTCGAAATTCTAAAGAAACAGAACGAGGTTTCATCTACTCTTCATAAATCGAAAATTTATTGTGGGGCAAGTAAGGAAGATACTGTTTTGAATAAGTTTTTTGGACTCGAAATTCTAAAGAAACAGAACGAGGTTTCATCTACTCTTCACAAATCGAAAATGTATTGTGGGACAAGTAAGGAAGAATGATATATATATAGTTTCCCAAAGCCCCCTGGGAGCACTGAAGAATCTTAGGGGAGGGAGCAATGCTGGGCTCTTGGGTTGGTAGTTAATTAACGCCTCGCTGGAGCAACACAACGTGCTATTGGCGACGGTCCGGGATAAATCCCGAAGGGAAAGATTCAGGGACAACACCTCGTAATTTGAACCATGGTCAGATGACGAGGCAACACCTGAGAATGCACTCCATTCTCCAAACTTCCACACCTCGTGAGGCATTTGAGACCACGACAGATTCAACGTACATCAGCTCCCTCGTACACGACGGTCTTTGGCTGTACCGAGTTTGAAACTCGCAGCACTCCGGTTACTAATGCGTTACTCTTCCAACTGGGCTACCGCTGGCCTTTGGGAAACAGGACTTTGAGGCCCCAGAGTGGGCAATAAGAGGATGCTGAAAATGTTTGGCCCTAAAATGTTTTAAGCAAACACTTATCCACTTGACCTAGCAGACACATTCACTACAATGATGCAGTGCCACACGAATTATATGCTGTAAAATGCAAGTTACAACTGATCGATTTAAAATTTAGACATAACAAGTTGTTACGAGCATTGGCACATGTATGTATTTGAGCGCACTTCCGACTTTAATTTTGATTGCGACATCCTGTTTAGTTGAATGCATATTTAGAGCGGTAACAATAGTCTTAACTGAAAAGAGGAACCGAGTGCAGATAGAGTTGACTGGAAATTTGAGGATTTGCTGTTGACGAAAATAGACAAATTGATTGCACAATAAAAGGCTTATCCTCATTAGAGATTCTTTTTAACTTTACTGATTTTAGTGATATTTAATAATAATAACTGTGTGTTCGTGTGCAGTTTTTCCATTTTAATAGATTTATAGTTTCAGTTCCAGGTTGTTTTTCTAAAATTGCACACAGCTACATAAATATTTTGGTAAAATTCAAAAATTATATAGGCTCAGCTACTCTTGCAATTTATTATGGGTTGAGAGAGTTTCCCGGAAAATTGTCTTGAGAAAGAAAGCGTTGATCCAGAAAAGTTTGGGAAAGGATGATATACCCAAATGTGGATATATGGGGGTTACTGTATATGTAAGAGTATTAGATAGAATTATATATAGTATATATAGAGAGGAAAAGTCAGAAAAATGAAAGAGCGAAAGAGAGAGAGAGAGAGAGCAATAGGAGAAAAGGGACAAGAAAAAGTGAAAGAGAGAAAGGAGAAAGCGTGAAGGAGCTGAATCTGGGTTTGAAAATTACCGACATGTTCTCACTATCGGTAAATTACTGACTATGATTTTTTATGGTGCTCTTCGTTATGGGTTTTCTTTAGCGGATGCACTGACAGGATGTGGTTACAAGTACTCATCGAGTACTAGTTTGGGTACTACATGCAATGAAAAGAATTTGACGTATAAGGTTATGTACTAATATCAATCCTTAGTTAAGAGTTTTGTCCGTTATAGAAAAATTACATACAGGATAGAGATTGCAAAAGAGATTTGGCAATACTTCAAACTTAAATTGTTACTGTATATCAATCAACTTACCCAAATATTTAGCTTTTATGAAAAAATTAAAAGCACACAAAAAAGAATTTATGCGAAAGTTTTCAATTTGCATTCATTGACCTTTTGAAATAGATGGAACATGTGCAACCAGCTTCATGTTATTTCTCCCGATCACTCGGTTTGAAGATATCTGGGCTAAGGTTTTATTGGAAGAAAGCACGAATCCTAATGTAGGACTAACTGGACAAGCGTAATGAAAAACACTAGTTTGCGCTTCGATAGTCAATCTGCCCAAATCAATTCCAAAGCCCACGTTACCTACACTTCCGAGATCTTAAGTAACAACGATTGGCGAGTTGTCACAAGTACTCGAGAAGTATGATCTGAACAAAAAACCCTCAAAGTATCGAATGTTGTTCGAGGCAATAGAGAACGAATCCGAAACAAAGCAGCCTGACGACTGCTACTGTTCTTTTAAGACTTTTTTTTAAATAGTAGAACTGAATAAAAGAAAATGGCTCCTCATAAGAACAAAATGAAGACTAGAAAACAGGTGTCGGTAAGAATCAAAATCATCCAATCATCAGAAACGATATTATCTGGCATTTAAATACTGATTTTCTAACTCTAGCGGAGACAGGAGTACTGTGAAGAATTTGGAAAGAGAAATAAAGAGGGAGAGAACTTAAGGCGAAAAAGAAAAATAGAAAGGTACGTAGTTAACGTCGCACTGGAGCAACGCAACGAGCTATCGGCGATGGTCCGGGTAGGTAGGTATTTTAATTACCGTCGCACTGGAACAACACATGGGCTATTGGCGACGGTCCGGGATCAAACTCAAAGGAAAGATCCGAAAACACCACGTAATTTTGAACCATGGTTGAATTACGAGAACAGCACCTGAGCTGGCACCCCACTCTCCAAACTTCCACACCACAACAACGCAAGGACATTTGAGGCCACGACAGATTTACCGTGCACCAGCCCCCGTGTACGCGGCGGTCTTTGAATGGATCGAGTTTCAAACTCGCTACTCTCCGGTTGCTGATACGTTGCTCTTCCAACCGGGTTACTCTAAAAAAAGTTGGGAGGAGAATGAAATAAAAAGAGAGATGAAACAAAGAAGGATGGATGTGTGATAAAAGAGTAGAAAACTAAAGGCCTAATTTGCATTTGTCTTTCGGTAACTTCTTGTTCAAGCATAATCAATGAATCAATAAACGGTATTTATTTTTAAAAGGAAAAACATGACATTCAGCGCCATTGATGATTTTAACGCCAAAATACGATTTTGTTTGAACGATACGGAGTGTGAATGGAAAGCATCGGCCTTCGAATGAAATAAACAGAGCATGTGGGCGAAGTCGCTGTCGTAAGATCTCAGGAGGGTAAGTCACGTAGCCTTACGAATCGACATGAGCCGATTCGCTAATAGAAGTGCAGACTTGATTTTAATCACGATGGATAATCACTTTAACGAATCGATAATTTGTCCCACATTAGGATTCATGCTTTTTCCCACAACCATGTGAAAGATATTCAAGTCAAGAGATCGGTAGAAATAACATGAAGCTGCGAGGACATGCTCCGTTAATGTCATTATAATGTCGATGGGAAAACTGTTTCCAATTTACACTAATTGTTGTGATGGAAAGGTTCTTCCCAAAATACCAGACTTTAATATTTTTTAATACATTAATTCAATGAAATGATTATAAACAATATGTCAGGAAGTATAATAATGCTGCCATAACTATTATCTCCATTGTTTAGAAACGGAAATTCTTTCTAGACCATAGTTTCCCAGACTTTTGGCTTTTTCCAGACAGTTTTTTAGGCTCTTTTTGGAAAACTATCTCAACTGATTATAAATTGCACAAGTGTTAGTTGTGCTTATAATTTTTGTATTTCACCAAAATATTTCTGTAGTCGTGTGTGTAATTTTAGAGTTTGAAAAAACTAGTTCGGAACTAAGACAACTTGGAACTTAAATTACAAAGCTGTTTAGTAAAATTAAACAACAAAAAATAAATTGTACGCGAACACAATAGATTGCTCAATATTGTTAATAATGAATATCAAAATCAAATTAGTAAAATTAAATATAATCACTAATGAGAAAATAATCACAAATACATACAGGCTAACACTCGCTTGTAACGAGATGTCTTTAGATCGATCAGTTGTAACTTGTATTATACAATGTATAATTCTTGAGACAATGCTACATTACTGTAGTGAGTGTCTGTATGGGCAAGTACTTGCTTAAAACATTTTTAGACGACAGATTGTTTTAGCGTCTTCTTATTGCTCACTCTTGCTCTCCAGCGCCCCCTATTTCCCCTGAGGCCACATTGCCCCTTAAGATTCCTTCAGCGCCCACTTAGGGAAATTATGTTTTAGACAATAGTTTCTCTAAGTGGGCCCTTCAATATGGTCCTTGCGCCATAAAACCCCACCAACCCAAAGTGGACGCTACCGCTACCTTGTGGGTACTGAAGGATTTTTTTGGAGGGGTCAATGCTGGACCCAGGGGAAATAGGGGTTGGGGTGTTGAGAAATAAGACTGGGCAATAAGATGCTAAAAAATTTATTGCCTAAAAGCGTTGAAAGCAAATACTTTTCCATTTGACCATACAATGCCATATCAATGATAATAAACGCATCACTCACTATAATGATGCATTGTGATTCTTTTAACTAAAGAGAAACCGACTGCAAATAGTTGAATGTGGAGTTTTAAGGATGCTATTGATGAACATACAGCCTAATATATACAAATAGGTAGCACAACACCGGGCTCGTCCTTCTCCTTAGTGATTGTTTTAAATTTTACTGATTTGATTGATATTGATTACTAATAGTAGAGAGCAGTCTAGTGTGTTCGTGTGAAAATTTTTTAATAAATGATTTCAGTTTCAAGCTGTTTTATTTCCAAAGTAGCTTTTGGAAATTCAAAAATTACACATAGCTACATAAATATTTTGGGGAAATTCAAAAAACAGGCGCAGCTACATTTGCAATTCATTATTAGTTGTGATTGAATTTTCCAGTGGGCGCCGAAAAAAATTGTCTTTGAACAGGAGACGGTGAGCCAAAAAGGTTTGGAAAACTATGTTCTAGAGCCTAATATAGACAAATAGGTAGCACAACACCGGGCTCATCCTTCTCTTTAGTGATTGCTTTAAATTTAATTACTTGATTGATATTGACTACTAATAGTAGAGAGCAGTCTAGGTGTGTTCGTGTGAAAATTTTTTAATAAATGATTTCAGTTTCAAGCTGTTTTATTTCAAAGTAGCTTTTGAAAATTCAAAAATTACACACAACTACATAAATATTTTGGGGAATTTCAAAAAACATAGGCGCAACTACATTTGCAATTCATTATTGGTTGTGACTGAATTTTCCAGGGGGCACCAAAAAAAAATTGTCTTTGAAAAGGAGGCGGTGAGCCAAAAAGTTTTGGAAAGCTATGTTCTAGACCATGATGTTTCTGGAGGATTGCTCGGATCTAAACCACCAATCCAGAAGTCTTCAATTGTGTCTTTCAAAGAAGTCCTGAATGATAAATTCAACTCTACACCTATTCGTTTAGATTTCTCGATATATTTTATTTAAAAAAAATAACTATCAAAGAGAGATTCTAACACCAGAGCTGGCCGTCTCACCTTCCATCAAGAAAAACAATTAGAATTGAATAAGGGGACCGGCGAACGAAAGCGAGGGTTGATCGTTGCTCCATAGTATAAAAGAGAATGAATATAAAGGTACAGAAAAAGGGAGATAGAAATATGGAAGGAGAGATGAGCACCATTTTAAAGACATACCGCAAATTTTTTCTCTGTTTACTATTTAATTCTACCGAGGCATATTCTGTATTTTATATTGTTTGTCTTCTGTTCCCTAAAATAAAAAAAATTCATTTCCATAG
The DNA here is from genome assembly GCA_933210815.1 of Meta bourneti. NCBI lineage: Eukaryota > Metazoa > Arthropoda > Arachnida > Araneae > Tetragnathidae > Meta > Meta bourneti. The sequence goes on along the minus strand of OW119923.1, from coordinate 82,120,451 downwards.
GTGGTTGATTCCATTTTTCATAAAAGGCAGGAAGGGTAACCTGAAATTATCGGACATCCATGATTGCCCCTCAGTGGATGCCTCCGATGTCATCGGAGAGACGATGCAAAAGTAAGTTATTCCTTTTTCCAGTGTTAATCATGGCTCTATGTGCGTTTGCTCATAGAGCTATGAGCATAGCTCATAGAGTTGATATTTCCCTTTTCTGGGTCAGTAATATTTTTCTTGTGTGCGTCCATTTACTTGACTGTCTTATGTTTGACGCAGCTTCGTCAAATACAGCCCTACAACCCAACCAAACCTTTTCCTACTTTTGTTTTCCGTTAGAAATTAACTTGTTAGAACGACTGTACGTTACAAAAATGTTAGAAAAATAATTTTCTTTCGGCAAATGTAACGCTAATTTCTAAAATGCAGCGGTAGAAAACGTATAGTTTCTTGTTCCAACAAGCCCCACCTATATTGGTACTCAGGGCCCTAGAACGAATTAGATGACTGTACCAGAGGGGCCACCTTGGCTCAATGGATTTGCTCACTGCGCTTGAGATCTGCAGTTGTAGGCGGCGGCCTGGGTGCATTTCTCTCTTCTGTGAAGTAAAACTTTCCTTGTATGTATATGTCTATTTACTTGACGTTATATGTCACAGCTTGGCCAAATATGGCCCTTGCGCCATAAACAGAAGCATACTTTTTCTGCTTTTGTTTCCACTGGATATTGATGTAAAAATTGTAAGAATGACTTTATATTACAGAAATTTAAGAAAAATATTTCTTTCTTTCGGCAAATGTGGCGAAACTAATTTTAAATTCAGCAGTAGAAAATGTAGTTTCTTGTCCCAACTAGCCTCTTCCCACACACATACATTGATACATCTGCATTAGGGCCTCTGATCCTAATTCAGGCCTCACAACGTGCAGACATTCTTGCCTAAAGTTATCAACTTCCATCCCGTTGGTATCCAATGGGGGAAGGTTCAGCTCTTTAAACCCTCGCGCCACGGTGCTGAATGTCACCAATGGACATACAGTGATGACATCAACATCAAGCGTTAGTTGACTGATTTTGGGTTTTATGGCCAAGGACCATATTTGGCGAAGGACCAAATATCGCTTGAGCATCCTGGGTCAACATCAAAAGAACTATTCCCTTAGCCAATAGAAGAGTGACCCAAAACCAACAGATCTGTCGTTTACAAAAGGGTCCCATTCCTCAACAATATGCCATGAACTGTTAATATGCTATTAACTGTTTAAAGTTAATCGATATACGTCGGGACTCAGGTTGGTATTAATGAAATCAAAACTACTATCAACCGTAAAAGTTAGTTCTGTCAAACTAAATGCAAGTGACCGTAGTGTCCTTGAGGCGGAACGTGCTTCCTATTCCGAACGTGACGTTACTTGGCTTGTTTTCGAATACTGTTTCAGCTCGTTACCAAAAAAATTCGGAAGAATGAATTCCGGATTGCTGTATGATATTTGATTGTTCAATGCCAATTAGATTAAACGCGAAACGTCGCCAAAAAGACGATAAATTACATTTTAAGGTAACCACAATATGTGTGCCATGCATTTAGATAACAGAAAATAAAATTTCCATTTTCCGTCTGGTAGGTAGGTAGGTATTTTAATTAACGCCACACTTGGAGCAACACAACGGGCTATTGGTGACGGTTCGGGATCAATCCCAAATTGAAAGATCCGAGGACAACATCACTTAATTTAGAACCATTGTCAGATGACGGTTTTCCGTCTGGATTGTTTGTTTATGAAAATGCCTCTCATGATTGGACATGACAATGCTTAAGTGCTTGCCCCGACTTTATTTAAAACGAGTATGAAAACTCAGCCACAATGCAATTCAATGCGAGACAGCCAAGGACAGACTACGACCACTGATTCGATATAAAAGTGTTTGGATTTTCACTTCTTTTGTTTCCGCTGTCTTCTTCCTTTTACTAATTTCCGTTACGGACAAAAAACTATAATTAGCACAGTATCGTGTGTGAGTGACTGTTATTATTGACATTAATGTATTTATTAGAAGAGCATTGCCGTATTTCTAAATGCTGAGTAGACTAGAATAGAGCTGCAAATATAAAGGACGGATATTTTGATATCTGCATGAAAAATAAATATTTTTAAATATTAATTTAAACGTGTTTTAACAATGCCACTTAAATAACAAGTAATAGTCTACTTTAAATAAATGATAGAAAAGCAGATCTAACAAATGCACATTTTTGATTGACATTTCCTAAATATTTGTCGTTTTGCTGCTCTAGTACGACATTAATTAATTACCATTACCATTCACCACCTAAATATTTGTATTTTGACATTTCCTACATGCTGCATATGCTATTAACCCTTGAATGTATCTGAGCAAATTATAATCTACAAATGGCGACACTATAGAGCTCCTGTCATACGAAAGAAATAGCTATACAATTAGGTAGGTAGGTAGTTAATTAAAGTCGCACTGGAGCAACACAACGGGCTATTGACGACAGCTATAAAATTAACCTAGGAATTTTTTAAGTGTGGTTTCGTGGTGAAACTTGAAAGGGTTATTGTTTATTTATGTTAAAAAATGTTGAATTTACTATGTGCCACTCAGTGAGTGACACGACTATCACAGATTCACCATCTCATCAATAGGTAGATAGGTATTTAACCGTTGCACTGGAGAAACACAACGGGCTATTGTCGACGGTCCGGGACCAACCCTCGGAAGGAAATCCGAGGAAAACTCCACGTAATTTTGAACCACGGTCAGATGACGGGGTCACACCTGAGCTGGCACCCCACTCTCCAAACTTTCACACCACGCCAACGTGAGGGCATTTGAGGCCACGATAGATCTAACGTGCACCAGCCCCCTTCTTACACGACGGTCTTTGGTTGGATTCGAATTCGCAACCCTCCGGTTGCGAATCCGTTACTCTTCCAACCGGGCTACCGCAGTCCTCTCTTCAATAGACGATCAGAAATAACTGACAGCTTTCGAGAATCGCCTCTGTCCATTTGAAACTTAATTCATGCACATTCCATTTACTCTTCTCTTCAGTGAAGTATAATTTCCTAGAGATTTGGCGCAACGATATCCCTCGATTTGGATGAAAAAAAAACCACGAAACCCATCCTTTGATTAACTGAATTACCCCGACTGTTCGAAGAATTATAAAATTACAAGTAAAGTTCAGCATTCAGTTCAGTTGCATTTAGATTGTCATCAACGTGAAGAGGAGACATATCGGTCATCCAATCCCAAAGTAACGATTCATCGCAGAAGGGTGACATAACTTCTATCGTTCTGAGAAGATAATTGTGTTTACTTAGTAGGGGCTCTAATTAGCAGTTGCCGACTTGTCACCAGTTGGAAAGTGAAAAAATCCACTCGGCAGCTTTGGAGAACATCCGCGGCACAATGTCGATATTTCTGATTGGGACTCAGCGGAATCAGATGGTTTTCTTCGGAGGATTTCGCGTTGTGTTGCTGAAGAGCAACGTTAATTACCATACATTACCAAAGCATTTCGTTTCTTTGAGGAAATGCATCAAACCTATTTGTCTGAAGTGCAAAATATTCCAAGTTCATTTAAAAGTGTCTTCTGTCCTCACTACGGTGTGCACTTATTAAACCATTTATTTTCATTTCCGAGTATCATAGGGCCGCGATAGCTCAGTTGGAAGAGTAACGGATTAGCAACCGGAGGGTTGCGAATTCGAAACGCGGTCCAGCCAAAGACCGTCGTGTACACGGGAGTTGGTGGAATTAAATCTGTCGTGGCCTCAAATGTCCTCGGGGTGTGGAAGTTTGGAGAGTGGGGTGCCAGTTCAGGTGTTACCTCGTCATCTGACCGTGGTTTAAAATTACGTGGTGTTGTCCTCGGATCTCGGTAAATTAATTTCGCTCTGGAGCAACACAAAGGTCTATTGGAGACGGTCCGGGATCAAACCCAAAGGGAAAAATTCGAAGACAACACGATCAGATGACGAGGTCAACATCTGAGCTGGCACCCCGTTATCAAACTTCCACACTACGCCAACCTCAGGACATTTAAAGCCACGACAGATTTAACATGCACCAGCTCCCACGCTCACGATTGTCTTTAGTTCGAGTTTCGGACTCGCAACCCTCCGATTGCTAATCCGCTACTCTTCCAACTGGGCTTCCGAGACCGTTTTCTGTCTTATTGTAGAAATGTATGAAACTTGTTTTTCCTGAAGTTCTTTTGAACTTCTTCGTTCTTCTAAGTTCTTCTAAAAACTTCTAAGTTCGTTTGAAGTTGTTTTATGACGGTCCTTTCTTTCCTCTCATCTTCTCATCTATTAAAGATGACGCTTCTACCGTTGTATTATTTTTCATTTTCATTTCCGAGTTTGTACATATTTTTATATATTTACCCTCCAAGTGATTTCGGCAAGGTATCTCGTCTAATAAGATCTGGCCGGCTAATGGCGAAATACCTCGTCATCAACTTATCGCCGATTTTTTTATGATGGCTAGATCAAGATCAGGTTAATTTTCTTCTACTAACGAGATATCTCGTCCATCAAGATTTGGTTGGTTTTGTCCTAATCTAATGAATTACGAGATGCTAATGAAGACATACCTCATCCAGACAAGGAGGGTTAATCACTTCCACAGGCTCTTGCATTTTCCCACCTTTCTTTCCCCGACTTGATTTTCAATCTGCTTCTCGTGCTACTACGGAATGTGAATCGGAGTCTATTGTATCAATTACATTAAATTCTATACTCCTATATACTCGTATTTTCACTATTCTTATTTCCTATTCCCGAGTACTTAGCGATTCTTATCTTAACTTCTTTTCAAAGTATTGGTCTATAAATTACGATTTGGAGGTTCGCTGAAAATCAGCAGGTACTCGTCCGATCGATACGTCCTTTCCGTTCTTCCTTTTCCTTTCTTTCTTTCAATCTTCCACTTCCTGTTTCTCACTCAACTCAACTCCCCAAAACGTGATTCTACAACGGCAATAATTCAGAACTAAAAGCCTAATCACGATAACAAATCCCATTGAATTATACCCATACATCGCATAGTTAATCCTCCAATTACATATTAAATTGACTCTGACTTATAACTTCTGCTTTATCTGACTTGACACCTCTTCCTATTATTTCTCTCATTCTCTGCTTAAATGACGGTGTTTACAACGTCATGGTTTTAAGTCTTGTTAGTATACGTCGTAATACGTCAGTCATTGATTTTGCAGTAATGAAGGACGTGGCCTTTTGATATCTCATCATATTACTGTTTTGTGCGTATTTTCAAATCTGGGCATTAATTAAAAATATCCTAGCAAATTTCTGTATAGATTTCAAGTTTGGCATAAAACTCGCATCAATATCCCATTTTTCCAGTCCTCAACAGCAATGGCCCGTTGTGTTGCTTCAGTGTGACGTTAATTGAAAATACCTACCTACCTACCAGTTTTCAACAGCCAGTGCATCTGGCCAGTTGCCACAGATTGATTGAAGTTGATTAAGTGGTTTCGATGAGTATGTAGGTATTTTAATTAACGTCACACTGCAGTAACACAACGGTGACGGTCCGGGATCAATCCCAAAGGGAAAGACAACGCCACTTAATTTTGAACCACGGTCAGATGGCGAGGCAACACCTGAGCTGGCACCCCACTCTCCAATCTTCCACACCATACCAACGTGAGGACATTTGAGGCCACGACAGATTTAACGTGCATAAGCCCCCTTTGTACACGACAGTCTTTGGTTGAATTCAAACTAGCAACCCTCCAGTTGATAATCCGTTACTCTTCCAACCGGGCTACCGCGGTTTCGACGAGATTTTTCAAGATCTGATCAATTTCACTAATGGCGAGATATCTCGTCAGCAAGATCTAGTCAGTTTCGTTAATGATAACATACTTCGTCGAGAACCATTAGGAGGGTTAACTTTTGGTATCAGGTAACCAAACACGTTCTGCCGCCATTTCGATTGAAAATTAAAATGCTGTAGAATTATTCCAAAATTGATTTTTCTCGTAGAAATATGTATCATCACTTTGGACAACCTTTAACGAGATACGAGCTTATGTGCATCGCTTCTGTAAAATGTATTGTCTTTAGGAAAAAAAACCTGACCGCCTCCGATTTTATCTACTCTCAAATTCTAATTTTGCATGTGAGTGTTCAGAATATATATAAAAAAAGATGATCGTCACTTGGGAATAAGGTGGACGAGGCAATAGTTCTCATTTTAAGACGCTAATCAAATTGTGGATAACTTTCACTGTATGTGTTTTGGCATTGCCTTGTAAAATCCTCTCTCTTTTTTCGGTTTACCAGTGCTGGCTATTTGTGTAACAATCCAGCACATTTTCAAGTTGACAATTTTAGACTTTAACCGTAATTGTTTCATTTTGGGGACAAACTCGCTGGTATATGCACCATGCTCTGGAAGACCTGTCATTAATGACCAAGATTTGAAGTGAACAGACCATCCGCTTGCATCTGCATCAATTTGGAAAGGTCTGAAAGTTTAGTAAATCCCAAACAATTGTCAGCGAGCAATAAATTTCGAAGTTTATTATCTGCTCTTCACCAAGATTGAAAAATAGTTGCAAAATGTCGCTTTTGGCGGAATTGCACTGTCATACGCCTCTTGGACCTTTATTCCATTCACCGTTTTGCAAATTTGGCTAAGTTCATTAAGGCGATTGACGTCAAATGGAGAAAACTTCGCTTTTCCTCCTCCTTTCAGAGTAGTGAAATATATCCAAATGTAAAGAAAAGAATTAGAGAACCAAACCACAACAAGCGCGATTACTGATTCTGTAACCTTCCTCGTAAACAAATACGAGTCCAGCAGTAGCGAGAGACGGATGTTTCCACATAGACCGTTGTTCCACCCCTAATTCGCTCGATTCCATGATGCTAGATGCTGGCCCTCAAAATATAGTGGTTTCCTTGAGAATGAGCTGTATGAATCGATGTTTTATACTACCATGGGTCAGTATTCCATTCAAATCTCATTTTCCCAAAGATGTGCATATAGACCGATATTTGGCCGAACGTTTTAATTGTATCAGGTTGATGTAAAAGCTAATTACAAAAATTGAAGAACAATTTTATTTACTAAAAAAATTAATTTAATTTTGATTTTAAATAACATTATAAATACATAATATAAAAATTACACAATATAAAAATTACATTTAATCAATATAGTGTGTGCCGTTCTGTTCAATGACCTTCTCCATCTCTCCGGTAGTTGCCATCAGCCTCAGTCGGTTGTCCAGAACGTGGTGCATCGCTAAGATTAAAATTGTTTTCACTAAATAAACTTTCTGAACCACTTACCGCAAGTGGAATCGTCAACGGCACCGTTACCACACACAACACATATCTTCTTTTGCGTCTGTCAAGCATTCTTGCCAGCATGAAATAAAAAAGCATATTTCTAATGCTTAACAAAATTTAAAAAACACATCCAAATAACACAATTCCCCCCAAGTACTCGCTGAAATTCCTTCTTTCAAACATCTAAACTTGACACATATAAAGTAGATAACGCTTCGGATTTGCGATGCAATGTCATCTAGCGCCAAAAACGAACTTTTGCATCAACAAAATAGTTTTCGATGTAAACTTAATTTTTCTATTTCTTTTGGGGTGGCTGAAACCATTAGTCCTCTTGGTGCGCCATTGTTTTAGAGTATTATTTGTCAGTTATTCTATACAGTTGTCGATGATCAGATATTGAATTTTCATTTTCTATCTCGCAGAGAATGGGATAAAGAGCTGCGGAAACTAAAAGTAGGAAAGACACCCAGTCTCATTCGAGCAACTATTCGAAGTTTTGGCCTGCAGTACTGTCTTAATGGAATCTACACTCTTATAGAGGTAAGAAAACTCCTTATTCTCTTTGTTCCAAGATCCCATATTGGGTGTTCGGGCCGTGCGTATCGCCGTGAATGTTCCTGGCGCTACTCTTCAATTAACGAAACTTTTCATGTACTTGGCAAGAACGTTGCCAACTTCTGTTGTGCCTGATTTCTAGATGCGAGAAGTCCATATCGCCAGCATACCCTTCCCGGAACCATTCTTTGTGAACTTAGGATAGTACAATAACTTTTGCGTGTTAGGAAGAGTTCCACAGTTCTTTGTGTGTATGTACTTAGGATAGTACAATAACTCTTTCTGTTCTTAGGAGTTGTACAACAGCTCTTTGTGTTCTTAGGATAGTCAACAATTTGAATCAATGTAAATATATTTAGTCCACTAAAGTTTTGTATTTCCGTGTGAGCCATGACAATGGGGAACAAATATGAAAACTGAATGTATTTACATTTTCAATTTAACATATTGCTAAGTCGTCTGAGTATCATCTTAGAGCATTAAAATATTGCATGAAGTATCGGAAAATATTTTTGAGCTAATTTCTGTTTAGTACTTAACACTATCAATTTCAATAATGTTATTAAGAAAATGAGCTGAAATAACCAGTGTTTGATACTTGTTTTTAAATTCTATTATAATGTTTTTGTAAGAAAAGGGGAAATTTTAGACCAGACATTTCATCCCTTCCAAACTATCAAAATTGTATTTGAACATTTACCGTTTAAATATTGCAAATAAATTTAAGTCATTGGCATGTGTTTAATGCAGCTGAATCTTCAATATATGTATGTGAAGTTCAGTGGTAGTGTAACAGGGCTTTAAAGAACACTTAGAAATGTTTTAAAAGGTAAAACATTTAATTAAAAAATAACAATTAAGGGCAGGACAGTTACAAACATATTTAAATCAACACAAGGAAAGGATGGCCGTCTGCCATTCATGTCTCATTTCTTCATCATCCGAAATCGATCTACCTCTCCAGAATGTTCTTGCAACCCTTTTCAGGAAGTTGCTCGTGTTCTGCTTCTGGAATGTTCTCGCTACTACTTCTATCGGAAGTCACCGGTGTTCGCTGTTGATGAGTCAGAAGTGGGATGAGTCACGGAGTAACACATATATTGAATAAAATTTAAGGCAATATTTTTATTGTTTGATTTTTTGTTATACACTTTTTGAACAATTCTAAAGATAAATTTTTGTTTTAGTTCGTGAAGTATTTATGAAATTTAACACTCAAACATAATTTATAATTGATGAATCCGAATGAAAACAGATTTTAATATATTTTTATTATTTGGTAACGAAAATATTTCTCAAGTAATTATTTGTTTCGCATTGAATATATATTATTATTATCTCATATACAGTAAATAAAGTCTAAATTGTACGTTTGGAGTAAATTAATAGGAAATCTCGCATCACACGTCATCGAATATTTTAAGACAAAAATCCATTATTCTTTAACTTGCATAAAAATACAAAATAAAATTTATCATAGTTTAAAATACAGATGAAAAATAATATGACTAAAATATTGTTTGGTTTTAAACATAATTAGTCTTCGAAACCTCTTAATTTCTTTATACGTAGAACACAAATTTACCTCGTTCAGAACATTTTTTCAATATATAACATTGACAAAAATTTTAATAATGTATAACATTGCCATTTAATATAATTGACAAAAATTATTAATATATAACATTGACAAAATATCGTGCACATTTATTTTTCACTTGATTCTTTTCAATATCCGAGGAATTCACCAACCTAAGCATTTAGTGGAAGGCTGTGCCACTATGAGGTATTGATCAAATTTTCCACCATTATACAATGTGTACCTACATCTTTTACTTGTGTCCTCTTAAATTTCACACTCCTATAACATTGGTATATTAAATGCAACAAAGAATCAATCTAGTCTTGTGAATTCCAATCCGAAACCCCTCTGGAGAAATAGCTGACGAGCAATTTTAATTATTTTAAGGATTATTATGGTTGGATGTATTACACATTTTGGAAATTTCATAAGATTTCTTTGAGATTCGAGCGCTATTATTTGAGTACTATCATCATTACAACCCAATTATCCAGTTGGATGTGTCCTTTTGCCTTTTGTAGGTTAGTCTAAAATATATTCTCGACATCTAACCGTGGTTCAAAATTACGTGGTGTTGTTCTGGGATCTTTCCCTTCTGGTTTGATCCCGGACCGTCGCTAATAGCCCATTGTGTTGATCCAGTGCGACGTTAATTAAGATACCTACCTCCAAAATATGTATATTCCTGATCTGATCACAAGCCGTGTAAGCCTGTTAAATTACTTATTGCGTTGGGTGACTTATACTTTTTAAACGTCATCACAATGAACTAATCTGTGATGTTTATCCTTTCTGAAACATGGTTTAAATTGATATTTAACCTTCTGAGCGTGATGAGATTTCTGAGTAGTCTAGTGTTGCATTTTCTCCCTTACACATAATGATTACATAGCCCCTCCTATTTTTTGGTACAAAATTTCACAGGAAAGATTCTATTGGTCAAGAGGTGTCAAAACTGGTTAGAAGTCCTGCAGGGAAGACAACAGGTTGCAGAACGGAAAAATGTGTGTGAATTCCTCAGAGGGTTAAAATATCTTCCATAACAAAAAATTACAAATTTGACCTTCCTTAAACTTACCGCTCTCGGCTGCTCACCCAGTTGGATAAGCAACGGATTAGCAACTGGAGGGTTGAGAGTTCGAAACTCGGTCCAGACCTTCGTGTACACGGGAGCTGGTGGACATCAAATCTGTCGTGGCCTCAAATGTCCTCACGTTGGTGTGGTGTGGAAGTTTGGAGAGTGGAATGCTAACTCAGGTATTGTTCGCGTCATCTGATCGTGGTTCAAAATTACGAGACTTTGGATCTTTCCCTTCATGATTGATCCCGCACCTTCGCCAATAGCCTGTTGTGTTGCTTCACTGCGACGTTAATTACCTACCTACCTACCTTTCCGTTGCTCAAGAAAAACGGAATTGCCAATTATAGGGATATCCACCATCTAGAGAATCTTGGCATTGCGAACAATGAAGTCAGTTGCTACCAGATGTGTAAATCAATTCCTCTAATTTTTTGCATAGTAAATTCTCAACCTAAGACATGATACAAGTTGTCCTTGCTGCTGGTCATGGCTATTTTAAAAGATTAACGCGTGATTTCAGCTTCCATAAAAATCACTCTACCATCGATTCCTAATACTCAGTACTTACAACTCAAAACGAAGACATGTTATTTGTTTCAATTCTCAGCATTGGTCGAAGCATCACAGTTCGAGATTACGTTGCGGTGCAAGGCAAGTTATGAAAATTACTCGATCCAAGGTCGACCTTATGTGCGGCGGTAATTTGGTCGCGCGTAGTATTTCGCGGAACGAGAATGCACACACCGAAATGCATGAGTTACTTCGCAGAAATGCTTTCCACCCGTTAATCCGGATCATATACGCACGGACGAATGCCTACACCCTTGTTAGGTGGAGGAACTGCCTTGCTTGGACCCAGAGTCCTTGACGAGTTTTCGGCTGGGATTAATGGATGTTTCATAGCCGATTTGCATCTTTATTTATGCGGGTCACGATCTTACGGTACGCGACAATGCTTGTCATGGAAGCATTGATCTCATTCATTTACATCGGAAACGTAGGTTTAATGTGGAAGTCCAGAATTACGAAAAGGATTACGGTCTCTGTTGAGAGGATATTTGGATATGACCTGTTCCCATATACACTCCATGCACTAGTACCAAGTTGGACGACACATCCCTCCAGAAATACAAATCCAGTAAAACCTCGATAAGTTGGTCACTCGAGGGACCAAGCCATTTTGAAGACCCTCTTCCAAGTGGTTTCGACGAGATATCTTGTTCATCAAGATCTGACCAATTTTGCTGGTGACGAGATATGTCGTCATCAATTTATTACCAATTTTTGATGATTACGAGATCAAGATCTGGTCAGTTTTCGTCTTTGGACGAGATATCTCGTCCATCAAGATCTGGTCAGTTTTGCTAATCTCCTGGTGATACCTCGTCGAGACAACACCAGGAGGGTAAACAAAGGAAAGTTCGCAATATGCATTACTGTGACGATCATGTAATTTTGAATTTATCACCAACGATATAAATTGATGAAAATTACCTAAATGATAAAATAAATGTTCACTTTACCTCTTTTGAACTTTATTTGAATATTATTTAATACTACTTAACATACGTACTTTATGTCAAGTACTTGTCTAATTTTGGATGAAACGAACACTGTCGTTACAATTAACTTCCTTCTCTAAAACGGGGCCACAGTAGCCCAGATGTAAGAGTAACGGATTAGCAACAGGAAGGGTTCGAAACTCGGGCCAACCAAAGACCCTCGTGTACTATCGTACCACGTTGTATTACTCCAGTGCGAAGTTAATTAACTACCTACCTTCTCTAAAACATTTAGAGCTCTGAATTCATCATCTGGTCAACGAAGTACTACCTCGAATTGACCACCTGTAGCACCTTGAATTGACGTTTTTTATAAAGACCTTTCCAAAATTATGAGTTACCCCGCGTATAATTTGAATTCGCTACGAGTAAAGGGAGATTTAATTAAGATCTATGATAAGTCTTCACTTTTCTTCAGTCTTAACCATCACAGTGATAACTCGCCACTGTGAAAAGGTCTTAAAACATGTTGGGTTTGTTGTCTGATGACAAATAAAAAGAAGTCGAAAATGAGGACTCACATTCTGATTCTCCATTGTGTTTATTTGAAATCGTAAATGAAAGTGAATGTACTATTCCTGACATAAATGACTACATAGATAACGATAACAACGATGCTGTATGTTCTCAAGCGACCATAAATGATTTATCTACGGAATTTTTTAGAAGAAAGCTTTGAAATGTGAGCGATGTGAAAATGAAAATGAGGGAATTCTTTCACCACTTAATAAAACATAAATTCTTGAAGCCTTAGAAACCAATGAACAATTAGTCGCCTTGCATCAATTCAAGAAACTGAATTTATATTTTAATCTCGGTTATGGGTACAGTGATAAATTTAAAATTTACATGATAGTCACAATAATGTATAGTAAGTAGAATTTGTGGTTACTCCTCTTAAATAGTCAAATTTTCTTGGTCCTTTGAGTGCCGACGTACCGAGTTTTACTGTAATTAGATAGATTTAACGTGCACCACTCTCCAAGTACACGACGGTATTTCGTTGGATCTAGTTTCTAACTCTCCACCCTCCAGTTGCTAATCCGAGACTCTACCAACCATGTTAAGGCCGCGGTAGCCCGGTTGGAAGGGTAACGGATTAGCAACCGGGTTGCGAGTTCGAATCCAACCAAAGACTGTCGTGTACAAAGGGGGCTGTTACGTTAAATCTGTCTTGGCCTCAAATGTCCTCATGTTGGCGTGGTGTGGAAGTTTGGAGAGTGGGTGCAAGGTGTGACCTCGTCATCTGACCGTGGTTAAAAATTACGTGGTGTTGTCCTCGGATGTTTCCCTTGTGGGATTGATCCCGGACCGTCGCCAATAGCCCGTTGTGTTGCTCCAGTGGGACGTTAATTAAAAAATACCAAATACCAACTATGTTACAGCAGCCCCCTTCTACCAAGGACTTTCACGGAATTTTATTGATTAAAATGAATTGTGATGCGTAAATCGTAAATACTCAAATTATGTGAATTATTGATGTGATTTTTTGTGATTTAGCACTGCTAAAATATATCGTTCTCATTTCCCTTCCAGGAATGTTTCATTCATGTTCTTCAACCCATCCTTCTTGGATTCCTGATTCAGCACTTCGCAAGGATGAAAGTTCTGGAGCAAAAGGACTTGTATCTGTACACTGCATGCGTTTGTCTGTTGGCAGCCATGTTTGTTTTCACCCATCACAGATATTTCTTCGGAGCTCAACGATTAGGGATGAGGTTACGAATAGCTTGTTGTTCGCTGGTGTACAAAAAAGTAAGCACGAACTTTTGCGTTTAACTTTTTAGTAGTTTTCATGTCCTCTCACAATAAAAGTAAAAAATGCTTCGTAAGAAAAATGAATCGCGGTATAATTAAGTGAGATACGAATTTGGTTTGTCGCACGTTGAACGCTTTTTTGCTAGTAGACCTGGACCTATGGTTTATAATGGATTCCGAACCGATGCAAATATTTATGTCCAAACCGAGATATGAAACCAGAACCAGTTTGGCATCCAATTCATGGTGTGATTAAGGTGCGGATAGGATGTAGAGTTTGGCCCACGATAAACGTTTTTTTTGCTAATAGACCGGAACCTATACTTTAAAGTGGATTCCGAACATCCAGTAAAAATTTAAAAACTTCAAAATATGACTAATAAAGATGAAAACCATGTGAAAAATGTCAATAGCTATTATGTTGGATCAAAACGGTCCACCAATATCAAGACATAAGTATCTTCTTTCACTTCTGATCTAATGATGGTGGACGTTTAGTTCTCCGAAATAGCTGTTGACATTTTTTACATATTTTTAATCTTCATAAGCTATATTTTGAAGTTTTAAAATTTTTACTACCAAAATATGACTATTTCATTTATTTATCTATCGATATCGAGACAGGGATTTGAATATAGAACCCGTGCGCCAAGAGCATGGCATATTCATAGACGTGAAATATAAGTAGACTGACCATTGCTATTGAGATGAGCTTCAAAAAGTGTGACCAACATGTCGACTAGTAGTCATGTGACTGTTGTGTGAAAAATGGTATTGCTTGGCCGATTCGGCATTTTATCGTCAGATTTGGCGATATAACATCTTGCGACAGGCGATGTAATATCTTGTAGCGACAAAAGTGGTGAAATTGCCAGTCTATTGCTATGTCTCGCTGACCTATCAGACGATGAATCAATGGATGGGCGTCTTCTCACGTCTCGTGAACCAATCAGATGATGAATTCCTTCCCGGCAGACGAAAGTAATATAAGGGTCACGTTACTACTAGATTTGATCTTGGGCACATTAAAAGGTTGCCATTGCTCATTCTACTTTTATATTTCTTCTATCGACATATTCGGATATTATTTTGCGGAACAGAATGTAATAGTCGTTTACTTGGTTCCACTATCAGTGTACGCACTTACTACATCATCCGGAATGAACTCTGCATCATACGAGAATAGTCCTGGAGTTGAACTACTTCAGAGATAATTGATCCCACTTGTTCTTCATTGATGACCATGTCATCTGTTTCAAAGTCGCTTCGTATGAGCTCGGAATGCACATTTCAAATCAGATGTTCAAAAGAAAGTTCCTGTATTAGACTCAAACACACAAATTAGAAACTCTTAAACTTCACCAATACAAATTAAACACAATATTCACAAGTAGCAGTAACATTTACTCATTCTGCTAGCATAACATATGATATCTGAATTTCCATCACATACATTTAGAGTTATTTTCAAGTAAACAGCCATAGTCAGGGATAAAAATAAAAAATGAGTACGGATTATTTTCTTTAAGTGATTTGCGAGTGAAAGTAAAGTTAAAAATGCGAGTGACTGGATTATCTTATTTCCACAGCTGTGGTTGTGTTTTTAAGAATATTGCGTTTGGTGTGATTTTATAACAGATATATTATTTTCTCCCCCTAATACTTTCTTTCAGGCTTTGAAATTGAGCCAGGCAGCTTTAGGTCGCACAACGGTAGGCCAAATGGTTAACCTTCTATCCAACGACGTGAACAGATTTGACCAGGTGAGGTGATATATGCTAGATCGCATTAACATAACAAATATAATATATTCGTATTTTAAAATATTCGTGAGCATAGTGTACGAGAGGAATTTTCAGTGTAAGGAAATAAACCAGACGAAATGCGAAGATTTTACTTTCGCTACCCAAATGCTGTCATGCAAATGACATGCATCGAGGTTAAAATATAATCTACAAAAAATTCTATAGAATTCTACAAATAATTCTCTAAAAATTCTATAGAATTCTACAAATAATTCTCTAAAAATTCTATAGAATTCTACAAAGAATTCTATAAAAATTCTATAAAAAATTCTATAGAATTCAATAAAAAATTATTTGAATCAGGGCTCGTTTTCTCAATCGAAATCTCAATAGAATTTTTTCTATAGAAACAAAATTTCGTTTCTCTATAGAAATCTCAATAGAACTTCCATCAATATACTTCTCCCATCAATAAACTTCCTTCAACTCATAATATCGAGTACCATTTTCATATCATGTAAAATAAATATTCATTTGTGTGTGTAAAGTTTTCGATTCCCATTAATTTTCTTCTTTTGTATTGTGTGTTTGTGAATGTGCACATTTTTAGTCTGTCGTGTACCTTCCCTACTTGGTAGCGGGTCCTATTCAAACGGCCATCATTATAGCTGTGCTGTGGTCACACATAGGATACGCCAGCTTGGCTGGAGTGTCCGTCCTCATGTTGTACATTCCGTTTCAAGGACTGATGGGAAAGCTCTTCTCCAAACTCAGGTAACCATAATAAAACTTTTTGCAACTACAGCCGTCATATAAAATGTTCCCCGAAGAATGATCTTAAAATAAAGCTGAAATAATAATAAAATATAGCTAAAGAAGCCTGTAATGCTATTTCGAATACGGAAATTCTCACCAACATCCAAGACTGGTAATTCATTATTGGTTTTTAACCCTCCAAATGGTTTCGACGATATATTATATCGTCCATCAAGAAGTGACCAATTTTGCTAATGATTAGATATCTCGTCATCAAGATATTGCCGATTTCTTATGACGAAATTAACCCTTCTGGTGGTTATCGCGACGAGGTATCCCTTAAATTAAGCAGATCTTGATGGACATCTCGCCATTAGCTGAACAGATCTTGATCTCGTCATCATAAAAAAATATCATGATGATGAGACATCTCGTCATTAAGCAAAATTGGTGAGATCTTGATGGACGAGATATCTCGTTAAAATCACTTGAAGGGTTAAGAGCTTATCAGTTTTCTTATAATGACGAGATATTTCGTCCATGAAGATCTGGGCGGTTTTGTTAATGACGAGATACCTCATTGAGAAAACCACCAGGATGGTAAACCCCCAGTTAATATAACTGCTGTATCTAGTTTTATGTTACGGATTCATTCGATGACTGCGTCATACGTATAGGGATTTTCAGTATTAAGAAACAAAATCACGGGAAGACGAAGATTTTAGTCCTGTTATCCAATACGAAATAGGCACAGAAAGAACATTATACCACTAAAACACTAGTGCCATCTACATTTAGTTTTACAGAAAAGCCTCTCAGATTAAAGATTTTACTAAACGTAATGCTGGGTAAGCCACGAATAAGGAGTCTTCTTCTCGTTACTGTATGTGGAATATCATGCGAAATATGATCTAAAGGCGTGACTGAGGAAATTTAAGAGAAAGGGTCTTAGGAATGCTGGCATTCACTTTTCCCTTTAAATTTCCCCACAACCACGACTTAAAACCATATTTCGTTTGATATTCCACATATAGTAACGAGACCTAGACGGGATACTTTTCGTAGATGTTCCTGTGGGGAAATTTAAAAGAGAAAGGTTATGCTATTATCTTGGGATTGTGTTGGCATACACTTTTCCTTTTTCCCTCTTAAATTTCCCCACAGGCACGTATTTTGATCATATTTCGCTCGATATTCCACAAACCGTAAGAAGACAGAGACGGTCTGCTGTTTCGTGGCCCACCCTGTAATATACTTTGATTATTTCCCTCTTCGAGTCCAATTGAATAACCCTTTGAAATACTTTTTACAGATGATGGTTTTTGTTTCACAAATATCTGAAACCTATAAAACCACGCAAATTAAATCCAAAACCCTTTTATTTCGAAAACATATCGTCGTTTATTGCTAAGTGCAAAAGTCATTTTAATTTCAAGTGTTCTTTGCTTTTTAACCCGGTTGGAAGTTTTTCAAGTGGTTATTTGGTTAGCTATTTAAGAAAATGAAACGCCTTAAATAACAGTAATATTAACAGCAGGCTTCAAATAATTTGCCATCCTTAAGTTCCAACGAGAGGATGACTCTTTTTTGTTCTTACAGCTTCAGTCAAAATATTCTGCATATGAATCGCCTTTAAATGCCTTTCAACTCAATATCAATCACGGCGATTTTCAGATTATACTGCGATTTGATAGTTTATGGTTTATGTATGTTCGACACCCGTGGTCAGTTAACTGAATTTCACGGTTGTTTCTTTTTCAGAATGAAGACAGCCGTGCTGACTGATGAAAGGATACGACTGATGAACGAAATCATTGGAGGCATGAGAGTCATCAAGATGTATGGATGGGAGTTCCCTTTTGCCAATCTCGTCGATTCCATTCGAGGGTTAGTGCACTTTTGAAGTTTAAGTGTTCTGAGAAAAGGCGTCTAGCTCTTTTCAGAACACCCAGGATGTTTGGATTCTGTAAAGATCCATGCCTCTTCTTTTTGCCTCAGAAATAGAAAAGGGAGCAGGAGATAACAAAAACGTTCAGGGTCATCTGGAAAGGACTATTTCCAGATGTTTTTTGCAACGTATTTTAGAAAGGCTACAAATAAATGGAAGCGCCTGAAACGTAATTCAAACAAACTTTTGCAATCCTTTTTTTATCGCGTGAGCATACATTAAGAGTACTCCCAAATCATCAGAAAAGTTTGTAGAGGTGCTCAATAAGACTTTTGGTTACTCACCATTTCAAATTATCAAAAGACAAAGTGAAAGTCAATTAATTCTCTTCCCAAATCAAATTACATGGGGTATCCGCATCAGATAAGTTATTATTTAGGTGTTATTTCACTTGAAATGGCAACTTAGTCGGCAATAGATAACTTATAATCAAAATCTGAATATCTTCCGTAAATAGGTAGGTAGTTAATTAACGTCGTACTGGAGCAACGTAACGGGCTAGTGGCGAGGGTCAAGGACCAATCCCGAAGGAAAAGATCCAAGGACAATACTTCGTAATTTGAATCACGGGCAGATAACGAGGACACCTGAGCTGGCACCCCACTCTCCAAACTTCCACACCACGCCAACGTGAGGACATTTGAGGCCACGACAGATTTAGCGTGCATCACTTCCACGTGCACGATGGTCTTTCACTGGACCGAGTTTCGAACTTGCAACCCTCCGGTTGCTAATTCGTTGATCTTCCAATTGGGCTACCGCGGCTCCTGAACATCTTCGGAAAATGAATACATAATTTCACTGGACGTACTTTAAAAGAGATGAAAATACAAAATGTATAAAATAAGTCGATCTCTATCTTCTGTAAGGATCATGATCCATACTCAAGTGCTTCATCAAATATTGAGCGATCGTGAAAAAGTAGTGATAGGGGGACACATTTTTGACACAAATTTCCTATTTCTACCAGCCACGAACAATCAAAAGTCATTTATAAAATGCAAGTAATGTTCAAGACGAAACCCTAGCGATCAAAACAATTAATCAAAACATAAATCATATAATGTTGCCAGATCGTGGAAAATAAAAATAATCTACAAATCAGAAAAGAAAAGTTACAAAGACAAATTAATAATCATAGAATAAAAGAAATGCTGAAACGCAACCAATACAAATCATGCAAAGCTTAAATGACTTCAATGCAGTTAAATGCCTTACCTCAGAACGCTTTTATTTCAGTTAAAGCAAGTTATCAATTAGACATAATTCTTTACCACAAACTAAAATTATAATTCCCTTGGAGGAATAATGAATAATGTAAAAATTTCAAAATTATCCGATTATTTTTCCGACATTCAAAATTGGTAAAAATTTATTTTTATCATGGATCACAATATACATTCCGTGGGTCCTTACCTATGAAAGCACTTTACTTCGTCGAGGTGCCATCATAGAGGAAATATAAATGAAGAGTGAACAACGGTAACTTTTCCCCACTAGGTAAGAACTTCTAATTTTGGTCCCCAGGATCATGTGACCAAAACTAGTAGTAATGTGACTTTAAGACTACTTTTGTCTTCCGGTGGAAACGAACATTCATTATCTGATTGGTCCACTGGACGGGAGAGACTCATCCAATGATTCATCATCTGATTAGTCCATGCTACATAGTAGTAGACGGATGATTTCACTGTTTTGGCTGCCATATATATATATAAATGAGCATTCACACATTTACACTGTCATAAGATGTAATACCGCCGAACGAAGCGATACAATGACAAATCGGGCAATCGTCAGTTTTTCACACAGTAGTCACATCACTACTAGTCGACATGTTGGTCACACTTTTTCCAGCTCTTCTCAATAGCAATGTTCAGTCTACTTATATTTCACGTCTATAGGTGCCACCAAGGCTCCTCAATACGTTTGTCCATCTGCGAGTTGAAGGTGACGCAGTTTCGACTCCTGTATCTGACTGGGCACATTTCTCTCTTCTGTGCCAGTTAAACATTTCTTGTATGCATGCCCATTTACTTGACGTTGTATTTGGCGCAGCTTGGCCAGCTTGCGCCATAGAACCCAACCCAACCAATCCTCATCGTAGATGTTTGTTTCTCACAGGAAAGAAGTGACCAAGATTCGACGAACCTCCATCCTGAGGGGTGTCAACCTGGCCGTCTTTTTCATTTCCTCGAAGGTGATCCTCCTCATCTCATTCGCCGTCTTCGTCTTGGGGGTCAGGGGCGACCTCACCCCTGAGAAAGTGTTCGTGTGCATGTCCCTCTTCAACAACCTTCGACTGGCGATGACACTCTTCTTCCCTTATGCCATTGCTCAAGGAGCTGAATCTCTTATTTCACTCAAACGCATACAGGTGAGAGTACCGAAATCACTTTCATGCATTGATTCACCTTTCGAGTTTCGCGCAAAGCATTACGCGTATTTTAGAAGAATGGACCTTTTATAAAGTCATACATTTTTCATTTGGACATGTCACATTGTGTTAAATCGGAAAATTAAAAAAATAAAATCTACGGTTCGTCCAAGTTAAGTACTCAGTAAATCCAGGGACGCTTTTTTTAACAGGATGTAGTCACATGTGTACGAACACAGCTTTGTCTTATAATTATTTCTTGTTAATTTGCAAATTATAAATGCCCACAACTTTGTATTTATTATTTGTGTACTTCATTTTAAATTGACACAAAATACCACGAGAAATTTCTTTTTACTTCTTTCAAACGTTTAAAAATCTGTAAATACATTAGAGACCTTTATAGTCCCTTGAATTTAATAACAAAACTATATTGGAGCCTTTTATCTTATTTTGCAATTTTAAAATGAATATTCTATCGTTGCTTTTAAGAATTCTTGGTTTGTTACAAAATGCAGCCTTGTTATACTGTGAAGAATAGAACGAAAGGGATAGTTGGGGCTTCATATTGGACTTAGAGTGAATCTTCTTTGCAAGGATTGTAACCCTACTGTATCTAAATGTAGGGTTTAGGAAATCGTCGATTGAGGTCAAATTATAGGGATATTTTCAGGTGGGTATAGGCATCTTCAAAAATTAGTTATACTCTCTTGCTCATATTATTTTTTCATTAATAGTTAACCCTCGACTAGGTATCTCGTCATTAGCAAAACTGATCAGATCTTGATGGACGAGATGACATTAGAAGAAAGCTGACCAGATCTTGATCTCGTCACCATCAAAAATTCGGCAATATCTTGATGAGATATCTCGTCATTAGCAAAATTGGTCAGATCTTGATGGATGAGAAACCTCGTCATTAGCAAAATTGGTCAGATCTTGATGGATGAGATATCTCGTCATTAGCAAAATTGGTCAGATCTTGATGGATGAGATATCTCGTCATTAGCAAAATTGGTCAGATCTTGATGGATGAGATACCTCGTCATTAGCAAAATTGGTCAGATCTTGATGGATGAGATATCTCGTCATTAGCAAAATTGGTCAGATCTTGATGGATGAGATATCTCGTCATTAGCAAAATTGGTCAGATCTTGATGGATGAGATATCTCGTCACTAGCAAAATTGGTCAGATCTTGATGGATGAGATACCTCGTCGAAACCACTTGAAGGGTCAATAGGAAATTAATTTCTTCACGCAATTTAGGAAAGGATATCGGAGATAACCAAACGGTGAAACCTTAGGCGTCGATAAACAGCGAAAAAGCAGGAATGTAATCGGGACCCACCGAGTAGTGATTTAGAAATTTAAAAGTATGATTCCGTAATAGAGGTATTACGGACTATGCGCATTTCATAACTATGAAGGAATTTAGAAAATGATTTCCTAAAAGGAAAATAAAGACCGTGTACCTTTTATTGCGAGTACATTCCGTAATAGAGGTATTACACGCAGTAAAAGGTACACGGACTGCTGTTTTCCTTTAAGAAAAATCATTTTCTAAATTCCTTCAGAGTTATGAAATGTGCATACAGACACTTGGAATACAAATGGTTGGATCAAGTCCACTATGGGTTGTAATCGGTTGTGTGTATAGATTTTTCTTTCGCATCTTTTTCATAAATACTCACTTGTTATGTGCTGTTTTAGTGCATTTATCACATCAACTTTTGATTTTAGGAATTTTATCTTGTTATATGTTAAGCGCCGGTTGAAGCCCGGCTAGTACTGGTATATTTATCTTCATCAAATTGTTTCTATTATTCAAAAGTATAGATTTTGAGTAGAATTATTTTAGGGATGCGGCTATGTTTTTTGTCCCTTTTTTCCTTTCAGAAATTTTTACTACTGGAAGAACAACAAGAAACTTCTCTCCTTGATGTTTCGAATCTTCGACCAAAACTGAGTCAATGTGGTATTTGGATGAAGAAAATTGTTGCCACGTGGAATAAAGTAATGATAATAAATTTAAATTTTTATTCTTCTCGCATGCAGTTTTTATTCATAATTAATTGTGCATATAAGAAATGTGTGTGAATGTTTATTGAAATCTTAAAAAAATTAGTAAGTCTACCAATAATGTTTCCTAAATAAAAGACCTTTAATCCTTTTGAAATAAAATTTCTTTTTCTTTGGTTTAACTGTCCCAAACAGGCATTGATATTGATGAATATAAATCTCCATAAAACAGAGAAGTCGCGTATTCTTAAATTCTTATGAATTGAATTTAATAAAATTTGCCGGATATGTTTTATACAATTCATAATCTCTCCGATGAAAACATTCCTGAGCGATAGCGAAGCCTCTTGATGATTGCAGAAAACGTACCATCTACACTTTTCGAAATCATAGCGTTGCACAAGTGATAGATAGGTAGTTAATTAATGTCGTACTGGAGCAACACAACGGGATGTTGGCGATGGTCCGGGATCGTGACAGTACGGGATCAATCCCGAAGGGAAAGATCCAATGATAACGCCTCGTAATTTTGGAACCACATTCAGATGACAAGAAGAACACCTCTAAGCTGACACCACACTCTCCAAACTTTCACACCATGCCAACGTGAGGACGTTTGAGACCACAATAGATTTAACGTGCACCAGCCGCCATGTATACGACGGTGTTTGGCTGGACCTAGTTTCGAACTCGCAACCCTCCGATTGCTAATCCGTTGCTCTTACAACAGGGCCACCGCGGTTGCACAAGTGAATTCTTGTAACAATGATAACTTGCTAACAGTTAGCCAAAGTTTCAATTATTTGGTAATAATGACGTTATAAACTAACCTCATAAAAGCAGTTATATGTTTTTCAAGCTTTATGTGCTTATAAGGCACACTCCTAATTGCAGTTTGAAGCACATTTTGTATGCGCTCTCGTGGATGTTTGCACACACATTCAAAATGTCAGAAAATCTTTTTTTCAATTCAATTGTTCGCATGATGTAAAAACAATCTATTATGTTCCAGGTAAATCTTGAAAATATATTTTAATGGGTTTGCAAACACATGTTTTTGCGCGAAGATGAATAATAGAAGACTGAAAATCATTAACCTTCCTTGTGGTTGTCTCAATGAGGTATCTCGGCATTAGTAACTGACCAGATATTGATGGACGAGATATCTTGTCATTAGAAGAAAACTGACCAGATCTTTATTTAGTCATCAAAAAATATTCTGCTGTTGGGATATCTCTCCAATAATCTGATAATGAGATATCTCGTCTTTAGCAAAATTGGTCAGCTCGTGATAGACGAGATATCCCGTGGAAACTACTTGGAGGGTTAAAAGCTTCGGAAGAAAGCTGCTTTAAAATTATTGAATTGCAATTCCTAATTTAGTTAAATTTTTGCATTGTTTTACTCCTGTCATTTGAAAACTTTTTTGTTTAATTATGCATTTTAAACTTATGTTCATAAACGGAAACCATTGGGAAAGCCAAATTTACTCTTGTCACATTCTATTCAATCTAATTGAAGAAAAGTAGCATATTTGATATATTTGATCACCATTCATGAACCCAAAACTATTTTCAGGACGGCGAAACTACTTTGAAGAATGTTACTTTCACAGTAAAGCCCGGTGAGCTTTTAGCAGTTGTTGGTCCCGTTGGATGCGGTAAGGTAAGGCAACTTGGTCAAATCATTATATTAACACGATGTGCTATTTGTAGCGTCATCTACCTGAAGTTTTGTGCCACCATTTAGTTAAACAACTTTAAATTAAAAAACAATGTTTAATTTAAAAAATAGCCTACTCTAATCTTAGTAACTGACGTAGTTTTGTGCAAAATTTAGACAAGTACTCTGTAAATATTAACGAAATCCAACAGATATTAATTTGACGACCTTAATGTCAATGTAAATGTTTACATTGTACATATAGCTGTCCCTCTCCCTCCCTCTCTCTCTCTCACACACACAAGGGCCCCTCGGGGTCATCTTAATGTGCGTAACGGGCTTCACGAACCCAAGGTACCCTAATGATCTATTCTTTCTCCATAGTGTTTACTGCCTGTGGTAAACATGACCCTAGGATGCCCAAGCGAACTTTCTCTTCTTTCTCCTCTCAGTTTTTTCTTTTCATAATTATGTGACATAGTCTGCCTTGTGTTTGGCGCAGCTTGGCCAAATATGGCCCTCACGCCATAACATCCCAAACCAACCAACCAAAAGGATGGTGGAGAATTTGTGAAGCTAGACGGGTGTTGCTATGGCGGGTGATCCTGAGCATGAGCTCTCGATCTCCAGTGAAGTTGTCTTGTAAACTGAATTTCGATGACTTTTCAGAACGCTTTGACGTAGAGCAGGCTTTGTTGATGGCTTCCAATGAGAATGCAGGTAGTGTCACGTGACGATACTACTCACCTAATGTGCCAAGGGAGTAGGATGTAAGCAAAAACGGGGTGTGAACTTAGAGAATGTACATAAAAATCTATTTGGGCGGAAATTTTAAAGCGATGATTTAGGGTTAAAATTTAACGATTAAGAATGGCTCTTGGCCGTTTGCTATTAATTCTTCGACGAAAGTCATATCTGGGGATTTGCTGTATCGCGGATTGCTTTCATATTGCAGAAGAATTTTAGGGCTATATTAGTGGAGAATTTACTAAGTTCTATTACACTCAGGTCTACGAATTTGTGATGTTCAGTGATGGGCAGGTCCACCCGGAAATTCCCAGGAGGTTGATGTTTCCCGGAGAACGTCCTTTGAATGAAAGTGACTCGAAATAATATGACTTTAGACGGGGAGTGCAAGAAGCCTGAATAAAGAACAGACAGTAGTGGTGTGAGAAAACAATAGTTGAAATTCCACCCCGTCGTCCTAGTCCCATCGCTGTGCAAATAAAACAGAGTCATAAATTAAGTACAGACCATGGTAGTTGCTTTAAATTAAATCTGATCGCCTTATTCCAGTCTAAAAGTCTCATTAGGATCAATTTTATAATGTCTTTTAAAATTGAATCGATATTTCACAAAGACAAATTAAGTTCTCTTCCACAAGATGACTAACACAAATGTGTTATTTCTGGTTTGGTATTGCTAAATTCATGGATTCATACGAATAATTAAAATCACTTATTTTACTTTAAACATTTCTAAGTTCTTTATTTGCGAGGTTAGTGAGGTTCGATCATCAGAGCCAGTCCATCACTGGCGATGCTTCACCTGAGAATAATTATGATTAAATAAATTTCTCTAGTGATTGTTGTGTCTGTGCTTTCAGACGTCTCTGTTAATGTCCATACTCGGCGAACTTCCCATCACATCTGGAGAAGTGAAAGTGCGAGGTAAAGTGGCGTATGCGTCCCAGGAACCTTGGGTGTTCGGAGGGAGCGTCAAGCAAAACGTCATCTTCGGCAGCACCTTTGATGAAAACAAATACAAGAAGGTTCTCAACGTTTGTGCCCTGGACAAAGTAAACATAACACTTTCTCATTAAAAGAATTTCATACCTTTATTTTCAGCATTTAGGATAATATATCTGGTATAATATAAATGTGGTATAAAAAAGTCTTACACTGTCGCAACCTGACCAGACTTTTTGCTGAGAAGCCTTTCGGAGTTGATACTACACCGTTGCCAGTGGACTCTGTTTATATTATTCGGCGCCGGCGAGGCGCACAAATCTGTTGCGCTTCGATATGTATATACTTTCTTCGGGATGCGAAAGTAGACGCTCGTGAGATCGGTTCAAGTGTAGAACATTAAAAACTCTTTTGTGGACTATGCTTTTCGTTTGACATGTCGGGAGCCATATGTAAGTTTCTACTATTAAATTATTTTTGATATAATTAGCTGCACTTTACTCTCTCCAAAAAGTAACTATAAAACAAATTCCAAGTATTAAGAAGCAGATAAAAAAGACTGGTAGTTTTTTAACGTTGAGGATCTGCTATATACACCGCCTTCCTTCGAGATTCACCTATACAGGATGCTTCGAAAATTTCTGGCCAAATTATAACGGGTGGTAGAGGGGCCCAAAATAGACATTTTTTGTCAAAGAATGTGTTCGGAAATGCCGCGTGTTTTCGTGAACTGTGGAATCTTTGAGCAGTTCGACCGTTTCCGTTTGCAGCCCTTGGAGATTGATCTCAGATCGTCGCTAATATCCCTTTATGTTGCTCCAGTGCGACGTTTATTAATTATCATTACCATTACCTTTCGCAGCGCTATACATCAGACGTATATCTGCGAACTACGAAGTCTAGTAGCGATGTATCCCGTTGAAACTCCGAGTACGCCTTACGTCACATAAAAGAATTTTATCGATTGATCTAAACAGCGCCCTCTACTACCTAAACGCGGCATTTATGGACACGCATTCTTTGACAATTTTTTTATTTTGGGCCCTTCTACGATCATTTACTATTTGGCCAAATATTTTCGAAGCACCCTGTCGATGCATTGTACATATTCTGTTGTCAGAAACTCCCCATAAAATGATATGTTCTAAGATCGCTTTATCCTTAATAAATCGAAATTTTTAGAGAAACCTCATGTACTTTCCTTAGATAAAAGTTCTGAATCAAGCATTCTGGCGAGACTAATTTCGAAGTGAATTTACTCTGTTCCACTTTCAATATCAACTTATGGTAGTTGCTCTGCGTGTACGAAACTATATAATATCTTTAAATCAAAATTCATTGCAAAGTCGAAAATTTTAAATGTTCGAGAAAAATAAACCGCTCTTGCGATAATGCTGTTGATCTACATGTGGTAACGACCACTCAAATTTTTACATTCAATATTTTCCTCTACTTCAGCAAATGACATAATTCTGATTGCATGCCCCAAAAATCTTACTTGACTTCAAAAAAGTTGTCCTCTCTTATTGAATATCCTTTTTATTTGATTTAAAGGATATTGAACTCTTTCCATACGGTGACCAGACTGCTGTGGGCGAGAGGGGAGTTAGCTTGAGTGGTGGTCAGAAAGCTAGAGTTAACCTAGCAAGGTGAGTTTCGAATATCATTTTTTTCCTGTTAAAGAATTCCATATTTTCACAAGAAGAGATGACTAGTGTTTCTTTCTCATCTTGCAGGGCAATGTATTTCGATGCTGATATCTTTCTCCTGGATGATCCCTTAAGTGCTGTGGACGCATCCGTCTCAAAACATCTCTTTGAAAAGTAAGATTATACGTGGTCATTATTGTTGCAGCGCCGCCACGGGTGACTTTTTGCAACTTATTTTCAATCTTCATGACTAGGGGTATCTTTTAAAGTAAAATCGTCTTAAAAGCTCCTATTTTCAAAATTTCGGTGACCTTTTTTGAGAATTCACCAAAGGTCAACGAAAATTTAATCATTTTTAAACCTTATATTAGGAAATCATTTTGAATGCTGATACGCTGAGTTCGCATTTTATTTCACAGACTCAAAAGCACATTAGGGTGTAGGGTATGGTAGTGCAGACCCAAATGAAAGAATAAGGACAAAGATCATTTAAATTTTCAAACTGTACGCAATTGGAAATGTTAAATGAAAATGTTGGTAATGCATGCAACTTGTTGCGTTGTTACTAGTCTATAAAGGAAAGCTTTTAAGTTTAAGTAGATACTTATAAACTTAATGTGTTAGCATATTGCCCAACTTTTTAACACCTGCTACTATAAAATAACCGGTATGTGTTTCGTTTAAGGGGTATCATTCTAATTATTTGTTCAACGCAGGTGCATCAACGGTTACCTGAAGGATAAAGTGAGAATTCTAGCAACTCATCAAATTCAGTTTTTGAAAGGAGCTTCTCAAATTCTTGTTTTGAAAGAGGTAAGGCAAATAACAAGCTTCTATTATTTTAACTTATGTCAGTTCTTGGCTTAGTTCAAAATGCGAATTTCCAATTTTGCTCTTTGAAAATTTGAATGTAACATGAAAGTCGACGTGATATATGAATGTTTCACTTGCCAAATCGATTAACTCCACTTTCTGAATTTTATTAAATTTTAATGTCAAAGCACTTGATTGACTCCTAACTGTATATATTCAAAACAAATTTCTATAATAATAAGTATTAACACCACTAAATGACAAATTTTTTTTAGCCATTGAATAATAAATAATTTATTTCAGAAGCCAATCTGATTAACTCCATACTCTAATGTAAATCGTAATAAAAATTTAGTTAAAACACTTTTTAACAAAGCAATTGACTACTTATATATATACAGTGAGTCAAAGTAAAAACCAAACATCAAAGAAAATGAAAGGAATTTGTACGTACAGTCCGAATAAACACAAAAATGACGGGAGCTCAAATACAGCTAACGAAGAAGACATCACTTATATTGCTGATGAATCAGTTTAAACAAAGTAATAATACTCGTAATATGTGTAGCAGTAACAGAACAGTTATTATTCATTTTTGCTAAAATCTTTAATAAAAAATGTATGTAATGAAGTTTTTCTGTAATAAAAAATAATTTGAAGACTGAATTTGAATTAATAATTTTCTTTCACTTTCCAAATCGATTAACTCCCTTAATCACGCAAAAATTGTAGTAACAATAACGATTACTCCAAGGATATTCTATCTTATACTTTCTATATTTCGTTAGATAAAAGATACATCTGCAGTAATACAGTCTACATCGTTTATTTGAATTTATAATTTAAAAGGAATTTTAAAAAACACTGTATACTATTTTATCATTTTTATCAACTTTTTGTTTTATGGAGTTAATCGATTTGGCAAGTGAGGCATTCATATATTGATACAATTATACATAAAACAGTCATATTTCCTGTTTTAATTAATAATCTATTATGTTTAGAGATATTTCATTTGTTGGATTTGTCGATTACCGTACAGAAGAGTTCATTGTTTAGGAACGTTTGCTCGGGTATGAAGCATTTGTGTTTTTCTTTGCACATAGCATTGTTTTCAAACGTTACCTTCTGATGAATTCACACACATATATCTGCTCCATAACCTACAGTCTTTTCTGCGTGATTTATAACCAGTTTTGATCTTCTTGACCAATAGTATCTTAAGATTCTTTCAACCAATAGATGTGGTTATTTAGCCATTATGTGCATTCTGGGGGAAAAGCAATAATCTCCACTCGGAAATCTTTCACGCTCAGAGGTTTAATTGGAGAAAAAAAATTATGATCGAAACAACAATTTGAGGAAGCATTTAATTCGTTTCCTTAATTCGTCAGATTTCAGTACATTTATTCACATTCTCAATGAATAGCAATTGACATCAGAGAATTATCCTGCACAGATTTACCCGATTTGATAGGCGTTACTAGTACTGCCTAACCAGTCTCTCCCAGATAAATATCTCCAATTCATCACTAACATCATCCGATTAGTATCACCAGGTTGATTGGCCAGGGGAACTTATATTCGAATTGGATTAATGGTTTCCGAAAGACAGCGTTCGAATGCCGGAGGACTTTGGGAAAACTGTTCGCATTAATGTGTTGACTTGAAACCAGAAAACTGTACTCAATCAGCTCGACATTGGCGCATTCAACCATCGAACACCCAACCAAGCGCTTCATTCTACCACTCTCTAAAAGCTAGGTAGGTAATTAAATTAATATCTATCTCACTAAAGCAACACAACGGGCTATTGGCCACGGTCTTGGATCAATCTCGAAGAGAAAGGTCAAGGACAACACCTCGTAATTTTGAGCCACGGTCAGATGACGAGGTCAGCACCAGAGCTAGCACCCCACTCTCCAAACTTCCGTACCACTCTAACTTTAAGACATTTGAGGTCATGACAGATTTAAGAGGCACCAACTCCATGTACACGGAGGTTTTTGTTTGGATCGAGTTTGATTGGATCCATGGTCTTTGGTTGAATCAGTGGTCTCTGACTGGATCCATGAACCCTCAAGTTGCTAATCCGCTATTCTTCCAACCGACTACCACAGCCCGCTCTCTAAAAGAACGCTTTGGCCATCTGGCTTTTGCGGCAATTCCTGAATTGCAAGCAAAAACATACTCCAACTTGCGCATGCTCTTTATATTCATTTGTACATTCGATTACAGGGCCGTTGTCTTGCTTTGGGCACATTCGACCAGTTGACTGAGGCAGGTGTAGACTTGGGATCCATGATGGAGGATTATGAACAGGAACGCAGACAGAGACTCTGCTCCATGACTTCAACAGCAAGCAACATGTCTATGAACGAAGAAATAACTGATGGAATCACTCCAATTCCCATGTACGAGTCCACACAGTCGCTTGCTTCTACCGTCTCCAACTACGACGAAGTAAGTGCAATTCTGTCTTTGCAGCGGGACTTGTTTGCGGTGTCATTTGTAACCCTCCAAGTGGTTTCAGCGAGATATATCGTCCATCAGGATGTGACAAATTTTGCTAATGACGAGATATCGCGTCATCAAGATATTGACGATTTTTTATCTGATCAATTTTCTTCCTAATGACGTCTAATAATATCTCGTCCGTTAAGATTTGGTCATTTTTGCTAATAACGAGATGCCTCTTCGAGACAACGTCCAGGAGGGTTAAAAGTGTACCGTTTTGGCAGAGGTTCAGCATACTGTTAGAGAATTGATAACTAACCAATTATGTTTATTATGAACAACCCTGTTTCTAGAGTGCAAAGAAAGATTTCTACTATCTGCTTTATTAGAAAACTCATTTCGATTTTAATCTAACGGTCTCAAAATATTAGGGTATGACAATCAGCTTGACACGCCGAAAAAATTTTTTAAATTTTTTCATCATATTTCTTATTAAAGTGACTATATTTTTGTATCACAATTGCATAATTCACAAAATATGAACTTGGACCGATTATTTATATTTAGAAATGCGCTATAAAAATTATGAGTGAGAAATAGACTTCAATATCAAAACATTTGAATCGATGAAAAATTAAAAATTTTCTGAAACTTATTTTCAGTAAGCAATTAAGTAAGGAGAAAGGTGATAACTGTTGTTCCAAGGAGATATTCTTTGTACAACGTTGTGTATTATTTTGCAAAACACGTAACATATGATTCCGACCGTAGACAAAGACTAAATACAACTTGACAGGCTTTAAGATTCGCGAAGAATATATTATAGAATTATACTGGTGTATTCTCTGTATTATAGAATTATAATAGATTCTGTTTGATTTATACATCGATACCTCAAACAATCTATTCTTTAAGATTGTTTGGTTGATAAGGGTTTGGCGCAAGGTCCAACAATGGGCAAGTTGCGTCAAACTCAAGACCAAACACAATTCTGCAACTCGGAACAGTAATCAAATCAACAATAAAAAAGATAGATTAAAATCACACAGGCAAACAACAGTGGAAAACAAATAAAATTACTAAAATCGAAAGTATGAATACAGTAAATACTATATTCAAACATGTCAACAATGCAACAAAAGTAACATGTAGAGTTTGAAATACATTCAGCAAAGGGTGACTTAAAATCGATGAAATGGTGTAGTTTAAATAAATCTATCCGTTAAGATTCACATTGATATTGGTTTTCTAAGATGTTCGAATATAGGTGACCGCCTATACAAGTATCACAGTGTGTTTAGTTTTCCGAGAGTTTCTTAAGGGGGATTTTCTTTTTTTCGGCGAAAAAGATATTTTTTGTATTTTTCACGTAATTTTATTTTGTAGGGTCTTAAGAAGACAAGTCAAAATTCTCAAAATGGAAACAGTTAAGCCTCCTGCGCACTGGTGATTTTTGTGGAGAAACTGTTTAGTAACGAAAATCAAACACTGTTTTCAATGTAGACTCACGCATTGGTAACTAAATAAATACAACCCGTTATATATTTCGAGGGTGACGAAATTGTTTTAGTATCGCACCTGTGGGAATAGAACGTACATGTTCGGGCATGTTCGCGAGCATGGGTGATTATTTAGTGTAGTAGACTACTTGCCTGCAACGAGTGAACATCGTATCATTTTCCTTCCTCCCTTTTCTTATTGTAAACTTAATAAACATCAAGTAGATGGACAGAATTTTTTATTGGTGAAATTGAAAAAAGACCACCGTTATATGATTACTAGATGAAGGAATATTCCGATACTTGAAACTTTTGAACTTTTTTGCTTGAAATATTAAAAGAAAAAACACAAAGAAAATGACATAGATGAACTTTACTTCCGACATTCAAAAAGTTTGACGAGGAGCAAAAATTCTTCGCACGAGCATAGATTATGAATGTTAAGACGTGTGCGCTTGTCAGGACAAGCAACCTCCGTATAATACGAGTACGATCTATGTTAACACTCAGACAGAGCAATCTAGAAATGCCGAAACCTTTCCAGCCACTCCATCGCCTTCAGTCCCATCAAGCATTCGGGAAACGTGGGACAACGAGTCAGACATTTCATCTAACTTTAATTTAATTTAAAAAAAATCTGATAACTAAACGATGAATACTTTTTAATCTTAATTGTATTGTAAATCACGCTAAATAAGTGAATGAAATTTTTTACATTAATTTTACATACATTAAAGACTGCTAATCTCTCTTCTGCGATATAGCCAATCGCATTGATGTAGTGTGACATGAAATGTGTGGTCCAAGTTGTATCAACAGGCTATCAGAGCTCTGTTTCCTCATCCGGAAATAATTAAAATATTTGTCTGGATACTTTTTCAAGGTCTCAAACAATTTGTAAAACTGACCACTAATAAATTTTTCACTCACTATTGGATGTACCCAAAATCATTTGTTTCTTTGTTAATTTTTAGTCTTAGAAGGAGTACACAAACACCTGCAGTCTCTTTGAAATCCATTTTAAGACTGAGCTGTGTGGAAACTATTTAGTCACCTAATGCGCGCTTACGAGGAGTATATATAAAAGACATTTTTTATAGTATCGGAACTATTTAATCACCAAACAAAAATGTTGCCAGTGCGTGGAAGGCCTTATAAGACATTAACAGACGCTGGCAGATGTAGATTTTGGAGCATGCACCACTTCATAAAGATGTAAATTCAATAAAGCCGATTTACAACGATTTGTCATCCAAAGATGACAATAAAAATATAATCACACTGTATGGCACTTTGGTATATCAGATTAGCAGGAAAATAGTCTAAGTACTGAATATGCTTCTGTTAACTGCACTGAAACTCTAAACGTGTTTTTCTCGGAACGGCGTTTTCGTAGGTGTTGGCATGATATTTATAAAACTATTGAATCAATCTGCATGAAATTTGTACAGCATTGCGATAAAACCTACTTTTATCGTTTAATGCACCAAAAAAGTGACAGGTTACGTTTATGTTTTTATAGCAAAAATCTAGGTCAATTTTTTTTGAGCGAAATCGAGGATTTTGGGTTTGACAAGTCACCATTTCCTCAAATATATATTTTTTAGTTTGTAATTCTTAAAACGATAGCTACATGCGTATGGAGTAAAGCTCCGGGGAAAAAACTCAGTTCAATTTTCTTTTCTTAAAAAAATCACTTTGAATTGAGAAATGCAAACCTGCGACCACGGAACTTCGAGTGGCGTCATGGTCCAGAAGCGATTCTTCATGAAAATGATCGAGAAAAACTTTGTGAATACCTGAAATGATAATTCTTTGATGGGCGGGAATAACAATACAATTGTGATGTGCACAATTTTCTTGGTAACAGTACAATTGTAATGTGCACAATTTTCTTGGTACGAACAGTATAACTTTTATTCATTTATAACTTTATAACTTTTATTCATTCTCAATATTCCATATTGTGAATGTCCTAAAAAATGTCCTCTTAAAAATTGTAATTTTTTGACTTGTACTGTTATTCCCGCCCATCAAAGAATTTTTCGACAAAATTTGAAATTATCAATTCGTTAATTTTTTTGTGTCCCATGACGCCATGGGAGTCACGTGGCGTCATGCTCCAGATGGGATTCTTCATGAAAACTATCAATAAAAACTTTTCGTGAATACCTGAAATGATAATTTTTCGACATACAAAGTTTGAAATTATTAATTCGTTCAAATTTTTTTTGTTTAAAAAATAACTTTGAATTGAGAAATGAAAACCTGCGACCACGGGACTTCACGTGGCGTCATGGTCCAGATGGAATTCTTCATGAAAAAATCAAGAAAAACTTTTCGTGAATACCTGAAATGATAATTTTTCGACATATAAGGTTTGAAATTATTTGATTGCATAGTTTTGTCATGGAAAAATCCACTAAAAGAGGTGATTTTAGTGAAAAAAAGAGAGAATGATCTCTTGAAGGATTAAAAGAAAGGATTTTTTGTCGTTTCAGGTTGCGGGGGAAGGTGTGATGGAAAAAAGTCCCAAAGGATCCGAGGAGCTCAAGTCTTCGGGATCTGTCAAGTTCAAAGTATATTCGGAGTATGTCAGGTCCGGGGCTGGTCGATTTTTCCGTATAGTCCTCTTCCTTCTGTACATTGCGACCCAGGTTCTGTTCAATGGAAGCGACTTCTGGCTCACAGCTTGGTATGCACTGTTTAATTGTTATCCAAACAAAGACTATGCCGCGGTTGCCCGGTTGGATGAGTAGCAGATTAGCAACTGGAGGGTTTCGAATTTGAAACTTAATACAACCTAAGACCGTCGTGTACATGGGAGCTGGTGCACGTTAAATCTGCCGTGACCTCAAATATCCTCACGTTGGCGTGGTGTAGAAGTTTGCAAGCCCAGGTGTGACCACGTCATCTGACCGTGGTTCAAAATTACGAGGTGTTATCCTCCGATCTTTCCCTCCGGGATTGATCCCGGATCGTCGCCAATAGCCCGTTGTGTTGCTCCAGTGAGACGTTAATTTAACACTACCCACCTACCTACCAAACAAGGACTGGTAGGTAGGTAGTTGCCAACCCGAGGCCAGTCGTATTGTTTTTTGGAGCCAGCCTAATCATGTATGTGGGTAGGTATTTTAATTAACGTCGAACTAGAGCAACACAACGGGCTATTGGCGACTCCTAATCATATGAAATTCGCGAAAAAATAAAACGTATAGAAATAAAAAATAAAACACAGAGAAGTGTAATAAGAACTATACCAAATTCCACACTTATCTACCATGGTAGATCTTAAGAGATGCAAACCCAAAATATGTTAACAAAAATTAAGGTTAATTTTATTACTAAATCACAACAGGGGGAAAGTTTAAAGTGTATTATGCATCCGTTAAGACCATAGTTTCCCAAAGTGGGAGGTAGGTATGTAGGTAGGTATTTTAGTTAACGTCACACTGAAACAACACAAAGGGCTATTGGCGACGGTCCGAGATCAAAACCGTACCCAAAGTGGCAGATAAAAGAATCTTAGGTACAATGCTGGTCCAAGGGGAGGGGCGCTGAGTAGCAAGAATGGGCAATAAGATGTAAAAAAATCGAGGCCTAAAAATGTTTCAAGCATTTATCCGCTTGACCATACAGACTCACAACAGTGATGCATTGTCGCAAAAATTATACGTTGTGAAATGCATGTTTCGACTGATCGGTCTGAAAACAACACAAGTCATAACAAGTCTTAACAAGAGATCGTTAATATGTATTTGCGCACTCTTTCGACTTGTACAAGTGCATCTGCAGGAATCTGCATGTTATGTCGAAGATGAGAAGACTTAAATTACAATTAGACTGTTTCCGGAGATTGTGTGACGATCAGTTATCAGTTTGACTCACAGACACCTAACAATTTTAGTGCTTATTCAGAGCCTCTACTGATTACAAATGCTGTTATTGAAATAAGACTATGGTTTTGAAGTGAGATTTTTTAGTATACCGAAATTGTCGGGGTTTTTTAAACTTTCGTTCTAATAAAAAATTGTGAATTATTTTGATTTGTAGCGAATTATATGCGAGCAATTCTATCGAAGTTATAGTTATAAAACATAAATTCTTGTTAAGTTGAAACGTTTGATTTTCAGTTACTACCAGGGTTAATCCTGAGTATATGACAGTAAAAAATATACTATATATAAATAAATCAACCCTAAAGAACTTAGTAATAAGTAACAAAATAAAAAAAAATTACAGATAAAACCATGGCGGAACCAAAAATGTAGACAGACAATATCGAATATTTGAAGTATGACATTATTTTTTTAGTCGCCCAAAAACAAAACATTACCAATGTTAGCTTTATAATTTCAATTCCATATTATTTAATTTCTAAGCTAGCTACCGCATATAAAGAAGACTTAGACAGGGACTAGCTGGCGATAGAAGTGGAGAGTTTTAAGTATCATGCCTTGGATTTAAGCCCTAATATGGAAACTGCTACACCATCATAATACTCAAGATAATAACTTCTCACATTTTGTTAATAGATTAAGAGATTGTGAAAAATGTCTAAGTGTAATACTCAAGATAATAACTTCAGCAAAAACTGTTATTATTAATTCTTGTTCCACGGTTTTCCAAAATCCTTGAATAGTTTTCGGTCGACGTTTCGATAATTCTCTTTTTAAAAGTCCAAAAGCACAAAAGAGGTGCTTTTGGACTTTTGTCTCAACCTTTCTCACAAAAGATTTAGCAGGAATATCAGTAAAGGGTATTTATTGACTTGATACCAGTTTCTTCCATTTTTTCTACGAATTTAATAGTGGATTTAGAGGTGTGGCTGCTTGCTTTATCCTGATGCAGTTCTACTGATTGTTGGCACTTTGGGTAAAGATATAGTATTTCTTTTTTGAATATTAGGGATAAAATAGGGTCTTGATAATATGTGGGAGTTGATTTTTACCATTCCCCTCCTCCTTTTTACTTTTAATTTTCCATTATATGCAAAACCGGCAATAATCATAAATCTCTCAGAGAAAATTCTCACGTTAAAGTTACAAAATTGAACCACGTTTTAAGATTTTTCTCCTCTTTTATGATAATAAATTGTTCTTTTTATTGCAATCTTTTAAATATACCCACGCCTCGTCTATTGTCACAACATTTTTCCATCTTTCTCCAGCTAAATGCTTCTTATACAGAATTCTGCAGCGAGTTCTGCTTTCTGCAATATGTCGTGGAGATAGACGATAAACATTGTATTTTTAGGCCTTTTTAAGATTCAAATCACTGTTAATTATTTTATTTACAGTTGAAACTGAACTATTAATGACTTTGTAATAGTCCTTTGACTTGGCTGATTCTCTTTTAAAATTAAAGATTTTACCTTAAAATATTCTCAGAAATTCTTTTTTTTTGGATACGTATTTGGAAGTATTTTTCCACTTTTACGCGTTTATTCCTTTCTCATAAATAATATTACTTATAGTACCTTTAGATATCGAAAAATCATGACTTTTACAGCGTTTTTGAATAGCTGGATAAGCATAATTCTCTTTAGAAAGAGCGGTTATTATTTAAAAGCGCCATTTTGAAAGTAAACAAAGCTCTGAGTTAGCAGACGATAAGTTATACTTTAACTATTTAAGTGCTGCGAAAATAAAATTATTTCGTAGCATACAATTTTTTTAGAGCTCATCAAAATCATTCAAAAAATGTCCGAACAGCTTCTGTATTTATCATAATCAAATATCCTATTCTAAAGCAACAGTCTGTTGATTTTGATGCAGCCCACACATATCCCGATATCATTTGATAAAACCTTTTCATTTAATTTGCAGCGATTATAAGTATGAAAGAATATACCAAACATACTACTCTTAGATTATTTGTCAATGAAATATCTTAGAATTAATTAGGTATTTTATCTTATACTAAAAATGAAATTGCTGCAAATTAATCTATTTACCTTTGAAATCAAGCAAGTTTAATGTAAAAATTTGGACTAGTAGAATTAATGTGTGGTGGCGATATCAGGTGTTGTCAGGGAGGGTTTTCGTTTGGTTGGTCGGGGGGCGCCAAGGCGAGTTCTTGCCCCGGGTGGAAACTAGCCTATTTACGTCTCTGGCGACTGTACTTGTCTATTGGCGAGAGGCAGTTGCTGTTTTCTGCCTAGTAGCAGTGACATGACTGCCATAAAGCTCATTTGCATCGCTTAGGTATTCCACCGAGTTTGCTGCCCCATCTGAAATTCTGAAGAAGTAATGGGCAGAAAACGAACTGCTTGGATGTAGAACCTTCTACGAACTTTCTGAGATATTGTGAGGCAAGAGAACTTTTAGAGTAATGACTTCGGTCTTTTCTTCGTTATTTCTCTGTGTATTACGATATTTTTTTTATCTCTTTTACTGTCTCGGATCCTTCCCTGACCGTCGCAGATAGCCTGTTGAGTTGCTCCAGTGCGACGATAATTAACTACCTACCTACCTTTTACTGTCATTGTTCGTTTTTCGTCTTTGTGTGTTTTGTTTAATCATTCACTTGTAACATGATTGTGCACTAGAAATGGGAAATGAAAAAAAAAATCAATTCGTGTTAAACTAGAATACATTTTTTATATTTACGAGCTTAAAAGCTTTTCAGTATAAATGTCTCAAAGAATAAGTTAAATCAGTATTTCTTACAAGCAAGTATGATACGAAGGCATATAATACACACTTTTTACCTTTTAACCTTTCAAGTGGTTTTGACGAGATGCCTCGTCCATGAAGATCTGACGAATTTTGCTAATGATGAGATATTTCGTCATCAAGATATTGCCGATTTTTTGATGATGACGAGATCAAGATCTGGTCAGTTTTGCTAATAACGAAATACCTCGTCAAGACAACCACCAAGAAGGTTAAAAGGGAAGTTCGGAAATCAGAAGTTAAGAAACTATCTTATCGTTGTTCTAATTTAAAATACCTTGTCGCATTTTTACAGGACAAACAAAGAGCAACGGAAATACAATATTAAAGATTGCTGGAGTAACGCTACGAAAGCTGGTCTACTTAACCAAACCAGCGAATACAACGAAACCTATGGGTTGTTTGACAGGGACTATTTTGAAAGGAACATCGCTAATGTGAGTGACGGTTGCTTCAGACTCACGGACAATTACCGAGTTGACGAATTAGAGGCTGCCAGTGAAGTGGACACGCCGTTCAATCTGTCTGTCTACGCAGGTCTGGTTTTAATTGTGTTCTTGTTGTCCCTCATGAGGACGACAATGTTCTTCGTCATGTGCATGAAGGCTTCCAGGAAACTCCACAACAAAATGTTCCGATGTGTCCTTCGCTCTCCGGTTTCGTTTTTCGACAGTAATCCTGTGGGTGAGTACTCAAAGATGATTTTTTTTATATTTACTAAGTTCTATTTACCATGATCATGCAGAGAAGGGAGGGCTGCAGGAGGCGAAGCCCTTGTCCTTTTCCTCCTTGAGTCAAAATTGCCATTTTGAAAGAATGCCCTTGATCATGTAATTCGATTAAAAAATGGTAGGTTGTGTCGAGGACACATACCGTATTTTTGACGTGAACACTCGGGCCTGATGTTGGATTGTGAAATGAATGAAGCTGACATAGGAAGTTTGAACGATTGTTTATTGTGAATATTCAACTTTTCATTTACAGTTTGAACGATTAAAGTGCTGTCTGATTTTTTTTATATTGAAGGATATTTTTATTGATCTGTGATTGTAGCGTAGTTTGGTAGCTTTCGAATGACACCACCTACGCAGTCCTCCCTCCACGCAATCCAAAGTTACGCTGGCCCAAAGTTCGCCCAGCACCTTAAAATTTCGACATATTGCGGACCCACTCCTCGTGCTCAGTATGTCTCCGTACTCGGTCCGAAAGTCATGTCAGGTACGGACATCCTTTGTCTACACGACGCTATATTTATCTTTTGGATGTTTCTTCTAGTTTTGAAATCATGAGACAAAACAGTTGTAATGCTTGACTTTTCACACATGCCCCCAGTACTGTTTCAATTTTAAAAGACGCATTCACGTCAAAAATTACGTAATTCATTTGTTCAAAACTTTATTCAAGACTTTTCGTCTTCTTACTGGACACGATTGATTGCCTCACGATTTATTTAGAATTGGACTTAGGAGTTCACAATTGTACTTCATGTAATTCTAGACGAGAAAGGAATAGCGGACATTTAGATACGTGTACTGCGCCTAATGGTTTTAATTGTATTGTTCAGATATGTTGGGAAGCAAGAAGGCAAATGGTTCAGTTGTCAAACACCTGACATTTATAAATCAACAGATAAATATTAACTTGAAATTGGAATCTGATAGTAAGCATTGTCCATAATGACCTGATAATTTACGAGGCTTTTTATTAGTAATTTCTAGATAATTTAATAGATTTACATAGTTGGATATGTTGGAAGATTTATTTTGAATTCTGGTTTCATAAATTGCAATTGATTGTACGCATGGAGTGTGAACATAAAATAATTCCGGAATCTTCTCTCCTCCAAACGAATGGTGCCCTTTTCATCATTTCAACGCCTGACCCTAACGACCTCTCTGCATGTTCCTACATTTAATGTTTTGTGATTTAGTAACCTCTTCATTGTTGTATTAATATGCATGCTTTTCTGAATGATGGACTCATGCAATAACAGTAATGTGCTTTTATCAGTTTAATTGCAACACTATCAGTTCTAACATAATTTGTGCTAAATGAATATTGTTATATTTTTATATCACCTGTTGATTTAAAAAATAAAATGGTCTATCTGGCCTTCGAAACATTTATAAACCAAAAGTGAACTCAGAAACTAAGCAACCCCAAAATATTTTAATTCATTAGAGACCATATTGTGTGTTAAATAAGAGAATCCTATAACGTGGATTCTCTTACTTATTCCATTGTACTATTGTAAACTATTTAAAGATTGTATAACAGTTTAATGGTAAAACAATTACGGTAAAAAACTATTCAAAGACGATTTTCTAACAAAATCCTGGAATAAAGTAATCGTTTTAAATATAAACTTGCATTTAAAATTAAAAGAATCTATGAACAATCATCCAATATTCATATATCTACGGTCTTTGGTTTTCAGATACACAAATTTTAAAATTAAAAAGTGTATGAAGTATTATATTCCTTTGGCTATTTCCATGAAAGTTTCACTTATCCTAGGTTTCGTTGTGTTATGTAATATTTTTTCTACCCAATTTTTTGCAATAAGTTAACAAAATGTAGGCTGGCTAGTCAAAAATAATATTTATGCGAACTTACCCAAGAAAATTCAATTATTTTAGTGAACTACTTATCAATAAAATAATTCTGCTCATAAAATTCTAAAAAGTGTACTAAAAATTGAATTGTTACTGCCCCAGCCTGTTCTACAGATACTTATTAGAACAGAAATACTTATAGAAACACTCAAATGAACTCACTTTACATTTTCAGAAAGTTATTGTATCGGATCCTCTTTTATATAGATGCTCAGATTTCAAACAAAAATCGGAATGATCAGGTCAGGATGTTTAGTGAAAATTGTCCGATCATTAACGAATCTTCTTCACTATCAGGTCATTTGCTTCATTTACATGTTTAATTTAATCTGCATACTAATCGATAACTGCTACATTATCAGGACGAGTTCTGAATCGATTTTCGAAGGATGTCGGTGTCATCGATGAAACCATGCCCATGGCAGCCTTAGACGCCGTGATTGTGAGTAGAAAGAGAAATCGTAAGAAATAACTTGCATGATGTTTGCGAGCATGAAAGAATGAAATGATCG
Source organism: Meta bourneti (assembly GCA_933210815.1). Classification (NCBI taxonomy): domain Eukaryota; kingdom Metazoa; phylum Arthropoda; class Arachnida; order Araneae; family Tetragnathidae; genus Meta; species Meta bourneti. Next base: position 82,078,138 of record OW119923.1, on the reverse strand, counting down.
TAACTTCTGCATCTATTATCTATGCATGCTAGTGGTGACTTTGGTGGTGATGGTTGCATGGGTGATTGGACTTTTCTGTTTTATAATATATTAATTCTTGTTCAACTTTCGTTGTTCTGAAGTTTCCGTTCATTTTCAGTATTTCTCACGATAAAACTCAAGAACACGGTATCAATTCCTCGCCAAATTGACGACTCTCACCAAACGAATAAGCCTATCACTGGTTACCATGTTCCATAATTATCATTAATTGGCGATAGTACCGTGTTCTTCAGTTTAACCGTTCTCACGTGTTGTAGTTATGCTAATGTGTTTTGTCCTTACTCCCGTACAACAGTGTCGTGCTGTGATGGAAGCGAGGGATGGTCTAAGTAGTTACTCACATTTTATACTCCTAATTTAAAGTCTGTTTTATAATTCCCCGTCCCGCTCACCTAACTTAAATTGTAATATCTTTAATTATCAATAGTCAGTAACCCACACTAATTATTAGATTTCAGGAAATGTGCATCAGCACAGACGCAGGTTAAAATGAATTGTAGAGGACATTTTGTCACGAATTAATTCCAAAGGGTTACCACATTGAAAGTTATAAACAAGAAAGAAAGCGGGTTAACTAAAATTGGCACCGAATCACTCATAGATTTGAACGTCCCCCACAATACATTTTCACCCAAGTGCCTTTGTTTACACACACACACACTGATTTAACTGACTCTCGCCATACAACACAAAAATACATTTTTGCAGTGTCTGATGTATTAAGGACGACTTAATATAAAATGCTTTAAAAATGCATGTCTAAACTCAAATGATTTCAGTGTAACAAGTAATTTTCTCATTAATCTATTTTTTCTAGACATTATTCTTTTAAATGTGGTAGGATTAAATTGGTTTACAAAAGCCACTCGACTTTGTCATACTAAAAACACTTAAAAATCAAAATAAATAATTAATCAAAATTTTAATGAATATCAACACTTAATGAGTGGCATAGTTCATAGCCCAGAAATGCCACCTTGATATAGATAGAAATCAGAAGCTTTAACCCTCTGAGGCTCACACGCATAAATCTGTTCTGCAATCTGCAGTTTTCCCTGCATGAATTCTAACCAGTTCTATCTTCTCGACCAATACAATCTTTCCTAGATATCGTTTTAGCCAATACATGGAGTTATTTAGTCATGAAAAGCAATTCTACTCTTCTAGGAAATCTCGTGACGCGCAGAGGATTAAAGCAATTTAACATTAAATTTACCTTCTTTTGTCGTTGTGTTTGTTGCTCCAGTGTGACATTAATTAAATACCTACCTACTTTTAGTAAAAACCTATTTTTACCGAAACGGGTTAGTGACCCATTTTTTATTTAAATACAAACAACCGTCCGTGGAATTTGTGCTCGAAATAATAAACAGTAATTTTAAATCAAAATTTTAAAACGGGTCACTTGACCCTCTTCGTAAATTTAGTGTTTATTAAGATTTAAAACATAAAATGTGAGTTTCAATACATTCTATGTTTATTATTTAAAAATAAACAAATTAAGGAACGTCTTTGGAATTTATATCACTCACAAATGACAAACAAGAAATCTATATTTCATTATTCGGGGTTCCATTTTACTTAAATATATTTAAATTGCTGAGGAATATTGCCTGGGTGAGTTTCATTTTATATTGTAATAAATTGGGAACAGTATAATTAGATATTTGCTCCTCACAGTAATATGTCATTAATTTATCCCCTTTTTGTCGTTGTACATTTACGTATGTGCGTTATTTTGTGTTTTTTTGTCATATGTGTATTACATTCACTAAGTGGCTTTTCATTTCGCTTATCTCTCACCAACCTTGCTTGCTCTGAAAGCACATTTGCATCGCTGAAGTGACATCATGCTCAAGAAAGTCGACTGCGATCAAAATCGATGTAGTTTCTACGACTATCTTTGGTAAACTTACTGTTAGGTTATGCTGCTTTAGGTATTCCGCACACCACAGTCACAAGCTACGTAAGCTGGCATGTGGCTGTTTATTCGATCAAGCAAATATATGACATTGATATTGGATCAGGTATTAGGTAGTTGTGACAATCTGCTAATTTTTGATCGCCATTCATCAAAACCACTTCAAAATCAGTTAGTACAACGAAAAATAGTCATTAGTTAAAATTTAAGTGTGTGTTGGGAGGCTTTGATCGCGCCATTTTTTTTTCAGGAAGACTACAGATATAGTGGCAATAGGAGACATTAGAAACTTTTTTAAAAACTGAATCCAACCTTTTTTCAATTTCTATTATTAGCATCATTCTTCAAGAATAAAGTCGACATGATATTTGAAACAAGAACATTTGAAATCATTAAATGTAAGTTTTGATATAGAGCTAAAATATTCCAAAGGGTTAATGGATTAAAATGCCCCATGGTAGGATGAATCGCTTGATTAATTTGACTTACTAATTGCTAATAGATACACGAATAATATAAAAATATGTATAAAATTTATATTTTTCCGTGTGAATAGCGATAAGATAGAGAGATCTTTTTGTATACTTCTATTAGTAATATAGGAATAAAAATTATAAAAATAAATTATGAGCAGAAACTTACAAAATTCTACTATTATCTTCATCGAAATATTTCAACATCACAAAAAATGCACACATAAAACATCGTGTCCAGTATACGTAATTCAAGTATGATTCTCACTGGAACAACCTGACCCGTATTCAGTGGGGTAAGTTGCAGTTTGAGGTAATACACCATGCTTCCACTCGTATTTTTCGTTCCTGTGACAAACTATTTTGCAAGTATTATATTTTTTACGTAAGGAAAAGGGCTTTGTGCAGTCAGTCAAAAAAAAAGTATTCGAACACCTCTTATTCGCTTTCATAAAGTAGCACAATACAACTAAAAGTGTCATTTGACTTGGGAATATTGTTAACTATAAATAAAAGTGGGGAATTTTATTTGTTTTACGGTCAGCCTTCATATTAAATTTTGTATTAACTCGATTTTTTTACACGGTAAACCCTATCTTTAATTATAGATTCTGATTTTCTGGATTAAAATAACCAGAATTCATATAAATATATTTATTTTGATAAAATCTGTGATGAGTTATGAGTAGCTGAAATTCAGTGCTTCTAATGTTAAATGACTGTTTCAGTCTTTCTTAAACCTTTCAAAATAATCAGCTGATCGAAGTAATTATTCTGTTAAAATTTTTTTAAATAGCCCAAATAAAATGTATACCTTCTTTTAGTTTCAAAGCAATATTTTCAAATTATTATAATTGAAAAAATGAATTGAAAGGTGAATAGATTTTGAGTGCAATAGACTCAGCGATACCTCAAACTTTGGTGTGTAAAATTTTAGTTTATTTCTTTCCATAGTTTTTGAGATGTAGTCCTTTTTTCAAAACTGCACCATTTTGACTTGTTTTGGAGCTGTACTAAAATGGAATTTTGAATATATCTGGAACATTTATTTGGAAAATGTTATCGAACATGGTGGAGTAAGTATTCGTAGATAATGATAGAAGCTTTACAACACTTTGAAATCTGGAATCTAAAGACAATTTTTGTAGTTATCAATTCAGTTTGGAGGTGGAATTTTTTATTTCCTATGGCTCGGGCAGAATCATAATACAAGAGAAAGATTAAGCACATCACACAAAGAAAATTAACGGACAATGACAATAAAAAGATAAAAAATATGAATTTTGTAATGAATTCAGTATTATTTTTATATAAAATACTACCGTGTTACATATGAATTTATCACCAATTCGAAATTATCTGACGAAAGTTCCTGCCCAAATGCCTATTCGACTCATTCCAATGTAAGTTTGAAAGTAATCAGTTACTATGCTGTCATAAAGAACAGCGAGAGTAATAACAGGTAGTTAAGAACTCAATTACGAATCGCCCTGCTTTCAGTTCTTTTATGTAGATAATGCTAACATTCCTTTCTGCCTAACAATTTCTTGACTAACCCAGGCAATATTCTTAACCGCTGCTCCCGTGATTTGGGCCTGATCGACGATGTTATACCACCCACGTCGTCTGACTGCATAGAGGTAACGCTTTGCTTTATTACTAATCACATGTTTTTATTCATAAACGTGTATTACATTTTACAGTGACTGTTACTCGTCTCAATGATCAACAAATGATGACAAATATAATTTGTTTTGTATCCGTTTCAATATGTTTATTAACATTTCTCCCGTTAAGAAAAGAGAATACGTGGAACTTAATTTCCCGGTTGAATACTTAGTCGGCCCACCGATAAAGTCACCAATCTAAAAAATCTTCATAGGTCCTGGTAACCTAGTGATTAGCTCTATGTCCCTTGGTTCAACAGGCTTTTGTAAAATTTAATAAATGCCACACGTGTGCCCAAAAGGGTAGGCGTGTGCGGTTCCTGCTCTGAGAGGGGGTTTCCTGTTGGGTCTCTTAGTGGAAGTCACCATTTCCCCGCCCCTCTCCGTGATCGACTCTAAACCTCATGGTGAGTTAGAGAAGTGAGGGTCGAGAAGGAAGGCTCTGGATTCGAATCTTGATCTAAAGATCGAGTGGTCCTACTCGTAGTGGTCCGGAGTCCACTCAAACCGGAGGTCCCGGTCTATTAAGTCCTCGCGTAGTAATTAATGGCTACAAAGCAACGAAACAAAACCAGTGTTTCTAGAGAAATGCGTGAAAGTGGTTGATAAGCTATTCCCGTTCGTATTCTGGACGTGACGTCACGTCACTTGGCTTGTTTTTCGAATACGATTTCTGCACGTCCCCAATAGAAACTCCAAAGAATAGATTCCGAATTCATTTTGATAGTTCCACGCCAATTGAGATTAAATGCCACTCAAACTGTGATAAACTACATTTTAAGATAAACCCGATATAACGAGAATATTTAGCGAACAGGAAGTAAAAATATCCGTCTTCCGTCTGGTTTGTTTGAAAATATTGAAATTCCTTTTATAGGTAGGTAGGTAAATAGTTGAATTTACGTCGCACTGGAGAAACATAACTGGCTATTGTCCTCTAATAGGAAAGTGTTACATTAGTTTCGCAAATTGTAGCATTTTAGGTAATTTAGGTTTAAAATCCCCTGTCGTGACTTTGGCATAATATACAATCGAGTAAAACGTAGCTTTGATGAATACAGGGGGACGAAAATGAAGATTTGTGTATTTGACGTGGTGCTGGCGATATGTTAATTGAGTTTGTGCTTTTAATGGTAATTAAAAATTAAATTATAATTAAAAGAAGTTTTTCTGGATAATTTGATAAATAATTTGGTGGCCTAAAGAAAATAAGCATTACTCACTTTAAATAAATTACAAAGTAAAAATAATTATTGTTCCTTTTCTCTATTAATTGTTCCTTTTTCCAGCCTATCTGTTTATTTTCGTATATGAGTAATTATTTTTAAAGAGATTCTTTTCTAAGTAAAATCAAAAGCCCAGATACTTCTTTCAATATTCTTTCATTTCCAATAAAAAACTTAAAACTTTCATAATTCTTCTAATCAAATCGTTTCCCTTTTCTTCAAAACCCTCTTCGAAGTAAACAGTTTATTTTATTTGGCTTATGTGAGAATTATAAATATATTTTACAATGTGTTTATATCCAATGAACAATCAACTATCACTAATTTGATAAATAATCAAATGTTTACCAAAGTAATTAATAATTTGATAAATAATTTAATTGTATTTACATGATTAATAAAGAATAATTTTCTGCATTGAATTATTTCTAATTCAAATTATTTTCGTAAAGATCTTCTGTACTTTGATGGGAATTTTATGCGTCGTAGCCATAGTAGAACCATATCTTCTTATTCCTACATTGATCATTAGTGTTGCTTTCATCTTCATCAGAGGATTCTACCTCCCAACGGCTCGAGATGTCAAACGATACGAAGGAATCAGTAAGTACCTTTTGCTTACTATATTTCCACAAACAACAATTTAAAAACCTAAAATAACCGTCAAACAGCTAAAAAAGAGTCTAATGAACTATAGAATAGATACAACCAGTCTTCAGTACCAATCTGATTCCTTATGGAATCACTGGTAACCCCAATCTGATACCGTATGGAATCAGATTGGGGTTACCACTTTTGGTTCTTGCGTGCATATATTTCTTTGACAATAGAACAGGAAAGTGTTATAAAAGTTAATTATATTTATTTAAACATCTTTGGATGACTTCCAAGAATCTTTCAGTACCACCGTTTTTTGTTGAACATTTATTGATTCATTACTTTTTATTATTACTTGTTCTTTTTGTTGCCACATAGCAAAAGAATATCAATAAATAAATATGTAAATTAAAATAATAATTAAAATCGTTTGCAAAACATCAAATTCGAACTGTTATATGAATTATCGTCAGATGAAATATAAATTAGTATTTTTACTTTTGAATAAATTTCATTTGGTAAAATATAATTTTGGCATTCTGATAATATTTTCACGTGTGTGGTTTAAATCTCGTTTTTTTTAGCCAGAAGTCCTGTATTTTCTCACCTCAGCACTTCTCTATATGGTCTGACTACAATTAGAGCTTTCAAGGTTCAGCAGTCCTTCGAGGTGAGCTTTGACCATTACCAAGACAACCACACAGCAACGTGGTTCATGTTCATATCTGTCACTCGATGGTTTGGAATTGTTCTGGACTGGTTGTGCGTCCTTTACATTACATGCGTTACCGTTTCCATGGTGATACTTTCAGAAGGTGAGGAATTTCTTTCAATACCTATTTGAATTCTTATGTGTGTATGTGCAGACATTGTAGTTTAACAAGTTGTTTTAAATACACGGTGGCAGTGATGAATTTGGTGGCACTGGATGCAAGTAAGCTTGATACAAATGGTCCTGATCATTCTCAAATTTACGGAGATATTTAAGACGTATCCTATACATCTTGTTGAAGTAGAACACTTGTCACTTTCCTTGCACGGACAAAATTTTGGTAGGAGAGAAAACAGAAAGAGGACATCAGATGTCGGTTTTTATGGAGGAAATGGTGCAAACCAAATATTGAGAAAAGCATCTCAAGCCTAGAGTTATTCCGAACTGATTCCCGACAAAAGCGAATTTTTAAAAAATTGCATTGAAATTTTATGAAAAATGCTAATTTAACATCTATTTTTCTTTTTAGAGGCTCTTCTATAAAATACACTATTTGGACAAAAGTATTTGGACACTGCATGTTTTTCTGAAAAATTCTTTAGTATTCTATTTAGTAACGGGTAGACCCCCCTTTTGCTTGTATTACAGCTGCAACACTTCGAGGCATACTTTCCACAAGTTCTCTATAAGTCTGGGCAGGAATAGCTCGCCATGCCTCTTTCAAGGCTGTGGGAAGAAATTGTTGTGAAAATGGGCGTGCGTGACGGTGTCGTACCCGTCGCTCCAGCACTTGTCGTCCCACAAGTGCTCGATCGGATTGAGATCGGGGCTCTGAGCAGGCCAGTCAAGCAAATTCACCACATTTTCAGGAAACCAGTCCATCACACGTTTTGCAGTATGACATGGAGCGCGATCCTGTTGGAAGAAATAACCATCATCGCCGTAGTATTGCCATAGTGTAGGCAAGGCCGAATTATCCAGAACGTCGAGGCACAGATCAGCGTTCATGGTACCAGGTACATAAAGTAACGGGCCGAGTAATAACCAGGAAAAACTTCGATTTTCTGCAGTGTCCAAATACTTTTGTCTATATAGTGTTTACCCTATGTACGCACTTAACCCTCCTGGTGGTTGTTTCTACAAGATATCTCGTCATTAGCAAAATTGACTGGATCTTTATGTTGGTCAGATTTTGATGGATGAGATATCTCGTCGAAACCACTTAGATGGCTAGTAGATGATCCGCCACTGTTCGGTGGTTATTTTCTATGGTGAAGATATTTCAACATTCTATGTAGTCCAATAAGTAAAAGTAAAGAAAAAATCATTTTCACCCACGGAAAAGTTCAAATGAAATAAATAATAGGGAGTGGGATTTCGTTATCAACTTATATCTGAATAACTCCTCATAAGGGGAAACCAGTTTGGCATTGCCCCAAAAATAATAGTTTAAACCTCATGGTGGTTGTCTCGACTAGGTATTCTCATCGTTAGCAAAACTGACCAGACTGATGGATGAGCTATCTCTCGTCATCAGAAGAAAACTGGCCAAATCCAGGTCTTAATCTCGTCGTCATCAAAGAATAGGCAATATTTTGATGACGAGGTATCTCACCATTACCACAATTGGTTAGATCTTGATGACGAGATATCTCGTCGAAACCACTTGGAGGGTTAAGTATGGGTAATATGACTAGTAATATGTTCACATTTTAAAAATTTGGTAATTGGTTATGTATTAATCATTAACCTTTTTCACCATGAAGGAGGAATAAAACTGGATTTAGTATACGATTTACTATAGGAATGTGAGAAGGATCGAAAGATTATTTAACTTAAGCATTAATTTTTGCTTTCAGATCCATCATATGCCAGTAGAGCTGGATTGGCAATAGCATCTGCTCTTCAATTAAGTGGTAGTTTCCAATGGGGTGTGAGACAGTCAGCTGAGGTTGAGAGTCAAGTAAGTATGTGCAATTATATGCACTCTTAGCTGGATTACTTTAGCACATTAGCTTTGTTACTTGGCTTCGCCGGAGAGTTTTTCTGCTTCCGATAAACCAAGTTGTACTTGTGTCCTCAGCTGTTTTGTTACGTCATCGAACAGCTTTTTGAGCTTGGCCCCCTTCACGTGCTTGCGTTCTTTCCTCTTCTGTGACACCTTTTGATGTTTTGCGTTATTTGAATTTGATTAAAAATTGGTCTATTATCGCGTAATGTTCTATTTTAAATTTTACTTCTATGGTTCTAAGGGAACGACGTACCGAACTGAAAGTAGTTGCATCGGCCTAGAAATTCCAAGCAGAGTAGGGGCCATGGAAGCCCAGTTGGTAGAGTCGTGGATAAGCAGCCGGAGGGTTGACAATCCGAGACTCTGGGAGGTGACTAAATCTTATTTTGTTTTTCGCGAATGTTGGCAACGGAATAGATCTCCGGCAAACTTGAATACATTTCTTCAAGCATATCCTTTGTAAAATGGGATAAGGTTTGTTTCTACTGCAACAGACAAGGGTAGGCTCTATGTCTATAGCAGTCCTCGTGGTAGACAGGCAATGGATAGTTCTAGCTCGTAATACACCATACACACAATGAGGGCCAAAGAAAGTCCACTTGGTTGACGAGTTGAAACATCACAATTCTGTGTATTGTGTGTTCCTTGCAGAAATATTTTAATTACTGTTATAACTGTCATAAAATTTTCACAGATGACCTCTGTAGAACGAGTCGTAGAATACAGCAACTTGGAACCCGAGGCAGCGCTGGACAGCGAAAAGGAAAAGAAACCTCCCAAGAACTGGCCCAGCAAAGGACACGTCGTCTATCGAAACGTCAGTCTCAAGTACTCACCCGAGGAGCCTCCCGTTCTTAAAAATCTCAATTTCGAAATATATCCCGAAGAAAAGGTAAATTTACTTTTTGAATTCTCTGCAGTTTCAAATTACGAATCGGTGAAGATGACACTCTGAGCACATTTTTTGTTTCTCTCCAGATCGGAATTGTGGGAAGAACGGGTGCAGGCAAAAGCTCCATGATCGCCACTCTGTTCCGAATGACCGAACCAGAGGGAGATGTGAATATCGACGGGATTGGTACCAAAGAAATCGGGCTGCATGACTTGCGGAAGAAAATTTCCATCATTCCGCAGGTGAGTTATAAAAATAGTAGATGGGCAGATATCGAGTACTTCTTAGAATCGAATACTTGGCATTCGAGTATTTCTTAAAATCGAATACTTGGTATTCGAGTACATGTTAGAATGAAATACTTGGTATTCGAGTACATCTTAGAATCAAATACTTGGTATTCGAGTACTTCTTAGAATCGAATACTTGGTATTCGAGTACTTTTAAGTATTGAATAAGTTTCCGAATACAAATTTAAAAAATCAACTGCAAGAATCAGTGCGAAGTGATGTCTTCTTTTTAAAAAATGAATTGAGAATGAATGCTTTGGATGAATACTTTGATATTCGAAAACTTAGGATGGATACTTTGGAACTTGAGTACTTTGGGATTCGGATACTTTGGATGAATACTACTGTAGTCGAATTCGAGAAAGAATCGAGTGCAATACTTTTAAGTTTCGAGTATACGAGTACTTTCGTATTCGAATGCTTCCATCACTAAAAAATAGCATTGGAAAATGCTTGTGGAAACCCGTCCCTATAAGCGCTGCATTTCAAAACTAACCATTAAATAAAATGTAACTGATGAGAGACTATTGATTATCTTTCAGGTAATCATGAATTTTCATTTAAGTATTTTAAAAAAAGAAAGTAACAAAGACAATTCCGATTTTTTATTGTGATCACAATCAAGCTAGCTATTAACATTTAGGAAGGCACTATGCTAAAAAATGACAAAAACCCTTTATGAGTGAATATCTAACCGAATAATGAGAGAGAGAGAGAATGTATTCTACACAGCAAACATTTAGATTTTTAAGGGGTTTTGGATAATTTTTATCTCTGATCTTTGAAATCGCTCCATCGTGGCAGCATTGCCTAGACTCTCTCACTATACATCACATTTTAAGTTCTTATACAGGTTTTAGATATTTTTATCAACGCCTATCTAAAACCTCATCACCTATTTTATTAGATGTAAATGGTCACCCTCCGCATTTATCACGTTTTACATCACTGGCATTTGTTCACATTTATAATGTATAATCTTTTAATTAGTTTGATATTAAACTTACAATGCATCATATTTTAACTACATTTGATATTAAATTTTTAATAATCAACTACCCCATCTTAATCTAAGCTTTTCTAGGGTTCTTAGTCTCGAGGTATATTTTTTAGCCATCATAATTGTTTTCCAAAGTGGACCTACCTGCTTTTATACATTTCATTTTTTTGCCCAGCACCTTTTACGTCAGTTAATCTACGTCATACCATCTGTTTAATTTACGTATTTTTAAATTTACTTTTTGTTGTTGGTTAGGTTATTTCAACCATTCTATCTATTTTTATTGGTTTATATCGTCTTGCGTTTGACGCAGCTTGGTTTTTTTGGACCATAAAACCCAAATAAACCAACCAACCCTTTTGTCTCAGCACTCAATTAGTGCACTCTAGACATCAGAATATCTCTCAAATGAGAATATTTATATGCCTTCAGACTTACTACAACTAGAATATTTATTTAGATACACTTAATTATTTCAAGCTGGTGGGACGCCTGGTCATTTATTACAGCAGTTAACATTACATTCAACATTACAGCAAAAAATACAGCATTTAACCATCCTCGCAGTAGTCGCGACGAGGTATCTCGTCATTAGCAAAACTAATCAGATCTTAATGGACGAGATATCTCGTCCATTAAGATCTGGACAGTTTTAATCGTCATTACTGGAAGAGATATCTCGTCATTAAGAAAACATCACATTTAGATCTCGTCATCATAAAAAAATCGGCGATGCCTTGACGATGTCTCGTCGTCAGAAAAATTGGTCAGATCTTGATGGACGAGATATCTCGTCGAAACCACTTGGAGGGATAACATTGCTGCAATTCAACTGGAATGGGGAACCGAGAAAGAAGATTAGGCCAACCTAGATATTTTCTCAATGCGGGCCTAAGAAATAACTGGAACAAAAGAGATAATTCGTTTCCTTAATTTGTATATCTCGTATCCTCTATATCGAAATTTTCATTACCAAATAACTGTTTTGCAGAGCTCTTATTTTACTAAAATCTACTATTTTCGGTGTGTAAGATAAGAAGTTTTGTCAATATTCCAAATTGACAAAAATACAGGAATGAGGTTTTCGAGTTAAAATAATGATGTGTATCTTTGTATTTTACCATTATTGGAAACCTATATAATTATTTTCTCATGTGCAATTTGTGCCACCGTACACGTTTATGAATTCATTCATGTAATCTTTTCTTGTAGGATCCCGTTTTATTCACTGGACCAGTAAGGAGAAATCTGGATCCTTTCAGTGAACACAACGATGTAGAATTATGGCAAGCTTTGGAAGAGGTAAGCGCTAATATAATTAAAACTAAAAGCCGATTTCACTTGTTTGTTCATAATACTGGAAATTGAAGTCAGCAGGATTATTTGGTTATGCCTATTTTTGAAGCCATTAATGCTTTCAAACGCTTAAGCATCAGTAAGTGTTTGGAAGAGTGAGTTTTATTATTGAAGAATGTATTTAATTTATCTTCCAGAAAACCACACACTTTTATCGACTTCATAATTCTGTACTATCAGCAAAAACTCAATTGGTATACAAGATTCTCAGCATGTGGCTGATTGGTATAGTGAAACAATACAATGTTGAGCACCTTTAATTTATGTAGATCTCAACCACACTAGAAGAATTGATTCATCTTGGTAAACAAAAAAAATCACAAGGGGCGAGATAGAAAAGGACCTTAGAGTTGTTGGAACACGAAAGCTGCTTAACACACAGTTCTATATTGACCTAAATTTTGTAGCAATGTTTCCGACGTTAGAACCACTAGAATAATCTTGTACCATCTTATCCTGCAAATATTTTGGATAGTTCGCATATATATGATCGAGACAAGAATGACAGCAAGTACTTATAAGTATTTTGTGCCTTAAGACGCAATCAGCCGAATTGTCTTCAAAATCGGGTCTCTTGCCTTGGACATCACTTTCAGGAGTCCAAGCAAGATCAAAAACAATTTTAGACTTAGTTGGTGTGATACCTGGAAAAGTACTGAAGCAAGTCTACCTCTTTTCTTTCCTAAAGGAGCCTTATGACCTTATCTATTTTAGAGGCCCCTCGCCTATTAACAACATTTGCAGCCAAGGCCAAAATTGGTCACGTAGTCACCCAAACTTATTTGTACAGGTTCATCTTGTGAACACGACAAATGACTTGTTTGCTCAATGGAAAATGAGACATAGGGCATATTTCATTTTCCTGCGCTGGAGACAGTATATTTGACAAAATTGTGCAATTCAGTCTATTCCTATTTTATCTAGTTCTTATTTCATGACCATTGCATTTCATGTGTATGGAAGACGCAGCGAAATGGGAGTTAACAGGTCTGAAGTTGACAGGAATCAAGTTGTATTGTATTGTATTAAGTCAAAACCATGCCACACAAAACACTCGTCGACGGTCCTTTGAAGCGTTTGCTTCTGGGAAGTTTCCGTAAATGTTTTTAGTTGTAAGCAACTATTTGACAGAATCTCAAAATTGCAGATAAATTATCCAACGAAAACGACTTTACAAAACTCACTCGACATTCGCTTCCTCTCATTCTGCTTCCTCTTAGCATACACAAAGAACATGTTTCGATTAAAGTCCTCACTCACAATTGCCTTCCGCGTGCTCGAAGATACAATATTGAAAATTCCAATCATGACAAAACTCTAAATCTCATTATCCCCACTCTTATTACTAAACTAAACTGTCCATTTATTTATTTTTATATATTTTTTCTACCAAAATTATAACCACAGCTCTTGCGTACTTTTCACCTTTTTCGGATAAGACTGTCTGCTTCTTGTGCACCTTTGGAACGTGAATTGGACCCCTAATTGTATCAATTACTATAAACTCTATCTTTTCTTCCATTTATTTCCCTTTTTTATAGTGCTTTAAGACACTTCCTTTAAATTCCCTCTTTTTTGTAATTTATAAAATTCTTTTATTAATTACGATGTGGAGGTAAGCTGTTGACAGTTAGGTACTCCGTAATTGATATGTCCCCTTCCGTTCCGCAAGAACTCAACTGTAATCGATGTGCATCATTGTTTCCGAGTTAAAATGGCCCTCAGCGATTCGTGATTACTTAAAAATAAACTTTTTCAGGCATATTTGAAGGAATCCATCGAAGAGATGCCGGGAGGCTTGGACACAGTGATAACGGAAGGCGGTGGCAACTTCAGTGTGGGCCAGAGGCAGCTAATTTGTCTTGCCAGAGCTATACTAAGGAGAAACCGAATCCTTGTCCTGGATGAAGCCACTGCTAATGTCGATCCAAAGTAAGCATGGCTATTATCCAGCGAATTTAATGGTTGGTTATTAAAGTCCTACGAGCCTTCTGTATTAACCCTCCAAGTGGTTTCGACGAGGTATCTCGACCACACATCTAATTAAGTTAGCAAAGGTTTTCACATTTGTGTCAGAAATGGCATACTTTGGGTTAGTCTTTAATGTTTTCAATCATCGATGAATCGATTACACCTATCTTTTTCATTATCATAATCTGTTCGAGGCTGGTGATTCAAAATTACGTGGTGTTATCCTCGGGTCTTTCCCTTCGGGTTTGATCCCAGACCATCGCCAATAGCCCGTTGTGTTGTTCCCAGTGCGACGTTAATTCAAATACCTACCTACTTACCTGTTCGAGGCTGTTGATATGACAGCCATCCTCTTAAATGAAATACAATATGTATTATTAATAAATAATAAAGTATTATTACGAATTCTCAATTGTGGCCAGAGACGCCGACTCTCAGGGGACTGAACACCATGCCTCTCTATATTTTTAGGTCACAATCTAAGAATTAGGGATAAAAAATTTACAAAAAGATACATGTATTACACAGGAGGTAATCAAGGACTCAATTGCCCTCATCCCCAATAACTTTACCAATTTGACGTTGACGTAGCTGATTGTGGTTAATTTCGCTATGGACGATACTCAGTTAAACGAGCTTAGTAGATAACCATCTATATTAAGTAATGATTAGCTGAGTTTGACTTCTCTCTGAAATCAAGATTCGAGTCAGACAATTCTATCGTGCCCTGAGATTAGATCCGGGTTGGATCGTCTGTTAGGATCTTGGTGAGCTGATTAGCGATACTGAGTCAAGTTATTTAGAAACAATCATTTTAATTTTTCGTGTTTTCTAGCCAACTGATACCATATGCATTGCAAATGCTAATTGAATCCCTAATCGAATTCCTCTTATCTTTTCAGCACTGATAGTTTGATTCAACAAACCATAAGGGATCGATTCGCTCACTGCACTGTTTTAACGATTGCACATCGACTCCACACGATAATGGATTCTGATCGAGTCTTAGTAAGTCCAGTTTGTATTTCTTGACAGAATTTTGCTTTTTTTAAAAATCTAATACCGATCAATGTAGTTTAAATAGTACTTAGGAGCGGACGCTGTAGCCCAGTTGGTAGAATAGTAAATTAAACAGGAGGGTTGCGAGTTCGAAACTAGATCCAACCATAGACCGTCGTGTGCGTGGAGGTTGGTGCACTTCAAATCTATCGTGACCTGAAAAGTCCTCACGTCCGCTTGGAGCATGGGGTGCCAGCTCAGGTGTTAACCTCGTCACCAGAACCGTGGTTCAAAATTACGAGTTGTCCTCGGTTCTTTCCCTCCGAGATTGATCCCGGACACTGTCACCAATATCCCGTTGTGTTGCTCCAGTGCGACGTAAATTCAACTCTACCACATTTGTACTAAGAGAACTTTGGAAATCGTCGTCTTTAATCGCGTACTGACAAGCGAATTGCAACTTGTAATATACCATGTGTTAGGGTTTAAGCCCTTGTAATGTTCGAAGCTATCAGACAGGCTGTCAGTTTTTGGACTAACTCGTGGAACTCAGCAAGATGAAAACAGTCTGGCTTTGTGTGTGGTTGGGAAATTTCCTATTGTGTCGAATGAGAATTGATCTGGGCAATGATTTTTCGCCAGTCACTAGCTTGCCAACCTTAAATCGCCAAAGCATAGAATCATTTTTTCGAATTTCATTTGCCATCGGTTCATGCTCTGCATATGGCAAATGAAAAAACAAATAGCTGTTTTGATGATTCATGAATGGCACTAACCGTTGGCCAAAAAATCTTTGCCCAGGACAATTCTCATTCGACACAATAGGAAATTTTTCAAACACTCAAGCCAGACTACTTTCACCTTGCTTCGTTCCATGAGCTAGTGTTTTTGGGGCGAACATAAAGGGTCTCGTGGTATCATGGCAACGTATGGTATCACGGGTGTGTACGTTGCCTCGAAGGCAGCATTTTACCCTTCTAAACCCTAGTTCTGTGGATTAGTATTCCTGTTATACTAGTGAGCACACTAAAATGTGGAGGAAAAGTGTGGATTTGAGTTCTTGCGGCGTGTTACAAAGTGACTGGACATACCATCAGGGACGCCAAGAGCATAGGTAAGGAAACTGATACGAGTGCTAGGATTCGGTCTCAGATACATTTTTAAAATCACCTATTTTTCGCTAACCTACATATATTTGTAGCATATTTGCTTTGCTGGTTTATAGAAAACATTGTGAAATCGGCGTTAATACACCGCGAAAATAATTTTGTGTAGAACAATGTATGGGCGCAAGTGACGCATTTAGGCACAAATACAAGAATTGCGCAGGAAATGAAACAAAATGTTTATTTACCTCATTATTTTGCAATTACTTATTTAAAATGATTTTTTACAATAAATGCTCAGATACCACCACCAACCTTAATGCAAGCTTGGCAGCGCTCGATGCATGGAGTGGTGGACTTTTTCAGTGTTTAGAGTGCAGTTTGGTGTGGCGTGCTTGGCCATCGTTCGTTTGCTGGAACCCGGCAGTTGAAAGGCGGGTATCGCAAGCTTGCATTAATGTCGGTGGTGACCTATGAGCAGTTATTGTAAAAAATCACTGTAAATAAGTAATTGTAAAATAGTGATGTAAATAAACATTTTGTTTTATTTCCTGCGCAAATCCTTGTGTTTGCGCCTAAAGCGCGTCACTTACGCTCATACATTGCTCTACAAAAATGATTCTTTTAGTGTGTTCTAACACTCCTTGAAGTTTGTCCCATGAGTTCCGAATCATCCTGTGTATTAAGCCTTTAATTTTCTACGACACTTGACGTAGGACAAGTAACATTGATTTTGTTTTTTAGAATGCAGAGGAAATTAAATATAGAGTATCTTGTGAAAACTAAGGCTTCATTTTATTAATTTGAAGACTTCCAATAAAATTAAGGTTTTTAAGGACCCTTAAAATAAAAATGAAAAAATCGGGCTTCTTTAAAGCCCGTAGGAACCCTACCACTGCGTACCATCCACATCTGTTGCATAATATGTTACAGTTCGCTGGTGAGAATGCTGCATTTGACTGCAACACACCCTGAATCTGGCAATTATTTTTCAGGTGCTGGATGCAGGTGAAGTGAAAGAGTTCGACTCACCCTTCACCCTCCTCCGAAACCGCAAAAGCGCCTTCTCGCACATGGTGCAAATGACTGGAGCCAGCATGGCTCAACAGCTGAGGGAAATCGCCCGCGCTGCTTACCTCAAACACGGCGACTCCAAGAAAGAGACGGGCAACGTCTTCGGTGGAGTAGGGGGTGGCGATGACGTCATAGAAATGAACGGGTTGGCCCGCCATGTTGGGAATGGCGAAGCGCTCAACGTATCCGACGGACAAGTCGACGAAGTGCAGGAGAACACTGAGATGACATACTTATAACTGCCACATTTCAGGTGTTCAAAGGACTCGTGTACATAGGTATTTTTAAAGAACTTATTTTTAGATGGATGTTGAAATTTTATAACTGCATATGAAAATAAATTTATTTACATACGTATTTAGTAGTGTTTTAATTCAGGGCAACCACATTGGGGAAGGGTGTAAGATTGGCAAAACAGAAGCGATCACAAGATGACTTTTGCGAGAGGAATGAACTTTCCAACTTGCCCATGCTTCGCAACTCCTCGTAATTCATTTAGATACGCATTCAGAAGTGCTTCGATTCGGAGCAACCACACAGGGGAAGGGTATAAGACTGGCAAGGCATTTAGAAGCGGGCACACAAACTGACTTTTGTAAGAATTAAGAAATTACCAACTTGTCCATGCTCCGCAACGCCGGCAACTCATAATTTATTTATTAGGTTGATGTAAAAGTTCGTCCCGGTACTTTCGACAAAAATTGAAGAACAATTTTATTTACTAAAAATTACATTTAATCAATATAGTATGTGCGATTCTGTTCAATGACCTGTCTCCATCTCTCCGGTAGCTGCATAATCCCGCGCTCATAGAAGTTCTGAGGTTTCTGGCTAAAGAACTGAACCAGGTGACTAAACTTTCTGAACCACTTACGGCACGTAGAATCGTCAACGGCACCCTCACCATACATGTCTTCTTTTGCGTCTGCTGCATTCTTGCTTTTTCGGAAATAAAAAAGCATGTCGAAAATGCTCCTTGTTTTCTGCCATTTTTAATGCTTAACAAAATTTAATAAAACAAATAACACAATTTTTCCCCTAAGTACTCGCTAAAATTTATAATTTCAAACATCAAAACTTTACACGCGTGAAGTAGATAACCTTTGGGTTTTGCGATGCAATGCCATCTAGCGCCAAAAACGGAACGAACTTTTGCATCAACTCAATACAGAAGCATTCAGAAGTGCTTTAATTCAGGACAACCACATAGGGGAGGGTGTAAGACTGGCAAGATACTTCTAATTGGGCACACAAGATATGACTTTTGCGAAAGGAAACTTCCCAACTTGTCCATGCTCCAACCTCAGCAACTCCTCAAAAAAAAAAAACTGTTTAAAATATATTTTATTAAATACAGAACTCAGGATCGCTGTATAAATCAGACATGAATGCATCAGGAAAAAGGAGCATGAAGCCTTACTACTTGATTTATTGGACAGAACTAAGAGCTTTAAGATTTTATTGCACCCATTTGTTTATCACTATCATTAACACTCTAGAAATAGTCTGTTAATCTATTTTTCGATGTGAACTCAACACAACTTAGTGAATTGTATATTTCATTGATCTTGATTCTAGGAAAATGTCAGACAAACGTAGTCTCGTGTGAGCCAATAGCCCGTTGTGTTGCTCCAGTGACTAATTAAAATACATACCTACCCTCTCGAGTGAGCCTAACTAATACCGTATAGAGCTGGCATGGGACAGAGGCTTAACTCTTTAAGGTTAGGTGGGTTAAAAACTGTCCTACCTTTTTTGCTTAGCTTTTTATTGCATGGTGGGATATTTTTTAACCCACCTCAAAAAGTTGAAATTATTCAGTCATAGTTTAATATTTTATTTAAAGTTTTTCATTGAGTTGGCAATGCTATGAACTAACGCTAAATGTATAAATAACTGAAAACAAAACTTTACACTTGTCAAAAAGCATTAGTAAGTTGACACTTGTGATTAAGGTTGGCGAATTGTGTGGTGCAATGAATTTTTGTCTTTCATAACGGTAAATGGTTTTTTTATAAATTTATTGAGTGAACAAATCACTTTATAATAAAAACCCTTTATTTATGTTTTACACTACTTTTGAAGCTGAATAAGTGAATAAACAATTCTGTGCAACTTGGGTTTTTTTCTTAAAATCGTGTCTCAAAGAGCTAATGGGAAAAAAAGGGCAGAGGATTTAATATTTGGTAGGGAAAAATTCTCTAGTGTTTTCGTGTACAATGTTCTGCACATACAATCAATGGTAGATAACTACAGGGTTACCACTCTTTTAGTAAAAGAAAAATAAGGGCCTATTTAATGATATTTTACATTTTTATGGCATCATTTAATATAGATCGAAATAGAAATGCAAACTTCTCAGTAATAATCTTTTGGAGAATAATCTTCAAGAGAGTAATTGAAAATTTTTATCTAAAGGCATACTAAATAAAAATACCATTCAATATATTTTTTAATTGATGAATGAATACATAAGAGAAAAATCAAAAGTTTAAAATGTAGTACTTCTGAAGCTGACTCTGCTTCTAAATAAAGTAGACAATCTGCTTTTGAGCAAAATTTTCAACAATTTTGCTCAAAGTGTGAATTATTTACTTCTTTGACAAATTATTAGTCGAGTTCATTCAAAGAGTCTATTTCTAATATATTCCCAACTAATAAGTTTAATGTGGGGACAGAACTATATGCAGAAATATGGAGGTATGTTTTGCATTTATCTCAAGATTTCACCGAGGCCACAGCATTATCAGTAATGTAACGAAAAATGTATCATGGTTTCAATAAAAACTAACAATTAAAATCATTTCTATAAAATAAGTGCATAGATAAAATAAGGTTCATTTCTACAATCATTAAATTGCAATTTCCTGAAAAAAGATTTTAAATAGAAGGTAGGTATTTTAATTAACATCACACTAGAGCAACACAGCGGGCTATTGGCGATGGTCCGGGATCAACCCACAAAGAAAGATCCGAGAACACCATATAATTTTGAATCACGGTCAGATGATGAGGTCATACCTGAGCTGGTACTCCACTCTCCAAACTTCCACACAATGCCAACGTGAGGACATGACAGATATAACGTGCACCAGTCCCCTTTGTATACGACGGTCTTTGGTTGGATTCGAACTCGCAACCCTCCGGTTGCTAGTCCATCACTCTTCCAACTGGGCTACTGTGGCCCTTTAAATAGAAAAAATTGTCGAATATTCTCCAATATAGATTGAAGTAGATTAACCTGTGAGTGCCCAAGTGAAGAAACTTGAATAGGTACTCTAGTCCTAGATCAATTGTCATATGTAAGAAAAGATCTGTATTGAATCGGACTTCTTAAAATGGCCAAATTACTTGTCTGATCACGTGATTGATCATTGCAGATGAATAGATGATCATTGCGGATGAATAAATATTAATGTTCTTGAACTCTCAAAAACTAAAACGAAAAACCAGGGGTTTTTAAGACAGGTGAGAACCCTATACGAAAAGTAAAAACAAATAAGTTTTTAAACAAATATGAAACTGTTTACAGGAGAAAACTAATTAAAAGTTGTTTGCAAAAAAGCTAAATGACCAGGCCATCAGGGAAAGTGTTTACTGCAAGGATTTCAGTTTCAACACTCTTAAGTGAGACTACACAAAATAATTCTGCTGGATATTTTGTAAATCATGAAATTCCATAATCAATTCTTGATAAGGGGCACATTTGACCCAGAGGAAAAGGTCAGACTTTGGTCCTCTGTAACCTTCCGCTCTGATGGGAAGCTTGCTTTATTAGCTTATGTAAAAAATCCAGTGTATTCATATTAGTTATTACAGAAACATGTAGTATGCATGATAATTAAAGAAAATTTTTCACACATTTAGGACCAAAACGACAGCTTTTGTAATATTATATATTAAATGAACCAATTCAATCAATAGTGGAATCCAAGAATATTACTAATCATCAATGAAAATTTTTTATTGTAAACAAGTGGCATTTTACAAAGAGGGAAAACAATGATTCTGATTGAATCATTGATATGCAGAGAAAACTTGTCAAAAATGAATAGACATCTTTAAAAGAGCATTACTTTTTAATTACAATAAAACAGTGATTTTGAAAGTCTCAAAAATATACAATCATAAAAGTTAACTGTTTTAAAGTGCTTTAAGAGTATGTTTTATCTTCATAGTTTCCATGACTACTAAAAAGAAAAGGTGATGTGAACATGCATTGAATATTTAAAAACAAACTAAAGTCGACTAAAATGTTCCCATAAGCATGCTGGAGTTATAAATATAAACAGAAATCAATTGGTGATTCACAAAGAGTATACAAGTTGTCACATAAACTTTCACAAATATAAGTGTTGTATTACAAAAGCTTAACAAGAGATAGAATTTTCAAATTTACACAGTAAAAATGCTTTCTCTATTCAGAGGTATTCTATAAACAATGGTTTCATAACCAGCAACCACGAACATATATTCTTTTCATTTTATTGCTCTGTGTTTTCCCATCGGTTAAGGCACATGAATCACAGAATAGTATTAAAGAATAAATGTTATCTACTACTTTTATTTCAGTTTAATTACGCTGCTCAAGGGGTTGATTCGTGATTCACAGAATTTGTGACTCTTGAGCAACAAGTCTGTGAATCATAAGTCAATTCTATTAATGGATAAAAAAATAAATATAAGAGTGCTGATATGCAAGATTCTGTGAACTCTTCTGAAACAACTCAATATAAGAGTGCTCAGATTTTCATATCCTTATAGACTGATATAGACTTAACCATAATGCTTCTTGCATGTGCAAATGTACAGGAAAGAGTGCAAATGCATTTGTAACAAGAAGTAGTAAGTCTTCCAACGTGAGTGAAAAATAGGGGAAGAAAAGTTTAAGACTGGAAAATTAAGAGATAAAGTTGAAAGAATTGAATATAAAACTGTATTAGGTAAGTCACATTTCAAACAGTATATTGGTTTTAAAAATAGCTTGTTACCTTTCAGGTGATAAAACGTGCAGCTTGCTTCACGTAACTGTTAGTTACATGCCGATGCCAGTGCAATCTGGGTGCAAGCATACACTAAAAGTATTAGTTGAAGCTGTAGTGTATCTATATAAAACAAATAGTTAATTTCATAACTAAACAAAGAAAGAAAAATCATTCGTTTGAGCTAAAATAATAAAAACAAACACCGAAAACACTTCAGCGTTTCATTAAACTGAAATAAAAGGGACAATTGCTGTTGCGAATCATGTTTTCAAATATATCTGAATGAATGGTAAGATCATATTTTGATGAGAATTTAGGTTCGTTTTTACCAATTCCTTCAAACAAATGGTTTCATGTTGTAGAAGTATCATAGAAAAAAACTTGAACATGAATGAACTTTTGTGCTAAAACATCATGATTGCATGACTGATGAAGCTGTGGCTATGAAGTGGTTTGGACGACACACAAGTTTTAAGCACAAAACTTAATGATTCTGTATAAATGAAAAACATGGAACTGAAGAAATACAGCAGGTAGTTTTCTGATGTGAGCAAGTAGTCATATAGCTTTCCAACACCTTTCATTCTTAGTCTTCCAAATAAAGAAATATGGGAGATAATTATAAATGTTCCTCAGTTTACTTGAACTTCAGATCATATCAAACTTTTAAAATGCTAGCTGAATAACTACATAATATGCAGTTCTATTATAGATTTCCTGCTTACTACACATATCAAACTCGCTCTTATAACTGATGATCCAAATTCTTTTAGAAAACAATCTAAACTGATAAAAAGTGCGTGTGCAGAATAAACATTTAATACAACAATAACATAGTTTAAAACATTCATATTTTTAAAATGAATAATAAAAATTAACAATCCCAAATAAAAATTTCCTCTAAAATGTACCAATACAATTATAATTACCCATAACAACTACTCCTTTATTTGGAAGACTAAATATCTAGTAAAAGTTTCCTTGGTTAACATAGGAAAAATAACAATAATAATAAGCAATCAAATAATAATTACAACAATAAGATACAAATGAGAGAGATAATTTGTTCATTAAAAACACCACTACCAAGTTTAGAGCTGGAAGAAGAACAGAACAGTATCCAAGAAAACTTTTACCAGGCAACAACTAAGAGCATCCGAAAACAATCCTTTTCATTCAGAGAGTTTCCAGATAGCAAGATCAAAACATTCGCAGAGTTCAATTGCTATCTCTATAGCTTTTATACAAGGCACATATTGCCAAGCTATACCATTTCAGTTCATAGCCATGTCAATACACTATCCTTGTTAGCAGCCAAGAGAGCTTCAACATCAGACAATATATCAGCATTCAATTCTTCCTGTTGGTGGAAATAGGATAATGTATATATTCATTTCAAACAAGGAAAAAAAAATAAAATTTCAGAAAAAGTATTGTTAATAGATCGTTTAGTATTTATTTTTACTTTTATTTATTTATATTTTATAAAGACACCTGGCAACAGATGAAACTAGCAATAATATTTCAGCTTAGAAAACGGTTTTTGGAATTCTTCAGGATGAGTACACCTATGATACCAGTTCTGCGTATGTTTTATTTATTTGCAGAACAGATATAATTTTAAATAGAATTACGTTTTATTTTACATCATAGAATAGGAGGTTGTATTTATGTTTCATTGAAAGGGAATATTCAATGTTTAATAAGTCACTTGAAAACCTAGAAAATTTTCAAAGCATAAATTATCTCCCACATTATTTCAAGTTGGTTTTGGGTTTTATAGCGCAAGGACCATATTTTGCCAATCTGTGCCAAACACAAGACAAGGAGGGAGGGAAAAAAAGAAAAAAGCAGACGGTTAGGCTAGTGTAAAGCAGAAGGGAAATCTCTAGATTTATATTAATTTTGATTGTACATTTTATTTCAAACAATGCAAAAGAGAATATCCAAACATAATTGTTAACATGGCTGCTTAAGTATAGATTAAAGAAATCTTTAAAAAATAATGATCGATTTAAAACAGGCTCAAATTGTCTTCTATGAACATGTAAAACATGTAAACCTAAAAACAGTGAGCTCTAAAATATTAGACAAATGCTTGTTCATATTTTATATATTTAGTTTTTCGAAAAAAATTAATGTGGTATAAAGGTTTATAACACATCCAATAATATATATCCAATATATACATCCAGGAAATAAGAAAGATAAATATTTATTAGAACACATTTCATGAAATAATTATTCTAAATAAATACTATTTGACTGAATAAAATGTAATGCATATTTTTTCTTGACTATGTGATGTGGAAATAATAAATCAAAACTCAATCCTTGCATAAAAATAGATTAGATAATTAATAGTTAAAGACAGATTGCTAAATGCAAAACTCAATTTCAACACATTTATTTCAGAGGTTTTGAATTCGCACAAAGTTTATAGAGTAACAATTGTATTAAAAATTCTCCAATTGCTGTCTACTCAAGATATTAATTAAAATTATAAAATAAATAAATTATTAAAATAATTAATTAGACATGACCAGATATTTAATGGAGTCACAGAAAGTTAATGAGTTACATTAAACAATAGTCCAAATAATTCAAACACTACAATTTGATTTAAAAATTGTTATTTACCTGTAAACTTGGAACTAGATCATCAGTATCCATATTGTCATCACCAAGATCCAAATTGGTTTGAAGATCTAAGCCTAAATCATTACTTTGACGATCTGAAAATTATAAACACACATTACTTATATAATCAAATTTAAGAAACAATTTATGTATTTTATAATTAAATCTGTGGAAAAAGAATGTATGAATCATGCAAGCATTCACTGAGCCAACTTTCAAAGATGTCCTTTTTTTTATGCACATCAAGAAAGTTTTGGTGCATAAGGTACAAAATGCATTTGGTTTTGGGAATAAAAAAACACTTGGTTTCATTGTTATGATTAATTAGTTTTTCATAAAGTGCCACCAAAACAATCTAATTGAGTTGGAACAAATCCATGCTTAAGGACTGATTGAGGCATCAAAGCACCAGTGTAATTTTAGTTTAGTTAGTACAAAAAACAATCGAAAATTGCACCTTTTTTCACATTTGATTAGATATATTGAAAGGTACTTGAAAGAAAAAATATGTATAATGTAGTTTTATATAGCACTTGAAAATTTTACATATAATTGTTGCCAAAGTCATATTTGTCAGTTTGAGATAAATGCGAATTACATAACACCCGATAAAATAGATACGTCTCAGCGCTTGCAAGCAAAACACACCAAGACTAAATTTTTGAGATACGATTTTGTTTGCTTTCCTAGAGCAGAACGTTGTGATCTTCAGGCTGGTGAAAACCATTGTCATTTTTTCTTTGCATCAAGGTATTTTAATTAATGTCGCACTGTAGCAACACAATGGGCTATTGGTGACGGTACGGGATGAAACCTGAATGGAAAGTTCCGTGGACACCACATAATTTTGAACCATGGTCAGATGATGAGGTCACACCTCATTCTAAACTTCCACCCCATGCCATTGTGAGGACATTTGAGGTCATGACAGATTTAACATGCACCAGCCCCCTTTGCACATGATGGTCTTTGGTTGGATTCGAACTCGCAACCCTTCAGTTGCTAATCTGTTACTCTTCCAACTGGGCTACCACAGCCCTTTTTCTTTGCATGAAAGTTCTCTTGATTTCTGCTTGAGAAACTTTGGGTAGCACAGTGAGTAGAATTTTCCGTTTTCTCAAAACTGTTTTTTGACCTGGTGTATTTCACTTGTAAGCTGATGATATACATATGAAGAGATCATACCTAATAATCTAAGTATGATTAGCCCAAACAAGAGATCACACAATCCTACATTAGTCTACACAAGAACATCTACATAAAACATACTCTATTTTGATGTAATAGTGCCTACAAAAACATTTACCATGATGTAAACTGTGTTTGGGAGTTGGCATTTTTGTAAGTTTCAGCACCCCAAGCTTAGCTAAGTTCTTATTCATGAGCAACTGATACTTAAATTACAAATATACTCAAACCTGTTTTTGTGCGGTCTTTTTTTGTGCAATTTTTTTTGTGCGGTATATGAAAATTTCAATCAGATTAGAACATAATTGACGAAGTTATCAATAAAAAAATTTTTGAACCAGTTTACTACAAGAAAATTCGCGTATTGTCAGACTCCGAAGGATAATGGTTATACATTTTGAAAAGTTTTGTATGTGTAAAATAGGTACACATGTAAATAAGATATTTTAAAATGTTCGCATGTGTATTTTCTAAATCAGATTCAAAAAGGTTTGGCGAGATTCCAAGTAGCTGCCAAGCCTCGTGTCTTGATTTCGTTTAAAAAAGCAATTCCTAGTTATTTCGTAAGGTTTTGAGTTATTTTCTACGTGAGACTTTTTTATGCGGTCCCTATTCACCGCATAAAAAAATACTTTTTAAATGTGTTGCGAAAAATATTTTTATAGTTACTCGTGAAGTTTTGTGCGATTTTTTTACGCGTTTTCTTTTATGCGGTCCCTATCCACCACACAAAAACAGGTTTGAATGTACATCACTTTCACAATTTTTACTCATAAAAGATACAAAACAAATAATCAAGTAACATTTGAAATTTAATTACATCAAGCAGAATTTTCCTTTTTCTATAGCAATAACAGAAAGGAAAACTAACATATTTTCTGCGTTTGCTCCAAATTTAGAAGAAATTAATGTAATTCAATAAGAAAAATGGGGAACTATTACTTTTTGAAGAAATTCTTGTATCCAATTTTAACTCGGAATCAATTTTTTCCTTGATGTTGAAAACTATTCTATTTCCTGGATTCTTTTTTAAGTTTTCTATAATACAGTATAAGCAAACTAAGTATTGAAACATGTTAGCATTTCTATGATACTCTCTTTGGCAAATTTTCGAATTTTAACTGAACACGACGTTTTAAGAGGACACTAACACCGCATTGGTATGAATGCTTCTCCTGCCCCTTTGTTCGACGGGGAGTTTTATGGATTTTAGTCATCTTGCACTTTTTATCTGATGATCACATCTTAGTTGACGACCTTTTTAGCTGGGCTAATCTATACTGGGCTGCCAGTAGGAAACCACCTGGACTTTTCCTAACGTAGAAAAAATACGATACTCTCACTTTGCCATTTTAAATCTCAAACCTTTTACTAATCAGTTCATTGATGCTATCTACGATGCATTGTCTGGGAATAAGCAGTAAAAAGAACCAGTATTTTAATACAAAATTTCTCAAATAACTAATACTCTATTACTGATTTTAATGCAACTATTTATAATTAAATTTGTTTTGTAAATAACTGATTGGGAACTGAACAATAAAGAAAAATCTGAACTAAGCAAAACAATCTATCAGGAATTTAATACCAAACGATACATAAAGATGTTTTTACTTGGAGATAAGATTTGGTCTAAAAAATTATTTCATGATTATCAAGTTGTGAAAAAATATATAACCCAAGGAAAATCTTTAAAAAACTCAATTTAGTGGTAGAACCTGATTAATATATCGTTGTTTTACAGTCAAAACCTCGTTAAGTTTTGAAATAAAAACGTTTCAGGAACGGTAAAAATTTGATAACAAATTGTAGATCTGTTATGAGATACGAATTTAAAAATTCGACGAAAGGGCTTTAAGACTGAAGTAGACTTAGGAGCTTTTGAAATAAGCTTAGCACGTTTGATAGTAAAACGACGATATTTACAATGTTTGAACACAATGTGTATAGTTAATTTAATTTATAATAAAACCTATACTGTAAGACAAAATTATATTGGAAACTTATAAGGTCTATAGTATCTATTTTTAAGATAAAGACTTGAACGTGTTTGAGTATTCTAAAAATTTATCACATAGATTAGTTTAAATGTGAATTGTGACTACTCATGGTTATTACATGCATACCAGGTGTATAGTGAACGTTTTCATAGTCAGTAGCCTTTAGTGACCAATCTAAACTGTTTCTAAGAATAAATTCAATACTCAGAAGTCTACAAGAAAATCAGTCAGAATCTGTAGATAAGGTAGTAGCTTCCCATTAAAAGTCTGAACAGAAATTTCGGTTCTCTGCAGAAGGGTAAAGAGAATAGCTCATGAAGATTTTTAGAGAATTGTGTTTAGTAACTTCGAATTTTAAGGAAACTGTCACATGGTATTTCAAAAAATTGTTTCCTTAAAGTATTGCATATAATTATATTAAAATTCATAAGTATTGCAGATTCATTGCATGCAAAACAAGTACCTCCTGTTAACATCGCTCAGTAAAAATATTACATTGAGAAATAGATTAAAATAACTGCCAATTAGTCGCAATTCAGTCTAATTTTATTTAATTTTTTTTATCTTTTCCAGATTTATTTAATTTAAAAACATTTCTATATTTTTGTCTTTGGACTTTCCAATGATATGTATGGAAACATCTAAAGAGAATAATTTTAAGACAAAAAGTATAAAAGCAAATACAAAAGCAGAATTCATTTTATGTAACCAACTAAATATATCATAAATCTGATATCCAGACAAATTGAAACAGAAATTATACTTCATCAAACTTTGAATGTAAACACGACAATTTTTCATGTCAGATGCTAATAACTTTAATTATGAATAATTAACTATGAAAAAATTTTAAAATATTCACACACTGCACATATATAGCAAATTAAACCAGATCACACCAGATAAAAAAAAAAAAAAAAAATATTTTTCATACTTTTTGCTTTCATATTTCAGAACTCCTTTAAGAGTGCTGGTTATATCAAGCTAGACAGGTATTGTAAATCTTTTCATGTGGCTTTATGAAATGATACTATTTAAAAGCATGAAAATATTTTGATGGATATTTTTAGCTATTTATCAAAAACAGAAATTGTTTTATGGCATAAAAGGTTGATGTTAATGAAATTGTGCCTGAATTTAAAATATACAATGTTTGTACATGGTATTAAAAAATTACTTTTCTCCAAACA
The DNA here is from genome assembly GCA_933210815.1 of Meta bourneti. NCBI lineage: Eukaryota > Metazoa > Arthropoda > Arachnida > Araneae > Tetragnathidae > Meta > Meta bourneti. Next base: position 82,048,798 of record OW119923.1, on the reverse strand, counting down.
ATGATTCAGATTTCTCAATTAGAAATACTAATTTTAACTAGTTTTAAAAAGTAATGAACACAGGAAAAGTATGGACCCATTCATAGATTTTGTAACAAAAATTTTTAAAAGAATTTTTTATGAAGGGATGTTTATAAAACTGTAAGTCAAAACTTGAAAGGAAATCAAGAGTAATTAGAGATGGAAAGAAAGCAACAATCAATAACACAAATTTAAATGAAAAATTTGAAATGACATAAATCATTAATTTGTCCCAAATGTAGATATTAAACTAAATAATAATAAAAAGAACTTATTTTTTCAAGAAATATATGCAATGACATATAATATAAAAACATTAAACAAAATGTTTGAGAACAAAGCAAGTCCAAGAAATCTCCAGGACAACATAGTCCCCAAAAAATTGGATAAAATGTCTATCTAGATAAGAAAATAGAAACAATAAATAAAATTTGAAATCATCAATCCAAACATGAAAGAGAGCAAACTAATAGCTTCCAAGTTTCACCACAAACAAGAGGGTCAATTTATGGTCTGGAGATGAAATGGAAACTAAAATAAATATTCTTAGAAATGAAATGTTCTTATCAAAAACTCAGATAAAATTAAAATGTGAGAAATTTTTTAGAAAACTCAATAAAAAATACTAATGGGTGCACAAGTGAAAAAACAGGGTTCCCAATCTCCGCGCAATGCAACAATTAGGACCTTTTAAAGGCTATTTCTCATTTTTAAAGTTGCATTTCACGTAGATGACAATAGATTAATCCACAAGTGCACATGTGATACCTTCACGAGTTCTGTTTGGGTATCATGTACCCAGTTTTAAAAACAAATTTTTAACTCACCTATACACATTATGCCATCGATTTTGATGACACTTGACCATGGTTTGTGAATGCAGATGAAATACGATATGCAGTGTTGTAAAAATCAAGTCTCAAAATTTTTTAAGGACTTTCAGCAAAAATTAAAGATTTTAAAGGCCCTTAAAAACTAAAATGAAAGATCAGGTCTTCTTCAGGCCCATGATAAACAAGCAAAAATTGATAACTATGTTTAACCTTCCTGGTGGTAGTCTCAACGAGGTATTTGGTCATTAGAAAAGCTGACCAGATGCGAGATATCTCGTCATTAAAAGAAAACTGACCAGATCTTGATCTCTTCATCATAAAATTGACAATATCTTGATGCCATCAGATTGATATCTTGATGACCATCAGCAAAATTAGTCAGATCTTAATAGATGAGATATTTCTCATTAGCAAAATTGGTCAGATATTGATGGATGAGATACCTTATCAAAACCACTTGGAGGGTTAAATATTATTAAAAACAACCCAAAAAGTTTCCTTACCCTCAACATCATCTAAATTGCTTAGGAAGTCTTCAGGAGTATGAGGAAGGCTGTAATTTGGACCTAGTCCTAGACCACTGTCCGCACTCTCTTGACGGGAATGAAAGTCTGTTCCTCCATCCAAAAATGAATCCAAGCTAGTGGATACTGGAGGAAGGTCAGGAGTTGAGCCAGTAGGCGAAGCTGCTAGGGTCAACTTCTCACCAAGGCTTTGCCTCAGCAGTATTTCCTGCTGAAAATGTGAACAACTTTTAACACTCAATACTCAACTAATTCTTCAATTGTTGAAGATATACAAAAATGCATTAAGCCAACAGGCTCTTGAAAACAGATTTTACATTTGATGTAACTATTTTTATATTTCACAACACAGCGAAAACAATTTAAAAGGTGAACAATGCAATAAATATTGTATCCCAAATACAACAGTAAATTATATATTATATTGTGTACTTATTTTAAAGCCCATTTCTAAAACATTAGTCCCTTTGCAACTTAATCCGGTCGATTGGGTTTTATAGTGCTAGGGGCCAAACAATCAACTTTAACTCAACCTGAGTTTTAATGTGAGGTAAATCTGTGTACAGATATACTTGCAAACTCCACCCTTATATCTAGTAATAATTTTAATCGGTTCCATACCTTACAACAGCTATAAGTGCGAGAAGATATCTTTCTAGAATATCATTAGGGGAAGTACAAGTTAAACATGTCTCAACATCTTGTAAATGGAAAATAACCAAAAGTGTGTCACGAATAAAATACTTCTTTCATATTTATGAAAAAAATTGAACATAATATATAACATACTCATGGAGATTCATCCACTAACTACCCAGTATGAGGTAAAAGTTTGGATTTCTGGAAGTTACCTTGGGTGTATTTTTCTGTATCAGTAAAAACTCCTCGTGTGTTTATTACCCAATAATAATTTATAAGAGGGTTTTCAAGATCCAGAACACAAGTTGGAGCATAAGTGTACTGTTAGAAATGTTTAGAGTTTAGGTTGTGGGCAGTCATTAATTAGTAATTGAAAAAATATATATAGAGAGAGGTTGTTTCTTTTTCTTTTATCTTGTTCAAATTTACAAGTGTATTGATTTTATGCAAACAAATCTTAAAGATGAACTTGGGAACATGGACTTCTCAAATAGCTCCTATTGATTGAACATTATATACAAGGTATTTGGATTACAAAACCAGACCACACTTATGATAAAGTGACTGAAGACTGATAAGTTTTGTTCTAATGATTATTGAATTGAATATAAAGAACCATTGTTTAAAATAGCAAAGAGCATTTGGAACAAATTGTTTGAGTACAGCAAGCACATGTTTAAACAAATTTTATCAAGTTGGAAAAGAAACTACAATATAAACAGTTATTTTCTCTCGATTTGATAGTTTAAAAAATGCAATTATTGAGTGAACCTAGTGTGAAGTATAATGGCTTGATATGCAACATCAAATTAGGAAGTTTTAAAGCAACTAATCAATTTTATTGATGAAATCAGCTACTTGCTGTTTTTATTATCAATTTTGCCAATTGTAAGACATTTTATAACTTGCTACTCCATCTGATCAACAGAGTATGCATATCAGTTCATTCAAATGAAGTTTATTTAAGCATTTATATAGAGAAACAATTAAAATGTGATCTACTTGTTGCACAAGACAACAAATTATATGCAGTAGCAATGATAGAGAGTAACTAGATAAACAAACTAAAGCTTATTATTGGAATGCAGTTATATGAAGTAATGTAACTATTTATCATAGTGATTCAATTAGACAGTGGAGTTGAGTAGGAAATATAGTTATATGAACTTAGCAGGGGATGGTTATACAGAGATGTAAACTATGAAGTATGTTTTTAATTTAAATAATGATCTTTTATTGCATAGTGCCTTTATCCCAAAATAAGTCACATTTACACATTTTTATTCAGAATATTCATATTTTTTCTTCAATTTTAAAGTGAACTGTACCAATGAGGAACATATTTGACAATGGTGAAAGACAACCTAAAATTGCCCCAAGAGTTATTTTATTACTTATAAAAGCTGGTAAAAAAAATTGAAAACTTTTTCCGATACTCCAAAATTGAAAACATTTTCTTAACATTACAAACATGAAAAATGCACTGATATCTGGAAGTAATGCCTACAAAATTGTGCACATTAAGATAAACTGAGATGTGAAAATCAGCTTCCAAGCAATACTAATTATAATCCTGAAGCTATATTAAAAGCCAAATGCTGTCTTAATATGCATCTAACCATGTTATATAAATTAACCTTTTCATTTGCGATTAAATCTTTTCCTTTCCCATCTTTTTACACATGTACAACTATTTCGGAACAAAATCAAGAGTTAAATGTGTCACTTATTTTGAGACAGAGGAAGTAATATTCAAGATAACAAGAGGGTAGCCCTACACACAATCTGAACATATATAGTATCAGAAGGCACAATCAATAATTTTAAAATTAGAAAATAAATATACATGGTTAACCAAACACTAAAGTTAATAAATCTCTTGACTATGTTGATAGAGTTGAAAATAAAAATGTCAGCTTTAACAATACTCTTTGAATAATAGAAGCTAAACGTGTTGGAACAGATAGCATGAATCTATACACATAAAGCAGAGTTGGTATCTGTCTGTCCTCTATACAAATCTACACCATTTGACCAATCTACACCAAATTTGGTACACTTATTTGTTAGAACCCTGCGGGTAACATAGGCTACATATTAACCCCATTCTATTTGTCTTGGTTGTGCAGAGGGGTGTAACGTCCTGTCAACCTGGACAGAGCACTTGCTAGGGGTCACTCTAGCTGTCTGGCTGTGCAGATGATGTCAGAGTTAACATCTACAAGAGTCGCTTCTCAAGATGACCTTGGAGGTTTTTTGGAATCTTAGAGTGCTGGTGCAGCTGCACGGAAAATCGCTCAGTATCATATTGTTTATGTATCCCGTCTGATAATTCTTAGGGTAATAAAAGATTATTTTTAAAAAGTGGTGTTTTTTTTATCGTCAATATGGTACAGGGAGTTAAAGACAATTCGAAATCTTCATAGGAATAACATTGCGTATTTATACGATCAATGTCAGACCAATTCACACTAAATTTGGTACATTCATCCTGTATAATTTTGCAGGACATATAGGCTATTTATTAACTCAGTTTGATTTGTCCTGAGTCTGCAGGGGCTTTAAAAACAATTCGAAATCTCCATAGGAATAATATTCAGTAATATTACGATGAATTATAAACAATTCAACTCGAGCAATGCCGGATACTTCAGCTAGTGAATGTAAATAGTGAACATTTTTTCCTCACCTGGCGTATTATTTCTTGTTGTCGTAATCTTAGTTGCTCTCGTTCCATTTCTAAGCTCTGTACACGAAGGTTCTGCTGCCGTTGCTGAATGCTGACAGCTGCAGCAAGTGAAGGAGGTAATTTTATACTCTGTGCAGGGAGCTGCCTTAACAGGTTGGCATTATTAGTAGCTTGTACCTAAATCAGAAGAAGATAAACAATTAAAATATAAACTAGAAATATTTCGACTTGAAGAAAAGCAAACTAATAACTGCATTTCATGAAATTAATTATCCAACATATTAAATATACATTGATTGATAAATACTCAGAAAGTTGGTTGTTTTTTTTCAGGTTTATTTTTAAGGCAAGGGCCATATTTGGCCAAGCTGCCACAAACACAAAACAGGCAACACAATGAGGGAGGAAGAAAAAGCAGAAGGATAGGAGAGGGTAAAAATGAAAGGTAGGAAAGATCACTTGGGTACATTGGGGTTGTGATGCCCATACACTTACAGATGTGCCTCTGAGGGCAAATACTCACAAAGAAAATCTTATTTGATAGATTAGCAGAGTAAGGAAGTAATGGTTTAAAATCTTTTTTTTTATCTGCTTGGGGCTTGGTTTTATCTTATCCTAAATCTTTAAGAAAAACTATATTTCTAGATTTAAAAACGCAAATATGTATAATTAGTTGGGCTTTATGGTGCAAGGGCCATATTTGATCAAACTCCACCTAACATTAGACAAAGAATTTGAAACAAAATCAAGTATGCTTTATTCTTCTTTTTATGGACTTTTTAAAATATTCTATACATCAATCTAATAGAAATTACGATTTATATTTTCCATGGGAGCAATCTACTCAAATTCATTATTACCCACTAAGATGATATAGAAATGGGGTAGCTGAGACTGTCAGCACAATTTAAAAGTACGCATTGTAAAAGTAAGGTTGTAAATGGCATTAGCATGTAAATTTGGCATGTAAGGTGGCAATGCATAGCATGTGGATCCTTTCTCGGGAATCAGAGCTGTTTCTCCATAATACCTTTTGAAAAATATCCTTACAGCATAAAACAGACGGCAGTTAAATGAGTTTTTCAGAGTGAATTCCATGACAGTTGGTCATTGGGAGTATTTTAGTAATGAACATTCCACCAATGCAGAAAAACAAAAATCGAGTGCAAGTATTCTGTACTCATAAGATTCAAAATTTGGGATCAAGATTTTTGAACAGAGTTGTATTTCTTCCACTGATTTTTGCCTCCGATGTGTAGGTTTTTAATGACATAATATTGCTAAATTAGCTATAGAGGGTGAAAACATTTTATATAGAACAAAAAAATTATCTAAATTTTTGCTAAAGATAAGTAAATTATGTTTTGGCTAAGTTTAAAAAAATTGATAGAAAATTATTTGCACAATCCTCTCAAAAAAACCCCATCAAACAGATAGTATAATAATGATATGGTTGCATGGAATGAAAGGTTGTCTTCAGAACACTAAACTAATTCAAAGTGTTATGTATGTGATGACAAAAGGATATATACTTAAAAGACTGGATTACAAATGAATAAAATTGATAGTGACTAATACAAATTTAAAATAGAACAAATAATTTATCTTGCATTTTTCATTATACCCTACAAAATTACATAAGCAATGACAGTTTTGCAACGATTTTATAAGATAAATATTTTCTATATTAATAATCTGAACATTAAAATATTACATTTTCAAACATAAATGTTTCACTTAAAACTTAGATTTTCTGTACAATGAAAGAAATTTTTTATCAAACTATAAGCTGTAATTAAACTTTGGAGTAAAAGAATTATTAACAGTTAGAGTTGTACCAAGGAGACAACAGCAATGAGTTTGTATTAATTCACAAAATCATTCCTTACTTGAGATGGATTTACAGATTGGAGTATAGGATGTTGAGTAGGAGCACTGACAGTAGGAGGATTTTGAAGATGTGCAGCTATTAATAAAAAGACCAAACTTTTTACAAACATTTGAATCATAACACAGGGATAATAAACTAATTTCTGAAATTATTACATCATGGTACTCACTAGTAAAGAAAAATAATCATAATAAGTAGTGGTATTAAAATGAGTGATAAACCAGATAAAGTAATAAAGTCGATACATCGCACGAAGTTTACCAACAATATTTATAAACATCAAACTTTTATATACTTATCAAAAATCATAGTATTGTATAAATCAGGCATATAAGTGCCAATCAATGTATTCATCAAAAATGATGGAATGCTTCAGCATAGAAGGAAACAATACAGGAGAAAAACTTATTCAGGAAGAATTGGTTGCAATGGTTTACCTTGTTATAAACAAAACAGTGCCTTTTTATAAGAAATTCATTTTTATTTTATAAATATTTATCATATTTCTAAGCATTATAAAAAAATTTCACTGATGACTACCGAAACCTAAATAATAAATAGTTAAATTTGCATGCCACTGTATGCTCAGGCCTGGCCTACTTCTTAGAAATAGAGTTCATGTGAAAGGTACAGGTTTCTTTCACTTTTTATTAGTGTAATAAAAATGCCAAGTTTCCAGTTTCTCTTGATTAAATAAAAAAATGTCTCATTCATATATCTGAAGTAAAATATTTAAAATTATGCCATTTAGAAATGTTTTTTCTTCACAACTAGGTTGAATTTAATAACTTAATTGGACTGCACATTGTTTAAGAAATTATTTGTTTTGATTCTGCAATTACTAACCTTATTCCTTTTAATAATTAAACTTTAATAACAAAAATAAAAGTAATTATCAAGAAATAAAAACAAATGCTTGTCGACTTGATTATTTACAAATCGGTTCATTTACTTAATTTAAAGTACAATTCCTTTGCAACATAAATAATTACAAAAAAATTAAATTACATGAACCTTTGAAGAGTTTTTATTAAAAAATCTGGATATTTTAAGCAGTTAAAAAATGCAAAACACCGTTGGTTCACCCTTTCAGGATTTTTCATCTTTAAATCGGAATGTTCTATAAATTCCATTATGATTTGACCTAAAATCCTCATTTTTACCAGATTGCCAGTAAAAATAATTTTAATTAAGAATTTCTGGTTTTCATCTTTCAAGAGTTCATGAGCCTTTTGGTTACATATTCAGATTCAATCTTTCATTTTTTTAAAAAGTAAGTGACCAAGTAAAAATTCTCTCATAATGCTAAATATTTCAAAATCAATTAAAAACTCTATTCAGAAATAACACTTACGTATTCTAGGATCTAACCAACTTGTAGTGCGATCCATATGGTTAATAAAATAGACTTCCCCTTCAAGTGTAGTAGCCTGTTCCCATCCTTTAGGTAAGGATCCAAGATTTTGCATATTCACAGAAGCAGCCATGTTTCCAGTAGTGAGTTTCTTGCGAGGATCCACCCAGGTAGTGGTTTGTGTTAAATGACTGAAAAAAATAATAATATATAAATTCTCTCACATCAACAGGTACAAGAATCATATGTAGCTAGAAATATTTAGTCCCAACAAAGTCAACTCCTGCACACATAAATATTGAGTGTTTCTAAAGTAACTATCCATTTTAGTGAAAAGTCGAATGATAATTTCTTTTCTGTTTTATGAATCATTCTGACCGATACAGCTGTATCTTACGTCTCGTTTGGTGGCAACCCTCTTGGAGCTCTTTTAGTAGCGAGTTATAGCAGGTGAAGGCTACGCTATTTTCCAACTATTTCTGCTAATTATTTTCCGATAAAAAACGTTTTTCAAAGTTTTGTATTTTGTCCCGTTAATTACTTTCCGTTTCCAAAAAAACCCGATTTTTTCCTAAGAATTCTTTCCTTGGTGACATAAAAAGTGCGCCAAAAAAGCGCCAAGAGCGTTGCCACCAAATGAGACGTATAATACAGCTGTACCCCCTTCTGACCACTGAAAATTAATATCAATTTTTGAAGCACATCTGCGCGTTTTGACCTACGAAGCGACGAGGCAGGGAATTTCGAAAATCACCACCAACGGTAAACCTGATTACATACCTAATTTTTATTGAAGTAGGGGTTGTACAAAATTAAGATTAACAGTATTAATCAATTTAAGCGGATCACAACTACAGTGGCTAAGATTACACCTGATATCTCGGAAAAGGTTTTTTGCGCTGTCACCGATGATAGTAAGTATTGTATTGATTGTATGTTGATATATGCAAGAGGGACACGTAGAATTGTATTAATATTTTTAATGTTAATATTTGCTTCTTCACAGAAATGAATAGCTACTTTAGAAACCCCCTGTATATTAAACACACAAAAATTGCTAAACTTTACTAAGATATAAAAACTATTTAAATAAAAATAAACTTCAGTAAACAAACTTAAACTAAATAGCAAACGTGACTATCTAAACCTAGTGAAATGTGTTAAGGTTGGTTGGGTTTTATGGCACAAGGGCCATATTTGGCCATGCTGCGCCAGACACAAGACATACAATAACAAGTAATAGACAGACACACAATGAAGGTTTTACTGACACAGAAGAAATACACCCAGGGAGGAATGCACTTGACAGGAATCGAAGCTGCGCCGCCTACAAGTCGAAGGTTGCTAGTGCAGTGGGCATACCCACTGAGCCACGACGGCTCCGGAATGTGTTAAGGTTCTCGTACAGTGTTCCCATGTACTTAAATATTTAAAGACTAAGAAAGAATATTGTACTAAAGGATGAAGATGAAGCTTGTAATATTTTAAAAGGTTGTTTTCTCGCTATATGGTCATTTTCTACAAAACTAGGGCTAATTAGAACGGATACTTTAAAGGAAATAGCTTGCTAGAGATTAAACAAATTTCAAGAATAAATAATTTATTTAATGAACTACTTTTAAAGAAATTTTAAACTTGTAGTGAAAACAAGATTTTTAAGTCATAAATACATATTTTTTACTAATGACAAAAAAGTATGTCAAATGGGTTTCTAAAACTTTTTCAAAAAGATGTGTTGGATTTTACCCCTTGATTTGAACCCATTCTCAATTTTTCCTATTCGTGGCAAATCCCAAGTCAAATATCTTTGACTTCTTGCAGATTTCATGGGAAATCATGACTTGCATAATTTTCATTCCGCTAAAAAAGCTGATCATTCACTTTCGATTCACAAGCGCCATTTCAACACGTGACGCAAGATTCTTTCGCTCGATATCCTTCTGATCAAACGTATAGAACAGGATTCAACCACTTAAACTGACACTTTTAGAAAATGTAAAATCCATACTGAATCTCGTGAATAATTTTAACCTGTACCGTTGTTCCCCTTTGTTTTTATCTCAAACGGAATACTTCTTTCATTATAACAAATAAATTTTAGACGAAGACAAGGAATTTGTTAATAGCATTCTTTATGTTCTAAACACCAAATAAGTCTGCTATGCGACTTCAGGTTTCAACATTTCTGAAATGACACTTAAATTTATTTTACACTTCAGCAACGTGGATCGGAGCGGATCGCACTGGCTAATCCGCGACGAAAAGATCAGTGATTGGCTTGGGAATGATTTTTTTTTCGTCGCTGATTGGGAGGCGCGATCCGCTCCGTATCCGTGTTGCTGTAGTGTAAAACAAGCTTCGTTGAATTCTAAATATACAGTTTAAACAGTTCAAATTATTGCATGTCTTTATAAAGTGTTCCCACTGTGTGTAGTGTTTAATTTTTTACGTAATTAATATTTGTATTTCGTTACATTACTTTGACAAATATTGTAAATGTGAACCAATATCTTTCTCCTTCAGATAAAAAATCCGTTACTTGGAATTTCATCGACTTTTCAAGACTAAAATACTTCTAACACCTGAAACTTTTCAAAAGTGGACAAGAGTTTCAAAAGTTTTCATTTGAGACTAACTACATCATTCAAAGCAGGCTAATAGTAAAGCAAACGAAATTTCCGTGGCTTGTTTTCTGCAGATTTGATGACAGTTCTTTAGTCTTATTACATCGTAAAAGAAAATCCCAAGCAAAGATTATCAAGGTAAACACACAACACAATGGCCAGGAAATAAATTTAAAAATGACTTTGATTACGTTGTAAAGAGAATCAAGTGAACGCAGTGTTTTTTTTTCGGTTTAATAAAGCGGTCACACACATGTGACAAATTGACAGAAATTGAAATCAGAATGAAGAAAGGGAATTATGGAAAGTTTTATGCGTACTTCCCAGTTTTTCTTTCTATTTCAGTCATCCTTGAATGATAATCAGCTGTCCCATTTCCATTCCCACGAGCTTTACTTCCTTTCTAAAAAAGCAGCAGGAAAGATAATGATACTTCAACCTCATCAAAAAGGGCCAGTTTCGTTTTGAGCTATCAATATTTCACCTTTAAAGGCTACGCGCTAGCTGTATGTAGTTCAGCATATTATCATTTTTTTTTCAAACGGAGAGTTCGAAGGTCAAAACCGACAATGTTTAACTTATTGTACCAGTATGTGCAGAAGATACCGGTTTAAAATATTTTGAATGCTCTATAAGCATTTACAAAGTGAGGATGTATTTTTCCATAACTTTACAAAATTTTAGTAATAATTGAAAATCACAAAATTCTTCAGGTTTTTGCATTAGTATTTGCGGGTGTTTTGTAATTTTTGAATAACATTACAAAATCTTTATAATAAAATAAAAATCACAAATTTTCTTCAGGTTTTTTTGTTCTTCAATTTGTGGAAAAATAACCTTACAAGATGGATTTTCAGTGCAAACAAACCAGACAAAAGACGGAGATTTTACTTCCTGTTAACCCAAAAGCTATCGCATGATATATGCAGTTACTTTAAAGTTTAGTTTTTCGTCGTTTGAAGTTTAATTTAATTGGTGTTGATCAATTAACTATAAAAACAATTCGGAATTTGGAGCTTGTATTGGGGACATGCTGAAATGGTATTCGAAAAACAAGTCAAGTGACGTCACGTCCGGAAAGCAAGTTCCGTTGCAAACACTATCGCCACCTGCATTTAGTTTGTTAGAAAAGCTTCTCATGATTTTACAGTAGATAAGAGTCTTGTTTTCATTAATACAATACTTGATTTCATTCAGGGACAGCCCTGCTTGAACCGTTCCTGAATGAAATCTGAATCGTTCTGAATGAATCAGTCCCTGGCTGATGTACTTCGTTATGTAATCGTTTATTTTGAGTGAAGGTGATTCTCGGAGATGAGGCATTTTTTTTTTGTGCAAATATTGATGATGGAAAAAGGTAGTTTACTGGTGTAGATCTTCTCGGCGACAAGTAAAAATCTTAACAAATATATTTTCAATTCGTCATCAAGTGCACCAATTGACGAACTTGAATACATTTCTTCAAGCATTCCCTATAGCAAATAGGATAAGGTCCATTTCAACGGCAACAGATAGTGGAAGACAATGTCTGGAGCAGTTCTCTTAAACAGACACAAGGTGTCCTTTTGTAAATATATGAAGGATTGCGACACTTGGAGGAAATGATAAGTAACACCTCGACTGCCAAGTCTATCCATACCAGTTCCAAAGCATAGAATGCATCCAATAATATAAAATTCAGTTCGTTTTTGAAACAACAAATTTCGTTTGAAATGTTCTGTCATTTTCCTTTAAAACTAAAACAATAATCACCTTTGTGGGAAACAAAAAAAATTTTCACCAGTGGCGTTGCATCCATCCAGAAGCCCGATATCTCCGAATAAAAAGTTAAAATTCGATGGCAAATAAAATCAATCAGCAGCAAAAGCGACGATTTTTTTTAAATCTGAGTGAGACGTCAGTTTCTATTTTAGCGTCCTTGATCTTCACCACAAAAAGCCAACCAGCAACTGCTGATGCTTCATCCTTTTAACCTCAAATGGTTTTTTTACAATGATTGGTTAATGGTGTTTGTCATGCGCAATGGGTACCTTCAACACTCTTCTTCCCACCACATGCTTCCTACTGAGGGTGGCATCCAGTCCAGATAATATGCACAGTGGATCCTTGCGTATGGTTTATCATTCTCTCCCTGGTCTCTCATTTTCCTGCCAATATAAAACCCAGCATCAAGCTCTAAGGCGGCGCTTGAATCATCCAGATTTGCCAGGACTGGGCGCAATTGCACCTTTTGGGCTCCTTAGGGCTAAAAATATTTTGTATTTGCCTTTAACCCTCCTGGTGGTTGTCTCGACGAGATATCTCGTCATTAGCAAAAACTGACCAAATCTTGATGGACGAGATATCTCGTAATTACAAAAAAATGGCCAAACTTTGATCTCGTTATCAAAAAGTCGTCAACATCTTGATGACGAGATGTCATTATCAAAATTGGTCAGATCTTGGCGAACGACCTTTCTCGTTCAAAGTACTTAGTAGATATAATAAACTTCGCACTGGAGCAACACAATGGGCTATTGGCGACAGAATGGAGCCAATCCCGAAGGGAAGACCCAAGGACACCGCCTCGTAATTTTCAACCACGGTCAGATGACGAGAACATCTGAGTTGGCACCCAACTCTCCAAACTTCCACACCAACGTGAGGACATTTGAGGCCACGACAGATTTAACGTGCATCAGCCCCCGTGTACACGACGGTCTTTGGTTGGACCCAAACCACTTAGACGGTTGAGGAAAAGAAACAACGTCGAATCCAGTTGCTTAATGTCTAAAACAAAGCATCGTGGTTTTTTCAATCCAATCCCGGCATCTCCAATTATCAATGTTACGCTACGCTACTGATAGTCGCCTCCCACCAGCACGCAAGCTTTCTTCCCCGAGTTCGATCAAGTCCGACATTTCGGGTACTTTTCAGTCTAAGATTCAAGACCTGAACAATGACCGCGGATAAGTGTTTAAAAGCCATGAAACTCCGAAAAAAAAAGTGGCTCCGAATTCAGTTGTTTTCCGGACAGGCCATTACCGCGTGGAACCCAAGCGCGCTCTATCAAATGGAAGTCGGCTTGCAGAGAAAGGAACTCGGAAAACATGGCCCAGAATCTGAAATGAGACGGCCGACGAAATTGCAGCTCACGCTCTGCTGGACACCGGTCCCTCGGCACTGGGGGATTTATTCATGTTGTGGAAGTGCACTCAAGCAGGCCCCATTGCCATATTCTGACGCAACTCCGACGCTTATTAGCATCACTAAACGGCGACATTGGACGTTTTATAAAGCGCATTACAACACAGAAAGGACAGTTTTATGCACAATGCAAAAAAATCATCGGAAATTATCACGCTTTGTTTCATCAGCATTCGTTTGTTAGATTCTCATTATGTACTCTGTATCAGGCTGTTGGTTGGTTGGGTTTTGTGACGAAGGATTCAAAATCTCAACTCAACTCCATCATGGGATACCGACCCTACAAAGGGTTTAAGGTGAAAACAATTTCCCATGTGTAAGATGAGGAGGCGAGGAATATTTTTTTTGTGATGCAAAGCAGAAATTTTGAGTTATTAAATGCACACGCAGGTGCTGCTCTAAATAAATTTTTCTGTGAGGAAGATTCAAAAACAGACAAGCTCGGTATCAGGTTGAGATAAAACTGGTAAAAGGTTGATTGGGTTTTATGGCACAAGGGCCATATTTGACCAAGCTACGCCAAACAACGTCAAGTAAATGAGAAAAACTGTGCTGACATAGAAGAGGGAACCTAAAACTCGAAGGTTGGTAGCGCAGTGGGTAAAAAGAAAAGTGTAGAGTGCTATCATAAAATTGGGATCCCGATATTTTCCCATTAAGTGATACCTATTACGAAGAATTCATAAAAGGAGACTTAAGACATTCACGAAACCCACTTCACAAAACGAAGAATTTTAGCAATACAACTGCTTTAAATCATACAAATGCATAATTGATAAAAAAATATTAATGTAAATTTTGATAGAGGTGGAATGCAGAAAAGTGAAATCCCTGCATTTCCCAGGTCTTGTAAAAAGTATATAATCTTTGTCTAGAAAAATAAATGTACATACTCAGTTTAAAATTAGATCCCTTCAAAATAGAATCTACGAGTTGTAGGCGGAGCAGGTTCGATTCCTCTAGTTTACTATAGGTGTAATTCTCTCTTCTGTGTCAGTAAAACCTTTCGTGTGCATTACTTGACGTTATCTTGTATTTGGTTCAGCACGGCCAAATATGGCCCCTTGCGCCATAAAATAAAACCGACCAATCTTACAAAATAGAATAGACCATCGATTACCCGAATCGACACACTTCTAATAGTTCTATTGCTGAAAACATTTTGCAAAAACCTTTTAGGATTAGCCCTGATTTCTTATGTGTTTAGAATTTCACCCTTTAAGTGTTATCTTCACCCTAAGAATTGGCCCAAAGTTGCATGGAACCATGTCTCAGAAGTAGGACAACGGAGTCTGTGTATAGCTGTATTTGACCAAAAATAAATCTGGATGAGGTGCGATACCTGCGCAAGAACTGAGGTAAAGTGATCTCCGAGTCGCTACTGTGAGTTGTGGTCCCTCACCTAACTTCTCGTAGGCGATGATAACAGTCAGGTCATAGTTCTTGCTGACAAAAAGCAGACTAGCTTCCGAAATGTTTTAACCGAAGTTGACTACAGGATACAGCTGGCCTGGTGGTAGCCGTGTGGTTAGGGCTCTGGCCTTTGGCATGAATATTCATAGTGGTGCGGAATCCACTTTAAGCTGAAGATCTCGATCTTATTCGCCCTTCTGTAGCAAAAATGACCGTAGAGCGAGCGATAAAACAAATCAAATCAGGACACAGCTGGTGTTGTAGCAATATAAAATAAGGCCGGATGTTTTTTGATCGGATTCCGTACCCACAGAAATAAAGTTTTCTCGCTTGATATTATTGCAAACTAACTTAAATAAGAGAGAACACATTCTTTACCAAACTAAAATGTTTTCGCGTTTCGCTCAAAAGAAATTTTGGGAATTGGAAAAACGACTGGAAATAGAGCTCAATGTTTGAAATCAAAACAAAATTTGCATGCTTGACGTGCTCAAACCGGACATATTCATTCTGGTTTAGCAGTAAGATATCTAACTTACTGCTAAACCAGAATGAATTATTACTACTTTTGAGATGAAACGATGTACTAATAAATCATTCCATACAAAAACCATCCATCTCGTACACTTAGGAAATTTCACAACTAATGCTGTGGATTAGTTGTTTTTTAGTTTTACGGCGCAATGGTCATATTTGGCCAAGTTACGCCAAACATAAGACAACGTTAAGACTAATGCTGGGAGATTGGATGTTTGAGTTTGGCGAAAGGTCCTAATTGCCGTGAGAAATGGTAGGGTTGAAAACAGGACATTACGTAAAACGTAAGGCTTCATACTTATCCAAATGAGAAATAATTCATTTTTCCATTACTCAAAAACCCACCATTTTATATGCAATACCAAAATGAGATGATGAAAAGCAAATTTTTTATATGGTGCTTTTCCCCAAATTTTATCACAAGTCACTCTGATATTGTTATTCTCACTATCACAAAAAATAAAAGTAAGGACCTATAGTGAGCGTTAAGTTTTCCACGTAAGCTTTTTCACTAAAAGAACTCCACACGAATTTTTCATTAACACGAAATTTTCATTTCTTTTTTGCGTGGTTTAGACCAGTATTCGGTAATTACATTATTTCTTGTATCTACAATGTTAAATAAAGAGAATTGTCTAAAAACAGTTGTATTTTTACTGAAACATTTACTAAGCTGTTTTGTAAAACTGTTATTGGAGAGTAAGCTCAAGCGCAACATACTTCAAGATCAGGAACATTTCAGATAATGGATTCAAACTGTTCAAACAATAAACTCTAGAACGTGCTCTTTATTGTATTTGTTTCAGGGCATTGAAAAGCGAATTACACAACATCGAATGTTTGATTACAAGGTGGAACTTCAAAAAATAAACATTAAAATGGTACTTCAAAACAACGTTTGTTTGAAAAGACGTAAAAAGAAGTTTCCAGTAAAGACACGGTATAACCATGACGGCCTAAACTTAAACATAAAAGCCATTCTACTACAATACGTAAAACACAGTAAAAAAATATTTTAATCCTACTTAACCAAAGTTCCTTTCTTTCCTGAAAAATATTTCAGACACTAGCAAAACATTCCTACTTCCAATCATCCAAATTGTTTAGAACAGTGGTTTCCAAAGTGTGGTCAGGGGACCCCATGGGTCAGCGACAACGTTTTGGGGGGCCAAGGAAAACAGGTGATATTTCACAGGGCAAAAAGAGAACTTCCAAGTAAAATAAAATATTCCCTTATTTTTCCGATTCTTTTGTTCTGAAACCTAAATTTTAGAATCTAAAATAATTAGTACGAGATTCCAGTTATTGATTTGGAAAAGACTTGAGGTTGAGAAAGACTTAACCATTCAAGTGATTTGGACGAGATATTTCGTCCATCAAAATCTGGCCAATTTTGGTTAATGACAAGATATCTTGTCATCAAGAATGTTGAATTCCGAATGAATATTGCCATTTTTGATGATGACGAGATCAAGGTCTAGTTAGTTTTTCTGACGGGATATCTCGTTCATCAAGATCTAATCAGTTTTGCTAAGGACGAGATATCTCGCCGAGACAACCACCAGGAGGGTTAATATTGAAATTATTAGACATTAAAACAAACATTGCTAAGCTAATTGTTAACATAACAGCAACATAGTTAACATTAATATTCAAGCATATATTTTGTTGTCTAACATAATTTTGCAAGCAAAGAGCCTTTTGATTTTGACACAATTTAATTAGTAAATTAGAGTTTGCATAATATTTACTGTTCATTTTATTTCAGAACTCTAGTTTTCACTGTTTCAGTTGGTTGGTTTTGGGTTTTACGGCACAAGGGCCATATTTGACCAAGCTGCGCCAAACACAAGACAATGTCAAGTAAAGTAATTATGAAAAGAAAAGGAGAGAAGAAAGATTGCTTGGGCATCCTGGGGTCTGTTTCAGAACTTTAAATTGTCCCACTAATCCTTAATGTAAAGTTTTAACGTTTTATAATCTATTTAACATAGATGTAAATATTTTACTAACAATATTAAGGTGAAAAATAAGGATCCCTATGATGTGAGACAAAAGTCTCAAGTACCCCATTGAATTTTATAACCTCAAGGAGTCTATTTTCAAAAATCTTTATTTTCAAGGGGGTCTTTGGACTGAAAAGTTTGTGAATCACTGGTTTAGAACACCAGTCACAACTGAACTAAAACTTCAACCCTTGAGGCCGTCTAATTAGCCATTGTGAAGTAAAAAATTAAAAGCAGAGCGACAAACCAAATTGAAGTGTGATTTGACAGCAATCATCAAGTCAAATTTCATGCGTACTTTCGAATACCATCATAACTTATACATTGAATGGAAATGAGTTTGAGTGCAAACTCTACATTTCTTCAAACTTAACATGTCACCAAGCAGATTGATTCAAGGTTTGATTTGCTTCCAACATTACCCTACTCTGACAAGTGTCACTATTCGAAAGGAAACAAATCTCGAGTTCAAGTGCTTCATCAAAACACAGCCGACGACTCAAATTGCTTTAGTTTCTCGAAGCAAATGGAAAACATATAGGAAATGTAGTCTCAGCAGACCATTATTACACATAATGAGTCTGTCTTTTTTCACGATTTAAAACTTCGTGTTTTCTGACCTCGGGGTAGTGGAGGGTAACTGAATGATTGTGGGATCATTTTTTTGGATGTCAAAAACCTCGATTCCACTTTTCTTTTCAATGAAACATTGTAGTTCTCTTCATAAGTCCGGACACGCCGATTGGTTTCGCAGAAGAAGAAAGCGAGCAGCTCAACTCCGCGGTGTTCATAAAAAAAGAAAATCAAGCGTGCCTGATTAGAGGATGAAGGTTCGCCGACTGAGAAAAACGGTTCGTGTTTGAACATTTGACCAAGCAGCCAGTGGAGGATTGAGTCAAACAGTTAATGGAGCCTGAGATTGAGCGCATGAATTTTCGACGAAATTATTTGACTTTACTTTTGATAGTGCCGACGGTCGTTGTATTATAGATGCGATCGTGCTGTCCCATCATACAAAACACTTACATCGAAAAAAAGAGCCACCGCCAGCGAAACTTGTACACGGATAAAGTAAAGATTGAAAATTAACAAAATTCAGTTTGTGACTTTTCCGTCACTTTACATGGATTTAAGGTTGGTTCGGTTTTATGGTGCAAGGGCCATATTTTGATAAGCTGCGCCAAACAATGTCACGTAAATGGACATATACAGAGTTTTACTGATTCAGCAGATAGAGAAATACACCCAGGGAAGGTTCAAACCTACAAATCGCAGGTCGCTAGCGCAGCAGGCAAATCTACTGAGCCACGGCGACCCCTTGGATTCAAGGAATTCGTTGATCCGATACTATTTTGCCGTTTTAGAGTCCATCGTTTATGGAAATGGTTAAGATTAAGCCGATACAATTACATGATTAATCCTTCATATGGGTTTGGCTGAGTTGGGCTTTAATGGCACAAGGGTCAAATTTAGCCAAGCTGCGCCAAACACATGACAGTCAACGTCAAATAATGGACGCACATAAGAAACGTTTTACTGACGCAGAAGAGAGAAATACACCCAGAGTAAGGGTGTACAAGCTATAGAAGTTGAATCTGCGTCGACTACACCGTCTTTATTCAGTTTTTAAATACTATGGTTGGTTGAGTTTTATGGCGCAAGGGCCTACATTTGGCCAAGCTGCGCCAAACACAAGACATACAATACCAAGTAATAAACATACACACACTGAAAGCTTTACTGACACAGGGAAGAAATACACCAAAGTGGAGCTACAGGAATCGAACCTCTGCACCGCATACGACTACAAATAACCACCCCACGCTTCGTATGAAAATGTAGTTAATTTGATGTTTGGACTGCCGAGTTATTGTTTCCGAGACCACATTACACTAGCAATCTAGCGTGACGTCACATCAGAAAAGGTGCCAATCCATAAATTTAACACAGGCGTGCGTGATTCGTCTTGATGGTGATACTCTCAACATGAGACAGCACAAGCCAAAGGATTTCTCACACCCCACGATAGGATGCAAGAGCCCAATCAGCGACCATTTCAAAGCACAATTTCCAGCGATATCATCGGAAAAACTGCAGCGTTCATCTGTCAAAGCTATCTGCCCCGATCCGAAGTCGCGGATTGATAAGTCCTCCAAAACAATGGCCACCGCGCTGCTGTCACTCGATGTGTCTGCAGCCACTTGTCCGAACTGAAGGATGAAACAATGGCCGATCGTCACAGGAAGGAAGTACGACATAGGAAACAGGCTCCCTTCAAAAACGACTGCCGACAAATGAAATGGGAAGA
Organism: Meta bourneti; assembly: GCA_933210815.1. NCBI lineage: Eukaryota > Metazoa > Arthropoda > Arachnida > Araneae > Tetragnathidae > Meta > Meta bourneti. The sequence continues at coordinate 82,028,773 of OW119923.1, read as the reverse complement.
ATTAAAAGAGAAAAAAAAAAGCATCAATGGGAGAGCGAGATGCAATTGAGGCCTAGTTTCGGTTTTTGTGGGGAGACAAAGCCACACGGGCTCGCTTTTTCCGTTCCTCAACAATCAGTGCGGGTGAGTCAGCGAAAGGCGCGACTGTTCGTCCGTACGTTGCACACATGCGGGGGTGTGCTGTGTTAGCCGCTTGTTTTTGTAAGAAAGGATTGCATAGCCGTTGTGGTGACTTGGTTTATAAAAGAAAATAACGGAACGCGTAAAAAAACCTCACAGCGCCGAAGAAACACTGGCCTTAAGACACATTTTTCTGACATTCAGATAAAGAGAAAAATATGATGGAAGTAAATAGGCTTCAGTCTAAAGCGGCATATTTTGGGGTGGATAAATTTGGGATTTTTTGCAGCGAAAATAAACATGTTCTCTGAAAACATAGAAGTTCAGTGTGATGACGTCTAACAAAAGTAGAAAACGGAATACAAAAAGTAATTTAGCAGATGAATACTGCCTGAAATTAAGTTGGGAATAAAGGGTAGCACGTTTTAGGTTGATTTACAGGCGACAAAGGTATGTCCGGCCCTGGGAAGTACGGGAATGTCGCCTTTGCAAATGAAATGTAATTATGATACTTTTCCAACAATTACTACGAAGTTAACTGGTAACTTGTCAAGATAGAGGATTTTTACCATCCTTTCCACAAAAATCAAATTGCACTCAAGCAAGTGCAATGTTCAACAGTGGATAAATAGTTGAACTAACGTCAAACTGGAGCCAACATACAGGGCTATTGGCGACGGTCAAGAAGTAATCCCGAAAGGAAAGATCAGAGGGCAATACCTCGTAATTTCGAACCACGGTCAGATAACGAAGTTGACACCTAAGCAGGGTCATACCAGATTTTTTTTTGAGGGGGATGCTCATGCAAGACAAGTGACACGAAATGGTTAAGACGCGAAACAGCGTCACGTAAACATTTTACTGCTCCCGCCTACTTCATGTAAACTTGCAGAAACAATTTTTAAAGAACGTTTTTTAATTAGGACGAATGATATTGAATACATGGCGAAAAGTAGTGTTCAAATAATCCTTCAACATTACTCATTCAATGAGGAGTTTTAAATTTATCCAATTGTAATAAAATTTGTAATTCTTTTCCCTTTTATCACATGTCAAAAATTTGTTCAGTTAAAAATTATTCTCCTACTTTTTTTATTTCGATTTGCATAATTAGATACATAATAAAATTAATCACACTTGGCAAGTGTATCACTTAATAGTAAAACTAAAAGAATGTGAACAAAAATACCTAAGATACTGAGGTAAAAACAGGGCAACATTTTAAACGAAAATTTTCAACATTAGGAAGCAAGAACCTTAACGTTTGATGAAAACAAGTTTCTTGGTACTAAAATAGACTGCAACTGCTAAAATCCCTAGAACAAATGAAAAACTGAACATCTCTGATGCACTGGAATTTCATTGGAAGCTCCTCTCTTCTAGACTTAAGATTGTCATAAATATTTTTACATTCATCCCTCTTCTCAAGTGACGTTATCAGGGCTTGATAAACAAACTATATAGAAACAAGCTTCGATTTTCCAAAATAGCAATTCTCAAATTCCGATGAGCAATTTTCTCGATAATGGATCTCTTTTTTTCATCGGCATTTCTTGAATTCCATCTTAATTTGAGACGATTGGCGATGCGTTGCTTACGTCATAAGACGACTTTAACCCTAGCGCGTTTTATTTACGCGTTTAAACGTCCTAATGAAAGCAACGAGCACGTGTTGAAGGCAGAATGCGACGGCCATTGATTTGCTTTACGTAAATGCATTACGTGGTGGGCAGAAAAACAGTGTAACGTGTTTTCCTTTCACACGCGTTAACTGAGTTGAATTCCGAAAGAAATTCTTGTTTACCGGAATTTTTAAATCATGCGACTTGGGGATTTTACATTTCGTGCTGCAATTTTTCAGTTCATTTTTTCTTTCAACAGTCGGAAGTTCCCTTCGCTGTTCAGTCACTGTTCTGCGCACAAATTAGTAAGTTGCAAAGATCCGTCTGATTGTGATACGCATGCCGATATACGGAGTGGTATTTTCAAATGGAATTCCCATACTAATCTGTGGACAATTATATCAAGCCTTATGCAGTTGCTGCTCCACATGCCTTATATCCCGGGGAAGCATTGCTCGATGAGAGACAGATCTGGGGTTTTCGCTGGCCAAGGAGCCACACCATGGAGGTACTTTTGGGAGAGGCAAACCGTGTGCCGGGCGTTGTCGTGTTGCCTCTGGGATACGTGACATGAAAGTCGGAACAGCTTGCAGGATCAGCTGCACGTATAGCTTAGTTGTCAAATTACCTCATACTACTACTGGTAACTGTAGTCCTAAGTGATGGTTCCTCACATCATAACTCTCGGGTGGGTGAATACATTTCTACTGCTACTGTCACATACCACTGCTCATCAAGGGACCATCCGCTACTTAGCAACGATTTATAAGTCTCGACAACTTTTTTTCTTAGATGGGTGACACACAAGGCGACCCCGGGTTTGCTTTTTTTCCTGACAGGAAAGAAAACCGGTTGAACCACTGGGAACGCGTCACCCAGGTTGTGAGCCAAATCGCGAGGAAAAAAAAGAATCGAAACCCGGATCGCGATTCACAAATCGCCCCGTGTGTCACTACCCTAGGAGCTACAACGGTGTGACGCTCGAGCGTTAATTGAGAATGGTAGCCCTGGTCGGGTCTCCGCCACACGTGAATCCGGTGTTTGTCTGCCCCAGGGCTGAACATGATACGCTGCGATACCGTTCCTGTTCGTGCACCATTCCAGAAACAGCCAACAATGTTCGGTACCTTGTACAAATTCATGGGCAATGTCCCCAAATGGGTAGCCTGTAGTAATTTGTCCCCCTCGGTAATTTGGCGACATTAACCTCACGATAAAAACCTACTTTTTTGCCAATTCCGAGTATCAAAATACTTTAACCACTAAACATTTTTGAAGACCGAAGTGATTAAGAACAGAATCAGCAGGCGAAATTGAAACCCGTACAATGTGATAGGATACAGGTCTATTTTGATCGATTACGATGCTTTTAAAATGTTTTGCTCAAATAAATTTAATTTAGAAACTCCATCTTTTATAAAAGATATTCCACTGAGGCATAATACTTTGCTACAGTATGCAACTATTGTTGGGGAACAGAAAGAATTAGTTCTCAGGATTCAGTCAAAACGAACTTTAAAATTTTAAGGCAGCAGGCAAGCAGCATCACAACTCGAACTCGCTTCCCAACTCCCATACGCAGCCATTATTTCATAAGGGCGGCGAAATCGTACCCTATTGTTCTCTCCATCGTTGTTTACAGCTCGAATTTATTCCATTCTGCTTTTTTATAGATATTTTTCTCCACTTCTCTCACTGGTTTTACCACTTCGGCGATTTGCTTAGAAAAACAAGGCTCTTTTTCCGAGAAGTCGATGGCGCTGGCATTATTCTCCGCTTTTGAACGATTTTCTACCCAATTTTCCTAGGCCCTTTCTACAGAGCCGACGCGCGATTCTTTGAGAAATATTCAAATAAAATGAAATAAAAAGTCAGGCTGGGCATTATATTCCATTAAGTGTTGGAAACGTTGCTTTGTAGTTTTGTGAGAGCGTTATTTATTGGATAAACAGAGGGGAAATAGCTTTAATAAGAAATAGCAGCACAAGACTGTTTTTTAAAATTAAGTTGAAGGGCATTGTGGTGAAATTGCTGGTAAAATTTATCAGTTCAGCCTTATATATAAATATTTTTGCGATCCAAAGCCAACAAAAAGATAAACAAATTTAAAAATGAATTTAGCAATGGCTTTTGAATGACTCGTCTTTCAAAGCGGCATTCAATTTTTAACAATCCAAAGAAAGGAATCCGTACAGATGATTCTTAAGAGTATTTTTGGATGAATAAGATAAGAATTATCAACTTTGAGGAAAGACTATTTGAATCATAAAATACTTGGGATTACCTAAAATTTGCAAGGATAGCAGTTAAAGGAAGAGAATTAACTTAAATTGAAGCTCACAATTTTTTAAAGATTATTTTTATGAGACTTTTTCTGTCAAGGAGCTAATGTTATGTCAAGCTACTTGCTTGTGGCGGTAGTGTTTTTGTGGCAGAATGAGCTTTCTGTACGTCTGCCGGACATGACGTTACTTGGCTTGTGCAGCAAGATACCAAGAGAAATTCCAAATAAAAACCAATGGCCAACGTCAATTAGACTTTAAACGCGAAATGCCGTTACTACATTTTAGGGTAACCTCGATATCTATCATGCGAGAGCATTTGAGTGGCAGGAAGTAAAGTCCTCATTTTCCGCCAAGTTTGTTTACACTGTAAGTCCCTCACGCAATAACGTTCAGTTTCTCTCGTTCCCAACTTAAGATACATTTTTGTAAATATCTTTATATCTGCTGGAATGGATTGAGATTGCATAACTGATTTAATTTTTTTAAATAAAAAGGCAGAAAAGTATATCATTAAAATGTTTAACTTCAAATATATTTGAACCAGGTTTGAGCATTTCGTCTTTGGTAACAAACAATATGGTTACTTCCAAATGTCCCTGCAGAATGTATTGATAGGTCACAGTTCAATTGGACCTAGGGAATCAAAAAATAACCGTAGAGAAAAATATCAAAGCAATTCAAACATATTGGAGCTTCATTTCTAACGGGCATGGAAAAGTGTTCAATTGAGGGCAGCATACTGATCGAGGCATGTCCGGCATTGCGTAGCAATCTTGGGGGTTAGCGTGCGTAACTAACAGAGGGAGAAACTCCCTAGCATATTAACCCTCTGAAGGGTTAACACGTATATATCCGTTCTCCAACATGAAATCTTCCCCGAATGACTTGCCGCTAGTTTTGAATTTTTTGACCAATAGTATATTTCCTATAATTCTTTCAACCTAAGCTAGGTTACATGGTCATTATGCGAGTCCGTGAAGTAAAAGCAATACTACACTGGTAAGTAGGTATTTGAATTAATGTCGCATTGGAGCAACACAACGGACTATTGGCGACTGTCCGGGATCAATCCCGAAGGGACACCTCGTAATTTTGAACCAAGGTCAGATGACGAGGTGGTCACACCTGAGCTGGCACCCCACTCTCCAAACTTCCACACCACGCCAAATTACACTACTCGGAAATCTTAGAGGGGAACTGTTTGAACGGAGTTGATGGAATTTTCCGATCAGTACCGTGCGAGTTCTTTATCTGACCCTTTCTGAAGCGAGATGTCTTTAAGAATAGCAAACACATACTACATAAACATGTATTCCGCAATAAAATATTTTCAAATGCGTAGAAGAGAACAGAAACCAGTTTGAAAAGGACATATCCTAAAGCAAAGAAAAAGCGCGTTTTAAAATGAGACCTTTTCAAGTGTTTTCAAAACATAATTGACAACAGTGTCTTTGAAAAGAAAAATCTTCCCTGCGTGGATTTCCGTTACCGGAGAAAAGGTCGCCCGCTTTTTGCTCCAAGTTCACTCAACTCATTCTTGAAACGATATGGCGGCAATGCACCCTTTAAAGGCACAAATGGGATATTTAGGCAAATAAAGCCGTCCTTCTAATTGCTTCTCGTCCGGTTAATGGCACGGCTTACTTTTTAAGTTCCGTGTCGAGTCGGAAGGAGCCTTTGCAACCGAAAACGAGTTTTTGCTTCCAAACACACTTTCGGCAAACATTGCATTTCGGAGGGACATCCATCATTTATTTATGACTGCCAGCTCGAAAAGACTCCGAAAAAATAGCCGAGGCACTACTTGGATACACGGAATCCATAGACCTCGATGAACAGCAAAAAGACAGCGTGTCCACTCAATTGAAAAACAAAATATTTGTGGCATTGGATGCATTAAAATACTTAAACATAATTTGAATTCGATTAACTGAATTGGTCCCATACCAACGAAGTTCCTCAATTTGGTTTGTAAACATAAGCATCGTTAAAGTAAACATGATCACGGTCGAAAAGGGTAGGAGTAGTCAATAAGCATTATTACCAGGAACTTGAGATTCCTGAACACGGTGAGTCATTAAAGAGCACTGATGAATGAAAAGTAAAACAAATTTTCATGAAAGAATGATGGAATTTATTAATATTCGAAAATATTTATAGGTGATCCCACACGTATTTTATCATATATCTTAAACCTATAATTAACAGACAACTAAAATAGTTTCCTACAGATCAAGTTTCTTGGTCGTAAGTTGTCTCAGTCATAGCCAATCCAGAACTTTTTCAATGGCTTCTGATATGAAAGAATACATCAATTTGCAGGCATAAGAAAAAGGTTTTAGTGCTGCAATAGAGTTGGTTTTATAACAACTTGTGCCTTGCCTCCCGGTGAACGGAATTTTCAAGTGTCATGGGTTTAGTTGAATTAGCGTCGCACTTGTGCAACACAACAGGCTATTGGAGACGGTCCGGGATCCATCCCGAAGGGAAAGATCCGAAGACAACTGAGCTGGCACTCTATTGTCCAAACTTCCACACCACGCCAACGCGAGGACATTTGAAGCCACGGTAGATTTAGCATGCACAAACCCAAGTGCACGACATGGTCTTTGGTTGGATCGAGTCTAAAACTCGCAACCCTCCGGTTGCTAATCTGAGACCCTATCAACTGGGCCACCGCGGCCCTTTTGAGTTTCCAAGGTCCGAGGTTACAAGTCTTGAAATTACATGCTAATATCCTTCTTTGCCAATATATTTAAATACAAAAATAGTCTACGTGGTCAAAATCGAACTTTAAAAACTGTTTATACTGCTGAACACAAAACAAGTCTATGTATGTCATAAAATAAATACTAAATATCCAAGCAAACGGTTGGCTGGATGTTGTGCCACGATGGTCGTATTGGACCAAGCTGCGCCAAACGCAAGACAGAAGACGTTAAGTAATGGACATAACACACAAGGTTGGTTGGGTTTTAAGGCGCAACGGCAATATTTGGCCAAGCTGCGCCAAACAATGTAAATTAAATAAACATACACACAAGGCAAGTTCAACAGAGCGCAACTTTTAACCGGAAAAAATGTCACAAGAAAAATTCAACTTGATGAGTTGTCTAATGTTCTTAGAAATTATAAGGGTCATACAATGTAAAGAAAAATGATTAACATATATTTGAGCTATGCACTCTATAAAACAAATTATAATAACTATTCAGCTAATTCGACATTAAAACTTAAAAGAAAATTGATAACGATATATAAAGGCAACAACGGTCACACCCTGTAATTTACCAAAATAATCTCGAAGAAAATCCGAATTTCCCCAGCTGCAATCGCAAGAAAAAATAATTCCTACGATCGTTTATTTCAATTAATCGAATGAAAGCCAAATACAAATCACCAAATGACACAAATTAGTCAAAAGAAATTGCGTATCCAAATCCGAGTGTCCTTGGGGTTAGATCAATGAGAAATTTGAATTTGACCAGCTCATTCGGTTGACCTCTTTCCTTCAAACGGAAGACGAAACGGACATTTACACCGCATTATCCAGAATGAACCGTTCTCAGACATCTGCACGGTATCGATGATACCGCGGAGAGGTGACATTTCAAAGTCGTTCGCTTGATAAACGAAGTACAAAAAGAATGTAAATTCGTCTTTACCCAAGGCTCCGCTTTTGTTTTTTGTCTTTTTTCAACAGTCGTTTCTGTTTCAGCTGTGTTGAGTATCGGGCGTGTCCGCGATCAACTTAAAACTGAAGGGACGCGTCAAGGATAACGCTCATTTTTTTCCCTTCTAGGTGTTCATCCCCATTCTTGAAAAGTTGATGAGAAGCAATAAGGTTGACTGGTAGTTCGATTTCATGGAATTTCGGCAGCATAGTAAAAAGCAAAAGGAATTGATTGTCTTAAAATTTTAGGTTGATTTTGGGTTTAATGGGATGGTTGATTTTGGGTATGGTGCAAGGGCCATATTCGGCCAAGCTGCGCCAAACAGAAGATAGATAATGACAAGTAATTGTGAAAAGATAGGATGGAGGAGAAAGTTTAGAGAAAGGATTATACCTTATTAGATTACCTTATGGAAATTATAAGGTTTATTCAATAAAGGGCATGGTAAAAAGTTCACACTTCAGTTATGTAACCACAATTTGCTTCAGAACGTCCACTTCGATTGCATCTCATTCACTTTTATGTTGTTTATATCCGTTTGTTGCCGTTCGTCAACATACAAATAAGGTTAATTTCTGTGCCACGTACGTTAGTGGGTATTTTCGGAATGGCAATAAACATATTGCCAGTCTGAAAATACCCTAATATAAAAGCAAATGGGGTGTAACTCGTTCCCTTCAATGAAAACACCAAGCTGACGCCGCTGGTAATTTCAAATATCAAGTTCTTGTTTGAACAGCTTTTCGTAAGCCTCGATTCTGAATTTGTATTACTGATATTCAGTTTTTAGCTTACTTTTTTCATTTTTAAAGTGACGATTTTGAATGAGATCAGACTGCATTAGAAAAACCAAAAATTCAATTTCCTACTGGCAAATAAAACAATTGACTACTTTGAATGAGAGAATACTAAACCACAAGTGTCAAATTGTTCTTCCAATGAACTATTTAATCAATATACAGCAGTTCTGTGTACTCACCCTATTGTACCAAAAACTGCTGAATGCGAAAAAACAGCCTGCGTAAAATATCACAGCCTAAGCTAGAAGCTCAACTGTTTTAATCAATGAGGTACCCTTTTAGCAAGCTGTCTGCACCTGCGGTATTATTGTTAAAGATCCACCCGTCTGGGATCTCGTCTCGCACACCAAATACTATGTGGATATCTAAATACACCCAGAATCAATTAATAAAAAAATATTGTGTCTACGATCTGACTTAGAGAATAAGAGCTAGAGGAAAAAATTAAATTCAGATTATCTAATTGTTTTAAAACACTGCATTTTCAAAGGGATTCAGTATTTTTTCATGAGAATCGAGTGACCAAAAGTGGCACCTTTTATATATACGTGCAGAGTTCGTACGCTTTTGGCAAAACCAAATTCCAGGTTGTCTTGGGGTTTTATGGCAAAGGCCATATTTGGCCAAGCTGCGCCAAACAAGACAGACAACGTCAAGCAATTGGGAAAAGAAAGGAAAGGAGAGAGATCCCTTGGGCATCCTGGAGTCGTGACTGTCATGTTTACCAGAGGCAGTAAAAACTCCATGGGAAAGGAATACACCAACTAGGGTACTTCGGGTTCGTGAAGCCCGTACATGCCTGAAGATGTGCTCCTGACTGGAGCTAATTCCAGGAGTTTTCAAGAGCTTAAATTTTCCAGGAAGTCGCAGTTTAACGAAAACCGATGACCGTATGGAAGGATGGCATGAAAGAGCGAGAAAATCAGAGCTTTCCGCAGAACGTTACAGGTATCTTTCCTTTTATTATTCACAAGATGGTTGATTTGGGTTTTAAGGAGCAAGATCCAAAAAATGGACAAGCTGCTCACCAAACGTAAAACTAAAGAAGATTCTATACAAACAGATTAAAAATTCAAACAAGAAACCAAACCAATAAAAAGAAAAGATATATCACAGGATGGATAAGTAAATTTCTCCAAATTTCATCGAATAATGCTGATTTTGATGAAACAAATTCTTCAGAGCGCCATCTAGGTGGCACATTTCAAACAAGTTTTTCTTTTTTCAGTCCGTTTTTCCTTAACACGTTTTTAAATCAACTTGAAAATTAAATAAACGAATCCCTAGCATTATAAATAATCAAAAACGAGAATTTTTTCAAAAGAGCAATGTTTCTGGAGTCTCGGGTAAATTCAAGGAGTTTTCTAAGCCCTAGAATGGTAATTAATTAACGTCGCACTAGAGCGACACTCTAAGCCCTTGGAAAATCGATTCATTTCCAGGAGTTTTCAAGGATTTCCAGGAGGTGCACGAACCCTGTATGTAGGAGTTGAAAATCAAAACGGGGAAGAGGAGCTTTCACGCATTCAAGTTCACCATCGCAGATGCCCTTGATAACAGTGAGAGCACAGACCTCGGCTACCGTATAATACAAAAGTTATTATCCACGCCAGCAGCCCCCCCTACGCGCGTGTTCGGGCAGCAGAAGCAAAAACAAAACAATAATCAAGAGAAAGGCGGCTTCACCGAAAATCCCTTTTTCCACTCCGTAGGTTTCACGATGGCTATTGTCTTTTCCTCCTTAAGGCGTTTGTTTCTCTTTTCTTCGAGGGCACGCAGGGCTTTTCCCAATTTGACAGTTTGTTGCGTCAAGTGAAGCTTGGATTTCGGCGACCGGGGAAAAGGTCAAGAGCACGTCATCGGTTCGTTTTGTTGTGGCTGTACTTTCTTCGTTCTCAAGCGCGAATAAAGAGCAATCTCCAATAAGAAGCCTCTAGATAAGCAGATGACAACTTTAGACAGATTAGTAGTAAAAGATTCAAAATCTTCAAAGCAGCGACTAATAAAGATTAAAAACTTCGAAAAGACAGCCAATGGCCATTTCGGTCCATCAAGACTGATGACTGTTGATGAAGACTGTGATGAGACAAGACTGACTCAAGACTGTTCTGATGATTCCTTCTTGTCGTTGTTTTGAGAATTTTGAATTTTTTACTAAAAAGCTTCATGTTGCAGAAATGCAGTGCCATATCTCTAAATTCACGATAGTTAGTGTACCTTCTTAAGACGTTTCTTTAATCTTTTCTTCGAGGCCCCCCGCAGGGCTTTTCCCAATTTGACAGTTTGTTGCGTCGAGTGAAGCTTGGTCAAGAGCGCGTCATCGGTTCCTTTTGTTTTGGCTGTAGCCAAAGTATCTTTCTTCGTTCTCAAGCACAAATGAAGCAGACCTCGAAAGAGAATTTTCTAATAAGAAGCCTCGAAGAAAAACAGGTCAACGTCCAAAATCTACAAAACAACGACCAAGATTAAAAATTTCAGATAGTCAGTGATCTGATGATCTCTTCTTCTGTCGTTGTTTTGAAGATTTTGAATTTTTTACTAAGTTTCCTGCGTTGCAGAAAATGCAGTGCCATGTTTCAAAATTCACGAAGAAAATAAAAGTATTCCAACATTTAAAAGTCTGCACCATTGGCTGCATTTCTTGGATCGACATTGAATTTCAAAAAACATATAGCTATATATAACTGTTTAAGATAACTCTTGCTCTTTAGAATTTTTATTTTCAATGTTAGCTGAGTTTTGAAAACAAGATTATAGTCAGAAAATAAAAAGTATTTTCTTCTTCAAATACGTCAACAAAACAAGTACAGTAGAACTTTGATTATCTGAGTTCCAATTAATCGAGAATCCGTGTTATTCGGACAGATTTGAAGCATTTTTTTTAGTTTTAAATAGCTTGGAGAGCGAGTGTGCGCATTTTGCTACGAAACAGAAGACAGCAAGGACTTCTTCAAGATAGTTTAAGAGGTATGCTCACGTCCAGATTTATTGTAAAATTATCACAATAAATATATACTATGACAAATCCGACTAGATTGTTCTGAATCCTAGCATTATGAATCTTTCAGAATCAGTAATAGTAATATGTAGAACTTAATTTTTTTTTCTGTATTTCGTATAGGTTGCTGTGTTTCTACGTTGTGACATCCTCCAACGCTACTTTAACGCCGAAAATCTTTCCAAAAATCGCCAAGATGAGGCAAGGCCAAAATCCTTGAAGAAGCCAAGGACTTTGAAATCATAAAAGACTGGCTGAGTTCTCGATTTTAGCCTGACACGCGTACTTTGAGGTGCAGTTGGAAAAGGCAGAGGAATAAATTTTTAAGTTTCCGTGTTGATTTTTGAAATTTATATTTCTTATATGCATGTCTGTTCAAAAGCCTGGGATTACTTTGATTAATAAACAAGGTTTTATTAAAGGCTGTTTACTTTGATTGAGTACGTCGCAACGTCCGTATTACCGAGTTTCTGGTGGCGTGGCTTCGGTCCCCAGAACCACAGATAATCAAGGTTCTGCGGTTTTTTTTACACTGTAAAAATTGCCATTTTCTATTCACATACAAGTGCAGTCAAATTCGAAAACATCGAAGAGCCTTTTTCACAATTATTGTGCAGGATGCGCGCTCTCAAGTAACGATAATTAACTGCTCCCAGACACCAAAGAATGCGATTCGTGCATTTCGCGAGCGTCGCATTCGTCTAAAAAGAGCCGATCATCACTGCTCGGGCTCGCCGTCCGCTCGCATCAAAATCGCATTAATGAACTTCAAATCGCAACTCGCATCGCGAGCTAAGTTACATTTTAAGCAGGTCGTTATCGCGTCTCGCGCGGGAATGGCATCCAGTTCTAAAATTATCGCAAACATATCCAAGATTTCGTTTTGAAAAAGAAAAACTCAAAAAATATATTTACCTTCTGCGCTCCTACTCCCAGGCCTCCTCGCCATCATTCATAAATATTTTGCCCCACTGTAAAAGAAGCCTTGGCACCGTAATTAAAAGATCGTAGGCAATTTGCCGAAATGTGTTCTTGGAGGCAGCGTGCCAAAGAAGTCGACGTAATTTATGAGCTTCCTTTTTCGAATCCGAGCGTTTCCGCGCGGCGGACATCTTGCAAGTTGTCAAATAGTAGCCAGAGTCGGTTTTCAACAGCAAAACAAGAGAAATTTGAGGTTCAATGGAACTATACATCACAGATATTTATGTTGGGGAAGAGATTATACAGACGATGGTGTGGCTGAAGGAAACGGTGAAGCACATGGTATATGAAATGCTTCTGCAAATGGTGGAGCCATTTAATGTCGAAGGGATTTCACTGGTTTGGGATTTTATGGCGCAAGGACAATATTCGGTCACACTGCGCCAAACAGGGGGCAGACAACTTCAAGTAATATACACACAAGGTTAGTTGGGTTTCTCTATGGCGCAAGGGCAATATTTGACCATGCTGCTCCAAATACAAGACAAACATCAAGTATGAACATACACACAAAAGGAGTTTTACTGATACAGAAGAGAGAAATACACTCATGGAGGAATCAAACTTGCAACGCCTACAACTAGCAGGTTGCTAGCTAGCGCAGTGGGTAAAGCCACGACGCCCCCCCCCCACCACACACAAGGAAAGTTTTACTGTCACAGAAGAGAACTACACCAAGGGAGGAATAGAACCTCTGTTGCTTATAACTCGCAGGAATCAAACGCAGAGGGCGAACCACTGAGTTTTTGTCGCAGGGAATCAATCAAATGGTTAAAAAAATGGAAATTATAATTACATTCTACCACATATTATCATCCACAGTAGTATTTTCTTGGTGGTGGTATAACGTTTACAGTGATTCCTATCTCCCACAAGAGTAGCAACACAAAAATATTTCATAAGGCGTTTTCACTATTATTTGCCCTGAAACTTATTAATTACCTTACATTTGATGTTGCTTTTCCTTCATATTTTATTCATAACTACATTATTGAACATATATCGTCACGAGATTGCTAAAACTAAGTAACTCGAATTTTAGGGTTTTGAAATAAAGGGAAAACAGTTGGTCGATAAATCCCAGTTTCATATACATTAACGTTTTTCATTCGGTGATAGATAGAGTTTAAGAGATCAAGCACGTTATCTAACGCTTGCATTAAATTCTGTATGATCTCATCTTTATTAAGTTAAGTATAACTCAAAATACATCATTTTACGAGTTACCTAGTTCTTGCATTCTGGTGACGCTATGATGGTCGGCAAAAGTATCTAGACGAGTTACTCCGCACGACATGAATATAAGGACCTACAGAACTTAAATTGAGAGAAGTTTTCTAAGTTGAGAATCCTTAGAACCAAATCCGGAAATATGACATTCCTTACGAAATTGATTTTAAACAATAGATTAAACTGACTATATCGTGTATTGATTCTACAAAGCAGGAGTCTAATTAGTCAATTTGACAATCCTCTTCAAAACATCTTTCTAATCAGATTACAGTTAAATGTTCAGCACTACGAAATTTCTCTTCGAAGATTTTTCGATACTTTCGGGAAGGGAATCCTCTAAGAGTATGAAGCTTGGTTGGTTGTTTTGGGGTTTTATGACGCAAAGGTCATATTTGGCTAAGCTGCGCCAAACAAAAGACAATGTCAAGTAATTGTGAAAAGAAAGAATGGAGAACAAAGTAGAGAAAGAAGATCGCTTGGGCATCCTGGGGTCGCGATCCCCATGTTTAGCAGAGGTAGTAAACCCCATGGTAAAAGAATAGATCACTAGGGTACAACGGGTTAGTGAAGCTCCTACACCTAAAAATGAGGGCCAGGATAACTCAGTTGGCAGAGCATCGGATTAGCAACCGGAGGGTTGCGAGTTCGAAACTCGGTCCAACAAGGACTGTCGTGTACACGGGGGCTGGTGCACATTAAACCTGCTGTGGCCTCAAATGTCCTCACCTTGACGTGGTGGAGAATGGGGTGCCAGCTCAAGTGTTCTCGTCATCTGACTGGTTCAAAATAACGAGGCGTTTTCCTTGGATCTTCCCTTCGGGATTGATCCCGGACGTAGCCAATAGGCAGTTGCGTTGCCCCAGTGCGACGTTAATTAACTACCTACCTAAAGATGTGCCCCCCGAGGGTTCTAGTATGAAGCAACTGTGTATAAAATTAGAACTAACGTAATTTATACCACAGTTTAAAAGGATTAAAAGCTATTAGTGATGCCAAAGGCATAAGTCAGTGCTGACCACAAGAGTCTCAGTGAAGAAATAAGCAGTTATGAGTGGGAGGATATAACAAAGAAACGCAAACCAAAGTGCGGAAGAACAACTTCAATTCACCTGGTTATAATGGGAGCAAATACATTTTTTTACCACTCCATGCACACCTGCACGAAGAGGAAGCTAGGGGAAGGAAAGACCCTTCGCTGACCCTTGACAGCCTGTCTGCGGTTTAAAGGTGGGTGGGCCTTGGAAGTAGGTTCTATGCGTCCCCCAAATTGCAGCTTCCAGGAACCGAAATCCCTAACGAGTGTTTCGTCGGAACGGACTCACAGGTCTGGTCTATCAAGTTCTTTCAAGGATTTCATTGTGGCTAGTGGCAAGGACCACCGTTTTTATAACGAACTCGTTTGTTTTATTTCAAATTTTAAAAATTGAATAGATTTTGAGGTCGTGTTTCCATTTTTAGTGTCAAGTAAAAAACTCAAAATGCGTGAAGATTTCAGAGCTATATTTAATTTTAGTTCGCACGACTTTTAAGATAATTGGCATTTATACTGAGTCTTCCTGTCCCCCATCTGTGGAAAAATGAGCCTATGGTGGAAGGTGAAAATCGTCTGGCTTCGTGAGTGGTTGAGAAATTTTCCTATCATATGGAAAGAGAATTGTCCTGAGCATGATTTCTCGCCAACCTCTAGCTTGACCAGAATGAAATTAAAGGATGGATGACACGGATGGCAAATGTAATTAAAAAATTATTCTGCTTTGGCGATTCAAAGTTGGCAGGCTAGCGGTTGGCGAGAAATCATTGCCCAGGACAATTCTCATTCGATACAATAGAAAAGTTCTTAACCATTTACGTAGTACAGATCCCATCTACTTCTTGGTGAAGTACTACATAGTAATTCTGAGGTTTCTCATTGGAAGAGAGGCGAGAACTTTAGGGACGACAATCAACGGTTGTTTCTTGGAGTGTTCTTGTTTACTGTTTTTTGTTTGTTCTCTTTTGTATCTGTTTCTCTTATTGAGTGTTTTCTTGTCAGTCTTGTTCGTGTGTCCAGTCCATTGGAAATGAAAACTTTAGTGAAAATTTACAAAAATTATGGAGAGAGAGAACATAGAAATTTATAAACAATAATAACTAACCATTTTTTTAAATTCAAATTAGTTCTTTATAAAGTTCTTTTCTGTGAAAACTGTTCATTTGATTTTGTGATTGGTCTTGCAATCTTTTCCAAGTTAGGCAATTTCAGGCATACTATTGATGTATGCAAACATTTCCCTTCCTGCTGGTTGGGTTTACAATCATGCAAATCCTTCCGTATTCATAGCTAGTTCTCTAGTGTAGAACGTTGTGCGTTTATATTGGAAATTTTCAGATCGGAGTTTTCCAAGAGCAGTTGTGAGTGAAAATATTCTCGGTCTTTCGTCTGATGTTGTTGCATTAACAAAACTCACGAGGAATTCCCAAAATCCTACAGCTATGATTAATATATTTCAGTTCGTGCTATTTGCAAATGGTAAAAGGAAAATTTCATAGCGAAATTCTTGTTACAGATTTCAATCGAAAAGTTGATAGTAAATTTAAAAAAACTAAAAATAACAATGTCCTGGTAATTTCTTTAGTAAATAGCGAGCATAAACAGCGAGTAGTACAAGCATTGAAAATTATATCCCAGCCAGAAAGTAGACTGGTCTGAAAAAGAGCAATACGACAGCAAAGACAATGGAAAACTTCCGACTAAAAGTAAAACAATACCTAAAGGAAAAGAACAAAATTTCAATTTATGAAGGCAGGAAGTTACAAGATAAGAGTTAACAAGATTGAAATGCCATAAGATGCGTATACCAAAGATTGAGAATTGAAAACAATACCTTTATTGTATAGAGGACTTAAAGCAGAGCAATTAAGCTTACAATTCAACTGATAGACACAACAAACCGAAATCCGGATGTGATCAAGAGCGAAATGCCAGTAAGAAACGGATATCGATTATTTTGAACAGCATCATAAATGGATTTTTAGTGATGATATGCAAGCTTGTAAAATTCGATTCTCAAAGTGACAATTTCTCTTAAACATATATAAGCCTACGTTTTTTTTTTAAATCCGCCACATACCACAATAACATTTTCAATGACCTAATGTAGAGTTCACTATTGCCGTAAGTATTGCCGAGTTCAGTTGACCAGAAATCTACATACAAAGAAAAGACAATAATACCGTCACAATAAAAGAACACATCATTCAAAATGTTTTGCTGCAACAATTATCTTGAAACTCCCTGGAGCATAATTGAAATATAAAGCATTAAGAAAAACATATATGTGAGCGCTAACAGAGTTTTAAATGCTCCACTATCTCTAATCGCAAGAACATGTCTTTTTATAACAATGCATCCGCGCAATTATTTCGAACAATGGAAGCATTCATTAATAATCTTTAATGAGGGTTTCGTAAATATTAGAAAGAGGAAGCGGCAAAGGAAACAGCGTATAACTTTGCGCAATGAATACTAAGTATGCAAAAGTGGACCCCTTTGCGATAGCTAATTGCATGTAAAAATATTGTGCCGTCCGTCGGTGAAACGTTTGCGCGGCTTATTTTATTACTTTCGTAAGAAATCCAAGTTTAAAGTTTGAAAATGAAAAAAAGCTCAGTACAAGACGTTTAATAATATAAGGCAGTATTCCGGTATAAGTACACTTAAAAAAATTATGTTAAGAAAATAATGAAGATCGCGTTGAGAGTAAATAAAGTTGTTGAATTTGGGGACCAAAGCTTGAACCCTTGGAAGGGCACGATGTGAAAGATATATGTCAACTCTTTAAGTGAAGTCTTGTCATGTATTTTGTACATACCCCCCAAAAAATTTAAGGGATGATGGGTTGATTGAGTTGAGTCTGATCACGCAAGGACCATGCTGCGCCAAACGTTATATTAGTAGCAATTTTAGTTGCTCAAATACAAAATAAAACGGCTAAATCACAAAAAGTGTGCTAATTAAGTAAATATAGACGTTGAAGATCTCGTGAAGAACCTTAAATTTTAAAATAAAAAAACCTTAATATTTTCTTAGGGTTTTAATGACAATCTAGCAACCAGATTTCGATGTGGTTTCTTTTTCATGGTTGCCACAGATTGGCGCCTAAACTTCGGAATTGTCGTCCTTTGGAAAAATTTCTCCCTAAAGAAAAATCCGAAAAATATTTTTTTCCGTCCGCTATTAGTTTTAAAAAATTGACTAAATTTTCGTTGACCTTCGGTAAACTTCCAAAAAAAGTCGCCATAATTTTCAAAGTCACCAAGAGTTTGAAAACAGGAGCTTTTGGAGGCGATTTTGCTTCAAGATGGAAAATAAAAAAAAGTCGCCTGTGGCAGCCTTGCATTATATAGTTCTATATACTTCCCAATACAACTTTTAAAATCCATATTCGACAAAGTTTTTCATTAAAAAGACACATTTATCTCAAACCTATCTCTCTGAACTTAATGCCCTTTTCTTGTGAGCCCACGATGTCACCTTGCCTACACCTATATACGTAGCTTTCACACTTCCACAATATTTATACAGGAGTCAACGGAACGAGAAATCGATGGCCATTCCGCTGGTCAATGCGAGGGTTGAAGGACAGAGGAACGACAGTTCGTCCGACCTTGCCTTTACTTCGTTCCGACGCTCTCAGGTACGCAAAAAGAGAAAACGGCTAAAAGGGTCGTTGGAACAGGTAGGTAATAAAGAAATTGCGCATCGGGGCTGCAACCGCGACACAGATAAGGATGAGACCAATAAACGTGTAGGTGTCAGGTAAGTTAAACACGCATCTGTGCGGTCGCTGATAAAGTGTCGGAAGTCGAGCGATTACCGCGTTGTCTGTGTCAACGGCAATTGGAGAACTATCGCAGTACATGCAAAGATACTTACCAGTTTTGTAATGAATGAGTTACATGTGCATAATAAATGAATCCGAAACCACGTTACGGTTGAAAAATATACTTAGTTTCTCATTGGCCTAATTTTCATCGATTTTTTTTCACATTTTTACTTTCAATGATACCCTTATTTTATCATGCTTTTCTTGAAAACTAATTTTTAAATTGTAGCAACCTGCAACATCGCACAATTATGAAAATACGGCTTTTTGGTAGAGTTATATTTCAATAACAATTTTATGTACTGAAAAAGAATAAAATAGTTTAGATTTAAATGCTTTAATATGCACCATACTTCTAAAACATTGTTAGACATAAAACTAATAAAAAATTAACTCATAAAGGAACATATTCTTTCAAATTAAGTAGGTATTGGAGATCTCTTTAAGTACTAATGGTATTTAAATGGAGAAGAATAATTCTCGTTCAAAGCATCTGAACAAAATCTAGTTAAAAAGAGGGAAAAAAGAGTATTTATACATGTACGAACATTCACAAAAGAAGCTCGGTAAACTGAGTCTCCAAATTAAAGTAAAGCAGTTATCCGCCTTGATGCTGCTAAAATGGAAGGATAGCGTGCAGAAATATTCACATGCAAGTCAATTTCAAATCTATAGTCCCCCTAATTATTCTAATGCACGTTTGTAACCCAAGACAGAAATGCAATTCCTTTTTTCTGTAATGGGAATCAGATTAACTGAGTTGTGCCGTGCTTCCCTTAGAAAAATAGTGACTGAAAATAATGAAACACCTTTAAGTGAAACTGAATGAAACTAATTTGAAGGTTAAAACCTTAACACAGTACCAAAGATTTTGTGTGTCGCTTTATAAACAATTTTATTTTCTTCACTGTGAAGGCAAAGTAAACTTAAGTAATGAGTTGTGTCGGATATTTAACATCTAAAGGTTCATTTACACTTGCATTTGCTGTTCGAATCCGTTCTCGTAATTCGGATTCATCGAACCAATGAATGACGAGCGGAAGTGATTTAACCTGTCAATCATTCCCGTTCTCGTTGCTCATTGGTTCGATGGATCTGAAAACGAAAAGCGGATTCGGACAGACGTACAAGTGTAAATGAGACTTAATGTTTTCATACGAACCAGATTTATTATTAAGACGGAACACACAATTATTTTTAATTGAAAATTTATCGTTCGATGAGACATGGTTTTTCAATTGTTAATTGTTGCTAAGCGAGAGCATATAAAATAAAGTGCAATTCCAGTAGTAAAAAGGGGAAGTTTAGAAACATAAATGTCATCATCAGCAGTTTCTAACCCAATAGGGGGGTATTTCAATTAACGTCAGACTGGAGCAACACAACGGGCTAATGGTGACGGTCCGGGATCAATCTCTAACCCAATAGGAAAATTGAAAATACAACTAGTTATTCATGCTGCAAATGAAAACTTTTTAAAAACATGCAATAAAAAAAATTAATTACGTGCAGACGGTACGTAGATAATTAACGTCCCACAAGAACAACACAACGGGCTATTGGCGAAGGTCCGTAATCAATCCCGATCCAAAGAGAACGCCTCATAACTTTGAACCACGGTCAGATGACGAGAACACTTGAGCTGGCACCCCACCCTCCAAACTTCCACACCACGCCAACATGAGGTCATTTGAGGCCACGACCGATTCAACGTGCACCTGCCCCTATGTACGCTACGGTCTTTGGCTGGACCTAGTTTCGAGCTCGTAACCCTCCGGTTGCTAATCCGTTGCTCTTCCAACTGGGCTACTGAGGCCCAACACATGTCAGATCGACTAGTGTATATGCACACGGCTAATGTCGGTCTTGAAACGAAAAACGAAACAGAGAAACAAACACCAGCTCAGATTATCAAAGCTTCCTTCATTTCCTTTTCGTTCGCACTTAAACACGTCTTGTGGAGATTGGTGGTACTTTGAAGAGTCATTTATCCGGGCCACCTCTTACATCCAGAACAAGACTTCTTTTTTAACCCTTTTGAAATTCAAGGCACACTCACTTGGATCGATAATAGAGGAAACTACTGCACTGCAAGCTGGGTTGCGTTTTCGTAAGTGACTTTTCTGGATCCAGTCGTAAAAACGCAATGCCTCTTGAATGCGAAAAGAAGTTTCGGTGTTACTTTATCGATAATGTAAGAGATTCTTGTTCTGCGAGAGTACTTACTCCGTGAGACGTGATGGGATTATTAAAGCGAGGAAATTAATGACAATTACACAGCAAACAAAGCTATATCAAAAGTTTGAGAAACCCTTCGGAGACTAGATAAAAAATTTCTAAGTTATAAAGTTTCTTATAATCTTCGGAAAAACATATTCATGTGTGCACTTAATCAGATTTTTACCTCATAAAAGTAACGCATATAATAAAGACTAACTTCTAGAAAGATGAGACAATGAACTACGTAAAAAACAAGATGAAATATTCTTGAAAAGATTAAAAAAAGTTAATCAGATTGCAGTTTTATTTCTGAGATTTTATGGTTCGTCTTTTTATCGTAATCTCAGCTTAGTTAACGAACACAGCGAAAAGAAAACAAATCAGTACTAAAAAAGATGGAAAATATTGAAAATAAGTTTTAAGTCTAAAAAAGATAAAAACAAATACAAAATCAATTCATAATTAAAAATGAATACACGTGAAAAAAAAACATATTTGAAAAGTGAACTTTCTTTTCAGTTGAGAAAAGTGACGGTTCAAAAAAGTAAATTTTACAGGAGGTAGATGAAAATATTTAAACATGTATTTTACTTCTGAATTTTGTACAATTCTTTCATCTTTATTAAATACTAATACAGCATATATGGAAAGCATACTAAACAGCCTTCTATAAAAGGAATTAGACTCCTCATCCAGCCACTCTAAACATGTCAAATTTAATTTCGGAAAAATTAGCAAATGTTTCCTGCATGACCTAGGACTGATCAGGTTAAATAAACAAACGCAATATATTCTATACACTACAGTCGAACTTTATAGATTACTGGGAGAAAGAATCAAGTCAGTAATCATTTCATGGCGAGGTGTTTGCATTAATGTTGCACTGGAGCAACACGACGGGCTATTAGCGACGGTCCGGGATCAATCACGAAGGGAACGATCGAGGACAACACCTCGTAATTTTGAACCATGTCAGATGATGCATTAACACCTGAGCTGGCACCACTCTCCGAACTTCCACACCAAGTCAACGTGAGGATGTTTGAGATCACGACAAATTTTTCGTGTACCAACCCCCACATACGCGACGATCTTTGGTTGTATCGAATTTCGAACTCACAACCCTCCTGTTGATAATCCGCTGCTCTACCAACCGGGCTACCGCGGTCCTAACCATTTCATGGAATTTGCAGAACTATTTCGTCGAAACTATTTTGTTTGTTTATTTTGTCTTATTTTCTTAATTTTTCTCACTTGATTGAGGGGTTTCCCTGGGGGCTGGCATCGTCCCCCTGCACATTTTCCAAGTCTCAACACCATCCGTCAAATCAATTGACCGCAACGTGCACAACTCTTCGAGCCCGTTGGAAAAGCAGGCAGTCAATTCACACCCAATTAGCAGTCACTCCAGCTGTCCAACAAGTCAATTGGCGAGCGCAAGCTGGAAGTAGCAAATGAAGCAAGAGGAAGGGAGTAATGGCAATATGAAGGGAAAAGATACGGCGCCAACCGGGAGCCACTGTTTATTTACTACAATCGCTCATAATAAGGAAGGAGGACTATTTTCGCAACAAAAACGCACCACACTGAAAAAATAACGCCTTATATTTTTAGCCCGCGCACATATTTAGAGAAGGTCAACCCTCTCCACTACTACTACACGTTATAATGAATAGAACCCACCCAAAATTAACTGCAACATCTTAAAAACCACCAGCCACCCTTTCCTGCCGATGAAACATAAATGGAGGGGACTTGGCACAAACTTACAAGAGGCTCACCAACACCGAAACTTGTTTCTTGAGCAAGGCGTTTCGTGTCAGCTTATTGAGAAGTCATTTTTCGCATTCTATGAACACAGTACCTTGTAACAAAATAGGCCGAAGCCTAGAGGGGTAAAATACATTAAAATATTAACTCGAGGATGTTTTTATAAAGTACAAAAACTAAATTAGATGTCTGACGTCTAACGAAAGCTGAACACACGATGAGGAATTTATCAAATGAAAATTACCTGTGATCGCATAGGGTTATTTGCACTTTTGTGAAGGAAGATATAGTATGAAAAGTAGAATACGTCGCGCCTCTAACTTCAACATACTTTTTGAAATGTATGTAAAAATTGTCCCAACTTGAGCTGTCAAAAATTGAGGTGGGATGTAACGTGGAATAAGTGTCAAATGAGTTGATTCATTATTATTTTATTGGATTTATTATTTTGGCGGATATGTACGTAAAGTAAAAATTGAAAAAGCAAAAATTGATTTCTATTTTCTGTTTCTCGTTGGCAGCTATCGGTTTCTTTGCCAAACAAAAGGAGTATTTGTTGGTTGGGATATATGGCACGCAAGGACCATGTTTGGCCAAGCTGCAAAAACCCAACCAACCGTCAACTGGTATTGGGCCCGTAGTGCAGATGTAGGAGTTCGGTTGGTTTCGCGTATTTCGCCAAACAAGACAGACAACACAATGAGGGAGGAAGAAAAAGGAAAAAGAGCAGAAGGGTATAGAAAAGTGTAAAAGCAAAGGGGAGAAAAGATGTACCTCGAGTCGTTTTGGGATTTTATGGGCGCAAGGGCTATATTTGGCCAAGCTGCGCCAAACAGAACATCAAATAAAAAAGAGGGATTGGGAAACAGTAGAGGGAAAAAACCGTTTGGGTATCCCGGGAGCGCGACTCACGTATTTACCAAAGACAGAAAAACCCATGGGGAAAAAATCACTAGATTACTTCGGGTCCGTGAAGCCCGTACACACCTTAAGGAGATGTGCCGCTGAGGGTGCAGATGCAGGTTGGTTAGTTGGTTGTTTTCGGGATTTATGACGCAAGGGTCATATTTGGCCAAGCTGAGCCAAACACAATGAGGGGAAGGAAAAGCAAAAGCAGATGGATAGGCGAGAGTAAAAATGAAAAGGAGGAAAGATCACTCGGATTGTGATGCCCCTACAGATCTGTCCCTGAGGGTCCTCGGGGTAAGGGTAATATGAAGCAATTGCGCATAAAATTAGAACTAACCCCATGGGAAAATAGATCACCCTGGTACCTCTGGGTTGTGATGCCCGCACACACATAAAGATATGCCCCTGAGGACAGACACAAATGTAGAACCTGCCGAGTATCTCGAATCCAAGATGGAAATCTTTGCAAGTTCCTGGAACGTTATATCAAAGAGATCTTGGGAATAAATAACAGCACAGTGGTCCCTTTCCGAATAACGAAATGGGAGTTGGAGTTAAAAAAAGTGTCGAGAGAGCAGCCAGGAAAGGAAAATCCGGAGAAAGTCGTGGCTGTCCGTGAACCGAACTTCCGTCCCAGCGAAACAGCACGCTACTTTTATAACCTGGAACGGAGGCCAGAAAACGAAAACAAAAACGTCCCACTAGTAGTTACCTTCGTTAAAGAGGGAGGGGCACGCAGAAGGAAACTCGTGAACGCGGACGGAAGCAGGCGACGATACTCGCAACGAGCTACCCATTGCACTAGGAAGCATTTTAAATTGGTTGGACAACATGCTAATAAGCCATTAATAGGGACGTGTGCTTTTTGACGGGATGATTTTCGTGATCTTGGAGAAAAATCCAGACGCTTTTCGCATTATCTCGATTGAATGCTTTTTCTTCGAATTAGCGGTAATCTTTTTTTGGGAGAATATTCTTCCATGAGAGATTATTCATAAAAAATTTTTAAATGTCATGCAATGTTTTTTTTTATTTTAATCAGGGAATGAGTACATAAATGAAAACAAAAATCACGCTTAAAAATGTACTTCAAAAGATAACATTAGAAATAAATTTAAGTTAAATTAATGTCGCACTGGTGAAACACAATGGAATATTGGCGACGGACCGGGATCAATCCAGAAGGGAAATTTCCGAGGAAAAGCATCGCAATTTTGAAACACGGTCTGATAACGTGAAGACATTTGAAGCCACGATAGATTTAACGTGCACCAGCCCCCATGAACACGACGGTGGGTCGAGTTTCGAACTCAACCCTACGATTGCTAATACGTTACTCTTCCAACAAGGCTACCACGTCCCCGTCTAGAATCAAGAGATTTAAGGCCCAAGTATTTCAAACCCTCTGGCCCTTCGATTAAAATGTGAAAATTTCTCTCAGATCGTTTTTAATATATCCCCAACCAATAAGTTAAATGCGTGCGCGGCAAAATATACAGAAACATGAGATATATATAGCTTATATTTCTAGATTTCACTGTGGCAGCAGCATTATCAGTAATGTAAGAAATATGTATCATGATTTTATACTAACAATAATAAATAATTTCTGTAAAATAGTGGAAACATATACTGTGAATGATACATAAAATATACTTCAGGTTTATATCTGCAATCAATAATTACAATTTCCTGAAAAATGAGGTTTGAATGGAAAATTCTCGAATATTCAGAGTATCGTCGTTCTCGGAAGTGCCGTATTTTCAAATAAGCTGAGTAGGTAGTATAACCAGGGCAGCAAGTTTAATTAGATTGAGTTTCGCAGCGAAAGACAAATACTTAAGAAATATTTTAAAAGTACAAAAATCACGATTAGTTGACTGCAATGACGTCTAATGAAAGCAGATCCAACACTGAGGAATTTAGCAGATGAGCACACACACAGGGCCGTTCCTGAAGTATTAGCTGCCCGCCGTGCAAACCTTAACACCATATCACCCCTACAAATAAGTACCAAAATCGTTTTTCACAGGGTGTGAAGACTAAACTTCGAACATCACCTGCCGACCATGGTATATATTTTAATTAACGTCGCACTGGAGCAACACAAAGGGCTATTGGCGACGGTCCGGGATCAAACCCGAAGGTAAAGATCCGACAACACCACGTAATTTTGAATCACGGTCAGATGACGATGCCGACCATGGAGATTGGCAAGGCTTCCTCATTTGTGATCTTGTGACCGGAGGTAGGTGCCCTTCAGGTCAACCTTACATGGACCTTAATTGGTGTTCTTTAAATAAGGGGACAGAGATAGAGCCTGATCGTCCTATCATTTTACAACTTGGCTAGGACTTAAGAGCTTGCAGTGCTTCAGGTTCAAATTTCTACATAGGCATTTATGTCTCATTTCGGTAAGTCACATGTGTTTAGACTTACGTGAACCAACACGCCTTGTCTTGGTTCTGATACCTTGATCATTTTTCTAGTCCTAGGCGGGGGCTAGGTGTCGTTTGCCACAAATTTACGCAAGCGGCTTGTCACTCGGAGACACATTGGATGATGCTTAATGACATAGGGTTGATCTCATGAGTTCTAGTCCTCGGAGGTGCGCCCAAAGCCTGCAGTCTAGCATGTAATAAAGAGAATCACCTACGTCAGCATACAAACAGGTGTCCAACGTCGGGAATCCCATGAGGAAAAGTATTCCGGGAACCAGCAAGTGAACGCCCAACACACCACTCGGGAACAGCCCTTCTCACACAGCATGTCTTCAGGTCGGCAATAGGGTAGGCAAATTTAGTAGGGTTAATTTTGTTGAGTATAGGTTTGATTGGCTTACAGGCGTGTGGCAAAAGGGTTAGTTAGGCCCTGGTAGTTAGTCAACTAAGGAAAGTGGAATAATTTCTTTGATTTCTCATATTGTGAATTGTACTTAAATATTTGACAGCAAACAAGAATACATGCAGGGGAGAAGTCATTCGAACCATTGAAAATGATAAACAAATACTTCAAAACTAGGAGAGAGAAATTTAAAATCAGAGGATTAATCATGGAAAAAAGAAAAACAGAAATCGAACGCATTTCTAATGAATAAACTGACAGCAAATTCAATTTGTTGTTCACAAGAAATTCTGAGAATAATGCGTACTCGTGTATTAAACAAATCGTGTAAAACACAGGCAAGCATTAAATAAATGAATTTTGCTCATTCCCCATTTCATAGCAAATATGGTCGAAATGAATTCTATTTTGATCGCATTTGCGAACAATGGTATCCATTCACTGATTTAATCAAATCAGTTAAAAAGTCAAAACGTTAAAATACTGGAAATGGGAAGGAAATTTACAGCGCACAAAAATTCGTGCCTGCAGTTCGCACACCCTTTTGGTCATTAAGCAACAGAAAATGCTTCCTTTGACAGAAATGGGAGAATCAACAATGTTGCCATGCAATAAATCATGGTATATATGAGAGAATGCTAAATTCTGCGAGTTTTTATGTAACAAAACATCTCTGGATGCTTACAAGAAAAACGAAAATAAAATTTAAAAAAAAACGTAAAACAGGGTATCAAAATATACACAGCAGGTTTGAAGACAGGTACTTACTTATACCATTCAAGATTGCTGAACAACTGCAAACAAGCAACATTGAAGGCAGAAATGAAAGCATGTTACTTCAGTTCCGTTTTTGAGTCTTGTTTTCTTGAAAACGGACTCGGAATACTTTATGGGAAAACTGATGGTCATTAATACACAAGAGAGGAAAAAGCAATCGAAAATATCTCCATGGCATCTCCTTCCGCCGTTCAAGGACCGAATATTTTGTGCCCTTAATTGCATTCGGAAATGCCAAAGACGGATCATCCATATTTAGCGCCATCTGATCTCACACGCGAACACGTAGAATCAACGGAATTGATCTTCTCTTCATCACACTATAAAATCGAGTAAAGAAAAAGTACTTTCGAAATAGCTTTTTAAATCAAGCTCTACGTCAGGGATGCACAGACCGCGGCCAGCGGGCCTCATGCGGCCTTCCGTTGATTTGCTGGCGGTCCGCCTCACCATGTATTATTTTAACTTTTACAAATCAAACTTTTTCAGTCATCAATATTAACAAAGCGAAAAATAGGCAGGTAGATAGGTATTTTAATTAACGTTACATTGGAGCAACCGTTGCTCTAATCCGTTACTCTTCCAACCGGGCCACCGCGGCCCGCGAAAATTAGGAACCGCTTTACTAATGAAAATTTAAAATCTATTTTGCTCTTGGCTACTACAAAATTCAAACCAAATAATAAATCAATGCAATGTCACGCATCAAATCAAATTCCTTATTTACTTTTTATTATCTCGTTTTGTAGCAATTGATGACATGTGGCCCTTGGTCTTAACAAGTCTGCATTCCTGCTCTACGTCAAATTCAAGTAACAGTTTGGCCATTACCAAGTCCAAGGGAAATGATCCGGAATACGTCCTCGTTTTTCTCTCAACGTAGTCGTAAGGGGAAAAAATTAAAAATATTCACTATCAAGACAAAAACGTCTGGACATAATCAATCCCATTTCGTCCTCTTCGCGAACTAAGGCGCCTAATGACTTTAAATTTTGCGAGGAAGATAATTAGCTGGGGAACGATATCAGAAAGCTGTCACACTTTTCAATCTCAAGAGTCCCTAAACACTGAGTTATCTCGTAACGAAAATATTTATTTAATTCACATTTCCGAGTTATCTTTTGAGTTTATTTGAAGTCAAACAGACAATCCGGGTCATCTATTTTTCAGGCTATCTCAGAATAACGAATATACATTCGAAAAACAAACGAGCGCCTCATCCCAATTAGGATCACGGCCATATATATTCAAACAGCCATCGTGATTTTTTGTGGAATGTATTGGTTGGTTGCTTTATGGCGTAAGGGCCATATTTAGCCAAGCTGCGCCAAATACAAGACAGACAATATATTGAGGGAGTAAGAAAAAGCAGAAGGGCGAGGGTAAAAATGAAAGGGAGGAAAGATCACTCGGACATCTCGGGGTTGTGATGGCCGTACACACCTATACATGTGACCCTGAGGCCATGGAAAGTATTGGATTCAAATGCATAGATCCGAGAACGGAATTGAACAGCGCTATTGTACGAGGGTGGTTCAAAAATTAAGGTAACAAGAGCTCTCACGGGTGCACTTTTTCCCCGATCGAATGAAATTCCATGTCTAGGTGCAACAGACGATCACAGCAATCAAATGCCACCCGTACATGGAGCTAGTAGTGCCGTAAAGCTCCGAAATTTGAGATAGAAGATGGAGGCGTTGACGGATACATGGTCAGCCATTGAAGTGATAATAAGATTTTTGTGTTTAAAGAAAAGCTCCCCAGCAGAAATTCATCGTGGAAGTTCACGGACAAAGTGTCATGTCAAGAAAGCAGGTGTGGTTTTGGTGGAATGAATTCCAGAAAGGAAGAACAGATGTGCGAGACAAGCACAGGTCAGGGCGGCCGACCACATCAACGACAACGTGTGGCGAGTCGAAGGTCTGATTCAAACCGATCGTCGCATTCATGTGAGGGATATTGCAAAGGAACTGATCATCTCCATTGGCAGTGTACTGGATATCGTGCACAAGACATTGGGGTACAGAAACACGTGTTCTCGCTGGGTACCGCGGCACCGATGGAACGTATTGGAACATCCTCCCTACAGCCCGGATCTCGCACCAAGCGATTTCCATCTCTTCGGGCCGTTGAAGAAGCACATGGCAGGACGGCATTTCCAAACCGATGGCGAAGTTCAGGACGCCGTCGTTAAGTGGCTCAGCGACCAGAGCCCTGATTTCTTCAACGCCGATATCGATAAACTGGTTTACAGATGGAACAAATACTTTGATGCCCATGGAGGCTATGTTGAAAAATAATCTGTACCAAATGCCTTGCTATGTCTGTGTATCTCTTGGATTTCGTGAATAAACTTTTTGGTTAAAAGACTTGTTACCTTACTTTTTGAACCACCCTCGTATTTCCTAAAAACCTGAAGAAAAAATACGATAATAATAATCACGCAATTTTTAGAGAAAACGTGAATTTTAGTGCACCCAAATCTGTTCTGATTCAACGTATATTTAGTTATAAAATTGTACACTCAAAGTAATGCTTGAAGAAACTTTTATATGGAACAGAACAGTGGCCTAGCGTTCATTCATGCACGGCATTGAAACAAATAAGTCATCGACTGAATCAAGAAAAGTTTCAAACGAAGTTTATTTTTGACGCAAATTTTGTCGTAACTATGCGGTCCTCTTGTCACCCGCTGATCCCAAAGCTGATGCTCGATCATCCTGGTGTTCAGTGATTGCTGTGCATGATTTGTTAGTGGAGCTTGTCACGCGCACTAGGAACCCCTAATCCTGTCATCCTAGCTTCTAGAGATGAACGAAACTGTTATTTTATAAGTTACTACTAATTTGTAATAAGTTATTTTTTACTGTCTTTGAAACAGTAAACAACTAGCAGAAACAGTTACCAGCTAATTTATCGGTTATAGATGACGTTAACGGTTAATTTTAACAGTTGATAACTGTTAAAATCTGTTGTTAGAACTGAAAAACTGAAATGTAAATCAACCGTAACGTCCAAAAACCAAGCATTAGCATTTCTATTATGGCACGAGAGGTCTCCCTAGCTGACGAGATACAGACCTACAGGCAAAAATCAAACCATCCCATTTTATTTACACATAATTCACAATAATTCAATATGGACATCACCAGTTGCAATAGTTACGCTTCGCTACTGGAACAGAGCATGTTTTGGTTCATATATCTAGTCCATTTTCGCTGCACGAAACTTAATTAGACAGGAATCTGCTCTGTAAAACAGGATTACAAACCATAGTAAAGTCATGCCCACACAGGCATTCGAAACGGGTTCTGTTGCACTGCTGCTACTTTGCCTTCCCCATATCAGTATTCAATTAAAATTATACAAATGAATGGCGAGTTTTCAAACGAAAAATAAAAAACTTTGCATTTAAACTTAAAAAAAAGATTACTATCGATTTAATTTTGGAACGATATTCCCAGCACGCCCTACAGGGGATGAATAATTTCAAAAAATAAATTTTGAACTACACGTTAATAAAACACCGAAAAACTCGCACGCGGCGGCCCTTTGGTCACTAATTATTTTCCAGGCACCGCCAACGTTTGACGTGCTCTGCAATTGAAAAAGTGGAAGATTATGGACTACTAGGCGGACAGTCCTTCATCGACAACAGGTTTGGGGCTAAAAAGGCGCCGCTCGCAGCTCCGAAAGAGATTAATTTAATCCAACACGAATACATTTAGCCGGATGGCAGTTTATGGCTGCGTAATTTCTCATCTGAATCTAAAAAACTCATCGTGGCATACAGCCCGGCAAAAGGCTGGGAAAGTGAACTAAAGGCCTGTCCCTGGGAAAGATGTGCATCGGGGGAAGACTCGCTCCAAGGAACCACCACTTTCGTCAGCACACTCCAGCGATTCGTAATTCCTTCCCATTTTCCACACTCGTCAGCACACAATGGCACTATTAGTATAGATGGCTGATAAGGGGATATAAACTTCTCTTTTGTTGTAAATGCCGCGTGCGCAAAGCGCTTCGATTGTCACTGCTAATTGTCGGGGCACAGAAGTCCGCACCACCAACCGACTGAGATTGAAATGCGTGGAGCTTCCACTTAAAAATCTACCGAGATTTCAGATACATTTGTAATTTTTATTGTCCGTCGAGGTCACTGTGGATGCTAAACTCAATGTGCAGGATTTAGGTGACTTATCATTAAGCGATCTCCAACTAGGAAGTTGGTTGGAGTTTTGGCGCAAGGGCCATATTTGGCCAAGCTGCATCAATGTCCAACTAGATAGAATAATTCAGTCAAGATTAATTTACAAGTTGTGCGATGACACTCAGCTTGGGTTTAGTTTGTCACTCTGCGATCACTTTTTGCTACCTGAGGGATAATTAGTCAGCAGTAACACTGTGAGAGTGAGTAGAATAATGGTTTACAAGTATAGTGGTCATAGTGTTTGTCTTCAACCCAGTTAGATCCAGGGTTCAAATCGCAATTTGTAAGTGCATGGATGTAGGTGTTTGGTTGTTTGGATTTCTTATGGCAAACGGGTCATATTTGTCCGAGCTGAACCAAACATCAAGTAAAAACCGCGCCAAGCAACGTCAGTGGTAGGGCACTAAAAGCAATAATGGCTTAGTTTATTTTCTTCTATCCCATACCGAAAACACGAAAGGCGACAGTAAAGCTTCGTTTGAAGATGCAAGTAACGGATAGATTTGGTCCATTAAGTCAAAAGAAAGCATAGAAAAAACTGTCGAGATAACTTCACAATTATCTTGACATAGATCAATGGAGCGAGATCAAAAGCAATGAATAAAATACATCAATAACAAATGCATTTTTGCCTCAAAAAGCATAACGCAGTCAAAAGGTCCAATTTTGCATGTGCGTTATAGTTCGAAGCAAGTTTAGATCCAATCCAGACAATCTTAAGGTCAAGAGTGTCATGTGGATAACTTAGAACCCATGTGCATACTGGTAGTCCGGCCACGTACTGTAGCAGCATGCGACAAAATATGCGACACGCGCGTGCGTACTCAGCTTCGGTACAGAAAACACGTCGGTACACATGCGTATTTCAGCCAATTTAGTGTAGCAGGTCTGATGTTGGACCAATATGTGGCTTACCTCTTGAAGAAAGCCATCATCGGTTCAAAATTAAATTCAGATTACTTTAAACTTAAGAAAATCGAGTACATATTTCGAGGATTTTTTTACAAAATGTTTTAATACAACTAAGAATATCAATTACTGGTTGGTGAAAGATCCTTATATGTGGGCTATGAACTTAATGAGCCGAAATCTCAGCGACGAGAATTTATGAACGATGAATACGTTAACTGATCTAAATTAATCCTAAAATAGGTCTGCCATCACTTGAGTATGTTAGTTGGGGTTTTATGGCGCAAGAGCCATATTTGGCCATGCTACGCCAGACACAAGACATACAATACCAAGAAATAGACACACATACAATGTTTTACTGGCATATAAGAGACACTCAGGGAGGAATATACATGACAGGAATCGAATCTGCGCCGCACTTGACGTTGTATACCTTGTTTTTGGCACAGCTTGGCTAAATACAGCCCAATCAATCTAAAGTAGGTCGAGATCGCAGAGATCTCATAATTTAGAGATCCCTAAAATGTTTCGTCTTGCAAGTTCAATTTAGTCACGAGTACTGTTTAAGTTAAGAAACCAGTCCTTTAAATAAAAAAAAATCAGATCAAACCATTTTGCTGAATTTTTTAAAACAAACTGTTTTAAGAAAAGTTGACATGAAATACTGACATGTTTAGATGCTAAAGCAAAACATGGTCAAAGTGATTGTCGCGTTCAGGAAAAATCACAAGCTCTCTCCAACGCTGTCCGTACGGATACTCCCAAGTACCCTGAAGCAAACTCTACGTGATCGCAACTCACGCCTGGGTAAGCTTGCTGGCTTAGCGAAGGCGAAATTTTTTAAGCCCGCCAACCCTGACCCAGATGTCTTCCACAGCAGTCAGGTGCGATCAGTCACAAATGGTTACAGGGGCGGAAAACGAAACCGAAAGAAAGGAAAAGGGGATGCGGTACAGAGGTAAGAAAGTAGAAAAGACAGAAGTAGAAAAGACAGAAGTAGAAAATAACGCATATTCAATTTCAGAATCTTTAGAATTAATTCAATCTTTAAATGCCAGTAATGAATCCCGATTCTAGCTGGATTCTGAAATACAAAAAGGAATTCATACGTGTCGATTTTCGGCATTTAGTCAAAAACACTCGAGATACAGAAAATAACTATGAAACTCATAATAGCTGAAAAGTTGAGGTAGGTAGTTTGCTAACGTCACACTGGAGCAACACAGCGGGCTATTGGCGATTGTCCGGGATTAATCCCGGAGGGAAAGATACAAAGATCGAAAACCTCTTAATTTTGTACGACGGTCAGATGATAAGAACAATACCTGAGCTCCGAAAAGTTGAAAAAAAAAAAACATACTTGATTACAGAACTTGAATGCAAGAACTAACTCGAAAAATGCTGTACTTTGAGATGAGTTTTAATGAGAAATGCTCTGAGATCATACAGAATTTAATGC
Source organism: Meta bourneti (assembly GCA_933210815.1). Classification (NCBI taxonomy): domain Eukaryota; kingdom Metazoa; phylum Arthropoda; class Arachnida; order Araneae; family Tetragnathidae; genus Meta; species Meta bourneti. The sequence goes on along the minus strand of OW119923.1, from coordinate 81,995,097 downwards.
AAGTATCAGGTAACTTTTTAGAGCATTTAAGGCTCAACATATTGTTTAATGAAAAATGAAGATTTCTATAAACAAGGAATGGTGGCAAATGGCTTTCTTTTACCTCAAAATCCCTAAAATTTAGAACTTACCCAAAAAATTGAGTTCTTGCATTCAGGCGTTGAATGGAACCTAATATATGGGATTTAAATAGTACATAAAATTCAATAAAAGTATGTTTCAGATCCCATGAAACGTCTGAATATGCATGGTCCGGTAGATTCCTGCGAGTACGAGAAAACACTGCTTACGTATAAAAAGTTGGATGAATGGTAAAAAAGATCACTCAATGATAATCACTACAGAATAAATTTTTGATATCTGTAAGGAAAAGATAGACTTGTACGCGAAAAATGTTATGAGGTTAGTAAAACCTAGAATTAAATGTGAAAACTAGAATTCAAAAAATGAAATTATGAATTCAATTTAAGCAAATATTTTAAATTTCATAAGGTAGTTTTTCGAAAGTTCGAACAAGGTTTTAATATTAATCGTCGGTTCCAATGTCTCTTATGATGAATATTTTTTGTCCCTCTAAGGAAATTGATTTTGCTGTTCACAAGACTAAGATGATTGGTCGGGTTTTATGGCACAAGGGCCGTAGTTGGCTAACCTTCACCAAACAATGAGTCGAAGAAGCGATTTTCAACCTAAAACATCTCAGCTCGATTAATCAAATTCTGCGAAACACCAAATTTATTACCCGACAATAAATAAGTATAATTCTAATTGATTTTCAAAAAGTAATTCGCAGAAAATCGCTAATTTAAAGAAAGCTAGCATGCATTATTTAGCACCATCCGCCTCGACAGTCGTCTAACCATCGAGTTGACACGAGGTTTGAAATTAGATCAAACCAGAGTATCATGATTTGATCGATTTTCAACCTCCGAATTCAATTCAGTGAGTTTGAAAATAAAACCAAAAACAAAACCTCGGCTAAAAGGAGACGTCGAACGAAAGCGTTGGGTAAAGAGTAAAGTCTACACTACATCTACTACCCGAAGTCATTATTTTCACAAACAGAAACGGCTAAATCATGAAAAGAGGGTGAAAAAACGCTAAAGGCCACGAGACGTCGTTACAATACAAGGCGGTATCCGAAATGTAGCCCTTTAAATGATTTCCCTCATCTGAATCTCGACACTCCGCGTCGCATCATAGGATCTAAAACATTTCCAAAGGTCTCTCCGTGATTGATTTATGTGAGTCTGGCGTTCAATTCAATTCAATGGCTTTCGCAGACAAGAGACAGCGATTCGAGTTCAATCGAACGAAATGGGGAAACAATGCAGCGTTTTGGCAGGAAGAAACAAAAGCTTTATTTACGTTTCCGCTTCACGGGTTTTTGTTTACAAGGCCTCGTGTCTGCGAAACCGGCTTTGGACGTCATCAAACAGGTTCGAATCCGGTTTGTCTTGCGCTGCCTATTGAGAATGATTTAACTGGGAAATCTCACCTTCTCCTTTGCTTTTCGTCCCGACTTCGGATTTGGAGAGAACTCCCTTTCGGTCGAAGACAGTTGCCAACTTCCCAAACTCCCATTCAAGCTTTTCATTCAGTGGCGAGAATTTAAAAACACCTTCAATGTCATTCAAATCTAGAAGCGATTTGATATCAATGTAATGGTTTTGTTCTTAACGAAACAGAAGGGAGAAGACACTCTTAAAATTCAATTTCGCAAAGCATCAGCTCAGATTTGACATGCACCCGTAACTTATTTGTAAAACTAAACATCAGTTAAGATTTTAAATGTACCCGTAATTTTTTTGTAAAACCAAACATCAGTTCTACCATGTCAGCAATGGAGTAGAGTCCATGGTTAGTTGGTTTTTAGTTTTAGACAACAAGGGCCATATTTGGCCCCAATACACAACATCAAGTAAAAGTGTTATGAAAGGAAAAAAGAGGGATTGGGGAACAAAGTAGTGCGTAGCGTCCATGGAAGCACAGATGCAGGCATACCCTATTTAAAAAAAATTAAAATTCGATGGAAAAACAATGAAAATCGATAAAACCTAAGCAAAGACTATATTTTCAACGTAAATCTATGGAAATAAGTTTCTACTTAATGTCCTAAATTTTCACCAAAGACAGCCAGGGACTAGATGACAAATCCATGTCATGCGCAATGGGTACCTTCAGCAAACTCTTCTCCCCTCATTCTTAGGACTTCTTTTTCAATTAAAAATAATTTGCAATTTATTGTCTGTGCGGAAAACAACCCACCGCGAATCTAGTTGATGTATAAGACTACGCTAAACATTTATTTTGCTTTCGATCCAATCTTTGCTTCCCCAGTTATCAATCTCACGCTAGGCTACTGCGTACTCAGATTTCAAGTACTCTTTCCCACATACACACAACGGGTGATTGTGAAATCTAACGCAGAATTTTCTCAACATCATGTGTTTTGCAGATGGTTGTGCTCTTATCCACAAATAAAAACCTACATTCTACATAGATCATACTGTCGAGGAAATTTAACATGTATGTAATTAAAGCTTCTGGTATCAATACCTAATCGAAAGAATTCAATTGCACATACACCAAGGACATTGCGTACTAAAGTGCGGGAGGAGTCACCTAATTCAAGGCAGTCACAAACACCATGTAACTTTATACCACAATCAAGGCAATCACATTTTTCCGATTTACCTTTCGACGAGTTAACGAATTTAATTTTCCACCAAGCATTCGACGGGTCACGTGCCAAATAGAACCCTCCCATTGAGTGCTGTCAAAATCACGTATCACCCATATGGTGGGGATCGATTACGACAACGAAAATTAAGACTAGCGTGACTGAAGTAGTGCGTAGTCGGATTAGGGAAGAATACATTTTGATTCAAAGCTAAATTATTTGTATGACACATTTCTTTTGTCAAATAAATTTGGTTTGTCTCATTGGTCATAGATTTGTATCACTGGAAAATAAAAGACGACCTACAAGAATAAGGTTTTAAAACAAATAATCGCCCCATCGTAAGAATTATATTTTAAAACAAAATTTACAGGTTACATCGTAATCAGAATGCATGAGGTAGGTAACCCAATTTTTGGTTTTTGAGATAAAGGAAAAAAGTTTCCACGCCAATGCCTGTTTCATACATACCTCCATTTTTCATTAGCCAATAGTTTAAGTGGTCAAAAAATTACCTAAATCTTGCATTAAATTCAGTATCATCTCAATTTTACTAATTTAAATATAAATAAAAACATCCATTTTTAAAAATTACCACGTTCTTGTATTCAGGTGACGATATATCGTCAGTACAATGCAAAAGGTACAAAAACGAGGCCATTGTAAAAACGGTGGAATGGTGAAAGACTAGGTATTAATTGGGGTGTTTAGGCTAAGAATTAAGATTTGATTTTCATGGCACAAGAGAAACGTAGGCTATGCTGCATTACTGTTAAGGAATCGTGCCTTTGTCATAGTATAAAACATTGAATCAGTCTAGAAAATGCATTTGGTGAAAATATTTAAAATTACAGATTCGTGCCTTTGCAAAGGCCAAAGCTTTGGCGTGGTGTCCACGATACTTTTTGCAACAAGATTCCGGTTCTTTTGAATAAAACCATTGTCACATCAATTTGTAAAGTTTTGCAGACCATTATTTTTCAAAACTTGACCTCGATAGGAACCAGTATTGTAAGGCACAGGGCTCATTGGATTTTGGCGCAGCTTGTCCTGTCAGATCTTGTGCCATAAAATTTAATGCACTCAAATTAGTAATTATCATAGGTGAACTGGCTATGTGAGAAATATATTGAAAATTCTGCATGGGTATGTTTGAGGTTACTTTGAGAATGACAGAATATTTAAACTTTTTTTCCAATCACTCAAAAACATTCAGAAAACTGATGGTCCGGCCATCTATTTCAGTCATTTTATTCAATGTTTTCACAAAACAATTCAGACACTATCATAATAAAAATGTTTAGAATTATAATGGTTCTCCAATCTACACACGAAATATCAAGACAGCGGTCCAGACCTTCTATCGGTTCTTTCCAGCCTTTTGATCGGTTCTCTCCGGCCCATCGATGAGTTCTTTGCGGTATTAAAATCAGTTTATATTTACGTTACACTGAAACAACGCAGTGGGCTACTGGTGACGGTCCGGGACCAGTCCCGAAGGGAAAAATCCGAGGACAACACCTCATAATTTTGAACCGATCAAACGACGCGGTCAACACCTGAGCTGGCACCCCACTCCAAACTTCCACACCACGCCAACGACGTCATGCAAAGAAAATTGCAGTTTGCAGAACAGACATATGCGTGTGTCCTCAAAGAGTTAAAGTATTTTAATTAAAATATTTATAAAAAAAGATAAAAGGAATTTTAAATTACAAACCTGAATTTTTATGGCATGGGCCCTACTTAATGGGTAAAAATTTTGCTATTTAAGTTTCGGAAGCCAATACGATCAAAGTTAACCCTCCTGGTGATTGAATCGACGAGGTACCTCGTCATTAACAAAACCATTAGCAGATCTTGATGTGCGAGATATCTCGTCATTAGCAAAATTGGTCATTCTTGATGGACGAGATATCTCGTCGAAACTACTTGGAGGGTTAACGATACGAAAAGAGGAAATCGAAAACTGCATTTGATGGAAACTGCAGATGAATAAAGAATAGATCAGAAAAACCCATTGCCATAAGGTGCTTAGAAATAATAGAATTTGCAATAGGAAAGAGAAAGTTCTCAGACGCGCGTCGTATCACGTGAGAGCGAATGAGGTTTGAGGGTCGTTGTCCGTCCCTCGCCGTTTTTCCACTAGGTCATTTTCTTTTGTACTGGAGAAAGTGGAGGAGCAACTTCTCAACTCCCGGAGACAAGTTTCCTTTCGGCGTTTTTTTCTTTGGGTGGCTCTGGCTACTGACGCTCGCAACGCACCAATGCCTCCGACTCTCGGCTACTGTTTGCAACGCAGAAAACGCGACTGCGGTGCTGCATGCGAGTTTCACGTTTCCGATCGCAAGGCTCGAGTAGGGTGAAAATAGTCCAATCTAGTCAGAGGCGAAGCTCGACTTTTGGGGGGGCCTAGGGCAAACGAGATTGAAGCCTGTCCAAAACAAAATTTACGTATTTAAAATGAAGATAATTAGATAGGTAGGTAGTTAATTAACGTCGCACTGGAGCAACACAACGGACTATTGGCGAAGGTCCGGGATCTTTTATACCGGAAGGAAAGTCGCCCCTCTAGATCAGCGATTTTTAATCTGGGGTGTGCGCACTCCTGGGGGTGAGAGAAAGCATTTCCAGGGGTGCGAGAGAAGTTTCGATGGACGATAGCGATTTAATGAAAGACGATCTTATTGAAATACGAGCCAATGCACGTATTCAAATGGAATTTGAAAAACTGGACTTAGAACAATTCTGGTGTACACAGTTGGAACCTTATACATAGTTGGAAAAAGCAGCATTGCAGACACTTACCATTTGCCACCACCTACCTGTGGTGAAATGAGATTTTCATCACTTTTGCACATGAAAACAAAAGCCAGAAATCGCTTAAATGCAAGTGATGACTTACAAGTGGCTCTTTTAAAAAAGGAGCCTAGCTTCAAAAGTATCATTATGAATAAATAACGTAGCCATTAAAAATCGAGGTATTGTTTTGTATGTATACGTAAGTGTATGTTTATTTTTCAATCAACAAATTATCTTGCAATAGAAGTAATTTCCTAGATAAAGAAATAAAAACACATTTTTCAAGGAGCGCGAGAACTTATTTTTAGATTCAAGGGGGTGCCGATCACTAAAAAGCTTAAGAGCACCACTTCTTTAGATTCTGGCGCTCGGGGCCAACACCCCTTTCGTCCCCCCCCCCTAGCTACGCCACTGAATCCAGTTTTCCCAAAGTGGGGTACGTGGAAAATATTCAATATTGCCCTAGCAGAAATACAGAACTTTCAAGAAAAAATAAAATATTACATTATTCTCTCCTATTGTTTCGAAAAACAACCAAGAGAGAAGCAATGGCTGTTATGTTCTAAAAAATGAACTGAACTTGCAGCTAAGGGTAGGTAGGTATTTTAATTAAAGTCACACTGGAGCAACACAACGGGCTATTGGTGACGGTCTGGGATCAATCCCAAAGGGAAAGATCCGAGTGCAACACCACATAATTTTGAATCACGGTCAGATGACGAGGCCCCAACACATGAGCTGGAAACCCACTCTCCAAACTTCCACATGACGCCAACGTAAGGACATTTGAGACCACGACAGATTTATTATGCACTAATCCTAACGTATACACGACGGTCTTTGATTGGATCGAGTTTCAAATTCGCAACCCTCCGGATGCTGATCAGCGACCCTACTAACTGGGCTACCGCGGCCCCGTAGGAAGATTGTAAATACACGTTTCTACATGCTGCCCAAACTGCTCTCTACAATTATGCCAATTTTTGCAGCACGCAGAAGCATGTATTTACAGTCTTTCTGCACCTAAAACTAGACATTCATTTGATATAAATATCAGTTTGCATAATACTTAATAATTAAATTTTATTTCAGGACAATTTTTCTGTTACAGAACATTAAATTGTCATCACTAATCCTTAATGTGGAGTTTTAAAGTTTCATAATCTGTATTTAACGCATATCTAAATATTTTACTCAATATATTAAGGTGAAAAATTGGGATTATTAGTCTTAGGCAGGTCTACATGTGAAGGGATTGAAAAAATGCCACTGATCTAATTAATCTATTTATTATAGCATCGTTTTATTCCGGGTTATGGTTATCAATAATTCAATTGTGCAGCTGCAAAAATAAAAAAATCGAACCATCCCTCTTTATCTGCGCATTGTTCACAGCAGAAAAAAATTCAAAGGTACCATTCAATGAGGATTTTTAATGTAAACTAACCAGACGATCAGATTTTACTTTTCGGGTGTTATCTTAAAATGTAATTCATCCGCATTTAGGTAACGCTAGGCGTTTAATCTAATTGACATTTCCATTCAACTATCATATATGAATTCGGAATTCCTTTCGTTATAAAACCCAACATTTGGACGTTTAATCATATAATCGCATCGGCTTAGCCTTAGCCATTCCCATAACAATAGAGTGGACTCTCTTAAACAGAGCTAAAAAAGTCTAGAATCAAAGCATTCCTTCAATCCCAGGAGTCGCCGCCAGTGGCTCAGTAGGTTTGCTAACTGCGCTAGCAACCTGCGAAAAATAAGCAGCGCAGGTTCGATTCCTGTAACTTACCCTTGGTTGTATTTCTCTCTTCTACGTCAGTAAAACTTTTCTTATGTATGTCCATTACTTGACGTAGTCTGTCGTGTGTTTGGCCAAATAAATCCAACCCAACCAACCCTTTCCTACATGAGAGCTAAAGATCCGTTGGGATCATTTTTTCAAGATAGAAAATGAAAATTTGAGATAGATAGTTGAATGAACTATTGGGCGACGGTCCGGGATCCATCCCAAAGGGGAAATTCGAAGATTCGTCAGAACATAAAACATCCTGGGGTTTTTGTACGTTCCTCCTTACTTTCTGACTACCCGAGATTTTTTACAACCAATTTTCCCGTCTTCATTTTCTGCAAAACAATTCAAAACGTTAAGCTTCCCAGGTCACCAATATTCCCACCCCTCCTCAATAATCCCAGGAGGTTGTTCAAAAAAGGGAAAATTTATGAGAAAGGATTCATACAACGAAATAAGCATTTACGACAGTTCGCATCCTTCACCATGGTCACGTGCGTGCGCGGCATATTTCAGAAAAGAGACGTGCGCTTTTTCACGCTATTGATTTATGAGATATGCTCAAGACAGGTGGTGAGTCACAAAAGCCACCCGAGATTGATTCAGACAAAAAGAATCCAGCTCCCAGTTGATGTTCTTACGCCACGAAAAGATGGAATGAAAACTTCGCGATTGAAAAGTAATCCAACGACCGTATTTTGGGTTTTCATGCGAGGTAATTTTACCTGAAATTTCACAAATAAGCATAATAAAAAAACTACATATTACAATTTTGAAACTCAATCGCAGAAATTAATAGTTCGGGTTGATTAAGTTGGGGTTTATGAAGCCTATTTGACCAAGCTGCGCCAAATACAAAACAACGTCAAATAATGAACACACACAAGAGAAGTTTAACTGACATTAATAATAGAAGTGTACTGAGTTAGCATTCTGAAAAAGACAATTTCTATTACGATCTAGAAGAGAAACGGACGAAGAAAATCCTAGTGAGTATAAAGGAAGCGTAGGAAAGATTTGGTCCAACAGTTGAACAAAAGCAGTTTAGTGTCAAAGACCAAAACGTAGATATGGTATTTCACGAAGCCATCTTTATGTCTTGCTACGAGAGATAACAATTATATCATGCGAAGCCATCCGAGTTCATTAGAGTATTTGATTTTGAACAGAATATAAAGGCTAAGTGAAAACACTAAATGGATCGACATATTCAAAAAGGCGCGGGTTTCATTACTGCTTTCTCAGAAATTTTATGGCATCCGTGAAGTTTAACAGGATTGCGGTTCATAGGCAATTGAATTTGCAATAAAAAAGTAATGCTCAAAATTATTCGTACTAATATACTTGAAATTATTTTTGAGCTCAAAATTAAACAGTTGAAAATAAATAAATCTTACAATTTAAATCGTTTGAATCTTAAACAATTAACCATCAATCGAAAATAAACAGTTAAATCACCCGTAAGGCACACCAGACGATCGATGTGCCATTCTTTTGGCACATCGGTCGAAAATTGCTGACTTAGAAGATTAGTGGCTAACAAAACAAGCTTAACTGAAAGATTTGAGGTAACCGACTGAGTTGAAAAGTCGATTTTTGACTAAAATTTCATGCTCCATTTTATTTAACATTCTTAATATTTAGACATTTTTCTTTACAAAACTGTTTTATTTCGTCTGTGAATAGAAGCGAAGATGTAGCAATTTGAATAGATCTTGACAGCTGTTTTTTAATTCGTTTCCAAATCTTTAAATGCATTTTTCTGATTGCGATTTTGAGCGAAAATTTTGTATGAGAAACCCGATAACTCAAAATGCACTTCATATTTTTTAATGAAATTCGGTGTACTGTTATTTTATATTTTGTTTTGAGGGCCAGTTATCCAGAAAGAAATTCTTTTTGCAGATTTCAGGGTTATGGCGTAAGGAAAAGTTCAAAAATTCATGTGTTTTCTTCTACATTATTTCCAATATAACATGAGTGGAAAGGAATATTGCGTATCTTTTAGTTCAGGCTCTAGCTTATATATTTAGGAGACTATGCAAAACTTTAGCTTGGTTGGTTTTGCGGTTTTATGGCGCAAGGGCCATATTTGGCCATGTTGCGCCAGACACAATATCAAGTAATTGGCACAAGACATACAATATCAAGTAACTGACATACACAGTGAAAGCTTTACTGACACAAAAGAGAGAAATGCACCCAGGGAGGAATGCACCTTGCAGAAATCGAACTTGCACCGCCTGCAACTCGAAGGTCGCTAGAGCAGTGGGCATACCCACTGAGCCACAACGGCCCAGTAAAACTTTAAGGCAAATGTGCTCATAAATTTCTCAGTTGCAATGTTTTTCGTTAATGTCATAATTTTCCAAATTTTTTATTACAATAATTTGTAGTGATTTTTTGTTTATAAGTTTTTATAAATTGTTTTGCCAAGAAAAAAATAATGTAATATGAACGTTTAAAAAAGGATACGTAACCTAGAAAGATTCCTTGAGTCAACTATGCGACGTTGGCTATAAGCATAATTGACTCAATTTGTGCTACGCGTGACAATGGTCCTTTCTCGCACCCGCGTCAGTTCAAAAGCAGGCTTTTGCATCCGATTGAGAGAACGTCGGCAGGACACGCGTGACACATTTTCGTTTCCGCGAGCACCAGCCGCTGCGAAAGTGCAGTCGCGACAACTAATTTTAACGTAATGCCACGGGGGCGAGTCTCTTCGCAGAGCGTTTAGGTTTACTAAACACGTCTGCGGCGGAAACAAGGGAGACAATACCACCGAAAAGATATCTGAGCGCAAGCGCAGCATGTCATTCCTAGAAAACGTCGGAAAAATTGAAATGAAAGAGAAGGGAGAATGAAATGAAAGAAAGCAAAACAAAAACACCCGCCCACAAGAGCGGGATCATAATGGAAGGCCATTGTGGGCTCGAATTTGGGTTGAGGCATAAATTTATTCGCTGAACAAAACGTCAGCGCGTTCTGACAGATCTAGTTTACAGAGGCGAGACAATGCATATTGTAATGGAGCGGCGAATCCTATACCTGCTTTTCACCGTGCGCGCCGAGTATGAGATTTAATAATTGCAGGAGGATACAAACACTCGGATTCGGTGGATAGGTCGGAGAGATGAGTGAGCATTATGCTAATTCTGCTCACTCAGCCCGAAGGGACGACTATAGGTCACGGCTGTCCTGTTCGAGCCATCTAATGCGGATGTATTCCCACCTAGTAGCAAACGCGATACCTTCTTCCGAGCTCCACACCTACCAAACTACAAGAAACAAAATCCGGAAGATTTTTGCCACCTTAAAACGACACCCAAATTGTCAAGATAGTCCAAAATAATTATAAAAATAAAAAGTAATTAAAAGCGACAAATTGGGCCTTATGAAAGTAATCCGAAAAAGTAACCCAGCTCTTTACACTACTGTTGATTCATTAATTGCAGGTAGACTTAGTCACGGCCGAGCCTTTTATACACCTTTATCACTAAACTATAAAAGTTATACGCCATAAAGAGTTCAAATTATAAAATTTGGAAATCTACTCCAACTCATATCTAGTACCAGAGACCATCCTAGACTCGATAAAATCTGCAGGTGACAAAATGTCAAATTGCCCTTTGTGTGTGCACATCTGATCTCTATCCTTTGTTCGGGGCAACAAGGCATTTCCAATTTGTCTAAAATGAAACACCGAACAAGCCTCCCTAAGTCATATTCTGGAATGCGTTGGTCTGGTAAGGGAGGATCTCTTATGGAAATCCCATGAATCTGGTGTTAGAATTCTTGAGCGTGTTTGGATTTATGGACTTGGTGTTCAGCTAGTAACAACACTGTTATATGCTTGGCGGCAATTCAATTTGTTGGTTGATTTGGTTTTTTTATGGCGCAAGGGCCATACTTGGCTAAGCTGCGCCAATCAACGTCAAGTAAATGGACATACACAAGACGGCAGTTCGAACTAGGCCTAACCGATTTGGCGATATTTTAACAAAATGGCGCCTAAAGAACGCAAAAATGAACAATTAGACATTTTCTTGATTGTTTTAGTGGTTTAATTGCAAGGTTTTAAAAAATAAGTGCCAAAGTAGGTTTCACGGCAATCTAGCAACGGATTCCGATGTTTTTCTTTCATGGTTGCCACGGCTTTGTGCCAGAACTTCGAAATTGGCATCACTACAAAATTTTCTCGCTTCAGAAAAATCAGGAATTTTTTTTTCCATCCAGAAGATCGGAAAACCAAGTGTTATTCCGGAAATTCCGGCTAAATCGAGATATGAAGATATGAACATTAAAAATCAAGATACCATCCTACACCTAAACACTCCAATTGATAGTCAGACTGAAATCTGCAGTTATATGCAGGACATGCATATAAAATCGAGAGGCGCAGATTAATATTTCGCCTGAAATCAAAAGCACTGATCAAACTATTAAATAGTATTTAAATTAGGTATTTAAATTCAGCTGAGTCGCAATGAGACCTTCCTTTTTCCCGTGACCGGATTTGGTAATCGCTGATTCAGTGACACCATATCCACACAATACCGAGTCTTTTAAAAGGCGTTTACAAATACCTGCACATCGATTTTTTTTAATTTTATTTTCTGTGATTCCAGTAGTCTGCTTTTCAAAACCAATTAGAAATTTAAAAATTGACGAATTTTCTTGAATACATTTTGTATTCAATTATCTCGTTTTACGTTTAATTTTTTTTTCCCCGAAATGAAATTATAATCTTAGATAAATTATTTATTTTCTTTCAGATAAACACAGCACCCAATCCCGAAGTATGCACTAGTGGTCAACTGTATTAACTCCTGAAAATAAGAATGATTTTTAAAATTAGACCCCGTCCACTGACGGGTGGACCGAATTTCCTCGATATTTATACAATTGTAATTTCAACTAATTAGATTCAATAAATAATTTCAAGATATCCATAGCTTGAGTAATGACCAGATAAAAAAACTGCTAACCAGGATTTCAATTAGCTTACAAGACTGGATGATTTTTACTGCTTTACATGGAAATTGGAAACCAAATTAAATAATCGTCGGGCAGATCTTGTTCTAAAGCAGATCAGAAATAGAAATGTTAGCAGTCCAGCAATGTAATTATTTAAATTGTATATAACGATTATAAATAAATTAAATATGGAATACACATAATTTATTAATCAACATGGCAACCTTCATTTTCCTACATCAGCGCCAAAATTTAAATTATCCAGATTCTTAGTACTATAAATTAGTCTACCAGTAAGTACCCACTCATAAAAATATCTAGAAAGAAACCAGTGCGCATTCAATGCAATTGAACTGAACTGTCATAAAAATAAAGCCACATAATTCATTTGTAGAACCTTTTGGTGGTTAGTTGGGGTTTTACGGCCGCAAGGGACATATTTGGCCGAGCTACCCCAAACACAAGACAATGTCAAGTAATTGTGAAAAAGGATGTAGAGAAGTAGAGAAAGATAGTTTGGGCATCTTGGAATCGAAATCCCCATGTTTGCCAGAGGTAGTAAACCCCATGGGAAAAGAATAGATCACTAGTGTATCTCAGGTCCATGAGCCTTTTGGTGGAATTGATTTTTATATTTAACAGAAACACACGTGAGAACCCGCAGTAAGTCGCCTCTTTTCAATCAGTTATTGCTTTCAAAAATACTAATTAAGACTTCACTAGGATATTTAATTTTTCTTGTTCAACACACACAAAAGCGTTTTCGTAATCCAGAATTCGCTCTCAAAGGACCAGTTTAATGTATTCGCATCATTAACAGGTGAAAGAGTCAACAATAAACAATTATTCAACAAAAAATATTTCGATGCATTGTCCATAACAGTTTGTTGGAACGATAGAAAAACAAAGCGGAGTGAAAAACTCGTTAAAATCAGTAAGAACTGCGAGCAGGGAGAAAAAAGAGCCAGCGATTATCGAAAGTGTGGAACCACATTAAATAAAGATAGTATCTCGACAGTGGTCCTATCACTGTACGGTACACAAACCGGCAAAAAGGCGCAAGGAGGGGAAAACAAAGCGTAAGTGGTGCAATATTTGTCTCAATGACGAAATTGTATTCTTTTCGCATGAAAAGTTCGCGATTTCCACTCGCTCGCTATCAACTTAACCTATTTATCAGTCTTTTTCCGTGCAACTTATCGGAAACTGCCTACATTCGTCGATGAATTAAAAAATAAATCTGGTGCAGTTGGCCTTTCTCAATCACCATACCCCCACTACTTAAAAAGTTCGCCTTACCTCACAAAGTGTAAATGTCCGCGTAACTTGGTAGATTATAATCCTATTAGGATATTATATAAGTATTATGCGAATATCTGAAATCAAAAATCAATTTAAAAAAAAGTCGAGCCACGAGCTAATCAAAGGAAAGAAAATAAAAGTGTATCAGAAAAGCAAGAAAAATTAGCATCCAAAATTTCTTATGAAAAATATAAATTTAAGGCCTCATTACAATGTTAGGCCCGAGCCTAACGGTCCTGCATGGCCCTACACCCTTGTGAGACCTTGCAAACAATCAGATGGTTGGTCTGCATTTTATGGCACAAGGTCCAATAATGGACAAGTTGTGACATACAAAAGATCTGATGAAACTAGATACACAAGTCCAAACAAGCAGCCTATGTAACAAAAACAGTAGATTCAAAACATGTAGGAACGTTACACTAAAACAAAAATAAATTTAAACACTTTAATCAGGAGAAAAAGGTAAGTGTAAGGTCATCGATGTAAAAATAGCAAACGACAGTTAAAACATGTTGACTTCTTAAAATAAATAAGAATGATGCAGATTAAAAGACATGAAAGATAAAATCTTTATGGAATTTAATGATCAGAAAAAATTTAAAGATTTGATTGGGGTGTTTTCGGTCAATCTCTCTCGAATCCCACAAGCAATTATAGAACATTTAACACATTTGTAAAAACGAAATGCTGTGAATATAAGATCTTGATTAGAATCTATTATTATTGCTAGTATTAGGTAAAATATTCCATCTCTAAATCTTCAACAGAAATGGGAAAATTATTTCCAGCTTTCTCAACCTTTCACTTTACGTTAAACTTAGTATTGGTTTCTCCCTATATAGTCCCGGTCGGAATAACCTTTTGCGGTTTTTTACTTGACAGATTTAGACAACATCGCTCAAATCAAGGACAGGCAGAAACCGCCGACCCATCAACCAATTTAATGTTATATATCCTACAGTTAACTTTGCTTCAGTCTCAAAACTCAAAACATTAAAAGCGTAAAATACCTTTGCTTTCCAAAGTCAGTAAAAGTTTTGGTGCATGTAATGCATTCTAATGTCATCTAGAAAAAAGTGATCACTCGCACAACATATAAAGTTTAGCGTGCTTCTTTTGTCTTCTCAGACCTATTAAAAACACATTAAATTGAAACAACGAAGAGTTATGGGTTATTCTTGTCTCTCCCATTCGAATTTTAAACTTTCTGCGTCAGTAGCAAGGTTAGGTTCAGTTTTATCAATCCATCAATCTCTCTCCACGATAACACTCCCAAGAGTATCTCCTGAGTTCTTTTTTATTTCGAAGCAGAATTTTCTATATACTCGCTGTCGGAGCCAAAAAAACTTTTAGGCTAACAAAGAACAAACATGTTGTTGCAACTCATCCTTCATAACAGGGAATCAGGTGATTCGACTGTTTATTTATAACAGAAACTGCATTATAAAGCCATTTTGAAGTCTTGGCATCGAAATCTTTTGATTCATACACAGAAATGAATGAAAATGACCATTATGATTAGCATGTTCTGGAACGACTTTCAGCTTTATTAAAAACAATCGATTTTCAAAATTATTCAAGTCGTTTACTTAATACCACTTCTTAGAAATCATAATATATCGCATTTGTATACACATATTTACGATCTGAGCGAAGTCCACACAAATCTCCAGGGTCCACACAAATCTCCAGGGTCCACACGTGTATCTTTGGTTTTGTTCACTTCCAATTGATGGCAAAATTTTTCACTGGATTGATATAAGTGTATCCAAAAAAATGCATATGTGAATGCGTGGTTAGATTAAGATCTTTGTCCTTGGTTGAGTATCAAAAGGGCAAGGACTTATAGCTGATAGATGACTGATATTAAGATCCCATCTAGTATTTATATTCCATATTATCATCTAATATCAACTTTTTAAAAACAGCAATCAATCTTCATTGCTTCTGAAAATTTCAAGTTCTTGATTTGTGTCATTTTGCTTATGGGGATGCGATATCTGGGCCTCAGAGAAAACGATGTTACTTCAACTAAATTCATATTGTCACGCACTGGGCCTAATGGTTTGCTAACGACACAGCCAAAATACAATTCAGATAATTACTTCTTAGACAGGAATTTAGGCTATTTACATTTTAATTTTAAATTATGGTCTATCGAATACAGGTCTAGGTCTGGGTCCCTTGGCTATGGGCGCTGTAAAAAGATCAAGATGTTATGGAGATCAACTCAAAGCGTCGAAAGTTTCGAACTGAACGAAAATCTTCGTTCAGTTCGACATCGCACGAGAGGCATTTAATTACAAGGGGAACAGCCGAGCACCCCTTAAAATTATCAGGACGTTGAAGATCTTTCAGAAGGATACGTTGACAAATTTAAGGCTGATGGTCAGTGAAAGACCTGCTTGTGTTGACTCCTGACCCTAAGCTGTTGCTGATGACATTACAGTATTGAGACTGCTTAATTTTGTGCGTACCAACGACACTGCGTCACTACAATGAATAACAAGAGTGACTAGTGTTTAAACAGAGGCAACTAAAAACTCATGTTCTCACTGCTAGAGACAGACAAAAGAAACGATTCAACGACAGTACTTTTAGTTTTATTGATCACCCAAGACGGGGGATTTGGAAGACTGTTCTGAGACAATAAAAAAAGTTTTCAAAAACGTCTTCTGATGAACGCTTGCCAACTGAATCTGTGAAAGAGACAGTCCGAATTTTACGAGATCTCTTATTATTAGAAACAGGCAAAAAAGCACACTTCAGCGGTGGAGTACCCACTAGAGGACTTGGTGATTATTATCGCTGAGATAAATCCCAAATAGTCGAATGAATCTAATACAGAGCAAGTCGAAGCCAATAAAAAATTTCAATAGTTCTACAATACTTTAACTAGAGATCACACACACAGAATCTATTGGTTTCCAAATTTGTCCCAAGAGAAAATTTCGAATTTTACTACATTTAAGAAACATAGTACCTTTAAGCATTCAAATCATGATGGAATATATCCTATTTTCGATCAACTGTAGCTTATAAATTATTATCACTCCCTTCAAAACGGTTGTTTGGTTAATTTTATGGAGAAAGAAAACAATATTTTTCCTTCAAGCAAATGGACAGTAGTGTAACATTGTTAACGGGATATCGATATTGGATCGAAAGTGAAAAAATTCGATGCTTAGATTTGGTTGGTTGTTTTGGGGTCTTATGGCGCAAGGGCCATATTTGACTATGCTTCTCCAGACGTTGCTTAGATTTAGACAACCAACTAGATCACTCCGTCGTTTCTTTACCCCAAAGACAAAAAAATACAAATCATTTTTAGCCCGAAGTCTTTATGTCTTTTACAAAGACGGTTGGTTTTGTATTTTATGGTACATGGGCCATACTTGACCAAGTTGTGTCAAACACAAGACAACGTCAAGTAATTGCGAAAGGAAGAGGGGAGGAGAAAGATCACTTGGGCATCCTGACATTTCCAGAGACAGCAAATCCCATGGGTAAAGATCTCTAGGGTACCTCGGGTTCGTGAAACCTGTACACAACTAAAGATGTGTCCCTGAGGGGTTTACAAAGATGGAAAAATGAGGGAATAATGGATCATGCTCAAGGACACATTGCGAACAGTATCTGGGCAGGATGCTAGCCTCAGTATGAAGCGTAGGGTAGAAGAGTTTGAGGAAAAGGCACCTATTGCGCATGACAAGCGCCATTAAACAATCAAAGTAAGAAACCATGAGACTGAAAGGATGGAGCATGAGCAGTCCTTGGTTGTTGTTTTTTTTTGCGGTGAAAATCAAAGATTGATTTTTGCCTCCGAATTTTAATTTTTTTATAAATAAGAGAATGCCATTCTTCGGGGCTTTCACGGACACCACGCCACCGACACACGCAAAAATTAAAAAAAGGGACTACTTTTCACCCAACTCGAAACAAAAGGCCAGCAATAACATTAAAAATTTCCCACTATCCCTCAAGTAGACTAATTCGCATGCTAGAGAGAGCGGGCTAAACATATCGCGCAGCGAGATGGGGCGAGAAAATAAAAATACTTACAAAACTAAGAATATACGTGGAGTATCGTAAAGCAACACCACCCCTCCCTCCCCCACACGCACTCCCTTTCATTTCTTCCACCAGAATGGGGGTAAAAAGTGTCCCCTTTAAAAATAGCGTTAAAAAGTAGTGGCGCCGTAGTGTGTGCTTGAAAGAGAGAGAAGAAAAAAGTGCCAGAGCAGAGGGCGCAGGGCCAACACGGGGGCACTCGTACGCTGAGCCACCACTAGACTGAAAACAAGGCTCTTCTTGAATCAGTTTGATTACTCAACTGTCACCACAGTCGGGAGCGCAATCATTTAACTAGTACCTTTGACACGGATTAGAGTAATTGACACGCTGGGGTTTCACGATCGTCCTTTCTCGTTTGTTACCGGGCCTCGGCTCGAGGACATGCGAGAAGGCGCAGGTTTCGCAGCCAATAATGGAAGTCAACATCGACGCGAGTGCTGCTATTGTTTCAGCTAAGGCCGAGTGGTTTGGTTTGATCTGACGCAACGCAATTGAGGCTTTTTAGTCAATGGGATCCACTGAGCGGAGCCCGAGACCCCCAAAAAATGCCCCTGAAAATCCCTACATGCTATTTGTGTAATTGAGTGATCTGCTATCCTAAAATAGCAATGGGGCCATTGGTGCTCATTGAGCTAGCAACCTGCGAGTTGTAGGCGGCGCAGGTTCAATTCATCCCAGAGAGTATTTTTCTCTTGTGTCAGTAGAACAGCTTGTCTATGACTTGACATTGTCTGTCTGGTGTCTGGCGCAGCATAGCCAAATACGGCCCTTGCGCCATAAAATCCCAAACACCAACCAAGTTTAACCCCTTCCAGTACGATTTAATTAAAATTATATTATTGATTTGGATCATATTCAACAGCAACTTTGGTCGCATGACGAGTGTAGCTCGTCATTGTGCGGTATGGCATGAAAAACCAATGACGAGCTAGACTCGTCATTTTACCGGAAGGGGTTGCGAGAAGTGGGACAAAGGGACCATGGTAGCCCAGTTGATAGAGTCGCAGATTAGCAACCGGAGGATTGTGAGTTCGAAACTCGAACAAAGAACGTCGTGTACGAGGGGACACGTTTTATCTGTCGTGGACTCGGATGTCTCACTTTGGCGTGGAAGTTTTGAGAGTGGGGTGCCAGCTCAGGTGTTGATCGCGTCATCTGACCGTGGTTCAAATCTGCTAGGTGTTGTCCTCGGAACTTATTCTTCGAAATTGATCCCGGGCCGTCGCCAATAGCCAGTTGTGCGACCTACAACTACCTACCTAAAAATAATTTACGAACAGCGGAAGTAAAATCTTTGCTTTTTCCTCGTTTGTTTACACTGAAAATTCCTCATTCATCTCAATCCTTGGAAATATGAACAGCAAACACAAGCAGGCAGCTTCATTACTAGAACGAATTGTTAAGTTTCCATTCGAAACTTAAATTTGACTAAAATTCATCTGAGGTACTAAAATTTCATCGATTTATTAAGAAAAAATCAACTCGTTTACATTATAAATGCTATAACAAAAGCTTTGATTTTAAATTTTTGTCAACCGTAGACAAGGTCAAAGCATACGAGTTTTGAATACGTTCCTTAAACTTAATAACTTGAAACTTGCAAATTTCGTTGCCCTTTTCTGGGACTGAGTGCACTACAGGTTATTTAAGCAATAAGGAAGCGTGTTTCATAAAGATCTGTTTTAAGTATGCTGAAGAGCCAGCTGTGCATGAATCATTTGATACTCCATTGGTCGAAAAATCCTTTTGACCTACCCTCAACAGGTGTTTAATCATGCTTGAGTTTTTTTTATAGATATTGAATTTTGGTGGCGATATGTGCGTGAATCATAATGCAGAAGCCATAAACGAAGTTAATATAAAATTTCCTAAATTCGAATCTTGTGTATCAGGGGATAAAAAAAATTAATTTCGATGAGGTTAAGAGGGGACAACGGGATCATTCTCTTTTACCAAAAAAAGATGAAAGAGAGTGAACGATGAATCCCTCGAACACCAAGTAAACACTACGATTGCAGTCAAAGTCCAAAAGCTTCAAAATTGACTAATAAAGATGAAAACAAGATGATAAAATGGTCTATTATAACGTCCTCCATTATCAGGACCGAAATAAACAAGAGCTAGACCATTTTTATCTTTCGTTTCTATCTTTATTAGTTATTTTTTTAAGCTTTCTATAAACACTTTGGCTAAGGTTTTTTCTTATACTCTGACCCACGATTATTCGCCTAAGTTGATGAAGAGGGTTTGGTTTAACTTTATATCGCAAGAGTCCAGAAGAGACAAACTGCGCCAAACACAAGACAACATCGAAGTTGTTCTTTAATACAATAAAACAGATAAGCAGCGACATATTGGTTCCCAGAGTAATTTATTTAATAGAAAATGTTTTCATTTATCTCTGAATCTAGCCTGTTCAGCGTAAAAGTAGTCATAATAAAACGATTTCTGCAATACCAAGCATTCTGCTTTTTGTGAGTGAATCGTTATAATCGGTGATTTTAATTGTTTCGATTTGTTTTGCAGAATACTTATAATTCATAATTAAAAATTAAAATTTTTGAAATGTCAATAATTTTCTTTTGTCACAACGATTCAGGAGAATGTTCGAAATTATAGGTGCCCTTTTCTGGGCAATTAATGTTGCAAATTTAAATTTTGTTTCGACGATGGAGTTTTAGACCCAGTCGTCATTTTTTAAGCCCGTTTTCCGAATATTTTCCCTAGTATAATGCAAATTCCAACCAATCAACCGTTTATTCTTCCATCTAACAATCTACTCTAATTTATCTGCAAATACAGCAATGTTAAACAATGACCCAAAACAATACAAAGCCTTGCAGATTTTTAAAAAGGCCCCAGATGCAAATAGTCTCTAAGTTCATGCATGCTCCACTCATAAATTACACTCTATGTTTATATGCATCCACAAAACTTTTATTAATTGCACTCAAGAGTATTTTGGCAATTTATGTTTAATGCAAGTTAAGTACGATTTTCCTACGCAGAGACAAGTTTTTCCCATCTTGCTCCTGTACTGCAACTCCCTTTCATATCCTTGACTGCATCGGTGCCTCTTTGGATTTATTGGTGAGGGCAAGATGGGGCAGCTTCTATCCTGCTCAGGCGATAAGATTTTATGGACCTACTCTAGCATTTTCTAGACCAGGAGAATAAGCAACAACATTTTGGAAAACTGAGGGGAAAAGTTTAGGTGCCATTCCTCAGTCGCAAAATGCTCTTAGTAGTAATTTCGAAATACATTTTGTTTATGGGGATGTGGACACTTGTTTGAAGGTTTGGTTTGTCATTCTAAGTCATTTTTTCTACATGAGAGCTAATTAGGCAGGAACCTACGGCTTAAAGTGAATTCCGATTCATAACGCACATATGCCTCGCTCAGTATTCAAATGCAGAGCCTGTTGAACAAAGGACAGCCTACTCGGCCACAATGCGGATCCAACGAGAAGGCAGTCAACCCTTGAGTAAGTTTAATTTTGAAAGGGTGCGAAAAGTCATTAGAAGGCCGACATGCACAAAAGCATGAATGGCGATGTTCTGGAAAGGATTTCCCTCTGCCAACTCTATATTACTGATGTGCTTTCTGCACTGAACGATAAAACTTAGAACCAGAATCCGCGCTAATGACGCCAATTGTGGAAGTGTTTAGCTTACGCTCCAATCTATCACCTAAATTGAAGAATAACACTCTTCATAGACGCGTGACTCGACTGTCAACTAGGGGAGGGAGATGGACTACACCAGACAAAAAACTGCTAAAAGGTAGAAGTAGGTAGTTAATTAACGTCGTACTGGAGCAACACAACGGGCTATTGGCGACGGTCCGGGATCTATCCCGAAGGGGAAGATCAAGGATAACGCCTCGTAATTCTGAACCAAGGTTCAGACAACGATAACACCTGTGCACCCCACTCTCCAAAGTTCCACACCACGCCAACGTGAGGGCATTTGAGGCTCAAGACAGATTTAAAGTGCACCAGCCCCCGTGTACACGACGGTCAATGGTTGGACCTAGTTTCGAACTCGCAACCCTCCGGTTGCTAATCCGTTGCTCTTCCAACTGGGCTTCAGCGGCCCCGCTATACGGTGTAATAAATTGCTGATTGGCCAGAATTTGCGATAATATTCAGAAACCACCCGTCAAAAAAACGACTACGTCTGAGAACTCGGTCGTCAAGACAAACTTCAAAGGAGCAAAAATACGACTAACCGCTAATTTCGAACCCTGCCTCCATCCCAAGTAACAATTTTTAAATTTGCCAACTCGTGATGAGGGGTTTAGTTGGATTATTTGCAATTCATGACGCGCGTCACAACAAAATCAGATTGACATTGATGGATCGTTTTCTGATTTGCTCGTTGCGTTGTAAAGTGTCCAGGTGGAAACCGATCCTCAAGGCTGCCACAACCTACAATTGTAAAAGGAATCCGGATCAACCCAAAGATGTGGGTCTTCCAAGTATATCGACAGCCGCATTTTATATGCCGATAATTTTTCCCAAGACCCTAAAGATACAGATTCGACAGCAATTATATCGCAATATAAGTTCAAAATTGAATGGTCACGACATGGTTTGCTATAAAATATCAAATCCTGTGGGTAAAAAGACGGGTCAGCAGCTTAGTCGGAAGCAGGTCATGATTTTTAGAATACATTACTGATATTAATCGCTACCTGAAATACTAGCAGCTGTTAAAAACAGCACAAAAAAAATTAAACTCTATAAAATTATCATAAAATGCCTTTATATATTTGTAAATTTATGAGACTAATTTAAAGTTGATTAGGTTTTTATGGCCGAAAGGATGCCGTATTTGGCGAAGCTGTGTCCAACACAAGACAGACGATGTAAGAAAATGGACACAAGGAAAATTTTTACTGTGACACTGAGAAATACACCCACAGAGGAATCTAACCTGCGCCGCCTACAACTAACTCACAGGTAGATAGAGCAGTCGGCAAACCCAATGAACCACACTAAAAACGCAAATTGCTGATTTGAATTAAATTTTGCTACTTCGTAGTGAAAAAAAACTATACAAAAGAGAATGCATACAAAAAGATTCAGGTTGGTTGGATTGGGTTTTATGACGAAAGGGCCATATTCGGCCAAACAATGTAAATAGACACACACAAAGAAAACTTTACTAACACAGAAAAAAGAAATACACCCAGGGAGGAATCGAACCTAAAAAGATTCAGGAAACACTAGTCAACCCGAAATTCATGAAAATCTACAAGCCGTGCCTACAAATGATGAAACCTCAGAAAGGGTGGAACACAGATCCCACAATTTGACAAATAATCGTCCACTTTTTCTTTCTATACACGCTGTACGTCCAAAGTCATTTGGAATGGGTGATTAAGTAGTTGGGAAGCAGAGAAACTTTATGGGACCAAGAACTTCCCAGCAATTTCGGATGAAAATTATTTTTCGAGACGCCTTCGTTTGTTCTTGGCACACAAGAGTCGCGTTTTTTTCTTCCATGTTTCAATTGATTCTCGAATGGGAGAGTAATAATGGGAGTACCGCACTATGCGAACATTTCACAAATTACTTTATCTACAAAATTTCTTCAGAATAGGGCGGGCGAAACCTGCGCAGGCTAGAGGTGTATAATGATTCCTATAATTATACTCGAACCCTGTAGGTAATAGCACAGATTGTTTTTTAAAGTTCTAAAACTTCTTAATTCAGAATAATTTGGGAATGACTTCAGCGTGATCAGAGATGGCCCTTTTTAAAATCGTGGCTTTCGGAATTGGGGTAGTTTTCCGTGTGGTATAAGTCGCACTGGAGCAACACAACGGGCTATTGGTAGCGGTCCGGGTTCAATCCCGAAGGGAAAGATTCGAGGACAACATCTAGTAATTTTGAACCACGGTCAGATGACGCGGTCAAAACGTGAGCTTCCACACCACGCCAACGTGAGGACATTTGAGACCACGACAGATTTAAAGTGCCCCCACGAACACTACGGTGTTTGGTGGGAGCTAATCCACGACTCTACCTATCGGGCTACCACGGCCCTGGGAGTTGTGGAGAAAGTTGAGTGTGTGATTCATGTCTTTCCAAAATAAGAACCGGGACACCCTATGAGCAAGGCTATCTGGTTTCCTTGAGAAACAACCCACCACCTTCTCTAAGAGGAACAAGGTGATCAAAGAACGCCATTCAGACTAATTTCTTCCCTATTCTAAATTAATTCGGATGTAGTAAAGATCCATTGATCGCATGCCCAAGAGTTGTATTTTAATGTAAATGTATGTGCAAATTGGAAAATGGGACACATCATTCCTTCACATTTCTCAATAACTATTAATCAAATCGTTCGTTTTCATTTTACTTTCCTCACTCGTTAGGATATAACATGTATTCGAAGGAAGAAACATGTTTGATGAACGTAACTAGAAAAACTAGATACGGATCAAGCAAGGTTTTAAAAGAAATCTTAAGAATCTGATCGGACAGGTACGTGCTATGGATAATTTTCGCACATAATTTTATCCGTAATAAACTCATCATTCTGTTTGTGTGCATTAAAGTTCGAAATTAGCCCCCAGTCGCATCTATAAATTTCATTTCGACAGTCGAGTAGTCATTTTTGACGACAAAATTTTCTGAATTTGTTTTGCTTTGCCGCTCAAATTCCGACAGATCATTAGTCTATTCTTCAAACAATCGTTTAAATAAGCGCATTAAAGCCCTGTGTAGATCTATTCATTAAATAATAAGTGTTTGTTTATATACATTTGTTTATATACAAAATAAATTTTAAATTGCATCCAAGTGGTAACATTTTTTCAACCAAAAGCATATAGTAAAATACATCTATTAACCCCCATGTGTCACTGTATGATACATCACTATGAGACTTCATGGATGAGTTCATACTTAATAGATGTCACTATGTGACACATGAAATTAGAGAACAGAGCAAAAAGAAAAAAATGGTTAAAAAAATCAACAAGAGTCCAGCTGCTTCAAAAGTCTCTAGTCAACAGCAGTTTGGAAACATCGAGAAAACATGTTGAGGTGACATTGAAGCCTGACTTTCTGTTCCTAATTTCCAACTCAGATATGCATTCATTTGATTTCTTAATAACATAAACGCACGACTTTGGAGTTAAAAGGAGAGTGAATTTAGATAATTTCCAATTTTGATTTCTGAAATGTTACGAAATTTTCAAACAAAACCAGTAACCAGACCAGTTTTTCCTTTATTTCCATTATAGACGCAAGCTATACAAAATTACATTTCTTTATTATTTTCATTCAATTTTTTGCTAAGTAGATTTTGTTAAGTCCTAAGATATTTTATGAAACGAGAAATGTTTCAATTCAAGGAAAATACTTCGTTTCATGAAATTACCGAAAGATCGTTGTGCCCCAATACTTTTTTGACTCAATATATTTCACTAACGTAGGTGGCACAGAAATCACTTATTACTTGCAAAGTTGCGAATAGCCCAATAAACTGACGCAAACAACTTAAATCGGGATTCATTCGCCAATTTTGCCGTAGTTTAAATATGCTTGATTGAGCTGTGGTCTGCATGGTATTGCTAAAACTATACGAAATACGAAAGAGCTCGGCGCTTTAATGATACTCTAGTAGTCTGATGACAGAAAGCTATAAAAAAAAGAAATCAGAGGATAGAAATTGATCGAACTCGAATCGCCTTTAAAATTGTGAATAGGATTGAAGTGGGCGTTTAGAAACTAATTGTGGTAATACAACTAAGGCGTACACTTTTTTTATCATGCACCATATTAGAAATAAGAATTAACATCAGTCAAAACGCTTTATATTTTTTTTATTCATTTTGTTTCATTTGGAGGTATGAAATGTGTGTGTGGTGTGTGCATATCGATAAGAAACTAGCTGAATAACCCAGCGCTGCTCGGGTTGAATTGTTTATAATTCATCGTAATATACTCAATATTATTCCTATGGAGATTTCGAATTATTTTTAGCCCCCTGCAGACCCAGGACAAATGGAACGGGGTTAATAATCGAAGGGGCCTATGTGTCCCTCAGAATTCTACAGGATGAATATACCAAATTTAGTGTTAATTGGTCTGACATTGATCGTATAAATACGCAATGTTATTCCTATGAGGATTTCGAATTGTCTTTAGCCCCCTGTACCATATCGACGATAAAAAAAGACCACTTTCTATGAAAATAATCTTATATTATCATTAAGATTTACTTTCGAATAATAAAGTAACAATTTAAGAATTTACAGACGGGATACATAAACGATGATACTGAGCGATTTTCAGTGCAACCGCATCCATCTGCGATTGCATCATACTAAGAAAAAACTCCAAGGTCATCTGGAGAGGCGACTCCTGTAGATGTTAACTCTGACGTCAACTGCAGACAGACCGGGAGAGAGCGCCCCCTAGTAAGTGTTGTCCAGGAAGACGGGACGTTACACATAGAACGGGGGTTCATATGTAGCCTAAGTTACCCGCAGGGTTCCAAAGAATAAGTGTACCAAATTTGGTGTAGATTGGTCAAACGGTGTAGAGTGGTATAGAGGAAAGACAGAGACAGATGCCAACTCTGCTTTATATGTATAGATTTTCGATGATATAACTATCTTATCTTAAAAAGAGAAGCAATCGGATATTTTAAGCTGTTGGAACATTACTTTTCAAGCAGTATCTCAATACAACAAATGAATAAGCAAGAGATTATTCTGAAGACGCAATTACTCATTGACGTAGATTACACTGAAAGATTAGCAATTTATGAGAACTCGTAAAAGATTAAAACTAAAAATATATTTTAATGTACCAACCGAAAGATAGTCGCACATTATTTTAACGCAATAAATAATTTTTACATAATACTTAATTTTGGAGGGAATTTGAAAAAAAGAGAAAAACAACAAATCTCGGAAAGATATTTAATTTCGGAAGAATTTTTGTGGTAAGAAGCAGGTTTGCAAAATACTGATATTCTTATTACCGGTTAAATTACCGACGGAAATTCTCAATACCAGCTATTGTAAGCACAATTTCAAAATGACAGGACTGATGTTAAAGTGAAGGCAGAAAGAAACATTTTTTATTTACATGGTAACATTTGCTCAAATGTACTGTGCAACTAATTTCCTTCCAAAAGTTCGTTTGAAATGGGGAAACAATCAGTTTTAATTTCCAACAGAAGATACCAAAATGATGAATTGAAACAGGTGTTCCTAAAGTTACTGAGCGGTGGGTAACATTTTGTTATTAAAAAAAGCATACCACTAGCATATGGTGGCATTTGAAACTACAGCTGTCGCATAAATTCATCCCTAATGTAGATCTGAAACAAAGCTAAAATAACATAATATAGCTAAGAAAACCTGTATTAAGCGGTTACGAGAAGCAATCCAATCTCTAAAACACGATATTGAGAAAAGATGACATAAGCCTGTATCCGTGTACAGGCTTATGTCATCTTTTATGGAGTGATTTGGGCTTTTGATCGCTGTATCATTTTTTGCAAATAGTCCGGCTCCCGCGAGTTAGTAGTCGAGTCACTATTCTTCAAATTAGGTGATAGGATAAAACGCAAAATAAAACGCTTCCCCAGCTGGTGTCTTCGGAGCGGATTCTGGCTCTAAGTTTATAGTTCGATCACGAAAACGATATCGGCGATGTCAAGTTGGCGGGGGAGGGACCAACCACGGCGACATAACATACACAAAGAAAGCCGTACTGAGACAGAAGAAATACACCCAAAGAGGAATCGAATCTGTGCCACCACAATTCGCAGGTTGCTAGCGCAGTGGGCAAAACCACTGCACCACGGTGACCCCGAAAAAAAAAGAAAGCACATGAAAAGGTGAGGATAAAACTGAAGGGAGAACAGATCACTTCCCGACCTCGGGACCCGGTATTAAGGTAGCAACGACCCCTACCTATGTGGATGCCCTGGTCTACATCCAATGCATATCGCGGCTTTGTTTAGCAATGAGAATGGAAATTCATAAACCATCTACAGATACGTCAGCTAGTAGAAAACTCAGTCGGGGGCGAGAACATCAAACGGAACCGGCCAGCACTCGAGAAACACAATCGTGTTCCTGTCCGAAAACGATTTATTTCCATATGCAAATCAAGCAGGCGACCTTACTTGCAAGGAGTCCTGAGTTCTTATCTTACTATAAGCTAGACCTGATGACCGTGACCGACGTAAGGTCGTCATGACAACAGCCTATTGTTTTCCTTCCGCATAATTAATCCCCCCCATTCACACCCTAAACATTTCTTTGACTGTATTTACTCGTCTTCACGTTGTTTGCCAAATAATCAATAACATGCAGGTCCTTTCGCTTCTTACACGTACGTCTTCGTGAGAAAGTGCTGGAAGACTTATCGACTGGACTACTTATAAGATTGACCAGGGGTGTCCAACCTTTTACGCTTGCTTAGAAATTGTCTTGGGAAGCATATCTATATATTTCACTAAGTGGCACAGAAATTGACGTTATTTGTTTATCCGCTTAGTTTAAACATGCTTGATTTGAACTACTAAGCTACATAATACTGCTAAAGTTAGTTTCATTTAATATCTCAGAATTACGTAAAAGCCGAGATTTCAAACATTCTATGTAAATGGAAGCTAGCTGGGGCTGGACAGGTTATATGGTGGCTGTGAAAAAATTCACATGGGATGTTGTCAGAAGATTTACAAAATTTATAACTTTTCCATTAATTGTTTTAATCCGATCTTGCAATTACTGTCAAAAAATTATTATGAATTAGTTTAGAAAACTATCACCACCTAAAGACCGATATGAACTCCAAAATTTATAGAATGCATCTTTCCAACCATTGAAGAAAGGACGGTCGGACTACAATAGCGATTCTATCCGGCGTACATAAACAACAAATATTTTTACACAGGTTTAGACAACCTGTGTCAAAGCAGGATGTATAACTACAAAAACTCACTTTGCTATATTTTAGTCATAACAAATAAGCTAAGCGAAGATTACAAGGATTTGACCTCCAACTATAGTAGTTTTATTGATCGGTTTATTTTGATCAAACAAGTTTAAGTAATTCATGGTGAAATATTTTAGCCACCCGATCAGTCTAATTAGACCTAGTGCAACAGAAAATAAATATTCTAACGCTGTAATCGATATATTTAATCAGTGTGAGAGGAAATAAATTCCAAGTCCAACGAAAATAAACATTTGAATTGTTTTTAGTTGGCCAAAAAATAAAACTTGCACGATCGAGGAAAATTTAACTATTTTGTGGTTGAAAAGTAAGAAGTCCTGTATAACACAAGAGTACTGAAATACTTGAAAAACAAACGAGCGACATAATCGTAGATACACGATTATTGTTCCGTAAATCCCTTCAGTTTAATCCAGGGATGCACGGACTTGTTAAGACCAAGGGCCACAGATTCACTGTGACTTATGAGAAGGCCGCCAAAAATATGAGTTATTTGTCACATTATGTAGTTTTTATATTGTTACAAAAGAGAAAGATAATAAAAAGTAAATGAATTCAATTTGATGCGTTGTGCATTGATTTAGCAATTGTTTTAGTATTTGGTTCGATTTTTGTAGTAGCCAAGCGCAAAATTTATTCTAAATTTTCATTAGTCGAGCGGTTCCTATTTTTCGATTCGCTAATATTCATGACTGAAAAAGCTTGCTCATAGATATAAGTTGACCCAAGAGACTAGCTCATTTTAATGCATTGTCTCGCAACGAAGTTGTGTGATTTGTTAGTTAAAATAACGTATGATGAGGCGGGCCGCCAGCAAATCAACGGAGGGCCGCATGAGGCCCGCAGTCTGTGCATCCCTGGTTTAATCAATTGTTGCATGCAAATTCTTTTATTTTGCTGACCTAGCCCGGCCATGCGAACTTTCAAAACTTATATCAAAGTAATAAACAATTTTTTTTTATTTTGTTTTCAAACGTTTATCGTTCTCCTCTACGTGACTGACGTCATAGTGTATTCAGCAAGAGATGACATCATCCGGGGACGAACCAAGGACGTACATCTGATTTATTGAGAGAGTAAGGTCGGGGATGAGCAAATACTACATAAAGGTGAATATTGTTTGCACACACAACACTTGTATGGATACGAACCAAACCCATCTGACCATGTATAGAAGGTCTGTTTACATAGCTGAATGAATCAAGTTTCAAAATTGATCTTACCAGTTTCAAATAAAAATTCTGTAGAGATGGAGTCAGAATTTATTTTTAAAGGGAAGAATAACAAGGACTGCCATCTGGATAAACTCACACATAATTCTATACACCACATTCTATAGAGAATTTTATAGAACTTTTTCGTAAGGGAATGCAAGGGGGCTGCTGCCCTTATTTCTGATAACGAAATTAGAAGTATGAGGCTTTTCTTTAAAGCTAAACGTAGATGACAATGGTATTTATGTGGTAAAACATGCTTGTATGCATGTATGGCATTCTGTATCAGGTAAACGGAATTGAAATCCTCGTCATCTGGTGGTTTGTTTACACTGCAAATCCCTCGTTTTCAATTCAAGAAACACATACTTTATCGATCACAAGTCCACCTATATATCCAAACATCGCATTCTAATTTTGTTAACTACTCCATAATTCGATACAACATAGTTAGAATTTCAATTTTTTGAGTTGTGACTGGGAATAGCAGTGCACTGTGTTAATCAGGAAATAAAATTATTACATAGATTAAGGTTTTGAAAATATAGAAAGCAATAGCAGCAAAAAAAATTTGTGCAGCTAAAATATGTGGGTTTTTAATAATCCTATATAACTCTCGATACTTATCCAAGGTCAAGAATTTCAGTGGCCCATTTCAAAAAGTTAAACCTAACCAACTGAGATTTGAATTTTATTAGGCATAATTTTCATCAAAAGTAGAATAAAAATATTAAGTAATATTGTAATGAAGCAAAATTCTTTTTTTATATAATTAATAAATTTTATTAGTCACATACAAATGAAAAAAGGATCTATTGACTCCAATGGTACACCATTTGTCATATGAAACCCTTTTGAGTACCTGAATTCATGAAACTAGAAATACATTGAAGAATAGTATAGAAAAAATTATTGCACAATATTTTATCCCCCAATTAATGATTACCTAAACACTATTCAAGAAATTAAATAAAACTTTTAAATAAATTTTTCAGTTTTTAATAATTTTGAAAACAGCACTGATCTTATTGAACAATAATTTTGATAGATAAGTAGCTCTGAATAAAAAAATTAAGTTGCTTACACATTCTATAATCTGTCCCAAAACAAAAGCAAGATTGACTAGAAAAATTTGTGAAAGAACGAAAATGTAAAAAGGTTAGTTTAAATTTTAGTTAAACTACACAAATTTTTTTACATTAATATTTAGTATGTTTCAATTTTTTAGCTACCCAACTAGGAGTAAATATTTCAAAATTAGATAAAATAAACAAGAAAGCTAAATAAATTTAGTATTTGCATTTTGAATTTAAAATAAATGTGTTGTAGCACTTTAAATCTATGTATAAACAAATCGGAGATTAAAACTATGATCTAATATGTAGTTTTTAAATACAATTTTTAGAATTCAATATTAAAAAAAAACAAATAAAATATTATAAGCAACATCGAATGTTCCATAGTAAATCCTTATCCATAGTAGCTTGCATTGTTTTAAAACACTGTATAGTTTGCTTTGAAAATTAGTGTCTCGATATCAAAATATGTAATTCTAATTACACATTGTTCATTGTTTGCAAGATTTTTATGTAATAACGAGCATATATCAGTTTCCATAAGTAAATAAATCTAAATAGGTACTTAATTTTGAAAAAGGCATTTGTACAAGAGTACATGAACATGACTACAAAACAAACAGGAAATATATATAACACTGATTATGCTGTACCACATAACAAACTACATAAATTTAATATTGAAAACGTAAAACCATTTTAACATATAGGGTTCAATACCAAATTATTATACTGGGCTCAATTCAAGGTTCATATTCATCATACATTGCACTAATAAGTTTTGTTTTGGTGACCCAAGTTTTCAGATCTGGTTGTCATTTTCACACCTAGATTTACTGAATTTTCACTTTTTGCACAAATTCCGACCATTTATTCTTTTTCCTAACAATCTATACTCTTACTCTTAACCCTCCTGGTGATTGGTTGTCTTGATGATGTATCTTGTCATTAACAAAACTAACTAGATCTTGAACTATATTAGAAGAAAACCGGTCAGATCTTGATCTCAGCATCATCAAAAATCAGAAATATAATTGATAAGATATCCTGTCATCAACAAAATTGGTCGGATCTTGATGGACGAGATATCTCGTCGAAATCACTAGGATTAAACAGGAGGCAAACGAAGTTCAAAGTCCAAGCCATTTGTTATAGTGTGTTTGTATACAAAAATAAAATAAATTTAAACTGCACCCAAGGAATACATTTTTAATTAGGAAAATGAGAACTGAAGGGAAAATGTCAGATGCCATTGATGGCTCACTTTCTGCTCTTAATTTCTAATCCTGGCTTAAGTACTATGTGTTTGTAAGTTGTTGTCTAATCCTGGCTTAAGTACTATGTGTACTATACCATTTCCATAATTTTTTAAAAAATGTGCATTTACACATATGAACAGGCTTAATAAGCACATGAACTGATTTGAATGGCATGATTTATTAAAGTGGTTTTCAACAGGTGTGCTGCAAGAAAGGCACTGCTGTGCCATACGGATAGTGATTTCATATTTCAAAGGTTTAATTTAAACTTCACAAATAATTTCAATACCCACAACTGAATAAATAATTTTGAGTTTACAAAGTAGCATAAATAGTTTCAGAAAGGTTTTAAAAAATAGTCAATTTGGACCAAAGAGGGGTAATTATCATTATTTTTGTAAATCTATCAAAATTATACCTATTTTCCCTATATTTGGTACACCACAGAATTTAAGTAATTAGTTTATGTGTGCCATGAGATGTAAAAGGTTGAAAATCACTGATCTTTTGGACTCTAATACCTATTTAACTATCTAAATGTTATTTTTGTCACACAAAAAAATAAAAATCTAATTGAATTCAGCAATATAAAACAAAGAAATTTTAATCAGATTGCTATTACCTCTACTATTTTGTTATACATTCAGAAAGTAAAATACTATTTGCAATTTAGAAATATATATTTTTACAGTATCGATTTGTTATTTAGTTTGTTGGTGGGATTCTATTACTTGAAACTTGATTTGAAGGAATATTTTTAAGATGTTCACAAAGAATTCAGTTTTTAACTTAATAAAACTAAAATGTTTGCATTTTAAGATTAAAGTAAGGAAAATAATAGTAAAAAATTCAGAAAGATCTTGAAAGGCTAACACAGAACTCTGCTGGTAATTTTCATAATTAAACAACCAGTGTGCTAATTGAAATCACCATACGAGTAATGGATAAATAAACTGAATTTAACTAAATAAATAACACTTACTGTCAACTATAGAAACTAAAATTCTGAAGAACTCAATAAGAATGTTCAGAGCAGGAATACCAATGTCTTGAATATCAAAATCATCATTCAAATTTACCTCATACAGAATACAGACAAGTATAATAAAAAGATGCATACCAGAAATTAAAAATTTTAGAAAACAAAAACACTTCATTCTGAATTTTCATGCCATACAACTCAAATAATCATAATGCTTGCCATGTGAATAACAATAGAATTTTGTATACGTGCAGATCATAAATTTTGTTCAATGTAACAAAACAAGAAATGTTAAATTACCTGATTGAGGATAAAAAATTCGGAAGACTGCAAAAACTTAATTTGGTACAATCGCAATGGGTTTTGTACCCCCAGAGTTTGGATTGGATGTTAAGGTTTTATGGCGCAAGGTCCAAAAGTACCCCAGAGTTCAGTAGTTGGTTCCTGTGTAAAGTGGAATTATAGAGAGGAATGAGGATTACACCTAGTGATTTCTAGAAATCACTAGGAAATGCTACACTACTTGGAGATACACACTAAAATATATCAAACTCTGCTGAGCAACCTCACAATGCATTAAATGTTAGGAAATGTAATACAGGCACTAGGTTTGAAATCAGGGATGTTTGGAATCCACTTTAAGATGTACGTTCAGGGTTCAAAATTAGTCTTTCTTTAGTATTTCGCACCCTCAAATCATATTTTGATGACTGAGATTTTAGATAAAGTCATAATTTTAGACACCTATTCCAAATATTTTCACTTGAAGGACGTTAATTCCAACCAACGAACCATTTATTCTTGCTTCTAACAAGTACTCTAACCTTATATGTAAATACAACTTCTACTCGAAATATAAAAGAATGGGTTAAAACAAAAAGCCCCCTAAATGAAAATAATCAAAGTCTAGGCCCTTGTCATTAATTTGTACTTTGTGTACACATCCACTTATCCAAATACGTTTTATTATTGCATCCAAATAGAGTATTTTGGCAACTGTGGAAAAATGTTTAAATGCTACTGACTGCAGACATTATGCTGCATATTGCGTTACTCTGCATACATTCAAATCTCTAATATACATGTAGCAAAACACGTATGGTGATGCACACCAAAACAAACAATATAAATTTTCTAGTATTACATTAAAATATTTTGGTAATCAAACGAAAATGTTTAGATGCCATTGACCTGACTTTGACCACATGACTTTATTCAGTGCACTGTATTACCCTGTTAGTACGTTCCAATCATTTTAACAATCATGTAGCAAAAAATTACTACAGCTGCACACCAAAACAAAATACAAATTTTCTAGTATTATATTAAAGTAATTTGGCAACCTAGGCATAATATTTGGATGCTATTGATGGCTGACTTTATGCTGAATGCTCCATTAACGTTACAATGTTCCAATCTTTTTACAATCATGCAGCAAAAAATGACTAGAGCTGTCCACCATAGCAGACAAAACACAATTTTAGTTTTATATTACAGTATTTTGGTAACCAAAGGTAAGCGGTGGTTAATTAACGTTGCACTGGAGAAACAAAATGTTATTGGCGATGGTCCGCAATCAATCCTGAAGGGACAGATACCTTGAAATTTTGAACCATGGTCAGACGATTAGGTCAATAACTGAGCTGGCACCCCACTCTCCAAACTTCTACACCATGCCAACATTTGAGGCCATGAGAGTTAACATGCACCAGCCCCAGCGTACAAGACGGTCTTTGGTAACCGATGGAAAATGTTTAGATTCCCGACTTTATCCTGTGCACTGTGGTACCCTGAGTACATCCCAATCTTTTTAACATTCGTTCAAGAACAATACCTCATAATTTTGAATCACGGACAGATGACAAGGTCAACACCTGAGCTGGCACCCCTCTCCAAACTTCCACACCACGCCAACGTTTGAGGCCTCGTCAGATTTATCATGCCCCAGCGTACGAGGCGGTTTTTGGCAACAGAGAGAAAACGTTTAGATGCCCGAGTTTATGCTACACTGCATTACCCTGAGTCGATTTCAATCTTTTTAACATTCGCGCAGCAAAACATGACTAAAGCTGCGCACCGATACAAACAAAATTAAAGTTAGGACTTACTTCAAGAAATAGGTCTGTCCCGCAGAAGTCTTTGCCATCTCCCAACCAGGAGGCAAGGGTGTGTTGTCATCCAACAAATCTCCATAACTCCGCTGCCTTAAGTGTTGATGAGGAGAGGGTCCACTCTTCGTGTAAGCCTGTTGTAGGGACGCAGGGGACGAGTGTGCCCGCGGATGATTGATCTGTAATCCGCTGGGTAGCTGCTGATGGGACGGAACACTTCCAGGAGAGTAACTGGTATTGTCGGCACTCGATTCTCGTGAATGGGACGGAGATTTGGAGCCTTTCTCAGGCTGCTGGAAAAAAGACGGCGGCAAGTTCCTCAGTCTCATAGGCACTGTCAAAGGCACCTGGTAATCCTTAGGGTGAATGACGGCGTTGAAGAGCTCGTCGAGCTTGGTTTCGGAATCGCTGCGTATGTGCACCACCTGATTCGGTCCTTTCTGTTCGATGACATCTTGGGACTGGGACATTTTTTTGGAAAATAGTTCGCAAAAAGATCGTCACCAAACCGGAGGGAGGATGGTTGTTCGTGTAGTCCTCGCTGAGTTCAGCAACGTATCATACCTCACGCCTCCCCTTCGTCTGACTTACCTGCGCAACGATCTTTCGGTAACACGGCTTCTGAGAAATCGTGCTCTGTTTTGGAAACACGGCGAAAATCCAGCGGAGGTTGCCATAGCAAAAAAAGTTTCGGCCGGCCAATCGGAGGGTGAGTTCGTCGGATCTCGCCAAAAGAGTGAGGCTGGCGCGAGATTGTTGACAATGATGTCACGTGAGAGGGAGAATCCGGTATTTCCTTCGCGCTGTCAGTCGTATTTCAGTTCAAAGATCGTGAAAATTTACTATTTTAAGTCGCGTATTTTTTTCGAAATGATTAATTTTTTTGCAACGTTGATGTTTTGTTAGAAACGCATGAAGTTGAACGTTTTCTCAAATTGAAATCGTTTTACGTCATTGTGATCCCTGAATTTATTTGAATTCGTTGAAATAAATAACACTTATCTGAACCAAAGGATATTTTTTCGGCGGTTAACAAAATAATACGTTGATAAATAATGTTTTTTCGACGGTAAGCAAAGAGGTAAGGTTTATTTGAGTGCAAATGAAAATAAAATCAATTAAATAATTCGTCCAAATGACTCAAAAATAAAAAAATAAAACAGAAAACACTGGGAATGGGGAGATGATCCTATTTTGAAAATAGTCGTAAAAATTTCTCATTTATTTCTTGTTTACAACTTCTATTGATGTTACTAAATACATTCATTTGTTAATTCGAAATAAAATACATAACAAAACAGTGAAATTAGCTTTGTATAATATTAGTTCGTTGCGCACTTTTAAACCATCGACCTTCTAATGGTCGATGTTTTAAATCATTTACTTCATTTCAGCAAAATTTTTGCTTTGGTTGGAAGCAGTGGTTGGAACCAAATTAGGTTAAATCGGTTTGAAATTAACATTGTAATCACATGAAAATATTATCGAAGAATCAATTTTTGTTCCCAGAGAATTTTTAACCATCCTTGATATTTATCTCGCTTAAAAAGATTAATTTCTTTCTTTCAAGACATAGTTCCGACTAAGAATAAGTGTTCCTTTAAAATACCGCTTCGTTTCAAATAAAAGTTTTTACCACTGCATTTCATTTCTAAAAAGAAGCTTTTAATAGAAAAACTTATTTGCTGAAAGTAAAAATTTATTTCTTAATATAAATATAAATTGGATAAGATAATGTAAGATTTTGAATATTGAAAGTTCAGAATATTTAAAATCTAATTTGGTACATGAAAAGGTTATTTTTAGCTCATCCAACATACGCTATTGTTGAAGTCCCGTTTATTTCATAGTTCATATTCCTTTATCTCTAAAAGCTTTAATGAAAATGAAGCGAATTCTCGGATTCATCAAGTCTATATTAAGTCAAACTTTTACTTTAAATTTGCTAATATGAAATTTGAGCAGAGCAGAAAAATAAATAGCAAATTCTTTAAATATTTCACGAAAACCTTTAACTTGTTTTTAACAAAATTTTTGAAAACATAATTCTTTTGTACTGTTGATTTCTGTTGCGAAATTAACATTAGTTCTGAGGGAATGATGAACTCATAATTGGAAAATTGATTTAGAATAATAACTTAGAATGCAATCTTATGACTAATCGTTGCAAGCTGAAACGGTTTAGAGGAGTGAAGACGTATTTTTTTTTAGATTATACTTTTCTATAAAGGAATGTTACCTTATAGCCCAAAACATCAATTGTTCACGTCGAATAAGAATATTTGTGTCCGAAATATTGGTTTAACTTCATTAGCATAATTTCTTACTCACCTTTACATTTTAAACAATCTGAAAAAATGCGGCCTTTTCTTCGATATAAGCAAACTTTTTCCAGCACTAATATATTTCAATAAATCTTTAAGTTGTTAGATTAGAGGTTAGCTCAAAACTTCCATGAAACGGCTGAACCAAATGCATCCGGCATCCACCACCTTAAAAGTTAATAAAATATATAAATATCTAAGAATATATTACGATTATTAAGTTATATAAATATTCTTACATTATTGTCCTGGGATCTTTCCCTTCTGTATTGGTCCCGGACCGTCCCCAATAGAACGTTGTGTTGCTCCAGAACGACGTTAATTACCTACCTAGCGCACATTAAGATTGCTAAGGCATATAAATATTCTTAGCATACGTTAAGATTGCTAAGAGAGATATATAAATATTCTTATCATACATCAGAATTGCTAATATGTATAAATATTCCTAGCATGTATTAAGATTGCTAAAGTATATAAATATTCCAAGCATTCATTATAAATATTCTTATCATACATCAGAATTGCTAATATGTATAAATATTCCTAGCATGTATTAAGATTGCTAAAGTATATAAATATTCCAAGCATTCATTATAAATATTCGTAACATATATTAAAATTTCTAAGGTATATAAAATTCTTAGAATATGTTAAGATTGCTAAGGTATATAAATGTTCTTAGCATATATTAAAATTGCTAAGGTATATAAATATTCTAATCATACATTAAGATTGCTAAGATATATAAATATTCCTAGCGTTTATTAAGATTGCTAATGTATATAAATATTCTTAGAATACATTAAGATGGCTAAAGTATAGAAACATTCTTAACATACATTAAGATTGCTAAGGTATAGAAATATACTCTTAGCATATATTAAAATTGCTAAGGTATATAAATATTCTATTCATAAATTAAGATTACTAAGGTATATGAATATTCTAAGCATATATTAAGATTGCTAATGTATAAAATATTCTTAGAATATATTAAGATTGCTAAGGTATCGATATAGTCTTAACATACATTGAGATTGCTAATGTGTAGAAATATTCTTAGCATTTATTAAAATTGCTAAGGTACATAAATATTCTTAGTATATATTAATCCTCCGAGATATCTCGTCCCTCAAGATCTGGCCAATTTTGTCAATGACGAAGTATATCGTCATCAAAATATTGTCTATTTTTTTATGATGCCCAGATCAAGATCTGATGATCAGTTTTCTTCAATTGACGAGATATCTTGTCCATCGAGATATGTTAATGGTTTGCAAACGATGGAATACCTCGTCAAGAAAACCACCAGGAGGGGGTTAAGATTGCTGAGATATATAAATATTATCATATATTAAGATTGCTACGGTTTATAAAGATTCTTAACATATATTAAGATTGTTAAGATATATGAATATTATCGCATTTGATATTCTGATGTCTAGGAGTGCTCCAGATATGAGGTAATCACTCTCTAAAATACTAATAAATACTAATTTTTTATATGCAAAATACATTCAAAATCGGCTCAAGAATTTTTTGCGATTTTCCATTTAATTTATGTGAATATTGACAAATATTATTCAGTATAAAAGTAGTCTGTTGAGTAACGAAAAGTTCAACATATGGCATGGTATGTATTTTGAATTAACGTCGCACTGGAGCAACACGACGGGCTATTTCACACAAAAAATTCAAATCTGGTATCATGAGTCCAGTAGGCGTAATCAGGATTTCATTTCGGGCCGCGGTAGCCCGGTTGGAAGAGTAACGGATTAGCAACCGAAGAGTTGCGAGTTCGAATACAATAAAAAACCGTCGTGTACAAAGGGGGCTGGTGCAGATTAAATCTGTCGAGGCCTCAAATATCCTCACGTTGGCGTGGTGTGGAAGTTTGGAGATTGGTGCCAGCTCAGATGTGACCTCGTCATCTGACCGTGGTTCAAAATTACGTGGTGTTGTCCTAGGATCTTTCGCTTCGGGATTGATCCCGGACCGTCGTCACTAGTCAGTTGTGTTGCTCTAGCGCGACGTTAATTAATTACCACTACCACCCTTTGGGATTGATCCCGGACCTTCGCCAATAGCCCGTTGTGTTGCTCCAGTGCGACGTTAATTAAAACACCGACCAGGATTTCATTTCGGATAAGGCTCAAAGTTATGAATGTAAATTTTTGTTGCCGAATTAAGATTTGAATCTTTTTTATTTTTAAAACGTTTCTATCTTTCTACTTGATATTTATAATTAATTTTTTACTTACAAAAATTTAAAATAGGGTTATAAATAATAAGCGCACGTTTGGTAGAGTAAGCTACACGATTCCGACTGATGTAAGTACATTAATCCGGTTTACAATGAATACTTTGTGTTTGCAAAATATTTGTAATAACATGAATATCTCATGAAGACCAGCCTTCGACTTTTATTTCTCGATATTCGCTTTTTATCTTTTAGTCACTTTTAAAGCGTTGACGCGACATATAGATATTGTTAGCTTAGAGCAGAAACTTATTACCTGACATTTTTCCGTAATATTTGTTTTCATTATGTGGAGAAATAAATTGTCCTTTTGGGTAATCTGTTTAAAAGATATATGACACTATCAAAAGCCTCGTGATTTTTATTTTTTGACCTAAAATTTTTTGTTAATCTTTAAACAGCTATACAGTAAAAAATCTTTGTCAGTTAATGAGTTTCTGCTTTGAACCGACGAATGTGTGAAATGATGACAAGAAAGAACATAGTCTTCATGCTGCCATTTTTCCATACTGAACGGTTTCGTTAGTAAACTATTAATTAACTTAATAACTATTGCACAAATTATCTATGCCTTTATAATAACTAAACTCTAAGGGAAACATCATGGCTAGTCCTGGCCATGAACTGCAGTGTTTCGGGTTGTAAAGGATGAACATTCGTGACGATCCGAGACATCTTTTGGGCATTTTTTCAGTTAGGACATCCTGGAACTGTGGTCTAGTTTTGATACCGGGACAAGAAAAAAATTCTTAGAGGTGTAAAAATGAGACCAACACTAGAGGGGAACTCCCCCTAGTGTTGCATATAGGTTACGTCTTCAGCACATTCTGAGAAAAGATATATAGATACATTTCTAGCAATGATTCCCCACAGAGACTGAAATACTATTTCATGTTGGAGAGAGTTGAAGAGAAATAAATTGTTAGATATATCCCTTCTGTATTTACTTTTTCGCTCCAGCTATATTCGTAATAGAACGCTTGAGAGAAGTTTTCGTACGCACAACTCGGGTGCAAGCATTTGATTTTGTATTTTCAAACAGGGTTACCTTAATTGTATCGTGATCGCTCTTGTCTTTCTCTTCTAGCGGCGAGTTTTTCTGAAAGATAAATTGCGTCGAGTGGAAATTAAAATAGCTGATAAGTTTTTAATTTTATTTTTAATCTTGACATTTAGATAGCTAAATATGAAAAAAATGATTATGAATTTCTTACGCAATTGTGATTCCCTCATGAAAAATATCACAGTCGCGCATCTAGTGAGTGATCATATGTACTTACATTTTTATGTACATACAGTGGCCCCCAAAAGTGTTCGTACACTTACGAATTTCAATGAAATACTGTTCTATCCATTAATAAAAATAATATTTCAGAATGGGAATTTTTTAATAACATTATAACTTGTTCTTAACAAAACTACATAAAATATTTTAAAAACATAGTAAAACTTTTTTTTTGGAAAATCAATAATCAAAAAGTAACAAAAAAGTTACCTCACAAAAGTCTTTATACACTTTAAAAAAATCTCTACATATTAGAACATATTGTAATATTTCGGTAAATTAGTACTTAGTAGGATATCCTATAACACCTCTTAAACGTCTGGGAATAGAGTTTACTAGTTTTTTTTGTAATTTCTGCATCAATGTTCCTTCATTCTTCATTCATTACTGGTTTTAGTTTGCTTTTCATTTTAATGTCGTGTCTTCGTACTCTAACCTCCAGTTCTCTCCAAATGTGTTCTATTGGGTTTAAATCCGGCGATTGAGGCGGTGTTTTCAGAACTTGTGGACAATTATAGACACCAGAGGCGAACGTTGAGAGCCGTGTGCTTAGGATCGTTATCTTGATAAAAAGCAAGGTTGTTTCCAATACCCAAATTTTGTGCTGATAATTTTAAATTGTCTTTTAAAATACTTAAATAAAGATCATGATTCATTATGCCATCAATAAATACCAAATTACCTAGTCCTGATGCTGACATGCACCCCCACACAAGGACACCTCCACCGCCATGCTTTACTGTTCCAACTAAGTTCTTGGAATTAAGTTCCTCGTTTTTCTTCTCCATACAATTATACGCCCATCGGAACCAAACATGTTAAATTTGTTTTCATCTGCAAATAAGACATGATTCCAATACGTTTCGGGCTTATTTATCAATGATTTTGCAAAGGAAAGCCTAAGCTTTCTATTTTTCGCACTTACAAAAAATTTTCTTCGTGCAGAACGCCCATTTAATCTATCTGATCCGAGCACTCGTCGAACAGTTTCAGATGAAATTGAAGTAGAAAATTTTTCAGTAAATTCTGTAGAAATTTTTACAGCACTCAAACGTGGATTTTTCACAAATTTTCTAACTATAAATCTCTGATCACGTTGAGTTAACTTTGCCGGACGACCTTTTCTTACCTTGTTTTCGATCCGTTTTTCTTCTTTAAAGCGTTTTATCACATACTGCACCGTACAATGGGATAAATTTACTAATTTAGCGATATTCCGAACTGATTTATCACTACTATGATGAAAAATAATCAATTTTTGAATGCTGTTCGTTGTATCCTTATGACTACGAGTCATTTTTAAATAATAAATAGAATATTACGAAGTAAGCAAGCAAAGATTAAAGCCAAACGATTTTTTAAATGTCACCACAATGCAAAAATAAAAAAAGCGATAGACGATAATTTTATTTATGAATTTATCCTACAATGTATCGGTGCACGATCACTTTTGTGACGTGTTCTTTCTCTGCCTCCTTGCATTTTCATTTTTATAAAAAGAAAATGAGTCAATATTTTTTTTAATCTTAGGTTTTATTTAGAATCACATGGAGATATGAAAAAAATATTGAACTTTATATTCGAATTAAATTCCAGGCTACAGCGCTTTTTCTTCAAATTTTTAAAGTGTACGAACACTTTTAGGAGCCACTGTATATAAAAGCAATTTTTAAGAAAAATGAAATTCAACTATTTTTAGAATTTTTATCTGAAATGATCATTTGATTCAAAAAACACTATGACCGATCATCATATGTACTGTAAAAGTAAACTATTTACGATGATCCCTGAAGAAGCCGATACAATCACTACAAAGACTCTACCCAGCAAAGTCTACGTATGTTCCTATTTTATATTTTTGGATGCAATATGAATTATCAAATAAATATTCAATAAAAATACGGTCAGCGGCCTTGATATATTTTGATGGAAGTCGATTCAGAAGGACTGTTTTGTCATTATTGTTTCAATGTCTCTATTTTTATCTTCTAGTTACAAACTGGAATGAAAAAATTCTTCACTAAATGAGACCATTTAAATATTCTTCTTTTAAGATAGTTCAATTTTTAAAAAATATGTATGTTCACTGGTAATGCTCTAACATCTTACCAATATGGAGTTCCTTTTAATGCTTCGTATTGTACGTATATTTTAAAAATTTCACACTATTTTTTAAAATAAGTGTCACCTTTTTGGTCAAACGTACAATTTTGCTCCTTACAGCTATAAATAAAAACGAAAAATAGTAACAATTTTATTACAGATTATGCACAAATCAAAACTATCTTAATTCTTTAGGTTGGTCGTTTTGGAATTTTATGGCGCAAAGGCCATATTTGGTCAAAGTTCGCCAAACACAACGTCAAGTAAAAAATACGAAAGGGAAAAAGA
Source organism: Meta bourneti (assembly GCA_933210815.1). Classification (NCBI taxonomy): domain Eukaryota; kingdom Metazoa; phylum Arthropoda; class Arachnida; order Araneae; family Tetragnathidae; genus Meta; species Meta bourneti. The sequence continues at coordinate 81,951,556 of OW119923.1, read as the reverse complement.
GGAACTGGGGAATAAAGTAGTGGAATGAAAGCAGAAAAAGATCACATTCGTATCCTGGGAGCGCGACCCCGTGTTTTCTAAAGTCAGTAAACCCCATGTGAAAAGAAAAGATCACTAGAGCACCTCGGATTCGTGAAGCCCGTACACGGATTCGTGAAGCCGTACACGTATCCGAGGAATACACACCTAAGACGTGCCCCTGAGGGCTAATTATCTAGGATAAAGGTATAAAAACATAATTATTTTTAAATTTAAAAGCTAAAATAAACTTAAATTATAATTCTTGGTATGTATTGTAATTATTGATTGCTGTTTCGGTAGGTAGATATTTTAATTAACCTCACACTGGAGCAACACAACGAGCTATTTATTGCTATTTCGGAAGTTTCGCAATGTTCTCATAACATTTTCGACATCATCGAGGTTCGTATCGTCATCTGACCGTGGTTCAAAATTTCGTGGTGCTGTCCTCGGATCTTTCCCTTCGGGTTTGATCCCGGACCGTCATAGGTAGGTATTTCAATTAACCTCACACTGGAAAAACACAACGGGCTATTGGTGACGGTCCGGGATCAATCCCGAAGGAAAATCCGAGGACAATGCCACGTAATTTTGAACCATGGTCAGATGACGAGGTCACATCTGAGACGGCACCCCACTCTCCAAACTTCCACACCACGCCAACGTAAGGACATTTGAGGCTACGACAGATTTAACGTGCATCAGCCCCTTTGTACACGACGATCTTCGGTTGGATTCGAACTCTCAACTCTCCGCTTGCTAATCCGCTGCTTTTCCAACCGGGCTACCACGGCCCGACGGACCGTAGTCAATAGCCCGTTGCGTTGCTCCAGTACGACGTTAATTAAAATACCTACCTAGCTTGAGGTTCGTAAGACTGGTTTGGGAGTATTCTGATGTGTCGCTTTTTGTTTTCTTGTGGCTCTTTCATTGTTTTATAATTTAAAAAGCACTTTAGTTGTTTATCGCAGTGTGCTGTAATTTCAAGTGCGTGATCGTTCAGGATTACGTTCTCTTTAACAACCCTCATTTTCAAAACAGTAATATCTCAAAGCGATTAGGGCAGCTGCTGCAGTGTTGCAAGAGCGCGGCTCCTGTTTGCATCACGGAAAGTTTCGCACTTTGCTCTCTCAACGAAGTTCAGCGATAAAGCTCGACAGCTAATTTCTTTTAGAATTCATAATAGCATACCTTCAAACTCTGATGTCCGCTGAAGCTTTATTTCTCAATGCATGCTTCCCCTAAGAGGAAGTTTAAAATTAAGTCTGAAATTACATATCGGTTATACAGGGTGATTGATTCTACGGTCATGGGACACACTTCAGGGGGTGATAGAACACAACGAAACAAACACTTTTCACCATAGAATGTATGGTCGCTAGAGGGCGCTTTCCATTTCGGCACAAACACACGGTCCGATGCAAGTTGGAAAGAAGAGGCATGAAATATGGAAACAACACTTCAATGTCAAATAAACATCAATAACTGCTTGACAAAACGAAATAATACAATTAGATTTGCATAAATCAAAGATAAGTGCAAGGAACAACGGGTAAGAAAGAAATGACATGTACAAACATGAGAAACTTTTCATATGGAAATGAAATGACATGTACAAACATCAGTCGGTAAGTACAACGCAAATGCACAATTACAGAAGCTGTTCAAAATGTTGACCACCACACCTGATGCAGGCCTCGCATCGCCGACCTAACGCTTTTATACAAGCGTTTGACTGCGCTCTCTAGCGGCCAACCACTGCACTTGCGACCATACATTCTATGGGGAAAAGTGTTTGTTTCTTTGTGTTCTATCACCCCTGAAGTTTGTCCCATGACTGTAGAATGACCCTGTATACACTCTGCCAAAAAAAAAAAATATTTGAAGCAACCCGAAGTCAATGTTCGATCGGAATGAAACCGGCATGTGTTATGTGTACAAAGGGCAAGAAATTGTCACAATATCAAATCTAAAGAACTCTATCATTGTAGAATAACATCAGAGGTAGGTAGATAGAATTAACGTCCCACTGGAGCAACACAACAGGCTATTGCTGACGGTCTGGGATCAGTCTCGAAGGGAATGATGCGAGGACATCTCGTAATTTTGAACCGCCAGATGACTAGGACATCTGAGCTGGCACCCCACTCCGAAGCTTCCACAACACGCCAACTTGAGGACATTTGAGGCCACGGCAAAGTGCACCAGCCCCCACATTCACGACGGTTTTTGGTTGGAAGTAATCTCTAACGCGCAACCCTCTGGTTGTATATCCACGACTCTACCAACTGGGCTGCCGCGGCCCTTTATGTATGAGAGGCATTTTCTGTCAAACTAAATGTATAGGTGACAGTAATATTTCAGCGGCGGAACGGGTTTTATGTACGTATTTCAAAAGTGACATCACTTTGTTTTTCGAATACGATTTCAGCATTTCACCGGGAAAAATTCCAAAAAATAAATTTCGAATTGATTTATAAGTTCATTGCTGAACGCCAATTGAATTAACTTGTTCTGTTTTCCACTTGGAATTAAAGGGAGATGCGAACACCCAAAATGATAAATCGAACCAATATTTCTAAATACATGATAATAAAAATACAAAGAAAGGCTATGGTCTATCTACTATCCCCCTTGTGCAGCAAAACAAATTATAACCATAGTGACAAATTGAAGAGGCAAATTACATTTTCTATAAAAATACATTATTCTTGAATCTAGAAACGTTTATTTCGAGACACATTTCAAAGCTTAATAGCATGTTCAAACTTCATTTGACGCATTTTTCTCAAGTTAGCAAACCGTGCAATTCTTTCATCTTTAAAATGTTCCACACGATTCAATTTTATTTTTTCTGTCCAATATTATTCATGAAAGCTTTTTAAGCAAAACTAAGCAAGCATTTTGATATGGCTTTATGATTTTAAGAGTGTGAGGTTTATGAGGCTTAAGTATGATGCAATTTTGCAGAAAAATGGAGTTCGCTTTATACTTAGACTGATTTGAATACCAAATAATCAACATATGCATCTTATTTATAAACGATATCGTATGTCAATTCACAAATTAAAACTTTTGACTCAAAATTTGTACAATGTTGCAGAAAACGAACCATTGATAAAAATGTATGTTCTTTTCCAACAATTAAAAATTGTTCTCTTTACGACGGTTGAATTATATAACCTAATTAAATCGCTAAACTAAAACAAAAGCTCATATGTTTACAAATAATTAATTAATTTTGCTTGATATCAAATTGATAACTTTTCAGATTTCACATTTTAAAGAATAACTGATGTCAAGCTAGACAAATTAAGTCGTCTTGTGTGATTTGAGATTTTTCTTGTCCATTTTTTATTTTGACACCAGGAATGCATTAGTAAAATAAAATTTAAAAAATTGCACCGAAAATAAAATGAGCACTTTCAAAGAATTCCGACCTTCTTACATTATTTTATGTCTTCTAGAATTTGATAGGTATTGCCTCGTCATCTGACCATGGTTCAAAATTACGTATTGTCCTCGGATCTTTCCATTTGGGATTGATCCCGGACCGTCGTCAATAGCCCATTGTGCTGCTTCAGTCGACGTTAATTAAAATTCCTACCTACTTAGAATTTGTTTTTAAGCTTTGTTATTATTTATGTGCGCTCAATCGTTGTACTGGCCGTATTTATGTAAATGTTTCATAGATACGCACGTTAATATTTGTTTGATACACAATTACGAATTGAAGTCATCCACATATATTATTCAGCTTAGAAATATTTAATGGAATCCCCCGTTTATATTTAAATAATTCATCTTTTAAAATACTATTACTCGTTTTGTCTACATCTTTCACGAAAACGCTTAGAATCATCCTTAAACGAGAGTATTCCCTGCGGAGATTTATTCTCCAATTAATATACAGAGATTATTCTCCAATCCATATCATATGAGCATTGGAAAATAAATCTAGAGATTTATTCTCCAATGTCCATATGATTTGAGAAATGTTTTAGATAAAAAGAGTCGATGTCCACACAAGTTCAGAGTTTGAGTCATGTCCACAAATCGCTTCAAGATAATAAAAGTTATAACAGAAAAAGTGCCAATGTCCTCCTGTCAATACATTATGTAAGTATCAACATTGGAAAGTATTTTTTGTATTTGTATTAAAAACAAAAATAACCAAATCAGCTGTTACCCAAAACTTGCAAAATGTTCATCGACTCGTTTTCTATCAAGTACAGAAATCTAGAAGGTTATCAAGTACCAACCTCTCCAGTCTCGAAGGAATCCAGTCCCCTCTGCATGGAAATACCAGTCAGAACAAGTCCGAAACAGAGCCGTCTGAAAAGCAAAACTAGCGCAACATCAACAAGAGGGGTGCAGTGACTATGCAGGGGTGTGGTTGAACGTCAACTGTGCGAAGGGTGTAAATAAAGGTCGTCGTTCCATGTTCCCCTACACCTACACTTCGGACCCCAGTTTAGATGAGGAGTCCATGAAATACCACAAATATATATGAATCTGAGCAGATTTCAATGTGGCTATTTTCGAAATAACTCATGCCTGCGATTTGCTACTTTTAAACATTTATTTTTATGACTGAGTATCCTTTGGGAATTTCTGGTACCTGTATTTGACTGTGGGTCGGTTAACCTATCCGGAAGACCGAGTCTTGTTTTTCGAGCTTGATCAAAATATTTGGATGGCCGTATCCCGATTGAGGACCGCGCAAACCTATTCAGAGAGCCGTATCTGACCTATTGGCCAGATAAAAAATATTTGGAGAGCCGTATCTGGTCCCTGGTCGGGAAAACCTGTCCGGAGGGCCGTATCTGGACTGCTGGACTGATAACAATATTTTGAGGGTCATATCTGGTCTGATGGCCTGAGATCAATCCATTCGTTACAACTGATTTATCAAACACGTACGGTCCCTTAGCTTTGTGGATGGACTGGTTAACCTTCATCCCGACGAGAACAATAATGTTCAATTCTCACAAATGTATTAAACTTTTCAATTATATAGTTATAACACTTTTATAAAAAACACAATGAAAAAATGTACCTAGAAAACAAATTGCACGCAACAGTTCGAAAACTTTTCTTCAAGTCTCCACTTTAGAATTCGAGGGCCGCGGTAGCCCGGTTGGAAGAGTAACGGATTAGCAACCGGAGGACTGCGTGTTTGAATCCAAACAAAGACCGTCTTATACAAAGGGGGCTGGTGCACGTTAAATCTGCCGTGGCCTCGAATGTCCTCACGTTGGCGTGATGTGGAAGTTTGGAGAGTGAGGTGCCAGTTCAGGTGTGACCTCGTCACATGACCGTGGTTCAAAATTATTGGATGTTGTCCTGGGATCTTTCTCTTCGTGATTGATCGTCGCCAATAGTCCAGTTTTGTTGCAGAAGTGCGACGATAATTTAACTACCAACCTATCCTAATAATTGTCAAAAATTGAGTAAATATTATGTAAAAAAATTACTTGTAAATGTTTTGTTTAGAAGTTATTCCAAAACAAAATGGAGCCCTTACATCAAAAACACCCTGTAGTTCACTCGCATATTTTTGAAAATGATTTCAAAATATCAATTTTTTATTTTTAAGGCTACGATTGGTTGTTCGTGCGAAGTGTGCAATCAAACCAATTCAAATATTTTCTTTAGTCCGAAACACGGTGCCCCCTTTTCACTTCAGCCCCTGCCCCTAATGAGCTGTCTGCACGGTACTGTGTGTGGTCCAAATGTTCCCTCCAATTTCAATTTTATAAAAAGAGGAACTCGGTTCCGATTCAATATCGCTCAGCTCCTGACACACATAAAACGACGCCTGTAAATAAAATCTCGAGAGAAAGTTAATTCAACCTCTTGCCCTCAATAGCCCAGTCTTCTTTTCACGTCTCCATTCTATTCAAATGCGATAAATAAGCAGAGAGAACCAGAGGACAGGGGGAAAGGCACCAGGCTTCTGAATGTTACACAAACCGAAGCGTTGCGATTCCTGCGCGAGTAAATACGGGCGCACTCGTACAAAAGAATTACAATTCCTGTTCATTTCACTTGATTTCGTATTCAGCTTCGCACTCAGGCGGTCAGTGTCTTCGAATGCAAATTGCGCCATTTTGTTGACGATCCCCGGGTGACATCAATTCCATGATTCGAGCGTTGTGCCAAGTGTACGGTGTTCTTATTCTGCGTTTGTGCCTGAATGCTCAAGTGCTCTGGCTGCAAGCTCGGTGAAATATGGACCTTGCGCCAGAAAACCCAACCCAATACAACCAACCGCTGTAATCAAGGGCATATGAATTCAAAAATCACGGAAGGAGCAATGCAACTACAAATTTAAGTATTTAAATTTTAAATGATAATACAAGGAAATCAACCCTGTTCCCCTTGATTCTAGTGGCTCAGTGGGTTTGCTCACTGTGCAGGTTTTATTCTTATAATTTACCCTGGGTGTATTTCTCTTTTCTGTGTCAGTAAAGCTTTCCAAGCGTGTGTTTTGTGTTTGGTGCAGCTTGGCTAAAAATGACCCTAGCGCCATAAAATTCAACTCAACCGCCCATGTTCCCAATATAAATATCAAAGACAAGATCCATAGTATAGTAGTAATAAGAATTATGTCTGAATTTGCAAAGAGGGCTGGTTAGGTTCTATGGCGCAAGGGTCATATTTGGCAAAGCTGCGCCAAACATAAGACAGACAACGTTAAGAAAAAGAACATACACACACAAGGAAAGTTTTACTTACAAAGATGAGAGAAAAACTCCCAGAGTGCAAAGGTTGAACACTACAGTACAGGAGCTCAATTCAGCCCCTGTACTTGTTCCCGCTTGTCCTGTACAGTGTTCCCTTAGGTGTTTGGGGGTATGCATCTACATAAATACCCCAAAACACCTAAAATAACTGTCAATCTAGGAAAATCACTGTTTTATGATATGATCAGTACAAATTATTATTGCTTTTCTTAAACCAACCAATTTTCCAACTCCATCAGCCTATTTGCTAATTAACGAGCATCATAAATATTTTATCACTGAGCATCGCAGTTTCTTTGACAGTTCTGAAGTCATCTAAAACTTTATCATTGGCACACTTTTAAAATACTAAAATTTTATTGATTGTATGTTTTATACCTTGGAACACAGTGATGAACAGGAATACTGGGAAATACGTGCGAGGAGTTCAGAAAGAAAGGATAAAATACTATGAGATTTGACATGAGCTTATTTTGAGCAGAAATGCAAATATTTTCATTAGAAATATAGATTACAAGTGAGTCAATTACTCTTCTTAGTGGTTTATCTTCGCGTCGAAAACTGCCCTAGTTGAAATAGTGTTGCCACAACTAAATTTCTCAACTAAGCCTTTCCAGACCGCGCGTAAAGGTGGAGAAGCACTAATCATTCGTCTCAATTAAAAAAAATAAGTAGTGGCAACACCTATTCCAGAACAAAATTTGAACCATCGACCTTAAAATGAAATAGACGGAGCATATGCCCGGAGCTTCATGTTATTTCTTCCAGCTGCTCAGTTGGAGGATCTGTCACGTGGTTGTGGGAAAAGCATGAATCCTAAATTATTGATTTGATAAAGTGAGTGTCAAAAGCACTAGTCTGCGCTTCCATAGCCAATCGGCTAAGTCGATTTGTGATTTATTCTTCAGAGATCTTACGACAGCGACTCCGCCCACATGATCCGTCTATTTCATATTTTCTATTTTCTCGCATATCTACTTGTGACTTACTTCTGTCTTGATAACGGTGGACTGTGTCCTGATAACTTGTTCCACTAACGATCTTTCCCGTTTAAAAGAGGCTGTTCGGACATTTTTTGAACGATTTTGATGAGCTGTAAAAAATTGTACGCTATGAAAGAATTTTATTTTCGCAGCAGTTAAATAGTTAAAGTATAACTTATCGTCTGCTAACTCAGTTTTGTTTACTTTTAAATAAGCAATGGATGGAAGGCTATGTTTCCGCTATTTCCGAAGAGAATTATGCGTATTCAATTATACAAAAACGCTGTAAAAGTCATGGTTTTTCGATATCTAAAGGAACGATAAGTAATATTATTAATGAGAAAAGAAAAACGTGAAAGTGGAAAAATACTTCCCGAATACGTGTCCAAAAAATAAAATAATTTCTGAGAATATTTGTAAGGTAAGATCTTTAATTTTAAAAGAGAATCCGCCAAGTCAAATGACTATTGCAAAGTCATTGAAATGTTCAGTTTCAACTGTAAATAAAATAATTAACAGTGATTTGAATCTTAAAAAGGCCAAAGAATGCAATGTTCATCGTCTATCTCCATTACACATTGCAGAATGCAGAACTCTGCAGAATTCTGATGAAAAGCGCTTAACTGGAGAAAGATGAAAAATGTTGTGGCAATAGACGAGGCGTGGATGTATTTAAATGATTGCAATAAAAAAAAGAACAATTTATTATCATGAAAGAGGAGAAAAAATCTTAAAACGTGGTTCAAAGAATCTAAAGAAACTTTCTCTAAGGGATTTATGATTGTTGCCGGTTTTGCATATAACGGAAAATTAAAAGTAAAGGGAGTGGAAAAAAATATAAAAATCAACTCCACTTATTATCAAGACCATACTCTCCCCTTTATCCCCAATATTCAGAAAGAAATACCTTATCTTTATCCACAGGGCCAACAATCAGTAGAGCTGCATCAGGATAAAGCAAGCAGCCACACATCTAAATCCACTATTAAATTCTTGGAAAAAATGGAACAAGAAACTGGTATCAAGTTAATACCTCAATACCCTTTACAGATATTCCTACTAAATCTCCATATGTCTCACCCATGGACTTATGTGCTTTTGGACTTTTAAAAAGAGCATTATCGAAACGTCGACCGAAAACCATTCAAGGACTTTGGAAAACTGTGGAACAAAAATGGGACAAAATACCTCTGTCGATACTACAAAAGTCATTATTAACATGGATATTAAGGTGTAGAAAGATAGTTAACAATAAGGGCTATCAAATAGAGCATTTAAAACACAACAATTTCATGTAAAAAAATTGATCCTCAGTCCATTAAAATCGTTCAAAAAATGTCCGAACAGCCTATGTAAATCGTTATTAGTCGTTTTGAAGGTTTTCGAATTTTTACTATCAATTTGATTCTAGTAGTGATGTGATCAGGTCAAAAAATAGATAGCAAAGAATTGTTAAAGCTCCCCTCCATATTTCCAATCTCAGGATCGTGCTAACAGAGACAATCATGACGAAAGGTCATACATTAATTGCAGAATCACAGATCCAATTAATAATTATACAAGAACGGGTGTTATTTCATTTAAAGTAAATACTAGGCACAATTCAGTTGTAATTTTCTGGCGTCAAATTGCTTAGTAATACATAATTTATTTTTAACGTTTTCGAAAAGCCTGAGGCCGGTAGATAATTTACATTCCCCGAGTCGATCTAACAGCCAGTCCGTCACTGCTTGGTACCTTTTTGTGTTTTGTACTCATTTGTTTTGTGAAGTGCCTTGTTATTTTTTGCGCATTTCCCCACCGTCATGAAATGGATATTTCTGTAGGACTAAGAGAGGGGTTTTAAGTGCAAACAAACAAACCAGACGGAAAACGGAGATTTTCCTTCCTTTACGTGACACTCAAATGTTCTCACATGATATATATCGAGGTTACCTTAAAATGTAGCTTATCGCCGTATTGATGTCGACCAATCAACTATCAAAATATCACTCCTGAATTCATTCTTTTAAATACCTTTCCATTTGCCGACGTGCTGAAATCGTATTCCAAAACTGAGCCAAGTGACGTCACATCCGAATACGTAGAGAAAGCGCATTCCACCGCAAAACAATACCGCCACCTACATTTAGCTTCCTCAGAAACATTTGACAATTTTAATAATTAAAATGAGTCAAGAATAAAGGCATCTTCCAGGAGCTTGAGGGAAAGAACCCTTCTGGTATTACTTTCAGGTTGAAAAACGCCACCACTGAAAAGAATTTAAAGGGATTCGATAAAATTCGTATCTTTTTACGAGTTTAAGAACAAAATGTGTTTTTAGTTAATTTTTATCGTTTTTTCAGTTTCAGGTTGGTATTTTAAAGAACAAGATTTAAAGTACCAACCTGAGTACTAACCTAACCTAATTAAAATACCATTCAGCTTTGAAAACATCACATGATTCGGTATTTATTTATTTCGTATGCGCATTCGAAGTTTACAGTGGAGCTTGCTTTTCTTCTATAGTTCTAGAAGATTTGGTATTAGAGAAAAAAATGTGCTTGGATATCCGTTGTCTGAGAGCTTGAGCTCCTCCCTTTCTTACCCCGATGAACATAAGATACTTATGAACTGCAAATTCTAGTCTCTTCTACAGCCACACATAGAAGTTCGGATTTTGTGTAAGTTTACAACAAAGTATGGCAACCTCAAAAGCCTCAGAGGATTCATACAATCTTGAAATTTAATCTACTTTTTTCAAAATTTTAAAAGATTTGGAATGTATAGGAACTACTCGAACTGAAAGATGATATATATTTTTAAATAAATGTAGCTGTCAAATGATTGAAAACAGCAGGGTAGCCAATTTTTCAAAAGTTTATTTTCAAAAACGATTGTTAAATTGCAGCATTTAAAATAAATTAATATCGAACGAAGTGTTCATTCCATTGACCACGAACGGAATGAGTAATATATAATTCTCTACAAAAAATATTAAATATTAAGTTGAAGTGGTAATTTATCAACAGATTTTTCCTAACAAAATAAGATTTGTATTTTAAGACTACTTTTGGTGGTTTTAAGAGCCCACCCCAAGCAAAAATGAGTGGGCGGTAGGTGTCACCCCTAATACGTAAAAATCGCCTAAATCTCAAGATGACTCCTATCTCCCTGAAATATGGGAGAGAGCGTCCATTGCAGAGTAATGTTCTCATATTTGTTTTACAAATATAATGTTAAAAATCTCTAATTTGCAACGTTGTGCCTGAGAAATACACGCAATTATGCAAAACGCTCATCAAATTATGTAGTGGTTCAAGTAGCATAAATTTTTATGGACCACAGGATAAAACCCCACTTGCTTCAAATATGCGTGCTTTGGGAACTATGAGAGGCTTTCTCTGTCAAGCTAAATGTAGGTGGCAGTAGTGTTTTTGTTATGGAATGGGCTTTCTGTACGTATTCCGAACGTGACGTCATTTGCTTTGTCTTTCACAAATGATTTTAGCACGTCGTCAATTGAAATTTTAAATTGACGCATGATAGTAAATTGGTCAAAACACCAAACGTCGTCAAAAAGGCGATAAACTACTTTTTAAAGTAACACACACACACACACACACACACACGCGCGCGCACACACACACGCGCGCGCACACGCGCACGCACGCACACACACACACACACACATATATAATAAGTAAAACTACCCTAAGAATAGAATAGAATAGACTAAAGGGTCAATATTATTGTTGTTACTCCATTTTTGCTCTTATTTTGTTATTGTTATTATTTGCATTTTTTTATTTGGTTTCTCCTTTTTGATTTGTGGTGATATATACACTGCTGGCCACCGTAAATGCAACACCCTGAAGGAAGCATGCAAATAATATGAAATTTACAACATGCATTAGCGGAGGTGAGATATGCAAATGATTAGAATTTCAGCGCAGACGCACATCACGCGCGAGTGTGGCGCCACTTCAAAGCGCTATTTAAGGCTTGGAGATTTCGACGATTTCAAGTACGGCAATTGTGTTTTTCTTGTGGTTTTTTCAAAAAAACGATCAATTATGCCTCGTAGAAAACAGCGATCATCTTTTGATCAAGTATCTGAGTTCGACAGAGGAAGGATAGTGGCCTACCGAGATTGTGGATTATCTTTCAGGGAAATCGGTAGTCGTGTTGGACGAAACCAAACAACTGTAATGCGGATATGTGATCGTTGGATGCAGGAGGGTACGACGGACCGACGTGTTCGATCGCATCCACCTCAGTGCACCACTTCACGTGATGACAGGCATATTGTGCGTATGGCAGTGACGGATCGCTCAGCCACATCACGAACCATAGCACAGCACATTCAGTCTGTACCGCATCATCCAGTGTCTGCGCGTACCATTCGACGCCGTTTACAGCAGAGTGGTCTGTCCGCAAGACGTCCATTGCTTCGTCTACCCTTGACGCAGAACCACAGACGTTTCCGCCGCCAATGGTGCGATGAAAGAAGGATGTGGACGGCAGAATGGAATGAAATTGTCTTTACTGACGAGTCACGCTTCTGTCTGCAACACCACGATGGTCGGATTCGAGTCTGGAGACACAGTGGAGAGAGGATGCTGAACAGCTGCGTTATGCACCGCCACACTGGTCCTGCACCGGGTATTATGGTATGGGGCGGTATTGAATATCACTCTCGCACTCCTCTAGTACGCATTGCCGGTACTTTAAACAGCCAGCGCTACATCTCCGAGGTGTTGGAGCCAGTTGTCCTTCCTTACCTTCAGGGCTTGCCCACAGCCATATTTCAACAGGATAATGCGCGACCACATGTGGCACGCATTGTCCAAGTGTTCTTCGTCAATCGCCAGATTGAATTGCTTCCCTGGCCAGCTCGCTCTCCGGATCTTTCGCCGATAGAAAACATGTGGTCCATGGTTGCTCAACGATTGACCCAGAATACATCCCCAGCTGCCACACCAGATCAACTTTGGCAACGTGTGGAAGCTGCTTGGTCTGCTGTACCCCAAGAACACATCCAAAGTCTCTTTGAATCAATGCCGAGGCGTGTGGCAGCGGTGATCTCCAACAATGGCGGCTACTCTGGCTACTGATTTTGGCAGGAACCACACTTCACAGAAGTCTATAAATTTAATCATTTGATACTTGGTCAACATGTTATCTACAAAATAAATTTTGTTGTGATATCTCTTGTCTTTCTTGGTGTCGCAATTTGGGTGGCCAGCAGTGTATATATATATATATAAGCATTTGGAAAACAGGAAGTAAACTCCCAGTCTGGCTTGTTTGTTCACTGATACTCCCTCCCATACATTAATTATATTGGTGCATTTATATTTATTTCTCATCTTTTGGTTTTATTTGTATTCATTCCTCATAAGGTTGAGGTGCCAGGGCCCTATCCTTAAAAGTATAAAAATATATATGAAATAAATGCATGTTTTCATCTAATTATGTTTCCGCATAACAAACTAAGATAATGGAAAAGTGATGGAAAAGTCTCGTTATATAAATTGCAGTTTTGTATTTTGCTCCCATCTCATTACAAACTGTTTTGATAACAAATAGAAAGATGAATAGAGATGCAATCAACATTTTCCCGTTCTCATATGCCCTTAGGGGCACATCTGTAAGTGTGTATGGGCATCACAACCCCAAGGTACACGAGTGATCTTTCCTTCCTTTCATTTTTACCCTCGCCTACCCTTCTGCTTTTCTTCCTACCTCATTGTTCTATCTGTCTTGTGTTTGGCACAAACTTGGACAAATATGGCCCTTGCGCCATAAAACCCGAAAACGACCAACCAACCCGTTCTCATATAGGTATAAAATTAAAAATGTAAATAGAATTTAAAAGCAGAGCTTAATAATTACAGCATATTCGAGAAAGTAATGAACGATTAAGAAATATGTTGCATAGTATTGGCATACACTTTTAAACAAACTCCTTTGCCGTTCGTTTTTTTAACTAAATAAATATGCGAATTCTTAACAGGTGAAATCTACATGAAAACATAAAAACGCAATGAACGAACGCCGGGTTCAAATTTGATTAAATTTTGACGCCATTATAAGTTGTCTTTCCGGTTGCACCTCAAGTAAAACCAGTTACTTATTTTTTATGGATGCGTTAAAGGGTATCATTATCTTTGTTTTTCGATGTTTTCGATTCTGATGTGGGTTCTATTAATTCGAATTCCACGTCTTTCCAGAAAATTTATGTAAAAAGGAGTTTAAAACTATGCTGTGCAAATCGATATTAAAATGTGAAACCGGTTTTGAACAATGTCGTGTGAGTTTCATTTAAATTGTTTCGAACACCTCTCTCTGAAAGGAAAAATACAAAATATAAAAATTTAGGTAAAATGCATTAAAACATTATGAATTTGTGTTTCATAAACTTAAACAAAGCTTAATTCCAGAGAAACAGGCCTTCTGTGTGAGTTAATGTTCTGAGTGAGTTAAATGTTCTAGGAAAACTCGTTCAATATTTTAAAATTAGAAAAACCATGAGCAAGGCTCGAAACGATTCAAGATTTGTTGTAGAATCAACACACACATTTCCAACTTTCCTAGGTAACTAACGATAACTTTTAACCCAAACAATATCATGGAAGCATAAATTAAATTCCTAATTTTCAATGGCGTAGCTAGAGGATTGCTATTTCAATTAGAAGCACGAGTAAGGCTCGAAACAACGATTTAAGATCTGTTGTAGAATCAATACAAATTTCCAACTTTCATAGGACTTCTCTAATGATATCATAGAAACATAAATTAAATACATTCCTAATTCTCAAGGGCGTAGCTAGAGAAGGGCGATCGAGATCCATAGTCTCAAAGGGCGTCATACACTCTATCGGCGTCATATAATGCGGACATAGGCGTAATATAATATAGGGCGTCATAGAAATATTCATCAAAAAGTGGTTTTTCTCGAAAAAAATATTTGTACAATATTAAAATTTAAGCTCTACTTTGCCATCAAAGTATATTTCATTGCTATTTGGGTGAAGTGAATGTGCTATCTGACGCTTCATCTTTAGACGCTAGCGAATCACGCTTGAAAGTTACTTTTGCTTTTCATGTACCCCTGTCCAATCGTATTTAGAAAATATTATATATCGCTATATAGAAAATATATAGACAAAGCAATAAAATTTTCTGTTTTCACAACGTCTGTAGAGCACTAAACAAAACAAAGGCGTTTTTTCTTACTTCGCGTCAAAACTGCCCTGTCCATCTCTGCTGCAAAAACCTGTTCCAAACAGTCACCAGTTCTGGGCAAGGGACAAATTGTTTTTTGTACTTGGATCTTCATTCCCCTATAAGTTATAAGGCAGTTTTGTCTCGACGAGATATCTCGTCCATAGTAAAATTGATCAGATCTTGGACGAGATGTCTCGTCGAAACACTTGGAGGGTAAATAAAACTCGGTCTTTTGCTATTTTTTTACGCATAGTCAATAATAATTGAGATAATAAATCCATATTGGGAACATTAATAGTATATATCATCAAATCAATAAGGCACGAATTAGTATTTTATCTTAACTATCTTCATTTTAAATACGTAAATTATGTTTTGGATAAGGCGGCATCAACCTCATTTGCCCCAAGTCCCAAAACGTCTAGCTTCGCTTCAGCTAACTGCATAAATCGAATATTTTTTGTTGTGCCTGTAGTTCGAGTATTAGGTGTTTTACAGACCAATAAAACAAAGAAACACCTCCGAATGGGGCTTTTCTGTGTCAGTAAAACTTTCCTTGTGTGTGTATGTCCATTACTTTTTATTGTATATCTTGTGTCTGGCGTAGCATGGCTAAATATGGCCTTTGTGCCATAAAACCCCAACCAACCAGCCTCTGAATGGCGAAGGTCCGAACACGTATAAGAACCGAGCAAGTAAAAAGTTGCTTGCAATCATATTCCCACTATTACACTGTGGACAGTTGAAGTATCAGAAAGTCATATTCGATGCAAATAATCATGTCCAGTAATGACTCTTCTCGATGGTTCTAGGAAGATCATGTTGCATACATGATCTTACATGATTATCTGCAGGCTCATCTACATCAAATGACTGCCTGATACTCCCACCAGTCCAATGTTATAGTGCACACATGAACTCCCTAGAGCCATCGCCTTTCTAAATCAAATTATGGTATGATACATTAGGAAGAAAATCTGGGTCTTTTTGGCAATTTGTACCAATAACTAAAGTAATGTTTGTTTGAGGTTGTTTTTCATTTGTTTGAGATTAGAAACTCAATTATTCTGAGTTTTTCTGATATTTTAGCATGATTCATTCCCCTTACAATTCCAGCTGGTGCATAAAACATGAACGAGAGAGCGCTATTTCATACCTGACAATCTCCAAGAAAAAACCCGGAAGATGTTTACAACATAAAAGACAGCGCGCAACTGTTAAAAAAAAATACCTAAAATATTTCTTAAAACAAAAAATAATCTAAAGCACTATATTAGCGAAAAATTGGGCTTTATGAAATCAATTCCCACAGCAGAAAAGGAACCTATCTACAGTTAAATGCTTGGAGGCAGTTCGAACTCGGTGTAACCGATTAGGCGATATTTTATACAAAATGGCGTCAGATAAATGCAAAACGAGTAACTTAACTTCCCTCGAGTTTTAGGTGTATATTTGTGATTATTTTTGAAAATTAGAAGCCGAAGGTTTTCTTGCCAATCGAGCAATCACTGATTCCGATTTTTTCTTTCACGGTCACTACGACTTGGTGCTACAACTTCGAAATTGAATCCCTTAAAAATATTATTTCTAAACAAAATTAGTAAAATATTTTTTCCGTCCCCCCGGAAGACCAGAAAATCAAGTTTTTCCGGAAACGTTGGCAGGCATACAATTCATACTCTCAGTATAAGTAGAATCCTCTACTTTTTCTAACATCGGTTTTCGGCTTGTATTGGGTTAGTTGGGCTATAGGGAGTTTAGTGTTCTTTAATTTGGTACCATTTCTTCCGAAACTGCTAAATTCAAGAGAAAAATTCCATCCATAGATTATGAGTACATCCACTAGAGCTCATATTAATCACGAAATCGGTGTTACATTTAATTACTTGAACTAAATTAGATATAGATAGGAATATATTTTAAAGTATCGATGTCCTATTTAATTTTAAAATTTTGAAACGAATTTCTCCACTCGATTCACTCCCATTGCGCAGGATCTACTTTTAGTAATGAGTGGATAATTGCACTGGTACTGAGAGATTATTGGAAAAGGACAATTGCAATGTACTGTTAACCAGGCCACACTGGAGCAGCATACGAGAAAATATACGAAATGAGCATGCATACTCCGCTTGTGTATAAAACATGTCAGTACGCATGCGTATTTCAGCTAATTTAGAGTCACAGGCCTGATGTTGGACCACTGTGTGGCTTGCCTTAGCTGTGCAAGAGAATCAACATTAATTACTGAATGCTAGGTATAACTCGAGGAAAAATTGATTTAGCACAATCTAAATTAAAAAGGCACGACTAGATTAATCCATTCAAGACACAACCTGGAAACATGGGAATACAGTTAAGTACGAGAGTTGATGGTGGACTTTTAAAATAAATTATGTAAAAAACCCAAAAGGTATAAAATTACAAAAATTGAACTTTTCATGTAGTAAAACCGTAACTGTTGTTATAATATGCTAATTTTCATATCTTTTATATAAAATTCCAATTTGCAACGAATCGTTCAGGAATTACTTATTGGGGAAAATTCAAATCCAATTTGTTTTTAGCCATTTTTTACGTTTTTATGTAAATATCTCATAAATATTGCAGACAGATGTACCTATTTTTTCTGTTTCAAAGTTACCATACATAGCATATTTTGCTAACATTTTTTTCAAAGAGCAACAATATATTTTTTACAAATATATTGTCGTTATACAAAATACATTATATTTATTCAAATTTAGAATATCTATTACTTAAAACACTGGTGGCAAGTTGCCAGATCATTTAGTCTTTTTTACAACTCTCAATTTGGTAACATGTTTCTAAAATGAATTGCTGAATCAGAGTAGCAATATCAACTATTCTGAAACACCTTGCAGCATATTTGATAGTTGTTTTTTCAAAACTGAAGTTTCACTTCAGCATGCAAATTTTTATGCAATAAATCATAAGATTTTGGGCAATTTTATGCAAAAAAAATATTTTTGTGAACAAATTTTGTAGAATCTAAGCAAATCATTAATATTTTGCATTGTCATCGAAAAAATAAGGAACAATCTTGTTTCATGATATTTATGCGTCGTGGTAGCCCGATTGGAAGAGTAACGGACTAACAATTGGAGGGTTGCGAGTTCGAATCCAACCAAAGACCGCCGTGTACAAAGGGGGCTGGCGCACATTAAATCTGTCGTGGCCTCAAATGTCCTCACGCTGGCATGGCGTGGAAGTTTGGAGAGTGGGGTGCCAGCTCAGGTGTAATCTCGACATCTGACCGTGGTTCAAAATTACGTGTTGTCCTTGGATCTTTCCCTAAGGGTTTGATCCCGGAGCGTCGTCAATAGCCCATTGTGTTGCTTCTAGTGCGACATTAATTAAAATACCTATCTGATATTTATATCAAACACATTTTCTAACAGGATTTATTTCAGAAGTGATTATATCTTGATGAAACACATGAAAATAAATTTATTTTTATTGAAACACAGAAGCTTACACCGAGCAGCATATCGATTAAAGAGAACAGATAATTTACATAAGAATATATATAAAAAAAGATTAGACTAGGACATAGACGATGGCAGTGATATGCGATTTGTTAGCTTCTTGAACAGACTTGAATGTCAAGTACTACTTGGCAGTGTCAGCTTTACGAAACTAGCAGTGAAATTTAGAACAGATCTTACAAGGTTTCTTCGGCACAATATATGCAAAAAAATCCATTTGCCTTTGATTGAAATTTGATTTTGCATAAACTTAATGATTTACTCAACATTAAACATTTTAGCAAATTTGCTAGAAAAAATAATTTATATATATACAAAAATATACTAAATATAAAATAAAGCTACTTTTACAATAATCAAAATAGTTATGGAAGTCATTACCAGCTTTCACAATACTGAACTTCATACATTGTAAGGCACTTGTAATAAAAGTAATATTGAAATTTAGCAAATTCTAATCCCAATGGACCAAGAATGAAAATGAATTTTGGGCAATTTCTATTAAAGATAAAAATCTAGCATTCCTCAAAAATATATTTGAATTTGATTCTCGTATGCAATTTAAGTACCTTAGCAGCAAATATGTTTCTATGTTTTATAAATAAATAGAAAGCTTTCAGAGTAGAAATATTTTAGAGATGAATGCGATGAACAGAAAATAGTTTTGAATTAAAGACATAAATACTTTACATACTTGGCATTGGAAGACATAAAAGGGATCATAATATAGAGCAAAATTGAAGTAGCGTGAAATAAGATAGACATTATTTCAATGCACGATAAACTATATCAGGAAAAGAAATGCATGAATTGATGATTAAAGGAAAAAGATTAATTTGAAAAGGTTTTGATTACACAAAAGCCAATAAAAATATATTTAGTATTGCATTAAGCTTAAGTACATACACATATTTAATCAATATTATAAACAGCACATAAAATAGCCTCAAGTAGAAATGTTTAAGTTGCATTGTATGATTTAAATATGGCAAATGGGAGAAACTCAAAACATTTTTTAAACAAAACTTATATAAAACAAAAGAATAAAATTTTAAGACCTTTCCAAATAAAAAATGAACACTTAAAATTTAACATTGTTATCAGACAAAAGGAAACAGTCAAGGTCACGAAGAACAGCTTTAATGCCATAATATTGTAACAGCTAATTTAGCAGATTACAGTTAAATATTGCACATCAAAGAAAGTATTGTGAAGAGTATGACATCTGTTTCATTCATTAAAGACACAATGCTTATTTTAAGATATTAATAAGATTAAAAAGTAAAAACAAATAAAACCTTATTCGATATAATATATATAAACATTCTCAAAATCCAATAAGTAAATTCTTCGGCTGAGCGGGCATAAAAGCAATATAAAAGTTCACATGTAAAATATCGAATTTTCATGACAGCTTTAGTCTATTACTTGAGTAATACTGTGCCATTACTTTAAAAAAATCAAGAAAATTAAATTTCTAAGACACAATTAGCACCTCACACTATTCAAAATTCTGATTTGTTTCAGAGGTTAAAGTTCGAGTTCTTGATGCACACTGCACAGCGACTGATACGAGAGCGCAAATCACCAGCTTTGAGAGTTGTACTCACAGGACGTGAGAACTGGTCATTAGGATCGATAGTGGTCAACCAGAAACTGAGTTTGTTGGCAAAGTAATGGCATGTACCGCGAGCACCATTACACTCGATGAAAGGCGTGGCGCGGAAGTCTTCCAAGCAACTTCCAGGGCTAGACAGTGACTGGCCTCCACCTTCGGCTCCAGCGGCAGTGTGCTAAAAAGACAACAGGTACCACAATTTATTAAGTACATTTTCTGCAAATTTATCATCACTCCACCACTATCATTTTTTTCACTTTATTCCGGGGATAAAACGAAAAAAAAACCATCAAATTTTAAAACAAAAAGGTTCTTGAAATAAGTTCGCATAATTCAGGAATAAGTTTCTCTTTTACAATTGCAATTTGGAATTAAACTATCATTTCCTCTTGAAATGGAAATAAATATATCATGACAACAATGAATTTATTGGAGATGCAGTTATGTTTAATTTAGATAGGAATTCATAATAAACCATATTTAATGACATAAAACTGATTTTGTATAGTTTTATAATTTTAATGAACTTTAGTAAAACATTACAAATTAAAACTTTGAAACAAGCCCTCAAAAATTAAAAAAATATATGTATGTAACTATTATAAGCATAAAAACATAATTCAACTATGGTGCAATGACACATTTCAGTTTAATTCACCATCCAAATTTATAAGCAGTTACTCTTTCTTTAAATTACTAGTAAAAATTAGAGATAGTTAACCCTCCTGGTGGTTGTTTCGACAAGGTATCTCATCATTAGAAAACTGAGCAGATCTTGATGGACGAGATATCTTGTCTCATTAAAAAAAGAAATTTTTTGGTAACGAGATATCTTGTAATTAACAAAATTGGTCAGATCTCGATGGATGAGATATCTCGACGAAACCACTCGGAGGGTTAAGAATTATATTTTAAATAAAAGTAAATGCATCAATGGCATTAATTAAAATGCAAGTGATATTTGAACAGTAAATTTACTCTAATGAACACTAGTTTCTTGTTCTTTTCGTTTACTCCTAAAATACTTTTATGAATCGCCATGCATCCATATTTTGAAATTGATTACTGAAAACCAACAAAAAATAGACATTTAAGTTTAAAGTTAAAATAAAATATCTGAAACATACTAACCATGGCAAAACTGTAACCTATCCAGAGCATGTTCCATCCAGATGGGCAGTCAGGAATATTAAGAGATTGGCTATGGACAGCAATGGCATTTGCTGGTGCCTCACATACAGAACATCTACTAATGTACTCTTTTATTACAGACTCTCCTACAGCCATCATAGGAATTGGTGCATTTGTGGATAACCAGTACGATTTGTCATTTCTACTTGCATAATTACAAACGCTATTGAAGTCACAGAACAAGAAAGGCATTGTACTAAATCTTCGCAGGCAAGATCCAGCAAAACCTAAGAAGGAAGTATTTACGATGTTAGAAATTCTTGAATAGAAAAAAAATGTAATAAAGTTGCTTAGTGAAAAATGAATATAATTGATTATGAATAAATTGTAATAGTATTTTCCTTCATTAAAGCACATTTTCTCTAACTCCTATTTGTAAAAAATTTAAGGAATCAATTTGAATTATCCAAAACATTAGTTCGAAAGTTTTGTCACTTTGTTAACTGCATTGTTAAAATGCTAAAAAGCATACACTGCAATAAAATTTAAAAGATGCTTTGAAACAGCTGAAATTTTTATTTAAGTTTTACAGCAGCATTCAAAACATTTAGTTCATAGGGTAGAAAAATCGTTAAAAACTGCACGTCTCAAAATAACTACTCTTTAAAAAAATGTCATTTTTAAAATTCGGTAAAAGCGATAATTGATAAAATGACCTCACTATTTGTCAATTATAGCCCACAAGTGGGTAATAAACTATTCAATGGAATTATTTCAAATTAATAGAACTGAACCATATAACAAGTATAAAAATAAAATTAATGGATATTTAATTGAAAAATTTTCATGAAGAGAATTTTTGTGTTAACATTTTCTAAATTAAAATATTTTTTCACAAGATAAATCTTGTGCTTACTGTAAAATTGGTTAATAAAATTTACCCCCCTGCAATCTATTTAAAAAATGGTTACAATGATAAAATACATTTCTTACCTAAATCTTGATTATGGGCTTTTTCATTGCCCTCAATATATAGCAAACTGTAACCATCCCAAAGTTTCTGCATGCCTTGGGGACAGGTTGGCACAAAGTTAGATTGACTGTGCTTCACAAGCAAAATCCCCATCAAGTAATCACCACCAGGTATTCCTGGAAGTCCTGCTGGTCCAGGTGCACCTCTCACTCCAGGCAATCCAGGTGGACCAGGTAAGCCAGACACTCCCCGATCTCCTTTTATTCCAATGGGTCCAGGTAAGCCAGGCAATCCTGCTTGACCTGGACGGCCTTGTTCTCCTTTAACACCTACAGAAATAAACTAAGAATTAGCTTTATGCTTTCTACTTGTGGCAAAATACATCTGGTGGCTCAATGGTTAAGAATCAAATAGTTTCTAACAATCAATAAAATACAAAATACTCAAATCCGCATTTAAGTTAAAGGCTAATTGCTGATTAATCTTTTTACATTATTATTTGCAGTTGTTTTGGCGTTTTATGGCACAAGGGCAGCATTTGGCCGAGCTGCACCAAACACAAGACAACGTCAAGTAAAAAATGTAGTGAAAGGAAAAAAGAGGGATTGGGGAACAGAGTAGTGAGTAGATAGACATTTAATTAACGTCGCACAGGAGAACACAATGGGCTATTGATGACAGTCCAGGATCAACCCCTGAAGGGGAAGATCTGAGAACAACACCATGTAATTTTGAACCACGGTCAGATGACGAGGTCACACGTGAGCTGGCACCCGACTCTCCAAACTTCCACACAATGCCAACATGAGGACATTTAAGGCCACAACAGATTTAACGTGCACCAGCCCCCTTTGTACATGAGTCTTTAGTTGGATTTGAACTCGCAACCCTCTCCAACATGGCTACCGTGGCCCAAGAGAGTAGTGAGATGTAAGCAGACAAAGATCGCTTGGGTATCCAGGGAGATTTATTATTTACAGAAATACATGTAAAATTAATGCCATTGGAAATGATTACTCAAAGTAGGTGACAAGCAAAAACAAACTCTAGACAAAGTGTATAAACATGAGGGGTGAGATCGGTGAGCGTGGGAGTCGGAGATGAGTTTGTACACTTGACACCATTGCCCAGAAATGACTCAAAATAGGTGTCAAACTCTAGACGTAAAGTGTATAAGTAGTGACGTAGTGGGTAAACCTCACTTGGAGTGAGATTGGTAAGTGCGTGGGAGTTAGATAAATTTGTACACGATGTCATAGCATTCCACAAGCAAACAATTAAGCAATCAACAAACAATTTCCACACTATAAGGCATGAACAAATAAGTGCTTCGCCAGAAAATGTACTTTTATATTAATGCACTTCGAATGCTGAGATAATTGAAACTGTAAACATACCTGGAAGTCCTGGTGGTCCGTCATAACCTCTAGAACCTTGTGGTCCTGAATCTCCTGGTGTTCCTGGGAGACCAGGTTCTCCTTTTGGTCCTCGTAACAGATTCAGTGGGGGAGATGTACCCTTTTCACCTTTTTGTCCTGGGAATCCAGCATCTCCTGCAGATGAAATAATAAAAGGGTTATCAAGGTAAATTTTATTCATGTCACCTTGACTATGTTGTGAGTAGGGCATTCATTATTTTTTCACACCAACATAACAATGAAATATTAAAATGATGAATTCTTTAAATTGAACAGTTAAAAAAATGCTCATAAATTAAAATTACCTGGTAGTCCTTCTAAACCAGGTTGTCCAGGATATCCAGTATCTCCTTTAGGTCCTGGGAAACCAGGTGCTCCAGAAAGACCAGGGTCACCTTTCACTCCCGGAAAACCAGGAAGACCAGATAGTCCTTCACGACCTTTGAAGGAAAAAATATTTTTCATAATTTTCCACATATTGAATGCAAAGAGCTAATGACACCAAATAAATGGTTTTTTGAAAAGCAGAGTTGCAAATAGTAGTCTTACAATCGAAATACAAAGTAAAAATATAGTTCTCAAAAATCGAAGGGGAAGGAATTCTACTCACTATGCTATATTCACAAAGTGAGTTTCTCAAGAAGAAATTTGGCCAGAATTTCTTCTTAAGAAATCAAATCCTTCATGCAACGAAAAAATGACTTAGGGGACTTCAACCAGTTTAGAGATCACCACTTTCTGATCTAGAAAAGCTATGAATCTCATCTCAAAAGTTTTGACTTAGTGTGTTTCATTTGTAAGTTGACGAAATGTATGTATTTATATATGAATGAAATCAAAATAAGTAGTGTTGTTATTGAAAACATTTAAAATAACTTATGGCATAAAATTAATGTGATTGGTTATTCCGATTGTGACATCCGATGCAACAGATGGATCAGCGGTCTTCACCAGTTCATTGTGTAACTTTCCCCCTCCTTTTCCTGGATAGTGGTACATTTCGCCTCTTTTGCTCCTTGAACTTCTCACCTACCATTTCTTCATTTAATTAAGATTGTTTCTGGCAATAGAAAGACTTTTAAGTCAAGGTCATCCCTAGTTTTAACTCTAGACCATGGCGACATGTGCATGGGGTCATTTCATTGGAAACCCTTTTGATTGGACAGGGGTGGAATTTGTGAGAGGGAATGGGCAAAGAGAAAAAAAGAAGATATTGAGAAACAGGAGATATGTGCCATTTTTGGTTGTGAAGAGAACGGACTGAAAATATTTAAAAGATGTAATCGTTCATGTTTGTGTCATGTCCTTTTTTATGTAATGTCAACAAACAATTTGGACATTACAAGCTGCTTTTGACTGTGTATGTCACATTATCTATTTAAAGTAATTTTTTTCCATTTATAAAACTTCAATGGCTATAATGTTTGATCAATGTACATGGTAATTGCAGCACAAAAGTATGCATTGTAAGGATATACATAGCTAAAAAATTTGCATATCTTAAGTCCCAATTAAAAGAGCAAAATATTTGCATAGGAATTACTGAATGTTAAAAGATCAGTTAAACAAAGTGTCAAGATTTAATTCAAAGAATTACAATATAATGTCAGTTCTAAATAATACACAAGACTTAAAGAGAGCCTTCAGCTTTCTGGAACATTATTTGCTTTCACATACATGACCATTTACATAAAAATTAACATTTAACAAAAGAAAATTTTCACACAACTTTCAAAATTCCATCAATAAAGTATAACAATTTTGATGAACAATTTTAATTTCTAAAAACAATTAAGCGATAATAATGCTCGTAAATAAAATTACACACAAACCTGGGGCTCCAGGAGGTCCTCTGAATCCAAGTGGACCCTCTAGTCCAGGCAATCCTCTTTCTCCTTTTGCACCAGGGAATCCAGGTAGTCCACTCTCACCTTTCACTCCTGGGAATCCATCTCTTCCGGGAGGACCTGGAAATCCTTGCTCACCTATGTTGCCTTTCAAACCAGGTAGACCAGGAAGGCCATCATCTCCAGGTGGTCCTCGAAGACCAGGTAAACCAGGGAATCCACCTTCACCTGTAATTGAAATTTTTTGACCAGAGAAATTAAATTTGGGTAAAAGAATGCTGCTGATCCTAGTGTTTAATGCTATTTTAGGTAAACATTGAAACATATAATCTAGTTTTTGATCATTTTGAAATGTATGCTTGCCAGAATTTTTTTGAAAATTTCAGTGTTGTGAATTAGATCTAAATCATGATTTAGGGACAGTGCAGTGCCTGCTGAACTTTTTGGCATATTAAACTTGTTTCATTGAGCTTGATTAGATTAATCATTGCCAAAAGGGAAAGGGTAAAGGAGAAGGTCATTTATCTTTTTTTCTTATAAAACACTAAAACATACATATTTGTGCTGTACCTGTTTTTTATTGTACTAAAAGTCGTACAAGCTATCAGAGCTCTTCGTTGCATTCACAACAGAACAGTGAGGAAATCTTAATGCCTTCCAGCATCTTTATGCCTGGTGCACTACACAATCAAATTTAAAAAAGACCATATCTTCGGTTTAGAGCAGAAACTCATTAACTGATAAACACATTTTACAGTGTAGATAAAAAAAATTATAAGTTTTTAGATAAAAAATATAAATTATAAGCATTTTGGATTGTGTTATATTTTTTCAAACAGATTACAATATGGCAATGAGCATTTAGTGTATGTCATCCAAAAATGCCAGTAAGTTTCTGTTCTTAGATGACGATATGATAGTGTGGGATCAGTAGGAGTGATTTATGACAAATATTAGATTACAACACTTTATAGGGCATAAACTAAGTCAGTAAGGACAGATTCAGACCCTTGAATTCAAAACTATAGCTATCTTATCTGATGTGCTGGATCTAATCACTCTGCTTAACGATAATTTTTAGTTTTCATTACGGATGTCACATGCAGATTTGCAATTGGTTCGGATAGTGCTACATTGTGGCAAACCATACAAAAGGAAAACAAGTTGACAGATGAAAAGTAGTTTTTATTTTATTTGAAATTAAATAACAGTGAGGCATGATTAAGGTTTTAAATTTGCTACGATTTTATTAAGATATCAGGAAAATACATTTAAATGCTTACGATTACTCATGTATTGTTAACTATATACATTACAATTACCTATTGCATTGCATAAGGTGAGATAATTCTTTTCCAATATTCAGTCAGTTTCTTGATATCTAATGTTAGATGTAATTTAATATGGATGGTAGAATTTTACACTCAAATAAAGTGCATCACTGTTAAATACAAAAAAATACAATTATCTTTTAAATGCAAGTGAATAACATTAACATGTGTAAAGATGATCCATAATGAAAAATATGATACAAAATAAACATCTTCATTGTTGTTAACAACATGATTGCCTAGTTAGGTTAAAAAGAAAAGATCCAATTTGATCCTGAAAATTTCTAAAAAATAATATCAGTAGAAAAACATCAACCCATTTCTTGCGCTTGCTCCTGTCTCTAAACAAATAAGTATCATTTTAATGTATCAAATAATTTATGTCTGAATGTTGAATGATAAATTACATTGTTTTAAAGTTGTAAATTAAGTTACATGAAAAGAGACTCAAAACAAATGTTACTTTGTACAATGTAATTTTATATAAATGTGTTCCAGCTCAATACTTTATTTCACTAATTTCTACATAACAAATGTTCTTGTAGGAATTTATGGAATATGGTCTGTCACTCTAAAAAATGAAACCAGTTGTTTACCTTTTCCTCCTGCAATACCAGGGAATCCATCAAGGCCTGGTTTTCCTGGCAATCCTCTATCTCCTTTAATTCCAAAGCCAGGTCTTCCTGGTGGTCCTGCACGTCCAGGTAATCCTGATTCACCTGAAATATAAAAGAAAAACTGAGTTGACCATTAAATTAAAGCACTTAATTTAATTTGGAAATTTGTCTAAGAGATAACTCTTTTTATTCCACACCTAGAATATTACCTAAAAATAATCTAAATTATTTTTAATGAAAATCAGTATTTTCAAATTTATCTATTCAAAACAAATTCAACAATCACTAGTACAAACCTGGTGGTCCTCTTAATCCCTCTGGTCCTGGTAAGCCTTCTAATCCTGGAATACCTTGATCTCCTTTAACTCCTGATCAATATAAATAAAGCAATCAAAAAACAAAATCAGTCAAGATGCAAAAATTAGAAAACTAAAACTGAAAACTGAAATTTACCAGGTGGGCCAGGAATACCATCAAAACCTCTAGTTCCCTTAAGACCGGATGCACCAGGTATACCTGGTAAACCAGGTTCACCCTTTTCACCTTTATCTGCACGATCACCTGCAAACAAAATACAAAGTTATGAAATTCATGCAAAAAGTTGCTGAGGAGTAGCATGATTCTACTGAGTATTATCTTAAATTGATGGTGCAAAAATAAATCTACGAGTCTTTGTACAACTAAAATATTAAATTGAATTTTGAAAAGAAAATGTTCTAATTTCAAATGCAACCATGTTATCTATGAACAATCAGGAACACTTAAAATTTAATAATCTAAAGGGCACAATTTCTTAATCTTAAACAGTCGAAATTTAACTTCAATATCTTGTGAATTATATTTCAAAAGTGTGAAGGGCAAATTGCATACAAAACCATAACTGGGGATGTTACTATAGTCCAGTCTAGTAGGGTGGGTCCTTTAAGGGGCAGAGAAAAGTCATAAGTGGTAGGTGACACTAAATGCTTTATTAGAAATTTAAAAGTTTAACAATTTAGAGAAATAACTGCCATATGTAAACTCATTACAATTAATTCATGGCATTACCATTTGAGAAACTGAACATTCCCAATTTATCACTACAAGGTAATCAGGCGACTATCCTTCCGTGTAACAATAGTTTCACATTTATAAGATAGATAGGTAATTGAATTAACATCACACTGGAGCAACACGAGTTATTGGGAAGGTCTGGGATCAATCCCAAAGGGAAAGATCAGAGAACCCTCATAATTTTGAACCATGATCAGATGATGAGGCCAACACCTGAGCTGGCAGCCCACTCTCCAAACTTCCACACCGCAAACATGAGGACATTTGAGGCCACGACCGATTCAACATGCACCAGCCCCCCATGTACACAACGGTCTGTGCTGGATTGAGTTTCGAACTCCCAATCCTCCGGTTACTAATTCACTACTCTTCCAACAGGGATACTGTGGCTCTTTACATTTATAAGAAAATTATGGCTTGGAGTTCATAGTTTAAA
This sequence comes from Meta bourneti, assembly GCA_933210815.1. NCBI lineage: Eukaryota > Metazoa > Arthropoda > Arachnida > Araneae > Tetragnathidae > Meta > Meta bourneti. The sequence goes on along the minus strand of OW119923.1, from coordinate 81,922,658 downwards.
AATTGGTGATTTTGATCTTTCCTACTTTGGCATCAAAACACTTTGGAGGAAGTGTTTTGATGAAAAATGTTTGATCAAAACACTTCCTCCACTATTAAAAAGTTGCTTTGCAGATAATTTATCTGATAAAATTTTTAATTTCAAGAATATTTTTTGAGACAATGTAAAGGAATTAATTGTTTTGGATTATGAATCTTTGAAAATGATCCACTCTTTGAATGCTAATTCTGAAGGAAAACTCATTGATGAGGGATTCTTCAATAAAAATTGAAGATAGAAAACTCGACCTGATTTTTGTATATGAGTACATCAGGAAAATATAAATTCAGGTAATATGGCAGTTAAAGTCTCATTCAATTTCTTACAGCCTAACTGACTGAAAATGGATTTTCAGCTCTTGTGTCTAACATAGCTCAAAACTGAATGTAATCATAGCATCATAAGTCGCTATTTATAATTTAGCATAGATTTGAACTGTGTTCTAAGAACTTTAAAATTTATTAAATTTAGCCAGAAGTTTTATTTTTAATGAAACATTTATATTTCATTTTATGATTGTTGATTTAAGAATTAGTTAATTTAAAATAGTTAAATTTTTTCAGCCTGTCTTTTGCATTCACTTTCAAGTTTGTTTTATATAGTTCAATCAGTAACTATGATTTTATTGTAAAAGTAAAGTTGTACATTAAAAAGGGCATTATTCATTCATTAAAAACTTTAAGATGGAGTGCTGACTATTTGTGTATTTGAATGGGGGTTTGTAAGGGAAAAGTTGGAGAACTGCTGGCTTAGTCTATTAAGAGGATCCTGAGAGTATGCCATCTTTGCAAAGTGGTACAAAACTCTTGCAAAGGTAGCATACATACAACTTGAAGGTTTGGTTGGGGTTTTATGGCACAAGGGCCATATTTGGCCATGCTGTATCAGACACAAGACATACAATATCGAGTAATACATACAGAAACAATGAAGGTTTTACTGACACAGAAGAGAGAAATACACCCAGGAGAAATGCACCTGACAGGAATAGAACCTACAATGCCTAGTGATTTGAAGGACCAATATTTACTCATATTTTGGAGCAATATGAGATTTTGTAAGCTCATATATTTCGTCAAATTAATAAGGGAAATTTAAGAAAAGGTAAAATATCCATCATAAGGCATTTATGAAATTTCAGAATAGATATAAAAGCATTGTCTATATTTTAAACTAAGATGTTGTTGATTGTTTATATTTTGTATACTAATAAAAACAGGTGGAAGCTTTAAAAGAAAATATTAGTCAGCTAATATTTCAGAACAAATACTAACCTGGTGGTCCAGGATAACCAGAATCACCCTTTCCACCTTTGAAACCATCTAGACCAGGTAAACCAGGAGAACCAAAATCCCCTCTTTCTCCTTTAGGACCAGGAAGACCAGGGAGTCCAGATTCTCCTGTTTCACCTTTAAGACCAGGTATTCCAGGGAATCCAGAATCACCTTTGAGTCCAGATAAACCAGATTGACCAGGAAATCCCCGAGCTCCAGGGAAACCAGGTAGTCCAGGCAGACCCTATGACAAAAAAGCATGACAGGTTAATTAAATTATGATTTATACAGTTATTTTGGCAAGATGTTCATTTTTATCATATTCCATAATTTTCTCTAATTTTTTTATCATATTGCATAATTTCTCTAATTTTATACTCATACAGCATAATTTGAACAAAATTACAAAATTTTAAAATAAATCTAACATGTGTAGCACCATACAAATATTGTAGTTAATTCAAGTAATAATCAGGATTGCTTTATTCCTTAAAATAGTTTTTGAATATTGCAATCAAACTTAAACTAATCAAATGGAATAATTAATTTTTAAATTAATTATTTCATTTTTAATTTTCATTCTAGTTATATGCTGACACACACACACACACACACACACACACACACACACACACACACACACACACACATATATATATATATATATATATATATATATATATATCAGTATATAACTAGAAAAAAACAGTAAAAAATTAAGAATAAAAAATTAGGAGTTATTTCTAAGCTATACGATCTGAATTAAAAAATTGTTCATTACGTTAAATCTCATATCATCAAAATATGAAATCCTCATGTAAGTTATTTGTCAATTTATCAAGAAATAAAAGGGTTTTGTAAAATTACAATAATAATGTTGACGCATTTCAGTACTTAGTAGAGATGGCTCTTTTACCACACAGCTTATCAGTACATTTTCTAGCAATGTAATAAAAAAGATAATATTGACCACACTAACAAAACATGGAGTTCCCTTATTCATAATTTAGTTTTAAAATTCCATATTTTATGTTATCAGAAGAATCAATTGACAGCAATGTTGTCACGACTTGTCTGTTTCCATTGTTATAGTAGTTCATAATTAAAATGTTTTTTAACACTAAGGACATCCCTACCATCAGATGCTAATAGAAACCGTTTTTTGAATTTCCATGGCAGTTGACAGGAATACTTCCTGGCATACTTCATCGTTTGCAATTAAGGAATGAAACTTACACTTTCTCCTTTATTTCCTGGAAATCCAGGTAAACCATCAGCACCTTTGAGTCCAGGTAATCCAGTTTGACCAGGTGGTCCTTCAACACCTCGTTCTCCGATTGGTCCAGAGGGTCCAGGTAGACCTCTTCCAGGTGGTCCAGGTTCTCCTTTCAGTCCAGGGAAGCCTTCAGATCCTAAATTAAAAGTTCAAGAAATATTTTAAATAGTCTAGATACTATGTTTGAGCACATGTGACAAAGTTTTGAGGTTTCAATTTAATCATATTTATTTCGATTATTTATTGTTTGATCTATGCAAGTAAATTTCAAAGTACTTTTAACATTAATTGATTGGGTTAAATGCAGATCCTACACCTTATCCCATACTTAAATATTTAGGAAATTATCCATAATGAAATTTCAGCCTCTAAATAAATGCATAATAATAGAACTACAAATTTTAAGAGTTTTTGGAGAAAACATCAGTCACAAAATAAATCAAAGTAATCTTTCATCTTCTCAATAAACTAATCCAAGCACACTCAAATCTTATCTAGGATCTACTATTGAAAAAGTACCTAATCAAGACAGCTTTTATTTTCTGCCATGGTACTAAATCATGATCAATAGTCATGAAAATTTATATATGAAAATCAAAAAATAAATTAGAGACAATATATAAAAATATAAAACCACAAAGTATTTCAGGTGATGAAAGATACTTTCATTTAGAAAAATTAAAAAGTTATTCAAACTATTTTCGATTTTATTCCTGCCAGGGAGCAAGAAAAGCTAAAGCAGATGAAAATATCAATTAATATATATGTTGTAATTTACATCTAGTGCCTAACCTGGTGGTCCAGGACTCCCAGGAAGACCAATTAAACCAGGCAAACCAGATTCTCCTTTCACTCCTTTAGCCGCTGCTTCACCGGGTTGTCCTTTAGCTCCTGGGAAACCTGGTAGACCAGATTCTCCTTTTTTACCAGGAGTTCCAGGAAACCCATCAATGCCAGGTAAACCAGAAAGTCCTCTGTCTCCTTTTTCTCCCATAATACCAGGTAAACCATCTAAACCAGGAGGACCTGGTGATCCAGGAAATCCAGCTATTCCTTTGTCTCCTTTAGCACCTGTTACAAGGAAATGTAATAATGTAAAAATAAAATTATTTAATTGATTCATAGAGAATTAGATTCTTAGACTACACTTAAAAGAAATTTCAAAGAAATTCCCGAATGCCCACAACAAAAAAATAATTTAATAAAAATCTAAAATTGCTTTCTAGATTAACAAAATAAAACAAAACTTATTAAGAATTTACCGAAAAAAATGAGTTGCATGGGCATTTAATATGCTTTCGAAAAAATAATTTCAAAATACTGAAATTCAATTTTCATAAACTCTTAGGTTTTTGCCAAAAAAAAAGAATTTTTCCTGCAGCTTCCCTGAACGCGAGACTAAATACATGCCTTAAAAAAATTTTAACTTTCTAGAGACAGTGTCTATGCTATTCACCCTCCAAGTGGTTTTGATGAGATATCTCATCCATCACGATCTGACCAATAGTGCTAATGACGAGATATCTTGTCATCAAGATATTGCTGATTTTTGGATGACAAGATCAAGACATGGTCAGTTTTCCTCCATTGATGAGATATCTTGTCAATCAAGATTTGGCCAATATTTTTCAAATAACAAGATACCTCATCCAGACAAACACCAGGAGGGTTTGGTATGACTGAAAAATTGTACAGTATTTTAAGTGTTTAAAAGGTATCACAGGCAATATTAATCTTCACAGTATAACACTAAATATAATGATAAATCTGACAATATAAAACACTAACATCATCATAATAAAGGTATACTCAACAGCATGATACAGTACCTGGTATGCCAGGAATTCCATCCAACCCATCTTGTCCAGGGCGTCCAGGTGCACCAGGTATTCCTTCAAATCCTGGTAATCCAGGCAAACCAGGAAGACCAGGTTCACCCTTTTCACCGGGAAACCCTTCAAATCCAGGAAGACCAGAATCACCCTTGAGACCAGGAAAACCTAAAATATTGGAACATAAAAATACTTGATCAAATGCCTTTTCATACTAAAATGAAAAATTTAATGCTTAGGCAAAGGAAGTTTACTGCACTTTTGAGTTAGCTTAACTGTTATTTTATGTTCAACCTGTTCCCCAGTGGTATCAACCATTAAGAATTTTTACAAAAGTTCATTTTTAGGGTTTAATAAAAAGGGTAATTACTTTTAACTATCTTTTTATTGTTGCTTCAGTTTGCACAACACCTATAAAAATAAATTTTATAAACATGGTATTCCCCAACAAGAGATAAATGTTAGTTGTATTATAACACAGAAAATACAGTAGAAATTAAGAATACAAATATTAGAAATATGTATATTGTTTATTGCAGCATAAATATTTCTAACTCCAGATGAAAGTTAAAATTCAACAGAATCCAATATAAAAGAGAATCTATATTTAAAGTCTTATTCAATTGACAAAATTATGATTACCTAGTGCAATTTATTTGAGTTACATAAATTAAAGATTGGTAAAACTATCTACATTAGTTATAATGGAAACTAGGACAAGAAATAGTTAATAGTTAATAATAATAATTAATTTATAGCTTTTAAAGGGGTAGGTAATTTAATTAATGTCGTACTGGAGCAACACAACCAGCTATTGGCGATGGTCTATAATCAATCCCGAAGGGAAAGAGCCGAGGACACTTTGAAATTTTGAACCACGGCCAGATGACAAGGACAACAGTTGAGCTGGCATCTCACTCTCCAAACTTCCACACTATGCCAATGTGAGGACATTTGAGATCTACATTAGTTATAATGGAAACTAGGACAAGAAATAGTTAATAGTTAATAATAATAATTAATTTATAGCTTTTAAAGGGGTAGGTAATTTAATTAATGTCGTACTGGAGCAACACAACCAGCTATTGGCGATGGTCTATAATCAATCCCGAAGGGAAAGAGCCGAGGACACTTTGAAATTTTGAACCACGGCCAGATGACAAGGACAAACTTGAGCTGGCATCTCACTCTCCAAACTTCCACACTATGCCAATGTGAGGACATTTGAGATCACAAAAGATTTAACATGCAAGAGCCCTTTACCCCAGTACACAACAAAGTTCGAGTGGATCGAATTTCGAACTCGCAACCCTTCAGTTACTAATCTGCTACTCTCCAATTGGGCAACCACAGCCCCAAGCTATAAAGAGAAAAATATTGGAAAATATACCTTTCTGACCATCAAATCCACGAAGTCCTGGTTCACCTACTGGTCCCGGCAAGCCTTCACGTGCAGGTTCTCCTTTTGCCCCTTTACTACCAGGCAGGCCAGAAAAACCAGGATTACCTAATTCTCCCTTAACTCCGGGAAAGCCAGGCAAACCTCTATCACCTTCAATGAAACAAAGAAAACAAATTAATTCCATATCGCAAAATGCATGTCTTGTGGTGGCATCGGTCCATGCATGAAAATTAGTCATGTGTCTCTGGCAATGGATCAAATTAAGTTATCGTTTTCTTTCAGTTGTGTTGCATGTGCACACTGCAAATAAAAATATTGTTTGAATGCAACAATCAACGATTGAGATATTAGAATAAAAGGTTAAGCCTTTTTTACTTTGAGAAAAGATTCTAATGATGGCAGACTAGTCAGCTTATTATGTTTATTTAATTTGTGATGAATTTTTATTGAAGCTACTTTTTTAACCTGCCTTGCTATTCATTGAACCAGTCAGCATCTTCATGATAGAATTAACATCCACAAATACCGATACATTGTTTACCCTATGTGGTTGCAACATTTGTGAAATGCCTTCTGATTGTAGACTATTGCTGTGTGCGAATGCATTGAGTGTTTTATCTACTGCAGTTCTGCTGATAGCATCAGTTCTCTGAATGATTTTGGAAAGTAACTACGAACCATTGCAGATGCACGACATGTTGCAGTTTCCAGTTTGTTTCTGCTTATGATTGTTCCCCATCTTTTACTTATTCCTACCAAGAAGTTCTCATATTGAAATCCTGGAATATCAGCATCAACAAACAACCTGAACTGCCGATGCTCTTCTTCATACTTTGGTCTAGTTTCAACACCATTGAACTTTTAAATCTTATGAATTGTTTGAATAGTTATAATGTTCCAGGTAATTTTTAAGAATGATCTGGAATCTTGGTAGACATAAAAATCAATTTGAAATTATAAAGAAATCATAATCATATTTTATGTTGCAATAAAAAAACATGTTTACTTTGTAAGCATAGCAAAACTAACCTTGTAAACCAGGAGGTCCTGGGAATCCTGAGTCTCCTTTAGGTCCAGGGAAACCAGGAGGTCCAGGTGGACCACCTCGTCCAATTCCAGGTAAACCTTGGTCTCCTTTGCCACCTGTAAACAAACATGATAAATTATTTTTAATTCAGTAATGCATACATTGCATGATAAAATTAGACATACTTGCTGATGGTGGAATCTCAGCTATTAAGACCCACAAATAAATTTATTATATACATATTATTACACATAGGAATATAGGATCACTATTAGACAATTTTTGAAAATTAGTGTTAAATTATGATTTTAAGAATCATAAAAGAGTAATTATTGACTGATTGATTGTAATCTCTGTGAGAGTTGGAGAATATCAATTTTGAATAATCTAAAGCATTTCTCAATGCCCTAACCAAGCTGGAGGAACATAGAAAATTTTGGCACTTTGTGAATAAGCTTTAAAACGAAATTAAATTTTTAAGTTTTGTGAATAAGCTTTATGAAATTGTTTATGAACATATTATATCAATGCAAAACATCTACACTTTCCCTTCATATAGCAATTGAGAATTATAATTGATTCAGATATACTTTTGTTGCCTAACAGAATATGCAGTCTAATGTTGCCTAACAGAATATGCAATCATTTACTTAAGTAGATAATGGACAGAATGCAGTATTTACTTTGTGGCATTATCTAATATGTAGTATTTGGATTAATTACAGCAAAAGTATTTGAAATAATGAAAAGTCAGTATATGATTGATATTATTAGTTCATTTATCATCAAAGAAGTTATGGAATTTCTTTAGTAGAGCAAACAATGCAAACTAACTCAAAATTGTCAGCATAGATCCTGCAGGTATTAACGAATCACATGCATTACCAAATCCAGTGAGAAAACATGACTCTTCTCAAAACAAAACGTAACTTTTATTGTTTAGAAGAAAGATCTTTAAATGAGTAAAGATTATTCTTTATTTTGATGTATAAAAATTCTCACTTTCTTAAAATATATGACCTTCGCCACATTAATATTTAAAAATTAAATTTCAAGAGCTTAATACAAAAGTGTATAACTTCTTTTAGATATCCTACCTTTTATACCTGGTAGACCAGGTAAGCCATCATCCCCTCTAGAGCCAACATTACCAGGAAATCCCATCGGTCCTGTACCACCTTTATCACCTCTTGGGCCAGGTAAACCTAAATAAAAGAATTTTGTTTAAAAAAATTTGTGTATCTATAATGTATAATTTTAATACATAATTTTAAATGTAGCAAGTTCATTTCATCAAACCTCCAAAAGTTTCCAACATTTAAAATGTCAGAAAACTTTAAACTTGTGTATGCTAACAAAATAATTGATTTAATCTCTACAAGCTTCTAGCCTTAAATAAAGTTTGCAGTGAAACTTTAAAAAATCCTATTACCATATTTTTATGTATACATTTCAAATCATGCATGAAATTTAAAGTTCGAATAACCTTTAAAAATTAATTTAACCACTTTTTAAATCAAGCAATGGTGGGCAATCTCTGATTGCAATTATTAGTAATTTTTCAGCAATTTTCATTTTAAACATGCCTTTTATCTTGAATGATAGATTTGTCTTGTGAAGATTAAATCATTTTCCGATTACAAAATGTTAATTTTAATAAGATGAAACCTTTCAAACTGAATTTAACACAGTCAATTTAATAAAAAATCAACTTAAGAAACATATCCAAATCCAAACAGCATATTTACTGACTGCTAAACCTAATTACTTTTTAAAGGAACAGGGGGAAATATGATGCACACACTTAGACAATGATTTTTGTCTAGCTGTGAGATTATCTGCTTTTAAGTTATGTGACTGGTTGTGGCATAACTGTCAATTAAGTTTAAACACGGGAACTAAATCAAGATAGGTTCATTACATTTTACCTAATAAATATACTTTTTATCATGCATTCCCAGGTCAGCATCATTTGGTAGGAAGATAATAAACACATCTGCAATTATTCAATTTTCCTTCAAAGTTCATAAAAATATTCAAAAACTAAATAAACTAATAGAAACACAATAACGGATTTTAATTTTGTAAAATTTTGTGTATGAAATAGTGTAAGGAATAAACTAACATTTTTCGATTTTAATTATCATAAAATCAAAGGTTTTTTCTATCGGTGAACATTAATTGGAGAAGTTTTGGAACTTAAAAAAGATGTGGGGCCATTTGAAGATGTTGTTTTAACATTAAGCCAATCGGTTTAATGTTAAAACAACATCTTACTTATTGGGTACCTTATACCTTCACTTTTTTGGATTTTTGGCAGACTGTTTCATATTCATGAAGCTTGGAAAAGGTTCTTACATTGTGCAGATATTCTTTTTTTATCACTCTATACAAATTTAATGCACTCCACCATGGATACACTTATTTTTCAATGCGCTTTTCAACTCGTTTTGTTGCAAAATAAAATATTTTTATTGCACATCAGTCAAACTTTCACTTTATCTAGCAAAAATTAGACAATATGTACAAAAATGTAGAATTACCTCTTGGTCCTGGTGGGCCAGGGAAGCCATTTTCTCCTGCTTCACCTTTTTCACCTGGCAGTCCATCAAATCCCGGTTTACCAATTAGACCAGGAAAACCTTGCAGTCCATCAGCTCCAGGTAAACCATTTGGTCCAGGTGGTCCTCTTGGACCCGGAGGAAGCTTTAATTCTTCTGGTGGTGGTAATTGTCCTAAGACATAAAAGAAATATATCATAGTTTAGAACAGAGGTTCCCAAACTGTGCTTGGCGGAGCCCTAAGGGCTTTGTGTACTTTCCCAGCTCAGTGGCCACTCCAGGAAAATAAAATAAATAAAAAATAAATGAAATAAAGAATAAGAAACAAAAAGTAGAATCAAAATCAAACTCATCAATAGTATAAAATCTGTTGTAACATAAATGATTTGATTTATTGAACTTTGGAAGAACTTTCAGGTAAGACCAAGTTTTGACACTATCATGTATATTGGTGGTAGTTGAGAATAAATTGAGATATTATGATACATTTCAAAGTTTTGAAAATATAATTTCATTGCATTGACATTGTGCAATTGTTTAAATAACTCTTTACTATCTATCCCTTTTTCCTTCCTCTGTAACACTACTCCTAAACACAATTAACTTGTAAAGCACAGGGTAGGCCTAAGGGGCTCCACCATAGAAATTGATTCTAAAATGAGCGCCGCAAGTCAAAAAGGTTGGGAACCTATGGTTTAGAATAATCAATAAATAATTTTTACTTCCGAAGTAAAAAATAAACTTTCCCCATATAAACCTACATTTTCATTCAGATTTCACTTTTGTGAATCAGTGGTATAAATCTGTATGTTGGTAGATAAGTGGCCAATGCCCATTTTGCATAGTAACAGCATAGTTAGAAATTGTTATTTATTATTTTTTATCTTTAATACAGCATACAAAAATACTTTCCAATGTTCTGATACTTTCATAATGTATTGAGAGGACATTGGATCTCTTTCTACAATTTTCATTACCATGATTTGTGGATTTAACTCAAAATCAGCAAATTTGTACATTGACTCTTTTTCTACAAAGGTACAGGATTATTTAAACAGACAAAAACTATTGAATAACTGATTTCAGTGTAAGTGAATAATTATCGACAATTGTTCATATACATGACACTATTAATAAATATTACTGTCAATTTCATCAACGAAATAACGTTAACAAAATTAAATTACTTAACCCTTAGACTAAGGTAAAAAAAAAATCAAAATTAATTCTTTTATCATTAAAATAATTACCATAAAATAATGAGATAAATTTTCCATTGTAAAAATCCCATAAATGTTTCCCTGTTCGTTTTTTTCACTTACCAACCCTGTACAGGACTGATCTAAGTATATTCTGTATCAGAGAAGATCATAACATATTTTAGCTATTTGAAAAATAGCTGTTACTCTCGTCAGGGTCATGTTTAACCAGTCCATCCACAAAAACAGCATGTGTAAGATAAAGGAAAGTACACCTAAGATAAATCAGCAAATAGATTGATCTCAGGCCTAGGAACCAGATATGGCCCTATAAATAATTTATCAGTCCTACTGAATAGACATAGCCCTCCAGACAGATTTAATCAGACAAATGCCAGAGACAACCTTCTGGAAAGATATAACTGGCTGCACGCCAGATATGGCCCACCAAATATTTTATCCAGCCTGCAGACCAAACATGTCCCTCCAGAATTTAACCTGCTGCACACTAGACACAGCCTTCTGAACATATTTAACTGGCTGCTGCACACTAGACACAGCCCTCCGGACATATTTAACAGGCCACACACTAGACAACCCTCTGGACAGATTTGACCAGCCGCACACTAGATACAACCTTCCGGACAGATTTAATTGACAGCATGCCAGATATGGCCCATCAAATATTTTATCAGGCTCAGACCAGACATGGCCCTCCATACAGATTTAACCTCCTGCATGCCACATAGACCTCTAGACAGATTCAACTCGCTACATGCCAGATACTGCTCACCAAATACTTTAACAGACTCAAAGACCAGATTCAACCTTCTGGATACACTTAAAAATATGCCCTTCCGGATGTTATTTTCATATTGTTCTTCACAGGACAGGGAGGAAAGAATTTTAAATAGCTCTCAATCAGCTTGGATGCTTTAAGTTTGCTGATAAGTTTGGTTATAACAATTGACAAATGTGCTCTAGAGCAGGGTTTCTCAGTGTAGAGTATGCATATCCCTTGGAGGTATATGGTAAATGTTTTTTGGGTATGCCGTGAGAGCTTAAAAGTTGATAAATTGGAAACACTGATACTGATTTATTTCTGTGAGCAGTGACTAAGCATGACACTGCAGTTCATGTCTATGCACATTGTCAATTCTCCTTCCCCTTCTGTACCTGAGAGTCAAACAGCTGATCGTTCAGTCAAAACTTCCATTTTAAGTGAGTGAATGCGCCTTCTCCTGCTCTAAATACCCATCCTCTCAATGATTACATGTTAAAATGTTAATAATTTTATAAGATTTGTTAAATTTTTGTCTTTTTTGTGTTTACTGATATGTGCAATGTATGAAAAGAAAATTTAATGAGCACATATTTACTTTACTCTCCTCATCGTTATACTATAACTAGTTTTATCTATCTATACAAGGGGTATGCTAGTTACATACACATACCAGGAGGAATGAAAAGCATAAAAGGTTGAGAAACTACTGAGCCACAGCCTGCTACCGGACACCACAGGTATCAATTATACTGGGCTGTGGTAGGTTCTGCCTGAATTTATCAGTTTTGTATTTTATAAGCATTTTTATGAATAAATATTTTTAGTTGAAATATTCTGGGGAGAATAATATTGGAATGAGTCGAAAAGCTCAGTTCCAGAACATGTAAACAACATCAGTGTAGCAAATGTCAGTGACCAATTAGCAAGAAAATATAAAGAAATATTTTCCACTGAAATTGAAGATAAAGGCAGTCCTCCCCCTCATATCCGGTTCTCAAATCTTTTTTCTGAACACTGTTTCTTTGCAAGTTCAGATTGTTTTGTGTAAGTGCTTGTTTCAAAACCTGAGTGATGTGATTTTTAAAAGTAATACGCCTATAGATTTAAATTTTAATATGAAAAAAAATGACACAGGACTTTATTTAATTTCAATGTTAAGAAATCTTAAATAAAGGTGTTTGTGATGCAACAAATATAAATATTTGGTGATCAGAATATTTTCCACTGAAAAGGTATTATAAGGTACGTCAATAAAAATCAACACAAATTAATTTAATGTTGTTGCCTGGGGAAACTATAATACAATACAAGATTTTATTAGTCCAGTGATTGATAAGTAATTTAAATGTAGTTCTATACATGTCAACCTGCTATGCCATATAAAAAATAATACGTTTTGTATAATTATGCTGCAGTTAATACTCTTGTTAGTTTAATGTATAAACTTTAAAAAATTGGAAAGATATTTATGAGTAAATTTGTTGGGTTGGTTGTTTTATGTCGTGAGGGCCATATTTGGTCAAGCTGTGCCAAACAGAGGAAGAAAAAGCAAAAAAGCAGAAGGGTAGGCGAGGATAAAAATGAAAGGGAGGGTAGATCACTAGGGTATCTCAGGGTTGTGTTGTCAGGTACACACCTAAAGATGTGTCCCTGAGGGCTAAATTTGTTGGAGTCCAGTCCTAGTCTTAAAAAAATAATTTACCTGGAAACGGCCTCTAGATAGAAAACCACTGCTCTTGGTCAGAAAGGGGAACTTTTATTTAATAACTTTTTACAAAAAACAAGCATTCTAATATCTGTTATGTACATAAAGAAGGGAGAATTAAAGACTGGTAATGTAGCATTTCAAAAAGAAGTTACCAGGTTCTCCTCTATCCCCTGGTTGTCCATCTGCACCTGTAAGTCCAGGAAATCCTCGTTCACCTCTTTCTCCTGGTGGACCGGGAATACCAATGCCTCTATCACCTTTTGATCCACTAGTTCCAGGTAGACCAGGTAAACCGGGCCTTCCAGGAGATCCTGGAAAACCTTGTGCTCCCTAAATTATAAATAAAACATTATTTTATTATATTCCCAATAGGGATAAAACAAAAAGCAATACTTATTAATTGTATTTCTTTCCCCCTAAAAATGCATATAAATTAAATATGTTCTATCAATTCTTAGATTGGTTGGATGGCTTTGGGTTTTATGGCACAAGGGCCATATTTGGCTAAGCTGTGCCAAACACAAGACAGACAACTTCAAATTAAAAAATGTTGTGAAAGGTGAAAAAGAGGATTAGAGAACAGAGTAGTGGAATGAAAGCAGAAAAGATCGCTTGGGTATCACGGGAGAGCGACTCCCATGTCAACTAAATACAGTATGCCTCATGGGAAAAGAAAAGATCACTAGAGAACATCAGGTCTGTGAAGCCTAAAGGAGATGCGCCCCTGAGGATAGAATTCTCAGATTTCAGACTTACAGCATGAGGCAATTGAACCACTACTTTAAACATTACATAACAAGCCCAACTACAAAAAACATAATATCTAAGTCTTCAATGACTCACATCTATGCAAACGTATTTTTGTGAATGGGTCATGTAAAGTAAATTAAAGACTAGATTTATCTTAACCAATTTATAACCAACCAACCATTTTAATCCTTGATTAAGATGGTTGGTTGGTTTTATGGCTCAAGGGCTATATTTTGTCAAGCTGCACCAACCTTGATTAAAATGATTCACTGTGGTATAAAGACTCATTGAAATGACCTCAGAAGCAATAGATAAGTCTTCAATGCAAGAGCTGCATAAAAAAGAATCTTGTTCCTGCAGTATTGAGCAGCAGACTTGAAGGGTAAAAACAAATTACTGACTGCAGTTCCTGAGACACACAAATGGGTTCTAGTCTTAGAAATGTTGGACCATTTTCTCACTGTGAATCTCACCCTAATTAACGGAATGATACTTCCCGTTCGAGTGCACTGCCTTGCATGGCAACTGCGTATTGTACGGATGCTCTGCTACATAGCTCTATGTAATTCTGCTCTACTATGCTGTATATAATTGTGATGTCTCTCAATAAACTGTTTGTCTATGTACTGTCCCCTGCTTACTTTCACCTACGAAATTCCCACTCAAGTTAATTCAGGCTACAACAGCTTTGTTAATTTCCAGAAATGTTATATTGATAGAAATATAATTATAATATGTTATATCAATAGTAATAAAAGTTTCAAGAAAATTGTAAGCTATTGTTAAGTTGTAAACTATTTTCAGTGTGCAGGTTATCTAAGGGTAATTGTCCAGGTTTCTCAATAATTAGTGTACCTATACTTTATTCATCCCTAATTTTAACAGATAATTGTTCATTACAATGGTAAAATGTTAGGGGTAAATAAATTCAGGAATGGGTTATGGATATCATCAGCAATCTTCAGTTAATTGAACCCCCAGAGGGGTTCATGCACATGTATGCTCGACAAGCTGCAGTCTTCCCTGCATGACACCTAACCAGTTTTGACCTTCTTGACCAATACAATCTTTCTTTGGATTCTTTCAAGCAATAGATGTGGTTATTTACACACGTTTGATGTGGGAGAAAAGCAATATTATACTACTTGAAAATCTTGTAATACTCAGAGGGTTAAGGTTGGTTGGTTTTGGGTTTCATAGCTGGAGTTGATTGGTTAGGGCCATATTTGGCCAATACCATGACAATAACAAGGGAGGAAGAAAAGCAAAAAGCAGAAGGGTAGGAGATGGTAAAACAGAAGAGAGAACAGATCTCTTGGGCACCTCCAGAGGGTTAAGGTAGAAGAATAAATAAATACTAAACAAATGGATTGTTTTGTTTCTGTCTCTAAAATGGATATGAAATTAAATGTAATTTGGAAATACCTTATCACCAATCAATCCTATAGGACCAGGTGGACCAGGTAAACCAGGAGCACCAGGTTGGCCATCACGACCTGGAAGACCAGGAAGGCCTCGAATACCTTCCTCACCCCTGTCACCTATAATTTATTGTAAGCATCTTTTATATTAAATCCGTTTTGGGAGAATTATAAATTCATGTAATCAGAACTTTGTAAAAAAATTATATCAACCTTTGTCTCCGACAACCAAGTCAGTAGGTATAAATGCAGGAGGTCCTGCTTCACCCTTAATGCCATCACGTCCTGGAAGTCCCGGACGACCCTATGATAATAAGCTGTTACATGTATTTCGAAAAATTACAATAATCAACTGTTACATGCATTTAAAAAATTACAATAATTAACTGTTACAAGTATTAAAAAAATTACAATAATCAATTGTTACATGTATATAAAAAATTACAATTAAATGTTACATGTGTATAAAAAATTAAATTAATTAACGGTCACATGTATATAAAAATTACGATAATCAACTGCTACATGTATTTTAAAAACTATGATGTTTGGAAAATATACATGTAATAATCTCCAGAAGGAAAAGTATGAAGGTTAATAACCTGATAGTGATCTATTTTACTTCCATTTTAATATGCTTTTCTATATCAAATTCAAAGCACTTCTATCATGTTTCTAAATCCAAACTTCTCTCATTTGTCTTCAGAGATTTAAATCAAATGTCCCTTTTCTGTCAAATTGCATACCGTTTACCAAGCAAATGAATGTGGTTGATGCAGTAATACACATAATTCTTAATAATGGTTTTGTTCTATAAGTAATATATTGATACTTGTAAGAAACTGAGTAATACTAAAGTGGAAATATTCCGAAAAAGGTTTTTTAACAATTCACTTAGTTGGCTAAAACTGCTTTTAAATAATAGTTTTAATTTATATTTAAACCATTTAATTTTTTTATGCTCGTCTCTTGAAAGAAGTGCAAGTCAAGTTTAGAACTAAAATTATTAACTTTCATTATGTCTTTTGAAAATTTCTTACTTCAAACCTTTTAAAAAAAATTCTCATTAAAAATCACCAGATAATTTTATAAATTTGAAGCATACAGGTTACAGCATATAGCAATGTGCCTTCTCAAGAATATATAAATACTTTTTAACATTAATCAAAAGTCTCATAAAAAAGATGAGATTTCTTTTGTGTGTGCATTCCATTTAGAATTCTTGTAATTAGTAATAATAAATTATTTATTTCTTTTCATCATTTCAGCAACACATCTGCATCACACAGTGGAAAAACAATAACCATTTACATAAATTTAGATTACATAATTGAATATATGTGAAGATGTTTACAAAATCAACTACTTGCAGAAATTATTGCAGAGAACATAATACTATCATGAATAATTCTTTGAAAATAACTTACTTCATCGCCAGGTGGTCCAATCTGACCTGGAAAACCATCATCACCTTTAGGACCAGGTAACCCAATCACACCTGGTTCTCCTCTAAGACCTTGTATACCAGGTAAAGCATCGAGTCCTCTTTCACCTTTCTCACCCTTACTGCCAGGAGCACAAGCAATGCAGCTTCCACCAGTTTCACCTAAAAAAAAATTGTTACAAAGAAACCTATGCACTGTAATTATAATTATTCATTTCATAAAATGGAATGCAAATTAACTGTATTAAAATATTTAAGAAATAAATCTTTATGAGGTGATTTCATCAATTCAATGTACTTTGAAACCTTGATTGTGAACTTTATAAATTTTACAATGAATGAAAATATGTGTTGCATTACTTTTGGATAGTTATGATGCATGGTGTCAGATTAAAAAGAAAGTCTCTTAAAGGTAAGAGCACACTAGTCTGCATTGCACTGATCGAATTTTAGAATTATTTACATTGTTTTAAATGAGACTGCATTCACCCATCCGTACCTTACATGCAGTGTGAGTTTTCTTGAGGTTCTCCTTACTCCCTGAATAATGTGTTCTCTCTATTTGAATGTGGTCTCAGGATGTCTATAAGTGTTAGATGCTCTGGGCAGAGGGGATGCCACTCTCAATTGATATGAAAGTGTAGATTAATGAGAATAACATATGGCATCTGCATGCTATGTTGGTTGTCTGTGGATGTATAATCTCTTTTCATTGGCAGAATGAAGCCTTGCTATAATTCCTTGCATATATATATATATATATATATATATATATATATATATATATATATATATATATATATATATAATAAGTAAAACTACCCTAAGAATAGAATAGATTTCCCCGAGAAACAAGATGAAATAAAATATGTAAATGTTAAGTGAGCCTGCCTACTTTTTCAAGGGGAGCAATATTATTGTTGTTACTTTGCTCCATTTTTTGTTCTTATTTTGTTCTTGTTATTATTTGCATTTTGTTTTTGTTTTTATTTGGTTTCTCCTTTTTGATTTGTGGTGATGGTCTATATATATATATATATATATATATATATATATAGCATGATATAAATAAAATTTGTCTTATTGTGAGCATTAAAAATATTTGTTGTGCTGGATCCTTTAGACATACAAAACCACTACAATCTATAATGATTTTATTCTTGTAGAATTATTAGTAAAACGAATTTTGTTTCATTTATTTTTACCACCACATTTACCCCTTCTTACAAGGAGACACAGAATGAAATAATAAAATAAATGAACACCATGATAAACAATTTAAGGTAACAAAACAAGAGGATATACCTTTTATTCCAGGTAATCCTGATAATCCAGGTCGTCCTGGAAGTCCTGAAAATCCTCTTTCTCCTTTCGGACCAGGAAAACCTGGCAAACCAGGTATACCTTCCACTGTATCACCAGGGGCACCTTTAAATATCATTAACAAATCCATAAGCATTGGAGAAGGGGAGTTGAATTGAACACAAAGTGATGTTTATGAAAATTAATATATCTGTATCATTAAATGCCAGAAGTGCAAATTTAGAAAAAATGTGCATTACCTCTTTCTCCTTTCGGTCCTGTATCTCCTTTTTGACCAGTTAATCCATCCAGACCAGGGCTACCATCCATTCCATTAGGACCTTGAATGGAAAGTCCAGGACTTCCTTTAGGACCAGGCTCACCCTTTGGTCCTGAAGCTCCAGGCAATCCGGGTGCACCAGGCAAACCTTCAAGGCCTGACAAACCACCATCTCCTTTCTCTCCTTTCACGCCAGGAGGACCTTCTCTTCCAGGAAAACCAGGTATACCAGGGCCCCCTGGGGGTCCTGGTGGACCACGTGGTCCAATTTCCCCTAAAAAGGTAATACTTCGTTACTCTTGTTTGGGCATATACAAGTATGAACAATCCTCAGATCATCATGCTGAAAAAACAAAACCTCAAACCTCATTTACTAAACATTAAGAATCAAAATCAAAATATAGAACTTACATTTAAGGTTAGTTGGTTTTATGGCACAAGGGGCCATATTTGGCCAAGTTGTGTCAAACCCAAGACAGACAACAGCAAGTAAGGAAAGTTTTACTGACACAGAAGAGAGATATGCACCCAGGGAGGAAAGGGACCTGACAGGAATTGAGCCTGCACTGCCTACAACACAGGCTACTAGTGCAGTGGGCAAACCCACAGAGCCACGATGGCACCTTCAAATTTAAGGAAGCATAGGCATCAACTTCAGAGTTGCAAGCTGTACGGTATGAGTTTTTCCACGAAGAAATATTTAGAATTACAAATTATTTATAAAAGGAAAGAAATTATAAAAGGAAGAGAAAAAAGTATTTATTTTTATTCATATTGTGACCAAAAGACTTAACGTTTTTCATGTTTATTGATGATAAATCGTTGCTTTACAAGTGTCAGTAAATTTTACTAATCTAAGTTTAAAGTTACAAGCTAATTAGACTAAGTAAAAACAGTTTTGAGAAAACGAAGGGAAATACATTCTTCTCCCTTTCTTTACCCCTAAGAAATCTAACCTTCATGGAAATAAAAATAACTTAGAGGACATATACTTCGTCAGGCTAAAGATCACTACATTTTGGTCTAGAAAAGCTAAAAAACTGTCAGCTGTAAAATATGTCTTGCAAATTTTGACTTAGTTGTTTTACTTGTAAGCTGACAAAATATTCTTGTGTTTCAGAAATTGAAAACGTCAGGAATTTAAACAATAAAAAGATAAGGAAGTCTAGTTAATGATTGACCTTATGATTAAGATACTAATTGAAAACGTTAGGAATTTTTGCAATAAAGAGATAAGAAAGCCTAGCTAATGATGACTGGCTTTGTGATTAAATATTTATTCCTGTTCAGTGCCATACCACTCAAGAAAAATCTTTGTACACATAGAGGGAAATGAATTAGATAATCTTTTCAATTGCAGGAAGAGTTGGTTGAGCATTATTTACTGTAAGAATTGCAATAAAAAATCAGCCTTTGTGCTAATGTTTAAGCAAGTGTACCTTAGAAAATCTCATAAAAATCTTACCGGGCACTCCATCTATTCCAGAAGCTCCTTGAGGACCAGTATTTCCAATAGGACCCTGTGGACCAGGAGGACCAGCCCTGCCTTCAATGCCCTAGAAACCAAATTAATAGTTATTTGCACAATTATTAAAATAACTAAAACTGCAATTATACCCCAAAACAAGCATTTTGCCTTATAACTTTTAATGTTTGCAGATTTAACTTACCCCTGGAGGCCCTGGCGGGCCAGGCAAACCTCTAGGTCCTGGGATACCAGAATCTCCCCTGTCACCTTTTGTACCTTCTAAGCCATGCAATCCGGGTAGACCATCTTCCCCTCTATCCCCCTAAAACGTTAGAAAAAGTAATAAATAATGAACACTTAATATTGAAAGAAGTACATAGATTTTTTGGGAAGATTTCAAAGAAATTATGTACATTTTAAGGTTATTTGTAAAAAAATTAGAAAAGTACCTAATACAGGACGAAAATTACTAGAGATATTCCATCATTTTGTATGTAAAAAGTTGCTTATATTTATGTAATTAACATTTCTATTACAATATTACAATCAAGGGTTTTAGATCCAGTTCATGTGTTAGTATTAAAAACCCATTTGTGTTCATAATGATAAATGAAATTGCAGATGATTAATGGTATAAAATTAGGGACTTGAATTTATAAAAAAATATATAGTTATGATATTAAATTATATTGATTTTATGATATAAAAAATTATCTCCAATAATTAATACAAAGCCCACTATCTTTTATGGGTCATTCCACAGAAAATGAGCAAATCGACTGTGGCCGACATATCACCGATTTTAATTAAAATTAGTTTTTAAATAGGTCACATATAGTAATGACCAACTGCAAAATATTATATATAGGTGTCAGAAATCTATATTTTGTCAATTATTGACATTTTAAGTTCAAGGTCACACAAATTTAGATTTTCTAGTACTAAAAGTGGCCTGTTTGCGACCCTATATTTCAATAAGTTATTGACACAAATTTAAAATTTTTATATCTTTGCATTCTTCAGAAAATGGTCTCTCACGAAACCACAGAATATAATTTAATATCAGCCATTGTTGAATCTGAGGGATCGACGAAAATAGAAATTTTGCAATTTGCTACAAATTTCAAATTGCTCTGGTATCTCTAGAAATGGAAAGACAATATTAAAAATTATACTTAATGAAGAGCCTTTCCTAACAAATAGCGTGGCGTAATTTGGCGATTGTATTTCTACTCCTTTATAAAGAAAAAACATTTAAAAGTAAAAATTATGGAAAAATGATTTTTCAATTTCTAAAAATGCATATTTCACTGTGAGAGAAAACTCCAAGAACATCAAAACTTTTCAACATAAAAGAGCAAGATGTCTATTATATGCCCTGAAGTTTTCATAATTGTAATTCGATTATTCTTGTCTCGGGAAAATTTTTAATTAGACGTAACTTTTACTTTTTTATCTCAGCTGATAATGAATTATAACATCCGATAACATAAAAATGAGGTATAAGAATGGAATATAACTTTTTCGAAGCAAAATTTCACATGAATTTCTTTTTAGTCTTTTTGGCTTAATCCAAGGAGTGTTTCCATCAGTGAAATAATTAGGTGGAAAGTTAATTTTGTTAGAGAATTCTTTTCGATTTGCTTTTTCCTTTAGAAACTTAAGAAGTATTAAATGCTACTACTTGCGAATATTAAATGAGCTTTGTAAATATTAAGCATTATTAGTCAGGTAAACACTAATTTTGAGTAAAAAAAAGAATTTAAACATCGTTGTTAAACTCGATTCTCCCAAATGTACACACACACGAATCCTTTTTCCATATTTATCACAATCACTTGTGAAATAGTAAAGATTTCAAGTATTCGGCAGCACTAAGAAAATTTCAATTTATGCAACTATGAAACTGAACAAGAGACCTTTATCATATTGAAAGTGAATTTGAAGACAATCAAGTAAGGTTTTTAAATGTTTAAACTTTTTTAATTGTGATTTGATGTCCTGCTTTTAAAATTTCCTTCAAAAGTTACAAATAATTTGGTATTTCATTGTTGATTTCGGGTTTCATTCTTTCCATTTCATTGTTCGATACTGATGGAATATGGTAACCCATTGTAGAACATCAGAATAGTCGTTTGGCAAAGAAACTTTCAGTCGACAATTGATTGGAAGGGCAAGAACGTGTTTTTGCATTTCACTAATTTTGTTATTGTTGCTTTGGGTCTCAAAATACAAGTCTGAATTATTTAAAAAAGTAATAGACATATTAAACTATATTTTTCCATCATATAGTTTTCGTCAGAGCTGTCCTTCATTTCATTTTGTGTGCCTATTTTAAGTGGAAAACCGTAATTTTATAGTTTTCCTTTGCTGTTTGGAAAATGAAGGAAATAAAAGCCGACTTCCAAACTTCAGCAGTAGTTTTATCATACCTAGCACTGTATCTGATATGAATTTCAACGATGCATGTAATTCCTTTAGCCCATAGAAACCTTTTTAATTCTATCAAAATCGACTCTTTTCCATTTTTCGCTACTAATTTGTAGCTTAAATATATGTTTTAAATTGTTGTTTCCAATAGATGAAAAGAGAATTCTTCATAGATTACAAAAATATGAAATATTGTTGTCTACGTTAAGTAGTTTTTGAGAAAGAGATCTTCGAACATGCAACATCAAGCGATTTCACAACTGCTCTTCAAAGTTGCAAGTCCTTAAAATGCCTGAAACTTCCAAAATATTTTGTATATCGTTATTTATGCATAAACTTAACCCCTGTAGCAAATTTCATGAAAATCCGTCACCCTAAGGCCACAAGTTATCTGATTTTTGCTCATTTCACGTGGAATGACCCTTGTATGTAAATCCTAGCAATACACAAAGCAATATAAAATTAATGTCTTCAAAAATGTAATTTAAGAAAACATGAAAAACTAATAAATCTCTATTGTATTTCAGTTAATTTCCTGTCTATTCACAAGGTGCAATTATCAATAAAAATAATTTTTTACACTGAGAAATATTATTAGTTTTTTAAACAGTCAAAGTTTCATGTCATGCATATAGAATAGGATTGATTGAATGTTTATAAATAAGTTAAATTGCTTTAAGGTACCTCCAACTAAAAACATCAAAATCTAGTTGTGTGAAACTGCAGCAACTATAGTTTTTGTGAACAAAAGTAAAAATATTTTTCACACATATGAATTTTAAAGTACTTTATTCATCAAATTGAGACTAAGCAGTAAATTAGTGGCATAGAAATTAAAACTAACCTTGAAACCTTGAACTCCCAGTGGTCCTGGAAAACCATCTTTCCCCTGAAAATTGATAAGTCATTAAAATAATAAAGAATATGGATCACATTACTATATTTTGATTTTGTTTTAAATTTCTGCTTTTAAGGCTAAAGCTTACTTTAGATAGCTTTTCAGGCTTTCTAATGCAATTTGTTGTTAACACAATGAAATAAGCTTAACCCTAAACTAACTTTAATTCCGATATCTTCAACTAAAAATAAAGTACATGATATGGCTAAAGGAACTGAGTTCTTAAAATTTGGAGAGTATAGATCGATTTAAAAACAAAAGATATCTCATATAAAAATTAACATTTTCCCCCACTAATCTTTAAGTGAATGCGAATTTCAGCTAAAATTCAATATAGGAATTCTAAAAATATTATTCTTAAACAAGGAATTTTAATTATCTAATGACTTATAAGACAGTTTAATTAAAAACATCTGACGCATTTAATACAAAACAAAGAATTTTAAAAACACACATGCAGGTTTTAGGACATAGCTACTCTTTAAATAGTTGTTTTAAGTCAAAAAGTCTTACCCTAGGTCCAGGATAACCTGGCAGACCCTTTTCTCCTGTCATGCCAATATCACCAGGTGGTCCCTAAAATAAGTCAAATGATCTATTATTTTTGTACTTATAACTAATATTGGAGCACTAAAAATTTGATAGGTTACATCAAGGACACAAACCATAGTTTTGAAGTGAATACATGATGTTGGATTGTGGAATGAATGCAGACATAGGAAGTTTGAACAATTCTTTATTGTATGTGTGTGAACATTTAACAACTAATTTACGGTTTGAATGATTAAAGTGCAGTTTGATACTAACAATGAAGGACAATTTTATTGATTAAAGGCCTGTGATTGTAGCATAGTTCAGTATTTTTCAAACGACACCATTATGGAGTCCTCACTCCATGTACTTCAAAGTTACACTGGCCCAAAGCTCACCTAACAGCATAGAATTTTGAAATATTGCAACCCCCTCCCCATGCTCAGTGCAACTGCGCACTCAGTCCGAAGGTCATGTCAGGTACGGACATCCGTCGACACAACGTTATATTTATCTTCTGAAAGTTTCCTCTAGTTATGAAATCATAAGACAAAACAACTGTAATGCTTGACTTTTCATTCATGCCCCTCCAGTATTGTTCCGATTTTAAAGATATATTCACATCAAATTCAGGAGAATATATCTGTACTCTAGAGTTAAACAGTCGCAACT
Organism: Meta bourneti; assembly: GCA_933210815.1. NCBI lineage: Eukaryota > Metazoa > Arthropoda > Arachnida > Araneae > Tetragnathidae > Meta > Meta bourneti. The sequence goes on along the minus strand of OW119923.1, from coordinate 81,898,360 downwards.
CCAATTTCGTTACTCTCTCTCTATATATATACATATGTATAAAGGGAGATTGATAAAATTGAAGTTATGACTAAGAATTGCATGCACTTGAACAGTCGCAACTCCAATTTCGTTACTCTCTCTCTATATATATACATATGTATAAAGGGAGATTGATAAAATTGAAGTTATGACTAAGAATTGCATGCACTTATACCTGCACCCTAGAGATAAACAATCGCAACTCCAATTCTTTTAATCTCTCCCTCTATTGCTACATGTACATATATAGAGAGAAATTGAATTTATGACTATTTACCTCTAGGATATAGGTATAGGTGCATGCAATTTATCAGCGTGATTCCATTTGAATCAATTAGCTCACAATTGTAAAGACAAAATTTGAGTAAATTTCTTTCACAAGAATTAAGCTAGGATACAAGGACACTCACCATTAATCCAGGAAGTCCATTAAATCCCCTGTCACCTCTTTCTCCACCTTCACCCTAGGAAATAAAATTCCAACCATTAAATTTCTAGAAAAATATTAATTAATTTAATACGGGAAATATGACAGTTACAGAAAAAGTAGAGAAAAAGAAAATTTATGATAATATATAAGTTTTGCTCAGGGTTAAGGGACTGGATGAGAAAATTACTGAGAAATATGTTCTTGTATAGAGACGAAAATACTAAAGTGCCTAAGTGTAACCAAAAGATTTACTCTTCCAAAACAAGTGTTGTATAATGTAATCGCCCATAGAAGTCTTTGTATCTTTCTTTGTGCTGCTAGAGCTGAGTCACTCTTTACAGGCAGCATGTGTGAATGTTCTACAGCTTTCTTGGACGTCCGTCCATTTTAATGAATCTTATTGGTTGAGCTGCAATCCTATCCTATCTGTATATATATGTGTTGTGTTTTCAATAAACTAGCCTTTTCCCTTTTGCGATCCATATGGCCTGTGTTATTCCTTTCCTCTGAAGTAATCATATTTAACAAGATTATAATTTCTGTGCTAATATCAATTCTCATATATCTTTTCTGTTAAAAAACAGGAAATGTAATTAATGTTTCCACAAACCACAAACACCTTTCATGTTTTGATTACATTAATGTGTAGTTTAAAACTGCAGTACATTAGCTATCAAGGAATTAGTCAATGAGGTCCCCAATACTTGCCAGAACTAAAACCTCTATGTACAGTGCATGCATCTAAGTGTTCAGCTATCATAGGATGTCTAGAGTCAAATAAATTACAGATTGGGTTTTTATGGCACAAGGGCCATATTTGGCCATGCTGCACCACATAGAAGACAGACAATATGAAGTAATAGACATACACAGACAAGGAAAATTTTACTAACACAGAAGAGAGGAGTACACCCAGAGAGGAATGAAACCTGTTTCACCTACAACTCGCAGGTTGCTAGTGCAGTGGGCATACCCACTGAGCCACAACAGCCCCTTACAGATTAGGGCAACTACAACTACAATTCAGGAAAGGCAAGCCAATGAGCAAATTGTGCTCAGTCAACAGTCTGAAATAGGTGCTCTCTGTATTTCTAGATGATTGCAAGCAGTTTTAAATTCCTTCTTTAGTTTGATGAATGGTAGGTTACTAGTCTTGAGGGTCTTTGGAGGACCAAATCATCTTTTTTGGCAAGAAAGTCTTACATCAATATGGACAGACATCAATTTCTGATAGGTGATATATTGATCTGATCAAATCAGATAAGTATATACTGTAACATCCCCTTGAAGAGAACTGAGTATCCTTGAAGCTTCCCTGTCTGCAGAGATCATCGGCTCAGGTCAGCGAGCCACCTCCTCTCAGTTCTACTGGAAACAATTAATAGGACAGTTAGCATTCAGTCTCAGTCTGGCTGAGTCATCAGTCAGTCCATCACAAGCAGAAGATATTTTGAAATTTAGCACTTAGATTATCAACTCAGTTCAGTGAACCACTCCCTCTTGGTTCTATCGGAAACAATTAATAGGACAGTTAGCATTAGGACTCAGTCTGGTTGAGACATCTCCATGGCAAGCAGAAGATATTTTGAAATTTAGCACTTTGCTTTGCTCTGCCTGTGTTCAACCCTGGAGCTAATTTCAATTTGTAAAGTCTGTGTATAAAATAAATGTAATTCTTAATATAAAAAAACAATTTCGATTAGTTTATCACAATATATTGATATATAATAAATGTGACATATTGAATATTCTACTTGCAAAAGTGGGTTACCATTCACAGAACCAAATCCAAATATGCAGTCATTTCTAGATTCATCTACCAGATAGGAATTTGTTTATAATTTCACCTTTTGCCCTTTTGGTCCTGGTAAGCCTGGCAAACCCACAGTCACTCCTTTCTTTTCTAGAAGATAGCCATCACAAGCTCCAGGAGGTCCTGGTGGTCCTAATAATCCACGTTCACCCTAAAATACAAATATACAAGTTATTTCAACTTTTCAAAAAACCTCAATGTACGAGTATGTGATAGAAGTTTCAACAATCGTCAAATAACACAAAACTACTTGAGTAATTTCTCACTACTACTGTGAAGACACATTGGTAAAATAAAGATAAAATAGTCTAAAAATTACAAATAAAAATTAAATACTCACTCTTTCCCCTTTCAGTCCTTGAAAACCAACACCCATGTTTCCCTTCTCTCCTGATAGACCTCTTTCTCCCTTAGCACCCTAAAATAAAAATCAAGGAATTAAAAGGAGTAATATTGACTGCAAACAAGACATTGTGATTGTTTTAAAAATATGGGCAGTCAGGAAATTAAAAAGCACTGAGATGTTATTTTATTTTCAGATAAAAATTTGAATATGATTAGCTAGTCTCAACCTCAATATAAAATCCTCAGCAGTTAAATTTACAAAATTAAGTTCATACAGCTTAATACTAGAAAGTCAAAATTATAAATTAAAATCGATTGCTATTTTTTTAAACTTTTCAACATTGAAATCATTACATTACTTATGATTTAATTAATAATTTATAATTAACAGTGATGGAACCAGAAGGTATAACATTGTAACAACTGTCTGGTCATTGAATTCACACCTAATCATGTATTCACCTGTTCTGCAACCGTAGCTGCTCTTCAAACCATTGATTAACATCCTGAAGAACAGCTTTACAGCAAGAAAATAATTGACATCGCTAAAACTGCAAATGCACACTGCGACATCTGATTCAGAAATGGACATGACAAGAACAATTTACAAGGGTTGGATAAAAAGTAATGGCAATAACTTTGTATTTCGACGTATGTGCACCAGATAGCGGTGGCATCCTCTGAGCTGATAAAAGACAGTCACGTGAAGGCATGTGGTGTGTGGTGACAGGTGATTTTGACTCTAGTATGTATTTTGAGGTGGCTTGACGTGCAGAGCGAAAGAGAAAGCGCCATAACAATATACGTTTAGAAAGCAGGACCTCAGGGACAGACAGTTAATGCTGCCTACTACTGTGAATTCCTGAGACATCATCTGCGTCCAGCACTCTGGAGAAAGCGACACCACTTGTTGCCTTCGAATCCAATCATCCTCCATGACAAAGCACAGTGTCATATTGCGAAAGCTGTCACGGATCTCCTGTGACGGTGGTGGTGGGAGGTACTGGAACATCCACCATACTCACCAGATATGAGTCCGTGACTATGATCTCTTCGCCAAAATGAAAGAACCACTACGTGGGATCCATTTCAACAGTAGGGAGGAGATTATTTGTGCTGTATGGCGATCGTTGCGGGACATCAACAGAAGTGGATGTGCTGATGGTGTATGGCGCCTTCCTGTCATTTGGCAGAAGGTGGTAGACATGAGAGGTGATTATATTGAAGGAATGTAAGTGTTTTTAACTATGATAATAAAGGCATTTCAGATCTATCGATGTGTTGCCACTACTTTGTATCCATCCCTTGTATAATTTAAAAGTTTTACAACTCTTTATGATTGCAAAAAGTAACCATGGTTTATTTCAAAATTCAAATGTCCCATGATTGCTGCGAGCTGATTTTATTGACATAATTGTTTGGTGTTCAAAATTTTGTACAGAATTATGGAACTGATGGTGCTTTTTACTAATGCATCAACTTGAAAACTTCCTTTTAAATGTAGCTAAATTTCTAAATTATGTATAGAAACCTAACTTCTTTACTTCCATTACACAAATTTCACAACAGCACTAATTAGCTCATTTCAAGAAATAAAAAAAATACATAGACCAGATGGATAACAGAACAAATTTTATTTCTAGACTTACGTATGGTCCTGGAAATCCCCGCTCTCCTTTAGGTCCAGGGTTACCATCTTGTCCAGGAGGTCCCTGCATATAATAAATGGGAGTTAAAAGAGGAAAATATAAAACATACAAAAATGCATTACAGTGGCGTAGTGTCCATGGAAGTTCTGCATCTCCTAGTTAAAACTCATTGACCAAAACAAAATAATAATAGATAAAATATGAAGCAAAAAAGGCGATCTTCTAACGTAAATCTGAGTGAGACATCAGTTTCTATTTTAACATCGATTTCCACTGCGAAAAGTCAACCAGGGACTGCTGATGGCCCATTTTTTCAGCCTCAAATGATTTCTTACTATGATTGATCAATGGCATTTGCCATGCGTTAGGGGTACTTTCAGCAGACTCTTCTCCTCCCCTACTGTGTGCTTCCTACTGAGGCTAGCATCTAGTCCAGATAATATAGTGTTTCCTAATGCATGGCCTATCATTTTCTCACCTCTGTAAAAGACAGACTACAGCTCTAAGTAATTGAATCATTCACACAAAGTTGCTAAGTTTCGGCTTGCTTATAACTTAGGACTAAAAGGAGAACTTAGGGCTAGGTATCTATATTATACAACTATTTTTATTATATTATCTTCGAGGGAAAAAAAAACAATTGTGAATCTTGTTGACTTTGAAGGTTGTCTAAAGCTAAGCAGATTTTTTGCTTTCAATCCAATATTGGCATTGCCAATTATCAATGTTTTGATAATTGTATTGAAATTCATTGCATTGTTGATTTAATGGCAGCTCTCAATCACAGCAAATGGCATCATTGAAATGTATTATGCAGATTTTTGATATTTGGAAACGAGAATCCTTTTCTTTAGGTACTTAAATTTGGATTTCTAAAAGAGTTGAAAAAGATGACCAAGAGTGTTGGATTTGTTCAATACTATAGGGAGGCACATACACAAATGACTTGACTGCCAAGAACATGGTATTTGTCATAAACTTCAAAAATATAAATTGAATATCATATAATATAAAAATCCTTTTGAGTTTTGAGTATATTTTCATGGCACTTTTAACTTCAATATGATTTTAAAGATGAATTGCAAATAAATGTATGAAAACTACTTTACAAAATTTGCATCTGCTGAATCACCTCATGTGGCAAAGAAACAATGAGATGACCATCTATTCTGAATTAGTTTTAATAAATTCTTAAGTTATGTAACAACACAAGACAAACTTACAGCTTTACCAGGTTCTCCATCTCTGCCATGCTCACCCTAAAATATAAATAAAGTTAAATACATACTGAAGAAGTCTTAAAATTACTTCAGTCATAAGAAAAGCACTGACAGTTTAAAACGTTTTAAGTTATTGAAAGTTATTAAACCACTAATAATTACACTAAAAACGCAGTTATAGTAAAATATAAATCAAGAAATACTAGTAAGACACAAAATTACCACAGTTCAGATGTATAATGAATAAGCATTAGAAAATAATAAAATTCCATAAAAAGCTTAACTCCTCCACATATATTTTGTTTTAAAAATACTGAATTTAAATTCTGATTTTTCTCATAATTTTTGGCATGACAAAAAATTATTGCATTTAAATAAATTATTATTTTTCCATTGCATTTTTTTATTAGTACTTGAAAGATATAAGATTGAAGAAAGCACTTAAAACTTTCATTAGCAGTTGAAACTTAAACCATTTAATCATAAAATGGTTTGACTATTTGCATAATACATTTCTGACTTTAACTATCTTTCATACACTGCAGATCCTTATGATGTAAAAAGCAATATCTTTCTACATAAGATACTGTGCAACTTATGTGTAAGACTACAAAAGGTACAGTCACGGGAAAAGAAATGAACCACCCCTCTTCATTCGAGCAATCGTAACAGTAGAGAAAATTCAAAGATGGCCTTCGAGAGGAACTAACGTCATCTACAAATTCAAATGCATAAAATTTGTATAAGGGACCATCTTCATATTAAATTGAGCACCAACTTCATAATTTCCAATGGAAATCTCCTTATTCAACACACAATTTTAAATCTATATCAAAATTTAACTAGGTACTGAATTTCATGTCATTAGGTCTTACTGTTTCGAAGTTATGAGTACAGAAAGATTGGAGCTCCTAATGTCAAATCAACTTCTGGTTTTTATGGATATCTTCCTAAATAATATGCTGATATTTTGTACCATGTTGTTACTATTAAACAACACAAACACGATCCACCTAATATTTCATTTTAAAAATAGTTTTTATATGTAATAATTATTAAATTAATGTTTGAAAAATTATGAATTGGAACCTTTCTATATATTGATGGGAATCGATTCAAGACTTCTAATAAGACCACGCAAAATTTCAGCTTATTCCTATGGTAAGTTTTTGGGTTACATTAAATTTTCCTCATTATGGCGATTTAAGGGGACAGTCAAAAGTTTAAAAACATCTGACAAACCTGAGGAATGTTTAAATTTTTGAAAAATGCTTGAAAATTTCACTTTTGTAATCATTGCCTTTTGCCAGTTGTTTCGAATAGATGAACTACTAATCAATGATCAATTGAATGACACACTCTATTCACTTTTGTATGATCAGAACATCAGTTCGATTGTATTAAATAATTATAGGTAGGCTTTTTGATTGCAGACATGAAGACGAACGCTTATTAAAAATATCAACATTTATTAACACAAAGGATGATACAAAATTATACAGAACATCAATCAACACACTTTCGCTGCTTCAAATTGTTCTCAATTCCAAAATCCTTCTTTTATCACATTTTAATCATGGTTACAATTCACAATATTATCCGTTTGAGCTTGTATAATAAATGTAATAATTCTCAGATCACTTGCATAATAAATATAATAACATAATTCTCGAAAAGCTTTCACTTGCATAATAAATATAGTAATTCTCAGATCGTTTCTGGAAAATATGTTTGAAATAGTATTCAAATTTGAAATTTGGGTAGCTATAACTACAGTTAATCTTGATCTACGAATAGCGATTTTTAATGTGGAGATGATCCCTGAAATTGACAGCAACTTTAAAATTAAATATCTCCGGATATAAAGATAGTAAAGTCATGAAATTTCATATTTAGACTAATTTAATGATGCAGAATTTGATTAAGGCATCAAAATATGTTGTTTCCCACTGGAAATTTTGTTGTTTGTGCAAGATTTGATATAAAGACGTACCCTTATGCAATTGAATTTGTAGAGGGCGTTATTCGCTTTTGAATGATATCTTTGAATTTGCTCTACTATGAATAATGCTTGAAACAAAGGGGGTGGCTCGTTTTTTTCTGTGCTGTACTTCATATCAATAAGCTGGTTAGAAGTTTATTTTATACAACTATACATGTTGCATTACTTTTTCTGCTTTCCAAACGATTTGTGTTTTATTTTCCTGCATAAAACTTAAGATCCTGGAACTGTAAGAAAAGAAATACTGTTACCTTTTGACCTTTTAAGCCAGGTGGTCCAATTGCTGGTTCTCCTTTTTCTCCTGCATAACCTGGTGGTCCAGGATATCCTCGAGGACCAGGATCACCAGGATATCCATCTGCTCCAGGCCCTCCCTTCAAATTAAAACATTTTGGTACATTTTAGATCAAGTTTTTATTATTTTATTAAACAATATTCTAGATATCTTTAATTATTAGTTCTAGTTTTTATTAATTATTGAAACAATATTCCAAATATTAATTAATTTCCCACAACAGCACATCTCCTATTTAGGTGGGATTTTAGTTATTAACAGGTGCTAACTCCAAATCTTGCAAAAAACTCAACAAGCAATTTTTCTAACTGATTAATACCAATATGGAATTTATTAGTATACAAAAAAACAGCTAATTATAAAACTTTCAGTTAACATCTCACTTTAAGTGATTTGTTCAGATATCAACACATAAAATTAAGTAAAAAGTAGATGAAAATATTAAAACATACTGCTAACTCAAACCAAAAGTAACAAATCAGAGACAATTAATATGAATAATTATTTAAACATAGAGTATTGCCTCACATCTGTTCCATTACAGCCATCAAGTCCAGGGGGACCTCTAGGACCCATTTGACCAGGTAAGCCCTGAAATGCAAAAATAGTACATGTTTGGTAAAAAGTTATACGAAAAAACTGTCTCCATCTTTCAGAATAACATGAAAAATATACATACAGGAATGCCATTTACTCCAGGATATCCAGGAACACCCATTTTACCCTGAGAGTTAAACGAAACATATATCAAATGTTATATAAGGAAAAATAAAAATAACGATTTCAAACAATTAAAAACGCTATAATACCTAATTTAAATGAATAATAAATTAGACTTGAAAAAGTTTTCATTAAGTCCAAGCAAAAAAATGTTTTTTTTTTTTTTTTTATTATTTCAATTGAATCATTTGGTATTCATGAAAACCAGCATAATTACAAAGTTCAATTACCAAATCTAGATTTGTGAGAAAAATATTAAGAAAAGGTGTTATCTATTTAAAGGAAAAAAAAGAATATATAATAAACAACCGATATAGGATTCCATTCAATTGATTACAGTACATATTTCTGCTTTTTTCTGAGGTGTTTTCTAGGAAACTCCTCAGACTTCTACTTTTAAGAAACACTATTGAACATTTTTTGCAAATAATATAGTTAAGAACAAAATTAAAAGTCTTCTGAAAATATGTTCATTCTTACCCTATCCCCCTTTGGTCCTCGTGGTCCAGATATACCAATGTCTCCTTTTTCACCACTTTCTCCATGTAATCCTTCTGGTCCTTCAAATCCTCGTAAGCCTGGTGAACCTTGAGATCCAAGTGGCCCAGGCAGTCCCTAAAATGCATTCACAATTTTTTCACTATCATTTGTTAAAATAAAAGTTTAGCAACATATCGTCATTTTACTATCAAAACTTCATTAAATTCAATTTTTTTGGTTTATAAGGTTTAAGCATTGTATAGTTACAAATATGCTTACTAAACTTGTTTCAAAAGTACCTAATCTACATGTCATAAAGCCCTTTATAGGCAAATTCTAAACCATGTATCTAATAGCTGGTCTATAAGTTGGCATCTAGCTTTTATAGCTCCTGAGAAAGCTTGATTTAAAGACTTGAGGTTTTGATAGTAAAATATGTAAAATGAAAATATAAAAAACACTGGGATCAACAGTTAAAAATTATACAATTATTTAGTACATTAATAGCAATATACCAACACTAATATAAGTAATAAAATTTGGAATAGAGAATAAAAATTAGATTTATAATCCTCACTTCCAGAAAGGTTCAACTTTATAACTATAATAAACTTTGTAGGATACAGTGAAAAAGGATATTTCAATAAAATCTACAAAATTTCCTTCTCTATATGGTATTAAAATTATTATTTTACATGAATTTGCTCATGTTTTCTTGAATAAACATTTCCATATTAATCTTTTAATCGAACAGTGAAGGGAAAACATCACAAACATCCTTCATAACAGTTAGTTAATTTTCTTGTTCAAAATAATTAAATTAACCAAACAAGATGAAAGGTTTCAATCAAATTTTAAAAAAATTTTAATATTGCAAAAAACTAGAAGAAATATGTAACATACCCTTGATCCTTTCTCTCCAATACATTTGCAACCACCATTTCCACAGCCAGCACATGGTTTTCCACTTTCATTACCTCTCCTTTCATAATTATTAATTGACGGATATTGTGAGTATGGATATTGTTGCTGAAAAGAAAAGTTAGCATGTAAGCAGATACTAAAATATTACAACAAATACATTTTCATATACAAAACAGACAACTTTTTGCACATTTTACTCATTAAAAGTAAATTTGTTGGACTGGAGAAACATATTTCATTCAACATAAATTTCACTGAAACAAGTTACTATGGATTGAAAAATTGTGCTATTATATTCATTTCATTACATAAATGTTTTAAAACCACAATATTTGGTTAATTTTAAATTGAGAACAAGCATTTTTGAATTACATAAAATTTTATCTTATTATCATATTAATGTCAGACTTTTATTTTACATTTAATATAAATGACAGGAAATAGAAGTTTTCGGTTGCAAAAATTGTACATATTGGGAACTTATAACTGTGAATCCTGTAGTAAATATTCATTAAAAAGCTTCAAATGCAACTGAAATTTGAAAATTATCACAATAAAGTAATTATTAACCCTCATTGCAAAATTAATAACAATCATTTTCACAATTTAAATTATATTGTTGACAAATGGCCATCGTTCGGCCACTAGATCACATGCTCTTCAATATTTTTCTACAGTATAATTAAAAGCCACCAGTGCAGCTACTAGTTCTAATGTCAATTTTAAATATAAACTTTTCTTGATCAGTCCAGTCACAGTCTACCATGAAAAATTCGGAATTTAAAAACATCACTTCTTATTAAGTAAAAACTTTTTCTTTTAATTTGAAGCATGTAAAATTTATTCAATATGCTACCAGATCATTATTTCAGCTCAAGCGAAAGGATGTAAAAATACAATACTGTTGTTTGATATTAATTAAGAAATAGGGCCCCAAATTTATTTTCACCCTGTTTATACACATAGGAAACATGAGAAGATAGACAGGTGTGATGATCATTTACCAAAATTAAAGTGGAGTGGAATCTAATTTACAGTGTAAATGTGGTCTCTAAAACATTGAACAAATCAAAAAGTCATTTAAATGTACAATTTCGTTTGTGGTTTGATAGATTTTTTCTTTCACTTTTAATCATTTTTTTTTACATCAGCTGACACTATGGAACACAATGTAAATAACAACAAATGAAATAATGCGCGAAACGAAAGTATTTTGTCTGTTGCCACTGCATTAAAACGACACGAAAGTAATAAATATGAAAATCAATAAATTTATTCCCAGAATGCGACTCCATAGTTCGAAAGAAAACGGAAATGTTTTCAAAAGTATCTAAAAAACACAGACAATTATATTTCCAGAATTTTTCTGAGGGAAATTTTCTGAACCTTGGGGTCATGTGAGTTAAACTACTAATTTATTTACAAAATTTGAACAATTTTGTCAATTTTTAAGGGCGCCATCTATCAGGAAAATATGATATTTATTTAAAATTTTATTTTCTAAATAAAAAAAGGAATTTTTAAAAAGAGAAAGTCAATTCCAATTGGAGCAATCCGAAAATAGAATCACATGTTAAGACTTTTTTTGCATTTAAATTTAAAAAAAAAAAAAAAACCAAATTTTCGTCAAAGAATTCAAAGCAATAATATTAAATGCTGTTTCCAAGATTTGTAGAAAGTACACATTATAAAGGGAAAATTATTAATTGAAGATTAAATAAAAACTATGAGAGAGAAATCTTATTTCGTTGTTAGACAATAAAAAAGCGACTAATATGTTGCAAAGTACAAAGTAAAAGGAATTAGGACAAATCAGAAATGTATTCTGAAGATGGCCCTCATTATAACTGTCTTTTGAGTTGATTGTACTTGAAAATATTGACCGGTGGTGAGAACAGCATCTTATGAGTAAAGATCAGTAGCAATGATAGACTCACTGTATAAATTATACACATTAAATTTTGAATGACGGATTGCGAGAAAAAAATTATAGAGATATAGACATATATATGTATATATTAGTTCCGAATTCTCAACTGTGATTTTTGGGCGCTATGAATGGCATTGGCTGGCGGCGGTCCTCATGTAGGTTGCGGCGGGTTGTTGTCGAGTTGAGGTTTATTAACGTGGGTAAGTTTGTATTCTCTTCTACAGTTTTTTATTGTACTTGTCTTTGGTGTGTGTTCTTGGATGTCCCCGATTTTGATTTTCTAATTTTGTCTTTCTGCTTATGGTGTTTGGAGGGGTATGTGGGCTTCTTTTGGTGAACTGCCACCCACAAGCAGAAAACACCATATTGTGTTGACTGAGTCAGGCCCCTCCTTGATGATGCCCTGATCCACCAACACTTCATTTTTCGAAATTTTCTAGGTAGTCTTAAGTTTAAATTCCTAAATTTATCTTTGTTTTGTTTTTAATATGAAATTATATTGCTATCCATGCTATGTCTGCAGTTTCAGCGCGCATACATGGACAGTTCCGCGTTCTGGCTTCTGTTTGACTATTTTTTATACCCCCAGTATTTTGGCTTTTTGCTTGTCAGCATTTTTGACCTTTTGGCGTTGTTATATATATAAATATATTGCATGGATACATTTTACCTCCATGTATATAAAAATTCTGATGAGTAGAATTAATTTGAGAAAGTTTAACTTTTGTTTCAAATTTCATTCGCTCAAAGCCTGTTTCACAAAGCTCGTCAAACTTCCGATAATTGATTCCACCATCTATGCGAAAATACAGGGAAACTTCATAAATTTTCTCCCGTGGTTATCTTAGTATTTGTTAAAGGGGAGACAGGGACCTTACACCTTTCTATGGGGTAAAAAAGTGTGATAATGGGCAGATTCTGTGGATTTTTAATGGAAAGTCTGAGTTTCTGATAAATTAGCTCAAGATCAAAGTAGTGTGTTTTTAGTAGAACGTCACAATTCAGAACTATTTGCAAATAGAAAAGTAATCTCATTAGTGACCATAGCTTTTAAAAGTCAGGTGAGATATTCAATTAGATTTAATTTAAGATGAACAGCAAGATCAATTTCGGAAACAATGCATTGTATACCAGAGATGTCAGTTTTCAGTTAATTCTCTCAACACATTTGTCATCCTATCAATTCTCAAATGGTGATTAAAATTTCAAAATGTATGACATTTACAAGTAAAAAAAAAGAAAGATTGAAATGATAATCAATTTTATGAAGAAATTGAACGAGTTCCAGTACTCTCTTTATTTTTGATACATTCAAAATAAATTATTTAGCAGTGGACAATAAGTTTAATCAATACATTTCGAATAAAATTAAACAAAAGAAAACGTTTGCATTAAAAATCCCTAACATGCTCTAGGAAATGTTCATAAGTGCAGCATTCAAAAGGAGAAATGACAAAACCTTCCGTACTGCAAATGACATCCTTGATTCACAAAACTAAACAAGTCTGCTTTTAATATCAACTATGACAAATGAAACATTAGTTATGATAATACTCATGAAACGAAGACAATGAATTAAGTTCTGTGAATTTGAAAGTGGATAGATGGACAACAGAAAAATATTGTTGATCGATCGGATTTTTATGAACAAATTTAAATAATTTAAAAGTTCTGGAAATTAAAAATTATTTTAATCACTTTATAAAATTTTATAAACATCAATAACTTTTCACCTTTATTTTCCAAAGGGGTGTACTTAATATCTTTCGGATATTTGACCATGGACGACAAACGTGGTTTTCTAAAACAATAAAGTGCTATACATACACTGATTTCACACTCCTTTTTGCTTAACAATTTGAAAAACACTTCAAAATAGATTATATTGCATTGAAAAAAAACACGATATGACTGTTTCAAAATGTCCTTTCCTATTCTTTTGGAAACATTCAGACATTTTTTCACATAAATTTCGAAATGGTCATTGATTAGATTTTACCAACCCGGATAAGAAAACTTCTCCATTAGTGCAATGACTGAAGATAGTATTCATTCAGCTATTATTTCCTTTTCGGTCCATGACAAATTACTTAAGGCAATTCATGACAATTCCAACGTGATGTAATGGATGGAAAAGACAATAACAGTGCTACAGAGTTACCGTTCCACTTCAGATATTTCGTTGTTTTTCCTCAGAGAGGTAAAAAAAATCTTGAATTATTCGTGTTGGGAATTGAACTTTTTAAATTCTGAATGCTGACCCTTGAAACTAAGATTTCATGCTAAAAATAAAAGTTTCGATCTTTCGAACGGTCATGAAATAGGCTGATCCATTGTCAGAAAGAAGTGATGTGTATCCGTACCATGCTACATTCAATCTTGAGTTACAAAATCTGTTTTCGAAGATACTATATAAAATCTGTCTCTTTAACTTTGGAAATCACTCACGAGTCCTACCTGATCTATTCAGATAGCGATAAAAATACTAAGTATTTGCAACTGTCTTGCATACGCTTCACCGAAATTATTACAATGCAGTTGGTATATATCATCTTAGCAGTATCTTGCCTCACTGTCTTCTGTGAGTATGCATCTGGAAAACCTATCGATGCGGCAGAGGCTAGACATCATCACCACGGTCACCATCATCACGATCATCATGACCACCATCATGATCATCACGAACATCATGATCACCACCATGATCACCATCATGATCATCACCATGACCACCATCATGGCCACCACCATCACCATGGACATCATCATCACCACGGCCATCACCATGGGCACCACCATCATCATGGACATCATCATTAGAGGTATTCTGAATGTAATTCAAAAATGCCATTCATAAACCATATTGAAGAATACAAATCAGAAACAGCGCTTTGTAGCTTTAATTGTAATTTAGTTCATGTCATCAATAAATGCTTAGAAAAGTTGGAAGATATGTTCCTTTATTTCAAAAATCATCATAATTGCATTATTATTTAAACAGATTTGTATAATAACGTAGAAACAATTTTTAGAATAAGATAGAATGAAAATTTTAGCATCTGTACAGGAGAATAAACAATATTCTACCATAAGCATATGTACTCCTTATGCTAAACAAACTAGTTACAGGAAAGACGTGATAAGAGATTGCCTTTCTATCAATGAGAAAATTGCGGGTTGCATATTGAAGTAACAGTTTTAATTGTAAAAATTGATAGGTCCCTTCCTTTTCTGTTTGAAATGTATTGTGTTATTCATATCTTATAATGATTTAACCCTCCTGGTGGTTGTATTGACGAGGTGTCTCGCCATTAGTAAAACTGACCAGATATTGATGGATGAGATATCTCGTCAGAAAAAACTGACCAGATCTTGATAATCTTGATCACAAAAAATGAGCAATATCTTGATGACGAGATATCTCATCATTTGCAAAATTGGCCAGATCTTGATGGACGATACATCTAATCGAAACCACTTGGAGGGTTAACATATCGTTAAGTTGACATTAATTGGAATTCAACTGATTCTTATTCAATTGATAACTTCAGCAATAAAATAAAGCTGAAGAATGAAGAGACAAAAATGTGAATGTTAAACCAAAAATTATGTCCTAACTAAATTATTTAAAAGCTTTAGAAATTTTAATAATAGACTTGAAAGGTATCAACATGGGCTTATGTGTTTGTTAAATATATTTAATAATCACAACTATTTACCGATTTTATTTCATCCTTATATACCTAGTACTTATCTTACAGGACTTCCAAATATATTTATCATTATTCTAAGTGAAGTTTTCAGCAAAACTTCAAATTTAAATTAAGGTGGACTAAAATTAAAAACATTCTTTTACTATCATTCATTAAAACTCAAGACTTTTTCAAGTTAACGTATCTGATAAAGATACCTTAAAAAATAAAAGTAAATATGATTGATACATAAAGCTAATATCAAGAGCTCATCTCAAAAGATATTTTTATTCAGAAGAATATTATAAATCCAGAATAACTACAAGTTAATATTTTCTAATACAAAATAATGGTTGATGAGAACAAATATAATACTGGTATTTTCATTTAAAAAGTAATTACCTTTAGATTTCTTTAAAATAGACAAATTGTACTATCTTTAGATAATTTTGAAGTAGAAGATCGTAAAGACTGTCTATGATATTTTTTATGATTCATAAAAAACATGCACAAACAATTAAAAATTCTAGCTGATACTGGAATCAAAAGTTTCTGAACATGTCACTCTGACTATTAAGATCGCTATTTAAGGTCATTAAGGCTAATAAAGAGGATGTTTAACTCTTTCTATACAGAATATAGATAGGAGGCATTATTTTAATGGTTATTATTTTTCGATTATAAAAACTTGTTCATACAAATTAATATTTTTTTAACAAAATTCCTTTAAGATTAACAAAGAAATTCTTAACTTTCAACTGGAATAATTAACTTTAAAATCAAATTGGATGAACAGATCAAATTAAGTATTTTCTTGACAAAGTTTTTCCTTGTCCTTTATTCCCATTGAAATTTTTTTTAAATATTCATGAACACCTAATTCCTTATTAGTTAAGATTTAGACGTGATTTTAAACTTTATTTTATAAAATACAGAGGTTGTCCTATCTTAACCTCAGTCTTGCAAAGATGTCCGTAATGTTTCGGAATCACTTTAAAACGTTAGATCTGATGTAATTTACCCTCGTTCGCACAAAATGACTGTATAGAGCGACAAACCAAAACTCCGTAAATCTTTGGAATCTTTCACTCGAATGCTTAAAAAAGAAAGCTTAATAAACTCTCATGGCATGCTATACCACGGCACATTCTAAGATTATGAGGATGATGACTTAGTTGAGGAACATGTATGTACTGTGACTGCTTTAAAATCATCTGAAAGATCATTTGAGACGTTTATAACTGTCAAAATCTGCCCCAACGAACCTTATTTTTTTGTACAGATTATTTTTCGATAAAAAATTATCTGGCTTTAGAACTACGTTTTTTGTGGTTGCTCTAATGAAGGGAAATGGCGAATGGGATTAATGCCCAGTCGGCTAGTGCTGAAAATGATTGATAGAACAAGTTTTTGCTTTCAACAAAAGGAAAGCAAAAAATTTGTTTACATTCCAAAATGACCTGTAAGCATTGAAAAAAATTCATCTTGCAGATTTAGGGGTTTTTAGTCATGGCGTTTGAGAATATTTAACAAGTGCGTGGGATAAGATTACGGACATTCAGCGTTTTTGTAAAGACTAGGGACTAGCAAATATTTAAAAAAGGAAGAAAGACGTTATTTTGCAACTATTTTCAGAGAAAATGCAATTCTTTTAACGAAAATCTTTCATACCTCTCTTCTTCGGCAGCATTTTTCAAATTACGTGGATTGGGTTGAATTTCGAATTTTATAGTGCTAAGTCCTAAACAGGACAAGGCACTCTGTTTTGAATCTACTTAAATCATTTTTGATGAAAAACTGTATTATGTAGGACGGAAATTCAATGCTCTTAACTAAGTTTGGACCGACATTTTCTGAGAAGCGTATTAAGAATGCCCGTTGATATTTATTCACAATTTCAGTAATTTTATACTACACAACAAAAATGATGATAGTGTTCTGCAGTTGCTGAAAAGAAGTATGTTTGAATTTGTGAAGCTCATTCTGAAATACTGACTTTTTCTTTTAAAATTTAAATGCAAAACACATGCAGATGTGTGCTTAAAAGTATGTTCACTGATGGCTGAATGTTAATGATCTAAGGTTTTTAGAGACTAGTAAAACTAAGTATCAAACGATAGACACTAACTCGAGTTATTTGAAATGAAATGAATGGCGTTAAATTAAAACTGGAAAATACAATTTAAAATGAAAACAATTTGCGTTGAAGACATTTGCTTCAGGCTTGAATGAATATTTAAAGATTGGAAGAGAACAATGTTCAATTTTTAGTTTTAATAGTGCTGCCCTCTGGCGAACAATAATTATTTAAAACGTACAAGTTCTATCCAAAAGCAAAAATCACTTCTAAATGATGGAGGAGAGAAAGTTCAATCTTTTAAATGAAAAACTTGGATTAATTTGGTGAGCTACAGTAATTTTTTTACCTCGTGAGGACTAATTGTTCTTCAATTCAAAGATAGACTAAAGATTGTGTACCATTATTAATCGGGAAAGTGTTCCTTTTACTTAATGGGCAGTTACTTGGTAGAGTCTCGGATTAACAATCATAGGGTTGCAAGTTCAAAACTCGATCCAATCAAAGACCATCGTGTACGTGGGACTGGTGCATGTTAAAATTGTAGTGTCCTCAAATGTCCTCATGTTGGCGTGATGTGGAAATTTGGAGAGTAGGGTGCAGGCTCAAGTCAGACCATGATTTAAAATTACAATGTGTTGTCTACGGATCTGTCTGTACGGATGTCTAAGGAGGATTATCTTCGTTATTGATCAAACACCATCGCCAACAGCCTGTTGTGTTGCTCCAGTGCAACGTAAATTCAATTACCTACCCTTGAAGAAAGTAGTTCAATCCTCCACATTCTACGACGGGCTATTGGCGATGGACGGGGATCAACCCCCTACAACGCATGAAATTCGATTATTCTTTTCATTTACCCCTGCAATCGTATTGCAGTTCAGAGAATAGAGATGAGACAAAGCATTCTCTTCACACAAACTTACGTAGACCACTAAACAAAACGGGTGTCTTTTCTTACTTCGTCCCAGAGATTCGTTAATGAAATTCGGCCTTCTGCTAGTCTTTAATTCATAGTCAATAATAATTGCGATAATAAATCTATATCGGGAAATTAATATATATTATCAAAATTAATATAGCACGAATGAGTATATTTTATCCAAATTATCTTCATTTTAAATACGTAAATTCTGTTTCGGACGGGGCGGCATCGGCCTCATTTGCCCAGATCCTAACTCTAGCTTCGTATAAGGCTTACAAAAATGTTAAACATTTCAATGTATTCATTTATTCGTAAAATTAATTTATTAGGCTAATAACGGTGGCTAATTTTAGATTATTGACAGGGTATGAATGCCTGGCCAAGCACTTACATCGTTTTGGCATCTATTCTTGCCAGGAATGCGTCCTGTGCAGATGGATGGGTGACTGTGCCACTATATCGTGGAACGCAGCAAGGTGAAAATTGTCTGGATTCGTGAGAGGTTCAGAAATCTCCTTATCGTATAGACTGAGGAGTTTCCTGAGCAATGGTTTCTCGACAAACGCTAGTTTGCCAACTTTGAATCGCCAAAGCATAGATGCATTTGAAAAAATTTATCTGCCATCCGTATTCTTCACTTCATTCATACTCTGAGGATGGCAAATGAAATAAAAAATACTCTATACTTTGGCAATTCAAGGTTGAAAAGCTCGCGGTTGGCGAGAAATCATTGCTCAGGAGAATCTTCGATACATTAGGAAACTTCTCAACCACTCACGAAGCCAAACGATTTTCACCTTGTTGAGTTCCACGAGCTAGCATCGACCTTATAATGAAATAGACGCAGCATATGACCACGGCTTCATGTTATTTCTTCCAGTTGCTTAATTTGAAGATCTGTCACGTGGTTGTGGTTAAAAGCATGAATCCTAAATTATTGATTGGCTAAAGTGATTATCCACCACGATCAAAAACACTAGTCTGCGCTTCCATAGCCAATCGGCTAAGTCGATTTGTGATTTACCCTTCAGAGATTTACGACAGCGACTCCGCCCACATGATCCGTCTATTTCATTAGAAGGTCGATGCGAGCTAGCGACTGTGACTACTTTTAAGTCAAGCCTCACATTGGTTCAACATCAGTCCTGCGACGCTAAATTGGCTGAAATACGCATGAGCACCGACATGTTTTCTGTACAGAAACGGAGTACGTATGTGCATGTCTCGTCACATGCTGATCCAGTGTAGGGCTGGGTTTAGAATGTTTGGTATAATCCATGCGTCCTGGAAGGCGAGAGAACTTTTGAAACAGCTGGACTCTCGTTCTTTTTATGACGTTTTCTTTTTGTTACATGCTCCAACGTCATGTGTCACTTCGTGATATATTGTGGTTAACAGATGTATTTGTCTGAGTGTCTTTGCAACAAAAAAATACCAGTAAGATCTGTTTAGTATGTCTTAGAAACAAAATTTTTCAAATTCTGAACTTATATTGCTTTCGTACAATTCGTATAACCCGACAATTGATGACCTTAACATGCACAAGAATTTCCGAAAACTGTTCTACCAGAGACAAACTGAAATTTGAATTATATATATACAAACAGAACAATACAACCACTCTCATTGCTCAATTGATGAAATACCAGGAAACATAGGTTTGGTAAGTTTGATGACGAAACAATTTTACATCACGCGCTTATTATTCATCCAATCAAACCAAGATTTCTCAAGAGAATGGGGCATGTCTGGAAAAATGATACTCGTGTATAAAAGGAAATAGTTGTAATTGAAATTTTTCATGGGTAGTTTTAGCGACGACAGATATATCAAAAGTGCTAAGCAAACTGATCTACACGATAATAAGTCACAGATAAGTAGGGCAGAGAAAGAAATTCGTTTTTGAGCCGCTATTTCTGCAGACATGCAATTTTTATCATGCTTTTCCGTAAGAAGGGGAAAAAACCGTTTCCGGATTGCTGAAAGAGCGCCTTGTCCGCAGATGGATATACTAAAGTAACCCAAACACATTGCACATCCGATGACATCATGCTGCTTCCAGATCGTCTTCGCATCAGAAAATACCCAAAGAACAATTCAGAAGGAATCCCTCTCAAATCAAGTTACTGAAAACAAGACTCCTGATCCTTTAGAAAGATGAAGTAATTCATTTATAGTGTTTCGTATTTCAGACACTCTTCGTTTCCACGATGGGGAACACTTAGAAAATGAATTTTTTAGACAATATTTATCAAAAATTTAAAAAGGGAAAGGAGCTTGTTCCGCCCATTATTTAATGTGTATCATTCACCATTTCAAAAAGTATGCTTATAAATTTGCAATGAAAGACCACTGAATGGAAATATATTTAAAACGGCTAAAAATGACTTACAAATACAAACATGATTTTTCATAAAACATATCTTTTTGAAAATAAATAATTAAAATTACAAAATCTCAGAGATTATATTTACAAAGAGATAACCGGTAAAGACATCAAAATATACCGAGAATTATAGTGGAAACCCATATTTTCCCATGAAACGTCAAATTAACTTAATAGAATTAAAATCCAAAGAACAAAAAATGAATGCTTCATTATATTCCCAAATATTGTAGAAAAAACTGGGATAGATATTTAATGCATAGCTAATATTCCAATTTCCCCCCAAATTTTATTTCTTTAATATTCTTATTAAAAAAGTGCCAAATCCAAGATTTTTAAACTGGGATAAATTAGTTTTATTTCTACACGAGCATAAGTATTATTTACAGAAAGTCTGATGGAGCATAAAATAGAAGTATCAGGAGTTATGATATCCACGCAAGTGTTGGAGTCGTTATTATTTTTTGTAATGCGATAAAGTATAAGTAGCAATAAAATATGAATGGAAAGAATTATTTTGAATGAAAATAAAATAGGTTGTGTCTCCACTGAACAAAGGATTAAAATTCCCAATAAAGTCAACACAAAAGTACATTGATAAGCAAGAAAAATCATGAATATAGTTAAAAATTTCAAGGGGAATAATAAAAAATTATAAATTTTATATTTATTGCAATGATTGATGTCCTAAATTAGGAAAAATATTTGAAAACGTTGGTCCATGTTAATCAATACATATGTAAGTACTCATCAACTAAAACTTTTCCTAACATAACTTATTCTCAGCACTTAAATACGATTACATGCAAAATATTTCATTTAAAGTACATCCTTTGCTTAAAGCAGTAGTCATCTGACCATAGTTCAAAATTACGTTGTGTTGTCCTCGGATCTTTCCCTTTGGGATTGATCCAAGATTGTTACAAATAGCCCGCTGTGTTGTTCCAATGTGACGTTAATTAAAAATACCTACCTACCTTAAGGCCGTAACATAAACAAAAAGTTGTTTATTTTGTGAATGAAGATACTTTTGACAATTTGAAAATGAAGAGAAAATGAAGAATGTTTACATTTATCTTATACCGATGCACATTGCTCTTAAAATTTCCGAAACTGTGAAAACCACTGAACTTGAGGAATTTACGTGAGATTCCGACCAATATGCAAAATTAGAAATGCTTATATAATTTATAATTGATATTTCATATAAGAGAATAGAGAAATCATCGCGTAAAAGTTGTAGGAGATGCAGTAGAATTATTTTCTAATCTTCATACCATTTGGATTAATTAACTAAAATTCTCACTTAAATAAAAAATATATTAAATATAAATCAATTTGTATACAGCCCACAGATTACGATCTTCTCCAAGAAGAGTATTCTTAGAATTTTTTATACGAATAAAGAATTCACGGACACTGTTACTTGTGTAGGAACCTTTTTTTTTCTCCGTGTTTTCTCTTTCTTTTTGGTCTTTTAATTCTTTTTTCCACGACTGTTAATGTCATGTGTAGAGGAGCAGAAGATCAAGTTCAACTGTAGCGGCGTCATTCTTACAAAGGAACATCGTCTTCCTTGCTCCTACAGAACAGCTCCAAATTGAAAAAGGCTTCTCCATAACTTCGGTACAACTTCGCTAAAAGCGAGGATGTACTTTTAAAAAGAAAGACTTGCTTCAATTCGAATGTAACCTGCGAAATGTATTTTTTTATTGTAATGAATGAGACCAGATGCACCAGTTCGTACCAAGGAGGCTTAAGACAGTGGGAAAATCCCTATCGTAGCGAAGTCAGTTCGGTTATACTTGTTAACCTAAAGCAGCAATTTTCGATCGGTGTGACGCAACAATGGCACTGGTGTGCTTTACGGATGGTGAAATGGAATACGCAGATTTTATTCTATTCCAACAGTACCATTTTGAATTTTTGGCAAGTGTGTTGAGACAAAGTATTTCAGATAATACTTGTATTTGTAGTACCCGTAAAATAATTTTGCGTATTATTTTTTATTTCAAAATTTCTCATTAAGAAATTATTCCAAAAAGGTTAAAAAGAGCCAATTGGCAGCAAAAAGCATAGGAAATTACCAATTTCAAGATATTTTTTGTAAATCAATTAAAATTATACTTATTTTTAGTCGTTCTCAGTCGACTAATTATACCTATCTCCTTTAGGTGTGTTCGGGCTTCACGGACCCGAGGTACTCTAGTGATCTTTTCTTTCCCATGGGGTTCACTGTCTTTAGTAAACACGGATCTCCTGGAATACCCAAGCGATCTTTTCGTGATTTCATCCCATTACTCTATTCACCAAATTCCTCTTTTTCCCTTTTCACGGCATTTTGTATTTGACGCTGCTTTGTGTTTGGCGCAGCTTGGCCAAATATGGCCCTTGTGCCATAAAACCTAAAAACAATCAACCAACCTATTTTTTCTCAGATCGGCAAAAAATTTTTTTAGTCTGCCGCAGAATTTTGGTATTTAGTTTATATGGTGCCATAAGATGGCAAAGGTTAATTCCTCGACCTGAAACATTGATAGTCACTTATTTACGAAGCAGGTTCAAGTATTATTTTTTCATTTCTTGAAAAAAA
The DNA here is from genome assembly GCA_933210815.1 of Meta bourneti. Classification (NCBI taxonomy): domain Eukaryota; kingdom Metazoa; phylum Arthropoda; class Arachnida; order Araneae; family Tetragnathidae; genus Meta; species Meta bourneti. The sequence goes on along the minus strand of OW119923.1, from coordinate 81,874,858 downwards.
TGGAAAAATATTATATCACGTATTTTTTATTTAAAATTATTTAAAACGATAGATTTTTATGTATATTTATAACTAAAATATTTTTGTGTACACAGTAGTTCATTTACTATTATCTTACTTTTCCATCGGGTTCCACTAATGAATAACCTCAGCCTCAAAATTTGAACATATCCGTAGATGCCTCTACGAAATTTCTTATTGTGGCAACAGAGCCCATGGTAAAACGACTGGATACTGCAAATAATAAAAGCCACCTTTGAACTTCCAATTCTCAGAAACATTGAGATGTTCCTTTGCTGCTCGTAAATTATTTTTTAGGTAGGTAGGTGAATTTAGGTAGCCCTGAAGCAATACAACGGGCGGTCCCGGATCAATCCTGAAAGGCAACCGACGGTAACATCTCGTAATTTTGAACCACGGTCAGATGACGACGTCAACACCTGAGCTAAATTATTTTCTAGCCCGACCACTGACCTCTTCGGCCTTGGGCATTGCAAGGGGCGAACTGACGGCTACTTGTGAAGGAGCACCCCATGTCAAATGTCTCTAACACGGATAACCGCCGACTTAGGACCTACTGGACAACCCGGAACCTACTGAATGTCCTATTAAAACTCATCGGGAGGCAAAAACGATTGATATAGCCGCATGCGTGATATAACAAAAGGTTATTATACTTGCTCGCCCCTCAAAAAGCACTTTTCAAAAGTAGGCAATGGGGATTATCTTTTCCTTAAATTGGATTGCACTAAACAGTGTCTTGAACTGTTATCAGAATTGCTACTGTCGAATATTTTTAATTTGATCACCTGTCATTTCTGATTTAGAGTGTTGTACTTTAAAAGCGTAATCGGAATGAAAAGTTTGTTTTATTGAAAATGGCAGAAATTGCAAAACAATGACATATCGCAAAAAGCGTGAACATCTCAAAAAAAGTTTCGAATGTAAACCCTTACATGGAGAAAAAAGATCCAAATAGAAAAAATACAAAAGTCATCGAAGTCCAGGTACACTAACACTTTGTGAGTGAACACTAAAGGTTTAAAATCAATCAAAAGATTTCTTAATCAAAACTGAGAAACAACTTATTTTTAACAATGATTCATAGTGGCGACGAGAAAATCTCCCATCTGTTTCATAAAATACAACCTCAAAAACACTTCAAAAGAATATTAAAGTGGATGGAACTAAAGTTATAAAATCAATAACCTGTTACATATGGAATTGGAAGATTGAAATAAGAACCCTACAACTTAAAAATTTCGAAAAAATATTAACAATTAAAGGGTCTAAACAGTTTTAAAAAATTTAATGGGTAGTCCAAGATTTTGAGAGAATAATGTTAATCAATATTATCTTTCAATAAAGAGATAAAAAAACTGTAATCAAAAACTATAGTCTTGGTTTTTGTTATGAATTTAAAATCTTCAAACATTTTGAACGTTCTTGGAACTTGTAAGCATTTTGATCCACCTGACAGGTTTTCGCATGTCTGACCAATAGTTTATATAGGTATGTCTGGAAGGTCAGGTTTCTTTCTTCTTGTAAGAACGTAAACCAATAGTTAGGAAAGGTAGTTTTAAATAAAACAAAATCTTAAACACGTCGAAATAAATACCCGGTGGATGAATGCAGTTTAATGGACTCATTCGTTCAACCCTAAATTGAATGCCATGCGATGCTAAAAAAGTAACCGTCACCGGAAGAGGTCAACGATTGTATTAAAATAAAGAAATGTATAATTTTTTTTTTACTATTATTTTTTCTATGAAGCGGTCAAACACCACAGGACATTAAACATGAGTCTTTTGATGCATAAGTTAAGTGTGATAAATGAGAAGCGTGTTTGATAAGCAATATGTCTGGCAAGGTGGAGCAAGAAAAAGGTCTTACAAAGACAGATCACATTTCAAAAGCATAATCATACTAAATACCAAAATTACTAAAATCAGAAGAATGGAATTGGGAGTTGCGAACTAGTGAATTTTCTAGTGCTCCCATATGCAAAATACAGTAAGTAAGAAATAATTATACAGGATACCGATTTAGGGTTTTATCGAAGTCCGAAAGTTGCCAGAGAAAGACGGAGGAGAGAATGTGGACAAATATCTTGTGCTTTTTATTCAAACTTAGCAGATCCACATGAACATCTGTGCTAAACTTTCTTCTATCTATTGGGACAGTGTCGCTACTCAATTTTATATCTTACTAGCTAAATTACCCGGCGTTGCTCGGGTTGAATTGTTTGCAATTTATCGTAATGTTACTCAATGTTATTCTTATGTGGATTTCGAATTGTTTTTAGCCCTCTCTACACATCCAGGACAAGTCGAACGTGGTTAATATATATCCTGTTTCCCCAGGAATCTAAGGAATGATTGTACCAAATTTGGTGTGATTTAGTCTAACAGTGATCGTAAAATTACTCATTGTTATTTGTATGGGGATTTTGAATTGTTTCCCCCTCTGCACACCCAAAACAAACGGAACGGGGGTCAATATGTAGCATACGATACCCGCGGTGTTCTGAAGAATAAGTATACAAAATTTGATGTGCATTTGGTCAAACGGTGTGGATTTGTATAGAGAACAGACAGAGGCCCCAACTCTGCTTTATATATATATATTTCAATCTATTTATGTAATGAATTTTGCATCCATATTCATAAATGGATTTCATACCTCTAAATGAAATGAAATTATCCAAAAACATATGTCAACATTTCGTTTGACAATGATAGTAAAGTGTCGTTACTCAATTTTATTTCAAGTCATTAACAATGAATACAGCATCCATATTCATTAATGGATTTCATACCTCTAAAATAAAATTATCCTAAAATATATATAATTTCGTTTTTACTGGCGTAAATTTTTATTTACAATAAAATACATGGCATAAAGCCCAATCTCAGGCATTTACAATTAGATTCTGGAAGTCCACTTGAATTTCATCCCATTTCCTTGTTCAAAGGCGATTTGGTATTTTTTGATTGCTGAAGAATTTCATTAGAGATGAGCTTTTCGGTGGGTGGAGTTTTAGTAATATTATGCAGCTCCATAACCCGAATCAAGCATATTTAAATTAAACGGTAAAATTGGTGAATGAATCCCATAGCTGTCAATTTTATATTGCTTATATCCGTTGTTGCCATTCGAGAATAATGAAATAATGTCGAAATACTATAATAGATTGTTCTTAAGCTGTTTCTTTGTGAGACTTTTTAAAAGTCTTTTTAGCAGTAGCTAACACATTTTTCATTGGTCACCACATTATATTCCTTACAATTAACTTAAATTTATTTCAACCATAATTTTGATTGGTTTATAAGAAAAGCAAACAACCTTCTTTAATTTCAATACAGCGCTAAGATTTGTCTGTTTTTGAATTTATGATATACCTTAAATGTTATTGAATTTTTGAGGATCCTCTTCACACAAATCGTTGACATAGATCAGAAACTCATTAACTGAAAACAAAACCCGGATATATTTTACTGTACAGCTGTTTAAATCATTAAAAAGCTAATAAAAAGCTAAGAATTAGTTTTAAAATTCTTAGCTTTTAGGTCGAAATATAAAAATTATAAATAGTATTTTGGTAGCGTTATATATCTTTTAAACAGATTACAATATAACAATGCAGTATTTCTCGTCGTCATGAAGTGCCTCTAAAATATGTCAGTTAAAGAGTTTCTGATCCAAGCTGACGAAGCACGTTTAAAAAAATCATCGGTATATATAGCCGGTGATTACAGTTTATAATATTTCTATGAGTCTTGATAGAATCTTCTTGTTCTTTGCTGAAAGAACATTAGACAACTCTATATATCTATGTATTAAATTATTAATGAATCGATAACTTTCAAATATTTAGTTACCTATACATGCTACTATCGCTATTCAATCCCATTTTAGTTTCCAAATCGAGTCGTGAAATATACTAAATTTTCAAACTTTTTTCTTCTTTCCTGTTCTTTTGAGTTACGTCATTTTTTCGAGAAAAACAAAAATTCAATGTACTATTTTAATTCAATCCTAATTCGGTTTTTAAGATAAATATGGATTAGTGCCCCAAACTAAAAAAAAAATAAGATTTAAAAGACGGATCTTAAAGAAAATAAAGTTATTGCTACATTTTAGATAAAGGGAGACCGATTTACGTGTACTCCCTATAGAAAGGTTTTAGTGACTCAGAAACACTAAGTTTTAAAAGTAAAACTATCCATTTTTCGACCACGAACAGAATAATTTGTCCTCGTTATTCAAATTCAACCAGAATTAGTCAGCGTGCACGTGAACAATGAAGCGCAGACAGACGAATGAATAACAGGTTTCACGTGAAAAGTTTCTCGAAATAGAATATCAGATCCATCGGAAAGATACAATTTCTGTTTGGAATAACTGAAGAGAATTGATTTTGAGGTGTTTGTTGATAGAAATTTGCAAATAAAATATGAGTTTTGAATATGAACCATCTAAGAGCAGAAATTTCAACCTTTTCACATTTGCGGTACTCATACGTTTTGGAGCAGCATGCCCTTGTTTGGAATTGTTGAAATAAATTTGTTTTTCGAATTCTCTCATTTTTAGTCAGTGAAAAAGTGGATTATATAACAGGAACGTGTCGAATTGATATTTTTACAAAATTGCCTACCCAATCAGGACCTTTCTTGAGTGGTGAATGGCATTGCACGTAATCAGAAAAAATATGTTTCGCCGAGACAGGAGCGTTAGCCTCCAACTTTAAATAAACATACCCAGTAATAAATTTTTCAATACCTTTCATTTTATGCTTGTCAGTTCTTTGCAGGTTCTTTTTGTGATAAAAAATACTTATAAATCTATTTTGTTCTTAGTTTACATTATTTGTGTTCCAAAAAACACTGATCAATGGCAATGATGTATTCAGGCGAAAATCCACGTTGCTCGAATTCTTTCCGAAAAAAAATACTTGTTGAAGTTAGAAATATTAGAGGAAATCATAAAAGATACAGGCAAAATATACATTTGAATAGATCAATGATCGAATAGTCCGTTGCGAATTCCCTGAATTCAGTTTCGCTAACTTAGGGAAATTGTTGAAGGGTAGGTAGATATTTCATTAACGTTGCAATGGAGCAACACAACGGGCTATTGGCGACGGTCCAGGATCAAACCCGAAGGGAAAGATCCGTGAACAACCCCACGTAATTTTGAGTCAAGGTCAGATGACGAGGCCACACCCGAGCTTGCACCCCACTCTCCAAACTTCCACACCACGCCAACGTGAGGATATTTGAGGCCACGATAGATCTAACGTGCACTAGCCCCTTTGTACACGCCGGTCTTTGTTTGGATTCGAACTCGTAAATCTCTGGTTGCTAATACGTTACTCTTCCAATCGGGCTACCGCGGCCTCAGTAATATCAGAGGAAATCGTAGTTTCGCAAAAGATAAAGGTAAAATATACATTTGAATACATCAATAATCGAATAGTCTGTGGTGTTGCTCTAGTGTGATTTTAACTACCTAACTACCAACTACATCAATATATATATATATATATATATATATATATATATATATATATATATATATATATATATATATATATATATATATATATATATATATATATATATATATATATATATATATATATATAATTGAAGAAAAAACATTTAATCGTAATACTCATTTAAAATTGCGGCATTCAAGGAACCGGGAGAAAGAAGATTGGCCATCCAAATTATTTTCGGAGCGCGTGATTGAAAGATCTTTTTTTAGAAATCAAGTGTTTGTGAGAAGAGAGCTGAGTTTTGAACACAAGCAGATAATACCTCACATGAACGACCCTGAATTCAATTTCGCTAACTTAGGGAAATTGTTGAGGGTCCCAAGTCCCATACTCCAGTCGCTTCATATATATGTGTGTTTCGGAACAGTTTATGTATGTGTTACCGCCAATGTATGAAAGCAGGCATTGTATGCAATGCCTTGGCAATATATAGAATGCCTGGCGTTTTGGGGCAAAGCATGAACTATCCTAATTATTTTAATATTATATATACTTTACCTAGGCATTGTATGTAATACCTAGGCATTATATAGAATGACAAATGTTATTTAGGCAAAGTATTAAAAGAGAGTCATGAAAAGGCTTATAGACAGTTCATCATAGAATTGTCGTTGCATGTCAACATACCGTGATTCCTTCTCGGACACTACACCTTGCTCTTCCATTTTCATACAGCACAGTATGGGCCCTAGAGTCTGCTGAACAAATTCAAAGTAGCGTATTTCGTCACTTCCAAAAACCGAAATGCAAATGGTGGAATTCTCCGTCTGAGGCGAGCGTCGAAAGTGCCACGTGACATTTGAAACTCATTTAACTGGAGTATTTTATACTTTGTCAGTTTCGTCTTTTGGCAATGCATAGAATGCCTAGGAAATGTATGAAATATTAATCGTTTCATACTTTGCCCCCAAACGCCAGGCATTCTATAGATTCAGGCATTCTATAGATTCAAGCATTCTATACAAAGCCTCCTTTGCATACTTTGCCGGTAACATATACATTTCATTACCAATATCTGTGTGCTTGTTATGGGGGTAACTGTACAAATGGAGGGGCAAGAGGGTCTGGCCCAAAGGCCGTTTTGATTTCTGATAGAATCCGGCTTCAGGGAGTTGGCAGTCGAGTCACGTGGTTTTGAACGAATCTATTAGTCAAATTAAGGGACTGGTGGTAACAAATCGCTTCCACCATTGGCACTTTTTTGCACAGATTAAGGTTTTAAGTTCATCGTTTGGTGCCGAAAGCGACAGTGATAAAGCGTTGTCTGGGGATAACTAGTCAAGGGCATCGCCAGTCATGCTTTTGAATATGGCAGCCTTCTCCTAAAGAGCTTTCAAACGCTCTTCACACCTTTTCAAAAATGGACTGACCCAAGGTCCACTGTCTTCTCGTCGTAGTCGCACTATATAGGGCCATACCACTTAATCAGTAAGATCGAGTCACCATGTATTTTTGGTTTTCCATGTTCATTTGGTAATTTGGTTTCTTGTGCCATATAAACCCAACCAACCCTCATGTTTGTTGGCCGGGCCTCACTGCGTAGGTTCGATTCCTGCAACTTACCTTGATTTCATTTATCTCTTCTGGGTCAATCAAACTTGTGTGTATATGTTCATTAATAGGCGTTGTCTGTCTTGTGCTTGGCGTAGTTTAGACAAATATAGCCATTGTGCCATAAAAACCGAACCAACCTTCATGTTTGTTAGCCGGTTCAAATATAAAATATTGAGGGATGGTATTTGTAGATAGTTCAATTAACGTCGCACTGGAGCAGGGCTGTTGGCGACGGTCAGGGATCAATAGCAAGATGATCCGAGGACAACATCACGTAATTTTGATAGATCTCGTCGAAACACTTGGAGGGTTAAAAGTATTGATAAACATCAGAATAAAAAACACTGCTGACCATCGAAAAACCGCTATACGTTGCATGACATGTGCAGTCACGCATTGTCTTGCTGAAAACTGATCTAGGCAAATCCGGATCCCGGCAAGGATAAGGGAGGACAACAGGCTCCAAAACTTGAGATGAAGCTGTGGCTGTTGAGTGTACAGGCAATGCCTACAAGGAGGGTGCGGGAGTAGAATCCAATGGCACCCAATACCTTAATGCCATGTGACGGATTGGTATGGTGTTGCGTAATGCAAGAGTCATGCAGTCTGTCACCAGGGTGCCTCCAGACTAGGATGCAACCATCGATGTGCTGTAGACAAAATCGATATTTATGTGAAAAGACGATGTCGTGTCATTCGTTTGTTCGTGTGCAGTGATCTGCGCACCCTTGCAGCTGCAGACTGCAGCAATTACACGTGCTTACAAAAGTTGCTGTGTAACACATCCAAATTTTGGAGCTATGGTCCTTGATGTTGCAGCTCGATCCGTAATAGCCATACGCACAAGATGTCCTCCCTCTCGTTCGGTGGCATGACGGGGCTACTGGAATCATTCGTGTCGGTCGGTTCTTCCCTCCTGCACCCACCAATTCCATATTAACATTATTGTGGTTTGATTTCGTTCGATAGGAGCATCGATTTCTCGGAGTGATAACCCGCAGTCTCGATAAGCCACAATTCTTCCTTTGTCAAACTCGGGAATTGCTCGTATCACTGCCGTATTTTTGGACGAGGCATAATTACGCTTCCTACACACAGGAACAGCGTAAAAACACAATTACAACATTTAAAACAGGCTCTTTGTTCTCTCTTTTTATACTACTTACAGAGGTATTACAGGCACACATAGTTTGAATATACGGCAGTGCTAATCATTTGCATATCCTTTATGTTCTTCGCATAGTGCAAATTTTAAAGATTTTTTATCCTTCCTTCATGGTGTTGAATTTTCGATGGCCAGCAGTGTATATTGATACAGTTTTAGAGTAACCTTTACATAAACTTACTACGTACTCGAGACAATGGGTTATGTTTACCGTGTCGTCATTTTTTCCTACTGCAATGGGAGATCCCACACACTTTTTTGTATTGCTAATGTGAGACGAGATTGATTCTTCGAGCCACAAAAGTTTGATATCAGTCTTAGAAGTATATTTCTTGTTTCTGATTTTATTAACGACATGCTAGAAGTAAAAATAGGTTTGATAATTTCTGAACTAAGTTAGGTTAATCCTCCACCAATCCAAGGTAAAAACAAACACTGTAAATTCAATTTTTATTCGAATACATTTTTTAATTTTGTCAAATTTAAATCTTGAATGAGCGTAGAGATTATTATATTTATCATCCACCATATTTTTCATTTATTCTCGTAAAACATTACGGCATCTTTGGTAGATTTTACAGCATCCAAAGTGCTGCGTGAATACATGGGTTAGAGCATATTTTTCAAATAAAATGAAATTATTTTCCGAGTTAGTTTTGAAAATACTTGAGCAATTTACTATGCTATTCTAAAAATGCTTCCATAGGGATAAGTACACATTATAAGAAAAGGAGTGCCATCACTCTTACGTAGAGATAACAATACAAACATTAGAACTTTGCAGATACTACTTATCTAGAAATTTTTATGAATGATTTCCCTAGTCACTGACCTAACTCCCATCGTTAATATTGATAAAAAATGTTCTACAAAATTTATTTTTTGAATGGCTAAGTCACCTTCACTGATAAAAATTAATTCAGCTTCAAAATTCAAGATATGGTTTTATTTCAAGGGTTTCTACATTATCAGTAGTTATTTACACTTCCTGAGTACGCACTTGAGTGTCCTCTTCCGATTTATTGAATGCGAAATTCAAGTTTGAAGTGCAAATTTTATGGATTGAATTAGAATAAATTTATACGCGATCATTTCAATTACAAGTTTTGGAAAATTACCCCAAAGCTACGTCAATAGGATAGCTATATACAGGGTGAGTCTAAATTGTTTTTACACAATAAGAGGGGTGATAGTACCCATCCAGACGAGCAATAATTACCATGGAACACAGGGTCGCATTCCACTCTGAGAGGCAGAAAAGAGTAAAATTAGAATTTCAACATGAACTTGCAACAGTGTTGGGAAAGCGAATGAACAATACCAAAAGTTTCACAAAGATCCATCATGCGGGATATGTGGCATTCAAGAAGTGCCGGACCGTGCTGGGGCTCCATCGTGCATCAACCACATATCTCTCTGGATCTACTCTTTTCTGCCTCTCAGAGTGGAATGCGACCCTATGTTCCATGGTAATTATTGCTCGTCTGGATGGGTACTATCACCCCTCATATTTTGTAAAAACAATTTAGACTCACCCTGTATAACATAAACAAAATAAGTAGTAAGGTTAGGTAGTTAATTAACTTTGCACTATAGAGCAACACAACTGGCTATTGGCGATCCATCTAGAAGGGAAAGAAAGACCTCGCAAATTTGAACCACGATCAGATGACGAGATCAACACATGAACTGGCATCCCACTCTCCAAACTTCCACAACACGCCAACGTGAGGACATTTTAGGCCATGACATTTAACGCGCCCCAGCCCCATGTACACGACGGTCTTTGGTTGGACTGAAGGGTTGCGAGTTTTGAACTCGCAACCCTCCGGTTGCCAGTCCATTACTACAGGGGACTACCACGGCCCCTATAAATAAAATTGATGAATTAAAATGAAATTATCAAAAATAAATTGAATCTCGACAGCAAATTGCTTTACTAGATCTTAATAGCCATCAGAATGGTATTTTATATTTACTTGGCGCTTAATTTTTTAACTGTGTTTTATAAATAAATTAATATCAATTTATCGTCAGCTTACAAGTGAAACACACTAATAAAAAATTGTTATGAAAAAAAGAACGCTAAGGGGGATTCTGTTCACTATGCTAAATTCACTAAGTGCGTTTCTCAAGGAGAAATCTAACCTTAAGTAAGAAAACAAAACTTACTTAGAAACTTGACTTCAGTCTAAAGATCACCACATACATGCTAAAAAAGCGAAAAACTTATTCTCGAAAATTTTGACTTAGTGTGTGCTTGTGTTTGACTTGTGAGCCGACAATATAACTTTAATTCTCAATTCACATAATAAATTTTTATATAGCCCCTTCTATACTAGAAAATATCAATTAAGAATCTAAGGATATATACAATGAGTATCATTGAGATTTTGTCAAATGTACATTAAATGATTTAGATTTTTTTATTTGTAGCAAGCTTTGTCAATGATTACGATGACCTAAAAGGAAAAAAAACGATGATTTATGATTATTTATGATTTAATTAGCTTTTTAAAATGCATGATTTGATTGTGAGAGAATTGATTGTTTTTACTGAACCTCATTTCACATAATGCAGAGTTGAAAGCATTTTAACCATTATGTAGAGCAATCGAATTCTGAATGAAATGAAGAAATATTTATTTTTTCATACTAGATTCATTTATCTGTTTTTCAGTTATCTGTTGCACCGTAATGAACGTTAGTAAGAGGTACTTTCTTTGCTGATAATTTTAAATGTATGAAGTCTTACATAACGATAAGGTTCTTAGTATTTTCAGCTTAAATATTAGGCGAACATGAATCTAGTCACAATTTGATATTATTCTACTCAGGTAGGTAATTGGTTGGTAATTAAATTAACGTTGGTCTGGAGCAACACAAAAGTCTATTGGCGACGATCAAGGTTCAGTCCAAGGAAAGATTCGAGGATAATACCTCATAATTTTGAACCACGATCAGATGACGAGGTCAACACCTGAGCTGGCACCCCACTCTCCAAACTTCCACACCACGCAAACTTGAGGACATTTTAGGCCACGACAGATTTAATGTGAACCAGTCCCCATATACACTACAGTCTTTGGTTAGATCGAGTTTAGAACTCGTAACCCTCCGGTTGCTAATCCGCTACTCTACAAACCAGGTTATGCAGGGGAGTTAAGATAATATATTATGCAGTCGTGGATAATTCATTACGTCCTTCCATAAATATGAATTTCATTACTTTACCCAATGAGACTCCTGGTAATGAATATCAATAGTCTTCTGACGCTAGCTGATTAAAAATTTAAATCAGTTACCGTAACTTTCACCATCAAAAACATTCTTTTCATAGCAATTAATTCATATTTTTACATTTTTAAAATCAAAACTCAGCCAGCATTTAAACGTTGACTTCCCAAACAATCTCATTACTAACATTTTGTATAAAACTTTTGATGGTTATCAGATGGCGATTTAAAAATAGTGTGGAAGCTTGACGCTGCGATTTCGTTATTTCAAGCACTTGCCGAACACAACGATTTCCTCAACTCAGCACTTCATATGTACTTCGTTATCTTCGATCTTTTATGGTCGCGATCATCAAGATTATAAAGGTAAAAGGTTCATAAAATAAACATCGCCATTCAGCGCAGACCCTCTTTGCTTTCCCTTGCTTATCATCGTTACGTTGATGGAGATAAGCTGGAGCCAATCTCTGTCATCCTTGTCGTTCAACGGAAGATTCGCCTTCGCTTTCGATCTAGTGCATCGTGCGAATATTGACTTGCCTGCATCGGTTCTTCAAATCCAATATCATGAGATTACTTAACATCTTTTGTCAGAGCTCTTAGGTTGGTAGGTTTTTCAGGGTGCAAAAAGTCATATTTGGCAATAATGTATTGGATATACACAAACAAGGAAGTTTTGCTGACACGGAAGGGAGAAATACATCCAGGGAGGAACCGAAACTTCGTCATCTATAACTCGCAGGTTGCTAGCACAATGGGCGAAACCACCGAGTCATGGCATCTCCTATAGTTCTTTGAACAACCCTTCAAATATGTTTTAGATTTCACATGTAAATCTTTATGTAACCGTCGGGAATGATTATGCATATTGCATAGTACTATAGTATAATATATAATACAATAGAATAATATGTAAAAAAGTAGAATAAATAAAAGACTAGTATAATATGTAATATGAGTATAATTAGTATAATAGATAAAACACTATATAAAATGTACTATAATATATAATACCTCTATAACATATGCTATAATAATATAATATATAATATACTAGTATAAATTTGATATAATAGTATAATATTTTTTACAAGAAGTTATAGCTTTTGTCTGTCACCCAATTTGTGCCAGGTTCGAATCCGAGTGTATGCGAATGGATGTTGTTGTCTCTGTTACGAGAAATAGCGGCTCACCCATTAGATGCTCCTTCACAAATAACCACTAGATCGTTAAAAAAACATTTTTTATCGTCCCACGTTTAAATTTCATTAACCTTCTGAGCGTCACGAGATTTCCAAGTTGTGTAGTATTACTTTTATCCCACAACATACTGAATAACTAAATAAAGACTAAAAGAATCCACCGATTCTTTCAACCTTTAGAAAGATTCTATTCGTTCTTTCCTTAGAAAGTAATCCTTTTGAACGATTATATTGGTCCTTTCCTTGGAATTGAATCCTTTGGAATCCCATTGACCCATTCCGTAGAAGAAGAATCCTTTGGAAAGATTATACTGCTCATTTCTGTAGAATAGAATCCTTTGGAAGCATTCCATTGCACGAGGTCAAAATTGATTTAAAGTCATTCAAGGAAAACTTCAGGTTAAAAGGTGGAATTATGCGTGCGAACCCCTGAGAAGGTAAAAAAAGAATTTGATTCACAGTTTCTTGTAAATTATGCAACTCGCGCACTCCTTTTCTATACAGCAGCTTGCTGGCTGGCCCTTGTGTCATAAAAGATTAACCAACCTCTCAGCAACACGCCTGCAAATAAGAGACACACACAGAAAAGCCACCCTTCCTATTCTCGACTATGATAGCTTGCAACCTGAATTCAAACTATAATACAGTAAAACCTCGATATATCGTCACTTTTCCTCAGTCCCCTCTAGCTCTCATTGACCAACAATGTAATCACCCTCGTTTATTCGTCGCTAAGTAGTATTGAAGCTTAAAAATATTCAAATAAAACCTAACCCTCCTGGTCGTTCTCTCGACGAGGTATCTCGTCATTTGCAAAATAGATCAAATCTTGATGGACGTGATACTTCTCGTCTTTTCTCGTCATTGAATGGAAACTGGTCAGATCTTGATCTCGTAAGAAAAATCGGCAACATCTTGATGATGAGATATTTCGTCATAAGAAAAGCCAGTCAGATCTTGATGATGAGATATCTTGTTGAAACCACATAAAAGGAGTAAAGTTAATTTTTTTATAATTTATTCGTAACTTTTTAGTTCTAGAGTTAATTTATATTATTATTACGAATACCGTGCTGAATTTAAAATTTGCATGATCTTTACAGGTAATTCGTATTGAATACATTCTCTGTGATCACTCCGCTTCAAAATTTTCCGAGTGACGACTTGGGGTTTACTGTACTTCAATATTTATACGGTCCTTGGTACATAAAACCGCTCTCAAATACGTTGTAGTCACTTGCTGAAGCATCACAGCATGATAAAGTCCCCATCTCGTCTCTTCTAAGTCAGAAAAAAATCTCTTAGCAGTGAGACGCTCCCCCTTTAGACGTTTAAAAAACATCACAATACACGATAAGGTAGCATGTAAATTTACTTTGAGTGGTTCTTAGGCGATTCCACTGGCAATACGTTCGCTGCTCAGCGGTCGTCTCTTGACATGACGGTCATGAGATGGGTACTTACAAAAGACCTAACAATATTTAAGGAACAGTTTTGGTAGATATAGTAGTCCCCGCATCAAATGAAAGTTTGAAGAAAAGGGAAGGTCTAAAAATCCCCATTTAGTTCATGAATAGAATAACTGACTTTCAACAGGCATATTGGATGCATTATTTGAGGACCAACAGTCGCAGTTTTTCAATATTTTCTATTGAAAGTGAATCGTGTATTACTTAACACGGAACGGATGTATCAATTACAAAGTACCTTACTGAAAATTAGTGTATCTCCACATCAAAATTAATATAAAATTTCATAATTATTAAAACATTTCTATAAGAAAGAGTAATCAAAGAAAGTATCGTTACACACTTGAATAATTGGAAGACAAATAAGATAGAATTTAATGTAATTGATACAATTATAAGAGACCAATTCACGCTCCAAAGGAGCACAAGATGCACAATCTGGTTCAAAAGAAAGGTGGAAAATCAATAAAGGTAGAATTAATTAAGGGGTATTACTTAACATGCCGTTCCTTAACTTGACAGTCATGAGATGGGTATACTTACAACACTGGGTACACTTAACAATATTTAAGGGACAATTTTAGGTAGATATTTTCCAACATCAAATAAAAGTTTGAATAAAATTTATTCAACATCTTCTAATCGAATATTCTATATTTTATAAATCTTATTTTAATTTAGTGCATACAGTATTTGAATTTCTTTGGCTTTCATATTTATACAATTTTTATGCAAAACATCTGAGCAATTATATTTAAATCAACCAGAATTTGGGTAGTTTTAGAGAAGCTGGAAGGTGTGTTGAGCATTGTGATTACTTGTATTATTTTACCAGTACTGCTGAAAAAGCAGTTATTTTTCCAAAAACTATTTTTACGGAATTTAAATTCTAATACTTTTTATTGTGAGCCTTATTTTTTCTTTACCGAATATAAAAGAAATTCTGAATTAAAACAGTCGATATAGAGAACAAAAGATAAATAAAATATACTGCACAAAACCTTTTAAAATAGGACTGGTAGCTAATAAGGCAACCTTGGTATTTTTAAAAATTATTTTTGTTACGCTCAACTGAATTAGTTCGAAACAATAATTATTAATCGTTTGCTTTTTCAAATTTCTGTAATCCGTTAGCTTATTCCAGGAATACTTTTTGTAGTGAAAAAGCAGATTCATTCATTGCTTTTCGTTCGAAGCAAGCTACGTTTTAAGATGTATCTCTGGATTTTCAAATCGATTTTTTTCGTTGAATATCGGTAAGTAAACATTTATTCCTTTAGAAAATTTGCATCATTTTATAACTTTGAGAAACGCTTTCGTCTTTAAATGACACCAGGTATTTTATATTCATACTCTCAATTATTCTATGCATTTTGGATAACATTGGCACACTCTAGAGACTTTTCTTTCTTACTAAAAATTTAATTTCTACAAAAATGTAAAATGTTTATTTGACATTTATTTACCTTTGTGAAATCGTGTATTTAAGAAGTGTGTTCCTTTATTATAGTGTGGTAGTTGTTACATGAAGTGAAAATAAGAATTACAACTTATTAACGAAAATGGAAGTTAGTTAACCAATTCAACCGAGAAACGCCGGGTAATTCTGCCAGTAATGGATACACACATACGAGGAAAGACGAAAGCCTGGAAAAGGGTAAGTTTAAAAATTTGATAGCAAAATGCAGAAAATTGTAAGCATTTTCTGAAGCACATTTGTGTATGAGCGAACTTTTTCTATTATGCACCAAAATAGGTGTACAATGTAGGCTAATTTAAAAACAATAATTTATGAAATATATTGTGGACTTCTACTAGATTAACTCCAGTTTTGTTAATAAAAAATGTAACATGTCACACTGATATTAAATAATTAATCCTTCTTAAAATGTTATCAGTTCCTTTCTTACTAAATACTCCCTCCTTCAAACTATTACATACGGCCAGATTTCGTTATAACCTTTCACAATACGAATGAAGTTGTGCAGCTGTTATATTGAATGCCAGAGTTGTAGTGTAAATGCGTATTAATAACGGGATAAAATTTCTACCCTATACAGGTCAGAGGGTAGAAATTAAGCTAATAAAGCTAAAAATAGGCAAGGGAGACTTCAGTAGTAACTTTTCAAAGAAGCCTCTCCTTACGCTGTTTCTCCCTCATCCGCCATGCATGTTTTCTTTTGCTTTATTTAGATACAAGTAAACAATGTTGGAAAGTTCTCTCGTTCTCCATAAGGATTTAAAACCAACACTCACGCGCTGTTTTTCTGGCGATCGCGACAATACACTTCAAAAACTCAAGCTTGGTATCCAACACTTTGGCATTCAATCTAGCAGGAATGCGAATACACTGTCTTTAACATCAGATGCATCGCTCTCGTTTTACACTTTCTCAAGAATCGGACTGTGGATGATCATGTATGCTTCTAAGCGATCTTTTTGAGTAAGCAGTAGTTGTTTAAAGCTAAAAAGTTAAACTAATAGCTACATGGATGTTAATTCTCATATCCATATGAAGATGTTGACTGGTTCACAATAACGAGGCATATAAAAAAAGTAACTTTAATAAAAATTCATCAAAGATTAGATAAACATAATACGTTGATTAGTCAACCAGCATAGAGTCCTTCAAATAAAGGCTTAACATAATTTTAATATATCAATCTTCCTTGATCTCTGCATTCTAAGGAATTTAATTCGACGATTGAAAGAAAACACAGCCAACGTGACTATTTTTCATGTGTGGACCGATGCCACTGTAGGCACAAATGGAAAACTAACAATTGAGTATCTAATAATTTATAAGTAACATGGAATAAATTTTTCTCTTTAATCTATATATAACGTCCCAAAAATAATTTCACACTAATTAAGGACTGTGAAAAAGAAATAAGGTAAATAGGGATTCTGTCTCCCTCTCGTTCTCTTAAAAAAGAGCATCCTACTGCGAGTAGAAAAGCATTGTTTCTCTCAGTTTTTTATGTACCTGCATTTATTTCCAGATGGGTTTTTCGTAAAACTGTACCCCATCAATAAAGTATACGGGTTTCGTATTTCGCGCTGTAATTCGACCTCAATAGGATCTAAACTTCTGTGAATCATCTGTCAAGTATTTTGTGTCCCTCAGTATTTCAGGATTAATGGGCACGGAACCAGTCATCAGGGATCAGAAATAGGATTAGTATCAGGTTTTGGGGGAATGTTCGCGTCTATTCCGATGGGGACGCTTAAAGATTTTCGTTCGATCCTTTTGTAGGACTGATTTCTTTTTCTTAAAAGTGTAACCAACATGTCGACTAGTAATCACGTGACTGCTCTGGGAAAAATTGACTTGGTTGACAGATTTGGCATGTTATCGCCTCGTTTGGCGATATAACATCTTATGACAGGGGAGATATGTGAATGCGCATTCTAGAGGGACGAAAATAATTGTGAAATCGCCGAACTCTATAACTATGACAACCGGACCAATCAGATGAATCAAGGGATGGGTATCTCCTTCAGTTCCGTGGACCAATCAGAAGATGAATGTTCGTTTCCTCCCTGTAGACGAAAGTAGTCTAAGGGTCACGTTAGTTTTGGTCACATGATCCTGGGCACACAAAAAGGTTATGATTGCTCTCTCTCTCTACTTTTATATTCACCCTGTGCACTATACCAGCTTGAATATAAAATGATACGTTAAAGAAATTTTTTCGTGTCACGTGACTACACATTTTGTTCTTCAAGAACAGTTTGCAGATTATTTCAGTTTATTTATTTATTTTTTTAAAAGTGAGCCGTCTTGCTAAGTCGGTATAAATTACTAAAGCTCTCGAAATGAGTAATTAGTCATACTTTTAGCTTCTATTACAGGCCAAATATTCGAAAATTATTGCAATAAGAGATTTTAAAGATGTAGGCAAGCCACACATTAGTCCTACATCAGTCCTGCGACTCCAAAGTGGCTGAAATACGCATGCTTACCGAAATGTTTTCTTACGTATGCGCGTGTCATGTTTTGTCGCATGCTGCTCCAGTGTGTGGCCGGGCATATAGCTACTTTGTTGTGCAAAATTTACCTAAATTTTTACATGCTATTGAACATAAGTATATACCATTTTAATTTGGAACAAAGCAAATGCGGTTTCAAGGTTTCACAAACACCATTTGGCGTAAGAAAGTGAAATGAATATTTGACTCGTAAATTCATTTAAATTTCACAACAAAATGCAGTTATTCAGGATTTTGAACAATCATAAGAAACTCAAGGGGATAAATGTAAGAATATTTGATTATTTTAAGCATTAATATGCATTAGCCGGGAGAAAATTCTCATTAATAGAATTTTAACCTGTTATTATGACACGAAATCATTAGATACTTTTTTGATAGCGGCTATTAAAAGTCCATTTATATTTCAATGGAATGCTGGTAACTACAAAAGGAAGTTCGGCTCTCATGATTTGTTTGATTTTCCAATGGGACCACCCGTCTTTTCCGTATGCCATGGTGAGTGATTAGGTGAATTTTTAACGCACAAAGACGTTATCCATTTTTGATATGACAGCACAAATATGACGTATGTGATCTTTGCCTCATTCAGCCTGAAACAGGTGAAATGTACTGGTTTTATCTGTGGACATACGTATTTCATGTAACACAGGAAACTTTTTAGTAAGTCATTGGATGACCAATTCAGGGTACTTTTCAAGTTGTCATCGATCTCAATGCGAGTATCCCAAGAGTCATACATTACATTTTTGAATACATTACATTCTTGCTACCCGGTACCAGGCCCTGTCATTAATTATGCAGTAGTTCTTTCGGAATTTGTCATTTTTGCTCTTTGAACATTTTTATGAATAAATATTTTACAGAGGAAATGAGGCGCATAACATTCGAATGTGTCGAAAAGCCCAGAGCGTCTAAATAACATCTCTATAGCAAACATCAGTCACCAATAGGCAAAGAAGGTGAATAAATAGAAGGTGAAATTTCTTCACCAATAGGTGAAGAAAAATTTTCCACTGAAATTAAGGATCAAAGCAATCTGTATTATTTCTCAAATATCTTATAATATTGTGAATACTGTTTCTTACAAATTTGCATTGCTTTGTGTAAGTGCTTGTTTGGAAACATGAGCGATGCGATTTTTTAAAAGAAAAAGGCCTAAAGACTTTTAAATTTTAATGAGTAAGATTCACGGGATTTTGTTTAACTTTTGTGTTGAGAAATCTCGTATTGAAGGCGTTTGTGACGCAACAAATATAAATTTTCACATACAATGATAAGAATGAAATATTTCAATAAAAATCAGCACATATTAATTTAAGTGATATTGGTCTGTGGAAACTACAATACGATACAAAAGATTTCATTGATCCAATGACTGATAACTAATTTAAATGTATTAATTCTCTTCCTTATGTTAGTTTAATGTAGGAAATTTAAAAAATGGAGATGTTTATGAGTAAATTAGTTGTAACCGGACCTTCGTCTTATAAAATTTTTTTAAGACGAAGGCCTGGTTTTTTTTAATTAAAAGGATTTAATGGGCCTCTATCTCACAAAGCTTGAGAATCTGATCTAAAGATGATTCAAATAGAAAATAATAAAACCAACACGATTCCCTTACAGCTCAATGTTACCTGAGTTTAATGTTACTACCGTACGTATTCTCTAATTTGAAACCTCAAAAACAATGCCAACAAAATTAAATTTAAGCATTCCATGGCTATTTCTATTGTAGCATTAAAAAGGGTTGAGGCGCTCTACCGCAACTCTGGATAGAGTACGGGATAGACGCTCACCCAAGAATCTCTTCCCTCCCAAGGCGAAGAATCTAAAATAAGACAATGTTTTGCTTAGAACAGACTGTTGATCAGCTGTTTAGTGTCTCCCGGTCTATTTTTCTTGCCTCTGTTTAGTTCTTTCATCCCCTCACTCAAGTTAAACGACCAAAAAGTATGGGCATTTCCTCTCCAGACAGGCGGAAACTTGACGATGAGAAATGTGGGCCTAGCATTTAATCGTCTATCTCAACGGGATAATTTACAAGAGAAGACGTTGGGAACATCGATTAACCCTCAAAGTAGACGAGAATATCTCGTCCATCAAGATCTGACCAATTTTGCTAATGACAAGATGCCTCGTCATTCCCGATTTTTTATGATGATGATGAGATCAAAATCTGGTCAGTTTTTACTTAGGACGAGATATTTCGTTCAACAAGATCTGGTCAGTTTCTTGTGAGAGAAAGAGCAGTCTACTTCCCCAAATATATTCGCTTTTTTGCAGGAACGAGCGTCCCTGTTAACTCTCCTGTTTTGACGAGATATCTCGTTCATAAGGATCTGATCAATTTTGCTAATGACGAGATACATCGTCAACAAGTTATTGCCGATTTTCTGATGATGACTAGATCAAGATTTGGTCAGTTTTTCCAATGACGAGATATCTCGTCTTTCAAGTATCCGTGTTTTCTTTCTTTTATCATTATCGAAAATAACTCGATATTTAGGTAAGGGGTTTATAAATCTGTTTATTTTTGTAAAAAATAAAAAAAATAAATATTTTATTATATCGCACCCTAACTGCCATACAGCTACGACTAAAAAAAGGAATATCTAATTTTAGGTGTAGAAAGACTAAGTACATGCTTCTCCATGTGCAAAACTGACACAACTATAGACTCTTGTAGAGGGCAGTTCTGCCACAGCATGCAGAAGTTTGTATTCACATATTTTCTTCACATAAAACTAGAAATTCATTAATTTTAGTTATGGCAGTATTGTAGCCGGGGGTGCGATATATAGGTTTTTCATTTCTAGTTTTACGAGTTGAAAGACGAAGTACATACTTCAGCATGCACAAAACTGTCCCAACTGTAGATTGCAGTAAAGGGCAGTTGGGTATAGTTCTTTAATTTTTTTTGCCAGTTTAGCAAAAACGAAAGATGGTTCCCAAACATTAGCATAAAATAAAACTGCTTCATCCAAGGAAATGGTAAACATGTTTCCTTAAAATGCAGTTTTCGAGGAAGCGTATTATAAATTTAAATTGAAACTACATAAAAAAATTCAAAAGAAGCTAAAGTGGGCTCTCAACTTTTGTAACGTACCGCCTATACTATTTGAAGTCATAATATTAGCCATTAGTACATAGTAAACTTGCTATCACAGGCAATTCATGAATATTTAAATTACATTGAGATACATCTTCCCCCTAAGAAGTGTCATAGCATGTATAAATTTAAGGTCACGTATTTAATCCTCTATCTGTGGGAATAAACGTGCTATCACAGGCAATTCGTGTATATTTAAATTACATTGAAATACATCTTCCCCTAAGTAGTGTCATACCATGTCTAAATTTAAGGTCAAATATTCAATCCTCCCTTTGTCGGAGGTTTTTCTGATTAAAGCATTCACAAACACAGTAATTATAATTGGTCTGAGGATGGATCAAAGATCTGTAACTGTTTGGCCTTCAGCATAAATTAGAGAAAAAGAAAAATAGGTCATCAAACAATTATGACCTAGTTGTCACTTGGGAATATGAATAGTGACGATTTTTATTTCTCCTATTCCCTTTTACTTTTCAATGTAGAAAAATAAAAAACAAAAGAAGGATTATAAGTTTTTATGTGTAAAAAGATACATGAAAGATGCAGATAGAAGGTTAAGTGAAAGATGGTAAAGGACAAAAGGAACGATAACAAAAAGCAAAGCACCATTTTTTCAATCAACGGTTAAAAATAAAAAGTCGCAAAAACTGATGGTTTGGCTGACCTAATAAATAAACTAGAACTGAATTTCCACAGAGATTAATCAAATAATTAAAATATTATTTTCAAGCAGAAATTTTAACACTTTATTAGGCACATTTACTCTGCCTGGCTTGGGTTGAATTATTTCACTGTAGATTGAAAAACGATCAGAATAATTTCTTCGCTTCCAAAGAAGAATAAAATGTTCACTTATGTTATCATTTTTATTGCTCCATTTTTCATATCTTTAATATTTCTATAATCTATTGGAACCCAAATACATGCTGTTCACTCATATAATCGATTACACTTATAATTCCATCTACATGTTCTAAGAGACAGATGACAAATTGTGATTTGATACAATATTCATGATATCAATAAGACTAACATATCGTTTGGGGTTAAAAATTTCAAATAATGAAGCGTGGAATGAAAAAATTCTTATATCAAAATTCAAAATCTTCAATACAAAACCCCCCAATTTACCATTTTTGAGAATGGTAAATTGGGGGGTTTTGAAATGGTAAAACCAATTTACCATCAGTTTTTAGTAAGTATTTTACAGATAAATGAGTTGCAAAGACTAGCTTTGTTTCAACTCACAAAATCAACTATCTCTGTTACTACGATAAATATTTTGGAGCAGACGACCATGAAGCATGAATTCAGGTAGCCAAACTGAAAATGAATATTTTATTCACTAAGAGTGAGTATTCAGTCAATAAATGTAATGAATTTTTTCCAGCCATTTAAGCGTGGTACTGGAACTTGCAAACAGATAAGAAATGCGGAAATAATTTTGCTTTTAAATGGAACAAAACTGATAAATAACTTAAAATGGGACGAAAATGTTCAACGTGAAAGCATTCTTATGTATATAGATAGCTATTTTCAGAATTGTTCTATTATAAAACACTAAATATTGCCTTTTAAACATAGTGCTTGATTGGTTGGTTTGTTGGGGTTTTATGGCGCAAGTGTCATATTTGTCCATGCTGGGCCGACACAAGACATACAATATCAAGTAATAGACAAACACACAATAAAAGTTTTTACTGACACAGAAGAGAGAAATACACCCAGGGAGAAATGCACCTGACAGGAATCGAACCTGCGCCGTCTACAACTCGAACACGGTGCTTGAAGACAATAAGTTTTTATTAAATTATGGTAGGTATGGTAGGTACAATTGAATTTACGTCGCACTGGAGCAGCATAACACGCTATTGACAACAGTCCGAGATCAATCCCAATCCGTGGACATCTCGTCATTTGAACCACTATTAAAATATGAATTTCTAATCAAAAGATTATCAAAAATATTTTCCCTTTGCTCTTTCTTCAAAACTAGTTTTTAAAATAGGACGTAAAAGCTTAAATATGCTGTCAAGTTCCATCGTACCAACGATTTATCTTAGAAATGGAACAAAAAAACTTTAGAAATAGTACAAAGTAGAAAATTATGTTATAGCAAAACAAAAAATTCTACTCTTTCTTAACCCTTAATTCGCATATATTCCTTATTTTTTATTGCTTTAATCTAATTGAAATCAACACATTTTTTTATCAAAATGTAAATACAAATTGCAAACAGTCAGCAATGTAATAAATATAAAATTAATGCCATTCTTACTTCTTTCGCTTTTACTACAACAGTATCGTTACCTTATTTGATTTTGTTTATCTTTTGAAGTGATGAAACCGTATATGCAATCTGGCTGTAGTAACGGTAAAAAATTAACTAAATATCTTGATGTACCAAAAACAGTAAATCGCCAAAACACGGTCAAAACAGAATTCTAGAATAGTTCAGTTGAATAAAAATCTCTTTTCTGATTCAAATAGAAAAATTATTCAGAAATTGTAAAGAAATTGTTCAATTATACGTTTTAAAAAATTCAATGTAAAAATATTTTGTCAAAAAGTATGCTCCTTTTTATTTATTATTTAATCTCGATCGGTTTGTTAAAATATTTCATATTTATCATAAACATCACCAAACACAAAAGCTTCTTTTTTCTGATTCAAATGCAAGCTACGAAATCGGCCAATCTCATTTTCCAAACATTTCACGAAAAATAATTTGTTAAAATTCATAGCTTGCTTTTTAATTTATTGTTCAATCCGGATAGATTTATTGGAATATGTCATTCTTTCATACATATCTCCAAACATAAAAGTTTCTCTTTTCTGATTCAAATACGAGCTAAGAAATTGGCTAATTCAATTTTTTTATTTCAAAGAAAAATGTTTTGTTAAAAATTCAAGTCCTTTTCTTATTTATTATTTAATCCAGATAAATATGTTAAAATCTTTCATATTTATCGTAAATATATTCAAACACAATATCTTTTCTTTTCTGATTCCAATATAAGCTAAGAAATTGTCCGATTCAATTCTTTAAAAATTTCATGGAAAAATGTTTCGTAAAAATATGTTCTCACTTTTTAATTTATTGCTCAACGCAGACAGATTTATAAGAATATTTCATTTTTGTCAAAAATACCTTTATACCAAAAGCTTCTCTCTTTCTGATCTAAATATGAGCTAATAAATCGGTCAATTCTTTAAAAACTTCATGGAAAAATATTTTGTCCGAAAAAAGATGTGCCTACTTTTTAATTTATTGTACAATCCGGATAGATTTATGGAATTTTTTTTTGTTTAGAAATTTTATAAGAATATTTCACTTTTGTTATAAATATCTCTGAATATGAAAGCTTCTTTTGTGATTCAAATAGAAGTTAAGAAATTGGTCAATTCAATTCTTTAAGAACTTGTAAAAATGTTTTGGCTTTTTTTATTTATTATTTAACGGATGGCTTTATCAAAATATTTCATATTTATCATAAATATCTCCAAACATGAGAGGAAAAGGCGGAGTCGCCCTAGTGTTATTTACAGTCTTACTGCAAAGTAAACACAAATAAGACGATGCATATAACCTTACAGGATATGGAGGTTTCTTCACCGCGGTTTCGTATGACCAAACATGAGGATGCATAAAGCTCGCATTATTGGAGCAGACAAACACATCCCCGCTGTAATCAATATCCAAAGCCCAACTTGTCAGTTTATTAACTCCATATTTAAAAAAATATTTAATTGACGGTGCCCTTGTTGAGACAACTCCGTTTTCTACAAGGCCAGCGTCTTCCCACGACATCGGGCTTTTTTGGGTGAGTGGGCGTCTCGCTCTACTCGCTGGTCTTACTCTAAAACAGATTTTAAAATCTAGGCACACTGTTGTAATCACAGCCTAAACAAATGTGAAATAGTAGCTTTAGTAGCACAAATTAGTAAAAATGGTAGCAAAATTAATCTTCTCCTTAAGCACATATTTTAGTAGCAGTTATAGTAACCCAGAAACACAAAATGTGTTCTAAGTGTGAAACAAACGTTAAACTCACAAACAATTTTCACTTTAAAATAAAATAATAAATACTTTCTTAATTTGAAATCTGAATTTCCAGTCTTAACAGGCGGAAGCATTTCTTTAAAAAAAATTGGAATCAGAATTTTGGATTATTTCTGAAGAGCCAACTTGGCGACCTTTTGTGAAAAAAAGTTTAAATATTCTCCGGTAATGCTAAAACCAATGATGAAAATCTGAGGCGGTAACAAAGATTTATGCTGTGGGGAAAAAAACAGGAGTCTTAATTTTGGTCTTTAATGAACTTTTAAAAAATAGTCTCCAAAACTTTGAGCTATTGAAACTATTATGCTTAAAATGATACACCAAGACGCCATGGTTGAAAAATAGTAGCAAAACGTCGCCCATTAGTCGCCTGTGACACCCTGTAATCAATACAGAATTGGACCGAAAAAATATCCAAGATTTCACTTAATGAATAAATCTTTTAAAATAAAAATAAAAATTAATTTGGAAACATGACCAACAAATCTAATCTTATTTATTGATGGTCTGAGGAAAATATTAAAAATATTCAATTCAATGTAAGAAATTCGATTAGTTAGAAGCATGAGCCATTTGGGTTTTAAAAAATATTTTTGTAGATGCTTTTGTGTTACTCTTTGTTTTATTTTATTTTTGTTGTATTTTTGACTTGAGTGGTCCTGCGAACAAAAAATATAAAGATAGAAAGTTATTCATAAATCAGCTGACTTCTTTGAGTGCAACATGACTTCCAGCTGTTACATGGTTTCGAATGAAATGAGTAAGAAAAAAGTAGAACCTTGATTATCTGGACCGAGGTAACCTCGGAATGACCAGAAACGCCACAAAGCAGCCTATAGGAAATACAAAGAGTTATTTACTGAACAAAACATGCTACTACTACTACAACTGAAAGATTCAAAAAGCTAGGATTAAAAATAATGCATACTCGAAACTGCCACAATATGACTACTGTGACAATTTTACAACAAATCTGGATTTGAGTTGTACCTTTCAAACTTTCTTGAAAAAGACCTCGTCTTCTATTTTGTAGTATTTTTTAGCCTCTTTGGGCAAAGTGTCCACACTCGTGCTGGAAGCTTTATTTGAAGCTTTAAAAAAAAAACTCAAGTATTAAATTCAACTCTGCTAACGTGGATACTGGATTAATCAGAGCTCGAAAAATCAAGTTTCTACTGTACATTATAATATCTGCACGTACTTTTGAAGTACATTTTTTACAAAGGAGAAATAGAAACCATTTCGATTTCATACAAATCAATAAAATTTTTAGATAAATGCGAAAAAAACGATCTCCAAAGTCAAGAATTATTTTAAGTTGGTTTTAAACTTGACTCGAGAAGCTTGGTTATGGCATTAGATTTTCAGGTAATCCACTGTTATCAATGTTAGATTTTAATACAAACAATCAATTTCTTTTGAATGATACTTGACATTAACGTTTCTAATGAAAGAAACATATTCGTAGAAAAATCAGAAGTTCGAAACAGAAATGAGTCACCGATTGAAGTAGTTATATTTCCGAAGCTGAAAAGTAGAAACAATGGTGCTTTTTTCCGTAACGGATCAAAGCATCTTCCTGAAATGTATATGAGTGGGCGCATGTCGTTAGCAGTCGTTTATCTTAAATCACTAACAGTGTGTGTGATTCATCCCCACACATTCCTATATATAAAGATTAGGTGAATTATATGAACGAAAAAAAGAAGTCGAGCAGAGTATGATAATATTCCATTAAAGGAAGCGTTCGTAATGGGAAGAAGATCGTTATAAGGTATCCATCGTGATCGTGTGAATAATATTTCGATCGTGTTTCCAAGTTGCTCTGAAGAATATTAATGTTATAGTATTGTTATTTATGAGGAAAAGGTGGGTGCATTTTATAAGAGCATATTTTTTTGAGTACTCTGGGGGATCAATATTTTTATACCTTCATGTTTTCCTAGGAAATACATAACAAGGGGAGTTTTTCTGTAAATAAAGAGAAACAGTTCAAATTAATATCTATCACTCATCCGCATGCTTTCAATTTACAAAAGTAACCTCAACTCTCCCGGTGGTTGTCTCGCGTCATTTGAGGTAAACTGACTAGATCGTGATGAACCGTTACCACCGAGATAACAAGGCCTGACCGCTGCCATCATGGCGTCTCCCTAGTAGTCATACGTGCGATACGAACGACCACCGCCGTATTGGAATATTCAAAGCCTAATACAGTGAAATCTGTCTACAACGATACATAATATATTCTATATACGTCGAGACCACAGGAAAATATTGTTATACGTTATTGCAAATTATTATAGCAGTTTGTAAATATGGTTTTTCCCTAGTCAAAACTACGATAATCTCAGAATGAAACTTCCACACCCTCGCGTCTTTCTTCCTTATTTACTAACGATAACAAAGAGTGTGCGTAAATAGTAAAAGCAATAACTTATTAAAAAACCGGCCAAAATTATATCGTAAATTCAGTTAAAAAATAGCGAAAAACTCGCTTATGACTTTTATTAACTAAAATACACACGTCAATCAAGCTTAATACCGTCCAATATCATAGTTTCTCAAATGCGACCATAAATCAAAAAGAAAAGAAAACCCTTTCTCATAGTCTAAAGAAATCTAATTAATGTTTTCTTCATCATTAAATCTGTAAAAATGGGAAATCAAAGCAATTGAACTGTAAAAGCAATTGAAGCGATTATCATAGTTGGCTGAAGAATTTTTCCTTGATATTTCATTTATAAAATTCAAACAATTTTCAATAACTTCCAAATTTTACTAACGTGACAGGGTGTTTTGATTTGATTGTTATCTACAGAAATTTCTTGGCCATATAAATGTTTCCATTTTCAGATTTGAATGTATTACAACAGTGTAATTTGTTGCAGGTCCTGGATTAAAACAAATTTTGAAAAAAGTAACTTTTGACTCCTCAATTAGTTTAAACCAATTTTGTTTATGGGGTAATGAATCCAAAATTTCTAGTAGCCTATTAAAATTTTGAAAAGAAATAGATTCATGATGAGCAATGAACTCAGATTTGCTTTCGTTGATAGCTCTCAATAAATTGGATTCCTCAGTTTCACGAATTTTATCTTCCCTGCTTTTACGAACGGTGGGACAAGTTTTCGAGAGATATTTAGGGCAATTCGGAAATATACTTGGTATAGCACCAACTTTTAAACGGAGACGTTTCATGGAAAAGGTAGAACACTCAGCAGTTTTTTTGTTGAATTTCGATACATTCCGGACGATATCATCGTTTTGAAAATGAAGTTCGCAGACTTTGCTGCGTTTTGATGGTGTAAAGTCGGCTCGTGGAATCGCCCTGAGCCATCTTTTTCTAATATTTTTATCCTCTGGAAAGGAGAAAACCGCCACTTTTGGTGCATCACCATATCCATAATTTCCAGAGCAAGTAGGTACACAGCATCTAAAGGGCATTTTGGATAGCCTCGTGGTTAAGCCTAAATAAATCGGTCTGGACACACGTTAAACGTGTTGTTTGACGAAAGCCTTTAACACCTTGACACTGTAATGTTCCACAAATGTTCTATAACAATATTTAACTGCAGCTGCACTTGCTTTCCGGTAAAATAGTATAAAAACCCTAATTTCTTAAGCTACATTAAAGGTAATCCATAAGTAGCCGGCCATGCGGCGATGTTTGTTATGACTACTAGTAAGCGAGTCACGTGATCGAAACGTCACAGCGGTCTGGCCTTGTTATCTCGGTGGTAACGGATGAACGCGATATATCGTCCTTTGAAGAAAATTAATCAGATCTTGATCTCGTCATTATAACAAATCGGTATTATCTTTATGACGAGTTATCTCATCATTAGCAAAATTGGTTCGACCTTGATGGACGAGATATCTCGTCGAAACCACTTGGAGTGTTAAAACAGAAAAATTTGTGAAAAAAAATTATGAAACATAAATTTCTTTAATGTGTGCTTGTTCACTTTACATTTGATAACACGAAATTTGTAAACTAGTATCACAAGAATGGATTAAACATCAATCCGAACATATTCCTCGTACAAATCTGAACATCAAAATATGGTTCAAACCTCCCCCACATTCTTATATTCGCCCTGGACTGTCATTGCTAACAAAGGGTTCAAGACTGCACCAGACTGCTCTGACAGAAGCACCAAACAATTTAGAAGCAGGCACACAAGATACATGACTGATGAGAGGAGTTGAGAGCTTTCTAACTTGTCCGTGCTCGTTACATTTTAGAATGTTTCGGTGTCCTTGTGGATCATCTCCTGGATGATCAGGAGTTGGTTGCTTTGCAAGTTATTCAACATGGTCTTTTGCGCTTGATCTAGGTTATAACACGACCATGGAAATTAGTAACAACCAATTAGAAAAGTTCAACTAATCGCGTTTCTTCCATTCAATCTAATATTCATTATTTCTGCACATTGGACTTCCATCAAAAGTAAATGTCCAAAAGAGACATTTCAAATGAAATAATAAACTGCCGTCTTTGATAGTCGGAACCGCGGTAGCCCATTTGGAAAATTAACGGAATAGCATCCGAAGGGTTCCGAGCTCGAAATTCGGCCCAGCCAAAGACCGTCGTGTAGGAGGGGGGGTGATGCACGATAAATTTGCCATGACTTTAAATGTCTTCATGTTGGCATGGTGTGAAGCGGGGGTGCCAGCTCAGGTGCTGATCTCGTCATCCGATCGTGGTTCAAATTTACGAGGTGTTCTCGGATCGGATCTTTCACTTCGACATTGATCTCAGACCGTCACAAGTAGCCCGTTGTCTTGCTCCAGTGCGACGTTAGTTAACTTCCTACCTACAGAATTGATAGTCAAAGCAATTTTAATTTTTAATAGTATAAACTACAAAAATATGCCATCTTCTATATCGCGTCGAAGAAATCCGTATTTGATAACACTAAATTGCAAATGTACGAATATATTTTTAAATGTTTTTTTTTCAGCTGATGCAAGTTAACAATTCACCAAGAAATATATTTGGTTAAAAGAAAATAAAGCGGGAAGTTAAGTAAACAAAAAAAGAAAGTGTCAACATATTTCTACAAGACAAAATCTGCCTTTTTGGAGATAGCAAGTATTGTATAATTTTGAGAATAGAATAGAATGTTTTCCTTTAAGGATC
Organism: Meta bourneti; assembly: GCA_933210815.1. Lineage (NCBI taxonomy): Eukaryota > Metazoa > Arthropoda > Arachnida > Araneae > Tetragnathidae > Meta > Meta bourneti. Next base: position 81,844,355 of record OW119923.1, on the reverse strand, counting down.
GCATGACCTGCCCCTTAAGAACCCTGTCAGATAAATCCGAAGGAGAGGTCATAAACCTTGACATTCTTCTACCCCAATTTCGGTTTCCCCCTTTTTTAGAAAACGGGGTAGTTTCTCCAAAACTGAGACCACCCACACGCTTCCCAGAGATCATAATCTCAGAGTAACCCTATGACGGAACTCAGTTCCTAACACAGGAGAAATCGATCTTTTCACTTAAGGATATTGTAGATAGTAATAATCGCGATGGTTACAATCGTAATAAATTCGAAACTATACGGTGAATTTTTGATTCAACGAGTTAAATATTAATTTGTGAAAGCAGTTTTTGATTCAATGTACAAAAAAATTAGTTTGTGAATGAGTAGGATTTGGATTCAATGAGCTAAATATTAATTTGTTAGTGAGCAGTTTTTGAATCGATGAGTAAAATATTAGTTTGTGTAAAAGCAGTTTTTGATTCAATGAACAAAATGTTAGTTTATGAATGAGTAGGTTTTTAATTCAATGAGTAAAATATTAGTTTGTGAATGGTAGTTTTAAGAAGTCCAAAATACACAAGGGATCATTTGCAATTGAAGGACTCCTGGCAGTATAATGATAAGCCAAAGAAATATGTTCAATGATGGAAAAAAATTAAAAACAAAATATTCAAGTGGATCAGAAGAAATTTCGATTGCTTGAATGAGTGCGAAAACATTGAAAGTTAAAAGCAACGTGACTTCTTGAAAGGTGGATAAACAATAACTTTGGACGTTTTAAAACTTAAAAATTGCTAGCCTGAAAAATTTGAAAGCGTCTTAATATTATTTTTTTCCTATAGGTCATTCAATTTTATAAACTGTATAAAATGTTACTTTACATCACTTGAAATATATATTTAATTACATTATTGAGAAAGACAACAAGATGTTTATTATCATACATCGCATGTTTTACATTTTAGATTCGAGATAGATATCTGAATTTATAATTAATTCATCCCTACACTTTCACATATGAAAAGAATAAATGAATTGTATCAAGAATAAAAGAAATCGTGCACAGATGTATAATTTATATTATCATTCATTATTCCGCGTTGGTTTCCGATCAGTTAAACTCGCTTCTTTTTCATCCTATTTGTTTTTCATCTGGAAAAGTCCGAGGTCAAATTGTAAAAGGAACGAAGGTTCAAAGGTTTTTTGGCAGACCTTTTTAGGACAAAATATCCCTTATTATCCTTTATCCTTATTATTACAAAACTATTGTTTAATCACTTAGTTCTAATGACTTTATTTTATCGTTTATTAAAAATAAGTCAGATTCACAGATTATGTCGAACAGTTAGTCTGTACAGAACAGAAAATCCGTAAAGTCAGAGGTCAAATTGTAGAAAGCATGATGGTTCAAAAGTTTTCTACCAGACTTTTTTCAGGGTAAATTTTTTTATTATTATTAGAAGAGTATTATTTCATTGTTTGATCATTTAGTTCTGATGATCTGATCCTACCATTGACTAAAAATAAGTCAGACTCATGTAAACAGATTGTGATGAGTCTAAAAGTCATAGATCAAATTGTAAAATGCACGAAGGTTCAAAAGTTTTATGGCAGACCTTTTAAGGGCAAAAATATCCTTTATTATTATTTTATTTTATTATTTGATCATTGAGCTCTGATGATTTTATCCTACCATTAATTAAAAAGTCAGATTCATATAAACAGATTATGATATTGAACTAGTCAGCATATCTTTGGGACTAAATTGAAAGCATTTGGTTCACTTTTAATACTCAAATTCACAACATTAAAATCTCAGTAGACTGCAACAAAATTGTAAGAGACTACAATTGCAATAGACTTTGCAACAAAAGCTTATTATATTAAGCTCTGAAGTGCCTTGAATTTAAGGGCAAAAAAGTATTGTTGTTTTTCTTTCCGACATGTCTAAGTAGCTTGTCAGCCACAAGGAGGGGAGGGATGGAGCGATCAATTCCAAGATATGCGTATCCTTTGAAGTAGACACCTTTTAGACATTCTCAACAAGGGTCAAATCCCCTGAATCCCACATCTTTAGGGAACAAAGATTCTTTGAATGTGATAAAGTATTCACAAATATCCCAGCGCTATGCATTCCATTGCGTACGGCCTGGTCGTTCTTTCAAATGTTTCCTTAGGCAGGGGGGTGGAAAAAAATTGGGGAAAGGAACAGGAAAGGCAACGCCCGGGGCAAAAGAGGGCAGTTTTTGATCGTCTGGTTGCCAGAACGATACGGGGGGCGGGTGTCGAAATTATTGGGCTATTGGGTTCATACAGAGTTTCATCTACCTGGGATGTTTTCCTTTTTTCTGATGTTCTATTGTAAGGACTGAAACAATGCTAATCATAAAATATAAATATTTGAGTAAATCTCCTTTGTATACGTCCAATATTGGACGGCGATTTATAAACGGATCTTTGAAATCGTCGACTTTACATGTGAAACATACTAAGTCTAAATTTTCATATGAGGTTTATAGCTTTTCTAGACCAGAATGGGGCGATTTTTAGACGGTAAAGTAAACTAAGTCGTTTTTCTTTACATGAGAGTTAGATTTCTTTATGAGAAACACACTAAGTGAGTCTAGCTTAGATAGTAAAATTCCCTCTTTATGTTTTTTTGACTTTGTATTCAATGTTTTCATCATTTGTTTCATTAGTAACCCGACGATAGCAAGTATGTACATGTTTAAAACTTTTCTTTCGGCATCACATTGATTTAAAGAGCATTGGTTTGCATGGTTTTTCAGGCTTCAAAACCTATTAAGAAAGGGTTTATACGTGTCTCACAGAGGAGAGAGAATGTTTTTCTATTAAAGCTGTTAGAAATTGTACTTATGAAAATGGTGAATATTCGAAAAACAAAATGGCCGAACAAAGATCTTAAATTATGTGTGAAAATCCAGAAACAAAGCATGTGAGTATATTTTTTGGGATGGCGGTGAACATTTTTTTTATTTATTGTTGCATTTTGTTAAAATAGTTTATACTTCATTGCAATATATTGAAGATTGAATTAAAATCATTTAAAAAACTATCGACTCCGAGGAAAAATTATATTGTTTAAAAATATATTTATTACAAAATTGTTGCATGCATTATTTTTTTAAAGGTTTGATAAACAATAATATGCAGTTTCTGATGATATATTTGGGGATCTTAAAATCAAAACAAGGAACGAAACATAACAAACAAATTTAGTTCCTTTCACAAGAAATATCCGTAGCTTAAGACATATTTACCTCATTTGAACTTGCTTTTGTAAGAACATTATTGCTTTATCACGACTCATAAAAACGTCGGTTTAGTATTATGTAGGAAAATGTGAAATGTAGATAACAGCAAAAGCCAAATTTCTGAAGAATCTCCGAGTCACTTGAATTTTTCTACTAACGTAAATTCGATCATTAAAAATAATACACGAAACCAAAAAGTAAAAATTGAACTGCGTCATGATTCCGATTAACAGCAACAATCGAAATGAAATTAGACTATAGAATGAGATTAGCACGATACATTCAAAAACGTTATTTTTGTAGTGGTGAACTTCCATGAGTGGCCATTGACAATGAAGAATAGGGAATGACTCGATAATACCAAGAAGTTAAATAATATTTCAGCTTTTCTCTTTTACTCCATAATTATTCCAATAAGTATGTCATTTTTTCAAACTGAATAAACCAGCATAGATTACACTAAAAAGGTTATGTTTCATAATATTCAGTGCAATAGAATAATAATTTAGTATTTTTTAAAACGGATTGTTTAACAATTTCTTAACAATCACACCTGTATTTGACCAAGAAAATTTTAGAACAAGATTTAAATTTTTAATCACATTCGATTGATATAAGTAATGACAAAAACTATTTCAGTCTAAAATAGTTTTAGTGTTAAAAACCATATTATTGTATCTTGCAATAGAAAATCTTGCTACATTTATGTAGATGTTCTGAAATCATTTTACGATGCAATTCTCCTTAATGGTGTTGCATGCACAGTAAAAATGACTTTTAAAGTAATGAAACCATATGCATCTTGATCTTGCCCCAAAATACAAATTAAACAATGTTAAAATAATGAATACACCATAGTATTAAAGTACGAAATAACATGATACACATTGTAAAAGTAATGTTTTGTAATAAACATCTTTGAGTAGCTACTGGATGATTAAGAATAGGAAAAGAGTTCGATAGAACCAATAAGTTCAGGACGCAATTTTGTTTTGTCTTTTATAGTTCAAGTCATAATTGATCTTGAATTTCAATTTGTTCCATCTCATGGCACACAAATGCTAATTACTGAAATTCTGTGGCACACCAAAAAAAATACGGTATATTTTTTGCAGTTCTTACAAAAATAGGTATAATTTGGATTGAATAGCGAAAAAGAACAATAGTAATTCTCTACCTTTTTTGTTTCAAAATGGCTTTTAAAAATCTTTTTGGAACAATTTATTTATGATACCTGGCAGTGTGTGTGTACAGTGTGTGTAAATAACACTAAATTATTTATACGGGTATTACTTGCTAGGTACGTGGATGTTAATTCTCGTAGCCATATGGAGATGTCGACTGGTTCAATGAATAACGAGGCAGGTAAAAAAGCAACTTTAATTAAAATTAATCAAAAATTAAATAAACATAATACGCTGACTATTCTACCAACATAGAGTCTTTTCTCAACGCAAAAGGCTTAACATTTTATTTTAATATCTCAATCTTTGATCACTGCAAGCAAAAGATATTTTTATTCGTGGCGCGCACGACTGAAGAAAACGATAATTTAATTTAATCCTTTGCCAGAGCCACGAGACTTATTTTCACGCGTAGACTGATGCCACCACACTTGAAATTATCTGTGAACACATTTGTCAAAAGTTAAAAACTAAACCGTTGAAACGAAATGAATCTAGCACAATTTAAACCGCAAGTCACAGCATTGCCATTTTTCGGCACACCGGTTGAAAATCTCTGGATTACAATTTAGATTAGAATGAATGCAAATCGATGTCAAAGTAAAAAAGCTCAACGTTTCATTCTAATTTCAATCTACGATCGCTGTAAAATATATTTTTATTTGCAGCGCGTAGTACGACTGAAAGAAAACGATAATTCGATTTAATCCGCTGCAGAGCCATTTTATTATTTCATGCGTAGACTGATGCCACCCCACTTGAAATTATTTGTGAACTTTTCAAAAGTTCACAAATCTCTTTTCAAGTTTTCACTTTTCGAAAATTAAAAACTAAACCGTTGAAATAAAATGAATCTTGCACAAGTTAAACCCCAAGGCACACCGGTGCCATTTTTCGGCAAACCGTTTTAAAATCTCTGGAATACAGAATGAGTGCAAAACGATGCCGTTCGATTCGCGATCTCCCTCAATACTTAACGGATCGGGGCTGAAAATAACAAACACAAATTTCAATAAATTCCCTTGTAGGATGGTGAACTCGCCAACAGACAGTTTAAAGATGGGCCTGAGGTTGGGGGAGCGCGAAAGGGTCTTCCCTCTCCCAGAAAAAAGGGGGTAGGAAAAATGCACGGATTTCAGGCTAGGGTCAGGGTCGGAGGAGAAAGTTCTACTAAACAGCAGCATTGTCAGGGCGGATTTCGCTACTTCATTCAGCCACACTGGGCGCCCTTCCGTAACAATTTGTCCCGCACCCAGTCTCGACTTTTTAGCTTTAAATTGAGGGGTTTATGGCGTTCCCCGACACACTGCTCTAGTCAGAAGAGGGGATGACTCAGTTCTGGGATGAAAAACATACGTTCCGGCGTTGTTATTATTTCATCATATTCTATCAGGAAGGATATCTAGACTCCTCACGGACGGTTCCCTGGGAGAAGAAAGAGGCCTTTTACGCGAGAAATTAAGAGAATGACATCCTTTGATACAAAGATGTTCATTTATCAGGGTTCTGCCATGATGGCGCGTTGGCGGGATGCGAAATGTGCACACTTTCTCTCACGCCAGGGTTAATATTTATTAAACTAACTTGGGGTTAATAACTATAACTAACAGGGGCTAATACTACAATTCTGGAAGTCAAAAAGTGTTGAATCGTCTTGTGTCTATTTGAAATTGTGTGAATTTATTTTGTAAAAGTTCCTCACGCCAGGGTTTTATACCTTATAACTTCCGACATTATAATTTTGCAATTCTGAGTGTCTTAAAAATGTTGAATCGTCGTGTCTATTTTCCTATGTTAATTTATTTTGTGGAAGTACCATAAGCGAATTGAAATCAGGAATAATTGTGATTAGCGTAATTTAAGTTTTGGTATTCTAACGTGTGTTTTTCTTTAGAACAAGTGCTGCAGTGAAAGAAAAATGAAAAGAAAAACTGTTACATTATTTAACAATTTGAAGCGGAGTATTTTGTTTGTGGACATGCTTCCATAACGTAGTTATGTCTATACGAATGGTTTAGAATTGTAAAATAGTTATACATATAAATATAGTTCAGTATTTTGTTTGTGGACATGCTTCCATAACATAGTTATGTCTATACGAATGGTTTAGAATTGCAAAATAGTTATACATATATAATTTTATAAACATACGTTTAAATAGTTTTATAAATATAGTTTTTCAAATGTTGAATCATCTTGTATCTATTTTAAATTCAGTTAATTTATTTCCTGGAAATATTACAAGAGAATTCAAATCAGGCATAATTGTAATTTAAGAAAGAATTTAATGTGTTTACCTTTGAAACAAGTGGTACAGTGAAAAAAGGAAAAAAGACAGTTCTAGAATTTAACAACTTGAAGTGAATACTTTGTTTCCCGCTTTGTGGAAAAGAAAATATACACAAACTTTCAAGGCATAGTATATCTATATGATTGATTCAAATGAATTTTTGATCTGGGCAAAAGCGCCTTTATTCTTCTCTTCCTTTCAATACTACATCGTTTACTGACTATTAATTTTCTTGAATTTTTATGATTTAAGTAAGCAAAACGAAAATAATATAAAAATTATTCTGTAATTATTTATATTCGCGAAAAACCTCGCTGGCTGTAATAGAACTCTAGATATGAAAGTAGAATTAAAACCGTGCCGTTTCAAAGTTTACATTTCTAGGCTTTTGACACTATAATTTGAGAAATAAATAAAATCTAAGTGATGTTAAAATACAGCAGACTTTGTACTTCGTCAGCCGTAAAAGAGATACCCACTAAAATTTAGCAAAAATGTGTTAATCTTATTGAGTTATGTAAGGAACATTTAGCAATATTTCAATGTTGGTAAATATGCTTGCAATTAGTTTAAATGTGATGGTTCTTTGACTACTCAGTAGAGCTCTGAAAGCTTTTGTTGAAAAAAGTGGTGTAGTACTTTTGAGGGATTCAATTAACTACAAAAACTCGTTCTATATTACAAAAATATTTGTGTAATTTTATGCATTCTGAGCAATTTGTAAGAACTATTTGAATAGAAATACAATTCTATGCATGATAAATGAAGTATACACTATCTGGAAATAAATTATTTACATTATTTTTCATAGGTATTACATATTTCGTAGGATCCAGTTACTAAGAGTAGAGAAGAAAAAGGTAATCCTGCTATGAATGGAAAGTGTCTATTCAACCCTTTCGTGAATTGTCGGAGGATATAACTTTACAAAATCTATACACCAGACGAGTCTATTTTAGACCCATAATCACCAAATATATATGGTGATCGTATGTTCAAACTTAGAAAGGTTCTATCTAGATTACTACAACTCTATCTAAATCACTACTAATCTACAATTTGAAATGTAATAATGAAACAAAAAGACGATGCCACCTTAAAAAAGAAAATCACAGCACAAAGCACAGCATATTCATAAAAAACTTAGTTTACTCTATTGACATTGTCTACAAAGGAACCTAAACATTACAATTATAACAAACACCGCGCTTTGATTTTTTAAAAGTGCGATCATTGGTTCAGTCTTCGTATTTTAAGCTCAATAGCTGATGAGATGTTTTTTTGGGAATGTAAATAGATTTATGTTAATTTTAGAAAGTTTAAACGTGATTGCTTATGATTAATACAAAACTCTTTTGGCCTCAGAAAGGCACATTTTGTCCTTAGCACATTTCGTTTTCACAAGTATTTTCAGAGAACTACAAATTGCCTCCTATTTTATATTGGATAAAACAAGAGTTTTTATGCCGTTTACACCAACCGCAGTTGTAAAAAAAGCAGATAAACATTCTCTCGTATGAGAGTGCGGGCGGGCAAGTGCGGTAGGATCACAGAAATCTTTTTTCCCCTTCGGCACAGACAGGGTTGCCATTAAGATTAATCTAGGAGAGAGTAAGCGATCATACGAATGATAAGACGGATGGATCATCGAATACAGAAACCTCCATCTCTTTTCTCGTTACTATCACAAGGCATTTCAGAGTAGGAGGAATTTATTTCAAAAAAGTACTTACGGCTTCTATACAGGTTATAATTTCTAAGAGTACGACACACACCAGGATATACCTACATTAAGACAAAATTAAATTAGAATAAATTTTATGAATTTTATTGGCATACATGTTAGAAAAATCGAAAATAATATGAATGTTTTCAGAGAAATAGGGGAAAAAGTCACCTACTTCTGCTAGGGTTTCCGCATTGAAAGCAAGGAAAGATAAAATAGAAAGAAAAATTATTATTTATGCATTTGTTTCATGAATTTGGTGCTATTAGAGAGATAAGAGATAACAGGTAAAGATGAAAAACTAAGTTATGCTGCAGAGAGAGAGAACGTGGATTCATTATTAAACTTTATTACAGTTTATGCGTGAGAAATAATTATACTTCATTAAAAATTATCACATTCCGACATAAAAGAGATAGAATTATATTTTTATCCAAAAATTAAAAAAAAAAGTGTCGTAAAATTCCAATAAAAATGAAGATTTTGAGTTATAAAATTAGTTTGCCGAAACACTTTACTTTGAAACTTTACTGCAAACCACTTAAAATTTTCATTACACAACTTCAGAGGACAGCACGTGTTTTTCCTTTTATGCCAAGAGGTATTTTCAATAAATATTACAAATCAACAAATTAAACTCAGACAAAAGACACGTTTTATGATAATATAAAACACCCGACCTACCTCCACCTCTCAAGCGAATGAAAAATCACAGTTCTTTGAACATCCTTATGAGTTCTCTCACCGGAACTTGTCCGGCTCTTCTCCCTCCACATGACTACCTCATTCGAGTGACTAGCATCATTCGGTCGAACCTTTTTTTCCACCGACTCAAGCCCCCGCTGACAGCCGAAGGAATCGGGAATCAGCGGTCTCAATCCCAAAAAACACGAGCTGCCGGAAAATTACGGATTTTGAGTTTTCCAGGCGCGGTCTCCTTGCAGCCCGATTGATCTCCTAAACTCGGAGTGCTGCGCGTAGGGCACTCTCTTTGCTGCTCGCTTTGGCACTGCGTGCACGTTGCCACTGGGAGGAGGTGGAGACTTGCTTGCGTCATGTGACTGACATGCGGAGGGCGGGGTTTTCAGATCTGCTATCAGAGGGCTCGATGAACTGTATCGACATTTCATTCATGCAGGTCCCCCACATTTTCATTCCGGGCTGCAGGATGGGTCCCTTATGGCTCAAATGGATGGAGTTTTCCAAGTACTCAATATGTTCACCTCCTGGTGGTTGTCTCGACGAGGTATCTCGTCATTAGCAAGACAGACCAGGTCTTAATGGACGAGATATCTCGTCGTTAGAGGAAAATTGACCAGATCTTAATCTCGTCAGCATAAAAAGACGGTCATATCTTGATGATCTCGTTATTAACAAAACTGGTCATATCTTAGTAGAAGAGATATCTCGTCGAAACCGCTTGGAAAGTTAACTTAGAAAAATTAAAATTTTTTCTGTGTACACTTGTATGCAGGACCGTTCTTTCTGCAAACCCCAATTAAACGTTTTTTATGCAATACCTTTCCCCCTGCAAATGTCGATTAACCGTCTCTCTTCTATAGTTATTTTGTTATAAATGCAATGAAATGATTTACAACTTTTTAGTCTTAAAAACTGATTGAACTCTAGAGAACAATTTTTTATTCATTTATCGAATCCTCTTGCTGTTAGATCACGTGACATAGTAGACATCACGTTTAGTACCTACGTGAGGATTGCCCTCATGGAATGAATTGTAAACTGGTTGGTTGAAATCATTTATATATACAAATTTTCATGATTGAAATTTAATGAAGTGTTTCCACATAAGCATTATAAACAAATGCCCTAGGACAGGAAAAGTAGGACGTTTCATAATGTGTAGACATCTTATATTATATGGAAACCCTTCCTGACATGAAAAGAGAGCATAAAACTTATAGAATAGTGCTTATGGTAGTTAATAAGTGATTGCATGGATCTTAAAGGAAAGTCAAATTATATACACTATAATGAGCGTATTTAACTTTCTTCTATTTTACAATAAGGAAAATAAAATGGCCTAAATCGTCTATTGATTACTATACTTCGATCACTGGAGTTGCATTATTTCTTCCTTTTTCGAAGCCCTGTTTCAGCTACAATTTTTCATTTATGCTTTGGTCTGGTTTCCTTTTAACTGTCATTTTTTACAACACGAAGATAAAGTAGACCAAATTATTCTTTGAAAATTCCGATTAAAAATACTACACTTGATGACTGAAAATGTTAAGTATGTTTTACTGAAGTTGGAGTTTTAATAAGAAATGTAGTTTCAAAATTTATATTTTCATTCACAATTTTTCCTCAATATTGATAACATTGGGTCACATTAAACGGAAACGAACGAGTTGCAACACGAATATTAAAAAAAATATATAATTTTAAATTAAATATTTTAACCCTCCAAGTGGTTCCGACGAATCTTGTCCATCATTTGACCAATGTTGCTAAGAACGAGAATAATCGTCAAGATATTGCAGTTTTTTTATAATAACGAGCTTAAGAACTAATCAGTTTTCCTCTAATGATGTCCATCAAGATCTGGTCAATATTTTTCTAATGACGAGATACCTTATCGAGACAATCACTAGTAGGGTTAATCATAGATATGATTTTTTGGAATCTGTGAATGACGATATAGTGATTTCTCTATATGCTTCGTTTTTAAGACCGAGGGAAAATGTAAACAAAAAATTTCCATGTGCTTACAGCCCGTAACCATTGGATGCGAGAACTGCCACTCATTCCTGGCTTAGCTCCACCTCCTTCTCTCAGTCTCCGGCGTGACTGAAGTTTATCTCTCAGGTTCTCCCTTCTCTATCAAACAACACCCGGACTCCTCTTCACGGGTTATACCGGAGACCTGCTATGCCGCCTGCTCAATATCCATCGCACGCGGAATGCTAGAATGTTTTAATCGAAGGTTCAATACCGTTTTTAACGGAAACCGATCGCGCGTGTTTGTTGTGTCTGCTACTTGAATGGGAATGAGCGGTTCGACGTAAAATACTGAAGCATGATTGGAAGTTTGATCCGGAATACAAGATTTTTGATCGCCTTGCAGCGGTGAAATTATCAATGATGAAGACGGTTTTGTCGACGGGCAGAGGAAAATGTGCTCTGTATGTGTTTGTCGTCTGCTTGATGCCGCTGTTGCAGAGTCGATTCGCCGAATCAGCGGTAAGTTGTTTTTTATGTGTTAATCTGGAAACTGACACTGCATAGAATTATTTTTTTTGTGTTATTGTCTTTTTTTCGTGTTATTAGTATTTTTATATGAATGTTGGTTCGATATTTTCTCTGCTCTCGTTTGCTGGACGATAAGGAGAGACTAATCGATGATAAATTTGGCGCGATGATTTCCTCTGTACATTTTGTGGTTTTCCTATTCGCGTATTCTATTTTTACCTCATTTCTCTGTTTATTTTGCTCCAAATTAAGTCTTGCATCAAAAGGTGCTCCCTCTTAAGGTTTTTCGGCAAACTGTTTTGCACAACTTCTATTAAGAAACTTTCATATTTTATTCATAAACAGCATTTATGTCTCATTAGACAGACTTTTTAATCTGTTTAAACACTGCCCTTTTCGGAAGGAATAAACATCACACCACTTGTCAGAAAAGTAAAATTTCTGTTTTAATCGACAAGTATTAAATGCTCTATATATTTTAATATTTCATTTTATTACTAATTACCCCAATATAGAAATGACTGATTTATTTATCCACAGAAAAGTTAACAGAGTGCAAATTTGTAACAAATTTCAAAAGTGCTATGAACAGCGTAATTGATGTCATCTCTGAAATGACGATATTGGCATCCTTTTGATAAATGTTCTGACGCAATAGCGCCAAGTGAGATTTTAATCGCCAATGGCAACCAAAACATTGAGATTTCGTGACAGTAAATATTAAGAAAATGCTGTCAGTCGTGTAAAGCTAAGTTTGCTGTTGAAAGTGAAGAAAAAGAGGATTCCTTTTGATGAGTGTTTAGTAAAATGTTTCTGTGCCTCTTGCACTTTCAACTTCAAAAGACAAAAGGCGTATAATTGCTTTAAGTTAATAGGAAAAATAAATATAAATAAATGGGCGGTTTTTTATGGTACTCAGCGGCTACAAACTAATATTGGTGATTCTTCATTTGTTATAAGGGAGCTTCAGAGGGTTTATGACAAAAATTATTTCATTTTTTCTGATTATTTCAATAAACGTTATACATTTTATTGTTCTCGAATGGAAATTAAAATTTTCATTTATGATTGAAAAGGAAGATTAAAAGACTCATTTAAACTTTGAAATATTTATTATGTTCTGGTACTATATAATCAAAAAATTTTACAGAAGGAAAATAATTTTTTCCTTCTGTAAAATTTAATTAAATTTAATAACTTCTTTCCAATATATTTTACAGAAGGAAAATAATTTTTTCCTCCTTTTAAGCGCTTGTATGGATCCACCAAGGGAAGCTCTACATTATGTTCTGATCCATTTGAGCTGTGATTGTTTGAAATAGCATTTTCACTCCAACATTTTTAGATGCAAATAAGGACTTTAAAAATCGAAGCAATTCAAAGACCAAATGCAAATGATAGGATATATCCAAACTCACAAAGTTTATTGCATCATTTGTGAGGGAGAATTCTTGGAATCCACAACACTGCGAATTATAATTTATACGAAATGAAACAATGCTACAGACGACAGTAAATAATTGGTGATAAATGTATTTCTGTCAATTCTTTGAAGCGAAAATAACAATTGAAATGTGATGACGTCACTATTTTATATGGAATATAAAAAAATAATCCGCTGATGGTTTGTTCGTTTACTTTTGATAATCTAAATAACAATTATGAGAATTGATTTATTGCTTGATACAACTACTAATTTTTATTAATAATTACATGCATCAGTTAATAATAAGTCAATAAGCTTCGTGTAAATACAAACGTAGCAAAAGTAGACAACAAAGGGGGAATCTACAACTGGAGTGGAGAAGAAAATTCTCTTTGGCAGGCTGGGAACACTGAGCATGCAAGAATTCTCCTCTCATTTGAAAATGTATTTCGAGCAATGCGGTGTGAAAGGTAGATTCTTGTGAGAGAATAATTTTTCTATTTTGAAGCTGTTAAATGGTTTATCGGTAATCGTTAAGAATATATTTGGGTAAGTAGTGCATGCTAATGGATTCAATATGTTGCTTACCGGATATTGATTAAAAAGTCATAGTGGAATTTTGAGGTTTATTATTGAATATTGAATGTATTTCCGATTAATTATTTTTTATCAATTTCACTCTCAGACACATTAAATCCAAACTCCTCTTGTCTGATCAACCGCTTTAAACCATCTTCAAACAAAGCACATGGACAAATTGTATTAGTAAAATTTATGTCTTTGAAGTTTACGATTGAGGACTAAATTATTTCATGGTAACCCCTTGATTTGTCACTTGTTCGGTTATATCTCCTTTTTACTAGACCCTGATGAATTTTACGTTTGCTGACAGAAAAGGGGGGAAATCTCATTTCGTCTAGAATTAGGTAGGTAGGTAGTTGATAGTTAAATTAACGCCCCTCTGGAGCAACACAACGGTCTATTGGCGACGGTCCAGGATCAATCCCGAAAGAAAAGATCCGAGGACAACACCTCGTAATTTTGAATTACGGTCAGATGACGAGGTTACACCTGATCTGGCACCCAACTCTCCAAATTTCCATATCATGATAACGTGAGGACATCTGAGGTCACGACAGATATAATGTGAACCAGTCCTGTGCATACGAAGGTCTTTGGCTGGGTCGAATTTCGAACTCAACCCTACGATTGCCAATCCTTTACTCTTCCAACCAGGCTACCGCGTCCCCGTCTAGAATCAGGAGATTTAAGGCCCTAGTGTTTCAAACAGTTATCGTAGATATTTACTCTTGAGCCCTTTGACTAAAATGTGAAAATTTCAATGCACATCGTCAAGTTAGAGGGGTTGAGGTTCCTCATCGATTAGGGACCCCGAAAAGAAGGTAGAAAATAGTATTGGATTCATTGTATATCCCAAAAAAATTCAACTATAAAAAGTGAAAAAATAATTTTGAATGAACAACACGTAATATGTTTAATTTGCACTCTTTTGCCGAAAAGTAAAATTTTCCCAGCCTTCACTATATTGCAATTTTTGCTTATCCCCTCATAAGCACGAAAAATTGCGTGACTAATATACACGTTTTTTTTAATTTTCGAACATGAGCTTTTTTTTACTCTTACTACATGAGGCCCTAGTACCTATGTAGAGTAATTTTAAAATTATGAGGACATGATAATAAAGAAAACATGATTATGTTATAGAGATTTTTTCCCCATTTTTAGAAAAAGAATAGTGCGCCTCTTTTGACCTAACCAAGTCTGAAGTATGCCAAAAGATGAAAAACTTTTCCAATTCTCTGAATTAGTATATTAGCATACTTTCTACTTGAAACTTCTTACTGATATCCTAATTTTATTTTCAATAATTTCCTAATAACGTCAGCTGTGTCCGTTTTTTTCTGATATATTTTGAAGTGTACTTATAAGAGATCCAAGAAGAGATGCTATCAAGGTTCAGATTTGATGTAAGAAAACTAAAAAGAGCAATGATTATGAACTGTGAGCAGTGGATGCCCTCGTTTTTTTAATGTTTGCTTTAAGATTTATTACCCCTCTTTCAATGCCTTTATCAGTGGTCCGATTTTATCAGCATTAAGTTGATACTTTGTGCTCTCTTTCCAGACGTACTAAAGATAACTGGACGATCGCAATTGTAGTCATTCTGTAATTCTGACAGTATATAATTGAATCATGACTACAGTTGGATCATGACAGTGATATAGAATGAAACATTTTCCCAGGTATATGCAATTGTTTTATAAACGACATAGAAAAATTTCAATGTGATATACTATATTGCCGAAGAATAGTAAAAGTACTTTCAAGTGAGATAAATTTAAAAATCTACAAACTTTATTATAACATTCTAAAGTAAACAATAATTTTGTCGTTAAGAAAGCACAAGATAAAAACTGGTTCTCCGATTCTGGAGCAATCAACAAGTCTTGTTAGCGATTTCTGGATATCCCCTTTTAAAATTAAATAACATTTTTAAATTTTAAGAATAATCTTTTTCACCAACTATAGTAATGTCTATAGTAGTCACTTCTGATTGGATCGTATATAACTAAAATAAAATAAAATTTAAAAAAATTATCACTAATTATTTCTAAAAAGCTTTTTTACTTCGTTTTGAAATTTTAGACGCATTTCTAACAGAAATAAAACTTTTCGTCACATAAAGAATTTCAATTTAATTTTTTATTGTGCAACAAAGTGGACTCGTCTTTAGTATAATGGTTAAATGGTCGTAGAAAACCACTAAAGAATGAAAGGGTTCTCATTGTGATTAAGGTTTTGGGCGTCCGTGCTCAAATGCTCCTAAATACCGCTTCACACCCACAGAATCCGAATCAAACTGAATCTAGTGGAAACTGACGAACGAAAGTTCGGGAAAGCCGCTTCTGTAAGAAATAACTTGTTCGTATTAAAACCTTTCACACTGCCTGAGTCCTGTTTCGATTCAATGCACCCGAATCTATGTTAGTGAGTTCGTATTGGATTCAGATTGATTTGGATTGACCTGGATTTTGTTGGCGCGAAAACCCACGCTGGCCAAGAGGAATATCAAACCCACATATATGAACATATACATACGCGTTGTGTGTCTCTGCCTTGTTAATCAACTCTGACACTAGACTATGGCGCAGCTTGTCCGCTTTTGGACCTTTCGCCATAAAACCCTAATTACCTATCTACCTGACACTAGACTAGGATTCTTACCAATCCGGATTTCGAACTATACCTCTGTATCGGGTCCGTAGCTTTAAGCATGTGCATAACGCATCTGCAGATCCCTCGGAAACATAACTAGGAGAATTGCCAATAAGGACTTCGAGCTATTCTCCAGTAGGAATCAAGCCCAACCCCAGTATTGTTTCCTCAGATATAAAAGTGAGCTACTGTGTCTGTCTGAGTTAGTAAAAATCAGAGTTGCATACAGCGATCCGATAAACTCTGCATTGTGGTTCTCTCTGAAACCCCAGTTCGAATCATGCCAAACTCAGTATCGTGTCCGCAGATTTAAACATATGCTTACCATACCGTGTCTGTATGTACATGTTTAAATCTTCGGACAAGCAAAGTACATACAAAGTAAGTACAGAGCAGAGTTGCATACCGCGAACCGAGTGATTTACAAAGCAGTTGCATACTACGTCTGTATGCAATTCTACTTTGTAGATCACTCGGAAACCTTACTACGAATGGCACCAAAAAAGACTTCGAGCCATACCCCACTACGAATCCAGCCAAACCCAAGTATTGCTTTCACAGATTTAAAAATGTGCATACAGTGTCTGCATACAACTCTGCTTTGTAGACCACTCGGAAACCTCTCTAGAAATCTTACAAATGGAACTTCGAGCCATACCCCTGTACGAATGCATTATTTGCCCACTCATATTTGTATTGCCATATTCCATGAAAACTCATAAAAGAGAACCAATTTCCCTCTTTTGTGAAGTTAACTTGAACACAATAATTTATTTGACACACAATAATGCTTCAGTTAATTTTCTCTCTAACCTCATCATAATTGAGCTTAGGAACTGACGTAATTATTTAAACTTTACTGATGACAGAAAACTAACAAATGACATTAAAGTAAGAATAATAGGCAATCAGAAAGGAAAGGATTCAGTGTACGAGAAGTCGTAATCACGACCTCATTTTATTCCAAATAACATAATTATAAAAAGAAGCGTTCAGTACTCCTTAAAAGGATTTCAAACTGGCTCAGGTGTTGTTTCAGGACTTTTTCAACTACTCAAGGCGGAGTCATGTAGTGAAATTTGTTATGCAAAATTTATTTATATGTTCTTAGACAATAACTCTTAGAAGTGATAGATTGTGTGTAGGTTACCTAATTTAAATTTGAAATGTGAGGCTGCGTTCGTCGTTATCTTTTGCTTCCAATTATCATGGCGAAGAGAAAAATTTTTAATAACTTTTCTTGTGTCTCTCCATTGGCAGCCTTATTCAAAATTTTCTCGTCGTAACTATTCTGCTTGTAAAAGGGAGTAATCTACAGGAAACCAAGTAAATGAGTATTGACTAGTTTGATTATAAAAATAAGTGTTAATGAGTTTGAAATTTTGAAAATATTTGGTTTACGAAAGATGAACGGTTATAAAGTTATGCGATAACAATGTTAGAGATTAATTAATTTTAGAAGTATGGCATCCCTCACCTGTTGATTCATTTTATATTCACACAATTAAAAAAATTTTGTTAATGGAAGAAAAACAAAATGACAACATTTTTCAGGTAAAGATCTAATAAGATTTATTTTCTACTTGCAGATTGGTTTCTAAGAACATTCAGATCAAACGTACGAAAAAGCATAAACTGTTAAGAAGCTATGTTTTTTTACTTAAGATTTCTTTAATTTTCTTGAATCGGCCGCAGTTCAGTGGGTTTGCCCATTGAACAAGCAGCTCGAAGGTTCGATTCCTGTAACTTATCCTGGGTGTATTTCTTTCTTCTGTGTAAGTAAAACTTTCCTTGCGCCATTCACATGATAGGTAAAACATTGCTTGGTGCAGCTTAGCCAAATCTGACCTTTTCGCCGAAAAAATCAATCAACCATCCTTAATTTTCTTTCTGTAAATTTTTAATAACAGTATGTTTATCATAACGGTCAAAAAATTGACATACGTATTGAAAAGTACATAACAACGTCTAAATTTTATTATATAAGCTAAATAAATTTTAAAGGAAATCAGTTTTTAAATATGCACTATGATAATTGTTCAATATGTTCTGAAACATATTTGAAAATGTATAATATAGTGGAATACAAATAGTCTATAATGAAAATCATTCAGATAAATAATAAAATTACTTTAGAATTTGTTTTTCAGAAGTCTATTCGCACGAATGAGTTCAAAATAATTAACAATTCGTTTAAAAGAACATGTTTGTATTAAACAAAACAAATTTTAAATTACTTTTCTACCATTGACTTTTTTAAAGTTTCCAATACAGGTCTTTGGAAGAGAATTGCACTGAATTATTGCCAGAAAAGGTAATACCTCCGGTTGGTAATACCTCCGGTTAAACATTGACCTGAACTTCAGACCATTTCGTCACGGGAAAACAACAATAATGACAGATGGAGACTTTGAGAATGAATTCATTCTTCTTCACGTTTTCATGACTGAGAACATCATTCAGATTCTTAAGAGTTGTTTTCTTCAGTGGAACATGATATTAACTAAATTACAGCATTGCTATGGACTCTTTCCTTGTGTTTTTTTTAAATGAAAACCGAATGGGAATTCTTATTGTATTGGGGTATTAGATGTATTGCAATACCGACCGAATTAAAAAAAATAGTTTTTCTTTTTATGTAAGATTTCTTATTGTTTTGCTGTATTGGATGTATTGCAACACTTACCAGCAATTTAAAAAATTATTCTTTTAAAGTAGTCGCGGAAAATAACGAACTATCCCTCTTCATTCGAGAAATTTTAAGAGTAGAGCAAATTCAAAGATGGATTTCAACAGGAACTATAGTTCAAATGCATAAAAAAATAAATTCAAATGCTTAAAATCTGCATAAGGGACTATCTTCATATTTTATTGAGAACCAACTTCATAACTTCCAAAAAAAACCTATTTTGGCACACATTCGAATCTATTTCAAAATTTAACTTCAGATACCAAATTTCATGCCATTAGGTCTTGCCATTTCAAAGTTGAGTACAGAAAGATTGGCACTCCTAATGTTAAATCAGTTTCTCAAACTTTTACAGATATCTTCCTAAATAATATTTCTATCTTCCTAAATATTTCTATAGCGCTGATATTTTGTACCATGTTACTGTTAAAGAATCCAAGCACAATCCATCTAATATTTTGTTTAAAAAATAGTTTTTGCTATGCATTAATAATTATTGAATTAATGTTTGAAAAAATTATGAATTGAACCTTATATTTTGATAGGAATAGATTCAGGACTTCTAATATGACCATGGCAGTTCATTCCAATGGTTAGTTTTTGCGCTACATTGAATTTTCCTCATTATGGCGATTTTAGGGAGCAATCAAAAATTTAAAAAGACATCTGACAAACCTGTGGAATGTTTACATTTATGAAAAATGGTTGGAAATTTCATTTATATAATCTAAAATACATTGCCTTTTGTCAGTTATGTGTCTCGTATACATGAACTCTACTAATCAATGATCAATTGAATGACTCACTATTCACTTTTTGGATGATCGGAATATCAGTTCGATTGGTATTAAATAATTGCAGGTAGGCTTTTTGGTTGCAAACGTTTTGTATTTGAAAATGACTATGCTAAGAATGAACATTTCTTTTAAGGTTGTAGATTTCTTTCAGTCAAGCATCAAATAAACAGTTCCTGAATAACTAAAATTAATCTCGATCTACGAATAACGATTTTCAATGTAGAGATGATCCCTGACATTAACAACTTTAACATTGAATATCTCCGGATATAAAGATAGTAAAGTCATGAAATTTCGTATTTAGACTAATTTAACAATGCAGAATCTGATCAAGGCATCACAACATGGTATTTCCCATTGGAAATTTTGTTGTTTGTGCAAAATGTGATATGAAGACGGCCTGTAATGCATTTTTACATTCGAATTTAGAGGACGTTATTCCCTATTGAATGATATCTTTGAATCTGCTCTACTATGAATAGTGCTCGAAATAAAGGGGAGTAGCTCCTTTTTTCCCGCGACTGTACTTTAATTATATTTTTCAACACGGGACATATTCACGTTAGATAATTTAGACTGGATCTTGTCAGGCGAAACTAAAGCATTTTAGGAAACGTTTATAGTACTTAAGTTGCATTGAATTATAGCATGTATTTATAATATGATCGAATTTATTGGGGGTATTTCAATTAACGTCACACTGGAGCAACACAACGGGCTAATGGTGACGGTCCGGGATCAATCCCAAAGGGAAAGATCCGAGGACAACACCACGTAATTCTGAACCACGGTCAGATGACGAGGCAACATCTGAGTGGCATCCCACTCTCCAAACTTCCACACCACACCAACATGAGGACATTTGAGGCCACGACAGATTTAACGTGCACCAGCCCCCTTTGTACACGAAGGTGTTTGGCTGGATTCGAACTCGCAACCCTTTGGTTGTTAGTCCGTTACTCTTCCAACCGGGCCACCGCGGCCCCGAATTTATTGGAACTATCGTTAATTAAGTTTTAAAAACTCACTATTCTTAATCCAAGTCAAACAGACGTTACACAGGTTTATCAGAGAAAATTATAAAGTGCAGTTGAAACATTTATAGAAACGCAAATTCGAAGAAACCATTCGCTTCTATTATAATAGTGCAGTGCATGTACATATTTTATATTACAATGAGCAATTTGTAAGGCACTAATAGCAGTATTTAATAATAGTAAATAAAATGGTATATAATAGCAATAATTTGGCAGTAGTTATTTAATAATAGCAGTAAAATAGTATATAATAGCACTAATTTGACACAATAGCAATAAATATTAATAGTATATGAAATGTAAAAATACTTACATGTTTATATTAAAATTAATACGGTGCCTCAATATTCAGAATTGGTTATTAATGCCTAAATTGGAGAAAATTGGGCATTCCTTTATTTATATTTTCAATAGAAATGTAACACAATTTAATTGTAAAGTTTGCTCTTTTCAAAAACAGTCATAAATTTATGACTATTTGCACAATTTCTGGGGAAAATTCCATATACAGTAGTTGTAAAATTTAAATTCATATCTTAATTTCTTTAAAATATTGTATGTCCATTATAATAAATATTTTAAATTAATATAAATATGTTGTATGTGAAAAGTGTCAGAAATTTTTTTCGGACGCTTGCATTATTTTCATGCTAGATTAGCTAACATGTAGGAGATTGAAGTCTCGTTGAAGATTGGAGACCCATTTGGCAAGAATTTATTGACTTATTGATTGATAACCCATTTCTAGGAATACGATATAAAGCAGGCACTTCATTAAATTCTGTTATCAAGGGGTCGCATATTGCGTGTAGTAGATTATACATAAATGAAGAGTTTTTCTTTAAATCTATGTACGAGATAAATGCGCCAGCTTTACTAGCATGTTAACGTTTAATTGCATGAATTATTCCAAATCAAACAGACCATTAAGAGGTCATCATTCTCAAACTAGCCATTCAACCCGCCTGAGAAAGGACTATTATTTACGAGACAGCAGCCTGAAAGGAGAGTATACTTAGTTCACTTTAATTTTGAATGAAAATTGGAAATAAATATTTTGAAACTCATTTGCCAATTGTTATTGCACATATTAGAAAATTATCCACAAAAAGAGAATTAATATATACTTACAGTCAATGAGTGATCCAGTAAATATTCAAACTGAATAAAAATTTGATTTAAAGAGTAATTTAAGATTATAATTCCTTTAGTGACCATTTTTCAAACTCAAATAGTTTTAGAATCTTTTTAAATTATAGCGTGGAATAACAGTGAATACATTTTTTGTTTGACGATTTTTATTGTTATCATTTATATCCTTGACGAGAAGTGATAATGATATACATCTTGAGCGCTGTGATCGTGCAAGATGATTAATAAAACATTTGTTCGTGTTAAAAATTTTGTGTCCCAAAAATTTTAAATACCCTTTAAATGACATTTTTTTTTGTTGAATTTCAAGTAAACAAAATGCAATTCAAGAAATATACATTCATACAATACATGAAAAGAGGAAAAAACACTCTCCGCTATTGTCAAAAACATACTACATTAGATCATGTGCAAGTTTGATACGTTCGCTATTATTTTTGTTCTTGATTAGTTCTAAAATTAATATTGCCTCAATGTCCATTTTCTTAGAATTATTGGACTTAGGAATTCACCTATTCGTACTTTATGCAATTCTGGAAGACAAATGAAACATCGAACGTTTAGACATGCTCACTGCAATTAATGGTTTTAATTGTGTTGTTCATAGATATTGGGAAGCAAGAAGGCTAATGGCTTAGCTGTCAAAAGCTCTGCATTTGTTTATAAATAGTTCTAAAATTGGGGTTCTATTGAATTTCTGATGCTTTGTCATCATGCGCTTCCAATGTATGCAAAAATATATTGCGTGGTCAGGAGTTCACAAATGATCATACCCTCAGAGGCTCATCTCTTTTAACCCTCCTGGTGGTTGTCTCGACGAGATATCTCGTCATTAGAAGAAAACTGACCAGATCTTGATCTTATCATTATCAAAAAATCGGCAATATCTTGATGAAGAGGCAACTCGTGATTTACAAAATTGGTTAGATCTTGATGGATGAGATATATCGTCTAAACAACTTGGAGGGTTAAGAGTGTACGAGTTACTCTAGATAATCCCTATCCAATAGTGCTCTTTTCTCTTTTTCCATGAGGTTTACTGTCTTTTCTAAACACGGAAGTCGTTTTCACGGGATATCCAAGCGATCTTGTTCTGCTTTCTTTGCACAACTATTCCCCAATACCTCTTTTTTTCTTTGGCACGATATTTTCGTATTTTTTCTTGACGTTGTCTTGTGTTTGCCACAGCTTGGCCAACTATGGCCCTTGTGACATAAAACCTAGAAACAACCAACCCAAATGCTCACCGCAAGGGCAGGGGTTTATTTTGTTGCGGAATCTAGCTTGATGCGTTCCACGCGATGTGATAATTTGTTTAGCGTAAAAATTTGTGAAAAAAATTATTTGGTTTTGTCCCCAAGCTCTTCAATCGGAGGTAAAATATGTCATAACGCCATCATCTGACGAATTAGTTTATATTCTAAAATAAAGTGGCACTTCGATTCAATTTAAGTCAAACGGGTCGACTTAACAGAGACAGCTGTCATTCTCCAACACTAACTTAATAGCCTTGTGTCCCGTTCCTCTGTGTAGAAAGCGAAACGTGAATTACTCAAGGTGTTTAACGCGACAATCTTCCGCCATGCATTCCTAGCGGAACGTCTCGTCTTTGTAATTTGAATCTCGTGAGAAGTGTGGCTGCTCGTCATCGCCTACGCCTCGAACCACCCCTCCCACGCGAGGTTTTAAAAACAGGAAGAATGACACATATCGCTCTCTCTTGTTAACGCTCTCCAGACGCTGCTTTAAAATTTGTATTTTCCGAGATAACGAAGACGTTGCGGAACCGAGAGTTTGTGGACGTATTTAGACTCTCCTAAAATTTGACAGTGAAGTTTCCTTGATGCAACATCGTCACTGGATTATGAGGTGAGAAGCAAGGGATTACCACAACTCTAGAGTCAATCCAACACGAAATTTGAAATAAAGACTTTTGCGACATTGTCATTGAAGGATAGACCTTTTCGTTGATAAATATTTTTGATTTCCACTATGGGTGGGGAGGTAGGTTGGTAGTTGAATTAAAGTCCCACTGGAGCAGCACAACAGGCTATTGGCGACGGTTCAGGATCAACCCCGAAGGGAAACATCTGAGGCTAACACATCGTAATTTTGAACCACGGTCAGATGACGAAAACAACTGAGCTGTCACCCCACTCTCCAAACTTCCACACCTATGTGAGCACATTTGGGGGGTCACGACAGATTTAACGTGCACCAGCTCCCACGTCTGGTTGGATCGATTTTCGAACTTGCATACCTCCGGTTGCTACTCCTCCAACCGGGATATCACGGCTCTTCCACTGTGGGAGATCATTTATTTATTCATACTATCAAACAGATCATTCCATTTACATGACAGAGAAAAAAACAGTACAATGAAACAACAAGATTTACATCACAAAATCAGAACAAAAAAATTACATAGAACAATACTAACAAAATGAAAGGAAAAAATCGCGATCGAAACACTAATAACAGAGAGAGAAAAATCAAAAATTCAGTTTTCAAACGTTAATGTTTGGAAATTTCTGTTACATGCAATCGTCAAAGGAAATATCAAGCACTAGGAGTAAACTATTGGTCGTTCTAAACGAATTGAGCTATTTGTAGATTTTCAAATAATTTTTGCTGAAAAATAATTTTATTGCAATAAGAGAGTATACATAAGAGGGTATACATAAATATTTATCTCATTGAGTAAGCTGGTATAATCTATTTTGTAATGTAACAAATTATAAAACCCAGATCCTTAAAAGAAGTAATCCTTAGAAATATCTACTTTTTTGAGTTTTTTTCAATAATGTAATTTAGATATTTATACTATGGTTTCCAAACTACTCAACCATATTCTAAAATTGGTCTTATTAAATAATTTCGAAGACAATTATAAATAAATTATTAGAGCCACAGTGCAGATATTTTCTAAATTTAGGATGAAAATAATCTCACAATTTTAAGGGTTTAACATTAAATTGTACCTATTAAAATTAGTCCCATGAAAATTCATTTAGAAAATCTACTAAAAATGTAAATGCTTCCTAGTCCTTCTTTTGCTTCTATTACTTTTATTGCTCCGATTCTTCTGTGGGCATGCTTTTTATACATTTGACTCAGTTTAATTTTATTGAATCACTCATCATATTCCATATATCAATCAAACACTATTATGCGGCGTTTGATGGTGACAAATCCAAGCGCAATTAATCTCTCGATAACCATAATGAACAATATGGCTGCCAGGTTGCATAACGTAAAAGGCGTCACGACTCGGAAATAAAATTATTATATTCTCCGGCTTCTGGGAGTTGACAGTCGAGTTAAATGGTTTTAAGCAAGTCTATTAGTTAAATTAGGATAATGGTGGAAATGTAAACAAATCGCTTCCACAATTGGCTTCTTTAAGGCGGATCTGCTTCTGGGTTTATACGTAGTTCGATGGCAGAAAGCAATAGTAGAGAAAACATATTGGCGGGGAAAAACCATTCATGTTTTCGCATATGGCAATCTTCTCCTAACAAGATTTCGCACCCTTTTTAAAATCGACTGACACAAGGTAGACTGCCTTCTCGTCGGATAGATAGGTGGGTATTTTAATTAACGTCGCACTGGAGCAACACAACGGGCTATCCGACGATTGGAGACGGTCCGGCATCAAACCCAACGAGAAAGATCCGAGAACAACAACACGTAATTTTCAACCACGGTCAAATGACGAGAACCACCTGACCCCACTCTCCAAACTTCCACACTACGCCAACGTGAGGACATTGGAGGCCACGACAGATTTAAAGTGCACCAGCCCCCTTTGTACACGCCGGTCTTTGGTTGGATTCGAACTCACAACCTTCCGGTTGCTAAACAGTTGCTCTTAAAACCGGGCTAGCCCGCCTTTTCGTCGGAGCCGCACTATATGAGAGGGTCTTTCAACGTAAACAAACAGACCACCGGAAGACGAGAATTTTACTTCCGGTTACTCAAGAAGGAATACATTCAGGAAACCTGTTTTACCACAAAAACACCACAGCCATCAACATTATTGAATGAGAGAAACGGTCTCTCATTTCTTAAATCTTGACGACTTCCAATCTTTTCGGGGCTGCAACTGTTTTGCTTAGTTTTTATACTCTTCGATAAAAAATCCATTGAAAAATAATTGCAAAAGATGACTCATTTTTGAATTGTCGAATAAGTTCGCACACAGAATTACGCACAAAAAAATCTTTTTACTCATTTTTTTTGAATTTGCGATGATGGATGCTTATCAAAAAATTTGAGAGACCAAATTTGACAGCGGAGGTTTTTTGGTTCAACGTCGTCACAAGACTACGAGGCAAAAAAAAGGGATTACAACTACCTTGGTGTCCAATATGAAATTTGAAATGAAGTTTTAGAGGCGTTGTAATGGGAAGAGATATCTTTTTATTGAAAAATATTTTTGATTTTTACTTATCACTGTGCAAAAAGTGAAGTTGTCTTTTGAAATTATTTTCACTCGTCACACTGAAAATTATCGCAGATTCCGAAATAAAATAATTTTATAAGAGGCATCAAAAATATTTATTCTAAAATATTTTTATTTTATAGAATGTATCAATTTTTTCAACGCATGGAATGAAGACGCCTGAGGATTTGAAAGTGTTCAGCTATCACTTCCCTTTGTGTGGGAGTCCTAAAATTAAAAACAAAAGTCCAAAATAAAATCTGGAATTCTAAATTTCGCTCCTGCTTAGATATAAAATTTTTAAAATACATTTTTAAAGAAGGGATATTTTTTAAAAATGTAATTTAGACTTAAAATTAAATACACCCTTAAACTTAAAATTTAATACGTATATATTTACGAAAAACCTTTGTTATTATTTTTCATATATTACTTAGTATTATTAAAATAATTTTTTATAATTAAAGAATACTTAGAATCCTTTACAGAATTCTTAGTGTAATTAGAGAATGCTTAGACCGCTATAGAATTACTAGAGAACATTTAAAACTTATTTTTTGAATAACTATTTTATAGCCTTTCGGAGTTAATTATTTTGATGCACTTCATATATTATAAATTAAGTTGAATGTGAATAGTATTTTAGGACATAATTTTAAAATACTTTTATCTACACATAACCGCTAGACTACTTTTCGGAGAAGTATGTAAGGTTCCTAAAATGTACACCGGAAGAGAAAAGTAACGACTTCTGGTCGTTGGCCATGTGTTGGAATAAATTTTTTTCCTCTCCTTCAGCATCTTTCAATGTTCTTTTAATTGTTATTTCTTTACTGGCATCTTTCCGAGGCCTTCGAGATTGGATTCTCCCTTCCGAGGAGGGACTTTCGTTCAATAAACTAAGGTAAATAAACCTCGTTTCACCAGAGCAAGGTTACTCCTGAGTTAAATGCTTTGGCTAGTTCAAATTTAGTTTTGATTTTTTGTACAAAGATATACTAAAGCCGGATCTAAAACATTCGAATTGAAGATATCAATTGCGTCAAAAAAAAAAAAAAAAGAATTGATGGAATGTGTCTCAGTAAATGCATTTTTTCTCCAAACTTATTCTCTTGTCCGGTTTCGTTTGTATAAAATACTTTCCATGTAGTGGTTTTTAATAAATAACGTCGATTTTTAGAGCCTATTATACAATATTATTTGAAATAGAATTAAACAAGAATACATAAGAATCTGCTTGCGTAAATTTCAACGTAGCTATTTGCGTCTCTGGTCTGCGATCACTATTTGTAAAATAACAAAAATTTGTAAAATATCAGGTCTGATAAAAATATTTAGAGGGCAATATATGTTCTGCGGACCGGGTAGACTCGTGTGGAGGGCCGTATCTGGTCTGTGCCGCTAATATATTAGCGGGCTATTTAGGAGGTTATATTTAGAGGGAAGTATCTGATCTGTGGGAAGGGTAAACCTATTCGGAGGGGCGTATCTTGTCAGTGTGCCTAATAAAAATATTTAGAGGGTCGTATCTGATAGGCGAGCCGGTTAAACGTATTCGGAAGGCACATCTGGTCTACGCGCCTAATAAAAAAAATCAGAGGGCCATATTTTATCTTTGGGATGAATAAACCTATTTGGAGGAGCCTATCTGGTCTGTGTGTCTAAAACCTATTCGAAGGGGACTATCTGGTCTGGGTTAATAAAAATATTTAGTAGACCGTATCTGATATGCGGGCCGGTTAAACCTATTCGGAGGAGCCTGTCTGGTCTGTGCGCCTAATAAAAATATTTAGAGGGCAATATATGTTCTGCGGACCGGGTAGACCCGTGTGGAGGGCCGTATCTGGTCTGTGCCGCTAATATATAAGCGGGCTATTTAGGAGGTTATATTTAGAGGGAAGTATCTGATCTGTGGGAAGGGTAAACCTATTCGGAGGGGCGTATCTTGTCAGTGTGCCTAATAAAAATATTTAGAGGGTCGTATCTGATAGGCGAGCCGGTTAAACGTATTCGGAAGGCACATCTGGTCTACGCGCCTAATAAAAAAAAATCAGAGGGCCATATTTTATCTTTGGGATGAATAAACCTATTTGGAGGAGCCTATCTGGTCTGTGTGTCTAAAACCTATTCGAAGGGGACTATCTGGTCTGGGTTAATAAAAATATTTAGTAGACCGTATCTGATATGCGGGCCGGTTAAACCTATTCGGAGGAGCCTGTCTGGTCTGTGCACCTAATAAAAATATTTAGAGGGCAATATATGTTCTGCGGACCGGGTAGACCCGTGTGGAGGGCCGTATCTGGTCTGTGCCGCTAATATATAAGCGGGCTATTTAGGAGGTTATATTTAGAGGGAAGTATCTGATCTGTGGGAAGGGTAAACCTATTCGGAGGGGCGTATCTTGTCAGTGTGCCTAATAAAAATATTTAGAGGGTCGTATCTGATAGGCGAGCCGGTTAAACGTATTCGGAAGGCACATCTGGTCTACACGCCTAATAAAAAAAATCAGAGGGCCATATTTTATCTTTGGGATGAATAAACCTATTTGGAGGAGCCTATCTGGTCTGTGTGTCTAAAACCTATTCGAAGGGGACTATCTGGTCTGGGTTAATAAAAATATTTAGTAGACCGTATCTGACATGCGGGCCGGTTAAACCTATTCGGAGGAGCCTGTCTGGTCTGTGCGCCTAAAAAAAATATTTAGAGGGCCGTATCTGGTCTGCGGGCCTGAGGTGAACCTACACTACTGTTTGTGAAAATTGCAACACCATGAAGGAATGATGCAAATTAAACGAAACTCGCAGGAAATGCAAAACTGATTAGGATATGCAAATGATTAGAATTACAAAGCGATCACGCATGTGTGGGCCGAGAAACACCCTCTAAACTTCCAAGTGAGCCGTATATAAAAAGCACTGTAAAGGTGCGTTAAAATGTGTGCATCGTCGTCTGACTGCTGCAAATGATTGATTAGAAGTCAATATGCCTTGCCAAAAACGCAGAGTGCCATACGAGCAACTATCGGAGTTCGAACGGGGCCGCATGATCGGCTTCCGTGAGGGTGGACTTTCGTATCGTGAAATCGCCACTCGCACTTCTTCAGTGCACGACAGGTTCCGCTTCTTCCATGGCCTGGACGTTCCCCGGATATGTCGCCCATTGAACATGTCTGGGATTACATCGGACGGCGACTCGCTCGTACCGCTCGTCGTGTAGAGAGTTTGGCTGAACTTTGGCATCAGATAGAGGCCATCTGGAATGCCATTCCTCAGCATGACATTCAGAATCTGTATGATTCGATGCCACGACGTGTACAGGCTCTCGTCGCTGCGCGTGGCGGCTGCACAAGATATTGATTTTCGGCATTATTTTTGTTTTATTGCTCTGCAAATTCGATCGTTTATTTAAACCACTATAAGTAATACGTAGAATAAATTTCATTTATTTCTGATGATTCTTTCATAGTGTTGCAATTTTCACAAACAGTAGTGTATTTACTACTCATTTATCTTACACACAGTTTTTTGTGGTGACCACAACCAGGACAGCTACTTCTCAAATAGCTAAAAACAACTTAGATTTGAACTAGAATTTCTGATAGATTGTGCGCCTGCTTTTATCTCTTTAATCCATCACACTCATGCTCATTTATTCGTGATCGTCATTCTACTCAACAGGCTCTGGGTTAGAATTCCTTCGGTCGTGGATATTTGTAGTGGATGGGATTCCACTTTAGGCTGTAGGCTCCGTCTGATTAGTCCTCGTGTAGCAAAAAAGATCGTAGAGTGGCAAACCAAACTAACCGACCATGATCGTCATTAATACGCATTTCTGTTAACAGTAAATAACACTTTTGAAACACTTGAAGACATTAAAACTAAAAAAAAATAATAAAAGTTAAACCTACCCCTTATTAATCTGATTATCTGATTGTATCAATTAATCTGATCGTATTAAATATACATAACGTCATTATAATGAATATCTTACATATCGAAACTATTCTATGTAACGGATATGATCAGCTTCTCCAATAATTTCTAACCCTTTGAAGGGCACGCACGCATATATCCGTTGCTCAATTTGCAGTCTTCCCTGTATGACTTCTAACCATTTTTGATCTTCTTGACCAATAGAATCTTTTCTAAGATTCTTTCAACCAACGGATGTGGTTATTTAGTCATTATGTGTGTCGTGGGATAAAAATAACACTACACAACCGGCCCAGAGGATTGAATAAATGTTAAAAATTCTTGTAGAGCAAAGGAACGATATTTATTTTCAACGATTTAGGGTACAATAAACGCATCTTTGAACACTGTTTTTTCTGACTTTTACACGTTTGTTCCCAAGCAGCGCACATTACATGCATCGAAAATTAAAAATAGAAATATTTATGACAGATATAGAAAAAGTCCATTTTGGGGGTACAGATTTTATTGATTTACTCCCCCATACCCTCTGACCATTTCCATAAGTATCAATTAGTCTCTTGGGTCTTTGCAAAAGATCATTACTTCTCCCGATCGGCTTTTTTCCCATCAGATAGACTTGCTTTTCAAGCTTACCCTCCTCGAATCCTTTTCTTTTACCTGTCTTATGTGTGGGCTACAGTATATTTACTTCATCTGAATTGGTGTCGAGATGTTCATCAGATTTCTTGAGTGATAATGTTCAATGAGCCATTTTGTCCCTATTTCTTCCAGTCATATCTTTCTCAGTGGGTTTGCCCACCGTGCTAGCATCTTTCAAGTTGCAGGGTTCGATCCCTGTAACTTACTCTGAGTGTATTTCTCTCTGTGTCAGTTGAACTTTCACCGTGTATGTCCATTACTTGACGTTGTCTGTTCGTGACGATTGCTTGAAATCCGTAAAAGCGTCCGTAGTAAATAAGAAATTATTGATATAGAAATTGGAATTTCTATTTGCTGCACTTTTGTTGCAAACTGCTTTCTTCTATCTAGATAAGAAACAATTTCAACAAAAATTAAAGAAAATTTAGACTAAAATAAAAAATAAATTAAACTTTTCAAATTGTTCGAAAAAGTTCAAAACATTAAAGTATCAAAATTAATTTCGCATATTCATAAAGTACCATATTTTTTTACAATGCTACCATAAATGATAGACAAAAATATTCCGTAATACGAGGGGTATTCCAAAAGTAAGGGCCGTTCGTTAATAAAAAGCCGTTGGCAGCACTGATTGGAGTTTCACTCTCCCAGAGCCCCCTATTGGTTCATCAGGCACCAACCGACCGGTCTGTCGACTGTCAGTCATCGTTAGTTTATATTTGGCGCAGTGTAACAATGTCGTCGAAAATAAGCGATCCCGCCAGTTGTGAAGTGCATCCGGTTATTCGTTTTCTAAACGCTAAAGGTGTTAATGCAGCTCAGATTTTTCATGAATTGAGTGAGATCTATGGATCTGGTGTTATGAGTGAGGATAAAGTGAGAGAGTGGTGTCGAGAATTCAAAAGGGGCCGTACAAACGTGCACGACGAAGAGCGAAGTTGAAGACCCAGTGTTCAGACGTATGATCTCGTCCAACAAGTGGATGAAAAAGTCCTGGCTGACGCTTCACGATCAGCAGTCTTGCCGAAGAATTTCCCAACGTTTCTCGAACTACCGTGTTCACGGAAAAGTTGGGTTATCACAAAGTTTGTGCCAGATGGGTGCCGAAAATGCTGACCGACGAACACAAATACAAGCGGATGGCGTCTGGACAAGTCTTTTTGGACCTTTATCGACGAGATGGAGATCGATTATTTTCACATGTGGTGACTAGAGATGGAACGTGGGTTCATTATGACAATAAAAAATAAAAACAACAATCCATGCAGTGGCTTCATTCGGGTTCCCCAAACCAAAGAAGTTTAAGCGAATGTTCTCAAATCGAAAAATTTTGGCGGCTGTCTTTTGGGATGAAAAAGGCGTTCTTCTCGTGGATTTCATGGAACCCGGCACAACAAACACAGTAGCTGTGTACTGGAAACACTCGCGAAGCTAAAACGTGCCATTCAAAACCGCCGGCGTGGGATGCTGTCTTCCGGAATCGTCCTTCATGACAACGCGCGCCCTCACACGGCTGTCCGCACTATTGAAAGCATTCAAGAATACGACTGGGAACTTTTCGACCACCCTCCCTACAGCCCCGACCTTGCACCCAGTGACTATCACTTGTTCCTACTTGAAAAATTGGCTTGATGGACAACAATTCGACGATAGCGAAAGTCTGAAAACGGCGGTGAAGAAATGGTGCAACTCCCAGGCGGCGGACTTTTACTCAGAGGGAATAAGAAAACTCGTACCCAGATACACCAAGTGCTTGGAATTGAACGGCGATTATGTAGAAAAGTAAATAAAGGTTCAGTAAAAGAAAACTCACGAAAACCAAGGTGATTTAGAAAGTATTTTTTATTTAATGACCAAACGGCCCTTACTTTTGGCATACTCCTCGTACGTAAGGTTTTGAGATACAAGCTTTCATAGTGTTTGCATTTTTCGTAACGCTTTGATTTTAGTCAGGTAAAGAAAAAAAAAAGAAAGAAAATTTTCTTACTTTATTCTAAAAGAGAAAAAGAAATTCTTAAAAAGCAGGAACTCTCGTTTTAGTTTTTTATGACAGATCCCGCTCTAATTAGCATCTTGTAGTGGAAAATAGTCCCCGTTGTACAGAGGCTGTTCGGACATTTTTTGAGCGATTTTGATGAGCTGTAAAAAAAAATTGTATGCCCTACGAAAGAATTTTATTTTCACAGCAGTTAAATAGCTAAAGTATAACTTATCGTCTGCTAACTCAGAGTTTTGTTTACTTTCAAAATGGCGCTTTTAAATAAGCAATGGATGGAAGGCTATGTTTCCTTTCTTTCCGAAGAGAATTATGCTTATTCAATTATTTAAAAACGTTGTAAAAGTTATGGTTTTTCGATATCTAAAGATACGATAGGTAATATTATTAATGATAAAGGAAAAAATTTAAAAGTGGAAAAATACTTCCAAAAAAGGAAAAATTTCTGAGAATATTTGTAAGGTAAGATCTTTAATATTAAAAGAAAATCCACCAAGTCAAAGGACTATAGCAAAATGAACATGAGAACTTTCTCTAAGAGATTTATGATTGTTGCCGGTTTTGCATATAATGGAAAAGTAAAAGTAAAAAGAGGAGGAAAATGTAAAAATCAACTCCCACATATTATCAAGACCGTATTTTATCCCCAATATTCAAAAAAGAAATACCATAACTTTACCCACATTGCCAACAATCAGTAGAACTGCATCAGTGTAAGGCAAGCTGCCACACATCTAAATCGACTATTAAATTCTTGGAGAAAATGGAAGAAACTGGTATCAAATCCTTACCCTTTACTGATATTCCTGCTAAATCTCCAGATGTTTGACCCATGGACTTTTGTGCTTTTGGACTTTTAAAAAGGGCATTACCGAAACGTCGACCGAAAACCATTCAAGGACTGGAAACTGTGGAACCAGAATGGGACAAAATACCACTGTTAATACTATAAAAGTCATTATTATCATTGAAATTAAGGTGTAGAAAGATAGTTAACAATAAGGGCTATCAAAGGGAACATTTAAAACACAAAAATTTCATGTAAAAAATTGAGCTTCAGTCCATTAAAATCGTTCAAAAAATGTCCGAACAGCTTCTGTATTGCTCCCAGTGCGACGTAAATCAATTACCTTCCCTTGTACAGAAAACGACCGTAAAACTCAAACCAAACCTTGTTTTCAGTTGCGAAAATTTTGCATCGTATCTAAAAAGGGTTTGGTACCCATATGGTTTACGCTCTCGCCCTTGGTTCTGGGTTCGAATCCCAATTATGGCATGAGTGTTCGTAGTAGTTCAGAATGCACTTTAAAACGTTGGTCCCGGTCTAATTTACCCTCGTGTAGCAAAACATTACCGAAGAGTGACAACCAACCAAACCATCACATCTAGTCAATATAGACCTCTCAAAATTAAATGGCAATAATGCAATGGTGCAGCAGTTTTCCTGATCCTTTGAGCTCAGCTGATAAAATAACATTTTAGCTTGGAATAATAAATGTGTCATCAAAACTGTCAGCTATAAATTACAGCAACTCTTTCCTCCTTAATTTGCGGACATGTACGTAAGAATATTAATATCCGACATTGAAGGCAATTTCATTTGTCAGAGCAATATTTTAGGATAATTCGTAATTGCTAATTCTGAATATCAAAAAATTATTGCGGTTAGAGATAATTAAATGGTCTATCCTGGAAAGAAAAAGATTTTTCTTGACGGATGTAGCACACCCTTGTCATCACATCATTGCAGAATTCTAGTTTCATTACACCCTGTTAATCATGTAGGCAGTAATAGCTGCTTTAATTGATGAACTATGTATTTTTTGATAAGTTATGAATAAAGATATACATCAAATCAGCTTCAATTTATACAATTATAATAACAACATAGTTAAATACATACTTTTTATGTTGCCGAAATTTCAGCTCCCTATATGCAGAATGAAAGCAAACGTATATTGATTTATTAGTTGCATATATATTGCAAATGTAACTTCTCTGTAAACTTAGCAGTTGAGCAACATAATGCACATATTTCATTTTTTAAGCAATCAATTAATAATTTTAAATATACCATTTTCATACAATACATTTCATACAATAAATATACATTTTCATACAAGTCTATATATTCTCAACCAAATATCCTGGATAGAACTGAAAAACTTTTGTCATCTCTCGATCTTTAATATGAATTTCATCTACTTTTAACCCTCCTGATGGCTATTGTCTCGATGAGGCATCTCATCAGCAAAACTGACCAGACCTTGATCTCAATATCATCAAAAAATCTACAATATCTTGATGAAGATATGCCTCATCATTGGCAAAATTTATCGCATCTTGATGGACGAGATATCTCGTCGAAACCACTTGGAGGGAATGAAAAGTAGCTCTAAACATTTATTCATTTTCTTTAAAAGTACTTTACAAAGCAACATTTGCCTGAATTCTGTAGAACAAAATTGGTAACATTTTTCAAACGAGTTTGCTGCAGAACAATCGAAATTCGAATTTAATAATATAAAAAATGTTACACATGGCTGAAATGTTTCCAAAAAGTAAAGGACGTTAATAGATTTTCGCGGTGAATATAGTAATAATTTCCAAATTTAATGCAAATGTTCTGAGAGCGGTATCCTATTAATGTATACAATCTGAAGAAAGCTGTTTTTAAGAATAAAATATGGTGTGTTCATTTCTCTTCCTTCGTGACGAAAAAATGCGTAATTTAAAAATGTTGATTGGCAACAACTGTATCAGGCTTCGTGCAGTTATGCTTACGTATCAAGTCTGCCCACAGAAAAGGAACTTTTCAGCGGATTAAAATCAAAACAAATGTTCTTTCGAATTCCTATTTTTAAAAGAACTTAAATTGTGCTGTCAGTGGCATAATAAATGAAGGCGTAATCTATTAGCAAATGGATTCTTTGCCTTCGTCCTTCCAATGAAATAGACGGAACATGTGGGAGGAGTCTGTCGTAAGATCTCAGAATTGTTGGCCACGTAGGCTTAGGAATCTACTTGGGACGATTGACTATCGAAGCACAAACTGGTGTTTTACACTCGTTTTTTTTTTGCATTAACTAGTCAACAAGAAAATTCCCAATTAACAAGGCTGACAAGATCGTGATGGATAAGATATCTCGTCGAAATGAGTTGGAGGGTTAAAGGGATTCGTGCTTTCTTCCAATACCACGTGACGTTCTCCCAGAGATCTTCAAACCGAACGATCGGGTGAATTAGCATCAAGCTACGCGTACATGCACCATCTATTTCATTAGAAAGTCGATGTTCTTGGAACATCGTGAAGGTGAAGAGATGTTCTTGGAAGACGTGAGAGGTGAAAGAGAGAGGACAGAGGTAAGGCAATTTAGAAAAAAAAAATGTGCCTGCATCACTCGAGATAATGATGCTAATATCGATATCTTCATAGTTCCTCCTAGGAACGGGCCGTTGTGTTTATGGCTGATGATTTCTTGTAATGGAGATCAGCGAACCCACAGGTTGAGACTTTTTCCTAAAATGCATGATGTCACCCCACTTTTCTAATATTTCACTGACCGGTGTCAATGAACTCGCATTTCAAGATCAACACAATTTACAGTTATCCAACTGTTCTGTGTCAAGGAAAAGGTTTCTTTGTTGAAACGCAACTTAATAGTAGTTAGAGGGTGTGATTTTGATAGTTTTTCTTTTTGATAGATTTGTTTCATCTAGCAAAATAAACCATTCCCTTTCTATACCTAACTTGTTTTTAATAGATTAACGCATCTTTTTATAAGGTTCAAGTTTGATTTCTAGTTTTGTAATTTCTTGTAGTTGAAAATTGTTTTAAAAGTTTTCCACACCATACGAACATCAGGACATTTGATGCCACGACAGATTTAACGTACACCAGCGCCCACGTACACGACGATCTTTGGTTGGATTGTGTCTAGAACTCGCAATCCTTCGGTTGACAATCCGAGACTACCAACTGGGCTACATCGGCCCCTAAAAGAAGCAGGGAATATCAGAAAAAATCAGTTTGTTTTTCAAGAGATCGAGAGATGTCACCAAAGATATTCAGATGTATCCCAAACAATTTTTATTTTGTTAAAAATAAGTAAAACTACTTTGTTGTGGCCAGATACTGTAAATCGATAAAAATAATGAAAAGAAAATATAAAAATCCTATCTGTAACAGTAACTGCTATCTAATTTCTTTCTGTTTTAAATCATTGTTCAGATATTCGAATTGACATCGGAAGGTTTCAGGATCTGAATTAATTGTCTTTCCCAGTACTCAACGTGCAGAAAAGAATTGGCTGGTATTATACTATAAACTAGCAGACCCGCACATAGCATATGCGCCAAACTTTCGTAATTGCTGTTATCTATTTATGTGACAAAGTATCGTTACTTACATTTCATATCTTATTTCAACCCATTTATAATGAATATAGCATTCATATTCAATACATCGATTTTTTTATATTTCTAAATGAAGCAAAATTATCTAAAAGTATATAAAAGCATTTCCTTGTACTCTTGTTAATTTTTATTTCTAATAAAATGCATTTTATATAAAACACCCGAGTCATGTTCAAATTCCATTCTGAAAGTCTACTTCAACTTAATCCCATTCTCTTGTTCAAAGGCGATTCGGCATTTTTTTTACACTAAACCTGTTTTCGCTCATTTTCTTTACTGCACTGATTTCTATATTCCCTATTTCTCACTGCTTTCTGTAATAAGACTGCTGAAATTTTCATTAGAATGGCCGATATCACTATTTATTTAAATATTAATTCACAGAACTTCATTTAACAGAACCTACCGACAATTTAAAACACACATGACTGAATAATTATTGTAAGACTGATGAACTGTATAAAAATTTCCTAATATTTAACCGAAAATATCGTCATCTGATCGTGGTTCAAAATTACGGGACATTGTCCTTGGGGATTGATTGATCCAGGACCGTTGCCAATAGCCCGTTGTGTTGCTCCAGTGCGACGTTAATTAACTACCTACCGAAAACATTGTGTAATTCTAACCGTTATACATATGTTCATGTTCAAAGCTCTGGTATGGGGTATGATAAAGCTCTGTATATGGTGTATGTATGAAAAAAATACGTTTATGCATATATATGCATGTTTCATTATTATGCTCTCGTTTCCATTGTCTGATTTCTATGCTTACTTTGTTAATTTTGTAATCACTAGTCTCTAAGCAGGTAAATTGTCCTACGGGATGCAGTGACTATGTAGCATTACTTTTGTTAATTTTGTTCAATAATTCAGTACATTGTTTATTTATGTATTCTTATTTCATCTACAAGATGTAGACGGCTTTTATAGCTATGACTGATCTTTGGATCCGGTTTATTTTTGTATATAACTTGCATTTGTTCTATATGAATCAATTGTATTTTGATTGTCCGGTTGGGCTGCGGACCCTGGGGATCTTATAGGGCCTGATAAAGCTCTTCCCAATCGCCTCTCGTGTAGCCCTACACCTTTTGGGTAGGCTGGGTGGTCAGGGTCTTAAAAACACAGGAACCCCTTTACTGTCGATTTTATATAGTTTATATCCGTTGTTGCGATTCAACAATAAACAAATAACGTCGATTTCTGTTCTACGTACGGGAGTGAAATATGCATATAGATTGCACAGATTTCTGATGCATAGAGTATTTGTTTGAAGGCTTATGAAACTTTCGTGGTTAAAAATTTGATTTTAGAAAGTAGAAAAGCAGCGGCTGTGTTTGGCTTTACGTGTCTTGAGAACACGCAAGCATTGAGATGAAGCAACATTTACGGTAAACTCCCATGACAAAAGAATGCAGAAGTTAGTCTCAGGCTAACCAGGGTTATGGTGTGGTTAACTTTCGCTTTCATTTCATCACAAGTGTCAAAAATGCACTTCCTGAAGTCTAGAAAATGTCCTTCGGTGTCTGATGTGCAACCCCCGCTGCATCTCTTCTTTCTATTTTCGGTCGTGACTCTAGAGGAAGAAATAGGTCTCTTGTGTAGGATGACAAACCGGGCCATTGGGTTGGTTGGTCTATCTGCTCGTATTTTCTTTCCCTGCTTCCTCTCGGATGCAGAAGGACGATTCAGACAAGGAGGCTCTTTGTCCACTGTTGTGTACGTTCGACCGTGCACGCGATGTCTTGCTCACAGGAAAAGACCCCTCCTTCTAGTTTTTAACGCTTTTCTTTTATTGCTGATTGCCCCTGTGTTGTTGGCATCGAATTAAAAATCTCTCCAGAAAAAAAGATGCGAAAACATTCCCTCTTTCGCCATTTCTTGGAATTGAGAAACAAAAATAAGTATAACAACACGAGAATGTTTTTAATCTGCTTGGCGCCGGAACTTGGTGGGCCGAGTGGTATACTGCGAAGGCATTGCCCAAATACAATTAAAATAGTTATTTATTCAGCACAGAAGTTTATACTAAAAACAGAGATTTCTGTCCCTTGGTTGTCCGAACACTGTAAAAAGGAAAATAGGGATAAACTCAAAATGGCCGGCGCCCGCTTGCCAAAAATACATCTGCACAGTTTGAGTTTGTGAAATCATCTCCCTTCTCTTCTCCCTCCAGTTGACACTGAGTGACATTTAATTAAGAGGGGATCGCTGTGCATCCCTTAAAAGCCATCTGGACGGAAAGAGATCTCGATAAATGGATCGAAATTTGTGACCAGTGGTCAGTGGAAAATCTGGAGGTGTTGACCTCTAATCCTAAGCCGTTACTGACTTTGCAGCACAAGTTTCAACGTAGCTATTTACAAAATAACGCTACATTTGTATTTGTGCTACAATTTTAAATATTTCATTTTCTTTTGTGAATGAGCACCTTCAGGAGTACGTGGTTCAAAATTACGTGGAGTTGTCCTGGATCTTTCCCTTCGGGTATGATCCAGGACTGTCGCCAATAGCCCGTCGTGTTGCTTCAGAGCGACGTTAATTAAAATGCCTACTAATACCTACCTTTAGGAGTATAAATGCAAAGAATCAATAACCGCAGACATATTCTACATTTGGATTATGACAGTACAGGTTATCGTCGTCATCCTCCCATTCGCATCGAAATATTGATCTGGATCACACTCTAATTTATCATCTTCTGTTGGTGGACAGAAACACCCTGAATTTGGTCCTGGCTGGTCTGAGGGCCGAGTAAATCTATCTGATGAACCGTATGTGGTTTGTGGGGTGGGTAAACCTATCCGGATG
Source organism: Meta bourneti (assembly GCA_933210815.1). Lineage (NCBI taxonomy): Eukaryota > Metazoa > Arthropoda > Arachnida > Araneae > Tetragnathidae > Meta > Meta bourneti. Next base: position 81,804,105 of record OW119923.1, on the reverse strand, counting down.
GCCGTATCTAGTGTACTAGCTGGATAGACCTATCCGGAGAGCCGTATCTGGTCTACAAACAGAGCAACCCTATCCGGGGGGGCATATCTTTATATAGGACAATTATATAAACTTATTCGATTTTAATATTTTATCTTATACATACTGTCCTTTATCTTACGCGTACGGGTTTTTGTGGGCGTCACCTGACAACTATAGCCATTTAGCAAATAGCTAAAAAGATCACTAAAGAAATTCCCGCTTTTCTTATTACGTAACTTTTTCATTGGCTATTGCATTACCATCAATTTTTTGTAAGCAAAGCCTAATTTGAACCAATGATCCAACTATTTTAAGATTACTTCTACCTTTATTTTTGTGATAAGAAGAGTATATGGCAGTATGCATGGTTATGTAACTAGTTTATGGTAGTTAGTAAAATCTATTTTACAAATGCTAAGAAAATACTGATATCGCAGTTTATACTGTTATGAACGAATAATGTTCATATCTTTAACCATCTAAAGGGTTTACGTGTTCATTACATCCGTTCTGCAGTCTTCCATGCGTGTCTTCTTATCAATTTTGACTGTATTGACAAATATAATCTTTCAACCAATGGATGTAGTTATTTAGTAATTATGGGTGTATTGTGGTATAAAAATAACACGACACAACCGGAAATCTCAGAGGGTTAAATAAATGCTAAAACTGTTCTTGTAGCAAAGGAACGATAACTTTTTCAACGATTTTTATAAACTAATATACTATTTAACAGAATAAAAATGATTCAAGTAACAATGATGATTGTTTAACAACAATCATAAATTAATGGATCATTTGCATGAGTAGATGATCGTTTTCATCTCTGCGAGGAGTTTTTAATGTAAACAAACTAGCCTATGAAAGATGAGGATTTTACTTGATGTTACCCAATACCAAATACGCACAGGAAAAACGACACGTTAGATTCGAATAATATGGTTTAATGATTTGCACAGTTTTTCTTTTTACACCGACTGGAGAAATTCTAATTTTTCTCGTATTCTAATTTTTTTTACGTGGACTGAATACTAATTTTTGCCTTTTGATTTATTTAAACATTATATGTAGAATTTGGAAGCTTACATTTCAGACTCTAATTATGACAGAAGCACAAAACTTCTTTTATGGGAAATATGGTACTTTTGATGTGAAAGCACAAAAGTACCATATTTCCCATAAAAGAACATTTTTAAAACATTTTTTTTTCCTAGGAAAAATCTAAAAAGTTTTTGTTTTTGCTACAGACGTTCTTACTTTCAACTGGAAGAGACAGACACAAATAGCGAACGACAAAAATGTTAAATAGTATTAACAGAGAGGATTTCCAGTTACTAAATGAATTACTTTTTACATTGCTGATATAGTTATTGAGCAATCTTTGTGAAAAGTTTTGAAATTTCTAAACTAAAAGTGCTAGCTATGAAGATTATGTAACTTATGGCTCTGAAAAGTTCTACAAAAATGCTTTTATTAGATTTCGATATTTTGACTACTGTTTTTGAAATATAGTCACTAGGCAACTTTTTTAGATTTTAATTTCACAAGACGTTTACGATAATCTTTATTTTGATTTCCTCGGACTAGAGCTACCATCGATCTTTCCTCCCCAAAAAAATTCTCTTTTTCCTGTGCTACGATTAAAAAATAACATAAAAATATTTTTTTTTTCATGTGAACAATAAGTGCAATTTATAAAAGTTAACCTTGCAGCACATACAAATAAGAAGTAATGTTTTAGATAAGCAAATATGAAAGATACCGGTTCAAATTCGTTATAGTAGTCGCCTCCCCTCTCTCTTAAAACTTCTAACAATCCATCCAAAGGAAAAAATGTATGATGTATTTTCAGCATTTTGTTTTCGGCTTTATCAAATGGCGTAGAGTCACTACTACAACCGGCTTCTTGCCCTATCTGATCATATCAATTAAACAGCTGAGTTGAATTGTATAGTGCTGACTTCTTCAAAATTATTAAATTCACATCTGGAATTTTAATGATTAATTATAAAGTGCTTAAAAGTAAGTCAAACTTAAAGCTCTATACTCGGAAGATTAAGCAGATATCACAAGACTTTCCAAAGAGTGGAGCAGGATTTTGCTTACTTATCGTTATGCATACAAATGAAGTGAGCGTTATGAGCAGATGTGACATGCACAGAGCGAATGCAAGTTGAGTGAAGATGGAAGACAGATTGCAGTACTAATTTCTTTAGTCAGAAATCTACCATCCCAGAAGTTTGAAAAACCAAGAAAACTTCATTCAGCTAGCAAAATAAAAACACAACTTACATTTTGCCCTAACGTATTTTTTGCAGTCATTGAACCCTTTTGAGATAAAGGAAATCACGGTGCATCTTGACCTATGCCAGCCTGTCTTAAAGTCACTCTAATGTCCAGCTGACTGGTGATGGATACGATCTGCTTTCGGTACCCGGTTGACAAGACGGTTCACGTCTACACTGACAGTTTGAGAGTTGAGGAGAAGGAAATTTCTGGCTCAGACGTTTATTATTCTTTTTTGTCATTACACTCCACTGAACTCAACCGATACAGCATTTGATAGCGAAATTTTCTTTGATGCAATTAAGGGATAGATTCGACTCTTTCATATGTGATATCATACTATCGGATTCCTATACAGTCCTGCAAGTTGGGACTATCCAAGTTCAGCCTAATGTTTGCCTTTGGGTTCAGGAGTGCACACTACTCCTAGGTCAGGCTGGGCAGCGCTAGCCCAGTTAGAAGAGCAACGGATTAGCAACCGGTGGTTTCGAAACTAGGTCCAGCCAAAGACCATCGTGTACACGGGGCTAGTGCCCTTTTAAATCTGTCGTGGCCTCTATTGTCCTCACGTTGGCTTGGTGCGGAAATTTGAAGAGTGGTGTGTCAGCTGAGGTGTTGCCATCGTCATCTGACCGTGGTTCAAAATTACGAGGCGTTGTCCTTGGATCTTTTCCTTCGGGATTGATCCAGGACCGTCGCCAATAGTACGATGTGTTGATCCAGCACGACGTCAATTAACTACCTACTTAGGTCAGGTTATACGATTGAAGGTACCAAGGTAGAGTACTGTCAAGGATTTACACCAAATCCATCAAGGATTTACACAATATGTTGGACGGACAGCCTTCAATTACCTGTTACATAAAATGGGCCCAGAACTTAATTCCCCTGATCACATTTCTTTTGATCACAACACTGCGGATTAGCATGTCAAATATTCACAGCAGGAACTCAATCTTATTGGAACGTAACATCAAATAAATCTGAGATTTCTATCATTTTTTGGAAAATAAAAGAGCATTTGACATCCAACCTTAGCCCTCCAAGCGGTTTAGACTAGTTATCTCGCTCACCAAGATCTGTTAATGATTATTATCTCATTGAGATCTTGTTAATGACTATATATCTCATTGAGATAAAATTGCCCTATTACTCCAAGGGAATGAAGATTCAAGTGGGAAAAACAATCTCCCTTACCCGGTACTGGTGACAATATGGAACAGGTTTTTACATCAGAGGTTGGTCACTTCAGGGCAGTTTTCGACACGAAGATAAACCATCAGGAGGGTAAACTAGCGGATTTAAGGGAAAGAAAGATATTGCGTCGTGCCCCCTGATAGTCCGAGAGCTGAAACTGTTGTCGCATTCATTATGGCTACGGACCATGGTTGCCTAGCTGCTCATCTATTCCATTTTAGAATTCTGGGTAGTCCCTTGTAATGTACGACCTCCGTGGTCATGGACGCCAACGATATCTTCCTTGTCCTGCTCTGTAGGACAAAACTATTTTCAAACGACACTGGGAAGCTCATTCCCTTTTCTGTCCATTGGAGGCTTTTTCTGTCAAGATAAATGTAGGTGGCTGTAGTGCCTTGAAATAAGATTTCAGTATTTTGCCAATAAAAATTCTAAAGAACGAATTCCGAATTGATAGTTAGTTGGTCAACGCCAGTTAGATTAAACGAAACGCGTCGCCAGAAAGGCGATAAACTTTATTTTAAGGTGAGGCCAATGTGTATTATGCGAGAGAATTTGGGTAGCGGGGGTATCCGTCTGTTTTTTTTTTACACGATTTCTTGTAGAAGCCGATTCCTGTTCCAATCCGAAAAAGTGTCCGTAGTTCGATTGGACGTGGCATTCATTCCTGAGATGAGCACAAACTGACGAGATATTACACTGATAGTTTAAACGCATACAGTCGCATATTTGCATATCCATCTGGTGTTTTATTTCCGTAATGTCTCGATTTACTCTCAAGTACCGGCAACTAACTCCAGGGACGACAAAAGGGTAGTTTGTAGTGTTTTTTGCGCTGAAAATTCAACAGACAGAGGAGGAGACGACAGAAAACTTTCAATGCTAGTATCTCCAGAATGCCAAGTCCAATCTAAAAAGTAACCTTTTCGGGTTTGTTTTCGACTAAGAATCACGAGGTATGGTTATTGTGCGGTATTCTGACCACCTTGTATGATTAAACTCCTTTGGTTTTTAATCTCTGTTTTGTTTATATTATCATCCTGTATTGTTTTGTTTGTATCGTTTATTTGTATTCTCTTTGTGTGTACTCTGTTCTAACCATTTAGACTACGAAGGATAATACCCTTAGGGCGCAGCTGCATTAAAAATAAAAACATTATCTAGAAATCAATTATATGTACTCTTCATATATTCGTAGAATTATTAGAATTTCGAATGATCTACGAGAACCTTAAGATCGGTTTCTGAACATACTTATAAAGACCTATGAATTGAATAGTATTTTCTAATGCATTAAGTTGAAAAGATACTTATAACAAGAGTTCATAACGAAAATGCAATCCTTAAAATAATTAAATATAGAAAAATAAATGTTTCGATAAATCTAAAAATGGAATTTATATCAATAATAGATATGGTAGTAGACAATATGATCGAAAGGAATTTACTTTAGAGAAGAATTTTTTTTGAAAACTGATCAGTGTTATTAATTTTACGCTATGATTAAAAAAATATCTTCATTAAATTTATTGAAGGTAAAAGTTTAATCAATTGTGTCATTGTAAAATTTTTTGCTATGAAATACCATTTTGATTCAAGGCTAACATTATTAACGCTAAATTTTTTAATAAATGTCAACTACAAAAATCGTTTTTGTAATTTATGTGCATAAAGACGCTGAGCCTATCGGATGGGGATTCGGATGGTTGGTGTGTTTTTATCCAGGGATTATTAAATCGAGACCTATGACTTTAACTGGATTGTGAACCAATACGAACATCCATACCTTGACCGGGATTCCAACTCAGAGACTACTATGGGGATAAAATAATTTTTATATGGCATAGAACATTCATTTTTTCTTTCTTTACGGCAAATGTGATATACAAGCGAATCTACATTACGAAGGCTCAAGATTTTTTGAAAAATTAGTTTAACAAAATTCCTTATGTATATATTTTTGGAAAGTGTATCACACATTCAAACTGAGCGCTATGCATCTTTTATAAATTACAAACCAAAAAGTTATCTATACGATGAAAACAATATAAACAATATCAGAATATACATAACTTTATATATATGTAAAATTGTAATTTTTATATTTAAAACAAAGAAAAAATAAGTACACAACTATTAAAAAATGGGCATATAATTAAAGCAGCATACCTTATTTCCAAACCTTGAAACGTTCTCGTCGTTCGATACGCAAGTAATTATGCTCTTCGAAAGTATTGTTCTTTTTTTGTGTCTAGTTTTGCCATTTCGTCTTAAAATCTTGTCTCTTTATAATCAGGTAGGTAGTTAATTAACGTCGCACTGGAGCAACTCAACGGGTTAGTGATGACAGTCCGGGATAAATTCCGAAGGGAAAGATCCGAGGACAACGTTTTGTAATTTTGAACCACGGTCAGATGACGAGATCAACACCTGAGCTGACACCCCACTCTCCAAACTTCCCACGCCGTGCCAACGTGAGAACATTTGAGGCTTCGACAGATTTAACGTGCACCAGCCCCGGCATACACGACAGTCTTGGACCAAATTGCATACCCGGTTTGACTGGACCAAGTTTCGAACTCGCAACTCTACATTTGTCGTTCCGTTGCTCTTCCAACTGGGCTACCACGCCCCCCTCTATAATCAGGAACAAATTGTTACTAGGAATATTAAACTTTAAGAAACATCTCTTGACACTGTAGCAGAGACGGTAACAGGTCCAACCCTGATGGTCCTTTCTTTGTCCTATTGCTCAACGCTTATCTTTTCTATTTGGTAGTAGGTGATCAGACTGCCGATAGAAAAAAGTCGAAAAGGATTTTCTGGTAATCCTGGTTGAAAATCAAATGGTGGTTCGTGGCAGAAAAACTTCGTGAAATGGGAATTATATTCCATGTTAAGCATCCGATAAACAACTCAACTGGATTTAAATATTCTAAAACTGATAACTAAATTCTAAGACAGCTTTGAAAAAAGAACTCTACGTTTTCGATGCATTGATAATTTTTTCCTGTCCACAAATTTTCGAATCCCGTCTGGAACAGAGTGTAGTGTTTTGAAATCATATACTGAATCTCGTTATGGAGTCTACCAGAAAAATAAGATCACAAATATGAAATGCATTTCTGCGAATTGAGCGAGTTTGGAGTCGTCCAGCAGGGATGAAAAATAACATTTCCTGGAATAACATGTTTTTACAAAATCATATCCTATATCTGTGGAATTTGCGTATTGTTCCATCAATTAGCTTCAGTATTAATTTTTATATTGTTTCTTTATTTGTTAGTATTTTTTATAGATTTTATAGAACGATTACTTGGTGGGGTGATTTTCTGGGTATTTTGCGATTACCTGATTGAATTTATCTTAAAACAAAGAATATTTTTCGTAAAATGAATGCCTATCGGCTTAGAGCAGAAACTTATTAAGGTGACACTAGACTCAAAGTCACCAAAATCGATTGAAACATTTGGTTTTTAATTTTAGCGTTAAATATTAATTGATATCAAATTCAAAAGATGCAAAAAATAATTCTTTAATTACGGTAGTTTTTGACGAAGTTACATCATATACAACATCAAAGATATAGTAGATACGTTTTGTAAGTCTACAAAATCGCGTTTTTCTCCGATTGAGAATTTTTGACTTCTGATTTCAAAATATTCCCTGCGCATCTGGTTTTAGTTGATTTTCTTGAAATATTTTTGGACAATCTTCAAAATCTGTTGTATATATCTAAGTGCAAATGAAAAATTCACCATGCTTCAAAATTTTGAAATTTCGGTTTAAAATACTGCTTTCATCATCATAATTGGCACGACAGCCCTTTGTGAGCCTTGGCCTTCTTCGTGAGCCTTGGCCCTAGACTACCCTCTCCCCAGCCATGGATCTTCAGTTTTTGACTTTCAGGGCATTAAAGTCCGAATCCAGACAGTTCCTCCATCTCATTTTTGGCTTACCCCTTTGTCTTTCACAAAAGGGACTGCATTAAAAATTTTCAATGGCGTTCTCTCTGGGTCAATTCTCAAAAGATGACCTGCCCATCTTATTTTGTTCAATTTTACAAATTTTACTGTCTTAATTTTCAAAACGTTTGTATAATTCAAAATTGTATCTCCGTCGAATACCATTATCAAGGACACCACCAAAAATAGCCCTCAAAACTCTCCTTTCAAAAATTGCCAAAGCTCTCTTCCCTTGCTGTCAATGACCATGTTTCAGAGCCATAGATTAACACTGGTCTTATGAGTTTTGTACAGCAGGATTTTTGTTTTTCTTTCGATGAGGTGAGATTTCAACTGGCTTCTTAACCCATAGAAACAATGATTAGCCGTAATAATTATTTTCCTGATTTCAGGATCAATCTCATTCCGACGCTCAATTTCAGATCCCAAGTAATTAAATTTTTTTACAGATTCAAATTTGTTTCTCAATTTCATATATATTAACGGGGTTTCCTTTTTTCCACAATACATATATTTTGTTTTTTCTTCATTTATCTTTAGTTTCATTTTTCCTGCAGCTTTTTCTGATGCTAGGAAAGATTCCTTCAGCGTATTTGCAGATCTTGCGATTATGTCTATATCGTCAGCATATGCTAAAATCTGTATAGACTTGTTAAAAATAGTTCATCTTGTATTTATGCAAGTATCCCTGATAACCCTTTCCAGGGCTATGTTAAATAGGAGACATGCAAGAGCATCTCTTTGAAAATACTGCTTTATCTATGCCTTTTTGAAAAGTTTTAGGTGTTTTAGTGCAATTTTTTTTAATTAAGCAGCACCCCCAAAAGAAACGTTGCACAAGTGAGAAACGGAATTTTTCAGAAGCAATTGAAAAGTGCAGTTTTTAAAAATTGATATTAGATGACAATATGAATCATAAATTTATGGGACATAATATCAGTCATGCATACATGATCTAAATGTCAACTTAAAGTTTTCTAAGTTTTACTTTTTTTTTACTCCCTTTCATTTCCATAAAGTGAAAGGAATGCAGTATCAAAACACGAAGACTGATATATCATGAAATAGTTAGCAAATAATTTACGTGCCTTTTACAGACGAATGAGACCACATCCGTTCAAAGGGAGGATGATCAAATGGTTCCTCCTGATCAGCATTCCTCAATATATGGCCCGAAATGAGTGGATGGGTTTTATGGCGCAAGGGCCATATTTGTGAATTCTGCGCCAGTCACAAGACAGACAACATCAAGTAATGAAGGTCACACACAAGGAAAGTTTTATTGACACAGAAGAGAGAAATATACCTAGGGAAGAATCGAACCTTCTACGCCTACAACTCGCAAGTAGCTAGAGCAGTGAGTATATCTCTCTGAGCCAGGGCGGCCGGAGAACCTCACAGCTGTCATAAAACGAAGTATAACGTTTCTGTACCAGTGATTGCAGTTCTGGATTACACAAGATGCAACATGAAAATTGATACAATTTGAGATTGGACTCTTCTCTTGAAGGAACATACGTTATAACTCTTCAAATTCTAAAATCCGACTAATTTGAAACGTTTTTTCTTGTATTTTTTAACACTATTGCGGTTGCCTTAAGCGGGGAACTATAGCTATTTGACGCATCATTTTTCTTGATTGAAGGCCAATGTACTACAAACCAAATCCACATAAAACGAAGTTTTTTCCTTTTCTCGACTTCTGCCACATTTCTTGCAAGGGTCGATAGCTTTCCTCGGACAGGTTTTGGAACATAAAAAATATAAATTAGCTCCTGATTTCAAACTTTTGAATCTTACTACTAAGTTTTCTGTTCTTGTTTACTCAATTTCTGAATAATTTCCTTTCAAGCGAAAAGAATTCTGGAAACAATATTTTGTTTATAAATCCCGTTTCAAAAGAAGTTGGTTTTTAAACGTGAGTTAATTGAATTTTTCGGATCATCAAACACCAACATTACATATTTCTTTTCAGCAATATACTCGTTCCTTAAAATCTCATTATATAGTAGCTTCTTCTCTGTTCTTTGATGTATCGTATCAAATTGGTATATAATTTTCTCTCATTAAATACGATCCGTCATTCAATCCTAATTACACGTTCATTGTTACATTTCCATATTCAAAAGAAGCCGCTAAAAATCGATCTATGAAAACTAATGTTCAAGACGCACAAAACTTGTTTGTAGTAATCGATCTCGAGTTACATTATTTTTTCTTTAATACATCCCTAAGGTTCTTTTTATTTTAAGTTGATGTTCAATGACTGCTCACAGTCTGAGTAATCGCAGTTGTTTTCTCTAGAGATAAATTATTGGTTCAAGAACCTTATAAAGAATTGTTTAGCTTTATACTTAGGAAAAGGTGGGTTATTTGTAATTTTGAGGTTTGGGGTTCCCGGAAATGTAGAAGAGAATCGAATTAGAATGCTTTGAGTGATTTAATTTACAACAGAATTTCGATTATTTCTAGCTCTCATAGTGCGATTTAATTACATAGATCAGCACACATTCCATTGCCAAAGTGAGTGAATTTACGGTGTTTGGTAGTGATCGAATATGGACATCGGTTTTGATGGATTGACTCTAGTTTTTGGAAATTTATTGGTTAAATCGAGCCTACTTTCAAATCACATTGAGCTTGGTTTGAATCATATACAAAAATAACACTCCAAAATTCTTTCAAATATCCTTGGTAACCTTTCAAAAAGTTGTGTTTTAGCAATGATACTTTGAACTTTTCTATATGTATTATAATTTTAGAATTAAAAAAAATTAATGCACTTATTTTTCAAAGATGTGGCCGGGCGTTTACTAATATGTAGGATTGTGAAGAGTTGAGTTTATTCATTCTATGAAATTGAAAATAAAAATTATTATTTTTATCGCTATTGCATTTGGAGGTAGGTAGGTATTTTTTAGGTACTTCAATTGACACCGCACTGGAGCAACACAACGGGCTATAGGCGACGGTCCGAGATCATTCCCGAAGGGAAAGATCAGAGACAACACCACGTAATTTTGAACCACGGTCGGATGGCGAGGTCGCACCTGAGCTGGCACACCACTCTCCAAACATCCACATCATGTCAACGTGTACCTATTGCATTTCAGTTGAAACACAGCAGAACTTAAGATATATGAACGTCTTGATTGGTTTGAAAAAGAATAATAAATTATGAAGCATTTGAAAAAATAATTTTTTCTGATTGTTTCTTTTTACATAAAATGTAAGGATTTTAATAAACATTTTCACAGAAGCGTAATTTCTGTGGAAAAGTTTAAAATATTTAAGACTTCTGTACAATACCAATAAAAATATAGAGATAATTTTGTTGTGAACTCAGTCAAATTGCCTGAATACCTATATCTTTTTCAGGCAGAGTTGACTATTCCTTTTTTGATATTTCAAAACATGGGAATTTTAAAATTTTTGAAAATTTAATTACAACCAATAAATAAATAAAAAAAATTCGATTCCTGTAAATCCTTTCCTAATGTTCAGATTGCCTTTATTTCGTCTAATTTTCGTTACAATTGAAAAGAGATATATGTGTTCAATGAGGTACAATGGAAATTTCATGAAGGGATTTGCAAAGATCAATTGTATATCGATGTTTTATAGAAACTTAAATAAATGTCAATGGACAAAAGCTTTAAATATATTTGGACTCTGTAACCGGAATTATAACACTTTTATAATGATATTTAATGTTTCATCATTTTTCTTACTTTCGAAATTTAGTAATCTGCTATTGACCTCTAAATACTCATGAAAACCAAGTTCACTAGGATAATCAACTTTCATCTTATTTTTTATTATTGCTCGTTTTATATACTGATTCGGGTGTAGTCTGGCTCCCTCGAGAAGGCATTTGGGTTACGTGGTTTTGAACGAGTTTACTAGTTAAATTAAGGGGACTGATGGAAACGTAAACAAATTATTTCCTTAATTGGCGTCTTTAGTGGTGATTCTGGCACCGAGTTTATCGTTCGATTCCAAAGTTGACGAGGGATAAATCATCTATGGCGACTGACCCCCATGTTTCTTTGGCCTCTGCGTATGGCAGCCCTTATCCGAGACAACCTTTCACACCTATTCACAAATCAACTGACCCATGATCGGCCGCCTTCTCGCGGGGATTGCATTACAGCTTACTGGTACTGACTTTCGCCATTCCTTCATTTGAGTGCACACAAAATATTTTTTAATATTTTGAAAATCACAAGGTGATATAACTTCGGGGAGGATTTTTAAAGGGAGTAGATTAACTGTACTGTCCTTAGTTTAATTTCACCTTTGCCATTATCTTGCTGGTTGGTAGGTATTTAGGATTTTATGGGGAGCTCAAAGTCCAATAACGGACAGCTGTGTCCATTACCCTGTTTTCAACCATACTCATAGTTGGTTAGTATTATAGTTGGCATTAGCAATGAAAATAATCGATCCTTTCAAACTAACTCTATGAAAAATATTTGATAAATTGCCTTTTAAATTAAATTAATCAGAACTTTCACGGAAGTTTTATCAATCAAGGAGAAAGGTTATAAAATTGATCGGCATAAAAGAAAGATAAAATGCACTTTTACTAGAATCCAGGTTTCGTCATCCACTTTTAAACATCGACCTTTTGATTTCGTTAGAAGGTCGATGCTTTATAAAAAAACCTTATTTTGCACGTTCCCCCCTCCCGAGACTTTTATCTGATCTTAAATAAGATCATTCATTGATGAGTAAAACCTAGAGATCCTTTTTTTATGAAAGGCGTTTGATAAGGCTTTTTAACCACTTAACGCATTTACCCGTGTCTGACGCGGCGAAAGTTACCGGCAAATTTGCACAAGCCCGTGTCTCACACGGGCGCTCTTGTATCTCGCGTTATTTTATTTCTAATGCCCCCCACAACTGAAATTGCAAAAAATAACTTACACTATACCTATATATTCATTTTCTGTCAAAAAAAACTCGATCATTTTTTACCAGTTTTTCCGAAAAAACCTCGTGCTTTAAGTGGTTAAATATCCTGTAACTTTTACTAGAGGTTCAAAACCTAAAGAAATATTACAATTTTCTATTCTGAATAATATTTAATGAGATACACGCTGGCGTGGTGTGGAAGTTTGGAGAGTGGGATGCCAGCTCAAGTGTTGACTTCGTCATCTGACCGTGGTTCAAAATTATGTGGTGTCCTCGGATCTTTCAATTCTGGTTTGATTCCGGACAGTCGCCAATTGCCGTTGGGTTGCTCTAGTGTGACGTTAATTAACTACCAACCGACCTTCAACTTTACCAGTGCAAACGATTTTGTACAAATGTAAAAAGATCTTCGATTTTACCAGTTCCGTGAAACAACTCAACTTTGAAAATGTAGATTCTTTTATAGTATTATGTTAAAATAGCATCTTCTAGGTATGTGTGATTAAAATTTTGTTTTACTATTATTAGCAAGAAGCTTATTTGAAAACGTAAGTTGTGCTCGTCAAATTTAAGAGTAGATTACTAGAGATAAGAATGGGTTTTTATCTTGTTTCATATCACGGACCCGAACGATTTAGAATATTTGGTATTTGGTATTTCAATTAACGTCACACTGGAGCAACACAATGGGCTATTGGTGACGGTCCGGGATCAATCCCAAAGGGAAAGATCCGAGGACAACACCACGTAATTTTGAACCACGGTCAGATGACGAGGCAACACCTGAGCTGGCACCCCACTCTCCAAACTTCCACACCACGCCAACGATTTAGAATAACTGGTTTAGTTTTTTACTAATTTCGTGGGAATTAGTACTTTTTACACACATGAATTTTTACTATTTAATTACTAGTAGGGATTTTTACAATCTAACCGTAAAGTCAGCATTGAAGCATGTGTTGGGGGCTTAGATTATACACCTCCTCTCTTGTGATACGCATACTTAAATGCACTGAGAAAGGTTAAAGAATTTAATTGTTTGTTCTATCAGTTCAAATACAATATTTCTATTTTCCACATTATACTTTTTGAATAAATTTGAATTGAACTGCTTCTCTGCATACTATCGGTGCTTAAAATTCGAAGAGTTTAATTTCAATAAAGACTTCTCTTACCACCCCAGAACAAAACAAAAAAGTGGCAGGGAAACTACTACTAATTTTGGATGTAATTTCAATTGGTGGTCTGCGGCAAGTTATTGAATATTTGATCTTTTGTAGATACCTGTCCCTGCATCGTGATAAGTGGTTATAAGTGATGTCTCAAGCACCTGTTTGTGTTATGTATTCACCATTCCATTCAGTCATAATCCAATCAAGTACTACGATTTTGTTACGCACTGGTCTTAAAAGATGTTAATCGTAATAATTTATATTATGTTCAAGGCAGATTGGTAGGTAGTTGAATCCAAGTTGCACTGGAGCAACACAAGGGGATACTGGCGACGGTCCGGGATCAATACCCAAGGGAAATATCTGAGGACAACATCTCGTCAGATGGCAAATATTACTTTCAAGAGACTTAAAAATGTTTGTGTTATGTTTAATCGCAAAAAAATTTATCTCTTCATCAATGCTCTTTTAATTGAACGAACTAAAGAGACTTTTATCTTGTTTTTTATTACCTGAAAATTCAATCGATACGAATTGAAATTAACAAAAGATGGAAGCAACTCGTAAAAGCTGAACGCAAAACGACTGAAACCCAAAAAGTTAATATTTTAAAACAAAACAAATATCCTGTAATATCTTCATTTTTTAACAATTGTTTAATGTAATCGAGCAACTCATTACCTTGAGAATAGAAAACAGAAGAATTGAGAATGAGGTATGAAGAAAGACACACATGTATAAGTTGAAATCTGGTTGAATTCTTAAATCTATCAAAGATCTCAGCTGTTGTGAGAGAAACAGTGCAAGTGTAGACAATTATTGAAAATATCTGCAAAAATCTTTGAATAGTTTCTATACAGTCGGGCAAATTAGTGCAATTCCTCTAACACCAGTGTGGTTCGTTGAGAATGATTGATGGTTGAAATCCTCCTACGCCATTTGTATGCTTCAGCGGGATTGGGAGAACCCGGAGCAAGAACATCCAACGAAGCTCGTAACACCGAAAGCATTCGTTCTACGGCAGATTCAATTATTATGAGTGGATGTTCCGGAAGCTGTTTGTTCTCTAACATGTCATCGCCACCCTGAGACGTTTATCAGAGTCACAGAAAAACTGTAGTAAACAAGTTCTTAAGCCGGACTCATTAAAAATGAGTCACGACTCTTTTGAACGGGAGAGAGAGAAAGCTTCAACCAAGAGTGCGACGGGAAAAACATTTCTGTCATTTCAGAGTAATTGCTGTTGGTGATGGATAAAATGCCTTGTTAATGAATCGAAAACTCGCACGCCCCCTTCGCACCGAAATATTTTTTTATTTACGCTCTTTGATGTTTTTGCGATAAGCTTTTCGTATTCGATCGCTGGATCTAAACTCTGCCTTGGTAAAATTCATCTTATTTACTTTTGTGATGGATAGAAGATGGTGTGGTTTTCAACCTTTGATTCATCCTAGTCTGTGGAAACGAAGATAAAAGATTAAAACAGCAAAATAAAGTGATGTTGGTTTAGTTTGTATGGTGCAGAGTTGCGGGAAATCGTTCGTGAAATGCTGTCCCTTTCTGTCGTTGAATGACCACCAAGGACATGTGTGTGTGAAAGTGTTATGGCAAACTTTAAATTTTTGATTAGAAATCACGTGGTCCCTTCATACTCAGATAATGCGTTGAAAGGAGACAGGTTTTTTGTGAGCTATCATCTTCCCACCATTTGATATATCAAAGGTTAAGCACTTCTGAGGAAGAATGATATAATTTTTAAAGATTTCCAAGTCTTTAAATAGCTAAAATAATACCGGGAAAATGCTTGTGGGTATTTTTCAAAAACGAGTATTTCCGAGTACATGGATCTTTTGCATTAGCTACACTGATGGGAGAAGATTGAATAAGGAAAAATTGAATAAGAACTTCCTAAAATATTTTAAAGTAAAACAAACAACTCAAAAAAGGGAAGATGGAAAATTGATATATTTTGAAATGTAATGAAACGAAAATAAAAATATTTAAAAAGTTGGAATTATTGCTTCATTTTCAATCTTCGATTTTCATTTTTCTTTATTTCAAAGTAAAATAACTACCATCGTTTCTCTTGTGGTGCAGTCAATAAGCTTTCAAAACTGATGCTTTTCCTCGTAAATGGAGACAACCTTATTTTGGCAGGTGCTAATACATATAATTATTGTAAGTAAACCCGTAAACGGATAGTTTGTTGTAAGTTGCATCGGGCTTTATTCACTTCATTTCATGCCAAATGGCTAAATATTGAGGACACTAACGTGGTATTTGTGGAAGTGACGTAACTTCCATTGTTTTTCGAATGCGATTTCAACACGACGCTTAAGAGAAAGTTTTTCTGTGAATGGGGAATTGTGTTTTTATGGTGGTACGTGCCTGTTTCATTTTTGGTATTACTCTATTTTTACAGTGGTACCACCTGTTCCATTTTTTTCGGAAATGACTTAACTTGACATGTTACTCGTAAATGTAACTTTAGCATGTAACTAATGGGATTGTTGTAAAACGAAGTATTGAAGACACCAGTGTTATTGTGGGATAAAGTACTTCTTGTTTTGCACAGAAGTGATGCATAATAGCATTATTACTCGAATGTGATTTCACTACGTCTTGGTAGAACTATTAATCGAAAATTTAAAAATTCTTTCGTTATTATTTATCTGAAAGCATGTCGAATACGTATATTTCGTATGGCTGCTGTTTGAAATAAGTTTTACACGAATAACTTAGTGTCGAAGGGACTAAACGCCAAATGGTGCCAAAAGTACGATGAATAAAATTCGAAACTAAATCTAAAGCAAATGATTATTTATCGTGCATAGAACAGAACAGTTCTTGACTAGAAATATATATTTTCTTCAGGTTCTTATTTCCACTGAAAAATTTACATGACGAACACATGAATGCTACACTGAAGAATTAATTAATCATAAATTTAGTAATTTTTAGTTTGTTTATTTAACTAAAAACATGCCTAGGAGAGATATTTTCTGCCGAGTTATACATAAGTGGCGATAGTATTTCTGCGGTGTTTCCTGTACGTATTCTGAACATCACGTAACTTGACTTGTTTTTCGAATAGGATTTCAGCACTTCAACAAAAGTTCCAAAGAATAAATTCTGAATTGATAGTTAATTAGTCTACACCAACTAGACTAAACTCCAAACGTTGCCAAAACGGCGAAAAACTGCATTTAAAGGTAACGCTGATATGTGTATCATTCGAGAGCATTAGCATGAATAGCAGATGTAAAATCTTCCCAGACCGTCTGGTTTGTTTGCTTTACACTGAAAATTCCTCTCGCACATAATAACTGCTACTTGATCTCGGGCCGTGGAAGCCCATTTTGAAGAGCAACGGAAGGTTGCGAGTTCGAAATTCTCTATCCAGACCGTCGTCGTGTACACCTGGATTTATCCTGGACCATCATCAATAGTCGTTTGTGCTACTCCAATGCGACGTTGATTAACTACTTACCTACCCGTTGTGTACACGGTGCTGGTGCACTTTAAATCTGTCGTGGCCTCAAATGTCCTCACGTTGGCGTGGTGTGAAAGTTTCGAGAGTGGGGTGCCTGTTCAGGCGTTGTTCTCGTCACCTGACCGTGGTTCAAAATTACGAGGCGTTGTCCTTAGATCTTTCTTTTCGGGATTAATTCTGTACCATCACCGTTGGCGTGGTGTGGAAGTTTGGAGAGTGGGGTGCCAGCTCAGGTGTTGCCTCGTCATCTGACCGTGGTTCAAAATTACGTGGTGTTGTCCTCGGTTCTTTCCCTCTGGGATTGATCCAGGACCGTCACCAATAGCCCGTTGTGTTGCTCCAGTGTGACGTTAATTGAAAATACCAATACCTGTACCATCACCAATTGTCCGTTGTATTGCTCCAGTGCGACGTTAATTAACTACGCTACCCTACCCCTCCGCTACTTGAAGTCTGGCTCTTTTTGTTTTACACGAATAACATAATGTAGAAATAAATTACAGCCAAATAATGCCAAAACGTAAATAATCAAAATAGTTCTTAACCGGATCTATTTTCTTAGTGTGTAAATTGTTTGTTTACACTAAAATATTCCCATTCCCTTGCGTTTAGCCAATTGCGTGGTGCGAGGTAATTGCTGATGGTAGTATTATTTAGAGTGCCGATGGCAACATATAGTTAGTGTGTATATTTTGCTTTTTACCGGCGTTATAAAGTTTCGTTTCGTAAAATGTGTTCGAATTTCTTACTGTTTTACCAATTCTTTTTTTCATCCCATCTATTTTAAATAGGATTAAAAAAGGTGTGCTATCCTCTTATTCGTTCAAACATTGTTTGATTATTCTTATTGACATTTTATTTTCATAAATTGAATTCTTTTCTGGAATATCAGTGTAGTAATTTGATGAATAAATTATTCATGTTCCCACTTATATGAAAATTTTTTCTTAACTTTAAGACGATGGCGAATTTAAAAATTGACTGAACTTTCTGATTTAACTTCATTTGTGATTGAATTAGAATTGGCCCACTAAAATCATTATCTACAGTATTTGTTATTTTGTAGTTTGAATGAAAAGTAAAATGTATTTTGTTATCAAATGCTAATCAACTATATTATTTTAAATGAAACTCCTTAACTATTAAATTGCAATTGCTTTATGTGATTTATTAAATGATTCAATGCTTTAAATTTAAGTTAAACTATAAATTATGGATTAGTAGAGGGTGTCAAATATTACTATTTAATATACATTCATGTTTTCTAATGTTCTTTTCATAGTGTGCCTAACAGCATTTGAATTTTTTTTTGTCCATGAAAAATGTTTTTGTCATGTCTATAATTTATTATAAACACATAGAAATTTTCAATTTAAATTAAATGATAGTTTGTGATCAATGACAAAGCCAATTTATTAGTAAATCATAAATATCAAATTTCTGAAATATAATTTCATATTTCAGTTTCCGTTTCCAGAATTTGTATGCTTAAATAAAATGATCAAATCTGCTTACTTTTATCATTTTAACAGTTTTAACTCTTTTTTACAGGCGTGTAAAGGATGTACAGTTCAGCCATGTATTTGTACAGGAGAGAAAGGTCTTCCTGTAAGTTTAATTTTTTGTATATATTGTTTTTATGAAACGTTATAAGATAGATATTTTATTTTTACCAAAACTTTTAAATGAATATCAATTTCATTATATGTAATTATTTATGAAATAATGAAGCATAAATTTGATTTTTTAAAAACATTTCATTTCTTTTGTGCCTGTTCATTGTGAAATACAAATTTTATATATTGTCATTTTACTATCAAAACCTCATAAGTCTTGAAATCTAAATTTTTCAATAGCGATTAAAAATTAGATACCAAATTGCAGACCAGTTATGAAATACAAGGTTTAAAATTCATCAACAGAGGGCTTTGTTGCTAATGTAGACTTGGGAGATTTTGTAGCAAGTTTAGTAAACATATTTGTAAACAAAGGATATTAAACCACCTAAACCAAAGAAATTGTAACTTGGAGGTTTTGATAGAAAACGACAATACATTTTGTCATACAAAATGCATAGTTTAATAATAGTCTATATAACATCTGACATTTTGCCTCAGTCTATTAAAATTGTAATCTGATAAGAAAATAGTCATATTTATCTTTGACAAAAAATTTCACAACAGCTTATGCTTTCATTCTTTTCTAAATTTATTTTTCTACTCTATTTTTTAAATATGATTTATTGATTTGTATTACGCCAGTAACAAATTTTCTGTTAAAGTTTTTTTTTCTTTTATTGATCTACTTAACAAACATCTTTCATTTAGAGAAGTAGGAAGTTTAAAATTTATTTGTTTATTGACCAAACTGAAAGTTATAAAATAAATATCAATTGCAAACCTGATACCATTTATAGTGAGTTCTCTTTTAGTGACTCAATCTTCGTATTGTAATCAATATGCATTTTGTAACTTTGTCCTTTCTCCATTTGAAGACCAGAACTTGTCTACTATTAAAAAATTTCCATTTTTATCAATATTTTTTATTTCCGATCACAGGCAGAAAAGTAAAGTACACCATTCAAAGTTAGTAACAAGAGTACACATGAACAGTACATAAAATTGATGAAAAAAATGTATGACATGAAAAAAATGGAAAAATTAGCTGCTCTTCCATCCTCTAGATTCCCCAAATTATCCGAAGAGGTCCTGACTAGAGCGCAGTACAAATTTGCATGTGACAGTATCCATGTCTCGGGATTTAGTATAAAGGAGGTAGCAGGAGCTTTGCAGAAAGGCTTAACAATTTGGAATTGATTGTAATTACTGGGAATTTCAAGATTCCTGCATCAAATTTGTGTGTGTTCTTGTGCTTCGTTTTCATTGCGAAATAATAGGAATTTCTTTAAGATATTTTTATAGGCATGAATTATATAAAACTAAGAATATTTTCAATTTTAAATCCCAATCCTTCGGAATTCAAAAAAGGTATAAACTTATTACTATTTCATATACTATATAATCATCTCTTCTGAAACATTTTTATACAAATTTATAGAATATCAAATAACGATTTTCTGGAAACTGTTCATAATATGCATATACTATTTATTTTGTTTTAAATGGTTCATTTTACATTATTTCCCTGGAAAAGTTTCTCATATTAGCATGGTCTACAGCAAGGGTTAAAGATGTTCTAAATTCCTTATGCAGTCCGATGATGTACTGCACCCTACTACTTTGGTGAGGTTGGTGGATATCCCTGAGGGATTTCTCATAGTGTGAGCACACAAAAAGCTTCATTGTGTTTATCTTATTATATAGAGAAATATTTTTATTTTCCATAGGGACTACCAGGTTTTGCAGGGTTACAGGGCCAAGTTGGTCATCCTGGAGAAATTGGGCCAGAAGGACCATTAGGCCCACAAGGTTATAAAGGAGACACAGGAGAACATGGAGTGATTGGACCAAAAGGAATTAGGGTAAGCCATTTTATAAAAGCTGTACAGAATTTTCAAATATTGTTGAAATCTATTGCATAAATATTGTTAATATACTAAGTTTTAAAAATTACTTTTTAACATTACATGAAAAAAATGTTTCAATGGTACTTTTGAAAATATATGGCACTTTTTGGTTAATGGGGTGACAATTATAATTGGTGCGCCAAAGTGCCAATTGTGATAACTTGTTTATTTCATGTGACAATTAGTTATGCAATGACATTGTGAATAAAAGGAAGAATTAACATCGATCCAGCGATTTTCCCTCCGAGATTTCAGTTGTTTTTTTTGTTGAAGTGATGGTTTTTTGACTAAAGAATCAACATGGATTATACGATTTGGCAATTACCAAGTGATGAATGAATGAATGCTGTTAAAAAGATGATTTCCTAAAAGTGGTTTTGATGTCTAAGTTCTTTAATCTTTCCAATGTCGTAAGTTCTCTTAAAGTTTGCTGATCAGAATTATTAATGCAGAACTCCCATAAATATTACATAAAATGATATATATAAACAATTAAAATAGATGGTTGTGAAATTACGACTGTTCAACAAGGCTGAGGCTGATTCCTTTTCACTTTGTATGTGGCAGAAATATTTATATTGGATTTAATCCATGATAAGAAATGCTAATCTAGATAAACACTTATATCAATGAGAAATACATTTATATTCATATTTTATTATTTATGCTTACCATACATTTATTTTATTGGTGTGAAACTATATTTCAATAATATTCATGATATAAAGTTTTACATTGGAGTCAATTTTCACTTTGCTTGATAGAATGTTTAAAAAGCATAGAAATTTCTATGTTAGGCTGAGGGGTTTCACATTTTCTTTTTCCATTACTCTCAGCAGTAATTAGTATGTACGTCTGAACATTTAGATGAATTAAATTAATTTTTTAAGAACTATGTTAGATAATATATTTTTAATGTATAATGAGAAGAATAATATTTGTTTCGTGAGACTCACATGTTTTAAACTAAATTTGAGTTAAAAGGAATTTGTTTTTTTAGGGTGATATTGGTGTACCTGGCTTTAATGGAATTGATGGCATACCTGTAAGTTTCTTTCCTTTTTTATGAATAAAATACATTTGATGCATGGTATTTTATTTAATCACTGATTATTATTGAAAATTAAAATTTTAATTTGTTTTTCTAGGGACTTCCTGGAAGTGAAGGTCCTGGTGGTGAACCAGGGTTTCCTGGATGTAATGGAACAGATGTAAGTGTATATCATCTTTTGAAGTGATAATTTGTAAAATATTTTGAGTACATTTAGATCTATATATAAAAACTGCTTATTTGAAGACTTTTTGTCCTTATACATGCATTGTTCATTAATCTGTTGATAGAAAGCTATGAAATTCATAACGACATTTTTGTTTGAATACTTATAAACTTGACCTTTACTGCAAAATTAAGTATTCTTTAAAAGTTTAAATTAAATTTTATACTTGTACAATATTTTCTTGTGTCTTGGAATTTCCAGTTTTTAAAAAAATAGTAAATTAAAAATAAATAAATAAATAAAAAGGTGGGAAATCTTAGAACTGTTGTTACCGAGTTCCATTAATGTGAAAAAGGATGTTATGTTGCAAGTTATTGCAAAGCAAGAGTCACAAATATTGCACTAATACTATCTGTAGTAATGAAAAGAGTGTTTTACTCGGTATAAGAAAGCAATTCATTATTGATTAAATGATGTTTTGTTTGTAAGGCATTGTTTAAAAACTTCTATTTAAAAAAAATATCGCCCCAAGTAAATTTAATATTCGGTTATTATTTGCGATTGCTGTATTTGACTATCTAATACTATTGTTTAAATTTGTTTTTAAGTTCAAAGATAGCTTTTATTGAATATCAAAGATAGCTTGTAGTTCAAAGATATGAGAAATGGTTTCTTCAAATTTTTACCATAATATATCAATTTAAAAAGGCTGCATGAAAATATTTATTGCTATAAATAATTGTGGGTATATCATTTATGGATTCTTATAGTCCTACTCAGATAGTATTTTTGTTTCTCTGATTTTAATATTTAAATTTCTTCAGTATAATTGGTTTTATTTTCAGCCATCACTCACTTAGAATATATTTGTCTAGATAATAATTTATGAAAGTTTTTTACTCACCCCTTTTCAAAGACAATGTTCTTCACCTCCTCTGGAAAACTGTCAACTAAAAAAAATTGCAAGTGCAGCTGCACCTATAAGTTTTGAATTTCACCTAAATATATATTTACCTGTGCGTATAATTTAAGAATTGCAAAAAGAGGCAGTTTAAAAATAAAACAACTTGGATAAAATTAAAAATCAGCAATGTGAAAGATGAGCCCTAGTGTTGTGCTACCAATTTGTCTATATTAGGTTCTATTATCGTCAACAGCATCTTTAAATCTCCAGTCAGCTATTTGCAGTTGGTTACTCTTTAGTTAAAAGACTTGTTACCTCACTAAATTCATGTTCAAGTAAATGGGATGAGGAGAATACAATAAAAAATTTAAATCTGAAGTAAGCATACACTTCCTTATTACCAAATGTTGTCTTGTTTTGAGATTGATCAGTTGTAACTTGCATTTTACAACATATAATTCTTGTGACAAAACATTTCTGTGAGTGTCTGTGTGTGTGTGGTCAAGAGGATAAGTGATTGCTTAAAACATTTTTAGGTGACATTTATTAGCATCTTGTTGCCTTCTCTTGATCCTCAATGCCCCATGTATTTCCCCTTGCCAACATTGCTCCCTAAGATTCCTTCAGCACCCACAGAGGAGTTGTAGCACCCACTTTGGAAAACAATGATCTAGATTATCTTGATTGTTTCTGCAATTTTATTGATAATGTTCATTAAAAATTCAATCTAATCAGTCCTAAGTGTGATTGTGAAGTATAAAAATTGATGTATTTTTAAATATGTTAAAAATATTTATTAAAATAACTTCTAAACTTTTTATTTGTTTGGTTATGTGATGTAAAATAATGTGCACACTGTCAGAGATTTTTAAGATTCACATCCAAACTACAATTTTGCATGAGAAATGTTTGTTAGCATTTTTCAATTTATCTTATTTATTTAGGGTAGACCTGGTTTACCTGGTAGAATCGGAGTACCAGGACCTAGAGGCCCTCCTGGACCAGTTGGATTTAATGGATTGAAAGTAAGTTAAAGATTTATTTACTTAATGCATTTTAAGTATTGTTTATTGTAATTGTACATTTATAGTGCTTTAAGTTATCAGTTGAAATTAAATGTTTTGTTCTGAAAATTACCGATTATTGGAATGAGCAGGTTTTGTTTTTATTCTCTTATGTAAACATATGGTTCCTTTTCTGATATGTTTTCTCGTAAATTACTCCAATTGTAATTGCAAAATTGACAAAAATGTAATTGCATCCATTTTTAATCAAAATGCTTTTTGAATTTCCTTGATGAATTTCAGAAAAATTAAACCAGCGTTCTTGTGGAAAATATTAACTTTTATTGCAAAGAAAACTAATCATTAAGTTACTGGATCTATCTGTTGATATATAAAATATAATATTTCTTTTACCAATGCGTGGTCACTTGAATATTATTCATCATGGAACTACCAAGGGTAGAATTGTGAACTTCTTGGTGTTACCCTGGTGCACCATGGGGTGGGTTCACATTACACCTCACATACATTCTAGGCAAATCAGTTTAGTAGAGTGGCCACTTGTTTGCCCCAGATGGATAAACATCCATGCCTTACCCCTATTTGAAACAGGAATTTTTTTATCCTGAAGCCAACACCCTAACCACTAGACTGATTAATCGGCATTAAAAAAACATTAACCTTTGCCCTAGTTTTGACGTCGTATACAATGAAGTATCTGTGGCAGTGCAGTTGTATATGATTATTGCAAAATGGATGCTGATGTTATAGTGGGACTACTTTTAACATGTTTAAAGTGGCTAGTTTGGTTTAAACTGCATCTCAAGTTATTTATGAAAACTTACAAGTTGGTTGTTTTTTGGTTTTATGGCACATGGGCCATATTTGGTCAAGGTGCACCAAACACAATACAGTGTCAAGTAAAAAATGTCATGCAAAGGAAAAAAGAGGGGTTGGGGAATAGAGTAATGGAATGAAAACAGAAAAGATTGCTTGGGTATCTCAGGAGTGTGACACCAGAGTTTAAATACAGTAAGGCCCCATGCTACAATAATCAGGAACTTAAAATTATTTTAACTACATTTTAAACTTATAAGATTCAGGTTTTTATGAAGGTTTTACAATATAAAAATGGCTGTGTAATGATAATAAAACCTTGAATCTGGATGACATTGAAATTTTTCTATGATATTGAACCAAAGAATATTGGAAATTATACACTATATAGATAAAAGATTGCTTCTGATGAATTTTGAAAGCATAAAAATTAGGTGAAAAAATTTATTTTGGCTGTTTTTGTATTTTTTATTATGTAAATTTAACTGTAGTCAAGCCATAATCTATATATATTTCACTAACATACGTGGTACAGAAATTGACATTATTTGTGTTCTAGAGAATGGCAACAAATGGGTATAAACATTCATGCAGCATGGAATTTAAATTCAACTGCTATTTAATTATTCATCAATCTTGCCACTTTGTTTAAACAGGTTTGATTTGAGTTATGGATCTGCATAATGTTGCTAAAGCTACACAGAATAGCTCCCTACTCTAATGAAACTCTTCAGGAGTCTGATTACAGATGGCAATGGGAAATCTGGGGAATAGAAATCATCACAGAAAAAAGTTAGTTCTTGCGAAAATAGATCCAGATGTCAAAAAATACTGAATCACCATGCAATGTGCGAATGGGATGCAATTGAAGGGAATGTGCAGCAGCTAATTGTGATGCTATGACTTAGGTGTGCACTTTTGCCATATAGTCATTAGAAATATGAGTTTACACCAGTAAGAAGTTTAACTATTACTTTATATTTTTGATTAATTTTGTTTCATTAGGAGGTACAAAATGTGCATATACATAGGTGTTATATTCATCATAAATGGATTTAAATGAAGTATCAAATGTGAGTCTTATTATGCCATCAATAGACATAAACAATGTAATAACAAGAGCAGATGCTATGCACAAGTCTACTAGTTTCCACCTAAATTACTTACCTGTTGGGAATCATTCCAAGCAAGGTCAAAGTTTTAAATGTTTAATGACTTTAAACATTTTGAATATTTAATAACATTAAACCATTGGTGTAATCGTATAGATAGTTACTTTTATAACATGTTACGTATTTAATAACTATTTTAGGGTGATCCAGGTGAAGGTGGCATCAATTCTATAGGGGTTAAAGGAGAACCTGGTGAACATGGTCGTCCAGGCGGCCCAGTAAGTTTCTATTTAATTTTCAAGCACTTTTTACATTTTCATTGTTTTAACTTACCTTTGTCGTTATTTTCTTTGACTTATTTTCATGTATTTTTATAAATTGTTTATTTTACAAATGAATGTAGGGCTACATAGGCTTAACCGGATTTGCTGGTGAAAAAGGTAGTCGTGGTGATCCTGGCGTTGAAGTAAGATATACAGCTTTATTTTAGTTTTTAAATCATTACTTCATTAATATACTCAAATTTAAACAAAAAAAAATGAGTTCGAGTACACAATGCTTGTATTAAGAATTCTAGTTATTATTAAGAATTCTAGTTATGGTTGAATGCTTTATTTTTTTTATTGGTAGATTATATTGTGGGCTTGTGTACAAACTGAACATTCAAAACGTATAGTTCAATTTTACAGCAACCAGTTCCTGTTCCTTAAAAAGTAGTTCCAGAATTAGAATTTTAGAACAAATTTCGGTATTTAGCTTTAGCAAGTCTTATCATTCCGTTAGTACATAAGGTGATGTCATTGTACCATGAGGTAATAAAATGCCAGGGGATACATCTGCACTGGATAAAGGCTCATGTAGGCTACCTTGGAGACGAGACAGCTGACCAGGTTGCTAAACATGCAACTTACTGCATGATCATGAACATGCTACCTGATGTTAGATCTTACAGTTAGATTTATTGAGATCAAGAAAACTCAAAAATTGAACATTTAGAGATATAATTTTTGATATGTGGAAGAGAGAGAGAGAGATAAGATGACACCTCTGAGGGAAAATTCATGAATCCCTTCTTCCCAGAACCAACTCTCAGAAGGTATCTGTATGACTACTTTATAAACCATTTGCTCATTAACCACGAAAGTCTGCAAGAGTATTTTTCTGCATAGAATTCATGATGTCAGATTCCTGTTATGGTGGGTGATTCCCTTCACTACATGTGAGACTGCGAATTTACAATACACATCAGAAAAGCAGTTGAATTCATGAGAGATTGATTCATTGATATCGACCATAACCGAATAGTCTCATGTTGATGAACCGACTAGGTGAATTTACATGACAGATTTTGCCTAATTGATCTCCCAGGTATCTAGGTCATGATGATTGACAAGGTGTACAGTCTCGTAATTCAAAAACTTTTGATGGTCACTGAAATAAGACATAGATGCCCATGTAGACATTTTAAAAAGTTGTGGAAACTCAAACCCAAATCATAGCTACAGAGTGTCCTAAAAGTTACCGTACTCCAACTTTAAAAAATCATTTGCGCGTGTATTTTTTTTAATTATTGAATTTTATCGTCTGCTTATAATTTTATGGATTCTTTAATTTTTATCATTTGGTTTTCTTCTTGCTCAAGTTGTGCGATAATAAAGTTCCATGTCATTTTGTTCTTCATTGCAAAATGAGTTTATCACGTATTCAGAGAATTGCACTTCTTGAGGCTTATTTTGACTGTAAATCATATGAAAGATGTAAAGAATTTTAGTGACATAAATATCCAGATGATGCAATACCGAGTAAAGATACGCTATATCAACTCGTTCGGCGATTTCGTGAGACAGGTTCGGTGGAAGACAAACAGGAGTGGAAGAACGAAATTCGTTACACCAGACTTTGTGCAAGAAACTGAACGAAGGATATTGCAATCTCCTCATCAATCAGTGAGGCATTTGTCGCAACAAATGGGCACATCACGTGGATCGACACATAAGGCTTTAAAAGCTTTGCATTTTCTTGCTTATTGTGTAAAAATGTTACAGGAGCTAAAGCCACCAGACAATGAGATGTGGCTTTATTATTGCCAATGGTTCCGGAGATTTATTTGCAACATCAACATTTTGGACAAAACATCTTTCTCCGATGAGGCATGGTTTCATTTAGGCGGTTATGTGAACGCGCAAAACTCCTGCATTTAGGCGACGATAAATCCCCATTCATTAATTAAAAAAACTTTACATTCTCAAAAAATTGGCGTTTTATGTGCCGTATCACGCAAAAGGATTGTTGGGCCTTTGTTTTTCAAGTCAACTGTTGGGATGGCACTGTATACAGAGACCTTATCCAACAATTTGTTGCATTATTAGAAGTGAATGAACGAGATTCTTGGTTCCAACAAGACGGTGCAACCTGCCATACAAGTTATGAAACCATGGGCATGCTTCAAGATTATTTTGTCGATCGACTCATCTCAAGAAATCTTTGGCCACCTTGTTCCCCTGATCTGAGCATTCCTGACTTTTTTCTGTGGGGATATTTAAAGAACAAAGTTTATGAAGATAATCCCCAAATAATAGATGATCTGAAAATTGCCATTACTCAAAGGATACAAGAAATCACTCCCAGCATCTTGAAACGCGTTTCTAAAAATATGCGCAAACGACTTCAACTTTGCCTCCAAGAAAGGGGCGGACATTTTGAACATTTATTGTAAATGTGAGTTCAAATGTTTTTCCTGCGTTACGTTAAAAGTGCTTTTCACCATTAGCATAAAAATAATTGTTTTAACGTTTGTTGTTTTTGTATAATAAATTCATGAATCGTCAATACGGGAACTTTTAGGACACTCTGTATAAATGGGTCATATGAATGGTTTTATAAGTTGTTTTCTTTCAAATTGTTATAGGTGCTCTTTTGATTAGAAGCTATTTTTCATTTCTAGAGGACAGTTTAGAAATTTTTAGATAATCAACTTTCGGACTCAACATGCAACCATGAAACCATCACTGTTTTATTTCTGAAACTGAGTGTATGAGTTTTATGATACAAAGCTACTTAAACTTTGCAGGGTTTACCAGGAGAGCATGGTGATAAAGGTGTCAAAGGACCAGAGGGAGAAGGCACTGGTGGTCCTAAAGGAGAAAAAGTAAGCTCAGTTATTGATAAAATTAGATAATATAATTACAATTAAAAATTACCAATTATAGAAAATTTTTCTCTGATCAATTTCATTAAAATTATATCTGTATTAAATTTTAGGGTGAATCTGGTACTCCTGGATCACAAGGTCCACCTGGCCCACCAGAAACTGACTTTGTGCCCATAGTTGGTCCAGAGGAAGAAACAATTACAAGTAGACCTGGCCCTAGTGGCTTAACTGGTGAAAAGGTTTAGCCTCCACTTTTATTGTTTTAATGTGCTAAATCATATTCCAATAAAAATCTAAATATTACATTAAGGAGATTGTAATGTATTGCATTATCCACATTATTTTAGTTTGACAAAAGATATCTGATAATTCTATGTACAACATGGAAATTCTACCTTATTTTTTAAAAGAATTTCATGTAAATTCAGATTGATTTTTTGGGGCTGATTTTGCAGACCTAATAATATTTTGTATTTTTTTAATATGTATAGGTTTTAGCAATGAATCTGGTTTTATTTTTTATACATCTCACCCCATCTTTTTTAAAATTCTTTAATTCTCTAATTAATTCTATGGTATTTGACTTTATAACATAAGTTATTTTTTAAGATTATAGCTTTTATGCAAGCATATGTGCATGAAATATGAAATTCTAGGTAAAAGCAATTCTGTGTTTTACATGCTACATTTCTGTAAAATATTTTAAGAAAGTTTCGTAAAAATCTTGAATAAACATGCTATTTTACAATTATAATTTGCTACAAATATATGATATATATTTCATTTCAGCAAAAATAATTTTTATCTTTTTTCTATGAATAGCTTAGTTGTATAAAATTTTTCTAAAATGCTCCAGAAATATGTATTTCAAAATATATTATTTCAAAAATATTTAAATTTAAAATTCATTATATGTACAGAAATATACCCATATAATATTTATTTTTCATGCTTTTTCTATTTTCTCAATCCATGTTCATGTCAACTAATAATAGTTTATAAAGAATATGCAGAGATCAATTCTCAATGACTCAATCTAGTCATTGAATCAAAATTTTCATTTTTGCATATTAATCTTTTTTCATTTTTGTACTAATATTTTTTTAATTCCATTTATCGAAATAGGAAAATTTACAAAATAATATCTCAATTCAGTTTTAACATGCATTAGTAAAATAAATTAGAATTTAAATTTCCTTATAGAATACAGTGGATCTTGAAATTATGCTTATTAAAAATTCGAAAAGATAAAATTACTAAAACTATTTTAATATAAATAGTCATCTATATGATTTATATCTAAATGTAATATTATTTTATTGCAAATATAGAAATGTGATATAACCTGTCTCATTCATTTAGGGAGAAAAAGGTGGAAAGGGGCCTCAAGGATTTGAGGGAAGAAGAGGTGATAATGTAAGACATTTTTATTGATACTAATGTTAAACAAATTCCTTTTTATTTATTTGTTTATCTCTTTTAGTTACAAGAAACAATTTTAACGTATTAGTGTACTTAGTTGTTTTAATAATTGCACTATTTCAATCATTATAAGTTTGTTAATGATGCAACTAATTAGCAGCATTTGTGATTTAATTGCTTTTTAAAATTTTGTTACTCATAAATTTATACCTTTCTGGCTACCATCTAGAAATATTGTAAGCTATTATAAATTTTTGTCTTTTGATAATATTGTGACAAAGTGAGGTGTTCAATTCCTGTTCTGGGCATTTCTGTCTCTTGTGGCAGTGTTGTCAAACCATGTGAGACCCGAAGTTGCAGCAAATAGTTTACGTCATACACATTTTGGACTGGATCTCATACACATTTTGAGGATGAAGCTGGTACAAGGACCCACAACAATAATTTCTCGAGGAAGACGACATTAGTGGAATCATACCAACAAAGTCAGTGCCAGACCTGCCAAACAAACGTAATCCAATCTCAGCTAATAGAGTTGAGCCTATCATTTGAAGCTAGATAACTTGAACAAGATGCTGAAGATTCTTCAGAAGGAAGAATGTGACAATGTGGGGTGTTCAATTCCTGTTTTGCGCGTTTCGGTCTTTGTCGGTGGAGGAGTGGAGTGAAGAGTAAAATAAAATCAGAAGTGAAGAGTGAGACAGGAGATGCATGATGGATCATGTGAATCCCATATAATCAGATGACGAGCGGATTACTTGCTTTGTTGTTTATTTGTAATGTTAATTTTGTTTAACATTCTTTAATCATTTCTTAATCTAATCAAAATTTTAAATGCATTTTAATTTCATTGTGCCCATTTATGCATGACAATATTTAGATAAATATTGACTGTTTTGCTTAAGGATTTGATCTGCTTTTGAAAGCATTAAAGTATAATAATTTGTTACAAATGTATTTTGAATTCCAGCATTCCTGTCATTGTACTGTGGAAAAGACCAATTAAATATGTAGTCCCTGTAGATGTTAAAAACGATGCCACAACTATAGAGTAAAACTAAGTGAGATATTTCCATGGATGGCATCAATATGAGGCATAAGTTTACCACTTTCCAAACTAGCCACTTAATACAATTTCGCAGAATGGATTTTGGGAAATTTGCTTTTATTTTTTGATACAGATAAAAAAGTAGTGTTTCCGAAAGTTGTTGGTATTTTTTCTGTGACACTTGAATGTCTTTAGTCATGGCTATTTCAGGAATGATTAGTTGCTTTGTGCAATATGTGCAGTTTAAGGATGTATTATTTATAAAACATGTAACTCAGCAGTACTGAGCTAATTATTGCTTCCTTAGTACATAAAATTTCTAGTTGAAACTGAGTGTCCCCGGATTCTTAGGTTTTCACATATTCAGTTCTATGTGCTCTAATGGAAAAAATAATTTTCAACTTTTCACCAATTCAGAGGAACAGTGCAAGAGAAACCTTGATGTAATATTTAATAATTCTGCTGTAGAGAATTCTGTCTTCTATCTATTCTAGATGTTGAATCAAAATTTTTACTCCATTAAAAATGTTGCTACTGGTTTTTATGAAACCCTGTTCATACCAAAACAAACTTGTTACTATCTATAGATACGGACCTGATTTTAAAAATAACTATTCATATTTAATTTTCTGTATTCTATTATCTAATTAGTTAATTAACAAAACAAATTCACACCTGCTTTGTTCTTAGAACTCACTTAGGTGCAAGAGTTTTAATTTCCTGTAGTAGGACATGAGTTTTTATGAGTAAAATTGAAATTGTGATAAAAGCTTTGTATTGTAACAATTGTTAGAACTGAAAAATTGTCTATGACCTTTTGTGAAGAATGCCATGTGCCATAATTTTCAGATGTTCATCTAACATTGTGACAGCAAGTTCAAATTAATTCCATTGACTTCCAATTTAGTGTAACGCATGTATGATTTTTTACTTCCTCTAGTCATTTATTGCTTTAAGAAAGCTAATTAGACAATGTTTAAAGACAGAACTTCAATGTGTAAATAGCGCCCATTAATAAATTAATGGGCGCTATTGCTGTTTAAAACAGCACTGTATTATTAAGTTAACTTTTGCAGTGGTAGATAATTCTCCAAAATCATTATAAAAAATTTCCATAAATTTGTCTAATAGTATCAAGTTGTTCAAACCTATATTACCTTAAAAGTGTTTTGGAAGCCTATAAAAACCCAAATCATAGGTTTAAAAAACATGATTTAAGGTATTTAGAACTTAAAAATCCAAGGCCTAGTCATGAATTAGTCTGGTAGTATTTTAAAATAGTGAGGTATTACGAAAATACTAAAAATTGAATTAGTTCATTGCATTTAATTCAGGTTTTGAAATAATATGTAATTGTTCAACTTTTTCTTATATGTGTTGCTTTATACAGGGACCAAAAGGATTCACTGGCCCTAAAGCAGAAAAAGGTGAACGTGGTGACGATGGTCCTAGAGTAAGTTTAAATACACAACTTTTGTAAATAGTTTTCAGTTTTATAAGTAACAGTTAAAGATGCAAATTTTTTTAAAATTTTATTTATTTTTAGAAACATTTTACTTTCACAATTGTGCCGTTAGATAATCAGCATCTTAGAAACCTAATTTAATGCTGTTCCAAATTTAGTTAACTTGAATGAAACCATCTGTCTTATTGCATGTGAGCATAATTTGTTTTTATTGAATGATTTGAAATCTCAATTAGGGCAAAAGGGGTAAAGCTGGATTTCCTGGCACATCTGGAGAGAAAGGACAAAAAGGTAATCCTGGAGATACTGGACCAGATGGAAGGACAGGACATCGGGTAAAATAGCTTGCATCATTTTCTCAAAAATATGCATAGTGTATTTTCAAATCCACTCTATATTATATCATCATTAGAAATTGTGAATTTGAAGTTAAATTTAGTGCATATTAAACATTTTTGCTTTTGAGTCTAGTATATTTACTATTAGTCTATATGAACTAAATGATTATATTTTGTGGAATAATTCTCATCGTAAATGTTCCTATGTGAGGGAAATATGTCAAAAATTATAATTAATTATACGTATGTTCTACATTCAAAGATAAAGATGTGATATTATTTGAAAATATTTATTTAAAATTTTTAAGTTATGAAAATTTTCAAACTCTAAATTCCTTTTCAAAATGATAGTCAACTGTAATTTGCGAAAGTTTCAACTTATTAAATGTGGTTGACTCTGAACAAAACATTTTACTTTTTATTTGCAAAACATGTAATTTTCACATTTTGATTTCATTTCAAAATACAAACTTTGCTTTTATAATTTTAATATAATACAAGTTTTATACTTTGTTTTTGCTTTGTGTATTCAAACTTTTAACTCTTGGTTTAAAATCTTTAAAAAATTTTATAAGCATCTATTTGCAGATAGATATTTTTATTTTATGCAGCTTTTCGCTACAATTTAGAATGAAAGAATAGAATGATATGTATACACAAATGTAATGCTAAAATGAAACTGTCATCTTTACTAGATAAATGGCAAATTTAAAGATGACATTAAGGTTTATATTAAATGAAATGCAGTTGCTATAAGGCAAGTAGAACGATTCATTTTTTGGAGTGGCAAGACTCCTTATTTACAAGTGGAGTTAAACGGGTATTGTGATGACTATGCCGCAAAGAAATGATTTAAAATACAATGCAAAAAATTTAAAGATTTTCTTTAAAATGCTAACACAATTTAACTTTAGGTATTACTAGAATTGTCCAAAATTAATATCATAAGAGGTTTCAGAAAGTTCCATCTCCCCCTTCCCATAAATCTAAGTTTTGTAATAAAATCACCTGGGACAGAAAGTCCATTGATGGGTTTTGAACCTGGAACTCTTGCCGTACATAATTTGATTGATCCAGTTCAGTACTTCCTAGCACATGAATGAGATCCTCTCCCTCAAACAGAAATACTCATTCAATGAGTCTTCAAACTAATTTAAAGGACCAATAGGTGAGATTAAAGTTAAAAGAAGACAGCAACAATAAGAAAGATATGAAACCATAACCACATTGATGAAATTACTTTTGTTCTAATGAACAAGAGTCATATCGAGTGTATTGAAAAGAAAAATTTTGAGAGTCGATTAAAAATCAATAATGAGTTAACTTGTCATTAGATTTGACCATTTTTAGTTTTCAAATATTATTTAATATTATGCAAAGGATTAATGTGACTATTAACTCATGCATATATATTTTAGGGTCTTAAAGGTGAAAGTGGTACATATGGTTTTCCTGGCTCTCAAGGTCCCCCTGTAAGTTTTATTTTAAATTTTATATCCCTTTATTGCATTTAATAATTTTTTAGATTATGTGATTTTTATATTATTCTGTGGATATTCTGTAGGGACCTCCTGGTTTGATAATTGATACAGGAGAAGTTGTCCCAGGGCCAAGAGGACCACAAGGTGTTCCTGGTGATAGAGGTTTCCCTGGAATACCAGGTAAAACCATTTTTCTTAGCAAATATAAATATCCTGACACATTATATTTGTGGCTTTTATTTTGCGAATGTTTTGAAACGAATTTCAAAAATTGTTTTTACACATTATATGAATGAAAATGATTGTCTGTTATACTTTTGCAATTTCAGTTTTATTTTTAGCTGTATCATGTTTTGAATTGAATTGATTTTTATAATTAGGTAAGCCTGGTGTAATGGGGCCTGTTGGATATAGAGGATCACCTGGTGAGCCAGGTCCCCAAGGAGTATCTGGAGAACCGGGAAATATTGGCTTAAGCTTCAAAGGAGAACCAGGCGAAGATGGTATTTATTACTCTAATTTTGATTATGGTGTAGTGCAATGATTTTTAACCTTTTTCATCTCATAGCACACATAAACTAATTACTAAAATTCTGCAGCACATCAAAACATTAGACGATCTGACAAAAATAGGTATATTTTCAATTGATTTACTAAAATTAATTGTTGTATTACTCTTTTTGCTTCAAATAAAAAATTATTTTAATATTATGCAAAGTGACTTTCAAAAAATCTTTTTTTAAACGATTTATGATGCTTAGTAATAAAAAAAACCTTATGTGTAAGGATATTACTTGAAATTATTTGGGAAACACATTTATCAAACATTTAAAACTAAACCTTTTCACCATTTGTAAGGTATGCCAGTTGGAAATTGTTGTATATTGATGACACATGTTTTGTTTTAACTAGCTATTTTTGCTTCATCTGAATTTTTTGTATTTATTGGATATGACTAGAGAAAAATCCACTTTAAATTGATCATTAATTTTTATAAAAAAATTTACTGAATTGTATAATTTATTTGCAGTAAAATGCACTGCCAACAGGACTTTTTAATGGTAGTATTGATTTTTTTGCAGTATGTGTAATACTGTAAAGTTCCTAAAAGTGCTGCAGAGTTCCTTTCCCAGACTGTAAATTTTTTATGGTGTCTTGGTCAGAACAGTGTCTTGGATTAGTTTAAAATGCGTTTTGCAATGCTCGATTTTTCAGTAATGTGTTAAGTGCAGATTTAAACATATTAACAAAGCAAATACAAACTAAAAGGTTTAAAAACGCTTATATGTTTTATAATCTGAACTTTTGGAATAGCATTTAATCTATTAAATGAGTTATTCAAAGTGAAAAGTGTTTTTGTCTTTGAATTTCTAAAAATATACCTGACGTGCTACTGGGATAAGTTCTTTTATGGCATATAGAGAAAATAGCAGCTTCATTTTAGTGAAGTTTAAAGGCTGAGAGTGACTTTTTCTCATGAGTTTCCTGCTAGTATTTAGTTGGGAATATGAACTGATCTTCTCACCTGGGATGACCCCACCTAGTCTGTCAAGACTTAGAAGTGGGCACACAAGAAAAAACTTCTGTGAGAGGAGTTAAAAACTTTCCAACTTGCCCATGATCTGCAACCCCAACAACTTCCCATATTTTAGATTGTATCAATGGCTCTGAGACAGTTCCTGGATGAACAGTGGGTGGTCATTGTAACTTGTAAAATATGGTCTTTTCGAGTTGGTCTAGTTTATACCTTGACCAAGGGGATTGGTAACACGTTCTTCAATTGGTGAATATTAAACTGCTTGAATTATTAATGTAAAATAATGTTTGATTTCAGGATTTCCAGGGATACCTGGATCTCGAGGAAGACCTGGTTATCCTGGTTTGCAAGGCCCGAATGGTGTGAAAGGAGTTCCAGGAATATCTGTTATTGGACCTCCTGGATTAGATGGTCGACCTGGTAAAGATGGTGTTCATGGTCTTCATGGTCCTCGAGGTGATCCAGGACCTACAGGTGAGAATTTATGAATAACACCTCAAATTTACCTATTTTAAAGTATAGATTTAAAACAGACTTTTAGTCCTATTCATTCCTTCATACAAAATCCTTCCAATATTCTAAACTGATAACACTGCTAAAATACTTAGATAGATTTGGAACAATTATTTACAATCATTCTTTAAACATCTACAATGTTAAAAAAAGTTGTATGAGTCTTGATAATCCTTTTGTTTGGGAACAACCAAGCCATTTTCTAATCAGTTTCATTCAGCTAAACAATTCGATCTCCATAAAAATGTCCATCATTCACCTCTGCTTTGTTACTCAAATTAGCAAGAACTTTAAAATGCTGTCTAATTTTGAAAATGTAGTTCTTTTTTAAGTGCATTCCCTACCACTACTTTTGAACCATTAATGATCCTAGAGAACAGGAATGTAAACATTCAAATTTTAATAGAATATTTTTTCCAGTGCTCAATCAATTGAATATCATTCACCACTGTCACTTAAGGGCAGAATTATAAACCACTTGGCATTCCCAGATGCACCATGGGGAGGGGCACATTATACCCACATGCATTCTAGGTGCAACCCATTTATAGAGAGGCTACACATTACCTCCAGACGGACAAACATTCATACCTTACCCTTAGATTCGAACAAGGAACCTTTTGATCTTGTAGTCAGTATCCTTATCACACTAGACCAGGGATGGTGAACCTATGCATGCGTGCCAGAGTTAGCATGTATGAAAATTTTGCTGGCACATCAATGATTTACAGGTGATATAATTTTATGAGCATATAAATTATTCAAAATTTTATTTTAATTGTTACAATGTGCAAGTTTAAGTTGTTTTGCATGAAAGAAACTAACCCAACAAATGCAAATCTACATTAAAGACACTAGCTACGGCTATATTATCAATTTCCTCTTCTACATATGCTTTTGAGTTGTTACTTTTCGAAATGAATTTTATAAAAGATAGTTTAAGAAACAGAATGACTGGTAAATGTAATTGGCATGTGTATTACTAAAAGTGATTTATGAACCAGATATAAATCATTTGGCATCCAATGTACAACAGCCAAACATGTCATTAATTTGTACGACAATGTGTATGTCATACAAAATCTTTATAAAATTAATGTTAATTTTTAAAGTTGTCTCAATAAAATTCTACAATAATAAATTTTCTATTGTTATCCCTCATTACAAATTACTCAGTACATCAACAACATGAATATTTGTACATTTTTGACACGTGCACATAAAAAGGTTTGTCACCACTGTACTAGATTGATTGGTCGACTATCAGTCTAGTGAGTGGTCAGGATGCAATATAATAATCGAATATTGATTGTTAGACTTGTTATTGAGACTTTTATGTTATGTCAACACTCAATTGGTAACTGCACTTAAGGAGATTATATGCAAACTGTTCTCAGACTAATTGACTAAAAGGAACACCCCTGTTTACATGAATAAAAATAAAAAGGAAAATCCGGTTTTTGATGATTGACACAGTGGATACTTGGCTGAAATCAGCTGATGGCCTTAATTGTTAACTGTTTTCTGAAAAGGAACATGAACACTTTATCAAGAATTTTATCTCCTACTAAAGTGAAGTCATTATACCTATCTTTGCTAGGAACAAAAATTCATTGAATCAAATCTAATAACCACTTACATTATCGTTAATGCAACCACTTAGCTAACCTTCATCCTGCTTAGTAATTGGAAATTTTTTGTTGTCATGTCGTCAGTGAACTCAATCATTAATTAGCTATATTGCAAACATGATGAATAATATAGATTTATAATTATTTTCACCAGTGAACGAGAGTATTACTTAACTGGTATAGTGGTCATAATATTTGTCTACCACCCAGTAGATCCTGAGTTTGAATCCCAGTTTGTAAAAACTTGGAAGTTTGAACTTTTCACCACTCACAGCCCAAAATAAGATTAATTTGAATTCTTGGATTTTGGCACCATATTGGGGTGGATAAAAAGTGAACTCCAGCCTTTTCTTAACGATAACAAGGAATTTATTTTACAAGAAGGTACACAGGACGTGCATGTTTACCGATTCTAAATCTACATCTAAGGTGAGCAGCTTGAGCATTTTAAGCTGAGATTAGATACTTTTATCACTATGCAACTCAACACACATCAGATTAAAACCAACTGATAATTTCATTGAACTCCACAAAACCTATTTTTACTGCTCTCAAAAAATCAGAATTCCATGCTACAGTTAAAGCCAAAATTAGATGCATAAAAACATGCTCATGGAAAGTTGCCCACGAAATAAATATTAACAGAAAATTAAATTGAAATATAAATTGTGCACTCACAACTCACATGCACCAACAGTAAAAAATGGATATTGGTGATTGTCCCTGTTAGGAGTAACTAGCAGTACCCGCACAGCGTTGCCTGTGACATCATTCTTGTTTATCCTCACTGATTATGAAAACATTAAAACGAAAAATAATAATTTTAAGAATGAATCGTACCACAACTCGACATGACATGGGCATGTCGCCTCATTCCTTCCACCTTACTGATTCTTGCTTAGAGAGCTTCATGATACACTATGTTGAATGTTCTTCCATTTGGAACTAGGATGTAAAGATTCTCGGTTTTTCCAACTCTTGAACAATCCACATACAGTTGACCATGGGAGAAACACGATTTAATGAGATCGAGTCCTATAACTTTCAGCTATTGTCCTTGTGCCTTGTTGATGCTCATGGCGAAACTTAAACGAACAGGGAACTGAAGTCGTTTAAATTGGAATGGGAGATCCGAAGGGATGATTGGGATCCTAGAAATGAATACGTCTTCACCTGCGGCATGTCCAGTCATGATGGTGGCTTCAATATTATTCGGCATCAGTTTCTTGATCGATAGTCTTGTTCCATTGCAGAGTGAGGTGGATGCAGATTTCTGAGAAGCCCCAATTTCTAGCTGTAATATGAGCGAAGGTACTCCAGATGGCTCCAATGTGTTAAAAAACTGTTGTGTAGTTTACAGCCTCATCTGTATCACATGTAGCGTCGATAGATTTGTATTCTACAAATATAGAAATTATACAAATTCAAAAGTAAGTTATGAAATAACCACTTCTGAAATAAAAAATGTGATTCAATCTTTAAATATAACGCTATACTTTTAAAAAGTCTTGTTACCTCGCTGATTCAAACAAACAACCTAAATGAATCACAATATCGGCGAAATCAAAACCAAATTAAACAGTAATAAACACTGTTACTTCATTTCATGTAATTTATTAACCGAGTTCCAGAAAATTTCTTGGTGGTAGGGACTTGGCTTCAGTTTGCTTTTCATTGGTGGTACAAAAAAGTACAAAACAGTGACAATACAGAGGAACCAGAGTTTCAGAATTGAAAAGCTGCATAAAATCAATTACATTTTTAAAAATAATTGTGTTGAATTCAAAAAATAAAAGATAAAGTAAAAGTTAGTACAGAACAAATTGGAAGGATTAGAGTATATTTACTATTTTTAAAAAATATAGAGGCGAAAAATAAAAATTATCCATTGGCCAAGTTCAAACTCAGGAAGTCTCCCTCCAAAGCACTAACAGCTACTTCAGTATGTCGCTTTACTTATTACACCATCATTTCAATGTGAGGGGTGTTTTTAATGAAGAGATAACATGCACAATAAGTATCTGTCAGATCGGTCTGCACACATACGTCATAATGGAGGAGGGGCTACAATCACAGTACAAAATATTAATTAAAAAATTTTCTAGACTAAATTTTAAAATTCGGGCTTTGAGAGACTTTCAGTCACCTTTAGGACTACTTGTGTGCCGAATTTCATGGCTGTAAGTGTTATAGATTCGTCTGGACTCTGCCCAGACACACTTCCTTTTATAATAGTAGAGATGGTGGCTTACCCCGGAATACTCTTTCACCAAAAGCTGCCAGTTTGCCCCTTTTAATAAGAGGTCAGTGGTCGGGCATTTTAAAAAGAAAACAAGTAATTTATTATATTTGTAAATTGTAAATTTACAGGTGAGAAAGGTTATGCTGGATATGGTATTCAGAAGCAAGGTCCTCCAGGATCAGAAGGTTTGCCTGGTTTACCCGGAGAACCTGGTGAACCAGGAATTCCTGGAGAAGATGGGAGGTATGGAACTCAAGGTCCAAGAGGAGATGACTGTGGTTATTGCCCTCCTGGTCTACCAGGGTTTAAAGGAGCTCCAGGAGATGAAGGAAGACCAGGTATAAATAATTAAAAAGGATTTTCTTAAAATTCTTATCAGTTAACTAAAATAGTAACCATTATGCAATGTTTTATTCAAAATGAAGTTGAGCATTGGTCCTTTATTCAGAAAAGTATCATCAAATTCAATAGCCTTCTTTTCCAAAATTTGTCTGATATTTGATGTTTTGACTTCTTGTGAACTTTAAGAAAGTAAAACTTTATCTTTTAATACTGATGAACTGTGTTAGAGAATTTTCACTCAAAGTTGAACTTGTAATAATCAACCTAGGATTCAAGAAATTTTTAAATATAATTTTTATTTTCTTTTTAGTCAATAATATCTTGTTGGATACATGTAGTTTCATATCTAAATGCATATGAAATGTTAATTTATTTAATTGTTTCAGTTTTGTGTCCATGTAAATGTAACTTGTTGATAAGAGTGAAAAACAATTTATAAATTGGCAAGAACTTTTTAAAATTTTAAGATTATACTTTTAGGATCTTGTATTCCAAATTTAAACCATGTTATTAAAAACTAGCAGACCCACTCATAACATCTCCACTAAACTATCTTAATTGTTTATAACTATTAATGGCAGAGTGTCATTACTCACATTTAATGCCTTATTTCCAATAATTTATAATGAATATCTGCATTTTGTTTACTTTTACTGGTGCGATACTTATTTGCAATAAAATGCATGGTTAGAAGCACACCTCAGCCATGTTACCTCAATTAGATTCTGAATGTCTTCAATTTCATTCCATTCCCTTGTTCAAAGGCGATTCGGCACTTTTTTGATGGTAAACCTATTTTTGCTCATATTTTCTTTTTTATGCTGACTTCTATCCCAGATTACTCATTGTTTTCAGAAATCAGACTTCTGAAAAATTTCATTAGAACAGTGAGCTCTTCCATGTAGGTAAAGAAATATTATGCATCTCCATAGGTCAAATTAAGCATATTGAAACGAAGCGGCAAAATTAGTAAATGTATC
The DNA here is from genome assembly GCA_933210815.1 of Meta bourneti. Lineage (NCBI taxonomy): Eukaryota > Metazoa > Arthropoda > Arachnida > Araneae > Tetragnathidae > Meta > Meta bourneti. The sequence goes on along the minus strand of OW119923.1, from coordinate 81,762,304 downwards.
CCATCACTGTTGATTTTATATTGTTTAAATCTGTTGCTATTTGATAATATACAAATAATTTCTGCGCCATGTATGTTAAATATATATATATATATATATAGAGAGAGAGATTTTGTGTTCAAATATTGTTTGTACAATATGTATGGTTTGTTCAAATAGACATGAACTCCAAATGTAGAAGAAAGTATACAGATGCAATAATATTTTGTTCATGCTTTACTGTAAATACTTTTTATTACTTCAGAAACTTGTATTACTTCTTAATGTTTTCTATTAAATTCATAAATTTAACATATTTTGTGAAAAAAATCCATTACATCAGTACAATAACATTCATAAATTTATCTCTAATTTTCTATTTTCTTTATTTTTCTATAGGACCTCCTGGACCACCTGGATATCCAGGATTTCCTGGTTTGTTTGGTAAGCCTGGAGAACCAGGTATATCTGGCATTCCAGGTGTGAAAGGGTTTGCTGTAAGCATTGTTCTATGTTATTGCAAAGTATTAAAAAAATGTCTTTTTACCTGCAATGATATGTATTTTATTAAATTAAAATTTGTATAGCTATTTTTGTTTCTTCAAAGCAGTATAACAATGTATGCAAGAATATATATACAAATCTGCTCACACAAATTTTGATGCAGCTATTTGCGAAATAAAACTAGGCTGTTTTGCTACAGTTTAAAATACATAATTTTTATGAATAAGTATCCTTTAGGAATATCATATTTGGTCTGCAGGTCTGGTAAACCTATACGGTGGGCTGTATCTGGTGTGCGAGCCAAGTAAACTTATTTGGAGAGCCGTATCTGGTTGGTAGACCAGAAAACCTATTCAGACAGTAGTATCTGGCCGGAAGGTCAAGAAAACCTTTTTGGAGAACCGTATCTGGACCTATTAAACTTCCAAAGAGCTCTATCTGGACTGTGGGCCAATTAAGCCTTTCCAAAAGGCTGTATCTGGTCTGCAGGCCTGATAAAAATGTAGAGAGCTGTGGGCCGGGTAAACAAGTTGAGGGATCGATCTGGACTGTGGGCTGGTTTAACCTGTCTGGAGGGCTGTATCTGGTCTGCGGGTCAAGTAAACCTTTCGAGCACTGTATCTGGTCTGCTGGACTGAGGTGAACCTATTCACTACTACTCATTTTACGCATACAGTCCTTTATCTTTATGCATGATATTTTGGATACTACCTGACCCAACAAGAACGACCATTTCTCAAATAGCTAATAAAATAAATTCAAAAAATTTTTTGGTTTTAAAATGAAATATTGAATGAAAGTATAAACTTTGACGGAAAACATTGTTTTAACAACCTGAAAAATTGCAATGAGATGCATTTCTCCACTGTTGATGAAATCGAAAGTATACATTTGGCATAATTTAAAACTTGATTGTTATGAAAGACGCCACTCTTTTGTATGAAATTCAGACTGATATGCAAATGTTTTATGGATCTGAATATTCATCCTGATCAGCTATTATTTTAAAAATTTAGGGCATTCCTGGTTCAGATGGAACTGAGGGCCGACCTGGGACCAGAGGGGATCCTGGAGAGCTATTTTATCCTCCCGGAATCAGAGGACCTAAAGGAGAACCTGGAGATGCTGGAGTAGAGGGAGCTCCAGGATTTGATGGAAGAAATGGAAGTAGAGGATTGGATGGATATCCTGGATTCCCGGGAAGAAAAGGGGAACCAGTAAGCAAACAATATCTAGAACTCCCATAATCCCATAATACAAGACCTGTTACTTATAATTTTCTTTCTTTTACACTACTGTAATAATTTTTAGATAAATTTTGTAAGGATCTGTACCTGATCTCAACCAATTGGAAACCCCTCTAAGGGTTTACTTTTTTCAAGTAAATACAGGCATCACAATCCTGAAATACCTTAGTGCGATCTCTCCTCCTTTCTGTTTTACCCTCACCTTATCATATTCTTTTTATCATTTCATGGGTGATCCACTTGTTTTTATTCGTGTCATCTCGAATCATGCACCTTTTTTAATGACATTTAACCCCATCATTTGACCTACTTTAAATCAACATTCACTTCAGCGCATTTTGAACTCTACACTTCATCTTTTCTATGGTGATGAGACATTTTAATATTTTTTCATACTTTTAAAGTGTTTATCTTGCTTTCATGTGCTTACTTATGTTTTATCATGCTTTTAATGGTGGCCTGGTGGTTAATTTGATATTTTTGTCTATTTTTATCGAATGTCATTTTGTCTTGTGTTTGGCATAGCTTATCTATTTTTGAATCTTGTTCATAAAACCCAAACCAACCAAATTGAAAAATGTACATATTTATTGGATGATTCATCTGATTAGAAAGTGATATTGAAATTCTCAAATGATCTTACCTTAATTAAACTGACATCTATGTTGTAAATTTCTATAATATTTTCTATTGGTTGTATTGTCGATTAGGGTGATGTAGGACAAATGCACCACCTGAGTAATTTTTTTCCAAGCCCTACCACTGACCTCTTGGCCTTTGATAATACAAGGGCAAATTTGTGAAGGAGCAGCCAATGGTTGAGCCGCTGCTACTCCTAACAAGAACAATTACTTAACAACCATTGCGCCTACAAACTGGGATTTGGATCCATGACCTACTGGATAGCAGAAAAACGCTATGATCACTATACCAGTTAGGCAGCACGAATCCCCTGTATATAGAACATGTCTGTGATTAAAATAGGGTTTGAATCTTTGACTTACTAGTGAATCACACTGTCAATAAACAATTCTAAGTAAAGGAAGAAAAAAAATCCCACTAAGTGTTTCTCAAGAAGAAATCTAACCTCTATGCAAAGAAAAATTGACTTAGTGGACTTAATAAGTCTAAATATCACCTCATTCTTGGTCTAAAAAAGCTAAAAACTTATATTATGATAAGTTTGAGTGTGTTTCACATGTAAGCAGACAATATGCTTTTGCCCTTTTGTCTCACTTTATCTTGTATCAAAAACATGACTAGAATGACAAGCTAATTCAAAACTCTCACTTTGTAGTTCTTTATCGTACTAAAGACATTGCAATATTTAGTTGTGGTTGGTGCAGTTTTCTCATTTGTGACACCATAGTGCGCTTCAGCAGACAAATAACTAGTCAAACCTCATTAAGACAAATGTCGTGTTATCCGAATTCGGAAAAACTCATTATTTTTCAACAATAAAGTAAAATATTAATGTATTTACATTACCTACTATACAATTCTGGGTTCAGATAAATGGTATTCTTTTTCACAAAGATTATACAGATGATTCTTGATTATATGGATGATTCTTGATTATACAGATAATTCTAGATTACACAGATATTTTCTGATTGTGCAATTTTGTCTTGAAATAGTTCTGTTTTTGTGTTTTGTTTTTTCGTGACATTCTTTAAAAAAATCTTTGAAGTTGCCAGCGCTGCTTAATTGAGCAGATGAATTTTCACTGCCTAACAAAAAGCAGTGAACAATTTCTAAGCCAGCAGTAGCTTCTTTTAAAAAAGGCACACTTATTTCTTCGTCTTCATCAGAATCTTCATTTATTCTTTCTTCACTCTCTTCCACAAATAAATCTTCTATAATTTCTGAATGTCTTAATGTTTCTGATAATACGATTGATAAGAATCTTTTTGTCCTTAAGTATTGAAAATTTGTTTGTCTTAACCGGCGATTGGTATAATCTGAATTCTTATTACATGAACGAGGTGACATTATTTGAATATACATTTTGATTGGGATTGGAATTTAATTCATATTATCAGCAATTCGTACTAAGCGAGTTCGTCTTAATGAGGTTTGACTGTATTTTTGTTGAAGTATGTTACAAGCAACTGTCACTGAGAAATTACTTTAATTTAAACATATCCCTTTTTTCTGTGGAAATATTTTAGGGTGTTTATGGTGAAGTTGGATTACCAGGTATAGATGGCTTAGTAGGAAGACCAGGAGCTCCTGGACATAAAGGAGAATTAGGAGACAATGACATTGGTCCTAAAGGAGCTGTTGGACCACAAGGATATTCTGGTCTGGATGGCTTATCTGGAGTAAAAGGCCAAAAAGGTAGATTGTGATAAATTAGTTGCCTGTTTAAAATGCTTTAGGAAAAGATGACAGTTGAAGTTACAGAGCTGATCTCAAATAGTTTTAACAGTGTGCATTAAATTATTAAAGTTTAAATATTACAAAAGTATTGGAACATAAATTTTTATTGTTAAAAAATATTGGAAAAGTTGATTTTTTCAAATAGAGTAGATTCTCGAGTGGATTGTTTTCTGTAAGTTGGATCAACAGGAAATAAGGAAACCCTAAGATTTCTAATTTTTGTATACTATTTTTCATTTTTCTCAACAAAGTTGATTGTATTTAAAAAGGGAAAGAAATTCTCTATTTATTGTTCATAAACTTATTTATTGAATATAAAAATATGCAGCACCTTTCTAGTTCTTGTGTGCATATCTTTGTGCAAGCATTTAGTTTCAAGAAACATTTTCATATTTAATCAACTTTACATAAATAATGTTCTTTCACATTTAATCAACTTTATCATATAATCTGATTTAATGTTTTACAAGGCTTTATTGTTTAAAATTATTTTACGTTTAGAATCTTTCATTTTAAGCAGTTTTATTTAGTGTTTTAAATTTTTCCATGCGAATTTTATGAAGATCAGTAAGTACTAAATTTTTACATTTCCTTTGATTCAATATTTAATTAAGCATGCATGTATTTTGCATATGTATACTTTCTTGGTAAATTTAGTTTTTTTCCTAAAAATAGAATATTTTTTATTAAGGTGTGAAAGGAGAACCATATGCCTACGAGAATCTAGAACAACTACGACTGAAACCTGGACCACCTGGCTTAGTAGGATATCCTGGTATTCCAGGCCGTCCAGGGCTTGAAGGTAATATTTGTTGTTCTTGTGTCATCTGATCAACATGAAATAGGATATTAAAATACAGTTAAACCTCATTAAGACTAACTACTCATAATGTGAACTAAATTCTAATCCCTGTCAAAATGTGCATTCAAGTGATGTTAGCTCATTCGTTTAAAAAGAATTCAAGTTACTCGAATCGCCGGTTAAGGTGAACAAAGTTTCAAAACTTAAGGGCAAACAGATTCTTTTCAATTGTATTATCAGAAGCATTAAGTGACTCCGAAATTGTGGAAGAGAGTGAAGATGAACGAATAATTGAAGATTCTGAACCAAGACCAAGGAATATGCATGCCTTCTTTACAAGAAGGTACTGCTGGCTTAGAAATTGTTCACTGCTTTTTGTTAGGCAGTGAAAATTCATCTGCTCAGTGTTACATGGACCACATCAAAGATTTTCGTAAAGAATATCACGAAAAACCCACAAAAATCAATAACAACTATTTCAAGACAAAAATTATGTAATCAGGAAATATCTGTTTAATCAGGAATTATCTCTAAACAGGAATCTTCTGTATAACCATTTATTTTGAATCAGGAATTGTACAGTAAGTTATGTAAATACATTAATATTTCATTTTATTGTTGAAATAATGCTTTTTCTGAATTCGGATAACATGAACTACGGTCAAAACAAATTTTTTACAGTCCCATGAAATTTGTCTTAACAAGGTTTGACTGTAGTTTAGCAATTGATACTAGCTGTCTGTCAAGTTTTTGCTTTATAATAATGTTAAAACATTTCATTGATTGTTTATATACAATCATGATTATTTATTTCTAAAGGAAAACCTGGGAATCCTGGCCGAGATGGATTGCCAGGCATGCAAGGTATGAAAGGTGAATCTGGATATCCTGGCTTATCACAAAGAGGTGAAACCGGTTTGAAGGGTTATCCAGGAGAACCTGGAGATTCAGGTCCACAAGGCCCTCCAGGATTTAAAGGATTAAGAGGTGAAGATGGTTTTTTTGGTGTACCTGGAGAGAAGGTAAATTTATCTTTAAACATTATGCTATAAAGGTAATTTATAAACACTATCATATTAATATTTCTTGTAATAAGGAAATGGTTAACAAATTGCTTTTAGAATATCAGTAAGATTCCTTTTAGTTTGATCATGCAAAACAATTCACTCTAAATATATTGCATGAGCTAGATATTTATAATATAACTTAATAAATAACTTAAAATGTAATTTTTATTAAGCTTATTGGCATTAGCAATGGTTTGAACTCCCATGTGTTATGAGGATATCCCATGATAAGTTACTCCCATGATATCTTTTGTTAATGAAGTCCAAACTATTACTTCCATCCAAATTCGCTTCAACAAAAGTTACTTACAAATTAAACAATAGTTCTATAAAATGATCCATATATGCTTGTTATGTCTAAATCTTTCCCTTTTATTTCAGCTTCATTCACTTAGTATTATATTAATTTCACCTTTCGTTTCCTCTTTCCTACACTCTCTTTAAACTCTCTCATTTGAATATTGCTGTCTCAGCGATAATTGTAAATACTACTTCTCCTGCCCAGTAGACATCATTAAGATATGTTTTTCTGGCCATTACCATCATGTAACAACCTCAAAAATTGAGTTGCCTCCTGTAATGGCTCACTGATCCACAATTCAAATCACGACTGCAAATTAATTTCTGTAATGAAATGTTCCATTTTAAAATTTGTCATGTCTTGTCTGTAAGCATGATATGTAAATATATTGGATATGATGTTTTGTCTATTAAAATCTACTGCAAAGACCAAATTAATTATATTCTTTATTTACTTAGATTATCTACTCGTGAAATAATTTCAATCCATTTCATAACAGTTTCCATCAAATCATAACCTTTCAAATGAAATATTTGAATTTTCTGTTATTTGGCATAAAAAACTTTTTTTATGAAGGGTGAACAAGGAGATGTTGGATTTGATGGCTTTGAGGGACCCCCTGGATTTCCTGGCCTTTCTGGTTTGAAAGGTGAACAAGGAGATATAGGTATTCCAGGTAGAATTGGTTTTCCAGGAGAACCTGGAACTTCAGGCCCCTTTGGACCGAAAGGTAATTTCCTCAAACAATTCTGTTTTTTCTCAAATGATGCATACCTGATTTTCCTGTTTCTTTATGAAAATAAGGTTTCTCTTTTGATATTTTAGGCCTGCATTGAGAAGAAATTAAAAAGTATAGATTTATGTAAAAAATATATCATTTTTTTAAAGTAAAAATTTATTTGTTATTATAGGACTATTTATTACTGAGTTGTAATTTGTTATAGATTTTATTTTAGTGTAAATTTTTGTATTTTAAATCATATCTTTCCAAAGTAGGTGTGGGCAAACAAGGGGTGGTAAACTTGGAGCAATGTTGGCTTCAGGGAAAATAAGAGGGCATTGAGGACATAGAGTAGGCTATAAGGTGCTAAAACTGTTTTAAGTACATACATATCCATTTGACCATACAGACATTCGCTACAGTGATGCATTGTCGCAAAAATTATACGTTGCAAAATGCAAGTTACGACTGACCAGTCAAGATGACAGATCGTAACAATCGAGTGTTAGTATGTATGTATTTGAACTTCTGACCTTCGCAGATTCTTACAAGTGCATCTTCAGGAATCTGCCCTCTCATATCAAGTTTACCGTGCAATATTATGATTATGTGAGAAGACGTAAATCGCTATTAGACTGTATCCGAATTGTGTCACTATCTTTTCCGTGTGCAGCTACATAAATTTTGGTGACATTCAAAAATTACAGCTATACTTGCAATTTATTATTAGTTGAAAGAATTTTCCAGAGGAGGCACCAAAAAATTGTCTTTGAAAAGGGATGCAGTGAACCAAAAAATTTAGAAAACAATGTTTTAAATCAATCCTTATGCATTTTCTATTTTGAAATATTCCCTGCATTGTCATTAGCTATTAGTATTAAAGAATATTTTGATTTACAGGTTCCCCAGGTTATGATGGAGTTCCAGGATTCCCAGGTGACAAAGGTGAGCCCGGAGATTCAGGACCTGGTACTAAAGGACAACCTGGATTACCTGGACTGCCTGGATTACCTGGTATGTATTTATTCACAGAATACATAAATTACAGGAGTAGCTTTTGAATGGATTATATCTACCTTATAGTCCATTATGTTGCTCCAGTGCAACTTGAATTAACTACCTACCTACCTTCTGTAAACTAAATAGTTTAAATAAATAGTTTTTTTTACCATTATTGGTACATTAAAAGCAGAAATATGCAAACTTTTCATCAAAGGTGACAGAAATGTACTGAAAACTATTTATTTAAACTTTACTGAGCAAACTGAAACAAATTTTAATCCTTTCAGCAGCAGTGGGCCCATGAATGGGTTAAAGGGTGCTTATATAAATTTTCATTTTCATTTTCAAAAATCTTTATGAACCCTGTTTTTTCTCATTTTCAACCCTCGAGGGGTCTCTACCCACAGCAAAATTAACTCCCTAAGGAGGGGCATGCCGAAATTACTTCTCATGATGGACTATTAATATCCCATTTTCTCTCTTGTGGCAGAATCTGACCAGTATATGACCTATGCATTGATTATAACAGCTTTCAAACATATTTTCTCAAATTCACTCAAGATTAATGTAATAAAAAAATTGAATGGCCTTCAAGGCATGGACTGCCATGCCTTGAAGATCTCAATTTCAGCACAATTCACTGCATCGTGTTACCTTGGACTCATAATATATCTCCTATCTTGTTATGATTTTATTACAAAACTTTTATTTCGTGCTTTGCAATTGTGATTGCATACATGGAAAATGAATTTAAGGGTCATTGTCTGATGAGACTTTGAAAAATGACTGTGGAGCCAAACCTGAGGAGAATCTGTAGTAGGAAGACTGCATAGCTAGGGATAAGAAAAGCTGTAGTAGTGTAGAATGTTCTGTCATGACTATGCATAAATGCTGTTCCATCACTATACTGAGAAATGACTTAGAGTCAAACCTGAGAAGATCTGTAGTAGGAAAGCTGCATAGCCAGGGGAGATAGGTTGTAGTAAAGAAAATGTACAGTGATATGTCTGCAGTGTAGAATGCACTGTCATAATAAATACGGTTCCATCATTTAATTTAGTTTGTGACAAAATTAATTAAAATGCATTTAGAGAAAATTCACTTTATTCAATTCATTGTACTTAAATTTTGTCTGGAATGAATAATGGTAAAGCTATTTATAAGCACAGTATATGAATAATGGTAAACAAGCTACTTGATTATCACAATTTGGTATTGCTGTAAGTCAGTCATTTTCATCTTTGTGCATATCTTCTCACATAATAAAGAATGACTAAAATTTTGTAACAGACAAAAATAAATTTTAGATTTTGCCAATGCAACAAAAAATGGGTATAATTTTACTTTATTTCTCCTTCAAATAGTAATTACCTACCCTCTTTGCTCCAAAGTGGTTGTAAAAAATCTTTTTGAGACAATTTATATGATACTTTGTAAAAAATATAACTCAAAATTAATTTTCGGATATTGAAATTATTTGTGAACACACAAGAGAAATAGTTTAATTGCTTATTTTGGCATATATTTGGTACCATTTTGAGTTTAATATCAAATCGGTTACATCGAGTTTGAACTACAACCAAGTAGTATATAACAGTAGTCAAGGATAGGGTTACTTTTCCTGTTTGGAAATTACTTTGATTAAGTACAATTCAGCCTAATTGCTGTTGATTTTAGTGCTTTTAATTATTTTTTTGTTTTAAGAATTATTTTTAGGCCTTTGACACTTGCATGTTGGTTTTATGTTGTAAAAACCTTCCTGATTTTTTCCCCTTGTAAGTTGATAAGTATGCAATAATTTATCATATAAATTTTGAGTATATGAACATTGATATGTTGATAAATTTGAAAGGCTTGGATGGTGAAAAAGGTGAACAAGGGCTAGATGGATTGCCTGGACTGCCTGGCATTAAAGGTCTAAGGGGAGATTCAGGATTAGGTGGAACACGAGGTCCTGATGGCACTTCAGGACGTCCTGGACAGCCAGGATTGGCAGGAAAAGAAGGATTTCCAGGTTTGCTTGGTAAGAAAATGTCCTTACTATATCTAACATATTAGCAGAAAATCTGCTGCATGAATAACTTTTAAACTCTTATTAGCTCATAGCAGTTGATAAAAAATTTAGTTATTTCATTTTTTTCAATGATCATTTTTTTGAATATGAAGAAATTTTTGATTAAGTGAATTATGTTGTATTAGTTTTTATTATTAAAATTCTTTTGATTAATTAAATTATATTTAAAAAATTTTAGTACCTAAATTTTAAGGATTCAAAAGCTCATTATAATTACAAAGCTGAGAATCCATACATTGTTATGAGATAAGAATTTATAAATCTTTAATTCTGTCAAATTATTAAAAATCAGAACACTGAGGTTAATACATAGAAACTTTTAATGTACTCTGAAATGCATTTAAAGAATTATTTGTATGTTTAAAGTTTTCATCTCAACTGTAACTTGTCACATATGTTCTGATTTCTTTAAAATAAGTGTTTTTAGTTACTGATTTTGGTGACGTTTTATGATAAGAGGTTTTCAGAATTCAATAACATAGTATTTTATATTGTAACAATTTTTAATAGGCAAAAAAGGTGAAATGGGGGATATGGGATCTCCTGGATTAGAAGGCTTCCCTGGTAGATTAGGACTTACCGGCATTAAAGGTTTAAAAGGTAATATCATTATGCATTTATATAGGAAACATTTAGAATTATAAATAATTGCTTTCAACTACTCAATTCAAATGTGTTTTAAATAATTAAAATATTAGCGAATTAAAGCCCTGTGTTATAGTTCTAACCTTAGTAATTTTAGGCAGTTAAAAAAACCTCAAATATTTAGTTGTTTCTCTCTATATATCAAATATACAGTACTCGAGTCTGCCTCAATTTAAGATGCAATGAAAGCATAGAAAAACTTAAGCATATACAGAGTAAACTTTTCCACTTGTTTTCAATAATTAATATGATTTTGATTTGATAGGTAAATATATAAAAAATACTTTAGGCTTTCTTTCAGTAAAACTGTTTAATGTAAAATTAAAAGTGTCATGTTTTGGAGAACATTTTCATTCATTCCTTTCTCATAATTTTTTCAATTGTGTCTATGAAATGAAGTTTAAAGTCTAGCGAATTATGTACACTTAGGTATGCACCATTGTATTAGCTTATCATAATTTTGATTAGCTATTGCAATTTACGTTATTTGCACCAATAGTCATTAATCTTGAGGAATGTAAATGCAACAAATTGAATCTTGATGTTAAGGTAATTGTAAGTATACATGTTCATGTATACTTGCAATTGTACATAAGCATAAGAGATCTACTGACAATAAGATAGAGATGGTTCTAAAAAATGATTAAGGGAATTCATTTTTGAAATTCCTTTTAAAATCATTTAGGAGGAAATTGACAAAACTTTTGATAAATTGAATAATTTTTAGGGACCCCCTTAAGTAACTGATACTGAAATTTCATTTAACAAATTATTTATTTTTACTACAACTTACAGCTTTCTGTGCATGGGTTCTAACTGCCTTCAGGTTAATCATGTTTCCTTTGATTCCTGCATCTAACAGGTTTATGACATAGTGGAAATGATTTCTTTGGAGAAATTTTAATTTTTGCACATTTTATTCCTTTTATAATTTTTGAATTTCTTTCATTTGTGCAGAATGGAGTGTTTCAGTTCTTTTTTCAAAATTCCAATTAAAATGTATAGATCATTTTATAAATTTATGTATTTTTATCTTAGGTTCACTAGGAGTTGCTGGTTTCCCTGGACTTTCTGGTAGACCTGGGCTTCCTGGTTTACCAGGATTGTCTGGTGATCCAGGCCTACCTGGGCTCCCAGGTATAAAAGGAGAACCTTCTTTTTTCAGTATTAAAGGAGACACAGGAGATTCAGGACTTCCAGGTATGTTTAAAACAAAAAACTAGTATACTGTACAATCATTGTTTTCTAGATTAGATCTGCAGCATTTTATAACTGAGAAATGTTTCTGTTCCTTGAGTTATTTATCAACGCACTGCTATATTACATAGCTAAATAGCTTTATTTAGTTTAGTGAAATGATGTTGAACTGATTGTTTTATCATGCATTTTCTTTTGACTAATTCCTTTAGAATTTCAATACACTAATTAATGTTATACATCAATTTTCATCATAAACATGTTTTCAACTTTTATTATTTGCCTTGTTAAGTCTCTTGGGGAGATTTAATAAAAATATACCTTAATGATTCACAGATTTTGATAGTTTATCTGCTTTTTGTTTATTTCTATGTCTTGATGACCTGGAATCCAAATTAATATGTTAAACATGATTGAGCCAATTAATTTTTAAAAATAAGTATTGTTTTAGATTCGATATTTATGTTAGTCAAGCAATTAAATTTGATTTACTGTTGGTGAATATAACATTTTCTATTTGGAACTGTCACGTTGTTGATTGCTTGACAAATTGTTAAGGCTTCTGCAGCAAAAATGGTATTAAAGTTATTAACCCTAAGGCAAAAGGAATATTCTTTTGATCAACCAGCTATCGACATGAAAATGAAGTGTCTGGTAATTATGTGATAGTACTCTGTTCTTGAAGTAATGAATTGATCGTTTCTGTAGACATATTTTTGTCATGAAAGTCGAATTCTGAAGTTTTGACTTGGATAATGAGATTTTCATGATTTATTAGATAAATAAAATCTTATCTAATCATGGTTAATATAATTTTCGAATATTATAGCTATATGGAGTAATTTGGAATCGTTTTTTATCTACTATTGGTTTGCTTTTGAATTTTGTAATGTGAGTATTAAGGTGAGAAATGTCATACTGCTATGATGAATCCAGAAATTGAGATTCCATCATGAAATTGTGTATGTTGAATTTGATGTAAGGGGGGGGGGGGCCCTTGGTAGCCTATGTGCTCTAAAAGCTGAATTGTGAGTTACTTGTATTTTGCTTCTGTGATTTGTTAGCAGAGTGAGTACAGTACTTCCATAGTCGAAAAAGCTTTGGATGCAAGCTTTAACAAATTGGTGTTACTAGAGAAAACCAGGAAAGTACTATAGTTTGATAATATTGTTTTATTCACATACATACGTATTTTGGAGAAAAGCATATATTTATTGCTTGTTTACTTCTTATTTTAGACAAAGCATATTTTTCCTTCTGCAGGTATAAGTGGACCACAAGGAAGGCCAGGATTTCCCGGTTTGCCTGGACTTAAAGGTGAAGGTGGTAATCCTGGACTAGCTTTGGATGCTGAGCCAGGACTTATAGGAATTCCAGGACCAAAAGGTTATCCTGGACCTCCAGGAAGACCAGGTAGCAAAGGAGAGATGGGAGACATGGGATCTCCAGGTGATAAATTATATCTTATTTTACTTTTACTTGCATTGTGCTTTGTATCACACACAAGTTTTACTTTATCTTTTTGTGCTGTAACAATAATCATAATTTTTTGTTGTGATTTTTGTATTTATTTTGTATTGTCATAAAACTAAAATGCAAAAGAATTTATATTCTTTTATGCATAACTTTTTATGTTTAGAATTTGTCACAGTTTAAATATTTACATTTGGTCAATAAACTTTTTTTAACTTAAATATTTTTATGACTAAAAGGGGAAAATATATAATTTGAGTGAGAGACAATCTATTTCATTTTATTTTATCAATGAAGGCACTTTTTGTTGAATTGTATAATTCTAGGAATGCATATTAGGAAGAATATCTGCTATGTTGCTTATAAGGAATTTTCTCATTGAATAATGATCGATATACGAATAAAGAATGGCAATAGTTGATAATCAAAATTTGTATTCATAAAGAGTCAAGTGAAAAGGCTCTTCAGAACATCCACAATTTGACCCATTCATAAAATTCATCAAGTAATTCCAAATCTTTGTTTCATTTTCGCATTCAAATTAAGTGATTGATAACATAACTTGTTTACAGAATGGTGGATGTTTGATAGTTGTAATGTATGGTTTGTTACACAAATTTCAGGTATTACCAAACCTGAATATATAATGTTAATGGAGATTGTTCATTGAGTAGTTTGTGATGAGTTTTAAAGATTTTATAGAAATGTATTCTTATGGAACACATTTACAGTTATGTCTAGAACATAAAACTAAATATGTTCTTTGTATGTAAAATGATGTTTAAAGTTTTTCAACGATAAAATACTTTAACCAAAAATTATTGTAAAGTTCATTTCAATGTCAAATTATAAATTCTAGAGCAAATTTACTAGAATTTTTGAAATTTGTTCTTTTATTGTAGTTGCAAATTTTAATATTTTTAATAATAATGCAATATTAAAAGGGGGCCATTTGTATATGAAACCAAAATTACAATTATAATAAAATCCAACATTTAAAGCACTCTGTCATCAGATGTTTACAGATCAGGTATCACAGCATGTTTATTGTGTTATTAAATTACCTGGATGAATTTTTGTTTTATCTTGAAACTTTACAATAGAAATTATTAATGCAATTCTCAAGACTGGATTACCCCTTTAGTATTTTTAAATAAGGATATGTTTTATTTGTATTTGTTTTGTTAAAAATATTGTGGCTAATTTTGAGTTTTTTTAATGCAGGAATATATGGTCAAAGAGGAGATGATGGACGTCCTGGTGGTCCTGGATCACCTGGTATAGATGGCCTACCGGGTATACCGGGAAGAAAAGGTGAAGCTGGATTTCCAGGCTTGCCAGGATTTACTGGTCTAAAAGTATGATTAAAATTAATTTTTGGCTTTTAGTTTATTTAATAAAAAATGATTTTTAAACATCATAAATATTTAGCAAATTTAAATTAATTGATGCATAAAATATCTAAAAATTTAAAAACACATATTGTAACTAATTTTCACAAATTTGAAAATTGTTGGTGAAAAAAGGTTGCATTTTCCTGAGATCAGGAACAGAGTAACGAAACAAGTTAATTTTAAAGTAGGAATGAAAATATTTGTTAATTTTTTCTTGTGTGAAATTTTATTTCAAACCTGAGTAATGCATTTAAATTCTTTTATTGCAAAAAAACTATAGTTTGGTTTTGAAAATTAAAATTCACCTTATTATTGTGAAGTGAATTTGAGTATTAGTTTTTAAAATTAATGATACAGAATATCTTACTCTATTTTAATCTTTATGAATAGTCTATACGGGAATCACATTGTTGAATTCCTGTTCCATTTGACATAGTTTTACTTTATCACAATGCTTTCTTAAGAAAATTCAAATCTTGCTTTATTTAATATTGTTATTTTTACGCTTGCATGGATCTGTTTGAATCATGAATATGTTAGGAACTTAGAAATTTGTATGCTGTATCCAATGTCAATTGCTTATTGTGCTTCAAAATGTGAAAAAGAATCGTATTTGTTGCATCTGTTTCATACTCTCTGTTTTATTTAAGTTTGATTTATTTCCTTTATCAAAACTGATCTAAAGATAAGCGTTTCCATCAGGGGGAGAGAGGCTTAGAGGGTCTAATTGGCTTCCCTGGATCTAAGGGTGAACGAGGCTTTCCAGGTATCTCTGGTCTTGATGGCCTTCCAGGAATTAAGGGAGAACAAGGAGATATTGGACCTAAAGGTAAGGGTTTTAGATCTTGAAGGGTATTCTTTCTCATAAAATTTTAGCCAATTTTTATTTTATTGCAGTTTTTATTCATTTTTATTAAATATAATTTTTGTATGAAATATATAGTATTAACTGCAAAGGAATTTGTTTGCTGCTTATGATTCTTATCCATAGCATATTTTTCCTCTTTTCATTTGAACTATAAATTCAATTCACTTGTTACCTGCAAATCACAGGGCTCATATTTTTATGGTTCTTACAGATTCTTGTTACTGTACTACTCATTCATTCATAACCCAGGCCTACCAACCTACCCATGGGGCTTAAGATTTGTTCAAGGGGCAGCCAGGATTTCAATTACCACAGATTGTATAAATAATACAACATAGGTGAAAATATGCAAAATATTACAAAAAAAAGTACAAACATGAAAGGGAAATAATTATAAAACATAACAAAAGAAGACATCACTTTGTACCAGTCTTTTGTTTTATCCAATCATTGTGTACATTGAACATACCCTAAAATAAATTATAATGGTAACCAAATCTCCTGTTGCACGAAATAGAAATATTCTA
Organism: Meta bourneti; assembly: GCA_933210815.1. Lineage (NCBI taxonomy): Eukaryota > Metazoa > Arthropoda > Arachnida > Araneae > Tetragnathidae > Meta > Meta bourneti. The sequence continues at coordinate 81,746,121 of OW119923.1, read as the reverse complement.
ACCATGTAGACAAAATTGTGAAAACAATTAATTACTCAGAAATACTTTATAGATTTTGAACATTGCCTAAACATTTGTATTTACATATTATTTAGTTGATGGCAACTTAAGTATAATATAAAAAAAAATTATAAACGAGGTATTTTCACATAAACATGAATGAATAAATTGATTCTCTGTGGTAGTATTTTCTATAAAATAAAAATATAAGGTGAAGTATATTTTGTTTCAGGAATAGGATAACTTTTCTTTCATAGATGGCGACATTTTGGGAAGTTGAGACCTTTAAGTTAAGAACCTTGTAAAATTTCTTTCTGGAGGTTACATATTTTCATATACATATAATTTTTAAAATATGGGAAATTTTAAATCTTTCATTTAAGGTTTAGCATCTGTTACTGAAAGTAGAGGCATTCCCGGAGAACATGGGTTGCCAGGTATTTCAGGCTTGCCAGGTTTAAGAGGTGATGATGGTTTTCCTGGTTTACCTGGATTGAAAGGTGCATTCGGTGATCCTGGATCTGATGGGCGGCCAGGAACTGCTGGAAGAGAGGGTCCTAAGGGTAAGCTGCTAAATTTTAGTTGTTTGTTTATGAATGCTTGCTTTAGAATTAAAGATAAGTTAATAAAAAAAACCAGTTATTTGGGTGGAAAGCATTTCTGTTTTAAGCAAGGAATATCTATGAAAAGTTTTATACTATAGATTAACATCAGTAATATTTAAAGAATTGTTTTACTAATTAAGGCATTTTTTATTGTGCTATGACTCGTACACAACTCATGATACTTACCTACTAGTTATGAGGACTTATTAGCCCATGGGTTTAATGTGCACATATTTTGCTAGTACATGACATGTAAATATTGTATTTACCACTGTAAACCTAAAAATAAATATCTACCTCACATAATTTTCCAACAAAAATAACTAAAGCTCCAGAAAATTTATAGGTATAATTTTGTAATTTCCAAGATTGTACATTCTGACATTAATGCTACAAGTAATATATGGGTGTGACCAATAAAAGATTAAGGTTTAGCAAAATATGTTGCCTTAAAGTTAGATAACTTGTCATTCCATTTTGGTCAATTTAATTTCAGTCACTTTTCTTGTTTGGTTTACTGGTTTATTAAGGAGAAATTGGTGTCCTTGTAAATTTTTGATCAGAATATCCCAAATTTTGAAAATTAATGGTTTATAATATGTATAACAGTGCTCTTGTATGTACCATTCACTGTCAAAAACCATAGTTCTGAGAAAAGGTAAAAAATTCGAAGAAAAGGGGAAAAAATTCTTACTATGCTCAACTCACTGTTTCTCTAGAAAAATGTAACCTTCGTGCAAAGAAAGACTTCGTGGACTTTGTCTGTCTAAAGATCACATTCTAGTCTAGAAAACCTAAAAACTCATCTTGAAAGTTTTGACTTAGTTCACTTGTAAGCTGACAATATGTATGAAACAATACTAAAATTAACCCCCTTAAATATAATATTCGCTACAGATAAGTCCTTTAACATTCCAGAATAACTCCTTAATTTTTTTCACTCACTAATCTCAACTACTCTGGTTCATGTCCCCAATGTAATTTACACCAATTTAACCTTCAGACCTTCCCCACCTCACTAACCATGGTGTGAAATAGCTCTGTTCAACTCAAGTTGTTTATTTATCTCCTTTCTGTCGCCCTGTGTGTTCCACCACAACATTTAAGATGCATGTGTGACTTTTGTAGAAAGCCTACCTTTTCTGCCAATAAACTTTTTAATACTTCCCCTAATCAAATAACTGGAATAATTTTTAACTATTCAATCGTTCACAAGTCCCTTAGAATCAAGATAGCATAACCATTCCCATAAAATCCCATGCTCTAATGCTCACCATCATATTTATTGAAGTCTGTTTCCTTGTGGATCTACCTCTGCATTAAACTTGTGAACTTTAAACATATTCAACACTACATTAGTCCCAATGGAACCCATATCGACATTAGTCCCAATGGAATCCTCAGTGACATTAATCCCAATGGAGTCCTCATCGACATTTGTCCCAATGGAATCCTCATCGACATTAATCCCAATGGAACCCACATCAACATTAGTCACAATGAAACTACACATGACTGCTCATGCAGTGCCTGTCACTTTGATTTCTATTCTTATGACATGTATTCTTTAGGTATAACTTTATGCTAATTTGTTCTTTTTAAATAAATTAAAGTATTAAATCATTGCAATGCACTTTACATGTTTAAACTTTTATAAATAAAGCTATGAATTATAAGAAGTGTTAAGTATTAAATTAAAATTATTGGAAAAGAACTTTTCCAAGTACTTTGTAAAGTATAATTTCAAAAAGGAAGTCTATTGAATTTTCTGTGAATCTGTTTTTAACAAAATTTCTATCTTTCATTTACTGATTATTTTTTCAGGTATTGAGGGTATTGTAGGACGACCAGGAGAAGAAGGTCTTCCAGGGTTTTCAGGTACTGTATTTTGCATGACATCTATAACATACTCATCTAATACCTTGTTAAGACAAATTTTATGGGACCGTATAAAAATTTGTATTAACCATAGTTCATGTTATCCGAATTCAGAAAAAAGCATTATTTCAGCAATAAAATAAAATATTAATGTATTTACATTATTCACTGTACAATTCTTGGTTCATAGATAAATGGTATTTTTCATCACAAATATTGTACAGATGATTCTTGATTACACAGATAATTCTTGATTAAACAGATATTTCCCGATTATGCAATTTTTGTATTGAAATAGTTCTGTTGGTTTTTATGGTTTTTTTCATGACATTCTTTAAGAAAATTTTTGATGCAGTCAATCTAGATTCTTGATTATATTGATAATTCTTGATTATACAGATGATTCTTGATTATACAGATGATTCTTGATTACACAGCTAATTCCTGATTACACAAATAATTCCTAATAACACCAATATTTCCTGATTACGCAATTTTTTTTTCTTGAAACAGTTCTGTTATCAATTTTTGTGTTTTGTTTTTCCGTGACATCTGTTAAGAAAATATTTGATATGGTTAACTCTGTTTAATATAACAGATGAATTTTCACTGTGTAACAGAAAGCGGTGAACTATTTCTAAGCCAGCAGTAGGTTCTTTTAAAGGCATATGTATTCCTTCGTCTTCATTGGAATCTTCATTTCTTTTTTCTTCTTCACTCTTCTGCAAATAAATCTTCTATAATTTTGGAGTGACAATGTTACTACGATAATAATTGAAAAGAATCCATTTTCCCTTAAGTTTTGAAAACTTGTTCATCTAAACTGGAGATTAGTATAACCTGAATTATTAAACGAATGTGTTAACTTTATTTGAATATACATTTTTACTGGGATTGGTGTTTAATTCATATTATCAGTAATTCGTAAAAAGCGAGTTTGTCTTAATGAAGTTTGACTATTTTACATGACATAATTAGTATATGAATGTAATATTTTGCATGAATTATCCATGAGTGTAAATTATTCTATGCCAGGGGACTAAATTTTTATGATTTTTAAAAATAGATGAAAAAGGCTTGCCTGGAGATGAAGGAGTTCCAGGTTTACCTGGATTCCCAGGCCTTGCAGGTAGAAAAGGAGAGGCTGGTGATGCAGGTTTTCCTGGACTAGATGGCGCAAAAGGATATCCTGGTTTTGGAACACCTGGAGAGAATGGCCTTAAAGGTTCACCAGGTCCATCAGGTCCACCAGGTAGATGCTTTGAGTCACTTATTTAGTTTTAGTTTATTTAAAAATTTAATGAACATGGCTTATATATATATATATATATATATATATATATATATATATATATATATATATATATATATAATTGCTTTTGTTCAAACAAGTTCATATTATATACTTAAGGCAATTTCATTATTTATTTTGTCTTTTCATTCAAGACTGTTGTATTTAAAACTAATGTATTCAGAGAATGTTTGAAATATTTAAATAAAAACATTTTTCATGAAAAATTGCCATAACTCTCCAACAGTAAGATTGATCTTTATTAAGTTGTAAAACAATTGTTAGCTGTAAAGTTTTAATATGGAACTGGGTTTTGCCATTGAAGTCTGAGTTTAGTATCATCTTTGAACTTCAGGAGCTTAATAGCATATCAAGAGGATTGATATTCGAGTTTTCAAGTTTTTGGTGTGTTTCTGTGTTGATGTTGCTGAAATTGTTGTGTTATAACTTGATGGTAGACTAATTTGAACAATTTTTTAATTTAATCTATACTCTCTAACATTTGAGAATTTGTTATCCTCTTTTCAATAACATCGTTTTTATTGTTTCAAAGAAAAATTGTATAAAATTTTCACAGTAATTGAGCAATTAAGTAACTATAAACTCAAATTTCAACATCTGTTACCTTCATGAAATATACAATAATACATATCTCATGAAATATACATTATCTCTTGAATATGTTGCATAAAAGGTCTTTATTTACATTGGAGGCATTAAATACTTTTCAAATTTCTGTAGAGCTCGTAATTAGATTTTGCTTCCCATTCTTATTACAGGTTTAGCAGGACTCAGTGGACTACCCGGTCTACGAGGTGATGATGGTTTGTCAGGCCTTCCTGGTATTCCAGGTGATAGAGGACTACCTGGACTATCCAGACCTGGGGACCCTGGTCCAGCAGGTTTGCCTGTAAGACGTTAATTCTTTCCATTTTTTAAGGCTAAAGAAATGCATGTTTTTGTTTAGATATTTTCTTTTCTCAAAGTTCATACTTTCCTCTTAATCTATATCAAAGTTGTATATTGAACAAAATATGTACAGGGTGAGCCAAAAGTCACGAAGGGGTCTGAAGTTTCAATAACTTAAATTTTTTTTCAAAATGTTTTCCTTCAGATATTTTACAAAGAAAACTTAGGATTAAACATTGAAAAATTCATGATCGAACAACAAACACAAATTTTTAAATTTTAGTATCGAACATGAGGATCAATAATTTTGACCTAGTCAGCATATTGTCTCCACTATGACATGAAAGATTCTCCAAGCAAATCAATGATTAGATGTTTGATTGGTCATTTTGAGGAACAGGGTTCAAGAAGTGATCCTACTACGCTATCAACCTGTGAGTTGTACATGGCACAGGTTCGATTCCTCCCTGGGTGTATTTCTGTCTTCTGTGTCAGTAAAAACTTTCCTCATTTGTATATGTCTATTACTTAACTGTCTTGTGTTTAGCATAGCACAGCTAAATATGGCCTTTGTGCCATGAAACCCAACCAACCATCAGTAACTGACTTTCCACGAACAGGCGACCCCACTCAATTATGAATGAATCTACAGTTAAACATGTATGTGAGAGTACTGCAAAAGACTGGAGCACATTAACTGGTCCAGTCAGGTTGGAGGGGGCTATCTCAAAGACAGTTTATTTCAACAAACCTCACACACTCCAATAGCTGAAGACTTATATTCCAGCTGACATCGGGGGCTGCAGTAGCCCATGTTGGAAGAGTAGCAGATTAGCAACTGGAAGATTTAAGCTTGAAATTCGATCCAGCTGAAGACTTCATGTACGTGGGGACCTGTGCATGTTAAATCTGTCGAGGCCATAAATGTTCTCACACTGGAGCGGTGTGGAAGTTTGGAGAGCGGTTTGCCAGCTCAAGTGTTGACACCATCATCTGATCGTGTTTCAAAATTATGAGGTATTGTCTATGATCTATTCCTTTGGGATGGATCCAGGACCTTCGCCAATAGCCTGTTGTGTTGCACCAGTGCTATGGTAATTCAACTACCTATCTTGGGCTGAAGTCAGAGCCCTGGAGTCTCAAACACTAAGAAGTGTCATGAAAATCACATTGGAAAGGGCACAATTGTGTAAAGAACAGAATGGACCCCATGTAAAAGATTTGATTTTTCACACCTAGTATAAATGTATTTCCTATAGATACTGCATAAGATTCTACGGTATTGCAAATTTTAAACTAAAAAATAAAGGAGTTATACTATATATTGAAACCCTTTCATGACTTTAGGCCCACCCTCTATTAGGTTTCAAAGTTGTGATCAACAGAGTTCGAACAAAATCCTTTTAAACTATTTCAACACCCTTGTCTTTGAATAATTTTGAAACTGGGTAGATTAGTGGCTGTCTTCAAAAATTACTGCAAATAAGTGTACTGATTGACCTTAATGAGGGAATGATGAAAAAGCACACTGAATCTGCAATAAAATGATTTCCCATAGAATAATTTACATGAAAGGTATGTATTACTGTAACTTTGAGTACCATGTGGCATTTATATAAAAATCTTGTTTATATTAGTACTTTTCCATACTGTAAGTTGCCTTACAGTGGATCTCAAATCACTGATATATATGGCAATGAACAAGTTGACCATTTGACTGACTCTAAAGTACAGTTGTCCCAACCTAAATCTTCGAGTTGCAGGCGGCGCTGGTTCAATTCCTTTCAGTTGCATTCCTTCCTAGGTGTATTTCTCTCTTCTGTGTCAGTAAAACTTTTATTGTGTGTCTGTCTATTACTTGATATTGTATGTCTTGTGTCTGGCACAGCATAGCTAAATATAGCCCTTGCGCCATTAAAAGCGAACAAACCAAACCAACCCAAATCCCCTTTGCCCCTACATAACATCAAGAGGCTTAGATGCTCGTCCATAAATAGATGTTTAATAATCTAATAGATTATTGAAAATAAATAATAGATTTTCAATCTGCAAAGATATGCCTCAGGAAAGAAATTAAATATTTTATTCAGAAATAAAGCTTGTATATCCCAGGTACCTTGCCCAGAGCTGTTGGAGTCTCTTGCTTTCAGCTTCTTATTGGTCATGACTACCTACAGACATTTAGATTATATTAAAGTAGCGAGATCAGCTATCTGTCCTCTTTGCTAACTGATTGAAACGACTATAGAGCACTTTAAGAACTGCCTTAAAATTTCTGCCAATACAATTGCAAATACTATAGTTAGTGTTTTTAATTTAACATATATCACCTCAGATGTCTATTGGGCTGCTCCTCGAGTGATAACCAGAGACAATAATCGAATTATAAAACTTTTCCTTATGATAAAGAGAAATTAATATGTATTGATGTTGCCACACTGCGTACATGTTATCGGGCACTTATGATTTATATAAGATATGACAGAAGAGGTTTTACTAATTTCTTATGTATTTATATGGCTTGGCTTAAATTTCACTTCATAAATATTTTATGTAAGGAATTTTGTTCTTGTTTCACAGGTTTGTGATAAATTAAGTACTTTCATTTTGTAGGGCTATTGTGGTTTTTACCACTCCCCTGATTAATATACATATAACCCATTACGAACAACCAATACAATTTTCTAGTAAAAGCAATTTAAGCCTTTATGTTGATTTAACCATAATACATTATCATTCTTAGTCCAATATCTTTTTCTCATCTGTTCTGTATGACATTTTCATCTATCATTCAGACTAATTCATGCTGTATGCAGTATAGTATTAATATTATTCCATTGAAGGGCTTAGATGGAATACCTGGACTGGAGGGCCTTAAAGGTGAGAGAGGGCTATTAGGTGTTCCTGGTTTTCCAGGTAGCAAAGGTGAAAGAGGGGATGCTGGATTACCAGGTTTGGCTGGTAGAAAAGGAATTCCAGGTTTTACAGGTAATTCTATTTAAAAAATTTAATGCATTGTTCCTTAGAATTCTATGATATTTTATTAATTTCTTATTGTTATATTGTAGTTATTGTCTGTCTTGCTTTACATAGTAATGTGCTTTATGGAAAGTAGATACTCAAAATGAGGAATATGATGAAATGAAATAAAATTTGAGATTGAAGCACATACTTGATTTGCTAAAGTGCTATCATTCATAGAAACTCCTTTTTTTTTCTAGAAAATGTTTAGGGAAGCCTCCTCTTCATAAACTAAATTTTATGAAAGATAAATTTCTCACATTGCATTTTTATGCTAATTAATATTTGGCAGTAATAGAAAGTATCTCACCATTTGTGGATATTGTATTAAATATTAATTAAAATTATAATAAATCTTGGCGATTACACAAGGTTCTATTATTTTTGAAAGTTCTTATTTTTTGTGAATAAGGTTAAAGGTGTAATATAAAAATTTTTGAGAAATTTGTAATTATTCCAGTAGAAAAATAAAAGGAGCACCTGTGGCATGCAAATGTTCTCTAATTACATTTTATTTTAGTAAATTTTTAAATGTACATTAAAAAGTGATTCTTACTAAGCATTTTCCATCTCAAACATGATGTGAGCATGCAAAATCATCTCAATATTTTTCTCAGCTCTCAAATGGTAAATAATTTTTATGTTATGCTTTTTTTATGTTAAGGGCTGAAAGGTATCCAAGGCGATTCATTTGTTCCTGAGAAATTAACAAGGATCTACGGAGATGATGGTGTTCCTGGTATTCCTGGATTGTCAGGATTTCCAGGTGAAAGAGGACCTATGGGTGACCCAGGTATAGATGGACTTCCAGGTTTAGCCGGCAATCCTGGACTGCCTGGTTTTGATGGCATTCCAGGATTTCCAGGAAATAAAGGAATGGCTGGAGAACCTGGTTTTAATGGTACGGTGAAATTATATCTGTTCTTTAAATTAACGTATCTCTACTTGTAAATAGAAATTGAGAATAAATTATACTTTTTGTAGGTCTCGAAGGACTTTCAGGTATCAGAGGCGTAGTGGGAGAGGCTGGACTTCCAGGTTTGCCTGGAAAGCCAGCAGCATCACGAGGCTACTTCTTCACAAGGCACAGTCAGACCAGTTCAGTACCTGATTGCCCATTTAATTCTCCACCAATGTGGGTTGGATACTCTTTACTCTACCTTCAGGGCAATGAACGTGCTCATGGTCAAGATCTAGGTTAGTATCCCATAGTTAAAGACCCTTCTGGGGCACATTTTCTTGAGGTGCATGTGGGCTTCACGAATACGATGTACCATAGTGATCTATTCTTTTCCCATGGGGTCATTAATCTAGAATGTCCAAGCGATATTTCTCTACTTTCTTTTCTCCATCCTTTCTTTTCACAATGACTTGACATTGTCTGTTTTGTGTTTGAAACAGCTTGCACTGTTTTGTGTTTGTGGCCCATGCACCATAAAACTCAAAACCAACCAACCCATACTTAAAGAAAACTTTGAAAAGGTTTTGACCCTGAGTGTCATGAGATTTTTGAGTAGGGTACTATTGCTATCGCTCTACAACATGCATAATGTCTAAATAGACATATGTATTGGTTGAAAGAATCCTTAGAGGATTCTTTTCTTCAAAAACTGCAGGTTGCACTGTGGAATAATGCATGCATGACCCCCAGGGTTAATCTTTTGTATTTTTTCAAATTTTTTGTGGTTTATTCTTTGTCCATCCTGTCTACTTTGACAATAAAGTGCATGTGGTGGTTATCAGTTGGGTCACATCAATTCAAATCAAATTATTTTGAAAAATGTTGATATTTGTCATTATTTGATAATTGATATATATACACAGTGCGTCAAATAAGTTTTAAGACTGGGTCTGTAAAAAGAAATGGAAACAAGAAATTAATACCTGTTTTGGTTTTTTATTCAAAATAGGACCCTCCGGCTTCAATGCACTTTTTACAGCGATTTATTAATAAATTGAACGCCTGTTGTAAATCACTTTGTGGAATGGCCTGCAAAGCACGCGTCGAAGCTTCTTGTATGGTCGAAATATCCTCAAAATAACACCCTTTTAACTTCATTTTAAGTTTCGGGAATAAGGAGTAGTCACAGGGTGCTAAATCAGGTGAATATGGTGGATGGTTCAACACGCAGACATTATTTTTTGCCAAAAATCGACGAACAATAAGGGAGGTGTGACTGGGTGCATTGTCGTGTAACAAACACCAACTGCTTTCAGTCCTATAGTCTGGACGAATGCGACGAATTCTGGCCATCAAACGCTTTAAACAGCTAAGTAGTTTTGACCTGTAATTGTTTGTCCAGTTGGAACAAATTCTTTGTGGATAATACCTTTACTATCGAAGAATGTAATGAGCATTGTTTTGATTTTGGATGGAACTTTTCTTGGTTTTTTGGCTTGCGGTGAATTTGGTGACTTCCATTCCGCACTTTGTCGCTTTGTTTCAGGATCATATTGGAAACACCAGGTTTCATCACCTGTAACAATGGACTTCAAGAAGTTTGGATCGTTTTCAGCGGCTGAAATGATGTCTCTGCAATGTGCACTTCTCATTGCTTTTTGTTCAGGGGTTAAAATGTGTGGAACAAATTCAGCACACACTTTTGTTTTGCCCAAATCTTCAATCAGGATGGTTCGAATTGTTTCTTTGTTGATATTTAAAGAGTCTTCCATCATTCTCAGTGACGCACAGCGATCGTTTGTTACGAAATTTCGTACTTTTTCAAGAACTTCAGGTGTTCTAGATGAAAATGGTCTTCCACTATGCTGATGATCTTCTACCGTATCTCTTCCGTCCAAAAAAGTTTTGTGCCACACAAAAACATTTGATCTACTTAAACAACAGTCACTGTAAACTTGTTTCATGAGTTGGTATGTTTCCGAAGCACTTTTACCAAGTTTTGCGTTAAATTTAATTACAGCTCTTTGCTCTATCTTAAAAAATCAACATGAAAAAAATTCCCTTCTGCAATGAACGCTCGCCTTCTCTCAGATACTTAACGAAATGCGCACAACTTGTTGGCAGTGTGTCACCAGACGATGGACGTTATGACGCATGAGCATTTACACTCACAGCGCCATTACAACCAGCGCTCTGGGACGAGTCTTAAAACTTATTTGACACACTGTGTATATATATCAATTATCAAATAATGACAAATATCAACATTTTTCAAAATAATTTGATTTGAATATATATATATATATATATATATATATATATATATATATATATATATATTCTGACTTCTGTCCTACCAAAGTCTGTGTGTTTAAGTCTCCCAATATCAATTTCAGTGAACTAAGATGGTTCTTTCATGGAGAAACAGATGTGAGGTCTTCAGAAAGTGATTGTCATGTTGTTTTAAGGACATGTTTAGACTGTTTACTAATTGTTGAGTAATTATACAAATACTTTGTTTCTCACCAAACTATTAGTTTATTAGCATATTTTGATTATTGTCTTTATGTTTGATTTTGACGTTGCATGTTTCGAGTCTCAAAGAACAAGAGTAAGCTGTATTTTTTTCAAAACATTAAATTTATTTTTCATTAACTAAATATTTGACAATATGGCTAATTATTGTTAAGAAGAACTAAAATTCTCTACTATTGACTGTTTAATATAGTTCCGATGAGTTTTGATTGAGTAATTCAATTTTTTCTGTGAATTACCATGGCTCAGTGGATTTGACTGCTGTACTAGCAACTTGTGAGTTGTAGGCACCACAGGTTCGATTCCTTGGACACTTGAGAATCTTTCTCAGTTCATCTGCATCCTGCATTTGCTTGTTTGATATCATAACGTTATTTTGAAAATGTATTATTTTATGTTAAGAGTATATTAATTTGTATATTTTAATTTTAGGTACACCCGGAAGCTGCTTGAAACGTTTCAGCACAATGCCATTTATGTTCTGCAACCTGAACAACGTGTGCAGTTTGGCCTCAAGGAATGATTTCAGCTACTGGTTGAGCACACCAGAACCAATGACTATGTCTATGACACCAATTGTAGGACAAGACATTCCTAAGTACATTAGTCGTTGTGCTGTTTGTGAAACACCAACTCAGGTTTGTAATATATATTTGCCTTTTTAGAAAGTTTAGCTCTCTAAATTTTTAAAACCAATTAAACTAAGAATATTTTCTAGTTCAGTGTTAATAGACTTATGTACCAAATAGAAGCAACTCATGGGCCAGATATTTCCTGCAGAGTGCATGTTGTGCACTTTTACTATAATTGATAGTGATATTCCTTAGACATGATTCCTGTGAAACAAGAAATGTATTATTAAAACTCCATTTTGCAAACGTGCTGATTTATTTTTCATTCAAGTTTGGAACGTGTTACTTTATGTAATATGCTTTACTTTTAAATGTATTCTCATTGAGCTAACAATTTATGCTGCTGCATAAATTTAAATGATTAAAATTTTGGATAAAAAAAAATGTAATTCATTTCTATTCAACTGAACTTCTGGTTATAGACATTAACTCGGCCTTTTAGACAAATCAGCAAAATTCATTCAATACAAAGGATTGAGCCAACTCGAATAATAATTATTCAGAGAATACTTGGAAAATGTATGATTAGTTTGGAAAATTAAAAATTGTTGAAACATTTTAAAAATCTTATGAAAATTAAACAATTTAATGATTGAGAAATGTTTTCAGTCATATTAAACGTTATTTTGAGATATAGTGAATTATTTTTTATCAGGTGATTAATTGCACATTCTTATACCTAAAGTATTTGTTCACAGTGTAAATTTTGTTATTTAATTAGTTTTCAACTAGTTTTTATAAATATGATAAAATTAATTCACAAAAACTATTTGAGTTAATATTTTGCATCTGATAATACATATTAAAAAACTGAATGACTTGTGTACTTTTTGTGTAGGTGATATCTGTTCACAGCCAGACAATGGATATTCCCGAATGTCCAGGAGGATGGGATGGATTGTGGATTGGTTACAGTTTCCTCATGGTAATTTCTATTCCTAAAAAAAGTTGTTATTCCTTACTTAACCCTCCAAGTGGTTTCCACGAAATATCTCGTCCATCAAGAACTGACCAATTTTGCTAATGACGAGATATCTCTTCATCATTGGGATATTGCTGATTTTTTATGATGACGAGATCAAGATATGATCAGTTTACTTTTTAAGGACAAGGTATCTTGTCCTTCAAAATCTCGTCAGTTTTGCTAATGAGGAGATACTGCATCAAGACAACCACCAGGAAGGTTAAACAAATGAGAAACAGCATTCAGAACTTTTCAAAATCACATTCACATATCTTTCAGCCCTCAGGGTCACATTTTTAGGTGTGTACTGGCTTTCAAGGACCCAAGGTACTCTAGTGATCTTTTCTTTTCCCATGGGGTTCACTGTCTTTAGTAAACACTGGGGTTGCACTGCCAGAATACCCAAGTGATCTTTTACTGCTTTCATTCTACTCTGTTCCCCAATCCTCTTTTCCTTTTGCGACATTTTTTACTTGACGCTGTATGTGTTTGGTGCAGTTTGGCCCTTGCGCCATAAAATCTCAAGACAATCAACCAACCGCATATCGTACGTTTCTGTTCTATGTTACTAAATGCAGTTTCAATTCTTGCATAAATTAAAACCACATTTTTCTTTTATACACATATATTTTTTACATGGTCAAAATATGTTAAATGCATAGATTAAATTTTTAATGCTGGTTATTCTTCTCTTAGAATACTGACTCCGGAGCTGAAGGCATCGGTCAACCTCTTGCATCGCCCGGATCTTGTCTCGAGGACTTCCGGCCACTGCCTTTCATTGAGTGTCATGGTCACGGTCGCTGCAATTACCATACCACTGCACAGAGCTTCTGGCTGGCTACAATCGACAGGACAAACTCGTTTGAGGTTCCGCGACCCGAAACTCTGAAAGCCGGCGACTTGCGCAGAAAAATCTCGCGATGCCAAGTGTGCATGAGAAGGCACTCACAGGTTTTCGTTTCAGGAGGTAGAACTGCGTGATGAAAGAAATGTTATTTCCAAATGAATTGTTTAAAATCTGATGGACAGTCTTTGAAAAAGGCATGGATGCAGACTTAATATGTGTGAGATGTGATGCACAAGTGCCTTAGCACTTTTACTTAAATGCTTATATTCTACACTAAGTACTGAATCTCATTTCGCTCAAGAACTAGCTGCCAAATGTGTTCTTATTCCTATTCATTTCTTATCTACTTAATATGCATTTTAAAAGTTCACTTTTATTGAGTGTGTTTCAATGCATTATTTAATCCACCTGTGTTTTCAGGGCTTCAGTTTTTGATCTATGCATTGCTTTTAAAGTTTTTTGGGGGAAATTTGTTTTATTTACGATTGGAGTATGATCTGCATTGAGTTTCAATTCTTATGTGCCAAATATTTTTCTGCTCTTTCTGTGTTGTATTCTATTGTTTTTCTATTTAAAAGTGCTTAATATTTGTTAGAAGTCACGTTTATTAAAGAAATTATTTTATTTGTTTCACTGTTTTTAATTGCGATATGTGTTGCAAATGAAAGTTACACTGAATAAACACTGTCAATTTGTTTAGATATCTGTTATTGATGTACTTAATTTTCTCTTATTTCTCTAATTCTTAAGTATCATTGAATGAATAAAGTTGAATGGATGTTTTAAATCTGTTTAGCAATCAACAATCACGTACTTTTATTGTCAGGTTATTTTAACTTTTCGTATTAGATTAGTAGAAATGTGTTGCGGCTCATTTTCAGTTTTTTGTTTCATATCTTTTAATACAAAAATCGAGAATACATTTTGAACAACATATTTTATTCAAATGGTTTATAGTGAATATGACACAAAATGTGAAAAAGATTTAATTTGAATTTCTGTGTTTTAGTATACTAATGATACAAAGTAGAATTGCTTGCTCTTGAAATGTAATAATTATTTCATCATTGACAGTTTAGCTCAGTGAAAGATTTCTAGAATTCTATATACTTCAAAATTGTGAAAAATATGCAAAATAAGTAAATTACATGGGATGATATATTTATCAAACGTTTTGTTACCAAATTCAGCAGTAGGAAATTCTGATTTCTGTCCTACTAAAATCCAATATCTGTTTAAGTCTTCCAATATCAACTTCACTGAACTAAGACAGCTCTGACATATCGAAACAGTTTTGGGGCTATCAGAGACTAATTGGGTATATTTATATCCCTTGTAATATGTTCTTATTGATGGCTAGAGGCTAGAAAAGAACGTTTTATTCATGAGATTACAAATGAGCTCTTGCCTGGGTGGGGGTAGCTACTGAATTACTTAGTGTTATCACTTGTCATGGTAATTCATATTTCTAGGCTTGGTTTTTCATTTATTTCACTGTTACTTCTTAATATGTTGTGTGAAAGCAGTGTCTAATAATATTTTCATAAGTTGATTTTTTAATAGAGGGCAAGTGTGTTATAGTTTTTTGTCAATGATCCACACACATTTTGAAAAATCTTTCTGCAGTAGTTATTTTTATAACTTTTATGCAAAATAAATTGACAACAAATTAAAATTTATCATTGATCAATTTAATTTCTCCTGTATATCTAATTAAAAACTTAACGGTGAAATGGTGTAGTTTTTATAAAAATTTTTGCAAGTAGTTTGTCATATATGTGATGTTGCAGAAATAGGCGAATAAAAAAGTGACACATTAAAAATGCATTTTGTGTTGACTTTTAGATGTGGGTTTCAATTTTTATTTTGAACTTAAATCACTTGCAGTATTTGTGTCATTGCGATATCGTTTTTATTTTCGCTACAATAAGAATAATTGCTGTTCATATTTAGTTTGAAAACTGATAAACGAATCCCTATTGCACAACTTATTGAATTATGCAAATGAACGTGAATTTACGCATCACTTTTTAAAACTTGAAATAACTGAATGCAATAGTGCATATACAGTTAATGAAATATACAATTTTAGTTTATGGCTTTATTTGGCTTTTAAACTATACTAAATGACTTTTACAAGTTTGGAAAACATGTAATTTATCACATTTGGTTATGTTGGTTCTCCACAAGTCAAAGGGCATTTTTCGAGCATTTTAAAAATTTCGAGTGGGTAGATAAACACTAAGTGAAAGACTATTCACTGTATATTCGTTACTTTAACGATTTGAGTTTTGGAAATTTAAAAGGGGACAGACTTATAGAAAAGCATAACCCCAAATCGAGTTTTTGAGTATGACTCGTGAGATGTGATGTATACTTATTCTTTATAAACACTTCAGGAAAGATGGGATGTTAGGTCCATTTTTAAAGCAGGTACAAACGCCATTGTTGCAATCTTTTTAAGTACTCTTGGACAACTTGAATAAGTTCCGCATTGCCTGAAATGGTAAATGTAACCAAATTCTAGCAAAGGAACTGGGATGTTTACATCTACAGAGAGAACTATCAAAAGCTGAAGAACGTTGGGTTCATTTTGTGCAAAGAACTGAATTTCAAAGCGAATACCTTCAGCTGAGAAAGGGAATCCCTATAGACTGAATCGACTTCACTGTCTGAATCCTAGGCTATCTTCTGATGGACTAATTTGCCTCGGTAGATTACAACGTTCTCAATTTGAGTATCAGGAAAAGCATCCAGGATTATTCCCAGAAAATCTAAATTCAACGAATTTAAATCTAGGATGTTGAAGTCGCCAACTCCGAATGGTCTCCAGGGCTGCTGTAGCCTAGTTGGTTGGGTCGCGGATTAGCAACTAGAGGGGTGCGAGTTTGAAACTCGATCCAACCAAAGATCGTGTACTTGGGGCTGGTGCGCGTTAAATTTGCCGTGACATCAAATGTCTTTACGTTGGTGTGGAGGTTTGGAAAGTGGGGTTCCAGCTCAGGTGTTGACCCCGTCAAGTGACCGTGGTTCAAAATTACGAGGTGCTGTCCTCAGATCTTTTCCTTCGGAATTGATCTCGGACCGTCTCCAATAATCCGTTGGGTTGCTTCAATGCGACGTAAATTCAACTATTTACCCAATGGTCCCCAACAGGAAAAGATAGACGGGTTATCAGAACTGGCGTTAAATCGCAGTATGTATCGTTTTCTGCAACTTTGCCTCAGAAATTTCACTCCATGGAGCATCTTAGGAAGAAAAGTAAAAAGTCGCACGGATGCAAGGCGGGATCACAAGTAGTCTTTGACAACTGTATGCCATGCATTGTGATGCAATATTTACTTTCCGTCAATTCTTATCCCTTCTACAGTATGTAACGGCTACTGCTATATTTTTAAATAACCTGTATAATCTAAGGTCAGAATGACAATTTTTTTTTGTAATAAAAACGTTTTTTTTTATTTGGTTTTAAATGTAAAAGAATAACCATCATATAAATAATTAAACGGTATTGGTATTTTTTCAATTAACGTCATACTGGAGCAACACAACGGGCCATTGGTGACGGTCCGGGATCAATACCAAAGGGAAAGATCCGAGGACAACACCACGTAATTTTGAACCACGGTCAGATGACGAGGCAACACCGTAGCTGGCACCCCACTCTTCAAATTTCCACACCACGCCAACATGAGGACATTTGAGGCCACGACAGATTTAACGTGCACCAGCCCCCTCTGTACACGACGGTGTTTGGCTGGATTCGAACTCGCAACCCTTCGGTTGCTAGTCCGTTACTCTTCCAACCGGGCCACCGTGGCCCTCAATAATTAAACGGATGACGTCAAATAAAAGAGTGAACATAATTTATCATAAGAAAATCGGCTGCGTTCGGATTGTGAATATGGGGAGACCCATCTAAGATCAGTTTATAGGCGCCAAAAAGGTAAGTCCGACCCTGATAACATCTCGGCTTTTTCAAAATCGAAAAGTACTATTTTGTGGTGACTGGGGATGTTGGATTACTCCTGGGGTCGAAACGAACGAGATTTCGGTTGGTTTACTATTTTTAGAGAAGTGATGTACGTCTAGAACATGTTCTTGAGGAGGCTGCATATCGGCCATACACCCGAAGTATGCACATTCCGAAACGTATGCGAGTGTATTGAAAACTTGATATAGGTCAGTTTGAGATAAACGAATTGGTGTTCTATCTGGCTTGATAAGAATGCCATTAGTCAATTGATATAACAAAATGCCTTTCGCAGTCGAGTAGGCATTACTTCTGAATTATGCTTAATCTCAATTTTGAATTCGAGATATTTTTGAATGCGCAGAAATGCAATATTCGACCGTGATAGTATGAGGAACAATATCATGTGGCTCTTCTGATCGAAAAATATGATCGGCACTCAAAAAAACGATTTCAGTTGACTTACTTTTTCTCGCAATAAGCGCGTAGTGTGCTTACAAACATTCGTTTCTTACTTCGTGAGAGGGTCACTAGTTTGAATCATAAACATTCATTCCATTCACTCCACTTATTGATTTGGAGCAACAGTTGCTCGCATGTTAGCTAATAAGGCACCCATGTGATATGCACACCATGTAAAAGAGGTTCACACAAGGTTAATTATTTTTGAAATAACATTTTCAGGTCCATTTGGCCTGGACAGTGACCGGTCAATCGGTCATCTTTAAATTGCTTATGACATCAAAAAGATGTTGATAAACTCAAACCAATCTTCATTGGAAGCCTCTTTCCAATCATTTTCCGTTTATGGAGCCGTTTTGCCTCAATCGATGGTACAATTCTATCAAAATCCATTTCCTTTTTTATCCGAGGGGCCCAGACGAAAATATACGTTCTGCAACATGCATGATTTCTAAACACTTTTGACCTTATTGACAAATTTAATGTTCCCAGTATTCTTTCAGTCAATAGGTAGGTAGTTGAATTAACGTTGCACTGGAGCAACAACAGGCTATTGGCGACGGTCTGGGAGCAATCCCAAAGGGAAAGAACCGAGGATAACATCTATTAATATTGAACCACGGTCAGATGGCGAGGTTAACTCCTGAACTGACACCTCACTCTCCAAACTTCCACACCACGCCAACGTGATAGATTTAAGGTGCACCAGCCAGCACGTACACGACGGTCTGTTTGGATCTAGCTTCGAACTCGCAACCCTCTGTCAATCCGCTACTCTTTCAACCGGGCTGCCGCGGACCCCATTTTTCAGTCAATCGATGTCACTTTTCAGTCATTAAATGTGATGCAGGGAAAAAGCACTACTCGGAAATCTCATGATGCTTTTACACTATTGGGAAATCTCGTGACGCTAAGCCGAATTCCTGACCTCGATATCCGTCTATGGTCGAATGAAACTAAAAACGGATATTCAAGAGCTTCGCTTTTTCATTTGAGTATTGATGGTTGCTATGGTATATATTAAGTTTAGAATATTCGATATTTATTTACGTATGTTGACAAAACCCCCAAAACTTTACTTATGCATTTATAGAATATTTTATGTACAGTGTCGGTAAAAAAACGAACACCCCTCTTCATTCGAGCACTTTCAACACAAGAAATTCAAAGATGGCGTTCGACAGGAACTAACGTCTATAAATTCAAATGCATAAAATTCGAGCACTTTCAACACAAGAAATTCAAAGATGGCGTTCGACAGGAACTAACGTCTATAAATTCAAATGCATAAAATTTCCATAAGGGGCCGTCTTTATATTAAATTGAGTACCAACTTCATAATTTCCAATGGAAACCCCCTATTTAGACACAATTTCGAATCTATATAAAAAAACTTAACTTCAGATACCAAATTCCGTCATTAGGTCTTACCGTTCCGAAGTTATGAGTACAGAAAGATTGGACCTAATGTTAAATCAGTTTCTCACTTTTATGGATATCTTCCTAAATAATATTTCTATAGCGCTGGTATTTTGTACCATGTTACTGTTAAACATCCCAAACAAAATCCACCTAATATTTTATTTTAAAAATAGTTTTTAGTATGCAATAATAATTATTAAATTAATATTTGAAAAAATTATGAATTGGAACCTTACTGTATTTTGATAGGAATCGATTCAGAAGGACGTCTAAGATAACCATGGACAAAATTTCAGCTCATATCAATCGTTTGCGTTACATTAAATTTTCTTCATCATGGCGATTTTAGGAGGCAACCAAAAGTTTAAAAAACGTCTGACAAACCTGACGAATATTTAAATTTTTAAAAATAGTTGGAAATTTCATTTATGTAATCTGAAATACATTGCCTTTTTCCAGTTATGTGTCGTATAGATGAACTCTACTAATCAATGATCAATTGAATAACATAATCTATTCTCTCGTTTTGGATGATAGGAATATCAGTTTGATTGGAATTAAATAATTGTAGATAGGCTTTTTCGTTGCATACACGGAGACGAACGTTAATTAAAAAAAATTAACATTTATTAAAAATATTGAAGTCGATACAAAATTATACAGAACATCGATCAACTCTATCTCTCCGTTTCGAATTGTTCTCAATTACAAAATCCTCCTTTTATCATATTTTAATAATTGTTACAATTCATGATATCGTTTGAGCTTGCATAATAAATATAATAATTTTCGGATATAATTTGCCACTTGCATAATAAATATAATATAACTCGAATTTTTTCACTTGCATAATAAATAATTTTCGGATCGTTTGCACGCGCTAACAAATACGTTTGAAATAGTGTTTAAATTTGAAATTCGGGTAGCTATAACTACAGTTAATCGATCTACGAATATTGATTTTCAATATGGAGATGATCTTTGGAATTGACAGCAAATTTAACACTGAATATTCCGGATATAAAGATAGTAAAGTCATGAGAGAAATTTCATATTTAGACTAATTTAACGATGCGGAATCTGATTAAGGCATCAAAACAGGGTGTTTCCATTGGAAAGTTTGTTGTTTGTGCAAAATTTTATATGAAGACGTCCCATATGCAATTATTTTTGCACTCGAATTTGTAGAGGACGTTAATCTCTATTGAATTATATCTTTGAATTGACTCTACTATGAATAGTGCTCGAAGTTAAGGGGGTGGTTTGTTTTTTCCGCGATTGTACATATCGACATACATCAATATATAAACCCCCATATCTTTGTGTATGTATTGGTCAGTATTTATTTATTGGGGATATTGTATAAAGTGAAATTTTTTTCGCAGTCGATTTAAAAATGGCTAACTACAGTTTATGTTAGCCTAAAATTTGAAAGGACGCGACCATAATTATGGTATGTGTTCGTTTTTATATGCTGTACTTCTCCACCAAGTAATTTTATTTCCAGGATGTCAGTTTCTTTACTATTTTGATCCATGTTGTATAAATAAATGGTAAGCCCCTACTTCTACATTACGATCTCCATCTAAGAGGTATCGGGTAAGCTCGGTAGGAGCACCGAATCTGTCTATGGTTTTAGATATTGATTTTACCCGATTCAGATGTTTTACATTGGGCTCCAACCAAAGACACCATTTTTGTGGGGGCTGGAACACATTAAAGCTGTCGAGGCCTTAAATGTCCTCACGTTGGCGTGATGTGGAAGTTTGGAGAGTGGGGTATCAGCCAAAACCTCCTATAAACAAGGCCCATCAACCAGTTGTAGAACAGGTTCTGACGTCACACAACTTGGGCCATCGCGATCTCGTCCAGTGCCCCTTATATGCATCAAGACGCTAAGCCTTATCACAGCCGTTCTTGACACGTGGTTTATATTTGTTTAATTTTTTCACTTGTAATTTATGTTAAAGCAACTTGAGTTATCATGGTGAACAAGTGTTGTATACCCAAATGCCGTGGAAATTATATTGGCACGCCACGCATTTCAGTATTTGGATTTCCAAAGAATGAAGATCTTCGGTCACAATGGTTAGCTGCAATTCCTAGGGATTTCCAAGTTACTGAACATTCAAAAGTAAGTAGTTATCTTTATTTCTTTTAGAAAATAATCATACGAAAATCATTTGTATCGTGATAATTTTGCAAGTATCACTTAGTTATAAGCAAATTTATAATTAAATTTAAAATATATTTTCCTCATTGTTTAATGCAATCAATTTTTGATCTCCGGAAAAAAATAAAATGTCACTTTATTTTGCAAGGTTATTTTCACTGTCAAAAAATATAATTTGCGTAAACAAAAAGTAAGCTGGAAGGTATATGAAATTGGTATGTATATGCTACAATATATAACATGTTGTCATATAAATATAATTTGAAATATAAGAGTGTACATAAATAAGATAAGCATAAACAAATTTATTTTAATGATAGTAATATTATCATTAAAGGTTGGAAGATATATGATAAAGATATCCATATCATGTATACATTACATATATGTACTGAAATTATTTAAAAACTGAGAAGAGAGTTTTAGCATGTAAAATGATTTATAAATAAAAAATGTTTAGCTGAGTTCAAATTTGCAGAATACATGTATACTCAAGTCCAAAAATGAATGCTTTTCTGTTATTAACAAATTCCTTTTTTTTATACTTAAACAATAAAACAATTTTTAAATCCTAAAATTTAAAAAATCATATTTCTAGGTTTGAAGTACATTTTCAAGAAGCTTTCATACGTCGAGTTAGTTCCTGTTATGATCCTTCCACTGGAAAAAGGATTGAAGTGCCATTGAAGCAACCTCGTTTACAAGAAAATGCTGTGCCGACAATCTTCCCCAACTGCCCACAATATTTATCTTTAAAAAAATGTGTTCGTGAGAATTCTCGAAAAAAGTATTCGAGGTTAGAAAATGACCACATGCAGACTGCTATTGCAGAAAGTTTTAAAACATCACAGGATTATGATAAACAGTTTCTTTTTAATGTGATCTTGATGAACTTTTGAACACATTCAAGAATACAAGCCTACCGCCTTGTTGGAATATTATTCAAAAAGACAATCAAGTGCTTATTGTGAACATTGATCCAGATCCTGTGCCTAAAATTACATCATCAGTGAAAATTGATGAATATTTATTATTATCAGTGTTCGTAAAAAATACAGCTATTGACAACATAAAGGGTATTACTTTGCCATTCACAGTGAAATATGTGTGTGAAGTATGTAATATTGTAGAATGGTTAACAGGTTCACCACCTGAATTAGAGAATTTTGAGTATAAGGTAAGTGCCTTAAATGAATTGTTTCAAGAATTATTACATTTAGCGAATGATGAACAGAAAAATGTGGTAAATTTTCTATTAGAGCAACTAAATCTGTTAGCATCACATAAAAATCATAGGAAATATTCTCATGAGTTTTTAATATTATGCTGTTTAGTATATTCCATTTCTCCACATTGTTATAGGTTTTTACGACATTCTGGCATAATTACTGTTCCCCATCCATCAACATTGGCAAAAATTTGCACAAAATATAATGTCAATCCTAAAACCAAGCAAACTGATTGCAATTTTTTGTCATATGCTGCACAAAAATTTAACTTTTTACATGAAAGTGATAAAAATGTTGTTTTATTATTGGATGAAATCCACATTAAACCCTTTTTAGATTACAAAGGTGGAAATATATTAGGTTCAGCATTTGATAGTGAAGATGCTGCTACAAGTGCCCATGTTTTTATGATTCAGAGTTTAAAATCAAGTTACAAAGATGTAGTGCATGTTCTTCCTGTGAAGAAATTGACTGCAGATTTGTTGTATAAGTATATCTATAAAGTGATAACTGGCTTAGAAAAATAGGCTTTACTGTATGTTGCATAATTACAGATAATAATGCTATTAATCGAAAAGCCATTACAAATTTTGCATCTCCTCCCAAAGTTAGTATCGTGTATCCACATCCTGTTGATCCGAAACGCCCATTATTTTATATTGTTGACCCAGTGCATTTACTTAAATGTGTAAGAAATAACTGGTTGAACCAAAAAAATAAATGTTTATGCTTTCCATCATTTTCTTTAGAAAATATTGATGCATCAGATGTTAAAACAGCATCCATAGCTTCTCTTCAACAACTTTATAACTCTGAAGAGAGAAACTTTATAAAATATGGCTATGGTTTAACGCTCAAAGGATTAAATCCAAGTAATTTAGAACGGCAGAATGTAAAATTTGCACTGCAAATTTTTAATATGTTTGTTGTAGAAGGCTTACGAATTGCGGGTGAAGAAAAACACATTGCAGATTATGTAGGCACTTCAATGTTCATTGAAGTTATCTGTCATTGGTTTGATATTATGAATGTGCGAACGCCCTTTAAGGGAAAGCACAAACGTAATGTATTTCAAGAACCCCTTACCCTGAAGGATGATCACAAAATGAAATTTTTAGATTCCTTTTTGAATTGGTTGACAACATGGGAGGGTTTAAAATTAGGAAGCGGTACTTTCACACGAGAAACTCAAATGGCTTTAAAGCATACTACATATGCAGTTATTGAAATGACAAGGTATTGTGTTGAAGAATTAAAGCATGAGTATATTTTAACAGGTAAGCTTCAAACAGATGTACTAGAAGATCGCTTTGGAAAATATAGGCGATTAGCAGGTTCAAATTATAACATTTCTATAACACAAATTTTTGAGACTGAAAACAAGTTAAGAGTACAGAGTCTGTCAAGTATTCTAATGAGAGAACCAGATGATGATCAGTCAGTAAGTCAATTGCAAGAAAATATTTGTTTGTGTGACATTGACCATTTAGAAAAATTACTGTTAATTACAGTTGAAGATTTAACTAATTATCAAACTATGTGTCCTCTTTTAACTTATGTAGCAGGTTATTGTTGTCATATAGCTCTCAAAAGACTGAAAAATTGTTCTTTTTGCAGAAATATAATTTTAATGGACGATGATTTAGAAATTGATGATAGATTTAAATTAATTAAAAACCTGGACAGAGGACAATTGAAGTATCCATGTGAGGATATAATAAATATAATTTTATATACTTACATAATAATTGATAAGTTAGTTACACGTTCAAAAGAAACTGGATTTTTAAAAATGAATAACCAACGTTCTGTTCTTGTCGGTTTAACATTTAGGATTTTGTGTTCCAATGAAATATTCATTGAAACAGATGGTTGCCCTTGTAATCATTTAGGTGACAATGTAATGAAATGCATAATTTGGTCTGCTTCAAATATATTATTAAAAAATTTCTGCAAAAATAAAAATAACTTGATTAAACAAAAAGAAGGTGCAACTTTTTTGAGAAAAAAGCGCAAACTTAAAACGTTGCAAAAATAATAATTGCATCAATTTCCCAATCAAATCATTTTGAAACATAAATATGTAGTTATAACTTTATATACTATATGCCATTCTAATGCCTTTTCAGTCTTATATAAAACGTCTTTAAAACAGTTAAATACAAGCATATTTTCATTTTATAATAATTCAATTTATTCCATGTTAACCTCAGGACACTATTTTGATACTTTTTCTGAAGGGTGTATATAAGGATCTCTGCATGTATATAAAATCATTTAGTCCTTCTATATAAATTATGTGTATTCTTTCTTCTATGAAACATTATTTAAATGTGACAGCAATTGATTTGTAATGCAGATTCTGCATTATATTTTGCTTGTGTAAATAAACAACTTATTTGAAATTTTGTGTTTTCATACTTATTTTTTAAAGTTGCTTTATATTTAAGTATCAGAAGACTTTTTCTTTTCCATACTGATTAAAATAGAAAACTTGTTTGTTTTAGTTAAAATTCACTAAAATGACACTATTATCAAATTTATATAACGTTGATCTTAGTTTCCAAAACAGATTGAAACTTGCCGAAATTTCACGTTTGAAATGTTATCTAAAAAATTTAATATACTTTGCGCTTTAATCAGCTGATGTCACTAAATCAAATTTAATAAGCTATTAATATTTGTGTTTTAATATAAGGTTTTCAAACGTATATAAAACAATTAACAGAGGAACTCGTATCTTAATATAAAGAAAAATGCCCTACTCTAGATTTTAGTGTACTTTTTTTATAGATTGGGCTTAAAAAAACCTTTTTTTTATAGATTGGGCTTAAAAAAACCTTTTTTGAGAGTAATTTGGAGAAGTGTAGTCTCTTCATTTACAGCAGGGAGTGTTGGGAAAATTATGTATGGGATTCTACATGGCCCAAGTTCGGCTACGTCACGAAACCTGTACTTCGGCCTTGTATATAGGTGGCGTTGTATCAGCTCAGGTATGACCTCGTCATTTGACCGTGGTTCAAAATTACGTGGTGTTATCCTCGGATATTTCCCTTCGGGTTTGATCCCGGATCGTAGCCAATAGCTCGTTGTGTTGCTCCAGTGCGACGTTAATTAAATACATACCTTTACATTTGGCATATATATTATAATAAAACTATTCTAAGTTTATATTATGCACTGTTAATATACATCGAGGTTGCATAAAATGCGATCTGCGAGTTGGTTCTATCCGGCCTTACATCAGGTCTTATCAGGTACGTAGAGAGGTATTTTAATTAACGTCGCACTTAGCAACACAGCGGATTATTGGCGACGGTCCGGGATCAAACCCGAAGGGAAGATCCGATGACAACACCACGTAATTTTGAACCACGGTCAGATGACGAGGTCACACCTGAGCTCAGGTCTTTCATCTACTGGACTGGATTAGAGAAAACTGGACTAGATTGGACTTACTGGAAAATTAGACTTACTGAACTGAAATAGAGAAAATTATTTTAGTCGGTTTATAAACAATTTAGTGGGTTAAATTTTGAAAAAGAGGCTTGTCTCTGAAATAAGATGTAAAAGATGGAATTTATGTTCTAAGATGTTGATAGGGCGTTGCATTATGTCTGAGAAAACTTAGTTTCTTTTCTCATGACTAGAATCTAGCGTGTGGACCAAGTATGCCCAGACCTCCAACTGGAGACAATTGTTCTTAAACGTTCAACGACATTTAAATGTCACGAATCATGTCAAAATTTAAAGAATTTCGCTGAATCGATTTCTTCAAAGGCCCGGAAAAGGGAGTTCAAGAATTTGATAGCTCAAGAATTTGATGATTAAAATGTGTGAGCACGCATTTTAAACAAAATCCGAAATAAGTGTTAATTTCAGTGCATTAAAAAAAAGAGAATTTTGGGGATATCTTGAGGATTTCTGAAACAGGATTAACTCACGACTACAATTCTTGTAAATGAAAACAAATGCAATATGTCACATCGAGATATTTAATAAATAATTCCTCCTAAAAATAGATTATTGTTGTCAGTTCAACTTTTCTGTTCAACGCCAGACTCGCGAAGTTGTGCAACTCGGATACATACATACATCGACCTCAAAATGAAATAAACGGAGCATGTGCCTGCAGCTTCATGTATTTCTTCCAGTTGCTCGGTTTGAAGATCTGTCTCGTGTTTGTGGGTAAAAGCATGAATCCCAAATTATTGATTGGTTAAAGTGATTATCCATCGCGTCCGAAAACACAAGTCTGCGCTTCCATAGCCAATCGGATAAGTCGATTTGTGATTTACCCTTCAGAGATCTTATGACAGAGATTCCGCCCACATGATCCGTCTATTTCATTAGAAGGTCTATGGTTACATACATTATGTTTAATCCTCCAAGTAGTGTTGCCTTTACCTCACAATACATTTATAGTGACTAAATATCCACATCTATTGATTGAAAGAAACCGTCGATTCTTTCAACCTTTAGAAAGGTTCTATTCATCTTTTTTTCAGAATAGAATCATTTGGAAATATTCTATTGGTCCTTTCATCAGAATATAATACATTGGAAATATTCTATTGCTCATTTCTTTAGAACAAAATCATTTGGAAAGATTTTATGTCCCTTCCTTAGAATATAATACTTTGGATAGCTTCCATTGGTTCTTTCTTTAGCTTCTTAATGTTCCTCTTTCTCTCTTCCCTTAGAATAGAATCCTTCGGAAATATTTGTTGTTCCTTTACTTAGAATAGAATCATTGGAAAGATTTTATCGGTCCTTTCCTCAGAGTCCTTTGGAAAGATTCAACTGATCATTCCTTAGAAAAATTCTATTAGTCAAGAAGGTCAAAATTGGTTAGAAGTCATGCAGGTAGGTAACATTGAATTGACGTCGCACTGAGGAAACACAACGGGCTATTGGTGACGGTCCTTGATCAATCACGAAGAGAAATATCCGAGGACAACACCTGGTAAATTTGAACCACGGTCAGATTATGAGGTCAACACCTGAGCTGACATCCCACTCACCAAACATCCACGCCACGCTAACTTGAGGACATTTGAGGTCACGGCAGATTCAACATGCACCACCTCCCACATACACGACGGTCTTTAGTTGGATCGAGTTTTGAACTAGCAACCCTCCGGGGAAACTGCAATTTGCAAGGTGGAATTTTGAGTGTGATTCCCTCAGAGGGTTAAATAGTCATAAAGTTTTATTGAATTTAGCTTTTATTTTAGCTAAACATTTTATCTTACCAGTTATGTAGATACATAGGGTAAAGAAAGCTATATTGTATTCATCGATGAAAATGTAGTTCCACTTTTTTAAATCTTTTTTTTCCAATGTAGCTCATTCAAAAACAACGAATCTATATGCCATTAAGCAAAGAGTAGATATACCGAGATATGCATCCAGCATAAAACAAAATCTACATATCTTTTCAAATGTACTGTGCATGTAGTCCGAATTGCTTATGCACAATCCTAGTTTTTTGCAGTTCAGATATAATTCCCATGATAGTAAATGTAATCTGAATTTCAAATCTCCAATAAAAATAGGTCAAGGGGCCTGAAACTTTGCTTTGACTACCCCCTGAGAGGAGAACGTCATCGAAACTTAGACAACGCAACTTAAACATTTTTTGCACCGTTTGTTAAAAAACATTTCCATTGATGCATATTTTCTTTTCAGTGCACAGCAATAAAACGTTAAAAAAAGAAAAAAAGATTTTCACCACTCGTATATTTTTCCCAGACAATTCTTATCTGGGTTGAAGATATGCTTCCGGCTTTACAGAGAATGGAAACTTAGTTTGCTTTCACGGCCGCAAAAAAATTAAGACTGAAAAGCACTTTATCTCTTTGATTTAAATCCCCACGGGTCATAAAATATTATGTCCTTTTTATCCACATCTGCATTTATTTTATTACGCGACATTCGTTTCAAAACGCTGCTTTATAAATGACATGTGTTATTCTAGGGTTCAGAAGTCTTGGATCGCGACAACAAAGGATTTATAGTCGAGCTGTGTGCTGACGATGATTTATGAGGATATATTATTCAAGCACTAGTTAAATTTTCTCTCGGTGATACTCAATGTATATTTTTAAATAAAACACTGCGAAGCATAAATCTAATTTGAGATTATTTGTTTAAATCAGGTTACGTCAGTTACATTGTCTGCTTCTATTTTGTGATAAATGTGATTCTAAAGAAATTAATGAGCAATTCGACAGAAAGTTAGTAGAGGACTATAAATTACCAATAAAAATATAAACATCTGACGTCCACAAATTCCTTACTGTATCTATTTATTATAATCCAGCCGGTTGGAAGAGTAGCAGATTATCAACCGGAGGGTTGCGAATTCGAAACTAGATCCAACCAAAGACTGCCATGTCCATGGGGGATGGTACACGTTAAATCCGTCGTGGCCTTAAACGTCTTCACGTTGGCGATGAAAATACGAAGTGTTATCCTCGGATTTTTTTCTTGGGATTGTTCCTAGACCATCGCCAATAGCCCGTTGTGTTTCTTTAGTGCGACGCTAATTCAATCACCTACCTTCGTATAACACAAAATACACGGAAACAGAACTAAGGCAATTAACAAACTAGTAAAAATGCATGTAGCTTGATGCGATGTCGTCAATGCTTGTTAAAATTGCAGGTATGATTCCCGCATTTAAGTGGAGAGATCAATTCATATATCCTATTGCCCGACTCCGGCGAGTTGTCATTTGAGTCACGTGGTTTTGGACGAGTTTATTCTTTAAAATAGATGATAGGTTGAAAAGAAGACAAAGCGCTTTCTCAACTGACATCTTTAGTGTGGATTCTGGTTCTAAGTTTATCGTTCCATGCCGAAAGCGGCAGAAGTGATAACGAGTTGGTGTAATGGTGAACCATTCACGCTATTCATACTATAGCGAATGGCAGCCTTCTCCTAGCGAACTTTCACACCTTTTCAAAAATCGACTGATCCAAGGTCAGCTGCCTATATGCCGCATTATATTTGGCCCTCACATATGGGAAGATGTATCCGGTACCGAAAGATTTTGGGTACTGCAATGTTATGTTTTCTAATCTGTAAATCATTGTATTTAACATAATGCTGTGCAAGTGTGCAAATGAAAAGGATTTGCATAGTGCAAGTTAGACATTGAAAACTACGAATATGTATTTTTAATTTACTGGGGAAGGAGTCATTTTTTCATATATTTAGTTTCATGGGTTTGGGCAAGAAAAATGTGCTGAAGTACTGAAGCCCGGACTACAAATGCGGAAGGCCTGCAATCGGAATTCCTCCGAAAAAATGAACTAACCAAAAGAATCCCATATTAAACATCCTACCACAGTCAAAGCCTCTTTTGTAGGACAAAAGAGTAAGATAATCCTTTAGAAGACTTACTTCTACCTAACTTCATTTATATTTATAGAAGAATTCAGATTGATTTTTTGAGGTTTTTTTATGGTGCAACGGCCCTATTTAGTCAAGCTAGAAGAATTCAGAATACGAATGGTTTATTTGACGGAAAAAAGTTCTGTACACGTGCGTAGATCCTGTACTGAAATAAATGTTACACAATTAAAAACGCCATTTCTAAGGCACACCATTGCCAATCCTGAGTCATACCGGTTGAAAATCGCTGCTCTAGCACATAGGAGCACATACATCCCTGGGTGAACACAGTTTGATTTTGCCTTTCTTTAACCCTCCAAGTGTTTCGACGAGATATCTCTCCAAGATCTGTTAATTTTTTCTAAGGACGAGATATCTCGTCGACACAAAACTGCCCTATTACTCCAAGGGAATGACGATTCAAGTAGGGAAAACAAATTGTCCATTGCCCAGAATTGGAGACAGTTTGAACAGGTTTTCGTACTAGAGGCTGGACACAATCTTGAACGCGAAGATAAACCAACAGGATTGTTAAAATTTATACAGGAAATTCTGAAACACCCTGCATAATGTGTCCTCAGGAGCACATCTCTTAAAGTGTGTACAGGTTTCACGGACCCGAGGTACTCTAGTGACTTTTCTTTCCCCATGGAGTTTACTTTCTTTATTAAACATGAATGTTGCTCTCCCGGGACACCCAAGCGATCGTTTCCCCTTTTTCTATTCCCCAATCCTTTTTCCCTTCCACGACCATTTTTACTTGAAGTTGTCTGTGTTGTGTTCGGCGTAGCTTGGCCAAATATGGGCCATGTGCCATAAAACTCCTAATGCACCCTGCATAATGCAACAAATTTCCCTTAAAATATTGAAATGAAAAAAGGATGCAAAAATGAATAATTTTTGAAGAAAGACTGCGACCAGCCAAAAATGTCCCTATAGGCTATTCATTGACCGCGATCGTCTATTTCCACAACTCTATATTTATTTACCGTAGGGCAGAATTCTTCCAAAGACGATTCATTTTAGTCTAAACTAAAGTTATTTTATAAGAAAACAATGATCAAGTTTTAGTTTTGGAAATTGATAAGCAAGAAAAAGGACTTCAGTGTCGTGTCATTTTCGTGTCTACAAAATTCTCTAATCATTTATAGATTCTTAGTTCTAAATTCTGTCAGCAGAAAGCTCATTTTATATTGTGTTCGGAATTTGGATTGAAATAGTTCCTTCAATGAATGTTGAATTGCACAAGTAGTGGATGCAAGTTTATTGGGCAATTTTAATTTGCAATTAAAAAGAAATAATTGCTCGCAAGACAAAGCTGCATATGTAATCATGTGATTACATCCCTTTAACAAAAAGCAATTGAAAAGTCTCTGGATTTACTAAATACTTAATTTTGCTACCAAAAATAAGAGTTAAAAATACAAATTTGGATTTCTTTATACATAACAGTTTTGTATAAATTGATTTCAGAAGACAGCGTAGATTCAATTCTTTCATTTTTCGATTGATCACAAAGCACATATCCAAGTAAAAATTGCATAACTTTGTACAATGATGTGTCACACGTGCTCTTGAAATGAAACTTATTTTTAATGCTTTTATCTGATGTGTCACTAGAATGACTTGAATTTAATTGTGTACTTTTGCAAACGGCTGTCTGAAGTGCAGCACGTTTAGTTTTGAAATTTTGGAACATTTCCATGTCTATTAGTTTGGAAAATTTCCCTATATATCTATTAGTTTGGAACATTCCCCTCTCTCTATATGTCTATTAGTTTCGAACATATTTCTCTCTATATCGTATCATTACAATAGGAAATGGTACTGATCAGCGGTAAAAGACTGCCTACGAAAGAATGAATTGTCAAATTGAATGGAATTTAACTATGTAAGTATTAAAGTAATCACTTTATTTTCTTATACAACATTCTAAAATTTCTACCTTGGTTGTTCTTTTTTTATGAATTATATATTTTAAACAATCAATTTCCAAAACAATACTCATATGCTATGTTCATGTTAAAACAATCTCCAAATTTGACAGAGTGTTTTACGTCATCATGTATTCTATGGAGATACAATACATAACACTGCCTATCTGCAAATGTTCTACTGTTTCATTTTATCGACACTCAATTTTTTGCATCGGTGTCTTTTTCATTACTTTTCAAGGCGCTCAAAAATTATTTAATTTTTCGAAGTTTATAACTTCAAACTCTATTTGAGAAACAATTTAGTGTCGAAGAAGTCAGTTCCACCCAGACATCGTATTTTTATTTTATTCTTTTCGAACTGAGTACTGGAAAAGATGACTCCTCGTATTTGGAAGTGGTTGTCGAGAGCAATGTAAATATACCATTCTTTATTAATCCTTTCTTTTCAGTAATGATTTAGTTATTTTCCTAGTTTTCTGTAGACTTCCAATTCGGTAAAATAAATTACACTTCAGTCAGGTCTTCGGTACAAGTGGTCTTGCAACACGCCCCTTTGTATATACACAGTTTTCGTATACTTTGTCATATACACTGGTATGCCAAAACTTAAGCACCATAATTATATTCAAAGATTAAAACCTCAAAATTAAATTAAATATCTGTGGAGGTTTGCGTAACCGAGGATATTCAGTAGAAAGCTGGTTCATATTCATATTTAGGAATCGTGACGTCAGAGGCGCTGACAAAGGGATTCTGCTACATCCGGGACTCGTCTTCTTACACACTTTTTAATATTAGCAAAGCGAAAATTGTCATGAAGTAATCCGTGCTTTAGTTGAGCAAATTAAGCTTTGACAGCAGCGGTCACTATCTTCCTTTATCTAAGAATACAGCATACCAAGTTTCAGAAGCATCACACTGCATACAGATAATTTTCCCTCTAGGAAAAGTTATGCAACGATTGTCCTTCAAGTTGTTTTTGAGTTCATCAAAGAAACTACTTCCTACGAGTAGATCGTCACAGTCCCCTCTTTCTGTTTTTCAACGCTCCTTCTAAAGGTAGGAAGGTGGGTATTTAATTAACGTCACACACTGGAGCAAAACAACGGGCTAGTGGTGACGGTCCGGAATCAAACCCGAAGGGAAAGATCGAGGACAACACGTAGTTTTGAACCATGGTCAAATGACGAGGTCACATCTGAATTGGCGAGGCACACTCTCCGAACTTCCACACCACGCCAACGTGAGGAAATTTGAGGACACGACAGATTTAACGTGCACCAGCCCCCTTATACACGATGGTCTTTGGTTGGATTCGAACTTGCAACCCTCCGGCTGCTAATCCTTTACACTTCCAGCCAGGCTACCGCGACCCGCTCTTTCTAAAAGAAACTTACGAAGTGCTAAATAAAACAACTTAATCTCTTCTTAATAATATCAACTTAATCTATCCTTAATAATCTCAACTTAATCTCCTTAATATCGTATTCATAGTAGCATAATCGGATCTTTCCCTTGGGGATTGATCCCGGACCGTCAATAGCCAGTTGTGTTGCTCCAATGGGACGTTAATTGAAATAGCTACCTACATAGTAGCATAATTACTGTATGCTACTATGCAGATAGCATCATAATTTAACAATATTATAATAATTTGTAAAATCATAGAGCATAGTTATAGAAATTACAATTGAAATACTAATTGCTCATAACTCGCATCTTATCGTGGAACTTCTAGGATATCAAATTTGAACTTAAGTTTGAGAAACGGATCTTGTATTGATAATGATCGATCATTAAACAAATGAGGAATTTTCTTGGAATCATTTCGCAAATGGCGTGCTGTATCGATCAGGTCTTGTCATATACATATCTTGTAACGCAAATAATAAATTCATTGATCTCTTATTTTTTAGTTTAGAAAGTATGTGTCCATGGAATGGTCTGGTGTTTTTCCAAACGAAAAGAAATCTTATTGGCTATTTACTTTTTAAAGCTATTTATTTTTCAAATTGCAGAATTATTCTTGATTTGACCGTGCATTCGGCTGAATATTGTGCAATTTGTAAATATCAATTTTATTTTATGTACTGTTAGTAATTTTTTAGGTATCTTAGTCAATCTTCAGAATTACGGGAAATATTTGTAATAATTCCATATAGACTCTTTTTATGGCACTTCAAATCTGGTTAATGATGGAGCTGAAAGACATTCCGCTGAATTATTTAATAAGATAATATGCACATGACATGTTTCCTGTGCAACTAAATTGCACTCGAATGCTCTGTTGTATCTTTTAAAAATGTGCGACTTGTTTAAAGGAGGAGCTTTTCGACAGACCATCACTTCTAATTTTCACTTCACCTTTATTTTCTTGATTGTTGTCTTGACGAGGTATCTCGTCATTAACGAAACTGACCAGATCTTGATGCACGCGATGTCTCTTCCATCAAAATATCATCTCTTTATTAGAAGAAAACTGAACAGATCGTGATCCCGTCATCATAAAAAATCATCAATATCTTGACGAGATATCTCGTCATTAGTAAAATTGGCCAGATCTTGATGGACGAGATATCGCGTCGGAACCACTTGGAGGATTAATGAATTGGTCTTCCCTTAATTCATGTTCATTTTAATCTTCCTCTTAAAAAGGATCAGTCAGTTTTTATTCCAAGCTTCCAAGTAAATAAAAAATGCTTATTAGTTGCATCTAGCTAATTAGTGCATCATTTATTGAATGATGAGAGAGTAATTTAATGTAGTACTAAGAAAACTTATAATTTTCATTGTTTTCTCATATGTGATCGCATGGCATTGATATTCAATCCGAAAATTGAATAAACTCCTGCCTTATTTACTCCTTGCATAGAATTTGTTTTACTGGGAATACAGATTTTTGCGATCTTTTATTTTTCTCTTGATAAAATACATGCAATTCTTCCTTTTTCAAATTTTAATATTTAATCTATGATATAAAGAATACAGACAATCCAACTAAAAGCGTTATCATTGTCTTCGGTTGGGGTTTTCAGAATTAAATAAAAGTAAATCCTTTGAAGAAGCTGTGAACAGAAGACGAGAAATTCGGCGCCATATTTTTTTATCCTTTATCCTTTCCCCAAACATTTGGTAACTTGAGTCGTGTCGGCCGTAGCGTATTTTCATTTCAATTTTCTGAATTGGGGTTTCTTTCCTGCCGACATTTCGGCGACTTCGGTCTCTGTAGTTGTTACTCTCTTGAACCGAGAAAGTCATGAAAATTCATGATTTAAAATGAAAACCCGGAGAGAATTGACAGATTTTATACATGCCATTTCTGCCCCACCACGAGGAATGATATATCGCGCGAGTACAAATGACAAATGTCTATATTTCTATTCGCTGCTTGAATCGAATATCCTTTGAGTTTGCGTTATGAATTGAAATAAAGTCTTTAAAATTTATTAGGTTTGTGTTTTTTATAAGATATCTCAACCAGTCCAACTGTCAATTGAAAGAAAGAACTAGAATAAAGTTTTGAGAAATTAAATATGCTGATGGTGTAGCTATAGAATTCCTCCACTGAATTGTAGATTGCGTTCCATATTTTACGAAGGGCTTAGTATTATAGATTCAAATTTTCTGGAGGGCCGCTGTAGATCAGTTGCAAGAGTAAGAGATTAGCAACCGGAGGGTTGCGAATTCGAAACTAGGTCCAACCTTATACCGGGGCTGGTGCACGTTAAATCTGTCGTGGCCTCAAATGTCCTCACGT
Organism: Meta bourneti; assembly: GCA_933210815.1. NCBI lineage: Eukaryota > Metazoa > Arthropoda > Arachnida > Araneae > Tetragnathidae > Meta > Meta bourneti. Next base: position 81,710,181 of record OW119923.1, on the reverse strand, counting down.
TGGCGTGTGTGGAAGTTTGTAGATTTTAATAATTATTTTTTAATAATTGTGGAATAACTTCGAAGCTGTTGAACCGAAATCCAGACGCACTTGGAAGACTCATCCGTAACTTCATTCTCAGTATGTAAACGCGATGCAAAGTCTGCATCAATGTTGGAGATAGTCATGCCGCCAACTAAGGACCAACTTCTCTATTTGTTTTCACTGTTAACCATTTGTCTCATGGGATCCAGTGCAGTGGCACCACTTTAGTCCAAAGACTTTTTTTCACTTTTCGCTTCTGCTCTTTTTGTCGTTCGGTATCTTTCGACATACCTTTTGTGTCATTATTCCCCATCCAGGTCACCACTGCGAAGTAACTGATAAAAACCTCACTGTTCCTTAAGCTTTGTACACCAGTGTATAAGAGAAAAATTTGCATAACACACAAAGAAAAACAACGAACAAGAAATTAAAAAGATTAACGTAACAACGCATCGAGTAACAACGAAGAAACAAATGAAAGACCGTAGTCTGAATGCCTTAAAAGTCCTCTCACCTCCAAATAGCAGGACACCTCAGAATATTTGTGGAGGGTTCTCCATCGAAGCACGTGGTTTCTATCCCTTACTTCTCCGGAATCACAGTATGGGCAGCAGGGTTTCGGGGTGATGCCTAAGAGATGCCAAGGAGTGGTAAAGCCTTGACCAAAAAGGAAGCGCAAAGTGACACGCGCAGACCAATCAGAGGTGCAGGCGCGAGTGGTGAAAACGCTCTGATTGGTCTGTGTGGCTTTGGGCCTTGCGTTTCTGATTTCACCACGGCTTAAGGCAGTCATTAATAAAGTTATATTAATTTATACAGAGGTAGGTAGTAAATTAACGTCGCACTGGAACAACACAACGGGCTATCGGCGAAGGTCCAGAATCCTTTCCGAAGGGAAAGATCCAAGTAAAAACCTCGTAATTTGGGACCACGGTCAGATGACGAGGACAACACCTGAGCTGGCACTCCACGCTCCAAACTTCCACACCACGCCAACGTGAGGATATTTGAGGTCACGAGAGATTTAACGTGCACCAGCCCCCTTTGTACACGACATATTTGGCTGGACCGAGTTCCGAACTAGCAACCCTCCGGTTGCTAATCCGTTGCCCTTCCAATTGGGCTACAGCGACTCCAATTTATACAGAGGAAAATAAGAACGCGTTAATCAAGAAAGTGACGCATTGTACACAACTTAAAAAATAAATTATTCAACGCAAAGTAGTTAAAAAAATCAAAATTATTTTTCATAGGCTTATGTAAGAAATAGCGGTCCTCTGAATTTCCTCTTCAGTGATTGAATCGTTAAAATATTTTAGAAAGTTTTGAATCCAGCTAAATAAATTTTTATTCGTGATTGAAATGAATTTCAAATTCGAATTGGGAACATTTTCGTATTGAAGTATAATTTAAAAAGAAAAAAAAGGAATTTAACCATTCATTTTTCTTTAACGATCCGAAATGGCTCGTACGCGATTGTCAAAAACTTTTCAAAATTGTCTCGAGTTGTCTGTTCGCTTCCCAGTGAAATTTTCGGCAGTTCGCTTTGGTTGTTGACTGAGAAGTTCGATCAATACTTTTCAATCATCGACTGTACGTTAAAAAACATCACCTGCATATATCGAAATAGAGTTTCATCTATTTTTTTCCTCGGAAAATTCCTTTTGAATCTTCCCTGAAGGCAAGAAGACAGCTATTTAAAACTTATTTCCTTCAACTTAGGATTTGCCATTCCGTGGCGGTTTGAAAGCATCTCAAAGAGCTTTTTAAAGCAGAATTGACTTATATTTTATAATGAGAGGTTTTTCTGACAGCTAATGTAGGTGGCTGTAATGTGCTCCTGAGATGGAATTGGCGACTATCCGCGATCAATTCCGAAAGGACAGATCCGAGTACACCTCGTCATTTTGATCCACGGTTAAGTGACGAGGTCAACATCTGAGTTGGCACCCCACTCTCCAAATTTCCACACCTCGCCAACGTGACGACATTTGAGGCCACGGCCGATTTAACGTACACCAGCCCCATGTACTCGATGGTATTTAGTTGGATAGAGTTCGAACTCGCATCCCACCAATTGCTAATCCGCGATCTACCAACTGGGCTACCACTACAACATGACTGAGGTGCGCATTTTATGTAATACACTTTAGTAGAAATGAGAATTACCACCTGAAAAAAAACATAAAATGCTATTTCATATTTTTGATTAATTTTAGTTAATTATATTTCGGTTAAAAAATCTAGACGATACGGTACGAAACCTTAGCCCAGATGCCGTCAGCGTTAATGGATTTGCTAGTTAAATACGAAATGTTACTGATACATACGGGCGTACCTCTAACTTAATTACCATTTTCATAGGAAGAGTAACATTTTAACCCTCCTGGAGGTTTATCTTAGCGTCGAAAACTACCCTGTAGTGGCCAGCCTTTGATGCTAAAACCTGTCTAAATTTGCCCCTAAATAAAACCCCTAAATTGTCACCAGTTGCGTGTAAGATACAATTTTTTCTCTACTTGGATCTTCCCAACTCCTAGGAGTATTAAGTCGGTTTTGTCTCGAAAAACTGACCAGATCAAGATGAACGAGGTATCTCGTCATTAACAAAATTTGTCGGATCTCGGCGGATGAGATATCCCGTCGAAACCACTTGAAGATTGAGAAAACCCCAATGAAATAATGTTCGCAATCTCCCCATCTTAATTCAAATATTTTCAATTCAAATAATTGCAACAAGTCCATTTTGTTACGATTGTAAAGAGTGCTTTGTTACTAAGTCCATTTAATCATCGTTTTCATGATTTCCTGAAAGTATTCACTTTCAAGAACTATCTTGTCCATTTTCTGTACAGGAATTTCCATTTTAAAGATAAAACTTAGCTTATGGAGCCTCGGAAAAATACAACATATGATTGTTTTGTTGTTGCTTGAAAAGTTGCAGTTTAAATGAAATCTTCGAAACTTTACAGAGAGCACCAGTAAATAAAACGAGACAAATTCGAAACAAATGACAAAGCAAGATTGGAAAACAATTGTTTCGCACGTTACAACAGGCTGCAACTGATAAATGATATTTCTTCAGACGTTCTTTGATGTAATAGAAAATGAATGAGCTGAAGTGAAGTTATGACAAACAAAAACTCCAATAACGCTTTATTGTAAATTGAATCATGAGAATCAGAAAATAGTGTTAATCTCACTCGAGTTGGATGCGAAATTCTTTTCTATGATTGAAGCTTATTTTTGAATGCGATGATGATTCATTTGTATTTTATTTGAGTTAGTGGCGTGCCATTTATTGGTGTTGTGCTATGCCTGCGTTCTTGTTTATATTGATTTATGGTTTGTAACAAAATGGGAAAACGTGTTTTATTTGAGGTGGAATTAAATTGTTACGATAAATACCATAATATTTTAAAGGTACTATATAGTTAGGTTTATGTGTTTTCTAATATTTACGTATGCTTGTTGCATGATATTTTTTAAAAAGTTTTCAAAAAATCTGAAATACGCGGGTAAACAATATACATTTGCAATTGAAATTCGAAGCGAATGAACTGTGACATATAAAAATTTTATTCTACAATTATTGAGAACAAAAATAGAGTGGGTTGTGTGCAGGGATACAACCTCAGTTTTTTTAAGGCCGTGAATCCGTCTTTGTGTTATTAGATTAAGCGTAAGATGTAGATGAATAATCTTAGTTATATATAAATTTCATTTATCAGATTCGATGATAGAAGTAATATACTTGTTTACACATTGATGTTTCTTACAAACGTTAAATTTATACAAGTTACCCAGTGAAGCGGACGATGTAAAATGTACTTCAAGTTAAACTCGCGTTATATGTAGTCTACAGGTGATTTATTTTGAGTAACATCGGCAGTGAAAGCACCCGTAAGCATATTGAATTCCTGGCTATCTGGAATCGTATTGGGTCTAATTTTTCTGATGAACTGAGTTCAGAAGCTTCATTTTCCATCATCCAGCGCACCATTTATTTACGCAGACAAAAACGGAACTGTTTAAAAAAGAACCAACATATGCTGATGCAGGATGTAAAACGGAACTGTTTAAAAAAGAACCAACATATGCTGATGCAGGATGTAATCAAATGAGGCTTTAAAGATGGGTATTGCACCTTATAACTGTTGTTATTGGAAATATTGGACATTGAAACTAGTCGACGCCATTTTACTCTTCATGACGGTAATAAGAAATCGGACCCCTCATTTCATAAGCTTCATTTTCCATCTTCAGCGCACCATTTACTTAAACCCTCCAGGTAATTGTCTCTACGGTCTCATTAGCAAAACTGATCAGAACTTGATGGACGAGTCATCTCGCCATTAGAAGAAAACTCTAGATCTTGATCTCGTCATTGGAAAAAAATTGGCAATATCTTGATGACGGGATATCTTGTCATTACCAAAATTGGTCAGATCTTGGTGGACGAAATATCTCATCCTAACCACTTGGCAGACAAGTTAACAGACAAAAATGGAACTCTGTCTACAAAAGAAACAGTATATGCAGATGCATGATTTAAACAAATTAGACGTTAAAGACAGATATTGATATTGAACCTTATATTCTGTTGTCATTGCGAATATGAGACTTGGAGCATTGAAAGTAGTCGATTACTCTCCATGACGGTAAAAGGTAATCAAATCCCTCATTTCACAGGCTTTATTTGCCAGCACACCATTTACTTAAACAGATGAAAATGGAGCTCTATCTACAAAAGAAACAACATATGCAGATCCATGATGTAAACAAATGAGACGTTAATTCTCCTAGTGTTTCGACGAGATTTTGTCAAGGACAAGATATCTCGTCGAGACAAAACCACCCTATTATTCCAAAGGAATTGAAGATCCAAGTAGGAAAAATCAAATTGCCCCTTGCCCAGAACTGGTGACAGTTTGGAACAGGTTTCGCACCAGAGGCTGGACATTACAGGCAATCTTGGACGCGAAGATAAACCAACCAGGATGGTTAAAGTTTATACCAAAAGACAGTTTTCGACGCGACGATAAACCACCAGAAGGGTTAAAGACGAATATTGAACTTTATATTATGTTAAACAATTGCGAATATTGGACTTCGAGCATTGAAACTAGTCGACGCCATTTTGCTCCACGACGGTAATAAGAAATCGAATACCTCATTTTGGGATAGAATATTAAAACCAAGTTAAAAGTTTCATTCCCAAATGTTGCAAAAAACCAGGAGAAAAATAAAAAAATAATCCCTTGTATGAGTCCGGAAAGCGGAAAAGATTCGGAACAAGATAAATACCACACGATATAAAAGTCGAGAATGGCGCCCCAAAGTCAGCACGTAAGAGGGCTTAACTGGATTAGATGGGATAGAAAACTTGTTTTTCGTGTTCATTACGGGTGCCAAAAATAGAAGAAGGTAATAAAAGAAGAGTCCATAACACAGAGAGCGACGAAAAAAACCCCTCCCATAACACTACAAGAACTTTCAATTCAGAATTTTGCAATTTCCTTGTTTCTTCTGGATAGGTTCAGTTTGCAGGAGTTTGCGGTATGTCGCTTTACGGAGATAGGAAAGTTTTTCTGTGTGTAAGGGATTAGTGGAGCGATGGAAGGTTTTTTTGTGTGTGTGAAAACAAAAGGATTTAACAAAAAGTTTAAGGAACTTCGAACAATGTAATGGAGTGGGAAAATGAAAAATCCTTCTAGATAATTTCCTTTATTACTGATCGAACGGTTTGCAAAATTTAGGCATTAATTTGAATTAAGAAAATTAGCAGCTCATTAGTTTTTATACGTGCGGCATAAGTAACTATTTCTGTGTCTACTAATTATCAGATCAAGGTGTCTTTGTAGACTAACCATCAAGCAATAAATGGAATAATGATGTCTTTGAAAAATTTATTATTTAAATAAAAGAGGTTTCGAAATGGATCATTAAAAATCTCGTTAAAACAAAAAAATATTAGTACATATTCTAAGATGAAATTTACTATTTCCCATTATCTCCAAAATGAGTTAAATTTCAAAATATATTTGAATTATGGAAGCTTTGGGGTTTTAAGAGCTATAGTCTCTACAGTCTAGAGGAAAAATATTTTCATAAAAGAGATACAGCTATTGCGAGTAAAGTATTTTTATTATTCCTCTATTGGATTACTAATGTTCTAAAGGAACGATGGTGGTTCAGTTGACACAAGAATATATAAATGCAAATATCATACGACATTTGCAGTTTTGAGTCTTTCCCTGGCACTACATCTCACATAAATCGCAAATATATTCAAAATTCTTCCCAGCTACAAATTATTGAACTCCAGGGTAGGGAAATTAAATGATCAATACAAATAATGGCATTCTCCACTCATGTTTGCTACTGTTTTTGTTGGAAAAAGCTCTTCTAATATTTAAACGCCCGCAGAAAAATTATAAAGTAGCAAACTCTAAAGAGCAGTTAGTAATAAACTAAACTGAGGCGAACCCAATTTCTCACCCTTTCATAAAACCTGGAATAGACTTAAGCCAAGGACGGTGTACATAAAGTATGTTGTAACGGCTAGAATGAGCGTTGCAAAAAATACAGAACTGTTTAATCTATTTTCTTATTAAACACTGACGTAGAATAAGAATTAAAATCAGAAGTTGCGAAAGCTCTTTTTGAATGACGAGAATAATCCAGGACAGAGAATGTTTTGCTGACGAGCTTGGATATTTCTTCTGATCTTTGTAACAAAATAATACACAAATTTTTTTATGCGGGTATTGCTTGAAATTATTTTCGAATATATTTGTCAGATGTTTAAGACAACCGTTGAAATGAAATAAATCTTTCACAATTTAAACCGTTTTATCATCCGTAAGGCACACTAGTGCCATTTTGTGGCACTCAAGTTGAAAATAGCTGGTATGAGGCATAGAAAAAGTTCTTAATTTTTGCATATCGATTCCAAACTGGAGGATGGGAAGTACTTTTAAAAATGTCTACATTAATTAAATTTTACCTTGAATTTTTAGTAATTGGAAAAAATGTATGTTGCCATGCTATGCAAGAAGTCAGTATATCTAAGTTTGCTATTAAGGGTTTATGGTTATCTAAATGTCTCTTTTAAAAGCATTTGATGCCTCAAAACGCCAACTCGCAAGGTGGTTAAACTTAGATACTGTCATTTTGAATAGCATCTTAAACTCCCAAGGTTAATCTTGGAGACACTCTCTTTTTGACTTTAATTGTAAACTCCTAAGATTAAACTTGGATTTAGTCTTTTTGACTCGCATTATCAACTTATGAGGTGATTAAACTTGGAAATATTGTCACTTTGACTAGCATCGTCAACTCGCAAGGTGGTTAAAATTGGAAGTACTGTCTTTGTGATCCATATGAAAGATCAAGTTCGTTGTAATTACGAGTTTAATTCCCATGTTTCCTGCTTTTCAAACTCTAAACTTAGAAGTACTATCTTTTTGACTAGCATCATCAACTCATAAGGTTAAAATTGGAGATACTGTCTTTTTGGACTAGCATCGTCAACTTACAAGGCTAAACAAGGTTCATTAAATCATAGCAATGGATTATATACTTGGTTGGTTTTACGGCCCAAGGGCCATATTTGGCCAAGCTCCTCCAAACGCAAGACAAACAACATCGACTAATGGATATAAACACAAGGAAAGTTTTACTGATACAGAAGATAGGAATTCACCCAGTAAATTACAGGAATCGAATTACAATTCACAGGTTGTTAGCGCAGTGGCTAAAACCAATGAAAGATGGCGACCTCCATTATCCACTTGGAAAATCTAGAAATTCGTTATATCACGAGTTAAAGTCCCATCTTTGATGCTTTTCCGACCAGTGTCCGACAAGACACACAAAAAGAATCACGGTATGTCAACGGTACTGCTTCCCATTACCCTCAACTATAAGAGAATTCATTTAAACCTTTTCTGTTCCCGGAGAGAAGAAAACACGAAAAGCATAAAACCCACGAAAAAAAACCTCTTTAAGAAATCCGACAGATAAAGGTGTTTCCAAATCTGAAACATCTTTATTCGGTCACGTAACAAGCATAAAACCGACTCTTCCAACACAAAGGAAGAAAGAGAAGTTTCTTGTACGCGGCTTAAAGGGATCTGTCGAACAACTGCGGAAAGATCTCATTACATTTTCATGTCGGCCTCTCCTCGTTCGGTGATGAAAGAATGGAGCCCCAATACATCAGTCCAACCCTTTTCCCCAGCACGCCCTCTTGTTCCAAACGTTAAATATTAATAGCGTCTCAAACTGGCTGACAAACGTGTACTTGGAAAATATCCAAGGGAAGGTACTGAAAAGGGCGTTATTCAAAGCAATTACGAGATCCCATTCTTTTGTCATCTTTCGGAGGTTGAGCCTTGTCCTGAGAGTAATGGGGAATATTATTCCTTTTTGTAGGTGATGGCGAGAAACGTACCTTGGTGCACGGGATTGGATCACTGCGAATTACTTTTTGTGCTTGAATGAATTATTTTATTTCAAAGTGTTTTATACTCAAAATTGAAATGTGCTTTGAAATTTGAGGGAAAAGGAAATGTATTCATTTCTTCAGCGCTTATTAGAGGCACTTTACTCCGCACTTTAGACATCTTAACCCTCCAAGTAGTTTCGACGAGATATCTCGTCCATCAAGATATAAAAAATTTTGCTAATGACGAGATATATCGTCATCAATATAAAGTAGATTTTTTTCTGATGACGAGATCAAGATCTGGTCAGTTTTCTTCTAATGACGAGATATCTTGTCCATCAAGATCTAGTCAGTTTTTGCTAATTACAAGATACCTTATTGTGACAACTACTAGGAGAGTTAAAAGTAGTACTTTAAGTTTTCCAATCAAGATCTGCTAAGGTTTTGTTGGAGACGAGATACCTCGTCAAGGCAACCACGAGGAGGATTAACCAATTCGAGTGTCGTTTTAAAATTCAAGATATCACTGCAATCCACAAAGTAGTCGATGAGGGTCGGTTGGATTGGTTTTATGGAGCAAGATCCATATGTGAGCCAAGCTGCGTCAATCAACACAACAGTCAATCGTCAACAAGACAGACAAGGCACACAACAGTCGATGAGGAAATGAAACTTTAAAATTTGAAACTTGCTATTATAAGCTAGACAACAAGCCTATATTTTAAGCGAATCGTCATTTTACTATCCTAACCTCGCCAATCCAAATATTTTTAGGTTTTAACGTTATTTGGTTGTAAATATGCTTATTAAACTTGTTTCAAAAGCTCCTAAGTATAAATCACTTATAAAGTTCTTATTGGTGAATATTTGAATCTCGTATCTCATAAATGGTCTACGGGGCCACCATGGTCAGTGGGTTTGCCCAATGCACTAACAGCCCGCGAGTTGTTGGAGGCGCAGGTTCAATTCCTGTCAGGTTTGTTTCCTTCCTGAGTGTATTTCTCTATCTACCGTGTCAGTAAAAAACTTTTATTATGTGTATGTCCATTACTTGATTTTGTCTGTATTACACATGGCGTAAATATGTCCCTTGCGCCAAAAAGCAACCACAACTGGTCTACAGTTTAGCATCTAGTTTTTCATCACTTCTGAAAAATTTGATTTCAAGAGTTGATGGTTTTGAAAATAAAAGGACGGTATATTTGAACAAATAAAATCGAGTCTGTGTGTTTCAGTAAACTCTTTAAATCGACTTGGAAAAATGTTGGATTACTCTTTAGGATACAGCAGTAAATAGATAGCATAAATTATAGTTTGGAAAAATTAAAACAGCTACTACACTTCATGTCACTTTACGTATCTTAACTAATTCGATTATAATTTTAAAGTTGAAGACATTACTGCAATCCACAGCATAAGGGGTGAGAGAAATGATGAAACTGGAAAACCATACCAGTTTAAAAGGTTGGCAACAAACCTGTTTTTAAAGTCTATATTTATGCAATAAAATTAAATCCGTGTTTCAGTAAATTCTTTTATTACTAGATAGACCTGGAACAAAAGTTGAATTTCTGTCTGGAGCTACAAGAAATATATGATATAAATACAGTTTTTGGAAAATTGAAACTCCTGAATACTTCATGAAGCGACATACAGATTTTATTATAATGGTACTGAAAATGCGCTTGTTTCGAAACTCCTATTTTCTGCGTACTCAATGTTTCAAATGAGATGGTGCAATTATTGATGTACCGAAAGGGTGTTAATTGAGTCTGTGTTGGATCTATGGCCCTTATCGATCAAGTTTGCTCAATGAACTGGAAATCGGTAAGTGTGAAAAGGTTGTTAATGATAAGGGAAGGTTAGAAGAGAAGCCGAAGCTCACGTATAAGACGTAATGGGTTCATTTGCGATCTTGCCTATACGGGTTTAGGTAGATGGTAGATATTTAATTAACATCGCACTAGGGAAACACAACGGGCTATTGGGTATGGTCCGAGATTAACCCGAAGAGAAAGATCCGAGAATAACACCTCGTAATTGTGAACCACGGTCAGAGGATGAGGTCAACACCTGAGCTGGCACCCACCACTCTCCAAACTTCCACTCCACACCAACGTAAGGACATTTCAGGCCATGACAGATTTAACGTGCAAGGGCCCCCACGTACCCGACGGTCTTTGGTTGGATCAAGTTGCAAACTCTCAACCCTCCGGTTGCAAATCGGCTACTCTGCCTACCGGGCTAGCACAGTCCTTGATACTGTCTTAGGATAAGCAATAATATCCAGCGGTACATCAGGAAGGTTTAAGACAGAAGGATAGTTTCCCCCTAGAATTGACCTTTTGTTATATTCGAGCAATACAACGCTCGTCGAAATGTCTCCTTAAGGACTTATTTCACAAAACCTGAAGTTCCTGAGGTATTAGCTGGCTAAGTGCAAACCTCAACAAGCTATTCCAGCTTCTAAAAACATTCAATTTTCTAAAACGCTCTTCATATCAGACAGGAATTTAAAAATAATTTGAATGGCCAAGTCTTTCTTCCCTTTATCTGAATGCCGTAATGTTAAATGAGAGTGCATTCATTGATTTATTCGGTAGTTTTCAAAATTTTGACGATTTCAGATGTACATTTTACTTATAATGTAAGAAAAAAAATTGGATTTTCTCTGATTTAACCAGCTTCATCATGTGTTCTTTTGATTGCGTTCTCATTCCAAAATAAACTCAGGCGTTGACCTCGTCATCTGACCGTGGTTCAAAATTACTAGGTGTTGTCCTCGAACCTTTCCCATGGGAACTCCTCTTAATACATCCTTGTCTTGATAAGTGCTTTTTGAATATTCAAATGAGAAGAACAAAATATACAGATTCCCTAGTATCTTTTGTTACAATCGCAAAGTGAGCCAGCAAAGAACGGATAAGTATCAATCGAAGTATAATTTTTTGATATTGTTTTATAAGTAATGAATACGTTTATAGTATTGGAAAATTAATTGTTGGATATGTTAATTTGAGTTGAAGGCATCCCTTCCGACTACGAGCAAGTGCATGCCGAGAATATCAATCAGGAACTTTCCTGTTTTTTAATTCATATTAGATACCACTCTTTTCCTAGATGGCATGTTTATGAGACGTCTCCAGTTGAACAGGTCTGTAATATAGTAGTAAGCAACAAGTACCCCCTTATTCACAACAAACAAGCTCTGTCTAGACAATCACAGTAGTATCGTCGAAGACTTCTTCCCAGAACAAATTGATAAACTCCTTCATTCAACTTTGTATAGATGCTGTTATTGCTCAAGATACGATACTGAGTTCCGAAACGGAGAAATATAGTGACATTATAGTTATTTGTTATGAGTAATTTGAGAGATAAATTTAATTTGAATATCTTTATTTATAACAGTCGAATGACTTATTCGACTGTTATTCGTCCTCTACGTTACAATTTTCACAAACTGTAGTACATTATAGCTTCCGTGTTAGCACAAAAGGGGTTGAGTCTGAATTTTGATAGATCCGAAGGAGTCAAGTGCATCCTTAATTTAAGGAATAATATAATATGTTTATAAAATCGAAACTAAATGAATCTACTAATCTAAAGTACAAGTATTTGTGTATTATGGCATGCTTCTTTTTCTTCCTGAATATTTGTGAGAAAGAGTGAAATATTCAACTTAAGATTACGAGAATTAGCTATTTTGCCTTAGCCCCTTTTGCACTGACACGGAGATAATAGGTTGAAGATTGTGATATTCAGAAGGGGTTTCTAATGTTTGTACGTGCATAACAAGGAACATGTTGTGACTTTGGTTGCCAATCACAAAATATGCTTGAATGATTGGCAAATTTTCTTGGACTCGGTGTTTTTTTTCAGTATTTTAATTGCGTATTCTAGGACTTGAGGTTATGAACCAAGCATGAAGAACATGAAACTTAATTAGTATTAAATATACAAACAAGTTTTGAGTTCGATTCAACCAAATCTATTGTGTTATTAGATATGTCTTTTTATCCTTTAAGGAGGTTGGGAGCTTATCATCTACCTTCTTGAAATGGTCTTGGCATGGTATATAAGTATTCTAGGTACATTAAGGTACATCTTAGGTACATCTCTAAAGTATACATGTTCTCTCATTTGATATTCTAATATTTAGAGTTCTCTAAATGCCGTAATGCTAATGAGTATTGCATTCAATGATTTATTCAACTATTTTCAGACTATTGACGATTTCAGACGTATATTTTACCTGTAATGTGCGAAACTTTGATTTTCTCTAATTTTACTAGGTTCAACATGTTTTCTTTTGATAGTTCTGGATTACCCTCTAAATGGGTATTGAGTATTTTTGTTATGCGCAAAATATATTCATGAAAGGTAATAGTCTTCATTCATAAAGTTATCTTCCTCAGGAAATCCTCTTTAGAGTAGTACCTTTTAAAGGATTAATTTCGTCTAAAAGCGTTTTCAAAGGATATCATCTCACTCAAAATTGTCCTGTGTATGAGAGATTTTCAGTGTAAACAAACATACCAGACGGTAAAGATTTTACTTTTGACGTTTAATCTAACTATCTAACTGGTGTTGACCAATCAACTATCATATAGTAAGCTTAGAGCAGAAACACATTAACTGACATTCTTTCGGAGGCACTAAATGCTTATTTTCATAATGATGGTGAATATATTATCATATTATAATCTGTTTGAAAGATATATATAACTCTACCAAAATGCTCATAATTTTATTCGTTGACCTAAAAACTTATAGTTAGTGTTAAAACAGCTGTGCAGTCAAAATCAATTTTTTTTCAATTAACGAGATTCTGCTCTAAGCCGATGATATATCAATTCGAATTCATTCTTTGGAATTTTTATTGGCGAGGCGTTAAAATTGCATTCGAAAACCAAGCTAAGGGACGTCATATTCCAAATACGTACAGGAAACACATTCCGTCTCAGAAGCACTACCCCATCTGCAATTAGCTTGACAGAAATTTCTCACATAACTGTTGATTTCCGTTTTCGCCAAGGGCCATGGTAGCCCGGTAATTGGCAACCGGAAGTGCAATTTCAAAATTACAAGGTGTAGACCTCATATCTATCCTTTTGGAATTGATCCAGACCGTCTCCAATAACTCGTTGTTCTGCTCCTGTGAGACGTAAGTTCAGCTACCTACCGGTCTTGTCTTGAGCGCAGCTTGGCCACATACGGCCCTTGAGCCATGAAACCCAAACAACCGGCCAAATTATCTTTTAACTCTGGTTTCTTTGCCATGTGTTTGGCTCAGCTTGGCTAATATTTGACCCTTGCGCCATCAAAATTCAACCAACTCATCCAATCATAATTCCACGCTGCATAAATTTTATGCTGCAAGAGTATATGTATGTCTATTTCTAAAATGCTTTAAGATCATACAAATATCTGAGCTATACTCGTTAACTTTTCTATGTGTTGGAATCGGTCTCAAACCTCCAATTATAGTGCCGTGTGGGGCACATCAATATGGAAAATTGTGTAAATCTTTGGGGTAGGGTGGGTGGGTATTTCAATTAACGTCACACTAGAGCAACACAACGGGCTATTGGTGACGGTCCGGGATCAATCCCAAAGGGAAAGATCCGAGGACAACACCACGTAATTTTGAACCACGGTCAGATGACGAGGCAACACCTGAGCTGGCACCCCACTCTCCAAACTTCCACACCACGCCAACGTGAGGACATTTGAGGCCACGACAGATTTAACGTGCACCAGCCCCCTTTGTACACGACGGTGTTTGGCTGGATTCGAACTCGCAACCCTTCGGTTGCTAGTCCGTTACTCTTCCAACCGGGCCACCGCGGCCCCTTGTAAATCTTTGAATGTATAAAAGAGAGGAGATAATGTGAAGAGTATTGGGGATCATGAGCTAATCAGACTTTTTGTTGTTTTCTAAAAGTATGTTTTTAAACCATAAGACTTGGCTACGTAATTAAATTTATTTTTAATGTATAAAACTCTGTCTTCAATCGATAAAACCCAACACTATGCAATGCGTTAAATTTCCTACGCAATGGCCCTTGTAAAACTCGATTAAACCGATCAACCAACCAACTATACATGCGTCGTCACATTTGAATGACAATCAAAACTCCTTTCATCTTCCAAAAATTCAGGATTCCTGAAATAACCAGAGAAAATCAGCACGTCACTTGCGCATTTCATTGAGATTCAGTCTGGAAACGGATTTTCTCTATTCAATACGAGAAAGGAATTTGAAACGACTCCTTGTCAACAAGGCCTTACATATTCCAAAACTGGTTTAACGATAATTCTGGTAGTCTCCAACTGAAATGTTAATCATCCATATACTGTGCGAATTAATACCAAGAGACCAGCAATTGCCAATGAAAATATCAGTTTCTTTCCGAGTTTGCCATTTCTGCACGCATTTCATTTCACCCGCTGTTCATTCATGCATAAAATGGAAGATCCTCGAGGGTTCGCTTTCGTTAAGTTCGTGTCATTAATCTCTGTTCCTCGAAGTGTTGAAAAGCTTGATCACGCGTTGGAACTAATACTAGCAGTAAAGTTCGACGAATTAAGGTGAAGGCAGGTAAACGCCGGTCGTAAAAACGGGGGATTTCTGCCCCCAGGAAATAAACTTCTCCAGAGAGTCCGGGCGAGTTAGTTTGAGGAGTTTACGTCTTTCTGAAATTACCTTTGGGGTAAGTAGCTTAAAAACTCTGGGTTTGGAGATGGGTTGTGAGGAGCTGCCGAAATTGAGCAGACTTAATTAACTAAAAACACGGCACTTTTACCTTTGCGTAATGATATGCGATGTATTTCAGCATAAAAAGGCCATCAATCTGTGGTCTCCACTCGACATTGGACTGCACCTATTCTGATTGCTTATGATAATGGTAGCTTAATGATGTTTTATCTAGTTAACAAATCATCTAATTTTTTGAGAAAAATAAATAAAAATGAGGAGAGGTAGTTTTGAATTAGTTTTTTAACGAATATGAGGTGGAAAAGTAGTAGTTTGATCATTTCCGAAATTTCTTCAGAAATTAACTTTGAATATTTCCCTTTGTTTTAGACTCAAAGAAAATGTTATTTGGGAAAAGGAGTTTATTGAATCATCCCCTCAATCAAACTACATTCTATAGTTGAGCAAAGGCTACCAGATTGATTTAATAGTTTTATTTAAAAAACATAAAAACAGACAAGCCTCTCATCATTATAGGTTTGATTCCTCCCAAGGTGTACTTTTTTCTTCTGTATCAATAAGGTTTTCCTTGTGTGTGCATGTCCATTTACTTGACGTTGTTTAGCGCAGCTTTGCCAAATAGAGCCCTTGTGCCTTAAAACCTAACCAAACCGACAATTTCATCACTATTTCATAAACAACCATCCAGATTGTATCAGCAGATATGAATTGATAATTTAAGCATTTTCTTTAACTTGTAGTTATTTCACTTTTATGTTATTTACATGAAATTTTGAATCATCCTATATATTCATGTAAAAAAGGAAATTATCATAACTATGCTTTATTGTAGATTTATAAAGCAACTGCACAGCACTGGCAAAAAAAACTATGATCGGAAAAAGTAAATATAAATCTTAATATCATAGAACAACTAATATTTTACGGAACACAAGGGTTATCAGAGAGTACTCAGACATCCGCGACTCCAATAGGAGCCGTGACACTCAGTTTAAAAACCCCTTCTATAAAGTCAAAAATTTATAGTTGCAAATGTTTAACAAAGTTTTAGAAATTTCTGAGAAATCAAACTTTCGGGATTGATCCCGGACCGTCGCCAATAGTACCTTGTGTTGCTCCAGAGTGACGTTAATCCAGAGTGACGTTAACTACCTACCTAAAAAATCAAAACTCAGTTTTCACAATACAAAATATACAAATTTACGCAAAACTCAAAACTACTTCACATTGGCTGATGAACTGATATTTCAATATTTTCAACTCTAAAAAACATTTTCCGCTTCAAACATTGAAGGATGGGAGCAATTTTCATTCATTCTAAAATCATTAAATTTCTTCACATAAGCATTTCCTCTGTCTTCAAAAATAAGCGTTTAAAATTCTATGAGACAGTTTCTTAAACTCGTTATGCAACAAACTCGATTGAAATTTCTCAGAAGTTAGTGTTGCCCAACAAAAGGTAGTGCGTTGTCTTAAATTCTATCAAACAATGAATTAGTTCCATTCAAATCTTCATTGTCTCAATAAGATTACTCTGTTGTATTCATAACTCTTCCTTCTTAATTATTTAAGTAATTATCTTTGAAGGGCTGTGGTGGAGGTTTAGGTAATTTTGGTCTTAACGTTTAACTGCTTTAACGTTTTGTAGAATTCTGAAAAAAGTTTTGCTCATCACTATCTATTTTTAGTGCACTTAATTTTCGATCGAAGAGTTTTAAGGCCCCTATTACTATTAGATATTTTTAAAGAACTAATTTATGCACAGTGCAAGGTTCTTACATTCATCTGCTTTTCACACGGGATCAACTAAGTGTAAGATATTGGGTGAACGAAATAACCAGTCTTATAATACAAGAAATGTTTTTCATGGTATTAAAATTAATTCAATTTTTACAAATATTTATCGGTGAAATATAACCTGTGAGCTTACAAATGGGTTCCGTCTACAACAATACGGATAGTTCGACGGAATGGCGTTTTAGCAGCATTCATAGACTTCTATACACCAATAAATGATTACATTTCTGAAATTGGATTCTTTAAGGTAAAAATGCAAATTGTTTTGAGAGATTTTTCTGTGAAGCTAAGTGTAGGTGGCAGTAGTATATGTGCTTCCTGTACCCATTCCAAGTGAAGTCAAGTGGCTTGTTTTTCGAATGCAATTTCGAATTCAATCCATGGCTAATAAAAATTCGAAAAAATGAATTCCGAATTGACATATTATGGTTTATTGGTAACCGATAGTTAGATCAAACACCAAACGTCGCCTAAAACGGTGCTAAACTAAATTTTAAGGTAACCCCGATAAATTCATGAGAGAATTCTGAAACAGGAAGTAAAATCTTCGTTTTCCATCTGGTTTGTTTTCACTGAAAATCCCTTTCACAGCTCATATTCTGGTAAATTGCGTAAAATCTAATAGCATTTGTGTTTCGAAAACAAATAAACTTAGACATGTTATGTGAGTCATTCTTGTATTGACTTCTGGTTTAATTAACAAAATTTTTTTGGTTATTTTTCTTTTACTACGGCGCTAAAAATGTTGGAATAAAGACAGAAAATCATGTGGATACGGAACTTCGTTTTTCAATGAGTTAGTTTTCAGTTAATTGCTTACCAGTTTTTACTTTCTTTACCAATTCTATAGTTTCAAAGGTAGGCAGAGAGGAAGTTGAATTTACTGGAGAAACACAAAGGACTATTATATTTTCAGAGGAATATATTCTAAGGGAAGATGGCAATAGGATCTTTTCAAGTGATTATAGTCGAAGGAAAGAACCAATAGAATCATTCCAAAGGATTCAATTCCAAGAAAAAGACCAATAATATATTTCCAAAGGATTCTATTCTAAGGAAAAAGACAATAGATTATTTCCAAAGGATTCCAATTTGAAAAAAAGAATAATAGACTCTTTCATCAGACAAACCAATAGATTTGGTTATTTAGTCATTGTGTTATGGGGTAAAAACAATGCTACACTACTCAGAAATTTCGTGACGCTCACAGGATTGATTTATAATAATTTATCAGCTAAATTTTCTATCCGCTCTGCTTCATTGGTCAGTTGTCTTTTCCATTCAAGATTTACAGCGGATCAAAGCTACTCTAACGGAAACAATAGGAAGTATGGAAGACGAGATCTAAATGAAGTCTGTGAACCCCTTCGGCGCTTGTGGAATATAACCTGTCACGATAATGTCAGGATCTGAAGCATGCCTGATGGCACTGACACCTTCCAAGATACTGTTTGCTCTAAGATTGGCTGTAAGTATTTTAAAGCAGAATCACATAAAATATTTTTCATAATAAAAGTAAGAATCCAACCAAAGACTGTCGTGTACAAAGGGGGCTGGTGCACGTTAAATCCGTCGTGGCCTCAAATGTCCTCACGTTGGCGTGGCGTGGAAGTTTGGAGAGTGGAGTGCCAGCTCAGGTGTTGCCTCGTCATCTGGCCATGTTTCAAAATTACGTGGTGTTGTTCTGGGATCTTTCCCTTTGGGATTGATTCCGGACCCTCGCCAATAGCCCGTTGTGTTGCTCCAGTGCGACGTTAATTAAACTACCTACCCAGCTGTGCAACATCCGCAGTCTGATCGCCTGTAGATTATAATTGTAGCTATCGATTGTAATTGGAAAGTCCTTTTTGCTATCCACATATATATATATAATTTTAATATCAATTAATTTTTAACGCTAAGATAAAAAAATCTATTTTTCGATTGATTTTGGTGATTTTAAGCCTACTGTCCCCCTTAAAGACGAATAGCCCTTTGTGTTGCTCCAGTGTGACGTTAATTAAAATACCTACATACCAACCCCTTAAAGATAGAATATGAAATCTACGTACTTTATTGTAATACGACTAGTATTAGTTTACTGTTGTAGTTGAAAGCAAGGCTTATGTTTGAATTTTAAGTGGTCAAAAAATAGAGCTAGAACTCTAGAGTGTTGGTCCAGAAAAAGATGGTACTGATTTGATAAATCCCTACCATGTTGATAATTAAGGGCGTAGACATGCCACACCTATTGTTAAAAAATGTAAATCATGGCAGTTTAATAATAATTCTAGCTTCATAAATCTACCTTGTGCTAATTAATTCTAACTTGGATCAGTTTTGTAATGTCTTTGAATTAAATATTTGACCATTTTCGCAAGATGACAATTGAAAAGGTGACATTTCCCTGAATGTCACCTTGTTGGACGAATATTTCGTCCACCAAGGTCTCGTAGCAGGTAGGTAATTAATTAATGTCACACTGGAGCAACACAATGGCCTATTGGAGACAGTCCGCGATCAATCCCAAAGGAAAGATCCGAGGACAACACCACGTAATTTTGAACCATGGTCAGATGACGAGGTAGCACCAGAGCTGACATCCACTCTCCAAACTTCCACACCATGCCAACGTGAGGACATTTGAGCCCACGACAGATTCAACATGCACAGCCCCCACATAAACGACGGTCTTTGGCTGGACAGAGTTTCGAACTCGAAACCCTCCTATTGCTAATCCGTTGCTCTCCCAACTGGGCTTTCACAGCCCCAAGATCTCGTAGTATCTCGTCATTAGAAGAAAACCGGACAGATCTTGATCTCGTCATCATAAAAAAGTCGTCAACACTTTGATGACGAGATATCTCGTCATTGGCTAAATGGGTCTGATCTTGACGTCTCATCGAAACCACTTGGAGGGTTAATGTTGATAAAATCATGATCTAATTTATAAGTCTTCAAATAGTTTGAAATTTTATATTTTACTTTTAACAATTCAGTCTTTCCCCACCTGAGGCCGATAAATAGTTACATTTACCAGGACCGATAATCCGGACTCTTGCACTACAGTACCGGTGATTTTCACCCCATGGGGAGTGTGCATCGAACATTTATGCCTCTTTTTATATGACAATTCCCTACCAATGCTCCACAGACCTGAAAGAGTGAAATAGACCATGAAATGTTGTAGCGCCAATACATGTGATTTTAAGAAGTATACATGGCAATGACAAACAGATGTTTTCTATCAACGTTTTCCAGTAAAGTGCCTCGTTCTAAGAAGTGAGGATAGGAGAGGAATTCGTTTAATGCCGCATGTGTGAGCTTCGAACCATTTCCTT
Organism: Meta bourneti; assembly: GCA_933210815.1. Lineage (NCBI taxonomy): Eukaryota > Metazoa > Arthropoda > Arachnida > Araneae > Tetragnathidae > Meta > Meta bourneti. The sequence continues at coordinate 81,689,867 of OW119923.1, read as the reverse complement.
TTCGGTTTTGGAAAGCCCTCAGGGTGTTTTAATAAATAACACACTCTGCCCTATGAGAGGGATTTTCATTAAAAGCAAACAAACCAGACCGAAATTGAAGATTTATTTCTTGTTACGGCATGGTACACATCGGGGAATTATAAATAAATGTAGTTTATCGCCGCTTTGGTGCTGTGTGGCGTTTAAATTAACTGGCGTTGACCAATCCACCGTCATATATAGGGTGACCATTTAACGTTTTGAAAGACAATGCCGATTCTTTTCCATATTTTCGGGCAGTTTCGTCGTTTTAATATCCTCCTACGGATACCAGTAATTTGAATAACCATGGAATGGGATTATCCTATACTATGCTTCGATATCTGCAGTTATTTATATTTAGAGAAAACACAAAAGTATTAACTCTTATTTTCTTAAATCTTTATGTCTATGTTTGCAATGTCAAGGAGGCGAAACTGCAGTCTTAATGACGACCTCCAGATAGAATTTACCATCTTACTTCTTCATGAATACAGAATATAACATAACCACTGTCCCATTTTTTATCCCAATGTCACGCTTTTGTCTCAAGGAAATATGGTAAGCTCAATCATATACCAATTAAGAACTCATTTCTTTGGAGTTTTCATTGAACGTGCTGAAGTTCTATTCGAAAAGCAAAGCAAGTGGCGTCAAGCCGGGAATTCGTACAGGAAACACGTTTCGCCGTAGAAACGCAACCGCAGCCTACCTTTAACTTGGCAGAAAATGACTCTCATACAGACCCAGAGGTTCTGCCATTGGAGACTCGTCTAATAATTGGTCATTACATCTTACATGGACACCATTCGTTTTGGAGATTTTCAGACGTTTCTCAGTAAGTTACTTGTGATTTTAATCAGCTATGAGCTGTACCCAATTGGAAGCATGAAGTTAGACTTAACATTTGTAATCATCAGAGTTGAGGGCCACGGTAGCTCTGTTGGAAGAGTAGCGGATTAGCAACCGGAGTCTTGCGAGTTCGAAACTCGATCCAACAAAGACCATCTTGTACTGGTACTGGTTCACGTTAAATCTACCGTGGCCTAAAATGTCGCAGTGTGGCGCAGTGTGGAAGTTTGGAGAGTGGGGTGTTAGTTCAGGTGTTGACCTCGTCATCTGACCGTGGTTCAAAATTATGAGGTGTTGTCTTCGGATCTTACACTTCGGGATATATTTCGGACCGTCACCAATATCCTGTCGTGTTGCTCCAGTGTGATGTTAATTTAACTACCTATCTAGCATCATAGTTGAAATGAGCTAGTCAAGTGTAGGTTCAAAGCATTTACAAGTTCAGTTCAAGCCGGTACAAAATATTCTTCATATATTTATTTGAATAGATCTTGTCAAGAGCTTCAAAACAATGCCACACGTATTCGTGTTGCGCTCATAGTTACCGAGATAGACTGGATCAAACACGGCGGCACACCCAGATATATTGCATCTTTTTCCGCACCCATGGGGGAATTGAGCGTCGCACGCACAATGTTTTGATGAATATGCTAACTTGATTCAAGTAGTACAAGTTCAACAAGTATTTTCACCGATTGCCCCCCCCCCCCAAATTGAGACCCATTTTTTCACAGGCGGTCTGCAGTAAGTCGCTCCATACTAACAGCGGAGTTGTTTGAAGTTTTGTTGCAATCAAAAGTTTTTTTGTAAGTGTCCTACAACAAAACTTTTGATTGTAAAGATCCTTTGGCCTAAAAAATGTATTTTTAATTTTGATCACCCTCCCAAATAAAATCCTGGTTACACTGTTGATTCCAACAGTACTAAATAATTTATTGGTCTTCGATAAATAATGATAATGCGCCATTTAAAACAAAGTGAGTCTCTCTCTCTATTTTAATGTAAAAAAATCAATACTTGTTTAATGTCATGATATTTTGGAAGAATGAACGATTCACCAAGTCAGGGACTTGGCAAAAGGCCTCTTCCTTTAGTTGCACAGTGCAAGCAACCGCCTTAAAATCTCCTTAAGTATGGCATTTTATACGAAACTTTTAAGAACCAAATCACTAAAAGAATCTCTAGGTGTAGAAAATTCATCGACCAGGCAGGTTATTAGTTTCTTCCTTAAGAACCCTCAAGTTTCAAGTGGCCATTACATGCTTTTGGAAGGAAAACGAGACCTCGAATGGTTTTGACGTTGCGATGAGACGCAATACCCAAATTGAAATCATTTAACTGATCTCAATCGCTGGTATATTTAGTGGAAGGGACACAGTATAGACTCGATGGTTAACGATTCAAATGCCATACAGGGTTCGTCAAACATCATTAGGGAGACTTCGAATTCCATTTTCACCCCCAGAAGCATATAAAATGCATGCTCTGCTAATGTTCCAGGGACTTTAGGACTCGTATTCTGGAAATCACCATTCTCCACTTATCATCAAAGTTACAGTACTGCGACCATGGCTTTAATCACTCCAATCAAATCTGGAGCAATGTTCTCTAACTGTTCCGTGGAACATTAAGCTTCTGAGACATGTCTTATTTTGCGAGCACTTGGTGATAATGTAGTCCGCCCCTTCCAAATGTACTGTACTGTGTACTTTGGAGCAAACTGCATTTTGCACACTGCCTGTCTACAATTTTCATGTTAGAAGTAATCGCCACACCAGGTAAATTTAATTAACATTATATTACTTTTCACTAGTGTTTAGATCCGTTTGGTACAGCAGTGTTTAGAGTTAAAAGTGTAAAAACATTAAGATAAAATGCAATAAGTTAATATTGTTTTAATCCTCCTGGTGGTTGTCTCGAGACAAGGTATCTCCCCATTATAACTAGCCAAACCTAGCCAGACTAGCCAAATCTTTATGGACGCCATACCTCGTCGTTAGAAGAAAACTGACCAGTTCTAATTATCGTCATCATAAAAAAAAATCGGCAATATCTCGACGACGAGTTATATCGTTATTAGCGAAATTGGTCAGATCTTGATGGAAGTGATATATCGTCGATGTCACTTGAAGAGCTAATCATAGCTATCAGGTGAAATTCTTAAAATAATATGTGAAATATCAAATGATGAGGATTAGTCGATCTTGTGATCCGAAGTGAAAGAAGTAAAAGTTAGGGAATAGTTGTGGAAGACTTTCAATGTGATTCAAAGTTGTCAAAATAATGAACTAAAAGACGTATAAATCCAGAGTTATGAGAATATAAAAAGGGAGAGTCCATTTACAACATCCCTGCCGGCTTTAGGTATATAACGGTGGCAGCTTTTAGATTTTTGACAGAACATGATTGCCTGGCCAAGCAGTTAAATTGTTTTGGCATTTATTGTATCCCGAAATGTGTCCTGTGTAGAGGGATGGTTGATGTGGACTGTGACACCTTTTGGAATGTTCGGCTTTATCAGGGGAAGGCGTCCATGCACGCTATTGGAAAGAGCGAGAACTTTTGAAGCAGCTGGACTTTTGTTGATCTGTTGGCTATTTTTTCTTTTTGTTCTATCCTCTAACTTTATGTGCCATTATGTGACACAGGGGGATAAATAGATGTATTTGTCGAAGCACCTTTGTAATAAAAAGTCATCAAAATTTAACTAATTTTTAATGTTTAAAAGTTCGTTTAAAAAAAAATCATGAAATCGAAAGCACGATTTATCACTGGTAGAACTTTTTAAAAAGTAATCACGAATCCATTCCAATAACGGTCCATTTTATAATATAAATGAGAAAACAAAATAAAAAAACTCATGGTTTTCTAGTATAGATATCCTAGTATTAAGAGAACGTTGTCAGGAAGATACTTATAGCTACTTGACCTTGAGATGTAGTTTCCATCTTGTTAAACAAGTGCAAAATACAGATTATTTTAGGGAATTTCGAATTTTGTTGAATAAACTACTTTACCATCAGTTTCTTTTAATTTCAATCTAATTTTCTGCAATCACGACAAAAAAGGGTTAATTTCATTAATATTTATTATATTGTCCCATCATATTGTCAGGTTCGATTGATCCTTGGACCTATTTCCCTCATTTGTGTCAGTAAAGTTCCTGTGTGCGTGTATGTCTATTTATTTAACTTTTTTTTGCGCAGTTTGGCCAAATATGGACCTTGAGCTATAAAACCAACCAACTTATATTACCTAAGACAAAAATTGTCTTTCTCTGAACAACTAAGAACTAACAAATTACTTACCGGCCCAGTTGGAAGAGCAACTGATTAGTAACTGGAGGATTGCGAGTTCGAAACTAGGTCCAAGTAAAGACCGTCGCTCACGCAGGGGCTGGTGCATATTAAATCTGTCGTGACCTCAAATGTTCTCACGTTGGCGTGGCGTGGAAGTTCAGAGTGGGATGCCAGCTCAGGTAAGCATATAACTGCGTCATATAACTGCGATTCAAAATTATGACGTTGTGTTGTTCGTGTGTGCTGTTCTTTGATCTTTCCCTTCGGGATTGATTCTGGACCGTTACCAATAGCCCGTTGTGTTGCTCCAGTGTGACGTTAATTAATTACCTACCTTATTTGAGCACTCACTTTAAGCGAAAGTTGCTTCTTTTATATAGTGTCTTTCAATGTATACCATCCATACATGTATAACTGTTATCTAAAAATTGGAAATATGACTTTCAAGATACTTAATAATTTTAAAGTTACCATGTGCTATTTTTCAGCCGAGAAAGGTTCTAAGATCAGATAACCACACTATGAATCGGGGCTTAGAAAACAGTGCGTCATCGGACCTATTTAGACAGACACAAGTTGGTCAACTTCTCATCCTTATTCACGATGGTGCTTACAGAGATTGTGAATGATTGTCCATTCCCAAACAGTGTGATTAAACGGCAAAGTTTTATCAAATGATACCGAAGACAATCGAATCACTTTATCCCCGTGTGTGGACAAAAGCTCAAATCCTCGAAGATGTATGTGGGCCAATAATGGATTATCAGAATCGTCGTCCAAATGATTTCGGGGTTCATAATTTAACTGCGATTGATAAACGATCTTTCCCTGCACATGTCCTTTTTCCTGCCCTGCCATTAATCACGCAATGCCAAATTAAACTGCTGTCTCTTAATAGACAGATCGAGTCCGATTTTCAACGCACTTAGGGAGATAGGGAGGGGCTTCAGCATGCGTAGTACAGATGATCGAGATTGTGCTGCACTGGACACGAGGGCAATTTTTCAAAGTGGAAAGGTATTTCAAGGGGCGATAGATTAATGCTGAATTATTGATGGAATGAATGATATGAATAGACTTAAAAATTTTCGAACATTTCATCTTTTGTTATCTTACCTTATTATTCAGATCTTACTCCCAGTGGAAGTGCGTAAGAGAATTTAAAAAGACTTCTTTGTGATCTCAGAGATGTGTAACATTTTAGGAGATTCAAATACTTAAGAGTGAAACTAACATTTATCATCCAAATTTTGGAGTTTTAGTGGCATTGGGGGTATTGAAAATGGGCTGATAATGTATATTGTTATCCTTCAAGTAGTTTCGACGAGATATCTCTTCCATCGAGATCTGACCAATTTTGCTGAGGACGAGAAATTTTGTCAAGATACTGTCGATTTTCTTATGATGACGATATCAAGATCTAGGCAATTTTTTCTAGTGACGTCGTACCTCGTCCATTAAGATCTAGCGAATTTTGTAACGACGAGATACGTCATCTAGGCAACCACCAGGGGGGTTAAGTGATGTTGAGACACAAGTATGTCTCATCGCTCATCAATAGCTCTCCTAGACATCAGAATATCAGTTTATATATTAATATATCTTTAATATACCTAGAATATTTATAGAGCTCAGATAATAAAATTAAAAGAGCCCTCACAACTACCATCAAGGCCCTCCTAGAGTCTTGGTCATGTATACGGGTGATAGAATGTTGGATGAACAAGATTTCTTCTAATGACGAGATATTTTGTCCATCAAGTTTTGATCAGTTTTTCTAATGACAAGATACCTCGTCAATACTAGTTGGTTGACCACTAGGAGGGTTGATAGTCATTTAAAAGCTTGCAGCCAGGACCAGATTGGTTACTTTGAAATTCTACTCTAATGTATCTACAAATTTCATTTTGTGAACTCTGGAAGGTGCCTTTTATTTGACCGAAGAGGAGAAATGGGAACACGTTATTTTTCTATACCGGAGAGAACTCTTAACAAACTTGGGTACCTCCCAATTGATTGTTATTGTTATTTCTAGTTTTTATTTGATGACCATCACTTTTCGATCGTATAGCAGACACCATGAAATCGGAGCTTATAACTCCGAACTCACGTAATAAAGTTGTATTGTATGTTTAAAAGATTCTCTTAAACACATTCAGATGAAAAATCTAAATCATAATTTTTTAATCCCACAAGTGTTTCAGCAAGATATCCTATTCAAGGTCTAGTCAATTTTGCTAAGGACTAGATACCTCGTCAAGACAAAACTGCCCTTTTACAAGGGAAATGAAGACCCATGTAAGAAAAATAGATCCTACCTTGCCCAGAACTGGTAACAGTTTGGAACTGGTTTCTGCATCAGAGCTGGGCTGTTTTCGACGCGAAGATAAACCACAAGAGGGTTAAAAAAAGTATATTATACAATGAGCATTCTTGCATCTTATTTCTTGAATGGTGTGCATATTTCTACTACTTAAATAATACATATACCAAGATGATGCAAAGAAATAACAATATATATGCCTATTACTGAATTTCATAAAACCATAAAAGCGTTTTCCCAGAACAAAGAAATATCAATCGGGAAGGAAAATACTGAATGTTTGGTCTTACTTCCAATTTTAAAATTACTGTAATTTCTTTAATTAACTAATCTATTTCACTGAAACCAATGTTTTTATGAATGCCCTATCTTGAAACTATAATGTGAGTTTTTGTTTTCTCCAAATGACTGACAGAAATTTCAGAAAATATAGAAAATGTTATCAGGATTGCACTTTGACTGACTGGAATTTCGTTCCATTATATAATATAATATTTTCTTTGAAAGAAGATTTAGTTTAAAATCTACATTCCGGTAATTTGTTGAACATGGACGTAGATGCCTCAAGAGTCTTTTCAAAGAAAAAAAACACACAAGTCTATATTGTCCATTGCAATAAAAATCGTTTTCTCGGGTATTTTTCAATTCTGCACTTTGAGAATGATAAAATAATTCCAAGATTTTTCGAAACTAACTTTTCAGTCCTCTTTAACTTTACTTATTCAAAAATAAAAAATGTACACATTAAAAAATATTTATTCTTTGATCAAAAATATTTCATTAAAACATTTGTTCAATAGAGTACCAAAACAACAAAAATTTTCCTAGAATTTCAAGTGTGTAGCGTTATGATGATAGCTTTAAAAATATTTCAATATCTGCTTCATAGGCTTAGTGCCAAAGTTATAAATCTGTCTAAATACAGAGAGGGGAACAAAAGATATGTTAAATAGCTTTTTCATTTAGTGTTGTAAAGTTTGAACAGGGTAAAGGAGCATTTTAAAAGTAAAAAACACGGCTAGATTGATATATAAATTATTTATAAAAACTTCCAATTTTTTACTCCTTTGACTATTACTAACTAATCTTATATATAATGTAAAAGAAACATACATAAAAGAACATACTTTATGCAATGACAAGTCATAAATAAATCTCCTTCAAAGGGTGTTCTTACTCTTTTTATCCTTGCTAGGGTGTGGCAGGCAGGCGCTTTATGAACCATTATTGAAAAGGAGATAATAGTTTTTTGGATGGACGATTCAAAGGGTAGCATTAACAAAAGGACTGACCATTTCATAATTGGATCTGAAATTAAATTATACGCCTTAATCACATCTAAGCATCATTATGTAAGCAAACTTGGTGAACAATGGCTTTTTTTTGCTTCACATGCAATGCATTTTCAATGATAGAATTTATGTAGATTGTAATTTCCGCCTAGTTATGTTTGAAAGACCAAATATCTGTCTCTCTTTGTAGCGTTGACATTTATCTAAAAATCTCATACAAAGGAGTGCAAAATAATATTTTCTTTTACGCTTGGAAAATAAAATAAATAGAAAATGGGTACTAAAATTGAACAAGACCCCAAATTCGTGTGCTGCAGGTAAAAGAAATCACTAAAATATGTAAATAAGTTTTAAAAGAATTTTCTGTTTACATCACAGTAAAACAAATAAGTTCTTTGCATTTAACGATTGAATTTTTGTTTAAAATAAAGATATTAGTTTGAATATTATTTTGTTATTGATTGTTCTAGAACATCGAGTCCTCGAATGTCTTTGTTTATGAAAAATATTGCAAGGTTCAACAGGGCACATACTACAAGATCAACAAGGCACCTAGTACATGGTTCAATAAGGCACATAGTACAAGGTGCAGCAAGGTACGTAGTACAAAGTTAAACAAGGCATTTAGGATACAATACATAAATTCTCCATTACAACGAGAATGTATTGTTGATCTTTCAATGTTTTAGGTAAAATAATCTCGAGATTTTTCGAATCGCCAATTGTTTGGTATTTTGACATTTCTAGTTATAAAACTATTCACGTAACATTTCAAAAATATTTATCATTATATTTTATATGTATGAAATTCCTGTTATAAATTTGTTAAAGTTAAAGACTGAAACAAATAATTCATTTTCTCAGAATCAAGGTTTTTCAAATGCGCAATATTGGAATGGAAGCTATATGATCTCAAATACACATTTTGGACAAAATATTAAGATATATGTTTGAAGGAGATACTAGAATTTCTGAATTATATAGTTACGGTACATAATTCACATTATTCATAACGCAAATATAGAATTCCTATTATTCATAATACAATATTATAAAATTTATGTTATTTATAATACAAATAAAAATTCATATTATTCTTAATATAAAAATAGAATTCCTGTTATTCATAAGCTAATATAATATAACATTCATCTACATATTATTTTAATTTAATATTACTATATGACTAAAATTATTTTTCCACCGAAACATAATATGAGCTGATAACACATAAGCAATGGAATATCAGAAAGTGAGATCATATAGATAAATAACAGCAAAAGGATAAACTGAAAAAGCATCTTTACATCCAGTTGGAAAACAAAAAAATTTTACACAAATGTGCAATAATGCTCTTTTTTCTTTTTTCTGCTGTAAGGTGTTAGGTGTTATCTAATGCACTTGTGACATGGGTATCAAAAATCAATTTCCAGGGGATGAGGTGACGGAAGGAGAGAGGGAAGTGAAAAAGAAGAATGTAAGTTGAAGAACTTTGATATCGATTATCGATCATGGTGTGTAAATTTATTTTGTGTGCATTATCGTTATCAAAAGCGATTGGTGTATCGATTTAGGCCTTTGTTTGCACTTCTTTTCTTTAGAACGAATTAGCAGTTAAAAGATTTTTGTGTATATGGTTATCTATGTTGAAAGGAATCTGTTAGGAAGAATTTATTCATTATATCAAGATTTTCTTCATTGTATTTCATTATACTATGGGATCTATAAAAGGTTTTACGACACAGAAATTCACATTAAAATTCTTAGTAACGTGTAACGAACTCGTTACTACCATTTTGTGTTTTATACATAGGTTTGTACACAAAAACGATTTGCAAACTGGATATCGTCGACTTATAAGTGAAACACTAAGTAAAATTTACAAATATAAGCTTTGTTAGTTTTTTAGACCAGAATGTAGTGACCTTTCGACTGATGAAGTGTGTGGGTCTACTAAGTAATTTTTAATATAATTTTATTAATGAGTTGCTAAAGCAATACATAATCATAATAATCTCTGAATAATTGATAAATTGAGCAAATATGAAATGCAATAAATATTTTTTTAAATACAATTCTTTCGTATTGGCTGAAAATTCGAATCCCCCTTCGTTTTCTCAGAACTATAATTTTAATGTATTTTACTTGAAAGCCGACGATAAACTGTAGTTTAGAGATACTAAAATTGGCACTGAATGCTCAAAATGACATGCAATTTGTCTTGCAAATTTTAAGGAAAAACGTTTTAAATGTTTTATTTATTAGGTGAACTAGCCAGCAGTGGAGACCAATTAGTGCACATTATTCATGAAAACATTATTCTGGAATTAATTTTTAATTGCACTTCAATTATTATTTTACTGAGTATCTTTTAAGGAAGGTGATTAAAAAATGTGGCTATATTGTAAATTTTTCAATATTTCATAGCTTAATATAATTTTTTCTCCATTAATAGTGATTTGACCAATACACACCTATTGTAGTTACAGTTCTAATACGTTAGATTGGTTAGAATTTATTCTTGGTTGTTCATCAAGTGTAAGAATGCCAAATTGATTGACTTTTAATAGACTGTACTGATTTGTTCGTTTAAATGCGAAATATGGAAAATTTGTCAATTTCTGGTAGGTGATCAGGAACTGACCGGTTAATCCAATAAATATTGATGCACTTTAAATAAAACCACGTTTATTTGAGCAGAAAACTGCTTTGTATATTTGAACAGAAAGTAGCTTTGTATAAAATTTTGTCTTAAGAAAAAAATGTAATTATTTTGAAAGAATGTTCAAATTTTGAACTCAGTGAAATAAAGCCATAATTGCTACAGCAGTATGAAACCGTATTTGTGAATTTCTTATAGGGATAATCCTTTTACTTGTTCTAAAATTAAATTAAATGCTCTTATTTCAATTTAGGTACACATAATTAGAAAATTTCCAAAAAATATTTACGCTTTGAGCATTTTATCAACAAGGTAAAAATTCTGAAAATACGAAATTGAGGATTTGTGTCTATAAACGAGTTCCAATAACGCATAATGTTTGACTTACATTGAGGTAATGTCAGAAATGTTTACCACGTGATTAAATTCCAAGGCTTTTGAAGCAGCTCCCCACAATCCCAAATACAACAAGGAAAGTCAAAAGAAGGTCTTCACAAACATCTGAAAAGCCTATATTATCTCGATAGTCCACAGAAGTAACGTGGACAGTGAAAGCTGTTGGAATAGGGGAAAGATTTAGGATTTGTCATGCTATTGTCGAAATATAAATGTCCTGTTTTATTTCTGCCCAAAGACATACTGAAGAATGTGAATGTCGTATTCAAAAACAGTGAAAATCTATTCCCATAATATATTTTCAGACGTTATTTGAACCAATGTTTACGAAAGAAAACAATATGGATGTTTTGGAAGATTTCGTACGTCTTGTTGAAATATGGCTCCGTAGGCCCCAATCCAATCGTATTGTTGAACCAAGTGGTCTTTCTGTTTCTATACTAAAAACAAATCTAGCTCTTGATATAGGAAAGGTATATTTTCTATTTTAAGAAAACCCTAGAACACAAGTATAATCTTATTGCATTGAAACTTGAGGGTATTTGAACTAAAAGCTGAAGAACAGTATAAATGACCGCATTTCTGAGATCAATCGATTTTTATCTCACAACCAAACACAAATAAATCTCCTAAGAGTTCAAATATAAACAAATCGTATTCGGTATACAGTGAAAGTCTGATTCCTGATATTTTAATAGTTTAATAATCTGCAAACACTGAAGTCACACGTTGGGTGGTGCCAGGGCCATATTTAGTCAAACTGCGCCAAGACAGACAACGTCAAACAGAAAAAAAATTTATAGACCGAAGAGAAATACACCAAGGGAAAAATAAAGGAATCGAACCAGAGCCACCTAAAACTGGAAAATTGCTAGCGCAGTGGACAAATTCACTGCGGTTACATGGTGCACCCACTTACTAAAGGATTATATGAAGAATTACAATTTACAACCTATATAATTTAAAATCTTACAAACAGACCAGCACATACCATCTGCTCTAATTTCTTAATTTTTCATACATATTTATCTATTGGTAATGCGGTTAAAATAAAGTACACAGTATCACCACCAAGTTTTTGACGTCAAGGGCCACAAATAGTGGATTTGCCTTAGGACGACGTAGCAAGACATAGTGGTTACACAACTATGCAAGTTTATACCCTGTTTTCTTTGAGATATGAACTATTTAGTACGAAATGTTCAAAGAAGGATTCCTAGAAAATCAAGGAATGGGTATACAATATCTTCGAATGGAACTGATAGATAATTTACAAAGGCGAGACACAATAAGGGGAATTATAAGAAAACTCGAAAAGCACGTGCCGACATTTACAATAGTTTCCGTACCACTTACAGACACACGAGCGGCCTTTAATTCCCTGTTTGTGTGTGAATCTTGGTGATAAAATGAGACCCTGATTCAGAAAATCAAGCCCTAACAGAAAAGCATCCATAATAATAAAATACTCTCCGTCGGGAAATTCAAATGCATTGATACCAACCTTCTCCGAATTCCTTCAGATTTGAGTACAGATCAACATTGTCTCAGATTTGCCTCATCATTAAAAACAGCCGTTGATGTAATGATGCGGCAAAATACGACCCGAAAACTTATCACATGCAAGATGACTCTTAACAGCAAATAAGCTCTTGTAATTGTATGAATCTCCAGAAACCATACAAGAAATTTATAAAAATCTTAACATATATTCCTAGGGATTACGTTTAGATGTGGTTTAATATAAAACCCTTGTGGCATGTAATGATTAGCGTAGAATACTAATGTTTGGGGATGCACCTAAGTAGGATTCTACCTGTCTCCTTGAGGATTACCGTCGACCCTTTGATTCGGAGAAAGTCCTTTTGGGAGATAGCAGAGAACATCTTCCTCACAACGGTGACTGACGAGAGAACTAAAATCTTAAAATTTGGATTGGACACTGCCTTCCAGAAAAATGGTAGCATTGAATTAAACAGAATGTTGCCGACAGGAGAAAAATTGAGTACGACCGTCAAAGTTTCGAAAAATAATAAATTTCCAATACTTATTAAACACTTAGCAGTAATCACAATGCAGAATTTCATTAGAGCCCCGAGCTCTTTTGTATAGTTTCAGCAAAACAATACAGCCATACCTCAAATCAAACATATTTAAACAAAGCAAAAATGGCGAGTGAATCTGGTAGCAATTTTATATTACTTTATCTGTTTGTTGCCATTCGTTTACATACAAATAACGTCCATTTTTGTGCCACGTACATTAATTAAATATGAGATGCTTTTGTCTTTAAATCTATATGCACTTGTATTTTTGTGGTAGAACGTGATTCCGGTAAGTATTCCGTATCGGGTAACCGGAAGTAAAATCCTCGTTTTGCTATGGCTTGTTTGTTTACACTGAAAATCTCCCTTATATACATAAATTGTGTATGTATTTCTCTGAAACCTTTTCCTGATTGAAAATAAATGCGAAAAATACTATCTTCAGTATTTTCCTAGGGTTAAGTTTCAAACATTAAATATATACAAACTGGTGTTCACATGGCTCGTGGTTACGCCCTAAGTGAAGTATACATTTAATCCTCTGAGCGACACGAGATTTCCGAGTAGTGCTTTTTCTCTACATCACTCATAATGACTAAATAATCATATCCATTGATTGAAGGAATCCCAAGAAAGATTCTATAGGCTAAGAAATACAAAACTGGTAAGAAGTCATGCAGGGAAGATTGCAGGTTGCAGAACGGATACATGCAACGCTCAAAGGGTTAAGAGTGAAAAGTACAATTTTTATAACGGGTTCAATAACCTTTAAAATTTTACAAGAGTGGCGTTAAAATCATGGACTTTAATTTCACTACACTAACTAAATATTGTAACCATGGGAGAATTTTTCCGAGTGGTATCTACATTGTAAAAGTTCAGAAACACCGAAATCTTCAATTTAAATTTGGGGCACTATTCATTAATTAGACATACACTATTGACTGAGACTAAGTTATATTGACTTATCATAATGTACTTCAGCTATATTACATTTATTTTAATAACGATTAAAAAAATAATTATTTGAAGTATAAAAATAAACACAAATTTCAAGATAGGTGAAAAATCGAGTTTAATTTTTAAGCTCTTATTTTCAGAAGAGATATATTTTATAAAATGCTGGCACAGATTATGTCATAGTAAGGCCTTATGTAAGACGTGGTTTGTATTATTAGATTATTCAAGGACATTCTGATAAAAACCTTGGTTGCTAGTTAAGTTTATTTTAATGTTGTTATGATTTGATGTAATAGTTAATTTAGATTATGTTCAGATTATAGTTATCCACAATATCTAATTTTATGAAAATGAATAATTATGAATTTCTCGAAATTTGGAGTTATGAAAAGAATTCAGGGTTGCAATAAAAATTTATAAGTAAATGCAATAACTTAAGGGGAGACAGTGATCTTTCAAAATCTCCAAAATCGGTTTTTAATTTTTGCGTAAAAAGTAATTGATATCAAAGCTCTGTTTATAGCAGAAAGAAATTTTCAATTACAGTAATTTATGACAGAGTTATATGTACAACATTAAAGATTTAGTAGAAAAGTATAGTAAGTCTATTACAAAAACGCGTTTCTCCCATTGAGATTTTTTTTGACATTATTATGATTTCAAACTATTCCCCGTTCATTCTATTTTAAGTGATTTACTAGACGTTTCCTTTTAGAATAATCCATAAAATCGGTTGTATATATTTTTGTGCAAATGAGAAATCCTCATGCTTCCAAAGTTTAAAATTTTGCTTGACTAACACTTTTTTGCAAAATTTTAGATGTTTTAGTACAAAATGTTTTTGAATTACAATTGCACGATGCACTTGCCAAATGTAGTTTATTTTGTGTGACTTATATATATCACATAAATTAAACTACATTTGGTTATATTATGTATACATAGAAACTATTATATAAAAATTTTGATAATACATAGAAAATTAATGCTCACGGAACCTATAATTTTCTCTAATTTATCAAAATTTTTGACCATGCTTTGTGTAATAACTTCCGAAAGACGCAATATTTTTGGACCAAACTTGATACATTGGTTCTTTAGTAAACAACAGCCTGCAAATTTCATAATAATCGGATAATTGCAAAAGTTGGTTTTGAAAGTCCACTGTCCCCTTAAAATGCTTAAAATAGGATCAGAAAGCAGCAAATGACGATAATTAAAAGGAGAATATGTTCCAAATTCTATTTTTATGCAGTATGGTAAGAAATATCGTTTAAAACATCGTTAAAGTGTGATTTTAAAGCGCGGGGGGGGGTTAAGATTTTACGAAGATTTAAATTTAAATAATAGATAATAGTAAAAAGATCTTTAGAATTCCACAGATTTATTGATTAGACGAGTGAAAGATACAAGTTTTTGTATTTTGGAAATTTTACACTAGAGAGCCAACATTTCAACAAATATGTAAAAAAGCATACAAACTACAGCCATGTACTCCACTTTAAGAAATCAGTATTATTCCTCCCCTATGCCTGCAAATTTATACAAGATTGGTTGGGTAGTATGGCGTAAGTGCCATATTTGGTCAAGCTGCGCCAAACAACATCAAGTAAATTGCAAATTTATACAAGAGTAAAAATGTATAGAAACATTTGTACTAGTATATTTGGCACCTTAACAAATCTGCAAGCACCATCCGAAACTTCGCAAACCTGTTCTACGTACTTTAAAAAATAAGTATCAGTTTTAGAATTCTGCGCATGCAAATTTCTAAACAGATATACCCCATCGTGTATAGTATACGGGAAAAGTCTGCTGCATGATAAATCGTATCTAATAGCGCGTGAATATACCAATACATAAAATTTAACGCTTCCATATTTTATTTGGATCAACTATCCTGCTTTTATAGCGCTCCGAAAGCGTCCATTCCCGATTCCGGAAAAACCCAAAACAGGAGAAAACGGGAAAGGAGGGGTGTGGGGAAGGGAGTTCCGTATTCCTGGTTTATCAGGATGAAGACTCATTCGACTCCAGGATTTTGAGCGGGAAACACCGTCGTCGCACGACGCGCTCCAGTTTCTCACCGCCTCTGCACGTCACTTCTCTTCACCGCTTTCGTCGAATCGTTTGCTTCTTCGCAGTTCTGTTCTTTGGAAGTTTCTTGCCTAGAACTTACTGTTGCTCGACTGCTTTTCCTGGTATTTAACAAAACGCATAGTTTGGACAAATATCGTTTGACTTGAAAAAATAAAACCCGAACTTGTCCAGTCCATAAAATGATTTACTATTAATAGTGGGAAAAATATTCGTTTCTTTTGCAATGCATATTAGAGAAATAATAGCGAAAATTATACAATAAACTTGTATTCTGTCACTGCATTTCGAATACTCAAATCAAAATCGAATCCAAAACATTTCAATATTCTTTGTTCTAAATAAGCTTTAAAAATTGTCGTTTGCACTATTTCAAACTGTAAAATTGAAGAATTATAGTTAAAAATAAAGCTTGGAAAAATGGAAGTCATTGAACGCGTCTGGATTTGGATTCTATTGTGTGCGATGTTTGGTTACTCGTCGAATGCTGTCGAAACTTTGCCCGAGTGCAACCGAGATGGGAACAGTTCAAGAATGGAATGGAGGATGCAGAAGCAAACCACTCAGCTTTACTTGAATTCGTCAAACGTGAGTAATTACGTTTTTTATCAGAACACTTTTCTTTAGTGATGTCAAGACATAAAACAAGGAGTACTTTTCATTCTAGCAGATAAATAAAATTGCATACATCATTCGTATCTACAGCAAACAGTCCGTTTTAAAATCTAACACACAATAGAATATTATACCATATCAGGGTAAAATTAAAATATGACTTTATTCTGATCGGTTTGGTCCAAACGAATTTGACGCTCATTCTTAATTTTATGAGCTCATTTCCCGACGGAATAAATTTTGCATTTGTTATTTATTATTTAGCTGTAGACAAGATTAGTAGTTTGCTATAAAATCTCACTCAAGCATAATTCGGAACAGTATCAGGCTGTATCCAGGTAAAATGGAATAATAATTTTTGAAGTCTGATGGATTTGTTAAAATGAACTTAATAGTATTACATTCTTAATTCATAATATATGCGAAGAGTACATTTGATAGAAAAAGTTTTGTCTTTTCCATTTCAGACTGATTGATAAAAGCATTTCAAACTTTGATAAATTACACTTTCCTAGTATGGAAACTAACATTTCCTGGTATGAAAAAGTAGTAGCAAGAAATCAATAATAGTTTGTTTAAAATCTTTTAAATAATACATTAATTTGAAATGATAATTTAAAAAAATGTGATTCTATTGATTTAATAGAAATATTAATGTTTGAGTTAAAAGAACTGCTTTGCGCTAACTTTAAATATTCAGTATAACTTTCATTGTTCAGAATAATGTGGTTTCCTTTGAAAAAAATTTCTCTGGTTGAAATTGAAAAAGTTACAAACCTAATATATTCCAAAAAAAATTTGATTTAGTACAACTTCAAATGATGTGAATGAGTTTACCTTCCTGGTGGTTGCCTCTACGAGGTATCACGTCTCATTATAAAAACTGACCAGATCTTGATGGACGAAATATCTCGTCATTAGAAGAAAACTGACCAGATTTTAATCTCGTCATCATAAAAAAATCGGCAATTTCTTATGACGAGATATGTCGCCATTAGCAAATTGGTTAGATCTCGAAGGACGTGATACCTCGAAGTAACCACTTTAAACACCTGACAAATCATGCTATGGGAAATATCAGGAATCAGTACCATCCAAAAGAATAAAAAAATGAAACAATTTCCATTTTACAAATATTTGTAAAAATTTCAAAAATATGTTTTGGACGAAATAGAATTATAGACATACTACTCAGTTGATAAAAAGTATAGAACAGTTTGAAAAAGAGCTTTTGTAGAACATCTTTGGATTTAAATGCGTATTCCTATTTATGTATCAAGTATCCCATAATCATTATATATAATGTTGGTAAATAAGTACAATATTATATATAAGGGTTAGGGGTGATATATATACACCTGCTGTTCTGATTTAACGAAACCTTTTGTTATGTGTGAAAGCGTAAATAGAAAATTATAATAATTACATTTCAGTTTAACAATACACTCCAATATCTAAGAAGAAAAGTTTCGCTGCTGTTATAGATTGTCATGGAAATTCAGGTATATAAATGAAAATTAAAGTAAATTCAGTCCTGAAAAGATTTAACCAACACTCGTCCTCGTTTTTATTCTTGAACTGGATTTAAAGTTACTAGATTCTTTCTATTTCCAATCTTCTTGAGTGGTAAAACAAACTGATAGAAACTTTATTTGAAGCTTTCAGAATCTAAAACAAAATCTGACATTTATTCCTGTATGTTGACATCAAGCTGCACTCCGAAGATGGAACATAGAATTTTATAGTAATACCATTGTTTTTATGATTTATTCTTTAAAACTTAATGATTTAGTGTTTTGGTTCCATAAGCAGTCTAGAATTTAAGCAAGCAAAAATAAATTCAATGAAGTTTTCGTTGTAAATTCATAAAAGTTTAAATAGGCAGAATAAGAGCAGATAAGTTAAATTTTTTACTGTGGTGGTTCGCATTTAGTGAACTACATTCAAGCAATTGATTTTTTCTATGGTTTTTGAAACTAGTTGCAAAATTCCCCAAATGCGGTTATCATATTTCATTAAAAGATTAATTTTGTTCCATTGGTTATCAAAATAGCAAATTATGAAAATGATTAACTGCCATCCACATACGATAATTTATTTAAAATCATGTGTATGCATTGTATTTCTTTGTAACGTTCGTCATAACACTCCTGGTGGTTGTTTCGACGAGGTATCTCGTCATTAGCAAAACTGAATAGATCTTGGACGAGGATCCAGGAAGAGAACAACTCGTCATAAGAAGAAAGCTGACCAGATCTTGATCTCATGAAAAATTGACAATATCTCCATGGCGAGATATCTCGTCATTAGCAAAATTTTCAGATCTTGATGAACGAGATACCTCGTCGAAATCCCTCGGAGGGTTAATTTATCCAATTTTGATGTTTTCTGGTTCACAGTAGTCTCTTTTTTGCTAATAGTTCTTAGAAGTGGATTTTTGTTGTCACATATCCATTCAGTTAATGTTCTTGCAATCTTCTCTTTACTGTGGTCAATGACACAGATGTTCTTCGTAACAAATTTAGATTTGAACATAACTCAGGCGCAGTTTTGAATCAGTTACGCTTGCATGTGACTACTCTTCATCTTTTGAAATTATTCGAGGTCTACCGGATCGAAAACTCTCTATTCTGTCAAGTTTCACCAAGAAGTTTTAGTTGCCTTATACACAGTATTCACCAAAACCTTTCTAAAAGCGGCCATTTTGCAAAGTGATGAGTCTTTCTAAAATATACGATGCATTTATCGACAATTTCCTTCTTTGGAGGCCACATGAAGAATTCGACAAATTAAAACACCAGAAACATTTCTGAAACACGGTACTAAAAACAAACGTAACGAAAAATTTAAATTGGTGCAAAACTTAAGTCTTAGTTTTTACTAAGATGCAATAAGAGAAGATAGCGTGATATTCACCAGAAATTTGTATACTCTCAATTTTACATCGTGTTATTCGGAAACTGTTTGCATAGCCATGTTATGAAAGGTTATTAACATTTTACTTTTTACGTGTTAGATAAATAAATATGATAAACTACTGAAAAAATTATTTTTTTATTATTTCACGGGCATAATATTTCAATAAAAAACAAATATCGTTTAAAAATACATAGCACATAGAATATTTTCGGAATGTGTGCTACGCGTTTCTAAACTTATGGATGGTAGTGTACGGACTTTCTGACAGAAAACATGGACGGCTTTATATCTACAGCCAATGATTACATTACTTCCAATTTTTTGAGCCTTAAAACTGAATAGTGTGTAGAATTTTTCTCTTTCGTTTTTTTAAGAACTATGTTTTTGCACTTATAGACATACATATGATGATTGATCAATTCCAATTAGACCAAATGCCAAACGTCGTTAAAACTTCAATAAGCTACATTTTAAGATAAGCTAATGTGTCATGCGAAAGCATTTGGGTAGCGGAAGTAAAATCTTCGCATTTCGTCTGGTTTGTAAGATACTGAAAATCTCTGGCATACTCATAAATGCAAGTAACAGTGTGCTGTTGTTATTTCTATTAGTTCATTTGTCTCTTTTGAATTTGAAATAATTTTAACGAATGCCATGTTTGCCTAAAATCGGGAGATCAATGCAGAATTTCAGCTCTTTGTTATATGGCCGTCTGATTTGTAGGATACTGAAAATCCCTCTCATATACTTATAAATGCACGCGACAGCATACTGTTGTTGCTTCTATTAGTTAATTCGTATCTTTTGAATTTGAAATCATTATACGTAAATGCCCTTCTTACCACCAATCGGGAGATGAATGCGGAATTTCAGTTCTTTATTAAACGACCTTCTGGTTTCTATGATACTGAAAATATCTCTCATATACTCATAAATGTACGTGACAGCATACTGTTGTTCTTTCCAATACTTAGTTCATTTGTCGCTTTGGAATTTGAAAAATCATTATAACGAATACGTTGATGCCATTCTTGCCTCAAATCTGAAGATCAATGCAGAATTTCAGCTCTTTGTTATGCCATCAGAGACTATCCACCAAAATTCTATGCGAGTTCACAAAATTATTAACAACACGGTGGGGGAAAATGTCCCATTAATCTACATCCGACTTTCCGACAGAATGCATCGACGACTTTATTTCCATAGCAATGAGAAATGGAGCGAAAGCTATTCTGGTATTTACTCCGGGCTTTTAGAAATTAAGCAGCTTTCACCCACCCTGTTCCAGCGATTAACACTTGCCTCAGATGCAGAGATCGGGGTGTCCGTAATATTTGGAATATAAAAGAGTAAACACTATTTGAACGACTCTTATTGAGATTCGGAATATGAGTTTACTAATGCGAATTAATACTTTAATGCAGGGGTTGTCACCTTTCATGCTGTCTTTGACATCTCCGATTTCCCTGCTCCTTAATCCAGCGATAGTTTAATAACGCAAATTAGAGCTGATGTAGTGTTAGCACCAAAGACTGTTTGGTGCAACTCTTTTTTAAAGATTAATTTGGGCTTAAGAATCTTAGAGAATAAGGTTTGAAGGTTGATTGAAATAACTTAATCTGTTAGCATTTATAAACATGTTGTAAAGACATAATTTGAAACCTACTGCAGCTTCTTTGATTTAGAAATGTGAGATTATTGGATTTATCGTGAGCGGTTGTTTAGTTACAAATAGCTTTAAATTTAAACCTCAAATGTGTTACTTAATCCCTTCTTGTGGTTTTAATTAACAAATACTTTTGTTTGCATATCATGCATGAATATCTTTATACTACTATCAATACATCTCTTTACAGTTGCATTATCATAGTTCTATCTGAAACTTTCAGAAATATAATTTATTACACTAATTAATAAGATATAATTAAACAGAAGGTATTTAGAGCTTTGTATTGAACGAACTGTTGAACAAAATTTAACCAAATTGGATATGCATACTTGCCTGACCATATGAGTTCGATTTCTCAAACAAAACTAAGTTCAAACATTTTTCACTAGGATGAAGTTTGGTACTACAGTCATTTAACCCTCTGTTAATCGCACGTCTCCTGGCAGATGCATGGTGGCTTTTTTCCAATACTTTTTAATGCCACTCAATGAAAAGAATAACTAAAAACGCATTATTTATAAATTTAAGTAATACATTTTATAGTTGTTTGTTTTTAGTATGTCCTAAAATATACTGCATATTAAGAATGCGCGTATAACTAGGAGTAAAAGCGTCGAGCACCTTACAGATGCACCGGAGATGCAAGCAGATGTCTCACTCATACAAAACAACCGAGACTAATGGAGGGTTAAATACGATTATTACATAAATTAAGAAAACTTTTTGGTATGTAGAAGGTTGTAAATAAAGTTCTGTCAATTTGTAATAGCCACAAGTTTTGTTTCGTACATTAACTGATAGTGGATTGCTCATTAAACTTTATAATTTACTAACAGTAACTTCAGTGGAGCACTCAAAACATTTAGACATTTAGTCTTTGCGAAAACAGGCTGTGGTCACCAGTAATAGCAGACAAATTATTAGAGATTAGCAGAAGAATGATTAAAACCTTCTGGTCAAAGAAGGATGCTACTAAAATCGATTGATTTTTGGTTCAATTCTTCCTTTTATACAGAGTTCTAAACACTTCAGGTAATTATAACTACTCTGTATATATTAGTTTTGTTTAACTTTCCTGGTGATTGTTGACGAGGTATCTCGTCCTTAACAAAACTGACCAAATCTGACAAATCTACAAAACTGATCAACATAAAAATCCGTCAATATCTCGATGACAAGATATCGCGCAATTAGCAAAATTGGTAAGATATTGATGGACGAGATATCTCATCATTAGAAGAAAACTGACCAGATCTTGACCTCATCATCATAAAAAAATCAGCAATATCTTGATAACGAGATATCTTGTCATTAACAAAATTGGTCAGATCTTGATGGACGAGATATCTAGTCGAAACCTCTTGGAGGGTTAAGAATTTAGAAATTAAAAATACTTTTACTGCTAACTACTACTAAGTTTAAGCTTTTAACTCATTGGCGTGGAATTCTACATCGATTACAAGGTCGAAACGTGTAGCTACAGATGTGCAACATTTCAAAAAATAAGTCAGACAAATGCACTATAAATTGAACAATAAGTGCGCGTAACTTCTTTTTAAAGAGAAAGTACACAAAATAGATACACAATACCCATATCTTAGTTTTGGGGAAATTCTAGTTGGAAAAAATAAATTCGAGTTGTAAGAAAAGAGCTAACTTCGTAAATTGCAATGTGATGTACGAGCATTTGATTTGTCTCGCTATATTTTTATTTCTGTATCTGAGGAAAAGTGAAAGTTAAATAGAGAATTAAAGGAAAAGTCTATTGTGAAAATCTAAGAATAAGTTGAAATGCTATCATTTGACGGATAAAAATAAACAAAGACTTTGAGTGCTTAAAAGCTACTTTCAAAGAAAAAACATTTAATGTGAAATTTGGAAAAATTACAAGACATGGTTGTTTTGTCAATAAAAAATAAATATCTCGATTCTGAGAGAATTTTTTTAACTTCTTGTTTCAGATAATTAAAAAACTAAAATTTGTAAACTATAC
The DNA here is from genome assembly GCA_933210815.1 of Meta bourneti. Lineage (NCBI taxonomy): Eukaryota > Metazoa > Arthropoda > Arachnida > Araneae > Tetragnathidae > Meta > Meta bourneti. The sequence goes on along the minus strand of OW119923.1, from coordinate 81,666,727 downwards.
ATTGCTAATTTTCCACATGCTTTCCATTATATTTTGCAAAGTATGCCTATCTAGACTCTTATTATCTTATCAGTTTTTATTTTAAGAAAGGTATTTGGTAAACACTAAATTAATCTCAATTGGGTTAGTCTCAAGCTTCTGAAAGGATTTCAACATGTTCGATTGTAATTTGAAAACTTGTATAACTCAAACATCAAAACACATTTCCTTCTGCTTTGAGAAAACTAGTTGCACATTACCTCTTCGCTGTATACATTTAATTGGTCATGTATTTTAAAGAATAGCATATTTTTACCTCTACAAATATATTTTCAGAAGACAACTCTGAAGTAACTTTTTAAGAAGACAACTTGAACGCCTTACATTTGACACCAAATTTGCTCCCATGTAAAATGGTTATTTCCAGCAGTAACACTGCATAACATCGCTCATGCAAAATTTTGGTATTTATTTGAGAGTAAACGGTATTTATTTACTTAATTAATAATATTAATATTTCATTTTCCTTAGTTTCATTGATCTATCATTTAAGGTAAAAGTCATTTTCTTTCAAAATTGCTCAGTTCTTAGTAATTATTGACATAACTGAAAAAATTATTAGGTAAATTAGTAAACTTCTTTCCAAAATATAAACGAGTAAGCTATTGGATGATGTGCTTTAAAGTTTTCAAAAAGTCGAGAAAAATATTTTTCGACAATTTGAGTATGGAAAAGACCTGTTTTGGAGACCTATTTTGCATGAAACTCCATGGAAGTTAGAAAAAGAAAGCATAGTGAGTAATCGTTGTTTTAATTCATTAGAGTGCAATTTTAATCATCAGAAATGAAACTGAATGTGATGTTCGCAATGTTGAAGAAAGCACAATGCTAACAAATGTTTGACACTTTTTCGAGTTTAAATTACATTTAAGCTTATTAGTTGATTTAAAGACTGAAGTATATACACAATATGTCCTTTCAACTGGTTTTGTTCATCAAGTCCTCATTATGCACCAGTGATGTGGGAATTCTTATTAACATTTAATGATTGCAAACAGGAAATACTCGTATGTTCATACAGTTTGAAAGGAACTGAAGCAATATAATGTTGGTGGGAATTTGTATTAACTTATTCAGGAAATTATCATTATCAGGAAATATTACTATACAGTGTACTAAGGTACTAAAGCTATTGGTAAGAATGAATGTGGGAATTCGTGTTAACATTTAATGATAGCGAACAAGAAATGTTCATACATTAGTTAAATCACTAAAGCAGTGCATTCAATTTATGAGGGGTACTCTCAATTTTTCAAAAATACCTCTTTATACCATGAAATTTCTTTAGATTTCTATTAGATTAAGGCCATGGTTAGAAAGAGTCAGTGATAGAATGACCAATATTTCTTCTTCGATTAGGTGCCATCTGATGAAAAAATTATGAAGTGATAAAAATACTTTTCCATCCTGAATGTGACTGATTTATAAATCAATAGAAGAGCATATCGCAAATGCTTTGTTATCTTCAATCTATAAGTGAAGAATAGGACATTCTGCTAAAGCGACTAATCCTTTATTTTACATTTAACTTACACGAATTTCGTTGTATTTCCTCCTTTTAAAATAAATTTACTTTCAAAATCATTCAGTTGAAACAACACATACATGCCGTATAAAAATATTTTGGAAACTGTGTTCTTAAAATAGCAAGTAATCCCCAAATCATTGAAAGGTTGTATAGTTTCAGATCTTTTCAATCAGCAAATTAGTCTGATATAGTTTCCTAATTTGATGATACTGACTAGTACACACAACAAATTTATAGAAGTAGTGGTTAATTACAAGCAATTTATTAGATATTTCAATCACTTAGGGTTTGGTGTGTCGCTTACAGTGATATATTTACTCTTCATGAGGCATTTGATGAATAGTAACTAATCTTAATCTTTGATGGGTACTTTGCTCAAAAGTTGCATTTTTTGAAAAAAATGTATAGGTTCACCATACATCTCATCTTTTATGAATACATTTGCATAAAATAAAAATTTGTGCACTTTCTTTGTGTTTTTTCTTTTTTTAACCCTTTTGGAGGCTGTCTGACAAGATTTTGATGGACGAGAAATCTCGTCATTAAAAAACTAATCAGATCTTGATCCCGTCATCATAAAAAAACGGCAATGTTTTGATGACGAGATATCTCGCCATTAGCAAAATTGGAGTAATCTTGATGGACAAGATATCTCATAGAAACCACTTGGAGGGTTGAAGATTAGTTGGATTCATTATATCTCACCACTCAACTTGAACACTTGCAGATATCAGAATATTTAATGGTAGGTAGGTAGTTGAAGTTACGTCACTCTGGAGCAACACAACGGGCTATTGGAGACGATCTGGGATCAATCCCGAAAGGGAAGATTAGAGGATAACACCTTGAAAATTTGAACCACGGACAGATTACGAGGTCAATATCTGAGATAGCACCCCACTCTCCAAACTTGCACACCATGCTAACGTGCAGAATATTGAATGAAAAATACTTATATACATTAGAAGTTTTAATATACCTAGAACATTTATGTACATATCCTGTACAATTTCAAGATGAGCCAGACGTTTCACCACCTCAGAAGAATTAATAATGAAAGAATAATTACCTCTGTAAATGAAAATTAAATTAAAATGAGTACTTTATAATCTTCAAATGTACCACGAGTACACTCCATCATCTTCAAATGTGCCATGCAAACTTCATCATCAAAAGTGTTATTGTACTGTGTCCTTTGATTTTGTTTTATATTAACAGCATTCTACCTTGAAAACAAAACCGACATATTTTATTTTATAAATGTGTACTTGCCGAAATAGTCTATTTTATAAAAATAAAGCATAAATCATAATCATTTCGAGCAGCTCAAATTCATTTCAAAGTCCTACAATCCATCACATGCTCAAAAAACGACATTCTTTTAAGTTCTTTCACGCTCCTTAATTCTTCTCACATTAATTCAACCATAACTTTCAAACAAAGCAAAACACCTAAATTCCCCGATGCCAAGACTTTTACGAAGAGTTAGTTCACCAGAAGAGGAAGGAGAGTTAGGTGAAAGACATTTGGACACTATCCTAACCACACACTCTCCCTCCATCTGGCCCAGGCAAGGTGGCGTCTTTTCTGCACAATGTATTTCAATATTCTTCCGCTGGCAGTTTGACATTAAACCGACAAATACAACGTGACAAGACACCCCTCATAAAAATTGATTTTGTGTCAGGGGCCGAAGAAGCCGCGCGCGCTGCCTTGTTAATGCGTGTGCGGATATTCATATTTTACAAAAGCACACTCTGGGAAGGACGCTTGCTTGCACCGGCTTCTTGGGGCGTGAATGATTTATTAAGTTTGCAACCGCGTTGGAAATGGAAAATGCAGGACACTAAAAAGAGGTTTTCAGATCCCCAAATCGAAATGTTGGGTATGCAAATATTTCAACCATTACAGTGATAAAACTTTCTGGGTGCTTCTTTTTGAGCAATGGAATGTTTTCAGAGCAAAAATTTTGCTGTGAGGCCTGTGAATGTTGGTTTTTTCCAGATTTTACATTTTCGAACGGTGGATTTCGAATAAAATTCTTTATAGATTTCAAAAGCATCTCTGGTTCCATTATATGAGGGGTGCATTTGGCGAAGTTCACTAAACTCATTGTATGCAAAATTTCAGTGGAGCTAAGGAAAGAACTGTACATTGAAGTGATATATTTTATTCAAAATACAATTTAGTAGAACAAGTGGGTAACCCTCTGAGCATCACGCGATTTCTGAGTAGTGAGATGCTTTTACTCCATAACACACATGACTAATAGACCCCATTTATTGGTTGAAAGAATCTTAGGAATGATTCTATTGGTTAAAAAGGTCAAAAACTGGTTAGAAGACATGAAGATTGCAGGTTGCAGAATTAATATATACGTGTGAACCCCGCAGAGGTTTAAGTAGTGGTAAACAAAATTTATATTTAGTGCATAGTTTAGATTCTCTTATATATTTTAACAACTAAGTCTGCCATTTATTTAACTAATTTTGTATGGTAGGATGGCCTTATTTTGGCCCATATTTTCATGCAAGATAATTGTAAATTGGTTTTGTGCATAAAATGCGATTAGCTCCAATTTTTGTTTCAATTGGTTCATTAACTTTTGAGTAACATTATAATATCTGAGGACTGGGGAGGTTTTTCAATGACATGGAAGCAGTTATATAGCAAAAACACCTTACAATCCTAGCTTTATGCTCGGGATTGTTGTTTTGATGTAAGTAAATGTCGCTTTCAATCCCGATTTTTCTTGTTCTTTTGGTAACATATCTTTTCAGAATGTCAATATAAACATAATAATTCATATTTATATCCATAAAATGTAGTTTGCTCACCCTACTATGGACTATTATACATATACCCAAGCCATTAAGAGGAATTCTTCATGATTCACAGTGGATTTCAAATGCGAGAATTTAGGTCTTAGTCACCTTTTCTTCAATCTGTAACTTTTCCGTTAGATTCAAACAAGATAAGATAAATCTCTATAGTAAAGCTGTTACAGAAGACAATTTTGCTTATTTTAAATGTTCTTATTGACAGTGCTGATGCAAAGCTCTTGTTTTGCAATTCTATTGAATAATTATTTTCTAATTGATTCTGATTGTTTCTTTTCCTAAGAATATAAAAACGTTATCACTAAAGTTTAGAATATTTAACATTGTATTTTTCTCACGATCCAACGTTCATTCGCATCCTCTAAAAATTTTCACATGCTTTCCTTCGTCTTTCTCTCAATTTTGGTGTTCTTTTTAAAGCTTGTAATGGCTCCGTATAGAATAAACGGATTTCTGTATACCACTTTACTTATGTTTCGAACATTGTTTTGAGACTTAGAGTGAAATGTAGTGCACTTAGGATACGAATGATGACATGGTGACATAAATAGTGATTAGAGAATCTTAAAATGTGTCTAAATATTTAATAAACGTAATAAATCTAATTAATTTTTTATTTGACTGTGCTTTAAATCTTGACCAAATAGTTATCACAAATATCAAGAATTCAAAAAGGATTAGCTAATTGTTTGGTAAAAACATGTAATTTGTAATCTACAGTTAGTCCATGTTTATTTCTATAATTTAAATCATAAAGATGATGGAATATAGGTATCTTTTAAATTAGAATTTAAGATACTTTATACTATAGAATTATCAGACGTTGATCAAGTTGAATCGGCTAACTGTAGATTAATTTATTTTTTAAAAATATTACATATTTTATAAAACAGTTTTATTAATTCATTATTTAAGTTTATTTGCCTACATTTTTAGGCAAGTTTCAAGCAAAAACAGCTGAATAGCCATACTTAAATCAACCTGAATTTAGAAGCTTTGGAAAAGCTAGCACGTAAATAGAGCATTGCGATCACTCAAGTTTACTTAACAGTATAGTTGGAACGGCAATTATTTTTCCAAAAATTATTTTTGTCATCTGACCATTCAAAATGTCGAGGTGTTTTCAAAAGTCCTTGGTTTGATTCAAGTGGATGAGAATTCGATTTTATGAAGTACCACCATCATTCTAATTCTAAACAGGTGCATGATATCCCTACAAAACTGAATCTATGAATTGAAAAAAGTGCATTAAGGATTTGATTTGAAACTGCATGCAAGTTTAAAGCAAATCACATCTTAAATGTAACGACCTATATTGAAGAATATTAGTGAAAAAAATTCGAACTGGAACTTGAAATATTAAAAATTCTTTATCATAGTGACAGAAAATCAAGTTTGCCTACTTTAATAGTTGAAGCTGTATTTAAACAATTTATATCTATTAGAAGTTTGTCGAAAACTAATTTTCTTTTAAAAATCAAGCTACCATGTTTTGGAAAATGCTAATCGATTACCTTTGTCCCTACTGAAGACATTCAATTTTAAACGAGTTCTTTTGTTTTTGCACTAGCCACTAAATGGAAGTTTCAAAAAAATATATTTGTTTTAAAAATTAATCATGAATACCGTATCAAATTAATTTGCCATTCTTTCATTGAAGATGATGAAATTCGAAAATGTCGCATGCCTGGTGCAAGAGTTCCACACGTAAAAAATATTGGTTGGACAACTATGAGGGATGGATTATTCGCCGTTAATTCATATTCTTACGATTTGAGTTACAGCAATTTTACAGTAAACGAATTTAAGAAATGGCATTCATATTCACCCCAAAACTTAAAATAGACTTTTGCAGTAGTCCCCTTCATATAACTATTCGTAATTTTGTCTTACAACAGCGATGTGATGTATGTGAAATGTATTATATGAATAGATATAGATATATACGATTTTTTCATCCAAATTAAGTTGTAGACATAAAAATATCAAACCAGGTGTTAAAAATTATTTTTTAGGCACTTAAATGATGTTGGCACTTTTTTACGAAAGAGGAAGTGATTATTCATGTCTTTTTTTCTATCTACAGTTAACCAATTCAACCCAAGTAAGGTCGGTTAATTATGCTAGTTTTTAATAATTGCAGAATAACAACTTCGAAACTGTTGAACCGAAGTCCAGACGCACTTACAAGGGTTTGAGGTTTTTTGTCAAGTTTACCTACAAAAAAGACTGGGTTATACTATATGAGGATTATGCGCATACTAAATTTGATGGTCTGAAAATGTCCAGTATATGCTATTTGAAGTTGTACATATTTAGATCGGGCAAGTTGGCACCCCTGAGTTCTACTAATATCGGTTTGGGAAAGTCATCCAAATCAGCTTATTCACTGTAGGAGGATTTAAAGCGCACTGTAGTTGGGGGGGGGGGTATTTAAATAAAACTCAACAAGATTGTCCATTTAAAAGCGCTCTTTTTTATATTAATATTTTAATACGTAATATTTTATTTTCAATGGCTAAGTCGGTTAGTTATAATAAAACTGCTAGTTCTAAATAAAAACGTCTATGTTTCCTGCGCTGTTTAATTTTTATGATGACATTTGTAATGTATCATAAGCATTTTCCCTGTTATAATATAACATAAACGTTTCGTTGTTTTTGAAAACGAAACCGACGCTTTTCCAATTTAAATGTGAGCCTAAGTCCCCCGACACAGCAATTCAATTACATCTCTTGTTAAATCCAAATCCATGATGAAAAGCTCATATCAAAACAATCTGCAGCCTCGAGTGCACTGCAGTCTCTCGTTGCCAGATTTGACGACAGAGATTCGCGGACTTCGTTCATGGCAAGCCACATTTTCCGACCCAGACCTCACCCCTCCTATCCCCGTCATTTGTTTAGTCGAAACTGCTGGAGAGATGCCTCTCTACAACTCCACCCCATATAGAGATTAAATAAATGTTTATTGTACGGAAAACAAAAGCTTCGGAATATCGACTTCTTTGCAACACAATGGGCCACTATTGACGCTAAAGTGCTCTTCTACACCCCCCCCCTCTTCCTCTATTTTCCAAAACGAGTGCGAGATAAACTTTGAATGATGTCTTCGGTTTTGTTTCCTATCTTGGAAGATCTGGTTTTCCGGGAATTTATGGGATAAATGTTTCGGAAAGGACTCCGACACGACAATTTGTCTCGCGGAAAATTGTTAACCTACTCAGGCAGCAGAAAGGCTTTGAGCTTCACTTGAGTGATGTAGCTGTCACAGAACAAAATGACACCCCGTAAAAAATGTCCAGTAATTCAATCATGGGAGTGTGTGTCTCCTGGAAAAGTACAGCATTGGTTCGAGTGGGGAGAACCTTCTTAGCGATTAAAAAATACTGTCAAACTATATTAATTTGAATCGGCATCGATAACTTCAGAAGCTTATGTTACTTGATTGTGCGTTGACGAAAGGCATAAATCCTCATACCGTTCGTTATCTGATCGTGGATCAAAATTACGAGGCATTGTTTTCGGATATTTCCTTTTGGGATTGATCCCGCACAGTCGCCAATAGTCCGTTCTATTGCTCTAGTGCGATGTTAATTAACTACCTACATGCCTTATACCGTTAATCACCTTTTGATCTTATTAAACTTGTGGATTAATTGAAAATTCAAAACCTCTATTTTTATCAGTAAAAATTAAAAAACTTCAAAAGATGTGTGTAAGAAAGATTTGAAACGTGAAAAAATGGTCAATAGCAATTTTGGTGGTAGGTACGAAGTTGAATTTACGTCGCACTTGGAAGCAACGCAATGAGCTATTGGTGACGGTCCGAGATCAATCCCGACGGGAAGATCCGCCGATGACAACACCTCGCAATTTTGAGCCACGAGATGACGAGGTCAACACTTGAGTTGGCACTCCATTCTTCAAAATTAAAATTTTACAACACGTCAATAATAAATCTAATGAGGTAGGTAGTTCAAATTACGTCGCACTGAATCAAAACATCGGGCTATTGGTGACGGTCCAGAATCAATCCCGAAAGGAAAGATCCGAGGATTACACCTCGCAATTTTGAGCCACGGCAAGATGACGAGTTATTTCGGAGTAACAAAAAGTTTAGAAAAAATGTGAATGATACTAGTGCTTACCCGTCTTTACAAGTGGCCTGGTAGATTTAAAAGGCCATTTGTGTCAACACCGTTCTATAACATATTTAAACTCGCGTTTTCCTCCGTTCTTTATTTCTGCCCTGATGATGGATATTTTTCTCCACCGAAATAGCTATTGATCATTTTTTCACCATGTTAACTTATAAATCATATTTTTAAGTTTTTAAATTCTTACTACTAACTTGACTAAGGTTTCGTTTGTTTATCTCTATTTTATTAACCTAGATTTAACGAATTTTATAGGTCCCAGCTAAAGTTGGTATCAAAACTTCGATTTAGGGAAGAAACAGTCGCGATTTAACAAAGAACTAGCAGACCCATATATCTCTATATTCCGTTACTCAATATCTAAAGATGACATCGTTATTTATGTTTCATACCTTATTTAAATGCATTTATGATGAGTATGAACATCGATAGGTAGAGTTCATACCTCAAATGAAATAAAAGTAAAAAATAAAAAAATGCTATTTGGTGTGAATAAGCTTCTTTTGGTATACAATTCTCCTGATATAGAATTTACTGAAAATTGGTCGCTAATATAACTAATTCCTCCAAACAACTGAGACTTACGTTCTTGACACTACAGGCATGTCTCTGCATACGCAGTAGTAATGAAAGATTTACAAGGATTTCTCGCCTATAAATTATATTACATTTCTGGTAAAGCCCTTTGCATGAAGAAAAATTCGTTCAATGCGTTTCTTTGGTTGCATCTGTATCACAAGGCTTTTGTTTTGGAACAAAAATTTTATACAAATTGTTAGATGATTTCATTGAGTCTATCTATAATATAAAATCTATCGAAATATACTAGCAGTGTGTGTATTTCTGTTTATATTCAGCAGTGATGTTAAGTTAAAAATTTAGACTGACATGGGAATAGGAATAACAAAGTTGAGATACTTTCATTAATAAACAAAACTCTGTTTTGTAACCAAAGTAATTTCCATCATTCCTTAAAATTCCGTCTATATTAATTTATGTTGTCAGTAATTAAGGGAAAAATTCTCACCTAACATTTTGAAACATTGTAATTAACTTTACATCTTTTCCCTATGCATAGTTAATTTTCTGTAAAGCGATAATCTTACTGATGAAAAGTAAGGAACATCATCATAAACAAAGAGTCCTTCATCTATTTTATCATAAAATTTCATCTTTGTTCTTTTATCCCTGACACTTTCTCAATTCCCAAGAAAACAATTCAATTTCGAATAAAAAGCAACAGCTCCTACAAGGAAAAGAAATGTGTGTTCTTAATATCAATAATTTTGCATTTTTTTAAAATTAATATGATAATGACCTTCTTTTCGTTTATTAGTTAATAAAAGAGTTAGTTTATTATGGCGTTTATGATAGACTTATTTAAGTGGTTTCGCTTTGGGCTGAAATATTTTACGAATTTGTGATTTATATTTATTTGTATTTCGCATTTGTATGTGGCATGAAAATGATTTAGTTTAAATATAGATATATTGCTGAATCGATTGTAATCTAGAAACTAAATCTTCGGAACACTGAAAAGCTGTGTCCTTACAATTTTTAATAGTAAATGTTAAGGTATTAGATAATTAATATACTCATCTGACTATTCTCTGAGGTTTGCATCTTTCGCTGACTGGTATGATTTCTTGTAGTTCAGTTTATTTTATATTTAAGCTTTTTATAAGAAAATGCACTCTAAAAGTAACAAAAATAACGATTTTTACAAATTATTTCTATTAAGAATTAGAATCCTACGATTTCTTCTAGTTTTACTTTAGTTTCTCAGATTTGTTGTGGAAGAAAGTTCTGTTTGATAGTAAGAAATATTATTATTCAAAACTTTTTTCTGTTTATGAAGGTTCTCTTCAGAATATTACAAAAAAGAAAATACCAACTATAGCTATAAAGTATTCATCATTAGAGAGTACTTATATTAAGAAACCTTTTGGCCATTCTTATGTATGACATAAAACGATAGACTACATACTCAGGTCAAGAAAGTACAATTATAGAATAAAGAAAAAGTGATCGTTTTGCAAAAAAAATTCTGGTTGATCTTTCATAAGTGGCGTCAAATAAGCAGCATAAAGATCTCAAATTTTGAAACGTAATTTTTCACTGTGTATCTTACATTATGCCTGATCCAATGCATCACAGGATTTTTTCATCGAACATAAGCATTGATATCTGTTTTGCATTTCAAGATCTCTGAAAAAAGGCATGTAAGTGTATTTCTCTCAGGTTTAATTTATTCTCAAGAGATGGCTCATTAAAGCGAAAGAAAATTTCGCATCGTTCCTTTATATTATGAACCACCACCATCAAGGCAAACTGAAAGTCGAAAGTAGAAGTAACTAACCCTCTGAGATTCAGGAGATTTCGAAGAAGTGTAGCATTGTATTTTCTTTTAATTTTATTGATTTAATTGATATCGCTTATTAATAATAATGAGCAATATAGAATGTTAATGCGCAATTTGTTTTTTGTTATTTCATTTTAATAGCTTTATAAGTTCAGTTCGAAGGTTTATTTCCAGACTAGCTTTTTGAAATTCTAAAACTACAGGCGCAACATAAATGTTATGGTGAACTTCAGAAATTATAGGCACAGCTGCACTTGCAATTTATTATTAGTTGCGATTGCTTTCCAGGTAAGGGGTGAGAATGAAAAATATTATCTCTGAAAAGGCAGGGGATTGAGACAAAAAGGTTTGGAAAACTATGCTGTAGATCCTAACCACAACTTAACTGCTCTTCATTTTTAATTTCAATAAGTTTTTAATCCTCTAATCATTGCGAAATTTCAGAGTCGTGTAGCTTTGCTTTTACTCCACAACACACATAATGACCAAATAACCACAACTATCGGTTGAAAGAATTCTAGGAAAGATTTTGTTCGTCGAGAAGATCAAAACTGGTTAGAAATCATACAGGGAAGACTACAAGTAACAGAACAGATATATGAGTACAAACCCCTCAGAAGGTTAAGGAATATTTGATCACTTTACAAGTAAGAAAATCATAGGAAGTATTATTTCAAAGAGGATTTTATAAGTTAGTTAAAACAGTTTGAGATGATGAGTTGGTATATTTATAGGTTAAGTTCACTATGCAAAGAAAGTCCTGCAAAGAAAGGGACCGTAATGGCTCAGTGGATATGCCCATTGCGCTAGCAACCTGCGAGTTGTAAGCGGTGCAGGTTCGATTCCTCTCTGAATGTATTTCTCTCTTCTTCTGTGCCAGCAAAACATTCCTTGCGTGTGTATGTCCATTACTTGATATTGTCTGTTTTGTGTTTGGCACTGCATGGTCAAATATGGTCTTTGTGCCATAAAACCCAACCCTCAATATAAACAGAAAACACCATTAGGCTTCTTCATTAAAACATGGTGTTTGAATAACCTCTGAACGTCACGAGATTTTTGAAAAGCGCACTATTGCCTCTAACTTACAACAGGTGAATTGCTTTTGCCCTTCAACGGGCAACACTACTCTTTAACCCTCTGTGCGTCATGATATTTCCGATTTGCGTCCGAGCTTTTGCTCCACACAACACACATATATTGGCTAAATAACCACATCTCCTGGAAATAATCCTGGGAAAGATTCTTTTGGTCGAGAAGCTCAAAATTGGTTAGGAGTCATGCAAAGAAGAGTGCAGGTTGCAGAATTAATATATGCATGCGAACCCCTCAGAGGGTTAAGTAGAGATAAACAAATTTTTTTATGCTTAGTGTGCATTATCTTTTATGTTTTGACAGTCAGTTTATTCAACTAATTATAAGGGTAAGATGGCCTTATTTTGGTCCACATTTTCATGCAAGATAATTGTAAACTGGTTTTGTGCTTGAAATGTGACTATCTCTAAATTTTGTTTCAAATGGTTCCATTAATTTTTGAGTAACATTTAAAATCTGAGACGGGTGGGGTTTTAATAACATGGAAACAGTTATATAGCAACAAAAAAATTGGTTAAGAGTCATGTAGGAAAGATCAATTTTGAGCTCTTCAACCAATGGAATATTTCTCAGGATTCTTTCAATTAATAGATATGGTTGTTTGTTCATTATGTGCGTTATGGTTGAAAAGCAATACTTTACTACTCGGAATGCTAATGACACTCAGAGGGCTAATAGAATCTTTAAAACCTTTTTATTGGTTGAGGAGGCTAAAATTAGACGCATTACAGGGGAAAAGGCTGGTAACAGTGTGGAATATATATATATATATAATGCTTTTTCATAATCTACATAAGATTATATAGTCTTCAAAAATGTCGCTATCTTTTGCAGACTGTGACATTTTTAGTAGTTTTTCAGCTTTATCTTGATACTGAAGTGAATATTATTCACGAAGCTATATCACGATACTTGTAGTAATAACGTCGTTTCACTTCTCAAATTACATTCATTCCTCACATATATCTCCCATAAACTACCCCATCCACATAATGCTCTCCCAAAATAATAAGCATCAGCTCATTCATAACCAAATTCCACAACACCCGTAACGACCTCGTCTTGGTACTTACCATCCTGGAAGTCATCTAAGAACAAGACATAAAACTTCTCCCAATTTCATTTTACAAAGTTGTTTTACACGGGATCCTGAAGGAGGTGCCTTGCAAGAAGAATAAGGGCAATCAGACGAAAAGAGTGTTGGGGAGGAAAAAGACGATGGGGTCTCAAAGAATCATCCTGGAGTCATTCCACGCACGACTCGCATTTCTTTCACCCAACTTTTTACCACGGATGATGGTCGGCGGCCATGTCGATCACGTGACGTTAACTCGATTGAATTGCTTCTGTCATCCAATCATCCATATTCAGTCGAACGAATATATGAAGGATCGGGAGGGGATGGGTAATAATTTTACGGTCCGCATCAGGCACACTTCGGGAAAAAAACACTTCCCACGGAGGGCTGTGGCGCCCTCGCTTACACGTCGTTGGACAAAATCTCAATTTCTTCCGTATTCAATCATGGTGCTCCAAAATGGCTACATGTCGGGGAGGAAACAGTGTTCCACTGAGCGATTATGTGGGATGAAAATGTTAGTCTTGAAGAGGGTGAGGGTGAAGCAGTAACAGACTCTGTTTAGTTGGAGACAGTCAAAAGAATTTCGTTTGAAGTATTCAATTTCGAAGAGAAAATAAGAGATAAAAGGTAAGCCTTAAAGGAAAGAATGTTTTTTATTCATATTGATAAACGATTACAGTTGGAGACATTGTAATGTGCAATTGGTTTTGGATGGATTCAAATAGATGATTCTTGGACATAATTAAAAAGTATAACATTTTCTATAAAGTTTGTAATTTAAAAAAAGAGAAAAGATAAGCCTTACATCTATAGAGAAAGAATGTCTCTTGTAGAAGTTGGTAAATTTATACACAGTTGAGATTATCTCGATAGAGGAATTGTAACCTAAAGTTGATTTGGGGCTGCATCAGAAGATGTAGTTATCGGCAGAGTCTAGGCGGGACAAGGTTAGGATATAAGGTGAAAGATGGTTGAATTAGGATACAGTTATTGCCAGACACTAGGAGGGACAAAGGATGCAAGATGGTGAATGTAAGCCGTTAGGTGGTCCACTGGTCAATTTAAAGAATCAGCATTTCAACGACACAGTCGAGGTAGTTTAAAATTCTCTATTTGTGCACATTTTTGTTAAATGCTTCAAATCCTAGTTCCCTTACATATATAATGATTTTGTATCAAATAAATTTTTATTCTTTAAGAAATAATTTAAGAGTATAATAACTAATACTACCATTTGGAGTACTTTTCATTTACGCTGTAGTCAATGCACAATGCACTTCATAATATTTCTGCCAATTTGCAAACATCTTTTAATTCCTCCATTATCGCTGAAGTATAATCGACAAAAATGAAGTCATTGTCTGACATATTTCCAGGCACCGTATTCTCCTCGACCGTATTCTCCCCTTTTCATTAATCTGTTATGAAGTAAAGTAAATAAAACAACATCACAAAATTTTCTATTCATTAGTGAATCTGCTTTTTTTGTGAAACACGGTTTGCTGATCCTGTAGTTTCCTAATAAATGAGAAATGTTTGTATTTCCCATAATTAGCGAACGCTTCGTCAGCGGTAATTAAGAATGGAGAGTGAGCATGGAGGTAATAAAAGACTTGGAAACTGAGATGGTCTTGCGAAAGCGTTTATTAAGTTAGAACTTTTTTTACGTTCATAACAAAAGGTATTATTGATTACTTTCAAGAATACTTATTGAGGACAAATAGTTTCGGTATTTATGATATTTTAAGTTTGTTGGACAAGCATTAGAAGAGTACCTTAAAAATGCCTTGTATATGAATGGATGATTAATGATAAGGATTGGAAGTCAAACGCTTTTTGAAAGATGCGGTATGTTTCTCTTGAACTAGAAAATACATTATACACCAGTGTTATCTTCGCCCCATGAACACGTTTTTTTATCACAGTCCTTCCAAATGAATTATTCATTACTTGTCTTTAAATATATGCGTAGTTAATTATTTCGGTTTAATAAAATCTAATAGACCGCTCATATCATCAGCGCTGGTTTTTAAATTACTCATATATATTAACCCTATTGGTGGTTGTTTCTAAGAGATGTCTCGTCATTAGAAAAACTAATCAGATCTTGATGAAAGAGATATCTCGTCAGGAAAAAACTGTCCATTTCTTAAACATAAAAATTCGGCCATATATTGATCTCGAGATACCTCGTTAGCAAAATTGATCAGATCTTGATGGTATAGATAGTTCATCTAAGTCACTTGGAGGGTTAACCCTCCTAATGGTTTATTTTCGAGTCAAAAACCGCCCTCTAGTGGCCAACCTCTGGTGCAAAAAAAAACTGTCACCATCTCTGGGCAAGAAACAATTTGTTTTCCTGTTTAGATCTTCATTCGCCTTTGAGTAATATGGCAGTTTTGTCTCGACGAGATATCTCGTCTTTAGCAAAATTGATTAGATTTTGAACTAGATATCTCGTCGAAACACTTGGAGGGTTAATGGCAGTGTCGCTAAGCATATTTCATACATTATTTAAATCTATATGCAATAATTATTGCATCAATATGTGCATTTTATTCTCCAAATGAAATAAAATCAATCAAAATATAAAGCAGCATTTCTTGTACTTCTTACTTATTCTTACTTCCAATAAAGTGCGTTGCAAAAAGTGCATACCTCAGACAGGTCACAACAATTAACTTCTGAATGGTCACTTCAATTCCATCCCATTCAAAAAAATAATTAGGTATTTTTGACATTTAAACCTATTTTCACGCTAACTCATTTTATTTTTTACGATGATTTCTATTCTCCAGATTTCTCATTGCCTTTGGTCAAGAGACTGCTCGATAATTTCATTAGAGTGGCTATATCGTGCGTAGAGTTTTAGCATTATTATACAATCCTGTAGCTCAAATCAAACATATTTAAATTAAGAGGAAAAATCGCACAGTGGTTGATTTTAAATTGTTTATATCCGTTTGATAGATTTAGTTGTCCAAACAAAACAATATCAATATTAGCTTTATAATTTCAGTTGATTTATTCCAAACTTTCCGTCTTTTAGAAAGATTCTATTGGTAGCAAAGATAAAAAAGGTATGCATGGGGGAGGAATGCAGGTTGCAAGGTGGGATTATGCGTGTGAACCCTCAGAGGATTAATCTTTGCTATCTTTCAAAATCAGTACTACAATTCAACCCTAGATCTTTTTATTTTTAAATTCGCCACTTGACATTTTATGGGTGCCAACACTGAATTTTTCACTGGTAGAGAGTATTTAACCACAATCGAACCTCTATCAATCTATTTTTCATTGAAGATACACGTCCTCCGTGTTTGTGAAAAAATGGACAAATATTGGAACAAAGGCAGCTTCAAAGATGTATTAACATTTCATATAAAGATTTCTATGCTTCAAGACAGTATATTTTAAAACCTCAGAGTCGTTCATTGAAAAAGACTGAAGAAATACCAAAATGAGCTTAATGATCTCGTTTGAGACCATTAGTCTTTTCAAATACCAAGCAACAGCTTGTTATGTTGCTCCAGTGCGACGTAAATTCAACTACCTATCATAAACAAGCTGAACTTTTAGATTCCAGACTTCAAGAGTGGAACATTTTAGCTAGGAGTATGCGTTTCAGTGTTAAAAAGGAATAATTTGGGTCCTATCTTCTTTCAATGAAATGTAGGATGATATGCGCTTTTGTTCATATATTCCAGGGTTGATGACAGATTTAGGATCTAAAGGAATGAAGTATATTTATCAACTTATCCAAGATTAATTTAAGAGATGCCGTTTTGTACAACAGAATCCAAAAGCATTGTATTCCAGTAACACTTACTGTAAGAATGTAGGATACTTATAAAAGCATGGAAAAATTCTCACAGGAATAACATATGACAACTTTAAGTGTTCAATATACTATTACTCCACAACTTCTTTATCAAACTGATGAAAAACTTTCTGAAGGCTATGGACAAATTCGACCCAGGTTTCTTGCACTTTAAGAAATTTTTCTAAAATTAAGTGGTCTGTAAGTATTTAATTAACGTCACACTGGAGAAACACAGCGGGCTATTGGTGATGGTCCGGGATCAAACTCAAAGGGAAAGATCCGAGGACAACACCACGTAATTTTGAACCACGGTCAGATGACGAAGTCACAACGGAGCTGGCGCCCCACTCTCCAAACTTCCACACCTCACCAACGTGAGGACATTTAAGGCCACGACAGATTTAAGCCCCCTTTGTACACGACGGTATTTGGTTGGATTCGAACTCGCAACCCTCCCGTTGCTGATCCGTTACTTTTCCAACAGGGCTACCGCGGCTCTGACAGGTAGTGCTAGGTAAGATTCGCTAAAATTAATTGATGAAAAATCAAAGGAGAAATTATCTCTCTCTCTGGTCTTTAGATAAGGAAACTACTGTGTGATTATATTTTTAGAGAAACGATCAACAGCAAAGAGCTCGCCGCATGACAATCATTACTACAAATTACTTAAACTACCAAAAGCTCATTCAAGACATTCTCAAGAACTATAAAAACCTTGAATACTTATGTCCTTAAAAATACATTTCCTAGATTATCTGGGTTTCTTTCCTGGTAAACTAGTAGCAATCAGGGATGAACAAGAACAAAGGTCCTACCAAGATTTGAACTATGCAGAAGTATCAAGGCAGGTGGGATCCCACAATGATGAGTGATTATTGCTGCAGGACAACATATGGGGAAAATGAGCTACGGATATGGATATACGAGTATAAGTGTATAAATTTAATTTTTTCAGTTATATATATTTGCTCTATTTTTTGTTGGCTCATGCAATGATGTGTAAATATGGAATTTATATTTTTAACACTAATTTTATAGCAAAAAGAAACAGAATGCAATTTTTTTCTTGTTACAAAACTAAATTGGAACGAAAAATTTTCTGTAAAAAAATAACAGTTTGAAGCTCAGCTTTAACTCGGAATATGATAAAATATGACATTTACTTCCGCGACTTTTAAATATTGCATTGCATATACATATTTTGAAATATAGAAATTGTTAACAGACAAAAAATTGTATGTGTTGGAGATTTTTTGCACTCATATTTAAATTCAGCACCACAAAATTAGTTAGAGAAACCTTATTTTACCAATGTTATGGAGAAAAAGTTTAAAATTGCTGAATAGTGTTATAGTGTTAGTAGTAATAATATTAATTTTCTGTTTAATTTTATGTATTAATCATAAATTCAATTTTAATGCCTTAATTCTATATTTCATTTTAATAATTAAAAAAAATAACTTAATTATATTTATTTTTAATAATTAAAATTTCATTTTTTATTTTTATTTAATGTTTATGTCTTAATAAAAATGGTAGGTAGGTAAGTATTTTAATTAACGTCACACTGGAGCAACACAACGTGCTATTGGTGACGATCCGGGATCAATCCCAAAGGAAAGACCCGAGGACAACATCACGTAATTTTGAACCACTCAGATCACGAGGCAACACCTGAGCTGGCACCCCACTCTCCGAACTTCCTCTCCACGCCAAATTTAATAAAACCGCGAATAAAGTATTAGAGAACAAAACCTCGAAATATTATGCAAAATATGTATTTAAAAGGGGATATAATTTATACATGTGAAAGTTTCAACCTGATGCATTAAATAAAATTCATTTTTAGTCAGTGATAAATATATAATGCAAATTGTTTATTAAAAATGAATTTCTAGATTGATTTAAAATTGAATCTGTCACATGCATAATTAAATAGTCTTTAAAATTGTTCATCATACTTATTTTTGACAGAAATGTTTAGAAACGAACGATATGCATAAAAAGGACCCTTAAAACGCATGAATATTCATCGTTATGAATAATATCATTTGATGAGATTTCTGATAGAATCTTTACTAGTGAATGTGCGATCGTTAACTGTTTTTTAACGTTTTTACGTTATAATATTTCTTTTCGGAAATTCTCACAAACGATTTTAAATGTGCTAGATATTGATCAGTGATGTCCATATTTGCGCGGGTAGCAGATGTCATTAAATGGTATTAATGTCCGATGGAAATTTATTTTGATAATCATCGGAGATGTTTATTGCATTATAAATTTTAATGGTTATTTAGAAACCAGCAAAACCAATCTATGCTATCAAGAAGGGAGGACAACTTGTAGTTTGAGAGAATTTTTGCCCCCTGAACGGAATTAAAGATTTAAAAAATGAATTTATGCAGTACAGTATTACACAAAATTCTCAAGTTGTTGGTGTTTATACCACAAGTTTGTTCATAAACTTTTAGCTTCTCTTGGTGTTTTTGAATGTTTTCTTTAATAGTAGGGAAATGATGATTGCGTTTATATCACTAAAACATTAGAACATTTTACTGGAATAATCGAATTTGTAAAACTGATTCTGATTAAAATAGAGTCATTATTACAGAGATATTCGGGTTAAAGAAACAAACCAAACAGAAAGTAAAGATTTAACTTCTCTCTCATGATACATATTGGGTGTTACCTTAAAATGTAATTTATCACCGTTTCGGTGATGTTTGGCGTTTAATCTGATTGGTGTTGACCAATCAATTACCATGTATCAATTTGGAATTCATTCATTGGAATTTTTAGTGACGAAGAGCTGAAACTGTATACGAAAAACAAGCCAAGTGACTTCGCGACCAGAATGCGTAAAGAAATACGCATCATTACATATCATTGCACAAACACTACCGCCACTACTTTTAATTCGAAAAAAATGCCTTTCATATACATTTGAGTATTCATTGAACTATTACAAAACTTTAAGTTCAAATACTACAACTAATTTAATTCTAATACTTTCAAATTGAAAAATATGCCTAAGAAGTAAGCATATTACTTTATTGTATAATTTGAATATTTATATTAATTTATTAAAATGTTTATTAATAGGATAAAGAATATACTGTAGACGCATAAGATCAAATACTGTTGAAGCTTGTTTTTTATATATTTAAAAAATGATTTGCTTTAGTACATGATAATTACATGCATTTTCACAATATTGATAGAAAATGCATCTCAATCTATACTTATTATTTTTACTTACATATACAGGGTGATTCAAAACTCAACCTACAAAATTTTAGGGGAGATTGAAAACACAAAAACAAAACAGAATCACATAGGAATGAATGACCGGAAACCCCAACCTGATAAGCTGGAGGATAAACGAAGATGCAGAAATGACAAGCCAATAACGGGTGGAAAAACTCTTTATTTAGCGATACTTTACACTAGGACACTACATGTACAAGTTACTGCAGAATGTCTCGTATTCACACCGGTTACGGTGCAAATTCTCAAACATTTGGTGATGCGGTACACGTCTGTTTGGGTACCGTTCGGCATACAACCGTGCTGCAGCCCTTCCGTTGCCGTCAACTGCACCATACACAAGGTGCATGTCCTCCATTTCAGCGTTCGTAAATTGTTGCATGCTCTCCGTACGCAATCGGTACTTTAAATGACTAGCGTCGCATTCCAACTACATCGCTGGCGAACAGCGCCCTCTAGCGGATAACAGCGCCCTCAAGCGTGCATAACTGTGGATAGTAAGAACTTTGAGCACTTGTTATGAAACTTAACGTGTATACTTTCATGTGTATTGTAATGAGTGGTAAGATAAAAGCTCATGTTTTAAAACCAAACATATCATGTCTGCTGATAATATTTAATAATACTAGTTAAAAATATTAATAATCATTTATGAAAGGAATATTAAAATCTATTTTTAATTAAAAATTAAATATCTACCAAAAATATTTAAACTTAAATTCTCTTACATCCATACTTGTAATTTACTAATAATTGAAAACTAACCAGGTAAACTGGTATGATAACTTTCCCAATTTAAATCGGGACCGCCCAGTTGGTAGAGTTACGGATTAGTAACTGGAGGGTTGCGAGTTCGAAACTTGATCCAATCAGAGACCGTTGTGTACGTGGGGACTGGTGAAAATTTAATCATCTAATCTGCCGCCTCAAATGTCCTCACGTTGGCGAGGTGTGGAAGTTTGGAGAATGGGGTGCCAGCTCGTGTTGACCTCATCATCTGACCTTGATTTAAAATTACGATGTGTTACCCTCGGATCTTTTCCTTCGTGAATTATTCCGGTCCGCTGCCACTAGCCCATTGTGTTACTTCAGTGTGCCATAAATTCAATCCTACTTACATACGCAATTCAAATCCCTGATGTCATTATTTTAATTTAAAAAAATAAATGACTTTTCCTTTCATTCATGTATGCGGCCCATAATTGGTGACTTTTTATAAATCACTATTCATAAAAGTTATCTGCCGCTTACATATGTAATGAAGAACAAAAAGAATCTCTTAACTACAAGGCAACCAATAAAAATGCCTTCATTTAGAAGCTTAATTTAAGGGGATATAGATTTCCGGAAATACTTTTTCCTTGCTTGCCAGCCTGTCATTTCCAGGTTCTGAAGCTAAATCTTACACAATGGCGGTATATTTCATTGATGTAACAAATAAAAAAATCAGCTCTCCCCAAATTTAAGAGTTTATCTTCGTCGCAAACAGCTGTACACTATTTTTTCCCGGAGAATTAACTTTCAGTGCCTAAAAAGGGGGGACTCCAAAGTTTTCTTTCTCTTTGTCCCAGAAATGTCCCGGCACTTCCCTTTTTTCTTCGCACGTGTGTGTAAACTAAAACTTTTCATTTGGAAAAAGAGGAAAAACTTTCGATACAAAAAAGGAACCGTAATCTTGTTTTGGTGTAGGGGCAGTAAAATAAAAGAAAAAGGGGAGATTTTCATGATGCCATTCTTCAGTTGATAATAGGAAAAATAAGTTGCGTGTCTCAAGAGCTGGGTAAATATCTTTCCGCTTCTAACATTTCAAAAGGGCGGAATGAGTGATGGGCTATGCCACAAAGTTCTGGAAAAATTGTACTTACCGTTTTGTGAAAGCAGGGCGGCCTGCCTTGCACAATGCAGTCGGGGCTCATTTTTCTAAACGAGGGGAATATATTGAATGAAAATAAAATTAGAATTCTATGGAAGACATTTTCGCTTGAATATATTGCTGACATATTTTCGCAGGAAGGGCATCAAAACATGCGAAAAGGGAACGATCAACGTTGTGTATTCAACTGCTTCTTTCCTTTTCAAGATAAACATCCTCTTAAAGGGGATGTTTTTGTATTCAAATCTAAGAGGTTGCAGCTTGAATAATCGCAGAGTGTCATTGATTTCAGTGTTTTTATTCAGCAATAGCTCTGCAGTTTACTGAAAAACAGATCCTGGTGGCTTAGAAAGTTGAACACACCACATACAAAGCGACTTGCATGGCTTTATCGACCACAAAATATGCGGGTCATATGACAAAACAAAACAAATGTGTGGTCATATAACCCGCATATTTTAGATGAAAGTCCATGAATGCTCCATAACATTCAAAATGAATATAAATATGTAGTATTCATAGTATGCATGAATTAAGATAGATTCCTCTCAAAAGAGGTATAAAAATTACACCAGGTTGACAGTCTCGCATGGCATAAAATTAAAATTTTCTCTGCCATCTCTGATAAGGTGAAGTTAAGGTATATAAAGAGATATGTGTTAAACACATTTTATTTATACATACTATCAAATAGATTATTCCAGTTATATAACAGTGAAATAAGATAAAAAATATAGAACATGCAATGTATAAATAAAAAACCAGTACAATTATTCAACATAAACTACATAATTTGAACACAAAAAAAATTATACAGAACAAAAATGACGCATACAAGAAAAATCAAGACCGAGACAACCATTTAGAAAAAGTTAAAATTCAGTTTTCAAACGCTGAAATTATAAAATTAATAAAATGCATTAAACCGTCAAGTAGTTTTTTGGAAACTTTTTAGAGCAAAATTTAAATACATATGCATAATTCCTAAATAGCTGCACAAATTTAATTTATTAAAGTACAAACATTTAAATAAACAAGACAATACAAATATTCATAAACACAATTATTTATTTTAAAAAATTCAAGATCAGAGTATAACAGAATAATTTTTTTATGGTTGTAAATTCGAAAAACTTATTCCGATGGAGAGTTGAAGTTTTCTATTCATTATACATTATATTATTGTCAGTTAATGAATATATAGTTTTAATATCCACAATTTATCATTGAATCAGAATATTGTTTCCAAAACTTATTTTTTCCAGATGCATTTCTTTACAGGAAGTGTTGATAGGATTCTTTGTGCCAAATATGTAAATAAATTTGTTTACTATGAGATATATCTTTCAGACAAAAGTACCACTTAAAGCATTTTACATCTAAATACTTTTCGAAATGAATTTAAAAAATATTTGTTATACATTGAATATTGATAATACCATGTTGAGAATGTAATTTTGGAAAGAGAAGTGATAAAGAAATACCCCAAGCATATTCATTTTGTGATATACTTGTCTAAATTAAAATTTCATACTGACATTTCATTGGTTCCACAAATTGAAATCCAGTTGAAATGCCAACAATATCTGGAAGAATTATAAAGTACTGTTAATATTTTATTTTTGAGAAAAAAAATTATTTTGAGAGAAATTGGTCTTGAAAGAACTTTATTTGAACTTTGAATAAAGTTAAGAATGTGGTTTCGATCGAAACGTGTTTCAAAATTGAAAGATATCAAATAAAATTCCTTATCAAACCTAAGTATGATATTTCACTTATATAAAAATTCATTTGAGTTTTTGAAAAATTATTTTTTTGAAGATTAAAGAAATTAACCCCGTCTGATGTCACAGAATCACAAACACCATCCAATCTACAGTCTTCCCTGCATAGCTTCTATATATAATCAATTTTGATCTTAATCTTTCCTAGAATTATTTCATCCAACCAATAGCTGAGGCTATTTAGTAATTAATTGTATTGTGGGTAATATACTGCTTGGAAATCACGTGACGTTCAGAGGGTTAAATAATTGGAACGGTAATGAATGTCAAAGTTGCTTGGAACTACACAAATACTAATTGCCTCAGGTTAAAACACAACTTTCTAAATATTCAGACAATAGTTTTTATTGATAATTATAAATTATAGTACTTTTAATATGCTTAATAGTTTTTGCATACACATTATGATATTGATGTAATATATTAATTAATTATAAAACTATTTTATATCATTAACATTTTTATTGTAAGCATAAAAAGTTATCAGTGAAAATAAGATTAAAGTTCTATATAAAGACATTCATAAATAATCCAAACAGTACTTGCTTTTACTTTTTGTACTTGCTTTTAAAAAAGAGAATGATAGCATGAGAGAATAGCGACAAGGGGAAAATATTTCTCTTTTATTTTTGTATATTTGATAGAGTCCTCTTCCGTGGAAAGTTATGACAGACCCTTTTCATATAAATTTATCCGAGCATAACCTGAGGATAAACATCTCGAAAAAATAAACTTTCTTTTTCTTTCCCTATTCTAGCAAGCAAAGGAAAAATAAAGAAAATAATTCCAGATTTACTTTTTCGTCAGACTGTGAAGCACATTTCTAGGAAACATTCGCTAAGCACGAAAAGAGATCTCAGTACTTCAAAAATGATCTGTCTTTACGACCAGCGCATTCTTTATTGTGGAGAAAATGAGAACTCTCTAAATCTTAATGAATGTACCTTTTATGCAAGTAAATTTATGCTGCCGTTTAGGAAAGACTCATTACCGCTTTGTGAAACGGGGAGTAGGGTTAGGACTTGGAAACAGCTCGTAAATTTCTTCCTGGTCTTCATTTTTGAAATGTAAGCATTATAACTTCGACTACAGGTCACACGTATTTTATTTTCTTATAGATTTTCAGCTGCGCGATTCTTTTTTCTTTGGCTCGGCACTTTATTTTAGAATGCTTTTATGAGTTTTTTTTATGCTGAGGGAAGCTTTTTTCCCTACCTTGTTCGGAGTCTCCCTTTCTGTTCTTTTTTTTATTGGAGGAATAAAATCGAAACTGTGAATTTTCTTCGGTGCAAATAGAGGCATTTTTCGTGATTCTGCGGTGCTTTGACAGCAGTTGTATTGTATATTAGGGAATATTTTATTTGGAATTAATGACAGGGGGAGAAGACGGTGTTGGAAGCCTTTCAATAAAGAAAGAATTTTTTAGAGCACATCGAAGAAAAAAAAAAGAATTCATGAGTGCTCTTTTTTTATCGTGTTTTCAATCTATGCTGAATATATATTCCAGTAAACTTTTAACTGAAGTTGCTCTTTTAGTTTTTCTTCTTTTCAAAGCATTGTGATTTTCTTAATTAAGTTTAATAATTGTTATAAGTCTAAGAAGGCAATGAAGTATTTTTTTAATTCTGTTTTTAGCAATGTTCTTCAAAACACAACATACATAAAAGTTATTTTAAATCGTATTAGTAAAAAATTGCTAACATATTCTCGGCACATCGCCAATTCGCATTTTTAGCCATTTTCACCTAAATGCATTGGTGAAAGATGGAAGCGTTCTTTGAATTTGTTATATCAAAGGCATTAGAGGTGATTTATGACCTTGATTGACACCTATACTTTGAAGATAGCATTCCTATTATTCTCATAGCTTCAAAACTTTGAATATATTTTTCTTAAAACAATGCATTTTTCTTGTTTATATTTAGCAGAGAATTTCAGAGGAAATCTGTAGATTTGTGCATTTGACCGACGATGAATGTTTTACATTAAAAAATTTGTTTCATAATACCAACTGAGATAGATTAATCTCCTAAGAGTTATAATGAAGTTCAGTTGTGATATTTAAGACAGTTGTAATACTGATTGCGACTACTTTAGTTGGGATGCTGTCAGAAACACGCTTAACTTGCGTGTTTATATCTGAAATCGATCACTTTTTTACTTGAATTTAAGAAGAAAAAATAAGTTCTGACTTTATCTGATACTTTCTCAAGATTCTTTTTAAAATCAGCGACAGTTCCTGCGTGTGCGACAAAAGAAATTCTTACTTCAGTATAAACATTATAAAAACATGGTGTGGAATAAATTCTTTTTAGAAGTATTATATTAATTTATGGATAAAATGCGATCTCTTTATGTGCACTTTTGAAAGAATGAAAAGCAAAAACAAAAAAGTCACCTGTTGAGATAAATCACCTCGGGTGAAGTTAACGTTAAAAAAATCAGGTTTTTTTCACTAAACATAAAAAGTATTGTTAATACCTTTATCACCATGTCATATTTAAGCTCATGCGTTCATTAATAATAACAATTAATAGCTCCGTAGGACCATTAATTTTTCGTCTTTCCTTTTAATACAATCCGGAAAGACTAGTGAAATGTTAAATTGCAGTTGTTATTTTAGTTCAGTTGGCATCACGTGTGAATGACAAATAAATCTTACCTTCCAATTTTCGTTTTGACTTTTGCATTTCTTTTCTAATAAGGTTAGGGGGCCGTCGTATCTCAGTGGGTATATCCACTGCACTAGCAACCTTCGAGTTGTAGGCGGCGCGTGTTCGATTCCTGTCAGGTGCATTCCTCCCTGGATGTATTTCTCTCTTCTGTGTCAGTAAAACTTTCATTGTGTGTGTGCCTATCGATATTGTGTGTATATTACTTGATATTGTATGTCTTGTGTCTGGCACAGCATGGCCAAACATGACTCTTGCGCCATAAAACCCCAACAAACCAGCCAACCTAGTAAGATTAGGTAATACAAAGCTATGTAGTAGTATTAAAACAATTAACAAGCTTCATTTGATATCTCTACAGCTTTTCCTGAAGTAATAACGTTGTTATTTTTTAGACAGCAACATTTATCAGTCAGGCTTGTTTTGTAGGTTGTATGAATTTCAAAGGATCAAAGAAGTCATTCAAAATGGCACCATTGCCGTTCTTTTTTGTTTGATCTTTTATCTCAAACTTTTCACCATAATTCATTAAATACAACTAACCCACTATGGGGTGAAACAAATGCGGGTCATTCAATCAATAAATCACGAATACAAATAATTAATTGAAATTACCTGCAACAATGAATCTGATATTTCAGAAAATAACTAGTTGAATAACTGCATTAAATTAAGTGTTAAAAGAGAACGTATTATTATTGGAATGTTGACACCATTTCCTTTTCATAATTAAACTGTAGAAAGTTTGGGAAATTAATAAATACCTTACCTGTTTGATTACTAATCTTGAGAAAAATTTAGGTAAGCAAAGTATGTACAAAAATATTTTGGAATTACATTTAATTTAAATTCTTCATTCACCATCTTCATTTGTAAAGATTTTAAGACTTGTAGTCATATCTTTCTTTGGTAAGGCCGCGGTAGCCCAGTTGGAAGAGTAGCGGATAAGCAACCGGAGGGTTGCGAGCATGAAACTCGATCCAACCAAAGACCGTCGTGTACGTGGGAGCTGGTGCACATTAAATTTGTCGTGGCTTCAAATATTCTCACTCTGGTGGGGCGTGGAATTTTGGAGAGTGGGGTACCAGCTCAGGTGTTGACCACGTCATCTGACCGTGGTTCAATATTATGAGGTAGTTGTCAATAGCCCGTTGTGTTTCCTCATTGCGACGTTAATTAAACTACCTCCCTACCTTCCTTTGGACGGATAAGGTAAAAAAACATTGGAGGAGCCACATCAAAGTACTTATTAAGTTTTTAAGAGAGGTTCTTATAATTTTGGCATAGGTATTCACTGTAACTGTTTATATTGACAAAGGTAAGCCTGTGTATTTTCAAAGATGAGACCTATCCTAAAAATCTTATTGATATTCCTTTTCTAAGCCGATTTCTACTAAATCGGGTAGAATTTCGAAACCGGTGTACGCTTCAAATGTTTTATTCAGTCATTCAGTGCAAATTGACTGCAGATACAACATTACCCGTGTGCGACGATCAGAGATGATTGGGACACTCCTTTATCCTGTACATTAAGGTCTTTATTTGAGGCAAAACGCTGGTAGACTATCCAGTATTTTATATTTATTAAACGTCAATTTTATACAAAGTTTATGTTAAATTTGATTGGTTGCTTTGCTTTACATTTTACAAGCCTACTCATTGAATCAGACAACTTTTATTTGGATACGAGTAATAGCACCTACATAGCCACAAGCTTAGCATAAATATTACATACTCAGAAAATCCCAATAGCTACACACTTGCTATTAACCCAATAATTAGTTCTATATTTAGTACGATAACGAATCCAACTTCTACCATTATTAATTTCCCAAAGATTCTAGTGATTACTTAAAATCTCGGCAATAAAGTACTCAGTCCGCAGAACAAAAAAAGCAAATCCATTCCTTAAACCCTTAATTGACGATTTCATCCACCCCTTCATTAAACTTACATTGACGTCTCCAGCACAAAATTTAAGGCAAGTCGAAAAAAGAGGGGAATTCCTTATTTCCCTTTCATGTCGGGTGCAAAGCGTCCCTCCTAATTCCCCCGACAAATGCAAAGTTTCACTCCGAAAACTATTTGACTTCGGTGAGAGCTAGCCGTGATTTATCTCCCCGTGGAAAATATTCCCGAAGAAGGGCTCCATCAATCGTAGTAGGAAATTTTCTTCAAAAAGTTCCCAACTTGTGGATGCAATTACTGGATTTAGAATTTATTGTTTTTACGGAATTCTTCGCCTTATTTTACCGTTCGCTTCCTCGTTTATCACCTAAGATCTGATGGATAGCGCAGGACGGTAGTGAAGTTGGGGAAAAAAATCGACTTTGAAGTCTCGGAGACTTCACTAGAAGTGATTGAAATGCTGTGAGGCTATTTTGAAGATGATTCCGTATTGTTTCATGAGTTTCAAATAGTATTACTTTTGTAAATATTTTGCATCAATTTTTCTTAATATAATCAGTTGAATGGCTTTTGAATCAATTCAAAGATTGTATAAAGAATGATCACTATTCCTATTTTATCTCAAAGAACTTATTTGTACAGTGAATTCGTTGATGTTCAAATCAGTGAACATTAATGAATTACTGGATTTAGAATTTAATGCTTTTACGGAATTCTTCGCCTTGTTTTATCTTTCGCTTCCTTGTTTGTCCCCTTAAATCTGATGGATACTGCAGGAAGATAGTGGTTTGAAGAAATAGGCTTTGAAATCTCGACTTGACTAGAAATGATTGAAATGCTGTGAGGCTATTTTGAAGATGCTTCCTTATTACTTTCGATATTGTTTCCCTAAATTTCAATATATCGTGCTGTGTTGCAAGTGCGACATAAATTAATCTACCAACTACCATCCAACTCTAAGTTTCAGACGGTATTACTTATATTTTATAAAATTTATCTTAATATAATCAGCTGTTTAAGGGTCAGTTCAAAGGGTGAAAAATAATAATCACTTTATCTCTATCTCATCTTAAAGAACCTGTTTGTACTGTGAATTCGCTAATGTTCAAGTCAATGAGTATCAAAAGTAAATATGTAGCATATTTAAAATACCCAAAATTACAGCCATAGTACTCCTTATTTAACTGTGTAATATTTATTTAATAGTGAATATTTGTTTGTAGTTTCATACTGGATGGTTGGTGTGAACTCATATTGAGCTCTAAGCACAAGAATAAAACGTATGTTTAATATTCCACTCAAAGTAGAGTTGAAAATATTTGGCTATGAAGTCTTAGGTAGGTAGATGCAATGGGACAACACAACGGACGGCTATTGGAGACAGTCCGGGATCAATCCGGAAGGAAAAGATCTGAGGATAACACCTCGTAGCTTTGAATCAGTCAGATATCGAGTTCAACACCTGAACTGGCTGGTTAAATTATTGAAATTCTGCTAGTTTGAAAATGCTTCCCCGTATTGGTTTAATCAATTGAATAAATTGATGTTTGGCAGAATGAATAAGGATAACTTTATTAACATCTTACCTTAAAAATAAATTTTCACTGTGAATCGAAATACAAAAGACATATTGAAATACGTTTACCAAAGTAAAAAAAATGAGCTTATTTTATTGTAACAATATTGCAATCCGTACAAGCTTCAGACAGTGGTTTCTCTCTTCCAACCCAATTCTGTGTGTGTGTGCAATGCAGATTGGTCTTCAAATAAACAACTACCTTCATGTAAAATATGTTTCATAAAATAGGCCCTTAAACAGTTAAAAAGTCTCTGAAAAACTGTTATTTTCCAATGGGTTCCTTCACACGTATTATTGCAGGGAAGCAGAGTTGGTAGACTGATTGGTCAAAATGGGTACTAAAATCGGTGACTATGTGAAACCACCTTCTACACATATGCTAATAAAAGGCTTCTGACCAGAAAATCGATGTACAGAAAAACAAGTGTGGTAATAAAAAAAGAAGCCACTCAATAACAATAATAAGAAATGGAGCGATATACAAAAAATGTGTCAGGACAACAAAAGAAGCAGTGGCTCTTTTCGGACTTAAATTTGGACATGATTGCCTTCTTTATTCAGACCCTTACCTCTTCAGCTCACCAAACGGTGTAGAGCTGTTTTGCGAAGAGGTGGAAAGGACTTCCAGCACCAAAGGGTCGCAAGGGACCCAACTCGTCACACAAGGACCAGCCGCCTACCTCTCTGTGGGCACGTGCGGCTTTTATTTGAATTTGTATATATACATTGGAAAATGCATTTGAATACATTAGAGAGGGAATCAAAACATCAGAACAACAGTAGATATATGCATTGGAAATTACATTTGAATACATTAGAGAGAGAATCAGAACAACAGTAGATAAGAATAAGGATACAATCCGTAGACAGAATTTTGATATGTACAAAACATTGGACAAACATGAACAATTACAGTACAATTAAACATATCAGATCAATAAAAAAGAGAGGTAAAAAGAGTAAGAAAAAGAAAAGTTTTTAGAAAATAAAGGAGAATATAATGTAGGTAATTTTGAATTTGCATAGGAGGCAAGAATGAGTATTTAGTTCTAAAGAAGGATGGCAAAGAGAGAAAAAAGAGATTTTAATTTTAATTTTAAAGGCCCGATCAGCTATCTCTCCAGCAGCCTCCACACAACTCCTGCGGATTGGCTAAGATTTTATTCAGCCAAAATTTATAACAATTCGTAGGCTTAGTGAGATGCCATTGGGCAGTGGAGGGGCAGCTGAAGATATAGTGATCGGCGTCGCCCACTACACCACAGGAACAAAGGTCCGATTGTTTGATTTTAAAACGGTGCAGAAAGGTGACAAAGGGGCCATGACCAGACAAAAACCAAGTGATATATCTTTCCGGAATGAGGCGGTCAAGTTATGACCCCGGGATATATTCCTTGACCCTAAGGTCTTTAGTGGAGTCTGTAAAATTCTTGCCATTCCGATATTGCATTTAGTTTAAATAATCTAGTAATGTAGGATTTGGGGGCAGGAATATCAAGTTCTCCACCGCAGGCAGACCCCAGTTTAGCAAAGTGGTCAGCTACCTCATTGCCATAGTTACTAGCATGGGCTTTGACCCTGCTTAGCCCAATATTAGCATTAGCAGCTATTGAACGTTTAATTAAGTTAAGAAAATTAGATTTATTTTTAGGAGATTGAAGGGCTAATATTGAGCTAAGGCTGTCGCTCTAAATATTGATTCTCTTGTTATTCTGCATGGACCAAGTGATAGCTTTATGTATGGTTGAGAGTTCGGCTTGAAAGACTGAATTAAAGTTATTAAGTTTGAAACATAAGATAGTAAGTTTATGATCTTTAAAGATACACACGGCAGATCCGACATTGCCATCAATGCCGGATCCGTCCGTGTATATCTCAAGGTCGGGATTTTTTATTGTAGGGGAAGTCTAAAATATCAATCAATATCAATAATATTGGTTTTAATGGAGGAATCAAGATTATATAGCGACAGCCCTTTCAAAGCTGGGTCAGGCAGCCGCCTTTTCCATGTACAGTGAATTTTAAAAAGCATATGAATGGTCACGTGGAGAGGGGATCCCCGAAATCCCATTGAGGGCGTCAGTGGGGGTGGTCCGATAGGCTCTAGTAATTTTCAGTAGGAAAGGTCTAATACTTTTGAGACTATCAATTTGTGCGAGTGTTAGGCTTCCACCCGACACCCGCTCCATAAGTAATTATTTTTTCAATGACGGTAAGATACCAGGTTTTCTGGAGCTGGGCTCTGACGCCCTATCCTCCTCTGATTACTCTGGAGAGAGAGCCTCCAATTTGGAGATTGTCGCAATGTGCTGACTCCACGTGAGCGAATTATCGATGTTAAGACCTTAATATTTTAAGGAGTTGGTAATTTTAATATTTGAGCCGTTTAAAGTAGATATCAGTTTCATTTTAAGCTTTGATTTTTTTGAAAAAATTATAGATTTGCACCTGCCCGAGACTTCCAATTTGAGACTATGAATTTTATAGATCAATTTCAAAGTATTATTAGTATTATATTCCAGGTCCCTTCGCGTGTTCCCCGCAGTAATTACCACGAGGTCATCCGCGAAGCCCTGGAGAAATTAATAATTAGAGTTAAGTTTTAAAATTTCGGTAAAGTAGATGTTCCAGAGAGTCGGTACTAGGACCGATCCCTGGGGACATCCTTTAAAGATAATTTTGGTGAGATTGAGGTCGTTATCTGAATATGTTATAGTTATTGGACATGGTTATATAGGTTATAGGACATGATTGCCTTGTAGCACAACTGGAGAGAATTTGAATATATTCCTCTATTGAAAGCACTATTTACAAAATTTTATTCCAGCATGGGTGAGGATCAGCCTCCTAGTCTGCGACTTTTAATCCTAGAAAATACCCCATCGTATTACTTTTAAGATTATTTCTATTTATCTCGGTATGATTCCTTCTAAACAAAGCCGATACAATCTCTTCTGGCAACCAAGTATCTCCATAAATAGGGTATCTATCTTATAGTACTTTAAAAGGATAATAAAAGCATGAACGTTGTCATCGATGAAAAACGACGAAGAGCTTTTGTGTTAGTTTCTCACGGACGGCTGTCATTAATCATTCAAACATCTTGGAAAAATCGTATTTGTAAGGAATTTGGAATAGTTAGGAACTGAATAAACTTTTGAAATACGATGTACAGATTGCTTAGTATTCCGAAAACGTCTTAAAGCCTTGAGATAACTGTGTGCATTGTTAATTACTCAAATTTGTTAGTTTTGGGGAATGTTGTGATACTTTAACTCTTTTACCTAATTTGATAATTATTTTTAAACCAATGGTTTGAGATTAAATTTTAAATTTATAAACTGACGAAAACTGCTCTGTAGTGGCCAGCTTCCAGTTCAAAAACCTGTTCCAAATTCACCAGTTCTGGGCAAGGGAAATTTTGTTTATCCATTTGGGCGTCCAAAATTCGAGGATTAAACCTTTAAAACATAATGAATGCAACAATTTTTCTACAAATAGATGTTTTAAACTATATAAATTCTTTCTCGGAGGTTGATATATTTGTAATGGTTACAATTCAATAAGTAATCTGCTTCAATGAAGTGTTTTATTTCTTATCTAATTGCATTTGCGTATGCCTTTTTTACGCACCTTTCGGATGATATATTTTCAGTTCTCTGTATTTGGATATTTTTCTATAGAGAAACAATAAACATATATAAATAAATATTGTCGCAATATAAGACTAGCTAAAATACTCGGTTGAGATGGGTAACAGAAATTCTGTTGGGAATGAGATGAACTCAGTATTAGTTTCGCTATAACGTATCTCTTATCGATGTCCTTTGATAAGGTCTTAAGGTATCTAAGCAGACTTGATCTTCACAGCTTACCACACATCTTAGGCTTAATTATTTTTGTTATTATTATTTGGTAGTTTTTTCATTGTCTACCGGGGCAGTTTGGTATCGTGATATACTCCAACTGGCCAGAAAAGGCACACACGTCAATTTATAAACTGGATACTTTGTATCTTCGAAAATTTGGGTTACGATTTCGTAACAATACGTGCTTATACATGCGTATTGTTTTATGTATACAAACTAAAAACAACACACCTTAGTATTTTCAAAATAATATACCTCAGACAACTTCTAACAAATCCTTTAAATACTTGGAACATTAAACAGTACAAATAGCTTATAAATATGATATATACAAAACATAAATATACCATGTAAATAGATGTTACAATTGTCAGAAAAATATCAGCATTCTAGCAAATTATATCGTGATAAATCAGGGGTATTAACGCCAATTTTACGATGTCTTCTATTAACTAGCGAAGTAATATGCATAAAATGAACATTAAAACCCCATCTACTAAACTAAAAAACTAAAGAAATGATAAATCATACAAACATCAATGAAAAAAATTCAAAAGTGGATAAGTTCACTTCATGATTTATGAGACTATTATTTCATTGTGTTAAAATTATATCAAAGTGGAATTTGTATATTTTTAAGGCAATATGTTTATATTTCAGGGCTTAATATCTTTCATTAACTATGTACCCATCCTTAAAATCACTAAAAATTCCATCCATCAAAAACGTTTAACAGGATAGGAAAATTTTATTTGAATTGCTTACATAGTTACTACTTGAAGGACGAAAGTACATTTTAAAATGGGTAATAAATAATTATAAAGACGCTTCATGTCTTTAACGATTCTTCTAAGCTCGGCACTCTAATCACAATTTTGTACGACACGATTCTGCTCTTCTCGATAAGTACCCCTAGCTAGTTTCGCATTATTAGAGTGATAGATTAATAACATTTATCATCCTTTATGGATCGGCAACTATTACTTCTAATTATCAGAGCTTTCATATTTTAAGCTCATTTTAGGAAATACTTTTTATCCCATAAAAGTTTTTCAATTTTATTTTTAATGTTGCTCGGACATTAATTCTAACTTGCACTGAGCGCTTCCAGCTACCCATTTAATTTCAAGTAGTCTCAAAGAAAATTAATCGAACAGCTCGTGTTTCTCGCCTCGAATCAAGAGTCTAATAAGAGTAGGTCGAATTAAAAAAACATTAGTGTTAATGCTGATGACTTGTAGATTACAAAAGTAAGTTATCATTAATGTTAAAAATAAGATAAATAGAAATTATTTTAGTGTTGAGGAGTTCTTTGATTATGGATTTCAAATGTGATTAAAGTCTGGATTATATACTCAAAAACAAACGAAATCTACAACCAAATATATGTTAAAATACTTAATTATTTATGATATCGAAAATTATATTTTTTGCTCCGCAAGTTTTAAATTCAAGCAAACATTTAATGAAAAAGGTTTTTTTATCTTTGATTCATATTGAAGAAAATGTTTAGCGTTATTAATAGTTCTATGATTATACATTTGAAATGGGTGATTAAAGTTCAGATTAAATACTTTCAGATTTAAAAGCAGACGAAATATGTAATCAAATAATGAAATGCATGTTGAAATATTTAATTATTTATGATTTAGATATAGATTTTTTTTTGCTCTACAAAAGCTTTAAATCACAAAAAAATTTAATTAAAAAGGTTTTTCTCACATTTAATTCGCATTATAGAAACATATTCAGTGTTAAAGCCGAAATGGCTATACACAATTTTGAACTCAATATATTTTGTTAGGGAATAATGATATTTTACATACTCACATCCACAAGTAGAGTATGAAAGACGAGAAATATTAGACGATTAAAATTCTTTCAAACAACGTAGTAATTTATTTAATTATTTTTCTGTACAGGAAAATATCCAGTTACAGGGAACATAAAACATACGATACAAAAAATGCATATACAAAAACGTTAGGTAATAGATAAAACAAAACATTTCATTCAAATGGATTACTTATATCGAAATTATTATGATGAAATGTTAACGTTATGCATTTTAACCCTCCAAGTGGGGTTTCTATGAGATTTCTCGTACACCAAGATCTGATCAATTTTGATAATGACAAGATACCTCGTCTACCAAAATCTGATTTTGCTAATGACGAGATACCATGTCCATCAAGATCTGATAAATTTTGGATGATGATGAGATATCTCGACCACCGAGATCTAATCAATTTTGATAATGACGAGATTTCTCGTCCACCAAGATCTGATCAATGTTGATGATACGAGATGTCATCAAGATATTGCAGATTTTTCGATGATGATGAGATCAAGATCTGGTCAGTTTTCTTCTAATGACGAGATATCTCGTCCATTAAAATCTGGTCAGTTTTGCTAATGAAGAGGACCTTTCCCAGACAACCACCAGGAGGGTTAGAAAACATATTTCTCGTAAAATTATTACATACTTGTTAACTTTACCGTATAAATATTTTGTCGAAGGTAGTGCTTATTTATGCGTGTGAAAATAAAAAGTGCTAGAAATTTCATGGAACTTTTACAAAGCAAGATGTTTCTCAAGATAAACTAAATACTTTTTCCTAAAGATTTTAAACTATCGATGGGCGATGAGAAGGATGCATCGATCAAGAACAGCCTGTCTTAGAAGGTTTCAGCGCTACCATGAATAAAATATTAATACAATGGTTGTCTATGCAAAAGCTGGGCAATAAAGCTCAAGTATTCTCGATACCGCAGGGAGCGTCTTGTGAAAAGCTCTTCACTCCAGTTTACGCAACAATATTCTCGAAAGGATGGCGAATTTATTTTACGGAGAAAATTTCGACGAAGGAAATTTCGCCGACCTTCAAGGAGGTAGGGATACGAAAATAAAAAAAAACCTCTTCTCTT
Organism: Meta bourneti; assembly: GCA_933210815.1. Lineage (NCBI taxonomy): Eukaryota > Metazoa > Arthropoda > Arachnida > Araneae > Tetragnathidae > Meta > Meta bourneti. The sequence continues at coordinate 81,629,917 of OW119923.1, read as the reverse complement.
GGAGAATCTTTGAAACTATTTTCCCTCGAGAGCCACGGGGAAGTAAGAAAAAAAATTCCAACAATCTGTTTTTCGAAAAACTTTAAACAATTTTCAAGGGAGAAAGGCAAGATGAAACAAAAGAACGGAGAACCTGAAATACCCCAGCGTATTCCAGAAACACGTGTCTCGTTCCTTCTTCACCGGGGTTTCTTAAGGTTGCTTGTTACGTCCGGTATTTGTCGAAAATTGAGTAGAAAGTACTTCTATCGAGTTTGCCTCCAGAGAACTTTGAAAGGGAAGGATACATGCTACTGCATAGGAAGTGCAGGAACGGTGTTTCTGTACCTGAAACCCTTGCATTTGCGTATCGGATAAGAAGTCCGATCCTTAAATGTACTTTTATTTAAATCGTTTTTCTCCGTGGTGAGGAATTTGAGGAATTGTTCAAGGGTTTTATTGTTTGGCTTCATTCTCGGTTTAGCGGTGTAGCTTTTTCAAGCGCTTTGGTAACGATTCAGCCAATCGCGAAAAATCGACTTGAGTGTTATGGGGGACAGGGAAATAAAATTTGATCTCTCTTGACATTTTTCCTTCTCTAATGACTCTACTTCCTTCTTTTCTTCTTATGTCAAATATTGAGAAAGATAAGGACAGTAAGAGGAAAGTTTTGTAGCGTTACTTTTTTTTGAACAGACACCCCCCCCCATACATATTTTTAACATTCAATATTTCATAGATTAGAGGAATTTTCTCGGTTTCGGTAATTGGCTAAAATAAAATTTTTATTTGAAAGATGAATAAGAATTTCATGTAATGATAGTTATCTAAATAATGCTCTGTTTCGGTTTAGGAACGGGATTGATTTATATTAATTTGGCAGTTTTATATCATAAGAACTATTCTAACTAGGCCGCGGTAGCCTAGTTGGAAGAGCAATGAATTAGCAACCGCAGGGTTGCGAGTTCTAAACTTGGCCCAACCAAAGACCGTTGTATACACGGGGCTGGTGCACGTGAAATCAGTTATTGCCCCCAAAACCCTCACGTTGACGTCATTTGGAAGTTTGGAGAGTGGGATGCCAGCTCAGGTAATGACCTCGTCATCTAATCGTGGTTCAAAATGGTGTTGTCCTCAGATCTTTCCTTCGGGATTGATCCCAGACTGTAGCCAATAGCTCGCTATTTCGTACGAGTGCGATGTTAATTAACTACCTGGATACCTAACTATCACCTATTATGATCAATTATACAATTTTAAAAGGCTTAATTTTTCGAATGAATTAGTTTATTGATATACATTTCTCTTATTTGACATTACTGATGTTTTTCACAAAGATTTTATAAAATTATCTATATTATTGCTATTTCATATGCAAATGCCAGGCGTTTGACAATTAAGTTATTAGCCTTTTCTTGCTTAGTAATATCTCTAAACATTTCAATTAAAATCATTAACGTATCTAAATGTTCGCTATTCATGGGTCGTCCAGAATTCCATAAAGTACAATTTGATGAATTCGTAACTCCAATTGTGAATAAATGGGCATTGAGGTAATCGTGTCCAATAAGACGAAACAAAGAACAGTTGAACCACGAAGGAAGCTTGTAATTGGAGACATTGAATCATCAAGGCCCTCTGAGGCCTTACCCCTAGCTTGATTGATCACGTAAAATTTATGTTTTTTCCAAACTCCAATTTAATTAGAAGTTTGATAGAATGAACGGTCATTAATGAGTTTGCTTTTGAAAGAAAGTAGTATCTTTCTTCTCTAGGAAAGGTACTACTTATTGCAAGTTTTCGCTTTATATTATTCGTTACATCACTAGAGATTGTTATCGTCTGTAACGTTTTCATATATATTTTGGTTTCTTAATGAAGAAGGTTAGACACAATTTGTCTATTCTTCAGCAACCTTAAAACAGTAAATAAAATTATACTTGACTGAATTTTAAAATTCAGTCAAATAGTACCATCCTTGTTTTACTTATTTCTCTGTTTTCGAAATTTATGAAACTCAAGGATGTATTAAACTTTGTCCATTAGCTGTGTATGTAGACTTTATTCTTCAGGTTGTTTGTTCAATCGGAATTGTTCTCACTACGTATATAAGTAAGTATACGTGATCACAATTGGATTTGGACAACAGTAATTGTTGTTATAAACAATTCTAAGTTATTAATTCGATTAGACAGAATGTGATTTTTTTTTTGTTTATTCATTGTCAGATTACTCAAGTTACAGCGAAAGAAGACGAAAAATGCAGAACATTTAAAGAGAAAAGACAGTATGAATGCAACATAAACTAACACAAAACAAAATCACATTGAACAATATTGACATATAATAGAAAAGTCATGATCGAAACACAACCACAGAAAAAAAAGTAAAAAACTCAATTTTCAAACGTAAAGGTACTTTTATGAGAGCATTAACGAAAGGATTTAGAACACTTCATATTGCCTAAGGACATAATTCTATTTTCATCACTTTATATCGTTAGCATTTTCAGAATGTAGTACGATATGAATATTTTATACATTCCTAATTGTAATGTTCTGCGATTTGGATTAAAACAAACAAAGCACCAAAAAGCATATCAAGTCAGAACCTGATACCTCATATCATAAAAGATGAGACGTACTTATATTTTCCTTTCTTTTATAATTTCGTACATTTTGTCAAATATGAAAACAGAAAATTGCAGGAATATATTTCCCGAGAGCCATTACAATACATTTGAATTTATCAACGAAACAACCAAGCGATAAAAAAATCTCAAAGTGTTTGGGAATATGACACAATGATTTAAAACATGGTGTAGTTTCTCATACATAATTTTGTATCTAAAAAGGCTTCTGTAATGTGAGTAATTTATTAAATTACACACAATTCACTCAAGATTTTATACCCTTCCTTTTCATGACTCGCATTTCTTGGCTCATTTCCACCCTGCTTCTTTGCATTCTTTTCAATGCTTCACTATAATCCTAAAAAGAAAATTGAATTATTCCCAAACACGGTGATAGATGAATTCATCTTCTCACACAATAAGAGAATATTATTAAATCAAATAATTCTAAGTGTTAGGATCTAATTATATATTATTGTACTGTACATGGTGCGAATTACAGATAATTAAAGTTCGCCTATTCTAAGTAGTATACAGCAAAAATACGCATCGGTCGCAAAACGTATCGTCATTGTAAAACGCCCCTTGGAGGTGATTTTTTTAAAACTAATTTATTGGCCTCGAATTTCTTAGTAATAGCCTGTTGTGTTGCTCCAGTGCGACATTAATTCAATTATCTACCTACCATTTGACTTACTGAAAATTTGACGACATTCCGTTAAGTAGTTTTTACTGTAGACTGCTTAGAATAGGTGAACTTTAATTATAACCTTTGGTTTTAACCCTGCATATTGCAATCCTATTTTAAAAGCAAAATGAAACTACATTCTTAGAGTAGTTACAGAAAAATCTGAAATTCTGGAGCTAACACAGCATAATTTTTGTGTTGGAGTGTATGAAACACATAAATCAAAATAGACTCTCCTCATGTGCCCTGTTAGTACCAGGTGAGATGTAGATCTTCCTGATGAAATGGAAATATGTATATAAGTGCTTAGCTTTTAACTATCATAAATGTATAAATTTCGTCTTTTCTCTTGCACACTTAATACAGCTTTATTATAAATATATTTAAAAAACAAACTTCGAAAACAGACAAAAGATTTTAGTACAAAAATCTTTTCACATGTCATGGGACCTTCTCGGCCTCGATACCCTAGGGGTCCTGAACTAAATATTATCGTATTTAATTGTATTAAAATTCTCTTGTTTCTATAAAATATTCTTTATAATGAGTCTTTCTTTTTTTATTTTAATCTCGTTTCAGGGCCGGCGTTTAATTTAAATATTTATTCAAAATTTTCTTCGGATGCTTGAAATTTTATTTATAAAACTTATTGTGCCTATTCTGTTGATAAAAGGAAATGTTTTTTTGCTCTTAGTTAAATCGTGCATTAAAAGTTGATGTTTCTTTTAAACTTTTTTTCTGTTATTTATTAAGAGTTTAAAATTCTATTGTAGACGGGAATATATCAGTTTATTATTTGTCAATAAGTAAATTTGTATGAAAGTTCAATTCGTGAAGCAAGTTCAAGTTCGGAGAGAACAAACTCAATGCATTCGAAAAAAATTCACTCTTGGAATATAAAAAATCGATTCTATAGAGTGCTGCAATTACTTCTTGATCTAAACCAATGTTCTAAAGTCCATTTCTCTCAATTACAAAATGCCTTTGTTGGCAAAAAAAGGAAAGACTGGTTCCTTACTTCTGACTCTGCAATTCCGTTGCCTTAGCTACCAGTCTATTTAATGGGATATATCTATTTAAACAGACTGACAGCCGAGGGTGGATTATGTTGTTGAACCGTTGTTCTTTTAATCTGTGGTTCGTAGATTGGTAATTCGTAGTTGAATTTACTTTGTACTGAAGAAACATAAGGGGCTATTGGCGACCGCTCGGGATCAATCTCGAAAGGAAAGATAAGACAACACATTGTAATTTTGAACCAAGGTCAGATGACGCGGTCAATACCTGAATTGGCACACCACTCTCCAAACTTACGCACCACTCCAACTTGAGAACATTTGAGGCCACGGCAGATTTACCTCATGTACACGACGTTCTTTGTTTGGATTGAGTTTCGAACTATCAATCCTCAGGGTTGCGAATCAGCGACTCTACCTACCGGGTTAACACGGCCTCCTTTTAATCTGCGTGCTTTAAGATATAGCTAAAAATTGTTGATATTTATTATTAGCAACTCAAACGCAAGAACTCTGATAATGATCAGAGATGGTTAAAATTCATACCTTATTTCTTCATCACTTTTATATTAATACATCAAAGTCACGTGATTCCTCACCTCTTCCATACCTAAGAAAACGATGTCTCTATCGGTACACAGAACTTATTCACCCCACTAAAGTTAAGGCTAGAGATTCATTTGTTCAGGTTTAAGGTGGAATACCAACCTACCTATACTTTTAGAAAAGGAAGATTATGGTATTCCGTGAGAGCCTTCTTCAGTGTAAATATAAACTATTGCTGAAGCAAAAATTCTCCCGGTTAAGAACTAATTTGATATAACGTCGTTTCCTTGTTCGATGATATTTGGCGTTAATTTTTCATATAAAAGGTATGCTGAAAATACCCTTGAGTTACAAAAGAGGTTACCATAAAGCTAAGCCCTCCATTCAGTACACAAAATCAAATCATTCAAAGATTTACAGGTTCGACATGTTAATACTAGAGCTTGTTATTTGAATCTGACACAGTATATATATAGAGTGATTCAAAATTGTTTTTACAAAATAAGAGGGGTGATAGTACCCATCCAGACGAGCAATAACTACCATGGAACATAGGGTCGCATTCCACTCTGAGAGGCAGAAAAGAGTAAAGTCGAAACGCATCGAGCATGAACAAGTCATCGCCCCTGACGTCGTTTTGTACCTGCCTACGCAGCATATTTCCTAAGCAAGATCGCCTGGTCGGTAGCGCACGATGGATCGGACGTGGCGGACCACTGGAATTTTTCTTCTGGGGGCACATGAAATCTTTAGTGTACCAGACGCCTGTGGACTCGGCTGAAGATCTCGTAGCGAGAATCCGTGTTGCCGCAGACAAAATTAACACAACACCAGGAATCCTCGAGAGGGTGCGCTAGTCATTCCTTCGCCGGTGTGAACTGTGCAACGACACGCGTGGCCGCCACTTTGAGCACTTGCTGTGAGTTTTTCTCTGATCAATAAATCAGATTGTGCAACTTTTGGTATCGTTCATTCGCTTTCCCAACACTGTTCATGTTGAAATTCTAATTTGACTCTTTTCTGCTTCTCAGAGTGGAATGCGACCCTATGTTCCATGGTGATTATTGCTCGTCTGGATGGGTACTATCACCCCTCTTATTTTGTAAAAACAATTTAGACTACCCTGTATAATAACAAGTTCTATATTAGTTTGGTTTAAAACAATCCGGAATCGTAATTTACTAAGGAAAAGGAATGAGAAATATTAAAAGCAGCACGCACATAATTATTAACACATTTAACAATGTTACGCCTGTAAAGTTTTCTTTACGGATGACATGAAAAGTTTCTTTATGCTTTTATTCTGTAAATGTTTGCAATGTTCGAGTAGAAAATTTACGAAATGAGCTATTACGATATGGTTAGAAACCATAGATCAAATGCACGATTATTACCCTGAACCTGGATTGAAGGAAACCACATCCTTTGCATTATATAAGCATTACCTCACATTTCATCCAGAACTCATAACGATAAAGTTCACACGTCCCTAAAAATATCATTGACAACCCCGATCACGGTAACGCCCTTTGTCAATGTCCCTCCAGGTGCTTATTTTCAAATCTCCGGAACAACCATGTACGCATAAAAGCGAGGCAATTTATTATGCAACATTATAAGGTATCGTGAAGGCCGTTAAATTCATCGCTAACTTGATGTCATGTTTAGGGAAATGATGTCAGTCTGCGCTATGCCTAAGCGGTGTCAGCAATATGTTGCAATTGTTCTCGGAGGATGAAACGCGTTTGGAACACTCGATTTACCCTCGTTTGGCAAACGGCCGTTTGGGCAGCCCCATGACTGTCAATCACCGGATAAAATGGCGCTGATAGCCATCAAGCCGACAGATTGCTGGCATCATTTTCAGTTCGTGACCGAAGTTTAATTTTAATCCTTTCCATCTCATGAACATGGCATCGATATTTTTTGGTGTTGTTTGTTAACATTAATAAAAGTAGCAAGAAACAACACACGATAGCTTGGACAATCTCCAACTATCGATTTTTCACGAGTTCCTTTCAGTCATAAAGCGATGAGCAAACATATTTTTTTTTCATTATTTCTCTGTGTGTTTTGGCAACGATCGTGGTCGGGCTGTTGTTTTTATCCCTCGTTGCGTGTATGTGCAGATTTTTTTGTGTATTGTTTTCCAAACAGCCGCAAGACAAACAATGAATCACTCGTTCGCAGATGCTAAAAAGACCATCGCTACTCTTAATTCCCATGCATTTGAAAGACTTAATTTGTGCAGTGGGGAAAAATGCATTTTCTAAGCTTATTGCTTGAAGTCACTTAGTATTTTGCTATTAAGTTTATTTTATTTGGAAAGGTTTCAGAGGTCTAAACTACAAACACTTTTGTTTATCAAATAGGTGCTTAGAAAGCTCTCTCAAGATACCGGGTGTTTTTGATGTAACGGCACAACTTTGTTTGGGAATATAACTTTTAAACAAACCATTTTTTATTTAATTTTTTACATATTGTTTACTCAATGACAATTTATGGAATGTGACATCGGTCAAACATCGGCTTCTGACTGCTGCAAATAGTGACTCTCAACTTCTTCGCGGTTTATTTCAAGTCAGTGCATGCGTAATTAAACAGAATAGCTATTATTGGTTATCAGAAAATCCGAGGTTAATTCATGAATGACCTCATCGTCCTCGTAGAGCAACTTTCTCTGAGAATGCTAATGAAAATGCGGTTACTGTAAATGCGGAAATTGTGCAATGTTGCAAAATTTCTTTGTCCGAAATTTATCTGTTTAAAGTTTACAGCACATGTTTTCAAAAGATAAGGGGTAAGTCATACAGCTCGTGCAACCTTGCGAATTCTATAGGAAGCATTTCTTGACCGAATAATGTCAACATCTGGTGATGTCGATTGGCCCCTTTGTTGCCCTGATTTGACCTCGCCGGATTTCTTTCTTTTAGGGCTACTTAAAATAAAGAGTCAACACTAACAAGTTGACAACGATTCGAATGAGCTTAAGCAGAACATTTAAGAAGAAATTGAACAAATCACTTTGAAAATGGGCTCAAACGTAATGAAAAATTTGGTAGAAAGAGCCCATATTTGCAGAGTAGCCTGAAGCGGTTGTTTGACCAATGTCATATTCCATAAATTGCCATTAATTGAGTAAATAATGTGCAAAAAATTAACAAAAAATGTTTTGATTAAAAATTATTCCCAAACAAAATTGTTCCACTACATAAAAAACATCCTGTATTAGTATTTTCAAGATTTGAGTTTTGAAATATTTTAAGGAGCAGTGCATATATTTATAAATATGTCCAAGTATAAATAGGTGGACTTTGTTTTATATGTAAATATTTCCAGGAAGTTATAAGTGTTATTCATTTTTCATGACACGCAACAGAATTGCGATTCCTTGGCCCCAAACGAAAGTTAAAAAAAGAACAAAAACGCTTTTTGTTATATTTTGATAAATTTCTTAACATCAATTGATGAGCTCGATAACCCTGTCGTTTCCACTACACCAAGTTTTCACGAAATGAAAAAATCCTCAGTACTGCCACAAATTAAAAAACTCTATTCTATAACTCTTATCCTACTGAAATGAGAAATAATAAAAAAGTAAAGGGCAAAGGAATAGTTTTACATCCATTTCCTTTATACTTTAGTGGAATGGTAAAAATTTAACATTCGCATAGCACTTTTAAAGAATAACTTTTCTCTTAGGGCAAAAGATTGACCTCCTTTTTGAATTATTTTTGTCTAGTATAAATTTATTTTTTTATCCTTCGTTTGACCTCCGCCTTTTTGTCATAAGTCTCTGTCTGGCAGCCCAATATAGTCTTGAAACAGAAATAAAATACGAAACTATCAGCAGTATTATTCACTGCGAGGTTAGTAAGATCAGACAATTATGAGGTGGGTTCCTGTCATATCGGAAAGGCCACACAGAGGGCAAGAGTCTGACAAGCCAATTCGGTAAAGATGATCATTTATATATATTAAAGGATCAATACAGAGTTTTAACTTCACTCTCTCACTGTTTTGATGTTCTTCAGCTGATAGTTTAGTAGAAATTCGAGTTGTATTTCAATTTTTAGGTTTTGTGTAGTAATTTAAGTAATGTATTTTTTTCTTTATTAGTTTCTACCACAAGATTTGAAATCTTGAATAATTTCAGTGTCTGTTTCACAGTAAACTTCTGTAATTTTCACGGTGATTCAATAAGGCTTGTTTTATCCGTCTAATTAAGCCAGTCTATAGTATGGATTGAATAAGGTCCCAGGTATAAAGAATTTATAAATTTCATCAAAGCTATTTGTTAAAGATATTAAAAATATCACCATCATGTGGTTCTAGTTTGACCAGGACAATTATCAGGTTGGTATAGGCATTTTAATTAACGTCACACTAGAGCAACACAACGGACTATTGGTGACTACCCGGGATCAATCCCAAAGGGAAAGATTCGAGTACCACCACGTAATTTTGAACCACGGTCAGATGACGAGGCAACACCTGAGCTGGCACCCCACTCTCCAAATTTCCACACCACGCCAATGCGAGGACATTTGAGGCCACGACAGATTTAACGTTCACCAGCTCCCTTTGTACACGACGGTCTTTTGGTTGGATTCGAACTCGCAACCCTCCGGTTGCTTATCCATTACTCTTCCAACCGGCCACCGCGGCCCTGACAATCATCAGAAAAATAGTTTTCCAATACATGTTCTTAAATTCTTAACATAATATAACAGAAATAACAAGTAACTCAATTCGATTTCAAATCATTTTTTGATGCATATTTTGGGCTGATATGAAGAAATCTGTGTCGATGATTGGAGGTGATGCTTTTTCCCTCTGTAAAGGTTATAGAACTTATAACAATGCTGTAATGAAAATAAGAACCCAACACTAAAAAATGCTGTATTGCATATTTCTGAGATCATATTCAAATTTTCTTTACATAACTATATAATTTTAATTGACACTAAGCTTTTCAAAACAAGAGCCTTAAGCCCTTGATTCAACTCAAAACCTGGTTAAGATTAATCTCTCGTTCTTTTGTTCTTAATTTTTCACAACTCTAATCTTAATTAGTGTACTCGAGAAATAAAAAGCACTTGAACCTAATTAAATTTTGTCGTGAAACAATCTTGTTTTATACCTATACGTGTGGGTGGATTAATCTCCTTATTAGCCTGTTCGAAGTCAATGCTTTTCGTAGTCAATAGTTTTGACAACTAATTATTGTTGTTTCGACGAGGAACTTAATTTGTGCTTTACCTACATTAACATAATCTTGCATTGGAAAATCCTCTTACCCGATAGAAACAAAAAATCTTGAAATTAATAATTGGTAAAGTTTTCCCATTGTTTTTAAGTGGTAGTTTGATATGGTTTTCATAATCTTAAAAATATGATCATGTTTAAATCTCCCTGTGTATATGGGCTTCAAAAATAAAATAAAGAGAGGTATAAATCCAGAGTTTCTGAGAACACAAGACATAAAAGGTGGGTGGTGTCCATTTATGACATCCTTGCCTGCTCTCCCGATTGCATAGCGTTGGTGGCTTTTAGATTATTGACAAGGCATGATTGCCTGGCGAAGCACTTACGTCGTTTCGGCACCATAGTAGCTGGAAATGCGTCCAGTGCAGTGAAATGGCTGATATGGACTGTGACCACCTTTTAGAATGTTCGGCGTTATCAGGGGAGGTGTTCGTGCACGCAATCGGAAGGATAGAAAACTTTTGAAGCAGCTGGACTCCTGATGATCTTTTAGCTTCTTTTTCTTTTAGTTCTATGTCATAACTTCATATGTCACATATGAAACATGGAGGGAAATAGATGTATTGGTATAAGTGCCTTTGCAATAAAAAGAATTTCGGTACCTGAATACAGCTATACAGTGCCAGGAAAAAGTGTTATAAAAGCTTAAATGCATGAACAAATTTAACCCTCCAAGTTGTTTCGACGAGATATCTTGTCCATCAAGACACATTTTTAAGACACATCAAGACACATTTTTAAGACACATCAAGACACATTTTTAAGACACATCAAGACACATTTTTAAGACACATCAAGACACATTTTTAAGACATATCAAGACACATTTTTAAGACACATCAAGACACACATATTTTGCTAATGGCGAGATATCTCGTCATAAATATACTGTCTATTTTTTTGTGATGACGAAATCAAGATCTGGTCAGTTTTATTCCAATGACGAGATATGTTGTCCATCAAGTTTACTGATGATGAGACACCGAGACAACCACGGAGGGTTAATGTGCGGTCGAGATGCATCTGATTAGTATTAAGTAATTATAAACACTATTGATTATTTAATGTATTTTCAGATGCTTAAAGTTAGTGTAGTTGTAAACATTGGGCCATATTCACAATTGATCAGTTTTAGTACTTGACCGGTGTAATATCAATTTGGGTGATTTATACCTTTTTAACAGTCATCGTTTTGAAAACATTTGTTTCAGGTACTCGATACTTCCAGTCTTTTTCTCTAGATTTACTAGAGTATTCTGATTGGTTTATAGAACATTTTAGCATTGAAGGAATAGAAAAGCCAGAAAATGGTTGGAAAACAAATGCTACTATAATTTAGAATATATACCCTAGCTAGAATCTAAGCAAATAGCTGCAAAACAAAAGAGAATATACTTTATTAAAAAATACAGAGGTATAATACTAATAACTCATTCTCTATTTCACTGATATTAAATCGAAGAGCCATATACTGTAAGGTTTCTTGTACTTATATCGAACCTTCTCGTGAAAAAGACAAACAAGTAATTAAGGTAGGATTCTCTTTCTTTTTAAATTACCATTTTCGGGGGGGGGGGGTTACTGACGAAACTATACAATCACATAAATAATTCCAAACTTTATATGTCTATTTATTATTATTTCGTATTCAGAATTTTTTTTAATCGTTTCATGATGAATCAGGTCTCCTAACCTTCCACTAACCATGACGCTATGCAAAGTTCTGTGGTCACTGGTTGGCATTTCACGACATCACCATCTTTTGATAGCAAATCGTTGTAATGTAAGATATATATTTATAGAATTTACATCTTAGTGAAGTGGTGCCAAATCCAAATTGGTCGTGATCTTAAACAAAAACTTAAAGGGTGTTTTACTTCATACACATAAAACTATCGTTTGATGAACCAGAAAAGCTTAATTTTTTTTTGAGAAATTTGACTTGTCAAATCCAATATAATCGATTTGGCTAAAAATATATTGACCGAATTTTTTGCTATAAAATATAAAAACGTGACACATTGCTTTTCTGGTTCATTAAACGGTAAAGCATTTTTCTCGAAATACTGTAAAAAGTCGATCAATCCAATAGTTTTATAGATATGCTAACCACTAGCGAAAAAGTTGCTCCCAGAAAAATGCATTTAAAGTTTCAGAACAATCAATGAAAGTATATTCAGTATTTTCCATCTATCTGGTATATTGCCATACAGTGTTGCAGATAAGTGTCGATAGCTGTAGGTAAGTATGACGATCTTTTGATAACAGAGTTTTAAATCGGCTCTATAGAATTGACTTCTTTGTGAAGTGGTGCAAGCTCCAAATTGTACATCTGCACGCCGAATCTGTTAATGACTTATAATGAAGCCAATTGCATGAATTTCGACTAGCATTTTCTAAAGATCGTAAAAAAATTAAATAACGTAAAAAAATGCAAATCGATTTTATTTCGCCGAGAAAAGAAAATCCCCATTAAAGTAATTTTTGCAGAAGAGTCGAAAGAACATTGAAGATAGTGACAAGCATATTTTACTTCTGAATTTGAAATTTGTAAAATTATGTCCGTTTTATTCGAGTTTATTTGCAATTGACTTAAACAATTTTTTCATTCGAATTACCCACTTATAATAGAATCAACCGGAGAACGAATTCCTTTCTTGACCAACAAAGTCTAAACCTCACTAACCTAATTCTACTCACGGACTTTCAAGAGGATTAGGATCAGAGACGACCGAAGAGGTGAAGGTCGGAGAGAAGGTCTAGAGACACTAAGTACACAAGTCTTGAAATGTTTTTCTATGGCAATGTATTTCTTTTTAATCATTATTGTATAGCTGAGTATAAACACTATTAGAAATATGTTTGGGAAGGTAGGTATTTTATTTAACGTTTCACTGAGCAACACAACGGGCTTTTGGTGTTGGTCCGGGATCAAACCGAAAGAAAAGATCCGAGGACAACGCCTCGTAATTTTGAACAACGGTCAAATGACGAGGTCACACCTGAGCTGGTACCCCACTCTCTAAACTTCTACACCACGCCAACGTGAGGACATTTGAAGTCACGACAGATTTAACATGAACCAGCCCCATTTGTACACGATGGTCTTTGGTCACAATCTTTTAAACGGGCTACCACGGCCCTAAATATATTTGGGAAAGCAGATTAATTAGTGGAAATGTTGGATTTATGTAATATTTTACTGGATTACATATATGTTACTATAGCAAATTTAAGTTTTTACATCGATCATCTCAAGAAATGTCCAATTAAATCTATGTATTGAAAAATCATTCTTATGAATAAAGGAAACACGAAAGGCTATTGAAATTCAAATTTACGAATTATACTATTTTAATTGCCGTCGGTGAGTATTTTTGCAAATAAAAGGTTGCTCTAAGCAATCACGAATTCAAATTAAATCGTAGCTTATCATTTACCACTTTTGAAAATTTTCTTTAATATTTTGGCAACCAATACAAAAACGTTAAATGCACGATATTCCACTGTAAATTGACCTTAGAAAGTTATTTTATTTTCCATTTAACTAGCATAAGGCAATACTTTTATAATTGAAAATTTCTTGGTAAAATGTATAAGGTTGAATAGTAAAATGGTAAATTTTGCATTTTTATACATCTAAGAAGTAAGTGATAACTAAGTTTGTAAGCTAAGTGATGTATCCAACATCCATACCTGATTTGAATAATTCTTTCAATTGGAAATATACGGACTGGTTAAAAATAAATCACCATAACCCATCTGAATCACTCTGTGCAATGCAGCATTGTTATATGAAATTGGAAGAACTTTAAAAAATATTCTTATACTTAGACATCTATTTAAAAACCTTTTTATTGTAATCACTTAAATTCGTGTTAAAGCTATAAATAATTATTAATTTTATTCGGTTTCAGTTCATATAATTAAAAAAAAATGCGTGACAAAATATTAAAATTTGAAAAAATTCCGTTATTCGAGGAATTAATCCCATTGTGTATACAGAATATCTTAAGGAATGCATAAAATAAACAAGAGCATCTGAATTTAATTTTAAAATTTATGAATCATTTAATCCTTGATAGATACAATTTTACTTTGAATTTGATTGCTAATTTCCCCCAGATAAAGTTAATATTTTTGTATTTGAAGATCTAAAAACCTTAATCACTAACTTTTGACAATAAATCGTTAAAAATTTTTTACGGTTAGATGTTTCTAAACTGAAATGAAAGACGTACTTGCAATTTTTCCGAATTTGCTGAATGCAAATGAAGATGTTTATGTTCTGAAGCTAGGTTCGAATTCATTTATCTATTCCATCTGCGTCTAGATATGCAACATGAATTTTATTTTAATCAATTAATATTAATCTTCTTTAATACTTCATTACCTTTTCTGTCTCATTTCCCTAGAATGAAAATCAGCGCTTTTCATTTTAGGGTATTGTCATTTGTCCTACGTAATTCACCCAAAGTATGAAGCCTTAGGATGAACAGTATTAAAAACGCTTTATTAAATTTAGTCTGCTTTTAGGCAGGCACTATGCCAGACAAAAAGCGACAGAATATTCCTTTTGCCTTCAAAAACACAACGCTGGATAAAACTGAATAAATCATAACACCGCTCCATGAATATTCATAAGAAAGATATCTCTTTCCATATTCAAATATTCAAAGCAGCATTGTATCACCGTAATCTTTTTTTTCTTTCTTTCGTCTTTAAAATTCAATTTTAAATCTCGTAATGAGTGTTATTACACTTCAACTGAGGATGTAAAATTTAATTTGCATGTATGCCTCTTCGTTGAACAAAGGGACTTCGGTAATCCTTGCAAAAGAATATCCCGAAGGTCCACCTGTACCATTGGAGGAACCTAATTTCCAAGTTGTATATCTTACATAATCTCTTTACATTCGCTTCCTCGCTCTCTTCTGCGATCGATAGAAACGAATACCTAAAAGGATTACGATTCTTTGAACATCACAATTCAGCGTGAATCGAAATAAAATAGTATATATGTATAAGCGGACTTGTGTGAAACTGAGCTTATAAAAGTAAGTCTACAGTAGATTAGAACATGGTGGAATTAAACAGTTTAGTGGTACTACTTCATCCAAACCGTAATTTTTTAATATCATGTGCTGTTGCTTTTTGGCAAACTTTAGTTTGTGAAGTTAAAACTTCTTTCTAAACAGAAAATTAATTTCCAACGCATCTTTTGAGGAAAATGAATTAATGGGATGATTTTTTTGCATTATATTTTTATAATAGCTTTATAAAAGTATAAATATATTTGTACCATGATTTTCAACTGTACCATAAATAATTTGTACCTTGAATTCCAACTGAAAAACTGGAGTTTTCATTCCTACGGAAAAATTACTTAATCTCTCATTTATGTATATTTCCTTAATGTCTGTTCCTCAATTTTTTAAACTGTATTCACATGAAAATGATAAATTACAGTAAAGAGTTTTAAAAGTAAACAAAGACAAAAATATATTTTATTAATTCTAATTCTCTTAGAACTCAGTTTTGTTCATTTGCTTGTATTGAGACTCGTAAACAGCAACTTTCTGTACTGTTAAGTTTACTCCCAATGTTGACCTGTCAATCAATCAAGATGTTTTGATGCATTAAGAATTGTTATAAAGGTTGTATATGCGTTGTGTTATGTATGGTACTCACCACCTTCCCCAATTTAATAGTTAACCTTTCAATTGTTTCAAGACAATGTGATTACAATTCTGGTACGTAGTTAATTCATCACGCACTTGCATATTTGAAATTCTCTCTCTCTTTCTCAGGGTGATAAACTTAATTTACTCTTTTAGAGCGAGTTTAGCTGCCACGCAGAGTGAGCTTTTGTCATAGCATTAATAATTCCCATAGAGGTTGTATAATAATATATTCAACGGTAAAATGGATGAATATACTGTTATCTAGCGTTAAGTGTATCAGATATGAGCATCATTTTAACAATCATCAGCTCGCAAGGACCAAATTTGGATACACTGCTATAAACCGATACACATTCATACAATTTACGGAGATGCCAAATGTATACACACAAAAATGTTAGTTATCGCATATAAATACTGTAATAAATAGCTACAGTTGAGGTTAAAAAGCACATGTAGAAACTCGTCTTCTTTCCCATTCTGGTACTTTTTCTTGTACGCTTTCTCTTTTATATTTGACCTACTTTTTAGTCTTTTTAGAATCGATTATTTCTACTATTACAGATTCACACTTCAGTAGTCTTACACCTACTTATCAGAATCAATATGAATACGTGTAAAAATAGACAAATTTCGGGTGTTTTCGTTTCTACTCTATCCTTTTAGGAACAATTAATTATACGGATACATGTTAGTGTTGAGAAATTCAGCAAGTGTGTTTCAGTTTTAATTTTATACTTCAGCAGTATCTTCCTTTGAAAGAAATTGTTTGCGATACGTATGCTTTTGAAGAAAAAAATTAATTGAACGTAAATTACTGCTACTTATAAAACAATAATTGATTTCAAAATTTGTATTCCATAACGATGTAATTTATATCAGTTGACTGACAAGTATTTTTGTTTATTTCGTAATGTACGTATTTCCTAAAACACTTGCTACCTTTGCATTAAAAAATCCTGTTTATAGGATTAAGCACCTTAAAGGAAAGCCCTTTCATACGTAAATCTTTAGTCATAATTAACCTTTCATCTGAATTTTCGTTAATTTTAGGAATATTCTATATTCTGTCCTCTACCTTAATCGCGATCACAAGCGCTAATGCGCATGCTCTGACTGAACTAGTCCAGTGACAAAGAGGATGACGACTGTAAAGCCGAGATAGTATGCTTACAACTTCTGGATGATTTCATAATCAAATAAGAGATACATAAGCAAACGCATGAATTTTAATTATGGAAGAAAACTAATATGCAGTATTGGTTTCACATTTAAAAAACATCTGCTTTTGAATGCTTTCATAAACAATCAAATTGCTCTCTTTATCAAATGGGGAAAGTATTAATCAAATAGTAGAGTGGTTGGCAAACAAGTAGCCTCAGTTTACTCTAAATGCCATCTCACACTCAAATATCGAAAGAGAAAAACCTAACGAAACGGAAACTCAAAGTGTTTTAGAACAACTCCCCCCCCGTGGTTCTTAAGCACATCTTTTTACCTACTTCCCCTTTCGTGTTTGGATTCGTCTACTGGAGTTAGTCCCGTAGATCAGTTCAGCGATGGATCAGTTCAATCCTTGAATTGGATTCTATGGCCTACTATCTTATGCTGAACGCGGATAAACAGTCTAGGAGTACTCTAATGGTATTAAGGGCAACCCAATTCCGCTAGACGCCAGAAAGACATTTACTAGATTCACAACCCATTGTGCGAGAGACATTTCAAATACATATTTAACGTATGTAATTCAAGTTCACATTACATTGTTTTGGAGAGCACATGAGCATCTTGCTTGGAATCTTTTCTGTACATGTTTCATTACATTCTTTAGATTCTACAACTACAACTGATCAGAAATTTGAACGTAAAAGTTGCTAAAAGCCAGTGATTTGATCACTCTTCGAAGCTATTTAGATCTCAATGTTGGTATCAATTTCACGAAATATCACACAAGAAAACCTCAGTTGTAATACCTTTATTAATATATTCTTTCTCTTGGCTGTTGTAAGCAATACCGCTCAATTGAAACACATGTGGTATAATAAAAATGAACGTCTAGTTGATATATTTGGTGTATTTATGAAGTGTTTATATATCTCTCAGAAACATCGAACCTTTTGTTCTTTAAAACTGTCTAATCTTTATCCCTATTGCATTCTAGTAAATTATATAGCTTTATCTGTCATCTGTATTTTAAGGTTTAATGAATTGAAATAAATCAATGAAATCCTACCGAGACATTTTCTCAGAAATATTTATCTAAATAAAAGCCTAATGGTCTAGATTTCTAACTATTACCAGAGAGAGAAAATAAAGAGGAAATAAACTTTTATCAGTTATAATAAAGAAACGCAAACCTGGAACAAATTTTACAACATATCAAAGCGACTTCTGAAACAAATTTAAAACAAACGAGCAAAAACAAATTGTGTTTTATTTCATGACAGTTTGCTGTCTGTTATATTCTATTTTCGGAATTTTTTATTTAACAAATTGAAACAAATGCGTTAAATTCGTCCAATACTTTAAGAATCTGTTGCCAAACATTGAATCGTTTATCTGAATGTTATAAATTGTCCTATAATGCAGGATAAGTTCACATAACTTGTCCGAAATTATATTTGCCTGGGAGTGAGGACAAATATACAGTAATTGAAGTGCAAGTAAATGTTTATAGAAACTACTATTACCCAATTTTATGTCAACCTACTCAACAGAAACATTAACTACATAACTTACCATGTAAATAATTATCTTTAAACAAAGTTCGTTCAAACTCGAATCCAATGCAAAGTATCCACCAGAACAATGACTAGACTTTTGCCAAAACAGGATCACCAAAGCGGGTGATGTGTCAAATTCATTCAACACTTTAAGTTGGTTGGTTTGGGTTTTTTTTTGCGCAAGGGTCATATTTGGCCATGCTGTGCCAGACACGACATACAATATCAAGTAATAGACACACATAATGAAAGTTTTACTGAAACAGAAGAAAAATACACCCAGAGAGGAATGCACCTGAAAGGAATCGAACCTGCTCCGCCTACAACTCAAAGGTTGCTAGCAAAGTGGATGTACCCACTGTGACACAACGGCCCCACTTTAAGAATCCGTTGCAACACTTTAAGAATCTGTTGCCAAACACTGAATTGCTTATTTATACCTGAATTTTAGAATTTGCTGACAATGGAAGATGCGTTCACATATCTTATTCGAAATAATACTTACCGGAGAGTGAGGACAAACAAACAGTAATTGAAGTGCACATAAAATATTTACAGAAACTACAATTCTCCAATTTTACATCAGCCCACACAACAGAAGCATCAATTACACAAATTCGTATATAATTCTTTTTAAGCAAAGCTCGTTCAAACTCGAATTCAATGCAAAGTATCCACTGAAACAAAGACTATTTCTTTGCCAAAACAAGATCCACCGAAGCGGTTGATCATACTGTAACAACAGTCAAACATTTACCAACATACGGTCACCAAGAGGTTTGAATTCGTTACTCTAAAAGCGGACAATTGAATTATTAGCTCAATGCTCTTAGCCACAAAGGGGAACGACCAAGCTGCTTCCTACAAAAGAGAGTTAATTATTCCCCCCAGGCAATTAGTGGTCCCTTAAAGGCCAGAAAAGGGCTTTGTTAACAGTGATTTAAGGGAAAGTAGATGGTAGACTGTAGGACTACGTACTCGAGAAAACCCAAAACAGATTTGGCTTGGAGCGTGGCCATGAATTACCTAGGACAAGGTGTTATTTCATTGTTATGAATGGAGCTAAAATTGCTTTGCGCAAAAACCGTAGGACCTAATTTTCATCGTGACTAATCTTCTGACTGTTCGTAAACTCAATTTTCTTATCAGGCTGAAACGAATTCAAAATTAACACATTTCTGCATTTTTATTAAACTATCCTCTTTCAGTGTTTGAGAAAGTTTCGATTTTAAGTTACTTGTAGGTAGTTAATTAACTTCGCACTGGAACAACACAACGGGCTATTGGCGACTGTCCGAAGGGATCAATCTCGAAGGGAAAGATCGAGGACAACGCCTTGTAATTTTGAACCACGGTCAGATGACGAGGTCAACACCTGAGCTGGCAACCCACTCTCCAAACTTGCACACCAAGCCAACCTGAAGACATTTGAGGTCACGACAGATTTAACGTGCATCAACCCTCGTGTACACGATGTTCTTTGGTTAGTTCGGACCTAGTTTCGGAGTCGCAACCCTCTGATGGCTAATCCGTTGCTCTTCCAACTGGGCTACCGCGGCCCTTTTAAGTTACTAACATAATTTTTTTAAAAGAGAAAGACACTCAGCATATGTTACAAGAATCGAACCTGTACCGCTTACAACTCACGCAAAGGTGTTTGGAGATATTTAAAATTTCTATCAATATTCATATCAACACATGCCATTTTTCCCTGTTGCTGAGCATAAGTATATTTTTTGATTTCTTTAGTTTAATTTTTACTGTATTTTTATTGAACAGTTAAAGAACGAACTTTAACGATAACTTTCTAGAATAAATTGGCTTAAACAAACGCGATGGGTATTATAAGAAGTTAAGAGTAATTCAAGTTTGCATAACTTTTTAGATATAGTTAAAGCCTGAATTAAATAAATTTTATTTTATTTTATTGCCATTTTTATATTTCTCTCATCATTCTCGAATTACTTTAACTGAGGATAACTAGTAGTTCTTCGGGGTTAAAAAGAAAGGATTTTTTACGAGCATCTCCAAGGTGATACTTATCTAAGGTGATTGATAAATGAGAACGTAAGTACCACCTTACAAAGATAAGAGACTAAAAAAATTATTCATTTCAAAGTGTATATATAATTTAAATTCAATACCTCTAATTGTGCAGAGGTAATATGAACTGCTGACATCACAGTCGTCTACAAAGCAAACTTTAGTGAAGGAAAACAAGTTGTGACTAAATTCTTTTAATAGGAGGACAATCTCCTGTTATTGTATCCAGTTGTCCAAATTTCTTAACCTTCACCTCAAATTAACCTAGTTTAATTTTTGAGCAGTTGGTTCCAGACCTCAGAAAGGTTAAGTCTGTAATGTAGTGGGATGAGTGTGCTAAAAAAACGACGGCACAGCCAAAATACAATTAAACTAGATATTAATTTTAAAATGCACAAATATCCATTATTTACAGAATTAATCCTTTCCTTGTGTTATTTTTGTAATGTATTTTATTAATTTACAGAATTGTCCTTTGATTGTGAGTGCTGCACAAGGAAAAGAGGTACCGACTCAAAAACGGCTCCCGACAGGATCGCCCTCCAAAAAAACACCTCCTTAGTTCAAGTTCTGGAAAATTTCTGGTTTCTCGTCCCTTCAGTTCTCTGTGGGACAGTTGAATCCCAGGGGGCCATCGTGTACCCCTTAACTCTTTGAGGCACACGATCTTAAAGAAAAAAATACCCACGTTGCACAGAATTCTTTATTCACTTATTCAGCTTCAAAAAGAGTATAAAACATCAAATAATATGCTTTTTTTACTATACAGCAATTTATGCACGCATTATACATTTTTACGAAAACAAAACAATGTTCACAGTTATGAACGACAAAAATTCACTGCACAACACAATCGCCAACCTTAATTACAGCAGTGTCAACAACTTACTATTGCGTTTTGACATGTGTAAATTTTGTTTTCAGTTATTTACACATTTAGCGTTAGTTCATAGCATTTCCAACTTAATGAATAACTTTAAATAAAATATTAAACTGTATGACTGAGTAATTTCAACTTTTTGAGGTGGGTTAAAAAATATCCCACCACTCATATAAAGCTAAGCAAAAAAAAGGTGGGACAGTTTTTAACCCACCTAACCCCAAAGAGTTAAAGACCATCTGGACGGGAAGAAGACCACCTCGATATATAGTTCTGGATTTATGACCGGCGTCATTGGCTCAAGTGTTGAACTCTGACCTCAAGCCGTAATTATGGACGTTACAAGTCGCAATATACCTTTCAGCAATAAAAACAGCACCAACACTTGGCGTTTATTTTTATACAAACATCTAATTTCTTTATAGTTGCAATTCTTGTACGAAATACTAACAAAAGACAGATAAGACGTTTAGAGAAAACCTAGTTAAATACTCTGAAGCATATTTCTTTCTGAAATAAATACAAATTCATAAATATATCACCAATATTATGGACAGGTTCCTCACTAGTCAGAGATTGGTTCTCGGAACTGATTTCTCACCGCTCCTCAAACGCATAAAAACAGCGGGTAGGCACTGTCCCCGTAAGGTTTTGTTCGTGAATACTTTTGGTCGGAATACCTGGTAAGTGGATCGCTGGTGAAATGACAACGGCGGGTATTTGTTTGACATTTATTTATTTAGCCAATTATGGTGGATACATAACAGTGGTGCTAGAGTGTGGGCAATGCTTAGTACTGGATGATGGGTCTGTGATAACTAAAGTACGAGACAAACGGCATGGTGTCGATGCTGATGTTCTTGACAAAGGTAAGGTCGATGGTGGTGTTTCCAAGCGTGGTGGCAGCTCGTTAGATGGTCCAGCGACGTCGCCGCGCACCCGTGCCTCCTCCTTGATTCTTCGCACTTGTCATAGGTTTAGACTTCTTGGTATCATCTTGAACTGCTCTTTCAACCTGTTTACGTTTCCTATACCGCAATTGAAATGTAGTGTGATATTTTGGCTTCATAGTGAAATCTTCGGCAAATCGTCACTTTCCACTGCACGCAATTTTCACACAAATGGTTTAAACTGTCAACTAGTCAAATGGAATTGTAGAACTCGTCGCTCTCTTCAACTTAAGCCCGCACTCGCTACGACCCGTCGACTAGAACTGAAGTTACAGCGGTTAATCAGGCCAGCGTATGCCCGAAATGTCTCATTTCCCTCACCACACGATATAAAGGTCAGAGGGGGAGTGGATTAGTGGTCAACCTGGTCGACGCGGCCCATCTTCCTCTACACGATGATAGGTCATTTATCCCCATAGGCTGATTCCCCCTGGAGTTATGGGGCTTTGAGGTATCAATACTTTTCGTGACGCACAAGTTTTTGCCGATGACCTCCATACCGATTTTAAAGACGTATTCACATCAAAAGTAAAGATTAGATTCAAATATAAGAGTACCAAGACAAAATAGAAGTAGAGAAGCGACTGCTTAAACTTTACTTCCAAAAATTACTTTAAGAGAGATTAAGATTTAGATTTTATTAAAAATTACTTTTAAAAATGATCATGCTTTTTCTCTGATTACAACGAAACAATCTCATTGGAAATATAATTATGCAAATAACTTCAAGTCAATTTCAAAAAATAAATATATCAAAGTTCAGAAAACTGAGACACTACAAAATTTTTAATTTTTTACGCATTACACAGGCTAAATAAAACGGTTCAACTAATTAAGATTGTGACATTTGCGTATGATAAATAAAGCTGTATGGTGCTTGTATATAACATTAGGTAGTACTTGTAGGATTATCACAAATATGGTAATAGTGCTAAATTAAAAATTACAAAATATTTCAAATTTGAGTGAACTTTAAGTGCATTATAAATGGAAGGGCTTTGGATAACAGTGATTTGTCACAAATATATGTGTTCATGATGAAACAAATTAAAAACAACACATTCAAGAAGATTGAAAGCGTTTCTGATTGTTTGAATGAGTCCTTTGTACTTGAAAATTTAAGAGATAACATGACCGCTTGAACAGTGAATAAACCATTATTAATTTTCTAATTTTCTTAAATTTGAAAAATGCTCCCCTGAGATATTTGAGTCGCGTATTTGGGGGCTGGTGCATTTAAATCTGTCGTGACCTCAAATGTCATGACGTGGTGTGGAAGTTTGGATTGTAGGGTAGAAACTCAGGGGTTGACCCTGTCATCTGACTGTTCCTCAAAATTACGTTTTGTCCTGGGATCTTTCCTTTTGGAATTGATTCCGGACCGTCTCCAATAGTTCGTTGTATTGCATCAGTGCGACTTTAATTCAGCTGAAAATTTACTTAACCTACTGACTTAACCTACCTGAAAATTTTGAAAAGCAGCTTACCAGAATGTTGCCCGAATCCCTTCGTATCTAAAGTATAAGGAATCAGAGGTATTTAATTCGTGAAAGTATAACAGATTTTTCGCTGTAATGAAAGAGAAAAACATAAGACAATAATATAGCCTATATCAAGTGGGCCACTGTAGACAGAGTCGCGGATTAGCAACCCGAGGGTTGCGAGTTCGAAACCCGATCTAACCACAGTCGTATATGTGGGGACTGGTGCACGTTAAATCTGTCGTGGTCTCAAATGTTCTCGTGTTGGCATGGAGTTTGGAGAGTGGGGTGACCGTACAAGTGTTGACTTCATCATCTGACCATAGTTAAATATTACAAGATGTCCTCGGATCTTTCCTTTCCAAACTAATCCCGGACCATCACCAATAGCCCGTTATGTTGGTCAAGTGTGACTTAAGTTCAACTATTTACTTATATCGAAGTGAAATAGATTATTAATAATATGATATCAGAAATTAACTGGACAAAGCAAATACAATATATTGTAATATTAAAGTAAAATATTGTTCACACTATACCATATATCATTCTGGTTAGTCATAGTCATGTGTGATATAATTATGTCAATTTTGATTTAAATTCGCATAGTAAAAATATTTTTCCAACTGCACGAAATTCATTCTTATAAGCGCCAAACTACATCATTATTTTAATACGATCCATACGAAGTATTCCACGAAACATCTCGGCTCTTCATAATAACGAACTTTAATAATTAACGACCAATTAACTCAATTTTATTATGTTATTAATCAAAAAGTAATTGGCCAATAAATATTATACACAGAATGCTATATAGAATTCAGGTTAGTCGGGTGTTATATATTCATGTCAATTTCAATTTAAAATCGTATCGTAAAAATATAGTTCCAACTGTGTGTAAAAGCGAAATACATTCGCATAGGTGCCAAACCACATCATTATTTTAATACGATCCATACGAAGGATTCAACAAAACAACTCGGCGCTTCATAATAATTAACTTTGATAATTAACGACAAATTAGCTTTAAACTTAAATAGTATGGTATCAAAAATAAACTGACCAATAAAATATTATGTGTACAGAATACCATATATAATTCTGATTAGTCAGGTGCTATATAGCATGTCAATTTCGTTTTAAAATTGTATTGTAAAAATATTGTTCCAACTGTGTATTGGTGCAGCTTGGCCAAATATGGCCCATAAAACCCCAAAACAACCAACCAACTGTTTGCAAAAGCGAAATACATTCGCATAAGCGCCAAACTACATCATTATTTTAATACGATCCATACGAAGGATTCGACAAAACATCTCGGCGCTTCATAATAATGAATTTTAATAATTAACGACCAATTAATTAAATCTCGGAATGTCGCGAAAGATTAATCTCTGAAGTGTCAAAAACTTCAGAGATGAAGCACGTGTTGGATTAATCTCGTGAATCTCATTGCCGAAGGGAAGGAAAAAAGTAGACTCGGAATTAATTGTCAATTAAATCAAGCGTCACCTGTTCAGGAACGGCCAGGTTGTTCTAATGGATTTTCGATTGCTTGAAACACGGGGCCAATTACGATGCCGAGAGTAGATGAATACATTGCTTTAGTAATACAGTACCGAGTTTGGAGAATTTTATTTGAGAGGAACTAAACAAGGGAGCCGTTTCGTTTTTAATGAGAAATAATTGATTTTATCTGTTTCGCAAAACGTGCTATGTATGTATCGATATGGGGGTGTGAACTTAATCCCAGTTTTCTGACAGCAAATTAAAAAATTCCAATTTTTTTTAAAGTTTGATGAATTGAAGCTGATGAATTGTAAATGCCATAAAAATGTATTTTAAGATGCTGATAAGGTTACATGTTTTTTTATATAAATGTCTTCACTACAGTATAGGGTTGCGAGTTCGAATCCAACCAAAGATCGTCGTGTGGTGCTGGTGCACTTTAAATCTGTCGTGGATTCAAATGTCCTCACGTTGGTGTGGTGTCAGTTTGGAGAGTGAGGTGCCAGCTCAGGTGTTGCCTCGTCATCTAACCGTGGTTCAAAATTACGTGGTGTTGTCCTCGAATCTGTCCCTTCGGAGATTGATCTTGGACCGTTGTCAATATCCCGTTGTGTTGCTCCATTGCGACGTTGATTAAAAATTTCATTCAATACAGTTTAGTAGTGGTAGATAAGTAATTAAGTAACATCACACTGGAGCAACAAAATGGGTTATTGGCGACGGTCCGGGTACCCCAAAGGGAAAAATCGAGGACAAGGTCTCGTAATTTTGAAACTCAATGCAGTAGTGGAAAATATCATTGTTGTTGCTTATCCTGATGCTTCTTCTATGAAAAGGTCACGCTTGAAATCACCCTGTAACTTCGTCAAATATTTGAAATATATGCGAATTGTTGCATCAAAACCTTAGACTATTGCATAATAAGCAACAGCTATTGTGTAGTATGCTCTTTAGGGATATGTAAGCAGGTGAACAGAGCGTGATTAGTTCAGTGCCTCGCCAAAGCGCAACTTCAAATTACCACCAAATTGAAAAGAAAGTCCAGTGCCCTTAGTTGGATACCAATGATAAGTTGGAAACATATTATTGCAAAACCCTTGAAATGTGTCAAACATTTGAAATATATGCAGATTATTGCATCAAAACAGTAAACTATTGCATATGCAAAACAGTTATTGTTTCGTGCACTATTTGGGGTTGGTAAGCTGGTGAACAGCGTGATTGGTTAAGAAATTAAAATTAGGCGTTGGAGTTTTGTAGGTTTGTGATTTCTTAAGGGAATTGATTGTGAAGAGAAATATAGATATAACAATAACGAAAGAATGCATGGTTCAATTTGTCATTTTACGGTAATTTTTTTTGCTGCCTGAGATTCGAGGAAGTATATTCCACTCAGCCAAGACAGCTGAAGAAATTGAAAGAAACTCAGTGCTGTACGAATGAAAGCCAGGGTAAGAAAGACGATATCAATATTTTTGAAGCATATTTATGAACAATCTTAGAAATAGGGTTGCCATTTCTAATGACCTGAACAATAGCTGAAAATTTAATTTTTCACACCCTCCATGTCTCGGTGTAGAGCTTATCTAGCATCATGAGATAAACACCAACTGACCTGAAGCTGGATTGGGAAAGTTTATTTTAACGACAAATAACAATTCTCATCGTTCGATATCCCCTTAGTGGTTTGAGTCTGCACGCCGTTCCACGGGAAGCCATTGTTGACAAAGAAAATGAAGTGAGCTCACCTCAAGTGGACAAAAGAACAAAGAAAGATCAATAGACCATTAAAATAGGTGGCATTTTCCAATAAGACACAGAATTTAATACATTGAAGCTCTTCGTCGAATCTCGACGAAGAGTTTTATAGTTTCATTATGCAAGTTGTATTCTTCGTCGAATCTCGACGAAGAATACAACTTGCATAATGAAACTATAAAACACCCATCCAACCACCAAATGCTTTGAAGATGTATTTCCCATGTATGGGTAAGTTGAATTTATCTGTTAGATGGTGTAATGAAAGCTGAAAAACATAAAAACTCTTCGATGCCCTCTGAAGCATTGTATTGAAAACAAGTTTTGTAATGCTTGTAATTGGATATATATATATATATATATATGCCTTCAAGTCGACTGATGTAGCGCGAGTTCATATCCCACTTCTGACAAGATCTTTTATGGCGAATGACGTAAAGTCAAGTGCCTGGCATTTGTTTCATTCATAATGCCTATACTGATATTTTTCAACATGATGGAGCACCTAACCTTCCAGCTACGATATCAAGTCTTTAAACGTGTATATACCTCCCACAGCTGTTTAATGTGCTAATGTATAGTAAGCAGAACTTTCCCTTTCATTTTTATGATTCAGGTGCAAAAATATATCTCAAAGAGAGTAATATAGCTATATTTTAGTGGCTTGAGAATAGCCCCGACTTTAACACAATTGAAAAATGCCGGTCAAAAACAGGAAGAAAAGTTTCTAATAGGAAGGTCCCAAGTCAAAAGATGGGTACAAGAGCAGTTAATCTTGTTTCGTCGCATCATCTGAATGAAGCATGCTTTCATAATTTGATCAAGCTTATGCCCCACAGATGGTACAGCCGTTATCAAGGAAACGGGAGGTTTAATGAAGTACTAGAGGCGTTTATATTTTCCCGTACTTTATGATTAAAACCTAATCTAATTTTCTCATTTGAATCACCTTTTCAAATTCTTGCAGTGTTATTTTCAGCAACAGACCATCAACTCATAACTGTAAATCACAAATGTATATCCAACAGTGATGCATGAAATGATATAATAAATGTTTTATTTTATTTAGTCGCTTT
This sequence comes from Meta bourneti, assembly GCA_933210815.1. Lineage (NCBI taxonomy): Eukaryota > Metazoa > Arthropoda > Arachnida > Araneae > Tetragnathidae > Meta > Meta bourneti. Next base: position 81,601,681 of record OW119923.1, on the reverse strand, counting down.
ATATATGTCGCCACTTATAGAAATATTAATCAGAACGTTATTCACATTGCTCTCCATCATTAGTTGTACAAAATTTTGACATACGACGGCTGGATGGTGGAATATTCATTTAAGTATTAACTTTACTTTTAATTACACATGGAAGAAAATTGCATCACTTTTTCATAAGTAGCATATTCCGCCATCCAGCCGTCGTATGTCAAAATTTTGTACAACTTGTTGTACAAATACATATATACTTGTTGTACAAATACAAAATTTTGACATACGACGGTTGGATGGCGGAATATGCTACTTATGAAAAAGTGATGCAATATTTTTTTCCATATGTGTAATTAAAAGTAAAGTTAATACTTAAATGAATAAATAGATGCTGAGTTTACTAATTTGTAGAAGTTAACAAGTTAAACACTAATTGTGAAGAACTAATTAATATATTAAGTTAATGTTAATAAATATTATTTTTGCACAACGTCACATATTAAATTGTTTAAAGTGTACATATACACTAGAATTTTTTTTAAATTTTGACTTTAAAAATCCAGTTCTTTTCCAACAAGTCATTGACTTATGCTTAAAATCATTTCAGTGAGAAAAAACCAGATTAAGCTAATTATTAATTATCTAATTTAGATATAATCAGCTAATTAGCATGTTTTTTGAACAGCGATATATCAAATTCTAATGTGTTCAGAAATACAATTCCTGTTGGAAATTATTCCTAATATTATTCTCCGAGTATGACCTGACCATCCATGAAGTTGCTAGAGGGAATAGATTATTTTTTACAATTGTTTTCACAAAGGAAGTCTAAAAAAATCAATATTTTTTCAGGAATTTTAATATTTAAAAATTAATTTCTTAACTAACAACTCTGATTGAGGTTCAAAACATCCATTATATTATATAGATTATAATGATACAAAAATAATTATAATAGATCAATTCATTGTTGTGTGTTACCACTGTTTGAACAAAGCATCGTATTGCAAAAACAATTCTTCAGAAAGTGAGTTTAAAGTTTTGGAAACATGTTTGTACCGATGAGTACTTAAACGAAAACACTTGTAAATAGAAAAGTATTCCTAATATTTACAAGATCTTGGTATCGTTCAAAAGCTAAAGAAATTGGGAAATATTTTCAAGCAATAAAAACAAAATCGCTATTCTGATCACTTTTCGGGATTTCTATTGTAGTATATACATGTAGAAGAACACCGCAGTCCGGGAATTCTGGTATTCAAAAAGCACTCGGACTCAATTCTAAATACAAACATATATTAAGACGGACGATTACATGGAACATTTAACATAGACTATATACATTAATTACTTCATCGTTTAACATTGTTGGTCGTCGTTAGTCCTACGTCGTACACAGTCGAACACTGTCTGCTATTCTAGCGTTGGCCAGCAGCATCAGGTCTCGTAGCGGTAGATGGTGACTGAAGCGCCACTCACAGCGGGTGTCAAAGGCCGGTACCACAAATCGGCCCTCCTGACGGATGACGGTCCTCCGCATCCTAACGTCTAGAAGATTTAACAAACTCTGCAAAAGAAAGAAAACAAGCAGAAAATATCTATTAAAAAAAAATTATAGTCTGTTGTCGTCATAACTATTTTTCTAGGACGGCATCGTTGAGTTGTGGTCATCTCGTCGTTGATGTCGCCACATTGGTGATGTTGCCATCCTCGTCGGAAATGAAGTCATCGTCGTTTTCATTATTATGGCCTATTCGTCGTTGTCATCTTTAAAATCAAGACCATGTCGTCCTCGTCTTCTTCAGTATTTCCGTAATTTTCATCGTAAAACAAAAAAATAATTGTTAACACTTTTTCTGGACAAAATCGGGGTGAAAGTTGTCTAATTTGGTATGTGAACATCATGACATTGTTTAAACTTGGTTCCAAGGCTTCATGTAATCGGCAGCTGTAGATGTAAAATTTGGACCTTCATGTTTTCCCACCTTTTCAACATCATAGCGATCTTTGAGTTTGACTTTTATTATTTTATAGGGACCAAAATATTTAGGCTTCAATTTTAGTCCTGTCCCAAATTGAGTTCTTTGAATAGCTACAAGTTGTCCTTCTTTGTATTTTCGCGATTCTTTTCTTTTCCGATTGTAGGTCTTTTTGTTTTCCTCCTGAATTTTAAAAATATTTTGCTTTGCTTCTTCCCTAAGTTCTTCTCTATTTTTCATGAAACTTTTCTCATATTCTTCTTCTAAAATTTCTATTATTCTACGGTCTTCTTTATTTTTCATCCGTACACCAGTCAATAGTTCAAAAGGTGTCACTTTAGTACTTCGTGCGATAGTACTGTTAATTACTCGTTGAACAACGTCAGTGTATTTAAACCATTTTGAAGGATCGTTAGAGGATAACTTTGATAATACTGGTATTAGAGTTTCGTGCATTCTTTCAACTTGACCGTTTGCTCGCGGAATTCCAGCTGTAATTAATAAATGTTGAATACCTTCGGCTTGGCAATATTCATCAAAATCTTTTGAGGTAAAAGCACTTCCACGATCACTGATAATTCTGGATGGGTTACCAAATGTTGCTTGTTGAACTTTCAGTTTGTCTATAGCGTCTTTGGCACTTGTCGACTTTACCGGATAAATCCAAATAAATTTTGAAAATGCATCCACTATAGTGAAAATGTGCTGGTAATTTTTATTTGTAGATGGTAAAGGTCCGATGAAATCAATGTGATATGTACTTAAAGCTATATTCTCTTTCGGTATAGGGTTTAAGAGTCCTTCTCCTTTTCCTCGCTTCTTATTATACAAAATACAGTCTATACAATTTGCTATAACGCTTTCTATCTTTTTCCTGAGTCCAGGTATGTAAAAATTTCTCTTAATCAGCTCTTCTGTTTTTGTTACAGCGAAATGACCTTTGTTATGATTTTCCTTAATAATTTCAGTTTGCATGGCTTCAGGGATCACTAATAAATTTTTACCAGCATCATACTTATACAAAACGTTGTTCTTTATAAAATAATTTTCATCTTTCCCATTCTCAACTAGATTTTGCAATACTTTTATGTAATCATCATCTTGTTGGGCAACTGCTATTTTAGCTGTCACGTAATTTTCGGATTCTATCATCATAACGGGGTTTCTGCTCAAGGCGTCAGCGTGTCGCATTTGCGTTCCAGACCTATGTTCTATTTCATAGTCGAAATCTTCGAGAAAGAGAGCCCATCTAGCAATCCTTGTACAAATATCTCTTTTGCTCATTGTCATTTTGAATGCATTGCAATCGGTAACAATTTTGAAATGAAGACCTAAAACATACGTTCTGAATTTTTTTAAAGCCTCAACAACAGCTAAAGTTTCTAGTTCATAACTTGAATATTTTTGTTGCTGATCCGTAGTTTTTCTGCTCATAAAATACACTGGGTGGAACTGGTTATCGTTTAGGTCGCGCTGCATTAAAATAGCACCAAAACCAAATTGGCTTGCGTCAGTATGAATTTCAGTTTCGCTATCTAAATTGAAAATATTTAGAACTGGTTTTTCACAGAGTAATTTTTTCAGTGTGTTAAAAGAATTCCTTTCGTTTTCATCAAATTGAAATGTATTTTCTTTTTTCAACAAATCGCTGAGGGGTTTGGCAATTAAAGCAAAATTGGAAATAAATTTTCGGAAATAACTTGCTAGTCCAAAAAATGAATGAACCTCTTTGAGCGTTTTCGGTTCAGGATAATTAATAACAGCTTTCGTGTTGTGCGGGGAAGGATAGAGTTTTCCGTTTTCTATAATATGTCCCAAATATTCAATTTTACTAAACAAGAATTGACTTTTCTTCCAATTTATATCTAATCCATAGTTCTGAGCAATTTCAAGTGCTAACTTAAGACGTTTCAATGCCTCATTTTCATCATCTGCTAAAATTATAATATCGTCGATATAAGGCAATACAAAACCTTTATTAATTAAATCACGAAATATATCATTTATAAACCTTTGAAAAATTGCAGGTGAATTGCATAATCCGAAAGGAGTACGTAAAAATTGATACTGTCCATTGTGCGTTACGAATGATGTGTATGGTTTACTCTTTTCTGAAACCTTCACGTGAAAGAAACCATTTTTTAAGTCTAATGTGCTAAAAATCCGTGTACACTGAAGCTTATCTAAAATATCTTCAATCAGTGGCAAAGGATACCTATCTTTTATTATAATCTTGTTTAACTTTCTAAAATCGATACAAACACGCGGGGTACCATCTTTCTTTTTAACCACTACAACTTGGCTAGAATATTCCGAAGAACAAGGTTCAATAATATTCGTATGTAACCATTCCTGGATTTGATCATCAACTATTTTGCGTTCTGTAAACGGTAATCTTCGAGGTCTATGAAATACAGGTTCATCATGTTTGAGAACAATATTCATTTCAATATTTGATTTTTTGTTTTCAATCGGTTTATAATTTGACACTAAATTACTTATTTCATTTCTAGCTGTTTTACACACATTACTACAAATATTTAATTCGTTACATGTGTCAGAAATGTTTATATTCAAAATTTCGAATTCGTCAGAGACGACATCAATTTTCGATTTGGTGACAGTTATACCATTTTTGCTTATCTTAACCTCTGCCTGATTCAAAACATCCATTCCTATTATAGCTTCGTAAGCCATTACACTATTAGATACTACACATATATTTTAGAATCGAAAATTTCATCATCTATTTTTAACGAACCGTGAAAAAAAACCTAATGGTTTGATTTTATTCTCTCCTATTCCAGACAAAACAGAAGTAAAAGGATTCAAACTAGGCCTTCGTAACTTATTATAAACATTCTCTCGAATCAAAGTCAAAGCACTTCCTGTATCGAAATGTGCTGTAATCGACACATCGGAAATGGAAATTAGTTTATGCATAGCCTCCAAAGGGTGTGGAGAGATCAAAGCAGACACATTGGCACGCTGACTTGACGAAAACCATATTTGTTATTGACACATTCGTTCGATTTATGACCAAACTGATCACAGCGAAAACATTTAAATCCTTTTTTCTTATTTAAACAAAAATTACTCTTATGGCCTAGCTCGCCGCAATTGTAACGGATAGTTTTGTTTGCAGATAAAAATGTATGACGGGTAGGCAGATGTTGCATTGAATCCTGACTTTTTCGAGCTTTGTTATTGTAACGAGTGGTTTCTTTAAAATTCTGATCCGATTTAATTTTAGCGTAGATTTTTAAGTTTTCTCTGAATTCTTTAATATTCTTACTTCCATATAAAATAGATTTATTGTTAGCAGAATCATTAATACCATTTATTACATAATGCATCAACGAGGGAAAATCTATATTACCCTTGTTAGCCAATTCTCGCATAACTAAAAAATATTCATCGAGTGATTCATTATCTCTCATTTTCCGATTCAATAACATTTCGTGAGATTCAGCAGAGTTAAAAATTGAACCAAATTCAGAAATTAGCAGTTCTTTAAGTTTAATCCAAGAATTTATACTACTTTCGCTTTGAATGAATAACTTTGCTTTTCCAGTTAGGGACCGTTTAGCAAACAATAACTTATGCAAATCACTTAATTGAAATAAATCAGTAACATTTTCAAAATCATCAATCCATTTATCAATATTTTGCCAAGAATCACCATTAAATGGAACAATAGCATTTTCAATATCAGAAAAACTAATGTTAGGCCTGAATAATTCTTGAACTGGAAGTTGAACGGAACTGTTGTTTTTATTTGATTTGTTATCTATAGATTGATCATAATCTTCTAAAGAATCAGTATCCCTCTGATCATCAATTTCATTATCTTCGTCTTCACGAATGATATTTTTATTCAGTAATGTAATATCGCAAAGATATGCAAGAATTCGAGTTATTATTTCAGGTTTTGCTCCCTCATCACTTACACACAACAAATTACAAATTGTTATGACATTATTAAGAGAGAATTCTTTGTCAATAAACTCAAATTTCTGTTTATAAGCGGGTTCTTCTGGTTTAAAAGCAAAACCATCAAATTCTCTAATACGCTTTCTGTTTTGACGATCGCCTTCTGTTCCAAAAATAATTTTATGCAAACATCGAATTTTCGATGGCTTTTCAATTTTCAGTGCAACCTCCAATTCAGAAATGTCATTTAACTTCATCTTGAAATAAAAAAGCTAACTCACCGGAGACGCTTGGAAATCTGCAACTGTTGCTTATTTTAAAAGATCAGTTCGAACGTTAAGTCCATCCCGCTTCTGGCACCATTTTGTAGAACACCGCAGTCCGGGAATTCTGGTATTCAAAAAGCACTCGGACTCAATTCTAAATACAAACATATATTAAGACGGACGATTACATGGAACATTTAACATAGACTATATACATTAATTACTTCATCGTTTAACATTGTTGGTCGTCGTTAGTCCTACGTTGTACACAGTCGAACACTGTCTGCTATTCTAGCGTTGGCCAGCAGCATCAGGTCTCGTAGCGGTAGATGGTGACTGAAGCGCCACTCACAGCGGGTGTCAAAGGCCGGTACCACATACATACACCTTAAGTCACTCAAATATTAATGTAAAAAGTGTATACACACATTTGTGTATATAAACCTTGACTAGCTTGAAAAATGAACTGGACCGGTGGTAAGCTTCTTGAAAATAATAATCAATGACGTTCAGTTTTATAAAATTAGAATAAACTTAAAAACCGACTTCTGACACATTAAATAAATTTCAATGATACGTTAGAACAGCAATTATGATAATCTTTTTCACATTTGCATGAGCTTTTTAGTGAGTAATTTTATGGCTTTAAAAGGAGATTCATCGTAGTTTGGACATCTTTCATCTCAAATAAGAAAACTACTAAGAGGAATGTATATAAACTGATATAATTTTTATCATTAGGTGTAAAAGAAGTTTACAAACTATGCATTTTTCTGATTATTTGAATTAATAGTTACTATATTTTCCACATTCAAACGCTTAAATAATTATGAATTAATGTCTTTATTTTCCCCAAGTTGTCAACTGACAATCGTAATGTATAGTCCGTAGGCATTTTAACTTGCCTGAAATGTAACAGTGAATAAGCCTCCCCAAGTCATCTGACCTGCGTTGGTCTAGCAAAGGAGGATCTTGATGGAAGTCCTGATCTAGTGTTCGAATTTTTGAGCGTGTTAGGGACTCATAGACCTGATCTAGTTGTTTAGCTAGGAATTAAGAACAATGACAAGTCATAGCAACAATTGCTGGTCAGATTAGATTTCTGAAGGCATTGTCTCCCTTTTGGACGATATTGTCGCTACTGCACTCGAATAAATTGATCTCATAAAAGCGTAGCCCAGTTGGAAAAGCAACCGGAGGGTTGCGAGTTCGAAACTCGGTCCAACCATAGCCCGTCGTGTACACGAGGGATGGTGCAAGTTAAATATGTTGTGGCCTCAGATGTCCTCACGTTGCCGTGGTGTGGAAGTTTGGAGAGGGGGTGCCAGCTCAGGTGTTGACCTCGTCATATGAACCATGGTTCAAAATTACGTGGTATTGTACTCGAATCTTTCCCTTGGATATTGTAGCCCGTTGTTTTGAGCCAGTGAGATGTTAATTAATTACCATTACTCAGAAAAGCAAATAAAGCAACGTAAACAAGGGACGGGGTAATGATATCTCAGAAAGTTTAATTATAATTTTTTAAATCAGTATTTTCTGATATTTCATGACCGGTTTTTAAACCCTAGTTTGAGTGGCTCTATAAATAAAACAGTGTGGCTCTTTTAATAAAACATATAAATAAAACTGTATGGTTTAAATAAAACACATTAATAGTACACGCGTTAAAATAAAACGGAAATACGTGCTATTTTAAGTAATGCTTTATTGGGAAGTATTTATATCGGATCATTTAAATTCTACGCTATTTTCAGCTTTGCTAAAAACTAGTCTTTCAACAAGAATGATTTATAAAAACAATGTATTACGTGTTTTCTATAACTGGAACTCTGCTGCAGAATTTATGTTGCTTAGAGGATACAAATTTAAACACACAATCAAAACAGCGATAAGAAAAGACACTCGGAATTGAACAAATTGAGGTATCAAAACCATGAAAGAATGTATCTCACACTGAGCTCAAGTCCCGCGCCTCCAAATAAAGGACACTTCCAAACCACCATCACCAAAAGGATTTCTTGACCCAACTTCAACTGAAACACTTCTATCCAAGTGGCTAGAAAACAAAAATTCCTACAATACCATTGTTGCCTTTCCCCCCCCCCCATTCCCCTTCCGCTTTTATCGTTTCATGGGGGCTGAGGTTTGAGAGAGAAAAACATACGTTGTCCGCCGTCTTGGCCCACATTTTCCCCCCGACTTCGATAAATCAGGGGAGCTTTTTAACCTTTTTCTCTTATCCGGACCTCGGAATTCGGGGCAAAAAACCTCCACCCAGATAATACAGGAAGAAGACGTGGGTGTATGTAGGAAAAAGCAAAATTTCCTTTCAATGGTCGGATTCCTTTGATCGCTGGGTATCGCCGATTGTTTGGTCCTGAGCCCACTCTGACAGCGTCGTTTGTCAGACGAATCGGGTCCTTTTATTCCATCACCCTGAAACGACATCATTGTCTCAAGATTTATGCAGAGTATTCCTTTCCTTTTAGTCCGACCCCGGGTGGAGAGAGACCTTGGACTTACTTTCTGTCTGGGTGTTCTTATCTAGGATAAATATTTCCACAGACGATATGAAGGGAAGAGATTAGTTGTTCAAACAAGATGAAAGAGCTGTAATGGGTGCCTTAAGACAATGTAAGGTGATAGCTTAGGCTTTTTATGGTGTGTACGGAAATGAGTTTGAGTTCTGTTTAATTTGACTTCACTTATTCCAACCTACTTAGAAGCAGCTATTAGATATTTTAAGTCTCCAAGGATTTAAACGCTGTATTTAAAATTCGTTTCTTTCACAAATTATAATACTACGGTTCAAAATTGACGGTCCCCGAAATAATACATGGATGCATGAGTAAAAATTTCATCCGATCTCCACAAGCTCAAACTTTACCAAGGCTATAAAATGGTAGCATAAAGTTTCTCGGGTATCGGGTAGATCGGGAAAGCTATACTCGATTCCCTCGACAAAAATCTCGAAAACCAATCTGCGCCCGATTCAAAGAGACTTAAAGGGCATCTAAATGAATAGGTAGGAACACCAAGGGTCCTTAAGTCCGTTTATCTCAGAAGGGTTACTGTGTTGAACCATTGGCACCGTGGTAGATCCTGTGGAGGGAAGCAAGCCAAGTTTCCAGGTCTGGGTAACGATGTTTAAGTTTAGTTTCGACGTTCATGGAAACCGAGTCCTGTCTGTGCTAGTCAGGGCCCATTTCAAGAACTCCTTGAGGACTTTCCATATCTGTAATAAACTCAATTGATCGAGGCAGAGATTGTCCCCAACTGAAAAACACACTATACTACTACTCCCAAGTATACCTCCATTACAAAAAGACTAGAAACAAAATGCTATTCCGTTCTTCCACTAGAGATTGATGACCTTCGGCTCAGGTTCTATGATATGAAATATCAGATACACAGAATTTTAACAATTAAATAATCTCAATTGTCCAAAGTGAAGACACTGCCTTCTGGATTACACAGAATATTAATCAAACCTTCTCCTTTCTCACATGATTTCAAGAAACAAGAGGTTTAGGGATACTGGAAACTGCATATTTTTGTTAAATCATGGCAAGAGTAGAATTGATGGAGCGGTGGTAAGATAAAACGTAAAGTCTGGATTTCCATGTTAAGTAGAAACATAAATATGTTAAGTAATTTTACAGTTGTTTAAAAGCATTTTTTAAGTCCGTAGCTGTAATTTTACGCTAAAAATATCAGAAACAGGATAGCTTTTATAAAATATAATTCAAAGTGTTAAATCATTGCCTACACATTTAGTAGAATATATAAAAGCACTATCCCTGTGTACTCCCTTCATCTTTATAGGAAATATTCAGTCAAAAAAAATTCCATTATTCAACAGGCTAGAAAGTAAAAAAAATATTTGTCACGAGAGGTACTTAGAACTATTGTAGGACCATTTGTCATTGTACGCTTTGAGGCAAAGAAAGATGTAACGCAATTTGTAGGGCAAATTCCGTCAATTGATATGATGAATTTGAAATCTCATTTATATTAAAAGTAACAGCTGTTACAACTTTTGTCTTAAGTCGAGTGATTTAACCTGGCTTTCTAAACCAATATTCTAAAGGACCTTGACATCCCAAAACTGAATAACCGTTATCATTATTATCCCCAGGTATTAATTTCAGACGCGTAGAGTAAATTAAATATATATTTTAGTAGCAATGTGCACACAAATATTATTTAAGTAATTATTACTTGATTTTTTTTCTACTTTATTATTGCTTATAAGGTTTCTGGTTAAAAGCACTTCAATGTAAAATTCGAATTTTCACTTTAGTATGAAGGATATCCCGTTCCGTCACATGGGTATTCCCCATTCCGTCAAGCATTTTATTACAATAATCGCATTTTTCGAACTAATGACATTCTATTCATGGATGCAGTTAATATACTTCTATACTATGCAAAGAAAACCTAGAATTTTCATTCAATTCACTTCAGAGATTTAGCTTTCTTTATCCTTTTTCGAAATTTCGGCATTTTACGTGACCTTTTCCGTCACACACAGTAATTGCTTGAAATTTACATAATTAAAATGTATTTTCATCGCTTCTCTTATTTGGAAGCATTTACAGAACATCAAGCATTAAATAAAAGCCATTAAAATAATTGCAATTACCATATGGTTTAAGGAAGATGAGAAATAGGAATAGAGAAATATTCTGTTTTACATCAATAGAATGGTCCAAATGCTCGTCACAGAATTTAAAAACCTGCATAAAGTATAAAAAAGTCTTATTCGTTAAAAGCCTTTCCCCGAAAACTGTAATCTGGTGATTTGGATCTTTGTCCTTCATTTTTAAAATCCCTTTCAATTAACTTTAGGAAAGCATAAAACCCCAAATCCTGCAAAGCCGTTTTCACCACGAAAGGCATTTTTTTTGTATTCTGCACAAGACAACGAACTCAGAATATTCAGACGAGGTTCAAAAGCAGAAGATTTAACGACTCCGTAAAATAGCGAAATGTCTAGGAGACATAAAAAATGCAAGAGACATTTTTATTGGCCCACGAAACTTGGGCGTCAGCAACCTTTTGTGCCAGAGCTATAAAACTTTTGTCAATTCAATAATCAGAGATGGTAACATCGCACTAAAATCTCGGAGAACGAGATTTACTCAATCGTTAAAGATAGACCACAAGGCTTAGCGAATGTTCGAGCTTTCTGCTACAAAAATTGACTGTAGGAACATGGGTCGCAAACTAAACATCGAAGGTCCCTTATATCTTGGAAAGAAAATTTTATGGCAGACAAAAACAATGCAACAAACTGATCGGTGCTGTTTCGAGCTGGATATAAATATTTATTGGATTCGAATCTTCGATGATTAATTCATTGTTGCGAACCTGTGGATGTGTTTGTATATGTGCTTGTAATCAGTGTCATTAATAACGAAATCATGAATACATTCATAATCAGACATTTCATTACTAGTCGGAATGTGAGTCGTATTTGGATTCTGGGGAGTAAGGTTATTCATGACAGATGAACAGAGTTGTATCGTATGTTAAACCCTTAGAGCGACAAGATATTTCCAAGTAGTGTATAGTTGTTTTTACCCCATAGAATAATTATACATATAATCACGTCTACATCGATCTTAAAATCAAATAGACTGGTTTATGTGCGCGCAACTTCATGCTATTTCTACCGATCTCTCGGTTTGAAGATCTTGTGGGAAAAAAGCATGAATCCAGTAGAAGTATGGAAAGAGTTAACATATTTTGAATACTTCGAACGACAGACACATTTTTATCGCAATGTGATCGGCACAGTAAAAAACAAAATGGCGGTGAAATGTTACTCTTATCTCTGAAATTGACGGCTCAAGAGCGCAGCCAAGGCTGATGATTGCGAACGGCAAAAGAGGAACGAAATAAAAAAACAGCAGTGATAATACACGTGATTTGCATAAATCACAAAACCTATCACAAAATACCAATTAACACTATCATTTGTAATAAAGGTAAGACGTTTTCGTTTCTTATTGTCTTTCTTTCCTCTTTGGTCTTTCACACTCATCTTTGACAGTGTTCTTGCGCAGTTGTTTTAGAGCTAAAGGTAAAATTTCAACGCCATTTTCGGTTTTTCACTGTACCAATAACATTGCTATAAAAAAGTGGGTGTTGCTATTCGAAATTTGTTCGCATTGTGAAGTGTATGGTAATGAAATGGCAGATAAGTTAGCTAAATTGTCAACCACAATACGCTCAGTTCCTTTCTCAGCAATTACGCTCTCTAGGTATTTGGGTAGGGTCAGGAGAGAGACTCGATCACCTTGGTGTACTGTATGGAGGAACACTGGAATGAATCGCCATATTTTACAATTCCAGAGTGAGCCTAATTACCTCCATAACTTCAAAAACTCCATAGAGCAGTTGTCACTTTTCTGCTAAAGCCAGAAGAGGCCACATTGTAACTCAGGCCTACTTGAATCGTTTTCATCTAGCGAACTCCAAAAGTACTTTATGTGCCTTGCTGACGAAAGATTGGAGAATATCTTGTTCGACTGCACAGGAGGGAACAATTTTAGAATTCCCTCGAAGAAAATTTGTGATTCATTTTCTACTCTTACTGTTTTTTCTAATCTCCATTTTATGTGAATTGCTTTTCTGGTTTGTAGAAGACATCGTGAAATCGGTGTAAATGTACCGGACTCATACCTTAAAATCTTCAAGTTTCATTCATTCCTTGAAATTGCGGTCACTAGGGGTTCATATATAGGGAAGTTACTTCATGATCAACCGGTATACACTCTATAACATAAAAATCGACGCACCATCAAGGAGTTATCCGAATGGGTTGAAAATCGGTAGATGTGATGTACATGTATTGAAAACGAAATGATAACAGTATCATAGGAATTGAATGTTTTATTCAGGAAATACAGCTACAAGAGCAAAAAAAATAAATAATGCGTTGGCCCACCTCTGGCCCTGTTATCCGGCTGGGCATTGGCTCGTAGAGTTGGCTGATGTCTTCCTGCGGGATTGCTTGCCATACACGTTCCAATTGGCGAGTTAGAACGGCGCGATCCAGGGACAGTCGTAAACGTCTTCTCATCAGAGCCCAAAAGTGCTTTATTGTGGAGAGATCTAGCGATCGCGCCGGTCAGGGTTGAAGAAGCACGAAGACAATCTGTAGAACGGCGTGCCGTGTATGGACGGGCATTATCCTGTTGGAATGTAAGTCCAGGAGTCCGTGAAAGAAGGTCAACACAACGGAGCGTAGAATCTCGTCGACGTACCGCCGTGCTGTAAGGGTGTCACGGATGACAACCAAAGGGGTCCGGCTATCAAATGAAATGGCACCCCATACCTTAACTCCTGGTTGTCGGGCTGTGTGGTGGACGACAGTCAAGGTGAGTATCCCACCGCTGTCCTGGACGTCTCCAGACACGTCTTCGCTGGTCATCGGGGCTCAATTCGAAGCGGGACTCATCGCTGAAAACAATTCTGCTCCAGTCCGTGAGATTCCAGGTCGAATGCATCCGGCACCACTGCAAACGCGCCTGGCGGTGTGCAACGGTGAGGGGCAGTCAGCACAATGGTCTCCGTTACCTCAGCCCCCACTCGCTAATTCGCCTATCAATGGTCATTTCACTCACTGGTGTCCCGGTTACACGTCGGATCGTTGATAAGGACTCATCAGGTACTGTGATCGCCGATTGGAAGATTTGGTCCTCGCGTTCTGTCGTCGTTCTTGGTTGGCCGCTACCTTCTTGACGCTCTGTAGGGCCATGGTTCACCCATTCCTGCCAACATCGTCGAATGGTAGCATCGCTCCGACCTAAATGTCGAGCGATCCTGCGATTTGACCATCCTGCTTCCTTTAGTCCAATTGCACGTCCTCTCTCAAATGGCAACATCTGCTCATACTGTTCGCAAACCCGTCTGCGAGGCATTGGTACACTCCACGTATGGAAGTTATTCGCATGGAAGTTATGCCCTAGCATTGGAATGTCCTCTGTTTTATACACGATTCGGATGCTCCGTTGCAATGCGCTGGAGCTCCACCTATTCAGTCATTGGCCGCCAAAAGTTAATCAGTTGCATATTCTATCGTAAGGTATGTGCATACGCAATTTCGTCCCATTCGGATAACTCCTTCTTGGTGCGTCGATTTTTATGTTATGGAGTGTATATGGATAACAGCAGAGTGTGCAAAGGAAAACAGGAAATGCGTATATTTCTGCAAGTTAAGCATTAAGTATTTGGAATATTTTTTATTTCGAGATGGGGTCGGCATCTAACCTGGAACTAAGGCCTGGAGGGTATTCAGCAAAATATTCATGCTTTGTTGTACTTCAACCCCCTTGGGATCTTGTTAACTCTGACAAAAATGAAGTTTTCGTCAGAGTATATCAGAATTCTAAGAATCAGCATTCAGATTTCTCAGAATATATCAACTGACAACGTGCTCGCAGAAGCATACTGTCGGCTTACAAATGGAACACACCAAGTCAAAATTTTCACATGAGTTTTTCAGCTTTCATTTCAAAACTATTTTCAGTGTATTCCAGAAGGCATATCCAAAATCAATTTATATTTTATTAGAACTACTGACTTCAAATTATATGCCATTATAGGTATCAAATTGAGTACATTGAATTGATTAGGAAACCTCTAGGCCACTATTGTGAGTTTTTTGTCTAGATTCATATTTAATTTTCAATTATTAAGCGCTCGTCGAGTAAATAGTTTTAACGAGTCGTTGAGTATATTTTTTATTCTATTTCAAAATGAAAAATAACTTTAAATAATAACAAACATTATTTGAAACGCAACATTGGGGCCGTGGTAGCCTGGTTGGAACAGTAGCGGGTTAGCAACATTAGGATTGCGAGTTCAAAACTCGATCCAACCAAAGACCGTTGTATACGTGGGGGTTGATGTACATCAAATCTGTCGTGGCCTCAAATGTGCTAACGTTGGCGTGGTTGGAAGTATGGAGAGTGGGATGCCAATTCAGGTGTTAACCTCATCATCTGAACGTGGTTGAAAATTACGAGGTGTTGTCCTCGGATCTTTCCCAACGGGAATAATGCCGGACTGTCCCCAATCACCTATTGTGTTGCTCCAGTGCGACATTAATTCAATAACTACCAGCAACACATCATTTTGTCTGCTTAAAAGGGAAATACTCTCAAAATTTTCAATATGTGAAATTTTTAGTTTTTCTTGACCAGAATATGGTGAGCGTTAGTCTGGTGAAGTCTACTGTCTTTCTGTGTTTACATGAAGGTTAGATTTATTCTTGAGAACCAAACACACAATAAGTATAGAATAATGAATAGAATTTTTCTCCCTTCGTTTTCACGAAACTTTGTTTTTTGACTTCGTATGTTTCACTTGTAGGCCAACGATATAAACGTATTGCACATGATATACTTAAAAGTGTATAATACGGCAGTAAAATGTCACACATGAACACGGTGTCGTTTCATTTTTCTAAACATCGAATACATCTGGTTATATCAGTTAAATAAGACACTATTCCAAACCCTTTCTCTATTTCAGATGTTTCCGACAAGCCCAAACCCGAATCGAAACACACGACACACGAAAACATACATAATACCAAAATATACGACAAACAAACCACAGTACCCACTTTATTACAAAAGGGAAATAAAAATGGAAAATAACAAATACTCGTGTTTTTCAATTCCGAGAAATGACATTTTCCTCCAAAGCTTCCAGGACTTGTGGAGCCAGTTCACGTTTCAGAAAACATGGGTATCCGAAATAAGAATGCGCACGATACAGTCGACCGAACTCAGAATAAACAAATCAATCCTCTAAACGAGAAATATTTTGGGGAATAGAGAAAGATAGATTGAGACGCAGAGATAAATGGAAAGGCACCTCTCCTCTTCCATAGCCTTATCGTATGAAATTCAATAATACGAAATACTGTGCGATGCTTTGACCTTCGTTTGACTTGTGCAGATTACGCTTTCTATCCAACAGATTCCATCAGATAAGGGTTTTTAAAAGTAAACAGAAAATAGTAAGCTTCCATAGAGATGTAGAATTATCAATCGAATTCAAGTTTTCATCGTTGCAAACTTTTATGAGTTTGTTATTAATGTATCAATTGCATTACTTTTCTTCTTTAGTATATAAAAGCATAAAGATATAAAATTCTATACTTTTTAAAGAATGTATTGTTTTCCCATGCTATAACTGGATTATTTATTGAAGGGTTGGTTGTTTTGCGGTTTAATGGCGCAAGGCCCATATTTGGCCAAGTTGCTCCAAATACAAGACAATGTTAAGTAATTGTGAAAAAAAAGGATGGGATCGATTGGGCATCCTGGGTTCGCGAACCCCTGTTTACCAGAGCCTGTAAACCCCATGGGAAAGGAATTGATCACCCGAGTACCTCGGGTTCCTGAAGCCCGTACAAAACTAAAAAAGATGTAACATTATTTTGTCCGCTCATAAGTAAAACACGCAAAGTCAAAATTTTCTAGATATGAGGTTTTAGAGGTAGGTAGATAGTTGAATTAAAGTCGTACTGCAGCAACACAACGGGCTATTGGTGACGGTCCGGGATTCATCCCGAATGGAACGATGCGAGGACAACATCTCGTAATTTTGAACCACGGTCAGATGAAGGGGTCACAACTGAGCTGTCACCTCACTCTCCAAACCACCACACCACGCCAGCGTGAGGACATTTGAGGTCACGACGGATTTAACATGCACCAGTTACCATGTACACGATGGTCTTGGGTCGGATCGAGTTTCAATCTCGCAACCCTTCGTTAAGACATGCTGGGAAGACTGCATGTTGCAAGGTGGAATTATGCGTGTGAACCCCTCAGACGGTTAGGTATAATAAAGTTTTTTTGAATGCACACTTTATCTTACCAGTTATGTTGATAAATAGGGTGAAATAAGCTATATTGTATTTATCGATGAAAATGTAATAGTAGATGTAATGCAACCCTCCGGTTGCTTATCATCTTCTATTCCAACCGGGCTACCATGGACATGCGTTTTTAAAAAATGGGATGGATTCTTGAAAAATACTGAGTTTAGCTTAGTGAGCAGAATATTTTCCTCTTCATTTCTCAGAATTATGCTTTTTTTATTATTGAATTTCATTCATAAACAATATTTAAAAAATCACAACAAACATCACATGCTTCGTACCATGACTTACTGGATTGAAGAAAAGCTGAGAAACTGGATTCTGCGTACAGCAGTCCAAGCAGTCATTTTTGTAACTACACTCCGTAATACAGCCGCCCTTAGACCTTAACCAAAATTCCTCTGCTATAACGTTTTTAGCCATATACGTAGACTGAGTGCGAATAATCTTAGGTATAATGATTTTAGAGCAGACTAACAAATTGAACAGATACGTAACATCATCTCATTCTTAAATATTACAATTTTCAGCATCGGCTACCACAAGTAAATCGACACAGTGGAAGCCTAGAAAACAAAACCGTATGATCCTTTCCCCACTATTACTGGAATTCTTATTTCTCACGATCTATGCAAATTGCTCAGCAGTCACTGGCATGTAAAGCATACATTTCCCAAAAGGTCTCATCGATTGATGTCTGTTGGAAGGCAAAATTCTTCGTTTCTTGAAGATCGTTTTGCCATTTTTTCCCTCCTGTGCTGTACACGCAGCCCACACAGCTACTTTAATGTTTCGTTGCGTGATTTTGCCGTTAGAAGAGCAAAATGTCTGCCTCTCGGGAACCATTGCAGATTCCACAAAGATTGCGGAGATGTCGGCAATTTTATCCCCACGTCATGAATTATTGATACGGAAACCCCCGAGTGAACTTGATGCGCTTCTTTGGCCAACAATGAAGCAATTGGTGGAGCCATTATTTGTTTCGAAAGAAACTAGGTTGCATAAGAATTGGAAATATCATCTCGCGTCTGAATGAGGATCAATAGTACTGTTTGTTTTTGGATGAATAGTGATAGGTGAGATACGTAACTAGCTACTGAGATCAGTGGCTGCTATTTGAATAGTTATATCAAAAATTATCATGTATATCACAATACCGAGTGCTAAATTAAAATTTGAAACACCATAAATAAAATATATAATAACATTTGAAAAAAGAAGTTAAAAAACGGTAAAACTCAAGAACACAGCACCTACCTATCACCGAATTGGCAACTAAATGCTTCGTCGCCAAACTGCTATTTGGATAGGCTTACGACGGGTTACCATATTTCAAAATTATCGCCAAATTGTGATGGAAAATTATCGCCAGTGGCGATGGTACTGTGTTCTTGAGTCTAACAAAAAGCTCGTTTTTTAGACCTTGGGATTTTGGTTTGTGTATTACAATATGTGATACAACTATCCCAGATAAATATAGTAGCTAAAGTTTGTAAGTTTCTTGCAAGAGAATAGTGCGGCTGAGAGATTACTTTGTGAGTGTCCCTTATGGTAATCATGAATCCTAAATTCGTAGTTTCGAGAAAAGATTAGTATTAACTATACTAAGGTATCGATTAGTATAGTTAACTAAACTAACCCATACATTTCAATACACTTAGTATTAACTGTACTAAGTGTGTCGTAATGTATGGGTTAGTTTTGTGGTGTCGTTTATTGCTCAACCGGTCTCATTTGATTCTACACGATACTTGTGGTTAGTATGGCAATTAAATTATTTTAAAATACAACCACAATCTTTTCCATTGACCTCGGTTAATTATTACATGGGGTGAAACAATTATACAACGTGCAAAAAGCTATTCGCCATACAACAAATAAAACAGAAAATCAGGAAATCATTGTGTATTATTGCATAGTAGGGTAAATTTATTGCACCCAATCGTCATTGTTTGAAGCTGCTGAAAGATAACTAGTTTTTTTTTGAATTCCAGACCAATTGAACATTACTCATTATGGAACTACAAAGGCGAATTTGCGAACCACTTTGCGTTACTCTGGTGCATTTCGGAGGGGATTCACGTTACACCTCAAATACGTACTATACATTCTAGACACAGCCAGTTTATAGAGAGGCGACTTATCGATTCCATACGGACAGACATCCATGCCTTATCCCGGATTAGAACCAGGAGCATTTTGTTCCAGAAGACAGCACCCTGACTACTAGACCGATTGGTCTGCTTTTAGATTATCTAAAAACCAACAATTTGTTTTTATAAATTGGAGTGTGGAAAAAATATAAATTCGGACATGTTCACTGAAGCTAGCTAAAGGAAAGAAGTGAATGGGAGTGCATGGAAACTCAGTGTCTCCAATTTCA
Source organism: Meta bourneti (assembly GCA_933210815.1). Taxonomy (NCBI): domain Eukaryota; kingdom Metazoa; phylum Arthropoda; class Arachnida; order Araneae; family Tetragnathidae; genus Meta; species Meta bourneti. The sequence goes on along the minus strand of OW119923.1, from coordinate 81,582,226 downwards.
AATTTTTCGCGTGGTTCAGCATTGCTTTGTTTCGTCTTCTTACTAGACACGATTGCCTCAATGGCCATTTGTTTATAATGGGACTTAAGAATTCACTTAATTGTACTCTATGTAATTCTGGAGACCAATGAATGGTGAACATTTAGACACATTCTTCACTCGATGGTTTGAATTGTGTTGTTCATAGATATAGGGAAGCAAAAGGGCTATTGACTTAATTGTGAAATGTTTGGTATTTGTAAATAAAGAAATAATAAATTTATTTTATAACTTTTGTCTTGGTTGTCCACCATCGAAACAAAAAGGGGATCGATCTATTTTCATAAGATTAACCCTGCTGGTGGTTGTCTCGAAAAGTGTCTAGTCATCAGAAAAACTGACCAGAACTTGATGGACGAGATATCTCGTCATTAGAAGAAAACTGACTAGAATTTGATTTCGACATCATCAAAAAATCCGTAATACTTTGATCACGAGCATTAGCGAAATTTGTTACATCTTGATGGACAATATATCTCGTTGGAACCACTTGGGGTTAAGAAACATTAGATCCTTTTCACCCCACCTAAATAATGAGAAAAATCAACCAACTGATATCCAACGTTTTTGCAAATACTTTCGGATGAAGCGTTCCAAGAATACACTCAATTCGCTACTAGTTTCCTCAACACCGCATCTCCATTTGTATCAGGATGCTTATTTGGCACTTCGAGACAAATGCTCCACGCGATGCCGGAACACAATATCCCTTTCAACATCACGGAACAATTACGAAAATAATGCCCCCAATAAATCAGACGGAACTTGTAATAATCAGCTCGTCAGAAAAAAAGACAGGGAAGAAAAAGATGAACCTGAAGTACATCCGAACGTCTCCGGTCCTGATGTATTGTCCCATCAGACACAAGAACCAAAAGTTTCATAGCGGGGAAGAAACAATAGAAATGATTGGTTTGGCTTTTGTACGCTTACACCGCAAATGATACCGACCAGTCATGGTGCGAGGTTCGCTCACACTGTGACAGAGTAATCCGTTTATTATGGTAATGCAATAGAAGAATGGCATCAACTCGTAAAAATAGAGTCTGCGTAAGCTGTATTGGGCCATACCCTGCAACTGTAATTAGGGTGTGGGAGGGTATGGGGTGTCAGATAATGTTAGTTGTGGTTTCTGCCATGTTTTGATTTTAGCAGGGTTTGACTGAGCATTAATATAAATTATCTTATAGAGTAGTATGATAATTTATATTTTTTAACTTAGTATAGATGACATATTATGACGTATTCCCAACAATGACTATTATAGATAAATTGAGATGGATACATATATTTTAATAGTTTGTGGTTTTTCAAAAGTGCAGATTTCAATCAATGTGTTTAGCTAATAGTGTGCATAACACACTATGTTTGTACATTAGCTATACAAATATTTATAGCCATAAGCACACCTGTAAACGATAGGCTATTTTTAAATTATATATAGTCGACTTAGAGCAGAAACTCATTTTTTCGTAGACACTAAATTGTTATTTTCTTGATGACGAGAACTATATTTTCATGTTATAGTCTGTTCGAAAAATATATAACACTGTCAAAATGCTTATAATATATATTTTTTTACCTAAAAGCTACAAGTTAATGCATGCAATAAAGAATCAGTTTTTAGAAACTGTTTAAGCAGTAATTATAAAATTTATTAAGTACCATTTGAGAAGCATTTGTGATTCTTATAATGCTGCGTGTTACAGAATCATAGCTGAGTAGTGCATATTTATTCAGTGGTTTGTGAAAATAGTCTTATTTTACATTTCTAAAGCATATGGCTCAATCACCAATAAGAATACACTCCCCATAGGAGAAATTTAAATTTATTCAAGATAGTTACACACAAAGGACAATACAAGATGAGAGAAAAAGCCACTCAAAGGTAGCACCCATAGTTCTACTTGTTGAATGTATTTGTAAATGTAAACAATTAAAAGCCACCTAGTTGCTTTAGAGTTATTGCTACAAGCATTATTTATATTTAGAGTTATTTTCTTATTATTATAAGTGATTTCCATTATTAGGGATTATTAGTGGGCATTAGTGATTTACCACATGTAAACAAAAATCAAATAATGGCTGTGCATGCTTTATATTTTTTATAGTATTTGGTCAGAAGAGGATATCGTATTTTTACTCGTGAAATATATCATAAATGCATACGAAAAAATGTAGATTTTTACTTTCGGAATGCATTCTGTTAATATTAAAAAAAAAAAATTTTTATTTATTTAGAAGAAATATTACGTATTCTAATCACAGTTTTCAACATACGTCGAATTGATTCAACCCGAACAACAGTGGATAATTCTGTCAGTACTTCGTATAAATATTAATAAATAAATAATGTTTTCACATTCAAAAAATTGCATTCCTAGCAGGTTAATATAAAACCTTTTGTTCTATAGTCTTACATAACAGCAGAAACAATAAAATAGGAAAAATAAAAACGTATATAATATGGTATAGTACAATAAACGTATATGAACGCAAAAACATTTCTATAATGGCCCTTTTTATAAAATACTCAATGGAAAAGGGAGAAAAAAATGAGGGAAAAATTAGTTACTCGAAATATTTCCATATACATTTGGGAATTATGAGGAAGCTGTTGGATATATTCTTTTAAAAAAGAAAACATACAATCACGCAGTTTTTAATATAAACCTATCGCTGTATTGCCTTTCCAATCTTATTGCAACAAATAATTTTATCGATGCAAGTGATTAATTCGAAAAAGAATAGCCCATTACGTATTCAGTGAAACTTTTTCTTTAACACAATTCAATTTTACCTAATCTGATCTGGAGCCATTATTCACTCGTAAATGTTTGGCTTTGGAAATTTTATCGAAATTTGCATTGATTTAGCTGTCGATATAAGCGAAAAAGAAAAGATTCTTCATTAATCATTTCTTATCTGTTGGTCTTTTTTATGTAGTCCAAAAGGCATCAGGGAGTTCAGGATTTCCTGTCTTTTGTTTTAAGTTTTAACAAACTGCAACAAAATAGATGGCTTCTGGATTTAAAAGAAATGGCGCCAATTTCTGTTGGGTGTGCCCCCAAATAGAAAAGAAATATGCAATCTAATAGGAATCTTAAGACAATAAAAGGTTTTCAATACATTCTTTTTTAGTTATATTTATAGAATGTAAGTTTGGATGCATTAAAAATATATTTAAAATGAATTGCAATTGGTATTTTAATGCATACATGGAAGTATCTTGTTCAAGACAACTAATGTGTATCATAAATAACAAGTTACATTAGAAACTTTTTGTTTTATTTTTTAAATTATAAAATAAGCGTTGTAATTTATTAAAAACCCAACGCAAGCAATGATAAAACTTAAATTTTAATACAAGATAATGGAATAAGCTTTTTAGAATATTAATATTTTACGAAAGATTTATGAAAAAAAATAATAGAGTGAAATCACACAACAGAAAAATGTTCAATGGGCCATTGTTGATTAAAATCCTATTCTATTAATTAAAATAAGGAAATTTATAAACTATAAATATTTAAACAAAAATTGACAAATAAAATATTATACTCTCAAAAATGATTTGAACAAAAAATTATTTTCCTGCTTTGAGGTGCAATAAGTGCTCTTGATTTCTTAAAATTCACATGAAAAATCTGCAATAAAGCTTCAAATTAATTTTTAATTTATCAATTAATTTATTAATTTCAACATTATTATTTTCATATTACCTACGTTACAGCTACTGTAGCTTGTGATTAAATGCATTAGTTCACTTTCTACATAATAGGAATATTAAGCTTGTTTTAAGATATTTTCGATATGCTTATGGTTAAGGTTTTTGTTGGTATAATTACATATATTTAATTAATGAGAACTTTACTAATCTAATACATGATACGAGGGCACAAAAAATAATATCAATGCAACGAAAGTCTTAATAACTAAATTTAATTAATTAACTGATATTACTTTTATTGATTTAGTTCTTAAAGATTAAAAAATCCTTTTTTTAACAGGGAAATTACAATTTTAATTGCTTTGTGATGTTACTAATAAGTGAATTATGCATTTGAGCACTTTTTACGATTCACTCAATTAAATCGCACGAAAAATAAAATAATAATTCTTCGAGACTCGTGTTTATATTTTTAAAACACAATGAATTGTTTTCTGTGAAGTGTAAAAGCATCACATAAAATGTATAAAGAAGTATCATAGACTATAAAGTTTCCTTTGTAGAATATGTAATGCACTTTACAACAAATTGTCACGTGGAATGCAAACAAATGCTTTGAGTAGCTTATTATTATATAAGTTCAGACAACAGTAAATAAACATTCAATAAATAAATTGTTAAAATATAGTTATTTTTGAATGTGGACCTCAATAACAAACTTGTAATTGGAAGAAGATTGAAGAAAATTAACAATAGTCAAATTATAAAAGCACTTTTAGTAATTTAAGTGTCGGTTGATATTCCAGAAAACTATTAGATAGAGAGTGTAAAAAATAAGTATTTTTCTTAAACCTCTGAGAGGTTAACACGCATAATTCCACTTTTCAACCTGCAGTCTTTTCCTGCATGACTTTTAATCAATTTCGACCGTGACAAATATAATATTTTGAAAGGATTCTGTTCTAAGGAAATGAGTAAAAGAATCTTTCCAAAGGATTATATTCAAGGAAAGGACGCCAATAAATTCTTTCCTAACGATTCTATTCTACAGAATGGGCCAAATGAATCTTTCCAAAATATTATTCGAAGGAAGAGACCAATAGGATCCTTCCAAATAATGATTCTATTCTAAGGAAAAGACCAATAGAATCTTTCTAAATGTGGAAAGAAACCATGGATTCTTTAGAAAGATGTAGTTAGTGTGTGTTGTGGGGTAAATCTATTAAGCAAGGACTTATAAGCAAGCTAATAAGCAAGGACTAATCTATCGGAAATATCGCAATGCTCAGAGTTGAAACGTTATTCTTTTAGTGATAATTTCACGCCTCTTATATTTTTATATACCACACAAGTTGCATTTTCGTTTATTAAATATGCATATTTTTTTGCTAGATTTCCAATTTTAGTGCTTGAAATGTTTTTAAATATTTTTTAACCTTTTTCTTCACAAAATGTATTGAAAAATAGTAAGAGTTTGTTTGCAGTTAGTTAACCTATGTGCCACTTAATCTGATATATTTTTAGTTCGTTTGCTACCGAGTTGCTATCAGAACAATGATCAATTTTCTATTGTAAAACAGCTATTGATGCCCAGAATATTAGAAATATTGATTCTCAATTAAGGGTATCTTAACCACTCGATATTTATATCTAATACGCAGGTCGATGTAATCCAATTTCCACAAGCATAAAGTACATACAATTAATTAGGGATATCGATCAGCTCTTCAGTATCGTCAACATATGATTGTCTTTTCAGAAATACGTTCTAGCAATGATTAGTACATCTAATTTGATAAAAAAGGACTAAATGAGAGGCTAATCGTAAATTACCTATTGAACCTATTAAGCGCAAATTACCTTGCTAAGAGAAGCATTGTAGTTGTGTATATTTTGTAACTTTCTCTCCAAATTAATTAAATAAAAATGTAATTAGATTAAGTTAAAACAACCAATCTCTTATGACCATGCAATAGAATTGTATGCTTGTAAAGTTGAACAAGATCCAAACATGTCACCCCAATTGACAAAAGAGCAAGAATGCGAGTGAAACTTAAGGAATACTGTATGTTTAATATCACGATAAATAGTTTCAAAGTTGTGCAAAAGTTGCTAGTTGTGCTCTTTCTACAGAAGCTACTTTAACCACACATGTTTAGAATCCTCACATCAAAGAATATATTATCTAAGTATTCTTGTCTTGTACATGTTCTCAAAGCAACCCCGGAATATTGCTCTGAAACAAGCTGTTGTGAGCTAAATTACTACTGTCTTGTGTATCTCACTGTTAGAACATTAGCAGAGAATGTCAGCTGGAAATTGTAAAATTACCAGTCAAAGTTTGAGCATATTATTTCGGTAACTTGTTGCGAGGTTGGAACATTATTATTTACCTTCCAGAGCTCTCTTTAAAACTTTAATATTTTGTAGCATTGCATAAATAGATCTTGTTATTTAGCTCTGTATTATTTTGTTGATGAGTGAATTACTTTTGAAAAAATTAAATAAAAAAGACAAAAATGTTGTCACGTAGAAATAAATTAAAATGGTATTGGTATTGGTATTTTCAATTAACGTCACACTGGAGCAACACAACGGGCTATTGGTGACGGTCCGGGATCAATCCCAGAGGGAAAGATCCGAGGACAACACCACGTAATTTTGAACCACGGTCAGATGACGAGGCAACACCTGAGCTGGCACCCCACTCTCCAAACTTCCACACCACGCCAACGTGAGGACGTTTGGGGCCACGACAGATTTAACGTGCACCAGCCCCCTTTGTACACGACGGTGTTTGGCTGGATTCGAACTCGCAACCCTTCGGTTGCTAGTCCGTTACTCTTCCAACCGGGCCACCGCGGCCCTTAAATTAAAATGAATTCTAAAGAATAAATTATAAAGGTTTATTTGGAAAAGAAAAACAGGAAGCAGCAAAGTATAACAGAGAAAGTGGGCTGGACAGATAAATAAATAATACTCAAAGTTATATAAAATAATAATTTTTGAAATACAACGATTTGTTAAAAGTTCTTTCTGTAAAGTTCTACGACGTCCTTATCAAAATTATAAATTTTGATAAAAAAATAGCTATGGAAAAATATCATCTGCCATCAGTCTAAAGACGTTTTTGAACCTAGATTTCTTTGCTTTCGCTAAGTTTTTTTTACTGTCTGCAGTTTAGCACATGGCAATATAAATTAAGTAAGATCAGTTGCTTCTGCTCATTAAAGCTGTAAAAGAATATGGGAAAATAACGTCTGCCATAGTCTAATGACGTTTTTGAATCTAGATTTCTTTGCTTTCGTTCAGTTTTTATAGTCTACACAGTTCAGTACATGACAATATAAATTAACTACGATTAGTTGCTATTTATTAAAACATTAAAACATGATTAAAATCAATATTTTCTTTTTAATAAAGTACATACTACTTTACTTTAACTGTAGTTTTTCTGAAGTAATTAAGCTGCCTGTTACTTATACTGGATTCCGTCAAATATTTTTTGTGAAGGTCTGTTGAGATTGAAATATCTTTCAGAACATAACAACTGCTCGATACTCTATACACGCCATTGCACTACATACAGTATTTCAAATTCAACAGCTGTTCTCTGTATTAATGAGACATTTTCTCAGGAAATAAAATTTAAGGTAAAACCAATACAAATGGGTACTTCGATATCAACCGCAGTGGACTGCCGAGAACAAATTGTGTCATTTGCAGTCTTCGTTGAAAGTTCATGGGATCAGCTACAAAATTCCAAAGGAGACCTCCTAGCCATGCGATAATAATGTGTACAAAACCCTAAAAAGAATTACTTCTAACGTTAAAGAAACTTTAAATATTATTATATTCTCTATTTATTAAGTCTTTGGGGTTACATTTAATGACCTTTGAGAGTAATCTGATTTTTATAAGCTGGCCAGATCTTGATGGACGACATATTTCGTCATTAGAAGAGAACTGACCAGATCTTGATCTCGTCATCATAAAAAATTCGGTAATATCTTGATGACGAGACATCTCGTTGTTAGCAAAATTGGACAAATCTTGATGGAGAGATATCTCGTCAAAAAGAGGGTTGAGGGAAATACTTCTGTTCATATTAAATAAAGTAGATTAGTTTTTTACCTAATTCAATAACTCTTTATTGATTTTTTGAACTTGCGCTTCTCATCTGATTTACGTTCCGTTCAAATTTAGAAAAATATAACCATGCTTTCGTAAAGATGGTAGGTAGGTAGTTGAATTTACATCGCACAGGACAATGAGTTATTACTTAAGTAAAGATATGATAAAATAATAAATAACTACAATTACTAAAATTCTATATCGTTCGAAATGTAATGGTAGATCACTAAATTACAAACTATTTTGCTGTAAAGGTACAGAGGTAGTTAAATAACGTTGCACTGGAGCAACACAACAGGATATTGGCGACGGATCAATCCCGAAGAGAAAGACCCGAGGACAGCACCTCGTCATTTTGAACCATGACCAAGTAAGGACATTTGAGACCAAGACAGATTTAACGTGCACCAGCCCCCGTGTACACGATGGTCTTTCATTGGACCGAGTTTCGAAATCTCAACCTTCCGGTTGCTAATCCCTTACTCTTCCAACTGGGTTACTGTGGCTCAAAGAATATTTCGGAGCTAAGGTTACAGAAGTAAGTATTAAATTATACAGATTGCTATAAAGCATTGCTGAGGATGACCTTATTTTATGTTAGTGGAAACGAAAACATTCTTAAATTAAAAATGGAAGAAAATGAAATTTTATAATAAAATTTATATATCCACAAAAATATCTGCTTTGTTTTAGCATAATTGAGGAAAAACCGATTTCAAAATGAGATATTGTATACTTTCGTTCATGAAGTAACGCATACAGTTTATAATTTTTAAAGTTGTGACAATGCAACTAAAAAAGGGTATTTTACAAAATATAAAAATGTCTATACCTGCGATTATTTAGTATAATCTAATTTTCAATTTTAAAAATAATGTTTTCAAATTATTTTATAATTTATAAGCACTAAAAAAGGACAATTTTATCGGTGAAAACACCTCTTCAAAACTTTCTTTTAAATCAAACAAGAAGTTACCTTTAAGTAAAAATAAATAAATTAATTAAATTAATAAATTAATAAATTAAAAAATGATAAACACCCTTAAATAAAAGTGTTTGTTCCTTTTCATTTCCTCAGAAATGTCTGTTTGATTTGTGCTTTACTAAAAGAAGATTAATGGTGCCTGATTTTTACAAGTGATTCAAACTTAATGACGAAAGAAAAATTACATTTTAATTAAAAACTGAAAACTTCAGTTGTAAAATGTAAGCAGCTGTGTTTATATTATTAGTTCAGAAACGTAAAAAAGTAGCATACACGAAATTTGCTTGATTACTAAATATTTACAAAGATTTATAAAGATGGAAAAGATTACTAAATATTTATAAAGATTTAAAAAACCTTCAAAACAACGATTAATACCAATTTAAAAACAGAAAATGCAGTCGATGGCCATTTCAATAAAGCAAGGCGTCCATCATCAGAATAGAAGTAAGTCAGGAAAAGCGCGGGTTTAAAAGCGCGGGTTCTTGAATAGTATTGGCCACAATTCACTTTTTTAATTAAGCCTTTCCAGGCTTAAAGTGTGTAAAGGAGGGGGAGCTCTATCACCACTACTGGTCAAAATGGTTATTGACAATATTTTACAAGTTTTTAAATCGTTATTAGTTGTTGTTTTGAAGGTTTTTCTTATTTTTACTATCACTCTGTTGATCTACTGAATATTATTTTGATCCAAATTGGCACATTTAGTTACTATCATTGTATTCAAGACAAGTGGCGTCTTGTTTGCTTCTATTAGTTGCTTTATAGGAAAGGTCGAAATTCGTTTTAGTTTGGTTTGTCACTCTACAGTCTACTTTTGCTACACGAGGGATAATTAGATAATCGAATTTTAGAAGACATATTGCTTCTATAGGTAATGTGGACTGCTTAAAACGATCATCACATAACTATAAAGAAATTGTCCATTTAATAAAATACTCACCAATTAATATATGAGAGTGGTTCTGGCCTTTAATAAAAGACACATACATAATTTTATAGTATACTGCAAAATCTGCGTATGAAATTTAGTGTTTTATCAGTAATTAAATATATTAAGCTCTGGAGATAATTGTCTCAAAGTATGAAATTTAACTTTATAAACTGTATTCTACGCATAATTGCATAATTTTCGTAGAAATTTAGATAATGCTAGATTTGTAGATTTCAATAAATAGGATTGACTCTCCAAGTGGTTTCGATGAGATCTCTTATCCATCAGGATCCGATAAATTTTGCTAATGATGAGATATTTCGTCCATCAAGATATTGCCGACTTTTCGATGATGACGAGATCAAGATCTGGCCAGTTTTGTTCTAACAACGACAAATCTCGTCGTGCAACCACCAAAGGATTAAGTAATGATCGTATTTATATTTCGAAATGTGTATTTTAATTTTCAATGAATTAATGAAAATAAATTTATAAGTATCTAAAAAGTATTCAACATTATTATGACCTAAATAGAAGAAATTAAAACTTATTTAGATCAAGAAAATATATATATTCATATGTATTACACAAGTTTCAGCTGCGCAATTTCAAGCATTCACAGTTTATAATTTAGGGAAAGTCCCTTCTATAATCCCATGTCGCATTTATGGATACAAAATAAAAATTTCGATCTTGCTAAAAAGTAAGATGACTTCCACTTTTTCTCTATCGGCATAATGGGCCGTCTTGCTCGATTTAACTGTTCGAATTTGCTCAACCTCAAATGGAGCCATAGAGGGATATATGGTACCCCATTTTTCACTCCTGAACTTTTTGCTCCTATACTTATGAAGCGAAGGGCCACTTTAAAGTAAGAATTCTGTAGCAGTCATGTTTCCTAAGAAAATCTATAAGAAGGGTCTTTGAAGAAACGTAATGAGAACCCTCACTTCTTTTATAGTAGGTAGCATATTTTAAGGAAATTGAAACTTTAAATTAGGTTTTATTGAAGTTATCTTATTAAATATTTTTTCTATTTCAACTCCTTTTTTCGTTACCGTGGTTTCTTTCAGGACATGAACTTTTTTATGTGAATAAATAGGGATAATCTTCATTATCAGCTATGATTGATTTTCTAGGCAAAGACGTTAAAGAAATAATAACATTTATTCTGAAAACAAAAACCAAATGGTTATAATCTGAATAACAACGATTTAATAATCAATATCGATATTTTTTCATTGTACAAGAATAAATTTATTTTATAAAAAGGAATATCGTAGAGAAATGGCAACATATGTATTAGAACTAAATTTACCTACCCTGAATTATAAAAAAAATTACTTTAAGAGGAATTTAATAATTATATTTTAAATGAACTAGAAGTATCATCACAATAAAACATTATTACTCATAAACTGCAGTTTTTTAAGCAACTAAAAATATTCGTTATTCTTGAACATATTTTTTGTGTGTTCCGTAACATAATATACTCGGACTTTAAGACAAAAAAGATTTTATAAGAAACGTAGTGTTACGTGTCAATATTCCCGTTTTTGAATTTAATCACTCAAACACACTGTATAAGATTTCAAAAACGTTTTTTGTAAGATTCCGTATGATCTCAGTTTGCAACTATACACTTTCTATTAGCTGAGAAATAAAGGATCTGAGAGTTACATCATTCAAATCGTTAAGAGGATACATTTTCTTTGTGTTCAACGGTTTTATGAATTTTGGAAATTTGATTTTCGTATGTTTGTTACTAAAGTATATTTTATTTTTTTGTTCCTTACTATGTTGGGGCCACGGTAGCCCGGTTGGAAGAGTAGCAGATTTAGCAACCGGAACGTTGGTTCAAAATTATCAAGTGTCCTTTGATCTTTCCCTTCCGGGTTGATCCCGAATTATTTCCAATAGCCCGTTTCGTTGCTCCAGTGCGACGTTAATTAAACTACCTACTTACTTATCTTACTGCATTACTTTTTCTAGTTTATCTTTATGGGCTAGTGTTACATTTTATGTTCTTTTTGTGTATTGTATTATACTGTTTCCGGAATTGTACTATATCTATGGTACTTGTTGCACACCCTCGTGACTGTGAAACACGAGGTGGTCCCGCTGAAATAGAAATATCTTTTTCCGTATTTTAATGCTACGAAATAAATATATCACATTAGGAAACCTTTTATTGCTCGCATTCATTATTACAAAGAGAACAAGCTCTTTTTTTCTTAAAATATAAATGCATAGACACTACACACGCTTTTAGTTTTAAATTAAGTGTATAAAATTTAAAAGAATCTGCTGTTACTTGTTTATTTCAAATCTACATAGTTTGCTTTCATGACATTTGTTATTTTTGTCTTATAACCTGAGTATTAAGATCTTACCGTACACACATAAAGGTTGTACAAGAAGGACGAATTATCATCGACCAAATGATTGTTAATCATTAACAAACGAATTTGTTTATTAGTAAAATGAGGGTTTCAGTATACCAGGTATAGTGGCCATAGCGTTTGTATACTATCCTATAGGTCCCAGGTTTGTAAGCGTAGGTAGGCCGTTGATTCCCGGATAGGATTAACGGCGGTTTTCTCACTGTGTGCTCCCTCACAAATAGCAGCAAGTTCATCCCTTGCAGTGCCAAAACTCTATGAGGGGTTCTTAAGCCTATATCCGTTGTGTAACCTTCCAGTCTTCCTTGCATGACTATTAATCAGTTTTGACCTTCTTGAACAATATAAGCTTTCTTATGATTCTTTCAACCAATCGATGTGGCTTTTTAGTCATTGTGTGCGTTGTGGAGTAAAAGTTAAAGTACTACACTACTCAGAATATTTCGTGACGCTCAGAGGGTTAACAAAGTAATAAAATAATTTACCTCGAAAAAACAGTAAAAATATAAATTGTTTTACATAATAAAGCTATTTTCCTCGTTAGTCTATCTGCTTCATTCCCTGCAAAACCAGATATTTCGTCTTGTTCCTACAAGAACAATCAACAAATTTGTTTCTATAAGGCGAATACGTTTTTGAAAACAGCATAGACTTAACATTTTAAATTATTCTCTACCTTTATGTCCCCCAACAAATTGATAAAATTTTTATTCCGAAGCAGTTGAAGTTCCATCTTATTTAAGTCTAACACAAAAGTAATTGAGTAAGAATAGCTTGAAGCTTCGGTACGAATAGCATGTGAGCTTTGCTTAGGGAACTATATTTGAAAATTGATTAGTCCCAAACAAATGCGAAAGGGATCTGGCAAGCTCGAACTTCCAAATGCGTTGCATAGAAGATACAAGGTAATAAAAAAAGATTTCAAGAATTCGTTGAATATTTATTTGCCGTCAGTGATCATAAGAACAAATATTTGTCTTTGGCCCTTTTGGTAGTGAACAGTCAACTGGAAATTTAGTGAAGAGAGATTTGTGGAAAGAATTAAATTTCTCAACGTTTCGCATCTGCCACTGATATATTAATTCGGTTGAATCCTTTTAGTTCTTCAGAAAGCAAATAATATGAGTTCTTTTAAGATATCTGTCTTTTAAGTGGGCTTTTACTTGCATAATAGGAGAACAAACTGCAGTCTCTTAATGAAAATGACTAGTTCTTCGGAGATTGTACTGGGTTAGATGACAGGCTCCTCCTGAAATATCAATATGTATTCCAAGAACTCATTATTTCATTTGCACTAATGAAAACTCTTTTCCCTATTTGTAAGCATATTTGCTAAACAGCTTTATTACAGTATTAATGTTTAAGTACGAAGGTTTTTGAATTAAGAAAACAGACTATACATTACAGTTTTAACAAGACAGCTCAACTTTGTCTACACAAAAGTATTTCATAGTGGAGATGGATTACGCTGCTATATATACATATATTACTTTATTGTAAGGTAATTTTTGTAGTGGTGGTTAAGTTCATCACAATACTCCCATCTTGAATTCAGCATTGGTTGAATTAGATAGATGCTTCCACTTGTGACTGATTGCCAGTTGGTGAAAGCGAGAGCTGCATTAAGATCGCGAATGTACTTCCGTATGCGTGGTCATGCAATCGATAATTATGACAGTTTGACTATCCCGTGTTGCTTTTAGTAGCCGAGTGTGAGCAGGCTGAGTGTCGAGAAGATTGAAGCCGTGATAGGAATGGAAGTAGTGGTTATTATCACAGCGCTTCGGAATGTTGTTGGATATTATGTTTCGCAATGGAAATTCATGGTCCATTCACCGAGATGTGTGCCGATTATTGCGAGCGCCATCTGGTATTTGCTTGTACTTGTTTCTTTTAAGTGATCGTGTTTAAATCACCTCTGGATCACCAATTTAGAAAGTTGCGTGAAAGACAGTGCAACTTTGTCCACCAAAAAATACTTCATGGGCGAGATGGGATACACTAATATATATACTACTGCATTACAATTCAATTTTTGTAATGATGGCTAAGTTAACCATACAGTAAAACACTTCCCCCACTTCCCACTTGAAGCCGTATTTCCCTATCTAATTCCTTCGTGTAGGAAAACATGACCGAAGAGTTACGGACCACCCAAACTAATTCACATTTTTTGGGCCTGAGCTTAGGGGCCCCCGTAGAGGACCCTGAAATTAGAATTCACTAAAATTAGAAACTGTTCCAAAGCGATAGTGCATAATGAGCTGTTATCTATCTATGCCGTACCAGAGAAATTTCCAAGTACATTCACGGTTAAAAAATTGAAACTCATTGAAATTTTATGAACGGTTTCTTATGTGATGCGTTAAATATTTAAATCCAGCTATATGGCTAAAATCAGGATTTAACGCATTGGCAAATTTGAAATCTTCTCCCCATACTTTAAGTAAATACGATTATCTCAGCAATTTAGAAAGAACATTTCATACTTCTCTGTATTAAATTTAAACCAATTTAAAATATTTCCTATTTAAAACGAAGTCAACGGGTAATATTTCAATTTAGTAAAAAATTTACGTTATCTATAAGTGAAAACATTGTCCCACATGTTCTTTGAGGCATAAACTTGGAGTATTCCATTTCTTTAACTACTTTTAAGGAAATCCAAAAACATTTGATTCAACTTTTAAAATGTCTACTATTCATTCTACATTCATTTAAAATGTCTACATTTTCCCTTTGAATTCATTTGTGTATATGTCCATTTATTTGACGTTGTTTGACGCAGCTTGACAAAATGTGGTTCTTGAGCCATATAACTCTACCAACCTTCTAGTTCAAATTAGCTCCATTTGGGATTGCTTTTTGTCGCTTATTGAATTTAATATATAAATTCAGTTTTCGATTTCGCAATTATACAATAATTTAAGAACAATGTTTTTTACGAAGTATTGTTTGAGATTAGATTTTATAAAGCTTTGCGATGTAAAATGCATACTTACTGTGCACACAGTCGACATATCGATTAAAGCTACATCTTATTTCGGTCACAAACTACTTAAAGCTTTAAATAAAGCGCCCATATAAAATCTCTATTCATAAAGGCAATAATTCATCAAAATAAACATACAAATTGAAATCTCATTTTTTGTTTTAAAATTGTAAATCAATCACTATCAATAACCAAACCCATACTTCATTTCCAGCCAAAAGCTAACACAGCTAAGAAACAACTGACTAAACCGTGCATCTGCGTGCTAAACACTCTTAATTGGTGTAATTTGACTCTCCTGGTGGTTGTCCCCCCTCCCCACGAGGTATCTTGTTATTAACAAAACTGGCCAGATCTTGATGGACGAGGTATCTCGTCATTAGCGAAATTGGTCACATCTTGATGGACGAAATATCTCGTCGAAACCACTTGGAGGGCTAAACTAATATCTGCAAAGTTCTCATTTCAATCAAAAAGTTCTAAAAAATAAAGCCTGAATATTTTCAAAACTTAAAACGCCTACCAACCTTTCAATGCCAGAATCGAAACAATTACCCTCAATCTGAATACTTAAGCATTACCTATAACGCACGGTTCCGACACGACTAAAGCTACCATTCCATTTCGGCGGCAAACTACTTAAAGCTTCAAGTGGAGCGCCGATAAAATCCTTATTTATCAAGGGCTAATAACTGGACCTGGGGAAGCAGAAAAGTTAATGTCGGAATACCCTGGTGGTATGATGGCAGGGCACCACCTCAGGCCACTTCCAGAGAAGGTTAGTGGCGGCGACGCACATTCGGACTCAAATAGCGCAACAAATTAATCTCTCCCGGCACGTATGGCGGAGTTAAGTGAGTTACATCGATTGACGGTCCTAATCCGAGATGTTCTGCTCTGGGGTCATCGGATGTTTCTAAATTTGGGAAGCAACTTCTGTAAGTATAGAAGGATGGTTTTAATGGGATCAATGTAATAGTGCTGACTTTTGGGAGAAAATCAGCTTTTACGTTTTCAGCCGCTACTGTGGGTATAAACGCGTATGGGCATCACGAAACCTTCTGGGAGGAAGGATTTATTGTATAGTACTTAAATTATTTATATCGGAAATTTATTTTGCGCAGTGGCAATTTAAACTTTACGGAAGTTTAAAAATTGAGATTAAAAGTATTCACAGAGAAAATTTAAAATGAATTGAAGTTTGGGTAGCGTGGTTCAAAAAGTTTTAATCTGATACTTCTTACCATAGTATCATTCTAGCTATAGAAGTACCTGAAGAATCAAAAAATTTTCTATTGTATATCAGAGATTGAAGATTATAGTTGTCATAACATCGATATTTATTTATAGTATTTTCTTTTGGATATTTTTCATTAAATAAATAACTTTTAATTGCACCTGTTTTATTTATTTAAACGTTTCAGAGAGTTAAGAGGGGATATGATGTGAAACGGTAGTGTACTTTTTTTTTTAGATATATTAAGGCTCATAAATATTCTACCATTTGCTATTCCGATGTCAAGAAGTGCTCTAGTTGGTCGGTGGGACAATGTATAACATCAATTCCTATAACTTACCCGGGTGCATTTCTTCTGTGTTAGTAAAACTTTCCTTTGTGTGTACATGTTAAGTGTCTGGTGCAGTTTGTTCAAATATGACTCCTTACGCCCTGAAAACCAAATCAATCAACTACACCTTAAAAATAAAAATGCTAAATTTTTGGTTACATAGAAAATACATTAATATAAAATGAGGTTTTCACCCATATCTTTAAAAAACGTTTTTACATAGTCTTTCAAAGTGTTACTGTATGGGAGTTACTATTAAAAGATGATAATTAATAAACTGTACACTTAAACTGTCTATCGATATTTTTATTTCAAAATTCAGTTATCTATTTAATTATGAATTCCTTTAAAATTCAATTTATATAAAGTTATTCAATTTAGAATACAAGGAACTTGTCAAAAGATGCAATAAGCTGACTGTTTGACCCTCCACTGAATCCGGCACAATGCTAAGTTTTTGTTACATAGAACATACATTAATATAAGATGCGGTTTTCACCCACAAAGTATCTATAAAAAGCGTTTTTAGCATAGTCTTTCAAAGGGTTAATGTATGAGAGTTATTACTAAGGTGACGATTAATAAACTGGACAATTATAAACTGTATCTATATTCTTTTAAAATTCAACTTCTAATAAGAGATTTATTTCAGTAGAAGGATTTGTATCGTCTCGCTTCATCTATTTAATCACCATTAAGTGGTGACCCGGACGTGATTTCTGATCCGCAGTCGGGAGTTAATTTGCATACCCACTGCAATCTATTTAATTGCGAATTATTTTAAAATCCAATTTATATAAAATTGAGAATATGATGCACTCGTTAGAAGATGCAATAGGCTGACTCTTTGACCCTCTACCAAATCCGGCACACTTAAATTTTTGGTCAGGGGGAAAAGATTCACTCAGTGCTCCGTCATTTGACGAAACTGTCCCACTTTTCGCAGAACCAAACAAGATCGATGCCCTGCCTTCAAAATAGTTGCTTTAGAAACCCCACAGGAAGAAAAAGAAGCCCAGGACGAGATGGATTTGACGCTGGGTACCTGTGACGGCGTTTTCTGGAATCCTGCGCCATGTGGGACGAATCACCGGGTTGGAAAATATGAAAGAGGGGAAATGGATTAATAGAAGTGATCTGGGTCACTTTCATCCATTCTCGAGCGCCATTCTTTACCCTTTTGTTTCGCCCGGAACATTTGTTATCGCCAATTTTTCGGGGACTTTTTTGGGGTGTGTGAAGTAGAAACAAATGTTTGTTCACCCAGAGGAGTTACGTGAGGAAAAAAACCTTAGTTTTTGTGTGATGTATGTCATTTAATAGCTTTATTTTACGGAATTCTGAGTTATGTCTGTTTAACAGACTAAGGATTTATCGTTTTTTATTCGTCGTCTCGATGTCTTAAATCCTTCCAACGCTGTTAAATATGCGTTTCTTATTGGTTTTCATGAGCTTTTTTCTATTTATTTGTGAGGTAGTTAAGTAGTTTAATTTCAGTCGCACTGGAGCAACACAACGGGCTATTGGCGACGGTACGTGATCATTCCCGAAGGGAAAGAGGATAACCGAGGACAACACCTCGTAATTCTCAACCACAGTCAGATGACGTTTTATTAGTGAGGAAAACTTTGTTAAGGAATAGTTATGTACAGAAAACTTTATTTTTCCCCTGTAACGTATCTATCATTCAATATATTTATTTTATGGAATTCGAAGAGCTATGTCTTTTTAAGAGCATTTATTGAATTTTTTATTCATTATTTCAACCCCGTAAATCATTCCAGCGAAGTGCTGTTAAATATGCAGTTTATATCCGTTTTAATGAGTTTTTTATTTCTGAAGTAGTTAGGTAGGTAGTTGGTATTTCAATTTTCGTCGCAAAGAGGCAATACAGCAGGCTATTGGCGACGGTCCGGGATCAATCCCGAAGAGAAAGATCCAAGGACAGCACCTCATCATTTCGAACCATAACGAGGTCAACACCTATACTGGCGCCACACTCTACAAACTTCCACACCACGCCCAAATAGGGATATTTGAGGCCACGACAGATTTAACATGAACCAGCCTCCTATGTACACGACGGTCTTTACTTAGATCGAGTTGCGAATTCTCAACCTTCCGGTTGCTAATCCGCTACTCTCCCAACCGGGCTACCGCGGCCCCCTTACAGTGGGTGGAGTGGATATACTGATGCATACTGGGATAAGGTTGGTAATACTTAGTTATGACGAACTAAATTTATTTATAAAGATTTATTTATTATTGCTTTACGATTGTAAGTACCCTGGAAAGAATACGTGGTGCCGCTTGTTAACTGACTTTGGTCACTGTTAAATCAGTGACTATATTCTATTAGATATTTTGACTAATGTATATGAGTATAAGGATTTCTGAAATTTTCAAGAAGGAATAATTTTCTTGTTAAAAATGACTGAAGATATCGCATATTACACCGACATTTTTAACAAACTTTATCTGTGCTTATCAAATCCTGGAAATAATTTCATAAGCTTACTAGTGAAGCATACTGTGTCAGATTTTTCAAGATACTTTTATTAGTTTTTCTAGGCAAGAGAGTGATGATCTTGAGATTACTGAAGTCTACGAAGTAATTTTTCTCTGCATGAATGTTAAATTCTTTAGATTCTTAGTAAAACACACTTGAGAAACATAAATAAATGAAACATGAATAATGAATAAATACATATAATTTATTATAGTTTTACTAAGTGCTATAGCAATACATAATCATAATGAAAGTACTCTTCTCCGATTTATTGATAAATTGAATAAATACCAAACGTAATAAATAAATGTTAAAATTATAAAATTAGAATTTCGGCATTGTCTGAAAATATTAGAATTCAATCCTTTTCGTTCTCTCGGACTTTTTTTTGGCTTGTGTTTCACTCGAAAGCCACTCAAAAGTTAATAAATATTAGCTTTTTTAAATAACAATGTTGTTTTAATAAAATATTAAACTTAAAAGCATCATTTTAGTAGTACTTCAGTTAGAAAAGCGCTATATATATATATATATATATATATATAGGACTGATATAAAAGAAAGTAAATATTTCCATATACATCTGAATATGCTTTAGTTTGGTTTGTTACTCCACCGGTCATTTCGTGTGCTAATTACAGCAAATTAATTTTAGATGCTACATACTGAAAACACTACTTTATTGCTGCATTTATCATACGAGAAATAATTAAAAAATATTCTCTAACGGTGTTTTGAGATCTTAGAAGATCTTAAATTTTGTTCCTAAAATAATAATATTATTTCTGCTTGTTTTATTATTTTAGTAGAACTATCGATTATGCAATATGGAGGATTTAAATAAAAGAAGCACATTTTTAAGAGAAGTCTTAAACCTTTCAATCAACTTAGTGAAGTATCAGCTTAAAAAAATTCTATTCAATCAGCCGTTGAACGTATTTGAACCACTTTTACGCTATTGATCGACAGATGGCGGTACGGTACTATAAAGCACCTGTCTCACATAGTTACCCAAAAATAACGCATACAATTAATTAGCCTAGGAGTTTTTAAAGTTTCCTTTCATGGGGTGAAACCACTAATGCTGAAATTCCTTATTGTATTTTATTGTTATGTTTATATTCGTTTAAAAAGTAATTATTTTACATTTGGATTCCTCATTCATCTCAGTCACTAAATATTTTAACTAATATTTTCCATTATATATAAGTAACAAACTAAAAACAAACTTAACTCGAAAATATATTCAATGCGCAAAACCGATGGTAAGGCAAACTGGCTTTTTGAGAATAATTCCAATACATAACCTCTACAACATTCCATATTTTCGGAAAATACACTTAGGAAACAAAGACATTGTTAGATTTGGGTACACTTGAGCTTAATCTAACGAAATAGTGATTCCGATATTGATTTACCAAGATTTTAATACCATGCCGATTGCAGAGGAAATTGCTTAATTCCTTCCAAATCCAATGGAATATGGTATGTGAGGGATATTTATACTTAAGGAAAACTAATTACCGGCTATCAAATTTATTTTGAGCGTAATGGATCATTATCGTTGCATTATACCGAACAAAAGCATTGATGAAATTTCTAATGACTTATTTGAATTGTTTTCGTAATTGATATGATCATTAAGAAATACCTGAGCGATGCCTTTTATTGATCCTTGAAAGGATTAAGAAATTAAAGTTATTACCAATAAACCTCCTTTTTTATAACCCTCTTTCCTTGTTTCGACGCTGTATATCGTCATTAGAAGATAATCGATCCGATCTTCATGTCGTCATCATTCAAAAATTGGCAACACCTTGATGACAAAATTTCTAGTCATTAGCAAAATTGGTCAGGTCGTGATGAACGAGATATCTCGTCAAAACCACTTGCAGAGTTAAAATCTACTTAATCGCGGATCACCCACTTTTACCTATCTCAGAAATAAACAATAACGCTTACATAAATAAAAATTATTATTTACATTTTTGAAAAATTATGTAGTGCTTCTTTAAAACTATTTAAAATGATTTTTTAGTGACCCAAAAATTAGTTTACTTAGTAATGTAGTGAAAGGAGCTAGCGTGGAAAGAGAACCTAATGAATTGTTTATGTGAAATTATTTGAAATAAAGTATTTATATGCATCTTCTGTATTTGATCTTTTATCGCTGTCTTGTATTTGGAGTTATCTGTTTGACAGTATGCGCCAAAATAAATATTAATCACTGTACTTATTGCAAAATGATTTTACTTCAACAATCTACATGTTATTTATAACTTATTTCATATATATATATATATATATATATATATATATGAAATAAGTTATAAATAACATGTAGATTGTTGAAGTAAAATCATATAATTTGTATATATATATATATACACAAATCCACGTCAAATTGGGAACAGGCTACAAATTAATCCCCGTTTGTCCTGGGTCTGCAGAAGGGGGTTAAAGCAATTCGAAATCCTCATAGGAATAACATAGAGTATCATCACGATCATAGACCAATTCGCACCAATCTGGTGTACTTATGCTTTAGAATCCTGCTGGAATCATGGCCCGTTCGATTTGTCCTGAGTCTGACCTGGGGCTAAGAACGATTCGAAATCCCCAAGGAATAACTTTGAGTATCATTACGATCACTGACCAATTCACCCGAAATTTGATGTAATGCCTTAGAATCCTGCGGGAAACAGGTTATATATTAACCCCCGTTCGATTTATCCTGGGTCTGCAGAGGGGCCAAAAACAATTCAAAATCCGCATATGAATAACATTGAGTAATGTTACGATTAATTGCAACCAATTCAACCCCAGCAATGCTGGGTAATTCTAGTTCGGTATATATACCAGAAGTATGAATTCCAAAATTTATTTTCCATTCCTATTTTTAAACTTTAAAAAAACTCTATGCTATTTAAAATTTTATTAGGTACTCTATGATACAACAGTACGCAAAAAGAATCACAAGCTTCGTATCACGAATAAAAAGTATATAAACCAAATATTGACACTATAAGAGAAAACATGCGAAAGCGTATACATGCCTAAACCATTCATTAGTTTAACATTCTGACATGCACACATTCTCTATATTACATAAACATCAGGGAAAACGGTAATACCATTCGAATGGTGATGGCGAGAAAATGATAGATCCCTTTTTATATCGCACATGTTGCCGCACGTGCGCCACTGAAGAGAGGCGAAAATGTTCACGCATGCGCAATACCCGAGCCGATTGAGCCCAACTGCAGTTCACTACTAGACGCTGTAAAGTTAGCAGCAATAACCAGAAGTGGGTAATTAATATTTATCTCGACACCCACAATTGCTTCAACTCATCAATGTTCAGCTGTCTTTGTATGTTGTACAGAATATGTGTCGTCCTTTTAAATAAAAAGCGAAAAGACAGCTGAGGTCCGTCGAACTTCATTTTATGCGTTTTTAAAAAGGTAAACGCATCAGCAAGCATACAGTTATTTAATCATAAACAATATTCCACTCTTGTATCCTTGAAAATATAAAGTTTACATGCATTCATACTAGTATGAGACATTTAAGCCCTGAAATGGGTATCGTGTTTCATTCTTTCTGCAGTTAGTTGGTGGTTTTCGGGGTTTTATGGCGCCATATTTGGCCAAGTTGCGCCAAACATAAGACAGATAAGACAATGACGGAGGAAGAAAAAGCAGAAGGGTAGGTAGACGAGGGTAAAAATGGAAGAGAGGAAAGATCAGTCAGGTACCTCGGGGTTGTGATTCCTGTACACACTTAAAGAAGATGTGCCCATGAGGCCATTCTTTCTGTGGAATAGCAATCCCATATTTATAGGGCCGAGGTAGTCCAGTTGGAAGAGTAACGGATTACCAATCATAGGGTTGCGAGTTCGAAACTCTGTCGAACCAAAGACCTTCGTGTAACTGGGGGCTGGTGCACGTTAAATGTGTAGTGGTCTCAACTGTCCTCAAGTTGGCGTGGATTGTGGAAGTTTGGATAGTGGGGTGACAGCTCAGGTGTTGACCTCGTCATCTGATCGTGGTTCAAAATTAGGAGGTGTTGTCTCCGGATCTTTTCCATCGGGAATGGTCCCGTACCGTCGCCAATAGCCCGTTGTGTTGCTCCAGTACGACGTTAATTAACTACCATATATACAGGGTGATTCTGCGGTCATGGGACAAATTTCAAGGGGTGATAGAACACAACGAAACAAACACTTTTCCCCATAGAATGTATGGTCGCAAGTGCAGCGGTTGGCCGCTAGAGAGCGCAGTCAAACGCTTGTATAAAAGCGTTACGTCGGTGATGCGAGGCCTGCATTAGGTGGGGTGGTCGACATTTTTAACAGCTTCTGTAATTGTGCATTTGCCGAATGATTACTTACCGAATGATGTTTGTACATGTCGTTTCATTTCCATGTGAAAAGTTTCTCATGTTTTGTACATGTCATTTCTTTCTTACCCGTCGTATCTTTAATTTATGCAGATCTAATTGTATTATTTCGTTTTGACAAGCAGTTATTGATATTTATTTGACATTAAAGCGTTGTTTCCATATTTCATGCCTCTTCTCCTTTCCAACTTGCATTGGACCGTGTGTTTGTGCCGTAATGGAAAGCGCCTTCTAGCGACCATACATTCTATGGTGAAAAGTGTTTGTTTCGTTGTGTTCTATCACCCCTGAAGTTTGTCGTATTATTTTAGACTCACCCAATAGACATTCTATTAGCTTTTATGCAAGCGTTTGACTGCGCTCTCTAGCGGCCAACCGCTGCACTTGCGACCATATGGGGAAAAGTATTTGTTTCGTTGTGTTCGATCACCTCCTGAAGTTTGTCCCATGACCGTAGAATCATCCTATATACAGTGCAATTCAGAGAGACAAACACAGGTGGTAGTTTTTCAGTCTATTTAATGTCTAATGAAAAGTCATTTTTCGAGCTTTTAGGTTCCGTGTTCATTGGACCAATAGGAGAATTCCGTGTCCTTTTGTTAAGGTGAAAGATTAATTGTGAAGATTTTATTTATCACGACATCTTCAGATAACGAAAAATAACTAGAAAGAGTTATCTGAAGTTTTGAGTAGTTCCGTGAAGCGTGTTGCTATTGGAATCCAATCGTTGCTGGATCGATACAAGACTGACTCTTTTCCCCAAATAGCTTTTGTTTATGTTGTTCTTTATTAACTCTGAGACGATTAATGTAAAATGTGTCTTCTCCAGTAAGCAATAATTAGTTAAAAGAGATAAAAAGGAAAAGGGGAAGATTTATTTATTTACATAGACAAGAGAGACTACACATAGGGGAACGCTAGATCGGTTATAAGGAGATTGAAAAGTTTCGAATGATTATGTAATTACATCTTATTGCGATTTGGTAAGTAGGTAGGCAGGTATTTAATTAAGGTTGCACTGGAGCAACACAACTGGCTATTGGCGATGGTCCGGGATCCAACCCGAAGGGAAAGAGCGAGGACAACACCACGTAATTTTGAACCACGGTCAGATGACGAGGTCACAACTGAACTGACACCCCCCTCTCCAAACTTCCACACGGCAACAACCTGAGGACATTTGAGGCCATGACAGATTTAAAGTGCACACCAGTTCCGACTGTCTTTGGTTGGATTCGAACTCGCAACCCTCCGGTTGGTAATCTTTTGCGACTTGGAAATGTTTTACGGGCTTTAGATATATTTCTAAGCTTGAAATATAAAAAAAGTTTTTAACCTAATTGCCATTTAAAATAGAAATATTAAAAAAAATTAAGGGTTTTAAAATTGTTCTTGCTATAGTCTAACGAGTTAAATTCAGTAATGGTTCAGTAAGCGTTCATATCACATAGGATCAGGAACATAAGGCATGTAAGTCAATTGTCAAATACTATTAGGCTTGTTTATGACTGGGAAACATTGCTCTGGTTTGATTTCGTTCTGTCTTTTCAATGTTTATTGAAATATTTATCTCAGGGTTTTGATGTATTTAATCAGGAGTCCCCAAACGTATATAGGTGGGTCTCACAGTAAATATAGAAAGTATTACGCAGGCTAAATAGTAATTTTCTTCATCCTTTGTACAATTTTTCAGCAAAAATGTAGTGCAAACTAAAGTTTCAAAATTCTAGCTTTTTTATAATAATGAAATCATTAATTAAAGCACTGAAATCATTATAACATGCCTAAATAAAAAGAGAAATAAAAACAGCAGTTTTGTTTGCTCGGATTAATCTGTAAGAGATCTCGACGACAGGAAAAAGAGTGTGCCAACACTGTGCAATGATAAAATATTAAACTAAACTTTTTCTAGCGATGTTTAGTTTAGTCTTGATGATGGCGGACGCTTTGTTCCAGTGAAATAGCTACATAAATTAGATTTTATCATTTTATTAATCATTTTTAAAATTTTTACATTACTGACGAACTGGCAGATTCTCATCAAATAACGTTAACATTCCAACGAAACGCATTTGTTTTGTATTGTTACAAATTTTTTTGGGGGGAAAATTCTGTGAACATTTTTACTTTTTTAATTATTTTTGAGAAAATTATAGTATCATAGAAATTTGATTTTTTTTTGCTTTTAAAATCATTGGAAAGGTAGTAGAAAAGCCACAGAAGGAGAACGCACTAAATGTGTAGAATAGATTGCGTTGCGAAACTTTTACAACTAAAGCAATTTGTGTATAGAAACTTGGCTTGCTACAGTATGGTATTTTCCATTGACATGACCATCAAGAAAACATTCAATTGATAACTATCGAGAATTATTGCGAGTGAAAATAGAATTTTACCTGAAAGAAATAAAGTTTTGAATTATACTCGAGACTGCTAGACAATACAATCAAACATGGTTTTAAAATGTAGAATCAGAAACATTGTGATTTGAAGAACCTTTTGACAAACTCCGCAGAAGTGCCAACAGACGAAATTTACGAGATATATCGTGCTACGGAACATATTACAACTAATAAAATTAGACTTAAAAATTAGAATATTGACAGGACCATTAAAAAAATTCCTTTCAACGCCATGAAGAAAGTTCAATTCGATCTTTAGCACCTAAAAATAATAAAGTTTTGAAAGATACACTCAAATACTGTCATTCGGGACTTAAAAACTCCGTAGGATCAGAAACACGATGATTTGATGAAATCTCGGACGAACCCGCAGAAGGACAATAAACGAAATTTACAGAATTTATTATGTTGCGGAACATTCTACAACTAATAAAATTATACTTCAGTAACGTCTGATACTACTTTCCATTGACAGGACCATCAAGAAAGCATTCCATTCCATTCAACTCCAAAAAGAAATCAATCCATTCCATTGAACACTATGAAGAAATGTTGCAAATGAAAGTTAAATTTTATCTTTAACACTTACAGACAAAAGAGTTTTGAAAAATACACTGCCAACACTGTCAGGCGGGACTTCAAAACTTCATAGTTCTTCGTAGTTCTTCCTTCAAAACTTCATAGTTCTTCGTAGTTCTTCCTTCAAAACTTCGAATTTCACCAAAACATCGTGTTTCTGATAGTTCGTAGTTCCGATAGTTCATAATTCTTATAGTTCGTAGTTCTTCCATCAAAACTTCGAGGTTTCACCAAACTATCATGTTTCTGATATGATCAGAAACACGATGATTTGGTAAAACTTCGGACAAACCCATAGAAGGACAACAAACGAAATTTACAGAATGCATCACGTTGGGAACATTCTACGACTAATAAAATTATACTTCAGTTTAATATTTTCCATTGACAGGGCCATCAAGAAAGCATTCCATTCCATTCAACACCAAAATAAAGCATTCCATTGAACAAATAAAGTAAACATTCCATTGAATACCATCAATAAATGTTGCAAATGAAATTTAAATTTTATTTTCAGCACCTACAGGCAATAAAGTTTTGAAGAATACACTGCAAATACTTCAGAACTTCGTAGGATCAGAAACACTATGATTTGATTAAGCCTCGGGTAAACCCGTAGGACAGCAAACTTACAGAACTTGCAAAGCATTCTACAGCTAATAAAATTAGACTTCAGTAACCTCTGATATTTTCCATTGACTATCGAGAAAAAGCATTTCATTCTACTCAACACCAGAAAGAAAAACATTCCATTGAACACCATCAAGAAATATTGCAAATGAAAGTTAAATTTTATCTTTAGCACCTACAGGCAATCAAGTTTTGAAAGATACGTGAAACTGCTGCAAACACTGTCAGGAGAGACTTCAAAACAGCATAGGATAGGAAACACAATGATAGCCCAATATTGCAAGAATTAATGGAGAGCAAAATATTCCCCTGTCACTTCCAATTCCGAAGGCTTAATACAACTACGAAACCAATTAAAAAGTGCAGACAATGCACCACTCTTGCAAGTTATCAACCTTTTGCCGATCCAAATTTCCATATCAAAAACGACCGATTTAAAATGCAGATGAGATACTTGCCTTTAATACAAAGAACTCCATTAGGACCTCCTTTTGGCTGCTAAATTTCAAACAACAGCTAATAGACGGGAAGGCTTTTACTGTATCTTAAAAGAAATAGCGCAGCAAAATATCTTGAGGGAAATATTTCGACGTGTCCCTTCGAAGGATTACTGAGGCACACATTTGAAAGAAACGCGTCACCTGTTTCAAAACTTTCTCTTCTCGCTCATGCATAATGGATTTCATGAGAAAACTAAAAACTAATTTCGTTGCGCTGCCTCTCACTCGCGTCTTTCGATATTTTTAAGAAAATCATAATAAAAAGCAAAGACACGGTAGGCTTTGAGGGAAGGCTTATCCGACCTGTGACTGTTTTTCGATTTTCTTGCTTTCGCTGGTACATGATTGATCAACTTATGAAGAGGTGACAAAAATGTGAAATGAGTGAGCATTTATATTGGATGGGAATGAATTTTGGAATATGTAAGGATTTCGTATTTTTCGCCACCGCAGATTCTTAAATCTATTATAACCCTTTCGAAAGGTCTGTTTTCCTTCGATAGAGTTCGCGTTTAGGACTATTTACTTCAAAAATAAAATTACTATTAATGAGAAAATTGTCAAATTAAAAATTAAGAAAAAACATAGGTATAAAGAAACTTATCAAAACTATAGATACATTTAATAAGATATTTAATGTTCATAGAATAGATAAGAAGATATTTTCAAAAGGGAAGGGGGCGGCACGATAATCCGGTTGGAAGAATAGCGGATTAGAAAACGAAGAGTTGAACTCGAAACTAGATACAACCAAAGACCGTCGTGTACGTGGGGGCTGGTGTACGCTAAATCTATCATGGCCTCATATATCCTCAAGTTGGCACTTGGTGTACTTTGGTGTGAAAGTTTGGAGAGTGGGGTGCCAGATCAGGTGTTGACCTCATCATCTGTCTGTGGTTCAAAATTACGAGGTGTCCTTTGATCTTTCTCTTCGGGATCGATCCTACAGCGTCACCAATAACTCGTTATATTGCTCCAGTGTGACATTAATTCAGTTACCAACCTCTACAGAAAGAATCCCATTAAAGATTCGTATTGGTCTAGATAGCCAAAATACTGTAGCATATAGCCGATAAGTTCTAATTTAGGAACAAAAGTTTCTCCCGTCTTGCTTCAGAGTACAACACGGGGATTAGTACTTGGTAGATGTTGTAAAATTAGAATTCTAGTACAACAAAGAAACAACACATGATTATGTATAGTAGAAATATTCAAGTTTTCAGAACAAAACAAAAGCCTCCTATGATTAATCAAGTTCAATGGGCCAAATACTAGAATAAATTTTCCAACTCGTGTTTTAACCTTCCAAATGGTTTCGACGAGATATCTCGTTCATCAAGATCTGACCAATTTTTCTAATGACAGGATATCTCATCACCAATACACTGTTGGTTTCTTATGACGATGAGATCGGTATCTGGTCAGTTTTTTCTAATGACAAGATATCTCGTCCATCAAGATCTGGTCAGTTTTGACCTAATCTAATGAATGACGATATGCTAATAATGCTAACTTGTGGAGGCAACCACCAGGAGTGTTAAGGAGAGATGTTTGCTCAATGATATTCAAGCACAGAGCAAAAGGATTGTATCCTCTCTGTCGTTTCTCTATCTGCATCTTGAGAATAATCCAAATATGTGGATTACCGTCAAACAATAAAACAAAATACATACACACGGGTATGTTACAGAATTGGACTCCCTGTGTTTAGGAAAAGATTAACCCAGTTGAATCTTTCTTCGAGTTTGACCAATCTGTGACGCTAATCGCATTCAGTTTATGCCAAACTAATGGTATTAAACAGATGTAGAAGGTCAAGTTATAAGCACGTTCTAATCATGGGTCAGGTTGGTAAAATTTAATTTGACAACGTATTCAGACATGTGTTGGGTTAGATGAATATTGCCTCAGTACAACAGAATCAACGAAATTTAGCTCAATTTCATTTTAATAAAAAGAAACTAATGTTAATTGTGTGCTTCGAAATGAACCATATGAAATTAGATTATCGTCACATATAAAATTAGAGTACCTCTGAATTAAAATTTGTGTTTAAAAATATTTTTAAAAATCCTTTTGATAAAAAAATACACTATTATGAGTTTTTTATGCGTTTAATAATGATGCAGTACTTATTCAAACATTATTCAAAGAAAAATTAATTTGGATTTGACTCATGAGTAAAAAGAATAAAAATGGGAAGTTAGATTATCCATTAGGACTGAGATAAAACTTTGTTTACAAAAGGAATCACCAAAGTAATTTTTTTCCCGAGGGTTACTGAAAAATAATAAGTCTTGAATAAATGTATGAAGAACAAAGAAAAGAAATACCTAAATATTCTTTCAGCGTAACTTCTGAAGGTGAGATTTCGTCGACCAATTAGATAATTAAACAAGGCAAGGCAAATGTAAAAAAATAAATGCATATGTACACTTTTCTTAAGCAATATTTGCTCTTTGTTCAGAATTAATAAAGCATTCTATCATAAAAGTACATTATCGGAACAATAAATTGTGAGAACAATTCTTTTTAATGATGCTTAAAGATTTTCATATTCTATATCACTGAAGAAGAGAATTAAATTAAGTTTTGCGCAGATAACTCGTCTTCAGACTATTTCAGAAGACATATCCAAAATAAATTAATTTTTATTTGAAATACGGACTTCAAATTATATGAGTAAATGAAATTGTTTTGAAAAAAACCTCTAGACAACACACTATATTAGTTTTTTGTCTCGATTCTTATTTAATTTTAAATTACTTAATGTTTGTTGGGGAAACAATTTTAATCAGTCGCTGATTGTATGTTACGAGTCCTCTTAAAACTAAATAAATAACATAAATAAAATGACAGAAATAATTTTCAACATAGCATGTAATGTAGCACTTTTCAGAAAGTATCGAAGAAAACATTTGTAGCTAATTCCAATGATTTAGGCTTAGACAAAAATACGCTCTGTCTATCAGAAATGCCCCAGATACACTATTGCAACAGGTCTCGTACATTTAGAGTGGGTATGACTCGGATCTGGTTTTGGTGATAGGGAGCTAGGTGATGTTTTGAATGTAGCCCCATGCATTCGCGTATCCTCTTATCACACAAAACCCTGGAGAGTCAATTGTAGATAAAAGCGCCAATGTGACAGACTCAAATATTTCAAGAATCCCCCACAGAAATATCTCGTTTCTACGACAGCCTCATACTCTCTGCCTGGAGCATTTCTTGAGGTAGATAGTAGGTGTCTACCCCTCTATAATCATGATACGAAATAAGTCTCATAGCTTTTTAGGATTTCAGATACTCTCACATTTATAAGAGGCTTTCTTTAAATGATAGACTGAAAAATATCATCTGATACCGAAAGTGTACCATCCGACGAGAAGGTGGTCGACCTTGGGTCAGTTGATTTTTGAAAAAGTGTAAAAGATCGTTAGGAGGAGGGCTGCTTTACTCAAAAGCATAAATGACTATGGCATGAATGGTTTTCCCTCCACCAAATCGTTATCACTGCCATCGCTTTCGGCAACGAACGATAAACTTAAGATCGCAATCCTCACTAAAAACGCCAGTTGTAGAAGCGATTTGTTTTCGTACAAACCAATCAACTAATTTAAAGAATAGACGTTCACAACTACGTGACTCACATGCACATTCTCCAGAGTAGGACTATATCGCTGCTATAAGAATGCGTCTTACGACTCCTGGAAGTTGTCTCGACGAGGTATCTCGTCATTAGGAAAGTGGCCTGATCTTGATGGACGAGATATCTCGTCATCAGAAGAAACTGACCAGAACTTGATCTCGTCATCATAAAATAAATGGCAATATCCTGGTTTCGAGGTACTTCGTCATTAGAAAAATTTGTCAGATCTTTATGTACGAGATATCTCGTCGAAACCACTTGGAGGGTTAACAGAGACAAATTACTTATAATGAGGAAAAGAGGAGTGAATAACCTGTATACTTAACCCGGCTGGTGGTTGTCTCGACGCGGAATCTCGTCAAACTGACAAGATCTTGATGGACGAGATATCTCGTCATCAGAAGAAACTGACCAGAACTTGATCGTCGAAAAATCAGTAATATCTTGATGACGAGATATCTCGTTCATTAGCAAAATTGATCAGATCTTGATGGACGAGATGTCTGGTCGAAACCACTTGGAGGCTTAAAACGATTCCTTCGGCTAATTGCCACTTTTTGCTGCTAGAATCACATTAGGTCGTATTGTTATTCAAATGATTCTACGCAGGTTTTTATCTTGTGGATAGTTAGTGCTTTTTGTTTGACCGAAGAGGAGATATTGGAACAACTGTACCAATGTCTTCTTGTACTGTTCCAATTCCTTCCATTGTCTCCTTCCAACACAAAGGAATACAATCTTTTGATAAGATTGTGTTCCTCTCAGTCTGTTGTCATCATTTTTATAGATTTTATTTGAGGACCATTGATTTTAGATTATATTGTAGACACCGTGAAATCGGGGCTAATTGCTGTGGACTGGTAATAAAGCATTGTATTATGTTATGAAATTCACGAATTAATCAATTTATGTATTTCTGCAGTTTAGATAATTGTTATTGTCTGATTAATGCAGAAGTTATTTTTAACGTAATTGTTTCAGATCTTTACTTTTGATGGAGCGAGGGTTAAATATCTTTAGAACACACATAAGTATGTCATAGATTTGTAGTTTTATTTATTTTATACAGCTACTACAAGATGCATTGCTTACTTTTACAGTGAAGAAAACATTTATGAATGTAGTAGAAAATAAATTGAAGCTGTGAATTTTTTCCGAAATGTGATTTCAACAAAATGCACAATTCTCAAGAGGAGTTGCAGAAACTTTTAGACATCATATTATAGTCGAAATATATGCTTTCATGAATTCGAAATAATGCATACCCGAACGAAAGTAGTTTCCTAACCTTCTATAGAAAAACAATGCTCTAGATTCTATCACGAAGAAACATAAAATACAAGAAAACAGCTTTTTAAATAAAGTAGAGGTAATCAATATTTCAAAACTCAAAGCAAGTGGAAAAAATACTAAAAAATTACGTTTCTTCATATTCTAATTTGTGTACATTGCTATCAAACAAAAGTATCAAAAGATTTTTTTATCTATTTAAAAATGATTTTAACCCTCCTGGTGGTTGTCTCAACGAGGTATCTCATCATTTGAAAAACTGACCAGATCTTGGTGGATGAAGTATCTTGTCCTAAGAAAAAAAATGATTAGATATTGATCTCGCCATCATAAAAAAATCGCCAATATTCTGATGACGAGGTATCTCGTCATTAGCAATATTGGTCAGAGCTATGCAGATAAGAAATCTCATCGAAACCATTTGGAGGGTTAATTACAGAAAATATTGCAAGGTTGGGCGATTATTACAGAAATATTTATACGATTTTGTTATCTCATCAAACTGAAATAAATATTATCGCTTATTTATGGTTGTACCAATACAAACATAATTTGCAAATTTATGCACACGTTTGATAGTCAAAATTGAATGCATGACTTAATTAATATGTGAATACAATTTAGAACTAATGCATATAACTATATAAATGATCATGTTCTCTACAATGGTACTTAATTTAGCTTTAATGAAGTTTACTACATTAATTCACATACTCTCCAAAGTATAGCAGAGCTCTAATAACTTAATGTATGAATACTTCTCAAAGGCACACATTATTCTGCATCACATATCCAATGCTCCAGCAGATATAGAGGGGATAACTATTAAATTCAAACCAGTGTCCGTTCATCTGGGAATCTCGTCATTTATAACTCCAGTAGAGCCTCCTTCAAAGTATCGATGAGAACGAGGCTCTAATCTTATCTCTGAATGTCGCGTGCCCTGTTTAATATGAACTGTGTTCAGATTTACATAATACATCAAAGGGGAAACTATTTGAGGAAACAGTGAGGGTTTACTTTCATATGCAAATCCTACAATCGAAATTCCATTTGAGTGTGGAAATCTGGGACCTTTAGAGCCTCATTCATCTCTTGGACAGCATGTGGCACGCCCTGATGAGGTTCTATGCGCTAGGTATGCTCTAGATACGAGTCTAGGGTTAAGTCTATGACAGATTTTCAAGGACGTTGCAGTTTCGTCAACTCATCAACGAGAGTAGATGTTCATTATGACTTATTTAAAATAACGCTTTAACCTTCCTGTTGGTTTCGACGAGATATCTCGTCCATCCAGATCTAACCAGTCTTGCTAATGACGAGACACCTCGTCATCAAAATATTGCCGACTTTTTTTGCGATGAAAAGATCAAGATCTGGCCAGTTTTCTACTAATGATCGTTATCGTGTTTTCTTCTAATGACGAGATATCTCATCTAACAAGATCTGGTCAGTTTTGTTAATGAAACCCCGTTAAGACAACCACCAGGAGGGTAAACAAGACTAACCAGATTGCGATCTCGCCATCATCACAAAATCGGCAATATCCTGATGACGAGATATCTCGACATCAGGTAAATTGCTCAGATCTTGATGGACGAGATATCTCATCGAAACCACTTGGAGGGTTAATAATTGAATTTGTTTTGATTTCTGTGATTGGTTGATTGGAGGCCGCCGTGGCTCAGTGGGTTTGCCCGCTGTTCAAGCAACCCGCGAGCTGAAGGTGGTACAGGTTCGGTTCCGGGGGTATTTTTCTCTTTTGTATCAATAAAACTTTCCTTGTGTGAGGGGCAGCGGTAACCTGGTTGGCACAGTAGCGGATTAGCAACCGGAGGGTTGCGAGTTCGAAACTCGATCCAACCAAAGACCTCCGTGTACGTGAGGGCTGCGCACTTTAAATCTGTCGTGGCCTCAGATGTCCTTACGTTGGCTTTGTGTGGAATTTTGGAGAGTGGGGTGCCAACACGGGTGTTGACCTCGTCATTGGACCGTGGTTCAAAATTATGAGGTGTTGTTCTCAGATCTTTCTCTTGGGGACCGTCACCAATAGCCCGTTGTGTTGCGGCAGTGTGACGTTAATGCAACTACCTACCTACCTGCACTCATTTAACTCTACTTCATAATCCAGAATTATGTCGTGCTAAGAGGACAAGGAGGCAGAATTTTCCAGTTTGATCTTTTCAGGTTGCTATTGGATAGCAACCTGGAAGGGAAGCTATTCTGCGTACATAAGTATCTAATATTTGAAAAACTTTACACAGCTTTGAATCAATCAACCAACTGATGATTGGGCGCTTAGTAGCGTTTGAACATAAGATATTTCTATACTCAGTATTCTAACAGTTAACATTAGAGACAAAACTTTGAGATATCCTATTCTTGAATACTCTGCCAGTATTTTCCCGTATTTTTCAGTTATTTCCAGGTACTTAAGTTAAACTACGTTTGTTTTAATGCTGGTAATTTTGGTTCACACTCTGTTATTCTTAGCTCAGATAATGAAAGTTCTGTATTTTGCCTCATGATACAAATAAATAATCTCTGTTACTAAACTTTGAAAACGTTTCTTCTGAACTTGACGAACTGTTATGAATTCCCGAACCCCGTTTTGACATTTTAATCTCCCATAAATGTCATAAACCGCACCAATAATTAAATCATCGATCTCTTGATAGTCGTCACATTAACATACTAAAAGTGTATCGATTCCACTTTTAAGTGCTTTAAAAACCTATTTTATTACATTGACATTGTAAGCTCAGTGCAGACTAATTATTCAGAAAATATCTATTTTAATTTGTTTTCAACCAGTACTAAACTATGCGCATAAAGTTAAAATTTTCAGCAACATTTTATCCATTAATTATAGCTATTTTCCAGTTTTTAAATGTAATATTGCATAAGTGAAATATTAAAATTCTCAAAAACCGATACGATGTTGAATTTCTGTAACCGGTCAAGTGGTTTCAATGATATATCTCATCCACGATCTAATCAGCATTGCTAATGGCGAGATACCTCGTCGAGACAAAACTGTCCTATTACTCCAAAGGGAAATGAAAATCCAAGTAAGAAAAACGAATTGTCCTTTGCCTAGAATTGTTGATAGTTTAAAACAGGATTTTACACCAGAGACTATCCACTACATGGTGATTAACCGTCAAGAGGGTTAAACAGTATTACCTCATGATTAAAATCAATAAAGAGTTCAACCTCTGCTTGATTGAAGTTTGAAAAACAAAACGTACATCCGTGTGATCTTAAGCAGCCATGCATTCTCGAACCCCATAACGTCATTTTAATCTCCCATAAAAGCCATAAACCATCCCAATCAATAAATCATTTCTCAAATCGCTATACACTCATCAAGAAACACGTTCTCGATGACCATATCTCCCCAGTCCCATCTCCCCCGATCCAAATATTGAGCTTGAGAAAAGATCCGATGATGCAATGCCTAATGACTAGCACCAATTCTCAAATAGGGTGATCTTAATGAGCGTCTCTGGTCTTCATTAGGCTCCAGTTTCTCTCTCTCCTAATGAAGTTTAATTAAAATCTTTCCTTTTCAAGCCGAACTGCTTACTCAAACACTGGCCGGGGATGGATCTTTCGGCAGGATTAGTGGCCGGTGTCTGAAGGGGTCCTTTGACCTTATGCGATCCGATCTCTTTGGGTGGCAATGGGGAACGGGCCCCACCCTTGTGTTCGGGCCGACGCCCTTAATAAGTTATTAATTGCCGGATCACCAGCTGATGACAGCGGCGATTATGGGGGGACTGCACCGTAATGAAAGGGAATGGGACCGATGATTTGTCACATTTTGGAGTTGAACTTTGTTTTAGATCGGTGGGGGTGGATTGGGTGAATTACCTCTAGAAGTTGGGTGAATTACCTCTAGAAGTTGGGTGAAGTACCTCTTGGGGAGTTGGGTGAAGTACCTCTTGGGGAGTTGGGTTCTGCTCGAGTAAAAATTACAGATCTAAAAATAAGAAATGCAGAATGAATGTGGTCTCTTCCATACAATGCATTTGAACAATAAAAGTATTATTTTAGTTCCAATGGTGGATGTGACGCTGGTAAACATGGCTGCCGTGACCCGAGGATGCCCAAACCATCTTCGAAACTCTGTCCAGTCAAAGACCGTCGCGTACACGGGGGCTGGTGCTCGTTAAATCTGTCGTGACCTCAAACGTCCTCACGCTGGCGTGGTGTGGAAGTTTGGAGAGTGGGGTGACAGCTCAGGTGTTGTTCTCGTCATCTGACCGTAATTCGAAACTACGAGGCGTTGTCCTTGGATCTTTCCCTTCGGGATTCATCCAGGACCGTTGCCAACTGCCCATTGTGTTGCTCCAGTGCGAGGTTAATTAAATACCTACCTCTTTTCAAAATTACTTGGTATTGTCTGTCTTGTGTTTGGTGCAGCTTGGTCAAATATGTTAATTGCCCGCTCACTTTATCCTTGCGCCATAAAACCCCAGACCAACCAACCAATGGCGGAATGATAATTGCGAAGAACTGACTCAAGACAAATAATAGCACAAATAAAAACAAATGGCGACATAAGAAAAGAGTTTTTGGATCCATTTCCTTCTTAATATCTCTCCCATATTGAAGAAGAGAGGGTGGGACATTAGAGCAGGTATGAACTGTTTATGTCCTCCTTACAGAATATGCAAAAAGGATTGTTTTAGTATAGATATGGTATGCAGATGTTTAACCTTTCAAGTGGTTTCAACGAGATATCTCTTCCATCATGATTTGACCAATTTTGCTAATGATGAGCTATCTCGTCAGATGATGCCAAATTTTTTTAAATGTGACAAAATGTGATAATAGAGTATCAAATACATATGCATTTTATTTACTATATTTGTTGCATACAAAAAATATCCTTTGTTTCTCTCAAATCTGTGCATTGGATTAGAATATTAGTTGAAACCAGAAAGTAGTCTTTATCTGTAAACAGAAGAGGAAATTTCTACACCCTAATTTTGTTAAATATTGAACTATTATTAATGATGAGCAAAAGTTTCCCTTTCTATGTATTAAAATACAATTTCCTTAAAACGTATTTCATTTGTTTCAGTAGCTGAACAGCAAAAAATAAACCTCATTATATCAATTTATAAACATAAACAAATTGAAAACAAAGATTGCAGTTACGATAAATACGCCTATGCGAATAAACATCATTTAAATAAAAAAGAATATTAGCATGCCTTGGGTATAATAGTTTTGTTCTGTTTACTGCACGCAGTTGTTCTATTACGTAGGTGTACACATATAACTAACTTTTATTTGTATATTCCAGGTTGCTTGCTATTCTGGAGCACTGTGTTCCAATAGAACGGATAAAAATGAAGAACTCACCAGTCTTATCTCAGTTGTTATTCAGTCCGGAGATGAAATACAGTAAGAAATGAATATGCATGCCTCTTTCTCCTTTTTATCGTGTTTTTTCTTCCTAGTACGCCTACCTACATGAATAATTCAAAGTATAGTCGACATTTGAAGTTAAAATAGTAGATAGTGCGTGCATTTGGTGAATGCCAGGTATAGCTAGTGAAGACTGGAAACGTGTATTAATTATCTATTCCCCTTTTACCAGAGGGTGGTGAACAGGCTTATCTAAAAATATTCTGGCTTCATTGTAGTTTACTTGCTTGTTTTGGATAATTTGTTGATTGATGGATATTTTGGTGTATTTATATTCATCGCAGACCTTTGAATAAGAGTAAGACAAAAGGGGTACAGAAGCATAACATAAAGTAGTCAAAATATATTTCTTGCCTTGTCTATTGTATCCTTGATTTGAAGTTTATTTTGGAAACTTGTGATACTCAGGAGATAATTTAATTCCCAAAAGGTTGGAAAAGTTGGAAAAGATATAATCACATATCATGTATTGAAAATCTACTCCATTAGACCGTCTGCTTACAAGTGAAACACAAAGGGAAAACTTCTACTCTGTGTTTCTCAAGAAAAATCTAATCTTTATGCAAAGAAAAAAAATAAGTTAATGAATTTCACCAGTGCAAAGGCAGGTAATTTAATTTACTTCTCACTGGAGCAACAAACACTACAAACTATTGGCGACGGTCCGGGAACAATCCCGAAGTGAAAGATCCGAGGACAACGCCTCGTAATTTTCAACTATGGTCAGATTACGAGGTCAATACCTGAACTGGCATCCCACTCACAAAACTCCCACAACACGAAAACGGGAGAACATTTGAGGCCACGACAGATTTAACGTGAAAAGCCCCCACATAAGCGGCGGTCTTTGGTTTGATCAAGTTTCGAACTCGCAACCCTCCGTTTGCTAATCTAAATTTCAACCAAATAGGCTACCACCGCCCATGTAAAGATCGATCACCATATTCTTGACTATAATAGCTAAAAAATTCAAATCTTGACGATTTTGAGAAAGCTTGTTTTACTTATGAGTCGACGAGACGTACAAGCTGAAATTTTATATTTCGAACAGAGATGATACAATATAAAGGTATTCGTGAGAATTCAAGACTATAAGCCACACAAATACGGAGGGGGCAAGAAACCCAAAAGGATCGACCGAAGTCTGAGTGGGCTCGCTGGTATATATTGGTCAGAACGCTATTAATTACACTGGGTTTTGACTGGAGGAGCAGCTTTAAATCTAAGATAATGGAAATTTCTCGCTCTTGGGGTTGATCTTTTTGAATGATTCTGATGATTTGGAGAGAGCTTGTTTTTCTGGTGCTTTTAAGAGAGGAGACTACCACGTTCTGGGATTCACGGCAAGAAATCACCAAACCTGAACTATGCACTAGCAGAGCCCAATCAGGCTAGTCCAGAGTATCACTCTTTCAATGCTCTACGAAATTTACCACTGATCTTTCCGTAGTTGCCACAACAAAGTACTTGCCAGTGTGAGTAGTTGCGAAAATCCACAAACACTTCCTCATATAGCCTACACTAAGCAACTAAATGCATGTAATTCAATTCGAAATAAACATTTAGATATGCAATGAATTTTAATGTTTGAACTAAATTAATGCGGGATTTTTGATTATATATACCAGGGAAGGGGGCCCGCATGAGGTGAATGAGTGCTTCATGCTGGTTTTTCATATATTATAAAGAGCCGCACCATAGTATTTAAGTACACAAATCAAATTTTATTTAATTTAATTAATATGATGACATATTCTACACAAGTCTTAAGTGCTATGTGTAAAGTATACATACATAAGAAATTATAATTAAGAGAAAGAAAATACAAAATAATTATTTCAAAATTAAATAATAAAAATTGCATTAATAAAAAGTATAACATTTAACGAAGACCTTTGGTCAAATCTTTGAAATTTGGCGTATAATTTGTTAAAGCTGTTCGCAGTAATTCTGTGAGATGCTGATTGGTCAACTGTGAACGATATTTCGACTTCATGAACTTCATTGTGGAGTACAAAGATTCACAGCAATATGTTGCACCAAAAATTGAAATTAGACGGCAAGCAGCTTTCTTTAAGTGTGGATATTTTGATTCTGGCACGAGTTTCCAAAATTCAATTATAGAAGTAGATTTTTGCTGCATTTGTAATGCTTGATCCTCTTTCATATCTAAAAACTCTAATTCCGCAGCCGCTTTTTCAACAAGTATTATTTCAGAAGCTGGAAATCAATCTTCAATAATACCACAAATAAATGGATTGACAAATTATGCAAATGTAGATCAAATCTTCAAACCTACGTTTTAAATCAGTTTGCAATTCTTCCAATTTGACTTTGTATATATATATTCGTCTAACTTCTCTTCTTTGGTATTTATTATATTTGCTTTTACTCGTGGAAAATGATTAAATATTTTGGACTTAATATCGTACACAAAAAATCGAAGTTTAGCTTCAAAACTAAATACAGTTTGTGACAAATCAATAATCATTTTTCCTTTCCTTGTAAAGCCAAATTAAATGTTTGCAAATCTTCCATAAGTGTGCAAGGAACATTAAGTCAGAAAACCGTTTCATATTCTAATTCTGGGTATTTTTCCTTTTTCTTTTGTAAATGTTATGATAGGAATTAAGAAATCCACAAAACAGCTCAAAACATTGTATGTTGACAACCATCTTGCAACACACCATAAGGAGAGATCACTGAGCAATTCATCTGTTTCGTCATTTACTCGTAACTCTTCTAAAAAGTTCTTAAATTGACGATGTGTTTTGGTATTTGTTCTAATTGAATTTACAATCTGTAAAACAATCTTACACATATTTTCGTATTTTAAGTACTTCGCTATGAGATGACTTCCCATTTACGACTGCAGATACATAACGGACAAAAGCGGACAATTGTTGAACATCCTGAATGTCTATTGAGAGCTAAACTGAATGCTGTACAATTTTTCAAATCACACCCATCAATCTATTTTCAACATTTTTACTAATTTCCCCAATACGACGCTCAGTTGTACGGCGTGACATAGGTACCTGTGCGATCAATTTATGCAGTTTTGTATTACCTGGATCCAAAACTTTAACCACTTCTTCTAAGTTCTTTTAATAAATTCTCCTTCTCCATATGGACGTTTGGCACGAGCAATATTCCAAGCTATCAAAAACTAGCTGCGTTGGCTCTGCCATCTTCGCAAATAAATGAAGACAAGAGTCATTTTTGCTTATGAAGACCTGATTGAATGACTTAAGTTTCTCTGTTCGCAATTTTTAATTGAGTGGATATTGAGTTGAAAAGTGGATATGACTTACTTCGTAATGTTGACGTAAATTGCT
Source organism: Meta bourneti (assembly GCA_933210815.1). Lineage (NCBI taxonomy): Eukaryota > Metazoa > Arthropoda > Arachnida > Araneae > Tetragnathidae > Meta > Meta bourneti. The sequence goes on along the minus strand of OW119923.1, from coordinate 81,540,762 downwards.
TACTTTGTAGTTTGCAATTGTAACTTTACAAATAGACACAACGACTTTCCATTATTGTCAATAAAACCTCCGCTGCCATAGGGGTCTCTTTCACGGATGTTGGAAGAGGATCTCTGGTTCTCTCCAGATGTACGTACGACGAGATTCAGCGGTTACGCTGAACCAGGACTCATCAGTGAATAGGACGGTCCCCCACTGATCCCTGGTCCAAAGTCGATGTTCTTTGCACCATATTAAACGGGCTCTCCTATGCGCAGAAGTGAGTGGAACGCAAACAGCAGGTCTTCTTGCAACAGATCTCTCTCATGTAGCCTTCTGGAACAATAACCCTTGAAACTTGGCTCCCTCTGGCCGTATGAAGGTCACGAGAGAGCTGAGAAGCTGTTGCACTCATGTTACGCCTCGTTGTAATGAGCAAATATCTATCTTCATTGGCCGTCGTGGCTCTTGGACCAGGCTTTCTCTCTATGAATCCCATAAGTTGGACACGACGCTGGGCGTTACTTTCAAGTCTCTAGCAATCTGCATTTGAGACTGCCCTGCTTCCAGTCTCCCGACGATTCGCCCTCTCATTCCATCATCCAAGCGATGGTGGTTACTCATTTTAGCTGTTTGTTTTTGAATTTCACCGAATTATGCAAAAAAAGCACCACGAAATTCGCCGAGGCATACGAGCGAACAAAGCGCGGAAATTGTCATGTGTTCTAGAAAGCCTGTTCTTCTAAATGCACCGCCCACACGCACGTGTACACTTACGTATTCGACACTAAAGATTTGCATCTTTGTTTGGAAGCATTAGTTTTACCTTTCGGTCAGTAGTTTTCGAGAAATTCGATAAAATATGCAAATTCTCTTAATTTTGAACACCAGTGTGTATGCAATTAAAATTGCGATATGTTTTCATTGGGTTAATACGTTAACCACTTATAAGGAACAATTTACTACCTAAATGTTAAACAAATGAGGGAGTTTGAAGATAGTTATTGAAGACACTATTGAAAAGCATGTCTTTAAGCTCATTCATTAATGCTTACAGTTTCGTCATAACATTCATAGTAATATGGGTTCTACGTCTGTAGGAATTGGAGTTATACTGAGGAAAAGGATACAGTTTAAGAATGGTAAAAAATAATAGAGAAAACATTTTAATGAAAAAATAATAAAATAGCAAGTTCTGTTGCGGTTCAAAATTTGTATTGTAGTCAAATAAAAATTTCATACACAAATTTACTACTCAACTTTCAGTGCTAAATTATAATCACATTACATCATGATGTTCTGAAATTAAAACATTTACCTTCATATATCAGAATCTATAAAATTCGGGTCATTTCGTCATTGATAACTTTTGGCTTTCGACTTGCGTAGCACATTTTGCATATATGGAGCCATTTTTATTACTTAAGGAAAGATCAATCTGATTTTAATTTAAAATATTTATACACTTTGGTTCTCAATTATTGTTTAAATTACAATTTCGGTTTTTATATTTATGGCTTAATGTTTAGTCAGTGTCTGTTTTTCAAAATTGTCTTTCGCTGTGGAAGCTGTTTAATTCCCTCCGCCTACAGCACAAAACATGTAAATTAATTCACGTGATTACTGTTAGAATCCCACTCGTATAAATATTTTTTGTCCCTCCCATCTTTTGTCGGGATATTTCTTACATTAGAATGACAAAAGAATCATCCGGATAGCAGGCAAAGCCGATTCTACCTTAATGAAACACCTAGTGACACTCATTGGCGAAGTAGCCGAAGCCTGTTTGCAACCACCATTAGCAATTCAAATGCACTCCATTCTTTCTTTCAATACCTTTCCGAACATCCAAAACATTCAGATCTTAGAATAGGACCACTTGAAAAAAACAGCATCCTCCCCCTTCTTAATCGACCAACAGTGGTGACTTCATTTTTGTCATGCAAACGACCTGCAACTCCACTTTACTCAAAAATCTCCCCCACCCTCTCAACCCCCCCCCTTCAGATAGTAATTAAGGGACCAACGACGGTGCAAGGCCTACTGAAATAAACCCGCAATCTTTACTTACTTCGGCCGTTGTCATTAACGTACACGTTAAAAGGTGGCGCCTAAATCATAGCTTAACGACGCTCACTTCACTTCACTTGGGTTAACTCTTTCCAGTTTATTAGATCGACATCCATTGGAACCGGGTTTTTTCCTGTCGTCGTCGTAACAACTTAATCAGCTGTACCGGCAGGACGAAATAAATTTTGGGCGTCATTATCGACTAGGTTCGGGTTTTTGTTTTTTCTGTTGCGGTTAATGCCTATTACCTATCACATTTTCATGCGAAGGTTCGGGAATTTCCGAAATCTGCGACGTCGGGTGATAGTTGATATATCGCTGTTGCGCATTTTTTTTTAGTGAAGTGGTTAATAACCCGCGAAAATGCGCGATTATCTTGTTAAAGGAGACCGTGAAATCATATTTCACGGACAATTTTATCTTTGTGATGTTTTTATTTTTAAAATCGATAAATTCTTTTGTGTTGTCGTGAATAAGGTAATTTATTTTAGACTTAGCGCTTGGATGTTAATATTGCTTGAACTACACGAGAATGAATAAACTGTAACTGTGTTTAATTCGATTTATACCAATTTAACTTTATGGTAAACATGTTTGAGTATGATGAGGTATGTCCAAAATCTGGGACTTGTGATAATTCATATATATTGCTGTTGCTCGTTAAGTTTTTTTGAATGTTTAATCATCTGTGAAATTACGTGGCTATCTTGTTAAAGATAACCATGCAATAATATTTCACAGACTTCTTATTTTTGGATACTTTATATATTTTTAAATCGATGTTAATGTTTTGGTGCTATAAATAAGTAATCGATTTTTACTAACTTAGCGTTTGGATGTCAATATTGCTTGGAAAAACGAGAGTAAGGAAAATGACTATGTTTTATTCCATTTACCTATCACTATAACTTTAATGGTATGTCTAAATTTATAAAATGTGAGAAAAGAGTAGGCCTTTTGTTAAGGTTTATTAGTACCGATATTAATAAAATAATTCGACAATTCATTCATGCTAGGATTTGATTTTCCTACCAGAATATTCAGAAAGATTATTCTAATAAGATAGGTAGGTAGAATTATACGCATTGGAGCAACACAATAGGCTATTGGCGATGGTCTGGGATCAAACCCGAATAAGATCCGAGAACATCTGGCAATTTTGAACCACGGTCAGATGACGAGGTCAACACCTGAGTTGGTACCCCCTCTCCAAACTTCCATACCATGCCAACGTGAATACATTTGAGGCCACGACAGATTTAACGTGCACCTGTTCCCAAGTCCACGATGGTCTTTCGTTGGATCGTTTCGAACTCGCATCTCTGCAGTTGTTAATACGCTACTCTTCCAACCAGGCTAATACTTCTTTAATAAGGAAGGCAGAACAAATATTAAGGAATGGATCTGCAGATAAGTTTGAAAGGTTTTCAATCAGTAGAAATTACTGTATTAGATCAAAGAGTATAGAAAATCAATGTTTTGGACAGAATGTATTCGCGTTTCACTGCCGAATAAGTACTACCGTGGAAAAGGCAAATCTACAGAACGCGATATTTTATACTTAAGCTCTTTTGTGTTTTGAAAAATATTTCTCTTGTCTGGTTAATTCGACAATTGAAAGAGTAACTAGCCTCGTTTATGCTAGTTACAAGAAGAAAAGATATTTGTTAGAAAAAAATGTGTTTATCAGTTTAATAAAAAAGTAATTTATTTTCATCGAACTCATTTTATATTCCCGTTTGTACTTCATCCGTATTCAAATTGGAGGAAACTAAGGTATGTAAGATTTATTGCATTCTTTCAAGCATTATTTTTTACAGACCAATTTAATGCCCCCAGTTTAGTATGAAATAATTTAAATTACTGAAATATAGCTGTCAGAAATAACTAATTATCAATAATTAAAGCATTTTTTAATATTACAATTTTTTATACTTTTATTTATACTCCTTTACCAATATTTTTATAACTTTAGATTAACGTATACAAATATTCGAGCCCTTAGTTTGTGCAGAAATATACATTTTATATTTTAACATTTAATGATGAAATGTAAAAAGAAATAAATGAATTCCAATTAAAGAGAAAAAGGAAATGACATATACCAGCAGTACGTATACTATCTGTTGTTTTTACTGAATATTATTTAACGGTATTAACATATTTTTTGATAAAACATTTAAGCGTCCACTTTATAATTTCCTATGAGCTCAATTTCTCACAGGATCTTTTTAAAGAACTATGTTGATGTCTTTAATTGATATGTTTGTAATTTTTTTGTTACATTTGTTCTAACAATAAAAAAGGCAATGATATTTTTATTTTAGCAAATTTTTATTTTGCTCTTTAATACATTTTAGGTTATTTTTCGACACGGAAGAAGCAAGTGATAACTATACAAGTCACATTTCGATAATAACGAAACCAGAGTTTGTATCAAAGTGTGATATTGAAAATCAAAAAATATTGATGACATCTGAGACAAAGAACCTGACACTGACAGACATCATCTTAAAATCGGGAGAGTTAAATGTATTTGGTAAGTCGAGTTATATCAATATTTTTTACATTACTTTTAAAAATATGTTTTTCCTTGACTTTTTCAATTAAAAATATTCAGTTAATTAGTATCTATTTGTTTTTAGGACTTCATTAGAAGGTTTATTTTTGAGTATATGTCCTATATATGTCCATAGTTAAGATATAGTTAATATAGTTAATGTATGTCCACAGTTAGGATATAGATAATATAGCTAATATATATCCATAATTAAGATATAATTAATATAGCTAATATATACGCATAGTTGAAATGTAGTTAGTATAGCTAATATATGTCCATAGTTATGATATTATTTCATACGTCCATAACTTTAAGTACAAATTTGAAGTTATACTATGCCAATACCTTCGCATATTAATGGAATGCTACAAAAATTAGCAATATTCAAGGCGTGATTTTCAATATTTAATTGATTAAATGATTGATTGAAAACGCCACGTTTCTAAGTACCAACAATGTAAAACTTAGATATATTTAAAATGAAGTTTCCAATTGAACCAAATAAAACTGAATGGCGAAGATTCATTGTAGGGGACGTTCAGTTCTGCGACAGGGATTTGGTGATCACCATCATTAATTTTCGCAACTTGGAAGCTGTGGTTCGATTTTTGTAAAATCCTTCGGTGTATTTCTCTCTTCTGCATCAGTACTTTTGTGGTGTGTATGTTCATTGCTTGACGTTATCTTATGTTTGACGCAGTTTGGCCAAATATGGTGCCATAAAATCCAACCAACTGCGACATATTTGGGGATAATTTTGGTAACACGCCTTCTTATTTTATAGTTTTTATTGGATTGGAGAAAATTTTTTATTTGGGAACAAAAATCCTTTACATTGCAATTTTATCAACTGAACTGAGGGAGGAGAAATGTTTTCATCTTCAAAACTCGATGCTTAAAATAGTTCTCTAGGTCTGATTTGTATCTGATGATGTTGCTGATTTTCATTGTGTTATATGCATCGAAGAGCAATATTCTGTGTTATTAACGAACGTTACGTTAATCAGAAATCTTAATCTTAAGAAGGCATTAGTTAATGGTTTTCCAATGATTGTGAAAGTATTAAATGAGCTCACAAACACTGAAAAATTATTAAATTAGGACAAAACAGCTGTTAACTACAGAATACCACTATGCATGTCTGATCTAAAAGTTCCTTTTAAATTGTGCAGAACTAGTACTACAGTCGTAAGTCAAAAACAACTACCTAGAGAAGATATATTGATTTCCTATATTGTATACAACAAATTCTTTAATTGATCTTTACATATGAACATTATAAAAAAGGTATCCCTGACACACATTGTGAACAAATTAAATTAAGCATAAATGACTGGTGTTTGTAACCTGAAAGGTGCGCATTATTATCCTTCATCAGTTAATCAAATTTCAAGTTAAATTTATTTCAAACGCTAAACATCAATTCTACATATTTCAGAGTTGACTTTGAAAATTTAATAAAGATTTCTTAAATATTTTCTTCACAAATTATTCACAAGGGTTTCACTAGTTATTAAATAATGTATTACACAACACAAAAATCCTAAGAATTTAATTCTTTCATCATTTTGGCACATTAACGTACTAAAATGGTTGATTTAGATACAACATTGTACTACATAGATTGCAATTAAGTACCATTTTATAATAATTCTCTATCGATTTATAAGTGACCACTGCTATATAATTGTATAGAAGTGAAGTTATGTGATATTTACATATTACCAAAATGTTTGCGCATTTTTTGAAAAATAAATGTTTTTACAGTGCACCTCACAGAAGAAAACACCGAATGTGATACATTGTGGAGACTTCAAATAAAAGTTCAAGAGCACGAGTGCCTGAAAAATAAGGATCAGACTCTCTGTTCAGGAACAGGATTCTGTGATAATTTTTCCAACACGGTGAGAAACATTACGGATTTAATAAGAGGTTGAGTCAATACAATGACGCAATACTATTTATTTCAATTAAAAGCAGACAACTTACTATAACACCGTCTTTCACTTTTTCCCCTTACTGTCACCATAGTGTGACAAGTTGAAAAGCAACAAGCAATACGAAAGGGAACGATTTACAGCAAACTGAATTGGAAGGGGTCAAGAAACCACAGTGACTGAATATGAAATGAGTGGATATGATGACATTGGTGAGAGCATTGGGTATGAACCTGGATTTTATTGGGGTGGAGCAACCGACAGAGGGAAGAATTGGGAATCTCTCAGTGGGGCACCAGAGATCTGAACAATATCATGAGAGTAGATGACGGGAAAAGAACGAACTCCTAAACTAACCAAGTGAAACTTAAAAAGTGATTCCTGGCCCCGTAGCATTGTCCTCATCTAAGCGTGCCCTGCATCAGCAACACCAAAGCCCAATAGGTATAAATACAGGGCACTCTGAGATGAGTATTATGCTACGGGGCCAGGAATCACTTTTTAAGTTTCACTTGGTTTGTTTCGGAGATCGTTCTTTTTCCTGTCATCTACTCTCATGATATTGTTCAGATCTCTGGGGTTCCATCAAGAGATTCCCAATTCTACCCTTTGTCGGTTGCTCCACCCCAATAAAATCCAGCTTCATACTCAATGCTCTGACCAATGCCAGCAAGTCCACTCATTCCATATTCAGGGCTGCTTGACCCCTCCCAGTTCAGTTTGCTGTAAATCGTTCCATTTCGTATTGTTTGTTGCTTTTCAACTTGTTACAATATTGTCACAATTTTCAACGTATTTGTTCCATAGATACATACGCTTTTTCATGCCCTAAAAAGGTTCTCCAATGAGCAGAAAGCTTGAAAGAATTCGGAGCTTGCAGTTGAAAATCCAAGCGGAGAATGGCGTCTTACGCCCCAGAGACGATATTATATCGACTGACTTAAATAGCTCTCTCTACTATCTCTAAATCGTTCCAATTCGTATTGTTTGTTGCTTTTCAACTTGTTGCACTATTGTCACAATTTTTAACGTGCTTGTTCCATAGATACATCCGCTTTTTTATGCCCTAAAAAAAGTTCTCGAATGAGCAGAAAGCTACGCATGCGCCTCTTTCAATTTTTGGTCCGTGGTGAATGGCTAATTCGCTACATGCATCGCTACACGAATTCGTAGCTTGCAGTTGAAAATCCAAGGGGAGAATGACGCCTTACGCCCCAGAAATGATATTATCGACTGACCTAAATAGCTCTCTATGCTATCTCAACGCGACATTTCCGAACACACATTCTTTGACAAAAATATTTATTTTGGTCCCCTCTACCACCCTTGACAATTTGGTTAAATATTTTCGAAACACCCTGTATATCCCAATATTTAAAAAGTGAGACATTTTTACTCAAAGCTTCTTCTTCACTATTGAGTAAAAGTTACGCACAAATTTGAATATTACAAATAAACGTTCTTCATGGTTAAATGCAATTGCTTTTCAATAAATAAACTTTCGTACAAACTTATCTTAAACATCATATAAAAATTTTAAAAAAATAAAGCTAAAGTTGAGCGACACATTTGAGTGTTCGTTTATGTATATATTCGCTGAATTTCTTCAAATATTTCAGTTTCCTACATCAATACGTACAAAATATTTCACACAAGTATTTTACTCTTTTTGTTACATTTCCTCTCATTTTAAACTTTCGCAGTTAACACGAACATTGTAAGCTACATAAGATACAAAAGCAAAAACAAAATGTTTTATGATTCATGCTGGATTTTTTTTGGAACATAATTTATTGAAACGAAGTTATTTCTAAGAGAAAAGTAATGTCTAAAATCAATAATTAGTATTGAATTAACTTTAGTATAATATTTACACTGCCTGGTTTTCATAAGCGTATTTATTATTAAAAATCTCCTTTTAAAATAAATCTCCCTGTTTCAAAATGAATAGATGCTCTGATCATTTTAAGCATGCTTCGTTTAGGATGGTCTTCAGAAAAAGGTATTTCATCTAAAACAATTTCTGCCACACTTTGATTTATTCCATATTTCATGGTTTTATAATACAACGTATTGAATAGAAAAAAAACTGAAGGCTATAAACCTAGAAAAAGTTGCTCCTAATAAGACCATTTTATTGCTTTTTTGTATGACTTCGTTATTGCTCGAAAGGTGTGGACACCTAACAAAAATAACAATCTTGGTTCTTTGTCCGAGATATGCTTGTTATCTTGGTTTATGTTCCCACATCAGAGGTATATCAATCACACAAAAAATCAAATGAGACAGTTTTTGTAAATATCTATAGTTGCTTGTGACTGGTTTACATCACGTCGACAGATCGCTTTGGTTATTAATACACTAAGTATACCAGTGTGATCTTGTTTTATGTTATTGAATTCATTGATTCAATTGATTAATACTAGTCTTTATGTCAAATAAGTTTCAAAACTTATTGTGAGGAAAATTGAATGAAACATATTGTCACAGTAAAAAAACTTTCTAAAAACTCATTTATTAGAGATCTTTTGAAACTTTCCTTTAAACCTCTTTAATTTTGGGTAATGCGATTTCCGAGTAGTGGTAGTATTGTTGACTACCACAATAGACACCACAATAGACATAATGACTAGATGACAGCATGGATTGGTTGAAAGAATACTATTAGTCAAGACAGTCAAATCTGGTTAGGTCATACGGGGAATATACTTTATGGTTTATTGAAAGCTAAGTACTGGCCTACATTACAGATATTTTTAGTTTTGAATGCATTATTGATATCTGCAGTTTCATCGTCAAAGTGCATATAACAATTTTTTACATTACCACTGTAACAACACATTTCTCAATAATCTATTACTCTTATAAAGTGCTCAGAATAATTCGCAATTATCTATATATAGTGATATTCATTTTTTAATACCAAACCAGATTTCCATTGGCTAGACTATTGTATACACTTCTTTAATTTACGGAATAACTGATTGATGATATCTGTAGCATCATTAGTCCAGCCTGAGAAGGAATTCATAGATACCTTTTTCATTAATTCATTGAATAGTCTAGTCAAAATATTATATTTTGTGAAGATTTATTATGAAAAAAGCTTTTTGTTTCATTATTTCGTATCTTCATGTATCATGCTTTCTTATTTATCCTAGAGAGGTGAAGGATACTTATGAAAACTTCCACAAATGTGTTCTTAATCATATTTTATGAATAAAAAAGTATGTTAGAATGGATGAAAACATTAGTACAAAACTATATATCGTTTCAGTTACGTTAAAAAACCACACACAAGATGAATTCTTCAATGTTAATTTTATTGTACCCATATAGCTTGTTACAACTTAAGTATAACCGATGGTGACTTCTGTTGTCAAAATGCCTCACTTTAATAACATTTTAAAATGAATTTTAACCCACATTTGATAATTTTGAATTTTTATTGACAAAATTTGACGTTAATTAATTTATAGTACTGTTACTTTAAGAGATTAAATTTATAACGTTAGTATTCTATTTGTAAAGTATTCAAGGAGCATGCAGTAAAATCGTGTATTAATTACCTGTACTGTTTCCAAAGAATATGTAAATCCGATTATAAAAACCAGTGGAGAGAAACATGAATCAGTTAAAACTGAACACAAGAGATCTGATTGTAAAAATACTAATTTTATCATTTAATGAATCATTAAATCTTATTAAACATGCACACGTTTGTCACGAAATCATTTAAACATGATATTTGCGTGCATTTTTATTTAAAATAGTTATACTTGTAAGAGACACATACTATGCAATTAGATAATTAAAACATCTGTCCTATAATAAAGCATTTAGCCATATTAAAAGTTTTACCTCATACATGTCTAATGATGCAATACGAGTTGAATCCCTTGACAAATACTGCGCCAAATGACCACAAATAAGAAAAAATATTCCACAAGCCATGTCGAATAAAATAAAAACATTCGTATACCGTGTGGTGCTACTGAGAAAAAAAAAGAAAAAGTACTTAGGTGAGCACATTGTATTCTGTAATTATTCCGAAAAAACTTTCTTTTGTTGAGTTAAAAGAAACTTGACCCTGCTGGAGGTTGTTGTCCCGACGAGGTATCACTTCATTAGAAAACTGACCTGATCTTGATTTCGCCATCATCAAAGAATTGGCAATACCTTGATAACGAGATCTTTCGTCATTAGCAAAATTGGACAGACCTTAAAGAACTATGTATCTCGTCCATCAAGATCTGACCAATTTTGCTAAAGACGAGGTTTCTCATCATCAAGATATTACCGATTTTTTTATGAGAAATCAAGATAGTTTTCTTCTAATGTCGAGAGAGTTTGATGAACGAGATCTCGTCCATCAAGATCTGCAAGTTTTGCTTAAGACGAGGTTTCTCATCATCAAGATATTACCGATTTTTTGATGATGAGAAATCAAGATTTTGTTAGTTTTCTTCTAATATCGAGAGACAACGAGAATTTGATGAACGAGATCTCGTCCATCAAGATCTGCAAGTTTTTCTAGTGACGAGGTTTCTCATCATCAAGATATTACCGATTTTTTGATGAGAAATCAAGATTTTGTTAGTTTTCTTCTAATGTCGAGAGACAACGAGAGTTTGATGAACGAGATCTCGACCATCAAGATCTGCAAGTTTTGCTAAAGACGAGGTTTCTCATCATCAAGATATTACCGATTTTTTGATGATGAGAAATCAAGATTTTGTTAGTTTTCTTCTAATGTCGAGAGACAACGAGAGTTTGATGAACGAGATCTCGTCCATCAAGATCTGCAAGTTTTGCTAAAGACGAGGTTTCTCATCATCAAGATATTACCGATTTTTTGATGAGAAATCAAGATTTTGTTAGTTTTCTTCTAATGTCGAGAGACAACGAGAGTTTGATGAACGAGATCACGTCCATCAAGATCTGCAAGTTTTGCTTAAGACGAGGTTTCTCATCATCAAGATATTACCGATTTTTTGATGATGAGAAATCAAGATTTTGTTAGTTTTCTTCTAATATCGAGAGACAACGAGAATTTGATGAACGAGATCTCGTCCATCAAGATCTGCAAGTTTTTCTAGTGACGAGGTTTCTCATCATCAAGATATTACCGATTTTTTGATGAGAAATCAAGATTTTGTTAGTTTTCTTCTAATGTCGAGAGACAACGAGAGTTTGATGAACGAGATCTCGACCATCAAGATCTGCAAGTTTTGCTAAAGACGAGGTTTCTCATCATCAAGATATTACCGATTTTTTGATGATGAGAAATCAAGATTTTGTTAGTTTTCTTCTAATGTCGAGAGACAACGAGAGTTTGATGAACGAGATCTCGTCCATCAAGATCTGCAAGTTTTGCTAAAGACGAGGTTTCTCATCATCAAGATATTACCGATTTTTTGATGAGAAATCAAGATTTTGTTAGTTTTCTTCTAATGTCGAGAGACAACGAGAGTTTGATGAACGAGATCACGTCCATCAAGATCTGCAAGTTTTGCTAATGACGAGACACTGCGTCGAGACAACCACCAGGAGGGGTAATTGAGAACGCAAGCCTCATAGCGTGTAGACATGACTGCCACAATGCTGTTTTATGAGTTTATGTGTCAAGGAATACCATTTGCGCACTGCAGCACGTTTTTGCCGTAGTGTGGTCCTTGTTGGTGGTGTGTAGGCTGCAATGCGACATTCGAAAGCGTCCGAAACATGCCCTATTGGATTGAGATCAGATAACCTTGCGTGTTAAGACTTCATAATTATCCTTAATTTTCTGTTAAAAGAACAGACGACTTCATAATCAACAGCTTTTTTATATTAGCCCTAAAAGAGTCAAGTACGCATTATTCCACCATGCAAACTGCGCACCTTCCAACCAGTATTTTGACGTTTTGACCCATATAATCCTTCTAAGGATTCTTTCAGTCAATAAATGTGGCTGTTTATTCACTATGTATGTGTAGGGTAAATGGAATTTTGTATCTTATTCATAAATCTTACGAAGCTGCGAAGGTTAAAAACCCGAATTAATAAATTTCATTTATATCTGAAGACTGTCATTATTAACTTATCTTAATTTAAAACTTGGAAACAAATGTAAATTTACAGATTTAACCTCACTAAGTAAGGAATTAAAGAATATTCGTTAGACTAAAATACTAAGCGCGTCCTGAAGTTTATTTTAGTTTCCACCCCTGAAACACATTTGCCGTAGAAAAATACTGATGATAATTGTTCTACATACAAAAAGAAAAAAAATCTACCAAAACTAACGATAAAATAACTGCTCCATAATCGTTATAACCGTTTACTAGTGCAAGATTTATTGCTTATGACAAAAAGAAAGTTTTTCAAACGAATATATATAAATCAGGGACTTCCTCTAAGATACTGGTTGCAAATGCAAAGCATTTGCCAGGGATTTCATCCTAAGGGAATTTTTACTTACTGATAATTTTTCTGTTGCAGTAATGTCCCATTTAATGACCAGCTCTTTTTTCTCCACTTTCCCAGGGGTCGTTCTCTTGCCGTTGCTGTGCCGGATTCGTGGGCAAATACTGCGAAGAAAGGGACGGTTGCTATGGCAATCCCTGCCAACACGGGGGATTCTGCGTTGACATTGCCGAGGGACTTGTCGGCACTACTTTCCAGTGTCTCTGCCCTCACGGTACTTGTTTACTCTACCTTAGGGACATCTAACAACTTCTTTCATTCAGTGTTGTGTCCTGTGTGAACTTACTCGTAGACCACTAATGCTCAAAAAAGTCTGTTGTGACTTTTGTGAGGCAGGACTGTTTGATAAGAACATTGGGTCTAACGAAAGGGACGCGTCGAACACATCTTAAGTCGAGGTTTACCTTTATTATTCGTTAAATAACAAATGCCATTATTATTTATTAAATAATGTAATCCCTTATATAATTTACTTTTGATGTATTAAGAAATGGTGTAATATATGAACTTACGCAATCATGGTTTCAGACACATGGTGTGAAGATTCTAATAGTTTAGGATTGGATTTGGGGATACTAAGAACTTTCATTCATTGTTGTGTCCTGTGAACGTACTAGTAGACCTACAAACTACTAATGACAAAAAGTGTTGTTCCTTATGTGAGGCACGATTGTTTTATAAGAACACTGTATCTAACGAAAGGGGAACGCGCGTCGAAGGGGTCATCAGATTATCCTTATTATTTAATAAATGCATGTCTTTATTATTTGTAAAATAATAAATGCCGTTATTATTTATTAAATAACAAATTCCTTATAATTTATTTTTGTTGTGTTAAGAAGTGCTGCAATATTCACTGTACTGACAAAAGTCACTGGACACCTGGAGTAGAAACGAAATATAGCATTTATTTTGGGGTCTGACTATAAATTTAAATTGTCAATTTCAGGGTCCACATTCACATGGGTAACTACAGAATTGACTACTAGTGAGTATAGAGTATAGATTGAAATGTAAGGAAGGAATTCCCTATAAAATGTGCAATGTTTTATATCAAAATCTAAATACTGAAGTAGCAGTCACTTTATTATCCCTAAATATAACCATATTTAGAATGTTAAATGCGTATCATCATGATCACAAGTCCTAAGGGAACTGAACTGTGCTAGCGCCCCTTCACAAAATTATTGACTAGCTAAAATGGTTAGTTTAGATTGGTTTAGAAGAAATCAATCGATTATGTCGAAATCAACAGCTAATGCGTTCAACTCAAAGATTTTTTTAAATATCGACGGCATACAAGTGAAACACAGAGTCGAAATTTTAAGAAATTAGTTTGTTAGCTTCTTTAAGCTAGAATGCGGTAATCCTTAGAGTGGTGAAGTCCGCCAAGTTATTTTTTCTTTGCAAGGAGGTTAGATTTCTTCTTGAGGAGCACACTTAAGCCATGTTCAAATAGGAAGCGCAAGATTCAAAGCGACACACGCAGACCAATTAGAGGTGCCGGAGCGAAAGGTGAAAACTCTCTGATTGGTCTGTGCGTGTCGCTTTGCGCCTCCTACTTAAGCAAAGCTTTAGTGAGTAGAATTTTTCCTCTTCGTTTTCTCAGAACTATTTTTTGACTAAATGTGTTTCAATTTTATAAGCTGACCAAATGTCTATTATTTAATGAATAAATGTCTTTATTGTTTGTAAAATAATAGATGCCACTACTATTTATTAAATAATAAAAGTCCTAAGTTATTTTTATGTATTTAGGAGTATAAAAATAATCTAATTAATAAATAAAATATATCTAATTAAACAAACGGGATTTCTGACACGCGCTGTAAGATGCGAATAATTCAGGATCGGATTGGGTTTAAGATTTTATGATGCATGATCTGATCATTAGTATTTGTGACACAATTGAAAAGTATCACTGTTATTGGTTTTCGGAGAATGTCACTTATCTTATCAAAGCATTAATATATTTTCAGTCATTCTTGTATTCATAGGAGGAATGAAAAATTATTTTATTAAATAGATTAGCTCTACGGTAAGAAAAATAATAACTAATTTCTTATATATATAATACTTTCGTACTCTTTAAAAATATCAATCATACAAGTTGTTATTGAAGAGACGAAAATTTCGTTTCCAATCCAGCTTCTTTACAAACATACACATTCAACGTATTAGTTAACTTTTCTTCCTATTCAAACCAAACTTGTAAAAGAACGTTAATTTACTTAATACAAAAATCTTTCATCATAAATGTATTCAAAAGGCAACATATTCCTAGGCCATTATTGTGTTTGTAATTTATCAGGAAACACTTATTTATTCAGATATCTAGAAAGTAATTTCAGATGGCGGTTTTAATGCCGATGATTTTTGCGACCATTATGTTTGGTGATTTGGGAGGTCATTTTCTTTAATGTATTTTGCCATCCTGAAATTCAGAGATATTAATTGACTACTTCACCGCAGAAAAACCATTATTAAACATTTGGATGCGTTGTCCTAAGATAATTTAGAATGATGAATAATAAGGGAGTAATCTAATGGTAGTCTGTACGGAGAATAAATATGTAGGGTTTATGGTAGAAGCAAGCATTAATAATTCAGACTGCTAATGACACATTCATAATAGTTAATCAATAACTGTCCTCAAGTTTTTCGATTTCAAACTCTATCCAAATGTTTTTCCATCAAAAGTCTTTTTTTCATTGATGTTGTATTAGCGTGCTCTTTGTATGTATTGTGTTTGTTTTATCTATCGCAACCATTTTTTGATGTATTGCACAATATATTTTAGTAAACATACTATAAATAATATGCGTGCACGATGGATGTTGTAGTGCTTATCTTTTTAACCGTTGGCCACAGAAACTCGCTTTCAATAAAAGAAAGTGCTTAAATAAAATATAAATGTTGGGAATATCACATATTTGGAAAATGTTATGAACTCTGTACTTTTTATTATTTTATTTTAGACACTTCATAAAATGTATAATTATTTACATAAATTTACCAGCAATTTATTCATATGTATGTTAATACATGTGCATGAACAAACTTACAAATAGTGTGCAAACAAAATTCACAAAAGGAATTGAAAGTATTCAGTTCGATTGCTGGTAAATTTATTTACATAAATTTATCACAATTGAACATGCACCAGCAATTTATCCATATATATGTATATTAAGTGTCCCTGAAAAAATTTACAAATAGAATGCAAATAGAGAAAATTCCTGAAAGAAAATGTAAGAACTCTGTTCATTTCATGAAATAAACGTTAAAATTTTTAATTTCGATATATATTTGCCCTTTTTCACACTTGTTCGGTCAGTATTTACTATAATTATATTATTTGTGTTCAACAGCAATTTTTTGCTTCATTTCGATTCAACTCTCCATTACCCATGTAATTGACAAGATTTTATAACAATACAATGTTTAATGTGTACACAACAGTCTAAAATAGATGTTTTTGGGTGTTAAACAGATTTCCACTTTAACTTGAGAGTACACAGTTGAATCATTTCACCAAATTTATCATAGCATGATGACGTTTTGATCGCAAACATTTTGATATTAAAATCAGTATCCTGTTGAAAAATCTGATTCGTTTGGAATATTACATACTGTATTGAATGAAAGAACCTACTGCATAAATGTATGTACGTATTGTTTATGTTATTAAAAGTCCTTTTAAATTAAATTTAGAATTTGTGATCGGCTTTCAAGTGAAACACACTAAGTCCAAATTTTCAATATTTCAGTGTTTTAGCTTTTTAGATCAGAATGTGGTAATATCTAGACTGGTAAAATGTGTGTCCACTTTTTTCTTTGCATGAAGTTTGAATATCTTCTTGAGAAACACACTTAGTGAGTAGAAATTTTTGTGTATAAAATATTTTCTTAATGTATCTTTATCTTCACAGAACTATGTTTTTTAAACAGTATGTTTCTCTTCTAAGCCGACGTCACAAAGAAATTTCTAAATTTATTCTCAACTTAAATTGTTTGTATCCATTCACGTAAACAACTTTCACTCATGAATCGAAACCCAAATACCATTTCAATCCACTTAGAGAAGTCACACACTGAAGTGGCATGCGACAAAGCATACGTACTCCGTTTCTCTACAGAAAACATGCAGGTACGTATGAGTATATCAGCTAGTTTAGTGTCGTGCTCTGGTAGGTATTTAATTAGCGTCGAACAGGAGCAACACAACGGAGGTATTGGCGACGGTCCTGGATCAAACCCGAAGGGAAAGATCCAATGACAACACATCGCAATATTGAATCAGATGACGAGGTCACATCTGAACTGGCACCCACTCTCCAAACTTCCCCACCACGTCAACGTGAGGACATTTGCGGCCACGACAGATTGTACATGCACCAGCCCCCTTTGTATACGACGGTCTTTGGTTGGATTCGAACTCGCAACCCTCCAGTTGTTAGTCCGTTACTCTTCAAACAGGGCTACAGCGGCCCAGTGTCGCAGGAACAGTGTGTGGCTTGCCTAAGACTCATTTACACTTGTGCGGCTGTCCGAATCCTCTCTCCGTGTCCGTATTCGAGCAACGAGAACGCGAATGATTGACAGGTTCAATCACTCCCCTTCTCATCGCTCATTGGCTCGAAGGATCCGAATACGGATAGCGTGTTCAACAGCCGCACAAGTGTTAAGCAAGCCTTTAGACTTCATGAAATGTACGGAACGTGGTTGATTCCACAGGTTACCGCGGGCGATCGTGCGAAGGGGAAGTGAGTCTCTGTGATCGCAAGCCGTGCCTCAACAACGGCAGCTGCACCGGCAACCAGACGGAGTACTCTTGCGATTGCCCCAAGGGGTTCGCCGGCCCCGTTTGCGAGACCAACGTCAACGAGTGCTTGTCCAATCCCTGCGTGCACGGGGTGTGTGAGGATGGATTCGGAGGCTACAAGTGCTACTGCCTGCCAGGTACACCCCTTACGAATGCAATGCATTGTGATTTGTATTTTATTTGTGCATGCGCAATATGCTCCTAATATTCTAATAATCTGCTAAATGTATTTTAATTTATTATTTAACTGCTATACTCGTTCGTATATGTTTTATTACTGTTACTCATTTTGTACATATTCCTGTGCGATCAATTTACAAATTTCCATCTGGGATATTCCGTCTACAGCATTCCATGTAGAACATTCCATCTGGAATATCCCGTCATAAACATCCCATGTAAAATGAAAATACAATTGCAAAAAGTCACTTTGACTACAACTAAGTAGTAGCAACTAAAGGAAGTAAATATCTTAGAACTGCTTAGGACTTCTTAAAACTGCTTAGGACTATAATAAAAGAAAAATTTGTAGCACTGAAACAATTCGAATAACGAGAAGTTCATGGTGCGTATGTTGAGGTTTACTAGACATGCAAAAAAAATTTCTGTTTGTACGTAAGAAATTTTGGATATAAATCATGGCAAGTATAGAAATAGGATACTTTTATTTATTATAGTT
Source organism: Meta bourneti (assembly GCA_933210815.1). Taxonomy (NCBI): domain Eukaryota; kingdom Metazoa; phylum Arthropoda; class Arachnida; order Araneae; family Tetragnathidae; genus Meta; species Meta bourneti. The sequence continues at coordinate 81,522,241 of OW119923.1, read as the reverse complement.
CTAAGCTGAACACCCTGTGTTTTATTCCTTGATATGAAGTTTATTGAATTCTTCATATATTTTACGAAATTTATAGTATATTTCGATGGTTTTTCGAGTTTAACACAACCATTTGTAAGTTTAGAATTGCAATTCCCATCAAGTACAATTCCCATTTTGAGTTAAACGTACCTTGTGAAAGTGTCAAGTTGATTTTGAGGTGTATAATATAAGCCCACTGAGGAGTTCCAACGCATATATTCATTCTGGAATTTGCAGTCATTCCTGAATGACTACTAACCAGTTTCGATCTTCATCAATGGATTCATTCCGAGGATTCCCTCAACCAAAAGATGTGGTTACTTAGACATTATGTGGGTTGTGGAGAAGAATCAATACTGCACTACTCGGAAATCTCCTGACACTCAGAGGGTTAAAAAATTAACAAATTTATGCATCATATTAACAAAGTTCTAACGCATTTTATTAAATACAGCGTATTTAAAACTTTCTGTATGTATTTTAAAGAGGATTTTGGAATACAAAACCAAACCATTTACACAAGGATTTGAAAACGCCACCTGGATTTGATAAAGAGCAGTTCGACAACGTGGTAATTATCCAGTTTGGGCTATCATCATTTTAGACTCCGATTTCGTATGGATAGCATGCAACAATTCACGAATATATCTTGTAGATTTCACGTTTATGAACGCTCTCTGAGCAAATTTATTTTTATATATAGACATTTTTGAAAACGTGGGGAATACAGTTCGATTCTTTATTTTAAAATTTTTGAAAGAGTATGAGTTTCTGATAAAAAAAATTCAGTCACTGGTAGCTACATAGATATAGAACTTAAAACCTCCAACCAAAATGTTACTGTGATTTAATATTGCAGTTAGAAAATGGGAAAATTGTGCGAGTCACAGTTTTTTACCTATTCAAAAAGAGGGAAAACTACTAAAAAATATTTTATTCGTTATTGTTTATTTTTTGTTTTTCAAATTTGTTATTGTTGTGCAAGAGTCATTCCTTTATTTATGTGGTTCACTTCCATATATTTATTTAATTATTAGAACGCTCTTAGGAAATCAATGCGCTTTTTTAATTGAAAACCACCAAACAAATAAATGACTTGGAGAACAAAATTAGCTTTCTATTCTTATCGCTGGAGATAAAAAAGATCATTATGCCTCCTTGGCAACAAAGCTAAGAGAATAATTAATCCGTCTTCAAAGATGAAGAGGGCTGCGCCAATAAATCGAATTAATGTGGAAATATGCTTCAAAAAGTATTGTAATTGATTCGAAGGACTATTTTCTTTAATCTAATAGATAAGGTATAATCACATTTCGGCACAATGCGTGGTTATTTCTCGCAATTAATGTATGGAATATTTTGTGCTTGAAATATTCGAATGAGCTTTTATGCATTATCTATACTGGGTGCATGGTAGTCTTTATACACACACCTAACTATCGAGCACAGAAAACTATAGTTATGGTAGGTAGTTTATTGATGTCGCAATGGGTAAATACAACGGGCGGTCCTGGATCAATACCAAAGGCAAAGATCCAAGGACAACACCTCGTAATTTTGAATCACGGTTCAGATGATGAGGTTAACACCTTAGCTGGCAACCAACTCTCCAAACTTCCACACCACTCCAATGTAAGGACATTTGAGGTCGTGCACCAGCCCCTCGTTATCGACGGCTTATTATTGGATCTAGTTTTGAACTAGCAACACTCCGGTTGCTAATACTTTGTCTTAACTGGGCTATCGCGGTCCTAGCTACAGTTATGAAATTGATGTATAGATATAGTAAAGTGACTGTGCGCTACAAGATACGACCAAGTGCAGCGCCCCTAACGGTAAAAATCGGAAATTGGCGCTGCTATCTCGAAAACTATGCGAGGCATAGTTTTCGAGTCGAGGGGGAAAATAATGTGCAAACTTGAAGAGCCTCACCGATTTAATGGGAAATGACAACCTGGTACATGAATAGCGCGAATAAAATGCATGAAATGATAATTTGTATTGACGTAAATGCTACTTCACCACTCGCGTCACGAAACAGCAGATTGTGTAATGCCATCGACCTTCTAAGGAAATAGACAGAACATGTGGGTGGAAGGTCCGCTGTGGGTGGGAGATTCTCTGTCGTAAGATCTCAGAAGAGTAAATCACGTGGGCTTATAAATCCACTTGATCCGATTGACTGTCGAAGCGTAGACTAGTGTTTTTAATCACGCTGGATAATCACTTTAACCAATCAATAACTTGTCCCATATTAGGATTCATGCTTTTTCCCACAATCACGTGAGAAATCTTCAAACCAAGCGACCGGAAGAAATAGCATGAAGCTGTGCGCACATGCTCCGTCGATTTCATTAGAAGGTCGATGTGTAATGCTCGCTCTGTAGTCGTCTAGCATATCAAATAACAGGTATATCAAACCAAACCGATGACAGGATGTACATCTCGTTACTATGTAGCAGCATGTGACACCTGAAATGCTGATGAACTTGCAAAGAAGAGAATTTGTGTCCTGGATGCAAATGCGTATTGAGAATGGGCACATTGAGCACACATAGTAAAATGGGCATTTCTAATGTTCTCATTCATTTCGCCTGTGTTTGTTTCTAACATGTATAGTTATCATTTCCCTGTCTTCGTGCTGCATTCATTACAGTGTAATATGTTGTGCATCGCTCTGACAGGTCAGGTTTTGCATTCATCCTACCTATTTCGCCACACAATTAGCTGCTTTGTGACGCAAGTAGTGACGTAGCATTTACGAATCGAACCCCGTAGAATCATGAATCGCTCGTAAAATCGAATACCGACAAATTAGCATTTCACGCTATTCATGTACGCATGGTGTCATTTCGCACTAAATCAGTCATTATCTACAACTTTGTAAAGAATTTTTCTACCTTATCCTACATAGTTTTCGTGATAAGATGGCTTATTTCCTATTTTCACCGCTAGGGCGCTGCAAGCGGTCTCATCTTGTAGCGCAGTCATATATCACTTTCAAACTGTAGCTATCTGCGCTTGAATTACGTGGGTGTATAAGGATTTTATTATATCCCCTACATAGAGTATCATACAATAGTAAATAGGGTGATCTGATTTTGAAATAAATAAATGAATTTATTTATTTATACATAAATTGAATTATCTATTTTATGCATCAGTCGATAATCATTAATCATTAGCTTCTTACCATGTGGATAACAAACTGTTAAATGTCAAAGATCTCATTAAGAATAAATATTTTTTCATCATTGGTATTTTTCTAAAACTTAGAAAATTAATTATAATTAAAAATTTTGTTTATGTGGAATTGCAAATATACTTTAAATTATATTTACGGTTGCAAAAAAAAAAATCCTTTTAGAAATTTTCAAATTAACTTTCTTTCGGGAATTTAAAGTTCACATTCAGTTTTCCCCTTTATGGTACATAATTTTATTTATTTATATTCTCTGAACTTTTCACTATCTATTTTGTTGGTTTGTTTTATTTATTATATACTACATTAAAATAATCTTGCCATGCCATGCTTTAAAAGAAACAATTTAGTTCAGTCTTCCAGTCAAATGCAAATTATTCGTTTGCGATATCACGATTTAGATATGTCTCGTTATTCTAAGAATTTTATTTTTCCAAAACGACAAATTCCACTTCAGGGCGTTTTATACTCTTGATGTTTTCACCAACTGATATCTAACGAATGAACTCTGGGAAATAAATTTTTGTTGAATCCATAAGCAACTACAATTTTCTCTTGATCTTAAATCGAAAATGAATTGATTTATAAATATTTTAAAAATTACATATTAATATTACATATAAAGATTCGTAAGTCCACGTTGCTTACGCTTCTGAGATCTTACAACAACAACTCCACCCATATGCTCTGTTTATTTCATTAGAAGGTCGATGGGGCGAAGTCTCTGATGTAAGGTCTCAGAAGGGTAGGCCACGTGAACTTAGGAATTGACTTGGTCCGATTGGCTATCGAAACACAGATTAGTGTTTTTAATCAAGCTGGATAATCACTTTACCCAATCAATAATTTGTCTCACATTATTCATGTTTTCCCCACAACCACGTGATAAATCTTCAAAGCGAGCGATCGGCACACATGCCTCGTCTATTTCATTAGAAGGTCGATAAACCAACCACATGCTCTCTCTATTTCATTAGAAGGTCGATGGTATAAATTTCATGACGCCAGAGTTCAAAAGTTTTTGCTGCTTCAGAGAAGCAGATTTTCTGCTTTATATAAAGATATATGTTCAACAATATTTCCCACGTAAAAAAATAAGTGAATGTTTACGGATATTCAGAGTACTAAATTACAGGATGGCCATAAAATAACTTTCAGTCTTGGAGGTGTCTGTAACTAAATCGAATAAACGGAATGGAACCAAATATGGTTTCGAGACTTTAAGAAATGGGAAGATGTATTAATTAAAAAAAGTTTAAAAACATCGCCGAATTCCCCCTATCGGCGACTTTTGGAATTAAAATGCTTTTTGCGGAATATATCTCCCCCTGCCTTCCAAAGTCTCAATATCAAATTTGCTTACATATAGTTTATTCAATTTAGCTACATTTGCCTCCAAAGAATGAAAGTTATTTTATGGCCACCCTGTATATTTCCAATCATATTTGTACAGCCTACATAATTGACATAATATTGTAACAATAACAATCACATTGTCTCATGTAAAGGTTATGGTGGCGACCACTGTGAATTCGAGTACGACGAATGCGACTCCAGCCCCTGCATCAACGGCGGGGCGTGCGAAGACCTGGTGGCCGGATACCGCTGTCATTGCGGACCCGGATATGAAGGACGTCGATGTCAGATAAAAGTGGACTTGTGCAAGCCCAACCCCTGCCCTTCGCCAGCACAGTGCGTGGACAGAGGAAACAATTACAGCTGTATATGTCATCCTGGATATAACGGTTAGTGACAGTTGTTTGGGGACACCAGATTTATTTTTTCAATTATAAGGTTGGGGAGAAATGTTTTTGAAAAGTATAAATACATATCTTCACCAGTAATATGTGGATAAGAGGAATCAGTTGGTCAATAGGGTGGTCTGCACATGTTACAAGGGTTCGCATATTACATGGAAAGGCAAATTCCAGTGTTTTTAAGTTTTCTCTAGGAGGTATTCCAATTTGATCTACTCATAACAAGATTATAGTTTTCGAGTTTAAAGAATGGGACTAAAAATATTCATTTATCACTGAAATTTCGTGTTTATTGTAATAATTTACCTACACTCTCCTAACACTCTTTTAACCGTTCCAGTAGTTGTCTCTACGAAGTATCTCTTCATTATCAACTGATCAGATCTCGATAGATGAGATATCTCGTCAATAGAAGATACCTGACTAGATCTTGATCTCTATCATAAAAAATCGGCAATATCTTGATGATAAAATACCTCGTCATTATCAAAATCGGTCAGATCTTGATGGACGAGATATCTCGTCGAAAAAACTTGTAGGGTTGATAAAACAACTCTAACTCGTCCCATTTGTCGGGAATGTTATAGCGTAGCTTGAAAAAGTTATGACAATTGAAATTAACTCACAGGTACCAGTCTTCTAGTTGCTGAAAAAAGGTTTTTAACTCGTCTCATTTGTCGGGAATGTTATAGCATAGTTTTAAAAAGTTATGCCAATTGAAGGTAGCTCACAGGTACCTGTCTTCTAGTTGCTGAAAAAAGGTTTTAAAAAAATTGAGGTGGATAGGCAAATAAGGTGTTGCTTATATTGATGAAAATCTTTTTTCGTGGCTCCATCTAAGAAGCACAGTTTGAACCAGTTTTCCTTTTTATTTCTTGAATAGCAAAAACATATTGTGACTTGGAAGTGTATGTAAAATATTTTCTTGCATTATAAATTTCCCGTTTTGAAATGAAATATTCCGAGAGCATATTTCAGTTTTCCAGCAGTTCTAAGTAATATCCTAAGGTGATTTTGAAAAAAAATCGGTTGAGTTTTCAACCGCCAAGAGGTTTAAGAACTCCTGATTTTAGTGACATGCGTTTTTTATAGCTATAAGGTTTCAGTCATAAATAAAATTTTAAAAGGTTTTTGAGAAATAAAAATACTTCTAAAACTATTTGAATACTGTATGTTTAATATGAAATGTTAAATAATAGTTTTTCTGGCGGTGAAGGAAGTAGTCAATTAATATCTCTGAATTTCAGGATGGCAAAATCTATTAAAGAAAATGATCTTCCAAATCACCAAACATAATGGTCGCAAAAATCATTGGCATTAAAGCCGCCATCTGAAATTACTTTCTAGATATCTGAATAAATGTTTCCTAATAAATTACAAACACAATAACGGGCTAGGAATATGTTGCCTTTTGAATACATTTATGATGAAAGATTTTTGTATTAAGTAAATTAACGTTCTTTTACAAGTTTCGTTTGAATTGGATGAAAAGTTAACTAATATGTTGAATGTGTATGTTTGTAAAGAAACTGGATTGGAAAGAAACGAAATTTTTCTCTTCAATAGCAATTTGCATGATGGATGTTTTTTAGAGTACGAAAGTGTTATATATAAGAAATTAGTTATTCTTTTTCTTACCGTAGAGCTACTCCCAGACACATTTTGTTTTTGTCCAAAAACGAAACAGAAAAATGCTAATGTAACTGAATTTAATTTGTTAAGCCGGGAATTAGCTTGTTACCACATTTGAGCGACCGTCTAAAGTGAAATTCTTAATGATGATTACTTGAGAAGAAAAATGTATAAGGAGGCTAAAAGTTAAATATATTAAGGGAATGAGTCCGTAACTTCATTAGTATGTGTGCTTCGAAATTAAACGGATAAAAGTATTTGAAACTAAAACAAACGAAAACTCTAGTTACACTCTTTATACTAATTAACTTTAATTTTTCAGGACCTGGTTGCACACAACATTATGATCCTTGTTACCCAAATCCTTGTCAGAATGGAGGTAGTTGTTGGCCTAGTTTGGATTCCTATTTTTGTTCTTGCAATCCTGGTTATACGGGAGATTTATGTGAAGGTTTGTATTCTCGTTCTGCTCTTGAATGATATTAATGAATGATCCAGGGAATGAAATGTTACAACTCACTACAGATTGATCGTCGAGAGATCTATAAAATGGCATTATATGCGACTTTTCTGTCAAACTAAATGTAAGTGGGGTATTGTTTTTGCTGCGGAAAGTGAGGGCTTCCTGTACGTATTCCAGACGTTGGCTTGTTTATCGAATGCAATTTCAGCGCGTCGCCCATAAAAAATTCGAAAGAATGTATTCCGAATCGATACTCGTCATTCGGAATTCGATCTCGTCATTATAAAATAAATAGCCCGATCTTTTGATGAAGAGATATCTTATCATTAGCAAAATTGGCCAGATCTTGATGAACAAGATATCTCGTCATTAGCAAAATTGGTCACATGTTGATGAACGAGATATCTTGTCGAAACCACTTGGATTGTCAATCTGATGGTACGGAAATGCCTAAGAAGTATGTATCTCAGTTCATATCGCGGCTTACATCGCGTTCCTGGTGGACGCCGCGATTTAGGTCGATGGTACAGTAATAAGAGATATTTATTTATTATGATAGTTGATTGCTCAACGCCAATTAGATTAAACGCCATCGTCAGTACGGCGTTTAGGTAGGCAGGTAGGTAGTTAATTAACGTCATACTGGCGAACTAATGGCGATCAATCCCGAAAGATAAGATCCGGGGACAACACCTCTCAATCTTGAACTTCAGTCAGATGACGAGATCAACATCTGGAGCTGGCACTCCACTCTCCAAAATTCCACACCACGCCAACGTGAGGACAGTTGAGGAAAGAAAAACAAAAACTTAAGCAGTAAATTTTTTAACATCAACTAATACTTATTCTTATATACATTTTTTGTAGATGTATAATAATTAAAATTAAGCAAAGCATACGTATTTTTAAACTTTTCGCAGTTGATTAATTATGATACAAATACCAAAATACACTGTCCCTTCAATATGTATAATAAACAGAGGTGTGTACATCACGCTGTCTTATGATATGCATGATTGCTGTGACTGTTTTTCTAGAAGCAATGGTGGCAGCCCAACCCCTACCTAGAACGCTGGAAGATCCCGGAGAGCCGGAGGAGCAAAGCAGTTTGGAGCATCACAAGGAGTCGATGGACCGCTGGCACAATTTGTATTTGATGGGGACGATGCTTTGCTTAGCTGCCTCTGTTGTGGCTCTTGTGGCCGTTGTGTGCCATTGCAGGCTCAACAAGACCTACCAGCGCTTCACTCGCAAAATAAGTCGATCGTGTTCGGACTTGAAGCAACAAAAACTGTGAGTATTAAACTGTCTGCTTTTAAATTTTCATGCAAGACCTTTAATGTAGTGGTTACTTTTGGTTTGATAGTTAACCCTCCTGGTGGTTTTCTCGACGAGGTATCTTATAGTTACCAAAACTGGCCATATTTTGATGGACGAGAAATCTCGTCATCATAAAATAAATGGCTTGATCTTGATGAAGAGATATCTCATAATTAGCAAAATAGGTCAGATCTTGATGAACAAGATATCTCGTCATTAGCAAAATTGGTCACATGTTGATAAACGAGATATCTCGTCGAAACCACTTGGATTGTCAATCTGATGGTACGGAAATGCCTAAGAAGTATGTATCTCAGTTCATATCGCGGCTTACATCGCGTTCCTGGTGGACGCCGCGATTTAGGTCGATGGTACAGTAATAAGAGATATTTATTTATTATTCAGTGGAATTCTTCAATGAGTTGTAACTTTAATTGTAGCTCTACTTCATTATCGTCGCATTCCGTGAAATATAGAGCAGTTGAGGTTAGCGAGATGCTTTAATGCGATGCACCGTCGCTACCGTATTCTCAGAAACATGTAAAGCTACTCACTCACTAGTAAATTGTAACATGTAACGTAATCTAGTATTGCCATGCTAGTATTAGCGAATAGTCTTGCAATGCTCGAAGCTGTCAGACCTGTTGTTGGTTTTGGGACGAATACAAAAATGATCACAGAAAGATCGTGGAAGTAGAAAGGAACTGTTCACTATTGTGTAAGCTGCCAGGAAGAGAACATTTCCCCTTGCTTTATATTACAACACTAACTCGTTTGCTCTCGAGAACCATCTAATCACTGGGATTCGACTGATCCCTAACGCGCTGTGATCACTGGACTCGACTGCTCTCGAGAATGCTCTAATCATTTTGTTGCATTGCTCACGAGCACGCTCTAATTACTGGGAATTCTATTACTTGCTAAAACACTCTAATCACTTAGGATTAGACTGCTCATGAGTACGCTCTAATCACTGGGCGTTTGACTGTTCACGGGCACGCTCTAATTATTGAGAATTAGATTGCTCTCGAGCACGCTCTAATCACTGAACTCGATTGCTCACAAGCACGCTCTAATCACTGGGAATTCTATTGCTTGCTAGAACGCTCTAATGACTTTGGATTATACTGCTCATGAGTACGCTATAATCACTGGCCATTCGACTACTAACGGGCAAGCTCTAATCACTGAGAATTAGATTATTCTCGATCACGCTCTTATCGCTGGGGATTCTATTGATCGCGAGAACGCTCTAATCACTTTGGATTAGACTGCAATGAGTACGCTCTAATCACTGGGCATTCGACTGCTAATGGGCACGCTCTAATCACTGAGAATTAGATTTCTCTCAAGCACGCTCTAATCACTGGAGATTCTATTGATCGCGAGAACGCTCTAATCACTTTGGATTACACTGCTCATGAGCATGCTCTAAAAACTAGATTCGTTTGCTCACGACCATGCTATAATCACTATGATTCGATTGATCTCGAGCACGCTTCAAACACTGTACTCGTCTGATCACGAGCATGCTCCAATCACTGGGTTTTCGATTGCTCACATGTGAGCATGTTATAATCACTTTGTATTGGACTGCTCACAGGGCACTCCAATAGCTATGGATTCGAAATTTGCTAGCGCACACGCTCTAATCACAGAGGATTCGACTGCTAACGAGCAAGCCACAATCACTGAATTTAACTGCTCTTTAGCATGCTCCAATCTCTGTGGAATCGTCTGCTTGTGGCATCTAACAAGGTCAATCTGGGCGTAACGAACACATCCGAAGCTGGTACATTGTAAATTCGCCAGTGAGCACTCGGCTTAAGATTCGCTAAGTTGTTACCGTGGTGCTAAAGCTCTGACGGTACTTCATGTATAGCTGGCGTCAATTGCTCTACTTTTCATGGCAACACGCAACCTTGAGCAATTATTCATAGCATGTCAATCAGTTCATGATACTGTTTTGGAACTAAAACGATTCTTGGTTTTTTCCCAGCGAAGACCCAGGCAAGTTTTCATTGAATCTTCGTGGGAACGTTTCTGAGGCAACTCCCAAGGAGAACCCCTACGAAGCCACCAGCGTCGACCTAGGGGACAGCCTCGACGCACCCCTCATATGCTAAGACCCGCATCCCTCTCCCCCAAATCATCATCCAGATCATTCGTCTCGCCAAAAGTGGAAAGTCAATTGGAAGACACAAATTCTTCACGTGTTCACCCTTCTTCGTACAGGACGACGCACAGGACATGTTGACAAATATATATTTTAAAAAGAAAAGGAGCGTTTTAATCATCAGAGACTATAGTATTGGACTGGTATCGGATCCTGTACATATTTTCTGTCTGGAAAAGCCTGGGATTAGAGTGACCAATTAACGAGGGATTTGTTTTAGAAACTTCTGACAGAAGATTTGCGACAGAAGGGTCATTTGTAATTTACATCATTTTGTACGTAAATGCTGTTTAATTGAACAGGTGATGAATTTAAAGATGCAAATGCAGATCTTGGAAGACATTTATGTTATTGGGTTTAATGTTGAGTTAGAATTCATTAAAAAGTTTGCATCGCTGTAGACCAGCAGTTGTATTTATCCAATGATTCCCTAACTGGTACAATGAATCTCTGCTCTTCCAAAAAATTAACCATAATATACAACTAGAGGTTAAACTTGTCTTGTTATAATTCAGTTGAGACACATAAACGATGGTGGATTTGAACAGAAACCATTCCTAATTGCACGAAATTTTGCATACATTAACATACAAATACAGACCATTTCCTGTGTATACTACCTATAATTAGAAGATTCAACAGGGTGAACATTTGCTATACAAAACATACTATTTACACAATACGAGTCAAATTACGCATTTAACCTAAATACCGAAATAGTTTTAACTAATTGAGTACGGCCAACATTAGGACATTATTTACATAAATTTGGTTCTGTTTTTAAATCTGGCATTCTTTTTAAACTTTGAATAATTAGAAAGCTAAATATTTTAGCCCTAAGGGACTTTCTAATATAATTTCCAGGTTATAAGTAACAAATTAAAGAGAAACTATAGTACTTTTGTGTCGGAGAGGTATATTTCATCTGTTGCACTACTTTTTACTTAAAAAGCAAACATACCAAAATAAATTTTAGTTTCTTGATCGTATCACTTTGTTTATGGACTTATATTTAAAAAACTGATATAAGCGAAACCTTTCACACATTTCTTGAAGAAGATTCGGAGTCTTCGACATTTACGAAATTTCTTTTTCATTCCTCCTTCTAAAGACTTGCATTTGCATCGCCATAGTCAAATGAAGAATATTGTTACCAAGTTGTTCTTGGACAATTGAGTAAATTAGTTGTTACTTAATGCACTTTTAGAGCACAGTGATCTTTAGATGTTATGATAACCGTTGATTGTGTATTTTGTAATTATTGTGTTTTACTTAATCACCAAATAACATCTCTATATGTTTGCAATATTTCAGAGCCTCCTTTCGTACTGTGAAAAATAAATTAATGCTGCATTTAAGAGTTTGACGATCATACTCTGGTGATCCTTTTCAATATTTCTTAAAACAAAAGAAGCTGGTCATGTTACTGAGGCAATAAAGAAGGCATTTTTATAAAAGCTAATTTCTAAACAGTCTTTTGGGTACTGAAAATTAAATAGATTTTATTTTAGCTTCAGTTAATTTAGTAACTTAATTGGTTCACCATCGGACAGATCAAAACAAAAAAAAGGAAAAATTTGTGTGGTCTTTGGTGTTTAAATTTTTAATTTATGAAAATCCACAAGAGATGTCCCATGCATTTATAAGGTTTCCTTTTAAATTACGATGTAAAATGTTCTCTCACAATTTAAAAGATTACAAATTCACGAAGTACGCACACAGGTATAATTATAAAACGCAACAGGAAAGAGTACCGATGCAATTTAGCAAATTGCGATAGCATATGTAAAGCATGAGAAAAATCAGTTTCTGTATCTGTAATTGTGAACTTTGAAATGTTTGTTCTACTGTCATTATGTGATTGCTGAGCTCTTGTTCAAAAGTATTTAAAAGCATGTAATTGTGTTAAAATGTAATGAATTGTTCTTAAGTAAATAAATACGTTAAAGCGACTTGATTGTCATTTATTTTGATCTTAGAAAATAGTATAATACACATAACAAAATGGTCAATTTCTAATTATTTTAAAGTTTAATAATTACAAATACCTGAGCGAGTTGCTGCTTTCGCTACCAAAGCTAGAATAGCTATATTGTCTATTAATTCTGACCTATTAGGATAGATTCCAGTTTGCTGATTAAGATAAATGTCCTCTTTACTTAAAGAACAGAGACCTTGGAACATATCTTGTTCTTCTGTACTGGAGAGAACAGTTTTGGAGAAATTCTAACCGAATATGTGAGTTCCCCAATCCATTGTTCCTGTCTTTTATCCTTTTATACTTCTATTATGTTTTATGTTCATAGAAGACATCGTGATGTTAGTAGCAAAACACCATCGACCTTCAAATGAAATAGGACGGCAGCATATGGACGGAGTCGCTGTCGCAAGATCTATGAAGAGTAAATCACATGGACTTACGAATCGACAACTGATTGGCTATCGAAGCACAGACTAGTATTTTTGATCATGGTGGACACAAAACTGCAAGCATATGCTACGTCTATCTCATTAGAAGATCTATGAAATACACTGGAATCGTACTCAGATGTAATGACAACAAGTGACGATTACTGTCAGAAAAAGAAAAACGTGTTGTTTCCCTCCAAATACTTCTGCCATCAACCCACGATAGAACCGCTCATAAATTGAATGTGTTAGATTCTTAACTAATTAATAACCTTACATTATTTTGAATATTAAAACGAGTAATTTAAAACATGAACGATGGGGATTACAGCTAAAAGTATCATTTTAAATTCTCTGCAATGAGTTGAATACATGTTGGAAACCATTTTTAGTTTCGGTCTAAAAAAACGAAAGCTATCGTTCTCAAAAGTGTCTATTAAACAATCAGATCAAAGCACTTTTACTTAAGTGCTTTTAATTACAAAAACGTATCAGTTTTCAGCTTTACAATTTTAAGTGCTGTTTTTTATCGAACAATTCTGATTATTTTCCATTTGCATTAAAAACACACATCTCTTTACATCAGCGGCTATAAAAAATGAGGGAAAAACCTTTAGAATAAAATCCGATTCGAATATATTATGTCCAACTGTTTGGGATCGAAAGTCCGTTATTTGCAATCTTAAACAATTTGGGAGCCGATGTCGAAAAATACAAAACGATAGTGACCTTTGATTAAGACAACCATAAGAACAATCCAGTACAGTAACCCCAATAATTATAGAAAAAATTACTCCAAATTATTTTCATTGTAACTACTTTTATTTGAAGAGAACATATGTATATGAGCGGAAAAATAACTTTTATTACTTCTTAATTAGACTATTATCCTTTATTGCCTTCTAATAATTTCTAAATTTGAATATCGAGTGAAAACGAACAATGATTTTTTGAATAATGCAAGAACACTAGAAAGTCGAAATGCATATGAATTTGGATATTATTTATGAGAACACAACACCTAAAACATCAAACCATTTTTTTGAAAAAATTCTTCTTGACAATAAACTGATGAAAAATTGCAGTTAAATTAAAAAAAATTATCGTTCTTGCATTCTGTAAAGTACATCAAATTAATCTTTTTATGCATATATAAATTGAAGATAAGCAGTGAGAGGTAGTGCATTCGTTTAAAAATTATGTTGCTTGAAAGTAATTGGAATCTCATTTTTGAATGCACCTCACGTTATTTAAATTGGGCAGTTTTATTCCACAAAGTTCATCCTTTCATTCTAGATGAATAATACTCCCATTTCTTTGAAATGTAATCATGAGAGGAGATAAAATGTAATGTAACGTCGTATATCTGATTAATTAATAGATTCAAAAGATTAAAGTTACTTATCGCAAAGAGAAAACATCTTCTTTTAGAACTGAATATTGATCAGCCTTTCTAATTTAACAAAAGAACCAGAGCGTAATAGAACATTAGGGAATACACATTATCACATTTTATATTTGCAAACAGCGATTAATACCTAAAAATAGTAGTTACATGTTTTCCAAAGATGAAAGATTTTGAAAATCTTTGCTCTTGCTTATATTTTGGGGGTGATAAGGCTTGAAACAATAATGGTTTAACTAAAAAGGCTAATTCCATCACCATTTTAATAATTGAATAGTGGAGAATATTTTATGCATGTGAAAATATGGAGATTGCAGATCAATTATTTTTAACATACGAAGGAGATCCTATTGGGGTTTCATTGTGTAACCCTTAAAAGTCTACCATATTTTGTAGTCATCGGTAAAAGGTTAAAATATCACAATTCTAAAATAATTCAAAGTGGTTATTTTCAGTAAAATATCAGTTGTCATTCCAATGCAGGAGGTTATGTCACCTTATAGTTATTAATTTTTGTTATGCAGCTTTTGAATGTTTGGTAGAACTTTGCCAATATTTCAAGGACTGAAAAATCATACAAACCTTTTGTCTACAATTGATATGTTATATTAAGCTTAAACTAAGCATCTTGCTTGCTACAGCTACCTTATATGCACTTCGTTATATACTTTTCAAAAACTTATTTGAACATTCTTGACAAAGATGCATATGGGTTCTGTGATTTGTACTCGTAATTACAATATAAATTTAACCCTTTACTTCAGAGTAAAGACAGTGGTGATTACAATTCTGGTATATCTTTCATGGATTAAGTTATTCAATTTGCATGCTTGCAATTCGGGGTAATTAACTGCATTTACCCATTTAGAACAGAGTTCAGCTGCCATAAAGGATATTTTTCGTGTCAATTCGCTTTATTGTTGTGGGGGTCAAAGGTAATGTTATGGCAAAAATTTAGGAGAGCGATACTCACTGGCATGTGGTCTCTGGATTTTCCAGTTGAAGTGCTTAGTCTCTGTTATGGGGTACCAATAGCTCTGCTACGGGGCACTAGAATCTCTACTAAAGAGTCCCAGGATCTATGCTTTGGGGCACCAGGATCTCTGCTACGGGGTTCCAGGATCTCACCGACGGGGTTCCAGTATTTGTGCTGCGAGGTCGTAGGATATCCGGTTTGGGGTCCCAGGATTTGTGCTATGTAGCACCAGGTTCTCTGCTACGGAATCCTAGTATCTCTGCTACGAGGCACCAGGATAGATCTTTCCTATGGAGTCCAAGGATTTCTGTTACGAGGCACCAGGATCTTTCCTATGGAGTCCCAGTATCTCTGCTTCGGAGTCCCAAGAACTGTGTTACGGGGCCCCAGGATATCTGCTACGGAGTCCTTGGATCTGTGCTACGGGATGTTAGGAGGTAACTCTTTCCACTTTGGGGCCCTCGAGGAGTATGCTCTGAACACTCACACATTCTAGCAGAAAAAGATCTCTACTTCCTACAGCATGAGGAATTACAATTCTCCTCTAGTACCTGCTCAACCCCGATTCAACTCCTGCTTCACAATAAATGTTCTGACCAATACCAGCAAGTTCACTCATACCAGTCAAATATTTTGATTTTCTGATCCCTCCTATTTTCTAGCAGATACACGAAGGCACAAAGTGACAATTCTTGAATTCATATTCAATAATATTGTACGATAATACAACAGCGCGAATTTATTTGCTGATAAGTCCCGAGAGCCTTTTGTTTTCTCACAGTTTCAATGCTGTTCAAAATTGCATTCCCAATTTAATGTTTGATTATAATTTTCTAAACTTATTTTGAAATTAACAAAACTCGTACGAAAGTGCAATGTTTTTAAATTGAAGAAGAAATTTTCAAATAGTTTAGTACTATATAAAACCTTTCGCATTGTTATAGCGTATCAATAAAATTACGATTCCATTTTAGCATTTGATTATAATTTCTTAGCTCATTTTGAAAGTAATAAAAGGTCCAATGCTCTTAATTTAGAAACTAAATAAATTATAAATGCACCAATTGAAGATGAAATTTTCAAACACAAATATAATTCTGTACTAATAGAACAAATAAAACCTCGCATTACTATATTGTATCAGCATCAGTATATTGTATTTACGCTTTCATTTTAGTGGTGGACAGTAATTTATAAACTCATTTTGCAATCAATAAAGATAGTACGGACCTCCAATGTTCTTTAATTAATTTATAAACAAAATAAATCAAAAACACTCCAATGGAACAGATGTTTTTTATACACATAGTTCGATACTAAATGAACAGATTAAACCTCCATTACTCATAGTATAAGAATAAATTTTCTTGAAGTTATACATAAAGAGATGTTTTATAAATAAAACAACAACCTGGTTTTTAAGCGAGTGGAAAAAACACTTTAAAAGCATTATTATCGTGTTTTATCCTCCGATTGAGTTCAAATAATTTTAAAATAGTTGAGTACGAAAACAAAAGAAAAATGCATCTAATATTATACGAGAAAGAAATTCTGTTTATTTAACAGAATCCACATTCAAGAGAAAAAATTATTAATGCTGAACAATAAATGTTTAACACAAAAAGAAACCATCTTAACGACGCAGCTTTTAACTAGATTAATTATTTGTTTTCGGCTTTGTTGGCAATGCAAATTTTCTCTAAATGTCAGAATTTTTCTTTATTTTACTACATGCAACTGTATTTTCTTTTTCATTTCATTATTATTCGGTTGTACAGTTCTAATTCAATAACAGTAGGCTTTGAGCTGAGTCGAAGACTACGAATTTCCTTTAAAGTGTCAATCCCAAATTTCAATTACATCTAATATCATTAAGAGATGAATATATGAGAATTAAACAACGAACCCATCTTTGTGGTAAAAAAACTTGTTTTTTAACAGAATTCCCAGAAGATATTTAGAAAAAAATATTTATTTTACTTAACAATGAATGAATAAAAATAAACCATCTTAAAAATACGTAATTTTTAATTACATCACTTATTTATTTTAAATACTTTCTTAGGAATGCGCACTTTTTGTAATATAATTCTTATATTGAATAGAAATAACAATTTATCTCACCAAATTAAATTTTTTTGTAGCTTGTTATTCCTTTGGGTACTTATCATCCAACTAAATACCTTCTTTTTAAAAAAATAAAGAAATGAAAAACTGTGTATGTGCTGTATTCTAGAATTCTATATTAAATGATGATCGTCTAAGAATGTTTGCAAGTTTAAAAAAATCCCAAAACCTCAGAAAAAAAATTATTTTACTGAATAATCACCTCTAAAATACAAGAAACTAATTCACGAAAGAGTGGAAAAACATTGAAGGAGCCTCTTGCATGGGGAAAAAACTTTAAAGTGTTTCTTTCCAGAGAAATGAACGTGCTCTGTGTAACTTAAGTTTTTCGTGTAAAAAAGAGGAACAGTTGCACTTTAATTTTCTAGAAATCAATCTTCCTCTTAAGAACGGTTGAGTGGTACTCCGCAAACTCCGAGACTATGAAATACGTGATTTCCCGATTTCTCTTAAAACTATTAAAACGTTTATTTTCCTCTCGATATCGATATTTATGTTTAAAGCATTGGTCGTGTTATTGCGATTTCGACTAAGACTGTTTTCTGAGAGTTTTTTTGCATCAGTATTTTCAAATAAAACGCACAACCCTCATTACTATCCTACAATACCTTTGAGTCAAGTTTTTTATATTTTTATTAATCCTCTGAGGGGTTCAGACGTATAATTTCACCGTGCAGTTTGCAGTCTTCCCTGAATGACTTCTAACCAATTTTGGCTTTCTTCACCAATAGAATCTATCCAAAGGAGCTATCCCAAGAACATATGTAATAGAATCTTACCATAGGGTACTATTATAAGGAAATGCGAATACAATCTTTCCAAATAATTTTATTACAAGGAAATGAGGACTAGACTCTTTCCAAAGGATTATTTTTCAAAAAAGGAACAATAGAATCATATCCAAAGGATTCTTTTCTAAGGAAACGAACAATGCAGTCTTTCCAAAGGATTCTATTCTAAGTAAAGGAGCCAAGAATATTTCAAAAGGATTACTATTCCAAGAAAAGAACTAATAGAATTTTTCCAAAGGATTGTATTCAAGGGAAAAGAGCAATACAATCCTTCAAAGTGATTCCATTTTTCGAAAATAGACAATAGAATTTTTTAAAAGGTTAAAAGTTCATGAATTCTTTCAACCAATAGATGTACGTTGTTATTTAGCCATTAAGAGTGTTGTGTGGTATAAGCTATACTACACTATTTGGAAATCTCGTGATGCTCAAATGATTAATAAAACCTTATGAAAGTGACTTAAATCGGACGTTTGGAAGTTTAATAATAGTATTTGTATACTTACTACATACGAGAAAAAATACACGGAACGATGTAATTATTTCACCTCGAAACGAAATTTTAAAAATTCTTTGGCTAATTGTATAGAGGTTTTATTTGGGTAACCAAGAGACAAAAGTGTTCTAAACTATCATCTGTCGATCAATAGCTTAAAATATGTTCAAATGCATTAAATGGCTAATCAAATAGGAATTTTAGCCGATACTTCTCCAATTTCATTCAATAAAAGTGTGCCTGAAAGAGTTAAGGTTTTCAAAAATTTCGGGATTTGCTTTTACAGGAAGAATTCTTTAAATCATTGTCTAGTCGTCGATATTGTCTCTTAGGTACCAAGAAGCTATTAAATAATAAAAGTGAAATGCCTTTTCTAATTCGAAACAATTTGTATTAACCCTACAAGTGGGTTCGACAAGATATCTCGTCTAACAAGATCTGACCAATTTTGATAATGACGAGCTCTCTTCAAGATATTGCCGATTTTTTGATAATGACGAGATAGAGATCTAGTCAGTGTTCTTCTTATGACCAGATATATCGTCCATCAAGCTTTGGTCGGTTTTTTAATGACAAGATAGCTTGTCTTGACAACTTCCAAGTAGGTTAACTCGTATATCAGATCAGGGAAACAATTTGTTGGAAAAAGTTATCCATAGCTAATAATTCCTTTTCAACAAAAGCACAAGCTAACGTCCTCACTATTTAGTATATTTCTTAACCCTATAAGTGGTTTCGATGAGATATCTCGTCTACCAAGATCTCTAATAACGAGATATCTCGTCATCAAGATATCGCTGATTTTTCGATAACGACAAGGTCGAGATCTGGTCAGGTACTTTTCTAATGACAAGATATCTCGTCCATCAAGATCGAGTCAGTTTCGCAAATGACGAGATAACTCGTTGACACAACCACCAGGAGGGTTAAATGAAATTATCACTTTTTTCAAACGCTCCGTTTTACTGCAATAACATTTATTTTTAAAGGGATGACGAAATCTATTTTATACAATCAAATGCTCTTGATAAATAAACAACCCCGTTCTCTAACGGATTGGAATAAATATATTATAGAAACATTTTCTGATCTGGAACATTTTTAAATACTTGATAGCCGTAAAAGAATTTAAAATATCCTTTGAGAGAAGATAAATTGATAGCTGAAACCAAATACTTCAATGGGGAATGGCAGTGACTTCATTCTCTAATTGAAGAATCTAATTGAGATTGATTCTACGAGTTTTACTTAAAAGTGGGGAAATAAAATTCACAATAAACTCTCGATATATCGTACTTGGAAGACGAAATGAACGCGATGTAGCGAGAAAGAGAAGGCTTATTAGAAATAAAAAGATCTATATTATTGATCAAGTTTGATTTAATATTGCAAAATCACGGATATAATTGAAGTTAAACATTTCAAAGAATAGCAAGGATGCAAATTATTTTTAAAAATCATAATAGCAATCAAGCAGGGACTTTCGTAAGTTCAGGCCAGCTCATTATATTTTCGAATTTCTAAATCGTAATTTTCTTGAGTTGATCCTTTCATATTTTAAATTGAAATGAAATACTAATCTAAGATTATTTTGTTCTTTTTATAAATTGACTGTTACCGGTATTGCAAATGGTAAAAATTCGAATTCATATTATAACGAGGAATTATTGGGATTCCAAAGTAAATATTAAATGCGTTTATGCAAGCATTTCATCTTAATAGCAAATATTAAATGCATTTATGCAGGCATTTCATCTCTTAATAGTAAATATTAAATACATTTATGCAAGCATTTCATCTTAATAGCAAATATTAAATACGTTTATGCAAGCATTTCATCTTAATAGCAAATATTCCACTTGTTTGGACGGATTAGCAACCGGAGGGTTGCGAGTTTGATATTCCTCCAACCAAAGACCGTAGTGTACGTGTGTAGGGGGTACGTTAAATCGGTCATGACCTCAAATGTGCTCACGTTGGCGTGGTTTGAAGTTTGGAGAGTGGGGTGCCAACTCAGGTGTTGAACTCGTCATATGACCATGGTTCAAAATTACGAGGTGTCTTCGGATCTTTCCCATCGGGACTGATCCATGACCATTGCCAATAGCCCGGTGTGTTGCTCCAGTGCAACATTAATTAATTACCTACCAACCAGATCTAGCTCTTGCGCAACACAAAATAATATCCATATCCAATCTACAAAAATTTTAATATTTTAATAAAATTTACAAACTATAATTCGATCTGTTGAATACGTCATTCCCTCAAAAAATATTGTTTAATAGAGTTCAATCCATCATGATTGAATTGATATCATTACTAAGTGGTCACAATACACGGACTTATGCTGTTATGCCCCTATACGAATTCTGCGAACTCGTGTTCCTATACTTCTGTTTTGGCCTTTTCTGCCAAATTCTTTTAATCCTTTCTGAAAAAGAACTTAAGTATTCAAAAACATGAGTTTTTTTAGAATTTCAAAATGTTTCGTGCCATAAGGAGTTTTTCTCAAAAGGAAGGAAAACTGAACTGCATTTGCATATTTTGTCTGTTATGAAACTCACTTAAAGTAACACTGAGTGGTGTCACAGCTAGGTAAATACAAGTTATGAGTTTGTTCTAACCTTTTTCAGCTGTAGGGGGGGGGGGGTATTTCAATTAACGTCACACTGGAGCAACACAATGGGCTATTGGTGACGGTCCGGGATCAATCCCAAAGGGAAAGATCCGAGGACAACACCACGTAATTTTGAACCACGGTCAGATGACGAGGCAACACCTGAGCTGGCACCCCACTCTCCAAACTTCCACACCACGCCAACGTGAGGACATTTGAGGCCACGACAGATTTAACGTGCACCAGCCCCCTTTGTACACGACGGTGTTTGGCTGGATTCGAACTCGCAACCCTTCGGTTGCAAGTTCGTTACTCTTCCAACCGGGCCACCGCGGCCCTTTCAGCTGTAGGAAAAAGGAACTATACAATGTACTTTTTAAAAGAAGTGTAACGTTTCTTATAAAGTTCAAGAAATGGTATGTAACACACAATTGTTGTGAATCGAATGCCAAAGATTGTTAAAACCTATCAAACAAATTATTTTAGAATATTTTCAATCAATTACCATCATTTAAACCATTTTTAAAATGTTGAACATAACATTAATAATTAATGTTATTTAAACTGTTGGTTGACATGTCTCTAACTATACATTTTTTTAATCCAATAAAGAATTGTGGAATTTTTGGAGCTTTTATCACATTTTCATATGCTTAATGCATTCTACAATTCTAAAAACACTTATGGAATTAACGCGCATTTTATTCCATTCTATTATTTCATGTTAGTTTTTCAAGATTTCTGTGATTTCCTAATACAAAATATTTAAATATACTCATCAATTTACAATATTAGTATATTACTACGAGAATTACCCGACGAAACTCGAGTTGAATTGGTTAACTGTAGATTGAAAAGTGACAAGAATAATCAATTTTCTCTTTCGTAGAAAAATACCAACACCATTTAATTTCCAGAAAATAATTTTTCAACACCCTTTTGATTTTTTTATAATTTCTATGAAAAAAAGGTAAACGATTATAATTTTTCAAAAAAAAGTAGGTCGATTTGATAGCTTTTTTTATAAAGAAAATCACTGTTTTCAACAAACTTTTAACAGATAAAGTTGATTAAATAAGCTTCAACTAGTCAAGGTGGCAACAGCGACTTTCTGTCACTACAACAAATAATATTTAATATTTCAAACGTTCTAATTCAGATTTTTTCTAGCATTAATATTCTTTCAATATCGGCGAATTTCCATTTAAAGTTTGCTTTATTTTAAATTACATGCAGTTTCAAATGGAATCCATTGTATTGTGGTTGTTGAGTGTGATGAATAGAAATTACAATTTATTAAAAACCTCACGTTGATGTGGAAGTTTGGAGAGGGGTGCCAGCTCAGGTGTGACCTCGTCATCTGACCGTGGTTCAAAAATTACGTGGTATTGTCTTCGGATCTTTCCCTTCGTGTTTGATCCAGGACCTTCACCAATAGTCCGCTGTGTTGCTCCAGTGCGACGATAATTAAAATACCTGCCTACCTACCTATTAAAAGAATAAATATTAAATTTACCACAAAATCAGAATGAAATACAACTTAAGTAAAGAAGGTGGGAAAACAAAATTATAAAGATATTTATTCATAGTTGTCTTCTATCTCATGATCTCGCATAGTTGTCACAACTTACAACTAAAAAGAGAACAAAATTTGAAAGTTCAAAATTTAATGCAAGCCAAAAAAATCAGAAAATAATAATACTACTTGTGGACAACGAACACGAGTTCCGTTTTCTTTGAGTACGCGCTACACATTAAAGCACGTTTTTCAATTCAGAGATTTAATTTCGAATGAAAACCATGCACCTTTTTCGGATGAGAATGATGGTATTAATTGCTTATTAAGTGTAGCTTTTAATAAAACCAAGAAATATTTTTGAAACGTAGAAAAGAAATGTAATTTTTAATGAGTTTAATCGTTTTGTAAAAAGAAACCTACATCAAAATTGTAAAATATTTTGAATAAATTCAATTAGTTACCAGCGTCGGTTCAAATGATTTTGTGCTGTATGTTTTACTTCATTTTATAAAAAGAAATTTTACGACCACGTATATTAAACCAGGGAAGTTAATCTAACTGTACATATACTGTTTAGAAAAGTAACACTTTTTTAAGCAATATTGGACACAAAATAATTTATTTCTACTTTGCTGTAGTGTAAAATTGAATGCTTTAATCTCCTTTAATCTGTCCCAAATATTCCGAAATTATTTATATTTTAAAGAAAGTAGTGGAATTTAAATTCCGTAAAAATAGTTACTTATTCAGCAGGACTGGTGAAACAATCCAAGTAATCGCAATGCTCAATATAAGAGTACATTCCAGTTTTTCCAAAGCTACCAAATTATGGTTGATTTAAGTATTGTTGCTCAGATGTTTTAGCATGAAACTTGCCTAAATACGTAAGCAAAGAAAATTCAAATAATGAATTCTCCAAACTAAATAATGATTTATAAAATAACTAACGTTTTGTTAAAATATGTTGAATAAAATTTATGTGATACTTGAACAAACACAGACACAAAAACAGACGTTAGACGGGAACACAGACAGATCAAAGCAAACATGTTCGGTCACTAAATGAATGTAAGAACTCACGGTATTCAAAGTTTCATGAAAATGTACCCAGCCGTTTGGATGTAGTGAGAGCACACAGAAAGACAGACAGATCAAAGGCAGGAACCACTTATTTTGCACTAGAATGATCCTAAACGGATAAATAACCTGAAATGGGGCGAAAATATTCAGCATACAAACACCCCATTCTTATTTATAGATTCACTCCTGAGTGGTTAGCTCTCTGGCCCTCGATTCATCAAGCCCTAGGGTCAAATCCCTCTCTTGGCATTGATCCATTTAAAGCCGTGTATATTATAACTAAACCTCGTATTACAAAGAATGATGGTAGTGGGGAAAATCCAACCATCTTCAGAACACATAATTATTCACATGCATTCGTTAGAAATTATATCCAGGGTCAAATTTCCAACCCTGCGAAAGTTAAGATCTTTTTTAAAAAATCTATTGTTATTGCCCTTCACCACATTTTATGGCTACATAAATGTCCTTTTTGGATGAATAAATCCTAAAAACCTTTCGATTGATTAAGAGAACTAACACTGGTTAGAAGCCATTCAACAAACACTGCAGTCGGGATTAAGACGTCTCAAAACTTAGAAGATCGATGACAACGCTGAAATTCGTAGTCAAGTTAAAGCTCATCATCTAGGTCTCTTATGAGAGACGTTTCCTCTGTAAAGTTAAATTCAGGTGGCGCTAGTGTTGCTACAGAGGAGAGTATTTCATGTACGTATCCCAAAAGTGACGTCAAATGGACTATTTTTCGAATAAGCTTTCAACTCTTCATACAAATTCCAAAGAATTAATTCCGAATTGATGTATGATAGTTCAACGGCAATTAGATAAAACGCCAAACGTAGCCAAGACAGCAATAAACTACAATTTAAGGCAACCCCGATATGTATCATGTGATAGCATTTGGGTATCGAATGTAATATCTCATTTTTCCGTCTGGTTTGTTTACACTGAAATTCTCTATCAAAGATAGATAACAGCCCGTTGTGTTGCCCCCCAGTGCAATGTAAATTCAACTATCTACCTACCTCAAAGAGAGATTTGAAAGAGATTAAAACGACGTAAATTGGGGGCAGAATCCATTAAACCCCATATAGAATTCAACGCTACTAATAAATATCCCGTTGTGTTGCTCCAGTGCGACGTTAATTAAAATACCATACCTTCAACGCTACTAATAAAAGTAGTTTCCAATTTTTCGGGTTTGAAACTCAGTCCAGCCAAAGATCATCGTGTACAAGGTGGTTGTTGCACTTTAAATTTGTCATGGTCTCAAATGTCCTCACAGTGGCGTGGTGTGGAAATTTGGAGAATGGGGTGCCAGCTCAGGTGTGACCTCGTCATCCGACCGTGATTCAAAATTACGTGGCGTTGTCTTCGGACTTTCCCTTTGGGGGTTGATCCCGGACCATCACCAATAGCCCGTTGTGTTGCGCCAGTACGACGTTGATTAAAATACCTACCTTCCATATATTTCCTAATTCAAGATTCTTTGCAAACATTTAAAAGATCCATTTTAATCTGTTGATAGTGTAAACCTATTCAATTTCAAGTTAGGTAATGTTAGAAAACCCGACAGATTGCCTTTCCAACCCGTTAAGCGCAAACAGAATTGTCTAAACTTCTAAGTGATAATTGTCTTCTCCGTTTAGCGATTAATGTTCTGCCTGTCTACAACTATCCTGTCATTAACTGTCGGGTACTAGACGGGAGTAAAACTTGAAGAGACTTTGGAAAAGTCTTTTTCCCATCCGTTTATTGTTTGAAAAATGGGAAGAATCTTTGCTCCGCTAACGATGTGAGCTAGATTACATACAATTCCAAATTCTTTTCATCCATTGCTACTTTTATTCCTAACTAAACTACATCTTCTATCGATTATTTCGCTTGCATCCTGGGAGGGTTGGTGAATGTCTGCTTGTTGTGTAGTTATTTATCCGAAAATGGTTACGGACGGCCTGAAATTGTTAGTAGAGTTCGTTTATTTTTATGTGGATATGGTCCTTTAAACTTAACTCTTTCGTTTCCAAGTACTTCTCGTATCTACACAGCCTATATTCTAAATCACCTGAACGGTTTATTTATTTTTCAATGTGTTGTACACATTGAAAAATAAATTAAATTACTTTTCAGTATGTTGAGTATATTGAAAATTACGCACAACATATTTGTGTCATCTGTGTCGTATTCAACAGATTTGAATATATGTGTCAGTGGTTCTAATAAAATACTTTTGAAATTAAGTCATCGTCTTTTCGCCTGTTGGTACATATACTTATTACTCTAAAACAATAATGTTACCTACATGTCTATCATACCACCCCGTTCCCAAAAACAAATACTTTTGTAAATCAAAAACCACTAATTTAACATAAAGTAGCTTCACGATGTCTTATACTTGATCTGATAAACAAAATTTATATTTATCGATTGAAGGATTAAGTAATTTAGAAACTATTCGACAAGTATTAATTATCAGTTAATAAATTACAGCTGAAACAAAATAATAAATTACAGCTAAAACAGCTTAATAAATTACAGCTTTTTCGAAAATATTGTATGCTTAACCCCATCTTGGTGGTTATCTCTTCATCTGACCGTGGTTCAAAATTACATGATGTTGCCCTCTGGGATCTTTCCCTACGGATTTCAACCCGAACCGTCGCCAATAGCCTGTTGTGATGCTTCAGTGCGACGTTAATTAAATATCTAACCTAAATGTAGTGGTTATTTCGACGAGGTATATCGTCATTAGCAAAACTGACCATATCCTGATCTCGTCATCATCCAAAAATTGGCAATATCTTGACGAGATATCTCGTTATTAGCAAACTTGGTGAGATCTTGCAGAGCGAGATTTCTCGTCCAAAGCACTTGAAGGGGTAACTAACATGTGTTAAATACGGCCCTTGTGCCATAAAACCCCAAAAATCATTCAACCATCCAACATGGAATAAATTCTTTTAAACTGATATTGCACGTTTCGGAATATGTATATAATGAAAAGATACTAAAACCAACCCCCTAAAATATAATTCTCACCACAAATAAGTCCCTTAATGATCCAGAATAGCCCCTTTCTCTCTCTTTTCACCTGCTAGTATCCGTTTCATTGCTACAGTCATGTTTCCAATATATCTTGCCATCATTTTCATCTTTTGAACTCTTCCACCTCGCTAGTCGTGGCTAAAGGCAGACCCACTCACTCAAGTTTGTTTCTCTTCCTTTCTGGTAGCTATGTATTTGATTAACGTCGCACTGGAGCAACACAACGCGCTGTTGGCGATGGTCCGGGATCAAACCCTAAGATCCGAGGACAACACCACGTAATTTTGAACAATGGTCAGATGACGAGGACACATCTCAACTAGCACCCAACTCTCCAAACTTCCACACCACGCGATTTTGAGGACATTTGAGGCCCTCTGGTTGCTAATCCTTTACCCTTCTAACTGGACTACCATGGCCCACCAATACAAATTGATAATCCACACTTATTCAATGACGATACATGTATTAAGTTGTAGGGGTTTCCAAGAAAAGGGCAAAAGAATATTCGCAGGAAATACGAATTGAAAATCTTCGGAAAAGTAATTTGGTTCCAAGGAAAAGATTCGAAAATGTGTTCCATAGATGAATAAGCGAAGAAAAAATCATAAAAAATTCTGAACGTATTCTGAAATTCCACTTATGTTTCATAAAAACGTTCTTAAATCACAGAATACTCTTTCAAACGTTTCTTTATGCCGTCCAGTTTTCCGTTTCTTCGACTCTGAAAGAACTTTCCCAGAATTTGATATGCGTTTCGGACATTCTGTACTCGAACTCATGGTGAGGATATCGTAGCGGGGGGTTTATATATAAGAAAGACATGGAGGTGTTTCTGAGATATTTTAAATTCTAAAGTGGTTTTTGCTTGAACGCCGTCACAGTGGACTATGAAAATCCCTAAAGTCGCCGCTGGAAACCTTAAGGAAACATGAAATTCACCGTTTGTGTTAGAATAGGAGACAAAGAAATAGCATTTTTCAAGTAGGAAGACGGTTTTGTAGTTTGAACTGTAATTCGAATCTGAAGGGTTAAAACAGACTTGACTAATTTAAAATCCAAGTTACTGAGCGCTTACATTTTAAATTAGCTGACTTAAGTATGTAATATTTATGCCTTGATACGCATGGTGCTAGAGGTGGTTGGCTGTTTTCGGGTTTTTTGGCGCAAGGGCTAAATTTGGCCAAGTTGTGCCAAACATAAGACAGAGAGGACAATGAGGGAGGAAGAAAAAGCAAAACGCGGAAGGGTAGGCAAGGATAAAAATGAAAGGGAGGAAAGATCACTCAAGTACCTCAGGGTTGTGACACCTGTACACACCTAAATAAGATGTGCCTCAGAGGGCTTGATATTAAAATAAAATTTTATTTGTGTGAATAAGAACATTCTTATATGCATGCGCGTAAATTAATCCTAAGAAGATCATAGGTACTCTTCGTGCCACATTAGGCCAAAATATTCAGAAAATTTAATTTTTAAATGAAAAATTTTAATGTGATTAAACAATAAATCTTTAAAAATTGAGCTTGAGACATTTGAATTTTGGATACATAGATATCTATATCAAGATCTCAATAGAATCTTGCCAATATGAATTTTATTTTTTAAAAGAAATATTTTGCTCCTCTGTTTTAGTTTTCCTTTGGACAACACTTCTTTAATAAAAGAAACCATAGGATTGGTATCTCAGGATCATATTTATAAATCACACTAATTTTTTTTCAATATGTAACACAAATTTCCTTCTCCTTACTGAGAAAGTTTATTTTCGTCAAAGTTTTCTTATTCTCTTTTGTTGTTATACGCTGTCATTAATTAAAAAATTATTTTTCAAATTCCTTAAATTAGTTCTTTTTGTGCATTAAATTTAAAATCACCTGTGGCCAAAGATCAAAAAGGAAGATGTATAATTTTCGATCTATCAAGCGTGATAATCCTAAACCTCTACACGACTTCTTTTTAGACAAAAAAACTCAATAGGTTCTTAAAAAACAGTTCTGGAAATGGCAGGAAAAAAATATTTAGTGTTCCCGGAATCTCTTGAGTCTTGCCAAATAGAAACTAACTCTCTTTTCGTTGTTCAATTTAATTACCTATTTCATGAAAATGTATCTTCTCTACCACTTTTTTATTCCCTTTGGATCCTTTCGAACACGAATTCACATTATTATTTCATTCCAAACACGAATTTATACACAAATTCAGTTATACATGTAGGCTTAGTTTCTCTTTCGCTAAATGCTAAATACTCACTTTAAAAAGCGAACCAATATCTAGCTTGAGTATATCATAGTTGAAAATGCTTTTTTGTACAGGATAAAACCAAAATAGATGTTGGCTAGACATTTTCCGTGACTGCATTATAATTTTTGAAACAGATTAAATCGATGTTTCTTTTTCCGTAGGAATTTCACGCGTTATAAAACTATAATAAAAATACTTGGATCTTTTTCATTAAAATTGTAAATACATGAGAATAAGGCCCTCAAATTTTGGCCCAAGGGTTCTAAAGAGGTAACAGAATAAAGCAATAATTTTTATTTTCAATATAATCACCCTTTATTTCAGTACATTTTCTGAAAACTGCAAATAAATTTTTCTAATGCAACTAAAAATAATCTAAATTTTTGTGCTTAAAATTATCCAAAATTGTAGAAATGACTATTTTATCACTTGTAAATTTTTTACCCACGCAGATCCGATTTCCATTTTGAAAACAAAGAAATAATATACATATATTTACACTGGAGAGTCATATACAATGTTCACTATGAGAGGATTTTTCTGTCAAGCCAAATGGGGGGGGAGAGGGAAGGAAGGGGGGGTAGGTGGTGGTAGCATTTCTGCAGTGGATCGTGCTTCCTAACCTGGCTTCACTTATTTTATTTTTCGAATACGATTTCAGCATTGCGTCGCCAATGAAAATTCCAAAAACTGAATTTCGAATTGATCTTATATTTGATTGGTCAACGTGCTTCCTGACGTAGCATCGCTTAGTTTGTTTTTCGAATACGATTTCAGCACTGCGTCGCCAATGAAAATTCCAAAAACTGAATTTCGAATTGATCTATTATTTGAATGGCCAACGCCAATTAGATTAAACCCAAAACGTTACCAAAATTGTGATATACTACAATTTAAGATTCTACTTAAATTGTATCATGTAAGTAACGTTTCGTGCAAGTAAAATCATCGCTTTCCATCTGATATGTTTGTGTGCATTCACTGAAACTTCCTCTCATAGATGACTTTTGTTCCCTATAAGAAACTATAGACAAGAAATAACATAAAGTTTTGTATAGAGATAATTGGCTAATACATCTCTCTTTACCGTTTAAGTAGTAAGCTTTTTCAGTCATCCGGTGTTGAAAAACCGTTTCTAATCTGTTCAAGCATCGCTGGAATACAAACCGGAGACTGGAATTGAAATTAATCGATCAGCATCACCACCGGAACGAAACTGAAAAGGGGAAAAATTGCCATCCATGTTCTTCTCAGCGATAACACACCAACACACACGCAGAAATTCCAAAGGCAGATATTAATCTTTCTCAAGTCAAGATCAGTTAAGTGCTTGAGCGCCGTACCCGCTGTTTGCTTCTGCCACTTTCAAGCTCTCTGCAGTAACAGGAGAGGAGGGTTGAAAAGTCATGTCAGTACAAAGTGGAATAAAAACAGAACGAAAACCAACAAAAAAGAACGAAGAGTTATTGTTCTCGAACACACTTAACGAGGTGCGGAGGGGCAAATAAATCCAGAGAGGAGTTTCTCTAATTTCTCACGGGACTTGAGGCTTTCACTGTGATTGCGGAAGGAGATCTTACCTCTTGGTTAATCTTGAGGAACTCTCACTGCAAAAGCTGGGGCGAACAGAGCCACAGAGAGGTTTTAAGGCAGTGGTGAATGGGTGTTCAATTTAAAATATTAGGACAGGAAAAATTTATGTATACGAGTACAACTCGTTATTTGATATTGTATTCAGTGTGTGTGGCCGTAATTGGAGAGAACCGTCAGAATTGTTCTTTATTTGTCAATTAGCATTCGCAATTTCGGGAATAAGGGTTTTAAGTTCTAAAGTATTGTTAGAAACCATTGTAAAAATTCTCAAAACTGTACTGATAATTATATGGTAAATGAAGTGGGTTGCTATTTCGTAACAAACGGAGTATTTTCAGGGTAATTTTTGTTTTATCTTTTACGATTTATTATCTAAATAGCAACCCGAGCTTAGCATTCGGTCCAAAGTTTCGTAATTGCTTTCTACTTTATTGAGAAGGCATCTCTACTCACATTTTATACCTCGTTTAAATCCATTTATAATGAATATAAGCATCGATATGCACATTTTCATACGTCCAAAAGATAAAAGAGGCATTTTGTTTACATTTTTCAAATGTACCCTAACTGGTGTTGATTCTTATTTCCTATAAAGTGTATGGGAAAAGAGTTAGCAACTCAGTCATTTACTACAATAATCTTCTGAACGTTCACTTCAGTTGCATCTAATTCATTTGTTCAAAGTAGATTCTATATTGTTTTGAACTCAACCTATTTTGGGGTTAGGTCAAATTTAATCTTCTGCACTAATTTCTCTATCTTACACATTTCTCATTGATTTCTGCAATCCGACTCCTGAAGAATTTCATTAAGTGACGAAAGCTCTTCCGTGGAGCTCCAGCAATATTATGAAGCCCCTAGCTCAAATTAACTGCATACTAGTGAATGTATTTCAAATGCTTTTTTAACATTATTAATTCTTTAATAACTAGTGAAGAATAACTAGTAATTATAACTAAGAAAATGTTGTTTAGCATGGTAAAGGCATTGAATTTCCAGTATGAGTGTTACAATTTGGTAATAAAGCAATCTTCGATGTGCCCTAAGTAAAAATGATTTTTCAAGAAAACCTTTTTACTTTTATGGCTTGATTTTATAGCTGCCTTTCATTCGAATGAAATAGGTGCATTTAATTTTGAGTCAAATTTCTCATTGCCTTCTGTAATCTGACTACTGAAGAATTTATTAGAGTGGCAAGAGTTCAGTGGAGCTCCGGAAATATTAAGCTCCTAACTCCAATTAACTGTATACAGTGTATACTAATGAATGCATTTTAAATAATTCTTTAACACTATTAATTATTCAATAACCACTATAACTTTCTTAAATTCTAATTCTTTAACATTAAAATAGAAGAGGGGTACTTTACTTTTAAAAATAAAAAGATAGATCGCTTTTTACAGAGCTGTTCATTGGCATATCCTTTTGTGTGACCCGTTTAAAATACTTTAGGTAAAAATGATTATGTGATACATTTTTTATATAATTATGTCAAATGCAAAATGCAGAAAATACAAAATTGTAAGTATTGAAGAATAAACTCAATTCCCAGACACAACTATAGTTCAGTTAACTATAGGTGTGTAGTAACACTAGGTGTAGTAACACTAGGCATTAACATATCCTGAAGATATCAATTTTTCAAAATGTTTTGAGTATTTTAACAATTAGACATTCCTATATCATGAATCATTGAATGAATTGATCGATTCCTTTCAATATTTAATTTCGTTCAGATATTTAATTCATAAGAATAGTATAGTTTCGAAAATTTCCCTGCTTACTCTTATTTACAAGTCTTCCCCTCGAAACTCATCATGCTAGGTAAATACGGAAATATCCGCAAAGTATTACTGCCTCTTTGATATGGATTATGAACTTTTATCTTAAGAAAATGGTGCTTAGCATAGTTAAAGGTATTGAATTTTCAGTATGAGTGTTGCAATTAAGCAATCTGTAATGTTCCCTTATATTTCTAAGTAAAAATGTTTTTCAAGAAAACCTATTTTCTTCTATGGCTTGATTTTTATAGCTGCCTTTCATTCTCATGAAATAGGTACATTGAATTTTGAGCCAAATTACTCATAATTTGACTTACATCACATTTAACGCATAATTTGATGCAACATAACACCATATATTAAAAAAGGATCCTCTTCTGTTAAGGACTTTAGCACTGTGGCGAACTTAATCACCTCTATAAAAATTAACTTATACATTGCAGTAGTATATATGTATAGTAGAGTAACTTATGTCTGACATCAAGTTTTTAGTAGACAACATAGCACTGTCTTTCACATATCTTACTAAATTGGTGAATGGAGGACGTGATTCTGAACACGCGTATTTTCAAAAATAAACCCGATGGCGCCTCTGAAAAATACCAAATGGCGCTCTCAGCAGTCGGCACGCATTTCAATGGATGGTCAACGATGAACAGTGAAAATGCCAGTCACTTTTAGAAGCTGTTTGAAGACCTGTGATTACAGATACTGTTTCTATTCCTATCACGGCTTCACTCTTCGTTGCAATTCAGTCTGCTTTTCACACGGTGATTCACACTAGTATGCTAGAGACAGCACAGGACATTCCATGGTCTCACTCATCTTCTGCATGACCAGGAATGCAGAAGTACACTTGTGACCTTACAACTCTGAGTCTCACTCACTTGCAATCTACTAGTGGTATCTAGAATCTGTCGAATTCCCCAACTACTAAATTCTGGATGTGGAGTATTGTGGTGAACTCAGCCACCACTACAAAAATTAACTTACAGTACAATAGTGTATATAGCAGTGTCACTCAACTCCATGAAGTACTTACTGGTAGACAGAGTTGTATTATATTTCTAACGTCTTGCTAAAACAACACGATTTTTATAAGACTTATAAGAAAATATATTTAAAAGGTACACCTACATAGATAATACAAACCACTCCTCTTTATTCGCTCATGGATCATAGTGTAAATTTATAGACACAATTCAATAGAAGTAGCGTCTTCTATAAATTCATATACTTAAAAATTGCTTTATAAGTGGCCTTCATGTTAAGTTCGATTTATAGCTCTGCGTTCATTTTTTGTTACTAAAAGACTAATTAGACCAGATCTATGGTTTAAAGTTGATTCCAAACCCCTTTAATAATGACTATTTATGACTGCAAGGATTCAGTTTTTCTTCTGAAAGTTTCTTTGCAATAATAAATTTAAACTCGATTATTTTTAGCCATTTGTTTGTAAAAGATATGACTACTGACTACTACAAGGAGGAAAGAACTGAAACTTTGTATTAGGCATATAAGATCTAATCTATGAGGGGCCGCGGTAGCCCAGTTGCTAGAGTGGCTGATACAGTAGAATATATGGCACTATTTCCACCATGAAGTACTTTATGGTAGATAATGCTGCTCTGTCTTTCACTCGTCAAGCTAAGGCAGCATAACTTGTCCACTACTGGACTCTGCGCTTAAAACCCTAACCAACCAACCTAAAGCAGCCCAGTAGGCAGAGTAATGGATTAGCAACCTGAGGGTGCGAGTTCGAAACTCGTTCCAACCAGAAGACCGTCATGTACACGGAGGCTGATACACGTTAAATCTATCATGGTCTCAAATGTCCTCATGTTGTGGACGTTTGGAGAATGGGGAGCCAGCTCAGGTGTTGACCTCGTCAAAATTGTCGTCAGGTGTTGACCGTGGTTCAAAATTACGTGGTGTTGTCCTCGGATCTTTCAATTGGGGATTGATCCCAGACTGTCGCCAATAGCCCGCTAGATTGCTCCAGTGTGAAGTTAATTAACTACCTATACCTACCTAAAGCAGCATAAATAAAACTTACAAAAACTTTGAGTACCAAAAACCTAAATAAAGTAAGAAATAGTGAATCGACCATAATCAAAACTGAAATTAGTACGCATAAACTATTTCTAGTTAAGATTCCTTGTCGAACATAACTACCCTGATTGAGCAGGTCCAACTCGCAGCGTAAACAACTATTTGTCACTAAGTAATTATTCATTCCACCCCTGTTCAACTCCAAGAATGAACCGATCGCCATCATCTTAAAATGTATGTTAACTTTAATTTAAACGCAAAGCTTATGTAACGAGCTGGTCCTAATCATATTCATGAATGGGGCACTTCCTCTGCCTTTAAATATATTAATCAGTCACATAACGTCTGCTTCGACAAGTTCATTTGCCTTCTAATGGCACTGAGCGATATGTCACACTTAAGCAAGCTGTCTCGAGTTGCGCTTTTGCTTGTAATTAAATTGTCCACCTTCCAATTACTCCCGTGGAATAATTGCATTGTAATTGGATCTTGGTAAAGTAAAGATACTTTAACGAGTGAACTGCATTAAGGGACAAAGTGATTACGAAGATGAGGGATTATGAAATGTGGGTGGGGTGTAATTTGGAAACCGTATGACGTTTTTCAGTTAATTTGGTGCAAGGCACACACAATCAGTACGGTTCCTGGTACCAACCACGTGCTAATCTCAATAATCTGCCCCCGAAAACACTGGATTTCCTATACAAAAATTTCCCTTGGTTTTGAACTTAAGCAAGACGTGTTGAAGGCAGTGCAATTTTGTTTACCGAAAAGTACTTCAAGGTCGAGATTCAGTTACACTGCTATACTATATACAACTGTATTGTTTAAGTTAATTTTCCTACTGGTTGCTAAGTTCACCACGATTATCCTCCTCCAGAATTTAAAGTCCCCTAGGGGACACATCTTTAGATTTATACGGGCTTAGCGAACCAGAGGTACCCTAGTGATTCATTATTTTCCCAGGTAGCTTACTGCCTCTGGTAAACATGGAGTTCTCGACTCCAGGATGCCCAAGTGATCTTTCTATGCTTTCTCCTTTCATCCTTTCTCTTCACAATTACTTGGAATTGTCTATCTTGTGTTTGAAGCAGCTTGGCCAAATGTGGCCCTCCATAAACAGCCAACCAGAATTTAGAGTAGCTGACTTCGATTGGTGCCATCACTAATAGACTGATTGTCAGCTGAGAATTTCACTGTTAGGGTGCTGATAAAACAATCATCGTTCAACACTTTCAAAGACCTATCGCGGTTTTTAGCTAAGAAAGCAAATTCCATGCTCCTTGAGGTGATGGCAGATGATAGGTTTAGCAGAGCCTTGAAAGTGAGTCGCTTTCTCAGCTGATCACTCTCAAGCATTGAGGCGTTTCGGAGCTTGTATTTGTATGCTAGCAGGAGAGATTGGAAATTCAGTTCTTCATCCAATTTTTCTTGATGAAATAAATCAAGAAAAAGTGAAGTATTTAAATCTATTCAAGAACAATTTTTAAAAAAAATTATCTAAATTTGGATTTTTAAATTTTTGTGTCTATATATATATCTCCACAGAGAGGAAAGGTACAAAGCAGATAGTTAAATTAAAATTTCTGAATTACCTTAAACAACAGTTATGCACCCCATCATAATCTCAGGACCTCAATGGGCTTGAAAATGTGTGGTCTAATACGAAAAAGTGGTTAAAAATCGCAATATCCAGAGCACAGAATGTAAGAACAATTCTGAGAGAAGTGAGCAAAACTGTCCAGAAAAACAACACAAACTCTTAAGCTCCGTGTATACTCACTTTTGTTGCATAGAAATTTGCAAATTTGGCATTTAACCCTCTTAGTGTTTCGAGTTATACCTCATATAAGATCTGGACAGTTTTGGTAGGAATGAAATATCTCGTCGAGACAAAACTGCCATAGAACTCTAAGGGAAATGAAGTTCCAGATAGGAGAAGAAAAGTGTCCATTACCCAGACTGGTGACAGTTTGGAACAGTTTTTTGCACCAGAGACTGGACACTACAGGGCAGTTTTCGACTCGAAGATAAACTACCAGGAGGGAAAACTTATCTTTAAACCTTCTGGTGCTTGTCTCAACGAGATATCTCATCATAAGCACAATTTTTCAGATCTTGATGGGCAGGACTTCACTCACCGCTTGAATGGTTAAAAATATTATAGCGAATATGGAAATGTTTTTTAGCTTAATGTTACTAAATGTGTACTTTATCATTCTGATGAAAATTAAGATGAACTTATTACAGTGCTTTTTGCTGAGTTTTGGGCTTCTAAAGAAAATTCTTCATGGTTTTAAACTCACTTTCATGAGTCACTGCATCCTTACAACTAATCTGCTCAGCGTGAAAAGCACCTTTAAAGAATTCTTTAGTTTATCTCACGAAAGAAGCCTTACAAATTTCTCTATTTGAATAAAATAATAGACAAGAGCATAATCTCCAAGAAATGCAATTACTCCCACCCCAGAATATTCTGTAAAGCATTGGTATGTTCAGTGGTAATAATCATAAGTCAGTTCTATAAATAACCAAATTTTATTTTAACACACACGCACTGTTACTAGTTCAGAGATCAGAGCTATTATATGTGCTCTGTCGTTTGGCTGCCAACAACTTCTTACAATTTGGCGCTTAGTGCCGTCTGGGGTATTTCACACTCCCCACCTGAACTCTTTCAGAGTTCACATAAATTACCTTTTGAGCATATAATAATCCAATATTAATCAGATACAAATCACAAATAAATTCAATAGGAACATAAATAATTCGAGTTAATAAATTTAATAGTTCTTTTTTCAGTTCAAGATTAGGTAATTTTAACATTTTTTTTATATAAATAACCAATTCAATAACACAGAAATAAACTAAATTATCGAATATAAAATATAAACGGTTAATTTTCATCATTAATTTCAAGATTACATAATAATTGTACAGGTCTTTTAATAGTCCCAGATCGAGTTTTTATTAGATAGGAACGGATTTTTCCGTCTCTTCCTGGAAATATTTCTATGATTTTACCCATAGACCACAAATTTCGTGGGTAACGATCATCAAGAATCAACAGAATATCATTAACTTTAAAATGAGTTTTAACGTTTGTTGAAGGACACACATTTGCAGATCTTAAAGAGAGGAGATAATGTTTTCTCCAACGTCTCCAAAAGTGATTAAGCAATGTTTGCTGATGTCTATATCGTTTTACCGTAGCACTTCTTGAACCACACAAATCTTCCCTTGAAATTTTTGAAACAGGAAGACCATTTAATCGCTTCCCAATTAGGAAATGTGCAGGAGTTAATGGTGAGGGCTCTGAAGGATCATCATAAATGTAAGTTATTGGCCGTGAGTTAATCATGGCTTCAATTTCAATAAAAAGCGTTTCAAGCTCATTCACTGTGAGCGTTGAACGGCCAACAATTTTTCTTAGACAGGTTTTAATAGTTCGAAAATGCCTCTCCCAGAACCCTCCCCACCATGCTCCTTTCTCAACAATAAATTTCCATTTAATACCATGGGAAGCAAATAAATTTTGAACAGATGGGTGGTTTATGCAACTCCAGATCTTTTTGAGTTCAATTTCTGCACGCTTGAAACCTTTAGCATTGTCCGAATAAATTGTGGAACACAGACCACGTCGTGAAATAAATTTCCGAAAAGCTAAAAGGAATGATTCTGTTGACATAGATGGAACTAATTCCAAGTGAAGAGCTCTCGAAGTGGCACAGGTAAAAAGAAGCAAGTAATGTTTGGCATTACTGTCCCTAGTAAAGAATGGACCAGCAAAGTCCACACCAGTCACAGTAAACGGAGGAGATTGAAGCACTCGATCGGGTGGTAAAGGTGCAGTTTCCTGCGTACCAGGACTTACTCTGTACCTTCTGCACACAACACAACTATTCAAAACAGTTTTAACACACTGGCGACCCTTAATAATTCAAAACTGTTCTCGGACTTGGGCCAGAGTCGCTTCAACTCCGCAATGGAACACTTTATTGTGGCACTCTACAACCACAATTTCGCAAAATTTGTCTTTGCAAGGCAACAATATCGGATGTTTTTCCCCGATCTCAAAATCGGAAAACTGAAGCCTTCTTTTCAGTCTAAGAAGACCGTTTTCATCTAAAAAAGGGCTCAAACAGTGCACAGGAGAGTTTTTGTCCAAACGTTTTCCGTTCGATAGACAGTCAATTTCATGCATGAAATGTTTCCGCTGCACAGTTTTCAACCAATAACGTTCAGAGTCAAAGATTTCTGATGCACCTATTGGTCTATACAATTTCTGTCTGTTTCTGCAATTAAACAAAAAACGTTTCACGTAAGCAGTCACACGATAAAGTTTTTGTAGACAGTTATACCTTTTTAAGTCCAATAAAGGCAGGGGTGATGGCTCGATGACTGACACCTGAAGAGAAAGATTTTTAATCCGTCTTTCAGATATCACACTCTCCTCATCAACAAGTACCGAAGGACCAGATGGCCAATTCGCTTCTGGCTCCAAGATCCAACTTGGTCCCCTCCACCACAAGGAATCAATTGCAAGCTTCGAAGCACGCACACCTCTTGAGATCAAATCCGCGGGATTGCCATCACCGTTGCAATGAAACCATTGCTGTGGATCAGTCAAGGATTGTATCTCAGAAACCCTATTGCAAACAAAAGGTTTCCAGTCTTTGGCGTTTCCTCGAATCCAGTGAATAGTAATTTGCGAATCGCTCCACAAATATGTTCGTTTACATAGCTCAATAAGCTCTAATCTTGGCAATGAAATTAATTTCAAAGGGGCTACTCTTCCCTTCGCGATGACAAGAGTAGTCTTAACTCTACCTTTAATATCACTGTATCTAAAATACGCTACACTTCCGTACGCTGCTGGACTAGCGTCGGAAAAAATGTGCAATGAAATATCGTCGCACTGATTGTCAAAAAACTTTCTATCAAAAGATAGCTTTTCAAAGTGAAACAGTTCGTCGCACCAGTCTTTCCACTTGAGTGATAAGTCCCCACTAGGCAATTCTTCATCCCATTTTAAACCTCGTTCCCATATCTTCTGCATGACTATCTTCATCATGACACAAGGACTCACTACACCACAAGGGTCAAATATCTTCGAGATCACTCCGAGAACAAATCGTTTGGTGTTTGTAGCATTTTGAATGGAACCCTTTACAGTTTTTAAGTCTAACTTAATTTTATCCTCAGTATGATCCCAAATGAGTCCCAAGAACCCAGTCCCTAGACCAAAATCCATATTTTCCTCAAAACTATTATCTACCCAAAGTTTTTGAAGTTTAAGAGAATTTGTTCTTAATTTCCTCAAATGAAATCCAGCATCTTTTAGAATATTAATTGCATTGTAAGTTAACAAATACGCCTCATCGGCATTCTGAGACCCATGACACAAATCATCTACATAAAGAAAAGAATTAAGCATTTCAAAACATTGAGGCATATCTTCCTTATATTTGCCAATGTGAAACTTTAGTACACAAGCTAATGCAAAGGGTGATGTCGTTAGACCAAATGGAAGACGATTTAAACATAAAGTTTGGTCAGACTCATTTACAGAATCATGAAACCACAAAAATTTTAGATATTCTCTATCTTCTTGACAAATTTCAATCATAAGAAAAGCCTTTTCTATATCGCCTGTAAACGCAATTTGATTTTCACGGAATTTCAGAATTATATCCACTAAATTAGGGTTAAGATTAGGTCCAGACTCCAAACAATCATTCAAAGATTTAAATTTTTCTTTAGCTTTGCTACTACAGTCATAAACTATCCTAACTCGAGTTGTTTCTTTGTGATTCCTAACGACTGCTCTATGGAGCATGTAATATCCTAATTTAGGGTCCTCATTTTTGCATCTACTTACAATTTGACACTTTAATTGTTCATTAATTATCTGCTTATACTGATCCGAAATATCTTTGTTTTTATTCAATCTACATCTCAAACTGTCAAAACGCTTCTTCGCGACCTCATAATTCGAACCTAAACTTTCAGGGGGATATGAAGTCTTTCCACAACAACTTACAAACATATCTCTCACCGTTAAATGTCAACAAATTCTCAAATGAATCAATTAACAACTTGTCCTTTTCAGAAAGATTTTGTTTTGACTCCAACTCCTCGATTTCCCAAAACCGTTTGAGGTCAAAGAGCACATTCTCAGAATCCATAAGTAAACAAGAGTTCGCAAAGCTATAGTCAGCAAAATCGCTTCTTTCATTGCCTACAAGAAGCCACCCAAAACACGAACCAACAAGCGAAATTCCACCGTTGTTTATTCTTTCCTGCTCATAAATAATGTCCCAGAAGTAATCACATCCAACCAACAGGTCTACACTTGCACCTCCATTTGAAAGGAAGGTATCGGCGAGATTTAATCCCTCAGCTGTCAATACTTTTAAAGTTTCACTCGAAGGATTCCGTCTGACAAAATTAGCAATAAATTCAGCGACTAAGCACTCCACTTCTAAACACTTATCCGGCTCTTTTCGATTGTGCAAGGTCAAACCAACTACGGGATAATTTTTCTCTCGAGGGTATTTTTTACCGAATGAGTATATAGACAATTTTTCATAGCGAAAGGGTTTTAAATTTAATTCTTTCACAATGCGTTTAGACACAAAAGATCGATGTGATCCGGAATCTAACATTATTCTACTTTCCAACGATTTATTATTATTTTTCGAGCACACAATTACTGAACAAGTTTGAAGAAAAGATTTTTTACTACTTCCTGGAATATTATTGTGCGCAGATATATTTTCAGACCTTTGATCAGAAACACCTGAAGTGATCGAAGGAATTCTTATTTTCGGGATCGTTTCAGCAGGGGTGTCGGAGGAATAGGGTGGAGAAAGAACATTTTTGTTGTTCCTTCTACACAATACCTCATGATGCGAATTAGACTTACATTTTTTACAGCTTATCCTAGATTTACAAGAAATGCTCATATGTGATATTTTTCAAAACATAGAAAACACCTACCTTCAAACTTTAATCTATCGAATTTTTCTACAGCACTAGTTTTTCTACAATTAATCGATTCATGAAACCCGAAACAAAATATACATTTATCTTTTATTTGCGTATTTAAAGCTGCCGCGGTTGGGGTATATCTAGGTTTGTAATTATTCTTTCGATAGTTTGGAAATGGTTGCCGATTAGTCTCAAAAGTTTTAGCATTACCATTTGAACTTTCCGTGATTTCCCTGGATTCTACTTCATTTTTTATGAAATTTATTATTTCACCAATTTCACAAGATTTACTTTTATTTCTTTTACGATGGAAATCTAAAACCAAATCTTGGGGCAATAACTTAAGAATGATAGGATTTAACAAATGTCCGTACGAACCTTCAGTTACATTAAGTGAACGTAGGTTTCTAATATTTACTTCAATTTCATCATACAATTTACGTAACCCTTTAACATTATATGAGGTTTTCACCGATTCTAAGTTCAATAATTTTGACATATAAGAATTAATAATAACGTCAGTTTTACCGTATCTATCTTTCAAAAGTTGCATGCACGAATCATAATTTTTCTCATTTAATTCGAACCCAGCAACAACACTATAAGCAGGTCCTACCAATAATGTTTTCAAATATTGAAACTTTTCAATCTTAGAAAGTAAATAATTCTCAACAACGGCATTATTAAAACAATTAAGGAACTCCAAAAATTTGCTAGAATCACCATTAAATTTCGATATTTCTAACTTTGGCAATTTCAATGCAGTCCTTGTTTCTGAAATAAAGGAATAATTTGCCAAAACAGTTTCTGATGAATTTTGTGTTCTCATCAACTCTTTAATTTTGGATTTTACTTTTACTTTAGTTACCAAAATTTTATCTTCATACTCTTCGGACGATTTAATCTCTCTTCTGAACCTTTCAGGGTCATCTATCAAATCTTCAATATCGGAATCGTAACTCTTCAAATTTTGCTCTTTAGTTTCTAAAAGTTCAAGAAGTTCAGTTAAAGCATCTAACCCTTCGTTAAGAGTTTCTTGACTTTTATTGACTAACTTCGTAACTGCACTTCGGACGTTACCGCGCTTCTCAATCAATTTATTTACCTTATCCATTTTAAATAAGTTCTATTTCAGTATAAATTTTCTAACAAATTCAAATCCTCACCTTTGTACTCCAAAAGGTAAATAAATATCTCACCACATTTACTTCAAAGCAGGATCTAATTCTCGCGTTCTCCAAACACGAATAATCCAAACAGTTGGTAAAGCATCAAGCTGGATCTTCATACGCAACACGATCACAATTTCCCAATTTTCAAAACTTCCCGGCCGATGCACCATGTAAAGCATTGGTTTGTTGAGTGGTAATAATCATAAGTCAGTTCTATAAATAACCAAATTTTATTTTAACACACACGCACTGTTACTAGTTCAGAGATCAGAGCTATTATATGTGCTCTGTCGTTTGGCTGCCAACAACTTCTTACAATTTGGCGCTTAGTGCCGTCTGGGGTATTTCACATATTCACAGCGATCTAATCCGCAATGGTTGTCACATGCTCAACAAAACCGCCAATAACCAAAGATGTTCGACACAAAAAAGAAATGCAATTTCTCCTTCCTCCAAGCAGTTTGAGGAGCATAAATATACAGCAGCAAGAATTTTGCAAATATATTATTGGACTTTTAAAACCTATCTTTACACTATAGCAAACATGGAATTGTGTTTTAGCTTAATATGTTACTAAATGTATACTGTAGCATTCTGATGAAAATTATGATGAACTTATTAGTGTTTTTTGCAATTTTGGACTTTTAAAAAATATCTCCATGGTGTGTAACTCAATTTTTTGAGCCACTGTATCCTTACGAGTAATCTGGTCAATGTGAAAAGCACCTTTAAATAAGTCTTTATTTTCATCTCACGAAGAAAACCGTGCAAGTTTCAACAGAATAATAGACGAAAGCGTAATCTCCAAGAAATGCAAATATTATTCCATCCTGCCAGAATATCCACAACGATCCAATCCGTAATGGTTGTCACATACTCAACAAAAGCTCCAATAATAAAGACGTTCGACACGAAAAAGAAATACAATTTCTCCTTCCTCCAAGCAGTTTAAGGAGCATAAATATGCAGCAACTAGGAAGACATTTAGAAAAGAAAACGCGGAGAATATTCCAGATTGCCAAGCGTTTGTTACGTCCTAAAAGGTAAGCTTCAGCGGTTCAAAGTGGAAAGGTTTCCAGAATGTGGAACCCTCTGGAATAGAAAGGGGAAAATAGAGGGAATGAAAGCATAAAAAGTTTTCCTTCGAAGTAAAACACACAAAAAGGAAAGTCCTTTCAGTGTTTGAATAATTGATTCCTCTTATCCACACTCGTGAACATGGATTTGGGGGATTTTCTCATGAGCCGAAAGAAACCGCTTTTTCGTCATTTTTTAAAGAGCCTTAATATTCTCAGGCGCACATTGAAGAGGGGAAGAAAATGACGAAACTGTGGTAAAATTTTGAAAGGGGGATTTAAATGGAGGGCGTTATAATAGAAAACCTAAATTTGAGTTTTGTGGGAGAGATTTAAGGCAATTTTTTAAAGTAGCTCCAAATCTGAGATGGATTGAGTTTACAATTATTTCAAGATGTTCTGAGATGTGGTAATAAAAATTTAAAGCATAACGTAATTTTTCTTTGATAGTGTCGTTTTAAGATAATGTTGGGGAAATATTTTGTTTAAGATTTATTGTCCCATTTTGTTTATTATCAAAGCGTTGGAGTAAAATGTGTGCGTAATGTGGTAATAGAGACAGTTTATTTCTATTTTTGAATTGAGATTTTTGTCTTCAGCAGGCTACGAAACTTAGCAAATATAACGGCTTTGTTTTATATTTTATGCTAAGTTTTTCCTTGTTGAAATTGGTAAGAAATAAA
This sequence comes from Meta bourneti, assembly GCA_933210815.1. Classification (NCBI taxonomy): domain Eukaryota; kingdom Metazoa; phylum Arthropoda; class Arachnida; order Araneae; family Tetragnathidae; genus Meta; species Meta bourneti. The sequence goes on along the minus strand of OW119923.1, from coordinate 81,477,611 downwards.
TTTTATTCTCCACACATGTAAGGGTATTAAAGTCAGTATTTTATCAATATAAGCGTACTCTAATGATGTATTTGTCAATATGGAACCAATGTTTCAGGATCTAAAGTAATAAATCTTGTGAATATTATGCGCTCATTAACTGTTTTATGATTCTTTTTTAATATTGAAAATGATGTTATATGAGAGAATTTTTTCTGTGTCAAAAAACAAACCAGGGGTATGTAATTTATCATCATTTTGGTAATCTGATCGACGTTGATCAATCGACTATCATATTGTTAGCTTAGACCAGAAACTCATTAACTAACGAAACAAAATTTTTACTTTACAAAAACCTATATTTTAACTATAAAAATATATTAGTTTTTAGGTCAGGAAACAAAAATTATAAGCATTTTCATAGCATCATACATCATTTAAACATATTATAACATGACAATGCATTTCTAATCATAAAAATAAGCATTTAGTGTCACGGACAAAATGTCAGTTAATCAGTTTCTGCTCTATGCCGACGATATATCAATTCGGAATACATTCTTTGGAATTTTTATTGGAGACGTGCTAAAATCGTATTTAAAAAAAGACAAATGGCGTTACGTCCTGAATGCGTAAAGAAAGCACGTTCTACTACAAATACACTACCGTCACCTACATTTATGTAGCTTGACAGTAAAATCTTCACATAGTACTACCAATATAGTATTTGGTTTTAAGCTAGGCTGACCAACCTCTACAAATTTTTAGTGAATAAAATCATGATAAATCATAAAGCATTATCAATTTCAACAACATTTCTTAAATAAGAAGTCGCGGGATAAAATAATGAATAGAAAAAAGAAAAATTTTATGGAAAGATTGTATTCATTTCGTTTATATTTCCGACCTTTTATAGTAATACGTCGATATTATTGTCATACGTGCTGTGTATTCAACATGCATTGTTTTGTACTGTTTTAGACAATTTTCGAGCTTGTGAGGAAGTCTTTTATAATAATGGAGTTTAGCTTCCGATTTTAAAAGCGTTGGTTGTTTTCCTAATTTTACTGTTTAATACATAGCGTAGTATTGATAATTAGTAATGCCAAGATTGGATGGAAAGCAAAAGAAAAACATTTTATGCTTAGCTTTAGACAACCTTATAAGCCACATTCACTTGCTATTGTTTTCTTTTTCTCAACGACAATGCAATACAAATCATTTTAAGGCCTTACTTAACCCTCCTTGTGGTTGTCTCGACGAGGTATATCATCATTAGCAAAATGCCCAAATCTTGATGGATGAGATATTTCATCCATCAAGATCTATCTCGTCGTCTCTTGTCATTAGAAGACAACTGATGAGATCTTGATCCCGTCATCATAAAAATTTGGCAATATCTTGATAACGAGATATCACGTCATTAGCAAAATTTGTTAGATGTTGATGAACGAGATTTCTTGTATCTCGTTGAATCCACTTGAAGGGTTAAATTGTTTAATTCTTTCTGTTTTCCATGACTACTATACTGTATTTGAAAGGCTAAGACTCTTTCGTAATTAAAACGGAGCTTTGGAGCTTTCTGTGGTTTTATTGTGCACTTTTTAATTTTGTACATGGAATAAGGTCTTAGAAGAATAGTTAATTTAAAAAATATATCATATGAATGATTTTTATTGCTGTTATAGTCTGCGCTAAAAGTATTTGTAAAATGAAATAAATCATACTAGTATATGCAAACCCATACACAAAATTGTGTGAAACACTTCAAGGGAAGTAAAAATGAACAAATTTAAATTTTCAGGAGAAAGAATTTTAAAATATTGAAAGAAATTATAATTGCATTTTTAGTCATTATTGATGTAAAAAATATTTATTTTCTTTTGTGATGTATATTTCCTGTGTGTTTGGATAAGATGCACTTCAACATTTTGTTGCAAATATAAAAACTTATTGTTCAAAGTGCCCTATATTTGTTTCCCCTTAAATATGGGGCTCTCATGGCTCAGTGGATATGCTCACTGCGCTATCAACCTGCGAGTTGTAGGTGGCGAAGGTCAGGTTCTTCCTCCTTCTGAGTGTGTTTCTCTCTTTTCTGTGTCTAAAACTTTGTGTGTATGTCCATTATCGCATTGATATTGTATATTTTGTGTCTTTCGCAGCATGACCAAATATGGTCCTTGCGCCATAAAAACCCAACTAATCATCCCCTTAAATAAGGGAAGAATGTAGGGAAATAATCGTGCATTTACTAAATAGCGATCATAGGAGTTACTATGCGAAATACTTAATGACTCTCATGAAATCACAACCTTGCATCTCATGTTCTGAGAATCCAATCTATACACCAAGCATATTGAACACGTCAGATGCATTGAACTCGTGGAAGCAAATGTGTGATCGATATAGCATGTATCTAAATGGATATTAATCCTGAATGACACGCAAGACATTCTAATAGAATTCATTGTTTCAATTATCTGCGCCTTAGTTTCTGCGTTCTCTATTAAATAGAGCAACTGGGTTTCCCACGTTAAAGCAATTCGATAGATTCATAATTATCCATATTGATTATATCACTAATGAATTTATTGTATGCATAATATTTTTGTGTTCTCTTGTGACTCTTTGGTACTATGTTTTCGTTTTCTCATGAAGTTAAACTTAATTTAACATCATAAAATTTTATAAGGACTAAGTTCATGCATCACAACTGCTTTTTCTTTTACCGACTTTGATTTCTCAGGGCTAGGCTAAGCACTGGATGTAATGGTAAATGAATTTTCATATTTTTTGTTCCTATATCTAAGGGTTAGAGTGCTTATCTTTTCGACTTTGATTTCCCAGGGCTAGAGTAAGCCCTGGATGCAATGGTAAATGAATTTTCATTATTTTTGTTCATTTAAATATAAGGGCTAGGGTGCTTATCTTGCCGACTTTGGTTTCCCAGGGCTAGACTAAGCACTGCATGTAATATTAAATGAATTTCATAATTTTTGACAAATCTAAGGGTTTGATTGTTTATCTTCCCGAATCGTTTCGCACGGCTGAAGTGAGAGCTTAATATAATGGGGAATGAATTTTCATAATATTTATTCTTACAAATCTAAATGTTCGAGTTTTGAATTTAAAGGAGTTCACATGTTAAAAAAGCTAATCTATTGGGATAACCAAGTCCTGATGAGTCACTATGAATCTCACCATATCAATAATTTTGATATGGTGATTACAAGCAGTGTTGGGCCGTCGTGGCTCAGTGGGTATGCCCACTGCGCTGTCAACCTTCAAGTTGTAGGCAGCGCAGGTTCGATTCCTGTCAGGTGCATTCCTCCATGATTGCATTTCTCTCTCTTCTGTGTCAGTAAAATCTTTCATTGTGTGTGTCTATTACTTGATACTGTATGGGAACGGGTGGCTAAGTCGGACTTCTACAGAGATGGCTCCCAAATCTTAGGATCAATAGCAGCCGCGCTGTACCCATGACTGGGATAAGACAGAAGAACAAGCAATGCTCCTGAGCCATGCGATTTTAAAGTGGTTGATAGGTGTCCTCGTGTGTCATGATGCTGTAAGGGAACAGACTGAGATGTTGTGTAGAGGTGTGATGCTTAAAATCCTAATGCGCCGAACGATACTGTGCTTATTAACAAGGAAATTTACCTAGACTGGATTAACCTTTACGACGGCTGGGACAAAAGAGTCCCATAAGAGGTTTCCTTCGTAGAGCGGCGTGGGACAGCTTTGAATTTTCCCCCCTTTAAAGGTAAACGAAGAAGCAGATAGGTTAGCAAAAGAGGCAACCACAACGGAATGCATAGACGAATGGGTGAAATGGCCCAGAAGTCATTGCTGGAAAGAAACCACTCGCTGGTTACATGGTGCGTGGCAGAATGAATGGGACGAAGGAGTAATAGGCACGCCGGTTTATAATGTGTTGGGAACAGTGTCACTGAAATCAGCAAGTTGAACCAGGGAAATCGCATTCTTCTTAACAGGACCCATTTCATTCTTGCTCTAACGAGGTTTAAAAAATCAATTTGGAAAAGGGCTCTATGCTACTAGATCCCTTAGGTCCATTTTACCTAATACCCCCGTGGTTTCATTTAAACGAGTTTTCATCGATAAACAATTCCAAAAACACGGGCAATAAATCAAAGCGGAAACACCGCACCTTTCCTTTTAATTTCCTCGCAATCCGAGATACAAAACTCCATCTACGCCCGAGAAAAAACACGCAAGGTGTTATCACATTTCTTCCATTTCCCATCCAGAAATCCAACCGCCCGCAGCTCCCTTTTCTGTTATTACTACTCCCTTTTTCTGCTATCTTTTCATAATATTTCGCCGCTACCTTGTTTTCAATCGCCTCGGACTTCAATAGAAACAGATGCAATTTTCTCCCACGGTGCAGCAGAAAGAAACTGGTTGTGAGGGGAAACGACGATAACACTCCTCATCGGAGGCTAATCTAGACGTTACGGGATGCTGCGAAATGAAGGGCGCGTCTTTTTAATACCGTGATATAAATTTCCCTATTCCTTGGGCTTAGATTGAGCGGCTGGCTGGGTACGGGATGTCGAGACCGTGGTGGCCATGTTTGGTCACGTTTGGGAGATTGTTTTTTCTGTTTCTTAACCCTATGAGGTGTTAGCATGCATAATTCCGCCTTGAACTTGCTTGACGTCTAACCACTTTTGACCTATTGAATTTTTCCAACCGATTCTATTCCAAGAGGACCTGTAGAATCTTACTAAGCGATTACTTTCGAAGGAAATCAATTGAATCTTTACAAACGGTTCTATTCTGACAAAATGACCAATATAATCTTTCCAAACAATACCATTCGTAGGAAAGGGCCAATAGAATCTTTCTAAACAATTCTTTTCCACGAAAAAGACCAGTAGAATCTTTAAGAAGAATTTATTTTAAGGGAAAATCCAATAGAACTTTTCCAAATAATTCATTTTAAAGAAAGGGACAGTAGAATCTTTTCAAACTATTTTATTTAAGGAAAGTTCCACTATAATTTTTCCAAACAATTATTTTCTATAGGAAGGACCAATAGACTCTCCCAAGGATTATATTCTAAGGAAAGGATTTACATCAATATAATCTTTCCAAAGGATTCGTTCTAAGTAAAAGTCCAATAGAATCTTTCCAAACTATTTTATTTTAAGGAAAAGACACACCAATAGAATCTTTCAAAAGGATTCTATCATAAAAAAGGTTCTATTCTCTGTGATATTATTTAATCACTAATATGTTATGGGGTAAAAGTCATGCTACACTACTCGGAAATATAGTGACCTTCATATAATTCTCTAATCCGTGCTTTCTCCCAATACCACGTGACAGGTCTTCAAACTGACTGATCGGGAGAAATAACATGAAGCTATGAGCACATGCTCCGCCTATTTCATTTGAAGGTCGATGAGTGAGCACATGGAAAAAAAAGATTAAAATAAACAAAAAAGTTGAAAAATCTGTTGTAATGTCCCGTCGTAAGTACATTGGTAGGGTAAAAATACCTTAGACATTAAAAATTATTTGTTTTTACCATATTAGCAATGAAGTATTAAATTTCCAAAAGCCCTATACCATTCGCATCTATTAAAAATTAAAAATATTTTAAATATAAGTATTAAATTAATAATTGCAGTGGGAAATGAAAATAGATTACATAATCTCACCAAAATACATGATGAGGCATTTATACATTTTGATATTAACACACATATTTTATTAAATAAATTTGATTCGACTATTTTCTAAAATTATGATGTTATCACAGCATGACAGGATGAAAATTGAAGGACAACCAAGCAGTAAACCAATCCCAAATGAACGACATACGTCATTGCGAACATAAGGAATTGGGATGGGTCAAACAGCCAGTGATTTAACAAATATATATACATTGACGAACAAATTAAAACAAATTTCATAACTTTTTATTTTGATAGTACGCTTAAAAGTTGACTAATTACATACTTCTCTGGAAATTAATGATTGCAAAAATATTAAAATTCAAGTAGTATTACAGTGCCTTAACTATGCCCAACTCCGTGTAGCTTTGTATCTACTTTGCCACTAAGATACACTATCTGGCCATTCGTCACCGGACATCCCATACTATTAAGTTAAAGCGGACCCAGCACGACATCAGTATCGTGTAGGGCCACCTTTCGCCGCAATGACATTTGTAACTCTTCGAAGAAGACTTTCCATCAATTTTCGATACGTTTCTGAGAGAATCTTGCTCCATTCATCCTTCAAATTGGCAAACAACTCAGTGGTGTTTTTTGTCCGAGTTGGCCTGGCTCTCAACCGGCGCTCTAACTCATCCCAAAGGTGTTCCAAGGGGTTGAGATCTGGACTTTGGACTGGCCAATGAAGTTTTTCCACACCCATTTCCTCAAACCACCTGCTGTATGACATGGAGCATTGTCTGCTGAAACAGGTATGGACCAATACCAAAGTGTTGTCACAATGTCGGTAGCGCAGAATTGTCCAGAAATGTAGCTGCTATAAAAATATTCTAACCGTTCAACGTCTTTTATAAGTTGTATGACGTGTACGGATGATACTAAGCGCTTTTCGAGGGGTGTCCGATGGCGAATGGCAAAATAGTGTATATGTGTGGAATTTAGCAAGTTTAGGTACGTAGGTAATTAATTAACGTCGCACTGTAGCAACACGACGTTGCTATTGGCAACGGTCTGGAATTAATCCAGAAGGATCCAAGGACAAAGACTTGTAATTTTGAACCACGGTCAGATGACTAGAACAACATCCGAGCTGTCACACCACTCATCTAACTTTCACACAACGCCAAAGGGAGGACATTTGAGGCTACAACAGATTTACCGTGGACCAGCACCCGTGTACACGACTTTGGCAGGAAAAATATTCGAGCACACAACCCTCCGGTTGCTAATCCGCTGCTCTTCCAACTGGACTACCACGGTCCAGTAAGTTTAGGACAACGTGATAATAAAAAGCACACTAAATTACCAAATAAATTAACTAGCCGCCAATGCCATCAATGGCTTTGTTTTACTACCTATCTTGTTTTTAAGTGTATCCCATGTGTGAAACAAACAGCAAAGAATGTTCTATGAAGCAGCTTTATTCAAAATAGAATCAAAGATTGTTGTCAGAGAATACACGTAGTTCAACATTTCCCTCACAATAAATGAAACTTTTTGATACTTCCAATGAAAGAATGCTGATTTCCAAGCGGTTTCCATTGTACTTGAAAAGCTGGTGAGAATCTATACATATAAAGTAGAGTTGGCGTCTGTCTGTTCTCTATACAAATCTACACCGTTTGACCAATCCACACCAAATTTGGTACACTTATACTTTGGAACCCTGCGAGTAACGCAATCTACATATTAACACCAGTTCTCTTTAACCTAGGTGTGCAGAGGGGTCTAAATCAATTCGAAATTGAAATAGGAAAAACATTGAGCATAAAACGATTGCGGTACACAACTCAGTTTGTTTTACCAGTATTCATCAAAAATAAAATTTTCTAATAAAATTGTTTTACCAGTATTGCTCGAAAAACAATTTTTTTCCGAAACGTTATATTTAAACAATTTTAAATTCTAGTTATGTTTGAACTGATTTTTTATTTCTTTCCACAATATGAATAATTTAGGAATATTTGAATGATGAAAAACGGATACTTAAAATACTTAATTTTACATAACTTACATTTTGTAATGGAATACGAAAAGAAAAAACAAAAAACTCATTGATCATGAAAGCGTAACTTTGCAATTCGGTATCTGGCAACGTCAGAATTAATGTTTTACTTTATAAATTAGATTCAGAATTCCGTGTTTGCGTATTTGATTTAAGACAGAAATGCTCCGGTCATATTTGAGCATTTCTAAGCTTTGTAAATTTGTATTACTTTTGTAAATAATTCATTATTGTCTATCAATATTTTTCAAGCGTCTTTTCGAATTTCTCTATTTCAGAATATTCTCATGACGTCGAAATTCGACAAGCTTGCTCAGATCTTTCGTTTTTCAGAATTCGACATTTTTCAATGACCAGAATTTCGTTTCTGTTTGTATTTATGTGTTCCATTACTTTCAATATTACAGATATATTATTTAGGAGTTAAATTGTAATGAATTATTTTTATTTTCTGCCAAATACCATTAGACATGGATAATTTCTTAGTGTTATATGTATATTTCGACGAACTTTCTTTAAGTCTTTGGTTAAATACGTTATAGTTTGTAGAATTTTGTTCCATAAAAATAAATGGAAACCATTTAAAGTGAGGTGTATAACTTCTTTTTTTAAAATGACTGGTAATGTTAAAATAAAGTTATTCTAAAATAAGATATGTTACGTTAAATCAATACGGGTAGCCATATGTTGTAGTTCAAAGATATTTCTAAATTTTGACATACTTTCATTACAAGACGATTAAAATCAATTTAATTTGCATTTGTTTTTTATGTTTCATGGGTATTATTGAAAGCTGTATTCCATAGTCAAGTAACTACATCTATCATTCTAAATAGGTACGTAGTTTCCATATAGAAACTGAGTCTCTCAATTGAAAAAATACCTTAAGGATTCGATTTAAAACTAAATTTTTCTGTTGGAGGAAAGCGAATTTTAAATAAGACTGCTGATCTTGGAATAATATAGTAAAGAAGTATGTAAACTAGGACTTGAAAAAAAGAAATTTTTTGTCTTAATTGTCAGAAGGTCGAGGTTGCTTACTTGAAGTTGAAACTGTTCGTACACAACTTAGGTACCTGTGAAACATTCATTGAAAGCAGTTATTTTGTAAAAAGTGTAATTGATTTTGAGTTTACTTTGTCTACACTGATGATATTTGTTTTAAACAAGCTCCGTTATTCCACGTGCGGCTGAATTGAATTGTCAAGAAAAAAATGTGTGCTTCAAAATAAATTAACCACGAATGCCATAACAGTTTAATTTGCCATCCTCTCACAATGATAATATAATTCGAAAACATCAAATCTATGGTGCAAGGGTACCACGAATAATAAATATTGATTGGAAAACTGAGTGCAAGACTATACACTGAAAGTTCCACATTTTTACTGAAAATGAACTTAATTAGTATTCGTAATCACTCCCAAACTCAAAGTTGACTTCTGAAGTCATCTCAGAAAAAGCTTTTGTAGTTGTCTTACAGCAAGAGTGTGATGAATATGAAATGGATTATATGGATGGATATATTATGTATACATATTTGCGTCTGAAGTAAATTGTAGAAGTTATGAAAAAGTTAAAACAATGTTAAAAATATTTTCTGTACATTTAAATGATGGTTTCATTTTTTTATGAAATATAATCAACATTTAACCACCAATTCAACCGAAGCCGGGTAATTCTGTTAGTAGCTTATATAACAGCTATTGAAGTGGATCACAGAAATAAATTCACATGTACTTAGAGACAGTTATGCATTGAAAAGCGTGATTCCATTGGCATCTCTAAACAAGCGATCGCGAATACGTATTTTGTAAAGCATCATTAATATCGGGAATCCAAGATAAGTTTCATTTTCATGTTTTTCGTCGTTATTCGCATTTGAAAATATGATTCCAAACAATACCCTCTTATTGTTGGATTGAGATATCTCTGATAATTTGATATTAATCAAGCCTAAGAGTTGCAAAAGATAACTACTAAAAATTATATTTAAAAGTCGATAGTTATTTCGGTTGAGCAAAACAGCCACTATCATCAGGACCGAAGTAAACAAGAGCAAAACGAGTTTAAACATATTATCTGTGAATGGTGTTGCTACACCATGGTTGTTGTAGTCTGAAATGTCCTCACGTTGGTGTAGTGTGGAAGTTTGGAGATTGGGGTGGCACCTCAGGTGTTTACCTCGGTCATCGGACCGTGGTTCTAAATTACGAGGTGTTGTCCTTGATCTTTCCCTTTGGGATTGTTCCCGGACCGTCGCCAATAATATGCTGTATTGCTGCAGTGCGAAGTTCAACTACATACCTACCAATTCGATATTAGTTTTATATGTAAAAGGCTGACTTATTCTATATCGCTCTAGCTCTTAAAAGTCTCCAGCTTTTGATTCCTATATATTTTAATTTAGTGCAATCTATTCATAATAAATCGGTCATAAAATAAATATTAAAATTTGTAAAGAAATATGAGACCAAGTTATTTAGTGATTGACTTGATTTTTAAATCTAAAATAAATCCCCTCCCATTAATGGATATCATGTCTCGTTTTCAGTGACTAGATACTGTACTTTACTTTGTAAATTTAGCCATCTTCACGAAGCTCGTAATCTAAACATCTGTAAGTTTTAATTTCAGCTGTCGACACTCAAGTACATTATTTATTTAATTGTTGCTTTTCTACAGGAAAATATTCAATTACAGAGAACAAAAAACATCTTATCCAAAAAGACGTACACAAACACAATTAGATAAGCGATAAAAAAACAATTCATAAACGCAGATTAGTTATTGAATTAAAATCGCAAAAAGATATCAAATCTCGAGAAAAAATTATGCAGTTTAAAAAATCTATAGCAAAATTGTTACGCACATTCTTTTTTGAAGGTTAAGCAAAAATAATTTGCAAAATCTGGTGACGTCAAAATCAGTACAAGAAACCGAAAAGGGCGTATAAATTTTGTCACGTAGGAGGCTGTAAAAATTTTGTTAAAGTAATGTCTAAAAAGTAATCTTACTTAATGAATAAAATTTTTTTTTAAATTTAAAACCATCTCAATCAATTTCGTAGGAAACGCGTCGAAGTTGTGATTTTCCTTTACACAAATTTAAGAACGAAGAATCAGATAACCAATGGTATACAGACGTGTAAACTGCAAGACTACTTATTTATTATAAATAACTAAGCGAATAAATAGATTTGCTAATTAATATAGGGGTATAATGGTCTGAAAAGTACGCAAATTCAGTTATATTTCGTTCGATAAATCTTCAGAGATATAAACACCTCTTTTCCGTTTAATCATAAATAATCATCGTTACTTTTTAAGTAATTACACTCATCGGTAATCACGCAAGAAAGATACAAAGTATGTCAGTGGTATTTGTCATTGTTAACATCGCAAAATTCAACTCTCAAAGCGAAACAAACAAGAGTCGTTTTGCAAATAAACTTTGTTGAACTTTTCAGGGCCTTGGACATTAATCATCTCTTTAGTACATTTACCGCGTTGTACTTCGACTCGAACTTGGGCGGGAAAGCTACCTTCCCAGATATGGCGTGACAACTAACGCGGAATTTAAAATATAGCTCGGGAAATGTTTTTCTTTGTCGTTAATATTCATGAAACGTAAGAGAGGACTAATTTTAAAGAGGAAATTTGGCTTCGGGATAGCGGTATAATAATTCATCGAGTGGTACGAAAAAAGATGCGAATGTAAAAGTAAAATTAATCCGAAATCATTGGTGTGGCGTGCTGAAGGTTTTTCTGTGAAGCTCAACATAGAGGGCTCTAGTATTTTTGTAGGAGTACGCATTTCCTGTTTCATTCCGGAAGTGACGTAACTTTGACATGTAACTCGAATAAATTTCCCCATGCGCTTATAGATCCTAAGGTAGACATTCAAAAATAATTTTTACTCCGCGACGAAATTGAGGCTTAATTGTGCTTATGCTATTGTTCACCACAATAACACCAAGCACACATCGTTGAGTGTATAGCTCTGTATGGTATATATGTCATTAAATTTCTAAAAGTTTTCCCCTGAGCTTCCGGACACCATTCCAATGAATCAATAGTACAGAATTTCGGAGGAAAAATTAGATCTAGAACAATTACCAATAAAAAAAGATAGGCTGCTGAATAAAAAATCACGTATGGTGACCCACTACAGGTGATTATTTTTATTCTCCAACTCATAAGCAACCGGTTCTGACAACGAACGAGAAACTCGGAGCCAGAAGCACACTAAAGGCTCCAATTTTGGGAATATATATTGTATTTAAGTTTAACCTGCACCCTAATCTAACAAATAGACTCGTTCAAAGCAACGTGACACAAATGTCAACTCGCCAACTAAAAATAGTCTTATTAGTTGATTTATAAACATTTGAGGGAGTTTAAACTAATAAGAGCCACACTAAGACCAAGTTTTTGCTTCCAAATACAAAGTCCTGCAATTGAGTTTCTTTTCTGACCTTTTAACTCTCGAGAAAGTATACGCCGAAGTGTGATAGATAGATAGCAAAGTAAACCAAGGCAACGAAAAGGGAAATCTAAAAACACATGGCTTTAAACAGGCGGAAGCAGTATGTAGTAGCAATTTCTAAATTGCAGGTAAGGCCGTGGTAGTCCGGTTGTAAGAGTAACGGATTAGCAATCGGAGGATTGCGAGTTCGAAACTCGATACAACCAAAGACTACGTGGGGGTGCGTTAAATCTGCCGTGGCCTCAAATTTCCTCACGTTGGCGTGGTGGGGAAATTTGGAGAGTGGGGTGCCAGATCAGGTGTTAACCTCGTCATCTAACCTCGGTTCAAAATGACGAGGTTGTATCTTTGGATTGTTCCCTTCGGGATCGATTCTGGACCGTCACCAATAGCCAGTTGTGACGTATATTCAGCAATCTACCTAAATTGCCGGCTTACAAGTGAAACACACTAAGTAAAATAGCGTACTTCAGAGGTAGGTATGGTATTTTTAATTAACGTCGCACTGGAGCAACACAACAGGCTACTGGTGACGGTCTGGGATCAATCCCGAAAGGAAAGATTCGAGGACAACACACGTAATTTTGAACCAGATGACGAACATACTTCAGAGAAACGAAAGGGAAAATTTCTACTCACTAAGAGTGTTTCTGAACGAAAAACTAACCTTCATGTAAAGAAAAAATTGACAGTGAATTTCATTTGTCTAAAGATCACCACACACACACACACACACACATTCTGATCTTGAAAAGAAAAAAAATTTCCCTTAGCGTGCTTCACTTGTAAACTGACAACATCGTGGATGAATTTCCAGTGAGTCTAAAATAGCGATCCCAGCACACAGATTTTAGGTGCGCCATCTACTGGCAGCTATTTTAAAAGCGGAGTCCACATCAACCAGTCACCAATGTAGCGTTCCAAGGCAAAATTCTCCACGTAGAAATGAATTACTCAGATTTATATACACTTGAAGAAAATCTAATTTTTCCTTTGACAGGTAAATTCCACAAACATTACTACGATTCGCCCTCTTTAAATGTCATCTGACTGTTAAAATATAAATACGTTTGCTGATGTTCTTGTATTAAAGTATGTATGTTTTGAATGAGTGCTACAGAATTAAACTCGTATTTCTTGCAATCTTTTATTCCAACTTTGAAAAACATCGGAATAAGTTCCAAACCGCAAAAAGGTTTAATTTTAGCTCGAATCACCATTATCTACATCGACATTTCAACCCACACACCCTGCATACTAATGTTACATTGATACTGCTTTCTAGCATTCTCCATTCCAGTTTAATTTGCGATTCGATTTTTTTTATACATTTGTTTCCTTCTATTCCCTACAAATTACATTAATTTAATGCAATTCAATTTCCATTTCTTAAGAAGCGCTCACATAGAATCAATGGAACTGCACTTCTTTAGTCAGAAGCATTTTTTAAATAAATTTACGCGTTGAATTACTGCAAAAAAAGTGTTTATTTAGTAACGAATAGTGTGAAAGGAATATTAAACTCGTGTTTATTAAAGAGCTTTTCAAGTTAAGATATATTCAATAATAATTATTTTCAAGGGATTATAGAGCTCACACAATGTTAATTGTTTTAGATATTTTTGACTCATTAGATTATTTTCGACTCGTTAAAAAGCACATACATTTCTTAATGCAAACAGTACCGATATTGCAAAATGTAATTTATTTCTTTTCTTTGTATTGTAGAGTTTTGATGTAAACTGATAAGTAAATACACTGCTGGCCACCGTAAATGCAACACCCTGAAGGAAGCATGCAAATAATATGAAATTTACAACATGCATTAGCGGAGGTGAGATATGCAAATGATTAGAATTTCAGCGCAGACGCACATCACGCGCGCCTGTGGCGCCACTTCAAAGCGCTATTTAAGGCTTGGAGATTTCGACGATTTCAAGTACGGCAATTGTGTTTTTCTTGTGGTTTTTTCAAAAAAACGATCAATTATGCCTCGTAGAAAACAGCGATCATCTTTTGATCAAGTATCCGAGTTCGACAGAGGAAGGATAGTGGCCTACCGAGATTGTGGATTATCTTTCAGGGAAATCGGTAGTCGTGTTGGACGAAACCAAACAACTGTAATGCGGATATGTGATCGTTGGATGCAGGAGGGTACGACGGACCGACGTGTTCGATCGCATCCACCTCAGTGCACCACTTCACGTGATGACAGGCATATTGTGCGTATGGCAGTGACGGATCGCTCAGCCACATCACGAACCATAGCACAGCACATTCAGTCTGTACCGCATCATCCAGTGTCTGCGCGTACCATTCGACGCCGTTTACAGCAGAGTGGTCTGTCCGCAAGACGTCCATTGCTTCGTCTACCCTTGACGCAGAACCACAGACGTTTCCGCCGCCAATGGTGCGATGAAAGAAGGATGTGGACGGCAGAATGGAATGAAATTGTCTTTACTGACGAGTCACGCTTCTGTCTGCAACACCACGATGGTCGGATTCGAGTCTGGAGACACCGTGGAGAGAGGATGCTGAACAGCTGCGTTATGCACCGCCACACTGGTCCTGCACCGGGTATTATGGTATGGGGCGGTATTGGATATCACTCTCGCACTCCTCTAGTACGCATTGCCGGTACTTTAAACAGCCAGCGCTACATCTCCGAGGTGTTGGAGCCAGTTGTCCTTCCTTACCTTCAGGGCTTGCTCACAGCCATATTTCAACAGGATAATGCGCGACCACACGTGGCACGCATTGTCCAAGGGTTCTTCGTCAATCGCCAGATTGAATTGCTTCCCTGGCCAGCTCGCTCTCCGGATCTTTCGCCGATAGAAAACATGTGGTCCATGGTTGCTCAACGATTGACCCAGAATACATCCCCAGCTGCCACACCAGATCAACTTTGGCAACGTGTGGAAGCTGCTTGGTCTGCTGTACCCCAAGAACACATCCAAAGTCTCTTTGAATCAATGCCGAGGCGTGTGGCAGCGGTGATCTCCAACAATGGCGGCTCCTCTGGCTACTGATTTTGGCAGGAACCACACTTCACAGAAGTCTATAAATTTAATCATTTGATACTTGGTCAACATGTTATCTACAAAATAAATTTTGTTGTGATATCTCTTGTCTTTCTTGGTGTTGCAATTTGGGTGGCCAGCAGTGTATATAAATGATCACTTGTCTTTCCAAAGCAGTCCCCAATTTTGAGAAGAGCATTCATTAACAACATTCGGTAAAGCATGCGTTGCTAAGAAGGTTACGGAAGCATGCTTTAGTTAAAAGGTTATGAAAAAAGTGTTTTGACGTGACCGTCTTTGAAATCGGTCCAGTATTGTGGCATGTATGAAAAGTCGAGCGTTACAAGTCTGTTTTCTTATGATTTTCAGAACCAGAAACATTCAGAAGATAAATGTAACGTCATGTAGACAAAGGAAGTCCTAATGTGACATGACCTTTGGACAGAGTACGTAGGTGCACTGAGAGCGGAGAGGGGGTCCCCAATATGTCGAAATTCTACGGTGCTGGGCAAGCTTTGGGCCAATGTAACTTTGGATTGTGGGGAGTAAGGACTGAGCAAGTGGTGTCATCCGAAAGCTACTGAGCTACGCTACAATCACAATTACATTACTTTAATCAATAAAATTATCCTCCAACATTAATAACGAACTGAACTTTAGTCGTTCAAACTATAAATTAATTATTGAATATTCACAATAAACAATCGTTTAAACTTCCTATGCCAGCTTCATTCATTCCACAATCCAACATCAGGCCCGATTATTTACGTCAAAACAGCGGTCTTGGGAAATAATCGGTGTACAAAACCTATTTTTGTATCTCTTGAAACATCCACTTGTTTCAGTTTCCACATCTTAAACATCATTACCCTTAAAAATATCTTGACTGCTGTAAACTGTTTTAATATATTTATGTATTTTTAATTACAATTGTACATACTCTAGAGGCATGGCATTAACTACTACCTTAAACTGTATCAAGATTACCTTGGTATTTTGTTTTTACTGAAATCGCAGGAAAACACGTGTCTATAGCATATATCCAAAAGAAAAATCTGTTTTATACTTTTATAGAATCCTGTTCGATTAAATCAACAAAAAAGGCTGTATAAAACTTTTTTTCTTATTTATAGACGTTGTTTATGTATAATAATTACACATACTTGGGAATAAAAATAAAGTAATAAAATAAGTCACACAACTTAATTACATTTCCACTTTCTATGAGTCAATAACAGTATCTCATAATGTAATTTGAATTACAATTCAAGATTGGTTGTTTGGTTTGGGTTTTTACGGCGCAAGGGCCATATTTCGTCATGCGCCAAACATAAGACAGACATCAAGTAATGGACTTACACATAAGGAAAGTTTTACTAATGCAGAAGAGAGAAATGCATTCAGGAAGAGGAATAGAACTTGCCAGAAATCGAACCTGATCCACCGACAACTTGGAGGTGGCTAGAGCAGTAGGCACACAATTTAAGAGAAGTGGAAAACAAAACCTATGAAGTGCGTATATGCAATTCTATAACATTCACCATATTAAATACCGTATTTTAGGGAGCAGGTAGCTATTTAACGTCGCACTGATAGGTAGTAGGTAAATAGGTATTTTTAATTAAAAGCACTGGGGGAGAAACACAATGGGCTAATGGCGACGGTTCAGGATCAAAGCCGAAGGGAAAGATAAGAGGACAACACTACGTAATTGAACCGCGGTCAGATGACGAGGTCACATCTGAACTGGCACCCCACTCTCCAAACTTCCCCACCACGCCAACGTGAGGACATTTGTGGCTATGACAGATTTGACGTGCATCAGCCCCCTTTGTATACGATGGTCTTTGTTTGGATTCGAACTTGCAACCCTCAGGTTGCTAATCAGTTACTCTTCCAACCTGGCTACCGCGGCCCTCTGGGATGTAGTGTAGGTAGTTAATTAACGTCGCACTGGAGCAACGCAACGGGCTGATGGCGCAGCAATGCCAAAGGGAAAAATCCGAGAATACGGGCAGCGGTAGCCCGGTTGGAAGAGTAACGGATTAGCAACCGGAGGATTGCGAGTACGATTCCAACCAAAGACCGTCGTGTACAAAGGAAGCTGGTGCAAGTTAAATCTGTCGTTACCTCAAATGTCCTCTCGTTGGCGTGGTGTGGAAGTTTGGAGAGTGGGGTGCTAGCTCAGGTGTGACCTCGTCATCTGACCGTGGTTTGAAATTACGTGCTGTCCTCGGATCTTTCACTTCGGGTTTGATCCCGGACAGTCGCCAATAGCCCGTTTTGTTGTTCTAGTGCGACGTTAATTAAAGTACCTACCGAGAACAACGCCTCGTAATTTTGAACCATTGTCAGATGACGAGGTCAACCCCTGACCTGGCATCCCAAACTTCCACGCCAAGCATCAATTGGAGTTAACAGCTAGAAATTGAAATTCAAGAAAATTTGGACACATTTTCAACCAATTTTTGTTCAATCGGCCTTCAAGATGACCAAAAATGGAAACAGGACTTCTAGACTGTCCTTTTCTGAGAAAAAAACAAACACTCCACCTCGTTTCTTATTCTAAGATAAAATAGAGCCCCACCAATCGCCCACGCAACATTTCTTACATGGCCATGCGATTGGGATTTTGTGGCGGTATCACTCTCTCCCCCCCCCATGAGCGCTGGGATTGTGTTAAGATGGCCCAGATATCCTTATTATCATTGAACCTATCGTAAAACACTCAAATCCCTTATTTCACGCAAGCTTTAGGACTGATTCCAATTGACTTGCCAGACGACAGGGAAATTGCTTAGCCATTGCGTCTTGTGGGGTATTAATACTTTTATGAGCGCCGTGATCTTGAGGGAAGATAGTCTCTTCCAGCTTTCTGGGGGAAATGGAATGTTTTACGGCTCCAATCTTCGAAATTTCATTTTGTATTCAGAAATCTACCACTTTTTACCCCGAGTATAATTGCAATTCGCGGTAGTTTCTACTTTGAGGACAGAATGTAGCAATGTCTGACTGTCTCAGTCAAAACAGCATTGTCACTTCAGTGTTCTTTTAATGGAACGATTGTGATTGTGTTATATGCAGATAAACTATATGGTTATCATTTACATAATTGATTACGGATTAATCCTTTGTGTATATCAAGCCACTTTCAATTCTAATCTGCTTAAAGAAGCTTTTTTTAGCCTGAAATCAATCTAAAGAATTTTGATGTTTTGCCAGTGACTAAGCACTCAAACCATTCGAATTCTGTTATATGGATTCGATTTTTAATGGCAATATGGCTGTGGTCATACTTTGTTACACTAGAATTTAGACCAAAACTTTCTAATATTTATTAAACATTTTCAAGTTAAGCGCTTAGGCACCATATAGAATGTTTCCATTTTTTCAACATTTATAAAAAAATAAATTTTTTATGTGGTAAGTAGGACCTATCTTCATCTTCCGAAATAAATGAGGATATCTTGTTAATTAATTCTGTACCTTAACAGAAAAAGAGCGAATGTCCGTTTTACAAGTTTTTTATAACACCTGATTTAGTATTTTTTTAATACAAGGAAGAAAAAATACTATCCAATATTTATATTTCTTTCATAGCGTATTGACAGGACATTGGACTTTTTTCTAGTATAAATTTCTTTACTTTGGTATGATTATTGGACATAATTCAAAATCAGCGAATTTGGACGTCGGCCCTTTTTCTAGTATAACTTTTGTTACCTTGAAATGATTTGTGGAATAACTCAAAATCATCGATTTTGGACATCGGCCTTTTTCCTAGCATAAATTTAAAATGATTAAATTAGAATGATTTGTGGATATATATATATATATATATATATATATATATATATATAACTCAAAATTAGCGAATTTTGAAATTTATCTTTTTCTAGTAAAATTTTCTTTACCTTTGAATGATTGGTGGACATAACTCAAAATGAGCGAATTTGAACATCGGTCCTTTTCTACCAAGGTACAGAAATAATACAACCTAAAATCAATGAATAAGAAATCACCGATAACCTTAGTTAAAAGTTTGAAAACATAATTAATATTAATACTAATAATTGAGAATATCAGAAATCAGGTTTCCATCTAGACCATCACACAAATTGCAGCAAAGCGCATTCGCCGCACAACCGAACCAGTCTTTTTTAATTATTTATCAAGCAAACGCAAGCTTTCATTATCACGACAACGACGCAACAACGTCTTTCCATCGGCTTCCACATTAAAACAAATTGTCCGTTTTGCCATTTTGAAGGCTTTCAGAGTTAAAACCGCATAACCGGCGCCAGACAAGAGTTATGAAAATCCGCGTGCCAGAATTGATTGCGGCTCACTGTAAAGTACGCTTCACGGCTACTCTCGATGCTGAGAGGGAAAGTGAACTACCGGCTCTATTTCGAAAACATATTTACGAAACCGTCTCCATGTCAGGACGGGAAAGTTTTCTTTTGTTCCAGTAATCTTAGAAGGAGACAAGGTATACTCTCCTTTGATGCATCGATACGTCAATATATCGAAAGGAATCCTCAAAGAAAAGGAATATTTTTTCACGTGAGAGAGGTACTAACGCATCATCCTTTGCCGCCGCAGAAACTTTAGGTTTTATAATATAGTTTTATTTAGTTATCGAAGATCTATAACTTTTTCTCTTATATTAAGTAAATAGCATCTTTGCGGAGGAAAGACAGTTCTGAAAAGAGCTTTTTTTGTTCTCTTTGCGTGTCTTTTTCATTCTTTTTGTCTGTTTTTAAATGAAGTCGCAAGTTTCGAAGTGAATTTGCGGAGGATGCATAAAGAGAGAGGGCTTTGAAGAAATTATTAAAGTAAAAGCCCACAAAGAAGTTAATAATGAAAGTGCGTTAGTCTCGTTCCTGCTATAGGAGACAGACGGAATGTCTTCAACAGAACTATTCAAATAAATCCGAAGAATGCTGCTCTGAATTAGATTTTCAAGATAAATTCAAATTGGAAATGAAATTCTCGAAACTAAAAGTAAAGACAGTCTTACTAAAGGAAATAAACTAATAGTGTACAGAAGAAAATATATAATGGCTAGATATTTTTAAGGTGTACGTATACACACTAGAAGATTTTTTTTTAATTTGGCTTTAAAAATCCAGTTTTCTTACTATATATCATTGGTTTATTATTAAAATCATTTCAGTGTGATAAAATAATATTAAGCTAATCATGAATTATCTAATTCAGATATAATTATCTAATTGGCAGGTTTTTTGGAAGACAACATCTCAAATTTTAATTTGTTCAGAAACACAATTCCTCTTGTAAATTATTCCTAATTGTTTCTTCATTCTTCGTGGTTTGACCCTCAATCAAGATACAAGAGGGAACAGGTTTTTTCAATTAAAAATTCATTTTTTAACTAAGAACTGAGGGTCAAAACATCCACTGCATTACATAGATTATAATGATACAAAATAATTATAATACATTAATTCGTTGTTGCGTTATCACTGATTGAACAACAC
This sequence comes from Meta bourneti, assembly GCA_933210815.1. Taxonomy (NCBI): domain Eukaryota; kingdom Metazoa; phylum Arthropoda; class Arachnida; order Araneae; family Tetragnathidae; genus Meta; species Meta bourneti. The sequence goes on along the minus strand of OW119923.1, from coordinate 81,456,907 downwards.
ATCATATTTCAAAAACACAGTTCTTCAGAAATTTAAATAACCCCGAAAAAACCTTGTAACTAGAAAAATATTCCGATTATTTAAAAGATCTTGGTATCATAAAGCTAAGGAGTTGGAAAATGCTTCGAAGATTTAAAAAATTGATATTGTCGATTTTCCTGATTTCTAGAGTACACATAATACCTTAAAAAAAGACCACAGTAGCCTAGTTAGAAGACCAAAGCATTATCAACCGTAGGGTTGCGATTTCGAAACTCGGTCAAACCATAGACCGTCGTCTTCGTGGGGGCATCAAATGTCCTCACGTTGGAGTAGGGTGCAATCTCAGGTGTTGACCTCGTCATCTGACCTCGATTCAAAATTACGTTGTGCTGTCCTTGTACCTTTCTCTTCGGGATTGATCCCGGACCGTCGCCAAGAGCCTGCTGCGTTGCTCCAGTGTGACGTTATTTAAATACCTACCTATCTACCTTGAATAAAATTAACCTTCCAGTTTCCTTTATTCAGATGAACTGCAGTTTATCATTGAATATGTGATTCATTCAAGGTTTTCAGAAATTATTCATTAATCATTCGTTTACATTACTACAAACTCAATGACTGACTTGGCGTATTCATTGTACCGAAGGGCCGCGGTGGCCCGGTTGGAAGAGTAACGAACTAGCAACCGAAGGGTTGCGAGTTCGAATCCAGCCAAACACCGTCGTGTACAAAGGGGGCTGGTGCACGTTAAATCTGTCGTGGCCTCAAATGTCCTCACGTTGGCGTGGTGTGGAAGTTTGGAGAGTGGGGTGCCAGCTCAGGTGTTGCCTCGTCATCTGACCGTGGTTCAAAATTACGTGGTGTTGTCCTCGGATCTTTCCCTTTGGGATTGATCCCGGACCGTCACCAATAGCCCATTGTGTTGCTCCAGTGTGACGTTAATTGAAATACCCAAATACCCATTGTACCGAAAAAAAATTTATCATCTAATTCATAAAATTTCCCTTTTGAAAGTTTTATTGCGAAGACAATTTATTCTGTTATTTTGTTTCTAGCAGTTTCTCAGTTATATTGAGTTGTAAGCAAAACTTTGTTTTATATTCCTTCATCATACATATATAGGTGATAAGATATCTAAGATGGTTGGTTGGAGTTTTATGGTGCAAAGTCTAGTATTGAACAAGCTGCCCCAAAAGCAAGACGAAAGGATATCTAAGAATTTAAACGCATAAATGATTTATATACTTCCTTAACACTCCTGATGATTCTCCGGACGAGGTATTACGTCATTAGCGAAACTGGCCAGATCTTGATGGACGAGATATCTCGTCCTTTGTAGAAAACTGATCCTTGATTTCGCCACATCAAAAACTGAAACGATGTCGTCATCATCAAATCGGCAATATCTTGATGACGAGATATCTCGGCATTAGCAAAATTGCTCACATCTTGTTGGACGAGTTATCTCGTTCAAACAACTTGGAGGGTTAACAAAGGAAAGTATCGCAACTTAACCCTCTGACTGTCACGATATTTCCGAATAGTCTAGCATTGCTTTTACCTCCAACTCACATAATCACCGCATCACTTGCTTGATAGAATCCTGGGAAAGATTCGATTAGTCGAGAAGGTCAAAAGTTTTTGGAAGTTATGCAGGGACTGCCGGTCGCACAACGCGTATGTGCATGAGAATATTGCACTTCGAAGGTTTTAGAAATGCTCGAAATGAGACACAAACTAGCTATTCCCGGGTTATTAATTATCTGAGGAATGAAACAAAAAATGCTTGTAAAAGTATGCAAACACAAATTCATCTAAGTTACAAATAACAATCCCAACTATTATCTGAGCTGTAACTTATTTTTAAAAAATGTAACAATCAATTGAACTTTCTGAAACACGAAAAATCATAAATTGAAAAATAACATCTCTCAACGCTGACGTTTTCTACATTCGTATTTCGTATAAAGGATTTAAAATACACGTACTTCATAATTTATAAAAGATATAAACTCGAAGTATTGGATTAAAAGGTAACGAAATTATGTATATTCATAACATGCATTTGTATGAGAGCTACATTCATATCTGGAAAATGAAAATAAGAGAAAAATTACATACAAATTCAATTAGCTCTTAATGGAATTGAAATCAAAGCATAGAGATACTGATTATTTATTGCTTTGATGAAAGTTTCCTTTGCTTAAATTGATTCGCGTAGTTATTAGTTTAGCTTAGGCTCTTTGAAACAGAAACATTTCTCATGCAGGTAATCTGTTTACTTAAATATAATTCGACAACTAAGTTTCTTATGAATTAATTCGTCACCCTTTGAATCATTGGCTTTCATCAGACGAATTTTGTTCAAATAACTCATGGAATTGGTTTATATATAACGTTCTGAGAAAACTGCCTATATTATTATCTTATTATAGACTATCAGAATTACTCGACGTTATTCGGGATGAATTGGTTAACTAACTACCGTTTTTATCGTATACTTGACTCTTCATAAAATGGAATTATACAGATACATGTGTTAAAACAAGGGCTTTTGAGAAACGTTAATCGAATTATATACACATGTCGCCATTGCTTACACTTTTCGCATCAAATTAAAGATTAAATAATTTGCTTTTAAAGAGACTCGTTACTGTTTAAAACGATGCATAATATTAAACTTAAAGTTATAATTGTGAGAAAATATGGTAGCTAGTCTTTGAAATTAATTTCCAACACTACCAAGGAACAAGTAGAAGAGAATAAATTATGCAGTTAAAATTGCTCTATCTTTTTCTACCAATATATGTCAGAACTATTTAGAAATTATTTACATTTTGGAAAGAAAAAATGAGTTAGACACAATAATATATAAATTCTGTAAAAATAATTGCTTTTTCAGCAATACTGGTAAACAATCTAAATAACCGCAATGCTCAATATACATTCCAGCTTCTTCAAAACTACCAAATTATGGTTGATTTAAGTATAGGTACTCAGATGTTTTAGCATGAAACCTGTCTAAATATGTATGAAAATTCAAATAATTTATTCACTGTAAAAATATGCAATAAAATCTGTAGCCTTTTATTGAAATACGTTGAATGAAATTAATGTGATACTTTTACAAACATACAAACGCAAAAAAAAGACATAAAACGAGAAGCCGGATAGACAGATTGATGCAATGAAGTTCAGTCACTAAATGAATGTAAGTACTCACGGTATGGAAAGTTTCATGAAAATATACTTAGCCGATTGGTCGTAGTGGGCATGCATCCATAGACACAAAACGCGGAAACCACGGAATTTGCATTAGAATGACCCAAAATGGATAAATAAACTTGAAATGGGTCGAAAATATACAATGTACAAACACTCCATTATTATTCATTTAGATAATGAAAAATAATGGAGTGTTTGTTTGTACATTCAATGCAGTGTTTGTTTTGAATATCACTGAGACGAGCACACATAAATTTAGAGATGTTTTTCAAAGTAATACACTCGATTTTCATTTCAATGGTAAAAATAATAAAACTTCATGTAGGATTATAGAGCTGCAATGGATTAGAAAAGAAGCATTTTAAACTGTGATCTTTTTATCTATTAGATTGGCGAAGCTTGTCAGCTTTTGAATCTTGCGCTATAAAAACCATTTTCCAATTCATCAACAATTTTTAATGCGACACAAAACCATTGTTCTTTCTTCTCATATACGTAATTAAAATATCTGGGAGGATTTTCAGTGTAAACAAACAAACAAACCAGACGGAAGATGGAGATTTTGCTTCCTGTTACACAAATGCCCTCCCTGTATAAATAAATACCAAGGCTACCTTAAAATGTAGTGTATCACCTTTTAGGTAGGTAGATATTTTAATTAACGTCACACTGGAGTAACAAAACGGGCTATTGGTAACGGTCCGGGATCAATCCCAAAGGGAAAGATCCGAGGACATCAGGTAATTTTGAACCACGGTCAGATGACGAGGTCACACCTGAGCTGGCACCCCACTCTCCAAACTTCCACACTACACCAACGTGAGGACATTTGAGGCCACGATAGATCTAACGTGCACCAGTCCCCTTTGTACACGACGGTCTTTGATTGGATTCGAACTCCCAACCCTCCGGTTTCTAATCCGCTACTCTTCCAACCGGGCTACCACGGCCTTGACAATCGGTCCCATTATCGTTCCATACTTTGCACATAAAAATGTCGTTTACGGTTTCCAACTTGTCCTCGTAAGGGCAAAGATTTATTTTTTGCTATAGAATATGGGCTTGAAAAGTTCCAAATGAACCGTGCGATGTGACTGCTTTGTTTCGTTGAAAGAGATCAATTTTATTAAAATCTCTACTGTCTCAGATTCTTTATCTCCTTAACATTTATTTTTAATCTGCACATTAGCTAGAATATATGAAGCAGAAAAAGTTTAAACTGTCGAACGCTGAGCTCTGGTGTCATAAAATTTGCGGAGCTTATTCTGTCAGGAATTTATAGGTCAGCGCAACTATTTTCAACTTATTATGTCGTACTCGTAGAACCATAGAAGTAAAATTTAATATGCAACATTTCGCAAGGAAATACCAATCACTACAAAATCTGTCACAAGTCGAGCAATCGGAAGAGGAAAAAACACAATCACGTGATGCAGACAATGCTCTAAAAGTTGTTTGCCGAAGCAACAAAACTGGTGAGGAAGCAGAGGTGCGACTTGTTTTGTCTGAAGCTGCAAAAACTCTCGATAGCTGGACTCTGTTTCCACGAAACTTGTACAGCTTGTTCTGTCAGGTATTTTTAGGTCAATGTAACTACTTTGCACAGACTAAGTCGTTTCCGTTAAAACCACAATTAAGCACAGAACATTAAGCAAGAAGAGACTAATTTTTAATCAGCTCGAATCAACACAAAACTTCCAAATCTGTCACGACCTAAGAAATCGAAAGAGGAAAGAACACAAACACGTGGAGCGGAAATGCTCAAAAAGCTATTCGCAAGAGAAACGGAATTCCTGGGGAAATGGAGGCGCTGTCAGAAGCAGCAAAACAGAATCATTTTCAAGACCTTAAAATGACACTTTAAAGGCCGATGACCCTTTAAAGGTATGACTTCCCACCTTGAAATACACTCATGTTGAAATTTATCTTTACATACCCAAAAATAATGATATTCCTTGAAATATTCAATCGATGTAATCCATTTTGCAGGGAATGTGTGACAGACAAGAAGATTAATTAGCATTATCCAATCAAAAGTGATCAAACGGTTTCGGATATGCAAATCAAGGCGTTACGTCATCCGACGATAAATCTAGCGCTTTGCACAAAGTGAATATCTGAGTGAATTTCTGCAATACAGCGTTTGATTTCAGTGTGTAAGGACTCAAAACGGTTTGGTATGGCTCCGAAGTATTATTTGGAAGAACTGTGAAGGGGCGAATTATCGGCCGTTTAGAAGCAGGGCAGACAATCATGGAAGCAGCGAGATGTGTGAATATTTCAAGACAGTCTCTACGCTATGGAAACAATTTCAGAACTCTGGAACTGTTGTAAGGAGGCCTGGACAAGATCGTAAACGAATAACAACTGCTTCTCCAGATTGATATCTGGCAATAACTGCCCGTCGCAACAGGAAGTCTACTGCTTGGCAGTTAAGTTCAGAGGTTGCAGCCACCAATGGAACTGTTGTATCACGGCAAACTGTATACAGAAGGCTTAATGAAAAAGGCATTGATGCCAGAAAGCCAAGGGAAGTGTTTCATTGTCTTCACAAAAAAAGAGGGATCACTTTAATTGTGCAAAGAACATCAGAACTGGAGTGAACACCAATGGACCCATGTTCCATTTACTGACGAGTCGAGGTTTAGTTTAACATCTGATTCTAAACGTGTTTACATCTGGAGGGAATCAGGAACGCGAAATCTTCCTTCGAACATTATGGAGTGTGACCGTTTCGGTAGTGCAGGTGTGATGGTATGGGGAGGAATAATGATCGATGGACGTACGCCCCTACACGTTTCCAACAGCGGACCTGCGACCGGCCAGAGATATCGGGATGAGGTCTTAGAACCTTATGTAAGACTTTTCAGAGGTACATATGGATCTGAATTTTCATTTATGGACGATAATGCTCGTCCACATCGAGCAAACCTCGTTGACGAATTCCTTGAAAGTGAAGCCATTGAGCGAATACCGTGGCCAGCAAAATCTCCTGATCTGAACCCGATAGGGAACTTATGTGTAAAATCTTGTAAAAGCTTATGTGTATAATCTTGTAAAAGCAGTTGCACGAAGACATCCTCCTCCAAGACATATAAATGCCCTGAAGACCGCATTGCTGAAGGAGTGGAACTTAATTCCCCAAATTGTGGTTAACAACATTATTGCCAGCATTAAAACATGTTGTGATATGTGTGTATACGTCAGGGGAGATCACATTCCACATTAAATTCATAAGTCTTAATTTTTTTCTGAGTTATTCTTTTTTTTCTGAACCCTCCTTGTCACATATTATTGCCATTTTTATTATTTCATGCTACAGTTTTATATCATACTAGCTGAATTACCCGGCGTTGCTCGGGTTGAAATGGTTAAATGTTGCTTGAAAAGTGAATTAGAATAATCACTTTTCTTTCACAGAAAAATGCAATCATTTAAGTTGTACGGAAAATACGTTTTAACTTTTTCATAGCTTCTACAATATACTTCGGACGCAAATATATACATTTAATTCCTGAATATATTGCAATATGTAAAATAAGACATAAATACGAACAGAAACGAAATTCCGACGAAAAAATGCAGAATTCTAAAAAACGAATGATGCGCAATGTCGAATTTTGACTCCCTGAGTGTATTCTGAAATAGAGCAATTCGAGAAAAGACATTTGAAAATATTGATAAAGACGATAATGATTTATGAAATTTAGTAATGCTCAAATATGACTGCAACATTTCGTTGTGTTAACTAAAACAGGCAAACACGGAATTCTAAATCAAATTTATAAAATAATAAAACATTAATTCTGGTTTGCCAAATCTAAAATAACGAAATTACGCTTTTATGATTAATGAGTTGAAGTTTTTCGTTTTCCATTACAAAATGTAAATTTTGAAAACTGAAATATTTTAAATATCCTTTTTTATCAATCAAATATTCATGTAAAAATATAAAACTCATCATAGAAATAAAACAATAATTCAATCGTATACATCCAGCATCTCGGCACTCCAAATACATGGCCCCTTTGTTATAACTTCAATCAGTTTCAACTGCTTCTGTTTAAATACTCTCGCAATCAAGTCGTGGCGCTCACTAGATAATTGACCATTGGTAAGAACCTCCTTGATCTCCGTCCAAGTCGGATTGCAGGTGAAGGTGATAAATAAGTCTGGTCTCCCTTACGTCCTCACGTACGTCATAGCATCTTGTGTGTATTCGTGCATGTGTCTGGGACTGCCTGTAAATGTAGCTGGTAGTATGACTAAGGCACCGAGGTTTTCAACGTTTCCACAGCATCTCTCAGGTGAATATATTCGTCAACTCTCAGTTTACGTTGATTTAGACGAATGTAAAGGAGACGCTCACTCTCGACTTTTGCGTACATATCGACGATGAACTGATGAAACAATTACCTGCAGTTCAATACGTGGTACTGCTCAGTATCTCGAACCATTAATCTGTACGCATAGAAATCCATCGCTGAAACTTTCTTGCTCGTTGTTTCACCTGTTCTTGGGTTGATCTGCCTCAGATTAAAATGATATCCATCTTCACCATGTGGGGGAATATCACTGGGTACTGCAGAGCATCATAAGATCGATGTGTTTCCGAAATGCGCTGCAATGATTCACCTCGTCGTTGAATAACGATATCCCGTTGATGGAACTCATCGCCTGATATTACTACCGCGACTTCATCTGCTTGAGGAGAGTTAAAGCGCCGCTCGTGTTCACCTGCTGGTCTTCGGTCTGCTCTTATGACTACTTTATATTCATCTGTTGGCATACGTTCCAGTGCTGTTTCAAACGTTTTAATAAGAGTATTGTGCTCATGAAATATCCTCTGTAAGTTTAACACAATCTGACGTCTTGTTCCCGAGATGTAGGCGCACCTCTGATCAGTTTCCATGTGTTCGTTTTGAATAAAATATTGTTGTAGAAATTTTGGTGGTTGATCTGGCAGCGGAAGCAACGATCCCGCTCTATGGTAAATCTGCCCTTCCACCTTGAATGTCGACGGAAATCCGGGCTGTCCAACAACTGATGTGGCGCCGAATGATGTCATTTGGAAACATGAGTTGTATTTTCTGTTGTTACTAAGAAAATGCTTCGACTCTGACGTATCTCCTGATGTGTAAGTCAAAAGTTCTTGTGGTGGTGGTTCCACTTGGCAGAGATTAACTTTTCCATTTTTGAAGCAAATACCAGTAGACTCTGATTTAAACTTTTTGGCTTGACAGTAACTACAAACCATTTCCATTTTCCCGATGGTAACACTTGCATGCAGCGAGTAGTCTTTATGCGAAACGTAGTGGAATCCTTCCAATGCTAAGCTAAAATGCTGCGCAGTCCGTGATCGTTTGACTCTAACTCTCTTGTCCTGTAGTCGGACCTCACGCTGCTATGCCATCTCTGTTGCTCTAAATGTAGTATCTCTCTGTCTCGCAATCGCAAGTCTTCTATTCCTCTCCTCGGAAGTTTCTTGACTACACTTATCTTTCATCATCTTAGCCGTTGACTGTACTTGGCCGATCGCCTTCCGCTTCCTTGGAGGCATTGCTACAGCAAAGAAATCTGTAAAAGAATACAAAAAGGTATTTCATAAATAAAGCAAAAGGCACACTCTCACTGAACAATGAAATCTATTATAGAATACAATAAAAAGCTAAAATTAACGAAAAAACAAATTCAAAATTATGAAGTATTTACATCAGTTTAGAAATATAAATCCAAAATGTACACTATCACTGTCGAATAAAGTAGGAAACACTTATATAATCAACTAAAAGAGCGAATTAAAACTGTTAAATTCAGTGAAAGATGATAAACTGGAAGACTTACCGAGTTAGCTTCCTTTAAATACGACCAGCTAAGAATCGAGGTATTGGAATGTTCTCCATCATGAGTCCAAGAAAGTTTCCGTTTCCCTAACTTTCTAGAAAGTTCTACAAAGTTTTATAAAAAAAGTAAACAATAATTCTGGCGCTGACAGATACCGAGTAGCAAAATTACGCTTTTATGATCGATGAGTTTTTCGTTTGTGCTTTTCGGAATAACGGTGCTTGGTTAGAAATAAATGTAATCGGTGTAGACAAATTAAACTAAATAGATAAAAAATTTTCAAAAAGAGAAGGTTGATCTTACAGAATTTTTAATAAAGAAAATCACTGCTTTCAACGGAGGATTCACATGTATCTATTCCGGACATTTTAAAATAAGTTACACGCCTTACCTAAAAAGCTTATGAAACAGAATTCTACAAATCATTACGTATTCAATAAATTATTTAAGGAAAGTTGGTCGAAATATATACACCAACTTTCCTTGAAAATCATTCTTGAATTTCCTTGTAAAAATAAATATTTTAAAATATTCTTTCTTCCATCAATAAAATATCTATAATTTATTTACATCATGGGAAGAACTAAAAAGTCAGTTCAAACATAAATATTGTAATTGAATTTGTTTCGGAAAAAATTGTTTTTCGATCAACACTGGTAAAGCAACCATAGCTGTCTAAAGCAATCAATCTATGCTCAATGTTATTTCTATGGCGATTTCGAATAGTTTTTAGCCCCCTAGGGCCAATAGAACGGGGGTTAAGAGTTAGCCTATGCTGACCGCAGTGTTCTAAAGTATAAGTGTACCAAATTTGGTGTGGATTGGTCAAACGGTGTAGATTTGTATAGAAAATATACATATATACGTACATACATATATACATACATACATATGTACATACATACACACATTCTATTTTATATATATAGATGCAGTGCTCTTAAATTTTTTCTTGTATTTATGTGTTATGATGTTACGCATTATTTCACACAAATTCATAAAATTATAGTGCATAGTTTATGAGAAATCCGTGATTTTATGCATGTAAAGATAATTTTGGACATGAGTGTAGTTAAGACTTGGTATATAAATGTAGTACGGGGTGTATAGGGTGTGAAGATTTGAAGCTAAATGACACAGAGATGAGGACTAACACAACATTTAATTATTCTATAAACTATGTTCAGAAACGCTTACATGGATCATGGCACAGCCTACACTCTGGCACATGTATGAATTGTATAAACGACGCTCCACGTGCGCGTGGAAGCGTACACGGTCACTGTCACAAGTCCAACTCTAACTCTAACTGCATGGTATAGTATTTTAATTAACGTTCTGGAGCAACACAACGGGCCATTGACGACGATCCGGGATCAAACCCGAAGGGAAAGATCCGACTAACTCTTAACTGAGTTAGGAAATAAAGTCACAGTTACAGTTCTACTCCGCGCGCTGGGCGTAACCTCTGGTGGTGTAATGGGGATGGATTCCACATAAAGATATTACGTTGTTACTTATTCCTTAATGTCTAACTAAACATCTAGATCAAGTCCATGAATCCGAACACTTTCAAAAAGTCCAACACTAGATCAGGACTTCCATAAAGAGATCCACCCTTTCCAGACCAGCCACAACAGAAGATTACTTGACTGGTGTTACATTTCAGGCAAGTTGGAAATGCCTTATGTCCTTGAACTATGGATAGACATTCGCTCATAGGCCTAGAAAGGACAGTCTGACACTTTATATCATATGTTTATATAATGCGAGGCTATCAGGTGGTCTTGTTGGTATCAGTTGTAAGGGCTCTCCAAATTTTATTATTTGAGCTCTTTTTTATAAATATTCTAGGTATATTTTAAAGTTATATTATTATATAAATTGCTATTCTGTGATATCTAGGAGAGCTCTAGATAGGCGGTGAGACATAAATGTGTCCAAAAATCCTTTAAAACCCCTGGTGGTTTTCTCGATGAGGTATCTCGTCATTAGCAAAACTGCCCAGATCTTGATCTTGTCATCATAAAAAAAAACCGGCAATATCTTGATGGCGAGATATCTCGTCATTATCAAAATTGGTATACCTTGGTGAACGAGATATGTCCTTAAAGCTACTTAAAAGGTTAAAAACTGATTTTTTTTATGTGTAAAATACATTTATATTATGTAATGAGCCTTCATCCCAATAACGTTTTCTTTTAATGAAACATTTCTTACGATCTGTGCTTTTCAAAGATTAAGTTGATATTCGGATAACCGATGGTTTTCTACAGTAATTTCAGAACATACCCCCAAAAAACAGCTAAAAAAAGCATCCAACTCCGAAACAATCTGTGAGAATCCCAACACAGGCAACGGACTTGTACCATTCGCTATTGCATCCCTTCCCTATGCTAATTCCATTAGGGAAGGGCACGCAAACCTGAGATTGCGGATTCTGGAAGGTTTGTGAAGCGTTTATTGCCAGGTAGCGCAATTAATCGCTGCTTTTCCTTTAATTGCATCGCCGGTGTGAGCTCGTACGCTCCACGTGCCGCGATGTAGAGGGAGGAGCGATCGTTGTCTAGCGATATTTACGAGACACGTAAGCAGGAAGCATTCCGGATCTGCGGATTTAAGGCCCCGTGCTGCATTTCGTGCATTGTTGGCGAAAGAAAGGCGGAATGATTAAAATTAAAAATGGCGCAGATGCTTCGAATTTTTGTAATGTGTGTGTTCTGTCTCGTTTTAATAACGTAGCTGGTTGGTGCTTATCCCCTGCTGCAGGATAAATTCTACACCAAGACATGGAGGTTGTGCAAAATTAATTTTTCAGCTATTGTAGTGGGGTTGGAGAAGATTTCTTGGCTTTTAACATTGATACAATGTAGAATGTGATATGGAGAGGCTTTTTTCACAATTAGAAAACTGTAGGAAAGACTTGGTACCATCGACGAAGGTCATATCTTTTAGATATGGTTGGTGCTTATTCCATAACGTTAGACACATTCTACACCAAGACATGGAAGTTGTGCAAAATTAATTTTTCAGCTATTGTAGTGGTGGTTGGAGAAGATTTCTTGGCTATTGACATTGGTACAATGAAGGATATGATGTGAAGAGTATTGGTATTATCGATGGAAGTCATATGCTTTAGATGTCCAGTGCAGTCTTGTCAACATGGAAAAAAACATTCTCGACATATTGAGATTTAAAAGTTCACCAGGATATTTGCCCATGTACAAATGATCGGAAGGTACATCTTTTATAAAGGTTGGATTTTAAACTGGACGGTGGACTTGCTCTGAGAGAGCAATGTCACTTTATGTTTTATTCACGTAAATCGGAGGTATCCAACCAACGTTCTCAGGAATACCAGGGCGCTGCTATTATAGAGGCAGCAACTCCTACTGGCCTGAACTTCTTAGGCCCTCTCTATGTCTTTATGGTTCGAGTACGACTTCCACAAACATGAGGTATAAAAATGCCGATTCGAATTTCTCTGGAAAACTTTAAAGACTGGTAAGGTGCATCAAAATGAGCAGTATTTGCCTAAGAATGCACAGTGTGTCAAAAAAATATTTTCCCACTTTTTCTCTACATTCATGCATTTTATAAGGATGTAGTTAAAAATTACGATTTAAAATTTTACCACAAAAAGCCTCTTATTTTAGCCTCCCAACAAAATAATCGAATAATTATAAAAAGGTTTGCAAAAATTTACTTAAAATGTAACGTAATGCATGAAATCAGACAGGGTAAAAATATTTGACACCTATTGTAAAAATTGTAAATATTAAACGAAAATGTGGAAATCAATGTAAATAAGATTTTTTTTGCATTTCGCCTTACACCACCTTTGATTGTTTAAAGTCAAATACCATTGTTTGCATCAGGTATTTGGTTAAACTGGAAACAGTTTTACTTTATTCCGCTTGAAGATATGTTTTCAATGAATTTCATTATTTTATCATATAAAAATATGTGTTTAATTCAAATTTCCTTACATAGGATACAAATCTTTAAACTGGGGTAATATTTTAAGTCACTTGTCTTAAAACCGTTATGTGCAAGGCATTATGTTTTTGGTTAGCTGTTATGGTGGATCAAAATCTGTACTTTAGTTCAAATTTATCATTAAAAAGTTTCAAATTTCTTTTGAAAAGATCAATATAAACATATTGAACCTTAGTGTACAAGCAATAAATTCGTGTGTCTACTCCAGCTATGACGGTCTTTGGTTGGATCGAGTTTTGAACTTGCAATCTTCCGGTTGCTAATCCGCTTCTATTCCAACCGAACTACCTTGGCCTTTTTCCTGTCCACTAAATGGACACACGCACACAAGGTTTAATGACACAGAAGAGAAAAACAACCAGGGTTGTAACAGGAATCGAATCTGCATGGTCTACCAGATCTTCTAGGTTGGTCAGTTGGGTTTTTAATGGTACAAGGACTGTATTTGGTCAAGCTGAGTCAAACGCAAGACAGACAACGACAGGTAATGGACATACACCTACAATAAACGTTTTACTGGCCCAGAAGAAAGAAATACATCCAGGGTGGAATCTGATCAGACACGAATTGAGCCTACTCCGACTACAGCTCTTCTAGGTTAGTTAGTTCGGTTGAATTTTTAATGGCACAAAAGCCATATTTGGGCAAGTTGCGCCAAAGACAACGTCAAAGTCGGAAACACCCACTGACTTGGCATTGTAACGACATACACCTATTGACATTTTACTGACACAGAAGAGAGAAATACACCAAAGGAGGAATCTGATCAGACAGGAATCGACACTGCACCGTCTACAACTCCTAGATTGCTATTTTGGGATTGATCCCGGACCGTCACCAATAGCCCATTGTGTTGCTCCAGTGTGACGTTAATTGAAATACCCCCCCCCCCCTAGATTGCTAGTACAGTGGGGGAAATCACTAAGCCACTATGGCCCCAACTCCTTTAAGAGACAAATAATATTGCGTAAGCATTCTTATGATTAAGCCCTCCAAAAAATCCATCAGTATTTTATACTTAGAACAATGCGCTCATTAATATCCCGTCCTGTTTCATCATGTTTTCGTCTGTTAAGTGGGTATGAGAACTGAAAAACTTTTTTATCTCAATTCAAAAACATTTCGCAATGAGAAACTACACAAAAAAAGAATAAATGCACTTGAAGAATAAAAAATAGCTCAAATAAAGAGTCTGATAATTATTCGCTTGCATTTTTATAGTTTTTTATTGCCTGGGCTTTAATAATTTTTTCTGAAGTATAGTTTTGTTATATACTTCAACAAAGATTAAACGAAATTTATTTCTTAGTATTATATCGGCAATTTTTGTTTTTCACTTTTCCTACAAAGCTTTGGCATTGTAAAAAAAGTGAAACGATAATACAAAAAACTCATCGTGCAACCAATCTACTGTAGGAATAAAATACCGTGTGTTATATCTGCTTATTGTAATAGCACTTCGAGTAATAAACGCATGCTTTGATTCCTGAAAAAAATTTATGTGCACATTCAGAAATGTTCACAGCATTTAGAAATATCTCATTGAAAAAATGCGCATAGTTGAGGAAAATCTAATCTTTCCTTTTTATTTATGGGGCCGTGATAGCCCAGTTGGAAGAAGAGTAACGTATTAGCAATCGGAGGGTTGCGAGTTCGAAACTCGTTTCAGCCAAAGAGGTGAAAGGGCTAGTGCATGTCAAATCTTCCATGGCCTCAAATGTCCTCACGTGATCGAGGTGTTTAATTTTAGAGAGTGGGGTACCAGCTCAGGTGTTCACCTCGTTATCTGACTGTTGTTCAAAATTACGTGGTGCTGTTCTCGGATCTTTCCCTTGGGGATTAATCCCGGACCCTCGCCAATAGCTCGCTGTGCTGCTCCAGTGCGAAGTTAATTAACTAACCTATCTGCCATATGCTTTAGATATCCAGTGCGCAGTCTTGTTAACATGGTAAAACCATTATCGACATATTGAGATCAAAAAGCTACTTCTTTATTTGTGCATTGTTCCTAGAAGAGCAAATTCGAAGTTCGATACGTATTAACATCTATAAATAAATATGCATAAATTTTGAATAAAAGTTCATCTTCATATCATATTATGCGCAAGCTTCATGATTTCCAATGTCACCAAAATATTGATTTAAAACCTGCGCATATAAAGCAAAATTTAAACTTGTCATTTTTAATAAAAGGTACATATTTCATTCTTATAGTAAATACATAATGCATTCAAACGATGAAAGAAAATGGAATACAGCAGTAAAATTTTTACTTCTTAACTCAATGACAAAGATTAGTCTTACAACACGCGCACAGATTGAAACAAAAGCAGCATATTTTTAAAACAAGAACAATTTTTACGAAAGCAAAAGGTGTAAAATTCATAGTTATCACTAACTCAAGTAGAAGATATTAAAAGGGGAAACTACCCGGAATTTTCGCGTCAGTGTGAAGTGCTTTATTTCTACCCCAAACAGTCGAATGTTCTTAAATAGCTCTCAACAAGGCGTGTTGGGAATCTAAAGAAATCTAAAAAGTATAAATAAATGTGCGTGACTTGAGAATAGAAAGTGTGCCATTTCTCACGAAATCTTGGGGACATTTTTACAACTAGTTGAAAACTTTTCTTGGCATGAACTATTTCCATGACACCCAAGTTTATTTAAAATTTAGAATTAGTTTAATTAGGTAAGGGGGGGTAATATGCAATTTGAGATGCATTTCTGTTTTGGTTAGTTCTATTGTTTATTTATTTAGCCAGTTTTGGTTGATACATAACAGCGAGTGGCAGCTCGTTAGATGGTCCAGCGGCGTCGCCGCGTACACGCGTCTGCTGCTTCTTGCGTTTTCGGTAAGCGCTCGATCTCTCCGCACTTGTCATAGGTTTAGACTTCTTAGTATCAATTTGTTCGTCTTGAACTGTCCTTTCAACTTATTTACGTTTCCTATGCCGCAATTTAACTTTAGTATGATATTTTTGCTTCGTAGTGAAATCTTCGACAAATCTTCACTTTCCACTGCACGCAATTTTCACACAAATGGTTTAAGCTGTCAACTAGTCATATGAAATTGTAGAACTCGTCGTTTTCTTCAATTTAAGCACGCACTCGCCACGACCCGTCGATTACAACTGAAGTTACACCCGTTAAACAGGCCAGCGTATGCCCGATATGTGACTCATTTCCCTCACCACGCGGTACAAGAGTCAGAAGGGAAATGGGTTATTGGCCGACATGGTCGACGCGTTCTACCTTCCTCTACACGATGGTAAGTCATTTATCCCCATAGGTTGATTCCCCTGGAGTTAAGGGGCTTTGAGATATCCACTTTTCGCGATGCGTAAGTTTCTGCCGATGACCCCCCTCATGCATGGGTCTTAGACTCCCGGACCGATTTTAAAGACGTATTCACGTCAAAAATGTAGTGAATGGGGGAAAGTAGAGGGATTGGGGAGCAGAGCAGTGGATGAAAGCAGTAAAAGATCGCTTTAGCATCGCGGGAGTACGACCTCCGTGTTTAATAAAAACAGCAAACCCCATGAGAAAAGAAAAGATCACTAGACTACCACGGATTAGTGTAGCTCTTACACACCTAAAGGAGATATGTCCCTAAGGACGCATTTCTGTTTCAAATGAATGTATCGAACATTCAATTGCTTTAAAAGTTGTTACACTCTTATGATTTAAGTTTTCTATGAGAGGCATTTCGGTCAAGCTAAATATAGATGGCGGTAGTAGTAGTAGTAGACCCACCTCCTACCTATTAACCGTGAGGTTTAGAGCATTTAATGGTAGGAGGGGGGAACCATTTATTATATATAAATTTTACATATTTACAGAAAAGAATACAATTTTTTTAACAAAATTCCAACAGATGTTGGTAAAAGGTTCAGGCTAACAGTGCCTGTATAAAGTTATTATAACATGTTAGCATATTAATTAATATAAATAGAAAATGTTGGTGAATAAATCAGGCTAACATTGCCTGAGAGTAATTGTATAATAAATTAGTTTATATAGAACTATTTATAAATAAATGTAACACTATAGATGTATGATTATATAAACATAATAGATGGTGATAGTGTGTCTCGGCGATACGTGTTTCTGGTATGCATTCCGAATGTGACGTCACATGGTTTGTTTGTCTAATACCATTTTAGCACTTCGCCCATAAAAATTCCAAAGAATAAATTCCGAATTTATGTATGATAGTGATTGGCCAACACCAATTAGATTAAACGCCAAAACGGCGATAAACTACATTTTAAGATAACCCCAATTTGAATTATGCGAGAACATTTGGACTGCTGAGTAAAATCTTATAATATATCTAATGAAGCAGACCGATTTGTTTGTTTACACTGATTTTTCTTATACAAACGTTATGTCATGGATGTTTCTCCACGTCGCTTAGTAGTACTCTTTTTTCCCGTTATTGTGTTGGTTTGAATTTTACGGCGCCACATTCGGCCAAACTGTAAAACACAAAACAACGTCAAGTACGGGATATACACTCACAAGGAAAGTTTACTGACACAGAAATGAGAAATATACCCAGGGATGAATTGAACCTCACCTGCCTGCAATTCGCAGATTGCTATCCACTAAGTCACAGAGACCCCTCTCCCATTACTGGGAAGCTTATATAAGAACTTTTATTTTCACTTTAATAACCTTATTCATATTGCACTTAACTTTTGGGTTTATTTACTTTGCCTATTTGTATTTTGTATTTTGTTCTCTCTGCCTAAGGACATTTGTCCGCTGGCATTAGGAGTAAAAAAATACATGTAGTTTTGTGTTTGGAAAAGCTGAGACGATTCGGTTTCATGAACTAGGCAGAATAATTTTTTCTTCTATAGCTAATTTTTTATTATATTAATCAATCTAATTAATGTAGATGCATGTCACCCGTCTCATTTCATCCTAGTCGTAAAAAGTTGTCTCAACCATCCTGGCGTTTAATTTTTTTCATCTTTCTTTACTTTGCCCTTTCTGTCAAACAAAAAACCTAAATCATTATTTGTTGAGAAACTTAGATGTACACCTTTTCTTATAAGGTGAATATTTATAGTTTTTAGGTGAATATTTAGAGGAATATTTTATAAGAGAGGGGAATATATTTTGGCGAGTATTTTACGGCGAATATTTAGGGGAATATTTTAAGGTGAATATTTAGATAAGTCTATTCAGATAATTGTATTCCCTAAGTAAAAAATGGACAGTTACTTAGCATTTCCTAAGTATATACAATAAAAACATAAAATAATGTTGCAAATGAAATTAATATGCTAACATTAACCCACTGAGAGGTTCTCACGCATATATCCGCTCAGCAACCTAGTCTTCTAAGCATGTCGTCTAACCAGTTTTGATCTTGATCAAAAGAATCTATCCTACGATTCTTTCAACCAATAAAGAGGTACACTAGTGATCTATTCTTTTCCCACGGGACTTACTGTCTCTGGGGAAAATGGGGATCGTGATCTTAGGATGCCAAGGACCTTAGGATCGTGGCCTTAGGATGCCCTTCTGTACTTTTCTTTCCCAATCCTTTCTTTTCACAATTACTTCATATTGTCTGCATTGTGTTTGGCGCAGCTTGGTCAAATATGTCCCTTGCGCCATAAAAACCAAATTTGAACCAATAAGTTTGGTTATTTAGTCTATATGTGTGTTGAGAAGTATAAACAATACTACACTACTCTGAAATCTCATGGGAATCAGAGGGTTGAAGTATGTCACCAAAAATAAAGGAATGCATTTTTTTTATTTATTACGCTATTTTAAAACATTATGGAAAATATAGCAACTCAAATGTAGCTTATTGAACCGTTCTAAAACGATAGATTGAATGTTATAAAATAAAAACATGCTTTCCAAAAATTCTGATTAATTATTTTTTATCTACTAGTGAAAAAGTTGAAAGTCCGTATCCCCACAATCTTTCTTACAAATTAAAAAAAGAAAATTCCCTTCATTTATCTGAATGCATCCGATTCAGCTTAATCCAACGCTATTTCTTTTTATTTCTCGAAAAGGAAAGAGTCTGAAATGAGAACAGATCTCTTTTTTCCTTCGTCTTTTCTGATTCCTTTCCTTTCTTAGCCCTTTGTATTATTTTATCTGCAATTTTCCTACGATAACGATTCAACTATATTTCAGAATAAAAATTTTCTTATCTGTGAACCTTCTTTGGTGCCAAACGTCTAAAGAACGTGATTCAGAAAGTATATATTCTGCCATGATGTTTTTTCCCACTGTCCTTTCGCTATGCTAGAAAATTGAGCAATTGCAATTGTATTCTAATTATATTTCATTATTTGTTGTCTCAGATTTAGGACAAAACTGGGTGAAATAACACTTGAAAGAGAATCACAAGAGAATGGCTCATCTTTTCCTAACCCACCAAGTGGTTTCGACGAGATATCTCGTCCATAAAGATCTAACATTTTTTACTATTGACGAGATACTTCGTCATCAAGGCATTGGCAATTTTTTGATAACGGGATAAAGAGCTGGTTAGTTTTCTTCTAATGACGAGATATCTCGTCCATCAAGTTCTGGTCAGTTTTGCTAATGACGAGACACCTTTTCGAGACCATCTTGTTTTAAAACTTGAATTCAAAATTTTTATCACTTTCCACAATAAGTATCATCTTTCGAAAATTAGGTACAACCATGAAAAAACAAAAAAGTTTTGCAGTTTTGATATAAAATTAAATGTATACGAAATGATAGGATACAAACTGCTTTTCCTACGGGGTAGGTTGGCAAACTTATTTGTTTTGGTTTTCTGATAGATAAGGATATGAAAAATAATTATCAAAATTTCAAAAAACACATTAAATTGTTATTTGCACTTCTTTCCATGATTTTTTGACTAGCGTATTGGTCAATGAAAGGTAATTTTCTTTCTTTTCTAATTTTCCATATTTTTCTAGGTTGTCTTAAAGGTTCAAAATTGGACGTTGGAATTGTGACTGCTCTAGCAGTTTACTTAATTCGGAGATGTTATTATACTGGGACAATGTAGCGTATTTGATCCGCCTATTTGCCCATCCTGCCACATTTATCTTTCATCCGTATATCAAATTATTCTATAATTAATGACAAGAAGTAAATGGCTAAAACTAAAGATTTCAGATTATTATTCACCAAAATGGAATATTTATATCAAGAACAAAAAGGACATTTATACAACAAATGAGAAATGAGTATATTTATAAATGCAAAAATTAATTGATCTGGACAAAAATTTTGAAATTTTAACAGATGAATCTTCTCAACTGACACTGCTTTATGGTAAATAAAGTGAAGTTTGATCTGTAGTTGCATCCATCAGTTCTTTTGGAAAACATCACCCGTGGACAAAACTACTCATCTGTCCCGATCAAATCTATGGGAGATTTTCAGTGTAAACAGACAAACCAGACGAAAGATGGAGATTTCGCTTCCTGTTACCCAAATGCTCTCATATGATAGTGGGTTATATATTAAGTGTACCGGAAAGTTCTGTCCGTTCCGGTTACAACAAGTTTCAACAAGTATGCACATATTCATTTGACACATATTTGGCTCTCTCTTTTTATCACTGAATGTATACATACTAACCTAGCAAATGAACTAAAACAAAGATGATTCATGTTAGTATTAAGTGAGTGTACCCATGGCTACTGATAAAGTTCATTTACGCCACTGTATTTTGTACGAATTCCAACAAGGAAGAAATGCTACAGAAGGCGTGTAGAAATCCATTGAAAGTGTTTGGTGAAGGTACAGTTTCTGATAGAACATGCAGAAGATGGTTCGAAAAATTTCAAATAGGTGATTTCGACCTTTCTGATAAGCCACGCTCTGGGTGACCATCTTTGATCGACGACGATACTGTCAAGATCATGTTAGAGCAAAATCCTTTTTTGACAACATCGGAGATTGCGGAAAGGCTTGATTCAGCTCAATAAACCATTTCGGACCATATTCGGAAACTAGGATTGGTGTGGAAATATTCGAGATGGGTGCCACATGAGTTAAGAGAAGAATTTGAATGATCGAGTCGTCATTTGCACATCTCTGCTTGCACAGAACAAAATCGAACCCTTATTGGACCGGATGATAACTGGGATGAAAAGTGGATTACCCATGAAAACATCGTAAGGAAAAGGGCATATTGTGAATCCGGAAAACCTGCCCCCTCCACCTCTAAACCGAAGTTGAGCCTGAGTAAGAGAATGTTGTGTATATGGTGGGACATTCGAGGACCAATACATTTTGAGCTGTTGAAACCGAACGAAAAGCTAAATTCGGAGAAGTATTGTCAGCAATTGGATAATTTAAAAACAGCACTCCAAGAAAAGAGGCCGGCGATGTTCAATAGGAAGGACATCATACTGCTTCATGATAATGCCAGGCCACATACTGCTTTGGGGACTCGTCAGAAACTCGCAGAGCTAGGCTGGGAAATTCTGTCGCATCCACCATACTCCCCGGACCTAGCACCCTCCGATTATCACTTGTTTCTGTCCTTACAAAATTTTTTGCAGTGCAAAAAATTCAAAAACGAAGAAGATATCAGACAAGCACTGGTTCAATTTCTCGCCTCTAGGGATAAGGCATTTTTTAAAAATGGGATATACAAATTGCCATCACGTTGGCAAGTCATAAATAATGATGGAAATTATATTATTCAATAAAGTTTATTCAAGGTATGAAAATTTATTATTTTGTTTTATTCTAAAAACGGACAGAACCTTCCGGTAGACCTAATATATCCGGGTTACTATAAAATGTAGTTTGCTTTGGCGACGTTTAACGTTTAATCTAATTGACGTTGACCAATTAACAATCATGCAAATTTGGGGGTTGGATTGATTGGGTTTTATGGCACAAGGGCCATATTAGGTTATGCTACGTCAGACACAAGACAAAAAATATCAGGTAATAGACGTACACAATCAAGGAAAATTTTACTGACACAGAAATGAAATACACACAGAGTGGGTTCGAATCTGACAGGAATCGAACCCACCCGCAACTCGGTTGCTAGAGCAGTGGGCATACGTACTGAGTCGCGACGGCCCCATATCAATTTGGAATTCATTCTTTGGAATTTCTGTAGGAATCTTATTCAAAAAACAAAGTAACATGAAGTCACGTCCGAAATATGCACAGGAAGCACGTTTCACCACAAAAATACTATCACCACATACATTAAGTTTGGCAGAAAAAGCCTCTCATATTTGAAAGAAATATATTCAGGTAAGTTTGTGAAAATCCCCAGCAGAAAGGGATATAAGATGTATGCAGATAGAAACTATGCAGACTGCTTGCATAGAACTTAATTAAGGGAATAACAAATAGCCTAAAGTGGTCCAGGGGTCAACGGTTGTTATTAACTGTTCCGTCATTTTAATGCAACATATATTAATTCACAGGGGAAAGCTTTTCCACAGCGCCACTGTTGAAGTTAATTTCAGGCCACACTTATCAGCCAATCTGGTATTGCACACGTCTTCATTCTCTTATATTACATGTCTGACGAAAATTCCGACCTTTTCTCAAAAACAAATCTCTGAGCAAACTGGTATTCAAATGTACGTCGTTATTACATCGATCTTCTAATGAAACAGACGGATCATGTGGGCGGAGTCTCTGTCGTAAGATTCCTGAAGGGTAAATCACGTGGACATATGAATCGACAGCCGATTGGCTGTCGAATAGCAGACTAGTGTTTTTGATCACGGTGAATAATCCGTTTAAGCAATCAATAATTTAGGATTCATGCGCTTCCATAGGGTTAAGTCGATTTGTGATTTACCCTTCAGATATCAGATACAGTGACCACCCACATGATCCGTCTATTTCATTAGAAGGTCGATGTCAACTGGAAGAAATAACATGCACATGCTCCGTCTATTTCATTATAATGTCGATGACTTATTACATCGGCCTTCTAATGAAATAAACGGAGCATGTGCGCACAGCTTCATGCTGTTTCTTCAGGTCGCTCGGTTTGAAGATCTGTCTGGTGGTTGTGGGAAAAACATGGATCCTCAATTATTGATTGATTAAAGCGATTATCCAGCGTGATTAAAAGCAGAAGTCCGAGCTTCAATAGCCAATCATCCCAATTGAATTGTGAGTGTATTTGTTCTTTACGATGAAGTTAATGGAACCAGAATTAGAGGCTGTATTTAAAATTGCGAAAATATCTGCAATGCGATGTCATGTCTACATAAACTAACTTTTGCAACAGATAGTGATCGGTAAAAGAAGTCGTATGAGAGAATTATCTGGTTTCGAGTTTAAGCCACAAGGTAATGATTTTAAAGAAAAATTTCAAGACGAATTACTCTTAGGTAGATAGTTGAATTAACGTCGTAGTGAAGCAGTGCACAGGCTATTGGTGACGGTTCGGGATCATTTCCGAAGGGGATGATCAGAGGACCACACCTCGTTATTTTGAACTATGGTCAGATAACGAGATGACCTGAACTGTTACTCCAATATCCATACTTGCACATCACGCCAATATGAGGACATTTCAGGCCACGACAGTTTTAACGTGCACCAACCCTCACGTACATGACGGTCTTTGGTTGGATCATGTTTCGTATTCGCGAAATACCCTTAAAAACGTATCACTTAGATTATATTGGACTTTTAGAAGGTACAAATAAGAACTATAAACGCGCCATTTGTATTATTGACTCTTCCACAAAATTCGCTTGGCTTTATCCAACCAAATCCACATCAAGTAAAGAAATTATCATCTCAAAATCAGAAATACATAAAAGTGTTGGTGATTATTCTAAAATTATTTCTGATCGAAGAACATTTAATTCCAAAGAACAAACATTGTATAACAATTCGGAACAAATTCAACATGGTTATGTCCCATCTGTCTTCCATAGTCAGTGGCTAAGTCTAAATTTCATTGTCATAGCCGTAATTTCAAAACCATTAGATGATAAATTCGTGCCTGCTGTACAACAAATCAATTCAACATTCCAAAGAAGCATCAATTTAACCCCCATTTAAATTGCTAATAGGAATAAAAATGAAACAATCGGACATGAAAATCCGCCAGCTTATTGAAGAAGAAATACGAACTAACTTTTCACACACACACACACAAATCACAGTTACACCAACCTAAACCCCCTTTACCTCTTCGCAACATCAAGAGGCTTATATGTTAGACTACATGGATTAATAGACTTTCAATTTACAAAGAGTTGTCTAGAGAAAAGAACTGGAATGATTTATTAAGGAATAAAGCTCGTATCCCAGAGTTGTAGAAGTCGCTTGCTTTCAACTTCTTACCGGACTACCTAATGACTCTACTCTATATGATTAGCTGAAAAGTCACTTACACCGTATTAGAGTTGCGATTTTTTACTCTTATCTGTCCCATAGATGAAATATAAAAGCAGGGTGAGCAATAGTAACCTTTTTATGTGCCCAGGATCCTGTGACCCAAAATTAGCTGTAACGTAACCATTAGAATACTTACGTCTGCCAGGTTGATTGGTTGGTTTGAGGATTTTATGGCGCAAGGGCCATATTTGGCCAGTCTGCCGGGTTGAAACGAAGATTCATCACCTGATTGGTTCATGGGATGAGAGAAGACGACCATCCATACATTCATCATCTGATTGGTCCACGTGATTAGTAGACTGGTGATTTCACCATTTTTGTCGCCACTCTATAGAAATGAGCATTCACACACCTACCTCGTCATAAAATGTTACATCGCCCAACGAGGCGGTAAGATGCCAAATTGGCCAATCAAGGCAATTTTTCGCAGAGTAGACACGCGACTACTAGTCGACATGTTGGTCACTTTTTGAAGCTCTTCCATCGAGTCTACTTATATTCCATTCTATGATCTGTACTCTTTGTGAACTGGATTAAATTACTGGATACCAGCTCAAGGACTGCCCTAATATCCCTGACAATAGAATTGCAAATACTGTTGATAGTGATTTTAAGCCATATTTCTTCACTTCAGAACTCTATTTGGCTGCTCGTCGATTGATCTCCGAGAGCGTAAATAACGTTCGTAGAATAAAAAAATCTTCGAAAAGAATAAAAAGGCCGAATTTCGGAACACGAGAAAGTGATCGAAAACCTTACAACTTCCCGAAGGAAAGCCCTTAAAAAATACAAAATTAATGATATTGTAGCCATCAAAAGTATGGACCAAGGCTAAAATTAAAACCCAAGTTTCTTGGACCGTATGAAATTTAAAAAGTAGACTAACTACACGTATGGCGTTGAAAGGATTAGGTTTTTAGAAGAACCTATGTTTACGAGTACACGGGCCGAATATATGAAGACATGGCCTTATAATTAAACAACAATAATACAGAGAGAGGGGAGAAAGGAGCAAAGAACTGTATTTTTGTGGTTGTTCAAGAGAGAACAGTTTTTTTACAAGATGTGTCTTTCTTATAACGTGTCCTTTACGATTTGATTCAGTTACGATGCTCCCGTAGCGTTCCTTTTCCTACTTCACGACGTAGTTCTGTCTTGCTGAATATGCAAAATCTAGGGTGGATTGGAGTTCAGAGTTTTCCGAGGGCAAACCAAGGAGGTTTTTAACATTTTACTCTTCTTGATTTTTCTATTCCAGGGAAGGACCATTATCAGGACGGCCAAACTGTGGAGGTGCAGACAGCAGTTATGCCTGAACGAGCCATGCGCGAGCAAGGGGCATGCTCAGCACTTCCAACCTGTGTTACGCCCACGACGTAAGAGGGCCGCGGTAGCCCGGTTGGAAGAGTAACGGACTAGCAACAGGAGGGTTGCGAGGTCGAATCCAACCAAAGACTGTCGTGTACAATGGGGTTGGTGCATATTAGATCTGTCGTCGCCTCAAATGTCCTCACGTTGGCGTGGTGTGGAAGTTTGGAGAGTAGGGTGCCAGCTCAGGTTTGACTCGTCATCTGACCGTAGTTCAAAATTACGTGGTGTTGTCTTCGGATCGTTTCCTTTGGGGTTTATCCCGGACCGTCGCCAGTAGCCGGTTGTGTTGCTCCAATACCGGCATTAATTAAAATACCTACCTACCTACCATCCATGACGTTCCACTGAGGTTGATGAGATAGGAAAGTCAGAACCGACGATCAGCAGCTCAGAGATTTGCTGATGACGATTTAGAATATCAACCTTTTTCGTCATCCTATGGTTGTGCGATAGGTCTGGTAAAAAAGAGCAAATTGACCACCGACTTTTCTTCGCTCCATCTTTAGTGCATGTTCGGCCCATTTAAACTCAGTTATCCAGAAATAAACCACCTTAAATGCTGGTACAGAATCCCCATAAACTTTATGCAACTCATTGATCTGGGAGGCCGTCCACTAGTTTAATTAAAAGGGTTTTATCACTGCGCCATTTTTTCCCATTTTTGTGGAAGCTGCTACAATGTTCGTTTCAAATGCGTAGAACGCGAACAAAGAGTGGCTTCCGGCTGAAATTTTGCATGAGCTAGTTTGAAGAGTGATACTTGCCAACTGTGAAGTCTATTAATTAAGTGAGGTGACATTTCATAGAAATTTATCAAACTTAGCCAACGAACCTCGCATATACTTGTATATCTATACTTGTTTTAATTCTGTTAGATTCAATAAATCGTAGTCAGCTTTATTTGAAGTGTTTGTGCTCTCATTCTCATAGCTTTAAATTAATTTCTATTGGTAGGTAGGTATTTGAATTAACTTCGCACTGGAGCAACGGGTTATTGATCCGGGATCAAACCCGAGGGGAAAGATTAAGGACAACACGTAATTTTGAACCACGGTCAGATGACAAGAATTTCTATTGAGTATATATGTATTCAGAAACTATTCGTGGTAACAGGACTAAGGTGTACATTTACTGCTATGCATTATATCAGAAATTGGAATTAACACTGTAAAAAGTACAAGTAATGCTGCTTTATATTTTTGATTTTTTTTATTTCGTTCGGAGGCATAAAATTTTCATATCGATGCTTATACTAAGAGTATCGATATTCATTATAAACGCATTTAAATAAGGTAATGTAAGATACTGCAGTCAATAAATATAAGCCATTAACTCTTCTGGTGGTTCTCTCACGAGGTATTTCGTCGTTAGAAAAAATGACCAGATCTTGATCTCATCATTATCATAAAAAATCGGCAATACATTGATGATGGAATATGTGATCATTAACAAAATTGATCTGATTTTGAAAGACGAGATATCTCGTCGAAATTACTTCGAGAGTTAAGAAACTGTGGAACAAATTATGTATGCTGGTATGCCAGTATTGTTGTAATTAGTTTTAAATAATTCCATTAAAACGAATTCTACCTCCAAAAAAAAAAAACCTGAATAAATTAATGAATATCTTCCCAACTGAACAAAACTCGGGACTTAATTACGAGAAGTAAATTTTGGTTCAATAAGTTTCAGCGCAAAAATAAACGATTTTTTTTAAATCTCTGCTCGATTCTAAAAGCAAAAGCATATTGGGGATCGAATTTTCTCTTTTGTGCCACTAATACAAAGAAATTTTCCCGTTTCTTAAGTGCAAAGCCGGACACATTAATTTGTCTTCTCAGTGAACCCGCCATTCAAACTCCAGATCACTTTGCTTTCTAAACATAATCCGGGTTTTAATGAGAAAATGGAAATACATTAAAGTTCGTAAGAACTCTCGTACGAACGTGTAATTATAATTGGATTAAGGGATCAAGATAGCTGGAGAAGTTATTAAAAAACCGGATGCTGCGGGTTTCTGAGAAGCCTGGGTATGTTAGAGTCCACTCGTTATATTTGTCGTTTTTAGAAATTATTTATTGGTTTATTTTTGTTTTGTGTCTTACTTTTTACCGGCTGCAGTGTAAATTTCTTTGAGAAAAAGAGTGTTTTATTTTGTCGCAGTAAATATCTCAGGGATAATGCTTATTAAGATATTCTCGGAGAAGTGAGAAATTTAGGTTTCACCATAGTACCACAGAGTGCTGAATTTCTGAACAGGTGCTTTGTATTTTTAGAATGCATTACCAATTGAAATTATGTCTTTTTGAATCAGTATCGAATGGTGTTTTCGTGTTACGTCTTTCCCAAGAGAGATAGGATGCATTTATATGCATGTTGCTATTATAGAAATATTTTATGGGACATTCTATGGTTTTTGATTTATAAAGTTAATAATTTAATACATTGTAAATCAGAGTTTAATCAAATATTTTTTCTAACGCCAGTTTATGGTTGGTAATTAATTAACGTCGCATTGGAGCAACACAACGGGCTATTGGCGACGGTCCGGGATTAAACCTGAAGAGAAAGATCCGAGAACAACACCACGTAATTTTGAACCACGGTCAGATGATGAGGTCGCACCTGAGCTGGCACCCCACCCTCCAAACTTTCACACCACCCCAACGTGAGGACATTTGAGGCCACGATAGTTTTAACGTGCACCAGCCCCCTTTGTACACGACGGTCTTTCGTTGGATTCGAACTCGCAACCCTTCTGTTGCTAATCCGTTACTCTTCCAACCGGGCTACCACGGCCCGCCAGCTTATGGATTGCAGGTTCCTTTAAGCATTAATTGATGAAAAGGTGGCAGCCCCGAAGCATCATGGGAGGTGCTGTCACATTGCACCCACTATGAACTGTGGGGGACATGACTTCCTGGATGACTTTGGGGAAGCGGGCTCGCACTTACGTGTCGTAATTTATATGTGATTGTCGATTGGTGAACGCCAATTAGATTAAACGCCAAACTTTACCAAAACGGCGCGATAAACTACATTTAGACACAAGATAACCCAGATGTGTATCATGCGAGTATCATGCATTTGCGTAACACAAAGTAAAATCTGTTTTCTGTGCCTGGTTTGTTCGTTTGCAGGGAATTTCCCTCTTATAAAAGTTTTGTAATCAAACCATTAGAAATGCCCCCGATATTGTGCTTTTGAGGGATTTATCCGTTTGGTGGGTAATTTTGAATACTTTATTGAAAACAAAAAATAATAGCAAATAAATAACAGTAAAATAAATAACAGTAAAATAAATAAACAATTACAAAGTATTGGTTTTGAAGATTGTAGTTGGTAATTGAATTTACGTCGTACTCGAGCAACACAACGGACTATTGGCGACGATCAGAGATGAATCCCGAAAGGAAAGATTTGATGGTTTTTGAAGGAAATCGTCACTTGGTATTGCACTGGACTATAAACATTTGGGATAACCAGATATACACACTAGAAGAGAATATCCTCTTAAGGGACTCATCAGTTTGACGGGCAATCCTGGGTACTTTATCACAAAGCAAAAAAGTAATAATAATAATAAATACTTTAAATTACAGGGATTTTTAATGAATTTACCACTGTGGTTTGGTACAGCCTCTTTCAACAGAGGGGATTGTATACTGGAACTAATTTTCCATTGCAATATTTTGAGTAGCTCTATTAAAGAGAAAGAAAAAACAAGAAAAGGTTGTTTATAGAGACAAAATTCATGCCTTTTCATGGCCGTTCTTCAGCAGGAAACGGATTAGTCCACAGATTTGCCTCTCGGTGGCGAGAAACAATTTTTCTCCAATTCCTCTGTCCGGCCCACTTTCGCAACAGCACCCGAGAAATTGGGTCGTGAGGAGGTCATCGGATGTCATAGTCGAGAGGGTATCCCACCGATCAACAAGCACAGAGATCTATCTGTTTCACTTAGTCCGAAACTGAAAAGGTTCTGTTGAAAAGGTAGGTGGCTAATTAACGTCGAACTGGACCACCACAACGGGCTATTGGGACCAATCCCCCATGGGAAAGTCCGAGGAAAACACCTCGTAATTATGAACTATGGTCAGATGACGGGACACACCTGAGCTGGCACCCCACTCTCCAAACTTCCACTCCACACCAAAGTTAGGGCATTTGAGGCCTCGATAGATTTAACGTGCACCAACCCCCATGTACACGACGGTCTTTTGGTTGGATAGAATTTCGAAGTCGCATCCTTCCGGTTGCTAATCCGTTACACTTCCAACTGGGCTACCGCGGCCCCTACTGAAAAGGACCATAACCCGTAAGAAACATAATTAGCCTCCTGACTCGTATCGCAGTGTGGTAGGATATTACGGGAAAAGGGGTCATCGAAATGGGGTCATCGTGTGTCCACCAGCTCCCATATTTCTCTCCAAATCACACGGATTCGCACCATCAAATCCTCTCTGGCTGTATTTCACTCTTCTGTGTCAGTAAGACTTTCTTTGTGTGTGTATGCCTACTGGCGTTGTCTGTCTTGTGTCTTGAGCAGTATGGCCAAGTATGACACATAAAACCCCCAAAACCAACCGACTTTAAATAAAATTTCCATATAGCTCGCCTGGAGGTGGAATGGAATGCGAACTGAAACATTTTGGATTACTATCAAATCACTAATCTGTTAATATAATAGAAATGATATTTTTTATGTGTTTTCAGACCAATAATTACACATGTTCTGATTTCCCTCTCTCAAATTGATGTCATTTAACCGTAAGCTGTGCCTTCCCTTAATTCAAAGGAGTGTTAAAATACAAACAGTAGTCCTTGTTAACGTCCTATTGCGAAAACAGCACTAATACGCTTTAACAGGACGCGAAAGAATTAACTCAAGTGAGCTGATTCATTTGAATGCCGTACGATTTCCAATCTCATTTGCATTTCGTTAGTTTTCCAACAAAACCTGCCGATTCCGTTGAGGGGAAATAAGTGAAGCGGCTATCCTATAATTACGTAGAGTGTCTAACATCGAAAAATTCGCTTGATGAGTAGGAACTGTAATGGAATCTACAGTTACTGATTATTTTAGTGAATGAGGAAGATTATAAACAGAGAAACTTTGAATGCGGAAGAATGATCGCTGTTAGGTAAGACTTTTTATGCAACACAGGTAGGATGCAGTTTACTGGAATATTCTCATCCAAACTTTTGGTTATTTTCTGGAATATTTATCAAAACCTTAATTAAAAATCTCGGTGACGTGTTTAACCTTCATTAAGCAGTTTTGAACTTCCCAGCTAGTTAATGCATTAACTATTATGAAAACTAATCATCTGCTAAGCAGGTTGGGATAGTATGAGAAAGTAATCCGATGGTAGAAGAATTTGGTATTGATTAAAAGTTAGAACGCGTGTAATTTTCCTTGGGATTCCAGTTTTGCGTTTTATCAGTATAATGAAGAATTGGAGTAACGAGTTTCCAAGTTAAGATCTAAAGCATGTTCAAGCTAGATTGAATATTTTCTTTTCACCAATGCATACTTTTAAATGCGTTTTGATGATAATGATAATATGAACATATTGATAGTTGATTTTATTTTATTTCAGTGAAAGACAGAGTGTATTTGCATGTAGTTAATTTGAGTTTGGTATCAGTCATGCAATGAAGGTCTGTAATTGTAATAGAAACATTCGAATAAAGTAAACAATTACACACACAGATGAAACATTATTAAACTAAATCGTTGATGATACATTAATAAAGAGTAAAATGGGGATACACAATTTCTTAAACACATTTAAAGTCAACTTAAATTTCTCATAATAGTTTCATTATCATTAAAACATATATGCTATTCAAGCCGATCCTTCTGGTTTTCTTTTAAAGATTCCTATTTCCATAGAGGAGTGTAAGCAAATTGTGTCTCTTGCCTAAAATTGGTGGAAGTTTGGAACAGATTTTTACACCAGAGACTATCCACCACTACAGAGCAGTTTTCGACTTGACGATAAACCATCAGGAGGGTTAAAAATTATTAACGTTAAGCACATAAGCATTCTCTCTAATTGGTGTCAGAGCATAATTAATGAAGTAGCACAACTAAGCATACACTAATTAGAAGCGAACGCTTCTCCGGGACTTGCACATAAAACAAATACTATAGCAATAACTTTGTGAAGCCACCATACTGCTTGCAACTGTGGCTGTATTAAGAGTTTACACTAAGATACAGACAGCAAGTAGAATAACGCATGCTACCTGCGAGTGCGTTGGGTCTTCCACCCTGTATGCATGTCCTTAATAAATTCATACTTTTTCTTTGTGGGGTGTATTCTTATCGGGTATGATACATAAGAATTAATTTGGGAACAGCTCCCTTATAACGTTCTGTTCATTTGTTCAATATTTCAGATGATAGGGTTTCTCAATCCCACAGCTATTTCGCGAGTGAAGATAAAAACGGAAAAGCTACTTTGCTTTTGCACTTCACTAAGCGAAACTTTCTGAATTAATGAAACTTTTCATTATGAATCTCTTCATTTATACCATCTGGGACGTGAAACGCATGACCAATTAATTCATTTATGAAGAAATCAGGACTCCGCAGTTAAATGCTTCCTTGAATTTAAAAAGTACATTTTATTTTCGATTACATTAAAAGGGAAAAACTTGTATCGTAAGAGGTTCCATATTTTAGTTAATTAATTTAAAAATTCATGGTGTGAAAACTAGTATTGTGAAAAAAGCGTGTTATAAAAGTACATTACCAATTCGACGTATATGATACATTCACGTTTGACCATTCAATATTGAATTCACTTTATTCCAATTCGATAGTTACACTATTTAATTAAGTGTACGCAAGACTAAGCAAAGATAATTTCTTCTCATGAAGGAAACTCAAATTATAAAACAATCATGAACCTTTAAGAGCATGAAATATATTTAATTTAGGTTGGTTGGTAGTAAATTAGCGTCGCACTGGAGCAACACAACAGGTTGTTGGGACGGTCTGGGATCAATCCCGAAGAGGAAGATCCAAGGACAACATCTCGTAACACCTGGTCAGATTAAGAGGTTAACGCCTGAGATGGCAACTAACCGGAATTCCAATCAATGCCAACATGAGGAAATTTGAGGATACGACAGATTTAACGTGTTCCCGCCGTAAAATGATGGTCTTTGGTTGGACCTAGTTTCAAACTCGCAACCTTCCAGTTGCTAATCCGCTACTCTTTTAACTGGGCTACTGTGGGCCCTATTTGATTTACGATCCAAATTAAATCAGAGTATTTTGCTATACAATTTCTAATAACAGATTAACAACAATTTCTAATAACAATATACAGCACTTCACTATTTGAACATACTGGTTCCCCTTTTTAATTGTACTACCCCATTCCCGTGATTTATTCAGCAGGTGGCTTTATTTCAACAATGTTCGCTTTCTGTACCAGTTTAATCAAGTTCAAGACCAAGCAAAAACGAAGGAAAGGTATGTAGATTAATTAAAATAAATTAAAGCTCGTAAAGCAAAAGAATAAAATCCGTTCAATCTAGCTCACTGTCACTTAGCTCCAGGAGCACAGAATTTCATTTGGACCAAATTGATATAATATTAAATCTTCAAAATAGAAAAAAATTAAGTAGATAAGGTGAAGAGGTAGTGCATTAAATTGAAATACTTTCTGGGATTTAATTAATAGGTGACCATTGGGTTGAGAATTGATTTATCAAATTAAAATTATTTTTTCTGTTTTCTTGCGATGGATTTTAATTCCGCTATCCAGATGCTCTCGCTTGATGTTTGCTTGAGGTTACCTTAAAATGTTGCTTATCGTCATTTTGGCGACGCTTGACGTTTAATATAACTGGCGCTGACCAATCAAATATCATACATCAATTCGGAATTAATTGTCTGGAATTTATATTGGTGATATACTAAAATCGCATTCGAAAAAAAAGTAGTGACGTCGCGTTCTGAAAATACATACAGGAAGCGTGGTCCGCCGCAGAAATAATATATTCCCTCTACTTACATTTAACTTGACAGAAAGCCTCTCATACACAGTATTTTAACCCCGTTGACTGTGAAGACTAAATTGGAGATAGTATCTTCTTGACTTGCAGAGCAGAATACACGAATGGATTTAAATGTGAGTTAGTAACAGTTTGCAGCTCTATGATTAGGTATGGCATACTTACTAGAAAGTTATGTTTTATATTTCATTATTAGATTATTATATTTTTATTTCAAAGCATCGAAAAATCTTTCTGCTAAGTGAATAATAAAACGACAGATCTAGGGAAATATGAAAACGGAAATAATCTGAGTGTCAAAAAGTTCATGCCTGTATTGTCCAACTCTGAAAATATAAACAAAAAAGTCATCCACTGACTGTTGCCAAACTGCATAAAATTAAAAAAAAAGCTTCATTCTAAAGCAAACGACAACGTTTGCTTTCTTTACCCGGTGACCACTTTTTGGAATAGCGAGATGAAGACTACAAGGCACGTCATTTTTCTTCCGAAAAGTAAACAACTCCAACAATAGCATCTAAGTACTTCTTTTCTGTCCATTAAGCATAAATTCAAAGCCTTAAGCGCCATTTTGTTCGAGTGAACAGTAGAACAAAACATTCTCCCGAAGAAACTGCTTCGCTGGCAGAATTCTTCTGTTTGTCTTCGATATCTTTTTTTACAGTTCAAAAAAAAAATAAAACAGAACTGCATCTTTTTTTCTTTTTTTTTTTGAGTGCGTGATTTATGTTACTGAAAACATTGAAAGTCGTCATTCTTCATTCCGTTTCTGAACGACGTTGATCTATGACTGTAATGTTTCGAAAGCAATCGTAGGAATCCGTGGAGTTTTACGGACGGACCCCTGCCCCATGTGGGGTAACGAAAATGAAAATTAATCGACGATGGCTCTGGAGAGGGTGAGAGGAAAATATTTTTAAAGGGCGGATTTGGTATCTCATTCCTATAGTCCCGAAATGTGATTTTTTTATAACCGCTTGGTTTTTTTTCTTAGTGCTATCTAGTCGAAAAAATGCATTCTTTTCAAGTATTATGTTTACGACTGTTGCTTGGGGGTACTGTGAAAAATTGTCCGTTGTGATATAAAAGCGTTATTTCAATCCTGAGGCGTCACGAGATTTTCGAATAGTACAGTATCGCTTTTACCCCAACACACATGACGCAAATGACTAAGTAACTGCATCTATTGGTTGCAAGAATCCTAGGAAATATTCTATTGGTCAAAGTCAAAACTGGTTAGGAGTCATGTAGGAAAGACTACACATTTCTGAGCGGATAAATGAGTGTGAACCTATGGGTTAATGGTAGTACAACTCAATTTTTCGAAAAATAGTTATTTCCTACTTTTACGATATCAGCATTCTATTTTTATGAACCCTACAAGACAAAATATATGGACAATAATTCAGTAATATTTCAAGAGACAAATATATTTCAAGCATTTTTCAATTCATAAATTTTCATGAAATTTTAGTTTTGAAACCCGCTACATCGAAGTAAAGTATAAGAATAATCTGTTGAAATGGTATGTATTGAATGTATATAGGGCACTTCGTAAGTAGCATCCAATTGCATCAGAATTCTATATATTGCATCAAAATTGAGGCTACTTAATTTCTGTAGATTTTATGAGCTTGGGTCACTTTGTACACAGAATTACCCCTAAATATATCTTTCTTTAAATCCCTTTTTAGTGCACAGTATTGAGTTTTGTTGCCCTGAAACGATCTTGTAAATGCTTAGGACTGTTATAGACATAATTTCTGCCGTATATATTTTGCGTTACATTCCTAAAATAGAGTATAATAAGTGCATGTCTAATCTTTCAAATCACGGATCACACAAAAATACAAATTTTAGTAAACTATAACATTATTTATTTACATTGATGCAAATTTGTACTATCCTAAGTACACAAAGAGTTGTACTATCTTAAATACACAAAGAATGGTTCCTAGTACGGAATGCTGGAGATATCGACTTATAGCAGGAGTGATCGGGCACAAACTAAGTTTGCAGCGTTCTTGGCTCTTGCCAAGTACATGAAAAGTTACGCCAATTAAAGAATAGCATCAATAGTTGTCACGGAGAAACGCATGATACAAACAGGAAAATGCACTGCCTTAAAAAGCAAAATATATAAGTTTGATTTCGTTCTCCAGAATACATATCTCTAAAAAATATTTCGCGTTTTTATAGGCACAGGCACAACCAATTTTTCTATTGTTGTTAGAACTGAAATATTTAAATACTTTTCAGGAAAAACATGTACAAAACTACCCAAATGCCCCAAAAGATTAATCTTTCAGTCATGCAGCTTAACCAGAATCCCCCACATTTGCACTCCAGGTCAATTTTTATGACAAGGCTCTTCGTGGGATAAAATATGCATCCCAAGTACTCAATAAGGGGGTAGTGATAGACTTGCCCCTACGTGATCCTGCCTAGCTACACTAAGTTGTCTATCAATTTGCAGCTTTCGATACACAGCTTTCATCCCGAAGGTACTTTTATTAGTAAGACATATTAACAGGATTCTTAGAACCTACAGCAGCTTTGTACAGTTTTATTCTGATGGTTTAATATTCTTTAGTATTGTTGTAGTGCAGATGTTAATTCAAGAGAAAGCATTATTCATATGCTGCGGAAGACTAAGCTTTATTTTGAAATGTTTCACAATGATGCACGCTAGAAACTACTGTCTCAACATTACAAAATTGTGGAGGAACACTTCCCAATACAGTTAATCGCTTAGCATCCCCTGGAAACTATTCTTAACTAAAACAATTGGTACGTTGTGGAGAGGACACAAGCCATAGTTTTGACGTGAATACTCGGGCCTGATGTTGGATTGTGGAATGAACGAAGTAGGCTTAGGACGTTTGAATGATTGTTTTTGTGAATATATATTCAACAATTAATTTGCAGTTTGAACGATTAAAATGCCGTGTGATATTACTATTGAAGGATAATTATATTGATAAAATGTCTATGATTGTAGGCGTAATTCGGTAGTTTTCGAATGACAGCACTTATGTAGTCCTTACTTCACATAATCCAAAATTACACTGTCCCGAAGCTTGCTCAGCACCGTAGAATTTCGATATATTATGGATTCTCTCCCTAAAAGAGGGGTAGTAATACCAACATTAATATGGTTAGTTTTCGATCAGAACGTACTGTCTATTTATAACGAGAACTTCTCGTGACACTGAGTCTAAATGGTGGCAGTCGTTATAGAAACTGGGCTCGTTCATCTTGAGTAGGAATGACTTTGGGGTATGACTTAATAAGTAATACTGTTATTTCTTTAAAACAATGCTTATTTGACTATTTCAACGTAAAATTATCTTTTATTAACACCTCGCCCATTAAGTTTTGTTTTTCCGGACTTTCCTTGAAATGTCAGGAATTATAATTGAATTTGTCAGGAACTACTTTTGGGAAAGGTAACCCTACGGTATACCCGGTACCCCAATACCATGGTATCGACGACCCCTCCTCGTATGAAAGCCCTGTGTTTAACCCTAATACATCTGTTTCTCAACCCTACTAACAAAATCGACTAAACCTGTATAGAACATTTCAGTTCTCAGCGAATGGTATCAGCTGGAGTGTTCTGAAGTTTCCCCAACATCTCTAAATAAGATTATGTCTTCAGAAGGGAGTGGTAATGGAATTTATGGAGCATATGTCGATATTTTCGGACCGTAATTCAGTAAATGAACGCGCTAGGGAATATTCTTCGGGCAATTATTGGCTTGTTATGCTGACAGGTACTTCATAAAATGTAGGACTTACGTGATTTATACGTCATTATTATTCGCTTGTTGTGTGACTATTAATCAAGTTGTACAATTAAGAGGATAGTGGACTTTCAAAATCACCAAATCGATCGAAATAGAGGTTTCAATTATAGAGTTAAAAATTAAATGATGACAATATCTGGGGATAGCAAAAAATTTCAATTACGATCAATTTTGATTGAATTACAGGTGTAACATTAAAGCTATAGTAGGTAAGTATAAGTCTACAACAAAAACGCGCTTTTCTCCGATTGAGAATTTTTGACATCCTTCTGATTTCAGAATGTTACCTATGCATCCGGTTTTAATTCATTTACTTGAAATGTTTTTAATAATCCTTGAAATCTTGTTGTATCTAAGTACAAATGGAGAAATTCATCATACTTCCAAATTTTTGTTTAAAATGTTGTTTAACCTATGCTTCTTTTGAAAACGTTTAGGTGTTTTTATTCAAACAGTTTTTCCTTTAAAACTGTTTGATATACTTACCAAATAGAGTTAATTTGATTTATATGCTCACAAACTATTACGTGAATTACAAATTTGACAATACATGGAAAATGAATGCACGTGGAACCGTTCAATTTTTGCTAATTTATCAAAAGTTTTGACCATGTTTTATGTAATTACTTTCGAATGACTCAATACTTTTAACATTTGTTAAAACAAACCGTTGGTGCAAATTTCATAACTATCGGATCATAACTAAAAGTTTGTTTTGAAAAGCCATTGTCTCTAATTTTAAAAATAATAGATACAAACATATGTAGAAATATAAATGTTCTAAACGCGCAACATATAGTAAATAAATCTAAGCATAAAAAATATATATAAGTATTTTCAATTGAGTATATATGAACGAGAAGTGAAATTTTATGAACAAATCTATATCTAAGGAAAAAAGTTGAATTTCACAAAATTTGATACGTTTTCTACAGATTTCTATATGATTCATCGTTAGAATTATGTTTACACAATTTGGTGCATTTTATATTTGCAGCAGAAAAAATAAGCCATTCTTAAAGAATTCACTGTATGTAGAATATAAATACAATGAATTATACAGCTCTACCAATTCAGACTAGTTGACATAATATTTAGAAAAATATTTTAACAATGGGATATAGAAATTTACAATGTATTTTTCTGTCTCCTCAATATTATGATAACTAATTATTCTATTAAATAAAAGTAATTCCAGTGAAAATTTCCTCTTCGATTTTGTTTTTAAGTATCACTGGTGTAAAATTAAAAAACAGGTGAATTTCATTTTTACCTTCGACATTATTCTCGTCGGTTATACTCCTTTTTCTTACAATTTACTAGTATATTGTTATTGTAAATTTTACTAAACATATTGCCTGTGATTTAAAGTCCAGTCATTTTAAAACAACACTGTCATTTTTTTATTTCATTCAAGAATAAATATTTCTCATTTTTTCGACAAATAAATCTGAGATAAAATTCCATGACACTTAAAGCTACTTTTACATTCTTTCGCATTTAAATGACGAGTTCTCCATTCCACAGTGTTAGACTCGTAAAATCTATTCGTCTAAAACGGCCTGTCTGCAGTCGAGAGGCACTGAAACTGAGCCACTTTCTAAGGAGTGTTTATGAGCGATATTTCTTTCATAAATCACAATACGGAGAAATATATTCAAATACTTGACTGATGGTAAAACAATTCAACCACGGAAGTGGGTGGGAAACGAATACCTCCTACCCATGAATTTTATTGCAAGTATATTGTAAAATCTATCAACTCTTTTTACAACTCAAGTTTTTTTTACATCTGAGACGAGAGAACTTTGTGTGAAAAGACTACGTTTACAAAGTTACACATTCAGTGAGATATTTTGGTTTTAAAAACACCACTTTTAGCTACTACTTAATGAAAAAAACTTTTTTAAGTGGAATATTTTAAAATTTGTTAATACCTGTGTTTAAGGGGTTCTTATGTTTTGATTTTTCTTTACCGAAACACCTCTGTACATTCAAATGAAGTTGGAAACATAACAGCTTTCATATCTATCAATTGAAAAAATGCATTAAAGTAAAAATATCTTTAGAATCATCCTGGTAGAGAAAATTCCATAAGGTTGGTTAATACAAACCATATAACATAAATTACAATCCCAGTTACGGCTGTGAAATAGGTAACCCTGTGTCATAAATGTGTGGTGAACTTAGCCACAACAACAAAACGTAATTTAGTAGTAAATATATAGCACTGCAACTGATTTTAACCATGAAGGTATATGTGGTTGACTGGAGTTGTACTGTCTTTACACACACCGCTACAATTGGTGACCCGGACGTGAATAGGACCACAAGTGCTTTCCAACCATTCAGATGGCACTTCCGACAAATGCTAAGTGGCGCTAGCTTCAATAAGTACACTAATGGAAAAAAACCGAATCACCCCTCTTCATTCGAGCAATTTTAACAGTAGAGAAAATTCAAAGATAGCAAATTCAAATGCATAAAATTTACATAAGGGTCCGTCTTCATATTAAATTGAGCACCAACTTCATAATTTCCAATAAAACCCCTATTTTGACACACAATTTCGAATCTATATCAAAATTTAACTACAGATACCAAATTTCATTACCGTTTCGAAGTAATGAGTACAGAAAGATTGGCACTTCTAATGTTAAATCAGTTTCTCAGACTTTTATGGATATCTTCCTAAATAATATTTCTATATCGTTGATATTTTGTACCATGTTACTGCTAAAGAAACTACGCAGAATCCATCTAATATTTTATTTTTAAAATAGTTTTTAGTATGCAATAATAATTATTAAATTAATGTTTGAAAAAATTATGAATTTGAACCTCATATTTTGATGGGAATCAATTCAGAAGGACTTCTAATATGACCATGCAAAATCTCAACTCGTTTCAATGGTTAAGTTTTTTGCATTACATTAAATTTTCCTCATTATGGCGATTTTAGGGGCAACCAAAAGTTTAAAAAACATCTAACAAACCTGAGGAATTTTTAAATTTTTGAAAAATGATTGGAAATTTCATTTATGAAATCTAAAATACATTGCCTTTTATCAGTTATGTGTCGTATAGATGAACTCTACTAATCAATGATCAATTGAATGACTCAATCTATCCCCTTTTTGGATAATCAGGATATTAGTTCAATTGTATTAAATAATTGTAGGTAGGCTTTTTGGTTGCATGCATTTTGTATTGAAAAACGATTATGCCAAGCATGAACATTTGTTAAATGGTTCTTTGAAGACTTCTTTCAGTCAAGCATCAATTGAACAGTTCCTGAATAAATACAATTATTCACAATGCAGGAATAGCAATTTTCAATGTGGAGATGATCCCTGAAATTGACAACAATTTAACACTGAATATGTCAGGATATAAAGATAGTAAAGTCATGAAATTTCATATTTAGACTAATTTAAGGATGCAGAATCCGATTAAGGCATCAAAACATGGTGTCTCCGATTGGAAATTTTGTTGTTTGTGCAAAATTTGATATGAAGACGAGATGTACCCTTATGTAATTGAATTTGTAGAGGACGTTATTCCTCATTGAATGGTATCTTTGAATTCTGTCTACTATGAATAGTGCTCAAAATAAAGGGTGTGGTTCATTTTTTTTCTGTGGCCATACATACTTCGATGGATGGTTAACGATGAACAGTGAAATTTCCAATGCGATGCAAATTACTTCCAACAACTGTCTGATGTCCTGTGATAACACTCTTATTCTCATATCACGGCTTCAATCTGCGTTCTCACTCAGCTGTCACCACACATAGACTCACAATTATTCGACCGATAAAAGGCAATATAGGATAATCAATTATCCATTGCACGGCCACGTATACGGAACTACACAAGTGATCTTAACCCTCCAAGTGGTAACGACGAGATATCTCGTCCACCAAGATCCATTTGTGAATTATGAGATATCTCGCCCTCAAGATACTGCCGATTTTTGAGATGATGATGAGATCAAGATCTGGTCAGTTTTCTTCTAATGACGAGATATTTCGTCCATCAAGATCTGGTCAGTTTTCTAATGAGACGTGATACCTCGTCGAGACAACAACTAGGAGGGTTAATACAGTTCTATCGGTCTCGAAAATAGGCAGTCAACTAGTAGTAGAATCCGTCGAATTCAACCACGGCTTAATTCTATAGGGGAGTGCTTAGCCACCAGAAATTAACTTACCCCCTCCATGTATATATATAATGTAACAGTGCAACATAAATCTCAACCATAACCCTTTTGGCAGTCGTTCCGTCTTTATACACTCTGTTACAAATGGAAGAATCCAACCTGTTATACCCACAGTTGTACACAAACCTTTTAAATTCTAGAATCCTTTAAAACTTAAAAATACAAAAACTGCTATAAAAATAATTATGCTTTGAAAAATCAACTTGAAAGCAACCACCAGTGCAAATTTGTCAAAAAAAACACTTGGTGGAGGAGTTAAACACTTCTATGTATACTACTTAATTGTTGGTTGAATTATGTAGTGGTGGCTAAATTCACCAGCATAATGCCCTCCACAATATAACTGAATTCTATAGATGCTACCACTAGTTGACTAATTGCCGATTACGTGAAACCATCGATCTGCATTAAGATCACGGGCTTACTTCAGTTTGCATGTCCATGGAATTGATGATGGCGATCGTTGACAATCGTGTGTTGCCTTTAGCAGCCATGTGAAGAGAAAGCTGAGTGGCAATGAGTGAAACCTTTATAGGAATAGAAACAGTGTCTTATCATAGGGCCTAGACAGTTGTAGGAAGCGATTGTCATCGTAATGGAAATTCCGTTTATCGTTGACCATCCATCGAACTGTGTGCTGATTGTTACTAGAACCCTCTTGTACTTGTCAGATGCGCCATCGGGTTCTTTTTCGAAAGTGCGAGTGTTCATAATCGCGTCCAGATCACCAATTTAGCAAGAACGCGTGAAAGACAGTGCAACTTTGTGTTCCAAAAGTACTTCAAGGAGGAAATGGGTTACACTGTTATATATACTGCTGTTTTGTGATAGAGGCTAAGTTAACCCCGAACTATTAGTCATTCGGGTTTGCGTCAATTTTTTATTCATAATACAAAGAGCAAGATATGCACGATAATTACAATCAAGAAACTCCGAAGCGTTTGCTGTGGGAACTATTCCATAAGATGACATTTACCGTGTTATATTCCATCCATTTTCGCAGAGGGAAACGCTGAATCCTCTAATCGGATAACGAAATCATAGATGCGAAAAATAATTCGATGCAATAAACAGCTTATTAATTAAAAATGCATATAATGATGACATATTTTTAATTACGTTATGCCTCCTTGATCTTGTAAAGGGTATTGAGATTTCTAAACTATCTGAGACAAGTGTATTTATTATCCCTAGACTGATGAAATTAAATCTTCCTTGAAGCACATTGTGTGTGTGTATATTATCTTAATGATAGAAAAATCCTTTTGTCATGATAGATTGAAATGTTAACGACTAAACACTCTTTCAAGTACCAAACTGATATTTCTGGGTAAGAATAAATGAGGAATAATATTTTCTTATTTTGTTGATCAAATCATAGAAGTCACCATTAACCCTTTTTGAAAGGCCCATGCTGAAAAATATTTATCCTGAAAAAATAACTTTAAACCTATCTCCTTGCATATTCCTCTCATACGTCAGAGTATCATGTGAGAGAATGTGTATAGACCTGAACAGTCTTAATTTACCCAGAAAATTAGTATACCTAGCCTAAACTATTTCAAGAAGGTGGGAAGGACATTCTATCACTCCTGATAGGGTTAACCCACCTCGTGGTTTTCTCGACGAAGTATTTTGTCTTTTTCAAAACTAACCAGATCTTGATGGACGAGATATCTCTGCATTAGAAAAAACTTAGCAGATTTTCATCAAAATTTGAAACATGATGAATTCCCCATTTACATTTAGATACAACAGATTTCGAGGATAATCCCAAACATGTTCAAATGTAAAGCAATACAAACCAGATGCGCATGAACATTTTTAAATCTGAAGAATGTCGGAAATCTCAACCGGAGGAAAATGAGTTTTTGCAGTCATACTATACTTATCTGCTATATCTTTGATGTTGCACTTGTAGCTCTGCCAAAAACGATCGCAATTGAAAAATTACTTTTGATATCCAGTTTGATATCGATAAATGTTTAAAGTTAACATTAAAAAATCTATTTTCCGGTTTTGGTGGTTTTGAAAGTCCACTTTC
This sequence comes from Meta bourneti, assembly GCA_933210815.1. Classification (NCBI taxonomy): domain Eukaryota; kingdom Metazoa; phylum Arthropoda; class Arachnida; order Araneae; family Tetragnathidae; genus Meta; species Meta bourneti. The sequence continues at coordinate 81,412,992 of OW119923.1, read as the reverse complement.
CCCTTAATCGTGATTCACGTCATACTACTGTTACAAGGAGAGCCAGGGACTGTCGTGGTTCAGTGGGTATGGTCACTACGCTAGCCACTTTCGAGTTGTAGGCGGCGTAGGTTCGATTCCTGCATGTATTTCTCTCTTCTGTGTTAGTAAAACTTTCCTTGTATGTGTACGTCTATTGCTTGATGTCATCTGTCTTGAGTTTGGCACAGCATGGTCAAATATGACCCTTGTGTCATAAAATTCAACCAAGGAGTACCACGAGATACCTGTTTTAAATTTAGAAATTTTAGACGGATTATATATATAGAGCTGTTTTCGAAATATAGTTTTGAACTTTAGACTCATTATTCTGTACAATATTTAGTGTTTGGCGAGATCTGGCCCTTGAACCATAAAAACCAATCATCCATCCTATATTTAGTGCCGAAGCAAACAAACTTTACAAAATGCCCTATATGTCTATCCTCAAAAATGTAAGGGGGTGCTTGTGGACATACATTCCTAAATGAATACGGTTTCAATCTATGCCTCGTAACTTCCTGAAGTTCTATTATCATGTTTTGCAACAACCTGTACATATTTTTCTAATTATATGTTTCAGTTTTAAACTTCAAATCTGTCGAAAATTGGTACAAGCTAGAAAATTGTAATTTTATGGAATAATATTTAACGCGCATGATTAAAAGCAAATAAAATAATTATATCACAGGATGGAAAACGTTGAAAATGTTGGTGTGTGTCTTCTGACAAATATTAAAGTAATGAAAATAAACTAAGAGTTCGCTATCTTTTCTCACTGTCACTATTCACTGTATTCGCTATTTTATCCCCAACTCTCCTTAAAGTTCTAACATGTTTTGAAATATCCAGTAAATATTTTTCTAATGATATGTTTTACTTTGAAACTTCAAAACAGTTGAAAATTGGTGCAAGCAAGCAAATTATAATTTTATGGACTAATATTTATTGCGTACGATTAAAAACAAATAAAATAATAACATCACAGGATGGTAACCATTGAAAATGTTGATGTGTCTTCTGACAAATATTTCAAAGTAATGAAAATAAACATTAAGAGTTCGCTATTTTTACTGATAAACAGAACCAAAGGAGTTTTAAAGCTCTTAAGCACCCACCGAAACATTTTTAATAGGAAACAATATTTTTTCTCTTTCAAAGTAAACTTACTCCTCGCTGGGTAAAGATAATTTTAAAAGGGATTGGATTATTGATCCACCAAAGTCCTTATAGAGAATTTTTACACATTTATGATAAGAAAAACTAAAAAGTAAAAGCAGATCTATTTAAACTTTTTGAAAGTGTGTGCGTGTGATGGATGGTTTCTTCCCTTACAGTTCTAATCTGATTTATTGGTTGGAAGAGAATTATTATACCCCATTCACTCAAAAATGTTCTTTGTTGCCCTCCTAAATCTAGAATAAAATGCAGCAGAAGAAAGAAAGTAAACACCAAATATTAACCCCCTATGGTAATAAACACCAGTTATTGGTGTTTTTACACGACCTCCATAGCCTTTCAAAGTTTATAGTTTCAAAACTGTTAATATATAGCTGAATTGGATGAAATCTAGGATGCGAGAAATGTGTTTTCTTACAAATAACAATGAGGAATTAAATATAGCTGAAACAAGCACATTTTTTGACTACTAGCAGATCCGCGAAAACAAGTATCTGCGTTAAGCATTCTTAATTGCTTACATCTATTAAAAGCAAATTGTCGTTACTCCTCGCCTATAGCCTGTTGTGTTGCTCTAGTGCGACGTTAATTCAACTACCTACCTACCTGTCGTTACTCAATATCACATCTCATTCCAATCCATTTATAATGAAATTACCATCCATAGTCATAAACGGACCTATTATTTCTGAATGAAATGAAATTATCCGAAAATGTGTAACACCATTCCCTTTACTTTTACTGATGTCAATTGTTATTTTCAATAAAATTCGGATTTCATTCTTTGGAATTTTTATTAGTGTGGTGCTGAAATCGCATTCGAAAAACAAGCCAAGTGACGTCACGTTCGGATTACTTAGAAGAAACATGCTACCGCCACCTACATTTAGCTTGACAACGAAAACTTCTCAAGCTTTACATAAATTTTGTTACGCCTAATGTTATTGGGTTTTCGTGCCAAAGCAGAAACATTATTTGGCAGACTAAATTTTTTTTATCACAGTTTTACCTGATGGTTAAAACAAATCTAATTAGTGAGTTTAGTATCGAGGAAAGAGAGAACAGGAAAGTTGAGATAACATTAGAACCATTCAACCATAAAAGACACGACTAACCCCGATGGATGAATCCAAACACAAAAGGAGTAGAAAAATGCGCTTTGGACTCGCGGCGCATTGGTCTTGATTAGTTTCGTTTTCCATTCGCTTTGGATATTCGTATTTGCGTTACACATTTTTCAAGCTTCCCCGCGTCTTTGTGGTGGCTGTAACAACTCATAACTCTTTTGGAGTGTAACGAAAGGCAATTTGCCCATTGTTGGCAGGAAACAGAAAATGATGACATAGTTTATATTTCTCATTCTACTAAAATGGGGCCAGGTTGGAAGAGTATCGGATTAGCAACTGGGGGGGTTGCGAGTTCGAAACTCGATCCAACCATAGGCTGTTGTGTATGTGCGGGGTAGCATGTTAAAACTGTCATGGTTTCAAAAGGTCCTCACGTTGGAGCGGTGTGAATGTTTGGAGAGTAAGGTGCCAGCTCAGGTGTTGACCTCGTCATCTGACCGTGATTCAAAATTTCGAGGTATTTTCCTTGGAACTTTCCCTTTCGGGATGGATCCCGGACCGTCGACAATAGCCAGTTGTGTTGCTTCAGAGCGACGTTCATTCAACTACCTACCTAAAATAGGGCCCGGTTGGAAGAGTAGCGGATTAGCAACCGGAGGGTTGCGGTTCGTAACTCGTTCCAACCAAAGACCGTCGTTTACAGGGGAGGAGCTGGTGCATGTTAAATCTCTCTTGGCTTCAAATGTCATCACGTTGATGTGGCCTGGAGGTTTGGAGAGTGGGGTACCAGCTTAGGTGTTGGCCTTGCTATGCGACAGAGGTTCAAAATTTCAAGGTGTCCTTCCATCTTTCCCTTCGGGATAAATCCCGAACCGTCTCCAATAACCCGTTGTGTTTTTCTACCTGTGTTAATTCAACTACCTACTAAAAGAGCAGAACTTCTTGTTGGCGGATGGACCCATAATTTTCATTTGATCAAGAAACTCTCAATAAAGTATAAAAGCATTTCCCTATAGACTGGCTCATGTCAAATTCCCTCAAATGTTAATAAATCAACTAATGATAGTATTTTTGAATTCAATCAAATATTAAATTCTATCTGGGGAGTGGCATGGGATATTCATCAACAGCTAGAATAATGGAGTTAAAATAAATCAGCTGGTAGAACAGAATAATCAATTCGTTCCATGGTGTTCCTATTGGCAAATTGATCTTGTCTTCTCTGCACGCACCTCTGCATATTAATATACGCTTACATTTTATCGGTGCACAGGTTTCAGAATTTGAATGGATTCAGTAAAGACGCGAGTATATGGTCCGACTCGGCGAGGTGGCATTTGAGTCACGTAGTTTTCAACGAGTCTGTTCTTTTAATTAGGGGTCACGTTAAACGCCGTCTTTAACACAAATTCTGGTTCCGAGATCAGTGTACGGTACCGCGGCACCTAGGTGATCAACATCCATGAATTTGTGTAAGATAGCTCTTCCACTGAGTGAGCTTACTGCCTTTCTAGAAATCGACTCACCCAAAATCATCGGCCTTCTCACCGGAGCCGCTTTACACCCCTTTATACACAGAAGAGTCAAAACATTATGACCACCAACTCAATAACGCGTTGCGCCTCCTTTGGCCTGCAAAACAGCTGCAACTCGCCTGGGCATAGATGCCACAAGTTCTTGGTACATGACTGGAGACAGGTTGTACCAAATGTCTAAGCAGCGGTCACGCAAAGTCGAGATATTCGGACATGGTGGTGTTTGAGCTCTGAGCTGCCGCGCCATGACATCCCAAATGGATTAATATCCGACGAGTTAGGTGGCCAGGACATTAAGTGGAATTCATCAGTATGCTCCTCGAACCACTCCAACACAATCCGAGCCAAAGTAAGTGCAAAAGTAAGTGCAAGAATGATTACTTACCTTCTCCAGCAGCAGTTAAATACCATTCTCACTTAATCACGTGCCCTCCACGTCATCCAGACGAGTTCATTGAAAAATGTGGGGATGGTCATAATGTTTTGGCTCGTCAGTGTAGAATTCCCTCCAATTTTGTCACGGGACTTATTTTCCTCAGCGCACGGTCACTTGTGTTAATGGCCACGACAAAAGTCATCGACCTTCTAATTACATAGATAGATCATGTGTACGGAGTCTGTTGTGAGATAGGTAGTTAATTAACGTCACACTGGAGCAACACAATGGGCTATTGACGACGGTCCGGGATCAACCTCCGTAACAACACCACATAATTTTGAACCACGTTCAGATGACGAGGTCACTCCTGAGCTGGCATTCCACTTTCCAAACTTCCACACCACGGCAATGTGAGGACATTTGAGGCCACGACAGATTTAAGTGCATCAGCCCCCTTTGTACACGACGGTCTTTGGTTGGATTCAAACTCGCAACCCTCAGGTACCTAGTCCGTTACTCTTCCAACCGGGCTACCGCGGCCCTATCTGTCGTAAGATCTCAGAAGGGCGGGCTTACGAATCGGCTTGTACTGATTTGCTAGCACAGATTAATGCTCTTAATCAAGCTGGAAAATCGCATCAACCAATCAATAATTTGTCCCACATTAGGATTCATGCTTTTTCCCACAACCACGTGACGGATCTTCAAACCGAGGGACCGGAGGAAATGGCATGAAGCTGCGTGTACATGCTCCGTTTATTTCATTAGGTCGATCACTAAAGCAGTCTAACGTACTTAAATTTTTCAGAACTTTTATAAAGCAAAAAATCTCTGTCTAAAGCAAAAACTCTCAAACATGAGATCTGATGCCGTGAAATTCGTACAGCTTATTTCCAGGTCAAAACCAGTTTTCAGCTCGCTACTTCGTTCCCTCAGATTTTTCGCCTTAGTAAAATAAATATAGAACATTACGCATAACTGTATCTTCTTACCTGGCCTATCAAATGTGTACTAGGGCTTCAGGACGTTTTATAAACTTATTTACCCTGTCGTGTACATATTCGAAAGTCTAAATAAATATCAAATGTTACATGAAAACGCCGTGAAGGGCCCTGAATAAAACGTCAAACGCTGTCACGAATTGAGAAATCGGAAGAGGAAGCAAGAAAAGCACTCGGAGCTGACAAAGCTCAAAACTGTTCTACGACGCTACGAAAATGCTGAGGAAACAGAGGCACGATTTGGTTTCTCTGAGGCAGCAAAAACTCTCCAACAAACGGGATGATAAAGCTAGTAAATAATAAAACGTAGTGTATTGAAATTGAACGGTATTGATTCGAAAAGTAAAACTTTAATGCTACAATTTTAACCCCTGGCTTTCATGCAAGCTCCGCACTCACGTTCCATACCTTCAATTAGGTAGTCAAGCTCAACAGAGGGCAATAATTACCATTCCTCCAATAGAGCAGTTTCTGGCTCTTTGGGAGTAATTGGAGGGGGTACATGGGCAGGGACAGCACTTCCAAGGTCATCCCAAAGATTTTCGATGGGGTTGAGATCGGGCCATATGGTGGCCACTCCATGCGAGGAATGCTTTGACCCTCAAGGTATTCATCCACGAAGTTAGTTCTATGTGGATATGCATTATCGTCCATAAGAAGATATGCCGGACCAACTGCTGCAGAGTACAGTCTCACAATGGCATCAAGGATTTGATCCCGATTTCAGCCTTCACAGTACCTCTGGTGAAGATGTGTAGGTCGGTGCAATAGCTCAAAGAAAATCCAGCCCACACCATTATATTGGCAGCACTAAAGGAGTGGTGTTCAATGATATTACTGGGCTTGTTCCGTATTCTCTCCAGATCCTCATTCACCTATTACCGGAATCCAGGGCAAATCGGCTCATCCTTGAGCACTACGTTGGACTATTCAGCTGCTTTCCAATTTGCATGGGGGCCGTCGTGGCTCAGTGGGTATACCCACTGCTCTAGCAACCCTTCGAGTTGTAGGCGGGGCAGGTTCAATTCCTGTCAGGTGCATTCCTCTCTGAGTGTATTTCTCTCTTCTGTGTCAGTAAAACTTTCATTGTGTGTGTCTATTACTTGACATTGTATGTCTTTTATCTGGCGCAGCATGGCCAAATATGGTCCATACGCCATAAAACCCCAAAAAACAAACCAATTTGCATGCTCACGTCACCACTTCAACCGTGCTCTTCTAGCTTTCACGCTTAAAGGGGCACAAACTCGTGGTACCAGAGCATACAGTTCTTTCATATATAGTTTTCGCCGCACAGTAGTGGCAGATATTGACCTTCCAATTGTTTAACTATTGCTCTTAAGGTGCGATTTCAATGTGACGACTGAAACGGCTACAGTCGCGATACTGTAGGCAGTCGAGTCGTAACAGCCAACGCGATTTGAGTGTTTTTGTTGTAGTTTGTGTCCTTTTCAGCTTGAAATGGATGATTCGAAACTGATTTTTTTCTTTTCAATCCTCATCGGCTTCCCTGCCTGACAATGAATTGCAGTTCATGACAAACACGTCAGGCCATAATTTTAGTTGAGTGTTCTACGTTCTCTTATTCTATGTCATTTGAAAAACAAGCTACCTATTACCTTTGCTTTGTAGTATTTTTGAAAATACATGTATTATTACGATTAACTTGAGCGTCAGTCCGGGTTTTTAGCAGTGCTTATAGGCTGTTTCACTTTACTACAGGACTGTCTTATTAGTTCACTTTCAATGATTGACAAAACGTAATTAAACTGGTCAATATTCAAACGGAAAAATTCTCTAAACACTCAATCATCTTTCAAAAGATGTCTCTGTATAATAATATTTTGAAAAAAACCCTCTCTGTCCCTCTCCAAGTACATCGGATTAGGTTTAATTCTTTTTAACTGCCTTGGCACAGTTAATAACAGTTCTTCCTCAAGAAGATAAGATACCAACAGCGATGTATCCTCCATGACGTTCAACGTAGCGACTGAAACTCGTGGGATTGGAAGTTTAAAATGTTACTCGGATAGTGCGGATCTGATCAGTCACCTCTAATCGTAGTCGTTTCAGTCGTCACATTGGATTCGCACCTTTAGAGTTGACGAAATCGCTCGTGGATTGCGCTAGGCCAATTAAAGGCAAATACTTATCATCAGAGGGTGTGGTAACCCTTGGACGACCAGGAACAGGTCTCTGGACAACTGACCCACTCGTTTGAAATTGTTTCCGTAGACGAGAAATCAGAGTGGTCAACACCAAAGAAAATAGAGACGTCTTTAATATGCTCCTGCTTCAAGCCGACTCACATCACGCCAGCGTTGAGAATCAACCAGTCGTCTTAGAGACATAATTGACCTTATCTAATCCACAAATAACCAAAATGGTCTTTTAAAAAATTTCTATCAACATTTAAACTCATCTATTGAAAGGCTTCAGAAAGGCATCGTCTACAACCAATGCCTAATTTGTCTCTTTCAGGAGAGTAAATTCTGATTGGGCCCATCATATGATATTTGTGCATATTACCTTCTACAACCACAGTGAGTTTCGCTCAATGAAATTGAAGTACGTATTTCGAAGCTTAGAATTGGCACCGTGTGATAAATTTTTGGGCAGTGTAAAATATTCATATTCTGTGTGGTTTGTTTGTTTACACACTGTAAATCCTTCTAAAAGCACAGGAAGTACCCATTTACATGGAAACATTAAAATAGAAATTGAACTTCAAAGACTGAAGTTTTAAACTACCACGTTAAAAGAGTCAAGCTTTAATTTTTTCGTTTTCAAGTTCCTCTGTAACTAAATAAGTACTTTTTTTATTTAAGATTAAAATAATGGTATAGATAAAACGAGTAACTAGAAACTTCAAATATGTTTTTACTTACGAGTTGTTATTCAATTGTTATTGAATGGTACTACTATATTGGTTGCCCAGAGCTAAACCATACTGACGATAAATAACTAAAGGAAAACAGAAAAAGTCCCAGGTTCAAAAATTCCATTAGACAGATGGCAGACGATATTTATCCCTGACTGTTTTTTCATTAAAATTTAAGCATTTTATTTTGTATTCGTGACAATGGCATCATAGAACATTCTAAAAGCTTCTTGTAACCAATCCTAAAACATCAAACGTTGTTTATTATCCGATATAACGTTATTATTTTTTATGGATTCTACTACTTCTGTTATGATTTGGGATGTTTTCTTTCTCCAAATAAACCTTTAAAAATTTTGGGTTCGAATTTTTGATTACCTCTATGCGACAATATTTAATTCACAGAAAATATACTTTTTATGCATAAAAGGTTTTTTTAATTAAATATAACAACTCCGGTAAAAATATTTGATTTTGAAATATTTAAAAATTCTAAAAACATTTATTTAAAACTTCTCGTATGACAGATTTTATAAAGAGAGCTTTATAAAAGTTGCCGAAAACTTGATATTGATTTGTCATTCTGTGGTTTCTATAGTCATTTTTTTACTACTCGAGATGTAATTAGACACATCAAACACTTAAAGCGCATTGTTTTTCTTTGTAATTAAACTAATAATTCCATACTGTCTTAAGACTTGAAATTGTATAGATTGTTAGTTATTTTGTATATGTATATTTTCATAGTTATTTATAATGTACTTTTCTTATATTTCAAATTTGGATATGTAAAGAATAAACTTTCACTAGATAATTATATCTTTAATGATTGAAATATTTATTTAAGGAGAATTTTAAGAGAAGATTATTTTATTCTCAAAATAAAACGATCTTCATGTGACAAATTTTACTTTTACATACCTCGATTTTATTAATGCCAATTCGATCTCTTCCTCATACCGGTAACTTAAACGTCTATGAAGAAATTAAATTTAAAAGAAAACACTTTTGAAGTGACAAGTCGGATGGTACGGGATCAATTTGTCTGGGAATTTATTACGAAAAACAAAAGAAATGGTTTTCTTTTCTCTTTGAAGGGTTCTGAGAGCTCTCATTGCGAGTACTTTATTCTTAGAAAGATTTCAGAAGAAATATTTTAAATTGTATTTTGCATTTTTTATGAGTAAGATCGATCAACTTGAAATAATTTGACGCCACTCTAAATTTTTATCCATTGATTCAAAATGTTTAAGCACTGTGAAGCAAGAAAAATGTGTTTATGTGATCTGAAGTTTACACAGTTTTTATTGTGAGATATTTTAACGTCAGGCAAATTATTCGTTGGATTGAAGTATCAGTTTTCTACCATTAATAAATATCAAAACTTAACATATATTTACTATATCAACTGCTACTTTGATTTACATAAGAAATTATTGTTAACTAGTTTTTTCACTCTTATATCTTAATTTAATAATGTAATTGTATAAGTAATACCGTTTGATATAAAACATTAGTTTAGTTATAAGTCTTTCAATTTGTTACCCATAGAGGTATTGACATATTTAAAATTTTGTATCAAATGCATTTGCAAAAATTATCTCCACAGCTATATTTCTAATTTGATACAAATAAAATAAATTCGAAGCACAATACTGAGTACTTAGTGGCTTGTTATGTTTAGTCTTAATATAATTTAATAAATTTAATAAACGAGCATGTATTAATATGTTAGAGTTAATTTTGCTTTTATACCTGAAAATCCGGTGTACAAATGTGTATCGTGATAAAAAATATTTCAAATGTAGCTATACTAAGGCAAATATGATAAACAAATTAGACAAGCCTCTTCCTAAGTTTTAACTTTTCTAGATTCTACTATCTTGTTACTTTTCCCAGTCATTTTAAATTCTAAACATTTTCATACAGATTTCATATAATTATTAGGATAAAATTAAAACTATCCAATTAAAGTTCAGCTTTACTGTAATTTGAAATACTTAGCTTTCAAGTATCAATCAAATGGTCCCGATAAAAATAATAAGAAAAGCATAATTTTTGTGTACATTAGTCACAAACTTAAACAGGTCCGTACGTTCTAAAATAAATTTATGCATATAATTACATTTCAATGAGAGTAGCCTTAAAATTAATATAAAAATAGGTTTTTGTCATAACTGATCTTAATCTGACATAAATCAGAAAATATGTTTGAAGCAGTAAAACCTATCAAGCGCTAAGTTCTGGCATCAGGAAATCTGCACAGCTTATGCAATTTCTACATCAACGCAACTATTTTTAGCTTGTTATGTCGTTCCCTTAGAACAGGGGTCAGGAACCTTTCGGAAGCGAAGAGCCATTTCAACAATAAACGTACAAAAAGTAAAATTTAAGGAGCTGCAATTTTAATTTGATTTATTTTTTACAATTATATATTTCATTATACATTACAATTATATATTTCAATATTCAGTTCATATTCAATGCGATTTTTGGTCTTGGATTTTCTCTGAAAATTTATTAAAATATGGAGTGTACTTCGTGCATTTTAGGAGTTCCGCTTTTAAACTTACATCCGTTAGTCAGCTTCTATGCTTGCTTTTAATGTAGTTCATCGTAGAGAAAAATTGCTCACGATTGTATGTGGACCCAAATAAGGTCACAATCCCAAACGCTAATCTCCTGGCATTTGAATAATTAGTTGGAAAGGAGTTCCAGCATTTAAATATAATGTTCTGTTGTGTTTCCTCCATAGTTGTCATTTTTTCAATTTTTTTTTCAACCTCTGCTACCATTTCTCAAAGTTTTTGCACCCAGATACTTTTATTCTGAATTTCCAGAATCTCTATTTGTAGATCTGCAATAAATATTCTAGGAAAAAAGTTTTGACATCTATTACTTTTAAATCACACTTCAGCGGATGTAATATAAATATCAACATCTCTCCTGATGTTTTCTAAAATCCTGAAATCTGTTTAAAAATGAAACTAAAACAAAATTAATCATTTCAGTGAATATTTTGCAATCAATTTTTCTTGATTTAAACTCAACCTATAATTTCTTAGATTTCCAAAAAATACAAATTCGTCTTTGGCAATGTCTTCCAAATGACTTCTAATAATTGTAAAGCTGTATTTCCTTTTCCTTGTGACTTCAGATTCAACTTATTAAAATGTTCGGTCATATCAACCAAAAAACAAAAATTTTGAATCCATTCGGGATTGGTGAAAAGTTGTAAATGTTCTGTGTTGTAATTTTTAGAAGAAAGTTATTACTTCTTGCAAGCACTCGAAAAACCGTTTTAATGCTTTCCACTTGATAGCCATCTTACAGACGTAAATGTAACCAAATCTGTATATTGACTATCTACTTCTAACAATGCATCAAAATGTCTGTGATTCAACGCTTTAGATCGTATGAAATTAATCATTGGTACAACAACGTCCATCACTTTCTTCAGCTGAGGTAATAACCCTAAAGATTTTGCAACTGAAGCTTCTTGGTGCAAAATACAATGAAATGAAATAATTTCATGAGAAATATGAGTGGAAAATACACTGCTGGCCACCCAAATTGCAACACCAAGAAAGACAAGAGATATCACAACAAAATTTATTTTGTAGATAACATGTTGACCAAGTATCAAATGATTAAATTTATAGACTTCTGTGAAGTGTGATTCCTGCCAAAATCAGTAGCCAGAGTAGCCGCCATTGTTGGAGATCACCGCTGCCACACGCCTCGGCATTGATTCAAAGAGACTTTGGATGTGTTCTTGGGGTACAGCAGACCAAGCAGCTTCCACACGTTGCCAAAGTTGATCTGGTGTGGCAGTTGGGGATGTATTGTGGGTCAATCGCTGAGCAACCATGGACCACATGTTTTCTATCGGCGAAAGATCCGGAGAGCGAGCTGGCCAGGGAAGCAATTCAATCTGGCGATTGACGAAGAACCCTTGGACAATGCGTGCCACGTGTGGTCGCGCATTATCCTGTTGAAATATGGCTGTGGGCAAGCCCTGAAGGTAAGGAAGGACAACTGGCTCCAACACCTCGGAGATGTAGCGCTGGCTGTTTAAAGTACCGGCAATGCGTACTAGAGGAGTGCGAGAGTGATATCCAATACCGCCCCATACCATAATACCCGATGCAGGACCAGTGTGGCGGTGCATAACGCAGCTGTTCAGCATCCTCTCTCCACGGTGTCTCCAGACTCGAATCCGACCATCGTGGTGTTGCAGACAGAAGCGTGACTCGTCAGTAAAGACAATTTCATTCCATTCTGCCGTTCACATCCTTCTTTCATCGCACCATTGGCGGCGGAAACGTCTGTGGTTCTGCGTCAAGGGTAGACGAAGCAATGGACGTCTTGCGGACAGACCACTCTGCTGTAAACGGCGTCGAATGGTACGCGCAGACACTGAATGATGCGGTACAGACTGAATGTGCTGTGCTATGGTTCGTGATGTGGCTGAGCGATCCGTCACTGCCATACGCACAATATGCCTGTCATCACGTGAAGTGGTGCACTGAGGTGGATGCGATCGAACACGTCGGTCCGTCGTACCCTCCTGCATCCAACGATCACATATCCGCATTACAGTTGTTTGGTTTCGTCCAATACGACTACCGATTTCCCTGAAAGATAATCCACAATCTCGGTAGGCCACTATTCTTCCTCTGTCGAACTCGGATACTTGATCAAAAGATGATCGCTGTTTTCTACGAGGCATAATTGATCGTTTTTTTGAAAAAACCACAAGAAAAACCCAATTGCCGTATTTGAAATCGTCGAAATCTCCAAGCCTTAAATAGCGCTTTGAAGTGGCGCCACAGGCGCGCGTGATGTGCGTCTGCGCTGAAATTCTAATCATTTGCATATCTCACCTCCGCTAATGCATGTTGTAAATTTCATATTATTTGCATGCTTCCTTCAGGGTGTTGCATTTACAGTGGCCAGCAGTGTAGTTTAACAAACCCCCTGTTTTTTGTAATCATGGAATGCGCGCAGTCAGTCGCAATGCATGCCTATATTATCAATATTTATATTTTTATTCTGTAAACATGTTAGAAGGTTGTCTGAAATACCTACCTGTAGTACGTTTTTCAAGTGACAAAACATCAAGGAGTTCCTCTTGAATACCGGAAGATGTCATATATTATTCTGTGGTCCACAGCAGATTTTTATTAAACATTTAAGAGCAGCACTTTTTTCAGCAAATTAGAAACATGCGGCTCCGGAGCCGCGGGTTCCCGACCCCTGCCTTAGAACCATGGAAGCAAAATTTAATTCCTACATTACGCAAGAGACAAACAATCCCTTCAGAGGGTCGAAAGCTGGCACTAGTCGGAAAGGGAAGAACCCAAATACGTGAAGTATATAAAGCTCAAAAATCTGCTTACCGATGCAACGTAAGGAAGTTTACTGTTCCTTCTGTTTCTTTCCAAAAGTTCCTTCTGTTTAGGAAGCAGAAGGTCGATTTAGTTTGTTTGAAGTAGAAAAACCTCGCTCGAGGAATGGTAGTAAATCTAGTGTACAGTAAAAATTAATAAACTTGAGAAACCAAAAGGCTCTAAATAAGAACACTCAGTTTTAATTCAACTCAAAACAATTTTATGTACAATACTAAAAATAAAGACATTGCTTTGATAGGTCTTTTCACTTAGCAATGTTTAAGGAATAATTTTTTCATTACTAGTCTGCTTTAAATTTTACACTGGCAAAGCTTGGATATAAAGTTTCGTATTTTTCTGACAGCTGTTTTATAAATTGTTCACATGAACAGTGATCGTGTTTAATGTTGGGACACTAATCTTCTACTTTTCGCATCTTCAAAATCCTCTAAATGTAACCAACTAACACTCTAAGAGTAATTTTCCAGTGTGAAAGTCTTCGGAAACTGAAACATCCCTATTTATCTTCAGAAAATACTGTTACAAAGATGCTTTCATTAAACCAGAATGAAAGATAGTATCATCGCTTCCAGAAGTCGTTAATCAAGTTCGGATAGCATGATCGAGAAATAAGTCGCTCTAAATAATCAGATAATTTAAGTGATTTTCGTAACCCTAATTGTCACTTCGATCGATGGAAATTTCTTTCTGTTCAGTCACATATATTATGCCCGATTTTTCGAACCTTATATCAACGGCGAGAAAGCACACTAGCAATTTTTCTAATTAAAATAGAACCTTGATTATCTGAGTTCCGATTAACCGAGCCGAATTTGATACGATTAAGTTTTGTTTTTTAAAGCTTTAAAAAATTTTAGAGTTCGAGAGTGCACACTGTCCTTGATTTATCTGATTTAGCGGGCAGATGGTTGGTTCGGGTTTTATGGCGCAAGCTCCAAAAGTGGGTAAGCTGCACCAAATACAAGACAAAATACATTCAATATAAATATATTCGAAAATGTCAGATTAACATCCAAATCAACATTAAAATCATGATAAATAATAAAGTAAATAATATGAGGGTAAAATAAACACTTCCACTTCAAATGTATGAAAGATAGATAAATAAGTAGTTGTGTAGCGGTGGCTACATCACAAAACATTATGTTCCTGTTTAAAAATAACTTTTCACTACTATATTTTAAAGAAAATTATTTAATTTTTTAAAGACGTTCTTCTTTATAAAAACATTATTATTCTCCAAAATATTTTTCACTGTTTCCATTCGCAGTCTACATAAAGTTGTAGAAACAAAGATTATATATGATTTGTAGAGGTTACAGTTGAATTAACATTGAATTAAATTGATTGGCGACGGTCCAGTATCAATTCCGAAAAGAAATATCCGAGAACAACACCTCGTAATTTTGAACCACGGTCAGATGAATAAGTCAACACCTGAGCTGGCATACCACTCTCCAGACTTCCACATTACGCAAATGTGAGGACACGACTGTCTTTGGTTGGATCGAATTTCGAACTCGCACCCACCGGTTGCTAATCCGTGACTCTACCAAACCGGATTACCAAGACCGTTCAAATGTACAAAATAAGTAAATATGTTAAAAAGATATCAACATCAAAAGGTTAAATGTAGTTTAAAATGCATTGAAGCGAAGATTGAATGATGCATTTTGCTTGCTCGTGAAAGTTCTGCAAAAGAGAAGACCGTTAAGCAGGACTTTTGCAAGATATTTTAAAAGGTACGTAACTCATGTTCAAATGTATTGTAAAATTACCGCAACAAATACATACTGGGACATAATACGAGAATAGATTATCCTTTGTGAATATTTCGCTATCACTAATACTAACATGTAGTGCAGTAAATGTTTCCTGCATTTCGTTTAGGCTATTTCGCGAAATCAGAAACTCGGATAATATGTACGTAAATATATGTCAAGGACGAGGAGCCCCAGCAACGCGAACACTGTACCTAGCAACGCCAATCAGGAGATCTCACCGTGACCTTCCGTTGGAACGGATATAATTTTCTTCTAAAGAAAACGAAAACTCTTGAACGTGAGAGGAAAAGGGAAGATGTTGCTTTTTCGAACTATCTGAACTTAATTTCGATTTCTGTAAATACCTGTACATTTCCAACCTAATTAAATAATTTAAAATGTAGTTATTGTCATTTAGTTCTGCCCCTTATTTCCTCTCCAGCAAGACACAAGTCTATCAAGATATATTGTCCGAGAGTTTGGTTATCCTCGGTCCACATTATCTCGAATAATCAAGGTTTTACTCTATTCATAAGTGAAGTAAAGATGCATTGTACGGACTTCAAATTTTGCAATCAATTTGGAGTTGACCCTCTGAGTGGTACGACGAGATATCTCTTCCATCAAGATCTGGCAAATTTTGATGAAAGCGAGGTACCTCGTCGGGACAATACTTCCTTATTACTCCAAGTGGAATGAAGAATAAAAAAGTAGGAAAAACAAATTGTCCCTTGACCAGAACTAGTGACAATTTCAAACCGGTTTTTGTATTAGATTCTGATCACTACAGGGTAGTTTTTGACATAAAGATAAACCACCACAGGAGGGTTAATTGTGGTAACCCATCTTCTTTCTTGTTTATTACTATATTGCGGATCCAGTGAGAAGGTAGTTGATTTAGGGTAAGTTCATTTGTATAAAGATAGTTAAGCTCATCAAAAAGTACCACCACACGCAAAATACTGTTTATTAGCTGTAATGCGGCTCCAGTGAGAAGGCGGATGACTGGGTTAGTCCATTTGTATAAAAGTAGTTAAGCTCGCCAAGAAAGGTCCGCCGTATAAAAAATCACGAACGGGAATCGCCATAGGTGAACATTTGTTTCACAACTCGGGCATTTTTCAATCGCTTCAGGCTCCGACTGATAAAATCGGATCCAGAAACCACGCAAAAGATGCCAGTTGTGGAACCTGCTCTCTAATTTAACAAGTATACTCAAACCACGTGACTTGAATACCAACTCGTGGGCGCCAGACTATATCGTCGTAACAACCCCTTGGAGTTGGCAACAAAACATCCCCTGCAATTGATCTTTGTAATAAGTGCAAAAATCCATTACCTTGACAAATATGTAAAAATTCCAATTGGTTGCTTTTGAGTGATGTGCTGGTGAATAAAGTGCGAAATTAAATGGGGAAGATATGTTCCCTGATTTGTAGCATCATTTATTGGATTATCCCCAAAACATCCTGAGTAGTCCAGCGTTACCCCGATCCGAAACATACATAACAACAATAAAAGATTTGTCTTGACACTACTAATAAAATAGGTTTAGCAATCAATAATGTATACCGCTGAACAGTGTACAGGGTTTCAACAAAATACTCTATTCCTTGTTTCAATGGGTTCTAATCCGTATTCTACAAGTATGACACAACAATTTGAAATATAATAATACATTCCATATTATAGGCTCCAAAATTTGCACTTTAAAAAGTTACACAATTTGCAAGGGTTGCAGCAACACAAAAACTATGTACAACAATAACAGCACATGAACACTGAGGAACACTCGAATGCTACAGTTCAATCACATCCCTGACCTTAAAAACATTCTTTTAATTACCGAATTCTCCCCTTTTTTGCAGTTTCTAAATCTCGTGTACAGATTTTCATCACCATATACCTACTCAAATACTTGTTGCATAATCCTAGGAAACATTAAAGATATTGGATCGCAAATATTATGTCAACAAATGGATTTCAATTTCACAAACTTCTTTTTTTGAAGAAACCTTGTACAGCGTAGACCCAGATTAACATATTTGCATAAAACAAAAATATACAAAATACTTTTACAAACGATCTAAAACGTAACTATGAACGAAAATTAATTACTTACAGATTATTTTATTTACAGAATTTACAATATCCAACTTGATTATTGTTGGGTTGTTTTATAACTACGTAAACTGATGCTTTGTGGAAATGAAGGGCAGTATGATTGTTATACGAATTTCATTACATTGTATGGTTTAGATTATTTGTTTATTAATAACACAGAACATTATTTAATCCCTCCATTTCATTCAAACCAAGCTTATTCTCAAACGAGTAAAACACAATTATGTTGTTTATTTCAAACTATTTGTAAACACATTGTGTTCAAGATAGAGTAAGTGTCTATTATGGTTTTGCTGATTATATATATATATATATATAAAAAGCATAAAACTAAAACGTTCTTCACAGAAATTAAATAACTTTCCACATTTCCTAAATAAAAAAATATTACAGTATTCTAGACGGCTGGGAGAAAACAGTTAGTTACTCTTACTTGCACACTAGTGAAATCATTTGTTTGCCCACTAGTGAAAAAAATAATCATTTTGCACTTAAACTCCAATTGTGTAAATTTTAATTTTAAACTTTGTATAAAGATTGAAAGTGATGCCCTAAACAGGGTTGTATTCTAAATGCACGTGGATATGTGTAAACGTCTAATGCAGTCATATCCTAGTGAGAAGTTTCAATTTCGCTCTATGCTAGTATCACAACTCAGAAAACGCAATTTTTTAAAGTTCAGTCTACGACGAAATACTTTCAACGACTGATGGAACTTGAGTGTGGGTCAACTTACGGCCCAAGGTACATGGTATATCAATTTTGTTGTGTGCTCGCTCAGGATATAAAACCTCAAAATTCTATAAAGAAATTTATCTAATTACTGTTACACTTGTGAATGCATTCTTGTATCCTGTTAAAACATAACCTTTTGACGTGAATACGTTTTTAAAATCGTAACAATACTGGGGAGGGCATGCATGAAAAGTCAAGAGTTACAAAAAAGCGTCACAACTGCTTTGTTTTATGATTTCAGAACTAGAGGGAACAGCCAGAAGATAAATATAGCTTCTTGTGGACAAAAGATGTCCGTACCTGATATGACCTTCGGAACGAGTGCGCAGGCACAATGAGTGCGGGCGTTGGCATCGCAATATGTTGAAATTCTAGTGCTGGGCTAGCTTCGGGCCTGTGCAACTTTGGATTGCGTCGGTTGAGGAATGCGCAAGTGGTGTCATTTGAAAGTTACCAAACTACGCTAAAATCATAGGCCTTTAATCAATAAAACTATTCTTCAATATTAATAACAAAATTCACTTTAATCATTCAAACTGTAAATTAATTGTCAAATATTCACAATAAACAATCGTTTAAACTTCCTATGACTGCTTCATTCATTTCATAATCCAACATCAGGACTGAGTATTCACGTCAAAACTACGGTTTGTGTCCTCGATGTAACCTACCAATTTTTTTACAAAAGTTAAAATTGTCTTCTCCTCCTCGAACAGGAACGCCTTCGATGTTGACCAGGACGTGACTTGAACACTCTACCTTCTGTCAGACAGAAATAGTGCCAGACTTCACTTATAATATTGCAGTCACAATAGCTACTTCCCGAAGTTACTACTATATGTTTTTCTCTCTCCTGAAAATTTATGTTTTTTTAACTGTGACTGAGTTTTTTATAGCTGTACGATGTCTGCAGTGCAATAGCATCATTTACAATCAAACATTCCATAAAATAGCAATATTCTATTCCTCGAATAAGAACGTCTGGGATGTTGATTCGGATGTGATTTGAACACTCTCCCTTCTGATAGGCAGAAATAGAGCCAGAAGCCTTTTATACCCTAACATTGCAAGCACAATAGCTACTTCACGAATCCACACAAGGTACTAGTATTCGTTTTCCTCTCCTGAAAAATTCATGATTCATGTGACTGAGTTTTCTATAAGTGTACGATATGTCACTGCAGTGCAATAACGTCACTTAAAATCAAACATTCCATAAAACAGCAAATAAAATAGCAATATTCTATTCCTCGAATAAGAACGTCTGGGATGTTGACTCGAATGTGATTTGAACACTCTCCCTTCTGATAGGCAGAAATAGAGCCAGAAGCCTTTTATACCCTAACATTGCAAGCACAATAGCTACTTCTCGAATCCACACAAGGTACTAGTATTCGTTTTCCTCTCCTGAAAATTCATGATTCATGTGACTGAGTTTTCTATGAGTGTACGATATGTCACTGCAGTGCAATAACGTCACTTAAAATCAAACATTCCATAAAACAGCAACCGTGGATATTCATTCAATACAGCTTCCCCGCAATCTCTGAAGTCGGACATTTTAAGGGAAAAGGTGCAAAGCCTTTATTGCCCTCTTGAGATTCACGTCTACCTTGCGTTGATGGGTTAGGAAGAGAGTGAAGATACTATCCTTGGAAGATTTGATTCTTTTCCCCTGAGGGGTTTCGAAATAGTTGAAGAATCTTTCTTTTTTCCCCTGTCCCCAGGTGTGCTGCGGGGATTTTTCAAATCTCAAAAACCTTCCATGGAGATTTGCTTTTTATCCGTCTTAAGGAAAATCGAGGAGTCGCGAATTGTTGAAGCGGAAATGTATGCGAGGATGGGCAATTTCTAAGTATACTCGCTCTGTGGAAGACTTAGGAACACGTAAATTTAGTGAAGAAATCATGTCCATTTTAGAGCTGAAAACAGTCTTTCAGGCAGTCGATTTTTATCCGGTTGAAATTTACATTTTAATCCTCATCAAACCCTGACTCACTCAAATGATTTTAGTTTGAAATTTCAGTTTCGTGTAGCAAAAAATGACTAGTGTGATACGACCAAAACTATTTTCAGTTAAAGCTAAGGTTTACGAATTTAATAACCATTTAATTAAACTTTTAAATCCGTTTTCTCCTTTTTTTATATTGCCGTGATTTAAAACGACACTACGTCTTAGTTTGGATTTTGGGCTTAACAGTTGTGAATATGCTGCTTAGTGCTACCTAGTTTATGAATATCAAGATACATGTCAGGTCCCAGAACCAGGGTACAGGGCGGGAAACAGTACCAAATTAGACGACTAGTCCCTCATCAAATACAAACATGTATCCCAACTACTCAAAGTTTGACGTAAAAAATTCATATTTTTTCTCTTTATACAGGATGAGATGTGGTAGGTGCGAACCCAAATATTCAAAGTTCATAGTGAACCAATTTTTACTCTATCCTCAGTGATTTTGAAAAAAGTTCATGTTTATACCACACTCCCGAATTCTTTGCTAATTCGTTTACACTCTTCGCTCATGTCCTTCCTTGGTCTATCCCCATCCATTTTTTCTGGCGAAAATCGAAGTGCCCTATCGCTGAAACTCATCTTTTGGCCTCGTCGAAACATTTCCAGCAGGTAGCAGCCTCTACTTTAACCCTCAATTAGTCTCGGATCTTTTTTAACCCTCTTGGTGGTTTATCTTCGCATCGAAAACTGTCCTGTAGTGCTCAGCCTCTGATGCAAAAACCTTTTCCAAACTGCCACCAGTTCTGAGCAAGGGAAAATTTGCTTCTTCTACTTGGACCTTCATTCCTTCTTCTCATCTTGAACGAGATATCTCGTCAAAATACTTGGAGGGTTAACAAATAAGGTTGCAGTGCACCTGTGAGATGCACAAAAGTGTTATTTTCTCGTCACATACTTATTAGTTATTCGCTTAACGTGAATATGTCTTAAATTCGGTCCAGTTGCTATAGTGCTACCTAAATTCAACTACCTTCCTTAGGAAGCAGCCTTATCCTTTAGAAAGCAGACTGCAAATTACAATATAATTTCTTTCACGTTCACCATGAAATCTACTACCCCTCTGTGCGCCCTGGATCCTGTTATGCCGTCCTCATATATCTAGTATACTTTAACTATATTTAGAATTCTAATTTTGTGACATGACCAAACTGACTGCAGGAACTTTAATTCCAAAGCGATTAGAAATTCTGAAGCTCAAAACTACTTTGAAATAGTGTCAGGCCTTGTAAAATGGAAGTAGCTCATTAAAAAGGGCCTAGGGTCGATAATCGAAACTTTTCCTAATCTACTTAGCATAGTTTTCCGATGTTTTCCTTGGCTTAGATTGGATGATTAGGAAAAGCAGTTATCTCAGCTGCAAACGCAATCGGAAAATTACTCAGGATTTAAATATAATTAAGGGAAAGGGAATAGGATTCGTCGTATTTATTCCTACTGGCACTTCTAGAAGTAGCTAACTGCGATTCTATACGGGAAAACTGTTGAAGGAAATGTGCATTGACATTTCTAGAGAACTGATTTTAACGCGTTCGCTAAGTTAGTTAACAGTTTCGAGGTGCATGACCTTAATATTTCTCAGCACCTTTTTCTCTCATAGTAATTAGGAATGTCATTAGCATTTACTACTTATTCGAGAACAATAGGTTCGACAATACAATGTGTGTGTCAGTGTCTTTTTGATGTGTATAACTTTCTATGAAAAGTTTTAAATAGGAACTGGTAAACAAAATAAATTTATAACTCCATCAATTTAAAATATGAATAACGTTGTCTCCATGTTATATTTAATTAAGGTTTAGTTTAAAATAAAATACGTTGCTTTCAATATTTATTTTTGTTTTGTAATGTTATTTATAGTTTCGATTAAAGATTTTCTTTGAAACCTTGTGATGTATTTGCAAATGATTATTTCGATGTATTTTTGAAACGTCTTTACATTGCGATCACTCATTGGAGTCAAGGAAATAAAATATATATAATATCTAAACATAAATATGGTTTAGAGTATTCCAATGAATAAACATATGTTGATAAAGAATAAATGTATATATTTGATGGATTTCAATAATTTAATTGTATCTTTATATACATTTATTTTTTATAATATGGTTTTAAAGTATGTTTACATTTCGTGAATATACTAATTCAAAACTTAACTAGTGATTTGTGTTCAGGCAATTTTTATGCAATAACACATTTTTGAATTTAACTACTTTTCTCTCAAATTCAAACAATGTAAAAGATTCTTACAACATAGCTATAATTTTTCATACAAAAAGAGCTTCTAAAAGCAACTCGGGAAGATTTACGTTATTAACATTAGATATCTTCTTATTACAATTAATACTCGTATCTTATAACAGTGTTTCTTTGACGGCGAAATAACATTTTTCTTTTTAACTGTTGTTTTGTTGAAATATTTATTTAAAAATAGCATATTTGAGACAGGTGTAATTTTTCTTCTATTCAAATACAGTTACAGTATAATCGGTTCTATACAACTTCCCTTAAGCGATCATTTTTCCCAAAGGTATTGAATGGTCTTTGCCTAATGATTAAGCTTTCAGAAAAAGAAAAAAAAAGGAGTGGAAGAACTGTGTGGAAAAAAGGGAGAAAAACAGGAACTTAGTTCAACAGTAAAAAAACTCCAGTCAGAACGTCTGATAAACGGAACCACGACAAAAACCGAAAATCGACACTGACATTTCGGAAGCCGAAGAGAGAACTTGGAGCATGCCCCCGAAATCACCTTATGAATTAATGTCACTTCCGATAGAGCGGAACTGATAAGAAGAATTTATTTCAATTCCTGTATCATTAGGTGGGGAATTTAACTCACCATAATTGTAATAGGGATCCCCGTATTTTAAATAATACCATTATTTATTCCAAGTAAATTCCTTGTGGTATGTTCAGTGATTTTGTAAGGATTTCACTGCAATATAATAAATAATGTCTAAAATTAAAAAAGTGATAAAACCGTGATAAAGTTATTTCCTGTTCAGGCTCATTCAAAATGGTATCTAAATTAGAAACAATTTAATCAATTAAAGAAACCAACAGTTTGCGAAAATGCATGCATAAAGCTCGAAATAGGTACTTATCAACGTACCATGACATGTAGATAGATTTTGCAAAACTCGTACCTTAATCCACAAAGTTTTGCTTGAATGAATAAGATAATACTACTTTTCACATCTACGTATATACCATAGGAATTTGAGTAGTGAAGATAATCAATAGAGTAACCGTGTAGATATTCAATAATAGAATGCGCAAGGATTTTTAATGTAACTTCAGAAATTGCCATTTGATTTCATCGCCTACCAAGTTACGCAAAGATAACTAAGGACTTCGAGTTTCATAGAATTTCTAATACAAACTTTCATTTCTATTTGAAAGTATCGATACTTTAGAATAAAAGATAATATTTGATTCTTAACAGGATTTGACAGGTATTTTCTGTCACGCTAAATATAGATTACGATAGTGCTTCTAAGGCGATGTACGTATTGAACGTAACTCCAGTTGGCTTGTTTTTAGAATACTATTTCAACACGTTTCCAGTAGAAATTCCAAAGAAAGAATTCCGAATTGATTTATGGAAGTTGATTGGTCAACGCTAATTAAAGTAAATGCCAAACGTTAATGAAAATGCAATAAACTTTTTAAGGTAACCCCGATATGTATCATGAGAGAATATTTGGTAGCGGAAGAGTAAAATCTTCACTTTCCGTCTGTTTTGTTTTTTAGACTGAAAATCCTTCTCATACTCGTAACCAGAGTTGCCAGATATAAGCCTCCAGGGGCACATCTCCTTTAGGTGTTTACAGGTTTCACGGATCCGAGGTACTTAAGTAATATTTTCTTTTTCCATGGGGTTTGCCTTTAGTAAACAAGGGGGTCATGCTCCCGGTAACACCCAAGCGATTTTTTTTCTGCTTTCATCCCACTACTCTTTTCCCCAATCCCTGTTTTTTAATTTCATGACATTTTGTACTTGACGTTGTCTTGTTTTTTGTCACAGATTGGCCAAATATGGCTCTTGCGCCACAAAACACCAAAACAACCAACCAGCCACATATAAAAGAGAAAGGCCCCCAATTTAAAAGTATTTTGTGGTTAAAAAGTAATAGATTTATTAGTACAAAAACTTATAGTAATTAATTAACTATCCAATTAATAGAATTATAGTTAATTATCTGTTTAATTACTGAAATTTTGATTGCTTAGCTATCCGATTACTAGAATTAAAATTAATTAACAATCATAGCTTTTTAATCCGAACGTAATTCAAAACCGAACACGACACAACGGTTAACTCGATTCAAAACAAACTACGAAGTTTTCAGTCAACTTCTTGAAAATGAAGCTTCTTCTAAGAACATTACAGTATTATTTACTCAAACACCACGCAGTTTTCACAGAGACCGATTCACTGTATATCGAATAACTAAGTTACTGTGACATTAGTGGAAGGTTACAACAAACTTTCATTAGCGGAGAGACGAACACTGATTATGAGTGAAAGGCCATGACCAGCCACGTTGCAACGCGTCGTCGCTAGAAAAAGGACAGTTTACTCCACTAATCAAATTAACGGAATCGATTTTTATCAAGATCCTGGAAAAGCGGCGGCATAGTTCCACTGCTAAATGGCGGGATTCTCTTATGCGTGATCATATTTGATTAAACGTCCCTTCGCGATGAGGTTTAAAAGACCGTCCTTTTTTTTCCAACCTCTGATGAGGAAGCAGCGAAATTAATTTGGGGCGCCATGTTAATTTCATTAAGCTTGGAGAAATAATGGAACCGCACAGGCAACTCGTTAAAGACGAGGTTCTGTGGACTTTGCTCTGGCCCCAAGGTTCCACGGGAGGAAGAACTGTGAATTACGTATTTCCGGCAGATGTACTTCCTGTGAATAATTGAAGTTGGGAGAAAACAGTCGGACTCGGCAATTTTTGTTCATGCGTTTGTGAGTACATAAGGGCTCTTTTGAGATTGTTTTGTGTAGCTGCCCTCGGGCAGAATTCGTTGGATGTAACTATCCAATTACGTCAGAGGACCTTATCTGTAGAAAACAATTCTGGCTTTTGCTTGCTATGATACGCTTTGGGATGATACTCGGTATTCTATGTGAAAATTAATAGTGAATGCATTGCTGAGAGTTTCTAAAATGGTAGGAAATTATAATTGTATATTAAATGTCTTATTCTTGGCTCTCAGAAGACCATTCATAATTTCATAACAATAATGACAATGATTTAAATCTTTGTTTTAAGTTTTGCGTTAAAGTTAATGCCTCTTGTGCGAAATAAATTAGCTCCTCGGAAAGATAATTTAAGAACTTCAACCATTTATTCAAAAGAAGCTAAAATTGAAAATTGTTCCAGTCGTAATTTTGGAAATTATCATATTTAAGCCAGGGGTTGATCTCGGATCTTCCCCAATAGCCCGTTGCGTTGCTTCAGTGCTACGTTAATTAACTACCTACCTACTTATTTATGCAAAGAAATGACTATAGCATCAACTATGTGTGAAACATAAACATTAATCATCATCATCATTATTGGCACGACAGCCCTTTGTGAACCTTGGCCTTCTTCAGTTTTCCCCAGACTACCCTCTCTCCAGCCAAGGATTTCCAGTTCTTGACTTTCATAGCACTAAAGTCTGAATCTAGACAGTCCCTTCATCTCTTTTTTGGCCTACCCCTTTGTCTTTCACAAAAAGGGACTGCATTAAAAACTTTCAATGGCGTTCTCTCTGGATCCATTCTCAAAAGATGACCTGTCCATCTTTCTGTTCAATTTTACAAATTTTACTGTCTCCATTTTCAAAAGTTTGTATAATTCAAAATTGTATCTCCTTCGCCAAATATCGTTATCAAGGACACTACCAAAGACGGCCCTCAAAACTCTCCTTTCAAAAATTGCCAAAGCTCTCTCTTCCCTTGCTGTCAATGACCATGTTTCAGAAGCATAGGTTAACACTGGTCTCATGAGAGTTTTGTACAGCAGGATTTTTGTTTTTCTTTTGATGAGGTGAGATTTCAACTGACTTTTTAACCCATAGAAACAGTGATTAGCCGTAATAATTATTTTCCTGATTTCAAGGTCAATCTCTCATTCTGACGCTCAATTTCAGATCCCAAGTAATTAAATATTTTTTTAGATTCAAATTTATGTTTCTCAATTTCAAATATATTAACAGGGTTTCCTTTTTCCACAATACATATATTTTGTTTTTCTTCATTTATTTTTATTTTCATTTTTCCTGCAGCTTTTTCTAATGCCAGGAAAGATTCCTTCAGCGTATTTGCAGATCTCGCGATTATGTCTATATCGTCAGCATATGCTAAAATCTGTATAGACTGGTTAAAAATAGTTCCTCTTGTATTTATACAAGTATCCCTGATAACCCTCGTAAACATTAATAAGATTAAGAATTATAAACGTGTTCTCTTTCTATGGAACATTTGTAATTTATACTATATTATAAATTTTAATTGTTATTATCTAGCTGTGAATTAACGTTTGGAAACGAAGAACTGTACTTCGCTGAGTACATTTGTGTTTTCTTCACTTTGTGTCTTAAATGTAGTATTATAATTCGCAAAGAATTCATCGATGTGTCGATGATTCCTAAACGGTTCGAAAGCCTAAGATCCCACATGAAGGATCTCAGGAATCGTGGTACAGGGACAGGACAAATGCTGAAAGTCCTTGAAGTGTAATATGTATTTTCTTTTAGCCCTAAACCTTCATTGTATTTATTGCCTCGACGAGATATATCGCCCTTAGCAAAATTGACCTTATCTTGGAGGAGATATCTCGTCGAAATAAGTGGAGGGTTAAAAACAAATGTAGCTCTGCTTTGTTTCAATTTAAGCCACACCTCCTTAAAATTACTTTGTCATACTATTTAAGAATTCCAGATCCTAACAATAAATTTGAAACTTTACTCTTCTCCCTGCGACAAAATCTGATTTTATGACCTGGATAATGTGAGAAATACAAACAGGTTCCCTTGTTCATCGTTTATCACCTGGAATCTTCAGACTCGCTGACGATTCCGATCGCAGATGAGTCCGGATTCCGACAACGCAGAGGCTTAATCGAATCGCGGAAAATGAGAGTTTATGCGAAAAGACAAATTCAGATGGGCGGGATAATGGATTTTTGATCCTCCTTCCTCGAAACGATCGCATAAAGCGACGGGAAAAGATGAAGTAAAAATAAACGATGCGAAGAATTTAATCAAAGAACAGGAATGAAGTCGAAACGGAATAA
Organism: Meta bourneti; assembly: GCA_933210815.1. Classification (NCBI taxonomy): domain Eukaryota; kingdom Metazoa; phylum Arthropoda; class Arachnida; order Araneae; family Tetragnathidae; genus Meta; species Meta bourneti. The sequence continues at coordinate 81,385,584 of OW119923.1, read as the reverse complement.
AATTTCATCGCTTAAGCAAATAGTTAGCACTATTTCGGTTGTTCCTTTGGCCTGAATTGTGAGGGTAATTCCGGATTTTTCATATGCAAGGGAAAGATTTTCATTTCGGAGGACTAATGGGCAGTGGAGTACAGAAAGTGCATTTTTGTCGCTGCGAGATTCGAAATTAAAATGTTTCTTTTTGCTTTTATTCTTAATTTAAAAATTCGTTTCATTGAGAGATGCGTGGAGACATTTTGAGTTTTGCATGTTCTTCATGATTCAGACAAATTTTTAACTCTCTTGCCTTATTGTTGATCCCTGACAAACACACAAAATTCTCTAGCAAGAAAAAGGCCAGCACTGGTGAACAGAAATAGAAAAGGCGAGGCTCTTACAGGACAATGCCAATACGCATACAGAGAAAGGTGCCCACATTTTGATTAGCTTTTCAGAATGTGAACTATTGCCCTCATGCACATTATTCCCCTGACATTTAGGGCCACAGTAGCCCAGTTGGAAGAGCAACGGAGTAGCAACCGGAGGGTTGCGAGTTCGAAACTCGGCTCAGCCATAGACCGTCGAGTACACGCGGGCTGGTGCACGTTAAATCTGTCGTGGCCTCAAATTTCCTCACGTTGGCGTGGTTTGGAGAGTGGGGTGCCAGCTCAAGTGTTCTTCTCGTCATCTGACCGTGGTTCAAAATTACGAGGCGTTGTCCTTGGGTCTTTTCCTTCGGGATTGATCCCGGATCGTCACCAATAGCCCGTTCTGTTGCTCCAGTGGTACGTTAATTAACTATCTACCCCTGGCATTTCTCCAAGTGATTATCACCCTTTTCTTTCTCTGCATAACTGCATGGAAAAGAAATTGTTTAGAGATGAAGCAGAGATAAATTCTCAGGTAGACATGTTTTTCATTCTAAGGACAATACATTTTCAAAATTCCCATACAGGATCTCGCATCTCGTAGGTAAAGGTTATCAAATACTATAATAACCATTTTGATCATCTTGAAATAAAATAGTTTTTCAAAACATTCTATAGTATTTTAATTTTCATACAAAGTGGTATCATAGTTTTTGGGTTAACTGATAACGCATACAAAGATTATTTAAGCTCTCACAACAATGAAAAGTGGATGTTATAGAAAACAGAAGAATATAAATGTGGGTATGACAGAATAACTGAAAATATATTCCCAAGAAGAAGGAATAGAAGTTGCATGATTGCTCTTACATTGCTTTCGAGTTCATCATTAATTTATGGATGCGTGAAGATATTGCTAAAATGCATGGAATAAATCTTCTCAAGTGATTTGATATCTTTAAAAGCAGCCACAAATTAAAAAATGAAATCGTATTTGACAACGTTCTTCTTTGGAAATGGACTTAAGACCATCATGCATCATTTAATCAAACGCCACGAAATTATCTTTTTTTGTATTTATCGAGTTATATGCCACTTTTGTGACTGGATTTTCTATTTACTTTATTCTTTACATTACTAGTCGTAACCCAAGGTCAAGTCCTCCCGTTCTAGTTCAAAATAGGTATGGGAGGGAAGTTCAGCTTAACACAGCCCTTCAGACTACTAAAACTTAGTAGGCCGAATGACGTGCCAAAAAACGACGACACAGCCAAAATCTTGAGTATTTTGAAATCGTCTTCTTTCGCCCATCCAATTGAAGCAAGGTAACAATTAAGAGCGAACCGTCGTGCACCCCTTAAAAACTATTTGGACGGGAAGGAGGTCTTTCCGATAGATAGTGCGAGATTTATAACCGGTGGTCAGTGATTCAGTTGTTGACCACTGACCTCGAGCTGTTACTATGGACGTTACACTACAAAATAACGAAACATTCTTCCTATATAAGACACACATCGATATAGAAACCATAAACCAGTATCAGCATTTGTCTGTGAGCTCTGAGTTTTAGATGTGGCTTACCTTATGAATAATTTAAGCGTGAATTTGTTTCATACAAATGAATACTTAAGTATTTTTCAGTATTGTCACTTATTAACTTGTTTTATCTTTATCATTTACTTATTAATTTCTTTTACTTATTTAACACTCAGAACAAATAGTTTTAAGATAAAGATCTATGTTTACGAAGGAGGCTTTAAGAAAATCTTTTATTGAGAGACCAATCCGATAGGACAGGAAATATTCCAATACTCTTCAAGAATTGATGTAAGAATCCACTCGATCATTGTTGAGTTGGTTGAAATGTGTAACACAATCTTCAGTCTTATGTGACATATTGTTTGATGTCAACAGACAACATTGTTTGATAACAGAAAACCTCCTCATTTTTGTTTTTTGAATGCAAGAAACAGGACAGAAGAAAAATTAGTTTTAAATAAGTAAAATCCTTTATTGTTTATGCTTATAAATACAAATTTAATCGTATTTATTATCTGATGAAAAGCAATATTCAGCAAGCTCTTTAGATAACATTGATACTATATTGGTGGAGAGTTCTATAAAAGCAGTTAGTTTGAAGTGCATTTATTTCAAGATATTCTCTACACAAATATAAAGCTTCATACATTCCACGTAAATCTTCGGCTTAGAGCAGAAATTCATTAACTAACATTTTTTGGAAGTACTAAATTCTTATTTCTATGAAGATGAGAAATACTCAGTCGTATTGTGTATCTGTCTAAAAAATACTATAACACTATCAAATTGCTAATAATTTTTATTCTTTTGTCCTAAAAACTAATAGAGTTAGTCTTTAAACAGCTCTACATAGAAAACAATTTGTTAGTTAATACGTTTTTGCTTTATGCCTACGAAAAACTGTTATCTCTCTACAATCACTATTGGTTGAATACAACACAAAGAAACATCAGAAACCAAATCGTAAAACAAAAGAATGAATAGAAATTATCGTTCGTTGTTCGATAATCGGAACTCGTTGGAACAAGTAAATTAAAAAAATATCTATGCAAAATAAAATAGTTCATGTTGCCATGTGAAAACTTAAAAATTATAAAATAAATGAATACATAAAATAAAAATTCAATGAACAGTATGACACTTTTAGCTGAAAAGTTATAATTGACAGACTTATTAATTGAAAACTGAAGCAACAATCATTCATTGTGGATTCAAACCCCAAAAATTAAGACTGAATAACTCAAAAATATAACGGAAAAAATATCTTGATAGAAAAATCGCTTGTTTCACAACTTTTAAAGCTTCAACGATAGACAACGTCAAAAGTAGCCATTTTGTAGCAAACGAAAACATTCCACTTTCCCCTGTACTCTTTTTCAAAGAAGCAAATCGAAAGCAAAGTTTCTACTCAGGCAGAACCTTATCCAAAAGAATTTTTCAAAGAACTCTTTTTCCTCTACAATCACTTTTGGTTGAACACAACACAAAGAAACTTCAGAAACCAAATCGTGAAACAAAAGAATAGAAATTACCATTCTTACTGCTAAGGAACAAATAAATTACAACATAAATAAGTATGCAAAATAAAATAGTTCATGTTGCCACGTGTGATAACTTAAAAATTATAAAATAGATTAATATATGAAATAAAAATTCAGAGTGAACGGTATGACACCTTTAGCTGAAAAGTTATAATTTAGACTTATCAATTGAAACTAAAGTAATCCATTCTTCATGGTGGATTCAAAACCCAAAAATTAAGATTGAATAACGCAAAAGCATAACAGGAAAAACTTTTTGATAGAAAAATTGCATGTTCACCAACTTTCAAAAAGTTTCAACGTCAAAACGTAGCCATTTTGTAGCAAACGAAAGTATTCCACCTGCCCCTGCATTCTTTTCCAAAGAAGCAAATCGAAAGCAAAGCTTCTGCTCAGGCAGAAACTTGTCGAAAAGAATTTTTCAAAGAACTCTTTGATTTCCAGTTTTCTTGCATGCGAACGCTTCATTTGGAATTCTTTGCGAGTTCTGCCTTTCGTGGCCAGTACGCTGACATCATAAGTCGCTTGCTTAGGACGAAAACGTTTTCTTTAAAGCTTACTCGGAAACTTTTCCGACTGCGCTGTATTCGAAGATAAGCGCGGGCTAAAAAAATGGCTACAAACTCTTTACTCTTCAGAAATCGAAACATTCCTTTTTTTGCTGTTCCGAGACATAAACTTGACAGGTATTGTTGCTCTTATTTTATATCGGGATTTAAAACATTTTGAGCTGGATCAAATGTTGAGGCATAGTTTTTCATTCACCGTAAAACTGCGGAATAAAAAACGTCTTTATTTGCATTATTGACATGTGGAAGCCGAAGAATTTTTAGATTTGAAAGCGCGTTTTTTCACATGTGTCGTTTTATTTTATTAGGTTTGTTCGTGAACTTTTTTCGTCTTTATTGTATTCGGATTTTCTGGTGAAACATTTAATTTCCGGCTTCAATTAAATTAAGTTGTAATCTTGTTATTTTATCTCTTTGTCTGGTTGTTCAGTGAGTGAGTCTGACAAATTAATTGTGAACTTTGAAAAATGTTATGTGTGTTTTCATTAATTTATATTATTTACGATAGGCCAATCGTTAATTTTGTGTTTAAAAGCCTCTATTCACACTAGAACACAGTAAAACTTTCTATTACTTGATATTGTAGGTCTCGTTTCTGGCGCAGCATGGCCAAAATATGGTCCTTCCGCCATAAAACCCAAACAAACCAATCACACTAGAACACGTCAGGCAGATACTGAAGGCTACTTTTAATTATAGTGTATCCTTAGTTAGTTTGGGAGTTTAAACTATAACATTACAATCCAATTTTCTTTAATTTTGAAGTTAAATTATGCTTGTAGATGCGTAAGAATTGTTACTAATTAAACTTATTTGTCTTTCTTTTGTTTAACAGGAGTTAATTTAGCTACAAAAAGCAATTGTAATTTTCACGTGCGTGTGTTTGTCACATGCTGTTAGAATCCAGAGATTTTTTTAATAACTTCTTTATATAAGATTTATGAAATAGATTGGTAATGATAATTAATTAACGTCGCACTAGAGCATCACAACGGGCTCTATTGGCGACGGTTCAGGATCAATCCCCAAGAGAAAGATCCGAAGACAACACCACGTAATTTTGAATCACGGTCAGATGACGAGGTCAACACCTGAGTCCGCACCTCACTGTCCAGACTTCCACACCACGCCAACGTGAGGACATTAAAAGCCACGACAGATTTAACGTGCACCAGCCTCTTGTAAACGACAATCTTTGGATGGACCTAGTTTCGAACTCGCAACCCTCCGCTTGCTGATCCGTTACTCTTCCAACCAGACTACCGCGGCCCCTTATGAAATACAAATAATAAACAATACGAAAACGAAAGAGCGGACTGCGGTAGCCCGGATGGAAGAGTAGCGGATTGGCAACCGGAGGGTTGTGAGTTCAAAACTGGATCCAACCAGAGACCGTCGTGTACGTGGGGGATGGTGCACGTTAAATCTGTCGTGGCCTCAAATGCCTTAACGTTGGCATGGTGTGGAAATTTGAGGAGTGGTATACCTGATTAGGTGTGACCTCGTCGTCTGACTGTGATTAAAAATTATAAAGTGTTGTCCTCGTATCTTTCCCTCCGGGATTGATCCTTTACTTTCGCCAATGGCCCGTATGTTGCTCCAGTTCGACGTGACCAACTACCTGCTAAAGCGAAAGAAATCAAATAGAAGATTAAAGGAAGAATTTGAGGTAGATAAAAATCTGTGATGGTTTTCAAAGAAAGTTCTCATAGCTAAATAATCTCATATTGTCGTTGTCAAACAAGACGCGTGAAAATGTGATTAAAGTAATTTAGCTATTAAATTACCATGGTAACGAAAAGAGTTTATTTTTGCTGTCACAAATTAAAATATTTAACAAATCTGATGAGTATAAAATGAAACATTGCATCCAATTGGATGTACGTACACTTAAATCTATCCATAAGAAATCTTTCTTAAACTTAAAAGTAATTTAATTTATCACGACTGGTTTAAGGCAAAAAGCAAGCAAATAATGCATTTATTTCTATTTTATTTTCTTGAGGTAGCCAAAGCAACCCTCAAGTTGTGAAGGTGCTGACGCTAATTTTCATCTGATCTAAAATTGGAAATTCCGTGGTGGATTCATAAAAAATTATGCGTGGATTAAATAAATAGCTTAAGATATATATTAAATTAGTCCCATCAATTTAGAATCGAATCACGCTGAATAAATCAAAGAAAAAGAAAATCTACTTTTAAAGTGATGTTTGACGTCATTTTAAACTAAAACGTAAATTAATCAGAATTCTGTCAATTTTTATTAAGCAATATTGCAAGTTGAGAAGGGGCAAAAATTTTAGGAAACTGAAAAGAATGAAAGATACTAAACAATGTTATTGGTAACGTTCAGATAGGATATTTCATCAATTTTTTTAATTAATTGTCTACAAATCCTTACTAGCAGGTACTACAGTTATCAATATAACCATACCATCACTTTGGCGTCGTGTGGAAGTTAGACGAGTGGGGTGCCAGCTCAGGTGTTAACTCGTCATCTGAAGGTGGTTCAAAATTAGGAAGTGTTATCCACGGATCTTTCCCTTCGGGATTGATCCCAGACCGTCGTCACTAGTCCGTTGTGTTGCTCTAGTGCAGGAGTCGGGAACATTTCGGAAACGAAGACCCATTTCAACAATAAACGTACAAAAATAAAATTTAAGGAGCCGCAATTTTAATTTGATTTATTTTTTAATTATTTCAGTATTTACCAACACATATTATACAGATGCAAGTTTCAAAATATATATATTTATTTATTTATAATAGTTATTGTTTTTGTGAGTACAATAAATAAAACGAAATTTTGGAATTTTTTATTTTATTCATGTAAATGTAAATACAACAAAGTATTATAAAAGTAATATTACAATTAATTATTTCAATATTCAGTTCACACACACACACATTCAATGCAATTTTTGGACTTGGATTTTCTCTACCAATTTATTCAAATATGGAGTGTACTTCGTGCATTTTAGGAGTTCCGCTTTTAAACTTACATCCGTTAGTCAGCTTCTATGTTTGCTTTTAATGTAGTTCATCGTAGAGAAAAATTGTTCACGATTGTATGTGGACCCAAATAAGGTCAAAATCCCAAAAGCTAATGTCTTGGCATTTGAATAATTAGTTGGAAAGGAGTTCCAGCATTTAAATATAATGTTCTGTTGTGTTTCCTCCATAGTTGTCATTTTTTTTTCAACCTCTGCTACCATTTCCTGAAGTTTTTGCATCCAGATACTTTTATTCTGAATTTCCAGAATCTCCATTTGTATATCTGCAATAGATATTCCAGGAAAAGTTTTAATGTCCATTAATTTTAAACCACGCTTCAGCGAATGTAGTATAAATTTCATCATCTCTCCTGATGTTTTCTAAAATCCTGAAATCTGTTTAAAAATGAAATTAAAGCGAAATGAATCGTTTCAGCGAATATTTTGCAATCAATTGTTTCTTGATCAACCTAAAAACAAAACTTTTGAATCCATTCGGGATTGGTGAGAAGTTGTAAATGTTCTGTGTTGTAATTTTTAGAAGTTAAGAAAGTTATTACTTCTTGCAAACACTCGAAAAACCGTTTTAATGCTTTCCACTTAATAGCCATCTTACAGACGTAAATGTAACCAAATCTGTATATTGACTATCTACTTCTAACAATGCATCAAAATGTCTGTGATTCAACGCTTTAGATCGGATGAAATTAATCATTGGTACAACAACGTCCATCACTTTCTTCATCTAAGGTAATAACCCTAAAGATTTTGCAACTCAAGCTTCTTGGTGCAAAATACAATGAAATGATATAATTTCATGAGAAATATGAGTGGAAAATAATTTAACAAACCCCTTGTTTTTTGCAATCATTGCAGTGTCGTCGTCGGTCGGAATGCATACTATTGTACTGACTGTCTCAAAATTTTAATCACTTTTTACACACATCACAAGGAATACTCCTTTTTTTTGGTTTAAACCATTTTTAATGATCTCACAGTCACAGTACAGGCACGACACATAACACAAAATAAAAGGTAGTACATATCAGAGTCGAAACATTTCAGTTTCGATCACCTCTCTTTCTTAACCAACAAGTCTCAAACCACACTCATTACCATCTCCTTCGTCTCTCAAAGTCCTTCCGGGCATGCGCAAGAGCGCCATCTATCTGACTCCGCAGAAGTCTTTACACTATATAATCAATATTTATATTTTTATTTTGTAAACATGTTATGAGGTTGTCTGAAATACCTACCTGTAGTATATTTTTCAAGTGACAAAACATCAAGGAATTCCTCTTGAATACCGGAAGATGTGATATGTATATTTAACCATAATACAACATGGGCTATATGAAAAATATCAGTTGATTCATCAACAGCAATAGATATAAATTCAGCAGAATTAATATTCAGAATTAGCATATCTAATTCTTCCTCAGAAATAGTTAGGATTCGTTCCTTTATAATTCTAGCTGAGAGGGTTAAATCTTTTATTTTCTTACATATATCATCCTTATTTTTCATTTCTTTAAACAGAATTTGAGAGACATTGTACAAGCAATTTTTTAAAAATTCGCCATCAGTAAAAGATTTTCCCGCTTTTACTATTTCCAGGGATAACAAAAACTTGCTTCAGTGGTACTTAACGAAGAATTCGTTCAAGATGACAAACTTCTTTGCTCTCTGAAGTTGTGTTTTCTTTTGTAAATCTTCAATAGCTATTCTTCTATTATCATCATCAGGATACTTTTTACTAAAATCTAAATGCTTTCCGTGAAAATGTCATTCTATATTACTTGATCTATTATTTTAAAATCGCAAGTGGCAAATTAAACATTGAGGACTTCCATTTACTTCTATAAATGCAAATTTCTCTGTCCATATTTTATTGAAGCCCCTGTTTCCTTCAGATATTTTTTAACTCATTGTTTTATAAGGGGGTTGTTATCAGGAATTTGAAGTATGTAATTTAATATAACTGTGTAGGCACAAAATACTAACTAAACTACTCTGTTAATGTAATACAAATTAGATGGTGCATGACATATTCTGGCAGTATATTGACACACTCGTATCCAAATAAATCTCAACTGACAATTCTGGTAAGGATGCGGTATAAAAGCAGCGTACCGACGAGTATCTCTCTTGCCCTTACTACATCGACGCGTCGTCTTCTTGTGTCTTAACGCGCATGCGCTGAGACGGTGATAGTGTCGCGAACATTGCACTTCTAGCGGCGTTTTCTATATATACCTATTTTTTTTAATTTAATTCACCGACGCATTATAGATTTTTTTGTGGGGGTAAGTGTCGTTTCTCTCTGGTGGCCACAGCAGATTTTTATTAAACATTTAAGAGCAGCACTTTTTTCAGCAAAGAGCAGCATGCGGCTCCGGAGCCGCGTGTTCCCGACCCTGCTCTAGTGCGACGTTAATTGAACTATCTAACCCAGTACTAGCATACCCACGCCTAGTATCAGCGTTAAAGTTTATTAATTGTTTATATCTATTATTGGAGTGAAGGTTTTGTTTCTCACATATAACTAAATTAAAAAAGTTTATTTCAAATCTTAATTGGAAATAAAATTAATCAAAAAATAGGAAGATATCGTAGACATTTGTTGGTGTTAATTCTGATTTCCATAGAGTGCAAGGTAAAAAATGCACATATCAGTCAAGATACCCAAATCAGTTTCTGGACGTCTATTTCAACTGAATCTATTTTAATTGTAAAGTCTATTCGCTGTTTCTGCGTCTAAACCTATTTTGCCCCGCTCATATTTTCTTTTCTGTGCTGATTTCTATTTTTTCTGATTTCTGAAGAGCCACGGTAGCCTGGTCGGAATAGTACCGGTTAACAACCTGAGGGTTCAGAGTTCGAAACTCGATCCATCCAAAGATCGTCGTGTGCGGAGGCAGGTGCACATTAAATCTGTCGTGATCTCAAATGTCCTCACGTTGGCGTGGTATGGAAGTGTGGAGCTTGGGGTGCCAGCTCAGGTGTTGACCTCGTCATTGGACTGATTCAAAATTACAAAGTGTAGTCCTCGTATCTTTCCCTTCGGGATTGATCCCAGACAGTCACCAATAGTCCGTTGCATTGCTTGAGTGCGATGTTAATTCAAGTACTCCTCCCTGATTTCCGATTGCCTTTTATAATCGGACTGCTCAGGAATTTCGTTAGAGGCGAGGTCTTTCTTGTAGTTTTAGCAATATTGTACAACTCCATAGCTCAAATCAAGCATATTTGAATTAAGCGGCACAATTATCGAACGAATCGATTGATTTTATATTGTTTATATGCTATCGTTGTAATCCCCAATATACGAATAATATCGATTTTTATACCACGTGTATTAGTGAAATATAGAGAGAGATAATGCCAGTTCTCAGTATTCCGATTATGTGACGAAGACTGTAATAAATTACTCAGATATAGATTAAATAATCATTGTTACTCCCGGTTCAAATTTAATTAAGGACGGATTAAAATTATAATCATATGTATTCAATGATGAAACACAAATGTATTAATTTCATATTCGATTTCATTCGAACAGATAGAAAAAGCATTCTTTAAAAGTTGGTTACATACTCAAGATCAGTTAACTCATAAATTACTAAACAACCACAAAGTGATTATTGAGACTGGTGATTGATTTTCTTAAAATTATTTTTTTTGAGTACATTCTTATCGTTTTTTCTCATATAAAACAAAAATAATAGACGTGTGTATATACAGGGTGAGTCTAAATTGTTTTTACAAAATAAGAGGGGTGATAGTACCCATCCAGACGAGCAATAATTGCCATTGAATTACCATGGGTCGCATTCCACTCTGAGAGGCAGAAAAGAGTAAAGTCGAAACGCGTCGAGCATGCACGATGGAGCCCCAGCACACTTTTCCTGCACGGTCCGGCACTTCTTGAATGCCACATATCCCGCACGATGGATCGGACGTGGCGGACCTGTGGCTTGGCCTCCTCGCTCACCGGACCTCAACCCACTGGACTTTTTCTTCTGGGGGCACATGAAATCTTTAGTGTACCAGACGCCTGTGGACTCGGCTGAAGATCTCGTAGCGAGAATCGGTGTTGCCGCAGACAAAATTAACACAACACCAGGAATCTTCGAGAGGGTGCGCCAGTCATTCCTTCGCCGGTGTGAACTGTGCAACGACACGCGTGGCCGCCACTTTGAGCACTTGCTGTGAGTTTTTCTCTGATCAATAAATCAGATTATGCAGCTTTTGGTATCGTTCATTCGCTTTCCTAACACTGTTGTGTCAGAAACAACAGAAGGAACGGCCTCCACACTTGCATCATTTCCCTGGACATCCGGGGAGCCTTTGACTCCCTGTGGTGGCCATCTCTAATGAGAAATCTGCATTGCAAGGGATTCCCCCCAATCTCGTCAAACTTGTTCAGAGCTTCCTGAAGGACAGAGTCGTAGAGTTACATCAAGGGTCGATAGTGGCAACCCACACCATTCAGAAGGGTTGCCCACAGGGGTCGTGCCTAGGTCCATTCCTATGGCTGGTTGTAGATAATTCGCTACTGGAAATGGACTGGGGACCGCACTGCAAGGCCCAGGCCTTTGCTGACGACATCACCCTGACGGTGGTGGGGGCCTCGAGACGAGAGTTAGAAAATGCAGCCACTGAAGCTCTGGACAGGGTTATCAACTGGTGTACCAGTGAGAAACTATCACTTTCAACTCACAAAACCAAGGCCCTTGTCATAAGCAAGGGCAGGAGATTAGCAAGAAAACCCTTGATCCAGAACGGAAATTGGAAAATATCAGTGGTCAGAAACATGAAACTGTTGGGGATCACACTCGATGAAAGTTTATCCTTCATTCCACATCTTGCAGAGCTCAGGACAAAGGCCATTGTCATGAGCAACAGAATGTCATCCATGCTGGGAAGAGATTGGGGGTTAAACCCAGGTACCTCAAGATCTGGTACCAGGCGGTGGCAGTGCGGCAGATATGTTACGGGGCTAGTATCTGGGCCGCAAATTTAACAAGTAGAATTATACGGAAAACGGAAACGATCCAGAGGTACTTCGCTCTACGCATCTGCAGAGTCTACAGGACTGCACCAACCAGTGTCCTGCTAGTGCACTGTGGCATGGAACCATTACATCTGGTGGCCCACAGAGAGGGAGCCATCACGAGGCTTCTTCGATTTCGTGAGAACGTTAACTTTTTGGGGGCAACATTCAAGGAGGCGGACTACGAGAGTGAGGTACAAATCTGGGAGGACCATAGACTGGGCCGCCCTTCAGCACAACATCTGCCAAATTTCCACAGATAGCCTCTCAACCATTAAGACAATCCAACGGTTTCAGAATAAAGACAGAACTGTGGACAACATCAGGAATAAAATTAAACACAATACAGATCTAATAAAAATTAAATGGGTTAAGGCCCACACTGGCATCCAAGGTAATGAGAGGGCGGACCAGTTAGCAAAAGCAGCAGCCACAGGAAAGTCATCATTCCACTCTGAGAGGTCGCATTCCACTCTGAGAGGCAGAAAAGCTCCGCTCTCCATCCAGAGACATGTGGTTGATGCACGATGGAGCCCCAGCACACTTTTTCAGCACGATCCGGCACTTCTTGATATGCCACATATCCCGCACGATGGATCGGACGTGGCGGACCTGTGGCTTGGCCTCCTCGCTCACCGGACCTCAACCCACTGGATTTTTTCTTCTGGGGGCACATGAAATCTTTAGTGTACCAGACGCCTGTGGACTCGGCTGAAGATCTCGTAGCGAGAATCGGTGTTGCCAAAGACAAAATTAACACAACACCAGGAATCTTCGAGAGCGTGCGCCAGTCATTCCTTCGCCGGTGTGAACTGTGTAACGACACGCGTGCCGCCATTTTGAGCACTTGCTGTGAGTTTTTCTCTGATCAATAAATCAGACTGCAACTTTTGGTATCGTTCATTCGCTTTCCCAACACTGTTGTAAGTTCATGTTGAAATTCTAATTTGACTCTTTTCTGCCTCTCAGAGTGGAATGCGACCCTATGTTCTATGGTAATTATTGCTCGTCTGGATGGGTACTATCACCCCTCTTATTTTCTAAAAACAATTTAGACTCACCCTGTATATACACACGTGCTATTTTCTTATTCCTTTGAATCATTTATATAAATAGAAAGGATGATGCAAGTTTATTAACTCAATACACAACTTTTCCAACATAGTTCTTTATGATTTTGTTTTTCAGTGAATGATTTGCATCTTTGCTTTCTGCATACGATTACAGAAACAGATGCAATACGATACACGGGCAATTTCCAGTATACAGATTCTAAATTTTGTAATTAAATAGTATTCAATAATAATGGAGTTATTTGTGAAGGGTTATACTTTAAAGATATTTATAAATTTAATATAAAATATGCCCTGAATGAGGAAGGGAGTAGACAGTTTTACTCTAATTTTTATTTATTTACTTATAGTACTATAAGTACATCCTATATTATTGGAGAGAGAAACTGCATGCATTATTTCCTTTTTTTTTCATAGTATAATAGTAACGCGAAGAAAAATATTTACTAAATATAACCTTTGAAGCCCGCTTAGAAAGATATTTTTGTATTTGTTATAAAGTCTATCCAGGAATTAAATCATAAATGATATTCTTAAGCTATGAAGAACGTCTGTCTGACCACAAAACTTCTCACCAGGTAGTGTTTCTTGAGAGAAATCCAAATTTTCATATAGCATTCTTAAAAAGCTTGCAACAGTTTAATTTCTTATATATTTCATGTCTGAACTAATTAAGTACGCTCAGCAGTTATTTAGGAATAAGACTGCAACAGTAAACAGTGTTTCTAACCCACAAAGCTTCATTTTATGGCTCGCAGTAAAATATCTTCTCAGTAAAATATAACACAGAAACGGAAGTAAACAACATAATTTGAACACTTGTTACAGTGAATTCTTTATGTGCCTGACAGATTGGATAAGATTTTCGTCCACCTGATATTTCATATCACCCAGGCATCCTTAACTACAAAAGAATTCAGACAAGAAGTTAGATTTTAGTTTTTCTAAATTTAAAGCATCTAACCGGTGTAAATATTCTTCTTAGTTCATAATATCCTAAAAGCATTTTAGACCGAGTTGTTATGTCTGGGAAATGAAATCGGTTACCTGAATGCATGAACTAGGTAACTCACTTTTTTTTGGGGGGGGGGGGTTAAGATGAAGAGACATAAAGTTTGCCACTAATCCCAGTTGCATTTATGTATACCTACATTTTGCATTACCTGCGCTTGCATTATATTCTGTATGATCTCATTTTTATCAATCTAAGTATAACCCTGTTGATACTGTAGGTAGCACTCCACTGCTATTCGGCGTTCTTGTAATTCGCACACTATTTATGCCATCCTTTTCTGGATGTAGTCAGTTAAGCTGTTATGTAATGTATTACTTAGCTATGTTTTGAAGTGATGAATCACAATAGGCGGTCTCTTATGTTAAACTCCTTCAATGTGATGGTTAGTTTTATTATAACTTGTTTCCTGTAGTTAATTGTCTTACTAATACGTTGGTTTTAATTTTTGGTAGGTAGGTAGTTGAATTTGCGTCGCACTGGAGCAGCACTACGAGCTATTGGCGACGGTAAGTTACAGGAATCAAACCTGCAACTGCTAGCGCAGTGGACAAACTTATTTACAGTCATAATGATACAGTTTAGTATCATTATGATACGACAGCGGTGTCATATCATCAATATGATACTAAACATTTTTCAAGTATGAATAACCTTTTGTTTATCAGAATAAAATGTGTTATTCATAATGAATATTATTAAAATGTAATTGTATTATTGACTTATCGGTTTTAAAAAATGTACATTTGAATGAAGTTCTTAATTAATTAATAAAAATAATTAGAGACAAAATTTGTAACTGATATGGTTTGAAATTTATTAAACAGTAACTTGTCAGCACTCAATTAAAACAAATAGTGTTTATTTGATATCAGAAGATTAAAAAAGCAGAGCTTGTTCTATTGAACTATTAGATCGCATTTGTTTTGAATAAAGTGATTTTAGAATGAGATATATTGCTGCAATCGTGCTCATGGACACTATTGTAGCTAATGGCTTGCTAAAATTACCAAGAAAGCTCTATTTCCAAAGATGTATCAATGTCAATGTTGCAAATATTCGAGACATGTATCTAGAAAAATTAATTGGGATAATTCTGTGGAACTAACCTATAATGCGTGGGTACCTAAATTGTGTGTTCATTTCATAACGGAACTTCACTCAAACAAACGCTTTAATTACTTATACACACATGTCAAACAGGAAGTTTGTGCTCATTTATATTCCGCATAACCCTAATATTAGCTTAAAGGTGCAGTATGTATTAGCATACATTCTGAAAATAATGAACACTTGTATAAATAGCTAATACCCACTTGGTTTACGGGAACTTTAAATTCGATTTGCATAATATCCAAACAGCATTCCAGATACGTCTGCATTTTAAAATATATACAAGAGAACCTTAATCAGACAAACAATAGACATCATATCGATAAAAGAGTATCCGCTTTTGGCACTTCCTGAGACAGGTTGTCAACAATAAGCTATTTCGAAAACAACGAAAAAAAATTGGTAAATCTGTCTCCAAATATGATGAGCCCTGTATGAGTGACGTTCAGATCAAATTGTGTGATCGAAAATAACAGATAGAAGGAAAACGTACGCACTGTTTTTGACGGATGAAGCTTTAGGACAGATTTGTTGAAATATATACGCTAAAAGTAGTGAACTTTTGTCTTAGTTTTAGATAGAATCTTTATTTGTGAAATAGAAATGGGCTGTTTCTTCGATAGGCATTTTAAATTTCTGTTTTATTGCAAAAGGACTGTTAGTAAATCTTATCGAAAATATTAACAGACCGTTACAATTTACTGGGATAGCAGTGAAACAATTTAAAAGAATTAAATTTGTAATTTAAAACTTGAAATTAATAAAAATATTTAATCAAAATCAAAAACATTTAAAAATTGATTAATGGTTAATAACTTAAAATCCACAATTATATATCAATTTCCAGCAGTTAAAAATAATCATTAAACTTATTTGCTAATTGTTAATGTATGTTGCTGGCTGATAACAAACTTTTTAAATTAACTGTTTATAACTTCGGTAGCAAATTAACGATAACCGTTAACACTGTTATCATAAAAAACTTGCTAATCTCTATTGTGGAGATTTTTACAATACATGGTAATTTGGGAGCGATTTTATAATGTATGCGACTTCTATGAAAAGTGCGTTATGCTGGAAAACAAAATTAAAAGTTCTTTGGGAATTTGTCGTTATGTGTTACTTATTACTTGTTATCTCAATCGCAATTCCCTAAGGAAAGAAAACTTGATCACTCAGAATTCTGCCGCTTGGTTAGCATCTTATGCATCAAGTTTGTGGCCAGAAGAGTTAACGATTGTTATTCTACGTATAAAAGGCCTCATAACTCTAGAAAATAATAAGAACTCTTATCAACTGTTGGTTGAGAGATCACACTATTATCTAGCTTTTATTTATAAGACGGGTTCCGCGGTAGCCCAGTTGGTAGAGTCGTGGATTAGCAACCGGAGGGTTACGAGTTCGAAACTCGATCCAACCAAAGCGTCATGTACGTGGGGATTAGTTCACGTTAAATTTGTCGTGGCTCCAAACGTTCTCACTTTGGCGTGAAGAAGTTTGGTGAGTGGACTGCCATTTCAGTTGTTGGCCTCATCATCAGGCCGTGGTTCAAAATTATGAGGTGTTGTCCTCGGATCATTCCCTTCGGGGTTGATCCCGGGACACGCACTGGAGCATCGCAATAGCCCATTGCGTTGCTCCAGTACGACGTTAATTAACTACCTACCATTAAGTATCATATACCTGTATATTCACATGAAACTGTCAAGCTTCATGTGGTCAACTTTAATAATCAACTTTTCAATCAACTTTAATAGCTGTGCAGAATTGGTTGGATTATTTTATTTTTATGGCAGAAACAAACTGGACAAACATGTAATAAATTTAACTTTTCAAGAGTGGTGGGATGCTTAAAGTCCCACGCATCCTTCAAATGTTTAAGCCTGAATACATAAATATTAAAGATATATTCATCTCTTAAATAAAAAAATGTATTATCTTATTTGTTATTCTAATGTTTTGAAGTGCTCTAGATGGACTTTAAAACAAACACAATGTCCCATTATCCCTTCAAAAACTAAAGTTTTGTTGTTAGATTCAAAATACATTCATATGAGGTAATAGGTCTTTACACGCAAAATGTTTCTCCAAAATAACTTTTTTTAGCATAATAGCCTTCAAATGGTTAAAGCATGTCTCAGTAAAATCTTAAAGTAATATATTATAACTTAGTTTTTATTCGGATGTAAAATCAAGCACAAATCCTAAATATAGTTTATGAAACCAATATGGGGATGAAAAAAGGTACGGTAGAACTGTTTCTCCGAGATGCATACAGCAAGTGTGCTAACATCTTGAATTACTTTCTGAAATACACAAGCACTAGTTGTTTTGCTACCTGTTATTTGAGTTTATCTGATTACGATAGGATAAAAATTAATTATGTTCAGAGGTATGTTCTTAAAGGTAACGAGTTTTATAGGTGTTTTAAAATAAATGTAAAGTTTATGTGGGGGGATGTTGAGTTCTGTATTCCAGTTGTTCCAATTTCGTGAAAATTTTTAAACTGTTTACTTAATGTAAATGTTATGTATTATTACTTAATGTAAAACTAGTTGATAAATCTGTTGAGAGCTTTGCTCCTAAATTTAATTATCAAGTGCGAGAAATTGAATTAAAGCAATTTCTATGTAATCACTCTTCTATGCTCCCATGTAGTATTACCTAAATTAATCGAGAAACATTTTTTCGGTAACGAAGAAAAATGTAAGGTGAAGCTCCATGAAAAGTGAAAAAATAACGTCTTCTAATTTAAAAGATAAATTAATATTCTTAAGAAATTATAATACAAATGTTGTTATACGATCCGTTTTTATCATTTACAGTAAAAATATGTTTTCTCCAGCTTTTCAGTTTGATCATATACCATTACTCCATCGAAGACAAAATTTAAATGCATAATGAAATAAAAAAGCGTGACGTGAACATAGATTTATGAATTCTTTGCCAAACATTAAAATTATCAAATGAACTTTCATACAAAACGAGACAATCCAATTTTAGTGAAACTGCAGAAAATGCAATTGCTTAATTTCTGTGTCCTTTTAATTGAACCTACCGTTTTATCAGTGTTATTTTTAACACTTTTCTGAGACACGTTAATACTGCTTTCTTCGTAAGACGTAATAGGTTGTACAATTTTTGGATTTTACAATTAAAAAAATCGATTTGTCTGGCTTTGGAATGAAAACTCGTCAAATGGTATACCACCACACACAAAACTAAGAAAAACAATCGATTTAGTTCCGATTTTATCCTAAACTGATAAGATATCAACTTACAACCTAACCCATGACCCAATTTAAAATAACTTAACAAGATTGACACATCAACGCTTCACACACTCAATTTTGCCTCGCGAACCATACATCAAGAGCCATTAATATCGGTATTCGCCCTTTAGTCAGGTTTGTGCGTTCATGCCCTTCAGTGGAATGGACTATTCCGGTGCAGATTTTAGCGCATTTCGAGCGAATCAAGTAATTGCATTTAGTCCATCCGTTATGCCCAACGTCCTTGGTTATGCTCTGCCAGAACAGTGCCCGTGCATAAAATTCAATTCATCTGCATTTGAGAAAGCAGCATCAGCGAGAAACTCCATGCCGATGGCTCGCAATTAAACCGATTCCGTAATGGTCAGATGGAATATTGAATTTATAATGCACCTCAAGGTGAAGAGAGGATGTGAAACGCTGCGAAATTCAAAGTATGCTAGAACTGAGATTGCACCTAGGCGTGGTAATGAAGTGGAGTAGAAGAAACGGGGCGATTCGCTGTTTCGCGTGGACTGGTTGAATGAATTCGAGGAAAGTTCACATGAGAGTTTTTCGATGTTAACATAAATAAGCTTTCGGATGAAGAAAGAATTTATTAAATTAAGAACAATTCATTCGTTGTATATTCGATGGTAATAGGTTTGAGTTCTCTTGGACTGGTCGAAGGAATTCTAGGAAAGTTCTTTGAGAGTTTTTCTATGTTAATATAAACAAGTTTCCTATGGTAGAAAGAGTTCCATTAAGTTAAGAACAAGTCAATCTTTGCATGTTCGATGGTAATTAATTTGAATTCTCTTGGACTGGCTGAAGCAATTCTAGGGAAGTTCTACGATATCTATCTTAACATAAACAAGTTTCCAAATGAAGTACAAGTGCATAAAGAATTCCTTCATTGTATGTTCGATGATAATTAGTTTGACTTTATTGGTAGGTAGGTAGTTAATTAACGTCTCACTAGAGCAACACAACGTACTATTGGCGACGGTCCGGGATCATCCCCGATGGGAAAGATCCGAGGACAACACCTCGTAATTTTGAACCACGGTTAAATGATGAGGTTAACGTGATTGACTTTGCCTGGACTGGTTGAATTAATTTGAGGAAAATTCATGAGAGTTTTTCTGTGTTAACATAAACAAGGTTTCGGATTAAGTAAAAGTACATTAAGTTAAGATTCCTTAATTGTATGTTCAATGATAAATAATTTATGAACTGGTTGAAGGAATTCTAGGTAGAATATGAAAGTTCTATGAGAGTTTTTCTATGTGTGTGAACATAAACAAACTGCCGTTTGAAGAAAAAGGATTTCAAGTCAAGAACGATTCCGTTCTTGTATGAGCGCAGCTTGTCCACTTTTGAACCTTGCGCCATAAAACCCTAACATCCAATCCAATCCTTTCTTGTATGCTCGATGATAATTAGCTTGACTTTGCTTGGACTGTCTGATTGAATACGAGGAAAAAGTTCATATAAAATTTTTTCTATAAAAATGATAAATAAACAAACTACTAGGGAAAGAAAAATTACTTCAAGTTAAGAAATGACTTCTATGTTCGATGTGGCAATCATTTGCACTGTATTTCCCATAAAATTTACTTTATCACCGTTTTATCGATGTTTGGTGTTAATTCCACTCGACACTAAATTATTAGTGTGTGGAACAGTTTGAGCCGGGATTCATGGACCAACCTTCGTAACACATGTACTTGGTAAAAAGGAAATTTAAAAAACTAATTCTATAAAACTTGCTGAAATTGCTTTTAAGAAAGTAGTCAGCTGGAATATTGTGCGAAAATACATCTGAAAGTGAAGAAAGGATGAAATACTGTGAATTTATAAGTACACTGGAACAGACATAGAACCTATTCGTGGTAATGATTGGAATTGAAGAAGCGCATCGATGTGCGGTTTAGTTTGACTTCGCTTGGACTGATTTGAATGAATTCGATTAAAGCTCATATGAGTTTTTCAATGTAATTAGTAAATAAACAAACTACGGGAAGGAGAAAATTTACTTCAAGTTACGGAATGATTTCTTTTCTTCTACGTTCGATGATTTATTTACAATGAATTTCCCTTAAAATTTGCTTTAGAGCCATTTTAGTGATGTTTGATGTTATTCCATTCGACACTAAATTAGTGTGGAACAATTTGAGCCAGGAATCGTGAGGCAGCCATTTGCAATAAACGTCTGGCAAAAAGAAAACTAAAAATATGAATTCTATAACCGATGTACTGAGATTGCATTCGAGATAGAAATAGTCAGCTGGAATATTGAATAAAAATGCCTCTTAAAGTGAAGAGAAGAGTTGAAATGCTGCGAATTTAAAGTATGCTGGAACCGACGTAGAACTTATTCGTGGTAATGAAGTGGAATTGAAGAAATACATCGATTGGCGTGTTAGTTTAACTTCGCGTGGACTGGTTGAATGAAACAGAGAAAAGTTCTTGTAAATTAGAATGAGAGCTGTTTCATAAACACTATAAGCTGATGTAGGTATTGGCAATTTGTTTTAAAGAAACTACATTCACTGGTTTTGTCAAGTTTAAATTGAAGATTGCCATGGAGTATAAAGTAATTTAAAAGAACCTATTTGTTTTAATTGATTCTTTCGAAATTTTAATCATCTACGAAACATCAATGTCATCTTTTTGGTTATATGTACTTCTTGGGAAAAAAGTATCACAGATCCAGCTTAAGAATTTTCAACTGAAGATTTTAAATTCCACTAAGCACTCAATAGCCGGTTGTGTTGCTCCCAGTGTGACGTTAAATAAAATACTTACCATCCACTAAGCACTCAATTTTAATTAGAATAAGTTCCTGTTTCCGTCCTAAATCTAACAGTGATACATTTCTTTGACGAATTCTAATTCAATTGGTAGGCAACAGGTAGGCAATTGTACTGTAGCAACACAACGAGTTATTAGGGACGATCCGAGATCAATCCCGGATCGTTGATAGATGACAATGTTTGAACCTGTGCTGACACCCCACTCTCCAAACTTCCACACCACGCCGATGTGAGGACATCTGAGGCCACAACAGATTTAACGTGCACCATCCGCCACATACACGACGATCATTGGTTGAATCTAGTTTCCAACTCGCAACCC
Organism: Meta bourneti; assembly: GCA_933210815.1. Taxonomy (NCBI): domain Eukaryota; kingdom Metazoa; phylum Arthropoda; class Arachnida; order Araneae; family Tetragnathidae; genus Meta; species Meta bourneti. The sequence goes on along the minus strand of OW119923.1, from coordinate 81,363,949 downwards.
TCCGGTTGCTAATCCGCTACTCTTCCAACCATACTACCGTGGCCCTATAATTAATTGGGTGACTATTCAATGAATTTAAATATAGCTCAACAGAACAACATTCTAATTTTAAACAGCCCCTTTTCGAAGGAAAATTCTATTATAAAGTTCATCATTTCGTAAACTTCAGATGCTAAATAATTAGTGTATAATCTATTTTCCTATTGTTTTTAATTTTTCACATTCACGCGAAATTATAAATATTTTTAGAAAAGCCGAGATTTAAATGGTATTTTTTTCTTCCTTGCACGGTTGAAAGTTGAATGGACGAATTCTCTCAACAAATTTCTCTTCTTAACAATAGTTCAGTGTTGTACTTATTGATTATAACAACCATTAGCAAACGTTTTTTTTTTCATTAAACGCAAATGATTGGTAGAAAAAGTGAACACATAAGAGTTACAGGAAATTAAATTTTTTTGCCTAACATGTTCAAGATATTGAGTACCCTTACGGTATTATCTTCAGCCTTTCTTTCTAGTAAATACGACGGTGTAGTATTCTTATGTACTCAATCCTATGTATTAAAAAATGGCAGGAAGGAGTATAAAAATAAATTGAATGATGATGATCAAAAAACGAAACTTGAGAGTCGCTAGAAAAGTCACAGGAGAAATTTGTTTACTTATTCATAGAGCGTTTTTTCTCTCACGGAAAATCGAGTTAATTTGACTCTTTTGAAGAGATTGTATAAAGTCTAGTTTCTATTTGCTTAAAAATAATCTGCCTTATTTGTTTTGAGGGGGCTTTTTCTGTCAAGCTTGATAAATGTAGGTTTTGGTAGTGTTTCTGCATCGGGGAATATATTTCCTCTAAATATTCAGAAGTGACTTGTTTTTCAAATACGATTTCAGCACGTCGGCAATAAAAATTCCGAATTATGAATTCCTAATTGATATATAAAAGATTGGTCAACGCAAATTAGATGAAACTGCAAACGCCGCCAAAGCGATTAACTACACTTTAAGATATCTATCATATAAGAGCATTTGGGGAACAAGAAGTAAAATCTCCGTCTTCCGTCTGGTTTGTTTGTTTATACTGAAAATCACCCTCATAATATCCAATGCACTAAGCTTTTCTTAATGTCATCACCAATCATTAAAATTCGGAATTAAAATATCAGCTTACATGTAATGAGTTTATTGTTATAAAACACCGATTTTTTAACATGGAAGAATAACTAGAAGACGCGTGCGACATATTTAATAGCATGATACTGAAATATTTTGGAGTATCTTGCAAAGCTGAAATAAAATATAGTATTAAAAAGTTTCCTGGTATCTTATTTTATTTGTTGATGTTTATTAACACAAAACAGATTATTTCTTTAGGATTGTGCATACAGAATACAGTTATAAAATACAGCAACGTAGTTTTATAAAATTGCATTTAATTAGCTCATTAACCCTCCACGTGGGATTACGACAAGATATCTCTTCTGACAAGATCTGACCAATTTTGCGTCTCGTCATTTGCATCGATATTGCTGATTTTTGATGATGAGATCAATATCTGATCAGTTTTCTAATGACGAGATAACTCGTGCATCAAGATGTGGTCAGTTTTGATGAGACCAGGTACCTTGTCGAGACAACCAACAGGAGGATTAAAGAAGTATCGAGACTTTAGGATTGAAGCTGAATTTCACGAACAAAGATCACATTTTGAGACCTTCCATTCTATTCTATAAAATCATCCAACCCATATTTTTATTTCGTCGTTCACGTTTGAGTACAAGGATCTAGTCCTTCAGAAAGTCTTTATTTGATGGTGGTCCCATTGATTCATATATGTCTGAGAAAGGTATTTTTTATTAAACATATATTTATGTTCCTTAAGGAAGGAAATCTCCTGTAATGTGAATTTAGAAGCGAAATTCGACTATATCCTTTTACTTCCAGTTTCACTGTTTCTCAGAGTTCTGACATTCTAAATTCTTTTTCGAGTTCGAAAGATGATACCAATTTTCAATTTCACAAGTTAGTACGTAGCATTACGTCAGATGGTAGGTCTTCTAACTCTTGCCAAGGTTATTACTATCTCTGTGATTAATTAACAATTACTGTTGAGTTAATTATTGAAGCATCACAAATTTGAATTTAATCATATTTCGTAAATGCTCCTTTTTTTCTAATACCCGGCCAATCGGCCATTAAACATTATGGTACTATAAGGGTGGATTTATGAACCACTTTGCATATCCTTTTGCACCACGTGGAGTGGGTGCATATTGCACCTCACATGCATGCAACACATTCTAGGGACCACCCTTTTATAGAGAAGCCAAACATTCATTCCAGACGGACCATAACTTACCCCGGCTTCGAACCAGGAGCATTTCGGCCCATTAACCCCTAGAGCCATTGGTCGACCATTTCTTAATCCTCCAAGTGGTGTCGACAAGATATCTTGTCCACCAAGATCTGACCAATTTTGCTAATGACGAGATACCTCGTCATCAAGATATTGCCGATTTTTTATGAAGAGATCAATATCTGTCAGTTTCTTCTAATGAGGAGATATATCGTCCATCAATATCTCCTCAGTTTTGCTAACGACGAGAGATACCTTGTGGATACAACCACCAGGAGAGTTAAATGGCGATGTATTTAAATGGAAAAACAATGAATGTGCAATTATTTTATAATGTATTACTGTGTGTTTCTAAACTATTGAAACACTTGCATATTTTATGACAAAGATATCAGTTAATTGCTTCTAAAATGAAATTATCTGCGTTATAACAACATTTTTTTTATGGAAATTTGAATTTTGCAGATGTTTTATCGTTTTAACAAGTCATAGGAAATATGCAATTTTAAATACAGAGCTAATAGGTCAACACCATTAGCTTAATTGCCTTTTGCTAAAATTCAGTTGTTTTAAAATTATCGACTTGACGTTAGAAATATAAATTGTTTAAAACTTATTTCGAGTTTTCAATTTGCTTCTAAGATAAATTTCTTATTTTCATCAAACGAAAAAGTGCGTATATATTGCTTTTATAAGATTAAACGGATGAATCATTTATCATAATACTTCTTGAAGGAGACAAAATTCTTTGAAAGGTATAATGTAACAAACTAATAAATGAACTACCCCATTCATCAGTCATTCGTGTGAATATATCAGCTGTTGGTACCAACTTTATTTAAAACTGTCTTAATCGCAGAAAAGCATTTGGGGATATCGCTATATTCTCTTCACATAAAAAATGAATTCTATTTTCAATCTCATGATGTGTTATGCAGCGTGATTTGAAGAAATGCCAACTTTCTGTACGAAATTTCCATTTCACTTTTTGTTACAAAAATCATTAATTGTTCTGCCCAAGTCTGTTAATTTTTACTACTCATTTTACAATTTTCCAGAGGAATGTTTTCATTTGACTAGGCAAACTGTGATTCACACTCAAAGTACTTTTTACTATCTTACATTTTTATAGCATTTTCAATGTAAGAGTTTTCAGTGTTAAACAAACAAGATGGTATGAAATGAAAGAAACCAAACCCAAATGCTCTCGCATGATACATATCGGGTTTACTTTACAATGTAATTTATTACCATTTTGGCAATGTTTGGCATTTAAGGTATCTGCCTGCCTTTAAAACATGAATTTTGGTCAAAATATCGAAGTTTCAATTTTGGTCTAGTATTGGTAGTCTGAACTTTTTCTTTCAAATTCTGTTAAAATTTTGTTTCTAAGTAATTTAGAACTGGAGTCATGGCTGTTTTTATATTGCTACACAGCTGTAGTTCTTCATGTACATAAAGTTATTTTTCCATTTTTCTCAAAATTGATGTTTACATGTTTTTGCTTTACGCAAATTAGCATAACTCAAAAAGTTAAATTTCAAATGCTTTGAAATTTTGTAGGCATGTTGCACAAATATATATACAGGGAATAGACTACACCCATGGTTAAATATTAATTATTTTCTGATTTACAGTCTTTTAATTCGTGACTTGCGCAAAAGTTTAGGGAACTTTTCAAAATGTTGTAATCGAGTTCCCATAACTTCAGAGATATATGTGTGATCACCATGATAATAGTCTATTCCCTGAAGAAGTTCATTATGAACATTATCAAATTTACAAAACAGAGATATAATGATTACTTTTGGAGTTATCATTCTGCGTATCGGCATATTTTACTGTAATGTTTACCTTATTTTTTATCTAAACAATGAACGAATTATCAGATGCTTATATTTTATATGCTGTTTCTAGTTTTATGTTGTGTTTAATCATAAAATATAAGTTAGAAGTAGTAAGTAAAAATTTAAGTAATTTTTAAAAAATGACCCCCGAAGGCAGGCACCCGAAGCCAGGCCTGCCCCGAAGGCAGGCAGGTAGACCTTAATCTAATTGGCGTTGACCAATCAACTATCATGCATCAATTCGAAATTTATTCTTTAGAATGTCTATTAAAAATTGATAGCTGAAATCGTGTTCGAAAAACAAGCCAAGTGACTTCACCGTGCGGAATATATACATATAACAATCTCCGCCTTAGAAAATAAGCCGCCGATGTTTAACTTGACAGAAAACGCCTCTATACCTTAAAAGATTTATTTCCTAGTTTTCTTTTACAAAGAAATATGTTCACTAAAAATTTCATTCCATGAACTGAGCATCGGAACCATTTGTCAACTCTACCTGTGTAATGTAATGATTCACCCCATCTCATTATTTTATTATCAAGTATTTCACACATGGAGGTATTTCTTGACACTTCCCGGTCTCCTGTATAATTATATTGACCTCCTTTGAACTAAACTTGTCCTTAGTACTTTCTTCTCCTTCCCTTGGTTCGAAGTCAGGAATTGAAAGTATACAAATTTGTTGCTTACGGCGAAGACTCTTTGCTACATTGGCTAGAGGTCAATATGAGTTTACATTTTTTAAATAAGTTTGCTCGAGTATGGTGTTATGTTATCCTAATTTAATAATTAGATAACATCGTAATCCTAACTGCTATTATGCATATTTCAAAGCATATTGGTATTGTCCAAAGTTTATTGGTATATAGTATTGTTTTTCTGATATTTCACTGTTTAGCTTTGGATATTAAGATTATCTTCTCCCAGTTCAGACTTCTTTGAGTGATTACGTACTTATTAACCCTTCTGGTGGATGTCTCATTAGAAGAAAACGGGCCAGATCTTGATAAGCGAGATATCCCGTTATTTGAAGAAAGCAGACCAGATCTTGATCTCGGCATCAAAAAATCTTCTAAGAATCTCTATTAAGATTATCTTGTCCCAAAATCCCTATTAAGATTATCTTGTCCCAGTTCAGACTTCTTTGAGTGATTACGTACTTATTAATAGAGAGCGTACTTATAAAAGCGAGATATCCCGTTATTTGAAGAAAGCAGACCAGATCTTGATCTCGGCATCAAAAAATCTTCTAAGAATCTCTATTAAGATTATCTTGTCCCAGTTCAGACTTCTTTGAGTGATTACGTACTTATTAATAGAGAGCGTACTTATAAAAGCGAGATATCCCGTTATTTGAAGAAAGCAGACCAGATCTTGATCTCGGCATCAAAAAATCTTCTAAGAATCTCTATTAAGATTATCTTGTCCCAGTTCAGACTTCTTTGAGTGATTACGTACTTATTAACCCTTCTGGTGGATGTCTCATTAGAAAAAAACAGGCCAGATCTTGATAAGCGAGATATCCCGTTATTTGAAGAAAGCAGACCAGATCTTGATCTCGGCATCAAAAAATCTTCAATATCGTCATGACGAGATATCTCGTCGTTGTCAAAATTTGTCAGATCTTGATGGACGAGATATCTTCTGAAGACCACTTGGAGGATTATATATTCATCAAAAGTTTTCAACATCCAAATATTAATGTTATAGTTGAGTCTTGTTATCCGATCTCCGATTAACAGAATATTCATGTCATCCAATCCGAATTTGATACCGAGTTTCCATGCTTTATGAATCTTTCAGTATATGCAGTAGTAACCTATAGTTCAGAAAAAATTCTGTACTTCGTTATAGGCTGTTTTGTGTTACTACATCCGTATTATCCGAGTTTCTGGTTATCGTGGTGGCATCGGTCCATATTACGTGGATAATCGAGGTTGTATAGTTCGGGCTCCAGCGAGAATGCGGTCGACCTTGGGTCATTTGATTTCTGAATAGGTGTGAAAGATTGTATCGGTTAAAGTCTGCCATACGCAGGAGTCAAAGAAACATGTGCAGTGATAGCCATAGATGATTTATCTCTCACCAACTTTGGTTGGTATGGTATTTTTTAATTAACGTCGCACTGGAGAAACACAAGGGCTGTTGACGATGGTCCGGGATAAATACCGAAGGGGAAGACCAAGGACAACACCACGTAATTTTGAAACACGGTCAGATGACAGAGCAACACCTAAGCTGGAACCCCATTCTCCAAACTTCCACACCACGCCAACGTGAGGATATTTGAAGCCACGACAGATTTAACGAGCACCAGCCTCCTTTGTACACGACGGTGTTTGCTTGGATTCGAACTCAACCCTCCGGTTCCAATCCGTTACTCTTCAAACCGGGCTACCGCGGCCCCGCCAACTTTGGAACGATAAACTCGTTACTAGAATCGGCGCTAAAGACGCCAATTGAGGAAGGAGTTTGTTTACATCTCCACGTCCCCTAATTCAGATAATAGACTAGTCCAAAATCACGTGACTTCGCCATGCCCTCGTGGGAGCCCAACTATACTGTATTTTAACCCTCCAAGTGGTTTCGACGAGGTATATCTCATCCATCAAGATCTGACCAATTTTGCTAATGACGAAATATCTGATCTTGAAATATCTCGAGATCAAGATCTGGTTAGTTTTCTTCTTATGATCGTATTTACTTCAAATGCCGAGATATTTCGTCCAACAAGATCTGGTCAGTTTTGCTAATGACGAAATATCTCTATGAGCTCAAGATCAAGATCTGGTTGGTTTTCTTCTTATGATCGTATTTATTTCAAATGTCGAGATATTTCGTCCAACAAGATCTGACCAATTTTGCTAATGACGAAATATCTCTATGAGCTCAAGATCAAGATCTGCTTAGCTTCCTTCTTATGATAGTATTTACTTCAAATGTCGAGATATTTCGTCCAACAAGATCTGGTCAGTTTTGCTAATGATGAGATAGCTCCTCAAGATCATCTAGGAGAGGGTTAAGTATTGTATAAATATTTTAATGCATAGAAAATTATATATAATTAAATATACAGGTTCCGCTTAGGACTACGATATAAGAAAAATTGTAGCAAACTTCTATTCCATTATAAAGAAAGAAAAATTTGTAACATTGAAACAAATGATTCAACTGACGAAAAGTAGGTATTCTGAGTCAATGTATGTATGTATGAAATTTTGGAAAAAAATGACAAGTAAAGAAAATATTCCTTATTATAGTCCTAAACGGAACACCTTGTATTACATTTTTTTAATTTTTTAAATAAAATGTTTTCTTAGACCATATTGCAAATTTTGATATTTCTCAATTAGAGTGTGTCCTGTTTCAGATTCGCATAGGAAATAGAGTTGAGAATTCTCAATTTTGAGCCTTTCCCTCATTCTTTTCAATCGGAAACGGTGCATCGGTTCAGAGGGACTTAAGAGGAAACTTTATAAGGTGTATCGGGGAGGATGAAAAAAATTTTTCATCACACGCTCCAGTGGTCGAAATTGCTTAGATCACCGAACTCTGAAGGAATGGGGCGTGATGCGTGCGTTATTAAATGTTTTTTCACGCCTCAAATTTCGGTTGAAATTTAAATTATTTAGAAATTGAAATCTCTCCTGAGCAACTGGTTGAACGATTGCATTAGTATCGTTTAGGACGGGCGTGGTTTATTTTCGCGATGAAAAAATCGTACGGAAATGGAATCGATCTTTCGGCATTGGAAACTAATATTTACCTTAAATATCCAACACCTGCTATTTTAGAATTTTCTAGTTTTCTGTCTTCAGACCATGTAATTGACTATTAATTTTATCAGCCAACACTGCTTGGAAATAAATAGCAGAATTGCCCGGCGTTGCTCGGGTTGAATTGATAGAAGGTTGATTGGAAAGGTGATCAGACGAACCACTTTTCTCTTTCACAGGAAAATGCAAACATCATTTAAGTGAACGGAAAATACTTTCTAGCACTGTTTTAACATTTTTATAGCTTCTGCAATTTACTTCGGACGCGAATCCGTGTACATTCTATATCCATACATGCAATTAATTTCACACAAATCGCATCCTTGTTGTAAGACAAAAGTGCAAGCGGTAATAATAAGAGGAACTCAAAATCGTCTACAGGAGTAGACGATTTTGAGTTTTGGAGTGATTATGAATGCCCCTTAAGTTCCTTTTCTGTAAAAACTACGAACTTCAGGCGTATAGTCCTGCACAGTGTTCCTAACAATATTTGTTTACTTGTGTCACTGGCACCAGTGATACGATGATCCCGAATTTCACCATCATTATGAGAGGAGACAAATTAAATTTATATAATATTCATGATTAATTACTTTTGAAGCAAATACGTTATTTTTCCTTGAAAATTCCATTAAACGATATGCGAAATAAAGGAGCTTATTTTAAAATTATGTCTTCAATACAGAAAACGCAAAGGTAACCGATTACATTTTTTTGTCGAAGCTGATTTCACAATTCTCTGCTAAATACTCTAAATACTGCTTTGAGTAGCTTCATCCCAAATGGATTTAGCAGCTAAAAAAGCAACTCTTTGTTCAAAGATATTTCTTTCACAGAGCAGATTTTATGGCTTTATTTTCATGACAATATCTTATTTGGCACTTTTTACCACATAAGTAACTTCGCTTGAGCTTACCAATAATGCCGCCATATTAGTCCCTTTTCATTTACAGTCGTATGTGTGCTTATTATTTTACACAAAGGTGTGCATGGAATGGCTTTTAGAGTTGACAATATTGTATATAAAAACACATAATATATTAAACTTGTCATATGATCCGTCACGGTGAAAATAGATATACTTCATATACAGATCCAGGGGAGGTGAAGAGAAATATATACTACTAAATTAATTTAGAAATATTTCAGCAAAAGTCGTAGCTAATTGAGGAAAAGAGACAAAACTTAAATAGTAATTTTCAGTCAAAATTTTAAAACGAGTCACTTGCCCCGTTTGGCCGAATTCAAGACTCCAGATCTATATAAATTGTATATTTGCTTTCAAGAAATTTTCAAGATTGTATGCATTCTAAATATAAATATACATTCGCGTTTCTTATTTATTTTCTGTTACTTGCAATTAAAGTGGGGTGTTTTTTATGGTTGACTCCATTATTTTCAATGCTCAACACTCCATTAAGCTAAATACCATGTTATACACATATCACAAAACTTTACACCTACACAAAAGAACAAAATCTATTATTTTTAAGTCACTTAAGAGAATCAAAATTTGGAAATGAATACCCACTGTTTATACTCTCTTTCATTGAAACAATACATTTTTATGTTTTCTTTATTTATTTCCCACTCAAGCCGCCTTGTAAAAAATTGACAATCATCGAACATACGAAAATGTACGAATATCCTCTAAGACGAATAAATCAATAAAAACTCGCTTTTTAACGAATTACTAAAATTTTCAAAAGAAAATTATTTTCTCACATTTAAATAATTGTGAACTCGGAGTATTTTGGTAGAGTACTTAAGCGGTCTTTTCATTCATCAATCTCTTTTTTTTATATTTATCGCTTACTTTAAAGACCCATTTTCAAGCCTCGTTAAAAAGGTTTGGCTTTGTCCCCCACTGCTATGGTGTAGAACGTAAGAATAATAGATAACGAGCTGTCGATTTGGAGTAAGACGATTATTGACTATTGAGACACCAGTAATGCTTTTCATTTTATATTTCCAGTTTGAGGATTGTTACTCGAAAGTTGTTAAGGTGTATGTGTTGACTCTTCGGTAGCCCCCGTTGTAATGTGAATCGCTCAAATAAAAGTCGTATTCCACATAATCAGTTATTATTAAGTTAATTCTATTCTGATGCTAAAAGTTTGCTAAAACATCTGAGTAACTATACTTAAATCAACCATGATTTGGTATTTTTGGAGTAGGTGGAAGGAAAATTGAGCATTGCAATTACTTGGATTGTTTGCAATTACAGTGTTGCTGAAAAATGAATTATTTTTCCCAAAACTATTTTTACAGAATTTAAATTCTAATACTTCATTTATTTTGAACCTTATTTTTTTTACAAATAAAAAAATTATAAATATTTCGGACAGACGATAAAGAGAATGAAACATAAATAAAATATTCAGTACAAGACCTTTTAAAATGAGACTGGTAGCTAATATGGCAACTTTGGTATATTTAATCTTTTGCTTTTAAATTTCTGTCTGTTATATTCCAAGAATCTATTTTGTAGTGAAAAAACAGATACATTCATTACTTTTCGTTCGAAGCTTTTGTTAAATCTGTTTTAAGATGTGTTTATGGATTTTCAATTTGATGTTTTTCGTTCAATAACTGTAATCAAGGTAAGTGGTTTACTTAATTAATTTTAAAACATTTTTAATTATTGTATAATTTTGGGAAACGTTTTTGGTTTTAAATGACATACAAGGCATTTATATGCATGCTCTGAGTGTGCCAATGTATTCTGGGTAACATTGGCACACTCTAGACTCTTTTCTTTTTAACTAAATATTTAAATTCTCTACAAAAATGTAAAATGTTAAATATGACATTTATTTACAATTGTGAAATTGTGTATTTGACAATTGTGTACCTTTATTAGAATGCCGTAGTTGTTACATGTGATGAATAGGAATTACAATTTATTAACGAAAACGGAAGTTAGTTAACCAATACAACCCGAGTAACGACGGGTAATTCTGCTAGTTTCCAAAAAAATGCTCGACAAAAAGTTCATATCTCAGCCAAATTGCCTCAATTAGTTTCTGAAGTTCAATTTGATTGCATCCCATTCACTTGTTTGAATATACTAGTGGTAGTAGTACCAGTTTGACGGCACAATGATATATCCAGCAGATCCTAAATTTGCTGTTTTGCCTTTTGTATTAATTGTCCAAGGGATTGATTACTAGCACGACAACGCCAGGTCACACACTGGTCGCCTCTCCTAGAGTGCTTATGTGGTATTGAAACCTTTCCTTGGCCAGAGAGATCACCAGATATGTCTCCCATTGACTATACTTGGAATATGCTAAGCGGTCAATTGCCCCTTAGAGAATTAAATCAAAATGACTCCGAAACGTTTTCCTCTCCCACGAATGCCTGTATGGCGTTTAAATACTTTCTTGATCTGAGAGGGTCTCATATATATGTATCCCTTGAGTACGTCTAGTCCTCCAAATGGTTTCGACGAGATATCTCGTCTATCAAATCTGACCAATTTTGTTAATGACGTGATATATCGTCATCAAGATGTTGTCGATTTTTCGATGATGACGATATTGCTTTAGTTTTTGGCGATGACGAGATTACAAGTCAGTTTTCTTCTTATGACGAGATATCTCGTCCATCAAGATCTGGTGAGTTTTGCTAATGACGTGATACCTCGTCGAGACAACCACCATGAAGGTTAGGATATACTTGACCATCAATTGAACCACCACCGAAATATAAGGAATCTGGAACAGCAGCTGCGGAATGTTTGGTATAATCTGCCACATAATATCATAAGGGTTCCATTTGACTTCATGTTATGCCATATATCGGTTGTATCGCTGCCAGAGGGAGTTAATAATTCATGGTGTTTCTAATAAAATTCTACAAAGATAAATAGTCCTCTAGACTTGGTATTGGGATCATTTCTATATATTTTTACATACACCATCCATGCTGTTTCATTCTAATTGAACACTGGCTGCGGAGTGTTGTGACGTCTTGGACAGAGTATATATGTATAGATATATTTTTGAATTTAAAATATTTGTTAATGTAAATATATACATCAAAATATGCATTATGACTTGTTTAGAATACATAAATTAATATGTACGGAAAGAGACACAGTGCAGGAAAACGGCTTAAATATCTTGGAGTGTCCTCATTACAAAAAGGACAAAAAGCATGTAAGAAAGATATACCCTGTAACTGTTTTTCTAAACTTGGTATGTTTCATATGTCACATGCAATCAATTGGAGTTGTGCTCTACAATAGAATTATTAATTCTCTTAAAAACTTTGATTCTACAAAACACCACAATCGTTTCAAAACAACAAAAATCTAATTTAGAAAGTTTCTTTAAGTGGCAAGTAATTACCTTTCATGTGTTTGAAATAAAAATATGCCAATGCAGTCTCTAATACGTGGCACAGCCTCGAGGTACTTAAAATAAACACTCATGAATCAGTGATATTTTGGCATTAATATCATGGTCACATTTTCTAAAGTACTTGGCATGCTTCCAGCAGGAATTAAGCAAACTTAAACTTTTTCTTTGAAGTTTCTACATTACAAATAAAGAGCTGCTTCACTTCCAGTCCCAAGTTTCGGAAAGCAAACTGACTCGGGACACATGTTCTTTGCTCTCGAAGGCATATAAACATGCATAAAGCTTAAAAACTAATACCCAAGAGCTTCTTTTATGCTCTCCCCAAGTTCTATTTTCTCCAGGAATGAATTTTTAATGGGAGTGTTCGAAAGGGACTTCCCTAAACGTCGCCGATTTCACCGGAGTTTCATGAAAAGTCCATTAACCCAATTTTTTTCAATCCTTCCTTCCCGAATATGTTGTTAAAGAGAGATTGAGGAGTCTTATTTTCTCCATTCCCTTGCATTTTTTCTCCATCGGGTGATTTATGGAGAGTCTTACAAAAGGGCTGCTTTTTCAAAGTCTAATAATAGAGAGGCTGGGAGAAGATATTAATAATTTTAGCCTTCTCTATATTCATCGGAGTCTATTCTGCTGTCTGAACATTTTTCAGTCCGAAATACTTCAAAAGGTTGATTTCCCAGTCCTTATATTGATTTTGCATTCTACAAGATATATTTACGAAGATTATTAATAGAATATGTGGTCTTCTAATAAATAGATAAGCAGATGGAAACTTTAGTAAAACTTGTAGCAAATAGTAAAAATTTTAGATATAAGACTAATAAAGACTAAAAACCTTTGAAAAAACGTCTATAGCCATTTTGGCGGAGCAAGGCGCCCACCATCATCAGGGTAGAAGGGTTATTATGATGGTGGGCGTATTGCTACACCGAAACGGCCTTTGACAATTTTTCAAAGTTCTTAGTCTATTGGTCTTTTTCTTTAAGTTTTAAGTTTTTACTAAGATTATGAATACATTGCTTTAAACTATTAGACTGAAGTGCTAGGTTATGAGATCGAATCCCATATGTGTCAAAGTTGGTTGGCTGCATGTTCTAGTTTTTTTCAATACTAGAAAAGCGGGCCAGCGAGGTATAGAGCAAGCAATGGTTACCTTTTTATGGATCATGTGAACCGAACTAGTAATAACGTGATCCTTACACTACTTCGTCTGCTGGGTGGAACCTAACAGTCATCATCTTATTTCTCCATTGGATGGGAGAAGACGCCCATCCATTGATTCATTATCTGATTGGACCATTGATTGATGATTTGATAGAGTAGACTTTGGCGATTTCACCACTTTTGACGCCGCTCTATAGAAATACACATTCACACACCTACCTTATCATAAGATGTTATATCGCCAGACGAGGCGATAAAATACCTAATCGGCCAAACAAGTCAATTTTTCACAAAACAGTAACGTGACTACTAGTTGACATGTTGGTCACACTTTTCGAAGCTCCTCAGCTCAATCTGCTTATATTTCACGTATATGGGTCAGCTTCCTTGAAGTCCTCCAGGAAGGCATGTCTCTCCAGCCCATCCCCAATTCAAGGTGGGTGTGATGTGGCAGCATCTCCCTTGGTGCCCCGAGTTAACACTGAGAGAGACTGCCACTATCTCACCAACATAATGCTTGAAGGGCTTTACGTCCATAATCTGGCCTTGGACATAAAAGTAAATCTTTAAATGCAGGAAGCAATGAAAATTAGATATTTTCCTAATTTTTCAGTGGGCTTACATTTTCCAAAATACTTGGAAATATCTGTCGGCTCCATAATTTTTTTAAATTCCTGATCAAATAAGAAATATCATGCATAGCACTCTGTAGGTCTAAATATGCAAAGTAAATTTGCAATTTTTATGCATTTATTACATATTTTTTTCTTCAAATATTTTCAATCATTTATTATTATTTTATCAAAATAAATTTCGATGTAATTATTAATCATTTTATACATTCCTATGAAACCGAAAGACAGAACAGTTTTAAGTCTGTATTCAATAGTGAATACAAGATTCCTCTCAATATTTTTTATGACTGAGCCCGGTAGATTTTTCGGAATTTCTAAGATGTATCTGGACGGGGGTATTTCTATAAGCCCTAAAAATATAAAATGCATTGAAAATGTATTTACTAGATAACTTGAGAAAACAAGGCTGTGGGAAATTTCAATCTTCATAGAAAATTGTATACAGACCAATTTGAATTTTTTTACCTTTAAAACTTCGTGAGTTTACGAAACCAATTTAGAAAATTGTTCTTCAGAGCTTCTTAACTTTCAAGCTCTGCGATAGCTCATTCTCGCAAACCTTTTAAAATTTGAAACGATGATATGCATTGCTGCATGTTCTAGATATTAAAATATTTATTTCCCATACTTCCAAAAATCATTTTGTTTTATAAAAAAAATATTGTCACAAAATATTATTCCGTCGTAGTACTTTTTTATTTTTAAATAGCTTCCACGACCAAAAGCTTGAGTAAATAGACAATGTTTGTACTGCTGCGTAGAAATTATTAAAAATTCGAAAGTAGAAAATTTAAAGGTTTGCTTTGAGAATAAAAAGAAACACGACAAAGCATTACATAAGAGTAATCGAATTGAATAAATAAATAATAATCAATATTATAATTGTATATAATATCAAACATCATTTGATGCTTTATGATTGGTTACAAGACGTTACTAGAAAGCTATATGATGCCATTACCAAAAATGCAAAACAGTGTTTAAATTTAAATGGAAAAATAGGGGGAAATATCATCTGCTATCAAAGTCTTATGGCATTTTTGAACCTGGAACTCTGCTTTCTTTCAGTTATTTATCGTCTGCACAGTTTATCAAGTGAAAATATAGTCCTATATGTTTACTCTATTAATCCAACCTCATTTGGTCAAATTTAATGGTCTTCAAACAAGTACCTTTTCGACAAAAATATCTACAAAAATAACAAATTTCATCATTTCTCATTAAACATTTTTGAAATCACAGCCAAAAGTAAATGATTGAACAATGTTCAGACATCGCATCATTCAAAATTTACTATCCGATTATTTCGTGATTTGTTAGCTGAACGGAGAATTTTTTCTTTGTTTTGATAGGATGGTGATTTTTTCATTCCCTTACAAATGCTAGTACACTTCCGTGTCTAATAAAACAACAGAATCAATGTTTTTATCCATTTGTTAGAGGATTTAAAATCATGTTTTATATCAAGATTCCTTACATTTTAAGATTTTTTAAGCAAATTTTTTGTAGCAAATATAAATCTGTATCTGTATGAAATGGATTTTCAGAGTAAACAAACAATAGGAAAGACGGGAATTTTACTTCATGTTACCCAAATGTTTTCGTATGAAACATACGGGGTTACCTTAAAATGTAATTTGTCGCAATTTTGGCAGTACTTGGTGTTTAATATAATTTGCATTGACCAATTAACTTTCATATAATTTCATATGAATTCGAAATTCATTCTTTGGAATTTCTATTGGCAAAGTGCTGAAATCATATTCAAAGGCAAGTGACGTCACATTCGGAATACGTATAGGAAGCAAGTTCCACCCAAAAAACACTACCTCCGCTTACATTTAGCTTGACAAAAACCCCTGATAAAGAAACCATGCGTCATTTTTTAGACTACAAACTAAAAAGTGTGCTATATTCCTACAATTGATTCATGAAATATCTACAAGTAGAATTATAATAAGTTTTGTAATCTGTGAAAACAATTGTAAATTCCTATTTTATCAATAATCACATTGAATTGTAATTTAATTGTCCGTTCTATGCATTGTTTAATTAATTCTGTTTCCTCCTTTTTGTCAAATATAAAACTCTTTTTGTTGCGTGATATTTTTCTCCAGGCAGCCTTCAATCACGTAAGATAATAGATGTTTCCGAAGACAATTTGTGAAAGAGAAATAAGTTACCCTTATTAATATTGTATTCAGGATTTAATACTATCTCGAACTATTAGAATAAACAAAATAATCTGGATAAAACACATAATAAAATTAATTCGTAAAGCAAAAGAAGAATGGCAATTAAAAATATAAATAAATTTTCGAATTGCTAAACAACTGCTGCATGCGTTTTTTTTAACTTACATAGAAATAAACAGATGTTTTGCCAGCGCATACCGAAATAATCAAAATGCTTTTAGAAGGAAAAAAGGCCCCAAATTGATTAAATAAGCAAGCAACACGCATATTCATACTGACAAAAAGCGTGTAAGGCTTACTATAAAAATTGTCATTGAAAGGAACAGAAATCCGTTTCCACAAAGCCCAAGCTAGCATTGCTTATTCTCCCACAATGAATAAAATCAAAGCTAGGTGCTATTTTTTTTCTGCTACCACAAAGAAATGAAAAAATACTCGTGGTTTTTTTCCTTCTGCCCAGCCTTGTTCTTATACAAACTCTTTCTGCAATTCGTGTTTCTCGGGCTAGAATTTCGGTGCAAATTAATAATTCTGAGATCCGTCCCTTTGGTAATGAACCACTTCTTTTCATTTCAGTTCCATTTTTGTGCGAAATGAAAGTCTAGTGCGTAGTTCAATTTTTTCCCATTCTTTTTCTGCTGCAAAAGAAAGAAAATGATGACTGCATTTTTATTAAAGGAACTTCGGGTACGATACAAAAAGCTATTATATATTTTTTTTCGTTCCTGATTTTTTTTCTTCGATTTCTGAAAATGAAAAATTGGAATTCTTAAAAATTGCCAAAGTATGCAGGAAAAGAAAATTACTGATTTTTAGGAGTTTTGAGAACATGGAAAGACATTAGTGAACAAAGTATTCGGAACATTTTAATATAAAACGATGTGGTGTGTTTTTCTTAACCAGAAAACGTAGTATTAAAGAAATAAGGAATTTTAGGTAGATAATAAGGAAGTTAATAAATTATATAAGGAATTATAATTATATAATAAGGAATTTTAGGTAGATAATGTTTAAAATCTATTTTTATATTGTAGTAAGTTATATCGTAGATATTTAAGAAATAAAATTAAATTTAGATAATTTACTTTGAAAGATTAAACTTTTTATGCATTTTAGTTCCTGAATTTGAAAAGTACAGATTCTTAAATGGGATTGTATTATAGAAATTTGTATATTATTATTTTCTTCAAAACAATATTGAACCATAAATGCGAATTCTATAAAATGCTTGTGCGATAAAATTGAAGATAAAACATTTACTTATATTTTATCAAGTGTTAAAGTTTATATACACTATCGTCCACCACATAAGTTTAAAAACACCTCGACTTTTAGCTCAAAAACATAAAATATCAACAAATGAAAAATGCAACATGAAATATTTAATTATTCAAATTAAAGTTAACTGCACTTAATTACGTATCAAATAAGGAAAGAAAGTGCTCTTTTGAGTCAAAATAAATCTTTGATTCTTCAAAATACCCACCTCGAGCTTTTATCACATCTTTACATACTCTAGCCATACTAACAAGCAAGATTTCAATATTTACCGGTGTGATTTGTATCCATCCTATCATAGAGCTTCTCACAGCTGATTTATGTTCGAAAGACTAAGGTTTCGTATTTTCTAGTCCAGTTCATTCCACAGAAACTATCGGATTGAGATCGGAACTCTGGGATGGCCAATGCGTAATTTCAAATTCTCTGAATCTCTTTTTTTAATTTATTTCGTCATAACAGTAGAATGTTTTGGGTCATTATCATCCTAGAAAACAAATCCACGACCAATCAGGAACTTCCTACATGGTATTCCTTGGGTGGTAGAATATTATGGTTGCCATGGAGGTTCAAAATTCCACTGAATTTGACAAATCGCCAACTGCATTGCCTCCAAAACAACCCCATATTATCACAAAACCACCTCCATACTTGACTGTGGGAGATGAGCTTCTATCCATTCACAGGCTCTTGACGGACAAATTTCCTTGTTCTGTTTGCCAAAAATTTCGAATGGTTTTCATCTGTAAATAAGACCTTTTACCTGTCTCCAGAGGTTCGATTTTGATTTTTCTCTCTGGTCCATTGTATTCTCTTCTTTTTGTTAACCCTCATGGTGGTTGTCCCCCCTCGTCTAGGTATCTCATCTTTAGCAAAACTAACCATACCTTGATGAACGAGATATCTCATCTATAGAAAAATATTGGACCAGATCTTGATCTCGTCATCATCAAGAATATTTTGATGAACGAATTATCTCGTCTTTAGCAAAATTGGTCAGATCTTGATGGACGAGATATCTCGTGAAAACCACTTGGAGAGTTAATAGCTAATAGCTCTTAAATATGTTTTTACTGTCTCAATATTCATGTAGACCCCATGTGTTTGCAATATTATCTTTACTGTGATCAATGACACTGGTGTACGTAGCAAATAGAATTTTGAACATGATTCGTGTATTGAATTGGTTACGTTTGCATACGGTTGTCAAATGTTTCTCTTCAGCTTTTGAAGTTATTCGTGGTCTACCGGATCGAAAATGATATCCATTCGGCCCAGTTTCCCCAAAATGGTTGAGTGTCGCGTACACAGTACTTATAAAACCCTTTTAAAACCAATTTTTTTTATGATTACGAGATAATGATCTGGTCAGTTTTCTTCTAATGACGCTATACCTTGTCGAGATAACAACCTGGAGGTTTAAAGAAATCTTACATTTTACAATGTTCTATATATTATTTTAATTTAGAGCCGTATCATTTTTGTTTTACTTAAATGAATTCACAAAATTAAATTCTGTGCAGTACAATTCGTAAATTATCATACCTTACAAATTCCCACAGTATTTTACTGTACAAGTTTTTAATTAAAAGTTTATTAATTTTTATGGAAATATAATCATACCTATACAATTAATGAAACGGCTGTAGCTTCGGCACGTCTCAGCCATTCACATAAAATTAAATACTGCTAACCTAGCTTATGATCTAATTTTCACTTCAAACTGAGTATTTTTAGACTCCACAACATATTTTTAGGTAAATTAAAATAAATTAGATGAATTCCTCTTAATGTTAAGGTAGGTAGTGTTATTAATTCAATCATGCTACTCGTTCATTCAAGTGAAACAATTCCATTTAATAACAAAAATATACCCACAATTCGGGAATAAAGGGATGAATTGATCGAATTAGCAGTAAAGTCCAAGGCTTGTGATGCAAAAGTCCCTCACCTAGACAGAGTCAAATGAGTTGAGAATGATTTCTAGTGAGGGCTTAAGTAGTACAATTAAACTGTATTAGTGGTCGATGTATAGAAAAGTGCTCTGATCAAAATTGGCAGGTTGTGTCGGGGGCACAAACCGTAGCCTTGACGCGAATACTCGGGCCTGATGTCGGATTGTGGAATGAATGAAGCAGACATTGGAAGTTTGAACGATTGTTTATTGTGAATATTCGACAATTCATTTACAGTTTGAACGATTAAAGTGCAGTTTGATATAAATTGTTTCCACGCAATTCAAAGCTACACTGGCCCAAAGCTCGCCCGGCACCGTAGAATTTCACCATATTTCGAACCCTCCACGCACTGTCTGCTTTCCTGCGCACTCAGTGCGAAGGTACAGGACAGGTACACGTCCTGTACGTCCTTTGTCTACACGTCACTATCTTCGGGATGTTTCTTCTAGTTCTGAAATCATAAGACAAAACAGTTTTAACGCTTTTCTGTTTGCTCAAAATGTTTCTGCATGCTCAAAATGTTTTCGATTTTAAATACGTATTCAGGTCAAAATGGCTTTACATTTTAAGGCAGAAATATGCCCCTTGGTAATATCAAGACAAAAATCCTTGTATAAATTGATACATACATGGATACATAGCCATCATTTTAAGGATCGATGGGCACAATGTCTCGTCAACTTTTATCAAACATGGCATCTCCGTTAGTTTCAAAATTTCTCATATCTATTGATGATAGTGTCGACTACTTATGGTTTGATGCCTTGTTTATCCCTTAATAGCGAATATAAGCATCGGCGTGCGCATCTCATTTCATTCGAATAAAATAAAATTAATCAAAAATAAATGACAGAATTTCGACTTCCAATTCTAGTTTGCAATAAAGCCCATGGCAAAATGTTTTCATCTCAATCATATTGACACAATTATCTTCTGATGTACTTCACTTACATCCCATTAACTTGTTCAACGTGATTCGGTACTTTTTTGGCATCTAAACATGTTTTCGAGCTGATTTCCGTCTTCAAGATTTCTCATTGCCATCTTTCATCAGACTGCTGAAGAATTTCATCAGAGCTGTGAGCTCTTCCGTGATTTTTTCATAGCTCATATCATGCAGTTAAACTAAGCGGCTTGATTAATTGTTAAATAATATTTTTATTCATATTTCTTTAATAATTTATTCTGTCTTTACCGTGAAGAACCCTCCACAGGGTAGAAGAATCATAAAAGGAATAATTATGTTAATGAATGTAATCAAGATCCGAAGCCTCCATATTCATGTTGATTAAAAATACTCGAGAACTCCATGATTGCTCTTAGTCTTTGGAGACTAAATTGGCAAAAATGAAAGCGTGACTTTTATGAATAAAAAAGAAACTAATGGAAATATGAAAAGAAGAAATTCACCAATTAATAGCGCACTACAATGGATATCCCAGCAGGGTAAGAGGAAAATCATAATTCCTCCCATACTTTTGTTATGTGGCTGGATTCCACTCTCAGTATGTGCGAATGCTAGTTCAGTACTGTTTATACCTGTCAATACCATTCCGACAGTATAAAAAATAATCGTGGCAATGTAAATGGTTGTATAATTTCCACGCATCAATTCTCGGTGTTTCGTGTCTTTCTCAATATGTTGATTTTGGCTATCAAATTTAGTGTGTAAAAATCTGAAATTAAAATTGGCAAAGATCTAACACTAGATCTTAATAAAACTGCATTTTTTAGTTGATTTACTACAGTCAACATTTTGTAAAGATGGATTGTTACAGCGTATTATTAATGTTTTTATTTCTACCAAGACGTTTTTGTAATCAAATAAGATCACATTTTTATGTGTTAGGAAACTAACCCTTAGATAGATACTAGACTTAGATAAAGAAAAACATATATGCTCAATGTCAATGCTTAATATAAAACTTTTATATTCCACAAAAAGTTTTAAATTATTAAATTAATTATTCATGGAGATATCGATAAACCTTTATCCGATAACAAAACCAAAAATTACAATAAAGAAAAAAATAGCAATACATTTAAAATACTAAAACTGTTCTTTCTTTTTGTGTAGTTTTCAATCAGTAATAAAAAATTTTGACTTCTGTTTATGAAATTCGTCTTGAAATTTTTACGTTTTCAGTACTGTGATGATCACAGCTTTCTAAGAACATTCAAATACGCCTCCAATACTACCCTTTTCTCATGTATGATAAACTTTCCTTATAGGCAACCTTTCTATATGAAGCAACTGGATCTTACTTACCGCTCCCCATGACTTCCCGGAGTTAGCACTACTGGGGGTAAGGGTAATATCATGCTACTACCCAGAGCTTGGATTTGGATGCCGTAATTTGACAGACTATTAAGGCTTCTATCTCACGTGAGATGGGTCTTCGGAGTCCCTTGTCTCATATATTTGTTCGAATTTGAGATCACATCCTGTTTGCCGTAACACAATTAAGCGATACCTTACTACATAAACAGAATATTGTAGCCATTATGAGATTGGGCACAGCATTCATGTCATGTCGAATGTATTATGTATAAAGTAATAGGCCACTACCTATAAGAAACTGGGTAACTTCCTTCATTTTGCAGTGTGGACATTTCTAAAGGAGGAAATTTAGAACCGTTACCATTAAAATAAATTAGTCATTGCTCCAATATATATAGAATGCATAGAGTTTATGGAATTTTTATGAGTAGAATATTTATGAATACGTAGAATTTATGGAATGCATAGAACTTATGGAATGCATAGAACTTATGGAATGCATAGTATTTATAGAATGCATATAATTTACATAATGCGTTCTTAAATTGTATAATTGCTTGAAATGTTAAGTTACGTCTTCGAACTAAAATTGGTTAACCATAAGTTTTTTCCTACTTTATGATATGAAATATTTATCAAGAAAGATCAAAGTATTCGCATGTGTTATTCTTAATAATAAATTTACATACATTTTGAACAAGTGTATAGTTGTTTTTACATAAAAATGTAAAGTTTTTCAACCATAATTAAGTTACGAGAGGCTTTTTCTGTTAATCTAAACATTGCTAGTGTTTTTCTGGTAGAACGCGTTTCCTGTACGTCATAAATTATATCACTACTACATTTTAAGGATCTATTGAGCATTGGATAACCAGAAATAAAATCTTTATCTTTAGTTGGTTGGTTGGTTTTTTACACTAGAAATCCCTCTCATGGGCATAATCTAAAACTATCATTTCACATATTCATATTCTATTCACTTGAGGGTTTTAATTTCAAACTCCTACAGTTATAAACTCTTTAAAATGAGATAAGAGTTCATTCATCTTGAATACTATAGCGTCCCAAGGAAGTGTTTAGGAAATCTGGGAAAATATGTGAAATTTATTTCCTTAATACATAATCTAGCTTTTACACAGGTTGAGAAAGTCTTTATGTCGCAGACGTACGATAGAAAATCTCATTTCCCGTCTAAGGGAAAACGGGAAAGACAAGGAAAAAAGAAAAATATGTTCATATAAAGTAACATTCTTTACTTTTGACACTTGCGACCGATGCAAGAAAACTGAGTGTGTTTTGGCGACGAGGAGTGATGCGAAAGAAATGTCCCCCTCTTTTTTCCTTTATTTATTTCTTTGGTAATACAGTATGCTTGATTGATGATCATTCACTGTAGACTTCGATTTCCAAAATGAGAATATTTTCCCCCAAAAAAGCGACGCTTTCTGCGATGTTGGGTGGAAAACTGGTGAGTATATGCAGACATGGAAACGAAGAATTGTCCCGTCCGCTGAAGACGCTTTCCACTTCATCATGCCTGGGGTTTGATAAAATTTGGTGCTTTAAGTGTGTTTGTGAGGCAACCCATCGAGAAAAGTTACGTTACTCTTCAGCCATAAAATGAAAACAATTCTAATATTGACGTGAATTCGTCTTTCAAATCGGAACAATACAGGGGAACATATTTAGAAAATAATAGTTCTTTTGAACAATTGTATCGCTAAACTGTTATTTAAAGAACAGTTCCAAAGCTACTCTTGTTAACTTTTCCTTTTGAAATATTTCTGAAATCGTTTTTAAATAGACGAATTGTTTGATTTGAATTATTTTGGGGAAATTGGAATATTGTTATCTCAAAATTTTGTTTTGAATCAATTAGATTTAGAAAGTAATCATAAATAGGTGTATTTGGTAGTTATTTTGAAATAACATTTCCACGAATGGTGTTATGAATACAACTTGAAAAAGTTTCACTCAAGGAGTCAGTTTCATTAGACAAATAACAATTTACACTTATCAATAAATACGTATTCTTCTCTTAACGTATCGAAACAATCAGCATGCTTTCTAACGGAAATTCCTAATCAACACTAGATTGAATGTTATTTAAAATCATTACTATATATTAGTTTATTGTAACATGAGACTACTCTGCTAAGAACATTACAATACAAAAATGCTTTCTTATGTATAATTGGTCTGATAATGCTCCAAAGTGAAGAATTCGTTGAGAAGAATGCGTGTAAAATTATTATTTGTCATATGAAACTGGTTACCTAAGTGAAACTTTCCAAGTTGTAATTATAAAACCATGTGGAAATATTTACCAATTTATGATTGCTCTAATGGTCTAAGTATATAAAAGGCTCAAACGAATATTAGTGAGAAAATATTCCAATATAACTTCCAAAATACAATTCGGTAATTTAAAAACGATTTCAGAAATGTTTCAAACGGACCAATTAAAAATCTTTGGGTTATCCAAAGCTAAAGTTTATGAGTTACTCCACTTTACCTATTGCATTTGCGTCTTTTTGGATAAAAAGATTCTATATTAGAAATAAAAGGACACAATTTTCCAATTCAATATGCTTCCTAAAATTTAAAAGAGCCACGGTAGCACAGTTGGAAGAGTAACGTATTAGTAACTGGAGGGTTGCGAGTTCGAAACTAGGTCCAATCAAAGACAGTCGTGTACATGGGGCTGGTGCGCTTTAAATCTGTCATGACCTCACATAGGCTTGCTGTGAAAGTTTGGAGAGTGGGGTGCCAGCTCAGGTGTTGACCTCGTCATCTGACCGTGGCTCAAAATTATGAGGTGTTGTCCTTGGAACCCCTTCGGGGTTCATCCCTGACCGTCGCAAACAGCCCCTTGTGTTTTTCCAGTTCCACGTTAATTAACTACCTATCTACTTGAAACTTAAACCTATCTACCTTACTTAAAATTTTAAACGTACAATTTATCATCCGATTCGACTTAAAATATTGTGATTTGAATACTTTTAATTGAAAGCGCATTTATACAAAAAACAGTTAAAAACTATCATCGTAACATCTATTTTAAACCACACTAAATATATATCCTGTGTTTTTATTCTTCCTTCAATGGAAACCCTTTTTACATCCGCATTTAATTATGCTTCTATTTACGTCGCTTTTAAAAGGGTTTTTCTGATTAATTAATTTTAATCTTCCTCATTGCTATTTAACATAAGAATTCGATTTTATCCTTTTCCTGCAGTCATTGCTTCTGTCCACAACCCATCCCACACTTTGAATGTTAATTAATTAATTAAAACGATCGTGATAAAATTGCCAAATTAGTTTAGCAATTTAAATACGAAGTTCTAATCAATTAATTTTGCGAATGAAGCTAAACTCTACAGGCAAACACCGTGAATGATTGTGTCAGGATAAAAATTTTCAAATTCTGGTTTTGGCTATATTTTCCTACTGAAGCAGATCCCTCACATCAGTAATCCAGGCCCCATTACCAATTTAAATGAAGGGTCCCACTATTACGTAAAAGGCGTGCCCCCTCATAAATATAAATATCTATACTAAGTATCCAATCTGCAAATTGCATGATTATGTAACTCTTCTCTCGTTGCTGTTTTTTATCCACTTGGTATTTACAAGATAGTCCAAGACAAGCTAGAAATACTCCAAGATCTAGATAAGCTAGACAAAGGACAAGACCATGGGCTTGGTCTAGACCATAGAGGGAATATAAAAGTAGAGTGAGCAACGGTAACCTTTTTAAGTGCCCAGGATCATGTGACCAAAACTAGTAGTAACGTAACCTTATACTGTTTTCGTCTGCCGAATGGAAACGAACATTCATCATGTGATTGGTTGACGGACAGGAGACGTCCATCCATTAATTCATCACCTAATTGGTCCCCGCGATATAGTAGAGTTTAGCCATTTCACCACTTTTGTTGCCACTCTATAGAAATACGCATTTACGCATCTACCCTGTCATAAGATGCTACATCACCAAACGAGGCGATAAGATACCAACCATATCAATATTTTACAGATCAGTCACGTGACTACTGGTCGACATGTTGGTCATTCTTTTTTAATCTCTTCTCAATAGCAATGCTCAGTCTACTTACATTTCACGTCTGTGATCTAGACCAAGTCTGTAATGGGTGGGAGGAATTTCCAAGAAATATTGTTCTGACCTTTCCCTTTGCAACTTATTGTACCTATATACTGCGCAACTTATTGTACTTGTCCACTGCGTAGCAACCTTTGAGTGGTAAGCGGCGCAAGTTCGATTCATTCTTGTGTGTATTTCTCTCTTCTGTGTCAATAGAACTTTCATAGTGTGTATTTGTTCATTACTTGATGTTGTCTGTCTTGTGTTTTGAGCAGCTTGGCCAAGTATGGCCTTTGGGCCTTAAAACTCAATGCAAGCAACCCTTTGTTCCTCGGACTTTGATCTTCTGAGTAAAATACCAGAAATATATTTTATGAAAAGATATTTATTTGAAAGTAAAAATTCTGATTTTTATATTTTATCAGACGATAATTATTCATTTAAAGGAACAAATTTGATATTTGTTTTGCAAACGATTTTCGTTAATGTCTTTATCATATTTGATATTCTCTCGTCTCCTTTTTGTTGCTATGTGGTAATAAAAAGAAGACAAAACAAATAATAAATAGATGTTTCAAATATGTAGTATGAAAACATTCTTGGAATATGCTAATGAAATGTTAATTATGTTTAAATACCAATTACTAACTTTTAAGGGCGTATGTAAACATTAAAAGATTATTTTTTTAAATTTGACCTTAAAAATCCAGTTTTTTTAAATAGGTCATTGGTTTATGCTTAAAATCATTTCAGTTTGAAAAAAATCAGATTCAGCTAATCATTATTTTTATAATTTAGGTATAATTAACTAATTAGCATGCTTTTTTATAGTGATGTCTGAAATTCTAATTTTTTTCAGAAAGTATATTCCTGTTGGAAATTATTCCTTATATTATTCATCATGTTTTGACTTTCAATCAAGTTGCTAGAGGGAATAGATTTATTTTTTGTTACAATTTTTTCACCAATGAAGCATTAAAAAATCACGATTTTTTCAGGAACTTTAACATTTAAAAATCAACTTCGAATTCATTTCTACCTAACGAAAAATCTAACAAGTACCTAACGAAAAACCCTTCTAACTAGAAAAATATTCCAAATATTTACAAGATCTTGGTATCGTTTGAAGGCTAAGGAGTTAGAAAATATTACGATGCAATAAAAAACATCGATATTCTGGTCAATTTTCGTTATTTCTAGTGTGTATACACCTTAACACGATTTGAAAATGAACTGTTTATCTTATTGATAGTTCCTTCCAAATGCGGATGTTTTTCTCACTTAAATCTGACACGATACTTAACGCCTTGAATCCAATTTCTTCCAGTGTTTCTGTCAATTGAAACTATAATTGTTTTGTCATTTGCCGGTCAAAGTTATCATAAATTGGCTGCTTCCAATACTTAATGAGACATTGATGCAAGGCCCTATACTTTATCTTTTGCTGAATCATAGCAAACACGAGAATCAATATTCATTTCATCGAAACAAATAATTGTAAATTTTTCATCTTCAGTCATGTCGCCGTCTTTAGTCTTCATGAAGATTAGATATGGGGCTAAACTCCTTCAGTATAGACGTAGAACTATCAACGATTCTTGCAACAAAGACAGAACGGGAGTCGAAAACGTTTATTTTCCTCAGAACATACTTACCTCAAGAGACCTGTGTTACAAAGAGCTATTTTTCAAAACTGACCAGATCTTGATCTCGTCATTATAAAAAAATCGGCATTATCTTGATGACGATTACATCACGTCTTTAGCAAACTTGATCAGATCTTGATAAACGAGATATCTCGTCGAAACCACTTGGAGGATTATAAAATACATAAAATGTATTTTAAATTCAATTATCTAATAATATGACCACAGCACAAATTTTGTAGAAAAGGCGAGGAAGGCAAAAGCTCAAGATGAAGACACACCACCCCTTCAAATATAACTGGTGGATATGAAACCATATTCGCGCCCACATATTGAGTAAACATTCCCATTTAGATACAACCTACAACTTAAAAAACACTAAAACTCACAAATAAGAACCGAAATACGCTTTTCGGGAATGCTTTTCCAAACAGAAATGTCGATATCGGAAACTTCGACTATTATCACTAGACAGAATGTATGTCAACCGATCTATTTAAATACAGAAGGAACATGCTTCCGCTACTAAACTGGATGCCTCTAGGGCACACGTTGGTTTGGTCCCTGTGGAACCAATATCTAAAGGCTGTGGAGAAAGAATTTTCTGCAAAAATGTCCTCTTGAACATAGCTGACGCAGAGATACCATAATGATCATGGTCGACATCTTACAGGAAAATGCATTTTGACCGCCGGTCGCATATAAAATAAAAATACATATTTTATGCTTCTATTGTAATAAATAGAGGATTCTATAAGAATAGATGGGACGTGATTCACATTTGAAGAAAAGCATTTCTTATTCCGGCACTACGATACTAGGTAAACCTATTGGAATACGAACGATACTTCGGAACCACATAGCTACCAACATTAAACAGAATTACGAAAATATTTCTTTATTTTCTTGGTTAAAAATTATTTTTATTGATATTCGCATCTGTAGCTACATTGGATGAAAGTAAAAATGTCGACGTGTTTCACAGCGTTTAACCTTCCTGGTGGTTGTCTCGACGAATGTTGTTGTTTTGGGGTTTTGTGGCGCAAGGGCTATGTTTGGCCATGTTGCACCAGACACAAGACGTACAACATCAAGTAAGAGACATACACACACAAATGAAAGTTTTACTGACACAGAAGAGAAAAACAACCCAGGGAGGAATGCACCTGACAGGAATCGAACCTGCGCCGCCTAAAACTTGAAGGTTGCTAGTGCAGTGGACATATCCACTGAGCCATGACGGCCCCTTCTCGACGAATGTACCTCATCAGCAAAACTGGCCAGATCTTGATGGAAGAAATATCTCGTCATTAGAAGAAAACTGACCAGAACTTGATCTCGTCATCATAAAAAAATCTGCAGTATCTTGAGATATCTCGTCATTAGCAAAATTGGTCAGATCTTTATGTATGAGATATCGCATCGAAACCGCTTGGAGAGGGTTAAGTTCTGTTTATAAAACTTCTGAAATTCATGTTTCTCTCAAAAAATATTCATTCAACTTATTGTTCATTGCTTTTTATACTTTAAATTATAGTTTTAGTATTTGTTAAAAAAAACCCTGTTAAAGTTTTATTAATCGTATATGTTGTCCATTTACAACTTCATCACTTATGTTAGTAATGCATAAGCGATGAAATCAAATCGGGAAAATGCTGCATGCAGCTAAGAGTAGTTCGGTTGTGTTAAATTATCTTCAAAGCAAAGATATACATATACGTATATATATAATAACCCTACCTGTAAACTCCCCGAATAAGCTTACCTGGAACTAGCCACCCCTTACTGAAACCCCATATTTTAAATCACCCCAAGGACAAGGTTATAAGATGCACCCGTGCCTGTACTTCTGTAACCCCTAGTCTCTCCTTCACCCAAAACTGGTCCCCCGATCACTCGGAGAGAAGCTAGCTAGGTGAACGCGGCGTATGTTCAAGCTCCGTACATTCCATTTGCCCATGTATGCTGTACACAATCCTGTTTTCGTATTATCAAATGTTTTTGGATCACTTGGTAGGCCCCTATGTCTGGGATTACCACAGAAGCCGGTAGGACAGTTTCCAACATAAAAAAACGTAAAGCTTAAGCCTGGCCTCCCAGCTCTAGGCCTAAAAATCTGGACGTATAAGCGTACCTTCCCTGCCACGCTTGATCTAGAAGGAAACAAGAGAATCCCACCAGGAATGTCCACAATGCAAAAGCAGTCATACAAACTTCTGGTGCTATGATTTAAATGTATAGAAAGGAATATATCCCAAAAGTTGCAGAAGATCGTCATGTACCATCTATCGTATGAGAGGTGAATAATCGTACCTTTTTTTCTGTGTGTGTTTGTCTGTCAGAGCTCTGATGTTAATATTGCATAATTAGTTCTAATGTGCATTGAATTTTAATTGAAAAGTTATATCTTTCATACATTTTTTATTTATTATAATATCTTCCCTATTGACTATTATTGCCTTAATGTGCTGGATAACTTGCTATACTTTGTGAAACATAGTTGCCTTAGTCAATCAGTATTAATTAAGATAATTGTTTTGTACAAATTTGGATTTAATTGAGTTTAGTTGCGTGTACCTTGATTTATAAGTTCTCATGATATTAAGGTCAGGAAAATGCCAGACTCAAATAGGGAAAATAGTGTTGAGATGATCAACGTGCAGCAGCGTAGCACGGAAATTGCAGATAACAGATTGGAGATTGTAGAGCCGAAGCGGCCTGACCCAACAGAACCCTTCATAATTAATTTTAACCCTGAGGGAGGCATGAGATTAAATTAGTGGCTAATACATTTCAATCAAAAATGTGAAGAAAACAATAAGGAAGACCTCTGGAAGGTCAATAATATACATAAATTTTTAAAGAGTAGAGCAATACCGGAATATGTTAACTCCTGTTTGGGAATTGGGAGGAATTGTGAAAATTATTAATACAAAATTGTCCAGATGTTTATGTGCAACAAACTCAAGGTAACTTTATCATCAGAGAGAGATTAATTTTGACATTGACTATTGGAAATATTATTAATAAGGTCATATTTTACATTATTGATAATGAACTTCCTTATGGATTATTAGGTCTCGATGATTGTGCTTGCTTTAAATTGCGCATTGATACAATCTGCAGAGGAGTTTTTCAAAATGATGCTTATCTGAACAATAAGCATTATTCCAATTCACAATATTTATCTTTGCATATTAATAATATTAAAAGTCCAACAAATAATGAGACCGGAAGTGGTTTGTCCAAATTACTAAGAGAATTCCAACACATTTTTTCTGCAGATAAATATGATGTTGATTGTATACGAATGGAACCTCAAAGAGTCATATTGAAGTCTGAATTACTCATCTCCCTTAGACCATATAGTTTCCCCTAAGGAAGAAAATGAAATTAAAAGCCAAATAGAATAACTTTTAAAAGCAAATATCATTAAGGAAAGTTCCATATTCCTATTCATTCTAATAAAAACATGATAAAGACCCCTTCCAGGAATAGATGTTATTTTGGATAAATTAAATTCGGCTAAAGTGTTTTCAAATTTAGACCTTGCTTCAGGCTATTGGCATGTGTGCCCATACATCCTAACGATACAGTAAAATTAGCTTTCGCCACTAACTTTGGACTTTATGAATGGTGCCGCCTATATTTTGGATGGAAAAATGCACCAAGTGTGTTACAAAGAACCATTCGTAGGATTTTGGCAAAACATAAAGTTGACTTTGCCTTAAATTATTTCGATGATATTATTATTTTCTCTGCTTCTGAAGGAGAACATTTGGTCCAACTCAGGACACTCTTTCAAATATGTGAACAGGAAAGATTGAAATTTGCAAAATGTACTTTTGTACAAAGGAAAATAAATTTTCTGGGCTATGAAATTCAATCTAGTCAAATTGGACCAGATAACACAAATATTGAAGTCATTAGAAACCTACAATCTCCTAGGAATGTAAAGGAATTGCAGATTTTTGGGCAGTATAAATGTATATAATAAATTCATAGAAAATTATGCTAAAATCAGAGTTCCTCTAAACAAATTATTTAAAAAAGACACAGTGTAGAATTGGACTGAGGACTGTCAGGAAGCGTTCCAAATGTTAAAGGATGTCTTAATGTCCAAACCTTTTTTAAATTATTTAATCCTAATTACCCATGTCATTTGTTTGTCGATGCCTCGACGGAAGCAATTGGTACCATTCTTAAGCAAGAAGGACCAGATGGTGTGCTTCACCCAATATCCTTTCATTCTAGACAATTAAGAGATTACGAAAAAAATTATGCTATCACAGAGCTTGAATGCTCAGCAATTATAGATTCTCTTGATAAATTTCATCATTATGTCCATGGTTCCAAATTTACAATTCATACTGATCACGCCGGTGTAGTATGCTTAAAAATGTGAAACATCTTACAGGAAGACTATTCAGATGGTCTCTTAAACTTAACATGCATTATTGCGAAATAAAATATTTGAAAGGCTCCACCAACGTAGAACCTGACATGCTATCCAGAAACCCCATTTCACAGTTCCTTCATCATACAGTTCAGACTTCTCATTTATTAGACTTAAGGATCATAAAAGAGCATCAGCAAGCTGAGTGTATAATGATAAAAGATATAAAGAAGAAAATAATGTTATTATAATATACAAAAAGGGTTTTAAGAAAATCGTTGTACCAACAAACTTAAGAAGGAAAATATTTGAAGATACACATAACCAGTTTGGTCATCCAAGTGTACAAACAATGCTAAATTTAATCACTCCACAATATTATTGGCCGTATATTACGTTGGATGTTAACAATTTTGTTAAACATTGTGAAACATGTCAGCTTAATAAGAAAAGTCATCAAAAAAGATATGGATTATTATCTTCATTACCTCCCGTTGAGAATCCTTTTGACATAATTTCAATAGATACCGTTGGTGGGTTTAACTATTATAATTGAACAAAAAATATTTACATATTGTCATAGATCATGCCACTCGTTACATTTGGACTTTTGCGTCTAAAAATGAAAATACTGAAACTTATACTAACTATTTAAAACAAATCTGTCCGGTTCAAACACCTAAGAAATTACTCAATGATAGAAATGGTTTCTTCACTTCGTCGAGATTCAGAAAATTTCTTAGAAAGTATGACATTAAACAATTGTTAACTTCTCATCACCCTCAAACCAATGGGAAAACGGAACGCGTTAATCAATCTATTGTCACTGGACTTAAATGTAAAGTTAATACTACATCAACCAAAATTCCTTGGACTAAATTACTAGAACAAGTAACACTGGAATAGTATAACAATACTCCTCATTAAATCACCCAATTCCCTCCTGCTTATCTGATGTACGGAATATCACCTTACAATCGGCCTTTGGAAGGTGAGGAATATTACACAGCTCTTGAAGAACTATAGATATTCACAAGAAAAATAAAATCCATTATGACGCACGATTTCTCCCGGATCTTTTTAACCCAGGTGGTGTTAAATATGAAAAGTTTCATTACCCGAATACAAGTAAATTATCTCCACCATATTCTGGGCCTTACACCATTCTTACAAAAAATTTAATGTGAATTTCGAAATTAATAGATCCAATCCTCAAACAAAATCATCTGAAATTGTGCATGTTAGTAAATTAAGGTACTTTTACCCTCCTGAGAATCTCAAACTATTTCATGAATATTAAGCATACAATGATAGGTCGAAGAAATAGTTAACCTTAGCAAAGGGGAAGGTTTTTAATCCGAACTTGGCTGTAACTCGGGTTTAAGTTGTTTCTTCCCCAGCTCCTTGTAATCATTTCCTTTGTAGAGACAATTGGTGTTTAT
Source organism: Meta bourneti (assembly GCA_933210815.1). Classification (NCBI taxonomy): domain Eukaryota; kingdom Metazoa; phylum Arthropoda; class Arachnida; order Araneae; family Tetragnathidae; genus Meta; species Meta bourneti. The sequence continues at coordinate 81,330,495 of OW119923.1, read as the reverse complement.
TTTTAACTCTCTTTCAAAGATTGTTTTAGAAGACTCTTATAAAAAATATTCAAAACATATTTATACCCATTTCTCCAATTTGTGTCGTTTTATAAAAAAAATCTGTTTATTAATACTCTGAGAAAAAATAATTGAATTCTCATAAAAGTATCTGCTTGATGGAGTAAGCATCGAATCCAACTAAAAATATCATTGTGAAAGAACTGAGATGATTTTTCATCATTATAAAGGTTAATTAACCTAAGAAGATAAATAAGTGGAATACAAAGACATGGACTATAATCAAGAATGGACAGTTAAGACTGAAAGTGATTCCAGATTGTGTGCTTTTGAGTATAAATTATACTTTATTCGTATAAATGGATATTTCCATGCATGATTGTATGAGAAAGTTATTATTGTGTGCATTCTTATGGTTGAAAATGTGAGAATATTTAATTATTACCTTTAAATCGTATGGTTACATAATGTGCACGATTTTGGCCTGTCGAAATGTAAAATAACCTAGATCTGCTTTTTATGGAATATGCACTCTAAAATGTTGGTATATTTTTTCATGTATTCTAGTATTGTGCTATTATGTTCAGTATACAATTATGTTTTGAATATGCGCCAATGGAAGTGATGGAGAGACTTGATAGTATTATTGCTTAATCTTGGTTTACTCTTCCTTGTGGTGAGTCTTGCTTGCAGTGCAGACACTGCTGACAAGCCTCTTCCAGAAGGGGTGATATGTAATAACCCCACCTGTGAACTCCCGAATAAGCTAACTTGGAACTAGCCACCCCTAACTGAAACCCCATATTTTAAATCACCCCAGGACAAGGTTGTAAGATGCACCCGTGCCTGTACTTCTGTAACCCCTAGTCTCTCCTTCACCCATAACTGGTTCCCCGATCACTCGGAAAGAAGCTAGCTAGGTGGACGCGGCGTATGTCCAAGCTCCGTACATTCCATCTGCCCGTGTATGCTGTGCACAATCCTGTTATCGTATTAATAAATATTCTTCAGTTGGATCACTTGATAGTTCATAGTCACGACTACTAAGAGTAATCCCCTATGTCCGGTCTGGGATTACTACATATATATGAAAGTTAAAATTTCCAAAATTGCTTCCAAGTTCATGAACATTCTATTAAAAGAGAACTGGCATCTCAACCTTAAATCTACATAGGACTAAATAAAAAATTATACTCCAATTACGATTCGCGGTTTCAAATACTCAAGTCACCACTTTTTAATAAAAGGTGTAATGAACTTGATCACTACTGTAAAAATTAACATACACTATGGTAGAATATATAGCAGTGTAACCGATCTCCACCACGAAGTACTTTTGGGGAGACAAAGTTGCAAATTTCTTTCACACGCCTTGCTAAATTGGTGACTCGACGTGATTACGACCACACGCACTATCAAATACAAACCTGATCGCGCTTCAGACAAATGCCAGATGGCGCTCGCAACAATAGGCTCGCACATCGACAGATAGTTCACTGCTTCTATTCCTATCACCGATTCACTCTTTGCTGCCACTCAGCCGTCTCTTAACATGGCACCTCACACTCGACTACAAAAAGTAACACAGAACAGTCCACAGTCTCAATCATCCATTGCATGACCACGCATTCAGAAGTACACCCGTGATCTTTTTACAGTTCTCAAGCAATTGGCAAGCAATTTCTATCAAGTAGTGGTGACATCTATCGAATTCAGTCACTGCTAATTTCTGGATGGGTGTACTGTGATGAATTTGGACACCACTACAATAATTAACAATAGACTAGTACATATAGCAATGTGACCTATCTGCACTATGAAGTACTTTTTGGTAGACAAAGTTGCACTGTATTTCCCATGCCTCTCTAAGCTGCACACAATTTACCATAGAAGTTTCAATAGAAAAATCATACTCTTAAAGTATGGTATGATTAAAAGTTGAATTTGATGCAAAATTCATCGAATCTGCGTATGTAACATTACTTAGTACTATCGAATTCTCTCAAACTATTTCGTATTCCTATTCAAACAACGTTTCCATCCCCGTGTTCTTGAAATAAAACAAGATGAAAAAATACTCATCGCATTGCAAATACTTTTTCTTTTTTAAGGTAGTTCGTATTGGCTCTTACTTTCTACCTTCTTTTCTCTGTTAACTTTGCTCTTCAGATCCTATCACTTGTGGTGGTGGTTGGTTGGGTTGTATAGCGCAAGGTGCGAAATAGGACGAGCCGTCAGAACACTGAAATACGTGCTAGATTGACTGTTATTCCGATAGTAGCTAAAATAACAGTTCGCAAAAAATTATTAGTTCTAATGAGGCAACGTAATGTATTACTTCGCCTTTCTAGGGCGTGTTACTATTTTAATTACTTTAAAGATAAGATTTATTTTATATTTTATTTTATGAACACTCCCAATGAGGGTGTTTTCCTACTTTATCCTCAGACTCTACTCTTGATCAAGTTTTGGGAATTTAAATTTAAATATATTTTAGCCAATTTAGCGAAGGTTTTATTGCCCCTACGTAATCTTAACCATCATAAATTCATATCACATATAAATCTCCATAGCATAAATTTTACGAAACGACGAATAAAACAATCACGTCTCCCTGTGTGCCCCTTTCGGCCCTCAATTCTGTTCCTCGTCTTGTGTTAATTATGTGTGTTATGTGTTCTTTGTTATATTCTGTTCGTGTTTTTGCTGTCATGTTCTAATTTGAATCTTCGCCCTTGTGAGTCGCTGAGCTTTCCAATACGCTGGTGGAATTTCAATAGATTTCATATCCATAATGTCGGGTTATTTCTTTGGCATCTGATTCAAAACACTGAGCTTTGAGGACAGCACGTTTATTTAAACACCAGACGAGGACATTACCATATATATTCGCTATTTACAAGAGTTTACTACACCACAAGTTCATTTCAAAACAAGCATATTCTAAAGATGCGTATCTCATTCTTTCACTAAATTAAACTTTCCTCGCATTCTATATGGTTAGAGTTTTTACTTGCGTAATTAAAAATACATCCACTAATATCATCGTTTCGCGTGCTCAGTAAATATCTACATATTAATACGTGAAGAAAAAACTTTGTACCCCTTTTTAAGCACATTGCGCGCACGGAGGAGTATGAGATTTGGCATAATTAAAGTTCATATGGAGAAGGAGTGCAGAAAGATAAAATTAATGTATAATATGCGTTACAAATCTATTAAATGAAACAAAATAAAACATTCATTGTTTACGTTCATATACTATAATCTATATATTAATACGTGAAGAAAAAACTTCGTACCCCTTTTTAAGCACATTGCGCGCACAGAGGAGTATGAGATTTGGCATAATTTGCCACCACATAAGTTAGTATTGAAAGTTAATTGCATCGTTTTGCTGATCAGAAACGTAAATACAAAGGAAGCATTAGTCAATGGAACAAGAATGCGCATCAAATTTATGCATCGTAATACTATTGATAGCGAAGTTTTAACTGGAACCGCACGCAATAAGAGAATTTCGATTCCACGTATAAATTTAACATATTCCGGAACTATTTTACCATTTAACTTTCAAGGAACTCAATTTCTAATTATACCTGCATTTGCGATGACAATAAATAAGTCTCAAGGACAAACATTCGAAAAAATTGGAATTTTATTGAGGCAGCCAGTTTTTACACATGGTTAATTGTACGTCGCAGCAAGTAAAGTTCGATCATTCGATGGTTTGAGATTTTATATTTCCGAATATAACGGTCAAGGGCATTTAGAAAACGATGAAAGAGTTTTTACAAAAAACATCGTCTACACAGAAGTTTTGAATCATTAAATTCATTGTCGAACTATTTCAAGTTCAATGGACAATATTTATTTTTTTAACCACCCGGTTTTTTGTTTCAATTAGAAATATATAAAAAAATACGAAGCACGTATTCCCTATTTCATTTTTTGGATTTATTTTTTTATATAATTTGGAAAAGATAGGCAAATTAACTGTGTAGCCTTGTCGAAACCTGTGGCCAGTATAGCAATACAAAAAAACAAGAAAATGTCAAACAATGCGTTATTGTTTTTTAGATATGGCTTAACCAAGCTATACCGCATTTTTCCTATGACGTATTTGTACATGCTCGCAGCTTACGTAATAGAACAAAATTTAAAAAAAAATTATATGCAATGAATATAGAGGTATACTCTTTGACAAAACAACCTTTATTAACTTTAAAACTTAAAAATTAAATGAATTATGGTCGAATTTCGACCACTGGGCGACCACTAGTATTAATAAATAGACACAATAGCATTTACAAGTACGCTAGTAGCAGTGGCACGCGCACGATAAAAATTAAATTCACGGAGCGGATTAAACCATTTTCATGCGCTCACATTGAACATAAAAACCTTTTCTCTAAATTCCGTAGTTTCAACATAATTCATTGTGGCACTAAAAAGATGGATTTGTGAACTTCTTTGTGTTACACTGCTACACTACGGAGATGGGTACACGTTTCACCTCACATAAATACTACACATTCTAAACGCAACACGTTTATAAAGGGACAATGTTCCTCCATGTGTTGGACGGAGAACCTCACAGCCCTTTAATACCTTTTGTTCCGTTTATGCACTTGTAGTATGTGTTCAAATGTTATATTGCATGTGATAGTTTTTTTTACCTCGCTTTTCCTCTCCCCGTCTCTTTGAGAAATCGAAACCTCTGGCGAATCGGAGGGACGAGGGTACAGTAAGTTCGCAACTATTGTCGAAAACATTAAGGCAGTGTAACGTCGTGAGATGCATTTAAGTTGTGGCGACTGGATTAAGGCATAGAAACAGCTTCGAAACAAACAGCACATTTAGTCAGACTAAGTTTACAGTGTTTACAATGGTCAAACAATTTAAGGCATATTTAGAGGCTAAATGAAAGTTAAGACAGTATAGTTTCAGTCCCGTGGTTCCATCGGAGCAGACAAGCTGTGTCCGTTCAGTTTCAAATTTCAACGGATCTCTGTCGAGGGGTCAGGAATGAAGTTACAGCTACTCCAGTTCCTCTATAACGAACGGGGACAGTTACCAAAGAAAGGCGGCTGCTGGACACCCCTTAATCCCATCCGGTCGTAAATTCTCTAGACCCTTCAGTGTGGGAGGATTTATACATCGACGGTCAGTTCAGGTTAGGGAGAAATTTCAGGTCCCAGAGGGGACCTGAAATTTCCCCATCCCCGAGAAAGGAGGACCATTAGCTACAACAGTACTGTGTCATGTAGCAAGCCTTTTTACGTCATAGCCATGGTTACTACCTATTTTTTTCATTTTATTTGTAGTTTTCTTGGCGGCTTATTCTAACATTTTCTGTTAGTTTCGTAAACTAAATTCAAAGAAAAAAATCAGTACTCAACCTTCTGACAACTATTGTTTTCAATGCATTAAAAAATAATCAAGTTGGAAAAACATGTTGATTTTGGAGATATTTACTATTTATATTGTTTTTGATATTTATAATATTTTATATTGTATTCATATTTATATTATTTTATTTATTATGTATTATTTTATTTATTATATATGTCAAGACAGAATCGTTTCCCCTCCCAACCTACCACAGAAAGGCGATGGACCTTTTGAGGCGGCGGAGGACCCCAACGCTGAAGGGAGTGAAGAGGCTTGATCCTGCCGGCGGCGGAGAGGCTTCAGTTTGGGCTTCTGAGCGAGAGCGAAACGATACAGGACCTGTGTGGCCGATCGTCCGTCTTTAGAACTGGAGACCTTAGTGGTTCCATATTAATCCTCTGTGGATTTAAATTCTGAATGTGGAATCCCCCTGTCAATCAATGTCAATGCTAAATTAAATATTTTCGTAAATGTTCTGTGTTTGTAAAAAGTAGAACTCTTTTTGAAAGCAAGTTCCTGTTCTACCACAACTTCTGACATGTATTATTTTATATTTTGCAGATATTGCTTCTATGTTATTTGGGGAATTTGAGATTTATGTCAATGTCCCTCAGATAAAAATGGATGATGACCGAAAATGTTAACCGAAATAGGACACATCTTCAGCTTATAGGTGAAACACGCTAAATAAAAATGAATAGTTTTGAGAAATCGAATGGGAATGAGCTCTCAAAGAGCGTTTCTCAAAAAGAAATCTAACCATCTTGCAATAAAAGAAGGTGCACCAGTCGATAGCGACTTCCACTCTCCTGGCAGCCGTGGCACTAGGGTGCGCACTCCACCCGTCCTGTCCGCCATGCCAATGGGTTGGGTGTGTGCTGCGACGGCGAACTCCACCCGTCCAGGCGGACATGGCGCTGGGGTGAGCGCTCCGACGGCGAACTCCATCCATCCTGGCGGCCATATCGCTGGGGTGGGCACTCCGACGGTGAACTCCACCCGTCCTGTCGGCCATGCCGCTAGGATGGGCACTCCGACGGCGAACTCCACCCGTCCTGGCGGCCATATCGCTCGGGAGGGCACTCCGACGATGAACTCCACCCTTCCTGGTGGCCATATCGCTGGGGTAGGCGCTCGACGGCGAACTCCACCCGTCCGATCGATCGAAATCACCTTTTGAAGAATCCTACACAATCTCTTAATATTCGTGAATGCGGAAGAAAGTGTAATCGAAAGACCCTAAGTTTTGAAAAACTTAATAATCATTGTTCTCATCTCTTCTCATGTGGCCTTGTATTCATTCAAAGCCACCCAAAACAAAGCGAATATGAAACACATCACCGATACACGAAGAGTGACGGTGAGAACGACTACACATTCGAGTAACATCGCTTATGATGTAAAAAAAGTCTCTCGAACGGATCGAAACCACCTTTTGAAGAATCCTACATAACCCCTTATTAGCCAGGGATGCGGAAGAAGGTGCAATCGAGAGACCCTCAGTGTTGGCAAACTTCAACATTTTTTGTCCTGCCACTTCTCATGTGGCCACGTGTTTATTCAATGTCACCTAAAACAAAGAGAATGAGAAATGCTTCACTGATACACAAGTGCAGGAGAATGTGAGAACGACTTCACATTCAAGAAATATCATTTCCGATTTAAAAGAAATCACTGGAAAGGTTCGAAATCACCTTTCGAAGAAAGAATCCGACAGAATCTATTGATTGCCGGGTATATGCGGAAGAAGTTGGAATCAAGAGACCCTCATTGTTGGCAAACTTCCTCATAGTTGTTCCTGTCTCTTCTCATGTAGCCTCGTGTTCTTTCAATGTCACCTAAAACAAAGGGAATGAGAAACGCTTCACCGATACACAAAGAGTGCAGATGAAGTGGAGAACGACTTCACATTCGAGACACTTCGTTTAGAATGTCAAAGAAATCTTTCGAACGGGTCGAAATCACCTTTCGAAGAATCCCACACAAATTTTTGATAGCCGGGAATGCAGAAACAGGCACTATCGAGAGACCCTTATCGTTTGCAGATTTTCTCATCGTTACTCCCGGCTCTTCTCTTGTGGGAGTATATTTATTCAAAATCAACCAAAATAAGTGGTTTTGACGAGATATATCGTCCATCAAGTTCTGACCAATTTTCCTGACGAGATATTTCGACATCTACTGCCGCGTTTTGACGATGACAAAGTCAAGTTATTATTTTGTAACTATAATGCATTCACCTCACTGTACCTCAAATTATTTCTATTTAGTCATTAATAACTTCTTTAACTATACATCTGCATTTGATGAAGATTTGGAGTATTCGGACTAGTGAACCAACTGAAATGTCAAAAATGTAAATTTAAGAAGTTTGCCATTTTGTCCGATTCCCGAGCAGCTATTGAAACTATAGCCTCTTTAAAGTGCGGCAAGTCGTATGAAACACTTGAATGTCCTTTACTTATGTATACTTTGACACTACAAAACAAAACATTAGCTCTACAGTTGATTCCAGTATATTGTGCAGTCTATGGTAATGAACAAACGGATTACTTGGCAAACAGGGGTTTTGCAGTTGTTCAGATTCCAAGTAGATCCATCTCTTATGATTCCATAAAAGTGTACAGAAGTGAAAATCAAAGAACCTTTTCTCCCAAAATCTAATAAATAGAAACTCAAGTAAACCTTGACTAACTAACCGTAAAGACATCCCATCCCAGAAGCCCTAAGGTTGGTAGTTGAATTAACGTCGCACTGGAGTAACACAACGAGCTTGTGGCGACGGTGAGGGATCAGTTCCGAAAGAAAAGATCCGATGACACCTTGTAATTTTCAACCGCTGTCAGATGACGAGGTCAAACCTGAGCTGGTACCCATCTTTTCAAGACACGCCATGGTGACACGACATTTAAGGCCACGACAGATTTTAAAAGTACCAGTCCACAAGTACACGACGGTCTTTGTTTAGACCAAGTTTCGAACTCGCAACCCTCCGGTTGTTAATCAACTACTTTTCCAACCGGGATACCTCGGAATCCCAGCTGCCCCAAGGGCAGGAGTTGCTGCAATAACCCGACTTCTGACTGAACCTACTGCCCCTTTGCACTAAATCCCAAGAAATGGACATTCTCCACCAACAAATTTGTACTGTCGGGACCAATACTGGGAGTCTAAAAGAGGGATGGTCGGCTAATTATTTCTATCTTGTCTTACCCTTTCTTATCAATTTCAGGGCCTCGGGTAAGTAACGGATGGGTAAGCCCGGTTGGGTAAGTAACGGATTAGCAATCGGAGGATTGCGAGTTCAAAACTAGGTCCAACCAAAGATCGTCGTGTACACGGGGGCTGGTGCACGTTAAATCTGTCGTGGCCTCAAATCTCCTCACGAAGGAGTGGTGTGGAAGTTTTAAGAGTAGGGTGAGATCTCAGGTGTTCACATCATCTGGCCGTAGCTCAAAATTACATGGTGTTGTCCTCTGATCTTTCCCTTGGGGATTGATCCCAGATCGTCGCTAATAGCCTTTTGTGTTGCTCCAGTACGACGTTAATTAATTACCATTATCAATATTACGGTACAGCTGTATCTAGCGGCTCGTCTGGTGGCAACGCTCTTGGCACGTTTTTTGGCGTACTTTTTATGTCGCCAAGGAAAGAAATCTTAGAAAAATCTTTTGTTATCTTTATAAGTATATCTTTTTTTAAATATTTCCGCTTGCTGAGATTGCCATAAAAACGGGAATAACCCTAATAAAGATGGGTTAACTTCACCTGCCATAACTCGCCACTAAAAGTGCGCCAAGAGCGTTGCCACCAGACGAGGCACTAGATACAGCTGTAGCAATATTGCGTATTGTTTGTGCGATTATAGAAAGATTCAACTATTTGGAAAACATTTCACAAGTTTTTCTGAAAGAAAAACGTATTGTAAATGACCATCTTGGATTTAAAAAAGAAAATTTATTCATGAAAAAGATAAAAACAGAACTCAACCGCAAATATCAGAAGTCAAAGCTATAATTAAATTCGCATTGTGATCAATCGTAGCTAACTCTATATTGTACAATTTGGATTTCGATTTTAGAAATTTAGTAGAGTAAAAGCGAAAAATCTAAGATGATGTGTAATCATCATAGACTTGCGGTTTGTTATTTGAATCAGCCTGAAAAACTAACCAAGTCTCTTAACACGAACTGAAAACTTCCGGCAATCTGAATTTATGGAGTAAATAATGTAAGAACATGGTACACAATATTCTGGTAAATTAATATTTAATTTTAAGAAGAGATGAAGCTCGTGAAATATATACATATGAAAGGGTTCTTATTACAGGTAAAAAAAAATTATGAATGCCCGTCTGGCATCACAACCAGTTCTTGAGCACGTATTGCTCATTCAATACTCGTTTCCGAACATAAGAGGAACGTCTTTTCTTCTTCGATTTCTGCTCGGACTCCCTTCGCGCTTTTCGCAGCCCCTCGGAGGTAGAGGGCGCTGGTGATGAGAAGTGGGGAGGTTTGCAGTTTTCATCCCTACAGAATCGGCCGTCCTGCGCACAGACGTCCTCGATTGGCAACTCCACAGCATCAAATGAATTGGTACATAGAAAGATGAATCTGAAAAATACAAAAGAAAAAAAAAGGAAAGAAAGTGTATCTAGTTCTTCACACTATGTGAATTCACTAGTGTAGGTCATTCGACCATAGCTTCATGTGGTCGGCAGCGGTAGATGTCTTGTTAGGCCCGTCATGGCATCCGACCTTTTCCACATCATACCGGTCGTTGAATTTGACAGACGTGACTTTGTAAGGACCGTAAAACTTGGCCCTCAGTTTCAGGCCTGTCCCATACTGAGTCCTTTGAATGGCAACTAAGTCGTTCAGCTTGTAGAGGTAGGGTCTCTTTCTTCTTTTATTGAACTGTCTTCCATTTTCTTCTTGTAGCTGTAGGATATTTCTTTTAGCATCGTTTCTCATCTCATCACGTTTATACCATTAGATGATTTAAATACTCTTCATTCAGTACTCCGTTGATTCTCACGTCTTCTTTATTTTTCATTTTTGTTCCCAACATCAGTTCAAATGGGGTGTACTTGGTACTTCTTGACGGTGTACTGTTGATCACACGTTGTACATTGGACACATATCTGAACCATTTGGCCGGGTCTTCATGAGAAAGCTTTGCTAAAACAGGTATTAGTATCCTGTGCATTCGTTCAATCTGTCCATTTCCTCTGGGGATTCCAGTCGTGATTTTCACATGTTCTATTCCTTCGTCGATGCAATAAGCTTCAAACTCGTTTGCAGTAAAGGCAGAACCTCTGTCGGTGATTATCCTGGCAGGATTTCCAAAAACCGTTTGCTGTAATTTTAATTTATCAATAGCTTTCTGTGAGGATGGAGATTTCACAGGGTAAAACCAGGTGAATTTCGTAAACGCATCTACGACAGTAAAAATGTGTTGATATTGTTTATTTGTAGAGGGAAGGGGTCCAATAAAATCTATATGGTATGTACTTAGCGGAATGTTTTCTTTGGGTATAGGGTTCAAAAAGCCTTCACCCTTACCATGCTTTCTATTATACAGGATACACTCTACACAATTAGCTATTACACTTTCGACTTTGTTTCGCACATTAGGGATATAAAATTCTTGCCCTAGTATGTTTCTGCCTTTGCAGTAGCAAAATGGCCGTTTTTATGCACTTTCCGTATAATTTCGTTTTGTAACGCTTCTGGTATCACTACTAGATCTCTTCCGTTTTCGAATTTATACAAGATGTCGTTTTTGGCAAAGTAACCCTTTTCTTCACCCTTCTCAACCAAGGTTCTGATTAATTTTATCTGTTCTTCCCCATTTTGAGCAGATATTATTTTAGTTAATTCGTCTTGTGCTCGTGTAACAACCAAAACGGCGTTACGACTAAGAGCGTCTACATGCCTCATGGAAGTTCCTGACCTGTGAACAATTTCGTAATCGAATTCTTCCAGGAATAAGGCCCAACGAGCTATTTTTGGCGCAAGTTCTTTCTTTGATAATGTTTTCTGGAAAGCAGCGCAGTCAGTTACAATTCTGAACTTTGAACCTAACAAATAGTTCCTAAATTTTTTTAGACTCAATCACTGCCAACGCTTCGAGCTCGTAACTGCAATATTTTTCCTGTTGGGGTGTTGTGTTTTTGCTCATGTATTGTATAGGGTGTAAATTTCCATCATCGGTTTTCATTAGCAGTACAGATCCAAATCCGAGACTACTTGCATCAGTATGTAATTCCAGAGGTACGCCCTGTTTAAAAATGTGTAAAACAGGTTTTTGAGACAAAATTTCCTTCAATTTGTTAAACGATAACAATTGTTGTGCTCCAATAGTGAATACTTTTTCCTTTCGTAGTAAGTCGCTTAAAGGCCTAGCGATTAATGAGTATTGTGGGATAAATTTACGGAAATATCCCGTCAGTCCCAGAAATGATTGCACTTGTTTTACTGATTTAGGGATCGGAAAATTTTTTACAGCACAAGTTTTACTAGGGGAGGGTTGAATTGTACCATTTTCAATTACATATCCGAGAAATTCTATCTTTTTTTAAAAAAATTGGCACTTTTTGAAATTAAGCTCTAGGCCATTTGCTGCGGCGACTTTTAAAAGGCGTTCCAGTTTCTTTAAGCCTTCTGCTTCGTCCTGTGAGGGAATAATAATGTCATCTAAATAAACTACAACCGTGTTGTCATGAATTAGTTCTCTGAAGACATTATTAACGAATCGCATAAATACATTTGGAGATGTACACAGACCAAATGGAGCTTTTATAAATTCATACTGCCCGTTATGAGTAACGAACGCAGTATATTTTCTGCTAGCCTTTTCGATTTCCACGTGGAAAAATCCGTTCTTTAGATCAAGTGAGGTGTAAACATTCGATGTCTCTAATTTATCAAGAACGTCTTCTATTAAAGGGAGAGTGTATTTATCTTTAATGACTTTTTTATTTAGTTTTCTGTAGTCAATACAGAGCCGAGATGCGAGCCGTCTTTCTTTTTACACAGCACAACAGGTGCTGAATAATTAGAACAACTATTTTGAATAATTCCTTCCGATAGCCAAGATTGAACTTGATCGTCAATTATTTTTTGCTCAGCGAAGCCAAAACGCCGTGGTCGTTCTGTTACGGGAAATTCATCATTTAGAATAATATTCATTTTGAAATCTGTTATTTTTGTTTTTCGCGGCTCGTAATTCTGAATAAGCGATAGTACTTCCTGTCTGTGTTTATCACTAAAAATGCTAGATAGATCAGTTTCGTTCAAATGAATCGCTAACACAAAATAAAAATTCTTTCTCAAGGTCAGAGTTCGAAGCCATAACATGCTCACTGTGGGAATCATACGGGGGGTCGAAACTTTAAATGCAGACGATATTCTTCTTTGAATGCAGGGAGGATTGGGGTTTGATTCAACGGTAGTGTGAACGGATTTCAATTCTGCATAGCTGACATGAAATGTATTTCTTATACCCTTAATTTCGACACCGTTCTCATTTAGGGAAATATTCAATTTGTTGAGTACATCAGTTCCGATAATAGCTTCAGAACACAGTTTTTTCAGCACATATATATCACTTTCTACAAAATAATTATCAAAATACACCTTAGAATGAAAAAATCCTAGCGGAGAAATATTTTCACTTCCAATTCCTGATAAAGATACATTATTAAAGGATAATTTTGGAGACGCAATTTTAATATAACATTCATAGCTTATCATGGACAATTCTGATCCAGTGTCTAATAGAGCATTTATTTAAAAATCTTGGATTACCACAGTTTTTTCGATTTCACTTGTACGATTATTAGTACTAGTAATTAGAGCTTTATTTATATCTGTTTGGTCACAAGAAGTAGAAACATGCCCGAACTTAAAACATTTTGAGCATTTCGGACCTTCTTTCTTATTTAAACACTCAGAGGCCTTGTGCCCGTATAAATTACAGTTTAAACAACGTATTCTTGCTCTATTTTCATGCCTAACACCATAATTGTACTTATATTTTGATTTGAAATCGTTTGGTTGAGCACGAACTATTGACGCTGCTTTTTCATGATCCTTATTAAATGGCTTCTTATTGATATTTTCGTACATGTTTCGGTTTGTTTCTTTTTTAAATTACGACGCGCAGTCTCATAATCATCCAATTTGTTTACTAGTTCCTCGATATTTTTAATTTTAGGCAGCTCATCGATAAAGTGTTCACGTACTTCAGAGGGTATTTTCTGTTTCAGTTGGTCTGAAACCAAAAGTTGTTTTAAATCTTCGAAAGTTTTGACGTTTAATCCGGATGTCCATTCATCAAAGTAATTTTCCAGTTCAAATGCAAAATCGCACCAAGAGGCAGACGGTTCTTTTTTATGGGCAACAAATTTTTGGCGGAATTGTTCAGGACTTAACTTGAAACGTTTTAGAAGCAATGTTTTAACATGACTGTATTCATTAGCATCTGGATCGGGTTCTCGGGCGACAATGTTGACAATTTCCAATGGAAGCAATGGGAGTAGATGTGTGACCCAATCTTCCTCGAGAATTTCAATACGACTTATCTGTCTCTCAAACAATGACAGATAGACACTAATATCGCTACCCATATCATAATGAGGCATTAATTTCAATAAGTTTTGCGTTTTCGGGACTGTAGAAGAAACAGGACTAACAGTCTTTATTTTCGCTTCTAGTTCTAATTTTTTTAATTCGAATTCTCGACTCTCTTGCTCCTGCCGAACAGCAGAGATTACTTCTAAGCGAATTTTCGCCAATCTTTCATCGTACTTATCATCTGTAGTTATTAATTCTACTATCTCAGGGATTTTAGCACCATGTTGTACAGTTAATCCTAATTCATCGGTGAGATTTAGGAGATCAATCTTTCGTGCTCTTTGTAAGAATGTCATTTTTAAAGATTGTACTCACAAGATTGCTGTCCAGAAGATCAACGTTCCAGGAGGTATCCACGTTTACGATTGTTGTCCAGAAGGTCAATGTTCCAGTTCCACAGAAGTTAGAGCACTGAGTTCGGTTCTAATTCACCTGCTTTAATATTTTTTTACATCTACTTCACACCGGAATGTCCGTGTGTCCCGGCCGAGGCCCCAAAATTGTAAGAACAGGGTACACAATATTCCGGTAAATTAATATTTAATTTTAAGAAGAGATGAAGCTGGTGAAATATATACATATGAAAGGGTTCTTATTACAGGTAAAAAAAATGATGAATGCCTGTCTGGCATCACAACCAGTTCTTGAGCACGTATTGCTCATTCGATACTCGTTTCCGAACATCAGAGGAACGTCTTTTCTTCGATTTCTGCTCGGACTCCCTTCGCGCTTTTCGCAGCCCCTCGGAGGTAGAGGGCGCTGGTGATGAGAAGTGGGGGAGGTTTGCAGTTTTCATCCCTACAATAATCGTAATTAAACTAAAAACACTTATCTGCTGACCTCAACGGGTAGCTGAAGTCATTAGGTCTCTTTGTTCTCTTGTAGGATGAGTTGTTTGACTTTTATGGAGCAAAGGCCAGATCACCGTTTCTGATGGGAATGTAATATGACAATAGACGATATGAACATCCGCTTTTGCATTTTACATTATGATCATCCTCTCCGTGTCCCTATTTATTATTAAATATAACGTTCAGTGGACTTTTAGGAGTGACGGTAAAAGATATCAGTTTTACAGAGAAAAAAGGGCTGGATTAAGACTTAAATCAATTCGAAAATTTCAAATTTGCATAAATATTTTAAAACAAGTCTCGGGGCACATATCAGGATCAAAGTGCAAAAGGTCGTATGTCTAAAAGTTGCATTTTTCAGAAGAGCAGAAAAAACTAATTTTTTTCCTTATGATTTGATTCTATTATTATATACTTTGGGACAGGATTTCTACTTTTTTTATTATACGAAGGTCATTTCGTAAGTAATGCACTGGTTGGCAACACTGCGAAGTGAATGACACAACGATCGTGAAAATTACATCAGTTGTAATTCAAGGCTTGAGGAAGAAGCACGTGTTTTTGTTTCATCGATAGAGTAATTTTTTTTAGTATCGCGAGTTAGAAATGGAGCCTGCACCAGTCTCAGGTACTGTGACTATTGAGGATCAAAGATCGTACATTAAGATCGAAACTTTACGTGGCAAAAACCCGACAGAAATTCAGTGCTTTAAGTGAAGTTTGCGGTGAATTAACAGTGGACCGTAGTAGTTTCTCTTTTTCGTGAAGGTCGTGTAAGCATAAACGACGACCCAAGACCAGGACGGCCGAAAACATCAACAGATGAACGAAGTGTGAAACTTGTGACAGATGTACTGGAAGAAGATCGTCATGCGACATGTGAGGAAATTTCTGAAGCCACAGGGATTTCACCAACGTCAGTATTCCGAATTCTGACAGATGATTTGAACAAGAGAAAAATTTCTGATGTGCTTGACTACTGGACAGAAGCAGAAACGCCTAGATATTGCGACCTTGCTAAAACGTTGAAGATCAAGCATTCTTGTAATGAATTGACGCTATTGATGAAACGTGGGTTAGAGACTGAGACGGAGTTGAAATCAGTCCAACGAGTGGAGATGTCAAAGTTCCCCACGACCAAAAAAATTTCGACGAGCTCAATGAAAGGTGAAACAAATGATCTTTGCTTGCGATCACCACGTAATCATCATGACAGAGTTCCATGTGGACAAAGTGTCACAGCAGTGTATTATCGTGAATTCATTCAAAAACTGAACAAAACCCGACCTCAGTTGGTCGAGGCTGGGCCACTCATTCTCCATGACAACACACGCCCACACATCGCCAATGTCGTAAATGAAAAGCTGCGCGAATACGGTTAAGTGTTACCTCATGCTCCCTACAGTCCGGACATGAATCCACCAGACTGACTTATTCCCAAAGCTGAAAAACTTATGCGTGGACGTTGTTTTCCTTCTCTGGAAGAGCTCTCTGCCGCCGTTATTCGAGCCATTCGCCAGATGAACAGAGATGGTGTATTAGATGGAATAGTAAAGCTTCCCAGACGTTGTTACTCTCATTGCGAAGCAGGGAGACTATATTGAAGGATTGTAAATATAGACAGCATAAAAAAATAGATATGTAAGTAAGCAAAAAATTTGTGTGCATTATTTATGAAATGACCCTCGTACAATTGAGATTTTGCCACCAGGTGGAAATCACAAAATGCCACGTATAGCAATAATAAAAGAAATTAATGGAATTTTTGACATACGACCTTTTGCACTTTGAGTGACGATATGTGAATTACATTATTTCTATGACCCTGAAAAAGTAATTTTTGCACGGTTTTTAATATCTACATTTTTATTTATTGAAGCAAAATTATTTTGGAAAATTACTCGAAGTATCAAAAAGTCCTATTTCAGTACAATTTGTTTCAATTTACTATCTTCAAAATACAAACTTTTAATTTAAATTAGTAACAACCACATTATTCTCATTTTGTTCTTTCGCGCAGCATCTTAAAATCTAGAACAGTGATTCTCAACCACTGTGCCGCGGCACTTTTGTGTGCCGCCAAATTCTTAGAGTGTGCCGCCAAATTTTAGAAATGTATAGTAAAAATTATAATGCTTTTTTTTATTACGAGTAAAGTTTGTTTAAATTAAAGAAAAGTACACTATAAAAGAAAACTGTTGTTTTACAGTTAAATACAGGAAAAGTTTTATCTCGTGTGCTGGAATTAAAAGACGAAATGAAAATGTTTTTGAACAAAATAAAAATTATGATTTTGTTCATTTGTTGGAAGATGAAATATGGTGTGCTAAACTGGCTTACTTATCAGACATTTTTGTTATTTTTAATAACATAAATTCCAGTATGCAAGGGCCGAAAGAAAATATATTAAACTCAACAGATAAACTGGTGGGATTCCAAAAACAAATAACTTTATGCAAGAATAAAGCTCAGGAAGGCAATTTGGAAAAGTTTGAGTCAGTCCCAAAAGATTTTAATAAAACTATTCATAAAATTGTTATTGACCATTTGACAACATTAGAGGAGATAATTATTCATTATTTCCCAAATTTAGATATAAAAAAATTTGATTGGGTTCGTAATCCATTTGTGATAACGAATACTTCTGTATTTGAATTAACTTTGAATGAAGAGGAAGAACTAATTTCGCTTTCTAATAATCGAGATTTAATTTTAAAATATTCGGAAGAATCAATTAATTCATTTTGGATTAACATTAGATGCGATTATCCCATGATAGCCACAAAAAAGCTTTAAAAATATTATTACAATTTTCTACATCCTATTTGTGTGAATTCGGATTTTCAGTATTAACCAACATAAAAACGAAAAAAAGATCGAGACTTTTAAATGCAGAAGACGAAATGAGAGTAGCATTGTCATTTTTACGACCAAATATAAATGAAATTATCAAAAAACATCAAGCTCAAATTTCTCATTAAAAGTATTCTTATTATTACCTTGTAATTAATCCCTTAATAAACGTACTGTTGTTTTTGTAGTACATATTCTATTATTTTATTTTACATTCACAATTATTATCATAAACTATTTTACACAGTGTATTATAGGTAAGTAAACAACTTTTAAACTTATCTTTTTCTTTGTGTGCCGCCAAATTTTGAAATCGTTAAAAGTGTGCCGCGACAAAAAAAAGGTTGAGAATCACTGATCTAGAACAAGAAACTGCAGCAAGCAATGTTAAAAATGGCGCGAAGTGAACCCTAAAAAATCGGCACAATCGGAGTTTTAAGTAATATAGCGTAATTAACTCGTCCAATTTTCGTTGGACATGCGCACTACGCATGTTTTGTTGAGTTTCGGATTGTGTTTGAAGGTTCATTGTAAGATACACAATTAAAATAACATATGATTTGAAAGTAGAAAATTCAGTATCGTACGGTAAAAACAACCTGATCTGAGGTAGGTTGTTAATTTATGTCGCACTGGAGCAACACAATGGGCTACGGGATCAATACCGAAGGGAAAGATCAAGGACAACACCTCGTAATTTTGAACCAGATCATATGACGAGAACAACATCTGAGCTGACACCCCACTTCCACATCACGCCAACGTGAGGACATTTGAGGCCACGACATATATAATGTGCATCAGCCCCAATGTACACGACTGCCTTTGGCTGGACCTAGTTTCGAACTCGCAACCCTACGGTTGCTAATCCGATGCTCTTCCAACTGGACTACCTCCGCCCTAAGTGATCAAAGATAATAGGAATGCTGAACGCATAGATGTGTTATAATAGAAACAACTAGGCGAAAAACAAAATCAAACAGACGGTCTGATATGACATGAAACAAAGGCCTACGAGAAACTGAACGAATGCCGTGGACAATGCAAGACAACATTCATGCGTACTGCGATACAGATATTTCAAAAGTTTATAATTTAAAGAAATTGGAAAGTATTACAATTCTAAGTTATTAATCAGCTAACACTATTATGCAAATAAGCAGATCCCAGAGAACGAAAGAAGCAAGTTTCCAATTTAAGTTATCAAAGAATTTATTAAAAAACTTACCGTTACTGTCAGTTAATTTTTTCCGGCATTCATGAAACACATGAGACCTCGCTTCAGTGAGTAACTTGAAATATAATTACTAAGAACTACTGTTACTCATTTTTTTTCCTCCGTTTTGCTTTACGTTTCGTACAAATAATTACATCTCATGAGAACCTAAGACACAATTACTCTTGTTTATGGCCAATTAGGGATTTATGCGTTGCAAGTTTTTATTTTCGAATTTAATCATCCTCAATCAGCATTCCGTGCATGGAATGAGAGATAAGTGAAACTATTTTTCTAGGGGGACTGTCAAAAAAGTCTTTTTATTGATTCAGTTTCATATGAATAAATAATTCTGAGATCGGAGTAGAGAATTTGGTATGGATCTCACATGCTCTTCAAGTTCGTTTTCAGAACACGTAGTGCCTAATAGCAGCTTGTTAATCAATGAAATATGCTCCTGTTCTGAGATGTAGTACGATAGGTTTAAATTCATTTTATTTTTCTCTTATAGGCTTCGCCACCATTTTCTGGGATACCAGAAATTTTCAAACTTATGGTAACCCAGATCCCGTTTTCACATTAAAAAATTGTCTCCCTTTTCCCCATATTTTCATAACAATCTAATGTCAAAATAATTTTCTTAAGCATGATTTATTTGTGGTGCTCTTAGCGAAAAGTACAAACCTTAACTTACAATACAGTAATATGCATTGAAGTACCAGATAAACTTGTACGGACGAACCTATACAAAATACATAGCAACCCCGCCTATGCAAGTCATTTGTTGCGTCTTCCGGTGCATATATGAAACGATAGAAATGGGAAGCATCTAGACCAGGGGTAGTCAGCCTTTTTATACCTACCGTCCACTTTTGATGGTAGTAAACTTTTCTTACCGCCCACCGGTAACTTAATTTAGCGCAACTGCAAAGTACTCGTAATTTTTGAGTGGAGGTTTAGTAAAAATATGTAATTAAATTTATCTTTTTATTTATACTTTGCATGTTTATAATACACAGAAAATTTAATTTGATGCTGCATTTCTGCATTTCCATCGATACAGCGCCTACTAGTGCAGAAGCTGCTTAAATTGAAGAAAAAGAAAATTAAATATACAACTATAAAGTCTATCAAATGACCTTTAATTAATTATTGAGATCCTTGAAGCTGATGCTGCGATACTAAATATTTGATATCTGGTTCAATTTTCGTAAGGAACAAACGAAGGTATCTTTCGAAAATATTCAGACGTTTTCTCTGGTGATAATATGATTAACAGCACTAAAGCCTGATTCTACAAGATATGAGGTAGGGAAAGGTATCAATAAATTGAATATCGTTTTCCACATATTTGGATATAACGCACGCATTTTTTTATTTAGCCATAGGTTTTCATATCCACCACTATCAAAATTATATTTACCATCATATCTAAGTTCTAACAGTTCTTGGCAAGTTGTATCAGCCTCCTCAATATTTGCAGTAAAAGGATTTTTCATCCAGTCATACACCTTCAAGTTCAAAATATCTTCAAATCGTTTTTCCATATCTAATTTAAGTTCGTTAAGGTGGCTACTGAATCTTTTAATCTCTTCTAGAGTTACATCATCTTCTATAGATGATAATTCGGGAAACTGATGAAATTCTCTTTTCAATAGATTATTGGAAAGAGTTGTCGATAAATAAAATGACACAATATTTTGGCAATTGATAAGAATTTTATTAGCCCTTGAAACTACAAATTGATTTCATTAAATCTCTTGAAAATATCTGCCAAATAAAAGGCATCATTCTTTACTGTTTTTAATTGTTGACAGAGATTGGTCTCATTAATACTTTCAAAAAAATACATGACATTATCGTATAATGCTACAAAACGAGACAAACATGTACCCTTTTACAGCCACCGAACTTCTGTGTGTAAAAGTAACCTAATAAATTCCTCCTGGCACAGCTGTCGAAACATTCTATCATGTTTGGCATTGGATTTGATCTTATTTACAGCTCTAATTATTATAGTTAATAATGAATGGAGACTTGTGTACTTAAATGTTTTCCTACAAGATGTTATCTGTGTACCACACAATGAATACATAAAACATTTGGCACTTTCAAAAAAATACATGACATTATCGTATAATGCTACATAAAACATTTGGCACTTCCAAAAAAATACATGACATTATCGTACAATTAAACATAATAAACATTATCGTATAACATTTGGCACTTTCAAAAAAATACATGACATTATCGTATAATGCTACAAAACGAGACAAACATGTACCCTTTTACAGCCACCGAACTTCTGTGTGTAAAAGTAACCTAATAAATTCCTCCTGGCACAGCTGTCGAAACATTCTATCATGTTTGGCATTGGATTTGATCTTATTTACAGCTCTAATTATTATAGTTAATAATGAATGGAGACTTGTGTACTTAAATGTTTTCCTACAAGATGTTATCCACACAATGAATACATAAAACATTTGGCACTTCCTTCAAATAAGCAGCAAATCCACTATAGCGACCTACTATTGATGGTGCTCCATCAGTAGCGCATGCAACAATATTGTTCAAAGGTACATTATTTTTTGCAAAGTATGATTTCGCAGCATTAAATATTGATAATCCTCTTGTATCTGTAATGAGATTTATTGCGAATAGCATTTCTTCTCGTAATGTATTGTTTTCATCAAAATAACGTACATATGTTATCAATAAAATATTATTATCTGCAATGGTAGACTCGTTCAATTGTATAGAAAATGAAGAGTTTTGGAGAATACCTATAAGTTTATTTTCAACATTAACTGGCCATTTCTTCAATTCGTCACTTTACAGTCCTATCGCTTAGGGGCAACGTTTTTAAAGCTTCAGGTATATTCTGATGCATTACTGTTGAGATAAATTCTTTTATAGAGGGTATTATTAAAGTTTCACCAATATTATAGCCTTTACCACTTTTTGCAATTAATTGTGAAATGCGATAAGCGGCAGTTGATCCATCTTCGTTAGTTGCATGTTGTTTCTTAAATGATTCAAGGATTGTTGGACGATTTTGAAATTTTTTAAATATTTCCTGAAAATATTCAATGGACTTGCCTTTATCTTTTAGATGCTTTGTTGGAAGATGTTCTCGCAATCGACTTGGCTTCATTGCTTCAATGGATAATGTTTTATGACACAGTTAACACATTGGGAGTTGTTTATTTACAACAGATTCGATGAAACCCATCTTCAGATACTCCGGTAAATAGCCATGAGCGTATTTCTTTTTTTGAGACATGGGCTCGCAATATTTTACACAATTTATAAAACTTAATTGAAGCCATAGGCACGTGCTTACTTTCACAAATCTACGTACTGGCCCCACCATGAAACGAACTCAACTTGAGTGATGGCAGCTGGTACACCCCGCCCTCGTCATGCGCACTACAGTGCTTTGGTATTTGGTATTTCAATTAACGTCACACTGGAGCAACACAACGGGCTATTGGTGACGGTCCGGGATCAATCCCAAAGGGAAAGATCCGAGGACAACACCACGTAATTTTGAACCACGGTCAGATGACGAGGCAACACCTGAGCTGGCACCCCACTCTCCAAACTTCCACACCACGCCAACGTGAGGACATTTGAGGCCACGACAGATTTAACGTGCACCAGCCCCCTTTGTACACGACGGTGTTTTGGCTGGATTCGAACTCGCAACCCTTCGGTTGCAAGTCCGTTACTCTTCCAACCGGGCCACCGCGGCCCGCACTACAGTGCAGTACAACCTGCTCTATCATTGAGTCATAGATGCGATAACCGAAAGTAGCTTTAGCATCGGACAAAACCCCTACCGCCCACCATGAAAGCTTGGGATCAGGTAGACTACCACTGATCTAGACCCTTCCGCCGCGAGAGTGGCAAGTGACAACGATTTAAGTGATTTTCAACGCGTTTTACTTGTTGGATCTCGCGAGATTGGTCACAGCATTTCGGTGGAACAGAAGTTTGGATTTTAACGTATAATTATTTCAAGGGTTTGCCATAACAACAGGAATTCTGGCAAAAACATTAACTTTCGATAGCAGCGTTGCCGTAAAAAGACTGGGTGAACGTGACCAGCGTGGACTGGCAAGAACCGTTTCATCCGATTGTCGGGCAACACTGCCTCAAATAGCATCGGAATTCAATGCTGGGTCAATAAACATCAGTGTGAGGACTGTGCAATGTTCCCTCAAAGATATGGGCGAAAGGAGTAGACGCCAAACTCGAGTACCCTTGATGTACATTCGACACACATCTAAGCGACTCGCCTGTTCTCGGGAACACTGAAACTTGATGACTTGAAACCTCGTCTGATGGATTGCATTTCCAGTTGTTTCAGGAAGATCCTTATGTGGAGAAAACCCCATGAAGCTCCATAACACATCTGGGCTGCCATACAAGGAGCGATAGAACACAGAAATCCTACTCTCGGAATTTAACAAAATCGTTCACCACTCTGCAGGAAATATGGTGTTCAACGCCTACAGAATACTTCCCACACTCGTGGAATCCATGTCCCGTCATATTTCTGCAGTTCTACGCTCCCGTGGAGGCCTAGACTGATGTACCAGTTTTTCTACTACTTTATTGTGTGTGTAGACTTTCATTCAACTAGTTATATCAAGATTAGTGCACTATAATATATAGTTATAATATAGTTATAGTAGTTATAATATATATTTGTTTTATAGTAATTTTAAATGTTTTTCAAATTTAAACTCTTAAACATTAAATAAAATAAAATATTTAATAGAATAAAATATTTTCAGTGATATTTTTACAAATTTGGTTAATCCCCTTTGAGGTAGGTATTTAATTAACGTCGCACTGGAGCAACACAACGGGCTATTGACAGCGGTCGTGGATCAAACCCGTCGACCGAAACCGAAAGGAAAGATCCGTGGACAACACCACGTAATTTTGAACCTTGGTCAGATGGTGATGTCACTCCTGTGAGATGGCATACTATTCTCTAAACTTCCACACCACGCCAACTTCGAGCTCCGGTTGCTAATCCATTACTCTTCCAACCGGGCTACCGAGGCCCCTAATCCCCTTTGAAGATATCGCTTCTCCAATTTTCTTTCAATTAAATCGGTTTTATGTACGTTCACAACTCTCTACACGTTAAACGAGAGCATTGATGTACTCTTTGGTTTAATAAATACTCTATACGAATCATTGAATCCCAGAGAGGTTTAGCAAAGTGATGAACGTAATCGTCTTGCTAATGTTAATTTTACATTACTTTGAAATTTGTTTTCATGAGCAAATGTGGATAAGCTACATTCGGAAATATTTTTGGCAATAGCTACGCCTCCCCTTGCAATAATCTCGCGCCCCAAGGGAGTAACTCGGAAAACTTTGCGTTCAACAGAGATTGTTAAGTCAGCTAATTAACGTCACGATCCAGTTTGTGTTGAGGTTCAGAAAATGGAATGCTAGAAGCTTCCAGGCTACGCATATGGCAGATGGTGGGTTCTCCGGGTCTGGGACTAATGCAATTTAAGGCCCCTTTTAGATGAGTGCTGGGAGAGTACAACTCGTGAGATTATTTATTTATCGGCTACTGAAGTAAAATGCAGTAACTATTTGTAACTATGTTGCAAGTTACTATCTGAAACTGTTTATGTAGTGTTTCGATGGATACTGCATGATTAAATTATAGTAGTTTCATCTTTAATAACTTGTATTGAATACTTTGAAGTGAATGCGTCTTTAAAATCGGAACAGCTCTGGGGGGCATGCATGAAATGTCGAGCGTTACAAAAAGCGTGCCCACCGTTTTGTCTTAAAATTTCAGAACAAGAAGCCCTGATGATAAATATAGCGTCGCTTAGACAAGGAATGTTCGCACTTGATATGACCTTCGGACCGAGTGCGCATGCGTACTGAGCGCGGGAAGGGATTACGCAAGTCGAAATTCTACGGTACTGGACGAGCTTTGGGTCAGTGTAACTTTGGATTTCGCGGAGTTAGGACTGAGTAAGTGGTATCATTCGTTTCATCTTGCTCAAATATTCTGAAGAAATATACATATTTAATTTTCATTTCAAGCTTCCTAATCTTCATTGCAGTTTTGCATCTTCCATGCAAATGCCACACATCCTCATTGCAATTTTAATTGAGACTTTTCATCGGTTTAATCTTGAGGTTGTTTTTGTTATATTCAATGAGATTTGTTAACTTATTGAAATCTCTCTCTTTTACAGTATTTAAGTCCTAATTTATTTTTAAGGAATACCTTCATATACTATACAGGTACTATTTGTTATGTGATCAATTTTAGTATCACTACTGTACAAGAAGTTATTACTACAGGTAATATTGAGGAATAAGAAAGTTGAAATAGTTTTGCTACTAAAAACAGAAGAATTGAGAAGCAATGCACGCTGTTAGAACAAATGCGCTATGCGTATATAGGTGCGAAATTCCGTCGTACCATGTTTCAAACTGAAACTTTTATTGTCTATAAATAAAAAAGACGATTCACGTAAATAAAATTATAGGGATGCAATAGGGTGAAGACAATGCTATTATCGAGTTCGACCACTGATGGATTGTAAGACGTATATGCCGGAAGAAATTAAGATTTTGAATACCTTTACTGAACAAGTAGATTAGATAAGAACAATTGGATTTTTTAGAACAAGTATATAAAACCATTCCCAAATAAAGAATATGCAAATGTCATTCCTCTTAAAGAGAAGTACAATGGTTCAATTAGATTCAACACTAATTTCAATTTGTCATCAATATTAACCACTTTTACGTATCGACCTTATAATGAAATAGACAGCATGTGGGGAGTGCTGTCGTAAGATATCTGTAGGGCAAATCTCGTGGGCTTACGATTCGACAGCTAATTGGCTATCGAAGCACATACTAGTGTTTTGATCACGGTGGATAATTACTAACTAATCAATTTAGGATACATGCTTTTCCTAGAACCATGTGACACCTTGAAACCGAGCGACAGGAAGAAATAACATAAAGCTGCAAGTACATACTCTGCCTATTTCATTAGAATATCGATGCTTTTATGACATAACGCTATTGCTATAACTGATTTCCAATTCATGAGGTAAAAGAACAATAACTTGAAATAAAAAGTGATTGTTGGTCTTATCACCATTTAATGGCAAGTCTTATCACCATTTCAAAATATTTATCAGTTGGTATTGCTAACAAGCGACACCGAATGAGAAATATATTTTTATTTTGGAATATCAGGTTTAATACATTTATGGTATTTACGTTTATACCACTTAAATGAACGTGCAAAAATATGATGTATCAAGTTTGCATAACATTTTTATGTACAGGACAAAACTTTAAGCTCAAACGGAGTGAAAAAATAGGTTATGATATAATATGATGGCAAAATATCCAATAGTAATATTTTATAACAAAAATAGCAATGTCCGTACAGCACTCTGAAAAAATAGGCTCATAAATTTACGAATGGTTATTGAATCAAATTGTAAAAATAATATACCTTTTACGCTCGAATGTATTAGTATGAATATTATTTGCCTCACGTCCTATTATACTTAGGACATGTCGAGTACCATAACCAAGTGATTTATGCTGAAGACAAAGTTGGAACTTTCGATTCATATTCAGAAGCTACCATTCCGAAAATGGATTTTGTAGAATCGAACATTCATTCTACTTAAGGTGTGTAATCCCTAAGAATGGACAACCATTCCAAGTGCCTTATCGATCATAACAGATATCGATCGCACTTGTATAGAGCATGCTTTTATTTGCCCTAAAAATATCCCTTCTATAACAGCTCTTAGACGGTTACTATGCAAATTCTTAATTCAGTGAATGCAAATATCTTCAAGATGCTGGGATTATTCAGTTACAAATTTACTGTCGAAATTCCTGCATGTTATGCCTATCACAAAGTTGAATGGAATATTCCTAGGAATTCATATCCTACCACCCACGATTACAGGAATCCATCTAAAATATTTCTAGTTTTTGGTACTTTCATGTTTTATTTTTTTTATCATAAAACACCTCTGAGAAGTCAAGAGAAAATCCTTTCATTTCTCCAGCAAATCAGAACAGTAAAAATAATGAAATTCAAATGAATAATAAATCCATGGATACTTTTTCTAACCACACAATGAGTATCATTGAATATTATAGGCAGGACCGTCTTATTCATGAATATTTCAAAGAAAACAAATCAATTCTTGTTTTAAATATTAGTTCCTTTCATTATTTCGAATGGTTAGCGTGGGCGTGGTAGCCCGGTTGGAAGAATAGCGGTTTAGCAACTGGAGGGTTGCGAGTTCGAAACTCGATCCAACCAAAGACCGTGGTTTACCTGGGAGTTGGTGTATGTTAAATCTGTCGGACTCAAATGTCCTCACGTTGTCGTGATGTGGAAGTTTGGAGAGTGAGATGCCAACTAAGGTGTTTACCTCGTCATCTGACCATAGCTCAAAATTACGAGTTGTTCTCGGATCTTTCCCTTCAGGATTGATCCCGGACCGCCGCCAATAGTCCGTTATGTTAGTTCAATGCGACGTTAATTCAACTACCTATCAAGTGGTTAGCCGTTGGGTCAACTGGCTCTGGGTTCGAATCTGTCTGGGTATGTATGTTGTAGTGATTCAGAAGTTAGTCTGGTTGTCGTGTAACAAAACATGACTATAGATTGACAAACCAACCTTTCATCTCAGTATCGTTTTTGACTTAATTTGTTATATACTTCGTGTTCCATATTAGTTGTTAAAATACAACTTTTATTATCATACTTTAGCTGTATTCGCCATTACATTTCCGTTTTTAGTTATGGATTTTATAGTGAACCATTATCTTGGTTCCAATTTTTGTTTTTGCTATCAAATTGCCAAAATGTTTGATGCTATTATATTACCTTAAAGTCAGTTTTTTTAAAAAACTCAAGTTATGTCTTTGATCGTCGTGTGTCGATATGAAGGCATGTTTCTAAAATCTCTAAAGAAATTAAGTTATCTTTATAGGAATAACCAGCCATCTCCAGTAACGGGTTATTTATTGACTCGCATTCTGGAAGAAAGATAATTTTGGAATTTTAAAATTGACTTCACGAAAGAAGTATAACACTAAAATTGGAGGTAAAACCCAATCAAGCACGGTATTGAAAAGATTAGTAGTGTATTTCAAAAAATGAGAGCTACCGTTGTTTTAGGAAAATTGAAATAAAGTAAATAAGTGAACTTGTTTACGATCGTATTACTATCACAGTGATAACAATGTACTGTTGATTGGTAAAAGGTTTTGGAGACTCATTTGCATCATATGCATTAATAAAAATATAAACTAATATTTATTCTCCAGACTTGTTTACGACATTTTTCAAGAGGGTTGTCTATAGATTTAGGTCGATATGAAATTTTATATATATATATTTCCTCGATATATAATATACAGTTCATGTACTAAAAATTTTCGATAAAAACCTTTTTATTTCTTATAATAAAATTTTATTTGTTAACCTTCACAAAAAAAGCAGTACTTTTCCCCAAAGTATTTAAACTGGACGGTAATTCATAACTATCTATATATAAACATTTTTCAAAATTCAAGATTATTTTATCTTCTGTATCACCAGTAATACTGCTTTCATTACTTTAATGAACACAAGAAAGTTTTATTTTGGTATAACCTTAAAATGCACATTAAAATGTCACCATGTCAGCTAACTTTTCCAACTATAACGACCATTTGGTATTAGCAGACACATTTCTCCATATCACTTGAAGGGATGGACGCAACGTGAATGCACAATCTCCTCATCAAAATAATTCGTTTGAATTCCAAAGGATGTAATTAATTTAAGAATGAATTGAGTTTTGAAATTTCTCTCCCGGAATGAGTAACTAGATTTTCAGTGTATTATTTTTCAATAACTGACTTGCAGAATCACCAAGAGCTTTTGCTAAGGATGAATCCTTTAGGAAGAGAAATTTTGATCAGAAAAGTTTCTTTTCTCTTATTTATCTTTTGTAAAAAAAGGTAAATATGTCCTATCTATAGCCACCTATAATAAATACACTCAATCTCTTTATAATCATATATTTACAAATCAGTCTATATATAATAATCATATATCTACTAACTCCAATAGCATTACCAGTATTGGGAGATAATGTTCTTTAAATGATATTCAAATTTCTTCACTTGAAAAGAAAACTTTTGCTTAAAGTACTTAGTATTTAATCGTATAAAACTTTGAATAGGGTGAATTAAAATCAATCAATATTTACAGTGCAGTGGTCAAAGACGCTTAATTAATATTTTGAATATTCATCTTCATGCACTATGTTGTACATCTTATGATATCAAAAAAATTGTCCAACTTTAACCCCGATTGTAGAATTGAAAATGTTTTTTACTGTTTTAAAGAAATAATCCCTACTATATTTTAAAACACAATATAATTCTCCAACTTGCCTTTCTTATCCTTCAAATCTTTATTGAATAACTTCACAATAGTAGTTAATTCACTTGAGGCAGACTATTTGCCAATATAATTCTTAACTTGCCTTTCTTATCCTTCAAATCTTTATTGAATAACTTCACAATAGTAGTTAATTCACTTGAGGCAGACTATTTGCCAATATAATTCTTAACTTGCCTTTCTTATCCTTCAAATCTTTATTGAATAACTTCACAATAGTAGTTAATTCACTTGAGGCAGACTATTTGCCAATATAATTCTTAACTTGCCTTTCTTATCCTTCAAATCTTTATTGAATAACTTCACAATAGTAGTTAATTCACTTGAGGCAGACTATTTGCCAATATAATTCTTAACTTGCTTTTCTTATCCACACAAGTCGTATCCTGTCTTAGAAAACAATTACCTCTCATTAAAAAGTTATGTTCGGAACACGCAAAACTTTGTTCGTAATGGAGCTTACTTGAAGATAAGAGTTCTACAATGCATCCATTAATTTTCAACTTAACTCAGGTCTTCATATGGCGATGCCTGCTTTTCTTAACTTACAAATTCTAAAATTGCTTTCCTGAATAATTCTTTTTACTGTATATAAAATATTGCTTTTCACCCGTCTAAATATTTAATGGATGGCAGTGAAATCTCTTTTTGGACATTCTCTTAGGGATAAAGAAGTCCATGACTGATGTGGTAGTATTCAAAACTTTCGAATAAAAATATTTCACGTGTTGGCCAAATTTTAACTCCAGGACGATAAACGAAACTCGAGTGTTTTAAATTATTAGTAATGTCAGTTGAATCTAAACTTTATTTTAACTATTGTTTAACCATCTTTTCATGAATTGGATTACTAGATTGATAAGATTTCCATTAATTAAAAATGCCCAAGTTATCCCTACACTGAAGTGTACGTACCTGCATTTACGCATAGTCTTTTGTAAGTTTTTAACGATATCTTATACTATTGAAGATGTGATGAAATGATACCAATAAATTTCGCATAAAAGAACTTCTATTCTTAAAATAAATGTAATTATGTATTGCTGTCGAAACTGTTCATTAAGAGTTCCAGAAGTAAAAGAATCAATTAAAACGACATTGTTATTTAGGATTAATACGGTCGTCAATTATTGTAAATAAATAAACTGGTCATCAATTATTGTAAATAAATAAACTATCTCCACTCAGGGTAGATGTTGATAAAAAAAGTTTTTAGAAAATATTCACCTAAAACAAAAATATTTTCCTAAAAACAATACCTCTAGAGATCGTATCCTGGTATCGAAGGACTCGTCGTTTCAATATTATATGCAGGAGAGATTTGTAATAAATATACAATGCTGTCAATTATTATTGTGATTCAAAGACTGCATACCAGAAAAAACCTGTATTAAAAGTTTTAAAAAACATAACAATCTAAATAAATTTTGTGACGACCATACAATTATATACTGTTCCGTAACCACTACAGTGCCAAGTCAAAATATTAAAATAATCGAATAAATCGGACTTTGAAAGAAACGGTTTTTTTATGTATTATCCATACAAAAATTTTTATAACTTTTGGTTTAATGTAGTTTAAATCTCGAGTTTGCAAAAGATTTTGCACAAAAGTTATGAAAATATATAATTAAAATGACATTTCAAGAAAATCAAAAAATTAGAATAAAATTTTACCTGGTTCAAAATATTCCATGATACATACTAAGATTTGTCCAAAATTCAGAAAATAATACTTTAGTAATTTGTAACATCCCCTTTAGTTTTAATCAGTTCTTAATCGATTCGGAACGTTAGTTACAAGCGGCATTCTGACCAGGCATCCACACGAATTTTAAGCTGGATGCAAGATTTCTTGGAGTACATTCATTATTCTCCATAAGTTCTCAAGACTTTTCCATCCAGAATGGTTGGTTTTGGGTTTTATAGCGCAAGGGCCATATTTGTCCAAGCTGCGTCAAACAATGTCAAGTAATTGTGACAAGATGGAGAAGGTAGAGTAAGATCGCTTGGGAATCCTGGGGTCGCGATCCCCATGTCCACCAGAGGTAGTAAACGCCATGGGACAAGAATAGATCACTAGGGTACCTCGAGTTCCTGAAACTGGTACATACCATAAGATGTCCCCCCGGGGGTTCCATCCAGGAAAGTATAATTTAGCGCTATTGGAGACAATCCTTTGTTGCTGTTGGCCGGTGGGACAAAGGTAAACTCAAGTCAACAATAACAACGAATTTAATGTTACTTAAAAGGCATACATGTGCCGTGCACGATTGTCAAGAGTCCTTTTAGGTGCATCCAAGGCGAGTGGCGTGAGCATTATTCTAGGAGCCGAGATCGAATGAAATTTTATCCCCGGCGCAAAATCAACGCTGTTCCCCGGGGGTACAACCTATTGCCGGAACCCAAACAGGGAAGGACATCGTTCAGATTTGCAGCCGAACTGTTCAAGCTAATTCGCTGTGTGCAAACGGAAGCAGAATTGATGTTCTGATTCAAGATCATTCGCTGAGCCTAATCATAATAGTATGTGCAAACGATTTAAACGAAATAAATTAAATCAAAATAAAACTAATTACGAGCTCCAACAGTTAGTTACCTTTTAAGTATGACAGGAAGCCAATCCCCTTCGGAAGAAATGATCCTCACATAAATCTTCGCTGGCATCATATTATGCCACCATTTCGAACATGAGTCCCCAGGGTACTGCAAGTCCATACCATTACTCTGCAATACTAATCAGAAAGGGGCTAGAGTGATGGTGTAAAGGAAGGCAGTTTATGGGGCTAGAATGACTGAAAGTTGTTCATAGATGAAAGTGTTTTGCATATCGTCAAGGCCCTATGTAAACACTATGAAACAAGAATTTGACAAAAGATACCTGAAAAGTTTCGTGAAATTTTTAGTTAGAGCAATGGTATAGGCTTACAGGGCCGCAGAAAACTCTAGGAGGCAATGGACCAAGAAATTGTGCCATAAAGCAAAAAGGATCTTGTATCCAGTTCGTATAGGCATATCTGGTCAAAATAGACAAAGCGGCTTAAAATTGAGAGCTGTTATTAATGCTAAAGGGGATGCTGCTAAAAACTGAAGAGTTGTAATTTTCTGAATTTTGGACATATCTTTGTAGGTATAATGGAAAATTCTGAATATTTTGAATCATAACTTTTATGTAAAAATACTCTATAAACTCTGTAGATACTCAAACAGTATGTTTTAATGTTACCATTTTTTGTATCGGCGATGTATAAAAACATTTTATTCAAAGTTGGTTTCTTCTATTATTCTAATATTTTGACTTAGAGCTGTATTGCTCGCCTATTTCAGGGTCTGGCATATTTATTAATATGTAATTATTCACTTGATTACTCATTTAGTATGTAAAGTTATTAAAAATATTTATTTAATGATGTAATAATAAAAATTAATATTTGCAGTTCTAGCATCAATATAAACACAACTTAATTTGAAATATACTTCACCTGAACATTTTAACACTAAATTAGCAAATTTGAATGTACCTGGTTTTGGTTCTTTACAAACTGTTATTGTCATGGTAGTTCTAGTATGAATGAATTTCATTTGCAATTTCAGAAGCTTCCAAAAGATCTACTAAGTGCTATATATAAACTGGCCATACTATTTTAAAGTAAACTTTAACAATACACAATGCAATTATCTTCTCGTCTACTCGTGATCATGAAAATCGATTGAACATGTCAAGTGGGATTCGTAAGGGGTTCCGTGGAGAAGTCCAGCTATTAATCAATTCATCTCATGGTCAAGTGGTGATTGATTGAATTCCCTGAAACGTGCTATAACTCGGTTTGAGAAGCAGTCTTAAAGAATGTGGCTTTAGGCTGTTACCATAAGCTTAAGTTAAGTTGCAATTAACTATCTAACAGCATGATTAACTGAACACTTTCTCTGATTGGTGGTTTATGGAGATCTTTCAAGTACAATCGCAATTCGTATTTAAAGAAATAAACTCGTATAGTTTTCAGTTGTGGTAAATAACTTTCAATGCCAATTCAAAATTATATCTTAGTCTAAATTGTTATACTCGTAGACGTGTACATTTCGACAAACTTGTGATTTAGATTAGTTTCTAATATATTTACACCATGTAAGCTCTTTTGTAAATCAGTTTAGAATTGAAATGACTTCCTATGTGTATGTATAATAAAGTTTCTCTCAACAATACTCAACGTTTCATGAAATTGTCTGTTAACTGCTTTCACAGTATATAATAAAAAGTCATTTTTCTAAATTATTCACATTTTAAGTTCCCTTCCTAACTTTTAGTCTTTTGTTTTATAGAAATAAGTGTAATGATCTTTTCGTTCATTTATAATGTCAATAGAAAAACGTCCCAAGTCACTTACACTGTGAGCCAAAAAAATCGAATAGAAATTAAATTCAACATTAAATATATAGTTTACTTGTAGAGATTAAAAAAATTATCACAATATAAAATCTAGAGGACTTTTTATTATTTTAGAATTGCATCAGAAAATTGGTAAGTTGTAAAGCCATCTGTAGTCAGTTGTAAATTCTCTGGCGTGCTGATATATGATGGGAAAGATTGTAAGATGGAGTCCATATGCTATCCTTGTCACATTACGTCAAGCATTCTGCAGTTGCTTTTCCAGTTCCCTTATATTTCGAGTGGGTGCAATTGACGGCCAAGCATAACCCTTTAGCAAAACTGACCAGATCTTGATGGACGAGATCATCGCCATTAGCAAAATTGGTCAGATCTTGATGGACGATATCTCATCGAAACCATTAGGAGGGTTAAACACCATAGAGGTGCTCCTGAGAGAGAATCTGCAAAAACTTTTGACATTCTCAAATTGAATTATTCCTTATTGAAAAAATTTCCCCAAGTTTATTGAATTCTACATCTTAATTATTTTACCATGAGATTTCAACTTCAATATGGCAAATTTCAAGGATTTATTTCGTTCTGTAATCTTAATATCTAGTAGCGTAACATTGGTAACTGGGGATGGCGAGAATTAATCGAAAGCAAAAAAATTTAATGCTTAGGCCAAAGACAACCTTAACAACAAGATTCCCCATTGTTTCTTTTCCTCAAAAACAATAAAATGCAAATAGTTTTAACTCTAAGTTAAAACGGGGCCCAAAGGCGCAATTGCGCCCAATCCTGGCAACTACGGATGGATGCTCCAAGAATTAGAGGCAGTCTTTTGCAAAAACGGACAAGTGAGAACAGAAAGAGGATGATAGACCATGCCCAAAGACCCACTGTGCATATTTAACTGGACTAAATGCTAGCCTCAGAAGAAAGCATGGGGTAAGAAGGGAGACGAGTTTGTGCTGAAGGTATCAATTGCCCATGACTAACACCATTAACCAATTGTAATAAACAACCCATTTAAATCTAAAAAGATAAGGCATCAGCAATCCTTAGTTAGCTTTTTGCTGTGAAAATCAAGGCCATTTAAAAATAGAAACAAGCCTCAGATTCCTTTAAAAAGTCACGATTTTTGCTTCGGGTTTCATTGATTTTTATTATTTTCCGAGACCGAATTTTAATTTTTTTTATTACGGGATGCCGGACTACCGTGAACGTTACGCTATTGTTAATCACCATAAATTAATTTCCCAAAAAGTAATTGGACCGCATCAATCATTTTTAATTAATCATCGGGTCAGGCGTAATACAGTACTGTTCATCCTTGTCTCATAAATTGAGAACACATGTGAGCTAGTCGTTTCATAGAGGATTTCTTGAGAGGCATGAATTTTCTCAAACGTGGCCGGCTTGATGATTCGCCTGCTGCGCTTGGAGATCTCATTGAAAGGTATGAGGAACCCTTACTGCAATTGGTATCCTTGATTTTATTAACGCCTAAAAGACAATGAATATCTTAGTAATGCATAACATTTCTTTAATTCTGCCGAAAAAGTATACTTAAAACTAACTACATAGGGGAATGACATAGATAAAACCGTTTTTCTGCATAACTCGATCCAAATTTTAAATACTACAGCAAATTTGGGTATTACATCGATGAAGATCAACTAAACGTGTACTATTTATGTTAGATGTGTGATTGATATTGTTTACGATTGGGCAAATATTCATAATGTTTCTTATAACGTAAAATGTATATCTAAAATTCTTTGAGCAAAGAAAATTAGTTATGAATGTGAGATAGTTTCAAGAATGACAAGAAAATCTGTCATTCCGGTGATACACTGGAAGTAGCAAGCGTTACGACGACCAAACCGACCGGTGACCAAACGAATGGTGGGAGTAGGGATGGAAATTACTGTTATTTTCGGCGAACAGTTCTTTGCTGTTCCGTTATTTTGAAAAGAACTGTTCTTTAACCTGCTCTTCTATTCACCACCTTCTTAAATGTCTCTACTCGAAATATGCAAGCTCTGTTCCTCCTCCTAGACTATGTGGCGCCAGCAGTTTTTGCGATAGACAGACAGGGACCAAATTTTGTTAACATATCATCTTCGTACTTTGTTGCATATACACTGCTGGCCACCGTAAATGCAACACCCTGAAGGAAGCATGCAAATAATATGAAATTTACAACATGCATTAGCGGAGGTGAGATATGCAAATGATTAGAATTTCAGCGCAGACGCACATCACGCGCGCCTGTGGCGCCACTTCAAAGCGCTATTTAAGGCTTGGAGATTTCGACGATTTCAAATACGGCAATTGTGTTTTTCTTGTGGTTTTTTCAAAAAAACGATCAATTATGCCTCGTAGAAAACAGCGATCATCTTTTGATCAAGTATCCGAGTTCGACAGAGGAAGGATAGTGGCCTACCGAGATTGTGGATTATCTTTCAGGGAAATCGGTAGTCGTGTTGGACGAAACCAAACAACTGTAATGCGGATATGTGATCGTTGGATGCAGGAGGGTACGACGGACCGACGTGTTCGATCGCATCCACCTCAGTGCACCACTTCACGTGATGACAGGCATATTGTGCGTATGGCAGTGACGGATCGCTCAGCCACATCACGAACCATAGCACAGCACATTCAGTCTGTACCGCATCATCCAGTGTCTGCGCGTACCATTCGACGCCGTTTACAGCAGAGTGGTCTGTCCGCAAGACGTCCATTGCTTCGTCTACCCTTGACGCAGAACCACAGACGTTTCCGCCGCCAATGGTGCGATGAAAGAAGGATGTGGACGGCAGAATGGAATGAAATTGTCTTTACTGACGAGTCACGCTTCTGTCTGCAACACCACGATGGTCGGATTCGAGTCTGGAGACACCGTGGAGAGAGGATGCTGAACAGCTGCGTTATGCACCGGGTATTATGGTACGGGGCGGTATTGGATATCACTCTCGCACTCCTCTAGTACGCATTGTCGGTACTTTAAACAACCAGCGCTACATCTCCGAGGTGTTGAAGCCAGTTGTCCTTCCTTACCTTCAGGGCTTGCCCACAGCCATATTTCAACAGGATAATGCGCGACCACACGTGGCACGCATTGTCCACGGGTTCTTCGTCAATCGCCAGATTGAATTGCTTCCCTGGCCAGCTCGCTCTCCGGATCTTTCGCCGATAGAAAACATGTGGTCCATGGTTGCTCAACGATTGACCCAGAATACATCCCCAGCTGCCACACCAGATCAACTTTGGCAACGTGTGGAAGCTGCTTGGTCTGCTGTACCCCAAGAACACATCCAAAGTCTCTTTGAATCAATGCCGAGGCGTGTGGCAGCGGTGATCTCCAACAATGGCGGCTACTCTGGCTACTGATTTTGGCAGGAACCACACTTCACAGAAGTCTATAAATTTAATCATTTGATACTTGGTCAACATGTTATCTACAAAATAAATTTTGTTGTGATATCTCTTGTCTTTCTTGGTGTTGCAATTTGGGTGACCAGCAGTGTATAAACAAAATACAAATGATTCTTCTGCTAGCTTTTATATTGGTGAGATTTTCTCTAGTTTTGACAGGAAGAAAACCAAAGATAAAATAATTTGGAGTTCGTATTGTAATTGTCGATTGATTTTTTAGGGCGCAAGGGGCAAATCTGTCCAAGCTGCGCCAAACTATCAGTAATTAACAAAAGAAAATCAGAATATATTCGTAAATTTGAAAAAGTTCTTGCAAATCGAAACGTTTAAATTCTCTCTAGGTCTCCAGTGGCAACTAATAATGTCCCACATCTGAACCATCTCAAGTACGTTTTCACAAACAGATACGAGATGCTTAGGACAAAACAAATTCCCAAACGAGGTAATAATTTTTTTTATATTTTAATGTCATTTTTAAGTCAACAAAATGGCGGTCCGTGATCCATCCCGAAGAGAAAGATCCGAGAACAACACCACGTAATTTTGAATCACGTTATGCAGTAGGGAGTTGCCCTTTAAAAGATAACACAATTAAAAAACGCATACCGGGATTACCACTTAGAAAGTAAAATTAGTTTGTCAGAAACACAGGTTAATTATTATATGATCTATCTAAACGCGTTAAAAGATGTACCCAAAATCTTCCAGTAAGGCACATCTCACAGTTCACGGCGGATGCGATGTGGTTACCTGTCAATGTGGTTCGGGTTAACACTGAGACTTCCACGTTCTCGACAGTGGAATTGTAATGCTACATCCCTTAACTGACATTAGAGAAAAAAATTATGGAAAGGAACTTGATCCTACAGAGAGAAAGTTGCTAGTATGACAGCAATTACACAAAACAACGGATTTCACACACATCTTTCTACTTCTAATTATTCATTAATAATGTAAAATAGAGTAGATGCATTAGTGGAATATTTTAAAGCATTTTAATTTAATATTTGCCAGCAGTATAATAAATAAAATTCCTTTACATGCACGATTGTTTCTAATTCTGTCAGTCTAATAATTCGTTTGTAGCTGGAAAACGATTCGTAGAGATTTATGAGTTAAAAAACTATTATGTTCAACAAAGAAAATGCTGTCCCAATTTGCCATCAGCGATTAGGTTCAGTCAACTGAATTTAAGACACTCCCTTTTTTTCTCCCATCTTGAGAAAGATAAATTGCTTTGAGACGAAAATTAATGGAAGTATTTTGAAACTTTTTTTCTATCTATGCAGCAAGATGATTTCTTTCAACTCAATTCTGCAGCGTATTGATACAACTTGTCTAAGCTCTGAAGGAATTAAGGCAAAGTAGGTAACTCGCTGTAATTCCAGTATCTCAAAAAAGCGTTTTTATTTTAATTCGATTAGGGGCTGTTCACTACATACCATATGCATGATATATGTTCCCGTTGACACGTCTCTCAAAGTTAGATCCCCAGGAAAGTAAACAGGAAAATATTCTATCCAAACATTTATCACTGCGTACAATATTTGGAATTTCTAGTTGACATTTTTATTTTCTTTGAAAAACTAAATTAACAAGCAATCTATTGAAATGAATGTTATGCTGCTTGCAATTTCCAAGTTTTTTTACTCCAGTTTTATGGATTAGAAATTTATTTAAGACGGGCCCTTATTCATAAATTTAAAAAACCCAAGGGTTACATTTTCTTTAAAAAAAGTAATAGAACAAGATTAGGAAAAAGGATTTCTTCATTAAAAAATTAGAGAAATACTTGAATCAGATATATGGACTTTTAAGTTTTCCTAGGAATTTGACCCTCCACTTGAAAATTTTAAAACTTACAATTTCAGTATTAAGTAAATTTGCAAAAAAAAATATTAATTCATACGTAACTCTTCAATAGTTCAAACAAAGTATTTTAAAAACAAAATCACCTTTTAATGGAAGGAAAATTTAAGCAAATTATTTCATTAAAACTTCATGGATTGTAGTGACTTATCAACTTTCTTCCTCAATCATTATCTTCATTCTTAACCCTCCTGGTGGTTGTCTCAACCAGGTATCTCGTCATTTAGCAAAACTGACCACATCTTGATGCACGAGATCTCGTCATTATTTAAAAACCTGACAGATCTGGATCTCTTCATAAAAAAATCGGCAGTATCTTCATGATGAGATTTGCAAAATTGGTCAGATCTTGACGGACGAGATATTTTGTCCAAACTACTTGGAGGATTGACACAAATTTATACATCCACTAACATCCCTTTTATGTAATATTTTAATCTATTTTCAAGATAATTTCACAGAAAAACAACTTTCAGCATGAAATAACAGGAAAACTTGTTCTACACAAAACCTTTAGGTTAAGTTTTACGGGGAATTTCATATATTTAGTGAAATTCAACCCGGGTTAAATATTTTCAATTATATTCCATCATTTTTCTCTTTTGATCAATCAAGCTAAGGTCTAACATTTAAACCAAAATTGTGCAACCTGGCCCTGAAGATCTCGCATCTATTAGTGCAGAACTAAACTAGAGAAAATTTCATTTAAACTAGTTTTAAAATATTTAGTGCGCTTTTCTGAAATTCAGACATAAGAATGTCCGTGAAATAAGAAAAATGAAAAGTAATTTCTCCAGTTAACACTATAGAAGAATTCTGAGACACAGACAGAACATTACATTATATAAAAGGAGGGAAAAAATAAGTTTATTTTCCTTGAAGGACCAGAATTTTTCGGAACAGGTATTTATCGACCGCCAATTGAAGGTAATGGATATTCAATGCTCAACGACATAAGTCAAAATTTACGGAATTTTGATTAATGATTTCTATACAAAAACCTGGAAAACTACTATTTCTGCTACTAAAGACTGCCCAGAAAATGTTACCTTTTAAAAGCGCATGTGTGTGAGCAAACCTTTTCAATTATGAACTAAAATAAATGTAAATTGCGGGCAAATTTGAAAAGAGAATTTGGGGGACATCTAACATTTCTACCACAGGTTTAACTCTCGACTACATGTCTTGTTAATGAAAAAAAATGTAACGCTTGGTATTGATTAATGCTAACCTTCCAAGTGGTTTCGAAGAGATATCTCATCCATCAAGATCTGACGAATTTTGCTAATGACGAGATAACTCGTCAAGATATTGGACGAGATAACTCGTCAAGATATTGGACGAGATACCTCTTTCGAGATAACCACCAGGAGGGTTAAGTAACATCCTATCGACTAGTCTAACGGGCTATGTAGCGTCTGAGTGTCTAGTCTATCGGTCTAGAGTCTTTGAAGCTTCCTGTGTAGTAAGTGTCCTTGATGCTTGCACCTGCCTGTGCTGATGTGACGGCAACAACTGACAGTTAGCATTCAGACTGGTTGAGACATCTCCGTGGCAACCAGATTTTTTTATGAAATTAAACATTTCGTTTTGCTTTGCGCGCTTCCAATGTCAAACCCTTGAAATAGTCTGTGTAAAAATAAATGTTATTTTTAATTTCCAAAAACAGATTGGATTAATTCGTCACACTTAACAATAAATTATTTCTAAAAATAGATAATTTTAATCAGCACTTTCCCCATTAACACCTTTCTGTCTTTCAACTAATGCATATGGCCCTCTTAACACGTTCATAATCCGAGCTACACTCATAAAGTCGTGTACCCCTGCGTTAAACCCTGTTGGCAAATTTTCTGCTTTGATGTTATTTGGTTAACGTCCCCCTCTAACATAAATGTATTATTTTGCTTACTCTTTAGACTCTTACGTTCCAACATGCTGAATGTATCTCCGATTCTCTCCGAACTATGGATGCATTGATTCGAATGCTTCAACCCTTTTATAGTGCCTCCACATGATGCACATTTCTTGGGCAAGAGAGTAATCATTTCAACGGTCTTGCAAATTTTTTCTGCGAGGATTTTCGTTTCTGTACAAATAGTCTGAAATTAGAAACATACAAAAAAGCACGATGAAGCGTCTTATAATGAATGACAGGTGTCAAATTGTTTTGCACTGTGTTCATAAGTAATTGAAACATACATAATAATCCAGAATGCTTATTGCACTTTGAAAACATGATGTTCTAATTATTAATAATCTCAGTATTTATTTATGATTTCTATTTTCGGTTTAGAACCCATATAGAGTGTTAGATAAACATAAAATTTTAAAATACAATTACATAAACTTATGTACACGTACAAATCAATAATTCACTTGCACATCTTAATTACCAAAATATCAGATTGAAATTGTCAAAAAATATAACCTAATTCCGAAAACGGGCAGATAAATATTTGTCCTCTTTCGGGGTAGTTAAGTTTAACAATGATACATTTCTGCCTCATAATTTTGAACCACGGTCAGATGAGAACACCTGATCTGGTACACCACTCTCCAAACTTCCACACCACGCATCAAATGGAGTTAATAACTGCTAAAAATGGATAAATTGAAAAGTGAGAAAATCTTCTGTGGCTCGAGTTTATGCCCTCCTCATTGGCGTCGTATTGGCTATGAAATATAGGCTTAAATTTAAAAATTAAGAAACTAAATATTTTCTTAAGATTTTAATGACAATCCAGCAAACCCAAGATTCGTATGTGTTTTTTCATGGTCACGTTTTGGCGCCAAAACTTCAAAATTGGCGTCCCTTGGATAATTTTCTCTAACGGAAATTTCGAAAAATATTTTTCCCATCTGCTTTAGTTGAAAAAAAGGAGACTAAATTTTCCTTGATCTTCAATGAATTTTCAAAAAGCCAACATTTTCGAAAAGTCGCCAAATTTTTTTTTTCGTACCCATTGAGACGACTTTCCTTAAAAAGATACCCCTAGTCGCCATGGTTGAAAAATAGTACCAGAAGGTCATCTGTGCCAGGCCCCTGTAATCCAGAAACTACAAAATGCTTGAAACGGTATTCGAGGTTGAATTTTGATGTAGATTCGAACCGGCATACAAATTGAGTATTCTCATTGAGAATTATGAGTTAGTGCGCAATTTAAATTTAATATTAAGATGATCTTTTAAGGAAATTTTATGTGTAGGAATTTATAAAAGACTCTCTTCCTATTGAATGGTACAATGATAAATTTGCTCTACTATGAACTAAATTCAAATGAAGAGGAGTGATTCGGTACTTACTCTAAGTATTCGGGCACGTCTGTTTATAGATATGGCACTACTGTCGGATATTGCAGATGCATTTTCGTCAAAGGATGATGTAATACTGTAGGTGTCTCCAGTAGCCACTTTCTCACAATCATTTTCAAAAGTCTTTTGGTGTGTCTTCGGAGAGGCTATCTGTGGAGTGACATAGCGGGATGGAGCAGGTA
Organism: Meta bourneti; assembly: GCA_933210815.1. NCBI lineage: Eukaryota > Metazoa > Arthropoda > Arachnida > Araneae > Tetragnathidae > Meta > Meta bourneti. Next base: position 81,287,856 of record OW119923.1, on the reverse strand, counting down.
GTTTCTGAAGCATCAATTTGCTCACAATCGTCATAGTCTCGAAACTGCATAATTGATCTTGGAGAATCTTCAGGTAATGCCTCCATGTCAACAACATGTCTGAATTGCTTTCCAGAAGTTGAAAATATCTGTAGAAGCGGGATATATCGTCCATGCTGCTTGTTTTACGTACTGCAGAAGAGGCATAAGGGATGAAGCTGTATTCTTCATTTAAACCATCTGGGAAGCTGACTGATAGTCTGTGACTTTGACCTTGAAATGCCCAACTCGCCATTCGCTTTTATGGAGATAATTTTAATCTAGCCAAATCTCATTTCTAGTTGGAACAATTTGTGGCCTATTGAGAAAAATAAAAATGGGATTTTTTTTATTACGTTAACCAAAGTACTATGAACGCGATGTAGATAATATCATGATCTATTATGCTAAACAAAACCGCTAAAAAGTGTGCGTACATGAAATATCAAGTATTCTAACAAAGAAAAAGGAATACGTGAAAGAAATAGTTATTTTAAAAAAGATTATGACATAAACCTCTACCTTTCATGTGGTCTAATAACTAATTGTAGTCAAAAATAGTGCATTAATAGTATAAAAGTTTAGCTCTTTCTTACGTCATTAGATATCAGCGGTATACTAAATAAGAAAATTGCACTTAAAATACGGTGCAACTTGGGTAATTCGAAGCTGAAGGGATCACTAAAAAAATTCGAATTATCCAAAACTTCGAATTAAAAAAGTTATATCTTTTAACTTTAATTTCAGGTCCACTGAATGCTTGAAAAGATTATTCTGTCAATAAGTAAATATTTATTCAGAAAGATCATGGTATGAAGACTTAAACATTATATGTATGTAAACAAAATAAGATTTACATTACGTAAGCTACAGTACATATTACATATACTGTAGCTTACGTAACAGGTGGCGGGAAGGGGATTTCAGCTTTCACGTGTCGAACAGGTGGGGGTATTTCGGCGATGATTTCTTAACGATGAAAGGCCGAAAAGTCGTTATGATTCGAAAGTTTTTATAAAAAACTTCGAATTAAGGAAGTTGAACTTCGAATTATCCACGATTTTTTAACATTGATTTAATGAGAAGTTCAAGGGACTAAGACAAATCTTCGAATTAACGACGATTTCGAATTAGAGACGTTCGGTTTATCCAAGTTGCACTATATTTCTTAGTTTAGATTTTGTCACGATGAATATATTTGAAGTGATACAGAGAAAAGTTTAATAATAGATTCTCGTATATGAAGAAGTAATTGTAAAACAAATTACGTACAAATTTGATGAACTTGCTTCCAGTAATTTAAGACTGATTCAATTTAATTTCATAAAAAAATAATTTAGAATTTAATAGAATGATCCAAATGCAATATCTTACAGGAGTATAGAATACATAATTGTGCAATTTCTACATATGCCATAACTTAAATACTAACTGTATACATTTCCTATTTGCAAAATAAAACTAATATTTAAAGAGAAGTGTTTTGTTGTGTGAAACTTACATAGTAAAACAGCTAGTTCTGATGACACAAAAAATGTGATTTTCTGATATAATGGAAATCATTCTTGAAAAAAAATTAAATTCATAAAAGACATAAACAACTTATTAGAATAATCATAAAAGATTCATTTTTAAATAGTGTATGTAAGATAGATTATTTGAAGGAATACATAAATATGCTTGAAGTAATTCAGTTTTTTGTGAGTTTCGAATTGTAAAAGCTAAGTTTACTATTTCGCTCTTTGCACAATCGTTCTATTTCTATCGTCCTATTCGCTGTAGAGAAATGCCGAAAACGGTTGTTTAATCCAGGCTTTCAAAATATGTAAAATTTTATTTTAAACTTTACGCAATTTTCAACGAGTAATTAAGAACCAAACTGAAGCGTAATGATAACGAGCTTTTAAATGAAACATTCTTTTAATAACAGGGTTTCAATTCATATATATGGGAGCGAAAGTACCTTAAATATTCCTTCAGGATCTCTCAAGTCTCATTACTTTTCAAGTTTTAACCATTCCACTACTTTTTGCGTTACCCCCCAACTCGCTTTCGATTATAATTTAAAAGGAAAAAAAATTCCTTAGAAACTGAGCAACGTCTTAGTTGCTTGGTAAAAGAACATAAGTTTCGCTCTAGTACACACGCTCACAGAATTTTTAGAACCGAGCCTTGTTATTGACAGAATTATATTTTTTACTACACACGTAAACGAAGTTTACAACTTACCTTCTGTATGACGACAAACCTATTATGAAAAGAAAAATACCACTCTCCTTTTGGAAGTTACAGTTAAAATAAATGTTTCCTTTCTTCAGATCGTTAGAAAGAATTTTTGTTTTTTCTGAATTGCAATTATGCTGAGGATGTTTCAAGGTATGTGAAGAAAATAAGTGGAATGAATGCAGGGCACTAATCCTTCGTCAAGTAGTTTAAGATAGAAACTAAAATATATTGAAGTGCTGCCAGCAGTATAATAATGCTTTTCAGATTTAACGAGTAAAATTTTCTAAAATTTTTACTGTCTACAACATGTTCTGTCGCTTTTAGAGGGACGAACAGATAATAATTTCAAATAATAAATAAATTCACGTACAAATTATTTCTGTAAACTAAAAAATAGTTTTAATTTGATTTCATTAAACGCATGAGAAGTTTTTTCTGTTAAGCTAAATGTAGATGACACTAGTGTTTGGTGGTATAACGTGCTTCCTGCATGTGTATTCAGTTACTTGAATAACAAAGTAAATTCTCATCTCCCCCCCCCAGTTTGTTTATATTGAAAATCCCTCTCATAAGTGTTGTTAATATCTATATTAAGAAATTAACAAGGTAGGGCAAAATGTTTAGACGAATAGAAATAATACTAATTTTAAAAAACGATTTTATTTAAAATTAAATCGGAATTTTTTTTTTCAAATGCTTCTTGAAAGAACCTGAGAGGGATTTTCAGGGCAAAGAAACAAAACAAACCGGAAGACCAGGATGTTGAGACCGGATTTTCGGTTGCCCAGTGCGATATACGTACGGGTCTGAATACATATATACGTACGCGATACAGTAAGTACGGGTACAAAAACACTGGCGCCATCAAGCTTTATAGAAAAAGCCTCATTGTTTTCACATCGCCACAATCTTATGAAAAATTTGCTCTGTTGAAAGTAGCCAAGAGGTTTTAGACTCATTTAAGTGCATTTCAGTACGAAAAATGCTCGATTAAAAAGTATTCACTATTTAATTTTTATACATTCATTCATAAATCTTTAATTGAACATTTCAATATTACGTCTATATCTAATGAAATAAAATTTTGATAGGAATATTTATAGGGGAAAAACAATATATCATTTGGGAGAATTAGCATGAAAACTGTTTTCTAAAAGCACGAATTATTTTCATAGATGTATTCATTTTAAGCTTAAATTACAATTACTAGTATAAATCCTATTAAATTAATGCTAAAACAGGGTTTATACTCTAAGCTAATAGCAAAATCATGCCGATTTTTCAAATGAAATCTTGAAAAAATGAATTTAGGCAATACTCACGTTAAAATAAAAAGTCAATCTGATTAAAATAACACTTTTGTATTAGAATGTTAAATTATCTTTGCATTTTAGTTATCGCCATATTTTTGTATAATTTGGTTTTCTAAGAATGGCAACAATGTGTTATTATTGAATAATTTTTTCTAAAGATTCTAAGAAAGATGTGAAAAAAGCATCCGTGTAAATAATTATATATACATAGGTAACATGGAGTCAGATTGAATGAAGAGAATTTTTTGTAGAAAACTGAATATTTTGATTCAGGGAGTCTAGTAACATAGTCTAAGAAAATTCTTGGTATTTTCTAGGTTCCATCAAAATGAAAATTCAATTATCTTTCACAAGCACCGAATTTAAATACTGATGAAAAAGTAAGAATATTACTTCGATTCACACTATCTTTTCCATACTTGCATTTTTACAAAATAAAATGATAGTTTATTTTTACATAGTAATTTCTGCCTGCTTGACACAAAAAGTTGTATCGGGACTGATAACACTTTAAAACATTTTGAGATAGCTCCAATATTTATAAGCAATAACAGTTTTAATCTTCTAATACATGGGTCGACAGATATCTTGTCTCAGAATATCTCACGAATCGATTATGAATTGTATGTAACACAGAAGTAAAAATCCCGTTCAGCAATCTGCAAATAACTTAGCAACGGAAACGAGGTTCTGGCCATTACTTCACTCATCGGCTTCTCGCTAAATCTAAAAGGGAGAGGGGAGGAAACGAAAGCACAAGCAATTTCCGAATTGTTCTCAGAAAGCGTTGGAATAAGGCTTCATGGCTGCCGGCTTGCTCGAATTGCAGTGCACGATGGAAATTAAAGGTTTCCTGGCATCTTGAAATCGTTCGTATTTGCTGAAAACAAGTGTGGAATGATTAATTTCGCATTCCTTTTCCTCGAAATCCACGCTTGCTTTAGAAGTTAGAATGACGTATTGGATGATTTGTTCTAGAGTTTGGATTCGAACGAAGCTTAGAATTGTTGGACTAGAACGAATTACGGAAGTTCTTAAGTTTCTCTGATGGAAAAATATAATGCTGGAAATTAAATGTATGTAAATAAAAAAAATCAAGCTGAGTGCTGGATTTAAGATAACAAAAAGTTAGAATAAATTCTTTTTCGCATATTAATAAATCAGCAATCGAATTAATTTCAGAATTAATTATTTTTCATTCGGGAAGAATAATGCTGGAATTCGGATTCCAATTATGCTTAGAAGTGTTGGACTAGAATGAATTACAGGAATTCTGAAGTTTTTCTAATTTTGTGTGTAAATAAAGAAAAATTGTGCTGAATGCTGGATTCAAGATAATAAATACGCTCGAATCAATTCTTTTTCTGAATTAATAAATCAGCAATCAAATTACCACGTAAACTAGTATTGTAATTTTAAATATGTGTCAATGAATAAAGGGATCTTTTTTGTCATAAATTGGAATTAGCCATTTATTTATCTATATCTTGATAGAAAAAAACGCTTATATGCCCTATGTCCAAATTCGCTTATTTTTAGTCATGTTCACCAGTCACTTCCAAGGTAATAAAAGTTATAGTAGAAAATTATATGGTTATTGAAAGAATCAAAATATTGTAAAGTATTTTTTACGTTGTATTAAAAATTTATGAATATAAAAATTACTGAATCAGCTGTTAGAAAAACTTACAAAACATAGACATTGGCCCTTTTTTTACCAAAATGCAATCATATCCTCGATAAAATGTTTATGTCTAAAAATAAGGTCCCCCATCTTTTTTAAATTTTAAATAAAATGTCATTGAGTGAAAAAAGTAATAGTAATCTTCGTGAATTTAAATTACTTGGTGGTGAATAAAGCACACCCCATACCACATTCTTGTTGCCTATTTCAAATTTTAGACAAATGCAAATTTCATTTAGCAATCTTTCTGACTAGCCGAAGAATACATTTTATTTTTATACCTGTGTAATGTGTGAGGTATCACTGGCAATCAACATTGAATTCGTCATTTGGACATGTCAAAAGTCAAGATGAAGTACTGAAAACGATGGTTTCGAAATCTTGCCGCACTTTTAATGGAATTTTCCTTTAAACTTAATTTGTTGTAAACACAAGAAATATACCCCAACCGGTAATTAAAATTTAAATAATTTTATCAGAATATTCATATTGTTTTAAATGTAGCATACTGATTAAACAAGTACGATATACGCTTTATCTGTAACAAACGTCTAACAGCATTTTTCTATTTATCAGTTTGAAGCCTAACAAGTAAAGGTTAGATCATTATGGATGTAAATTCAGATGCTTCAAAAACACTGTAAAAAACTTAACGCTGATTGAAATAAACAAACACCTAAAAAAACTAAAAATTTAGTTTCGGGTGAGAGCCGTTGGTTTATTGAAGGAAGTGTCGACAATATCCAAAATGTTATTTTTCAACAAAAAGTTTCCACAAACCTCCAATGCAATATTTCACATTTTAGAGTTTTTACAAGAATTTGTGAAAAAAAAAAGTTATTTTCTCAGGGAAAAAAATCTTGGCTTTATTATTTTTTAATTTTATCATTCTATTCACTTTTGAACTCAAACATCAAATTAATTATCCTAACACGATCAGACGCCTCCCTTTAGGAGAGTTAGATTTATATAAAAAAAAGCATCGATGAAACAGAAGAAAAAGCATTTTATTCACGTATTACATACATGTGAAGTGTAAGAATTTGGTCTTTTTTAGAATGTGGGAAGGCAAGGGAGAGAAAACCTCGCGAACTGTAAAAATGCAGAAATACTTTCTAACACACATCCATAATTAAATCAACGACACGGTGCAACACATTTTTTCCCATACTTTCTCATGGGAGTCTTTTTTTGTAATTGTCCCAAAAAATGACAGCTATTTTTTTTTTCTCTTAAAAGCTTTTTAAAGTTAATGACCGCCTTGGGCCAAACGGCAGATTTAAAAACATTTTTCACTTGCAGATTTTTTGCGATCTAATTTTGTTCATATTTCATTTTCCCCGGAAAACACATCAAAATCAATTTTTGAAAAAAGATTTTACTACGAAGCTGAGTGGCCAGAAAAAAAGGAGGCCCGTATTAATTTTAATACGTCTCATTCAATACATCTTACTATTTACAAATTAATCCCGTATTCCAAAATGACCATTATCTAGGTTTTTATTTGACTCCAAGGCTGCTCCAAGTTATTAGAGCTTTATTGTTTCAAAACACTTACTGCAACTATGTTTTAAAATTAAAAAGTAAATTTATACCACAGATTTTTTTGAAGAATTCTATTTTATGAAAAGAAATTTATCATTTGTGTAAAGAAATTTTTTAAAAAGATTTTTGTTTTGTATGTGTAGGGATGGGGTGATTCGATATTTTCTACGATAGCAATAAGTGGTTAATGTAAAATATTTTGATAAGTAAAAGCTCTTTATTGATTTCTTTAAAAATTTATATCAGTTAAGTTAACACAAATCTTAAATAATGCAGCCCCTTTTAGCAGCTGGTCGTAGTTAATCTGCAATTTCAAATGAAATATTGCAAAGTTGCTTACAAAGCCGTCAATGAGACACTGTCAAGCTAAATGTAGATAATTTTTTGTGTTTTTTATAGACGAACGTGCTTCCCTGTGCATATTCCAAATTGGAAACCGTAACAGGAAGTAAACTCATCTTATGGCGGTGGTTTGTTTGCTTACACTGAAAATTCCACTCATTAAACAGAAACCTTGTCCAAATTTATCATTTGATGTTTGATACGAGATAATTGGTTGATTTGGGTTTTTATGGAGAAAGGGTCACATTGGGTCAAGCCAAACACCGTCACGTTTTAGACATATGGACACAAGGAAAATTTTGCTGCTGACACAGAAGAGAGAAATATATCCAAAGTAAGTTACAGAGATCGAACCTCGCATGTTGCTAGCGCAATAGGCAAATCTACTGAGCCAGCTGGAGGGATTTTTATGTATACAAACAAACCTCCGGAAGAGACGAGGATTTTTTTAGGTTGACCAATACTGAATACACGAAGGAAGTACATATTTCCACAAAAACACTAACGCCATCTACATTTAGCTTTACAGAAAACGCCTCTCGTACTGGCTCTTAGATTAATAGAGGAAGAGCCCCCTTTTGCACCAGTTCCATTCTCTGACTATGTTGTTTGCTTTGAGGTGTTCCTGATTTCTCCTTGAGTTACACAAATAAATGTGAACAGTCAACTTTCTAATGAAGTAGACGGAGCATGTGTGGGCGGAGTGGCTGTTGTACGATCTTGGGAAAAACAATTGTTTTGTCAAAACTCATTTATTAGTCATTTGCCAATTATAAATGCAATACTTAAAATTCAAACTTGTATCACGGATCAATATTTTGGGTAAATAAATAGTATGTCAGCAGCACTAGAGCAAATTGATTCAAATTCACTATAATAGATCTCTCAACCCTCTTTGACTACAAGTGGGGAAGCCGTGACTTAGTGAGTTTACCCACTGAGCTAGCAATCTGCGAGTTGTAGGCGGCGCAGATTCGATTTTTGCAATTAACCCTGGTAGTATTTCTCTCTGCTATTAAAACTTTCATTGCGTGCGTATGTCCGTTTACTTAAGGTTGTCTTGTGTTTGGCTCAGCTGGGCCAAATATGGCCTTTACGCCATAAAACAACCAACTGCAACAACCTTTGGCTGCCAGTAAATAAATATATTGTTGTCTTTAAATGCCCATAGAACTAGTTCTTTGACCTGGTCGTGCAAATACGAGACAAAATTGTAGTAGATTGCATCTATTTTCCCATAAACAGCGAGAATATAAAATAGAGCAGTTATAAACCATCTAACATTTAATTTATTTCGTAGGAAATTTATCTTTTTTCAATCGTTTCGTTGAAAATCTTATTAGTTTCTTAGCAGAAGCGCTTGGGGAACTACCAAAAACGACTATCAGTCTTCCAGCACCACCTCATTTTGCCGCAGGTACGCCAAAAGTTAGCCTGCGAGGGAACCTATCGCATAATCAGTAGTCTCCAGGTTTTATCGAATTCCAACAAGCAGTGAAGGAAAGAAAATGGCGGAAAAGATAAATAGTTTCGTTATCTCTCTACACCAAAATAGTACTACCGAACTTCTAGAATACAAATCAGGGTGGGTATTAGTAAAAAACGACAAGAAAGGGAGTCTAGTTAAACGATATACTTTCTAGAATAAAAGGAACCTAACCTTGGTGTGGAATCATGATGAACTTGAACGGAACCCTAAATCATTGAAAATGGATTTTGTTGTAAGATCGGTCAATAATTTGTTAGTCATCAAGTATTTCTTTTCAAAGGCAAGACTATTTATTTAGCTCCCCAAAACAAATTGTTTAGAGAAATAAATTTCCCGAAGTGAAATTCTTCAAAAATAAGTAGTTGATCTGAAAATTTATGGATTTAAAATTATCTGTTCAAGTTTTCTTCGATAATTCGTGAGCTTTGATAACTATTAATTGCCCATAATCCATCTTATAAATAAAGCTTTTATTACTAATTCAATCATTAAATAATTTTTGAATTCAAACAAAGCATGCAGTCGTGCAAATGAAAGGGATTTTCAGCGTAAACTGAATGGAAACGATTTTACGTACGCAACTCAAATGTTCTCTCATGATACATATCAGAATAACCTTAAAATGTATTTTATCGCCATTTTGGCATTTTATCAAATTAGCGTTGACCAATTAGTCATGTCAAAAAACGAAAAGGAATTCTTTCTTTAAAATCTTTATTGGCGAAATGCTGAAATTTTATTCGAAAAAGATTCCGATTTCACGATAGGAAGGCCGATGAATAAGTATAGGAAACACAGTTCGCAGTTTCACACATTTAGCATGACAGAAAAGGCCTCATACAACAAACTAAAATGTCGTAATACTATTTTAAATTTTCAGAAATAAAGTAGAATAATCCTCCTTCCTTTGATTTTCAAATCAATTTTTAATCACATTTCAAGGTAAGAAATTTCGAATAACGAAGATTATAGAAATTTTACTAAAATATCTAACGCGTGTGAAATTTATTAATAGTAACAAAATGTTTTTCTTTCAACAAAAAAGAAACAAGTTAAATTTTTAAGCAGCTTCAAGCAAAAGTTATTCCCAAGATATCTATGCTATTTACTCTGCGGCAAAAAACAACGAAAGAATCTTAGAGAATAGAGCAAAGAAAACGACGTTTAAATAAATTATTTTGTAATTATTTATCAATCAGGAAGTTAAAGAAATGAATAATAAATCACTATTTCCCATAAAGAACATTCTTGATGGGTTAAAAATCGACGTTTCAGTTACCAACATGCAATTAGCTTTATGGAAGACAAGAAGTTGACTGTCTTTTCAATAATTTACTCACATTTTAGTTCTTTGATTGAAATAAAGAAACTTTTTATGGAATAACCAAGTCGCGCAATACATTTTTCACATCGATTATTTATTTTAATGAGCGTTCATAATGAGTTTTTACTAATATATAGAAAGGGAAAACGCCATAGACCAATTAGTTACTAACTGAAAAATAACAATCGGATTAAAGAAAACCTTACCTTACACTGGAGTATCAAATTCTTCAAAAGGTTCTCAGAAACGTCGTTATCCATTTTGCTTTTATTTCGACGATTCGATCGTTACAGTACTTTATTTTCTTGTAATAGAAAACGACTGTCAATAAAAAGGTTACACTAGTATTTCAAATCAATGCTACTTTCACGTTTCAATGAAGCTCTTTTCTGACAGGAAACTCGAATTGCAATGACGTAAGAATAACATTTGGGTAAGAACACGCGTTTTCACGAATGAAAAAAAAATTCGTATTCTGATAGAATCCACCAATCTTCGAGTATTCGTTGTTTATTTGATATCAGAAGAAACACATGTCCACGATTCCGCTATATCTTTTTTTTTTCAGGAACAGCAAATAACTGGAGAAAAATTTATTTTTTAGTCAGATATTGTAGTTAGGGGTTGACAATGCAGCCGATGGAAAAAAAGAACAATAAGAATTCTGTGTTTATGTTCATGTTTTGTCCTTGAAAGATTTTTCTGTCAAGTTAAATGCAGGTGGCGACAGTGTTTTTGCTGCGGAACGTGTTTCCTGTACGTATTCCGGATATGACGTCTCTTGACTTTTTTCCGAATGATTTCAGCTCACTGCTGATAAGTCGAAAGAATGAATTACGAAAGGGAACAGGGATTAATTAGTCACCACCAATTAGATTAGACGCCAAAAGTCGTCAAATCGGCGATAAACTGCATTTTAAAGTAATCCCGAAAATAATTATGAAAGTTGAGTTTTCGATTATGAAAATGAATTATGTGAAAGTTGAATTTTAATTATGAAAATGAATTATGCGAAAGTTGAATTATGAAAATGAACCATGAAAGTTGAATTTTGAAATTCCGAAAGGAAATAGGTAGGTAGGTAGTTAATTAACGTCACACTGGAACAACACAACTGGCTATTGGTGACGGTCCGGGATCAATCCCAAAGGGAAAGATCCGAAAAGGAATTAGGAAAGCTGATTTATGAATTACTATATGAAGTAGTTGCGTTGGTGGTGAAATATTATAATTTATTTTTAAGTCAAATATAATAATCAGTGGTTGCAAGGCAGCCAAATGGCATTTAAGGGGGGGGGGGTATTTCAATTAACGTCACACTGGAGCAACACAATGGGCTATTGGTGACGGTCCGGGATCAATCCCAAAGGGAAAGATCCGAGGACAACACCACGTAATTTTGAACCACGGTCAGATGACGAGGCAACACCTGAGCTGGCACCCCACTCTCCAAACTTCCACACCACGCCAACGTGAGGACATTTGAGGCCACGACAGATTTAACGTGCACCAGCCCCCTTTGTACACGACGGTGTTTGGCTGGATTCGAACTCGCAACCCTTCGGTTCTTAGTCCGTTACTCTTCCAACCGGGCCACCGCGGCCTGGCATTTAAGAACAAAATAAGAATACTGTGTTTATTCAATTTCCTTTCAAATTTTGGTTATGAAAGGCTTTTTCTCTCAAGCTAAAGTAAGAGGCGACAGTATTTTTGCGGCCAAACCTGCATCTTGTACGTATACTGGATGTGACGTCACTTGGTTTTTCTTTTGCCGAATACGATTTCAGCGAATACAGTTGGCAAGTCTTAGGGGGTATTTCGGTATTTTTTTGGTATTTTGGTATTTTCAATTAACGTCACACTGGAGCAACACAACGGGCTATTGGTGACGGTCCGGGATCAATCCCAGAGGGAAAGATCCGAGGACAGCACCACGTAATTTTGAACCACGGTCAGATGACGAGGCAACACCTGAGCTGGCACCCCACTCTCCAAACTTCCACACCACGCCAACGTGAGGACATTTGAGGCCACGACAGATTTAACGTGCACCAGCCCCCTTTGTACACGACAGTGTTTGGCTGGATTCGAACTCGCAACCCTTCGGTTCTTAGTCCGTTACTCTTCCAACCGGGCCACCGCGGCCCCCATTGTCTTAGGAAATCCAAAGAATGAATTTTGAACAGAGATAAATACTAAGTTAATTGGTCACCACCGAGAAGATTATACGCCAAAAGTTCGTCAATTTGGCGATGAATTACATTTTAAAGTAATCCTGAAAAGAATTTGAAAGATCATATGGGGGGGGGGGTAACAGGAAATAAAATCCCCGTCTTCTACCATCTTGCCATCTACCCATAAAATCCCAATCACCTACCTACTTGCGCCGTCTTTCGTCTTGTTTGTGTACACTGAAACTTTCTCGCTTGCCCAAGTATTTGAAAGAATGTTAATCATAAATTGAAAATTTTATTCCATCTCAGAATTACCAGAATTTAAATTTCTGGTCCTTATGAATGACATATTCAAAAGGGTATAAATGAAACAAATACCAGGCACTCTTGACTTTACGTCATTGACTTGACTTTACGGTAACGGGCTATTGGCGACGGTCCGGGTTCAAACCCGAAGGGAGAGATCGAGGACACCACGTAATTTTGAACCACGGTCAGATGACGAGGTCACACCTGAGCTGGCACCTCACTCTCCTGACTTCCATACCACGCCAACGTGGGGACATTTGAGGCCCGACAGATTTAACGTGCCCTGGCCCCCTTTGTACACGACGGTCTTTAGTTGGATTCGAACTCGCAACCCTCCGGTTGCTAATCCGTTACTCTTCCAACCGGGCTACCGCGGCCCACTCTTACTAAACTTATTAAGTGTACGTGTCTGTGTTGAGCCGTCATATGGTGTCTACTACTATTACAAAAAATGGTCAGGAGAGTCAGCAATTACAATAAAATAAGTGTGCACGCAGACAGTTATGCCCAGTCAGGAAAGAAATTCAGTAACTGAAGTCTTCCCTCAAGAGTCTGGCACGACGTCACTGGAGGAAAGAAAGGCATTCCCGAGATTTATCCTTGGCAGCATTGACAAGTCTTTCTTTTAGGCGGTGCTTGCACAACTCTTTTATCCAAAGTTTCGAAGTGTGGAAAGACAGGGCTTTGTGGTGATCTTGATTCCTTTTTGACAAGATAGTCCGCTCTCTCATTTTCAGGTGCATCACAATGAGCAGGGACCCACTGAAGCACCAACACATCAGCTAGCTTATCCAGGAGTTGTGTGCATTACATAACTCGTGGGCAATCTCTGACTGAATGTGAGGAGACCGCTTGTATTGCAGTTAGTCAGATAAAGTAACTGCTTTTTCGAATGACTCTTTTCTCCGAAGACGCTGTTTTAATGACACACAAATCCGACCCTCCCCGTCAAAATGAGTAGAATAGTTACAGTATGTAGGTATTTTTAATTAACGTCGCACTGGAGCACAACAACGGGCTATTGACGACGGTCCGAGATGAAACCCGAAGATAAAATAGCTGCCAACGGCCTTGTAGAAAGAGAATAATTCACAGTGAACGCAGGAACCAGCCCTTCTCAAACCTGTCAAACAGCGAACCATCGGTATACAGGATATATATGCAACCAATAATTTTGAGATGTCTTCCTGGAGCAATATTCACACTCTTATTTACAAATATTCTAAGAATAATTATTCTAATTAATAAAAAGTAATGATAGCAGGGTTTCACTCGAAAAGCAGAACGAATTTAAGGCTAAGAAGTAATTAGAGTAATTCTAAGAAATAATTATTCTAATTACTTCTTAGCCTTAAATTCGTTCTGCTTTTCCAATGAAACCCTGCTATCATTACTTTTCCTATAATACGCCATCCTAATTAAAAAATACAAAAGTCACAAATGTAGAAACGAAAGTTAGCAATTACTAACTCAGTAAATACACAATGGAAGGCCTCCCTTAAATCATTCGCTGTTTAAAGAAAATTGTAAACGAGAGGTAAAATGTGTTGCTAAAATGTTTTGATGAATCATTTCATCACCACAGTAGTAATTTTTCTTAACCACTTAACGCATTTACCAGTGTCTGACGCGGGCGAAAGTTACCGGCAAATTTGCACAAGCCCGTGTCTCACACGGGCGCTCTTGTATCTCGCGTTATTTTATTTCTAATGCCCCCCCCCACAACTGAAATTGCAAAAACTAACTTACACTATACCTATATATTCATTTTCTGTCAAAAAAAAACTCGATCATTTTTTACCAGTTTTTCCGAAAAAAACTCGTGCTTTAAGTGGTTAAACTGTGTCGGTACTATTAGTACGTATCTATTCAAACTTAGGTATTGGTATTTTGGTATTTTCAATTAACGTCACACTGGAGCAACACAACGGGCTATTGGTGACGGTCCGGGATCAATCCCAGAGGGAAAGATCCGAGGACAACACCACGTAATTTTGAACCACGGTCAGATGACGAGGCAACACCTGAGCTGGCACCCCACTCTCCAAACTTCCACACCACGCCAACGTGAGGACGTTTGGGGCCACGACAGATTTAACGTGCACCAGCCCCCTTTGTACACGACGGTGTTTGGCTGGATTCGAACTCGCAACCCTTCGGTTGCTAGTCCGTTACTCTTCCAACCGGGCCACCGCGGCCCTATTTAAACTTAGAAAGACGTCGATGAAAGTGAATTTCATGCAACACATTAGATAAAAACAGCAACAACGATGCCTTTGGTGAATAAACCAATTATAAAATAGGAAGTCGAGTCAAAAGCCAACAACCTCAGTTCAAGATTTTGATTGGGTTTTGTCGATCGTATTTGTTTGGATTTCTGTTATAAGTTGGTCGTTTTCTGTCGGTAAGCTGAAATATCGGCCCATACTTGAAAATTTTTCAAAAAATCCCTTGGGATTGATCCTGGACTGTTGCCAGTAGCCCGTTATGTTGCTTCAGTAGAACGTAAATTCAACTACCTACCCAACTACATTATCGTTAATCTTGAGATTAAAGAAATGACTCAGGTTTTTGCATCTAATGTGCCAACAGAAAGTTGTATGTTAAGAGCGCTCCGTTTGCATGGTGATCCATTGAACGCACATGAAAAATCTAAGCACATATTAATCGTACACTTTCACTTAATTAGAATTATGTAACTAACTCCATCGGATTTCAAATCGTCAAAGTCTCTTGGAGCATAAAAGGACTTTCTCCATATCTTTCAGTCCACGGAAAAAACTGTTTTGCATCCAAGGAGTTTATAAAATATGATCAAAAATTGAAAGCTCGAAACCCAGTCTTGAGGAGACGAGTATCCAAATGCTGCAATAAAAAGAGTAATGGTCACTTAAAATATGTTTTCCACTCTTTTAACTTCACTCGTTATAAATAAATAATAATTAATATAATACTTATGTGCTCAAGTATCTGCACTATAGTAATGTTATAGTTTTCTTGTGATAATAGCACTTTAATGAAATGTAAACTAGATGCATGCACAAATTTAAGGTAGGTATTTTCGCACTACAGCAACACAACGTACACAAATTTGAAGATTAATTAGTATTCTTGAGTTGATTAATTATAAGGTTACATTAGTGTGTCAAATTCAGTCTGTGTTTAGCAAGACGTATGAAAAACAGTGCAACTTTGTCTACCCAAAAGGACTGCATGAGATAGGTTATATAATACTACGTACTTTATTGTAAATTAAGTTTTGTAGTGGTGGCAAAGTTCACCACAATATTCCCTTCAGAAAAATTTACCAATGGCAGAATTCCATAGATACTACTAGTTGACCAATTGCGTGAGAACTGCATTAACCCTACTGGTGGCTGTGACGACGAAGCCTCATCATTAGAATAAAATTGACCAGATCTTGATGGACGAGATATTTCGTCATTAGAATAAAACTGACCATATCTTGATCACGTCATCATAAAAAAGTCGGCAATATCTTAAAGATGAGATATCTTGTCATTAACAAAATTAGTCAGATCTTGATGGACGAGATATCTCGTCGAAACCACTTGGAGTGTTAATATCACGGGTCTACTTTCATATGCGTGGTCATTCACTTGATTGCTACCGTAGACTGTCCTGTGGTTTTTAGCAGCCGAGTGTGAGTGCAGGTTGGCAGTTTCGAACTGAGACTGAGCGGCATCGAAGAGTGAAACAGTGATAGGAATAGAAGCGGTATCTTTTACCACCAGGCTTCAGATAGCCGTTGGAAGTGATATGCCTCGCATTGACAATTCAACTGTTTATCTTAGGCTACCCATCAAAGTGCGTGCCAATTGCTTGTATATCTCAGGAGCACCATCATGGTTGCTTTTCAATGTGCGCGCATTCATAATCGTGTCTGGGTCACCAATTTAGACATACATGTGAAAGGCAGTGAAACTTTGTCTACCAAAAAGTACTTCATAGTGGATATAGGTTACCCAGCAACTTTCTACTTTATCGTAAGTTAGTTTTTGTGGTGGTGGCTAAGTTCACCATAATCTCATATATCATTTAGTGACTGAAGTTTCTTGACCTCATTCAATCATTCAAAGAGTTGCAATAAATTTTAGAGATAAACAATTTGGCTCGACTATGTTTATTTTCACTTCAAAGAATTCGTTTGCTCTAACACACTCCGAGTTCTCTAGTTACATATTTTAACATCCAAATTATTCTTTTCGCTTAAAGCTACTCTTTCTTAAATTCCAGGAAAGAAAGTTTTTCACTCGTGACTTGACACTAACTTCAAAGGTACTGTCGCCATTTTTTCTTCTGTTCTCCGAATTTTTCTTTTTGATGTGCAGAGACTAGGGAAATGGCGATTTTTTACCCCATAAGATAAATAGGAGTCCTTAATTAAAAGAATTTTAACCGCATAAGCTTTTTAAGAGATTCGTACGAAGGAGAAAAATGGAGATAAAAACACTTTTGCAGTTATTATCAGCATTGTTTCCACTCCGTTAACTTTAATAATTAGAAAATCAAATCTCTGAAAAATATTTTTAGTTGAGTGAATTGGGGTCATCCAATTAGAGAGATTATTTTTCAAAATTGCACACAAGCTGGCGAGTTGAACAAAAAGTAATCTTCATTTGCAAAAAAAAATATATCACTTTCCTGTTTTCTGAAAATTTAACGATATGTTTACTTTTACTTGTCTTTTTTGTGCAGTGTTTTTGAAAATCTGTTAAAGTGGTCTAGCACCTCAAAAAAAATTTTCGCTCTTACCTATTTTTTGGGTATTTGAATTATTTTGTTCGAAATGATGCATAATATGGGTCAACACGATAATTAGAAGTGTTTATACTTGTTTTTTAAGTAAACACAGTCTATAAACTTTGAAACTCATTTTCTCAAGAAGAATTTTTTTGCAAAACTGTTCGAGATAATTATCTGAAACTTATTGCGTGTACATTTCTGGTACGCATACACACTTTGGTGTTGTTGTTTACGCATACACACTGGTGGGAATGTTTCTAAAACAGGTTCTAAGCTGAAATAGTAAAAAAAGAATTTTGGACAAGTTTCAAAAAGCTACAGTTACGTTAATTTTTAATAAGAGCAAAAACCCTGCGTCAAAAGAATTCTTAAGCATTCAAGCATCAGGTAGTAGAACACACGCATCATTTTGAGAAAAGTGTGCAAAATTTATAGAATTTAGAGGATGGAGGTGCTAGACTTCCTTATTAAAAATATGAGGGCTTGCTTTGGAAATTAATGAACTTTGAACTAATTTTGAACGAAGACAATCTTTTTAACTTGGGCCATCACTTTTCATTTAAAGTAGTAGGCCTGGAATAGCAGTTTGTGTCTGAACAGTTCATTTTGCAGCAACTCTTCCCAGCTACTAGTCATGATAATCATATCACAAACTAACAAACAATTTCATGTCAAATCACTTAAAACAGTTCGCATTACCTCTAGTTGTCTCAAGTATCTTTATTTTTATTCAAAGCATTCCATATTTTTAGCACAAAAAGTTCAGGTTTTTTAAAATCTTTTGGGATTATGAGTAGTGTAAGGGATGTGTGGGAGGGGTGGGAGAGCTAATGATTTCAAGAGTCCATATCCTGTTTCAAAAGTCAGGTTGCAAATTTTGCTGTTCAGAGTCAAGATTTATGAATCCAATTTCAATAAATTCACTGAGATTAAAACTTAACAAAAATTTAATAAGGTGACATTTTTAAAATTACAATACAATTCCGCTTCATCATGCGGCCAAGATATTTAAGCGCGTCTTTACGCTTCCATTGTTACAATTCAACTGATTGGCGCAAGAGCGCCATCTACCGTCATTACGGAACAGGATGTTTTAGAAAAGGGGACAGGTCGTGCTTCATTATTTATCATCTGTAAACTTGTCAGAACACGCTTATTGTAAACTTGATGCTCAGAAATTTTGATTAGAGATTTGTTTGAGAACTTTTAAAATGCAATTTATGTATTTTGGAAATTTGTGCTTCAAACTGGCGTTTTTAAATACATTAGTAGATTTTCTATCGGGTCCTACATTCTCGAGTACGTACAGTTTTAAACTTTGAAATAAAGTGGACTTAGTGGTGAATTGTAGTTTATATTCATAAAAAACAGATAGACGATGCTTGAGATACAAAGTATATTCTCTTCCATATATTGGATTTACATCATTTACAAAAATATATTTTGTAAATGATGTGTGTGACAAAAATATATTTTGTGTTTATAAATTATTTTCGGAATGCATAAATGACAAACTAAAAATTTCAATTTTAGAGGTCATACACTATACCACATAGAAAGGATTTCTATAAATCATTTTAAGTATCGAACTTCTGTGATATAATGGAATATACCGTACCGAGCGATAAGCTGGATAATTTAGAAATAAAATACTGTCACAATAATACGGCTTTACAATCTAGTCCCTATTGAAAGTTTAGCCGTTTGTTTAATCTCAACACGAAATACATGCAAAATTTTTATTGAGGCTTATAAGGAGTCTGGATTCATACTTCCCTCACAAGGCACCCACCAGGCAAAAGGAGACTTACCTACTTACGAAATTAACGTACACATATCAGGCCCAGGCGTGTACACGCGATTGTTTAGTTGTAGTTACCCTCCCCAGCCCAATATATTCTACTGTGATCTACTCGAAAATTTATATTTGCTTTTGTGATACACAAAGGCTTTCTTATCTTGTAATAGATTAAATAATCCATTACAAGAAGCTTGTCTGTCCTTGGTAATCAGTATGTTATTGAAAATTTGAAATTTGAAACTTTTCTTTCCAATTGTCAAATTTTTCGAGAAGAGAGGAAGTGTTGATCGATGCTTTTTTAACTTCAACGTTAAGAATTTAGTAATTTTTAGAAAAACTAAATCTGACTCAGAAAGATATTAGACTTATTCATTTAGGAAATAATTTTGGGTAAGATACATTTTTATACTTATACAAAGCACATAGTACTTTTTAAAACTAGGATTTATATTGTGCATTATTTTTTAAGTCAATCTGTAATTCAGTTTGTGTGATGGATAAGAATATGAAATAAATTATTTCAAAATTATACTTGGCCGTCGCAAGATATTGTTCCGAAATGGATTCAAACTACTGTAGTGCCATCTATCGAAAACTTAGCTAAGCAAAATTTAAATACGAAAAATATAGATCACTTAACAAGAGCAAATAAAAATCACGTTTCCTTCATTCTAAATCATTTTTATTTTCATGACAGAAAATTGTATTTTTGGTGGGATTCTTTGCCCCTTTCCTTAATTTAAAAACGCAGGAAATTAAACTGAAAATTCAGAGAGGAGAAATTTCGTTTATGAATTTAAATGAATACTTATCAATAATTTTATTACCAAATTTCACTCTTTGTCGAAGACTTTTGGGCCACTTAAGTTTTGTATGTTTAAAGGATATCCAATAGTATGAATCGCGAGTCACTATTCGTGTATGAAATAACTTATTATCTCTACTTTGAAGGAAGTATACACAATATAATTTATAAAATAGATACCGTAATTATGTCAGATGAAGCCAGAAAGTCCTTTAGGGTTGGATTAGTGGATTTGGAAGGAATGGTAAAATTTCAACCGTACAAAATTAATATTGACTAAATACTGAGAATCGCCCCAATATTACAATATTTGAACATTTTATATCAGTTGCAATTCTAAGATTCTTAATATTTTTTTAAACTATCTGCCTCATTGAACTTATTTTTTCTAGTTTTGTTCTTTAACCTCCACATTTTTTAAGCACCTACCACATATTTTATCATGACAACTTAGACATCCAAAACATAGCCATTTCTGAAGGTATGCCAACTGATTCTATGTAGCTTAATCTCTTCAGTCTTTGTAATATGAAAGGTAGGTTTTTCTGTAAAGCGAAAGGAAGATGGCAGTAGTTAGTCTTAGAGGTAGAGCATTTTTCCAGTATGTATTTCGTGGTGGGTAACAGGAAGTAAAATTATCTTCTTCCGGTGGTTTGTTTGCTTACACTGAAAACTCCTCTCGCATTTTTAAGAAAATATGATTTGAGTCACGGTTTGGATTTGGATTGTATGGGTTTACTGTAGTCAATAACTTGGTAGGTAGGTAGTTAATTAATGTCGCACTGGACCAACACAACGGGCTTTTGTCGGTGGTCTGGGATCCATCCCCTAATTTTGAGCCACGGTCAGGTAGGTAGGTATTTTAATTAACATCGCGCTGGAGCAACACAACGGGCTATTGATGACGGTTCGGAATCAAATTCGAAGGAAAAGATCCGATGAGCCACGATCAGATGACGAGGACAACACCTGAGCAGGCACCTCACTCTCCAAACTTCCACACCATGCCAAAGTGAGGACATCTGAGGCCACGACAGATTTAACGTGCATAAGCCCCTGCGTGCACGACGTCTTTGGCTGGTCGATCAATAACATGAGAAAGTAGACTCTAACTTTTAAAAAGACGGCATCTGTATACACATTCTCATCGCGTCAAAATTTGAATATCTTCAGTTGAAAACAAAGTAATGAAAGAGAATTTCAGTGTAAACAAATAAATCAAATGAAGATGAGGATTTTACTTCCGGTTGTCCACTACGGTGTAGGTACAAAATGCCCGCTCTAATACAATAACACAACTGCCTTCTACATTTAGCTTTATAGAAAAAGTCTGTCATTCACGAATTTTGAAAGCTTTTATTCCAACTACGATTTTTGACAACACGTGAACGCAGTTCTTGTTCAGCATCTACGCCTCGCTATTTGTGATTTCATGGTATCCTTGAAAAATTAGGATTTTTCGAAAACTGAAAGATCTTTCATACCACGCGTGTATGACTAACTGATGAGAGCAAATAAGGCTGAGTTTGTGGAACCACCTTATCTGGTATAGATGCTTGTGAGTTTTCGTGCTTTTCGTTTTGAGGTATGAGAACGGGCAACATCAATCGTTTCTGACAGAAGATTGGCTCAAATGAAGTTTAACTTAAGCCTAGTAGACATTTTAACACGTTCATATAATGCCTGCCTAACAACACCACGTAATTTTGAACCACTGACAGATGACGAGGTCCCACTCGAGCTGGTGCCCCATTCTCCAAACTTCCGCACCGCGCCAACGTGAGGACATTTGAGGCCACGACAGTTTTAACGTATACCAGCCCCTTTGTACACGACGGTCTTTGGTTGGATTCGAACTCGCAACTCTTCCGGTTGCTAATCCGTTACTCTTCCAACCGGGCTACCGGTAACCCAGTTGCAGATATGTATTTAATTAACATCGCACTGGAGCAACACAACGGGCTATTGGCGACTCCGGGATCAATCCCGAAGGGAAAAAAACCAAGGACAACGCCTCGTAAATTTGAACTACTAACCCAGTTGTAGGAACAACGTATTAGCAACCGGCGGGTTGCGAGTTCGAGATTCGGTCCAGCCAAAGACAGCAGTGAACGCGGGGGCTGGTGCACGTTAAATCTGTCGTGGCCTCAAACGTCCTCACGTTGACTGGTGTCCAAGTTTGGAGAGTGGGGTGCCAGCTCAAGTGTTGTCCCCGCTATCTGACCGTGGTTCAAAATTACGAGGCGCTGTCTTTGGATCTTTCCCTTCGAGATTGATCCCGGACCGAAGCCTGTAGCCCCTTCTGTTGCTCCAGTGCAACGTCAATTACCTACCTTGAAAAACTCACACGTGATTTATGTGCTTTCATAGAATTATCTAAATGTTATTTTTGTCTTTACTCCCCCATCGACCTTCTAATGAAAATATATTCTCTCTTCTAATAAGTAAACTTCTCTTTCATTACAGGATCAATGTCTTTACAACTGTGACGTACCTTCTCTCAGATGAGTCCTATAACATCCATAAATTATCTTTAAAAGTATGTAGTTAAAAACATATTAATCGATAAATTATATTTAAAAAATATGTACTTTTGGTGATTGTCTCGTAATTTTATTTTGCATTACTTTCAGGTTTTTAATATTTTTGAACAGTTAATATCATTCGATGCATATTTTTAAAACTTTGGCAAATATGATTTGACAATATTCAGTGATTTTTTTAATTGCGAAACTAGGGGGAAAGAATGTGAATTTTTTACATTTCTCTAATCTGCGTTGCAATTAAAATTGAAGGAATTTAAAGTATATTTGAAATGGCAACATGCTGAAACTTAGAATCGCATCACAACTCAACCTAATTTTCAAAAGTGTTTGGAATGGTATGAATGAAACATTCATATTCCGCAAATGATTATTTTTTATCAGTATTCAAAAACGGTAAGTTACTCTTCACAATCAAACTTTTACTAAGAATACCAATTCACTTGTGTAGTATAAAAGACGACCACATTCAAAATAAGTTATTCTCAAAAGAAAATTACACAAGACGTGTTGCGGAAAATGTCAGTGATTTATTACAATCCAGAAAACGCCTTGAAAAGAGCGAACGAATTTTTGGAATTGGGTAAATACGAAGAAGCAATAAATTGTCTGTGTGATGTCCTTAGAAACAAAAAGAGTAGAATTTTGAAATGTACTCATGAAGCTATAGTTAATAAATTGCTGGAAATATGCGTGGATAACAAAATATCCGCACCTGCAAAAGATGGATTATACCTATATCGAAATATTTGCCTAGGAACAAATGTCATGTCGTGGGAAGGTGCTTTGAAAAAGTTACTTTTGCTTGCCGAGCAAAAAATTGAAAAGGCTGAAGAAGAATTGCCAACATCTGCTACCGACTACGGCACTCTTGATCAGATGACTTCTAGAAGTTTGTTCGGTTACGTCAGCAAAGAGGGAAATGAAAATAAAGAAAGACGAGATATTATTTTTCTAGGTTGGATTAAGTTCATGTTGGAATGTTATCATATTTGCTTGGAACTTCTTAAGAGAGCTCAGACAGACAAATTTTATCATCAGATAGCTCAGAATGCATTTATGTTTTGTTTGAAGCATTCGCTCGAAACTGAGTTGGGGAATTTTTGCAAGATGTTTCGAACGCATTTCGATAGACTGTTTAAGCGACACTTGCAAACACCTTTGCCACCAATCACGAATACGGAAACATTGACATTATATTTAGAAACAGGAATGATTCAATTGGACTGCGCGCTTCAGATGGAACTTTGGAAGGAAGCTTTTAGGACCACTGAGGATATTCATTTGGTAATTGGCATGTTAAAGAAACCAGTGAATTATAAAATTGTAGCATGTTTTTACGAAAAGTTGGCTGCAATTTTTTGGAAATCAAATGATCTCTTGTATCATGCTGCAGCTCTCTATCGATATTTTCTGTTTTCTCGAGAACATAAGAATTTAACTGGTGATGATATTTTAAGAATTTCTTCTAGGGTTGTTGTTGCTGTTCTGTCTATCCATTTCGTACCACATAATCCAGTTGTTGACTTAATAATAGAGAATGATACATCTGTCATCGCTAAAAGACATCGGATATTGTCGACATTACTGAACTTCCCCACTAAGCCGACCAGAAACATATTATTAAAAAGTTTGGAACAACAGTGTATCATTCAATCTGCATCACCAGAAATACAAAGCATGTATCAACTTCTAGAGCATGAGGTAGAGCCTTTAAAACTAAGTGCTAATTTAATATCTCTGCTGTCATCTCTAAGTGAAAGAAAAGCTCAGGAGAATTTAGAACAGTATTTTTCTCCAATATACAATATAGTAGTAATACGACTTTTGTCGCAGTTTTCTAAAATATACAAGACTTTAACATTTAAAAAATTTCGTTCAATCGTTCCATTTATTGGATCATTTGATTTAGAAAGGCTTGTTGTTAATTCCGCTCGAAGATACAATATACCTCTCAGAATCGATCATGTTAATCAATGTTTACGCTTCTATTCAGATTTCAGTTTATTTGAAAATAAAAGCTTAATAGACGGTCCTGAAAATGCGATATTGCAAGCTGATTCGACCAGCAACTATTTGTCACTGCTCTTTAATTCTCAAAAGAAAATGTCAACCTATCTGAAGCCTGAAGTCTTCAAATCAAAGGATATAACAATACGAGAGCAGCTCAAAGAACGGTATCTGACAGCTCGGAGGGCAGATCGAAAAGAAATACTTGAACGGAGCAAACGTATTGATAAGCATAAAGCAATGCTTGAAAAAATGAGGCTTAAGAAGGAAGAATACGAAAGAAAGCTCGTTGTTGACAAACAACTGAAGTACGAAGCTGCTGAGAGGGAAAGATTGCTGAAAGAAGCAGAAGAAAGGGCTGTCCAAAGAAGCATCCTCCAAGTAAAGGAGATTAAAAAGCAAATTTTCTTAGAAAAAATGGAGAGTTTAAAGAATACGGAATTTGGCCAAATTATTGAAAAGTTAGAGCTTACTGAGTTAGAAAGTGTGAATCTAGAAATTTTGTGGCGTAAACATATTGAGCATATCAGTAAGAAAAAGAAAGAATTCCAAGCCAGGTTGCAAAGGCAAGAAAGAGCCATCGATCATATGGAGAGAGCTAAACGAAAAGAAGAAATACCCTTGCTTATGACGCAGTACCATGAAGACAGAGTATCCGGTATAGAGATGTGGGAAAATGATGAACGACTTAAAATTCAAGCTGCTCATGAGGAACGATCACGTGTGATTCACATTAGGGATAAATTTTTAGCTATGAAAAAGTACTTGATTAATTTTGTAGTCAAAGTCAAGGAAAATAAAAAGCAAGAGTATAATGAAAAGTGTGCCGAGTTTCAACAACTTTTGGAAACTGAGAGAACTAGACGTTTGAAGGAGAGGGCTCTCAAAAGGAAAAATCAGAGAAGACAGGCATGGTTAAAAGAGCAAGAAAAGTGTACAAAACAGAATCAGATAACAGTTACAGAAAATTCCGAACCACGGGAAAAATGTTGCAGAGAAAGATCTCCAATAAAAGAATATGATCAGTCAACACAACATAAAGTTCAAGCTGAACAAAAAGACTCAGATTTTGATGCTAAACGCTCTAAATGCAGCGTAAAAAAGAAAAACGAACAAGAAGGAACTCAAGCAGCTACTAGGAATATGTTTCCAGAAAACCCAGCTTTGGTTTATCAATTATTAGACAGAAGAAATATGGATCAAAGCCCAATCAAAAGAAAATTCAATGATTATCCAGAAAGAATTGCCGTTCCGAAATATATTCTTAAACGCAAAGAACATTTGGGGATTAGTGGTGGTAGTTCAAACAATGTATCTGGTCCTTCTCAAAGAGGAACTGAAAACCCTACTTCGAAACAAACTAATAGATGTTTAGAACACGCAAGAAGAGGAGATGCATTGTTTGATAAACATTCGAAACCGTTAGAACCCTCTTTATCAAAGACCGAACCAAGAACCAAGATAGAAAACCAATTTCCAGAAAACCGCAATCAAGATGATTCGCTATTTCGGAGTGCAAAGGATAGCAATTTTATTCGAGGGGAGGCTTACAATAACGCATGGCCTAAGAAAGAAGCTACACAGTCTAATTTAGGAAGTTCGACTGAATTTTCAAGATCAAAGTACGACCGTCATGAGAGAATTCAACCGGATGATGATGAGAGTCAGAAGTTCGACTCGAGACGTTCGTGCACCCCTTGGGCTAAACAAAAACGTAAGGACGATACAAAATAACAAAAAAATTAAATTTTGCTTTTATAAACTAGCTCTCTACGAACCCAAAATTTTATGAGATGCTATAACACAGGACTGTTTGAAAGAGACAATTGGTTTTCAGCTAGACGACATTCTATAAAAATAAAGATCTCCATATTCAAATTTATTGCATTTTCTTTTTACCCCATTCTGTCACTACATAAGAAAATTAATTATCTGAGCTTGTGAGATTTTCAAGCCGTATAGTATCGCATTTACCCACACACGTTTTAGGACAAAACAACCATTTATATTGGTTGAAGGTTGATTGCTATTGGTTAATAAATTTAAAACTGATTAGAAGCCATACAGGAAAAACTGAAGGTTGCATACTAGCTATTGGAACGCAGCACGGTGAAAATCGTCTGGTTTCATGAGTGGTTGAGAAATTTTCTATTGCATCGAATGAGAATTGTCCTAGGCAATGATTTCTCTCCAACCGCTAGCTTGTCAATCTCGAATCGTTAAAGCATACAGCCATTTTTATAAAATTTCATTTGTTATCCGCAGAGCATGAATGAAGTGGAGCATATAGAGGAAAACGGATGGCAAATAAAATTTTTAAAATGGTTCTATGCTTTGGCGATTCGAGATTGGCAAGCTAGCGGTTGGCAAGAAATCATTGCCCAGGACAATTTCTTTGATGGGCGGGAATAACAGTACAAGAATGACATTTTGTTCTAAAAATGACATTTTTTAGAACAAAAACCCTTTAATATTACATATTGTGAATGAATAAAATTTATAAAATCTATTCTGCACCTTAAGGGGAAATTAAGATAAATTTTGGATGTGGCCGTGACAAACAGAAAAAGAAATCCACTTCGCAGACAACACAAGAAACTCAATATTAATCAATATTGTTTAAGAGGACTCGGCACCCAAAAAGCTATTTTCTCAAATATATAAAATTTGATGCTATTGTGAGTAATAATTTATTTTAATAAGTCTAGTTTGATGTTTGATATAAGAAAAATGCTAAAACTTAATCACAGTTTTTTTATATAAAAATTTTCACATTTAAAAAAAAATTTAAATGCTACTCCTTTAAAATTTTACATTTAGGTTTGAAATTTTTTAAGTAGACTCATAAAACCTTTCTCTTTACTTTCAGGGACGGAATTTTTTATATCTTAAATATATTTTTTTAATTCAAGACTAAAAAATCTAAGAAAAATCACAATTTAAGATTTTCCAAATTAAATTGCAATAAAAAATTTTCTTTTCATTTTATTACAAATTCCATCCCTAGTTCTATTAATCATACCTTTAAGAGCATGCCTTAAAAAATTCAGGTGAATTGGATAATTTTTGAAAAGGCCTTAGCATTTTTACCTTGGCATTGTATGCAAAAAGTTGAAACTGAGGAAAAGCAATATAAAGATTTTACACGAGTAAAAAAATTATAAAATACTTGTAAAAAGTTTCATTCTTTTTTTTGCAGATTCCACAACACATATGTACTTTACAACGAAACCAAATAACAGAGCGATCTGTTTGACGTTCAAAGGTACCATATCTATACACAGGGTGAGTCTAAATTGTTTTTACAAAATAAGAGGGGTGATAGTACCCATCCAGGCGAGCAATAATTACCATGGAATTACCATGGGTCGCATTCCACTCTGAGAGGCAGAAAAGAGTAAAGTCGAAACGCGTCGAGCATGCACGATGGAGCCCCAGCACACTTTTCCAGCACGGTCCGGCACTTCTTGAATGCCACATATCCCGCACGATGGATCGGACGTGGCGGACCTGAGGCTTGGCCTCCTCGCTCACCGGACCTCAACCCACTGGACTTTTTCTTCTGGGGGCACATGAAATCTTTAGTGTACCAGACGCCTGTGGACTCGGCTGAAGATCTCGTAGCGAGAATCGGTGTTGCCGCAGACAAAATTAACACAACACCAGGAATCTTCGAGAGGGTGCGCCAGTCATTCCTTCGCCGGTGTGAACTGTGCAACGACACGCGTGGCCGCCACTTTGAGCACTTGCTGTGAGTTTTTCTCTGATCAATAAATCAGATTATGCAGCTTTTGGTATCGTTCATTCGCTTTCCTAACACTGTTGTGTCAGAAACAACAGAAGGAACGGCCTCCACACTTGCATCATTTCCCTGGACATCCGGGGAGCCTTTGACTCCCTGTGGTGGCCATCTCTAATGAGAAATCTGCATTGCAAGGGATTCCCCCCCCAATCTCGTCAAACTTGTTCAGAGCTTCCTGAAGGACAGAGTCGTAGAGTTACATCAAGAGTCGATAGTGGCAACCCACACCATTCAGAAGGGTTGCCCACAGGGGTCGTGCCTAGGTCCATTCCTATGGCTGGTTGTAGATAATTCGCTACTGGAAATGGACTGGGGACCGCACTGCAAGGCCCAGGCCTTTGCTGACGACATCACCCTGACGGTGGTGGGGGCCTCGAGACGAGAGTTAGAAAATGCAGCCACTGAAGCTCTGGACAGGGTTATCAACTGGTGTACCAGTGAGAAACTATCACTTTCAACTCACAAAACCAAGGCCCTTGTCATAAGCAAGGGCAGGAGATTAGCAAGAAAACCCTTGATCCAGAACGGAAATTGGAAAATATCAGTGGTCAGAAACATGAAGCTGTTGGGGATCACACTCGATGAAAGTTTATCCTTCATTCCACATCTTGCAGAGCTCAGGACAAAGGCCATTGTCATGAGCAACAGAATGTCATCCATGCTGGGAAGAGATTGGGGGTTAAACCCAGGTACCTCAAGATCTGGTACCAGGCGGTGGCAGTGCGGCAGATATGTTACGGGGCTAGTATCTGGGCCGCAAATTTAACAAGTAGAATTATACGGAAAACGGAAACGATCCAGAGGTACTTCGCTCTACGCATCTGCAGAGTCTACAGGACTGCACCAACCAGTGTTCTGCTAGTGCACTGTGGCATGGAACCATTACATCTGGTGGCCCACAGAGAGGGAGCCATCACGAGGCTTCTTCGATTTCGTGAGAACGTTAACTTTTTGGGGGCAACATTCAAGGAGGCGGACTACGAGAGTGAGGTACAAATCTGGGAGGACCATAGACTGGGCCGCCCTTCAGCACAACATCTGCCAAATTTCCACAGATAGCCTCTCAACCATTAAGACAATCCAACGGTTTCAGAATAAAGACAGAACTGTGGACAACATCAGGAATAAAATTAAACACAATACAGATCTAATAAAAATTAAATGGGTTAAGGCCCACACTGGCATCCAAGGTAATGAGAGGGCGGACCAGTTAGCAAAAGCAGCAGCCACAGGCAAGTCATCATTTCAGCTCTCATTGAAGTTGCCAAAGAGCCATGCAAAAAGGAAGATGAGAGAACTGTCACTAAGAACCTGGCAGGAAAACTGGGAATCAGTTGAGACTGGGAGAAGGACATTTCAGTTCTTCCCGAAGGTCAACTCAAACAAATAACCATTAGGACCGTTCATGACTCCCTTCTTTACAGGGAGTAACTGTCGCCTCCCAATAGGTGAATTCAGACTATTTTCCCGTAGGTGACCTAGACACCACTTAAACCTGACTCATGTTGGGAGGTAAGTGGTCACCTGCGGTGCCCATGCCCACAATGTTGTAAGTTCATGTTGAAATTCTAATTTTACTCTTTTCTGCCTCTCAGAGTGGAATGCGACTCTATGTTCCATGGTAATTATTGCTCGTCTGGATGGGTACTATCACCCCTCTTATTTTGTAAAAACAATTTAGACTCACCCTGTTTACCCGCCATATCTTTCCCTTCAAGTAGCATTAGGTTTAACCACTGTCATAGCAACCTACGGGTTATGAGCGGAGCAACTTCGATTTCAGTAACTTACCCGGTGTGTATTTCCGTGAGTATAACTTTCCTTGTGTGCGTATGACCATTACTTGAAATTGTCTGTCTTGTGTGTGTTTGGGGCGGGGGTAGCTTGGGTAAATATCATCCTTGCGCCATGAAACAGCCTGCGACACTCGTCTAATTAACACATGTGCAACAGTTTTGTTGATCACGTCGAACGACTAATTTAGAGACTAGTTTATCAATCATTTTATTTTGCTGTAGAAAGTAATGTGAAAATTTTCTTAATAGATTATCGGTGTACGTGCATCCTACACTTCTTCAAATTTCTATATTCAACTTTCATCTTTGTTCATCAAACTGTTGATACTAAGCTCTAATTCTCGACAACAGAAATTACAAAGGCATCAAATAATTTTCTTCGATTCTCCTTTTAAATCCATTCAAAATTTTCGAAAATTTCGTTATGTAGCCAACTTAGGTATTAGTAATGGTAAACGTTGCTGCTGCATCGTCTCGAGTGGAATCTTCTCGAAGCCTTGAATCATTCCTATTTTGCTTATTTGGGTCAAAAATTAAAGAGCTATACGGAGGAGGTGCATCTAACTCCTGACTCTTTAAATTGTCATCTCTATAATTATTCAATCCTCCGTGATTAGGAAGTAAAACAGGCGGATTAATCTCTGCTTTTGCTTTACATTCTTTAGATGAACCTGTTTCTGATAAGCTACATTCAATATTTATAGTGGATGAATCGTTAAAAACTTGTGCTTTAAGAGGTTCTGAATTTGTTTCTGACACCATGTTGGATTTTTTGGGCTTTCCAGCTTTTTGTCCTGAGTCATTTGTGTTCGAACAGATTGATTCGCGTTTGTTTGGATCAAAATCAAAATTAACGATGTTATCATCACGAGAAGACCTTTCAGAAAGCATCACACCATTTTCAACTATATGCCCACTACTTTTAAGCTCTAAATGGTTTTCTTGGTGTGTGCTAAGCTTGTCCTCTATTCCATCTTTCACTTCGTGTAAAATTTTTGGATATAATAAAATTTTCTTCCATTTAGAGGTCGATTCCTTTGCTTTGGTTTCTGATTTTAGATCATTGAAAGCTTTTCTGCTGTTTAGCGAGGAAAGCGTTGCATTTGTACCATATCTCTCGATCGTTTCCGAATTTCCGACTAATTTTCCACCTCCATTTGATGGAATAAAATTTCTTTTTATGGTATTTGTCTTGAAAATTCTATTATTATTGTCGTCTGTATCAACATTCGAGAAATATAGCTCCATCTCTGCTACTTTATCATGTGGAACACTGAACTTTTTGGCAACCACTTGTAGGTATTCATATACTTTGCTTTCTGACGGTGTGATTAGTTTTACGCTTTGTATGAGATCAGAACATACAGTTTGTTGCTTATTCTTTAAAACCCCTCGAGAATATACTCCTCCGTACTTAACTGACAGCTCTTTCAAAATACTTTTAAACTCCCTCACTTCAAATAGCATGTACGGGGCCACCCATATTACGCTAGATATTGCCTCTTCAAGACTTGGGTCAAGATCCTTGCTTTGTTGAAGTAAACCATACCGCGATAGTATTTGTTCACAGAACATCTCGACCAACTCCATCGCCGCCACTGATGCCTCGTCCCGAATCGCTATCTGAGCTTTTATTTCAGCATTTGCAAACTTACCATCTGCCAAGTGATTTGCAATCTGCGTTTTCAGTTTTTCTGTTAGTTCTGTCTTTCTACCTTGGAGTATTTTTAAACGATTGCAAGCAAGTTGGAGATCAGTTTTTAGTTTTTTGTATTTTGGACCAAATTTAATCATTCTTGTTATGGAAATTTTGTTCCAGGAGGCAATGGTAAACATTTATTTATGATGGTCAATGCGTGTTAATATAAGTTCTGGCTTGCAACACTGGCTGTGACCAGCCTTGCTCATCTAAGAATAATATTTGTTATTTATATTTTGAAACATACAAGGAGAGCATTTCTTCATTCTTCTGACTAGTGCACATTAAATCTGTTGCGGCCTCAAATGTCCTCACGTTGGCGTAATGTGGAAGTTTGGAGAGTGGGATTCCAGTTCAGTTGTTGACCTCGTCATCTGACCGTGGTTCAAAATTACGAGATGTTGTCCTCGGATCTTTTCCTTTGATCAAGGACTGTCGCCAATATCCCGTTATGTTTCTCCATTGCGACGGTAATTCAACTAACTACCTTCATCCTTCTGTATGAGTTTATAGGGACCAGTCAGACTTGTGAAGAGAAACCCATGAACCCAACTTGTGATAGTAGCGGAAATCAAACTCGCGAACTAGTTAACTTGTCAGTTTTCAGCAGACAGCTGGCTGAGTCAACTGTCTGCTAAGACTGAAGACTACCAGCTCAACCAGCTGGTTCAGCAGTGAATACGATAAAATACAGTAAAACCTCACTAAAGCCACAACCCTTCGTTTCGTGCAAAATGGTCACTCAGAAGTGGTATAGGAGAATAAAAATACTCTCAAATAGAAATTACGCAAACAAAACATTTGAAAACTATATAACTGACAACAAATGTTTCAACTTACCATCGCAAAATACAATTATTCATTCTAAATTTTAGCTACGAATTTTCAACCTGTTATGAAGATATCAACTAGTTTAATTTATGTCGCACTGGTAGGTAGTTAGTAAATTAACGTAACACTGGAACAACGCAACGGTCTATTGACAACGGTTCGGGATCAGTCCCTAAGGGAAAGATACAAGGGGGGGGTATTTCAATTAACGTCACACTGGAGCAACACAACGGGCTATTGGTGACGGTCCGGGATCAATCCCAAAGGGATAGATCCGAGGACAACACCACGTAATTTTGAACCACGGTCAGATGACGAGGAAAGATACAAGGACAACGTCTTGTAATTTTGAATCATGGTCAGATGACGAGGTCAACACTTGAGCTGTCACCCCACTTTCCAATCTTTCACACCATGCCAACGCGAGGACATTAAAAGCCACGACTGATTTAACGTGCACTAGCTATCGCGTACACGACGGTCTTTGGTTGGACTGAGTTTCGAACTCGCAATCCTCCAGTTGCTTAATTCGATACAATAGGAACCATCACGACCACTCAATCCTTGTAATTTTGAACCTCGGTCAGATGACGAGGTCAACACATGAGCTAGCACTCCACTCTCTAACTGAGGGTTGCGAGTTCCAATCCAGCCGAAGACCGTCGTGTACAAAGGGGGCTGGTGCACGTTAAATCTATCGGGGCCTCAAATGTCCTCACGTTGGTGTGGTGCATTTGAGGCCACGACAGATTTAAAGTACACCAGCCCCCTTTGTACATGACGGTGTGTGGTTGGATTCGAACTCACCCATCGGTTGCAAATCCGTTACTCTTCCAACCGGGTCACCGCGTCCCGAATGATTGTAGCATCTCTGATTTCTCTGAATTCAAATGAATTACCACGGAAACCATAACAAGAGAGTTAGAAAACGTTTCTAAATGATTTTTTTTTTCAAGAGCTCTCAGTTGCTTGTGAAACTATAAGAGGGATTTTCAGTGTAAACAAATTACTGAAGAACGGAAGAAATACAGAAAACACATCCTACCATAAAAATATCTAGATAAACAGAAAAAGCCTTTGTATCGGCCGATTTTCTAAAAACTTAATCTCACAACCCGTCATCTGACAATGGTTCAAACCCGTTGTGTTCTCCAGTGTGACGTTAATTAAAAAAAGGCTGGTTCAAAATTACGAGGTGTTGTCCTCGCATGTTTGACGTGATACGTCTTTCAAATCGGTCCGGGAGTCAAGACACATGCATGGGGGGTCATCGGCAGAAACTTGCTCGTCACGAAAAGTGTTGATATTTCAAAGTCCCATAACTCCAGGAGGAAATAGCCTATGGGGATATATGACCTACCATCGTGTAGAGGAAGGTAGGCCGCGTTGTGACCAGTCGGCCACTAATCCCCTCCCCTCTCTGACCTCTACCGCGTGGTGGGGAAATGAGTCACATATCGGGCATGCGCTGGACTGTTTAACCGCTATAACTTCAGTTCTAATCCACTGGCGAGTGTGTGCTTAAATTGAAAAGAACGAGTTCTACAGTTCCATTTGACTAGTTGACAGTTTAAATCACTTGTGTGAAAATTCTGTGCAGTGGAAAGTCACGATTTGTCGAAGATTTCACTAAAAGTTATAGGTTTAGACTTTTGGGTATCATTTTGTTCGTCTTGAACTGCTCTTTCAAGCTATTTACGTTTCCTATACCATAATTGAACTTTTGTGTGATATTTTGACAAGTGTGGAGAGATCTAGAGCTCACCGAAGACGTAATAAGTATCCACGAACCAAACCTTACGGTACAGTGGGGACTGCGCCTACCCGCTTTTTTCCTTCGTAATCGATCACGGACCTTCGTTAAAACCGTTACTTTGCCCCAGTGTCACGTGAATTAACTACCCACCTACTTCTAAAACTTGTCACAACTATAAAAAAACAAAAACATTCTTTATGAACAATGTACATTTCATAATAAAACATTTAAGATGATTGATGCTTACCTTTTCAACCATTTCAATTTCTATAAATTATTTTAATTTCTTGATGTAGGTAGATATTAAATAAACGTCGCACTGGAACAAAACAGCGGACTATTGGTGACGATCCGGGTGGTTGTGGTGGTAATTAATTATAGTCGTACTAGAGCAACATAACGAGCTATTGACGACGTGACGATCCGGGATCAAACCCGCAGGGAAAGACCTGAGGACTCACCACATAATTTTGAACCGGGTTCAGATGACGAGGTCACACCTGAGCTTTTAATTTCTTGAATACCTGATGGCTGTAATTTCATATTTATTTATTTGCTTTAAACTTCGTCTGGCGCGGGCTCAGGTATGACCTCGTCATCTGACCGTGGTTCAAAATTACGTTACCTCAGATCTTTCCCTTTGGGATTGATCCCGGACAGTCACCAATAGCCTGTTGTGTTGCTCCAGTGTGACGTTAATTAAAATACCTACCCACCCTTCAGGTTTGATCACGGACTTTCTCCAATAGCTCGTTGTGTTGCTCCAGTGCGACGGTAATTAAAATGCATACACATATATTCGTCGGTCGCGGTAGCCCGGTTGGAAGAGTAGTGGATTAGCAACTAGAGGGGTGCGAGTTTGAATTCAACTAAAGACCTTCGGTACATGGGGCTGGGGCACGTTAAATCTGTAAAGGCCTGAAATGTCTTCACGTTGGTATGGTGTGGAAGTTTGGAGAGTGGATGCCAGCTCAGGTGTGACCTTATCATTTGACCGAGGTTCAAAATTACGCGGTGTTGTCCTTGGATCTTTTCGTTCGGGATTGATCCCGGACTATTGCCAATAGCCCGGTTTATTGCTTAATTGTGACGTTAATGCAATACCTACCTACCCACCTTTAAACTTCGTCTAAATGGCATCGTTCAAACTATGATAACGCTTGCGCAGTGTTAAAACAGCGTTTAAAAAAAACATCTTACCCATAGGGAGGAATTTTCGATGCCTTGGATTATGTTTTTATATCTCTGCGTCGGGTAAACGCAACTGAATCAGGTCTGTGTAGTTCAAGTTTTTAGGACGATTGGATCCAGGCTCAAACTATTGCTTGTTTTTGAGAATATGTGAAGATACATACCTTTTAACGAGTTACAATAATATTATTACTAGATAATATGGATGTGTTTATTTAAATTACCTATTATCAAGTTCATGCATAACCCGAATCCAAGTAAGACCTAGTTTAATTTTTATTCTTTTCTGTTAAATCTTTATTTGGACAAGGCCTGAAACAAACGATTTGCATTTGACTTGATTTGCATTCCATCTTTATGATCTTGGAAAATGTTACACTGCTTCTTTCCACCAATTGCGTGTTATATTTGCATCCTATTCTTTAATTAAAATTTTGAATCATCACCTGCTGTTTCCTGTTAGTGCTGCATATTGTCCCTATACTTAAAAATACTCATTCACTTAATCCATGTACATTGTATGTCTCCATCGTAGCTGTTGAGAAAGAATCTAACGTTACGTACAAAATGTCTACACTTTACCGAAATGTCTAAGTTCCAGAAAGTTAATTAGTTTGCACTTCGAAAAGCTTATACGTTTACTTGACAGCGTGTGATTTCTTTTGGAATTCGTGCCATCCGGATTTTGTATGTTAATTTTAGATTGTTTACTCTCATTCTAATCAGTTGTTTTCAGATAGTTTTCCGTATGACATCGAAGCTCATTGATTTAAAACTGCTTAAGATTCGATAAGTGAGTTTATGGATTTAGACTAACAGTAAACTGTCACTTTTTTTACTTTGTTGTTTTTAGTGTTGCATTAGGATGATGGACTGTTTTCTAAAAGAAATTGATATGATTAAAGCCAGTTTTGTTCAAATTTCGAAGGTTACTTGTTTTGATGAAATATTTTATTGTGCAGACTAATTTAATTTTATGTAAATTTATATTTCATTATTGTAACTTCGGTAAAGATGTAGAATCCGAGACATATTTGTCGCCAAGCAATTTTTATTGCCAAATCAAGATGGCGTCCTAAGCCAGTATGTTCGTTAAAAAAAAAACGTTGACTTTCCTACGCGAAACACCTTTTGCATAGGGTTGCCATAAAGCTGAATCAAAACAACAAGGTTACCATGTTTGGCGATAAATCGCCACGGTCTCGGATTCGACATCTCATTCTATTTTGCCACTGATTTGAGAGATGACAGTAATTCTTGATTTATAGTGAAGATGGCTTGGGTTTATGAATATAAGATTTCTAATGAAAATGGCAAGTTACAAAGCTATGAGTTTTTATTTAACATAGATTTCTAATAATGTCTAAACAATATTAACTATTTTAAACAATATAATCTTGCAAATTTTATTAGTTTCTAAAAGACCTATTTTGTGTAGTAATAATAAGATATGTAAGAAGGAGTTATCTTACAACAAGAAACTGTTTCTAAACATGCTAGATTCACACATCTGTTGCTGTTAAACTTAAAAAAATGCCTTTTTATGTGTAAGTGCATTTTTGTTGTATTTGGTCCCAACACAGAATTCATTATTCTTTCTGTAAGCTTATTGTTGAGTCATTTGTTCATTTATTGATATAATTTCATCATGGTTTAGAATATTCTTGACAATTTCTCACTATTATAATGCTCTTAAACAATGCAAACAATTTATGTTTGAAGTTATAAATTCTTATTTTTCATGTGACTGCTAAATTTTAGAAATTCACTTAAACATGAAACTAATAGTGTTATAACCCCTCTTGTGTCAGAAATCCAAAAATGCCAAGCAATATCTTTGTAATTTGATTCTTTTCCTATTATGAAATGTTATAAAAATCTCAACATAACCAGCAAAATTCTAATTCATACTGTAAAATCTATAATAAGAAACATTTTAAGCATTGATTTTTCTGGTGTTTGAAGCTGCTTTTAGTCTTATTCTATACGTGGAAGCAAAATTTTATAAAAGTTTTGTCAGACTGAGAAAAGTTTCCTATTTTGAGCTATAAAATATTTCCTTAGATTTTCGTACTATAGAATTATTTTTGGATGACTCATAGGCTAGAAATATATGTGTTGACATAGTTTTGCTTACAATATATCATTCTACTTAAAACATTTGTCTTTTTATAAAAATTAACTTTAAAGAAAGTAAAAATATTTCTTCTGTGTGTTCTAAATGTTTTAAATGGAATTTATTCAAATGTATTGTTTTTTAACTCAATATATGGAATGCAATACACCATGTTTACATTTTAAACTTGCAGATTTTGTTTTTATAATCAAAAGAACATTACTGTATAATTAATTTTTAATAAGTTCCTTTGCACTTATTGTTGTCTTCCAGCTATCAAATATTATCACAACTTCCAATTTTGTAATTGATGTTTCTTTGTGGATTTATCCCCTTACTATCTTATGTTTAGGATATCTCACTTTTTCGTAGTTAATATTGTGCAAATTAAGTAAGTTCACCACAATTAGTAAGCAATTGTAGTAAGTCTATATAGTTATAAGTTACTTTTAAAATCTTGGTAACTTAATTTCAGAATGATATGAAGGAAATTAGACAGTTAGTAAAGAGATATCCAGTTATTTTGATATTTTAAAATGACTGTTGTTTATGACATGTTATAAAATTTGCAAAAATGTTCTCAATATAAGAATTTAAAGAAAATGTCCATTAGAATTTATTGGTAAAACAGTATTAATAAAGCTGTTGATGCTCTTCATTGACAACAATGTTTCTCTAGCAGCATTTTGTTCTCTTGTCTTCTATTTCATGTCAATTATGTCCTAAGAATTATGTATTCTGATATTTTTTAGTATGAACAATCAAAAAGCTGACAGCAAGGCTACTGATCATGAAGAAAGTGATCACACTCAGCCTATCAATTTGGTTGCTGCAAGGACAGTTGCATCTGCTACCTCATTCTCAGGAACGAGCACAGCTGTTGCTTCTCAGCCACTTGCAATGCGGCCACATGTAGAACCAGCCAAACCTGGACTTATGGTAAAGTAATTTTTTTTGTGTTTTTTCAGTATGATTTTTAAAATCTTTTTTCAAGAATCCATTATTTTTTTAAGAAGCATCAAAAATATAATAAATATTTGTTAATTTAATAATGCTTGTTCTATATTTTGTAATTGATGCTTATGATACGTAAAATAATTTGTATTTGTTTGTTTTTGTAACATAATTTTTTTGGTATATACAACTTTGATGTAAAGACTTTAGTGGCAACTCTTTTTGGTATCTTTTTTGTAGCGAGTTCTGGCAGTCAGAGGCAACCCTGCTTTATTAGGATTATGGCAACCTTGTGATTATTTGAATCTTATTAATATTTGTAAATCATTTTTAGATTTTGTCATGCCTAAACAACTCTAGTTTGTTAGAATTAATGTGATCTTTTATAACATTTATTTTACATTGTCTGGTTCCATATATAGACTTAAAACATAAATTATTTAACTTGGACAAACTTCTATAACAATAATTTAGAACAAGTAAATATTTTTTCATTAAATACTTAGCAAGTAGTAGAAAGAATAATGTTGTGTGGCTTTTTTTCTGTTTTTAAAATTATTTTCAGTAACTTTTAATTATTTTCTCCTTGTAGAAATTCTTCCTTGTAACAAAACACATGCCAAAAGTGTTGCCACAAAGAAGTCTTTATATCAAAACTGTACCATTTATAATGCTTGTTCTAAATTTTGCAATCAATTTTACATAAAAACTTGCTTCTGTTGTCATTCTCCCACAAGACTTATCCATGTGTACCTTTGTTTCTAAAACTTTGTCCAGATTTCAAATCTTAAAATCTTTTGTAGCAGTGAATATTAAATTTGATTATATTGTGTAAAAGGTTTCAAGGAAAGCTTTGAAATTTCGCAATCAGAATATCTTGATATGAATTACTTAATTTATGATGCTTTAAGTTTAGTTTAAATATAAGATGCTTTTTAGTTAACTAAATTTATAAAAAGCTGTGGTCTGATGTAGTTAATAAAAGAAATTTCACTCAATTTAAAGTATTTTGGTGTTTACTGATAGACAATGCATGGCACATCTGCACCATGGTTCTAATCAATTTTCCTGAATTTTAGCGTCATTCATTTTCAGGCAATCGTTTTACATTCTTAGATAGACAAAGGATTTATTATATTTTGGTGGTTTGTTTGAGGCTAAAAACTAGGATATCTTCCTTTGATTTGATTTCTTAGAGCTGCTGGTAAATTCCTACTTTATCGAAGTTTTTACCCCTGCAAATTATTAAAAGGTTTTTAGGGGGGGTTTTGATATTAGGATCATCCATAGCTTCATGCAATTAGTATAAGAAATCTTTAAGTGCAAAGTAAGTGAAAGATTTTCTATTCATAAATATTTTAACAAATAAAATTTAATTGGAAATAATTAACATTACAAATGCATTAAATGCCAAGATTGTTAACAAATATCCTTTCAAAGTAACCCTGGATTTCTTCATCTGATTAGCTATTTATAAACAATTAAAAATATCAATGCTTGTAATAAATAATACAAAATAAAATTTTGACTGTAAAAGGGCTTAGTTTAATAGCATAAATGAATGTTATTCTTTTAATTTGTCCTCGCAAATGAAATTTAAATATCAACATGCGATTCTGTTTTTCATGTTTACAATTTTAGGTTTAGAATTCTAATGTTTTGGCATCTCAATAGTTTAGGTAAATAGTTTTGGATAGTAATACCCCTTACCTTGTTTAACTTGCAGACATTGTATTTTCGAACTCCTACAACTAGACCACAAGGTCAAGTAATGGGACCGGTTGTGGGCACACAAGTCTCTTCTACTCAGCATTTTACAGCTAAGCAAGGTTTGTAGCTTTGTTGTCATTTTCATTTTGCCGGAAAATGTAAACTGATTTATAATTTTTTTAAATGTTGCTTTCTTGCCATTTCAGCTCAAGATTTTAAAAACAGTAATATTTCAAGTTGGACTGGTAATTAAACATTTTTTTATTGATATATATTGAATTTTTGTTTAAAAACTTTTTCAAGCATTGTTCATTCATATGTACATTACATCATGATTTGAATAGTAGATTTTTAGAAAATGGCTCACGAAAGACATTTTAAAAATTGATTCTGATTTATTGAATTTTTAATTTTTCTGTTTCATAGGTTTTTTTATATAAAATAATACTTAAGTAACTGTTAAAATTTGGAGCTATATTCTGCTACTTGTTGTGTTGCATGAAATTCTTTTTAAATTTTAGTTATACGGATGCCAACAAGTGACATAGCTCAAGCTGGCACTACAACTGCAAGCTCTAGTTCTCTAACCCCTGGGATTTTGCCCTCTGCTCTCAGTGGGACAGGCAGGCATATGATCCCAGCAGCAGTGCATCCTGTTATTGCTGCTGGGAACTCAGGACAATCTATGGCATCTATTATAAGGAGTTCCCACCAGGTACCACCTACTGGCCATGTCATCCATCAATCTTTCTCATCCCATGTGCCAAGAGGTAATTTTCTCAATGCTTTTTACCTATTTTATTGTGCTTTTGATTTAACAATTTGTTCTCTTGAACTTTGTTCTATAAAAATACTTCTCAAATAGTTCGATTTTTATGTATTTTAGCCAAAAATTAAAATATATAGTTTTAGAAACTAGTTTTATTTTTGTGAAAATCCACATTTGATTATTGTGTGTTTGCTTTTCAGTTATTCATAAAGTCAGCTCTAAACTGATTCATGTTCTATGCCATAATTCTTAGTGAAACACAGAAATTGTTGTATGAACAATTTTTTCTATAAAAAATTTCCTTAAATTTGAATAATAAATACAATTTTTATGATTTTTATAATATGAATTTCCAAAAATCATTCACCAGGAGTACATCTCCTTTAAGTGTGTGTGGGTTTCATGGATCCGAGGTACTCTAGTGATCTTTCCTTTTCCCATTGGCTGTTGCTCCAGTGGGACATTAATTAAAATACCTATCTACCTTTTCCCATTGAGTTTACTGTCTTTAGTAAACAGGGATCGCACTCCCAGGATACCCCAAAAGATCTTTTACTGCTTTCATCTCCTATTCCCCAATTCTTCTTTTTCCCCTTTCCTGACATTTCTTGAAGTTGTCTGTCCTATGCTTTGCGCAGCTTGGCCGAATATGGCCCTTGTGCTATAAAACCCGAAAACAACTAACCAAAGAACATCAATCCTTCTCTAATTATATCTGGTTCTAATTTCTATTTAGTGGAAAACTGGGTTAATAAATTGAAAAATGTATTGTTTTGTTTATCAAATTCAGTTTTCATTGTAGCTGAAACCTTCATGGAGGTGGTTATAAACATAGGTTTCACTGTGCATATTTTACTTAAAACTGAATCCTAAAATCTGTTCATGTAGATTGCGACATGAAGTGCCTATTTGTTCTGTACTCTTTTAATAGAGAATTTTAAAAAGTAAAGGAAACTAATTAAATCTTTTATTCTGTTTCATATTTGTACTTATAATTTGTAGGACCTGCTGCTGTAGCAAGTATAAGTGCAGCTCCAAAATCAGCTGTCGCAACACCAATACTGAGAACACCTCATTCATCTACCACTATGGCTTTAGCATCTTCATCTATGATGTCTCTTCATACTCCTGTTAGGGTAATTAATATTCTTGAATGGATTAGCTTTATATTGTCTTTCTTTTGAGATCAAGAATACCAATTCAGGTTTATTGGTTTCTTAAAGTAACTTTTTCTCGTAATTGGACATACCTTTATTTGGCTTAAATATAAGTATTCAAATCTGTTCCTTTAAACAGATTTGAAAGTTACTATCATTTGTTGTAATGTCTTAAGCAATTATAAACAGCCTTGTGCTCTGTTCATGTGAGCTGTTGAATTTTGTGTAGCATATGGTTTCCAGTAGCTCACTGTGTGAGGCATTGCTTCAATTATCAATTGTTGACATTTTTAGCATAATGAAAAATGTTGTATGCTGTATTGCAAAAATTAATTTGTTTTTATTGCATTACCCTTTTCTATTAAACTCGTATCGTTGTATTTCACCTTATAAATATTTTTTGTTATAGCAAATGTGTCATAAGAGTTCAGATTTCAATTTTTATGAAAAAAAATATGAATTTTTGCTTGTTGTGAAGCATTTTAAAGTTCATTTTTCCATTTTCTTAAATCCAATTACCTATTTTCTAGGGAAAGTATACTTTACATTTAACTTTTTATACAAACTTAATAGATTTAGAATGGCTTTTGCTTTGGGAAGGTGTTATATTTTCATGATGTTATGAATATAATTAATGCAGGCCTGATGTTTATAATATGCAATTTAAGTACAACAATAGCCCTTTTTGTTTGATTACTTTTAACTCAAATATTAATTTTTCTTTGATTAGTTACAAACAAATTATATCTACCTAAAATAAATGTAATACTGACATATATTTTAACCTACTCAAAGATTTTATTTGGATCCAAAAATATTTGCTTGCTGCTTCTGTTCAATTTCCAATGCTTTTAATACTAATGTTTCATTGTTTCTTTTTATCTAATAAATCATTTTTAATTAGGCTAAGTCTCCAACTCTTGCAAATAGGACAGCAACACCACCTGTTGCAAGTGCACTCCCTCAGGTTGTGGATCTTCAGAAGTAAGATATATTCAGTCTTTTCTTTTTAAAATGTATTTATAAGTGGTTTCTACTGAGCACTATACTTGAGGTCAACCTCACTTGATCATGTGTTTATACTACATAGTAAACTACAAATTTATCCTAGAATACATTAATGTTGAATAAAATTTTACCTACATTTTAAACTGAAATACTTTTTAAAAAATTAAAATTATTGTTTTATTTTGTGCTGAATATCATACCCAAAATTTTTATTGAGTAAAATATCTGCTAAGCGCACCTCTTAAAGGAGCTCAATTTTTCTATGGTATGCCTTATCCAATTCACAACATTAGTCGCCATTTTGTTTTGTATTACTATGCACAAAAATTTCAATTCAAATTTTTTGATAACTTGAGTTGATTTTTAAAATTTTTTGTTTCTTCTAGATCTACAATAGGTCATTCTCTGCCAACAAGTAGTACAACCCATATCGGCTTAGGAGCTCGTACCTTGGATGGATCTGTTGTTAGAGCTGGACCATCTCATTCATCTTCCATAACTATTGCAAAACCTATCAGCATTTCTCAACCAATTGTTCAACATTTGCAGCAGGTAATTATGGCAAAAATTTGTTAACCTTCTGAGTATTTTAAACATTTAATGCTGCAAACTGGTTACCTCCATGACTAAAATTTGTTCTGCTTTTTAATCTTGTGTATTTTACTGTGCATGAAAGTAAGCATGAA
This sequence comes from Meta bourneti, assembly GCA_933210815.1. Classification (NCBI taxonomy): domain Eukaryota; kingdom Metazoa; phylum Arthropoda; class Arachnida; order Araneae; family Tetragnathidae; genus Meta; species Meta bourneti. The sequence continues at coordinate 81,244,031 of OW119923.1, read as the reverse complement.
ATCTGGTATATAAAAAAGAAACTGACACTTAAAAGAAATATTTTTGCTTCAAATGACTTCAGTTTTGCTGATTCAATGGATTTACTCACTTACAAGGATCAGATAAATATGAATAATCTGCATCCTCTAAGTCTGGTTTGTGAATTTTAATTTTTGCTCCAGCTTTTCAATGGTTCCTTATAAGCGAACTTCTGGAAAAGTTAACTAAACTTTTAGTCCATTACAAAAAATTATATTATGCATAAATATTTCTGGCATAACTTAAAATCCTTATGCAAAAATAAGGGAATTTCGGTTTGAGATAGGGTATAAATCCTCGTCTTCATATTCAGCTTTATATAGTTATTCGATTTTTATATTTAGACAGTCACCTACTTTTGCTAAACTTTTCTATGTTACTATAAAATCTTTTAGAGTGGTTTCAATTTTAATTGAGTTCATACCTTTCATACCTTTTTGCAATTCTAAAAAGTATGATTTATTTTGGTTGATAATTAACCATTTGTTTTTAAACGAAGTATTTGTTTTCAAAATTAATCACTAACAAATACATTGATTTTTATAATGGAAATTTTTATTTTTTTATAAATTGCTTATATACCACAGTTTTCATTTGAGCTTTTTGAACATCAAGCTCTGAAGAAGATGCTATTTCTGATAAAGTTTATGCATTGTTAACTGTAAAAATTAAAACTTCCCTTCTGACACAATTTTCTGTAACCATTCGCTGCCAAACCAAATTATTTGATGATTTCATTAGAATACATTTAAAATATTACAAATATATTCGTTTAAGCAAACCCTACCAACTGCGAGTATATTTGTGATTAGTAGGAATGTGTTCAAAATACTCATGTTATGTATCTTCATGCTTGCATTACAAAAATTTTGTCAAGATATTAAAACAAATGAATCTATATGCATACAGAAAAACATTTAAGAGTTAACATTATTCTATTATGATTGAAAGTCAAATGACAAATTAGAAACATTGCTTGGTAATTTCAACAAACAATTAAATTTCTGGTTACTTTTATATTAGTATCACAAATATTTCAATGTATATAATATGCCATGAAATTCATTTAAAACTTGACAGATTTTGACAATACCAGAATCCATTATTCTAACTAGTTAAAAGTATATGACAGTAGCATTGCTAGGGGAGGCTAGATTTGTATTGTTAGTGTTTGGTACTAATTGTTAATTGGTTCCTACTTTTATTTATAGGTATATGATAAAGGTGGCTTGAAACCCGCATCCAGTTTATCATCAACAACAAATGCACCATCAAATTCTACCCCAGCTCATCAAACAGTTATTCCTAACACATTTACGTCTATAAGTGAAACTGTTGGAGTAGTTCCTACTATATCTAGAACCGCTGTTTCTACTGGCTACTCTACAAGCATAATGCAACTATCTTCCGCTGCTGTAGGTCAATCTTCTTTGCAGACACTTCGTGCTACTCATGTGAACCAAGCTATGCATTCCCTAACTAGTGTTACAACCAGTGGGGCACCACACCAAACTCTTACAGTCATTTCAGCAAAGTCTTTGATGCCCACTAATCATTCTATTGCATTAGCCCCACCATCTACCCGTTCAGGTACTTTTTTTTATTCCAGTTTGCTTTCGCTTGAATTTAAAAAAAATTAAGTAGTTTTTGTTACAGCTTGAAATACGATATTTGGATTTAAAAGTTTAAAAAATAATTATAGTGGGTTTGTACATCCAATCACAAATGATTAGAGCAAGGGATTTCAAGCTGCAGGACTTCCAAGTGAGCATTGAAGTTTGAAGAGTGGGGTGTCAGCTCAGGTATTGACCTTGTCATCTGACAGGTGGTCAAAAATTACAAGGTCTTGTCCTCCGATCTAACCCTTCGGGAATGATCCTTTTGTTTTGCTCCGTGCAACATTAATTAACTTCCTAATTTCCAAGTGAGCTGCATTCTTCTGTCAAGGGAGCTACTGCTATTTGACGTTACTCTGATAATCTGCGTTTTGCACAAGATGATAGGATTTGTAATATAAAACCAAAAACAAATCTTTCAGTTGAGAATATTGAATTAGAAACTGCATTTTTTTGCTTTTGAAATTTATGTCATTGGCTGAGATCACAATGATGTAAGATGGGTAACACATGTGATGCTAGCCTTGAAAAGTTGAAGATGACTCAAGGATGGTATATTTTGCTTTTAATAAGGAAATAGAAAAATTATAAAATAACAATTACCATTCCAAAAGTAAAAAGAAATTGTGTTCTATGGTTTTCGTACTTCCAGAATCTGGACTATGTTGCTGTTAAATGCTGCCATTTTAGTTATTTTTGATAAGATTCTGTACTTACTGAAGTTAGAATTTTAGGTATCCTGTGGTGAAAGTTTTTATTTGTTTTAAGTAGTTTTACTCGTCATTCCAACATCCCAAATATGTATTCAAAATTTAATACCTTTGCATTTAGTAACTAAAAAGATACGTGTTTCTTGATTGTCTCAAAATTGATATGAAAAGTGTTCCTATTATCAAAATCATTTGGGAAGAACTGCTCTTGTGATTGGGGCTGGTTATTTTGAAGCGAATTTGACGGCACTAATAGTATCAGTATTCACTTGTCATCTTTCATCAAAGTGATGTGTTCAGTCTTTGTGTTTTACAATCTTTCAGTTTTTTTATCAATATGGCCAAACTTTTGAATATCGGTACAAAACATGACATTTCAGAAGTCATGATTTACAGCATGTCGTTTTTATTCTTAAATGTTCCCAGTAACATTTAGATAACTTCCTAAAATCTTGGGTCTGACCATGTAGCATATCAGTGTCAACCAAGAACTTAATTCAAGTGCTTGCGTTCAATTAAAAAAGGCTGGTAGTCTTCCAGAAGTCTTGAGGTGCATCATAAATGTGTCAAGTTTATATTTGTTTTTTTAGCAATGAATAGCAGATTAACTATTTTGTGATTGGAATTGACCTAGTTTTAAGTAAGAAATGCCATTCTCGTAGAAAAGTTAACAGAAGCTTAAGGGGGAAATCACACTTTTTAAATCTAAAAATAAAATTGTAAAACTTTCTGAATACAATCATTTTTTGTAGCAACTCCAAGTACATGTGCCTCTGGAAGTACTTCTATAATATCAAGTTCATCGTCTCGGCCACATAATACATCTAATTCAATAAACCCTGCTACTATTCCTGTCGGTAGGTTAGAATTACAAACTTTTTTGTAAGACATGATTTCCATTATGCAATATGCATATATTTAATTACTAAAGCTTAGTAGTTTTCGTATGAGTTTCTGTTTTTGAGTGTCCTATAGATGTGACTTCGTTACCTTAAATAATAATTATACATGCAATTACCCCTTTCAAGTGCTTCTACTTGTTAATACTGCTACTACTAGGTTTTAAGTGAGACTAATAAACTTTTGAAAATCAGTCTAGGAAACAGGCATCAATAATATTTAGATAGCTACAAATTGTAGTTTGCCACTGAAGCAAAATTATAATGCATGATTTTTGATGTGAATACATCTTTAAAATTGGTCCTGGGGGTCTAAGGAGCATGCATCATCGGCAGAAACTTGCGTGTCACGAAGTGTTGATATCTTAAAGCGCCATAACTCCTGGGGAATCAGCCTATGGGATAAATGACCTACCATTGTGTAGAGGAAAGTGGACCATGTCAACCAAGTTGACCACTAATCCACTCCCCCTCTGACACCTTTGTACTGCATGGTGGGGAAAAGGGTCACATTTCAGGCATATGCTGGCCTGTTTAACAGCTGTAACTTAAGTTTCAATCGACCGGCCGTGGCGAGTGCTTGCTTAAATTGAAGAGAATGATGAGTTCTACAATTCCATTTGACTAGTTGACAGTTTAAACCATTTGTGTGAAAATTGTGTGCAGTGGAAAGTGATGATTTGTCGAAGATTTCACTATGAAGCCAAAATATCACTAAAGTTCAATTGCAGCATAGGAAACGTAAACAGGTTGAAAGAGCAGTTCAAGACAAATAAAATGATACCAAGAAATCTAAACCTATGACAAGTGCGGAGAGATCTAGAGCTTACTGAAGACGTAAGAAGGAGCAGACTCGCATACATGGTGATGTCACTGGACCATCTAACGAACCGGCTGAGCCTATGAACGTTGGTAATGATGACTTGCCTGCTGTTAACCCAGTTACCAGTAGTTCCAGAATTCAAAGTTTAGGATGTCTCCAAAATGATCAGTGGGGACTTCAACTTAGACATCAATAAGGATCCAAGCATCATACAGTTCTTAAAAGAGCTGAACCTCGATTACATACTCACATCACGCCACCACCAGCGACCTTACCTTTACCAGGAACATCAGCATCAACACCATGCCGTTTGTCTCGTACTTTAGCTACCACGGACCCATCATCCATAAGGTCACCATAGAATACTAAGCATTGCCCACACTCTTAACACCACTGTTATGTATCGACCAAAACTGGCTAAATAAATGTCGAACAGATACCCGCTGTCTTCATTTCACCAGCAACCCACTTACCAAGTATTCCGCCCAAAAGTATTCACGAACCACAAACCTTATGGCACTGTGGGAACTGCATACCCGTTTTTTTCTGGGCCGATTCTTCTTTTAATGGATTGTAACTTTCAAATGAGTGTGAGATTATTTCTTTGAATTGTAACTATTTTTAAAACGTAAAACAGCATTTTAAATAAATTTACTCCTTAAAAATAAATTTTTAAACACTTGAAAAATTTAAATGCAGGGAAAGCTTGATTCAATGTAAGACATAGTAATCATATTTTGAATTGGTTTAATTGGATGCATAAAAGTGATAAGTTGTATAGTGTCAAAATCATTGTCATAATCATACATATTATGTATTTATTTTTCAATCTCACCAATTAATGCAGGTATGTTTTATAAGTACTATTTTTCTCTCTTCAATAGCTAAAGTGTATCCTCAGTCACCTGCTACTTCACGGACTATTGGTGAGTCAATGCCTGATAGTTCACGGGTTGGGAATTTCGTTACTCAGCCTATTGTTTCTAGTTCATCTCGTATTTCTACTACTACTACTTCTAGTGGTGGACCACAAAGTGTCATGATCACTGAAAAGCAAGCTGAAAAGTAAGTTTTATAATTTCAAAATAAGACAATAGAAATTAATCCCATAAAATGTCTATTGAAGATTATTAAAAACATAAGCAGTTTATTTTACTGGTATTAAGTGTTGCAGATGTGATTCTCTCATGCCTTTTAAAAACAGGTATTTCATTTTATTGAAATGCCTTCTAATTTTCAGTGGGTTACTGCACTAGTGTTCAAACCAATGTTTTATATTCTGCAGATATTAATTAATCTATGCTATATTAATGATTTAATTTGAGACATCCTACCACTAAGTTCGAAACTGAGTAATTTTCCAAACAATTTTTTAGAATTGTCTGTTTTATATTTATGTTAATAGACAATAAAAAATTTCAACTTGTGCTTTTCGCTACCTTTTCCGGCGTACTATCTATTACGTTTGGCTCTTTCTAACTAGCATGCATTTTTATGCAAAGTTGCTTTGTTTTAAGCTATGGACCTTTCTTTTACTTATACTTATGTATTTGGCTTCATGGTTGTCTGTTGTAAATGTTCTTTTGTTTTCCCTATTTTGATGTTCAAACATTTTGTGGGTATAAACTTTCAAGACTTCTACTTATTTTTCAGACTTGTGTTTTTCATATGTATGTATATTATGTAGGAAAAAACATACCCAACTCAATATATCTCGTGCTTTTAGCTAACAATGTTTATTTATAATAAAAAATACTGGTACCATGCATATTCTTTACTTAAAATGTATTTCTTGCAATATTTCCAGTAGTTCATCAATTCGTTTCACTTCACTGGCCAAACCTCATGTTGGAAGTAGTGCAACATATGCACCTTCTCCTACCACATATTTGTATCATGATCAGTATCCTGCAAATTTAACCATGCATCCATATACAACAAATCCTTCTGCATCAGGATTTACTACTACTCAATTAAGACCAGTATCATGTAAGTTGATATCACTGCTTATTACAAATATTTGTGATGGAGTATTAACTTATTTTTATTTCAACTGTAAAGCGTATTTCTATATTATTTGTTCTATATGAACTATTTTTATTTGAAATTGATGATGATATATAGAAGTAATATTGTAACAGATCTAATACTTATAAGGTGTAAGAAGCTAATTAAAATCAATTTAATATTTAGGTGTAATTTATTTAACCGATTACCAATTCCTGGTGCCGGTCTAGTGGTAAGGGTGCAGGCTTCTGGATCAAAAGGTTTCTGGTTCGAATCCGGGGTAAGGCATGGATGTTCGTCAATCCTGAATGAATATGTGGCCTCAATATAAAGGGTTTGTGCCTGGAATGGATGCTATGTATGGGAGGTTTAACATGAACTCACCTTCCTTACTGCACCAGGGTAATGCAAAGTAGTTTACAAATCTACCCTTGTAGTGCCATAATGAGTAATATTTAATTGGTTGGGCATTAGAAAAACTTATTCTTGTTGCGAATTAGCTGTCAAATAATATAAAGTATAACCTGTATGTTATACCATCTGCTTTATTAATTTTATTTTGTAATATATGAGTCAATGTATATCGAGAAACTTACATTACTTATTCATCACAATTATTTTTTCCAATTCAGTTTCTCAACATACTGCAAGCAATACATCATCTCATTCTGCAATATCTGTTTCCAATCCTGTGCAACCAATAAGTTCTGTGATGGTTGCGGTAGACTCGCGTCATCATGTTGCCTTGCACCCCTCATTTGGTATGACACTTATTCCTTTTTTATTGATGTTATTTTTGATTTGCATTGAGATTTGTTTGAATTTTAATATATTCAAATGGGCATACTTCATTGTAGCAGGTAAAGCTGCAGAAATGACTTCTGTACCAGTTCCTTCCAACGGAAATACTTCTACAATTAATGCAACATCATCCTCTGTTGTCACAACTTCTTACAATACTCTACAATCCCAAGGCAATGTAAATAACCACACCTCCCCTAGACCAAGTATTTTGAGAAAAAGAACAAGCGAAAGGTAAGATATTTAAAAAAGAAAAATATCTGAATCTGTATTTTAATAAAGGTTCTGTTATGTGTTTATATCCAAAAATTACGTGCATGGAGTTACAGATATATTTGATTTTTCAGTATTAGTAGTGTTGCTAAGAAAAATCTATCCAGTTCCTTAGCAGCAAGTGACCCTATCAGCCCACGACCTGATGTGAGCAGCAATATTAACTTTGCTTCTGTTTTGTCTCCCAAGCCAAATAGGTATATAAACCTGTTTTCTAGTTTGGATTTTGTAGTAATAGTTCATTACTTAAAGGAGTACAAGAAATTAATCACTTGAATTATGTTTTAGTAGCTAGAGCATATATGCATGCATGTGTCAATATATTTTTAAGTCAAAATCATTCAAATATGAAGTAGCATTTAAGATTAATTATTAATATGTATTTCCTGTGTCGAATATAAATAATTATATCTTAAATACTTTTCTTTTGTTTAGTGATAAGCATAGAGAAGCACCCTCTGTTTCTGTTCCTATGACATCTGAAAATTTAAATGCATCATCATCTATCATTCAACCCACCTCTATTAAAAAGGAGCCAGGGATCCCTGAAAGTTTGTTTCAGTTCTTTCATTTCATAATTCACTTTTGTTTCATTTAGGTGCATATTTTTTGTGAGTTATTTTGCTCACTTCTAATCTTTTATAAACAAAAGTACAAAAAGTGAATAATTTGATTGAGATATAATCGATTCCAGTTAATTGGGGCACGTAGGAATGGAGCATTTTGGCCTGTTTAGTAACTACCCAATTGTATGTTTTCTTAATATTCAAAATATAAGAAAAATTCTGCAATTTCATTGAGCATTGAATCCCTTTCTCAATAACCAACAGCTTTGTTTATTTCATTAGTTCCTGGCATGTTGAGCACATAGCAATTATGTGAACTGCTGTAGTGTGGCTCTGATTAAAAGGCAGATTACCTTGGAAGAGTCCACTTGCAGAAAGGTTGTAAGCATGTAAGGGGAAAAGCTGTCATACGCTAAAAGATGGTGATCGACATTGTGGATTTTCCTCCCAACAAGTATTGCTTTCAATAGTGAATCAACACCAATAGCTGCAATGGAGCTTCAGACTGGTTTGGAACCTTTAAATATAGAAGAGAAAAAGTTCCCTCTACCTTAAAAATATTTGGAGAAGGGAGAATTTTTTTGATTCTTTACAAGCCAGAAACTGGAAAATTTAAGACTCTGAACATTTCTTCCATGGATGAGAAAATTGCATGACGCTTTCAATTTCCCACTCTTGACCCTTTATTCTACTCAAGAGCATGGTCTCCTATACAGGATCTAATCATGTCTGAGCAACATCTAAATCTTGTTTCAGATGTAGGTACTTTAAATATAATATTTTGTTGGGAAATAAAGCTCCTGTACCATGTTCCTTTCCCTGTTTCCCATGTTTCCCCAGAGCTATTGGAGTCGCTAGCTATCGATTTCGTACTGGGCATCGTATTGGAGTTACAAGATCAGCTAACTCTTTGCAAACTGGACAAAATGACTGGAGATCACCTCAAGGCCTGCCATTTCTGACAAGTCAATTACAAACACTTAAGATAAGTGCATTTTATCACTTCAGACCTCTATCAGACTGCTTGTTGACCGATGGTCTAGATGCTGGAGACAGGTATAGGATCAAAAAAAGTACTGAACGATAAACTCAAAACTAGAACCTGCATTAAAGATGCCAAATGGGGAGGCGATTTGTTTACATGTTAACCCTATCATCTAATTTAAAGCGTAGACATGTTCAAAATAATGCAACTCATATATCAACTTGCTAAAGCCAGACCATACTCAGAAGTTAGTGCTTTTACTTGCTTCTAACAATATATAATTGTTCAGTATTGCATGATTCTTATTTTGCATTGTTAATATCCTCTAAAGATTTCTGAAATTTGTTTCTTTTGGTTTTCCTTTTGTTCATGCATCAGTATTTTCTTTTGTAAGTGTTCTTCTGTTTCACCACATTCCTTCATTTTCACCAAGAGTGCTAACCATTTGTTGCTTTAACCCTTGAAAGTTACTTACCTCAGGAGTATTAAAAAGTACACATGATATAAATGTTACAAATTTTAACCCCAGAAGGGTAATCATTTATATCTATTTTAACAAAGCTACTCTAATTTTAGTTTTCTTAAAACATCAAACATGTATTCCTAGTCTTGTTTCAGTCGAAACACTGCATCATTAACAAAAGGATTCTTTCCTTCATAATTCCATTTCTTTGAGATATTCCATCTTTTTTCATAGCATGTCTCCTTACTCCACTAAACAGAAGTATGCAATGGATATTTAAGTAATAGTGTTTTTCTTTAAGTCTGTCTCAATGTATAATTAATTGCCCTAATTAACCCAAATTTATCATTTTAGTACTTACAGAAAGTAATATATTTCTGAAGAGTTTTAAATAGGACTTATCTTTACTGATATTTCTTGTACTTTATGTTGATGTAAAATTTGTAGAGTAATTCATGCCTATTAGTAATCAATGTAGGCAAAATTATGCAAGAAAGATTTTTGTTGAAATTTTGAAAATCATGAGCAAATGTAAGTTGTACAAATCGTGGTTTGAAATCCTGTTAGTATCAGGGTCACTTATAAATTTGAAGACTGCATCACAAAAAATTTGATAATTTCAAAACTATTTTAAAATGTTTACTGCTTTTTAAGCAATATCAATACATTAAAGGATTAGTTCTACCTCGATCAATTTTCTGGTTCAATCATTTTCTAATTGTAGAGTAACAATTTTAAGTTTTTAACATATCAGGTTTGATTCATCTTTTACGTTACAGTTAGTGAAAAATCTTACTGGAAAATATTCATGTTTGCAAATTAAGAATTCAATGCTGACATTTATCTAAAATTTCACTTTTAAATTTGATTTATTCAAAATTCCTGGTTGCAAATGAAAAATATTTTTAATCATGATGTTAAAGTGATTAAAAGTATTGATAATATATTTTTTATGCAAGATTACTTCAACATATTTTCTGTATATTTATGTAGGAATAAGTACATGGCTTTTTAAAATTTTTTATAATTTTAAACCAGGGACTGAAAACAAAAAGTTTGATTAGATGATTTTTCTCATGAAAAATCAAGTGTTCATTCATATATCCTTGATTCAATTTTTAAAACAATTGTAGGACATCTTAATTTTGGCTTTCTAATACTTTTAATTAGGATGCTGTTTTGTAAAATTAAGCAATATCGAAATCGGTATCTAAATTCTGTGTTTGATAGTATATTTCACTTTAGAATGTGTACGTACTGTAGTATTTTATGATCTTTAAATAAACATTATGTATCAGTTTCAATTTATTGATATAAAAATAATCTATTTCTAAAATATTTTTTCACGAAAACCTTAACTTTAAATTACATATTTCTGAAATTGCTTTAAATTTCTTATTGTTATTACATAGGTATAAAACTATTTTTTTATTGCAAAATTTGTTTAGATTTAGAAATAGTATAACTTCATACCTGCCAACTGCTACAGAATATCCATGATTCTTATGAAAATTTTCTTAAGTGCAACTGAGGCAACAGCTGAAGGCTTTGCTAAAACTTTATGGTAGCTTTTTATGTTTCGATTGGATAGCAAAAGCAATTTTCCTTGTTTATATTTTTAATTTAATATTTATTTCTTGTATATTCCTTTAGTCACTTTGTTTTTGCATTCCCTTGTGATTGCATTAATGTTCATGGTACTGCAATACATGGGCACCTGTCTTGGTACATAATTCAGGGTTCCCACAAGCCTTAAGAAGGCCTGATTTTTCAGTTTAGATTTTAAGGACCCTTAAAAAGCTTTACTTTTTACAACACTGCATATTTCACCCATCACTTGTCCAAGGTCGAGTGACATGAAAATTCAATGGCATAAATTTTATAGTTTAACTAAAAATTGATGTTTTTGAACCTGGGCCATTGCGATCCAAAGAAAGCACTTATGAAAGTTTTTTCATGTGTGCACTCGTGGGTTTGCTGAGAATATTCTTAGAAATTAAAAAATAGTCTTGAAAAAGCCTTAATTTTTTTTGCTTGAAGAGTGGGAATCCTGTAATATAAAGAATAAAATCCCATTGGTAAGACAGCCAGAAGTATCTATCCAATTTTGACACAGGTAGCACTGGATTTGTACCTCCTTCACCTGTCACCTGCAGGAAATCTACCAATCTATGGATTCAACATGTGGTATACCTGTTGGCTGAAATGAATTAGCCTTTGTGATTTAGTAGTATCTTTGGTTATTTTCATTATCATTTATCCTTAACATTTTTGAACTTGCCATATATTTCATTCACCAGTATTTTCCTCTTTAATTTTGAACTGTTCTTACTAGAAATGATTCAATTGAATGAAATTCTTTATACCACAAAGAAATCAAATTTTTATAACTTTACCTCAAACTGCAAAGAATGGCTTAGTATTACATAATTTATTCCATGTTTGGTATTATGGCATCTTTCGTAGAAAATTCGAATTTATGTTTGCAATTTTGTTCATCTTGCTGCTTGAGAAGCTATCAAACATTCATGAGTCAGTGTTGTGTGTGTGAGCATCTATCATCAGATTTTATTTAAGAAACTTATCTTTCCAGAATAGTTGTAAATTTAAATTGGATGTCCCCTGTTATGAATAATTAACATGGAAAAGATGAAATCATTTCTTCCTGAATTTCAATTAAAAATACAAATTTAAAGCAAATAGGTGATATGAGATGCTAGCACACACAGTATAAGTAATTTTATTCAGGGACTATTTAATGCTGCTTTGGTTGGCAGGTATGTAATTGATTTCTAGAATAGTTCCTTATGAACAGCATTACTCCGAAAAACCCGATTTTTTTTTTTTCCCCCAGTTTTTTAAATAAAATGCCAAATATAAGAAGTTAAAAATGATTTCATATTCAAGAGAGTGCTGAATTGAACTACAATACAGCTGTTGGCTGGTAATCAAGTAAAACAGTGAATTGAGTTTTTGTTGCATATAAACATTTTTTGTTTTGATTCCCTGCTTTAAATTTGGAATAGCATTGTAAATTAACTTGCGTTAAGCTAGGTAACAAAGGAAATTGCTTTTGACAAAAATCAATTACATATGATTGGCTGCACGACACTATTAAATAGAGAGTGTCCTTCTAGGCAGCAGCCTCACCATTTTGCAAAGCCTGGCTTTCTGTGAGCTCCTACTAGGACGGCTTCTGACTTTAAGGTCATGTTTCACAGAAACCAGACTGTTCAAGGTAGGATTTTTGATTCTGCCATCACTTTTCATCAAAGTGTTAAAATGTTTTTTACAGTTTGTCAATTGCATATGGGCAGTTTGATTTTACTTAAAGGAGAATAGAATTTTTTATGAATAATTTTTTTCTCCTTGCAAACTGAGCATTCCTTTAAAAGGGTGTACTGCCCAGCTTTTTTGAGTTGGAAGTTTTAAAATGAATGCACTAGAATGAATGCATACTCTTCTGCTTGTATCTTTTTTCTCAAAAGAAATAGCGTCATGCCTGCCAACTTCTATGAAATGTCCGTGGGTCTTATTGAATCTTATCTCCTACTGTGGAATTAGACACCCTTTGCTGAGCTACAGATGAAGATAAATTTTGTTTTGAAATTGTATATTATGAATTTTTCTGACTTTTTTTACCCAGTTCCATATCTTGGTTAAGTATAATTTTTCACATCTGATATATAGTCTGAAAATATAAGCTATTTTTTAGTTTCTCCATTAAAAATGTACTTATCGAAATAAGCTAATTTTTTGTTAAACAAAGAAGCCACATTATTGAACACCTAAACAAATATTTACAATTTTGTATTGGGGTGGGAGGGTAAAATGTGATGCTACGGACATAGTTGTAGTTTCGTTGGCAGGTATGGATCACCAATATTCCCATGCAGTGACTGATAGAGATGGTCATTTGTGAAGTGATCCGGCTTTTGTGAAATTATATTTTGAAATAGTTAAAGTAAGAAATTTGTTACAGTCAATGTACAGAAATTGTTTGTCAATGATATGAAATGTTTATTTAAAATTCACTGTTGAATGAAATAGAACTTTGCAAGGAATGTTATAGTCTAATTTTTTTAACTAAAATTAAATATAACTTACAAGTAAATATTTACACTTTAAAAGTAAGAAATATAAAATTATGCATTTAATCACAAATAATATTTCTCCAGATTTTATTCCTTTTTTGTCCGTTTCAACTTTTACTAGCTTTCCTTCTTTCAATTTTAAACTAAGTGTGAACATTTTCTATTGGAACAGAAAACTTGGAAACTTGTGCAGGCATCCAATATTATTTAAACTCATAAAATTTGTTTTTTTTATCTCAGTTCTTGATATCTCCACATCACTCAGACTCATGTTTGCTCCTAAATAAAACTAATTCAAAGATAGCTTACAGGTTTTTCTGATGTTCCATTTGTGCATTGCATATGTGGCAAATTCTTGTTGGCCTTACATGAAAGCAACAAGACAAAAATCTTAGGATGGTAGGTAAACTATCTGAATGGTAAGAGGTGAAAATTGATGAAGTTGGATAAAACTTGTAATCCATGTGCGATTGAGTAAAATTTTTGCTTGTTTTACTATTCATATTCTCTTCTAATTTTTTAGTGTAATTTTAATTTTGAATGATTTATTTTCAGATTAGAGTAGTAAGTAATTATAGGAATAATAAACTTGTTTTTCTAAATCTGACAGTTAAAAAAGTATATATTTATAATATGACAAGTGATGAGGATATGTTAAATACAGATATTAACATATTTGTTAGTCATCCATTGATCTTATTCTTCATAACGCATTTCTTTTCCCAGTTGCCTAATTTTTTAGAAACACTGATCTAGTTTACCCTCAGTGATTAAGTCTCACAATTCATTCAAATCCTTACATTTTATAGTAATAAAATGCCTGATTCCACATGTAATGCTCATTTGACTACACTCATTAATGCTCATATTTTTACTGTTCTGTTAATGAAAGCAGTGCAATAGTAGGTAAAATTTAGTTTATATTTGTTACCTGTAATAAATCTAATGTATATCACATGTATTACTGATATTTTGAGTAAAATTTTCATAAATGTTATGGACTAAATTAAATCAACAGGAAGTGTGTCTGCATATGTCTGTTTTCTTTCTTCACTCAACCTAAATAAAAGCTATTCAAATTTCAATCCATCAGTTTATGAAATACAAAAACATGTTACTGTGAGATAAAATTATGTCCTTTTTAAGGTGTCTGCAACAGTGTAGAAGCTCTGAAGAAAGACCAGTGTCCAATTGAGGCATCTCCTCGAAAGAAACCCCGGAAGCAATTGCTGTATGATATTTTAAAGTTAATTTGCTTTTATTAGAATCAAGGTTTAAATAATTCCTCAATAAAATGAGCTTCCAATGTTTTCCAGAGCTGCAAATGAGCTGATCGAAACACATTCCTCTGAAGGAGATGAAAATAATTTTGATCCTAAAGTCAGAGTCAAGGAGGAGCCAGGTATAAAATATTTCTGCTATTCATTCACTATATGTGTTTCTGTGATGGAGGTCTGATTTGATAAAGGTTGACTTGGTTAATATTTGATTCTCAGAATTATAGAATTATTTCTTTCATAATTTTTAAGTGCAAATTTAATCAAACACAAAGATTATTTGTAATTTATATTGAGTTCCTTTCAACATAATTTTTGTATTAAAATATGAGGTTCGATTCCTCTCTGGGTGTATTTCTCTTCTGTGTAAGTAAAAGCTTTCCTTGTGTATGCCCATTTACTTGATGTTATTTGGAGCAGATTGGCTAAATATGGCCCTTACTCCATAAAAACCCAACTCAACATTTTAATTTAAGCTTTTTAAATTATCTTGTAAACTTTTTTATCTATTTTCAGTTTTTTGTTTCACATATTTATTTTAAGGGCTACTTCTACCACTTTTTAAAAATTTTGATGCATTCAAGTAATTTTATTTCAAATTACTGATAATTTTTGCATATTTATAATTTAATTTTGATCAATTAATGCAGTTTGAATAAGTCAATTGTTTTTAATTGAAGCAACCATTATCTGTCTTTGGATGATCTGTTAGCATTGTTTGAAATTATTTTACAAAATAACTACCATGCTATGCAGACGCATGTCGAACATCTAACAGTTATAAGTTCAACATATTTATTTAAATCATCAAAATCCAATTTAAATAAAGTAAATTTGATTTTAAAAAATAAAAATAATTTTTTCAAACCCTGTCTTGAAGATGTTCACTGTAACAAAACAGACCTGAAATTTATTTGAGTGGGAACTCTTACACTCAAAAGTGGTAATAAATAAAATAATTTAATTTCTTTCATTGAAGTGTTGTATCTTACATTTCAAGTTCATACAAAATACTTGCTTCACACACAATTAGATTTGTCTAGTTTGCTGAGGATAATTTTTGAACAGCAGCACATTAAAAACTCAATATAAACTTTATGTAATCAATCAAATATAAACTTAGGTAATAAAAAAAATCAATATACACTTTATGTAAAGGATAACAAAATATTTAAAATTTTCTGAAAATTACATTAAATTATGACTGAAATTGCTTGTATAATATAAGCCTGTTTTATCATAGTATGTTTAATTTTTTGAACTGTATATTATAAATTCTGTTAATGTAAAGATAAACATACTACTATTTGTTTCTAACACATCTACAAAGAATTTGTACATTGTTTAATTGTTAATTATATGGGTAGTTTTCATCTTAATTTAAAAAAATTACATACGTGAAATGTTCTTTTAGATGACGAAAGGACAAAATGTGTCACATTTTATAAAAGGCCCAGCATGTCTCTTTTAAATATGTATCGACAGTCATGGAAAGCAAGACACAACCATTTTCTGAGATATAGTGATGTAAAACCTAAAGGTAAGTGAAATGGATTTGAAAGTCCTGTGTTTCTATATCTTAATTTTAAGTGTTCATACAAGTAGCTTCAAAAAGTAGCTTAGTGTCCTTGTAAGCCCAACTTCATCTTTGATTGAAACTGAGTCATCGACTGAATCAAGAAAATATGTTATTAACTAAATTTATATTTTTGCAAATCTGCTGACAGCTTCAATATCAAACATGCACATTCAACCGACATGACTGTTGGATACTTGTTGCCAAACCACGAAGCTGATGTCCAATCACCTTGCCATTTGATTATTTCTGTATCTGATTGGTTAGTGGTGTTTGTCATATGCAATAGGTACCCCTAACCTACCTACTTCTGCCTTCTATAGATGCTAGCCTCTGTCTAGCTGGTATGCGCAGGTAGTCCATGCACATGATCTATCTAACTTACCTTCAAGACAGCGTACTGTCTTCGGTGCTTGGAATTTCAAGATTATCCATGCTCGTTCGCTACTTATTTTTGTTGTCAAGTTGCGGACAATGTTATATTAGTCCTTGTGTCTTTTTTATCGAAATGTTTTGTTAGCGTTGTTATTTAATCAAGTGATATTCTGATACTGGAACAAAATGATGATTTTAGTATTCGAATTATCTTGTGAACAATTAATTTTGTTTCAAATCAAGACACTTCAGGAACTTTCAAAATTGCTTGCAAAAATCACATACTGATATTTCTATCATTATATTACAAAAGGTTTCCTCTTGCTGTACAGCTGCGGAAAAAATGAATCACCCTCTTTTATACCTGCATCATTCATAGTAGAGGAAATTTAATATTATCATCTCCAGTTATAAATGTCATGTTAGACTACTGGTTAAACACATCAATATTTTGCACCAATAATGCTTTGGTCATTCATATCAGTTTTTGTAATATTTCCTTTAGAAGAGAAAAAGCCTACTGTAAATGAGCTGGCTAACCAAAAAGGCATTCTTCAGCATGCAAATGGATGGAAAGTGTATCATTTGTCAGCTCAAATGGAAGAAGTGGTATGTTTATCTTTTAGTATTAGTTTCCAGTTTTTAAACATTTATTGTTGGTTTTATTTGGTTTTTAACTGGCAACTTTTAGTTTTCTCACTTCTATAATACACCTAATTCTGTTTTTGCATGAACTTATTTTACACGAATTCAAAATAAATATATCATTCTCTTTTTACGCGAGTCATTTTGATTTAACACGAGCGGTCCAATCCAATTTCTAACAATTCTTTTTCCCTAAATTCTAAGAAAACGAAATTTTATTTGTGGCGTAGTAGATCATTTCTATTTTCTATATGTATAACAGCTAGTGTATGTGTTTTGAAACACATGCTTTCCTCTAGATACATTACATAACGATTTTATTATTGAATTTGGTGCACATCTACCGTATTCGTGCATTGTATCTTCGGAAGACATTTAGTATGTAGCTCTATTTCAAAGTGAAAGAATCTATAGTGAAATTTGTGCACATGTAAATTTATAAATTTTGCCGAAAGTCAATAAATTGTAAGTTTACAAATTTTTCATACCTTTATTAATTTTAATTTGAGATATATATTTTTCGGTAGCCCTTATATAATGTCACATAATTCACCCATTACCAAAACGGAAAGGAAAGCGATTTCTTTAGAACTTAAAATTTAAATTTTAGATCATCTTACAACTGGACAAGGTGCTACGTCTGTAGGAAAGCATTTTGGTGTACATGAAGCTACCATAAGAACAATTAAGAAAAATGAACTGCAATTAGGAAGTCGGTTTGTTCTGGAACAAAACTAAGTGTTAATTCATCATCATATACAAGCGATATTGTCAAGGAAAAGATGGAAAAGGCTCTGGTAATATAGACAGAAGATAAGTCACAAAAAAGAGTACCAGTAGATGGAAATACCATCAAGCAAACAGCACTAAGAATTTATAGACAGATTAAAGAAAAGGAGTCATCTCAGTTATACAGAAAGTATGAATTTTTTCTGCAAGTACAGGTTGGATGACAGGGGATGTAAAACAGATTTTTTTGTTCATGAAGAATTTTTTTTCATTTTCATTACATATTATTACATGTGTATTTTGTTGAAATAAGATAATAAGCTTAAAATGAATATTTTCGTATGGTTTTTTTAAAATTATTTTTACTGATTTTTTAGATCCGGAACCAATCTTCTTTTCTTCCATGGATACAATGTCTTACACAAAATTTTTTTACACGTATTCTTCAGGAACGTATCTATCGTGTAAAAACAGAATTAGGTGTACTTGTTGAAATTATAAAATTGTCTCATTTTGAAATATATTTCATTCACTGTTCTTTCATATATGCTTTTCTTAATAAGTTGAATGTTTGAAGAAACACGATTCTACAACTAAAAAACTAGGAATCCTCAGTAAATTAATTGCACCAAAGACGAAAAATTGAGTTAACCAATAAAAAACCTTGAATATTGTTTATAGAACTTAAAAAGATGCCTACATGTGAAAATGGTAGTTTTCAATGTTTCTAGTTTTGTTAAGTACCATAAAAACCTGATTTTTCCTCAAGAAACTCGAAATGTGTATAAGAATTTTATTGTGCTTTATATTTTTACTAAAAAATAGTCATTTAAGTTTATTTCATTAAAATATGTTTTACTTTCTTATCCCTCTGAGAAGTAAGAAATTTTGTTCCAAGAATAGTGTTTGAGTCTGTTTAAAAAATATTTTTCTATTCCTATCTTTATTCACAACTTGGCCAAATATGACCCTTTGCACCTTAAAAATCCAACCAACCTATCTTATTCAGTTCATAGTGTTCATAAATTCATATCTGCATTTTAACCACTAAGAAAATATTAATCTGTCATATGAAATAAAAATCTTTTACTTCTAGATTGGACTGGAAGAAACGGTCTATTCCAGGTTGTCTCATTTGTTAGAATTTGTGGAAAAAGTTCCACTTCCTCAAAGAAATAAAAGTATCAGCTCTGATGAAGACAGAATTGTAAATAAGCTTACAGATTTAATTAAGGTAAATCTGAGTCTATTTTAATATTTGTGTGTTGATTAAATGTGGCTAATTTAGGTTTTATTCAAATCCAAAGACATGATTTGATAGGTGCTTGCCCAATGCTGGTTTGCATTGATGTATGTAATTTAAAATTAACCCTCCAAGTGGTTTGGCGAGGTATCTCCCATCAAGATCTGACCAATTTCGCTCATGCCGGGATGTCTCATCAAGATATTGTCAATTTTTTTATGATTATGAG
The DNA here is from genome assembly GCA_933210815.1 of Meta bourneti. Lineage (NCBI taxonomy): Eukaryota > Metazoa > Arthropoda > Arachnida > Araneae > Tetragnathidae > Meta > Meta bourneti. Next base: position 81,224,701 of record OW119923.1, on the reverse strand, counting down.
TTCGAGATCTGGTCAGTTTTTGCTAGTGATGAGATCTCATCCATCAAGATCTGGTCGTTTTGACCTGATCAAATGAATGACGAGATACCTCATTTACACAACCACTATTAGGGTTAACTATATTATATCTTTAACTTGTTTTCTGCTACTTATTGTTAAATTTCACTAGCCCTATCAATTTAAGCTTGGCCAAGTATTGCCCTTATGCCATAAAATCCAACCAACCCTGTCAATTAACTTGTTTTACTTCAACTCTTACATTTTTTGGCCATGTCTCAGTGGATTTGCCCACTGCTCTAGCAACTGGTAAGGTGTTGGCAGTGTAGTTTTGATTCCTCCCTGGGTATATTACTCTCTTCTGGGTTAATAAAACTTTCCTTGTGTATGTATGTTTATTTACATTATATTGTTTGACCAAATGTGGCCTTTGTGCCTTAAAACCTAATCCAACTAACCAACTTAATTTTTTTCTGCTAATTGCAGTGTTTCCACTAACTTTAAAAGGACCTGATTTTTCACTTTTGTTAAGGGTCATTGGAAGCCTTAATTTAAAAAAAAAACATTTAATTTTGCATACATTCCACAAACCAAGATCAATGAGACTTGATTTCATTACTTGGTCTGAAATCCAACCATAACACATAGAAAAGTTTCTTTGTCTGTGCCCATCCACATGTTAATCCCCTTCAATCTATGTTTGATGTAGCCTTAAAAATATGTAAAATAGTTCTGAATGATCCTTAATTTTTCTTAGAGTTAAAAGAGTGGAAACCCTGAATTATTATTGGTATTAAAAAATCAACCACAGTTACCAATCTTCATCCAGTTAATGTAGTAGAGTTAGCTTTGTCTTCAATTGCTAGCAGAGAATATTCTCCCAATCTTAAAATGTGGAGAATATTCGAGAATTTTCTATTTGAAACCTTATTTTAGGAAATTGCAAGAATTTATTGAATGCAGAAGATTAGGCTAAAGCATTTTTTATGTATCATTCACAATATATATAAACACTGTTTTATAGAAGTTATTTATAATTGTTAGTTATTGAAAACCATGAAACATTTTTCATGTATTACTGATAATGGTGGTTAAGGTATTTTCCTGATTTTTCTTCGAGGAGAAAATTTTCGAATGACATATATTTTGAAGTTTTAACTTCGTGGCAACCATGAAAGATAAACATCGAAATCAGTGACTTCTTGATTATCTTGAAAACCTTCTTTGACCCAAAATTTCAAGGAAAACTTATAAATAAACCTCTAAAACACAAGAAAATATTTAATTGCTTATTTTTGCATACAGGGTGTCCCAAAAAGGTTGTTCCGCGATTTATCTTTTTACCATTTGGAGATAAGTAGGCAATGTAAATTGCAAAAGTGCACCAAATAAGGTAAGTAATTAAGATATGTGAATAAAATTATCATGTGATAACAATTTAAGCGGATACAGTTTTTAATTTGTATACCACCCCTCTAGATAAAAATCCGAGATAGCAAAAATGTTCCTTATCTGTATCCCTATCGTTAGTAAAAAAACCATATTTCTGTAGGTTGAATAGTAACGGAGATACAAGAGTTTCCATTTTAAGGGGGCCGTATCTAATCTAGAATGGAAACTGACCCATGGCCAAGAATGAAGAGCTAAGTTCTGCATTGCTCCAGATGGAAAAATTTCCTTTTATTTTTATTTAAACCATTTTTTCTACAATATTTTTATTAAAGATTACATTGTCTACTATTATGCATTGCGATTTTCATCTGCAGTTGCAATACTACATTACTGTGCACAATGTTGAACTTTCTGACCGAAAAATGCTTTTTAGCATTGTGTATGCGGTCCCTAATCTGACTGCTTATTGAACAGCTGTGCGCAAGTGGTATAAGTCAACTTTTTTGCGTCCTTATGCCCCCGTTACTGTTCAACCTACAGAAATGCAGTTTTCTGCTAACGATAGGGATGCAGGTAAGGAACATTTCTGCCATCTTGGATTTTTATCTAGAGGGGTTGTATAAAAATTAAAAACTGTATCCGCTTCAATTGTTATCACGTGATAATTTTATTCACATATCTTAATTACTTACCTTATTTGGTGCACTTTTGCAATTTACATTGCCTACCTATCTCCAAATGGTAAAAAGATAAATTGCGGAACAACCTTTTTGGGACACCCTGTATATTGGTACCATTTTGTGTAAAATATCACCAAATCAATTTTTCCGAGTTTGAACTGCCGCCACGCAAATGCAGTAGCATAGCAGGGTTAGTCTTCAGTTTTGAATTGCTTTCTTAACCTTTATGATACTGCACTTTTATTCCGCTACCTGAATACGGTACGATTGTTGTACCACCTTTAATCTAAAGGTTAATACTCAATTCAGTTCTTTGCCTTTAGAAGAAAATTTTTGATTATTCCCTTGGAGAATATTCTCGAAAGGATTATTACCGAGAAATTTACATCTCTAGCTTTGTCCTCCCATTTGTCCCTTAATGAGCTAGTAAATATAAAAACTTAATAGTATAACATTGAAAGCTTTTTTGAAACATTTAGTCAGGTTGGTTCTCTGAGAAATTCACTGTTCTGATATCTACACTAATATCAAAGTGTTAAAAGCTTTATTGATTGTTATTTGTCTATTTCATAGGGTAACTTACAAAGAAGCAAAATAGTACAGGAACAAGTTGCTGAATCAAAACAACAAGCAATCAAAGTTTTGGACCACAAAACTAACATTATCGAAATGGTAAATAAGTACGTTAGTAGACGACCTCTCAAGAAAAAGGACAAATTATGACCCAAGTAATCGCTTATGAGCTTGTGTTTTAAGAAATCAGGAAATTTATCAACTCTTGTAATATTTTAAAAGTGCATTCCTTATATTTCAAATGTTTGGAATGTGCTGAGTGTATAGAAAACTTTATCTCACTTTTTGACGCTTCACATTTTAATGTTTTTGTCGGGAAGATTTATGGGATTTTGTAAATATTTTAAGATGAATATTTTAAAATGTGCTACAAATGTCTTTAGCAAGAACCATCATCTTCTGCAATGTCACTCGTTGTATAAAGAACTTTCATTGTGCATACGCATTAAAAGTTTTTAATATTCATTTGTATTGTGAATAGTAATCTCATATATAGCTTATCATGCCACTGGATTTGAATTCATCTGTAAAGGAAAGAATCTGCCTTTAGCTGTTGTCGTCATACATGTTCGTGCTTTATTTAAGAGTAAATCATCTCAAATTAAAAGTTAGTTTTCAATGTCTTGTATTCTTAGTTTTTTTATTCAGTAGAACACTGGTTATTTGGATTTTTAACAACTTTTACTGTTTGAAGAATAAAAACTATAATTTTATTGCATGCATAGTTATTTGGAAGCTGGTTATAAACGCTGATAATAATTACACTGACCAAAAAAATTTTGGTGCCTTTGAATTAAGTTATTTGGGGCATTGATTCCAAAAATGATACTGGTTTGGCCATAAGTTAGCTTTTGTTACAGCATAGCTTCGTTTTAGTTGGAGCATAAGCACCTTATATTAATGTTGTAGCAAAACATGCTGGCCAACACATTTTAGATGCCTTTAAAATTAAACATGTTTTTGCTGTATATTTGGGGTGCTGATTCCAAACATGACACCAGTTTTGCCCTATTGGGTATAGTTTTGAAGATATAACAGCCATCTCATTATACATTCTTGACCAGTTTGGAATACTTGCTCGATTCCTCCCTGGGTGTATTTCTCTCTCCTGTGTTAGTAAAGCTTTCCATTATCTGTCTGTTTAGAGCATCATGGCCAAATGCCCTTGTGCCATAAAAACCCAACCAACCTTCAACCAGTTGTAAAAATTCAAGATCGTTAAATGTATGATTTACTTTCATATTTTGAAAAAGGATACCTTTTAATACTACATACCTTTAAAACAATTGTATATTACAAAACCAGTTTACTTCAATCCAAACAGCACTTAAGTTGTCACTTGTTCAGGATGGCACAACTTGTCCATTTTCAGACCCTGCACCATAAAATCCTGTCCAAGAAATAAGAAGCTGCTTTTATTTGACTTTCTAAAGTATTATTTACTTGGACAGCTTTGTTAAAGGTTGCATCAGCAATCTATGTGGGTATCTTAGATGTATAGATTTTTTGACCTCCATGGCCACTTAGATTGCTTTCTGAATAAAAATAACCTAGGTGATTTTAGTGAAGAAAGATTTCATCACAACATACGCTATAGAAAAGTTTTCCTGGATGTTCCAGCAAATCTCATGCAGGTACATGAGATATCTGTTGGAACCTTCAGCAAAACTTTTCCCCACACCCGGTTATCAAATATCACCCATGTTATTTATTTACAAAACTTTCTGAAGTAAACTGGTTTTGTAATATGCAATTGCTTAATAGTAATGTATATTAATGACATTAATATTTTTCAAATTCATTTGAAAATAAATCATAGTTACTGAACCAAAATTTGATGGATGTTAGTCTGCATAAGCATATTCAGAGTAACTATGTTATACCTCTAAAACTAGCTGATACGGTAGAACTTACAGCATTGAGCTCTCCAAATACACCTAACCAGATCTAACTTAAAGCACCAAAATATTTTCTAGTAAGTGTTATTTTTGGCATTTAAAAGGCTTAAAATTTTTTTACGAATGTGTACTGCACTTAGTTATCTAGGAATAGAACATTTAAAAAATTAAAATGTTTTTAGAAGCCTTGCTGTTTTTTTTTATTAAACTTAAATATTTCTGCTGCTTGTAATATTGTAGCTATACATTTAGAATTGTAGGAAAGACAATTCAAGTTCCAGATAATCATGGTTCTACTGCATTTACACATCAAAATGCATTACAAATAGGCTTCATTGCTGAATATGCAAATGAAATTACAGAAGGCAATTTGAAGTCTTGAATGAAAGTTATATCAGATATTTTCGTAAAGTTGCAATTTGAAAAATAATTTAGCTATTAATTTTCAATTAAAATACTAAAAACTAAAGCATACCTTACACCGCTACAGAGTAGTTTCTATATCTTATGAACCTTATTCAACTGCTTGATTACATAAAGTATAGCTTAAGCTATGAATTCTAGTTTTTGGTTTGGGGACAGCAAATAGCGATTCTTCCACTAAGTATAATTTATCTAGCAAACAGGCGAAAGTTAACTGATTGTTAGTTTCAATCATGAGAAGTTTTTGATTTGAATAAATTTCAGACCAAGTGTCAATGGAAAAATGGTACATTTTATTACTGAGTAATAAACCAAATTAACTCTGTGAAAATGTCATGCTCGGGACACATGAGGTATAAATATGAATATTCTAAGTTATATTAATTTATAACATCTTTTGAAACATTTTAGTTTTGGTGAATAATAGCCATTTGAACTATTAACTGTTTTCTAAGCTTTTGGTAGTACAATTTTTGAAATTGACTTTATTAAAAACACATTGGGATAAATCAATAGCTAAGATATCATTTAACCCTTTATCTATTTTTGTCTTATCGTAATTTTGTGAAAGCTTTAACTAATTATGAAATGCACTGATGCTAGAAAATGCTTGTCTAGGAAACTAATTGGTTATGCTGTAAACCAATACAAATGGCATACTACTTTGGTACTCAATTGCAATTCCTTGATCTGTTAAATGATATAAAAATATTTAGTTACTGTTATCTTAATGCTTGATTTTATTTCAAAATTCTGTTTGTTTGCCTGGTATGTTATTTTGCCAATTGTAGCTGTAATTACCAGATTATTTAAAATGTTATCTTAGAGCTTGTTAACATGAGTAGTTTTATATAATATAATTTATCTCAAAATTTTATGTTGTGTACAAATACATTTTGAAGTTCAATTTTTTAATTGTTTCACATCCTCATTTGTCCATCTGCAAAGTGTATAAATGTGTTCAGTTTGCATTCATGGATTTTTTGTTTTTGAAATGTGTTATAGTTATAACTCCTGTGACTAAATCCATATTTTTTGTGTCAATCTATTATTTAAACTCTATTGAAATTTGTGTTATGCTTGTTGTGTATCTGCATGTTTTTATGCTTATTGAATTTATTTGTATCATACTGAAATGGTTTGAAAATCCATTGTCTTACCTAAAAACTAGTAAAATACTCTTATTCTTATAACTCAAAACGAGTTTTTATGTATTTTAAAAGATTGACAACTAAATCATTTCAATTTTAGAGAGGAAAGACAGGTATCCGGTGATAAGTTAATAAATACTGATGGGTATTGTAAATTAAATACTTTGTTACTCCCTGGTGTTGTACATTAGCAAAAATTTAGAGATAAAAATAGTCTTATGCTGCTGCCCCTCTTCAAGGTAATTCCAGTTATAAGAATGACTTAAGAGTGTATGCATGAAAACGTGCTAGTGTCATTTGTGTTTTGAAAATTGTATACATATATCAATGTAACCAATAAGTAAAAAATCATTAAAGTATATTTTCCAGTAATATCATTTTTTATGTGTAAAGCGTATAACTAAATATGTACTTGGCTCCAAATGCAATCAATTATTCAATATGTGCTATTAAATTACATATAGTAAAGCCCTTTTGATTCACTTTTAATACATTCTCGAATAACCACTCCACAATTTTTTGTTTTCAGATTATCTTTAGTCTGTTTTTATCTCAAAACCTAAAGAGAAAAATAAACCACTTCATTCGTATTTTAATTACATGTGCACATCACCTAAAACTCGCTATTTTATGTGAAATGAGCAAAAATCAGAAAAACCTGTGGCCTTAGGGTGACATATTTTCATAAAATTTGCTACAGGGGTTAGTTTATGCATAAATAACTCCAAAATATTTTGGCTCAAAAATAAATATTTGGAAGTTTCAGGCATTTTAAGGACTTGTAACTTTGAAGAGCAGTTGTGAAATCGCTTGATGTTGCATGTAAAGATCTCTCAAAACTATTTAACGTAGACAACAATATTGCATATTTTGTAATCTATGAAGAATTTCCTTTTTATCTATTTGAAAACAATTTTAAACAGCATGTTTAAGCGAAAAATGGAAAATTGTCGATTTTGATAGAATTAAAAAGGTTTTTATGGGCTAAAGGAATTTAAAGGTATCGTTTATAATTCATATCAGTTATAGTGCTAGGTATGATAAAACTATTGCTGAAGTTTGAAAGTCAGTTTTTATTTCCTTCATCTTCCTAATGCAAAAGGAAAATTATAAAATGACGATTTTCTACTTAAAATAGGCATACAAAATCAAATGAAGGAAAGCTCTGATGAAAACTATTTTCAAGGAATATAGTTTAATATCTATTGTAAAAAATTCAGGATTGTTTTTTGAGTCCCAAAGCAACAGTAACAAAATCATGCTCTTTTCCATCGATCAATTGACGACGAAGTTTTGTCCTCAAACAACAGTATGGATAGTCCTGCGATGGGTTACCATATTCCATAACTGGCAATGTTTATTATCACCAATCATAGCATTTCCTTCCATTCTATGCGTATTACTCGTTTCAAATGGCAACAATGAAACCCAGAATCAAAAATGAAATACCAAATTATTTTTTACTTTTGAAGCAAATTATAAAAGCGTGACATCAAATCACAATTGAAAAAGCTTAGACATTTAAAACTTACTTGATTGACTTGTCTTTTCAAATTCACTTTCAATCTGATAAAGGTCTCTTGTTCAATTTTGTAGTTGCTTAAATTGAAATTTCTCCTGGTGCTATCGAATTCTTGAAATCTACTTATTTCACAAGTGATTGTGATAAATACAGAACAAGGATTCCTGACTTATGTATATTTGGGAGAATTGGGTGTACCAAAGATGTTTAAACTCTCTTATTCTCAAAATTAGTGCTTACCTGTCTTATAATGCTTAGTATTTACGAGACATATTTAATCTTTACAAGTAATAGAATTTAATACTTGTTTCTTAAAGAAAAGGCAAATCGAAAAGAATCTTAAAATATTTTCACCTAATTATTTCACTGATGGAACACTCCTTGGATTAAGGAAAAAAGAAATTTCATGTGAAATTTTGCACATGCACCATGATTGTGGCAAAAATAATCAAATTAGAATAATGAAAATTTCAGGATACATAATAGACATCTTGCTCTTTCATGTTGAAGAGTGTTGATGTTTTCAGAGCTTTCCCTCATTTAAATATGCATTTAAAAAATTCAAAAATCGTATTTTTCCATAATCTTACTTTTAAATATTTTTTCTTTACAAAGGAAATATTAATTTCTTTATATAGAAATACAAGCAATAAATTATGTGCCACACTATTTATGAAAAGCTCTTTAAGAATGATTTCTTATTTTGTCTTTCGATTTCTAGATATCAGCAATTTGAAATTCTAGCAACATTTTTATTTTCGCCTTTCTGATTCAGCAATGAAGACTATTAAATTATATTCTGACGTTTCCTAAGAGATTTTTGTCTGAAGAATGTAACGATATAAAATTTTTTAATTTGTGTCAATAACTTATTGAAATATAAGGTCGCAAACAAGCCACTTTTAGTGCTAGAAAAATCTAAATTTGTGACCTTGAACTTTAAATGTCAATAATTAACAAAATTTAGATTTCCGAAATTTAATATTTTGCAATTGCTTTTAAATAGGTTACTACATGTGACCTATTTAAAAACTGATTTTCATTAAAACGTGATATTTCCGACGGATTTGCTCATTTTGCATGACTATTTACTTTTCTCATCAGTCATGAGAAACATTTTAGAAGTCTGAAACGGTGAAATAGTTTTTGCATTGAATTATTTGGAAATTTAATAATTAAGTTACACATGGCTGATATTAACATTACAACAGCAAAAGTCTAAAGGTATGGGATTGTTAATAAGACATTTTATCTGGGCACATGGTTAAAAAGTTGCTTTAAAGGTAAAGGTTTTTAATCAGTATTTGCTTAGTTACACAAAATTAATGACTAGTTTGCTGTGCATGGTGATTCTAAGTGAATGTGACTTATTTGTGATGCTTCATTAAAAGCATAAAAACATCTTCTAGACACCTGTAGAAACAATCCTGACTCCCCTCTAAGTGGCAACACCTGTTGTATTCTGCACTCTGTTGGGATAAGGATTGTAGCTTGGTCAATGTAATTTCCTGTGTTGTGAAGCAGCAGTTATTAAAATGATTAAGACTTATATAATTTCCTTTTTAAATGGTGTCCCAGCTTAACCTAGCGTTCTTGTATGACAGTTCTTGGATATTTTAAAATTGAATTAATGTGGATCGCTATATCTAAATTTTTGAAATATTGAGTATTTTATTTATCTCAATACTTTTACAAGTTAGATTTGGGGAATTTCTTCCTTGTTGAGAACCAGGCTTGAATAGAAGCATTGAACTTAAGCTAACATTTCATTTGACTTCTAACAAGTTATCAAGAGATTTTATCAAAAAAATGTATAAGTTCTTTAAAAAATCACCTCAATAGTTTTACTATACAGGGTGTCCCAAAAAGGTTGTTCCGGAATTTATCTTTTTACCATTTGGAGATAGGTAGGCAATGTAAATTGCAAAAGTGCACCAAATAAGGTAAGTACTTAAGATATGTGAATAAAATTATCACGTGATAACAATTGAAGCGGATACAGTTTTTAATTTGTATACAACCCCTCTAGATAAAAATCCGAGATAGCAGAAATGTTCCTTACCTGCATCCCTATCGTTAGCAGAAAATTGCATTTCTGTAGGTTGAACAGTAACGGAGGCATAAGGACGCAAAAAAAGTTGACTTATACCGCTTGTGCACAGCTGTTCAAGCAGTCAGATTAGGGACCGCATACACAATGCTAAAAAGCATTTTTCGGTCAGAAAGTTCAACATTGTGCACAGTAATGTAGTATTGCAACTGCAGATGAAAATCGCAATGCATAATAGTAGACAATGTAATCTTTAATAAAAATATTGTAGAAAAAATGGTTTAAATAAAAACAAAAGGAAATTTTTCCATCTGCAGCAATGCAGAACTTAGCTCTTCATTCTTGGCCATGGGTCAGTTTCCGTTCTAGATCAGATACGGCCCCCTTAAAATAGAAACTCTTGTATCTCCGTTACTATTCAACCTACAGAAATATGGTTTTTTACTAACGATAGGGATACAGGTAAGGAGCATTTTTGCTATCTCGGATTTTTATCTAGAGGGGTGGTATAAAAATTAAAAACTGTATCCGCTTAAATTGTTATCACGTGATAATTTTATTCACATATCTTAATTACTTACCTTATTTGGTGCACTTTTGCAATTTACATTGCCTACTATCTCCAAATGGTAAAAAGATAAATCGCGGAACAACCTTTTTGGGACACCCTGTATAGGTACCCTACATTTTTTTAAAATCATTAAAAGAAAAAAAACGAATAAAATTTATTTTAGTAATATACATTCAAATTATTAGGAAAATAAAGTACATTCAAAAGTTGAACTGGTAGGTTCTTATTTGATGTAAAACGTATTTTGATGACTTATCAATAAGATTTGAGGACATGATTTACATTATGGTTTGCTAGTGAATCACATATATATATATATATATATATATATATATATATATATAACACATGTATCTAAATAAATCTACTAGATGCATCTTGTAAAACTAGAAACAGAACTTTTTATATTGATTTCATTTTTTGCTTATCAGCATAATAGGTATTCAGGAAAAAATCGTCAACTATTTTTACCTTTAATTTATGGTCGATAAATATACTTATACTAGTTTTTTAAAGTGCATTATAGGGAAGTTTTAAACCTTTTTATATCTGCCAAAAAATTAATAGAAATAAATTACTTGAACTTCAAGATTTGATTTGCTTCACAAGATCGATTGTGATAGGGCCAGAATTCCATTTATTTTAACTTTCGCATATAACTAAAGATTTAACTAGCAGAGCCATTTAATCAGACCCTGTACTTCATGGCTAAATCTAATATTTACCTTGTTTCCATAAATATTCAATATAAACATTTAAGAGCTGAACAAATAATGAAATCAAACCATTGCAAGAATAGTTATATACTCATCTGTTATGTCTAAAGAAAAACAGCCAGAATCATCTTTTGAGCTAACCCCCAAAACCATCTTGTTTTCTATTGGAATCCCAAGGAAGCAATTCTATTCTACATAACAAGTTACAATCAGAAAATGCATAGGATAACTCCCAATATTTAAGAAAGACAGTAGGTACGAGAACTTTTCCACTTGGGGAAAATATCAAACATACGTGCACCAAATCGGGAGAATAAACAAATAAGGAAATATTTGACATGCTTTAATGAACTATTTTTATTTGTATGGATTGTTTCCATATTGTTCTTCCAACCAGAAGTGAAATGTTTTAAAATAGTGGTCATGTTTCATAAATACTAAACATAGCAATGAATGGATGAGAGAAAAGTACAAAAAGTTTCATTCGATTTGAATTTTTACTCTTTTAGGCTATATGCACCAATCCAAAAATTAAAAAAAAAAATAAAGATTGCACAAAAATGAATTTCTATTTTCATTACAAAAACTTTGGAGGGAATATAATTGATTTTTAATTTATATTTTAATATAAATTATATAATACACATTTAAAAATATATAACCTAATTAGTTTTTTATTAGAAAAGGTGTGCAATTGCTTTTGGAGAATGCAATATTATATGTTTGCATTTAATGATAAGTAAATTTCATCACTTGCCTGATACACATGAACTTGGTTTTAGTGTACTTTTAGGACAATTAAAATTTAGCAAGCTGCTAGATCCAATTAGTGAGGTGGATTTTGTAGAACAATGAGTTATATTACATAAAACAAAAATGCAAGTTGCAAGAATTCTGAAGCCTTAATTTTGAATGTTAAATAAAAAGCTGGCTATTTCATAATTGAACTTATTCATCAAATTTTATTCCACATAAACAAATTATTAATCAAGACTTATAACAAATACTTGTGTGAATATTTAAAATACCAACAAATTTCAACTGAAAATAGCAACAAGTTAAATACACTGCTGGCCACCGTAAATGCAACACCCTGAAGGAAGCATGCAAATAATATGAAATTTACAACATGCATTAGCGGAGGTGAGATATGCAAATGATTAGAATTTCAGCGCAGACGCACATCACGCGCGCCTGTGGCGCCACTTCAAAGCGCTATTTAAGGCTTGGAGATTTCGACGATTTCAAGTACGGCAATTATGTTTTTCTTGTGGTTTTTTCAAAAAAAACGATCAATTATGCCTCGTAGAAAACAGCGATCATCTTTTGATCAAGTATCCGAGTTCGACAGATGAAGGATAGTGGCCTATCGAGATTGTGGATTATCTTTCAGGGAAATTGGTAGTCGTGTTGGACGAAACCAAACAACTGTAATGCGGATATGTGATCGTTGGATGCAGGAGGGTACGACGAAAAGACGTGTTCGATCGCATCCACCTCAGTGCACACTTCACGTGATGACAGGCATATTGTGCGTATGGCAGTGACGGATCGCTCAGCCACATCACGAACCATAGCACAGCACATTCAGTCTGTACCGCATCATCCAGTGTCTGCTCGTACCATTCGACGCCGTTTACAGCAGAGTGGTCTGTCCGCAAGACGTCCATTGCTTCGTCTACCCTTGACGCAGAACCACAGACGTTTCCGCCGCCAATGGTGCGATGAAAGAAGGATGTGGACGGCAGAATGGAATGAAATTGTCTTTACTGACGAGTCACGCTTCTGTCTGCAACACCACGATGGTCGGATTCGAGTCTCGAGACACCGTGGAGAGAGGATGCTGAACAGCTGCGTTATGCACCGCCACACTGGTCCTGCACCGGGTATTATGGTATGGGGCGGTATTGGATATCACTCTCGCACTCCTCTAGTACGCATTGCCGGTACTTTAAACAGCCAGCGCTACATCTCCGAGGTGTTGGAGCCAGTTGTCCTTCCTTACCTTCAGGGCTTGCCCACAGCCATATTTCAACAGGATAATGCGCGACCACACGTGGCACGCATTGTCCAAGGGTTCTTCATCAATCGCCAGATTGAATTGCTTCCCTGGCCAGCTCGCTCTCCGGATCTTTCGCCGATAGAAAACATGTGGTCCATGGTTGCTCAACGATTGACCCAGAATACATCCCCAGCTGCCACACCAGATCAACTTTGGCAACGTGTGGAAGCTGCTTGGTCTGCTGTACCCCAAGAACACATCCAAAGTCTCTTTGAATCAATGCCGAGGCATGTGGCAGCGGTGATCTCCAACAATGGCGGCTACTCTGGCTACTGATTTTGGCAGGAACCACACTTCACAGAAGTCTATAAATTTAATCATTTGATATTTGGTCAACATGTTATCTACAAAATAAATTTTGTTGTGATATCTCTTGTCTTTCTTGGTGTTGCAATTTGGGTGGCCAGCAGTGTATTAAACACAAAACGATCTCATAAAAAATCATGATTCAAGATAGCAATAAATATCCACTCTGTTCTAGAAGAGTGATGTATTCAAAAATGCACAATTGTAGGAAAATCAAACCATCTGTAAAATTAAATCAATGTAGATGTAAAAAATTTAGGTGCTAAAATAAACATTTATTTGTAATATATTTTCATACAAAACAATTAAGATTTCAGATATAATTTCACAAATAGTGACTAGATTTAAAGAGTTTCTAGTTGAAAAACAATTTTTTCAATAAATCCCTGAATTTCTGTGCATTGACAAATAGGTGGGACAAATGTTTATTGCAATAGGTTAAGCTCTTTAGAGAATTTGTATACACAAAACGTATATAAATCTAGTAATTTTGATATAGGTGTCTCAAATTGCTAAATTCTGAATTATATTTTTGAACATAATACACTTATATTGTCAATAGAAGATGTAAGCACCTTTTTATATCTGGGAGCAACAATAAACAAAAATGGTGGTACTGATGAAGATATTGATCTTGGAATTTCAAAAGCTCGCAACTGATTTAAGAATCTTAATAAATTGTGGAGAGCAACTAATATACATGCAAAAACCAAATTAAATCTGTACAAATCACTAGTACTTTCAGTTGTCTTATACGGTTCTGAAACCTAGAAAATTACCAAAACACAGTGCAATAAACTAAATGTTTAAGAATTATTTTAAAGATTTTTTGGCCATACTTCATTTCAAATGAAGAATTATTAAATAAAGCACAATTTAATGAAATAGGAAATTAAATTAAATTTAGACGTTGGAAGTTTATAGGACACATTTTAAGAATGAACAGGGACAGTATTCCTAATATAGCATTGGCCTGAACCCCTGATGGAAAGAGAGAGCATGGACGTTCCCGTTTCACCTGGCAACGTATGATGGAACAAGAGGAGTGAGGCTGGATGGGCGAGTGGGTATGAAGCTAGACTTGCTGCATCAGACAGGAGACTTTGGTAATCTAGATTGAAGGCCTTATGTGCCCTTAGGCACTAAAGAATTTATGATGATGATAGTTATATTGTGCCACAATTATTAGAACACATGCCAATTAAGTTTGAAACATGTTTACATTTTTAGTTTCTTTAATGGATTGGACTAATCACAAAGAACAGGGCATAATTAATTTACACAATATACCACTTAAACATAGCTTTCTAAAAAGGCAATGAAAACAAATTTTACTTTTAGGTTCAATAGGGTAAATTCACATACTCAAATAGATACCTTAGAAACCCCTTGGGAATGACATGGATTACCAGTTAAACAAAAAGCTACTCAACCTCTGGTGCAATATTTTAACGTGTAATAAAATTTGTATCAAGCAAAACAATCATTTTCTAAAATAAAATGCTTACAAAGTAAACTGCATACAAAACAAATTGTAAAATTAATCAAACATAAAATAATGCCCAAATAAAAGTTGTAGATTGAATTGAATCTTATTTATGAATTCGTCCTTTTGCCACTTCAGTGAGTCGATTTAGTAGGAACTGCTTATCACGACCTTCTAATACAATTTGAGCCTTCAGTACTTTTACCATTTTCCTATGAGCAACCACAATCGTCCAGTAGTAGTAAATAGCAATGCTAAAATGAGAAACGTTTCACAAACATGCACACACAGGAGAATGCATTTGAAAAATAATTTAAACAAGATTTTATTCAGCTAATAAAATTTTCGACATCTTTAGTTATTTTGAATATAAAATTTTTTTTTGAGGAAATTAATCTTACTCTCTACCAAGCCAGAACTTATTTTTCTCAAATGTTATACAGAAAGCATTTACTATTATCACATTTGTCTGACTTTCTCAAGACTATCAATTTCATCAGTATTTATTTAAAGGAAAGTTGAAATGAGGCATCGTGTAATTTAAGTTTAAAGTGCTTTCCTATTTTTTGGGAAGGGCTTTGAATCTATAGCTTCTCCATTGGCTGTTTCTTGAAGCATTGATGTCTTACTTTCTAAATCAGGTAACATGACAATATTTGAATGAATCTTATCAAATTTCTAAATTTAAGTAATATATTGATAGTAAGTTTTTACATGTTTTGTTAGCGCTAGAACAAACAATATGGATATCACTTTCATGTGAATTGTTTACACTTACCACATAAGTATTACAGCAGGAAAGAAAAAGAGGCCACTAAAAAGAAAATTCAAAAATGATGCAAATGTTGGTGAGCGAGGTGATATAGCATCTGGAATAGCTTCAAGCATCACATAGTAGAAACGAAAGGGACTACAAGCAGGTGAAGGTTGGACACTGAAAGAAATATAATAATTTTACTTGTGTAAACTGCGTTCTTAAAGACACAAGATCAACTTCTATTCTAAGAATATGGTATGCATACAAATAGGAAAATTTCTTTTAAAAGGAATTAAATCTTCCTATCAAAAATTTTGCAGACAAAGACAACACTAATAAAAATAACCTACAAACTAGATTTAAACGATTGATTTTAGATTATTATTAATAAATAATAAAAATAGAAACTGAATTCTCCAGATTTTCCATTTGAGGAACAAAACAGCTAGCCCAGTTTTCCAGTATAATTAATATATACACATGAAGTTTGACAATAGCAAAAATTTTTAAACATTATATCACTTTCTATTTCAGAGGGTCATAAAGCATTCCAGTTGTGTGTTTTCTGTATAGGAGAGAATCAGTTAGTAAATTTATGCAATAAATATTTTTAAAAGTGCCAATACTAGCTATCGTAAATTTATAAAGTGTCAATATTGTTTAGAAAGGTTTATTGTTATTTATAGTTTTATTGTAATATGCAAAATTATACCTAATCAAGCAACTTAACATCAAAAGTAATTATGAAAAATGCCAGAAGTCTTTTAATTAATTGTAATTCTATTAAAGGAATAAAGAATCTACTATGGTGGTTTTTGACTTTTGAGACCATATCCCAATAAATTCTTATTTATAAGACAAGGGCCCCTGTCACAACAAATGTAATTGTAAATACCTTTCCAATTTTTTAATGTTCATACATTGTATTAACATTAGTATTAATTATGTCAGAATGATAAAAGTAGTTTCCTCAGGTCAATATCATTAAATTAATTTGTTCTGACTTTTATTGACTAACCCATTTGGATTAAACACTTTTAATATATTTCTTAACACCAAAATTAAACAAAATCCCTTGTCTCTTATTCATATTATAATTAAAATCTCTGGACCTATTGCTTTTAAAAAATCAAGTCACTCATGTTTCGAAACAAGCACTTGCACACATCAATGAACTTGCAAAGAAACAGCATTCAGAAAAAAGGTTTGAGAATGTGAGGGGGAAAACTGCCTTGATCCTCACTTTCAATAGAAAACTTTCTTTTCATTTCCTTGCTGATTGGTCACTGACATTTGCTACACTGATATTATTTAGGAGTTCTAGATCTGGATTCTCCACACATATTAATATTATTCTCCTCAAAATATTTCAACTAAAAGTATTTATTCATAAAAATGCTTAAAAAAACAAAAATAAATACAATGGACTAAATACATTACCTAGACAGTGAATAGCCATGTATAATCATAAGAGTAAAGAAAGATAACATCAAAATCATCATAAACATTGCATTGCTACGTGAAGCTTTATATGATATGGGAGCTGGGATACAGTATTTTAAAACCATTACCTAAAATAGAAATATCAACATTTAATTATTTTGCAATATTGATCCTGAACTTTTTAAATGAAAGAAAAAAAGTATATCAACAGTAAAATTGTACATTAATGGAATAAAATATGTATAATCTGTTACTTACTTTTTTAACATGAAACAGAATAATAAATTTAATCACTGTAATAGCTGGAATCAAAGGCGAATAGATAATACCTAACCTAAATGAAATTATGAAAATAATTGTATAAAGTTATATTCATTTTAACAGTATTTAATGTTTTTACAATACAATTTAATGATATAATGTAAATAAAGTTCCAGTTATAAGTGAAATATGAAGAGGGAAAACGAACCAGAAAGTGATATAACTGGCAGATTCACAGAAGCTTATCATATGAAAAATTTAATTTTTCTCACATAAACAGAATAAAAAAAACCTGAATATAAAGTTAATGACAGCAGTAGTTTGATTTTCATGATTTCTTCTAATATATCTACAATTAATAATCTGATATATATCGGTGTAAGCAGAATTTGCATTAATAAATTACAAAAAAATTATAAATAGTAATAAACTGAAATTATTTCCTCTGAAGCTATTTCCTTTCCTTCCTTGGATAATTGTACAAATATGTAACCATTATTCAACGTTTTCCAAGAAATGTTTAAAATAGTCCAATTATGATTTTACTTTCAATACAGATCACTTTATGAATTGACAATAAATACACTTGCTTAAACACAAAAATTTATAAGGATTCCTTATAAATGAAACACTCAAATAAGTATAATTAATAAAAATTGTTTGACACCTCAATTCAGAGTATTAACAATAAAATTTGTACCCCAGAGGTAAAAAAGTGACGTAAGTCCAAATTGGCTACTTTTCAGGAAAGCGAAAAAGTTAACTTTTTACTTATGGAACATGGACATACGTCGTTCTAATCGATCACTAATTCAGAACAGAAGTCCCTGACAGTTACCACACTTTACCACTAATTAGAGTGCACTTTTTTATGTAGAGTTGTTGATCTAATTCCAAACCCCAAAAAATGAACTTACGACAGTTTACCTCTGGGGCACAGAAATGATAAATGGTGTAGACTAGTACTCACCAGCATAATGTCTGTGAATATACTAAAGATAACACTTGATTGGGAAGATCAAAAACTTGCCGTCCAACCATTTGTGTCACTTTATTCTTAAATCGACGAACAACGATGCTGAAAATTTTTAAAGCTGCTTATGCAATGATGAAAAGTAGGGCAAATATTTTAGCAAGCTATGCAAATTTATTAAAATAAAGAATTAGTTTAAAAATCAAGAATAATTTAAAGCATGAAAAATAAGAAAACATCGAAAATACATAGAAAAATTAGGATAGATATATTAACAACTCAGCATATTAAAACACATAACACTCATAAACACACAAAGATTTGTTTGTATACCATATGTCCAAACATTTCTTAATCATTAACTTTATAGGGCAATTAAAAGGTTCTTATGAAAAGCTTTGTTTTTAACTACTCATCAACATAAAAGTTGAGGAAATAAAAATTATTGATGCAAAGGTTACTTAAAATAAAGCAGTTTTATACACTTTTATTTTAGAAAATAAAAGCATATAAATGCCGAAACAAAATATCTGCAAATTTATAGCCTAATAATGAATATTCTGGGTTATCGTTTCCATGATTTGGATTTACAAAAGCAACATTACAGAAATTCAATTTGACTGAATAAAAACAAGAGCTTAGGAAAAGATTATAATATATACACAGCTGCCGAGTTAAAGCCTTTGAAGAGTTTAACAGGTTTGCTGCCCACAAGTACTAGTTTTTATAGCATAATCCTCAATGAAAAAAGTGGCAAATTTTTAAACAATTTTTAAAATTAGCATCATGTATTTTTCTCTTTCGTTAACAAAAAAACTGTTTTGTGAATAGCATTACATTTCTAAAAGTAATTCTCAAGTAGAGCACATTTGTCACGATTTTATTTCCAAACTAATAGTATCCTTTTGAATCAAATAACTGGATAAAATGGAAGAAAATTAAATTGTTAGTTTGGCTCCAACAAGAAGGCAGTTGAGTCATGTGGTTTTGGATGAATCTATTCTTTAAATAAGGTGATATAGGTTTGAATGAAAAAAAAAAGTACTTCCACAACTGGCATCTTTAGTGCGGAATCTGTTTTAAGTTTATTATTTGGTGCTGTAAACGATAGCTGTGTTGAGTTGGTGAGGCAACACCACCTATTGCAATCACCATTCGTGCTTTTACGTATGGCATCGCTCCTCCCAACACCTTTCCCACCCATTCAAAAATCAACTGATCCAAGGTCGACTACCTTCACCATATTTTTCTTTAGATCATAATTGTCCCAGCTTCACACTAAAATTCAAATCCATACTAATTTTTACTTTCCTTAATGTAAATAAATATTTGAATCAAAGGGTTGGAAATTTGAATGTTAATGTTCTAAAGATATAAGATAAAAATGGTTTTTAAAAAAGGACATTAAGTATTGATTTGCTGCTTTTGGATACATTGCTTTATTGAAAAACATTTTGTCATTAATTATGCAATGCAAAACAAAAATATACTTACTCTCTAGGTAAATCATAAATAATAAACATCACCATGTACACAAAAAAGTCAGTAACTGCTAATTTGTAAAGCTGTTGACCAACATATGTTTCCCAACACTAAAAAAGATAAGTTATCAAATTTTGCTATTACTAAACATTCTTTTAACTTTGTGTGGTATTGAGAAACAATCGTATACAACTCAGATAGTGAATATTAAAAAAAGCTAAAAATTCACACTCTATAAAAATATATAATCATTGTAATTAAAATATATATACTAATATTCCATTGAAATTAATATTTTATGGAAATCAAAATTTCTCTTACAATTCATAAATATTTAATATTAGGTTTCTCTTCCAGTATTCAGAGTACCACAATATAAATTACTCTAAATCATTAAAATTTGATACAAATAATTTATGTATAAAAAATAATAAGTTGAATAAAGTTAATTTACTTCATGTTATTGAATTTATCAGTTATTTTAATTCATCGAAGATTTTCTATTCCTAAAATGGAAGCGGTTACAAATTCTTGAAATTAAAAGTAATGTATACTTGTCAACTTTGAAAACAAGCAAGGGTAAAAAACTTTACTTGTAAAATTTTGAAATTTAGCATACTTTTTAAAGAAATAAACACATTATTTTCCACACATTGAAAACCTTTTTTAAACTATATGTTCATGGACCAATAACCAATATTCATATTGTAATACTTCAGTCTTGAATCTATTGCAGTTGACATCAGTGCAAAAGCAATAATCTTCATGCTTGGATAAATATTTCTTTAAAATAAGAATTTGATCGTAGGGATCAGCAAACAAGCAAATTTTCTAGTTGTATTAGCTCTGCTTAAAATAAAAATCGCATGATTGGTGATCAGAAAGCATTCTTAATTTTGGGTTACTTTGTAGCATGATTCCTCCCAGCCCTAATAAATTGTTTCCTCGAGAACTTAAATAATTTGGAAAAAAATTAAAACAAAACCATCCTACAAAAAAAGAAAACTCAATGTGTTTCTTCATCCAATTGAAAAAAATACTTTAAAATGCATAAACAAATTTTACCACATGAGTTAACTCGTAAAACAGCACGAAAATGTACATTTTATGCATAATACACATAAGTTGTCAATTTTGGTAATGTCATAAATATATAAGGAATCAAAAATACATGATACAATGCAAATCAAACAAAAAAATAAAATAGACAAAAATTATTAAACATTGTAAATCTGTCTGATAATTCAATTAACAATTCATAGTTCAGATGTCATTTAATTGAATCATGTTGACGTTTGATTAACTAGTTTGATTAAACATAATTTTTGATCTGATCATTGACTAATTTTAAGCAATCCTGACTTCAGTGTCAGCAAAATATACCACTTACACAAATTAAGTATAAAATAATTTATTGAATCATTTTGATTCATTTCACGTATAATTTAATCAATAAAATTCATTTACTAAATCACAGATGCAAATTAGCAAAGTCGAATTTCAGAATGCTTAAAACATCAATAGCCATTCTTACCAATGGTGAACGACACAATGGCTGATATCCAGCTTGACACTCATCTTTGGGTTGACAAGTTATTTGCTGATAAAGCATGGCGACTAACACAAAAACTGAAGAAAGACGTAAAAATACAATCCTAAAGTGTGTTAAAAATATTTGAATTAAAAACATGGTAAACACATTTTATACATATAGTACTTAAATAGTTAGTATACACAGGAAGAAAAATAATCCATACATTCTGATCCTTGTTTATTCACATGAATAACAAATTACTTTCTATACCATCAAGACTCAACCAAGTTGGAGTCAAGTTTATGATAAAGGGCACCATTTTGTGGAAGAATTTAGAACCTTTTATTTGTATGGAATATCTGACTAATCAGATACTAAACATTGAGGGGATGCTGGACTTTCCAATAAAGCCTAAATTTTCCTTTCTAATTCGGAATCAACAGTTTACTTCCCCAGTAATAACCCAAATCAAAGCACTCATGGTTTACATAAATTTGTCTCAGATCTACATATGATGTGTTCCTGTTGAACAATCAGAACATGGCACAAATTTGACAGCAATATGGCGTAAGTTCACTGCCATAAGTTTCTTATCAGAATTATAACTATTCCAATACCAGATAGCATCCTTCTTAAACATTTTGAATTGGAAAATTTTCAGATTGGGTGGTTTTAATGGAACAAGGGCCAGATTTAGTCAAGCAAAGTTTTTTCCATCAAGTAAATTGACACACAAGGAAAATTTACTAACACAGAAGAGAAAAATACTCAAGGTAGTTACAGAAATCAAACCTCCACCACCTACAGCTCAGACTGATAGTACAGTGGGCAAACTCACTGTACCAGATGTACAATAACCCATAGCAAATTTTCAGGATTTGTGTAAAACAATGAAATGAAATATGAATGCCTGTAATATTTATTTATTCAAAACTGTTTTTTCTTGGAATGGCTGAAATAAACTAATTGCAATATTCTCCCTTAGGATATTTACCCCAAAGCTTATTTAGGGATTTTATTAATTGCTTTTCTTATATTTAACTCATTAACATAACAAGCATACATTCAAGTTTTCAATCCACATTGTTAGACATGTGTAGAACAAAAAGTAGTGTATCCAACTTTACCCAACACTGAACCAATCAGCACATGGACAAGAGAGCCAATGATTTCACGTTACTTATTCCCTATTTTTAGCAGGATACTAGCAATGTATTTTACATCAGGTTGGATGGCTTTGGAGTTTTATGGAGCAAGGGCCATATTTGGCCATGCTGTGCCAGACAGACAAGTGCCACCTACAACCTGTGCCACCTACAACTCGAGGTTTGCTAGAGCAGTGGGCATACCCACTGAGCCACTGAAGCCCCATTTTACATCAGGAGATGAGATCTTTTGAATAGTATCATATGTAATACACTGCTTGCGTCTCACATTGACAGTGAGTAAAATAAAATAAAAACAGGCACTAAAAATTGTAAATATAAGGGCAGGCATTCTTCACTTAATGACTGAGTTCTATTCTTATGTCTAAGTCATTTAGCGAATTGGTCGATAAGCAAAGAGCTTAATCATTAAAATTTTTTCTGAATAAAGAAAAGGTCTAAAGGGAACAGTGCTGATAACTAGTTGGTTTTAGGGGACTATCCAGGGCTTTGATGCCACGGAGTACTCACAACAGGAAATAAAAGGGTGCAGAGAAAGTAAGGGATGCCATTCATCAACAGAACATGTAATGAGAACATTCCGGCATCTGATTTGTCAAGTTCAATGCAAGCTGCATTTGTCGGTATCTGTGGCTAGACTGGGAAATGTGTGAAATCTTCCATTTGATTACATTACATTGCATGAGGGGCCGGCGTTGGCACAAGTTTCAGTTTTCACTGCATGAGAAAATAACAAAAAATGGGGAGGTTCCCTGTACTGGAGAGCTAGTCGTAAGTTTGAGAGGTCATTAATTGAGGAGTACCTGTATTAAACATATATTAAATATTTAAAATATATTATTCTTAATAACCATTAAAACAAATCTACAAAATTATCCTTACCTGAACAGTGCTATATTTATCTGTGTTTGGGTGTTATACATCTCAAATTTTACTATATTAGCGAAGATAATGGGTACAACAATATTGAGTCCAGTAATAACAATTGGAGATAAATATTGCACCATAAGAGTATTGACACCAGGGTTACTTAAACGGTGCATTTGTAATTCCTGAAAGAAACCACATAAAAAAACTTTCAATACAGAAATATTGTTTCAATACATTACAAACTCAAGATAAACTTCTGAAGAACTGTGGTTGTTATAAGACTGGTATCAAGGATCGAGGTTTAATTTTCAAGTGATACTCCAAGTATTATGTACAGAAAAGTAGGTACTAATTAAATATGTAGACCAAAAGCAAGTTTCTGCCCAAATAAGAGTTGGGGACTTAAACGCATAAAATAATAAAAGCAAAAACATCTACTATTTAAAAATTATTGTATGTGAAAATTAAGAGTAATCAAGTTCTTCAGAAGTTTGAAAAGAATAAGATATTTTGTAAAAGTAATCTATGCAATATAATATCCATTTGAATCACTAATAAACATTTAGATTTTTATAGAATATCTTTTGAATTGATATTTAGTGTTATTACATATATACATAAGGATATTATTTCAGTTTATATTATATTCACCAAAAAATATTGATACATAAATAATATATACTAAGTATTTAAAATATCTACAAAATAGTATTCGCTTTTTTATCATTTTATTGGTCTATACATATGCCTTATGTCTGAAAATACATGCGATTAATATAATTAAGTACAAAATGTAACATTTTCTTTTCAAATTTATAAAATGTGATTTAAATATTAGGGTAATAAAATATGCTTGAGGATTGAAATGATTTAAAACTCATGAAGTAAAAGTGAATTAGCATACAGCTTAGCCAGTAGACAAAGGAATTAATCAAATAAATATTAAGTGCATGACAAAGTAAAGTTACTTTTAATATGTATTTATGATGCAACTTGAAGTATATATTGATTAAGTGTTTAAATGACATTAATATAAACTCAAAAGATCAATTATTAATAGAAATTATTACAGATATTTAAGCCTACCAATTGTCTCATGATACAGCAGGGGATTTGACAACACTTTATAACATAATAATAATCTAACTTTTAAACAAAAATGAAAGTTTCTCATTTAGAAAAGACCAATTGAGTATAACAAAATTCCAATTTTTCATACGAACTGAAGCATCAGCACAGCATTAATAAGTCAATTATAAATATGTTCTCTTGTTCATTATGGGAAACAATTTGCTGCATAACAAATATTTTATGTTTATGAATTAGGGTTTTGCATTAAATGGAAGTTCACTAGACTCAAATGTACTTGCTTCATAAGCAAGCATTTTTTTTATTTTAAATTAAAACATTTAAAGGACATATTAAAAATAAACTTTAAAGTATTAAGATAAAAACTCACCCTTAATTGAAAATCAACTACTCTGTATATGAGGTAATAGCTGCCACACAACATGCTCATAACTAAAATGTTGATGAAAATCCGTAACAAATATACTTTTATCTTTTTTGATCTAGACCACTTTTTTATTTCTCTTCTTCTGCGTTCTTCTATCAGAGTACTCTAAATTATATACAAATAAAAGTAAAGAAAACAGACACTTTCATATAATAGTATAGGAGAATAAAAAGAAATTTGTACCTTGATTTCATGCAAAATGCTGTTGTGTCTGATAATACTGCTTTTTCTGTCCTCAATACAATAATCCCAAGAACAAAACAGAATATTTGAATAAGCCAAATAATTACTTTTCCTGGCTAAAATTCTTTCTTGAACACCATGAGATGAGCTAAAAGCAGTAAAATCATAAACTGTTTTAAACTGTAAAAGGAAAATTATGTGATTTGTACTTATGACAGAAACAAAAATGCAATAAATATGACTTCATTTAATAAGATATGTTTATTTTAAAAATATGAGGCATTTTCTGTCAAGCTGAATATAGGTGATGGTAGTGTTTCTAAAGTGGAATGTGTTTCCTGTATGTATTCCAAACATGACATTGCTTGGTTTGTTTTTTTAATAAGATTTCCGCACTTCGCCAATAAAATTACAAATAATTGATTACAAATTGATATATGAGAGTTCATTTATCAATACAAATTAGACTAAAAGCTAAACATCACCAAAATGACAATGAACTACATTTTAAGGAAACTATCATGCAAGAGCATTTGGGTAGCAGAAGTAAATCTTTGCTTTCCATCTGATTTATTTGTTTACTCTGAAAATCCCTCTAAAAAGATTATACTAAAACAGATTAGTCTATGCTATATATTTAGAATTTGTATAATTTTTATTAAAAAGCAATAATTAATATTACACAAGTTTATATCTTTTCTTCTTTAAACTTATCATTTTATTGTGGCTTTAAAATACAAAGATATTGTAAAAGTGAATTTTTTTACTACTTGTAATAAAAATCGCTTTAATTTTAGCCTCATTCTTGTTAATACTCAACTTTCCTGCATTGCAAAAAGATTATAGCTAAAAAACAACTCAAAAGGATCATAAAAATGAACATAAAAATAAAATGCTTGTAAAAATTATGTCTTGTAATTTGCAAGAGTTAACATAATTATAATTTTTTTTTTTGCAATTTTTAACTTTGCCTATTCTTTAAAATGGTATTCAATACTTATTGAAGTAAACTACATGTAAACTTACAACAGTAGATACACGAGAGAAAGGCAGCATTTGCTAATCTGTTTTACAGTCTACTAGTTCTAAAATAGGACATGTCTGCTAATCTGACAGTTAGTTAAAACTCAACTTCCAAATTCTATTGTAGATCAGAAAATATGCTTATCAGATCAGTCATCGAATTAAATCTGAATTTTTTTGAATAGTTATAATTACTTCATACTAGCTTTGTAGACACTTTGTACGGTGTACTAAGTGTATATATTTTTTTAACTGTAATGTAATTGATAATAATCTGATTTCAAGTTCTAGATGACACCTATTTCTATATAGAAGATTGCCACCTTCTTTGTAAAAATGTATCAGAACACAAAAAATTGTTTTAAATATTAATTTTTCAGGCTTGCACATTCAGTGATAGAAGTAAATATGGTGGATGCTTAAGACAAAGAATATGTGAAATTATCATTGTACCAGTTTCATAAAAATATGCTCCAATGGAAAACTATATTTTGGTTACATTGGGATGTGTTAAAAATCACTTATTTATCGGTTGTTTAGTCATATTTTGCTGAATTCTGAAATTTGAGGAAAAATCAATTTAAATACAAGGAAAGCTGGTAACACTTGTTTACAGCAAAAATATAATGTGTGAACTGGGGATGTTCAACTTGCAGACCTGGACAGATAGTACTATGGCCACACATGATCGTACACTTTTAATATTATTATGTGATTTTTAGCAATATTTTTCCTGACTTGAAGACCTACCTACCCAGAGAAAATATCCTTTATTTAACAATCATGTCTCATTCATGCCATCACTTTTGGCAGTATGTACATTAGGGAACAACTTTATTAAAAAATGAAGCCCATGAAAAGTAAAATTAGATATAAATTTTCCAATGAGCACCTTGAGAACTCACGAAGAATTGTAACTACTGTCAAACCGAACAATGATGCATTGGTTTCACAAAACAGTCAAATATCCCACTAGTTTTATGTTTAAGTTGCCCTCTTTCCTTATATAAAATATTTTCTGAACATAAAAAAAATGAAGGAACTTTCGTTTTTTATGTACACTAATTATAATTTATATGTAACCAAGGTAAGCCAATAGGTTGGATGTTTCTTTGGCATCGAAAATAAACTTCTAGATTTGTCATTAGTTTTGGTTGTTAAATTAGATCACTTGAAAACTTACTATTGAATCATCATGCACAGGCACACAAAAAATGACAAGAAAAGAGCAGCTATAATGGCAACAGGCATATTATAGTTGAAACCCAAATATGAGATTTCATTTGGTGGATAGTAACCCAAAAACAAGACAGTTGACTCCAACCAGCCCTAAAAGGAAAGGTAATTTGGTTACAAAAATTACAAATTTGTAATTTTTACACTGATTTTCTTGATTCTCAAATTTACAACTAGCTATCTTATTAATATAGAAAAATACAATGAAAACGAAAGATAAAACACAATAAAGACAGAAATACGATAAGAATAAGAATAAAAAGTTCAATTGCTTCTACATAATTTTGATTTTTTTTATAGTTAAAAAACATGAATATTTTTTATTATGTACATTCACATAATAAAATATAAATTTTATTAAAACAGAATACATAAACAATTTCATGTAGAAGTTTCTTATACATACACAGTAATCAATTTTCAATACAAAAGCAAATGCATGATTTACCGTTCCCTGTAGTAAGTCTTGAACATAACTCAGTATTCCAATGCTTCTATTCAGCACTTGATTTTTATACTTGTCCTCACAATACCGAGATGAGCTGTGTCTCTCTGCAGAGGTGAAATTTCGTTTATCATATGAAAGAGTAAGATCCAAAATTTCATCTGGCAAATACTGATCCAAAAGACTGCCCAAATTAGATAAAATGTCCTTATTATCTAGTTTAACTGACACATTTTTCAAATGCTGTGGGGAAAAATAATACAAATTTCAAAAAGAATTAAAAAGATGCATCATTTCTCTAAATCTTCAAAATATAGATATATATATAATCACAAATTTACTAAGACACTTTCATAGGTAGCTTATGTATTATTTATAAACAGCTAATACACATGGGAGGAGGTAATAATCTATATATAGCTGTACAGTGGTAGAAAAAGGGCCAATATATAATTTACAAATTTTTGATAACACCTGATTCAGTGATTTCTATTTTTTAAATTTTTAATATAGTGCAAAAAAAATATTTTCAAATGTTTTGATTCTTTTGTAATGTATTGACAGGATATTGACACTTTTTCTATTGTAACTTTCATTATCTTGAAGTGATTAGGAAACATAACACAAAATAAAAGAATTTGGACATTATCCTTTTTCTCACAAGGTAGATATGTATCTGAATACATAAAGCATAAATAAAATAAAGAATTTGAATGCTAAATTAAAAAATAATCAGAAAAAATAAAGTTTCACTGAATTTTTTAATCAGAATTTAAGTACATAAAATAGCATTCATAAAACATGTTTATAAATGGTCATAAAATAAGTGAAACAATTTCTTCTTATATCTGCTTTTCAAACTCATTTACAAATTCAGTTTTCACAGAAATTATGTAGACGAATAATAAAAATAACTTTATTCATAAAATAAAAGTAAACACAGGAAGTTATATTAAAAAATATTCTTATTTAGGAGAATATATATATATAAATGGAATACACTTACTTTTTGCTTAAAATTGGTGTTTTTTGGGTCAGGAAAGCGACTAAGAAATTCTTCAGTTAATATAGTGCTATTAGGAGCTATTTTAAGATCTTTTAAAGGTAAGAGTGGAAATATAGCATGAGGCAGGGTTACAAGAAAGAAACAGAGCAGAAAAATGATAAGATTCAAAATTATCAGCCAACGAAGGAACACGAAGTAGGATACAACGCCAGTTCCATGTTGCCCTAAAAATAAGTACATTTATTTAGCAAAAGACAAATCTATGAAAACATAATTTTTTATGAAACATTCAAATTGGACAATAAAGATTTGAACTACCACTCTTGCAAAAATATTTTGATGTTCCATACATATTAATGTGAAACATACACTTGTAATAATGGCAAAAAATTATAACAATGTAGGTCATTACTTACTATTCTCTTAAAGTTTGTAAGGCAGGCTGAAATAAAGTTAAAATTCAGACAAAGGCCAAACTATTACTTATTCCAAAATATGCTCCATTTAAGTTATTATAAAGAAATTTGAAGAAAACACAAGAAAAACTTTAAAATAAAGTATGGAACTCTGATCATCACATCTGTAATTTACTGGATTGGTTAAGTGATTTATAAAATATAAAACTAATCTATGAAAGCTTATTTCTCATAACAGCTTAAACTTTTGTATTTTACATTTTTAAAACAGATCTTTAAAAAATAATTTTAATATATTTCAAAATTTCTTCTCAACAAAATGCCAACTTGAATGTGTGACCAAAGTCAAATTTATCAGAATTTTCCCTCAGAATTCTGAGGTTTAGCTCTATCTTTCATAAAAGAATCATTTGATAGATTTGGTTTTTACAATTGTCAATAAAAAATGTACAACTTTTGTTAAACAAGTTTCTGTATTCAAATAATTTAAAGCTCTCTGTCAAAGTTTACTATGGTTGTGTTAATAACTCTTAGCTATTGATGTAGTACTTTCTTTTGTAAATTTTTGCAACACACATTTTAAATTTTTTAAAGTATGTATATAACTGTTAGATTTTGTTCTACATACATTGCTGTTATATCAGTTCACAATACTAAAAGTCAGTCAACTGGCTTGCAGTTGATTGACTTTATTTTACAAGATGTCCTGATAAGTCTTTATACAACCTTCATTTTCATACCATATAGTCATAGATATATATTCGCTGCCTCTCATAAAAATGTCACAAATATGGTAAAAATTTATCTTATAACAGTTTTAAAATGAGAAACATTTTCGTTGAAAGAATGTGGAATATTTTTATAGGTTCTGTTCTAAGTTTGCAGTATTCACGCAAAATCACGAAAAATTCCACAAGTTTGATTCTTTTATGAGCAAAATATGAAATATCGATTTTTATGACCAATCAATTTTGCACAAATCCACAATATCAACTGTGAGGAGACAAAGTGAAAATCAAAAATTTCAGGATAACTGTTGTGATTTTGCAAAGACTCATCTGAAGCTTACACAAACTGAAAGTTCAAGCAAAAGGAAGACAAGTTTCTATAAATAGAATACATATATATACTGAATAAATACCTTCAATGCATTTCAATGTTGTGTTCCACAATTCAAATGATTCAAAAAGACGTTTTACACAAGTGCACATATCTGAAAACTAGTAAATTGGTTGAAAATAGTCTTAAAAAGTAAAATATAGAAAATATAATATACAAAAGTAAATTTATTGCAGCTTGTTATGAAAATAAAAATGTACACTTTAGTCTATCTTCTTTCTTCCAGTAACAGTCAATTTATTTTTGAAGCAAAATTGTTTTTAAACCCTAAAAACTTGTAAGTCATGCAAATTTTGCAAATTGTTTGTGCAAATGAATAAACTTAAACATTACAAGCCTTTTTAGTATGTTACACTGTTATGTTTCTTAATCTAAAGAATTAATGCTAAAAAATTTTTAAAAGCAAACATTTAATCCTGAAAAATTAAACTGTCAAAACACTTTGAACAAAGTTTTTCCACAGCAATCACTTAATCTCCTATCAAAACTGAAATGTAATTAAAACTTTAAAATATGGAATGAAAATGGGATTTACTAATAAAACACAAAAATTTAAACACATTAGTATTTACAAAAATTCATTCTCGATTTGCAATTCGAATACAATAACCCTTCATTACATGATGTCTCAATATATCGCTCATTCAGCTATATAGCTCTATTTTATTTGTCCCTTTATGAATTTTAAGTCAATCCTTTTAATTGGGAAGTTCAAAGGGTTATTTGTTTCAACCAGTTATCTTCCCATGAACCCTTCTGCCACCTGAAATTTCACATACATCACAAAGTTAGGGGGTTGAGATTCTTCATCAGTTGGACCCCAAAAGGAAGGTAGAAAAACACAAACAAGCTGCAGTACATAAAAAAGTAATCTTCTGCATTGTAATTTTTCATAATTCAAAAAAACTTAATGTATGTTTTAAATTTTACTCTAAACAAATTTTTCTTGGCCCTTGCTATATCATACTCCCCCCAAAAAATATGGTATATTGAGGGGTTGTATTTTGATATTCATTGCGTGTGAAAGATATTTTGAGTTTTCAAACACTTGTTGATGTTATGCATTTTGATAGTTCTAAAGCATCAAATAGATATTGTATTGCAAAAATGGTGGAGAAAATAATTCGAAAATATGAAAGGTTGATAAAGAAAAATAACAATATGGATGCAGACATATGAATAGTATAAAGTTGGTGGTAAATTTTCACGCCTTCCCACAATGCCCAAAAAGACTATTTAAAATTTAAGGATTCTGATGGAAATCCCCTTCTCCAACTAAATTCTCCCCAAATTAATCACATCCGAACTCCTAAATCATTTCCGTAGCTTTCAAGTTTACACTTTTATTTTTGACCTGATTGTCAGTCTGCCTACTCTGCTTCTCTTTGGAACATGAATAGGAATTCTGATTGTATCAATCATGTTAAATTCTTTACTTTTATTATATACTCTTCTTATTACCTATCTTTTCCAAGCACTTAATGTAACTTTTCCTTAACTTTTACAGTTTTTCTCAATAAATGATAAACTTATTAATTATGATGTGGAGGTTCACTGAAATTCAATAGATACTCTATAATTGATATGTTCATTCTGTTCCATTTCTTTAGATTTTTTATGGTCTCTACAAGCAAAATGAAAACGTTCTGTGAAGTGTATGACTTTACTGGTACTTAAAACTAAAGTTATGGTATTGAAAGAGTACTATTGGAAATATTTGAACAAGTCACTCCAGATTTTGTTGACATGAAATTCTGCATATGCAAATATGAGCAATAATGCAGAATATTATATTAAAATAACCTTACAACAAATCAGTAGGGATTACCTTTGAGTAGAAAGATTTATCTTCATGCTTTTGAAGCGGAAGAGTTTCCAAAATAGCCTCTCTAGAAATGTAAATTAAAAAATATAAATTAATTCATTGGTAGTACATTTTCATGAACTACCAGGTTGGAATGCATCCACTTAATTTCAAATAATCAAGATTCCAATTGGATAATATATTTAAAATATTACTAGCAATATTTATTTCTGACATTGAATTTACTCAGTTCATAACATTCAAATAATACATATACCTTCTTGAATACTACCTTCTCTTTACCTTCTAGAATATTTCCTCACTTCTTTACGTTTACATACTTAATTAGTACAGAAACAATAAACTATAGTTTTGTATTTTAAACTTTTAAAATTTTCAAAATGAAAAAAAGCTGCATTGAATAAAACAATCATGAAATAATTGCTGAGTGAGGGAGCTTATGAAAAATAAATGGGTTGATTTTAATTTTGCATTATGTCCTTTTCTAGTATCAAATGTTAGCAATAAAGGGAAGAGAGTAAGCATTTGTATTAATATTTATCATGGAAGTTTGTTACAAAAATGTGCTTTGTTTGGCATCATAATGATCTTTAAGGTAAGCAGTATAATGTCAATCAGCAAATAGTTAAACTCAAATACAGTTTCTAATGCTTTCCAGAAGAGCATTACAGTTAACATACAGAATATAAATAAAAAGCAAACAGTTTATTTAAATAACTAGTATGTCAAAGCTTTTCAAAGGCTTGTACTTAGCATAGGCCTGGAAGTGAGCAATGGGAATGATTAATAAATACCTAACTTTTAAAAAATGCTTGTAATTTTTTCTTAGTTATTTTGATGAATACATTTGACAAAACTCTGATAAAACAAATGTAAACTATCAACTTTCCACATTTTTCATGTTACTATTACTTGACAAACAAAATATAAATCAGAATACAATCATAAAGAGCTACTATTTAATATACTTTTCTTACAGAATTTCACAAATATCTAAAGAGTGAAACAATCTTCAATATAATAGGAATGTTTTGTAGGGTTTTTAAATTCTTGAGTTTTTTATTACAAAATTGTTTTGCCTACATTTTTCTGAAATTTGTAGTGCAAATATTTTTCTCTGACAATTTTTAGATTGTCAAATAACCTTGTATGTAAAGAAATGCTTATCAAAAGAACAGAAAACCACATAGAACAAGCAAATTTCATGTTTTATAACTGAAACATACTGAGGAAAATACTACACCTGTTTTCATGTTGTTGATTAAAGAACTCACTTCCAGTAAGAACATGAGAATGTTTAGATTGACTCAAGCATAACTTTGACCAACACTTCCTAGATGCAGTTGACGAACATTCTTCCTTGGGAACATTTTGTGACTGAGATAAGTTATAAGGTAAATCAAGACCTCCATCGTCATTCTGAGCATACACGAACTTTGAAATTTCATAAGCATCAGTCATAGTCATAATATTAAAGGAAACTTTATATTTGCTTTTTGATCCACTTGGATTTTGAGCAATTTCATTGATATCATCTGTTTCATAACTACAAACATCTAACCGCTTTGTAACCTTTTGCTTTTTAGATACACCATGAGAAACTCTGTCATACTTTTCTGATTCATTATGAACAAATTCACTTGAAGACCTTTCATATGTATTACACCGATCCTCAATTTCATCTATTTGATTTGGTAATAGCATGTGATCATTATATTCAAATTGAGATATACACACTGGCTTAGCTTTATTAAACTTAATTTTGACATCAGTACTTGAGTAGTTTAACGTCAATTTCTTAGGTCGACAAGATTTATCAAAGTACTCCTCTCTTTCATAACAGTCATGCATAGGATCAATACTATTTGAGAAAGAATGCTGGTCGGACATTTTGTTACTTGACACTCTTTCATGTGAATGGTGCTCCTGAGAATGCAATGCATGATCACTTGTTGATATGCTCTCATCTTCAATAAAACCCTGGTTGAAGTGTGATTCATATTTAACTCTATGTGCTGCCTTGGATTGTAGATGAGAGAAATCCCTTAATTCATCATGTGGATAAGATGCTTCATAGGTATTCTTAGATGATTCTTCATAATCAACTTCAGGAACACTGTCTTCATAAGTACTCACGTGGCTCTGCGGTTTTATGGAATATTCCTTCTTGTGATGATCTTTGAGCCTTTCCTTGTTAGCTGATCTGGGAACAGGTAAAAAATCTTTCTCACTGTAAGACAAATTCTCTGGAAGATAGGTAGCTTCATTGGAAGCCTTACTGAAGTAAGGGTGCTGAGTTTTTGGTTTTCTGTCAGCATCACTTGATATTGGCTCTTGAAACCTATTTTCATGTGATTTGCTACTGTTCACTTGAAATTGATGTAATTTGTTACGTTTAAGTCTAGGCATACCTCCAGTATAATACAAAGTACTTTTGCAATTCCTTTAGACTACACAGATGACTCAATCCTGTTAACTATAAGCACAGATAGCTCTTTTACATGCTTAGAATAAACAATTCCTTCTTTGTTTTATACAATTAGACAAGAATAAAAATTCTAGAAGCAAATATTTATAAATCAGGCAATTGGCTTTAAAATATCACAAGGAAATACTTTGAAATGAAAAACAATGGCTGATCATATAGCAGTTTAGCTTAATCCTTTTGGTGATACCCCAATAATAAAACGAAACACATTTGCAGTGTTTTCACCTGTGTACCTTATCTTCAGCTGTCAAATAAATCTTATCAGTCAACAAAAGCTTTATTCTATGAGGATAACAGCAAAAAATTAAACTATTATCATGAAACACAGAAAGATATCACTGACAAATGAGTAAGAGTGATAAGACAGATACATAAATAGAAAGATTGAAAGAGAAACTATGACATAATGAAAGTTTCTTTTTAGCAAAGTCAACAGTATTATATTAATCCCTACTGGCGAAACTGAAATAATGGTATAGAAATATAAGATTATGCCTTTATAAATGTCTTTTGATTTTAGATTGATTAGTTTCTTTTATGGTACAAGGGATAGATCTAGTCAAGCTGCACCAAGCAATGTTTTTACTGTCAAGTAAATGAACACACACAAGGAAAGTTTTTACTGACCCATGTAGTTACAGGAATTAAGCCTACACTGCTTACAGCTCAGGCTGCTAGCACAATGGGCAAACCCACTAAGTCATGGTGGCCCCTTTGATTTTGGAATATATCTTCACTTAAAACAAAGGATTTAGAATAAGAGCACCACATCAATCCCATGTTAGCAAGTTTCAAATTTAAAATGTAACATATTAGAAATAATAGAAGTTTCACAGCAAGAATACAAGTGAGAATTTGAACTGCAAACAGCAAAAGTTCATCTGAAATAAACAAAAGCATAATTTACCTGTACTTTTTTTTCTCACTTAGTCGAATGGGAATATTTCTTATATTTGAGAGTTCATTCAGTTTTTCTTCCTCTGTCAGATAGCTTTCAATATAATCTGAAGAATCTTGGTCCTGTGCAAATACCATAAATTTAAACTTTCACAAAATACATTTTAGATTGAAACCATTTCAAAATAACATAAATTTGAGATAACAGACTTCAACAAGATTTAATTTGAGTAATGATTAACAGAATTTATAAAAATGAATAAGCAAAAATGAGCTTACAATGAATGACAGAAATCAACTAATAGTCAAATTAACTAGTCAAAATATTAAATTTCAGTTTTGTGATTATTTTACTTTTTGAACTTTGAAAATTTAGATATACAGCAAGCTATGAATCTGTATCATACTTGAATAGTAAGAGATATTTTCAATATACCTTTGAATACTAAAACAAGTTGTACTAGTATTTCAGAAACAATGGTTTTAAAATTGATTAAGGATATCACTTATTCAAAATTATACAAATAAAAGTATACAAATCAAGTAACTTTCCTTTTCCTAAGAAAATATATGAAGATGAGAGATGTTAATTTTTTAAAGAAACTTACAGCAATGTCATCGAATGAAAACTTTGTAGCAGAGTGCTTTTTCAGAGATGTCAAAAAGCTGCTTTTTCTTTTTGTAAATACCGACTGGGGACGTAATTTCCTCATTGGGATGCTTGCTCCTTCACTGATTGAGGTGCGAGGCAGAGTAAATGCTTTGATTGCTTGGGCATTGGATAAAGGACGAAGTCTACCTCGCCCAAGCGTATTACTAGGTAGAACACTGTATATTTCTGTCCTAATGTCTTCCTCAGTCATAGTTTCCAATCTATCCCCTGAAAAGGAAGTTTTTAAAATGCTACTAAGCATAATTCCTTATTTTTCTTTCCTTTGCCTTTTACTTAACATATTAGAAGGAAAAAAGGTCCAACTCACTTTTGAAGTTTTCCATTTAAAAAAGGACTATGGATTTGTATAAAAGAACAGTTTTTAACAGGTAAAAATATTTTTGTACCATTGTTTTCACAAATAATTCCAAAATAAGAACTTTAAAGTGCATGCAGATTTATAAAACAGAAAATAAAGTAAAAAACATTAGAATTATTGAAAATAAAAATGACAGAAATTAATGAAATGCTATCTGAATTTAAGTATGATTGTGTAGATGGTTGGACGAGTATGCATATTCTGACTAAAGAAAACGTCGTTAAATTTGGCAATAATTGGCCAAACATGGTACCAAAGTTATATACTTTAATTTACAGAAAATTTTATAACAATTTTAAGTTGGTCATTCTTTTCTTATATTTAAATTTTGTATTTGTTTCACCATAAATTGGGAACGTTTTGATTGGTTTATGCCTGAGCACACGTTTTATTGTCAAGATGAAAACATTTGAGTGTTTAGAAATATTTCATTAGAAACTAATTTTTATATATTTTTCTGAAATGGATTTTTTCTGTTTTTTGGTCATTTAAGGGCACTTTTTTAGTTAATTTTACAACCAAACTTTACATATTTTGGTACTTTCAATAAAAATAGAATTTTTGGATGATTTTTTTAAAACCATTTTCCTAAGCCCCACTTTTAGCCCTATTAGAGAAACCTTCTCCTCAGTGAAATTTTAGGAGACTGAATATATATAGTTACATACTTTATTTCAAATATTACTTCTGAATTCTTTAAATATTCCAATTTTGCAGTTCCAATTAAAGTGAAAAAGTAATTTTTATGGCAGTTGACAAAAATATTCTCTTTAGAAAATCTGATTGTGGTTTTTGCTATGCATTGTTATTCTAGATTTGTGCAGTAAAAACTTTCGATTTCACATGACAAATTTAAAGTATTCAACTTTTTACACACAGTTAATACCTTTAATGCTCTTCATTTTTAATGAAATTCACTTTAATTGTGATAAATGTTCAAAATAAACCTTTTAATAACTACAATGATTTCTTACAATAATGTATTGCAATATTTTTACTGTTTGAAACACAATATTTGCTAAATAATCAGCTTTTTCCTTTTTGTGATATTTGCAAAAATTTAAAGCAGCAAGTTCAAATGTTAAGCATTTTACTAGTCAACTTTAAATCTAACTAATGATTGTTTAAATCAATAAGAATATAGAAATTAATATCATGCCTTTAAAAAGTTCCAATCATAACCAAATTAATCAATATAGAATTGAAATTCCTATCATATATTCAAAGTATAAATAAAGAATCAATTAATAACTATTTAGAATAATATAAAAATGTGCACCTTGCATTAGATTTTCAGTTGAAGCTGAAGATTCAGGAGCAAATCGAACACTTGGAGCCTTGTTTAATTTCTATTAAATGGGAAAAGTAAGTATTAATTGTCATTGTACTAAATGAACTAGAGTTCTAAAAGGAAGTTACTATAATGAAGTAAAGCTGAGTAGTTGTAAACATTCTGGAAAATTTTGCACAAAACTCCATTGGGTAACCTGAAAAATCTCTTATTTAAAGTGAACTTACAAAAATTGTTAATTATTAAGTAAAGATAACTGCAAATTACCTAGCAACATTTGAATTATTTAATTTGTTTAAGCTACCTTTTCAATACATTTAAAAATGTTCATATAAGATTCATCTATGAAAATAATTTTAATACTACATTTCAATCAAATAAAGTACTGCCAGCATACCAGGATTGCTCCTGCTACAAAGTCTGCTAATAGCAATGAGGAAATTAAAAACAAATTTTTATAGATTTGTATTAACCTAACCATGCCAGCATCTTTAACAAAGCAATACTTCTGGCAACTTTAAAAGCTTTAGCATCAAGGCTTTCATCAGACCTGCATTTAATATAATTATAAATCTTACTATATATATTATATATATATATATATTTATATTATATATTTATATATATATTATATATTTATATATATATATATATATATTCCTTTTTAATTTTGTATTATACTTATCTTTGATATGTGTCCTTGGTTGTCCCTGGTTTTGTTTTTATAATTTATATTTTTTCATTTTGCTTTTCTTCTTATGGTGTTTGGAGGGGTGTGTGGGCTACTTTTGGTGTACTGCCGCTCACATGCAGAAAACACCATATTGTGTTGACTGGGTGAGGCTGAAGACACCCGGATCCACCAACACTTCATTTTTTTTCGAAATTTTCTTAATTTTAAAATTTTTGGATTTCTTTGTTTTAGTTTGTAAATTTGAATTATATATATATATATATATATATATATATAATTAGGATAAATTAATGAATTTAATTACTTCATGTTCTACCCATGCAAATGATTTCTTTGAAATGAGTTCTAAAATTAATTTCACATGATTCGATTACACAAATGAAATATTTTCGAACAATTATTTCAAATTCTGTTTTAACATGGAAAATAAAAAACTATTATCATCAAGGCTGAAAATGCAGTTAACCCTTTGAAAATCATACATACACAGTATCCTATAAACATAAATAAAATACTAGAAGAAATATTTCTGGTTAAGAACTTATTTGATTAATCGTTGTTTTAATATTACATTTTGTGATTTATTCTATTAGCCACATGCAGAAATTGCATCAAAGTAAAATATTGTTCCATAACTTTCGGAATGAAACACAAAGTAATGATTATATATGGAATCTATTCACTAGCCAAGTTTCCTCTGATTATGAATATTGCATTGAAAATCAATTTAATTTGATTCAAATTAAAATATTTATAGGTTTACTTCATACAGAATGATTTACATGTGCATCTTTTATTACAAGTTATAAATTAATCCAATGACTTAGGCTACACCCCTGTTCAGAAATGAAAACATGTTATTCATTTGCAAAGTGATCTTAATACTATAATTGCACCAATTTTATTTTTAATACATCATTTAAAGAAAAAGTAATGGTGAATAGCTTAACCAATAGTATAACAGTGTACTTGAGAGAGTTATGATAAAATAATTCAACACTAACACAAAATAAAAGAAAAACATAACACCTAAAACCAAAATTTTAAAAACAATTCCATAATAAAATTATATTAATAAAAAAGCACACATTCATGAAAAATAAAAACAAATTGCCATGTGTTGGCTCAGATTAGTTGCAAACTTGGATAAAAACAGTTTTTTTAAGGAATTGGGATGAAATAAAAATATTTATCATCACATTTCCATCACATGGCACATTGGTGGAATGTATGTAAAATTGCGTAATCTAGTGAGCCTCATATCCAAGAATCAAGTATAATTTGTTTTTCATTCAGCTTGAGTCTACAAAACTTGTTAGATGAAATATTACTCCAAGATAGCTATCTAAATTGTTCTTAAGACAGTTTTATGGTTGTTAGATAAAAATGAAATACAAGACTGATAAGTTCAATTTTTTATCACTTCCATTTTAATGTGTGTAATGACAGTTCAATACTGGGATAAGAATACCAGGGATACTTATTTTGCAACTATTACATTTTGTAAATATTAGAGATGAAATAATAAAATATAGAGAAAGGGAATACAGCATTTTGGCTTTTATGAAGTAGACAATATATCATACATCTAGCAAGTGCAATAATACAGGATATGAAAATTTAGTTCTAAACAATATTTATTAATGCAGTTGGATGTCACTGTATTGGAGGCATTACAGTAGTTAATTTGAATGTTCTCAGTGCAAAGGGTTAAAGGTATTAGTGGGAAAACCTATGCTTGAAAACTGGATCACAATGTCTTGGCTTTGAGAAGTGTAATAATGAATACACTTTCTAACTTTTTGAAATAAGAAAAATTAATATATTTACTTTTACAACTTTTCAGCTCATAAACCTTTAAAGTAGTGACATTAACACATAAGGTAAGATTTTCCTCTTTGAAAAATGTTATAATGCAATCTACAGTACAGCAACTTTCAAAACTAGTAATGCAACAGAACATATACTTTGGAAATCAAAAATGAAACATACACCATAGAATGTATGTGTGAATACAACATAGATAAACTTCTTACACAAAAATATAATCATTTAAAATTTTTGATCAAAATTAATGAACACATACCTTTCTGGCATGAGATGTA
This sequence comes from Meta bourneti, assembly GCA_933210815.1. NCBI lineage: Eukaryota > Metazoa > Arthropoda > Arachnida > Araneae > Tetragnathidae > Meta > Meta bourneti. The sequence continues at coordinate 81,184,113 of OW119923.1, read as the reverse complement.
GCAGGTAATGCTTCAATGTCGATGAATTCAGATTCGTCATTTGAAGATTGAGATTCCATGTTTCAAGAAATGAAGTTGATTTCTAAACCAAGTAAAATGCTTTTTTGAAGAGATTCTTTGTTAGTACTTTCTTCCTTTTTCAAAATTATATATTATCCTTAAAAAGAAAAATATATTTAAACATTTGGGATATCAGAAATTTTTATAAAACACAGGCAACCATTAATTGAGAAAATCCTAATTAAATAGATATTTCAGTAACCTTAAACAACAAAATATATACAGACGGCTCTTATCATTGTCAAAACTGATTTAGTATTCTGTATAGTATATTTATTATTAAACTGAAGAATATTTGCTTTATTTCATCATTGTGAAGGTATTTTGCCAAGCAAAATCCTCAGAATAAATCTTAAAATAAGCATTGCTACCTTTTATAAGTAAAAATAAAACCTTCTCAAGAAAAATGACAACAGTGAAGGTAAAAGAAAACAAGCAAAAAGGTGAAATTTACAATAGGAAACCGAAAATCTTCAAGCATATTTCAATTCTGAATTTGAAATTTGTAGAATTGTTACATCTTTAGTAAAACTTTATACTTTCCCAATTTAATTTTCATGGATTATCCCAAGTTTAATAGAATTCATAGGCATTAAAATCTATTCAATTTAATGGACATACACACACAAAGTTTTACTGACACAGAAGAAATACTCAGGAAGGAATTCAACCAAATCAATAGGAGAAACAAATTATAAAATTCAGCTGTTCAGGTTCAATCATTCATGGAAATTGGTACATTTTTCTAGTGAATAAGTGTGCATGTCAGAAACAGAATCTAGTAGTTTATGCATAAATCAATAAAAATGTTCAGACTTTATAATACCTAAAATTTCATTTAAGAAAAACTCAATTTTCTATTCAAACAATATAATTTGCTGTTTTCAATTAAATTTTATCATAAAAAGAAAGATTCAAGGAATGAGCCATCAATATCTCACAGAAAACCTCTATGGTGTTTGTTTATTGCAATTTTTGATAAATGAGTAATATTTGTTGTCTGAAAAAGTGACTGAATGAGATATAGAAGGAACTGACAGAATGACATATAAGGAACTACAAAACTTGGAGTGGTTATTAATCATTATAGACTATTCTGTAGGGAAGGCCTTGATTATTGTCATAGCTGCATTTCTCAAAAATCAGTAAAACTTGAGTGTTTGGTATCTAGTACACAAATTGGGATGTATTCAATATAAATCAAATAAAATGGTATTCTCTAATTTTCAGTCGTTATTTTACATGGCTTTTGGTTTTCAAAACAAAAATCTATTTCCTACTGTAACATGTGCTTTGATAATAAACAGGCTAAAAGTAGTCATAATATACATCTGAAGGACAGAAGATGTCTCAAAAAGGCACAGATAACATTAAAACTTTCATCATTTAAAGCAGTTTTCAATTTATTTCAGCATACACCCCAGTACTTAAAAACTCAAATCTCTCTGTCCGGCTGATCTCTCCTGAATTCGTTAGATGTGATTAATATTAAGTTAAGGTAATACCTGCAGTAATTTCGAACGCAATTTTGAAGTTTTACACTTGAATGCCCACAAGTGGTAGAATCATGTTTCTTACATTGCATGTTAAACGTATCTAAAAAATTAAAATTTTAACGTAACCTATCGAATGTGCTTATGTTAAGTTATTGTTTGGTTGAAAAAAATTCGATTGCAGATTTTTCGTCTCTTACACAAATGTTCTCAAACGAATGGAAAGTCGTCGTTGAGACAGGAGAAAGATTTTGAGGTATTCAACGAAGCAGAATCTATTTTTGGTTTTGAAGTAAACATAAACAAATAGAAAACACCGACGGAAGTATACCGGATGTACAACTCAAAATGAATATTTTTATTTTTCAATTTCTCTGAAAAATTCTATTAAACTTTCTTAAGTTGTATCTCTTTCCTCGAAAAGATGTGGTTTTATTTCAATTGAAGGAGTTTTTGAAATTTCTTTCACAAACTTTGTCAGGGTAGGTTAATCTTTTCGCAGAAAGTGAATTATTTGTAAGGAAGATGGCAGTCGTAACTGTATCCGCATAAAAAAGTTTTGTTTGTTTATTCCTAATCGTATATGGAATGTTTGCTTGGTTTTTGTCTTGATCATGTGCAGAGAAATTTGACTTGTGAAACAAATTCCTTCAGCCACCCAAAGGAATTTTTGTGGAGTTTTTTAAACAATCCACTCTTCCGTTTTTCAATCCACTTTTTTAAATCTAATTTTTGAAACCATTGGAACATTTAACTTCAGGTTTGCAAACGTGGTAACTAATGAAAATGTCTATCCGGAACTCAATCATGCTGCTCACTTCTGAAGTTGCCATAAATTCAACAAAACCAAAGTTTAAAAGAGAAGATGACACTGATACACACACAGTGCAGACAACTTCAATACAGGATCCTTGCACCTTTGTAAAAGAAGAAAAAGATTTTGCAACTCAAATTGATGCAATAAACAATTCTGTGCAGAGTATAGATAATTCCAACCTGTTTAATTTCTGTGAAGTTGAACCTTTCCATAATATCACTTCATGTAAAATTATTGCTGCTTTTCCAAAGACAAATTCTACCTTTATATGTAACATTTGCAACAAAAGTTTTACAAGACGCAGTGGCTTAATACGTCATGGTAAGATCCACAGTAGTGAACGACCTTATCAATGTCCTGAATGTGACAAGGCTTTCACACGGAAAGATGTTCTACACAAGCATATTTTTGTCCATTCGAAATTGAAACCTTGCAATAACATTAAACTCGAAAAAGCTGATAAAGATTCAGCTTCATCTAATGTTGACTATTCCAATGTAGAGCATATAACTAATTCTAAATTGAATAGAGAAAATTCATTCCACAATACACTTACAAGTGATACTAAAGATTTTGTTTCAAAGACAAATACTAACGTGTGCCCAATTTGTAATACTAGTTTTACGCTGTTAAAAAATTTAAAGCGTCATTTTATGAAACATTTTAATGAACTGCAGTACAAGTGTTCTGAATGCGACAAGTCCTTCTCCACCAGTGATAATTTACTTAGCCATAGCTTTCTTCATTCTAGACTGAAACCATTCAATTGCTCATTATGTGGCAGAGGATTTGCTCTGAAATTTAATTTAGATGAACATTTACGTTATACCCATTCTGACAAAAGACATTTCAGTTGCTCAACCTGTAATAAATCATTTAAACACAAAAGTTCTTTGAAGAAACATCACAATATCCATTTGAATGCTAGACTTTTTGCGTGTAACCTTTGTGATAAAAGATTCAACCAAAAGTCAACTCTTCAATCCCATATGGTGGTGCACACTGGAGAAAAACCTCATAAATGTTGCATATGCGGTGCTTGTTTTGGCATCAAGAGTGCTCTTTACAAACATGTACGTAAGCACTTGGGTGAAAAACCACATGAATGTGACATTTGTCAAAAGAAATTTTTTACCTCAAGCAAATTGAAAACTCATTACTTAATACATACAGGTGAAAAACCGTACGAATGTGACATTTGTAATCAAGGTTTCCTGCGGAGATCACAACTTAATGACCACTATTCTATCCACACTGGTGATAATCCCTATGAGTGCGACGTATGTAAAAAACAGTTCAGGCTCAAGAGCAGATTGCGTTTACATTATCGCATTCATACCGGAAACAAACCATTTGCCTGTGATATATGCAACATCCGATTCAGAACAAAGAATGCCCAGATTGAACATCGTAGGTCACATACAGGTGAAAAACCTCATGTATGTGGATTTTGTCATAAAGCTTTTGCTCATATGGCAAAATACTGCAGGCATATTATGATACATACAGGGAAAAAACCATATGTCTGTGAGATCTGTCAGAAAGCTTTCAATCAGAGTAATACATTGAAACGCCATTATGTCGTTCATACATTGGAGAGACCCTATGTTTGTGATATTTGTAATAAAGGGTTTTCTCAGAAATCTTATCTCTCTGTTCACAAACTCATTCATTCTGGGGAAAAACCATATGTTTGTGAGCATTGCCAAGAAGCATTTATATTCAGAACACATCTTTCGAAACATGTTTGTGAAGGCATTTTGAAAATTGAATCGGAATTATGAATGAAATATTGTGATAATTAGTTGAGAAAATGGAATTTACGCATGTTTGAATGAAATTATTTTTTAAATAGAATGGTGAAATGAGCAGAATAAGAATCATTAATCTTTACACTATTGCTCCCAAATTTCTTTACTGGCCTCTCAGAACGGCAGATTTCTCTTGACCCTTCCCCTACAGAATTTGAGAGAGTCGTGAATGACTTTTGCAACTGACCACCTAGTGCGCTTCCTTTCATTGTGTTTGGCCTGCTAGAGATATCACCGGCGCAACATTCTGAGTTTCACAGAATGATCGACAGGGTAGGGCTTCTTTAGGACCAGTCGCTGACAGCTCATAAATGGTGATCGATGTCAGCGGTCACTTAAAAGGGGAATAAAATCCACAGTACAGCATCAGTACCAAGTCACTCAACTGTGTTGTACCTGCCATAGTCTAAAGATTAATATGTTGCATGTAATTTTACTTTTGAGTTCTTGACTGGCAGGCTGTGGCTTGATTCAGACAATTTTGCAGAGCCCAGTAAAAATGAAAATAGAATGAAATCTTCCTAATATTCAAATAGTTTATGGCATAAACATTCCTTGTTTCATCAGTTTTTTCCTTTATGTGTTGCATCGACAAAAAGTGTTTAGAAATGCTTCGATGCTGTTTATCATTAATTGCAGGATCGGATATCATTATGGAACAAGGTAATGATCTCTGAAAATAGAGCAACTGTCAGTTTTATCATTGATTGTGCCACTTTGTATACAGCAATGAGGGTGCAAAATGACAACTCACAAAGTCTTGCTGAATTTAGAACTATGCAACACAAGTTTCGGCATACATTTGCAAGAAGCATACCCAAGGAACACATTTTATATTGGTAATCCAATTTCTGGGAGGGGCTTCTTGAGAAGAGGTAAGAAGCCCAGAACCTTTAAAATGAATCTTAATAGCATAGTTCTTTCTCTAGAAACAACAGATGTGCTGTTAGACTCCTTTTTAGTGAATTCTAAGACAACCCTCTTGTTTGACGTGTGCCACTTTGTGCCCTCAATGAGAGATTTGAAGAAAGCATTAACAAAACTTCCATGACAGCTGCTCTATCCTTTGGAGTCACTTCTAATCCTCAGTAATTTTTCTTCCTGTTGTAAAATAATTGAGTGTCTTCTTGAAACACCTCATACATGAAAATATGTATGCTTTTGTATCTGCTTGTCTGTTATTGATTGTATTTGATAATTATTTTCAGTAATAAACAAATTCATTATTTTCACTGCAAACAGAGAACAAATATCAGTTATTGTACAATTTAAGATCTTTAAAATTACACAAACATATCCTTTATATTATATGCATTGATATATGTCTTCATTTTCAACACAACTAGCTAAAATACAATGAAGTAGATACCTTTCATACAGTATATTTATTGAAAATTTTGATAGTTGAATTCATTTTATTTTCATACTTGGATAATTTTAATTAAAAACAATGTTTATATAGTATAGCTGTTTTACAAAAATTCCCATTCGACCATTTCTTAAAATAATAAACTTAGCATATAGCACAACAATATTTCTTTCAGATTCGTTTGGATTAATAAAAAATTAATTTCAAATTAGTATTAAAAGTAATTTAATGTAAGACTGGAACATTGGTCCTGAGAATTGCATTCGAAAATGAGATCAGGATTAGAAATGTGAAACACTGTCAGACATTGTTGGCACCTAAACACATTTTCCCTTGATTGCCTAAATGTTCTCAATTATGCAATATTAAATTGATTTTTATTTATATGGATGTATTAAACATAATGTAAAGACTGGCCTGCATTGAAATTTGGATGGCCTTTTTCTCTTATGGGCATTTGTTTGGGGTTTGCTCTTTTTGTCAGTTTGAAAAGTAAAATTTTCTTTGTGCTTTGAAATATCAACTCAAAACCAGGATCGACAGACCAAAGTAAAAATATTCAATAGTAGCTCATTCTGGAACATTGTTTATTGCTATTCAGTTTTGAAAATATTTTTTAGCAGGATTTTCTTTTTAGGTTTTATAGCATATTTTATAAAGCATCAAGTGCAAGTGAAAAAATTCAGGAATCAAAAAGGACAACTATTTCTAAAAACAGGCTATTCAAAACTAAATTTATAGGTGCAAAATATGAATAATGAATGTTAATTTCAAACACTTAGAAATTGGAATAATTTTATTTCTCATCCAAAAAGTCAGTTTAATTACAAAATATTTTTTTGAATATTTTCTGATTGGTTTTAGCTTATCAGATAAAATATCTTAACAGACAAAACATCTCAGATAAAATAACATAGTTAAATAAAATAAAATCGAGAAGGGAATTTGTATTTAATTATGAAGGATTTGATATCAAGGAAGATTGACTAGCATTAAAATATATTTTAGAAGACTTCAACAGGATTCTACAAGAACTTTGTATAAAATCGTGTAAATTCTATCATATTCTATTGTATTCTTTAAAACGAAAGTGCAAATTTTACTTTTTTCAATGAGTTTACTTAAACTTTTTATAAAATGTACCTTGCATGGAGTTTAAACTCTTAAACAACCATATCCTTAAAAAATTATGCCCCAAGATATTTTACATTCTCTTTTATCAATGCCTAATAGACTTACTAGGAAATTTAAAAAGAACAATGAAGAAGGTGCATAGGAATATTTTATTGCTGTCACAAAGAACGATTTATATATTTTGTATAAATTAAGAAAGCCATTTTCTCTTAACCCTGTTGAGCCCTCAAATGATACTGAAATTTTTTTAAATGCCCAGGGAGCATTGTGTATAAATCAAATTCAAGAGTAGTATCCTGCACTAGAGATATTGACTAACCATGATCAAGTGAGATAATAGGCCTGGATTTCTCAAGTTTATACCATTTTCAATGAGTCAAATGTTAGACACTATAAACAAGGAATAATATCACCTTAATGAAATCGAGAATTTTCTCTTCCCATTATATGTATATATATATTTCATGATGGAATTTCATCTTTTACACAGCATCATTGATTCTGGTGTCAATCACTAAAAAGCAGTTCTATCTACTTATCCACGAATTATTAACATTGCATCTTTCAGAATATAAAGAACTATCTAAATCATTGAATTACACATCACTGAATATCAATACCCATCACCCCACAGTCCCCTCATGTTTGGCAGCTGGCAGAAGTACTTGATTGTACTTTTTCAGATTCTCTAAACGAAACAGCACCAATGATAATGTAACATGGTAAAAACATCGATTCCCGTCTGATCACCGAAGTTGATCGCAGTTGTATCTAGAAAGACCACTTAGGAATTCCGCCAAGTTTGTCCTCGCACGCCTGGTATGCCCATGTTAAATCCTTAGGCCGGTTAAGTCTACCGAACTGGTGAGTTTGGGGCATGTGAAGCTGTACTAGACCCTCGGGCTGCTTGTGATCCTTGATCTAAATTGGATATGTATTCCCGCCTCTGATTATGCTCTAAGCTTTACGATGAACGGGAAGATTATTTTAAAAGCTTGATTTTTGGACGATGTAAAAGATGACAATTTGGATCACATTGACCAACTCACTTTTGCATAGGTTTTTAAAATTTCTCTACATCTTTTTCATTTTATGACAATGTGCTTTGTAATGAAAGATTTCTAAATAGCAAAATCTCTATCAGGATTGGTCGGGGAAACTGCTCCATTGTGAAGAACCTTTCTCGAAACATTGTAAATTCTTGTACAGGTTTTGGACATTTTTATGGACCTTTTTAATACATCACCAATTTTATCAGACTTGTTGGGTCTTCCTTCACATTCATCGCTCTTTGCCTTCTTACATCGTTGCGGCATTTTACCATTGTTATAATTCATCATTTTTTAATTACATTTGATTAGAATTTTAATAGTCGACTGAGATCGAGGCACCCCACTTATCACAATTTTCTCCAGTTATATTTTTAACCTTCATAATTTATTTTTACCAATGGTTTTGACTTGCATCTTTTATCCTGTATCTTTTATATCATCTAAACTACATATCTTTACAATAAATATATAATTTTAAACATACTTTTTATATTGTTGATTAGACTATCCTAGCATTTTACTTATTTTTACAGGTTTGCGTTATCTTGCGCTTGACGCAGCTTGTCCGTCTGACGGCCAGAAGAAATTGCAGTAAGAACTCTTCTGCTTTGTGAACTTTCTTATGACGCAGGAAGAAATGGGAGGGAGGTTTCAATACAAACTATTGAAAAGTATTCTACAGTGTTGATCTGCATGTGCTTGAAGGTTAATTGTTTTGTATTTTGGCCACTATAGGCCTTCATTTCGTCTGCTGAAAGTGGTCGCAGTAGAGCACATGGACTAGGTACTGATAGTGCAATGTTATCTTCTCGACAATTCACTTTAAACCCGTTAATAGTTTAGTCCTGATATGATTGGAAAGGATCTCTCAAGGCTATCTGTCCAACAACCCACACCTCGGTTTGCGAAAGATGAACTTATGGATGGAGTAAATCAATAATCCAGTTATCAATCAATATAACAATAGTCTCACAAACTTACATCTAATGTACAGTATACGCAAAAGAGCATGAAAGAGATCCTGTGATACCTCTTGTCATTCCTTCGCTGCAGGATTTGGAGATTATTTCATTTTAATGTTCTGCATTATTTCATTTTAATGACTCGTGGAACACGCATGTATCCGTTCTGCAATCTTTCCTACTCCTATGTGACTTTTAACCCGTTTTGACCTTAACAAAATAATCTTTTTAGGATTCTTTCAATCAGTCGATGTGGTTATTTAGCCATGATGTATGTGTTTGGGAGTAGAAACAATACACGTCACTCGGAAATCTCGTGTCGCTCGTCATCTGACCGTGGTTCAAAATTACGAGGTGTTGACCTCGGATATTTCCCTTCGGGATTGATCCTACCTCGTGACGCTCAGAGGGTTAAGGAGGGAATCCTACGAACAAACTGACCAGCATGGTCCTAAGCACGAATGACAGAACATATCTGGGATGTACGGGGAAGAAAAATTAAATTTTAAGTATCACATCCACGACAGCTGCTTGTTTGCAAGAGGGGAGAACATTTTTTTAATTGTACACTGAGTTCATGCCTCATAGTGCACAACAGGTTTTTTGTCAAAGGACGTGTTACTCCTTATTAACCCTCTGAGAGGACACACACATATACAGGGTGCAACGCAAAGTCCGTACCCGGCCTTTATTTTCGCAACCGTTGATCGTAGACATATACTTCCAATTGCAAAAATGTTTCACATGAGGTAAACATTCATGTTATGACATTTTGAAATTTAAAAAATCAATTTTGTAAAAATTACAAAATCAAACTTTTTATACAGTCCCCCGTTCCTTATAGTGATATTTAGTAAACGTTTACACTCATCCTAACAAACGTAACACAAAAAGTTTCACTTCTGTGTGACAAAAATTGACCGAGATATTTAATTTCAAAGTTTGGGATTTTTTCAGATTTGTTTCGCCTTCATTGAGGGGTCGGTTAAAATATAACTTAGAATAATTCGAGATTGAAATCAGAGTGCAACGCCTCTGGTAGTTTGCATTCCGCTGCCATTTATCCGGTTCTTTTTGCGCATTTTTCATTTTAAGGGTGTCGATTCTACATAATTCGACGATGGTCTACAACTTTCGAATTAACATCTTTTGTCTATCTTGCTTAGTTTCGGAGTTAGATTTCCAAACTTTCCCCACTGGGGGCGCTGCGACCGCTTTCAGTGAATCGGCCATGTCCACTTTACTATACATGCACCCATCGTTTATGGTAGGGGAATCCCCCTTTCGCCGTAAAATGGGCGTTGCACTCTGATTTCAATCTCGAATTATTCTAAGTTATATTTTAACCGACCCCTCAACGAAGGCAAAATAAATCCCAAACTTTGAAATTAAATATCTCGGTCAATTTTTGTCACACAGAAGTGAAACTTTTTGTGTTACGTTTGTTAGGATGAGTGTAAACCTTTACTAATTTGTTTACTAGAATTTGTAAATATCACTATAAGGAACGGGGGACTATATAAAAAGTTAGATTTTGTAATTTTTACAAAATTGATTTTTTAAATTTCAAAATGTCATAACATGAATGTTTACCACATGTGAAACATTTTTGTAATTGGAAGTACATGTCTACGACCAACGGTTCCGAAAATAAAGGCCGGGTACGGACTTTGCGTTGCACCCTGTATATATGTTCGGCAATGTGCAGTCTTCCTTGCTTGACTCCTAACCAGTTTTTGACCAACATATTATATAGATGTGGTTATTTGGGCATAAAAAGCGTGATGTAAGGTAAAAGCAATTGTACACTACTCAGAAATCTTGTAAGGCTCAGAGGGTTAAAAGTTTTTAAGTGAATACGTCCAGTATGGGAAGTTCTACAAAAACTAGCGGCAAAAAAAACGAATGGCCAGATTTGTTTCGCATATCCTGTAAACTATAAATGATAATCTACTAATGATTTAAGTTTTATTGAATAGGGGATAGGGATATTTGTCCGTATCTAAAATGGTGGATAGGGGGGTGCAGTGATGAGAGAAGGGTAGCACTTGCAAAGTTGAGCACTCGAATGGGTGACGCCACTCGACGTTTGGAATGTCGAGTACCCAAACGTCGCTTTAGATAGTGAAGAGATAGGATGTTGAAATTGGTGTCGATTTGCAGAGAATAACAGGATCTATAATGTTATTTAGTTATAATTAGCGATAAAATAGAATTTGTAAAGTTATAAATCGATAAGAGTGCTGAGTTGACGAAAATTTTCATGGCAGAAAAACTGCTATAGAAATATCGACAGAAATGTAAGAAACGTAAATCACTGGAAAGAAAAATTCAAAAGGATTCAGAAAAGCCAAAATTAACTAATGTTGAACAATACAAATTGTATTAGAGAGCATACAAATCCGAGCGCTTCAACGCTGGCTCGATTTCTTCGAGTGCGCCGCCGCCTGAACCGATGGATATCGACTTGGAATGTGGTAACTTTGCAATGTTATTGTCGCAATTCATTCTGAAAACTTTGTAAAGAGATGGCAGTAGGCCGATGTCCATTACGAATCGGCGTTTCTTCAGAATGAGTTCGGTTAAGTTTGTAATCGCTTAAGGTTTTTAACAGATTTGAAGTCAGTTGAAAACATTTCGCTTTGTTAAAAGGAGAATTTCCAAATGAAGATATCACATCGTTTCAGTTGCGTAACACTTGTCGCCGATCATTAAATTTAATCCCCAATCATACTTACCGCTGATTTCAATATCGATGTTATTCAAAACAAATCGCTTATGGAACTACATGCACATTTATTTAACTTGAAGTACAATGGGAAACGCTTGTATGGATTTAACCTTTGTAAAAGCACCAATGTATAACCAACCATGTATTCTTATCATTTCGACCGCTAATAAATAATATACTTCACTTATAACCACCAAGACTATTTATTCGTTTACATCTTCGTTTTCATCTTCACAGACTGATTCACACCTTAAATGAACGCTTTAATTAAACATTAGCGTTTATTCAAAGGCTTTCCCGATTTTGCTAATTTTTAAACAAATTTTTAGCTTTTTAAAATTTTCGACTCAATAACTTTTCAGAATTTTTTCTCACAATTTTACTCACCTATATTTCGTATTTTAACCTTAAAGCTTTCTTTAATCAGTAGTTTACTGCTGACTGCAGTATTCCCTTATTGCCTGATCCCTTTATATATTCGCAAGTAAAGCAATTTTTGCTTTCAAATAAGTTGCTTATTATCTCCAGTTTTAAATTTCATTTGTGATTTAATTCAGCAAAGATAATCACACAATGCTTTCATCCATTGGTAAAGATGTAGAATCCGGGGCATGTTTGTCGCCAAATCAAGATGGCGTCCAAAGCCAGCATGTTCATTAAAAAAAACCGTGGACTTTCCTACGCGAAAAACCTTTATAGGGTTGCCATAAAGATGAATCAAAACAACAAGGTTACCATGTTTGGCGATAAATCGCTAGTGCCCCGGATTCGACATCTCCACCCATCCATTTTTTAAAATTTGACGGTTATCATCGACCTTCCAATAGAATAGACATTTTTGAAAATCTCCGAGCGAAAGTCACGTGGTATTCGGAGAAAGCATGAAACCTAGTGTGAGATTTTTTGATTATTTCTTTTAAAGTCGATGCATTAGTAGCTCGATGAGGTTACCAGAATCGACGCCAAATCACCAGGGTTACCATTTCTTCATCTTACCAAATATAAATTAAAATGCGAACATGACTGAGACTAGAAAATCTATATGCCCAGAGTATCAATCACTGTATTTAAGTCATACCAAAGTATTAATTGGAAAATGAAATGTTGCTATTTTCTGTAATTAATCTATATCAGGTTAGAAGGATCTAGGTGTTTTGCAAAATCAGGATCCGTCATTACTTTATTTGTGAGTAAAATTATTTGAAGGAAAGGTAAAATCCTGTTTTCTGTTTTTGTGAAGATGAACTATTTCAGCGTTGTTAAATATTTAATGAATTTGATCTTTATTTTGATGATCTTAATAATACAAATTTAACACATAGGCTTCTCAAAAGCACAATGAACTGATAGATATATGATAGGTTATTTTTAAAACTTAACTAAGCTCTACCTTGTTTAGTTTGGTTGTTTTCGGGTTTTTATGGCGCAAGGGCCATATTTGGCCAAGATGCGCCAAACATAAGACATACAACTCAATTAGGGAGGGAGGAAAAGCCAAATGCAGAAGGGTAGGCGAGGGTAAAAATGAAAGAGAGGAAAAATCACTCGCGTAAATCGGGGCTACCTTATTTAGAAAATGCTCTAAATAGTATTAAACAATATGATCACAGATTCAATCCTGTGTGAACTTTGCTGTCTTTCCTTACTTTTGTTCTTGAACACGATAAATACGTATATCGCCTTCAACAATGGTACACAAAGAATAGTAACAAATTGGACTCGAACAAAATTACACTTTGATTTAATACAATTAAAAAAAACTACTATTGGAAGCAAAATAAGCTGTCAGTAATTTTTCAAAGTTTTATTAATATGGATATAAAACAGAGAGAGAAGCACAATGAAAAGAATCACGAGCAGATATAAAAAATTTCCTCTCCGATATCAAAGTTTAAAATTTGTATTTAAAAATGATTTTATTAAAATTCAATATATTGTGACGGCGAGTTTAAAATCCTTTTTAGCTTCACTCTCGTGTCTCTTATTCAATACAGTTGGAAGAGCAACGGATTAGCAACCGGAGGGTTGCGAGTTCGAAACTCGGTCCAGCCAAGACCGTCATGTGTACCGCTGGTGTACATTAAATCTGTCGTGGCCTCAAATGTCCTCACATTGGCGTGGTGTGGAAGTTTGGAGAGTGGGGTGCCAGCTCGTGTTGTTTTCGTCATTTAACCGTGGTTCAAAATTACGAGGTGTTGTCCTCGGTCTATCCCTTCGGGATTGATCCGGACTGTCCCCAATAGCCCATTGTGTTGCTCCAGTATGATTATAATTAACTACCTACCTACCTTTTTCAATATGACTTTTGATGTAAGATGAAACAAATAACTAACCTTTGAATAAGATAGAAGTTCAATGTTATACGCAAATATTTTCACACTTTTACACCATATTGTAGGATCTCCCATCTAAAAAATTAGGGCCGAGTTAGCCCAGTTGGTAGAGTCGTGGATCAACAACCGGAGGGTTGCGAGTTTGAAACTCGAACCAACCAAAGACCGTCGTGACCTCAAATGTCCTAACGTTGACATGGCGCGGTAGTTTGGAGAGTAGGGTGGGTACCAGCTGGGATGTTGATTTCTTCATCTGACCATTGTTCAAAATTAGGAGATGTCCTCTGATCTCCTCCGGTATCAATCACCTCTAGATCGATTCTTGACTGTTGCCAACAGCCCGGTGTGCTGCTCCAGTGCGACGTAATTTCAACTACCTGCCTCCATAAAAAAAAATTATAAATGTGGGTGCGGTGTGTACATATGCATTGTTTTTGAAATTTCTGCTAGGTAGGTGGGCAGTTGAACTAACGTTGCACCAGAGCAACACAACGGGTCCTTGGATCAATCCCGAAGGAAAAATCCGGGGTCAACTCCTGGTAATTTTAAACCATTGTCAGATGACTAGGAAAACAACTGAGCTGGCACCTCACTCTCCAAACGTCCACACGCCAACGTGAGGACATTTGAATCCACGAAGATTTAACGTGCATCCCCTACATACATGACAGTTTTCGGTAGGATCGAGTTTCTAACTCGCAAGCCTCCGTTTGCTAATCTACCAAACCAGGCTACCGCAGTCCCTTGAAATTTCTGGACGTTGGGAAAGAGATTATACAATATTTTTCTTTTCTCCAGAATATCTTCTGCGCATCCTGTTTATATTTATTTCTACAATGGAAGATGATCCAGAGAAACTATCTAAGTCTGAGAAAAAAGGCTCCACAGATGACCGACCAATAAATATAGAAAGCGTAGACAACTCAGATGTAGTCAACTCAGATGAAGACAATCGGGATGAGGATCCACGAGGACAGACCCAAAAGTTACGAAGCAACACTGTAGATTTGATTCGCTCTTTTGCACAAGAGCTTAGATTCAGTAGTTTGATTCCGAAACAGGACGACACTGGCGAAGCTGATTTTAAATCGAATGTAATACAGAAAGAAAAGAGACTTACCAGAAACATGGCTTCCATTTTTATAGTTGGTACCGCTTTGGGAGGTTTTCTGTTTGAGCTCTGTTTCGCCTTAAAGAAGACAGGTATTGTATTAATGGTTAGACTCAAGAACACGGCACCATCGCTAATAATTGCAATACTTTTGGAATATGGAAACCAGTAGTAGGCCTATACAAAGCCGCTTGCTAACGAAAATTTCAGTCGCCAATTTGGCAATGGGCTGGTATCGTGTTTTTGAGTTTTAATGCATTAATTATATGACGATCCTTCCTTTTATCTTAGATTTAAAAAGGCAATATATGGATCCTTTCCATGTTTTATATTTTACTTTAAAAATACCAGAAACACTTTCAGAATAATGACTAAATTACTAACATGTAATCTTATCTGTAGTCATAAAATAGCTTTCGTATTAAACTGGTAACGAATTCTTCACTGCTTGGAATTGTAATATTTAATACTACTAAATTGACAAAAAATCTTATCAAAAGAGCACTTTGACAAGATTTTTAGACAAAGTCCACTTACGAATCGGATTGGTCCTTTGCAGTTGCTTCAACAGAATAAGTTGTTAAAGATTTCCTTTCAATTCTAAATAGCAATATAGGATACTAGGAAAAATGAATTACTTCGAAAATAAAATTATATCGATAAGGCATGAATGCACGAAGCCTTAATTTTCAGCTGTGGGTTGTTTGACTCCTCGATTCATTTTTTAATTTGTGATATTTAAAAACTAATTTAACTTAAATTTTTTTAAATTAAATCCAGTGGCAAAACATTAAAATATTTCTTTATTTCTGTTGAAGGCTGGCTGGGTGTTTTCCTGATCATAGTGTGTGGAGTAAATTCCCTTTATTCTGGCATGCTTCTGGGATGGTGCTGGATTATAATGGAAGAACGGTGGCCTGAATACAGAACACATAATAGATCACCCTATGCTGAGATTGGTTACAAAGTCGGCGGGAAGTGGTTAAAGTAAGATCTCTCTTTCGGTTTCGCACAAACTAAAAAACCAGCGACTAATGTAGTTTTACTGTATTCCTCAAACATGTTTACTTTAAATAAGTTCGTTTTCAGAAATAACTAAATCTTGCAATTAGCTTCGGAAGCTGTTTAATCTTTTCGTTCCCGGAGGTCCTCAATTGTAGAGATTTTACATCTTGAAAACCAACTATATATAAAATACGATCGATGAACATTTACCTGTTTAAATCCATGGTTAAAGTGAAGAATTTTTCTCTGAGTTGAGTACCCCATGGAACGAAACCTTGGTTTTATAAAAATATGATTGCTTGATTATTAACCTTCTGAAAGTCACAAGATTTCTAAGTAGTGTAGTGTTGCTTTTAATCCGCAACACTCAAGAGTAGATAACCACATCTGGTTGAAATAATTCTAGGTAAAGTTCTGTTGGTTAAAAAGGTCAAAACTGAAACCTTGTTATAAAAATATGATGGATTGGTTATTAATGGTCTGAAAGTCACGAGATTTCTGATTAGTGCAGTGTTGCTTTTAACTTGCAACACACATGAATACATAACCACATCTATTGGTTGAAATAATCTTAGGAAAAATTCTTTTAGTTTAAAAAATCAAAATTGGGTTAGAAGTCATACAGAAAAGACTAAAGGTTGCAGAACGCATATACGTTTGAAGCCTCTAGAACAGTGGTCGCCAAAGTGGTCGATATCGATCCCCAGGAGTCGATATAACATTGTTAGGGGTCGATAGAAAAATCGAATCAGGTATTGAAAATATGGAATGTAACTTACAAGATGAACTTATTGAAATTATCAGTTGATCTTGAAGCTAAAGCGCTTTTTAAAAATAGGACTATAAATATATATATATATTTATAGTCCTATATATATATATTTATATATATATAAATATATATATATATAAATAAATAAATAAATAAATATAAATAAATATATATATATATATATATATATATATAAAAATATATATATATATATATATATATATATATAAGTTGTAGAAAAATATCCAAAACTTTCAGAAGTGGTACTCTTTTGCTTGCTTCCAAGTTGGTTGAAGCTGGTTTCAGTCATGTTAATGCCATTTTAGCAAAACACAAAGAAGTAAGCTAGATACAGAATTCCGTGCGATTTAAGGCTGAAACTTACTAATTTTGGACCCAATGTTGCTAATCTTGCCAAGTCACGAAACACACCCTTCACATTGACAACGTTAGTAAATTGTATACTAGGTTAATAAGTCTTATTTTCATATATATATAAGGAAGATTGTATTATTGTTATTTTGTTATCTAAATTAAATTTTATACATTACTTATCTCTCCTATCAAATTTGTAATGTTAAGGACGTCAAAAACAAAAACGTGTCCCTTTGACGTAAAACAAATATAAAAATATATACAATATACTACACATATAATACTACTATAATATTTGTATATTATACATACAATAAACACTGTAACTATAAGATAAACCATCTAAAAACTCACATAAGCGTTGTTTTTGCTTGTCCTATCATAATTACGTAATAGTAAAATATAGGGGGTCGATAAGAAGTTAAGAAACTCTTGAAGGGTTCGACGGTCAAAGAAGTTTAGCGACCCCTGCTCTAGAGAGTTAAGATTAAATTTTACCACAGAACGCGGGGCTGCCAGACGAATGTTTTTGAATCAAAAGGGAAAATAAACAGTTTTTTAGATATCTTATCGCCGTTATTGATTTTCATAATGTTTAAATGTTTTTGATGAAAATAAATTTATTTAAAGCGGAATAGGCACTCTCGTTCATCTTTTTTGCTCATCTTGCGATCTCGCATTCCTAACTTCAAATTAGATGAATAAGCTGTAAAATTTTTATTTGAATTTTGTACAAGACGTCAACAACTTGACCCCAAAGAAAACGTCATGTCTAGATTCTATGAATTAAACCAATGCATGGTTTATTTTCAGGTACTTCGTCACCGTGTCCATTTGCCTAAATCAGATGGGTTTTTGTATCCCATTACTTAGGTTAATGTCGAAATTCATTGACCAAGCAACTTCCGGTTACCTAAAATTTTGCTACATGTTGATCATACACATATTACTATTGCTTCCCTTCACTTTCCACGGAACGCCCAAGAATTTCAAGTAAGTATTGACGATCATTTCAACTCTCAATCTAAGTCGTCGAATCTGGAATTAAATTACCTTTTCTCAGAAATAACCACCAATGTTTTTTAAGCTCAACTAGCAATCAACATTCTTGTTACATTTGCCTCAGTAATTTTAGTAGTTTTAAGAATTCTTATTTTGTCCAAAATCTAAGTTTCACATTTTTTGGAGACTAAAATTTATTTCTATTTACATACGTTTACATGAACATACTAATGATCTTATAAACACTACACACACAAACTAAAAAATATCTCAAAGAAAATGGGTTCGGATTCAGATAAATTTTTGAAATAATCATTGAAATTGCGTACAATTGGTACAATTGTCGTTTCACATTTATATCAACGTATTTGATTCATACTTGAACTCAACAAAATTCAAGTATGAATCAAAACTGAGACTAAGTTTTGTGGGCGTGAACACAAACAATGGAGTAGCCAACAATGCTTCATAAGTTTTCTGTATCCATAACATCCGCTAATCTTTAAATGAAACAGAGGAACACAAAAAATGAGCCGTATCCACATTGAGATGTATGTCCAGCGCCCTCTAGCAAATCTAGTGAAATCAGGATTTGCTAGAGGGCGCTGTTCTGCAGATCATGCCCCAGTTTGGCCAATCGTCGTTTAAGCTGATGACTTTGAACTGGTAATATGTATCATTCACAAATGATGAGATGGCTGACATGCACCAAGCATATGAGGCATCCAATGGAAATGGGCGAGCTTCTGTGAGATTATATCGGGAACGGTACCCCGATAGATCACCCAATTTATCATGTATTGTTTTGTTCCTCTGTGGATACTTCAAAGGCATCTTGTACTCGAATCCCATTTAACTCCGAAGCTGATCTCAGAGCAAGCATTTCTGTCAGGGCAGCATGAATTTATTTTCGACCATGGCCATGAATTTTACCGCAATCCATTTCATCTCCTTCGTCGGCGCTGTCAGGTGTGCCCTGCTATTGGTGTGGTCGCCAATTTGAATCCCTTCTGTGAAACGGTAAGACAAACCACACATTGGTCTAACATCAGTCGTGCGATACTAAATATGCATGCGTACGAACATGTAGCCTGTTCAGGAACGGAATACGCACGTGCATGTATGTTTCGTCACTGCTCAAGTGTGTAACCGCCTAAGGTTGGTGACACACGGGGCGACTTGTAAAGCGCGACCCCGGGATGTGCTCCTTTTCTTCTATATTTGCGATTTTTCTCCGGGTTACACTTACTAAGGAGCCACGTGTGTCACTTGTATAAGTGTATGGCGACTATCAAACTGCAAAATTAAGGATGGTAAAAATGTTTTCCAATACTTGCTGTCTTTCCTTTCTGCATCTTAGGTACTTCCAGCACATCCAGATGTATGCGAACATGTATCTCAATCTGAATACTGTTTGAATTTGTGTTTCCTTAAAATTTGCTGTGTTTGGTAAAGCTTTACCACATCTGGCTCATTAAAAAGGCTAGTGTCAGTAAAAAGCATGGAGTAGGGGAGAAGAATCTGTGCTCAATGCGCATGGCAAATGCCGTTAATCAATCATAGTAAGAAACTATTTGATGCTGAAAGGATGGTGGCATCAGCAGTTCCTGGTTGGCTTTATACTGTGAAAACCAAGGACGTTAAAATAGAAACTGACCTCTCACCTCAGATTTGCGCTTAAAATATCGTGGGTTTTGCTTCAGGTTTTACTCATTTTTTTGTCACATAATTAAAATTGTTTTAATTAAGCGATGCCAGGATTCCATGGGACGCTACTCCTTGTTCGTCGTTATTTCTCTGTAGTTTAGAGGGAATCTTGTTCCCTGCCCGTCCATAGGCTGCAATGGAAGATTGTATGTTCGAATGTATGAGAAACAGAACACTACAACTTGCACAATCACAATGCATCCTAGGGATATCTATTCGCACATTCTTTTCTTCTGTGAAGTTTTAGTTGTAACAAAACGTAGGTCATAGTAGATTCCGTTTTCCTTGTATTCTCACACTTCGGAAATATAAGTAGTTTTTATATTCCTTAGACAAAAATTCTCGTATCCTTTGGATCCTTTAAAGAATACAAAATTGCTGTAAGAAGAAATTACTCGAGTTTGGGGGAATTTACTCTATCTTTCAATACTAACTTAAATTTTTTTTTGATTTGACAACTAAAAATAAAGATAAAGAAGAAATACAAATATCAGTCATTGGGTTATATAGACTTAAGTCAGTAAGTCAATGTAAATTCTCTCAGAATTTGATATTCAAAAACCTTTTTCATTAGAAACTGACTGACTGACTCAATTTCGTTTCCAGGTATCTGGGAGTTGTAGCTTTTGGAACTTCTTGTCTATTGGTTGTTTTATTCTCTATTGCTGTAGTTATAGATAAGAGTAGAGTAAAAGTAGTTACTTATGAAGATCACGACTTTCATTCTTTCACCTTGGCCTTTGGATCACTAATATTATGCTTCAACGCTGGAGCTATTCATCCTACCATACAAGTTGATATGTATGACAGAAAATTATTTCCCCAATCAGTTTTCACTGCATATCTAGGCAAGTAATTTACGATTCTCTCGTTTTTAATATCTGTAAAACTGTAAATTATATCTTATCTCCATCGAAAAGATAGTTTACTCATATTATTGAAATCGGGTTTCGTTACTACAGAAACATATCAATCAACAATAAAGGTTTATGTGACTCAACGAACGTAAAATCGCTCTTCATATTGCAAGATCACTAACCCCTAGAAATTGAGTCAATTAAAAAAAACGATGAAAATTTATTAATAAAAAACTTACAACTACAATATTAAAAAGAGAATAAAATCTTTTCAGTAAGACTAATTCCACGAGTTTTCATTAGTTATGGTTCGAAGCAGCAATAGAAGATAGTGTTATTGTTCGAAGAATTTGCTAGAATATTGTAGATGTTTTTCAAACTTTAAAGGAATGAGAGGGATTTTTATTGTTGACCCTTCTGATGATTGTTTCGAAGAGGTATCTCCGCATCTGCAAAACTCGTCATTAGGAAAAAATGACTAGATCTTGATCTCGTCGTCATAAAAAATATTTGGAATATCTTGATGACGAGATATCTCGTCATTAGAAAATTTGGCCAAATCTTGAACGAATATCTCGTTGAGACCACTTGGAAGATCAACAAACAAACCAGACTGTTTGTGAAGATTTTACTTCTGTTGTCCAAATGCTCTAGTATGATTCATACCGGGGTTACCCAAAAATGTAGTTTATCGCCTTTTTGGCAGCGTTTGGTGCTCAATCTAATTGGCACCAATCGATTGTCCTATGCAAATTCATAATTCATTCGTTGAAATTTTTTTGTTGAAGAGCTGAAATCATTCGAAAAACAAACTAATTGATGCCACGTTCAGAATATGTACACGAAACACATCGCCGCAGAAGCACTGCCGTCTCCTCCATTTAGCTTGACAAAAATGCCTCTCATTCTCTGAATTCCTCATTTCGAGCTTTTTTATATCGATCACTAGCCGCTCAAGCAAATTAAAGCTCCCAACGTATATATTTGTTATGTAAGATGATTCAGAACAAATGCTACGTGATTATCTTGTTAACTGTTCGTAGTAGAAACAGTTCCAGTTAGAAAAGTGTTCATTGATACTGGCCAAAGGGGACTGGATTTCAAAACTTATGGGGAAAGGTGTCTGAACGGCGAATGAGATTAATTTCCAGAGAAAACAAACCAGACAGAAAGAGATTTTTCTTCCGCTACCCAAATGGTATCGTAGATACCATATCAGGGGAACCTTAAAATGTAGTTCATTACCTTTTTTGCGACGTATAGTTCATTACCGTCTTGACCGTATCTTTAGTAATTGTAAAAATAATACTTTTTAATAGATTTTGCGCTTTCTTTATCGGCACTCACACACAACTGTTGATAATCCCCTAAACCAATGCACAATCGTTTTTAATTTGATGAAGAAATTTTATCCGAATAGAGCCTATGGGAAGATCCGATGAAGAAAATGATAAATGGGCTGGGCAAACTATTTTATTCGTAAGTTTCCATTTGTTGGAAACATTACAAATTTGTAGTTTTCTCAAGTATACTTTTTGTTTGGAATTTTCCACATCTTACATAGCCAGTCCTCACTTGGATATTATATGAGTCTTTTATAAATACCTAGGCTGTATATGTACGAAAATACGAAATTGAACTTTTTTATAAAGTCACTGGTGGTATTTTCCTAAGACAAAATAGTTTCCTGAAGAAATTGCATATTTCTAACTAGATTATTAAATGATTTGAGAGACATTTTCTGTCAAGCTAAATGAAGATGGCGGTGCTGCTTCTGCGGTGATACGTTTTACCTGTACGTTTTGGACGTGGCGTCACTTGGCTTGCTTTTCAAATACGAAATTTCAGCCCTTTGCCAACAAAAATATGAAAGAATATGTATTCCAAATTAAGATAGTTGATTGGTCAACACCAATTACATCAATCTCCAAACATTGCTTAACGGTAAAAACTACACTTTAAGGTAACCACATATATCATTGAAGAGCATTTGAAGATCGGAAGTAAAATCTTCGCTCTTCGTCTGGCTTGTTTACACTGAAAATTCCTCTCACATCTAAATTTTAAAATTGTAGCATTAACCCTCTTGGTGGTTGCCTCGACGAGATATCTCGTCATTAGCAAAATTGACCATATATTGATGGACGAGATATCTTGTCATTAGAAGAAAACTGAACAGATCTTGATCTCGTCATAATCACAAAATCGGCAATCTCTTGATGACGAGATATCTCGTCATTAGCAAAATTGACCATATATTGATGGACGAGATATCTTGTCATTAGAAGAAAACTGAACAGATCTTGATCTCGTCATAATCACAAAATCGGCAATCTCTTGATGACGAGATATCTCGTCATTAGCAAAATTGACCATATATTGATGGACGAGATATCTTGTCATTAGAAGAAAACTGAACAGATCTTGATCTCGTCATAATCACAAAATCGGCAATCTCTTGATGACGAGATATCTCGTCATTAGCAAAATTGACCATATATTGATGGACGAGATATCTTGTAATTAGAAGAAAACTGAACAGATCTTGATCTCGTCATAATCACAAAATCGGCAATCTCTTGATGACGAGATATCTCGTCCAGTATTAGCAGAATAGGTCAGATCTCGATGGACGAGGTATCTCGTCAAAACCACTTGGAGCGTTAAACGGCCAAGTCTTAGGTAGCCTCACCAAAGTGATAAAATGATGTAGCACTGTTTAAATTCACGCGCACTCGTGCTTTTTTCGTATGTAGCCCGTAAAGTAGCAATTATTTTGCCAAAAATGCCGCCACACAGAGCAGGCTTAGGGCACCAAGAGGTAGAAGAGACTTCAGCACGTTCCTCCCATGGCGAGTTCATTTCATTATGAGTTGAAACCGAACATTCCTCTAGGTTTGCAAATGGAAAAATTCTACCGAAGTTTCCTCTTCAAAAAACCTTGAGCACAACTGTTATGGAACATTGAACTGTTTTCTACATTTTTTTCATAAATCCAATGCTTTTCCGGGCCGCGGTGGCCGAGTTGGAAGAGTAACGGATTAGCAACCGGAGGGTTGCGACTTCGAATCCAACCAAACACTCTGCAATTCAAACTACAATATGCACAAGGTTTCAAATAAATAAAAGGAAGTTCATGTTTAGTAAAATGTGTGGTTTGCAAAAGCATTAAAAAAAGAACATTTAATTTAGAATTTCCAGGACCAAGTGGTTTTTAATAAACTATTTTTTACTACTTCAAATATGCAAGGAAACATCTTCATGGTATGAGTCTTGCAAGGTTTCACAAATTAATGTATAGAATATTTTTACACTTACAAGTTTTTATAATTTTTTTACAATGCATTAAACACACTTTAAGAATCAAACTTTTAAAAATGTCTTAATTGTAAAATTAAAAAATAATAAGTAAATCTGCATTTAAATGTTTGTAATAATATCTAATGTATATGTTTCAATTGTAAAATGTTTTCTAAAAATCTTCGATATTATAATATGTGTAATAGTATTTGATATATAATTAATTTTGTGTAAAAACATCTAACATTTAAAATATAAATCCTATATCAAAGAAAATTTCATTAAAAACAGTTTGTAAATCTTTATAACATAAATTAAATCACTAAAATTTAGGAAGATTTATTTAAAGTAAAAAATAATATGCAAGGAAAGGTTAATTAAAAAAAATATTTAATTTAGAATTTATAGGATAAATGTTTTTAATAATATCATCATTGCTTTCAAATGTGCAAGGAAACATGTTTATAGTATGGATCTTGTAAAGTTTCAAAAATTTTACGCTCACTTAAGTGTAAAATATTTTTTAAATTTTTGCAATAAAATATGTGCTATAGCATCTAATGTATAGTTAATTTTTGAATAGAAAACAAATCTTAAAATCAAAGAAAATTGCATTTCAGAACTTGCATTTAAAAGACAATTTATAAAACCATGTAATACAAAAACAAATAATTCAAAATACAGTGTATGTGGTAAGACAAGCCAAAGTTTATTTAAAATAGCAAGATGTAAGCATTAAAAAGATCTCCAATATTCCCTTATGGAACATTATCAAATATTTTGTGGAAAAATAACAAAGGAAAATTAAAGTAGTAAGATTTGTAACAAAATTCGAATGAAACTATAATAAACCCTTCTGTCACTGAAATTCATACCTTATTTAAACAAATTTCTCTTACATAAATTATACATGTTAATACCAATTCTCTGCATGTCTTACTCTATCGGTTTACTCGTTTTCCCCCTAGCTATCCTCCGATCCTCGAGTCATTTTCCTCCGAACCTCCTGTTTCTGAACTCTCCTCCTTATTGGTCTAATTATCCTCCTTATCCTCGCGGTCCAGAACTCACTTTTCTACTACTCACGTTTAGGTTAGGCGCTTTGTAGGTCGGTCGATAACATCATTTCTGTGGGGTAAGGCGTCATTCTCTGCTCAGATTTTCAACAGCAAGTTCCAAATTTGTGTAGCGATGCATGCCGTTGAAACTCCGCAGGGAATGAGGCCTTACGCCACAGAAACGATGTTATCTATTGACCTACAAAGCGCCCTCTACCGTCTGAGCGTGGCACTTCTTGGCACATCCTTTGACAAAAAGGTTTATTTTGGGCCCCTCTACCACCCTTTGCAATTTGGACATATGTTTTCGAAACACCCTGTATATGCATTGATTTACAACGATATACTTTGTAACTATAGGTATTCGTATGAGAGAGTGCATAAATGTTGTCAAACAGCATGAGTAAATTTCATGAATGAATTCATTTAATTGTTTTACATAAATCGGGAAAATTTAGGTAAATATCATCCATCAATCAGTATGTACAGTCAAGTAATAGGGGCTCGGAAACAACTTTCTTTTTCATGATTCCCTGTTTTAATTAGCCGGTACGTAGTATAATAATGTTCAAAATAAAGCTTTCATGTGAATGCGTAACTTTAATTTTGTATGAAACTGTTCACTATTCGTTTGTTCTTTTAGTTATCCTTCTTATGTTCGTGGTCTTCCCGGTGCTGGGCTTTGCAACGTATGGGGATGAAGTGACTTACGACGTTCTCGACAACATTTCCCGGAACCAATCATTAAGCATTCTGGTTTGCATCATACGGGTCATTTTTGTCTTTCAAATAGGCGCATCTATAATTATTCAAATGAATCCGATGTTCCAAAGCATTGAAGACCTCTTGAAAGTTCCTACAAGTGAGTGATATTTCTGAAATAACTCGTTTTTAATTAAAAAATAGGACCTATGCAAAAAATAATTCTTTTAAGGGAGATTTCTTAAATTTTATGCAACATCTCTATCTATATATTCCCTGACGTATTCCCTTGTGCCATGAAAACGCATCCATACATACCCACAGACGTGAAATATAAGTAGACCGAGCGTTGCTATTGAGAGGAACTTCAAAAAGAGTGACCAACGTGTCGACTTGTAGTCACGTGACTTCTTTGTGGAAAAATGACTTGGTTGGCCGATTTGGTATCTTATCGCCTCGTGTGGTGATACAACATCCTATGACAGGGTAGGTGTGGGAATGCACATTTCTATAGTCGCGCGGACCAATCAGATGATGAATTAATGGATGGGTGTCTTCTCCTGCCCCGTCGACCAATCAGGAGATGAATGTTCGTTTCCACTCGGCAGATGAAAGTAATCTAAAGGTCACGTTACTACTAGTTGTCACATGATCTTGGGTACATAAAAAGTTTGCCATTCCTCACTCTATTTTTTATTTCCTCTACGTCCATACCGAAGTAGTACTTTCGAGGGATATTTGTATTGATGATGGATCTGAACCCGGTGCAGATTTCAAATCATACGATTCTATATTCGACAGGTTTTACGTATAAGAGGTGCCTTGTAAGATCAAGTTTCATGTTTGTACTCCTGCTTTCATCCATGGGAGCTTACTACTTTGTTGGAATTATACTATACACTCTACCTGTAACTGTGAATCTTTTGACATACCTATTTCCGACTGTATTCTACATTGTCCTTGTCTACCAAAAAGAGCAAAACAGAAAACAAAGGTAAGTCACTGAACCAATTTTTTCACACTGTAATTTATGCAGTTTAGAGCAGTGGTTTCTAAACTTTTTAGTCCGAGAACTCCCATAGGGATTAAAGATTTTCACAGACCCCTTGAGATTATAAAATTGAAAAGACCAGATATACACATGAATAAGACCACAGTGATACTTATTTTTCATCTCAACATTAGGTAGGTAGGTAGTTGAAATTTCGTCTCACTGGAGCAAAACGATGGACTATTGTCGACGGTCCAGGATCAATCCCGAAGAATAACATCTCGTAATTTTGAACCACGGTCATATCACGAGATCAACACCTGAGATCCTCAATATTGGAAGCAAAATATTTAGATCGATGTTAAATAGTCAAAAAATGTTAAAACTTAATATTAGCCATCCAAGTGGTTTCGACGAGATATCTCGTCATCAAGATCCGACTAATTTTGCTAATTACGAGATATCTCGTCATCAAGATCTGATTTATTTTGTTAATGACGAGATGTCTCTTCATCAATATATATTACCGATTTTTTTATGATGACGAAATCAAGATCTGGTTATTTTTCTTCTAATGACGAGATATCTCATCCATCAAGATCTGGTCAGTTTTGATAATAGCGAGATACTTCGTCGAGATGACCACCAGTAGGGTAAAGGATTAGTGACAACAGTTTAAAGTTCTGAAACATAGAGAAAAACGTAAATAAAACAATTGGCAACTAAAATTTATTGAAATCGGAATGCTCTTAAACTTACAAAATTCTAACATAAACATCAAATATAGTAAGTATACTTAGTACTAAAAACGGTAAACTTATGGAATCGGCTACGAGATCTCTAAATAACTGTAGAATCGTCTTTTAAACTCTGTAATAACTGAATAAAAGGAAAAACATTCTAAAAGGGTCTACAATCAATTCGATCATCTATAAATAAAACAAGTTTAGACTTTGATATAGATTTGAAATTTGGCGTCAAAATTGGGTACTTTCGTTGTAGCTTATGCGCAATTTGATATGAAGATGGCGTCCCTTTTCCGTATATAATTTAAAGATGTTATTTTTTATTGAATGGAACTATTGAATTAGCTCTAGTTTGAACGATGCACGATAAAAGAAGGGTATTTCGTTTCCTTCCGCAGTTGTACATTAAGTTAAACGTTTGATTAACATTATCGTGGGTAAAATGCTAAATTATTCAGTGCCTTGCCTACGGAAATATTTATTTGAAAGTAAGGTATTGAAATTATAATGCTTTTATGTGGGGTTCATTTTATGGTAAACCCAGATTGAAAACAATCCCTAACCATATGTACTACATGCAACATCGAAACGTAAATTTTATAAATGCCTTGTACTTATTTGTATAATAGCAGCACCTTTAGGACATCTTACAAAAATTACCCCCACGCTCAGTGACAAAAATTTAAATTAAGAAAAACACAACAAAAACTTTATAATTTTAGAGTTTTTAAAGTTTAGAAACTCAAATGTAAAGCACCAAGCGACATGCAATCTATGGCTATGGTGACTTTGAACTTAAATATTTAACAAATTTTCAAGGAGACAAACTTTTTTATCGTAATTTAAAAACAATACCGTTTCTATATTACTTTTCACTTTTCACTTTTCTTTAGTCGAAAATTGAAGTGCCAAATCTATATTCATAGTCACGCTATTTTAAAAATATTTTGCCTCTCCTTAGAAAATGTCTAAGAATGTTAATAAAGAACCTACAGAAACTTTCTCCCAAATTTGTAGATTTTGAGAAAATATGTGAATATTTTATGAAAATATAGGCATCAATTCTTGTGCAATTATGAATGTTTGGCATACGTCCCCAAAGTAATTTACCAACTTACTAATGTAATGTTAACATTGTCATCCCTTTCTTTTTGATTTCAGGAGGATCACGAAAAAAGAATGGATTTTCATTGTTCAGGTGCTCATCCTTGGAATAATAGGAATAATCGGATTTTACCTCTTGGGTCATCACCAATTAATTATAATGAAACAATTTGATCGTACCTGTTTTACGTTAGATGACTTTTTATATAGTAATTTTTCTGACACAGGATGTTTTCATGAGTAACTTCATTTTCATTTCTTTTAATAAAATGATCGGGGGCATTTCTAGTTCAAGTATTTGATTCCAATTTCTTTTCATTCCCGTTTTAGACACTGCACTTTACTCGGTAAAAATGTAAAAAAAACCGATTATCGTTATCATTAGTTTCGTAGTTTTTGTGTAGCTATATTTTAAATATTGAATGATAATGAATATTGAAATTCTATCAAATCCTTGCCAAAGACGAAGAATTAGGTCTGGCAAGTTTTCCCTTGTTCTCACATTAAATCCACTAGGATTCTTTCTTCCTTCTAAAAAATTCGATTTTTATGAAGTTAGTTTCTGTGTTTTGTTGTTCTATAATAAGTTAATGAGTGAAATGACTTTTTAAATCTGTTCCTTGGTAGAGAAAAAGGGCAAATATCCAAATGCACTGATGATGAGTAACATCAGCGACGCTTGCCCAAACTAATCAAGTTGAAAGGATTTCAACTTGAAGAGTAAAGTTGTCGCACCTTTGATTGGATTGCGCGTGTTGCTTTGCTCTTTGTGCCTCCTATTTGAATTCAGCTTTAAGATGAATACTTTAATTTGAATTTGATAGTAGTTTTGATGATAATAATTCGAATTCAGCTTTAAGCAGAATACTTTAATTTGAATTTGATAGTAGTTTTGATGATAATAATTCGAATTCAGCTTTAAGCAGAATACTTTAATTTGAATTTGATAGTAATTTTGATGATAATAATTCGAATTCAGCTTCAAGCAGAATACTTTAATTTGAATTTGATAGTAGTTTTGATGATAATAATTCGAATTCAGCTTTAAGCAGAATACTTTAATTTGAATTTGATAGTAGTTTTGATGATAATAATTCGAATTCAGCTTTAAGCAGAATACTTTAATTTGAATTTGATAGTAGTTTTGATGATAATAATTCGAATTCAGCTTTAAGCTGAATTCAAATAGGGAGCACAAGTCACAAAGCGACACGAGCAAACCAATCAGAGGTGCTTGCGCGCGAGAAACGTTCCTCTTCAAGTTGAAATCCTTTCAACTTGATTGGTCTGCTCGTATCACCGCTTCTTGCGCTTCCTATTTGAATTCAGCTTAAATCACTTCAATGCAATGAAAGTTATAATAGAAAAAGTGGTTACGTCCTCCTGGTCAATACATTATGAATGAATCAAAACATTGGAAAGTATTTTTAATACACTATTAACAATTATAAAAAAATAGAAGTTTCTAAATAAGCTGTAGCCAAAACTAGAAAAATGGACATTGGCCCTTTACCTACCAAGGTAAAGAAATATTGTTCAATTGTTACTTTTTTAATTTTATACATTTCAATGTAGTAGCGATGTTCAGAAATTTGTCGAAAAAGTTTCATTACATTATTTTCTCTAATTATCTAACTGTAAAACATTGGATGGCGTCAATTTTAATTTAATGACAAAATTTTACGAACATTCACAACTCACAAGATTTGTTTTAACTAATTGTTGGAATTACTTTTGGGTTTAAACATAAAATTTTTTAAAGGTAGTTTTTAGGTTTGAGGTTTTAAGGTAACTTTTTCATATAAAAATGCTCTCAATTTTTAGGTATTTAAGTTACTTTTTAACTTTTTAAGCGTTCTTTTTTTAAATCAAATTGCTTCTTAAATGTGCGCTATTTCTTTGTTAGAAAATGATTAAAAATTTATTTTTCAATATTTTAATTTTATGACTTATCTTGAAGACATCAATAACGTTAGAGAGTTTAGTGTCCATCTAATTTATAGTTTCAAAATACATTAAAGGAATAAACTTTTTTGAAAATAAATTGCAATAAAAAGCATTTCTTCAGACAACTTTATTAAACAGAACTAAATAACATCCATATAATAATACAAAAATATGAAAAACAAATGAGTCGAAAAATAAATAATCAAGCTTATAGAGATATTGGATAAAAAGTTCAACCCACATATAATTTCGTATTTCATACAAAGAATGATTTCAAAATACTTGTAACTTCAATTGTATTTTAAAAAATATCAAACAATGCTTATTGTAATAAATAAAAAGTTCGTTTAATAATAGATGAGTGGTTTTAAAGAAAGGCACACAAAAAAAGCGCTCCAATAAAAACAATTTTGTCTTAATAAAAATATGTACTGGGATTTGTAATTTAATTAAAATATTTTACATGCTATTTCATAAAATTATTGAATCTGCAATTTTAAATTTATAAATCTTTAAATAAATTTTGAACACACAAATATATGAAATTATATATAATCCAATCCCATTTCTGTTAAAAATTTCAAATTTCAGTGTACTTTTCCTAGAGTGCATCAATTGTAGATGTTCAACACTTTCTGCATACAGTCTGTGATTGATTATTTTATATTACTTTGAAATACGCTTTTATAAATATTTTGCGTAGTTATTTCTTAAACAATTTTTAATTACAGGTAGAAACATTTTTTCAAAGGGATGAATTTCTAAAAGGCTTTCTTAGACTTGTGTCTTTACTATATTGATGTACATATATATTTTTACATAGTATACGTATATCAATATATTATGTAGTACAGGAAGATGGTACAGTTAAATCTTTCTTACCAAATATTGCCCATGACAAAACGAAGTTTTGAGAACTTCATTCCTTTTCAATAAGCATATGCATAATTTTTTTTCACAACTTGTAACCATGTAGCACAAAAACTGGAACTATTATTTTTAGAAAAATACTTGTCTCGTGGTGGAAAAATCTCCTTTTTTATCGATTTTTCCTTTTTTATTTGTTTTAAAAATAATATTAAGTAAATTATTTTAGAATCGAAAACTGAAAATGGTATAAAATGGATACTATTTTCACTTCGGAACTGCTATGAACCCTTTATTGGACAGCAGAGGCACACATAATAACAACAATTGAACGCTTATTACAGGACGGCATTTTTTCCATTTTAAATGTTCTGTTTTTAATATCACAAAATTTTAGCATCTAAAATGAATACTCTTTTTAAACAAGTAGCTTCTAATGAGTAGAAAAAATTATTGAAATTTCTAAAATGCATTTAAACTTAAAAAATATTTTTGTATGTTGTAAAACAGTATAAGATAAATCCAAAAGTCGAAGCCTGCGATTTTCAATCTTTTTCATCTCATGGCACACATAAAGCAATTACCAAAATTCTGTGGCACACCCCAAAACATAATTTTTTATGTATTTAAAAATATGTGATTATTTTACTGATCTAATAAACAGGTATAATTTTGCTTTATTCGCAAAAGAATGCTCATAATTACCTACCCCGTTTGCTCCAATGTTTGATGGAGGGTCAAAACATGAAGAATAATGTTAGAAATAATTTTCAACAGGAATCGTCTTTCTGAACACATTAGAATCTGAGATATCACTGTTCAAAAAACATGCTAATTCGCTAATTATATCTAAATTAAATAAATCATGATTAGCTTAATCTGAATTTTTCACACTGAAATGTGTTTAAGCACAAACCAATTACCTATTGTAAAAAATTGGATTTTTAAAGTCAAAATTAAAAAGAACAATTTCTAATGAATACGTACACCTTAAACTTAAAAAATGTATTTCAAAAGACGATGCGTACTAATAGCAAGGATAGTACTCAGAAACGCATGTATGAAATTGAAAACAGTTCAACTTCTAGAAAAGTGATGAGAGTACGATGAGATGTCCCGACGCTTCTTCAGTAGAAAGTCATTTACCCTTCTAAACTCTAGATAGAAAACTAGAACTTTTATCAAGAACTTTAATACTTAAAATGTGGTGCTCTTTATACTTCTCAGAACACCTGCTGCAGTAATGTTTACATAACATGGCGGGTTGAATTTGTCATTGATTATATCACTGAAAGCAGAGTACGTAGCCATGCATCCTCCTACCACACCACAAAGCATGATAACGATCAGATAGACCTTTTCGTGGATAGGGATATTCCTGTGGAATAATAACAACTCATATATTTCACAAGATAACAATTCTACCTAACATTGCAGCATGCTTTTCGTTTCAATATCTGAAAGGTTTTTAACTCAATTCTAGTACTTTAGATTTATAATTGTAAAGTAATACTTAGAAAAAACAAAATACTTTTCAATTTTACTCATAAAATATATTTCTGATTCATTTAAGACTTCGCCCTCCAAAGCATGAAATGTTTTACTCTATACAAGTTTTACAAGTATCCATTTAATGTAATAGTAGATTTTAAATTTACTCCATACTATTAAATTGTGGTCAAATAGGAAACGCAAAGCGACATGCACAGACCAATAACAGCGTTTTATTCTCTCGCGCCGGCACCTGTGATTGGTCTGCGCTTGTCGCTTTGCACCATACACTTCCAATTTGACCACGGCTTTACTCCCTGGATTTTATCGCCTTATTCAAGTAACACACTTAAATCCAGGGACAAAATACTGTGATTTTGGAATTGTTAGTTTTCTTTTATATGTGTTACTATTAGGTTTGGTTTGGATGCTTTTTCTATTTCGCAAGGACCAGATTTGGCCAAGTTGCTCAAAGCAACTGTTGTAATTAGGACTTTTATGTTATGATTTTGACTTTTAAATCAGAGGAGCGACTTTTAAACTAGTTGAGAGAATATTAAAATGAATGTACTGATATATTAAACTCGTCTACTCAAGAAATAAAAAAAAATAAGGATTTTGACAGTCTAGCAGAATAGTTAGTTCATCCTAATAGAAAGAAAACAAAATTTAAATTCTATTTCTCATCAATAATTTTGTCTTTAAATTCCCATCCATTTTCCATTTGGATGCAGGTAATTGTGAAATCAGTGCTTGAAATAATAAAAAAGTTATATTTAAATAATCATTTACTAAATATAAACAAAGTAACAAAAGTTCAATAGTCGCAAGTAAAATATTATTTTGACTTTTTATTCAGTTGTTTCACTTGTTTTGAGTATTCGATAATAAAATCTCGATTCATTTGCCGTATTTTTTACAGATGCAGGATGCTCTTCTAAGTATTTCCCGCAAACATATTTCTTGCACAAAGAGCAGATTTTAGTGGCTTTATTTCATGGCACTATCTTATTTGGCACTAAGCACATTAGTAACTTTGCTTGAACTAATATGGCAGCATGCTGCTGGTGCTGCCATTTTTGTTTCTTTTCCTTTACAGTGGCGTGTGCTTATTATTTTTCACGGTAATGTATATCGAATGGTTTTATAATGGAATATGCTGTAAAGTCACTTAAATACCAAATGACCCATCACAGTAAAAATAGGTACACTACATACGTATGACGGATGCAGGAAAGGTGAAGAGAAATATACACTGCCAAATTAATTTTATAAATATTTCAGGAACAGTACTAAATTAATTATTTATAATTAATTTTATAAATATTTCAGGAACAGTCATAATTGAGGAAAAGCAATAAAACTTAAAAAGTAATTTTATCAAAATTTTAAAACTGTTCATTTGACTCGCTTGCTAAATTTAATGCTAAGCGTTTGTTTTTATGTTTCACCGAGCTTACCAAATAGCACTCATATCGTGGTGAATGTCAATAAGATTTCGAATGGATTTTGCAAAGATACCAGTGGTCAAATGGCCCTCCATGTCGAATTTTAACACTAATAGGCAATATGAAGTGTTTTAGAATCTTCATTTACCATTGACAGGCTGCTCTGGGGTTTTATTGTTTTCACTCTTGGGGTACGGGTATGCGAAGAAACTTTACGATAAAGTTCTACGTTTAGAAGTTTCTTCACTATCAAAGTAAGTTTTTACTTAACACTTAGAGCTGAAACGTAACCTAGAAGACAGTAATTATTACTATATAAATGATATTGTTAATGTGTATCAAAATTTAAAACTTAAAAACAAATATGTATTTTTAATAATTTTCCTTATGTCAGAAAAATTAGAAAATAATTAAAATTAATTTTTAAAAATTGAAAGATAAATCGGTTATTTGTAGATTATTAACATGGTAACTTAAGCAACGCAATTTATTTTTTCTTAATTTCAACAAAATTTATAGCAATTAGCATTGGATTGAAGATTGTTATAGTAAAATAGAACCGATTACACAAAAACAAGACCCATGAAGTTTGCGTTCTAATCGTTATAGAATCATGAGAGGGGGATTGTTAAGTAAAAAGGTTAAAAATATTACAGTAAGGTTTTGGCAACTAGTAATGCTCTTTCAGAAGTTCGGTTGATTGTGAATTATGAAGAGAAACATTCAATAAGCAGAAATAAAATGGTATAAACTAACCTCTCTGGCCAATTTGGTTGTCTCTGTGAGCACAACCGAAAGTAGAAGAAGCAAGGGAAAACCGAAGCTGTTAAAGTTATTGCTGAGCCACCTACAAGGTTGAGAACTTTACCAAATTTGGGTACTGTTTGTGCAATAAATATCATCAACACCATCATGGATGTTCTCAGAGCACATCGTTTCCATCCGAAACCTGAGTAAACAAGTAGTCAGTATATCAATTCCTGTTAATTGGGAGAAACAGTGACTGAAATACATTTATAGGCATAATTAAAATTCATTTATGCTATCCCAAATATCCGTTCCAGGTCCTATAATAATTCACCATAGCTTCCCTGATACTTTAGATTCGTCCAACAGTAATCAAAGGCTCACCAAGTATTATATTTATAATTTCATACGTCCAGAGCTACCCATTGGTTAAAAACACGCGCCTTGAATCATCTTAGCATTGTTTATAACCAAGATGAACCTTTAGAAGGGACATCCACTAAAAATAGTCATATTTATGAATTATTTCCACGGCCCGTGTAAGTTTCATAAATTGCTTATGAGAGGTTTTTCCTGAAAAATTAAATGTAGATGGCGCTAGTGGTTTGTGGTAGACGTGTTTCCTGCACGTATTCCGTATGGAGTAACCAGAAGTAAAATCCTCGTCTTCCTGTGGTTTGTTTGTACACCCTGAAAATACCTCATAACACAGTGATAACATTCAGATTCTACCCTTGAGCAACGCCCTATATCTTACAAAAGTTTTTAAAACGCAAGCGTTATTTCAATGTAAATCCCTAAATTGAACCCCTTAACGAGTGATGTTTAATCATATGTTATAGTCCTCACTATATCTGTCTCTCTAAATTAGTTCTGTCAGATGCGATATAGAAAAACCCAGTATTTCTTAGCAAAAATATCACTTCATTGTAAATGTAAAATTGTAGCCAGTTTTTGATAGGTAGGTACTTAATAACGTCGAACTGGAGCAACACAATGCGCAATTGGCGTCGATCCAGGATCTATCCCGAAGGGAAAGATCTAAGGACAACGCCCCTCGTAATTTTGAACCACTGTCAGATCGCGAGTACAACATCTGAGCTGGCCCCCCCACTCTCTAAACTTCCACATCACGCCAACGGAAGAAGATTTGAGGACACGAGAGATTTAATGAACCCCCTCGTACACTACGGTTTTTGACTGGACCAAGTTTCGAACTCGCAACCCTTCGGTAACCAGTTTTTGGAAAGTTAGTGTTGCTGGGTTCCGTGTTCATTATAACATGAATTTTGATAGAGAGTAGAATTTTATATAGAAGCAACTACACTGTTTCTCTTTAAGAAGAAAATTCAGAAGCAACATACTGCAACAAAAAATGCGAATTTTGAATTGCATACCAATGACACGTAACTTACGTTTTGGAATTTTAAGAAATTCCTCGAACTCTTGAGAAGTGGCATTAATCACTATTAGAAAAGCGAAAAGCATGTGTAAGGCTAGAAGAACTGAGATTACTGATTTGATAGTCGACCGTGGGAGAGAATTTATAACATCTGATTCCAGCTTGTCACCGTAGATAATGTATCCCATAACAGCTACAGGCATGTACAGAAGTAGTAAAACTGAAACAAATCAGTTGAATTAATAGATACAGAAAAAGGAAAATTTGATTTGAATTTGAAATAAAAATCGTATTACTTTAAAAACGATTATCTTGAAAAACTTGCATAGATTCAATAAAAAAACAACAACCGGAATCAATGTTTTACGAGGATGAAACTTACATGTGTGATATGTGTGGAGGGATAAAGAAATTATCATATCCAATCTAAAGAAGTCTTTATTATTGCAGAATCGCATCAGAAGACCATGAATTAGTAAGTTATTAAGCTCCAACTGATAGTGATACAAACCAACATAGGGCGTGGCACAGAGTCGAACCGAGTCCTTATGCTATCCTGTGGCAAATTATGCCAAGCATTTTTCAGCTGCCACTCCAGAACCTTTATATTCCGGGGAGAGGGGTACAATTGACGGCTTAGCGCATCCCAGACATGCTTAGTGAGGGACAAATCATGAAATCTCACTGACCAAGAAATAGTTTTAACATCATGGTGGCATGGCGTTATACATCGGTCTTCTAATGAAATAGACGGAGAATATGCGTGCAGCTTTATGTTATTTTTTCGAGTCACTCGGTTTGAAGACCTGTCATATGGTTGTGGGAAAAGCATGAATCCTAAATTATTGATTGGTTAACGTGATTATCCACCTTGATCAGGAACACTAGTCTGCGCTTCAATAGCCCATCGGCTAAGTCAATTCGTAAGCCCACGTGACTTACCCTTCAGAGATCCTACGACAGCGACTCTGTCTACTTCATTAGAAGGTCGATGGCGTTATAGTGCTGGTAAATAGCCCATTGTACACGTGACATGAAAGGCCAAGATACAGATCGTAGGATCCACTGAACATATCGCTGTGCTGTCAACATACTTCGTACCACTTGTAGAGGGGATTGAATGTAGTGATGGCTCACCACAAAATTACACTTGGCGTTATAGAGGTATGCTTCTAACGGTAAATTAAGAATGGCTACCGAACATCTTCAGCTCCGTCTGAAGTGGTGCTATGCTCGACAGGCATGAAATGGCAGAATGATAAGGTACCTGACGAAGCAGCTGCAGAATGTTTGGCACAATTTGCTACAAGATAGCACAAGGACTTCATTGAACTCCAGGCCATGAAGTATATTGGCATGTATCCCCGCCAGAGGAGGCTTTACAACTTGCTAGTTTATAGCTTTCCTAGTGTAATTCTACAATAATAAAGAGTCCTCTAGATTTGATATTGTACTCATTGCTTTTTCTCTTCATGTTCATCACACATGCTAAATGACAGTACTTTCAAGCGCTGGTTTCGGGAAGTGTCGATTTTTTTAGTGTATTGTATGCCTCTTGATGGTTTATCTTCGCGTCGAAAACTGCCCTGTAGTGGTCAGCTGGTGCAAAAACCTGTTCCAAGCTGTAATCACTTCTGGGGAAGGGACGATTCGTTTTACTTGGATCTTCATTCCCTCTTGGAGTAATAGGGCAATTTTGCCTCGAAGAGATATCTCGTTCTTGGCGAAATTGACCAGATCTTGGACGAGATATTTCGTAGAAACAGAGGGTTAAAAAGAAATTATCAAAGCACAAACTTAAATTGGCGTGACCCTTCTGCCAGATAGATGACAATTCTTTGAAGGGCACTACACTAATAAAAGTTTTTTTTGAAAGAAAAATTCACGATTGAAGAGATATAGACCTATCATATCGTATATGAATGCACTTTTCACTTAACAAAAGTGTATTCTTTACAGTTTTTCAAAGGTGGCACACCCCTATGTCTCAGCCCATCTAGAACCTTTCTAAACATTAGAATATTAAATGAGAAAATATTTATGTACCGCAACAGATCTTAACCCTCCGAGTGGTTTCGATGAGATATCTCGTTTATCAAGATTTGACCCATTTTGCTAATTACGAGGTATCTCGTGATCCAGATATTGTCAATTTTTTATGATGACAAGATCAAGATCTGGTCAGTTTTCTTCTAATGGCGAGATATCTCGTCCATCAAGATCTTGTCAGTTTTGCTTTTGACGAGATATCTCGTCCAGACAACCACTAGGATGGTTAGCTTACCTAGAATGTTTGCTTACATAGCCTATCGCGAATGCGAGCCTGTTCTCGTTTATGCGGAACTGCCGCACATGGGCACGCAGGGGGAAAAGAAAGACTTTTTCGATGTTAATTGACTTCCATGTTGATTTTTGTACGCACAGTTGTGTTTTCTTGTGCGTCTGTGTGAATATGTGTTCTCTTTTTGTGCAAACATCATTTTTAAAATTATGTAAATCGTCTCCTTGTATTCTTGAGCGGAAGTTTTAGAGATATTATTGAGTTTCACACCAAGTTTTCGACGATCAGGATGATTGCTTCTCACCCAGGACACAATTGAGGTAGGACAATTTTTATTTTATTCGAATTTGAACGATATTATTTCTACATTTTATAGCCAGACGTCCCTGAAAAGGATTAAAAAGAACAACTCGCTTACAGTAAACTAGATGTTTTTTCTACTGTACAAACAACTCCTGAGGTTAGGCACATGGATAGATTTTCAATCGTACATCGCAAGTAGTTTTCTGATAATTCCTTTTCAAATGCTGAAGCTGATAGACACCGCAATGAAGAGTTAAAAAAAAGTTGATAAAAAGCTTCAATTAAGAACTCTTACCTAAAAAACCAATGGCCGCTGCTTTTGGGAACTCATTTCTGTTTTTCATGTCGTTTTGGAACGTTGGGAACGACGCCGCTCCTCCGAACGAGAACAGAATCGTTCCGAAAGCTAGGAAAAAGTTCTCAACTGTTGGAGCTGAGTACCTCGCAGTTGTTGACTTCCCCGCGTCTAGTGCCAACAAATAAATCAAAAGAATGCAAGCAGTAATTGTAGTCACCAGAGCCACAACTGCTGCAGGCCTTAGAATGGAAAGAAGTATTTAAACAATAAAGAAATGATGAAAGAATAAAAAGAGAATTGAAAAGTTAAAAAACATGCAACTATCTACAGGGTGTACAAAAGGCCTAAGATAAACTTTAAAGGTAGGTCAGAAGTATAAAAAAAATAAACCATATTTACATAGGAACATATAGCCGTTCATGCCGCGCTAGTGTGCTCGAGGGTCTTGCTTTCCAGAAATTGAGTTGGGCAATGCAAGACATCGTCACTAGTGATGGGCAGAATCGAGTACTTTTGAGAATTGAATACTTGGCATTCGAGTTCTTTCAAGTATCGAGTAAGAATACATATACGAAAACGATCAATCGATAGCAAAAATCAATATTTTGGTATTCGACTACATAGGGTGAATACTTTTGTATCCGAATATCTAGGATGAGTACTTTTGAAATCGAATACTCTTATATCCGATTACTTAAGTAACCGAATATTCTTGTATCCGAATACTTTGGTATCCGAATACTTTGGTATCCGAATACTTTGGTATCCGAATACTTTGGTATCCGCGTACTTTGGTATCCGAATACTTTGGGAAAGAATCGAGTATAACAAATACTTTTAAGAATCGAGTATACGAGTACTTTTGTATTCGAATACTTCCATCACTAACCGCAATTCTAGTCTTTGACTTTGTAGGAGTAGGATGTATTGTTACAGTAATTCTGAAATAACAGATATGTACTTAGCATATGGGGCAGCGAATGGAAACGTGTGAGCCGCGGTGCGATTGTACCATGAACGATTCCCAAAAAAACTCGTGTCGCACCGTCAAACGTTTGTTCGTTTGCACCACAGATTGAAAGGGGACAGTAACAGCCATTGTGGTCAGGACCGAACGACTTGCAGCTTTGCTATGCAAGAAGCGGTCGTACATGAATTTGAATTAAACTCAAAATAAGTTCGTCGATACATACGTCAACGTTGCTAGGAATGTATTGATGCTAGTGGAAGGATTTTTGAACGCTTCCTCTGAACTTGTAAACGTATGTCTAATAAACTCGTACCTTACTTGCGTTCCTTTATTTTGTATTATTCCTGTACTTCTAGCAACTCCAGGTGGCGTTTGCGGCTATATGTTCCTATGTAAAATTGATTTGTTTTGGTATTCCTGGACCTACCTTTAAAATTTGTCTAAGACCTTATGAATCATACTGTATTTAAAATTCTTGCAAAATGACTGCTGGTTTTGACCATTTTAGACCATTATTTAAACTTTAACAAATAAATATTCGAATTATGTAATAGTTAGAGGCTAATTTCCGATAATTTAGTGTTTAAACTCCTTTTTTGAATTTGTGAAATATTTTTAATTTCACTTGTTAAGTTTTTCGTCCTCGGAGTGTTAAATGCGTAAAGAAAGACTAATGAAATTCACCATCGCTTATCAGTTGTAATAATTATATATAAAATTATATTGACCAAAATAATTCGCACTCTCATGAAAAAATATAAATATGTACCAAGTTGATGTTTGGAAAATCGGCATTTTTCTTTGATCAATTCCAGAATACTCTAACACCTACCTTTTCATTCACATAGGTTTGCATACTATATAACATATATTCTTACTGAATTTATGGCTAATATGGGTCCATCTTCAAAACCATATGCATTTCTAAATTTCATCCAAATTAGTACACATGGATACGAAATTTATTTGATTTGATATTCATTGTTTCCCTTTTAAAAACTAACATTGAATTTTATTTCTTTGGAAATTCCATACCCAATGGAATTGAAAAACAGTTGGATACATTTGTAGCAAATTTTACTACTCATTCAATCTTGAAACAATTTTCAAGCACCACTTATAATAGCTGGACTATATTAATAAACGTGTCTAAAACTATGATTTGTACTGGAAAATTCAAAGAAAAGGTTTAAATATTTTCCCAATAACTTCTCGTTGTTTAATATTAAAGTATGGAATTCATTTAAATCAATAGAGATGTAATGGAATAACGTTAATATATCTTTAATTGAAATTTTATCTGTCAAGGTAATATTATCATCTCTTAAACATCTTTTTGATAAACTGATAACTGATTTACATTCTCATATAAAGTCAATAAATTCTACTTTACTTCTTTTTAATTCAAATAGTTATTCCTTTTAAGTAATTAAGTAAAAATATAAATACTAAATATAAATTGAACTTAAAATATCACAATTTAGAAATCATATAAACATGTACTATCTTCTGCCCAAAAAGAAATTTACGAACACGCTTCTTTATAGTATATTTCAACAATTTATAATCATGTCCTTTGAGATAATTTGTAATCTGTGACCTCAAATATAAAGAGCTAGCAATCTCTAAATTGCACTCTTGATTGTCGTTTGAATGCCGTTTCATCACTAGCTTATCGTTGTCTGTAACTGTTCTTTTATAGTGGCAGTATTTAAATTGCTAGATTGGACTGTATAAATAAAATGCAAGATAAAAGTTGGCATTCTATAAACAAACACGGGAGAAATTTACTTCACCAAAAATCTTCAGGAGTTCCGAGCCACATTAAAGGACATAGAATGGCAGCCAAAATGAGTATCCAGTAGCAAAATGGTATTCCCCAAGGTTCAGCCACGGATGCTATAAGATCTGATGAAAGCAACAGGAACACGGTAGAAACTCCAACAAGATTGACATCGATGCAGAAGGAAACAAAGTACCTAAAATGATTAAAATAATAGCTTAAATTAAATTTTGAATGTAAAGAATAAATAATTTAACACACTTTGAATAAGCATAATTTTAGTCGATGATTAACCGATACATTAGCATAACGTAAAAATTAAAACTTTTTCCAGAATAGGACTAGTGGACAAGTGGTCAACAAGACACTCAAGAATCATTACACTTAACTCTCCTGGTGATTTTGTCTCAACGAGGTATCTCGCCATTAGCAAAACTGACCAGATCTTGATGGACGAGATACCTCGTCATTAGAAGAAGATTGACCAGATCTTGGTCTCATCATAAAAAAGTCGGCGGCAATCAAAATCTTGATGATGAGTTATCTCTTCATTGGCAAAATTGGTCAGATCTTGATGGACGAGATATCTCGTCCATCAAGATCTGGTCGGTTTTGCTAAAGGCGAGGTACTTTGTCAAGACAACCAATAGGAGGGTTAAAGTTTTACAGATAATAAGTTGCAGACTACGAGAATGAATCAAGTCTGAAATTAGTAGTGTATTTTATGAGAGATGCTCTAAGTGGTCAGGGACTGCACATCTGAACAGACGAACAAGAATTGATTGTTTTTAACGGAAGTTTTTAATATTTCAATGCAAGAGACTTGACAAAAAACATAACATCAAAATACATAGGTAAAACGTCATTGTCTCATTCTGCCTCCCAATAACTCTTCGCTGATGAATATCCATGGAAAGCTCAGCAACGAAGAATGTGGTAGCAGTCCATGATAGAATCACTTCTGCAGATAGCTAGTTAGAGCTAGGAAAAACCAAGAGGAAAGAGGTGTGCTGTCAAGTAGTGATGACCAGTGACGAGGCGAAACAACTCCGTAGGTTATCTATTTTTAATGTTAAATCAGCTAGTTTTTTAAACAACTGAATGAAGCCAGATTGATTCCCATAGATCTGAATAATACGATTGAAAGGTAGATTAACTAATACCAGAGATAATTCCTGGAAATGAGAACACAGTGAAAACATTAAAGAAACTTGGTTCAAGATTCATCAACTGTTTGACACCATAGAAAAAATTGAAAAAGTAGTTGCCCAGTTGGAAGAGAAACGGATTAGCAACCGGAGGGTTGTGAGTTCGAAACTCGGTCCATCCTAAGACCGTCATTTACATGGGGACTGGTGCACGT
Organism: Meta bourneti; assembly: GCA_933210815.1. Lineage (NCBI taxonomy): Eukaryota > Metazoa > Arthropoda > Arachnida > Araneae > Tetragnathidae > Meta > Meta bourneti. Next base: position 81,140,721 of record OW119923.1, on the reverse strand, counting down.
TAAATCTCAAATGTCCTCACGTTGGCGTGGTGTGGAAGTTTGGAGTGGGGTGACAGCTCAGGTGTTGATCTCACTATCTGACCGTGGTTCAAAATTACGAGGTGTTGTCTTGGGTCTTTTCCTTTGGGATTGATCCAGGACTGTCTCAAAGTACCCGTTGTATTGTTCCAGAGAGACGTTAATTAACTACCTACTTACCAAAAATAAGATGATTTTAAAAAAATATGCCCTTCAAAGCTTTATATTTTCTTGACAGTGATGGTGATTTATTTTATTAGACCTAATTACTGAAAACATAACTTAAATTTCAAATTTAGATCAGTAGAATAGAATAGAGAAGCAGTAGAATAGAAATTGAAAAACTTACCTTGTCTTTTTTCCAACAGCTCTAAAGGCTATGGCTGGATAAGGATATCTATTCTTTTCTTTATACTCGTCATATCTTTCTTCTAGTATTGTCCAGCAGCGACCAAGACAAATTCCGGCATACAGTGAGTTGAGGCAACAAAATATAAGGAGAGCTATACCACTCCATCCTAAAGATTAAACACTTGTTTATTCTTTATATTAAGAAATTACAATTCCTAAGATGCTTTGAATTGAAACTCACTTTGTTCTCATCTATTCATAGATACTCTAAATAACTTCAAACTTTGGTTATTCTGATCTGATTATTACGACCTAAAAGTTTATCCTTTTTATCAATTCATGCATTCACTTCGTATATAAGTAAATACGTATCTTTCAAATAGCAAAACCCCCACATCTGTAATCCGTTCCCTGTTACTTGATGATGAATACTCTTGAAATAGAAAATTGTATCCTAAATAATCATTATTTAACTTGAAAAGTTTATAATTTTGTCTATTCCTTTTGAATTATTGCATTTAATTTGCATGAATATGGAGCGAGCTGTTTCTGCTTAAACACGAGACACACGAGAATAAATAAGTTATAGCATATATTGTAAAAATAATTCAACGCCAAGAACGCTTAATATGTTACAGTACCATCTTGATTTCTTTGGTGTATCTTTTGCCACACAGCATATCTTTTGTTTTACAGTACCATCTGACCAGAGAGATAGATATACTATGTTGGTATATTTCTTTACCCAGATGGTACTTTGTAGCAAAGTTGATAGTATGAAATATACCCGACAAATAATGACACGTTTAATTAAATCAAAGTTGAAAACAAATCTGCAGCTGTTTAGGTAGTCGAAAAATTTTCTTAATAAAAAAAATTCTGAATTGAAAATTCAATAGAAAACATTTGTGGCAAAAGTATAAATGCATGTTGTAAAACATGTTCTTTAACTACTGTGTGTGATGAAACTTCTCATAATTGTGAATGAATTCTTTACTGTTCACATATCATCAAACTATCACAAAAGTAAATGTTTTCATTATTCAACGCAATCTTATGAGCATGAGTGATATAACGACTGAAATCCACTTAACACTTAAACTGGCGCATTAATATACAGGGTGGCCATAAATTAACTCTATCTTTGGTAGGCATCTGTAGCTAAACCGAATAAATGGAATGAAATCAAATTTAGCATTGAGATTAGGGGAGATGTATTCCGAGAAAAGAATATTTAGTACCAACAGTTCCCATATGGAGGAAATTTGGCGCTGTTGGAGTCAAAAACAGCCGAACATTAGCATTAAACACACATAAAATGGATTATGCAAAGTTTCGATTATGTAAGTACCAACCTCGTCACTAATCCCAGCTGGATATGTGGCGCGTTATAATTAAAAAAAACTGATAATAGACACACAAATTAATATAAATTAAATTCACAGGAAACAATCTTTTATTCACCAGAATCAGGTTCCCCTTTACCACATAGATCCATTTCAATGTGCTGACCTTTGTCTGCTGTGACTTGCTGTGCTAACCGACTCATTATGCTCAGCTGTAGAGCATGCCGCTACTGACCAGACACAATGTGATGTACACAAGATACGATAGCACATTGAAATTGGTCTATGTGGTCAAGGGGAATCTGGTTATGATGAATAAAAGATGGTTTATATGAGTTGAATCTCTTAATTTGTGTGTCCATTGCCAGTTTTTTTATTGCAATGTGCCACATATCCAGCTGAAATTAGTGGTGTGGTTATTTACGCAGTCGAAACATTTCATAATCGATTTTATCTGTGTTTAATGCAAATATTCGACAGTTTTCGAAGACTTCAGAAGGGCCAAAATTTCCTCTATAGCCGCTTAGCTATTTTTGGTGCTAAATTTTTTATGGTGAAATACTTCTCCCCATGCCATTTAAAGTCTCAATATCAAATTTGGTTCCATTCCGTTTATTTGTTTAAGCTCCAAAGAGTGATGAAGTAATAAGTATTTTCTTTTTTAAGGATATTATGATTAGCATTTAGATGTCAGCAAATGAATATTTGGGTACCTGCGTCTGCAATAGCTTTTGGTAAAGCCAAAACTCCCCCTCCAGCCATTTCAGCTACAACAAACACCGAGGCTAGCCATAGGGATAGCCCCTTGCCTTGATGATGGCGGGATTCAGCTTTATCATCCCCAGTCGATGAGGGGGAGTCCATCTGAAACGAAATTTACAGTGAACTAAATGCATTCCTTTGTAAATTATTTGGTAAATAATCAATTTGCATACTGTAGAAAGAAAGAATTGTGAGAAACGCGAGTGTCCTTTTTATGTCTGCTTCTCTATCAGAGGCTTTTTCTGTCAAGCTAAATGTATTTAGCTGTCTTTATTGAGGAACGTGCTTCCTGTAAGCATCATGGATGTGACGTCACTTGGCTTGTTTTTCGAATACTATTTCAGCACGTTGTCAATAGAAATTACAAAAAATTACTTCGAATTTATATATGATTGTCTTCTGTCTGATTTGTTTTTTTTTCACTGAAAATACCTCTCATAATTTGTTAAAAACTTAGTAAGTATTTTTGTTGTGTTCTATAGTGTCCCCAACATTGATAATTTTTAATTATTCCCTATTTTAAGATAAGTAGGTAGTTGAATTTATTTTGCACTGGAGCACCACAACGGCTACTTCTCTATTTTAAGAGTAACAACTTTCTATCTTAAGAATAAATTCTATTACAAGACAAAATCTCTCTCTCTCTCTCTGATTTAAAAGAGAACTTTATTATTTATTTCAATTCATATGATGAAGAAACAAAAAGAGTGAATGAAGAATTTCCATGAGAAGTTAGAGAATGTAGAAAGGTTATAAATGCATCACAAATCAAACTATCTCGCTACCAAACTATTACATTTGAAGAAATCTACTTTTGTCATTTAATATCTACGGACCACTTTGTTAAATGTAAAAAGTTAGGAAGAGGGATATTAGAGGTATGCATTCTTTCAGGTTAAATCGTAAAATTAGTCAACACGTAAAATTTTTTATATAGATCATAAAAAACCTTGTCTGTGAAAAACCTTGTTTCCAGAAGCAAAACCTTTCCATCAGCGCAGCCAGTCAATATATAAAGGAAATAGCATTGAGATAATAAATTGAAGATAATAAATCTAGTGCGTATAATCCAGAAATATAAATGTATTTCAATGTATATAAACTCATTTTCATATTATTAAGGAATTTGAAAATATTAACAACATTCCTATGAGAGGTGGAGATGGAACTTTATACCACGCTTTGAAAGATTTGATTTATTGGTTAAGTGAGAATAATGTACAAGGTAAACAAAAAATTTTTCTTATGATTAGTCGTAACACAAAATTCCAAATAGTGAAATTGAATAGATTGTTGAGCAACACAATTTCCAAGTACAATGCTGAAGGGAAACTACCTTTTTAAAAATATTCTTGAATATGGAAATATAGACACATTGCAAAACTAGAATGTCTGAATCAAGATTACAGATTTTGGTATTTTCTACCCAACTTATTCACGACGATGTCTTATATTTTGCCCTCATCAAAAATCTTGAAAAGTATTTTCAACACTCAAAACACAGTTTTTACGCGCCTTATTTACTTTCATCAAAAAAATTAACTACAATAATACACAGAGACATTACCTTCTCATCTTCACGTTTCATGTATTCCATTTGTTGAAAGATTTTAACTTCATCCATTAACAATTAGTGAAAGAAAATCAAAACAAGAGCAGATGCAAATAAGAATGGGTCGGCCATTTTTTTTTTGGAAAAAAAAATTCTTGATATCACCCGGAGCGGTGATATCAAGAATTTTGAAAAGTATTTTCATCAAAACACAGTTACACGCTACCTCAAAACACAGTTTCTAAGAGCTTTATTGTCTATTTTCCGCTAAAGAAATTGACTATAATAACATAGAGATATATTACCTTCTCATCTTCATGTTTCACGTATTCCATTTGTTGAAAAATTTTAACTTTATCCATGAACAATTAGTGAAAGAGAATCAAAACAAGATCAGATGCAAATGAGAATGGGGGAGGCGATTTTCTTTTGTCGGAGCGATGACATCATTTACCAGACGGAAGAATGAATCCGTCCTCTCTATGACGAAGTTACGTAGTGTCACCTACTGAATGAAGATAAGGTCTTTGTACTATTCCGTTTCTACTAGTGCGTGATGTTCCAGTAAATGTGATTTCGCAATGCATGTTTTCTGATTCGGAACAATAGGAAAGCCGAAATGATAAGTTGAGTGTAGTTTCCTTTACCGGGCATGTATTATAATCTTATGATAAATTTAGCATGACAATGATCACCTGAGTTTGATGGAAATTTTTGTCCCTTAGATATCGCGTGGGTATGTTACCCGACTCGAAAATAAGAAAGGCTACATCTTAGTCTGAAAATATTCAAGTTATATACTTTCATTGTGAAAGAAAAACGTGTACATTTCCTTCTCTGTATTAATTCTAACTACAAACTTAACTCTCCTGATGGTTGTCTTGAGAGGAATCTCGTGGTTAGCAAAAGTGACTATACCTTGATGGACGAGATATCTCGTCATCAAAGTATAGAAGAAAATTGACCATATCTTGTTAGACAAGATATCGCGTCTAAAAAGAAAACTAACTGTATCTTGATGGATGAGATATCTCGTCATTAGAAAAAAACTGACCGGATCTTGATCTCATCATCAAAAATTGGCAATATCCTAATGACGATATATCTCGTCATTAGCAAAGTTGGTTCGATCTTGATGGACGAGATATCTCGTCGTAACCACTTGGAGGGTTGAACACACGTGACTATAAAAACGGAAATTGAGTAGAGAGTGGTTCCTGAGATATTAAGTCCTCACGTACAAACCTCAACAACCCACCACTTACCGTTTGTCCAAACCATGGTATACCAAATTACCCTAGATAAGTGCTTTTTGGTAATTTTATTGGAAACTTAAAAAATATGTTCACATATAGATTCATTGGCATTATTTATTACTACCGCAAAGAAAAAATATTGAATTATAAAAATATGATTCACTGATTTTTTTAAAAAATATTGTTGCTATACGAGGTTTGTTAAAAAATATCCGACCATAATTTTTCGTGCGTAAACAAATGAAGCTAGGGAGGCGTGGTTTGGTGCACGTATGTAGGCGATACTAATGCGCATGCTTGAATTTTTTCCTGCCTGCAGAAGCTGTCAGTCGCCGGCAGACTGCCGATGAGCGAGCGCCGTCGGATTTTCGTTTAGGAGTGATACAACCACTTCAAAGATGGCCGCACATCAGTGGAGAATGAAGCACGTTTTGTTAGGCCCTCAACATCCAGAAATGAGATCGTCATTGACCAAGTGAGGACCCTGGTGATGCAGGATCGTCGAATCACGATCAGAGAACTTGCAGACGAGGGGAGCATCAGCATTAGATCCGTTCATTCAATTTTGACTGAGGATTCGGGCTTCAGGAGAATCTCAGCGAAGTTCGTGCCCAAGCTGCTAACAATCGAGCAGAAGCAACTCCGTTTGGAGATCGCACAGGACATGCTGGAGACTGAACAGTGATCCCAACTTCCTCAAGAAAGTGATCAGTGGCGATGAGTCCTGGGCTTATGGGTACGATCCAGAAACCAAATTGCAGTCATCACAATGGAAGCACCCAACATCCCAGAGGCCAAAAAAAAAGGCAAGGCAGGTCCTCAGCAATGTCAAAGTCATGCTGACAGTCTTCTTTGACTCCAGTGGTGTGGTTCATCACGAGTACGCACCACAAGGGCAAAAACATCACCAAGGAGTACTATCAAGAGGTTCTGCGTCGCCTTCATGACGCTGTGAGACTAAAACGGGCAATTGGCAGCTCCATCACGATAACGCACCTGCCCATTCTTCACATCTGATACAGAGTTTCCTGCCCAAACACAACACAACTGTGCTTCGACAGGCTCCCTACTCTCCCGACATGGATCCGTGTGACTTCTGATTTTTACCCAAACTGAAAATGCCCCTGAAAGGGACAAGATTTCAGTCCAGAGAAGACATCATGCAGAATGCGACGGACCAGCTGCGCGCCATCTCAAAAGAGGCGTTCCCAGCGCTGCTTCCGACAGTGGCAGAACCGTTGGGAAAATGTGGCAGCACAAGGAGACTACTTTGAAAAATTTCAGAAAATTCTTTATTAGTCGACCCGCGCTTATCATCTGCTCTAAACTTTCTTAATTGCTTGCATCTGTTGATCGTGTCATTACTCATCTCATTTCAAATCCATTTGTAATGAACATAGCATCCATATTCACATTAGCCTCCGATTTCATGCCTCTAAAGGGAATAAAATTATCTGTAACAGCGCCATTTAGATTACTTTCACTATTATTCATTCTTATTTCCAACAGAATGCACAGAAAAAAGCAAGATTAGATTCTGAACGATTACTTCAATTTTATTTTCTGCGCTGATTCAGCGAGAATGGAAAACAATACCAAACAGTAACATAATACGAAATAATCAGAGGAAAAAAAACAAAATAAAAAACCTTCGGAAAAATTATTGACTTAACAATAAGGTTTCCAGCCCCTCCAAGTGGTTTCGACGAGATACATAACTCCATCCAGATCTGGTTAGTTTTGGTAATGTGGAGATAACACCAGAAGGGTTAATGTTTTTGTTCTTATTTAAAGTTCATTTCTCTTGTCAACCTTTGATCGAGACACAATTAACAAGACAAGGAACCCTGATATCTAGCATATATAATTTTAGATGAATGTAATCAGAAAGCGTGATACACACAGCGCATTAGCTGATATAAGATCAAGTGATAGTTTGTTATCGAATCGGGGAATGAAACAGAAAATAGAATGGAAAAAATTGTATGAGGGATTGAGAATAGAAGTCTTACCGATTAAATTATTTAAAGCTTCCCAAATGATTATACAGACTCCCGAAATTGAGTATACACACGAAAGGAACAAGAAACGCTCTGATGGCTATGAGAACAGCGATAGAACTGAAAGTAAAGGTAAAAAGTAAAGAAACAGAAAACAGGTGCAAGGTAAACAAGACGCGCGGATCACCAATTGGAACGCTTCGGCATCCAATTTGTCGAGTTCAACACCGGCTGTAAATACCAGTGCCAGCAGTCGGACTACAAATCTGTCGGACCGAAATACATGTGAAATCTCTCACTTAATTGAACTAAATCTAGGGCCTGATTTGCCGGTGTGTATGAAAACAATTTTTGGAACAAATAATTTCATTTATTTTATTTTCCTTCAAACGAAAATGCTCTCGCCAAGAAATCGGAACCACTAACAAATAAACCCAAACAAATATTTGCAATTGAAATACATGGACATCTAGCTGAAACAGTTGGATTGGATTCCGTAGAGGCGGACAATGTTTCACATGTGCGGCTTTCAACCGCCTTACGTAAGAGTTACATGTTGAAACAGTTGTATAAGTGAAAAACAATCTTGTTACAGCGAAAACAGGAGAAACAAACAGAAGCGACTCAATTGCTGATCACTAGTCACTTCAGACATGGCATCTGAAGTGACTAGTGATCTATGAGAGGTTTTTCTGTCAAGATGTTGGTGATGTTTCTGCAGCGGAACTTGTTACCTGTACCTATTCAGAACTTGACATCACTTGGCTTGTTTTTCGAATATGATTTCAGGCCAATGAAAATTCGTCGCCAGCAAAAATTACAAAGAATGAATTATGAATTGAGTTTTGATAGTTGATTGATTCCCGCCAATTAGAATAAATGCAAAACGGCGATAAACAACATTTAAAGCTAACCCATATATGTATCACGATTGCATTTGGTTAGAAGAAATAAAATCTTCGCATTCAATCTGGTTTGCTTGCTTGCTGAAAATCCCTCGCACTAGTCACTAGTAGACGCGATGGTTGATGGTACCATTACTTCGGATGGGACTAGTAATTTATGATTCAACTAACTAAATTACGACCATAATATTACTGACTACCTTTTTGCAAATATTAGCTTTTATTTTAATTGGTAGGTAGCTAGTTAATTAATGTCGTACTGGAGCAACACAACGAGCTTTTGGCGACGGTCCGGAATCAATCCCGAAGGAAAATATCCAAGGACAGCACTTCGTAAATTTTGAATCACGGTCAGATGACGAGGTCAACACTTGAGCTGGTATCCCACTCTCCGGTTCCAAAGCAAGCCAACGTGAGAACATGTGAGGCCACGACAGATTTAACGGGCACCAGTCCCTGTGTACACGGCGGTCTTTGACTGAACCAAGTTTCGAACTCGCAACCCTCCGGTCGCTAATCCGTTGCTCTTCCAACTGGGCTACCGTGGCCCTTATTTTAATTGGAATTGAAATCCTGATTGAGAGAGCACATATGTTCCGAATTGTGTGATAGGGATTTTTGAACTTCGTTTCATTAGCTTTAATATGTATAGTATAGCTCGACAAGTCTTAGATTAAAAACAAAATTTTTAAATACAGATGCACACTGAATCTTATATAACAATTTAAACCCCCTGAAATGTTCGAAAACCATAATTTTTATTTGCAAAGACGAAAGAGGTAAATGAATATTGAACAATGATCAAATTTTGGCCTCCCGGGAATAAACTATTTCAGATTGAAATTTGATATACGAAACAAATCTCTTGACTATCACTATATGCTTCTTATAACAGGGTTTTCTATAAAGCTAAATATAGATGGCGATAGTGCTTTTGTGATAAAATGTACTTTCTGTACGTATTTCCGTATTAGGCAACAGGAAATAAAATCCTTGTCTTGTGCTGATTTGTTTACACTGAAAATCCCTCTCATAGATGTTTTCACATAAAATTCCACAAATACTTTTAGTCGTAATTTTTGTGTTAAAAAAAGTTCTTTTTAAACGACGTCAAGTTGGCGTGTTTGACCTCGTCATCTGACTGCAGTTCAAAATTAAGTGATGTGCTCGGATATTTCCCTTCGGGATTGATTCCGGATCGTCGCTAATAGCCCATTGTGTTGCTGCATTGCGACGTTAGTTCAACGACCTTTTAAACGACGTTCGAATTTATTCAATTTTATTGAAATAAATCGTACAAATATTTATGCATATCAAACATATTAAATTATGCATAGATAAACACAATCAGCGCAGGATAAATATATAGATATTTAATAAATAAATAACAAATTTCTTATTTAAAAATAATGATCGTTTTCAGAATAAATCCTGATTTTGAGTCTGAATTTTTAAAGCGTTTGTGGCAACCTTTCTGAATTCCTCAGGTACGAATATTTAATATTGATTCGTTTTTGTTTTCTCTCAGTCTTCTCAACTCAAAATGCAAGAAAAATGGAAGAACAAAAATACACTGAAAGCTTTGAGATGAATTTGCATACCTTGCAACTACTATATATATTTGTGCACTGGAATCTAAAAGGACAAAAGCTTTCTGCAGAAACTGTTGCTTGAACTGCATTATTTGAAACTAGCAGATGGCTTCTGACATTCATGGCTCATCCAACAAGTTGGGAGATCGGCGAAACCTCATTCGGGAGAGTTTAACCCGTCAAGAAGTAATGAGCAAATTTGAAAAAATGCGCCATGAGCAAAGACAACTGTACGCAGAACTTGCTGATGCCGAAATGAACCTATGTGAGTACAGAGAAGTTATTAAGGTCTTGAGAGAAGCAAATCCGACTCAAACGTGTTTTTCCTTGATGTCGGATGTACTGGTTGAAAGATCACTGCGGGATGCATTTCCGACGGTTCTTTTACAAAAAGAGAATATTGAAAACAGTCTCGAAAAGCTGAATATGCAGATACGAGAAAAGGGAAAGGAGATATTAGAGTTTCAGACCACTTATAACATACGCATAAAAGCTAATGTAGGAACTGAAAAGAAAAATTAATGGTAATTAACGGTAATTAATGGTTAATGAAGAATATTTGCTTTATTAATGGATGTTGGTATAAATGCACCTAAAAAGTTCCTTTTTCAGTACAGCTGTATTATACGCCTCGTTTGGTGGCAACGCTCTTGGCGCACTTTTAGTAGCGATTTAAGACAGGTGAAGACAACCCATCTTTATTAGTGTTATTCCTGTTGTATAGCAAAATAAAAAGATATTTTAACAGCTATTTTCCAACTATTTCTGCTAATTACTTTCCGTTAAGAAAACGTTTCTTCCAAAGTTTTATATTTTTTCTTGTTTATTACTTTCTGCTGAAGCTTATTATTGTCAGTTAAAAAACGATTTTTTCTAAGAATTATTTCCTTGGCGACATAAAAAGTGCGCCAAAAAACGCTCCAAGTGCGTTGCCACCAAACGAGGCGCATAATATAGCCGTACCCCTTTTTGATTAAATGTTCTGTTGCAGTAGACATTTTGAGATGGTGTTTTCTTTAATATGTTCCAGTGTCGTTTCATGTAACCTGTCATGTATCTTACTAGTCAATTTAGTTCAATTCGAAGCTTATACTTTAAAATACCTAAGCACTTATAGAGCTATGAACGATAGGAAATCAATCGTTTAATAAACATGTGAAAAGGTTTGATTAGGTAGTTAATTAACGTCACACTTGAGCAACACAGCGGGCTATTGGGGACGGTCCGGGATCAATCCCGAAGGGAAAGATCTAGGATAACGCCACGTAATTTTGAACCACGGTCAGATAACGAGAACACCTGAGCTGGGCCCACTCTCCAAACTTCCACACCACGTCAACGTGAGGACAGTACCTTAATTCAAAAAAAAATGTTTTCCATTTTGTAATGCTCTCTTAGTGAAAATTTTAAATATTTCTAATCGGAAATTTTTGGTGTATAGGAAGATCGTGTAAAATGTAAAATTTTGTGTTTTTATGCGAATACAATCCCTTGAAAAATAAAGGAATATATGCATTTAGCACATATACATGATTTTAAGTCTTTCTTAACTAGAAGTGTTTCTATGACAGCTAATTTAAAATATAATCATCCTATCACTTTTCTGAATGTATGTTACTAAATGTCACACACTGAGGCAAGTAAATAATGCACATATTCGCACATTCTTTATTTCACATTTTCACACACTATAAAATGGCTTTTCTCGGGAACGTATTCTGTGCTTCGTATATAACTGTAATTCTGCTAATGAAATAGATGGTGTATGTGAGCTGAGTCGTAAGATCTCAGAAGCTTAAGCCAAGGTTCGGGAATCGACTTGTGCCGATTGGCTATCGAAGAGCAAACTAGTGATTTTAATCACGTTCGATTTATCGTATTAATCAATCAATAATTGATACTACATTATGATTTGTTATTTCTCCCAATTCCACGTGACAAATCTTCAAACCGTGCGATCGGAAAAAATAACATGAAGCTCCGTCTATTTCATTAGAAGGTAGATGCTGCAATTCACACTTTAACTCTCAATTGTGGTGGAAGATTATAAACTTGACAGCCGGCTTTTTCACATATTATGTAAACTGAGACATTAGCATAGGCTTATTCGAACAACTCTTCTGCACCATGTCCATGTGAAAAGTGCATGTATGCGTGCATCTGTAAGAAGTACCAGTTATATATAAAGCATAGAACTGAATAGTACAGGGGGAAACTGAACCAACTTCCTTTAATAAAACTTATGCCTATGCTGAAAATCATAGGGAACGAGATGCCTTTTCTGTTTTGCTGTTTGCCTTAGCTTTGGATTCTGTAACAAGAGAGATGAAAAGATTCATACTAAAAATGCTTCAGTTGATTCTTTTTCCGTGACTAGAGCAAACGACACTAAATTAATTGCCCCCAAAATGCGAAAATCCCTGTGAAAGTAGACAATAACAACAAAGTATTCAACATATCCTTAGCAGTTTTTCGTTCACTAGTCAGTGACTGGATGAATGTTTGAATGTCAGTGAATGTTTAAGTAGCATATTACTTCAGTTAGGTAGTTTTATGACACTGTTAAAGATCGGTAGTTTCATATGCGTCGTAGATCACATGATCCGTCTCGGCACGATTCCTATTTCGTCAGTTTTGTTTTGAGGAGAAACAAATGATGTCATGCGAATGATGAAGTCTTTAATGTTTCAAAACGCTTCTGCGGCGGTTATGTTGACATAACAAGGTGGGCTGAAAGCGTCTGGTTGCAAAATGTCGAGCACAGCTGAATAAGTAGAGATTAAACCACCGACTAGTCCACAGACAACGATTAAGATTAAGATTACTTTTTCGTAAAGAGGAATGACCCTAAATGAAAATAAAAACATCCGAGTCAATACATATTGTTATATACAAAGACAGAAATTAAAACAATTGTGTTCACATGTGAAGAATAACTCATAAAATGGAATTAATTCAATGTATTGACACAAAAACTTGCAATTTCAACCCGAGCCCTTCCGATTTTTTAAAATTTGGGAATATTTTGTTTCTCAGACACATGTAAAGAAACCCGAGAATTTTTAATCTCTTAAATTTCAATAATTTTTATTTCTCGTAATTTTAAATTTTTAAAAATTGGGCATTTTCCCCATGATTCTAGACTCATTAAAACGCTTACATCTTTTGTCCTAATGCTCTGATCGAGCTTAAATGGGGTTATTCGTAGATAAATGTGCAACCATTCTTAAGCAAAAATAAAATAAACGAAATAAAAATGATCACTCACAGGATCATGTAATATATCATGAGAAAGTTCATAAATTTATTCACAAAATAAGCCTATTTGAACCCATACGATAAAACAGCACTGGAGTTTGTGGGTATTGGTATGATTCTGTTCTTGGAATATATATTTTTTCACTATGAACCCCCGAACTTGAAACTTCCTTCTACAAAGACAAATAGTGTGTACGTACTTTTTCATATATTTTTACGAAACAAATTTTAAAAATGTTTTTAATTCGAGATCACGGGGAAGGGTGAAATAGAATGACCTTGAAATTAAAAAGGTTACTCGTAGAATCATAAAATACATTCTTGGAAAGGTTAAATCTAGAAATTATGTAGTATTTGAGGCCGATTGTACCATTAAGTCAAGATACAGGAGTCCTATAGAATCCGATTTTTCAAATTTAAAATTACTAGTATAAATAAAACTTTTTCTTGGAGGCAAAACGTTTCCCAGATTTTTCCACAAACATGCGACAGGAAAACAAAGTAGTCAAGTTTTAAGAAAGGTCGGGTTGTGGGCCGTATCGATTTGACATAAAACGACCCTTTATTCTGTGGTACCAAATGACTACCAAGATGATCAAATGAGCATACCAACATGACCACACGAAAATAGTACAAGATATTTAGAGTAATTACAATTTAACAAATCACAATTATAGTAATATCAAGTTTTAAATACACACACCTTTCTGGCCAACTTGAATCTTGCTGTGCGCATAGCCGGTAGTAGAATAGGCACGGGAAGACACACGATGTCAAACATGTAACAGAACCTCCAACCAAATTGAGGACTTTTCCGAATCTAGGAATAGATTGTGCGACAAAAACGGCAGCACCCATGATAGCCGTTCTCAAAGCGCATCTTTTCCATCCAAAATCTAAACGAATAATCAAGGCTTAAACGTCTGGAAATCTCATCAGAATAAATTATATTTTTAGTTGTCTATCAAATTTCTCTACATAGTACATTTAGTTATGTTATACGACAAGTGGCATTGTTAATGTTTTGACAGTAGAAACAATATTCAAATATTAAAAAATGCTGTAATTAAATATTACTAGCACAGACCCGCGCATAGCATCTGCGCTAAACTTTCTTAAATGCTTATCTATTAATGGTAGAGTCGTTACTCACATTTCACATCATATTTCAATCTCCATTTAACGAATATAACATCATGTTTACATAAATGAATTTCAATTATAATCTGAATTACATGAAATCTTCCAAAAATATATCACAGCCAACAGCATTTCTTTTATTTTACTAGTGTTAATTGTTATTTTCAATATAATGAATGGTAAAAAGCACGTCATATTACCATGATTAGATCCTGAACGCCTTATATGTAGAAGTTTTACAAAAATGAGCAGAAAGGAACACTTTGAAGGTTTTTCTCTTTTTTCCTACATTTCATCCACTTTTAACTATACCCTAAACACAATTTAATGTTCACCAATTAGTTTCTCCTATTATCGACTTACGGTTTCATATAGTTATGTTTAGAGTAGGAATTCTTGACAGAAGAGCAATAATTTATTTTCTGGATTTTTAAACTTGCGACTGATGATGAATTTACGTATGGACAATCTATAGTGAAAAATGTTTTGACTATTGAATGTTTTTTAATGAAATGTTTGATGTTTTTTATAAGTTAAGTATTTGTATAAACAAGAAATGTTCATCAGCAATGAACTCATTATTAAACGGTAGACAAACTATTTGTAATAGCGATATTTCGATACAGGTTTTTTTACAGATGAATTTTTAAAAAGAAAGACAAAAATTAATAACACAGCTTACTCTTGGGAATTTTAAGGAATTCTTCGACATCTTGCACGGCTGCATTGATGACAAGAAGGAAGGCAAAAAACATGTGCAGTGCAAGAAGCACTGAGACAGCTGATTTAGGAATAGAATCAGGAAGAGAGTCGATAACATTTGATTTCAACGATTTTCCGTATACGTAATATCCCAGCACTGCGACAGGCGAGTACAAGAGAAGTAGGACTGCAAAAAAAGAAATACAGGGCTTGAGAAATTGAATTGTTACCGACAAATTATAACACTACCTTTACGACGAAAACAAACAAGTAATTTCTTAAAGGAGGCATTTTAATTCAAATACTCTCTTGTATAAGAAAATAAACTAACTAAATCTCGGTAATTTTCTCGCTATAATAAAATAATATTTGCTCATTTTTACAAATTTTTGAAAAATAAATTATTAAATTTTTTACTAGAAGGGGGAAGATCTGAAATTTTTTCTTTATCTATAAGAAGTCCTAACAAATAGTTTTATATTTGAAGGTTGCTATTTATGATTCTTTCGAATATTAATTTCATATTTAATACATCATATTAAGAGTTAACTTTAAAAGAAACATTACATAGATTTTATTTCAGTTCTCATAAAGTAACAGAATATGAAATTTCTCCAGGATCGGTAGATTATATCAGAGAAATCTGAGAAGCTAATTTAACTTCTCCAAAGGCCTTGAGTGCTCTAAATTTTCTATTCTCATAATCCAAAAGCGGTTTCACTAAATGACTTGAAATATTCAAAATTTAATTTTTATATAGATTTCAATTTTTGCTACACAATTTGATGCTGCCGTTGGGAATTATGAAGAACTGATGTGAAATTGATCCCTTATGCAAATTTTATGCACATAAATTTGCAGAAGACGGTATTCTCTATCTAATGGTGCCTTTTAATGTGCTCTATGAACGATTCAAAGTTAAAAAGGATTCCGTATTTCCGCAGCTAAAATAAAACAATTTTAATAAGACAGTTATTGTCTTAGAAACGAATTGAGATAATTATACACTGTTCACAAGAGGGAGACTTACGTTTACGTTTAGTTTACTTTTACGTTTTCAAAACATTCACAAATCAGCGGAGATTTGTCACTAATGAAACGAAAAAACGATGTGTGTTTTGGGTCATTTTATGAAGTTAGCTATCGAAGGATAATGTACGCACCAGTAGGTTTAAAAGTATCTTTAAAGAAACTAAAAACCTCAAGTTAAAGTGAGAACATTCATAAAATGAAATGAGATAGTTATACACTGCATAAAAGGAGGGTATGGATTTTATTTTACTTTTTCATAAAAATCGCAAACCAGCAGTTTTGTCACCTTTGAAACAAACTACGATGTGAGTTTAGGGTCTTTTTCTGAAGTAAAGAGTTGAAGGTAGAGCACAAAAATAAGTTTAAAAGTAGCATTAACCCTCTGAAAGATTCAAACGCATAAATCTGTTCTACAACCTGCAGTCTTTTCTGCATGGCTTTTAATCAGTTTTGACCTTCTTGACCAGTCCAGAATCTTTCCTAGAATTCATTTGGGTCGCGGTAGCCCAGTTGGAAGGGCAACGGATTAGCAATCGGAGGATTACGAGTTCGAAGGCAAAGACCGTCGTCTACACTGGTGCATGTTAAATATGTCGTGACCTCAAATGTCCTCACATTTGGTGTGGTGTGGAAGTTTAGAGAGTGGGGTGCCAGCTCAGGTATTGATCTCGTCATATGACCGTGGTTCAAAATTACGAGGCATTGTCCTTGATCTTTCCCTTAGGGATCGATCCCGTACCGTCGCTAATACCCCGTTGTGTTGCTCCAGTGCGACGTTAATTAACTACCTACCTACGTAGAATTCCTTCAACCGATAGATGTGGTTTCTTAGTCGTTATGTGTATTGTGAGGTTAAAAGCAATTGTTCACTTCTCGGAAATCTCGTGACATTCAAAGGGTGAAAGAAACTAAAGTGGAGGACATTCATAAAAAGAGTATTAACTATAAAGTAAAAAATATTCGAGGCAATGCTAATGGGATTTTAGAATTGATTGAAATGGGAAACATTGTAGAAAAGTGTGTCTCACCAGAGAAGCCAATGGTTGCTGCTTTTGGGAACTGACTCTTGTCCTTCATGTCATTCTGAAATGTGGGAAAGGATGCTGCTCCTCCAAAGGCAAAGAGCATTGTCCCATAAGATAGGAAGAAAGATAGCAAGGTTGGTGGGGAATGGTTCACTTTTGAAGAGGATTCGACTTCTTCTCCCAGTAAGACGACTAGTATAGTACACGCAACAACAGTAGTTGCCAGGGCTACTACAGCTGCCGGCCTGGAAACGGAAAACAATGTTTAGTTTTTAACGAAATAATCAATAGTTTTAGGTTGTGGTGAACTAAGGCAATATAACCTATATCAACTAAGAAGTACTTTTCGGTGGACAAAATTGCACGACCACGCATACAGAAGTACACCTGTGATCGTAATACAGCTCTCGCGGTCTCACGCAGCTTGTCTGTTTTCTTACCTTGCCCCAAATGAAATCCAATCCACGGTCTCACATATCTGACGATCTACCAACTATCAAATTCAGTCACTGCTAAATTTTGGAGGGGGAGTATTGTGGTGAACTTAACCACCACTACAAAAATTAATCAAGAATACAGAAGAATACAAGGTGATTCAAAAGGTTATGTTAAAAGTCGATCAGGAATACAAAAACATATTTACATAGGAATATACAGCCGTAAACGACGCGCAAGTGTGCTAGAGGGGATGTATGTGTGGAGTTATCTCAACACCTTTCCTGCACGATGGATTGGCAGGGCTGGATCCGTCGCTTGGCCACCACGATTACCCGACTTGTATCCCTTTGATTTCTTCTGTGGTTACCTCAAAAGACTTGTTTACGAGACCTACGTAGCCTTCGACTTTAACCTCATCGCAATAATCGTTGTGGCAGCAGCATGTGTCCGTGAGAGTTGAACAAATTCTCCGATCCATTCGAGGACATTGCCAGGCATGTGTTGGTGCTGATGGAAGGAAATTTGTACACCTCTTCTGAACTTGTAAACGTACGTTTAATAAATATTATGTTATACCTTACTGGTATTCCTTTATTCTTCCTGTACTTCTAGCAACACCGGTTGGCGCTTCCGGTACGTCCCTTTGTAAAATTGGTTTGTTTTGGTATTCCTGGTCTACCTTTAAAGTTTGCTAAGACCTTTTGAATCGCCCTGTGTATATCAGTGTAACCTATCTCCACCAAAAAAATACTTTTTGGTAGACGAAGTTACCTTTCACACATCTTGCCAAAAGGTGTAGGAAATCCTTGTAAATCAAAGTATAAACTACATCTTACTTTAGTTGAGAAAAAAGGTTAGGGGACTTTGCAATTTATTTCATATGCTTACAAGATTTCAAACAATTTATTGTCAACGGTTTACATCGAAATTATCTTTTCATTTCCACTAAGGTTTATATCACGTTTGTCATTTTACATTTGGTTCACTCCATCTGTCCAGACTTTCATTTTTCAGGATTAAGAGACCGCATTCCGTATCAAATATGAAACATCTATGCATTGAGAATGTGTGATTGTGTTTATTCCTTTTATGCAATTTATGGGACTACAAATATACATTGTACGTGTATTTCGCCTCTTTAAAGTTCGTATGAGTTGAGTTACCAAATATTTGCAATTAAATAAATATTTTCTCCATCATGTGACGTCTTTTCTAAATCTGCCATTTTGTTTCACTTTTTATTCATGTTAACAGAGGCGCTGATTTCGAAGTGGGGCAAATCAAACTTTTGTGTTCCCGAAAGTTTATTATTATGATAAAAAGCCCCACCAGAAAATCCTGTTCTATTCATGACAAATTAATTAACGGGTCATTGTTTTTATTTGTCTTACTGTTAATAACTAAAAAGAATAATCGCATATACACGAAAAAAGGTAAGAATGCCAATTCAGAAATAGAAAATAATTTAATATTAGTTCAAATTGATATCTGAATAAATTGTAGTTTATTATTTGTAGAAATGTTAACAAGATAAACAATTATGTAAAACGTTTTAAAATATATCAAGGGCCATGAATAAAAGAAGAGTCATTTAAAGGAGTATGATCTAATCCAGCATTTTTTTTATCACCTCGTTCCCCACAAAAACAGAACAATCGCTATTTCATGAAAAATAACTCATAAATTTCAGAGTTGGAAAGAGTTTCATTTTGGGCGCTCCACTATTTCCAAAATGTGCAGCCTTAAATTAACTTACCAAAAATCCGAAGGTGTTCCCAGCCACATGAGAGGAACTAGAACAGCAGCTAAAATGAGAATCCAATAACAAAATGAAATGTCCCAATGTGCTGCCAGTTCAGCAATCAGCTGGGATGACAAGAGTAGGAAGACCGTTGCCACGCCGAAGAGAGTGATATCAATACAAAATGATACAATATACCTGTAAAATGAACAGTCAACTACAATGTAAATGCTTTCTTTCAACTAATTCTGTTAGTTTTACATGTTTTTCAGTTTAGTAACGAAAAATGTTAATTTTCTCAAGTACTTTTGTGCGCTAATCTCTCTTCCGCAAGCGTTATCTCCCTTAAGACTACAGAAAAGTTCAATGTTTTTGTTTAAAACTTCTGAAATATTCGCAATCGCTGAAACAGTGATCTCTATTCCATGCGAGAAAAATAAATCATTGCTTCAGCGATTCTGAAGTGAAGAATTGAACAGATCAATACATTCACATAAGGCGGATGGAGTCCCTGGTATTTGAGATTAATGGGTATACTTTATTCCATAAGCCATGTTCGGTACTATTGTCTCAGTGAGAGGGAACCGGATCCTGAACTAATAGTCCTAATTTTTAACGTGGTTCAAAATTACATGATGTTATTCTCGGATCTTTCCCTTCGGAGGTTGACCCCGGACCGTCGCCAATAGCCCGTTGTTTTGCTCCAGTGCGACGTAAATTACAATACCTACCTACATACCTACCTAATTTTTAACTAATATAAATAATAAGGGGTCCATTTGCTTTATTCGAATTTTGAAACACGGCTGTTTTTGTATTCTATAAAAGCATTTTGTGTATAAAATGTCACACGCAAGCCAAACTTTTCTTTTGTTTTCATCGCTCACTTATTTTCTTTTCGTAAATAGGAAAGCAATTATTGAACAGAATAAATCTAATTAAAAGTAAAGATATCAACCATTCCATAAAAAAATTTTCATCTTTTAATTAGAACATGATAGGAACTAACTTTTCCCATGCCTGGTCCTAAGCCAATTCCTCCAAACGGGGCCCGTACGCTCTTATAAAGAAAATCGACAGTATCTTGATTCCGAGATATCTTGTCTCATTAGCAAAATTGGTCAGATCGCGATGGACGAGATACCTCGTCAAAACGACTTGGAGAGTTAAGTCATGTATCCAGTGTGGCCATGCCTTAACCCTCCAAGTGTTTCGACGAGAAATCTCGTTCAAGATCTGGTTAATTTTGCTAAGGACGAGATATCTCGTCGAGACAAAACATCCCTATCACTTCAAAGCGGAACGAAGATCCAAGTTAGAAAACAAATTGTTCCTTGCCCAGAACTGATAACAGTTTGGAATAAGGGTTTTTGCACCAGAGACTAGCCACAACAGGGAAGTTTTCGAAGCGAAGATAAACCACTAGGACACAGAGAGAAGGGGGTTTTATTATTGAACAAAAAGCACCACAAAAGTGCAACAAAGGGCTCCAGTGGCCATAGTTTACCAATCTTCTCAAATCATTTTGAAGGTACATTCTGGAATTATCAAATGCAAGACAACTGAAAAGTAAGTGATCCACATCTTGTGGTTGCTTTTTCGAACAATCGCACATGTCATTAGTCCTAGGATTAAACCTATATAGGTATTTAGCAAAATTTCCACAGCCAGATAGCAATTTGCGTAATTTTAAAGTTTGGGAAATAAAATTATTCTGCATTCAATCTATGCTGAATAGCAAAAAAAAATTTTATGCTGTGGCCAGCTTTCTCAGACGAGACATACTCTTCGTTCCACTTAGCAACAAGTTTGTCATAAGCATAAGGCTCTCAAGTAACACTTAGTAATGTTAACCTTTACATCAACTGCTAAATTCAAAGCGTATTTGGCTAAAAAAATCAACCCATTCCCGTAAATCCCACAATGTCCACGCACATAGGCAAAGATCTCAATTCCTCTGTTTTTAAGAGAACGTATTGAGGGTTTAAACATGGGAGTACTGCTTTAAAGATAATTTGAAGTACGAAAAATTACCTCATTTTCATGCCGACTGCGCGTTGTGCGATGGCTGGATACGGATATCTGTTCTTTTCTTTATATTCGTCATACCTCTCCTCCAATATGTTCCAGCATCGTCCAAGGCAAATGCCAGAGTATAAAGTGACCGCGCAACAGAAAACTAGGAGAGCTACCCCACACCAACCTATAAAGACATTTACATTTCATTTTAATGCAGGGTATAGCTTTCATATATGATATAGATCAGTGAGAATTATTACAAAGTTAAACCATCCTTTCTTTCAAGTGCATGGTAATACATTAAACGTAATATAAACATAGGAATGCTTTTAGCAAAGTCATATCCTTTATAAGTGACAAGTTCATCTATGAAGAATACGACTACCAAGAATCCTATTGTTACGTTTAGGTGTCGTTACCGAGTTATTGTCTATGAATCCAAGAGCTTATTAATATTATTCCAAATATGGGTAAGTTAGTGGTGGGAAAGTATAAATTTCTGGCCAGAAATTCTAGTAATTTCTTTACCGGACCCAGTTTGTAGAATATAATTTTTCTAAAGTTTGCAGAAAATATATTATTAAGTAAAAGTGATCCTTTTCAGAGATACAGTATGATAGAAACAAAAGTAATAGACAAAGAATTTGTTTTTACTATTACTTAATTGTAATATAACGTATTTATCTTGCGTAACAAGCCTTTGAATTGTATTTGATTATTAATAGTATTAAAAAAATCATAAAGATGTTGTTCAGAAATTTCTATAACATCCGTCGTTCGTCGGGTCGGCGTTAAAAATGTTGATCGTCTTATCTTTGAAGAATTCTCAGAAAAAAGAGAAGGTCTTTTCGAAAACAGCTGAAACAGCTGTCGTTTGTTTACCCCCGCCTCAGATATTCGGAATTTGTCAGGTATATAGAAACTTGCTTCTGCGGATTTCTCTCTAGTAATGCCAAATTTTCTTCAAGTTAACCCTTCTGGTTGTTGTATCGATGAGGTATTTCGTCATCAGCAAAACTAACCAGATCTTAATGGACGACATACAGGTGGTTATCAAAATAATGGAAACACCTGTGAATAAAAGTGACATTTAAGAATGCGCTTCGTAAGCATTAAAATATAATCCTAGCTATCAGTTTTTTTAATATAAAAAGTACTATAAATCATGGTAGTATGAGGTAGCTTTAGTGAAGTTGTATACGTCGTGGATTTTTGTCAAAAGCTTAAAATGTTCAGACTTTCAAAGAGGCCAAATTGTAGGAGCCCGACTAGTTGGAGCAACTGTGACCGAAACATCCCAGCTTTTAGGCGTTTCT
Organism: Meta bourneti; assembly: GCA_933210815.1. Taxonomy (NCBI): domain Eukaryota; kingdom Metazoa; phylum Arthropoda; class Arachnida; order Araneae; family Tetragnathidae; genus Meta; species Meta bourneti. Next base: position 81,118,268 of record OW119923.1, on the reverse strand, counting down.
AGAGGTACGGTGTCTAAAGTCATGACAGCGAACACACCCCGCGGCAAGACAAGCTCGGCAAAGCAAAATAATGGACGGATGGAGAAGCTGAATGAAAGAGACCGACGGGTATTGAAGCGGATTGTAATGTCTAAAAAGAAAACAACTGCAGCCAAAGTGACCGCAGAGCTCAATCAGCATCTGGATTCTCCAGTGTCAATAATTACAGTTAGGAGGCACCTTCATAAACAGAACATTTACGGCAGAGTAGCAATTCCCAAGCCACTTGTCACAGATGTTAATGCCAAACGTTGTCTACAGTGGTGCCACAACCACAAAACCTGGTCGATTGATAAATGGAAGACAGTTATATGGTCAGACGAATCATCTTTCACACTTTATACCCACAACAGGACGGGTGCACGTTTGGAGGACACCTGCACAAGCGTATGATCGTAATTGTCTCCTTCCAACTGTCAAGCATGGAGGTGGATCTGTCATGGTATGGGCAGCCATGTCGTGGTTTTCTGCTGGCCCAATCGTAACCCTGAAAGGAAGGATCACTGGGGAGAAGTATAGAGAAGTTTTAGCTGACCAGGTCAATACTATGATGCAAACTTTGTTTCCTGCAGGAGATGGAATTTTCCAGGATGATAATGCTCCTATTCATGCAGCGGGACTGGTCCAATCATGGTTTGATGAACACGAGGATGAACTGAAACATCTATTTTGGCCAGTACAGTCCCCCGACCTCAATATAATCGAACCGTTATGGTCTATTTTAGAGCGTTCAATCCGGAATCGATATCCTCCACCGGCATCTCTCCCGGAACTTTTACAATATCTTCATGAAGAATGGTACAATATTCCTCTAAACACTATTCAGCACTTGTATGATGCCAAAGGCAGTCCTACGCCATATTAGTAAAGGATTCCTTATAAATCCAGTGTGTTTCCATTATTTTGATAACACCCTGTATCACGTCACTAGGAGAAAGGTGGACAGATCTTGCTCTCGTCATGGATTAAAAAAACCGGCAATATCTTGATAGACGAGATATCTCGTCGAAACTACTTGGAGGGTTAAAGGTTTTATGACTTTTGGAATTTCTAATTTGTGCTTGTTCTTTATGGTATTATTGTTATCAATTTTTTTCTTTACCGTACTATTTTTCGTTCTTCTTATCTTCATAAGTTCACTAACAGAATTGCCTTGTGTTGCACCGGTTGAAATGTTTAAATGTTGATTGAAAAGAGATTAGACTAATCCTTTTTCTTTCATAGAAAAATTCAAAAATCATTTAAGTTGTACGGAAAATAACTATCGTTTTAACTTTTTCATTGCTTCTACAATTTACTTCGGTCCAGTGTTGATCGAAAAACAATTTTTTCCGAAACAAATTATATTACAATATTTATGTTTGAACTGACTTTTTAGTTCTTCCCATGATGTAAATAAATAATAGATATGTTTTTAATGAAGAAAGAATATTTTAAAATATTTATTTTTGCAAGGAAATTCAAGGAAAGGTTTTCAGGAGTTCAAGGATGATTTTCAAGGAAAATTGGTGTATATTTCGACCAACTTTCCTTAAATAATTTATTGAATCCGTAATGATTTGTAGAATTCTGTTTCATAAGCTTTTTAGGTTAGGTGTATAACTTATTTTAAAATTTCCGGAATAGATACATGTGAATCCTCCGTTGAAAGCAGTGATTTTCTTTCTTAAAAATTCTGTAAAATCGACCTTCAGCTTTTTGAAAAATTTTTTATCTATTCAGTTTAATTTGTCTACACCGATTACATCTATTTCTATCCCAAGCACCGTTATTCCGAAAAGCACAAACGAAAAATTCATTGATCATAAAAGCGTAATTTTGCAGCACCAGAATTAATGTTTACTCTTTTATAAAACTTTGCAGAACTTTCTAGAAAGTTGAGGAAACGGAAACTTTCTTGGACTCATGATGGAGAACATTCCAGCACTCACTCGATTCTTAGCTGGTCGTATTTAAAGGAAGCTAACTCGGTAAGTCATCCAGTTTATCATCTTTCAGTAAATCTGACAGTTTTATTTCGCTCTTTTAGTTGATTGTATAAGTGTTTCCTACTTTATTTGACAGTGATAGTGTACATTTTGGATTTATATTTCTAAACGGATGCAAGTACTTCATAATTTTGAATTTGTTTTTTCGTTAATTTTAGCTTTTTATTGTATTCTATAATAGATTTCATTGTTCAGTGAGAGTGTGCCTTTTGCTTTATTTATGAAATAGCTTTTCTTTGTATTCTTTTACAGATTTATTTGCTATATCAATGCCTCCAAGGAAGCGGAAGGCGATCGGCCAAGTGCAGTCAACGGCTAAGATGATGAAAGATAAGCGTAGTCAAGAAACTTCGGAGGAGAGGAATAGAAGACTTGCGATTGCGAGAGAGAGAGCTACTACATTTAATGCAACAGAGACGGCACAGCAGCGTGAGGCCCGACTTCAGGATGAGGGATAGAGCTACTACATCTAGAGAAGAAAAGTGATTATTCTAATTCACTTTTCAAGCAACATTTAACCACTTCAACCCGAGCAACGCTGGGTAATTCAGCTAGTCTAATTTATAAAAAGGTGTTGATGAGGTCGTGAAGAACCTGGCCCCGAAGTGGCCTCAATCTCCAGTAATCACAGTGGGTCTGGGCTTGCCTTGGTATTTGGGAATCTTAATAAATTGGTAGATTAAGAAAAGAACTGTATAAAAATAAATATACGTATTGACAGGTATTTTTTAATATTGAGTTTTTATTTTTTCTGCCATTAGGTTAAGTCCAGTTCAAAGTAAATTTGTTATATTGAAATATTTCAAAAAGTTGAGCTTCCATCTAATTTATAAAATAAAACATTAATTGTGATGTTGCCAGGTACCGAATTGCAAAATTACGCTTTTATGATCAATGAGTTTTTCGTTTGGGCTTTTCGTGTTCCATTACAAAATGTTAGTTGTGTAAAATTTTAAGTATTTTAAATATTCATTTTTCATCAATCAAATATTCATATATTATTTATATCATGGAAAGAAATATCAGTTCAACATAATTAGAATTTTAAATTATTTAAATATAACATTTCGGAAAAAAATTTCGAGCAATACTGGTAAAACAATTTTTTTCCGCAATCGTTTTATGCTCAATGTTTTTCCTATGGCAATTTGGAATTGATTTAGCCCCCACCTAGGTTATTGGAGCCCTGTGTTACTCGCAGGGTTCCAATAAAGTATAAGTATAAGTGTACCAAATTTGGTGTGGATTGGTCAAACGGTGTAGATTTGTATAGCGAACAGAGAGATGCCAACTCTGCTCTATATATTGATTGTATCACATTTTATGTATACAAAATTCCTTCTATTTTATTTTAATTTAAAAATAATTTTCGCTTTGTTTAATATCCGTATCCAGTGTGTGATTTCTTCTTGTATTGGCAAACCTCGTGGTATATGTTGTCAACAAGAGGAGATGCTTCGGTTATCTCAAATAAAAAACGCACTTCAAATTCCTGACATTTTTTTTATATTTCTGAATTACCTGTGTCTGCAAGGGCACTTGGCAACGCCAATACTCCGCTTCCTGCCATCTCACCGACAATAAAGACTGAGGCCAACCATAAAGATAAACCTTTTTTATGTGAACCTTTTTCTTCTGATGCCTCATCATCTTTTTTCATTATAGGTTCCGCCTGAAATGATATTAAACAAGAAAAATTTAGATTAAACACTCATATCAAGTTTCAGCAACGAGCCAAACAGTTGTTTGAATAATACCTTTGAGGCGTCGAGGTATCTAATGTACTAATAATGTCATAAATCTTTGTTGATTCTTCTCAAGAACAGATTTATGGTAACAGTCATTTTGTTGTTTTGTTTGGGCCTTTTGAATTTTCCAAAAGAATTTTATTCCTTTCTTATCCTGTTTGCATTGATGTCTAACATTCATCTTATTTCTGCACAGTACTTTACATCTACATGAGTTATAATTGATATTTTCCTATCATGGCATCATTGTATTATGGAATGTACCGTTATAGAACATAACAAAATTAGTCTACATATGCAAAATACCTTCATGAGTTGGCGTAAATGTTCCAAGAAGATATAAATTTGAAACGCAATGCGGCGAAAAACAGAGCATTTGCATTGGGCAATTCCATGACTCACGATACCATCAGACATAAATTTTCAATATTAAATTTCATGTAAATTCAGAATGGTTCAAGATTACTAAACAAAATTTGATTTATAAACACATTAATATATTCCTACAGCATCTTGGTCATAATTTAGAATTTTGGTGTGAAACAAGTTTTCCAATGGCAAAATTTCAGACTGACTCACGTTACAAGAAAAAGGACATAAATTTGTCGACACACAAAAATGACAGTTTTTCTCTTCTAAGAGAAGTTAACGGGAGAAAAAAGAATTTGGATGCTTCACTAAGATTACTAGGTCCTGTCAAAACAAAGAAAAATGAAATTGTTGCATTAATTAATAAAGCAAATTGAGATTTATGTGACTCACATTACATACTATGTGACTCGCGTTACATTAGTGAATTATGAGAACAGAATGCTTGTTAATAACGTTGTTGAAGTTTTATACTGTGCTAAAATCAACTTTCGTTTATATATTTGTGAATAATTGCTTATTAATGAAAGAAATTGAAATTGAAAAAATAAATAATGCCCTATAAAAACATATTTATGTGCAGTAAATATACGAAGTAAATTATCATTTTGATTCAAAATTGTGCTTAACATTAAATAAAAAATGTATAGATCTATGAAAACTCCAGTTTAATATGTAATTCTAATAATTTTAATACCAAACAATATAGCAAAGACACTTCAAAACATAAATGGTAATGAATAACAATCAATAAAAAATTTCCCAGTTGGGACCACATCAACTTCATTACGCAATGGTAGTTAACTCAATACTATTATAAAATTCGATTATTTTATTCGCTTCATTGGGATACTCTGTCCAATCTTTACATATTTTACTTCAACTCTGTCTTCAGATTCGATTTTATAACAGCTTATAGGTGTGATACAAGAGATGCCAGTTGATAAGAGATACCCTTTTGGTAACATAGTTGATATTTTAATGCAATGAAATCTTTTTATTCCTATTATTGGAAGTACTTTGAACCAAATATGCTGCAATTAAAAATCTGAATTTCTCTCTGCCATTTCTTTCCTAAAAGCTTCCTTTTTTACTGCTACAAAAATAGACATAATATCCTCTACTTAAATCGCTCTTTCTATTATGCATGAAAATTAGCCAAACATTACCTAGAAAGACAGCCAAGTTCACTGTAAAAAATCTTCACACCGCTGGTTTAGTATAGTTGAAATAAAAATAATAATAAAATAAATGCGTAAGATGTTGCCAAATTCAAGTATAAAAACTTTAAACTATCTATAGAAAAGAACTAAAAAAAGTTGAGTTAAATTTTCTAATTTTTTTTCATTTGCATGTCCCGTGTTTCTTGGAATTGCCTAGTATAAAGAGCAAAAGAAAATAGCAAGAATATTTTTAGAAATTGCATAACTTACATCAAGTGTATTCAAACTGAAAAAAATCATGTCTTTCTTATGGATTCATATTCCATTGACTGTAGTAACGTAACAGTGTACATGTGCAACTCCAAGTCCATATGTACCGAATCAATGATGAAATTGTCTTCTACCGTATAAATAAGGTGACCTGCTAAGACAAGGTAGCTGACTTTTTTTCACCAAGTTTAATTTGAATTTTCTGTTGCGTAAATGTGATGTATGAAATTTATTAAAAAGGTAGATATTTTAATGAATAGATCGAGATAATGAACTTTATAAAAACTATTTACTCAACTGTGCGGGAATAAGTTTTTAATACAAAATTTCAATTCATGAAAAAAGTCAAATGAGAAAATTCTGTTATTAGAGGAGGTCTTATCACAATAAGTTTTCATTTTCTTAAATAAAATAATGAACATAGTTCTTCAGCAAACATGATTCAGGATTTACAAAAGATTCTAAAATGTACTTCTCAGCATAACATTTTGGACTCATTTTAAAATATTTGACAATATTTTACAAAAATGATGAGAAAGAAAATTATGTTAATTGAAATAATTCCGATAAACTTCTAAAATTTAACATTCACAAAATTAAGAAATAATCCTACCTTAAAAGTTTTGTAAATATGCTTTTAAGTTTCCACTCATCTTTCGAAGTACTCTAACTATAATTAAACTAAGGTTCTCCTGTGGTTCAAATTTTAGCTACCAAATTTACACCACCAAATCATTACATGATATGAAACAAAATAGAATAAAAAAGTACTTCTTTTAATTCCTGTGCCAAACTGAAAGTGTTAACCTTTTCGATAAAACTCTTAAAACACGATTTAACTTTTTACAATTTGTGTGCCAAACTCAAAGTATTTATTTTGTTAGAAGTGTAAACTTATCTACAGGCTTTCATGTTGTTGCCCTACAACAGGAAAAATAAGACAAAAAATGCAAGCTTCACTTACAGTTTTCGTGGCCATTGGAAGCTTGAATTTTACCAGCAAAAATTTAATAAAACAGAGTTTGCTGTGGTAAATTTTATTCAGAATTTCAATACATCCAAAATTCCTTTTATAAATATTAAAATATGCAAAATAATGACTCAAAAATATGAAAGCAAAATACATGTCTTTATAGAGATGGGAAAACTGAAAAAATGACATATCGCGTAAAAATCACAAAAAATGAACAAAAGCCTTAACGAAGATGCCTAAGCTTACGTTTTAATGGAACACATTTTTATACACTTGAACAAAGTTTTAATTGCTATCAAAATGTAAAATCATATAATCCCTAGCCCTAATAGCAGTAGTGTTTGAAAAAAATTATTCGTGCGACAGATAATGCATTGTTGACTATTGGGGAGTAATAATACTCATTGTCGTAGAACAAATACCAAGTTTCTTTCATGGATGATAAGTGTCAGTTTAATTTTCATTGATTAATTTTAAAAAAATAAGTATTAATGTACGTTAGTTTTAAATTTCTTTTAAAAGTGAGAATATTTTGAATTACTTCTTTATTACCAAATTTTACCAAATTATCACCTTGGCAAATCACAAAAAGTCGAGTATTGTCAAAGTTCCTAGACGTTAGATAGACCATTTTGGAACTGCGCTAAAATATCATTCTTTGATAATATGATATGTAACAGAAAAATTTTAACGAACCAATGTCTTTTTTTAAATCCGTTCAAATCTTCATCTGACAAAGAGTTGTACTTTTAACTTTGGGTTCATCCGAAATAGAATTCTGACTACGTAACTGAAGAGCAGAAAAATTCTTACCTGAGATTCGGCGGATTCATCGATGTACTCCATAAGTGAATGTGGAAAAATTCTTGTTTTCTCTTGGCAAAGAAAGAAGCTATAAAACTACTAGCCAGTTGTTGGAATTAGCTGACGTCACTTACAAAATGCGCACTGCACTTCCTCAGAGCATGGAAGAGAAATTCATCTGCTGTCCTTATCATGTTTTATGCTTGACAAATTGGACAATGGTTTTTTATTTCATTCTTTTTATAGCAATAAATTTATTTTTAGTGTGCCTAAAAATCCATCTGATGCAATTAAATTAATATCTTTTCCGACAAACTCACGAGTCGAAACAATGCGCAAATTGATAATACCCATCTCTTTCATTGTTTATTAGATGCAGATAAAAGAGATCAGGAAACTGCGACAAGCCTTTCAGCACTCAATTGAAAATCTCAGTTTGTACTCAAACTAGAGCGAGATATCAAAGGAAGTGAACCAGAAAATAGAATTTTAGATATGCTGTGCATATACACTGCGACAAAAAGTCCCTCTTCTAATGTTTGTCTGAGGAATATTCTCACAACTTAAGAATGAAAGATCGAAGGAATTATGCCAGTCAGATAGTTGAATTTTCGTCGCAGTAGAGCAACACGACGGGTTATTTGTGCAGTTAGGTATAGCGAACACTGTGACGTCCTCTCCAACGCTTCAATGCTCAATCCACCAAAATTACAAAACCTGCTCAAGGTTGGAAAAAAGAAAACGACTGGACGGAAATTGGATTCACCTTTGCCTACTCGTTTGCTTCAGCAGTGGTTGGCCCCACTTTGCTTCGCACCGGCCGGTTCACTGATCGACCTTCAAAGTCATAAGTTCTCCGTTAGAAGGTCGATGAGGATGTTCAGGTTTTCAAATGAGCTCTAATTTATTGCTAATTTGTCTTGTCACCACAGAAGTGCGACAAAACTTTACTTTCATCAATTTGGGGGATTTTAACCCTCCTAGTGATTTCGACGAAATACCTCATCCATCAAGATCTGCCCAATTTTGCTAATGACGAGACATCTCGTCATCAAACCGATATTTTATGACTATTATTATTTTTTAATTTTTGACTAACCCAAAATCTGGTCTGTTTTGCTGATTGCGTTTTTGATGAGTACCTTGTCGAGACAACCACCAGGAGGGTTAAATAATAAAAATAAAACTCTTTTGTCGTTGTGGACAAGCCTGGCCAATCCAAATCGATCTGAATTCCACATTGACGAGATACAATTTTCTAGTTGGTAGAATATAAAATAAATTGTTTTAAAAATTAAAAACAATATGCAAATAATTTTATCCGCTCATTTTACATAAATTTATCAGTGAGATGATTGCTTGTAAGGATACACTTATAATTCAAGTTGTACAAAAAGCTGCATAAAATTTAATGTTAAATTTTCAGCTCACGAATTGCTGAATATGATCTGTAAGCACCATAAAAACTAAAAAAAACTATTTTATGGCAGACATTTCAGCTTTAGTTTCGATACGACGAAGGCTTGGAAGACATATTTTCAAATTAAAAAAAGTTTTATTTATGAGCAACCTACTTTTAAAATAACTCGCCAGGAAAGGAATTTATGAACAATACTTTGTTGCAAATAAGTTTAGTTATCGGTACTTGTTTTTTATGTTTTAGCCATTTATAAAATGGAAAGACTTTCATGATGCAGAGTAAAATAAAAGATGCGCTGAAATTTGAGAGTTCCATCCTATTTTAAAGTTTTATTTTTGTACAAAAAGTGATATATTGATGGCAAATAATCCTTCCATCTTTTGTCACCACATCAACAGACAACATTTTTCATGGTCGTCGACAGTAACCAGCAAGCGGTGTCGGTTGCTCATTAAAACAGGTTTGCCCACCTCTCATCTCCCAGGACTGCTGTTCTCCATGATGCTTTTTCAAGCAGTATTTTCTTTTTCATTTCTTTGAGATCTTCACTCTCCACCATCGTAAAGCCCTCAGGGCACATCTTGTATAGGGGTACTTGGGCATCATAACCTCGAAGTACCCGAGTAATCTTTCCTTTCATTTTTACCCTCGCCTACCCTTCTGCGTTTTGCTCTTTCTTCCTCTATCGTTGTGTTGTCTGTCTTGTGTTTGGCACAGCTTGACCAAATATGGCCCTTTTCGCCATAAAACACGAAAACAACCAACCAACCACCATCTTGAAATTGTACCGGCATTAAAAAGACACCCCTTGGTATGAAGCAATGAATACTCGGAATTCATGTACATCTTTCCATGACAAAAGTGCATCTTACAGTCCCTATTATACCTGAAAACAAAATGACATCATTGGTTTCTAAGCATCGACCTTAAAATGAAGGTCATTACTTTCATTAGAAGGTCGATGTTTCTAAGTTCACAGCAACAAAACGTAAAGTATTATAAAAAATAAAACATGCAGGCTCAAAGTTTCAACTTTTCTTTCGTCGGTTTTATATTCTTTATTAGTAGCAAAAAGGCTGAAATATGAGAATGATATTACATCATGTCTTACGTTTCATGTTTATTAAGTAATTCGACTTTGGATTCAGCAATACCTTGGATGTGGTTAGCGCTTCAAAGATACCCCACAGAAATGATAATGAATAGAAATATACTAATCGATTTAATCTGATAAAGCGATTTAAAAGATAATTATGCGTGTAAAGTGCAGAACATTTAAATTGATAACCAAAGGGTAAATCACAAATAGTTGGCAATGCGAAGATGTTTCTTAAATATTTCTGTGATAGCAATTCGTTGCTATCACAATCAATTTTCGCCACAGCTGGCAGATGAAAATCTGAAACATGTTATAGAAATGAGAACAAATATGCCTACAAAATTTTGGATGTATATAAAACTAATCAATACTGTTTCGCAAATTTCGTTTTCTCCAGGATATAATAAAAGACTCGCACCCCTCTCAACGGTTATCACAGTATATATTGTGAGATATTACATAATAAACCATCTTTCAGTCTTTAAAATTTTAAAAATGCAGTCATAAAGCTTTGGGGAGAGATGAATGTAAAAGAGACGTTCGGAAATCTGTCAATAACAAGTGGGCCACGGTAGCCCGGTTGGAAGAGTAGCTAAGAAACCTGAGGATTGTGAGTTCGAACTCGATCCAACCAAAGACCGTCGTGTACGTGGTGTCTGGTGCAGTGTCTTGGCCTCAAATATCCTCACGTTGTCGTGCTATGGAAGTTTGGAGAGTGGGGTGCCAGCTCAAGAGTTGACCTCGTCATCTGATCGTGGCTCATAATTAAGAGGTATTGTCCGTTGATCTTTCCCTTCTGGATTCATCCCTTCCCTTCTCGACCGTCTCCAATTGCCCATCGTGTTGCTCCAGTGCGACGTTAATTCAACTACCAATCAATGACAAGGACTTTCAGTGGAAAGAAACTAGACGGTCTGCGAAGATTTTACTTCTGTTGTCCAAATCCTCTCGCATAATACGTATAGGGGTTTCCTTAAAATGTAGTTAATCGCATTTTTGGCAACGGCGTTTAATTTCATTGGTGTTGGATTGAACCACCTTACGGAGGTGTTACGACCGTCGTGCGCACGGAGGCTGATGAACGTTAAATCTGCCGTGGCCTCAAATATCCTCACGTTGGCGTGGTGTGGTAGTTTGGAGAGGCCACAAGATGCAACGCTCACCGGCCCCATGCACACGACGGTCTTTGGTTGGATCGAGTTTCGAACTCACAACCCTCCTGTTGCTAATCCGCTGCTCTTCCAACTGGGCTACCTCGGCCCGACTCCAATCGTGGAAAGCATCTATTGACGCTTCCAGCAGTCCTCCAATTCAGCCTCTAGACTCGTACAAAACCACATGACCCAACTGTCTTCTCGCTCTTCATTACTATATCGTAAATGAATCCCCATGGCATGGTCGTGTATAGAGGGAGGACTGCATGTAATTAAGCCCCATCCCCTTTTTATTTTCGATTTTAAGCTGCCTTTTTCTGCAAACATTTGGTTCTGGAGACAGCAGTCCTCTAATTCAGCCTCTAGACTCGTTCAATACCACATGACCCAACTGCCTTCTCGCTCTTCATTACTATATCGTAAATGAATCCCCATGGCATGGTCGTGTATAGAGGGAGGACTGCATGTAATTAAGCACTCATCCCCTTTTTATTTTCGATTTTAAGCTGCCTTTTTCTGCAAACGTTTGGTTCTGGAGACAGCAGTCCTCTAATTCAGCCTCTAGACTCGTTCAAAACCGCATGACCCAAATGCCTTCTCGCTCTTCATTACTATATCGTAAATGAATCCCCATGGCATGGTCGTGTATAGAGGGAGGACTGCATGTAATTAAGCACCCATCCCCTTTTTATTTTCGATTTTAAGCTGCCTTTTTCTGCAAACGTTTGGTTCTGGAGACAGCAGTCCTCTAATTCAGCCTCTAGACTCGTTCAAAACCACATGACCCAAATGCCTTCTCGCTCTTCATTACTATATCGTAAATGAATCCCCATGGCATGGTCGTGTATAGAGGGAGGACTGCATGTAATTAAGCACCCATCCCCTTTTTATTTTCGATTTTAAGCTGCCTTTTTCTGCAAACGTTTGGTTCTGGAGACAGCAGTCCTCTAATTCAGCCTCTAGACTCGTTCAAAACCACATGACCCAAATGCCTTCTCGCTCTTCATTACTATATCGTAAATGAATCCCCATGGCATGGTCGTGTATAGAGGGAGGACTGCATGTAATTAAGCACCCATCCCCTTTTTATTTTCGATTTTAAGCTGCCTTTTTCTGCAAACGTTTGGTTCTGGAGACAGCAGTCCTCTAATTCAGCCTCTAGACTCGTTCAATACCACATGACCCAACTGCCTTCTCGCTCTTCATTACTATATCGTAAATGAATCCCCATGGCATGGTCGTGTATAGAGGGAGGACTGCATGTAATTAAGCCCCATCCCCTTTTTATTTTCGATTTTAAGCTGCCTTTTTCTGCAAACGTTTGGTTCTGGAGACAACAGTCCTCTAATTCAGCCTCTAGACTCGTTCAATACCACATGACCCACAACTGCCTTCTCGCTCTTCATTACTATATCGTAAATGAATCCCCATGGCATGGTCGTGTATAGAGGGAGGACTGCATGTAATTAAGCCCCATCCCCTTTTTATTTTCGATTTTAAGCTGCCTTTTTCTGCAAACATTTGGTTCTGGAGGTATATTGTTAAATTTACGTCGCCACGGGCGATTGGTGACGGTCTGGGATCAATCGCGAAGGGAAGGATTCGAGGACAATACCTCGTAATTCCGAACCACGGTCAGATAACTAGGACAACATCTGAGCTGGCACTCCACTCTCCAAACTTCCACACTACGCCAACGTGAGGACATGAGGTCGAGATTTAACGTGCACCAGTCCCCTCATACACGACTGTTTTTGGTTGAACCTAGTTCCGAAATTGCAACCTTCGGACTCTACCAACTGGGCTATCACGGGCCTTGGTTCTGGAATTTGAAGAAAGCAATTAATTTACGTGTTAATGTGTGAAAAGTGTGGTTCCGTTCTTTTCAGTTGCAAGCGTCCTCGGGCTCTAAACATGCCAGTTTCGAATAGAGAAGTCCTTTCATAGCTTGGATTCGCATCCAGTTGGTAGAGTCGCGGATTAGAAAGCGGAAGGTTGCGAGTTTGAAACTCCATCCAACCAAACGCCGTGTACGTTCGTGCATGTTAAACTTGTCTCGTGATCCCCTCGCATTGGCGTGGTGTGGAAGTTTGGAGAGTGGGATGCCAGCTCGGGTGTTAACCTCGTAATCTGAATGCGGTTCAAAACTACGAGGTGCCCGTGGATCCATAGAAGAAATACAAAAGTAGGGAAAGCAATGGCAACCTTTTTATATGCACAGGATCATGTGACCAAAACTAGTAGTTACGTAAAGTAGGACCGCGGTAGCCTTGTTGAAAGAGTAACGGATTAGCAACCGGGGGGGGGGTATTTCAATTAACGTCACACTGGAACAACACAACGGGCTATTGGTGACGGTCCGGGATCAATCCCAAAGGGAAAGATCCGAGGACAGCACCACGTAATTTTGAACCACGGTCAGATGACGAGGATTAGCAACCGGAGAATTGCGAGTTCGAATCCAACCAAAGACCGTCATGCACAAAGGGGGTTGGTGCAAGTTAAATCTGTCGTGGCCTTAAATGTCCTCACTTTGGCGTGGTGTGGGAGTTTGGAGATGAGGTGCTAGCTCAGGTGTTGCCTCGTCATCTGACCGTGGTTCAAAATTACGTGGTGTTTTTGGATCGTTCCCTTCCGTTTTGATCCCGGAACATCGCCAATAGCCCGTTATGTTGATTCAGTGCGACGTTAATTAAAATACCTACCTACCCTGACCGTCGCCAATAGTACGGTGTGTTGCGCCAATGCCTCGTAAATTCAACTACCTACCAGTTATAGCTTATTTTAAGTTACCCTATTAAGTGCATGGTCATCAGTTCTTCAGGTTTCTGAAAAATCGAAAATAAAGCTTTAGATGGGTATGGGGCATTTAATTAACGTCGCACTGGAGCAACGCGTAATGGAGCGGCCGTAAATGTCCTCACGTTGGCGTGTTGTGTAAGTTTCGAGAGTGGGGTGCCAGCTCAGGTGTTGCCTCGTCATCTGACCGTGGTTCAAAATTACGTGGTGTTGTCCTCGGATCTTTCCCTTTGGGATTGATCCCGGACCGTCGCCAATAGCCCGTTGTGTTGTTCCAGTGTGACGTTAACTGAAATACCCCCTTAGATCTTTAATAGCCCGTTGTGTTGCTCCAGTGTGATGTTAATTAAAAATACTTACCTACCTTGGATCTTCACGGGGATTGATCTCGGACTGTCGCCAATTACCTATTGTGTTGCTCTAGTGCGACGTTTATTTTAACTACCTACCTTTTATTTCCAGCAAGGACTAGTCCTCTACACCTATCCCTCGATTTACACGGTAGATGCGTTCCACGACAAATCGTGTAAATCGCAACCGTGTAAAACAAGACACTAGGAATGACAGTATGGAAATGAAACAAAATCTACTTTAATGACGCCAATGCTAAACGCAATACACTTGTGACGTCTGCAGATAATTAATGAGTGCGTTCAATGTAAAGCACTCAAATAATACAAATATTTTTTTTTAATTTATAAAATTTAGAAACCGTGTAAAAGCGAAACCGTGTAAACTGAGTACCGTGCAAATCGAGGGACACGTGTACTTCCTCTTGCGTTTCATCGCAGTAAGTGGCGCCAAGAAATGTGCGAATTAAGCTTTTTCTACTTTTAAAAAGGACAGAAATAGATTATACCGTCTGGAGGTTTTAAATTATTCCTTCTGTAGTTATACCCGCTTTTGATAAGATAACGCATACTTTTCCCAATTCATAAGCAAAAAGTAAAATTCTCCACCAAATGACATTGACATTACTGACAAAAACAGTCAAATATGTACTGAAAATGTCATTTTTTGCCTACACATGCCCCTAAAGTTACTTGACAAAATATACCAGCCTCCTTGAAAAATTGTTACAATAAGTTCCTTACAAATTTTTTGGATAAAATTGGTTCTATATTATAATTAAGCTTCAAGTGATTATATCAAGATTTTTCAATGCTGCTTATAAAATCAACCCTAATTTAGGTTTTTCCAGACTATTCCAGATATTGTTTTTAACTAATGTAATTATAATTATTTCAAGTATCTGACTAACTTTGAAATGAGATTTTCCGTCAAATACATTTAAAATGTTTATCTCAGTATGAAAACCAGATTCAGAAGATTTCTAAACATAAAAGCATAAAGGGCATTTAAAAAAGTTTGGTAAGTTTTTCTGTCACATGGTTTTGCTTACAGCATTTTCTTAAAATGCATTTTTCAAGTTTCCTGATAGTCGCAAAAAGTGCTGCTCTAATCATAAAATTTTAGGAAAGACTTCTCAAAAAGCTAATAGAATACAATCAAGTTTTCAGCCATATTTTGTAATTTTCTTTGCCATTGATCACAAAGGTGTTCGTACATTTATAAAGTAATAATTACCTCGAGAAGAATTTTTAATGTAATTCTAAAAAATTAAGATTTTATGGAGTTTTTGAAAAACTAGGTTTTGCATAACTGCCAAATTTTTTCGTTAATTCTTTTAAGAAATACACCAAAATTTCAACTTGTGGGTTCTTTCCTTGTTTTAAGATTTTGCTGAAACAAAAAAATTCCCAACATTTCGCTTTTTAATGAAAATTTTTCCATGATCGTATTCTTTTAAATATTGCATACACGGCATAAAATATTTCTAACACAGTTGGCACAATGTGCCGAGGTAGTGAAATGCGATTATGCAAGAATATATCACACCCTGGTACAAGAGAACAACTCAAGTTTCTATGGCTTCAAGACATTTTACAAGGGAGTGTGATACATCAATGTTATTTTTGCTTTCAATTATTTCCACATGTTTAATCACTAAAGATTAATAAACTAAAAATGATTGATGATAGGAAACAAATTTGATCTGTAATGTTTTAAAAATGTTGCGTGTATTGTGACCTTCAAAAATTTGAATACCCTTTCAATTTTTCTAAACGAAAACAAGTATCCAGTATATATTTAAATGATCATACATTTCTTATCAAATTTCTTTAGAATTGGGAATGATCTTTAATATGGCACACTTCAACAGGTAAAACACTCAATTGCAAAAGCTACAATAATGTTTGGACATTTGATATCATTGATCATAAATAATTTTTACTATATCGTTTAAGACGATTGATTAATTTCTATTGGTCTATTAATTGTAAAATTGGATTGAATTTTGCATTTTTTTGTTAATTTTACATTTCTGTTGTCTTGATTTCCTTCCTCTCCTCGTTTGGGACTTTTCTTTTTAAGACAAGTTAAGAGATTAATGGGTTGCTTTACTTTCGAAACCTTTGTATATGTATCATGCATCAGAGCAAGGTGAATTCTTGGCAGTCCAATCCTTCCATTATCTGACTGTCCCTCCTAGATCACAAATCGTTCATCAAAATGCCCCAGATGTACATACACGCACGTTTTAGGTTCGAAGTTTTCACGACTTGTGAATCTTAACCATTTTGAAAGCATCATCCGATCTATAAGAAATACAGGGATAAACATTTGTTCCAACATAATCTAAGTGACACCAAGGGTCCAAGTACTTATGGATCATTTAAGCAGTTAAAATGAACAAAATCCGAGTCTAAAAATAAATGTTTGTCCTTAAACAGGTCCTTCAGTATCGATTCAACCTCGAGGATTCATTAGAATGCCTACCATGCAGATTCCCTAGACCAGTGGTTCTCAGCCTGTGCCTTCCCAGGGGCTCCACGAAAATAAAATAAATAAAAATTAAATTAAAGAATATTTCTATCTATCCCCTCCCCTGCAACACTACTCCTAAACACCATTCTTGTAAAACATAGGGTAGGCCTCAGGGGCCTACCCTACCCTAGAAATTGATACTAAAAAGGGCTCGGAAAGTCAAAAAGGTTGGGAACCTTTGCCCTAGCCCAGGGGTCTCCAAACTACGGCCCGCGAAGGGTCATTGTCCGGCCGATACAGCATGCAATTTTTTGTAATCGTAGATCGTTAAAATAATTCAGATTCAGTAGAGTCGCAGTAGGTTCCAAGTAATTCGAGCCGGTTTTATGGAAAATAAACTATTACAAAGTATTAATAAATGACTCGTTGCTGAGCGCCTTCAAATTAATAACGCTTTCCGCTTCTCATTAGAGCGTTTGCCTTGCGTTCTTTACTAAGGTAAATGTGAAACCCTTTCTAAACTTCAATTAGATCTAAAAAACTAAAAGGCGTTACCACAGATGGAGGTAAAAGTATGTGTGGCGGTAAAACAGAATTAGTAGGGCATGTATGCAATGCTATTCAAAATGCTGGAGGTGAGAAACCAATGGTTTTTCATTGCATTATCCATCAACAATCCTTGTGTGGGAAAAACATAAATGTGTCGGAAGTAATGCAGGTCGTTAAGATAGTAAATTACATCCGATCCCATTCTCTTAAACACCAAGCAGTTTAAGAATTCTCTTTCGGATATTCTTCTTCTAGACCCTCCTCCTCCCAACTCACCGATAAGTTTTGAGTTTTTATATGGGAGGAGGGGGAGGACTTTAATCATGGGCACAAAAGGGGCACGCCGGGAAAACCAGCCCCCCCCCCCCACACACAGAGAGGGTACACCAGACTCCGGCGCGTCCGCACCGAAGTCCAGGGCACCACCATTTATTTTTTCTTTAAAAATACACAAAAAAAAAGGACCAACAGGGTCCAAAAACAACAACTAAGTACCGACGACCGGCACACTGCCGGTTTACAAGGACGATATCGGCGCCACATAGGCCATCCTGTAGCACCTGAAACTTAACCACAGATTTATAACTTTTAATTCATTAACTGCAACTCTTTCGGATATTGAAAGTCAGTATCCAGATGTCCCATATCATTGTGAGGTACATTGGCTAAGTAGAGAAAAGGTGCTCCAAGGGTTTTTTGAGCTGCGCCAAACTGTTGACATTTTCATGATTGAACAGGATAAGCCTATAGAAGAGCTTTCAGATATCAGTGGACGCTTGCCATTTGCTGTTGATAATACCACTCATCTTAATTTTTTTAATTTCAAACTTCAAGGCGAAAAGTCCTTTGTAAACGACTTGTTCCAACATGTAAAAGATTTTAGAACAAAACTTGAATTGGGGATTAAGCTTACGTCAAATGAATACTTGAAAGAATATTTCAAGGAATGTTACAAGAATGCGGACCTTCTTTCATTTTACAAGTGATTATATTTAGTTTTATTTTTGAAACAGTAAACTTTTCTGACAGTTCCTTTCATTGCAAGTCATTGGGTGATATTTCAAAAAAATAAAAACTTTGCAAGATCAGTGCTTGGATCGATCTATATCTGCGAGCAGGCATTTTCAAAAATGTGACCTTTGTAAAAGCAAAGTACAGGGCTAACTTGTCAGACGAACATTTGAAATCCATTCTATAGAGAGGGTCATCAAAATTTGACCCAAAATGGAGACATTATATGCTAGAAGCAACTCCACACGTACATAAGAAAACCAAAAAATGATATATAGGAATATTGTTGAATGTTATTTTTTCCTTAGGCCAACTTATATGTACATTTGCATTATTTGGAATAAATTTGATTTCTTTGTATAAATCTACATTTTTATTTAAACACCTATTTTATTAACTAGTTTATTTCGCAAGTTTTAAAAAAATTGACGTTGACCCAATGTCCATCCCCCCAAACAGATACGTGTATCCATACATATATTTATTTATGTGTGATGTATTGTTGGCCCACCTGATTTCCAGGATTTTTCAATCTGGCCCTTAAGTGAAAAAGTTTGGAGACCCCTGCCCTAGACCATGTTTTATTTCATTGTAAAAAATTCCAAAAAGAAAGTCAAAGCCTCTTCTAAAATAATGCTAACAAATAATCCTAAATGTAACTCTGATCTTGAACATACAATTTCAGTGAATTAATGATTCAAGTTTCAGAAACTAATCCAATACAATTAACCAGATTAATATATTAGTCATAAGTATCTTCCGTTTTTTTATCAGACATTTATTTTGCTTTCATTAAATAACAAGGTTATATTAATTTATTATGTATGACCTCCCATCTTCCTGGCAGCTTATCAATTTCTTCCTTGTAAAATGTGGTTGGTTTGGACCGGAAGAAATTTTCGACAGCCTGACTGACTTGCTCTTCAGAATTGAAGGTTTTCCCATTCAAAAAGTTTTGCAAGGAACAGAAAAGATTATAGACTGTTGGGGCAAGGTGGGTGTAGTAAAACTGACCATCCAAGTTCAAGAATTTTTTCTTGAGTCGCCCTTGCTGTATGTGGTCGCGCATTGTCGTGTAAAAGAATGTTTTTACGATTGACGAGTGCAGGACGCTTTTCAGTTTTTCTTTCACTCTTTGCAGCTGCTGAACGTATGTATCCGCAGTAATCGTCAAATTTGACTTCAAAAACTCGTCCCGCCCTCGGTTCGTTCTTTAAAGTCGTATCTCCAGAACGGAATTTGGCAAACCAATTTCTAACTGCCCGATCGCTTATTAGACCTTCACCGTACACACTGCATATTTTTTCAGCTGTCGCCTTAGCACTATTGCCTTGTTTAAATTCCCAAAGCATCACATGACGAATATGCACTTTTTCACTCTCCATTTTAGGGGTTATGAACAGCAGTTTAATGAAACATGCACCACACAAACCAGTTGTCAGAAGACTAACTGAACCCTTATCTATTTAGTGAAAGCAAAAACTCGTTTGTCCTGGTGACTTATAGTGGGTAGATACGAACATAGATTCTACCTAGCTGCATCGGAAGTTATTTATGACTCGACCTAATAGTTATGTTTCCATGAATTGAAAACTCATCTGCAAAGGAACCTATTCTTCAATTTAACATATAAGGGATACAGATCACAAATGAATATTTGTGATAACAGCCAAAAGTTAAACTCAATTTATATGAACGCTGACCGTTGAACACTTCCAAAGTTGCAGTTAAAGAATCATGTGACATTAAATTCCCATTATGTTTAATATAATTTCGACAGTCCCGAAATCGAACGTCACAACAGTCATCCAATAAACTAGTGATTCAACGGCTCCACAACTAAAATACCAAATACGAACAGAACGGTAGAGGAGAATGTTGATAATGTCAGAATCATAAGCCTCAAAGCATAGAAGAATCTTGAGGAAACAGACATAATTACAGCCAAATAAATAACAGTGCAGTGTTATAATAGAAGAAACTATACTGTACTACAATGCTTATTTTATCACCACTCAAGTCACTTAACATGAAATCACAGTACTCGGTCAAAACTGGAGCAGGCCTTCCTTTCAAATTATAGCTTTTTACTGAAAATTTGCTTTCGTAGAACAGAGGCAAAATAAAGAATGGCTCGAACTGCCCATTCCTGATGCAAATTTACTTTGGGCATAGAAGAAATACTTCATGATTGTGACAGATTTGGACACTAAGACAGAAACTGCTTCATGTAAATAATTTGTACTATGGGTATCAATGAGGTGAACTGCCTTGAAGAGTAAACTAAAATGGTAATATAAAATACAAAGCACCAAATAATGATTTCTTTTTTTATTCAATAAATAAATATTAAATAATTAACAATGTATATGCCTTGGCAAAAGTGTTTTTTTGAATCCAGGAGACATACTATAAGAAAATAGTTCACAGGTAGCCATTTCTTCATCTTCCACTTGTTCCTATCAAAAGGAAACATGTTATTCACTATTAAATATGGAACAAAGGTTTATTAGACAATGTTAAGTGCACAAATGGTTGATACTCTACATTAAATGCAAATGGTTTAATGCATTATTTTGCATGCAACATATGGACTAATTTAATTAGAACCAACACGTTTCTTTGGATCCCAAATTATATGTAACCTCCATGACAAGATCGAGATAGACTCAGGACCTTTAAATCAAAGGCCCAACATTGACCCAACTACCAGGCGGCCAAATAGTTACATATATATATTTCACTTCTGTGCATACATGACACAGAAATTGACATCTGCTTAGTCAAAAGGCAACAATTGATAAAAATATAAAGTTGACCATTATGAGATTCATTTGCCAATTTTTACTTATTTTAATGCTTGTTTTCAGCTATGGAAGTGCATGATATTGATATAACTACACAGAAGAGCTTGCCATTCCAATGAAATTTTTCAGCAGTCTGAGAAATCTGGATGATAGAAATCAACACAGAAAAGAAAATATGAGCAAATATAGCTTTAGTGTAAAAAAATGTCTTTGAATAAGGAAATGGGATGAAATTGAAGTACATTCATAATCTAATTGTAGTTACATGTCTACGGTGTGCTTTTTTCATGCATTTCATTAGAAATAGGAATTGACACCAGTAAAACAAGCAAAATGCTGTTACATATTTTTGGATAATTTTATTCCATTTAGAGGCATGAAATCTGTATATGAATATGGATGCTGTATTAATACATGATTGGTTGGGTTGACACAAGGACCATATTTACCAAGTGGCGATAAACACAACACGAAGAACGCCAGGTAAATGGATTGAAATAAGGCATGAAATGTGAGTTAACACTTTGCCATCATTAGATATAAGCAATTGAGAAAGTCTGGAGTAGATGCTGTGCATAGGTCTGCACATTATAAATTATTCTCCAATAAAAGGAATATGACAACACAGTGAGTTCAACAATACAGTGATGGTAATTGCTACAAAGTGTTTTGGAGCAGGTAAATTAACATTTTGGAGCAGCCAGATTGTCTTTTGGAGCAGCACATCAAAGGAGCAGTGGAAGATATTTTAATAATGAAACTAATAAAATTCAGGTTTTTAAACTTTAAACATATGACTGTATGAATGATAAACAATAAACATAACTTTAAACTATTACAAAATTCATTTTAAATACTTGCTAAAATTGATGAAATAATGAATAAGAAAAACATATATAAAAACTTACCAAGTGTTTTCCATTTCCATAAAGTTATGTACAAGGTAAGAAATAACTTTGACATTAACATTTTATTAAACAAAAAATATTATTTTCTTATGTTTGTTACATTCCAACTGCGCCTTTCTATTTTCTTCTAAGGCTATCGTTTTTAGACATTCTATCTTTACCTTCTTTAAAAAGAATCTGTCTGCAATATCTTGCTTTCATCATGATTTAATAGTTTTTGAGAAAGTTCCTTTTGCAATTCAATTTACTTCGACTTTAATTTTAAATCTTCCTCATTATGGCAAATATTTTCTACTTTTCTTTTTTTGTTTTGATGCTAACAGCAATCTGTCATGGTACTGCCTCCAGGAATTCCAAACTGATTTAATCAAAGCCGTAGTAACTTGAAAGTTCTTTATGCTTTCTGTATTAGTAAAATGCGACTTAATTTGCTTTATATCATATATACTGTATAGTCAGATTACTCCTATTTTCCAACATGCGATTGTTCTCACTGAAGCCTCTTTCTACATCAATTTCCATGCGATAACTTAAGAGACTTGACCAAAATAGGCAAAATCTCAAACTTAAACTTGCCAGATGATTCTCTTATATTAAATATATATTCCTCCAATGATGGTCTATACGACTACATGTTGAAACTTCTGGAAAATGAAAGTTATCAATAGTTTCACATTGATATTTGATCCATTTATATGATAGAGTAGATCCTTCACTTGGTTTTACAATAAATGGAAAAGATGCTACTAAAAACTTCAAAGAGCTTAAAGATTTTTCTTCAGTTCGTTTCATGGGATGAAGGCAAGAAAGTAATTCTTATAGTGGGGGAAGACCTCAAGAGTTAATTTTATTACTCGAACGCGATTTGGAGCAGCTCTGGCACAATCTTAGCAAAAACGTGCGTTTTGGAGCAGTCTGGAGCAGGCAATACGCTATGGCGCATGCTGGTGCAATTGGAGCAGCATTACCATCACTGACAATATCAACTCTACACATTTGTAAAATGTACATAACAAAGTGCCAACTACAAATACTATGTCACAAAAGAATGGACTTAATGCATTGGAATAAATTAAATCCAAACATTTTTAACAAAAGATAAACTTACTACTGTTTCTTCATCTTTAGGCGTATGATTATAGATTCTGTAATGTGGTTCAATAAATTGCTTGGATCTGTAAAAAGATAATATTTACTCAATTAAATTTTAGACTAAAGTAGACTATATTCGATCAAATACTTCTGATTAGATCATTCAAAACAAATGGAGACAGCAGAGCGGATAGTTCACTTTGGATTATGAATGGTAGTTCACGTGTTTCCACAAGAAAAAGGAGGGAGACACTTCAAAATGGAAGAACCTAATTTATTTATAAAGATAAGAATACAATATTTTGTACCTTTTTACATTTCAGAAAACCTTTCAACTGTGAAAACTGAATTTTGAAATAAACTTACTTTTGGTGATTGATATAAATTGTACAGGAAAGTAATCTAATTGCTTTTTAGATACATTTTAAGTTCTTGTAAATTGCTTTGTTTATAATGGAAAATACAGTGAACAATCTAAAAATATTTAATAATGGGTAGTTTTAATGTGTAGAAAATAAAAACATATTTCAATTTCTTTTTCTTTCATAAATCATCAAATTTAATGTTTGATTTGATTATTGCTTTAATAGTTTTATTCTAAATACTAAAAAGGTATGTGAAAAACGAAAATAGTGTTGGTTGATTTGAGATTATCATTGTTATACAAAATGTCACTGAAATATATAATTGAATAAAACATGATGAAAATATACCATCAGTTACAAAATTTGACATGCATCAACAAAAGGGCAGTTTTTCAACTAAATTTTAGCACTAGGTAATTTAACTGAATTATTAAGCATACCTAGAAAATTCTTGTTTATTAAAACATACATGTTACTTCTCTTTTCTTTGTCTTATATACATTACCTAATTATTAAAAAAAATTGCATTGTTTTAGGTTCTCTGGATTCAAATCGGAAATAAAATAAGTTAATTTTTCAATAAAGAATTCAAAGAACCTGTATTAAGAACATCCTTAAAAAGTTATTTTAAGTAAATTGGAAAAAACACAGCACATTAGTCACAAGCATTGACTTCATGAAATTACCTTTTCAAGAAATACGGATCAAATGGAAAAAATGTTGGAATCATAGCACCAGCAACAGTTTCCTCAGATGTTGAATTAAAACAGGAGTATAACAGATTTCTATTGTTTCTTTCAATCACAGGGTACACATATGCTATCTGATGATTTCGAGAAATGCTAGCAAAGTTTTGTGCAATATTTCTGTCAATAAATCGTAAAGGGTTCAGACGACACGTCACCATTCTGTCAAAATTCAGGCCTCTAAGATATTTATACCCTGCAAGATATAGGAAATTAAAAATGATTCCAATCATTCAAAAACATGGACAATGTTTTTATTTATTTATAAGTAAATTAGGGCATTTGCACAAAACATAAATAGTAAAGTATTATAAAGAGAGGTAATCACCATCTTTCATTTCTAGTAGCTCTTTACTTCGAAATGCAAAAACATAAAATATTGTTTGGCAGACACTATGTAGAGTACCATGAACATCCAAATCTTGTGAAGTGTGAGCATCGATGTAGCTGTGAACCCAATTGGTCATCAAATCAAAACATGCAACAACAGTGCTGAAAGAATTCATTTTAATTTATTAAAACTATGCACATGTAAATAAAGATTTACAAACTTAAAAAGAACAAAGAGGGAATTGAGAAAAAGGAACACGAGGAATTAAATAATAGAAAAATGCATAAGAATTACAAGGAATATAATAGAAACAAGAGTTAAAAATAACATGAATTCCAATTTACTAATAATGATGTAATTGGTTAGTTGGGTTTTCTGGTGCAAGGGTCATATTTGGCCATGCTGTGCCAAACACAAGACAGATAACATCAAGTAATGGACATGCCCATACAGGAAAGTTTTACTAACACAGAAGAGAGAAATACGCGCAGGGAAGAATCGAACCTACAACTCACAGGTTGCTAGAGCAGTGGGCATACCTACCGAGCCACAACAGCTCAAACGGTGTAATTGGATAATAGAAAATTATAAATGCAGAAAAACTGATCAGAAAAGAATTGTACTTTTAGCATTAGAGAGGAAATATATATCTAAAATGTATAACAAAAATTTTACATACAAATAAATTTTCATTCGCTAAAATATTTCCATAATTGCTTATAATAGAATTTGTCCAATAATTTTGTGACCAATGTGAGAAACAAAGTTGATACTTAGGAGAAGATCACAATCCTTATAATAGCTTATACTTTTCACATGTAAAACACTTTTAAAATATTAACTTTACACCAGGAAAAAAAAAAAGTCACAGCAGATAAAAACTCACCTAATGTTGATGTATTTAGCTCTGGACAAGAAAGATCCAATATAAAATGCAGCTATTTGTCTCAGAACTGGTGCAACAGTGGGATTATGTACTTTTTTCCATAAGTAATCTAAATATCCATCACATAGTTCTTGTTTGAGATTACAAATATAAAACAATAAATACTGTACATGGCAACTGCCGTGTGTCGGGAGAATTATTTTGTCAAAAATTGTCAGAATTTCTTTGTATAGCTTTTTAGTAGATTCCCAATTTAGCTGTTCACCTGTAGATGAAATAAGTAAATATTAGAAAAGTATGATATTTGAGTTAACTTGAAAAGCATGCATTTGTTTTAGCTACTTTAAAAAATTTGTGAACCAAATAGAATATGTAGTTTGAGAGACTGAGTATACCTATTAAATATGACGAGTGATCAGTTGAATTAGTCCAGAATTTATGGAAGACAAAGTATATTCAAATTTACATAATTGAAGATTTATTGCTTGAATAGTTGCTATATCTTTCATTTATATAATTTAATTACTTTCTATAAAATGCACCACTAATAGGACTGATGGCAATGGTTGAAATTACGAGGGGTGTTCAAATGAAAAGGTACGAAACGACACTGTGGGTATAATTGAAGTCTTCATTCAAAAGTAATCACCAGAGGCCTGAGCACAACTATCCCACTGTTTCACGAGCCGAAGGATTCCCTGTTCCCAGAATTCCTGTGGCTGTGACAAGAGCCAGTCCTCCACTGTGTCCTTCAGTTCGTCGTCCGAGTTGAAGCGCTTCCCTTTGAGATGTTTTTTAGCGAACAGATGGAAGTCGTAGGGCGACATGTCCGGTCTGTAGGGTGGATGCTCAAGCTGATCCCACTTGAACTTGGCCAGTACACTTTGTGTGACCCTGGAGACGTGTGGACGCGCGTTATCGTGGAGAAGAATCACTCCCTCCGTGAGCAGCCCAGGCCGTTTGCTCTTGATGGACTTGCGTAGGATACGGAGTATCTCACAGTGCACGTCACTGTTAATGGTTTTTCCGTGCTCGAGGAATTCAATGAGTATCGGACATCGAAAAAGACGGCGAGCATCACCTTGCCTCTGAGGGCACAGCTTTGAATTTTTTAGGGGAGGTGACGACGCATGCTAGCCCGCTTTGGCTCTGGCTTGAAGTGATGGCACCAGCTCTCGTCACCGGTGATGATCCTATCCAGGAAAGCGGGGTCTTCAGGATACCGGAACAGGTGTTGCAGTGCTAGCCCCATACGCATTTCCTTTTGCGGTTCGCTGAGCTTCTTCGGAACCCACTGCGCGCACACCTTCCGGTAACCCAACCTGTCGTGCACAATTGTCCAGTGTTCCAACGCTGCCCCCCCCCATCACTGCCAACATTCGCATTGTGACACGCCGATCACTTCTCACCAGGTCGTTCACCTTGTCGATGAGTTCGGCCGTGATTACCGTGTTTGCCTGGCCTGGTCATCATTCAAACACTCCCGGCCTTCACGAAAACGGGCACTCCACTTTCTCACTGACTTGTCGGACACAGTCTCCCCCGTATACGGCCACCATCCGGCGATGAATATCGGCCGGTTTAACCCCTTCTGCAGTCAGAAATCTGATAACACCTCGCTGCTCCTCAATCGTCGAATTTTGCAATGTGAACGCCATGATGTCCTCACATGCACTGCCGCGTCAATTGGACGGAACACACAACTGCCTGCTTCTCTCCTGCGTCATGTGCGGGCCCGCACATGCGCACAACCACGCCGGTTCTCGTACATTCACGTCCCTAGATGCCTCACTACGTTATCCCAAAGTGGCATATTTAAATTTCAACCGGTTTGGTTATTACGACGTTTCGTACCTTTTCATTTGAACACCCCTCGTAGTTTAAAAAATGAGTTGAAAATATTTGCATTGCGACAGATTGTGTATAGGTGGAATTTTAGATTTAACAGTAATATATACATGGCTGTGAAATACTAACATAAATTCTTAAAAATAATAGCAAAATTAAGTCTTCTCTTAAACTCATTTTAATAGAAGTTTTAGTTGCCCAGATACAAAAGGAATAAGCTAAAACTCAAAATGTGCAAATTAAGAGTGAAACAAATGGTTAAACTCAAAGAAATTTAAATTAAAAAAATTCTTAATATGAAATCTAAATTTCCAATACTGTCAACTTTTTGCGAGAAAAGAACGTAGCTCGCCAACTTGGCGAGTCTTGGCAACCACACTAATTTACCATTGAGTGAGATTTACTGCATTAATTTCACTATTCGCAGTAATGTAAGGACTTAATTTTGTTCACCTTAAATGAATTAACAAAAAGGTCGCCAAATATTTCAAAAAGTTGCGAAAACTTTGAAAATAGCTTTTGAGACCAATTGCTTAATAAGATAACCTTAGTCGCCAAGATTCAAAAATAGTAGCAAAAGGTCTCCTGTAGCAGCCTTGTGTACCTATAACTACTTATAAGCAATTAAAAATACTTTTTCAAACAAAATGAGTAGTTACATTAACTAGTAAATAAAATTAACTTATAGATCTCGATACATGATAAAATGAAGTACAAATTTGTGTAGATTAATTTATTTTTTATACTGACCATCAGTGAAACATGTTTCCTTTATGAATGTAAACATGCAGCACATTAAAATGTCCAGAGTATGAGCCAAAGGAAAAGCCATTTCCTCTGATTTTTTATCAAGGTTCGATTCCTGGTCTAAATCCATGTTCTATAAAAGAATATTCACATGAATTAAAAGTCCACCAACTATAATTATAAATGACAAAAATACAATATTTGAAAAATGCACTTAAATACAAGTTAATTTAGCTTTTACGACTAGTGAAAGTTGAGTTTTGCTGTAATGATTTAAAAAGTGAAAGCAATCTGCAGTGTTAAAAGAGGTTCTAATTTTAGTTTTTATCAGATTGTTGAGACAAGGTGAAAATAAGCTAAACTTAACTTTCTTTAACACTCAAATGGCCAGCACTCTGATACCCTAAAACAGACACTGGTAGCATTTCAACAGTAAATTATGTAATAGTTACATCTTAATGACATCATTACTATTTTTAATTTAACTTTATTTACATACATTTGTTTTACATTTTCTTAAGAATATGATTATTTGTTACAAAAAATAACATTAAATCGATAAAGTGAAATTTGTAGAATAGAAATAAGATACTGAAAATTTAGAAAATTTGTTATTTTCTTTGACAATTATTATGTTTTGACATATTTTAATGTTTAATCTAATTTCTGTGATAAATTTTCCCTTATTCACAATTGATAGTTATAGGCAATTCGTTCAGTAATTTACCATACCCCATTTTTATCATGAACAAGTATGTTGGTTGTACTGCTATTACACTTTTTAATTTCGTATGACACTTTTTTCTTGGACTGATTATGATGCATAATTTCAGTGCATATTAAATTTTGTATTATTTATATAATTATAGTGCCTTTCACTTGCTAAATTCTGTTTTAAGTCTTTCCTTGCAATGCACTCACTGCACACAGGTTTGTAAATAATCCAAAAGTTTATAGTTACAAAGCTACAAGATCTAAGATATTGTAAAGTGTATGTGAAGGCTATCTCTGTCAACCATGAGAACTGCCCACAAGGAAGTCCAGGTGGAAGGAATCGCTATAGAAACAGGACTCGTTCAGAAATGACTGGTGGATGCCTTCCTTCAAGGTGGTGCTGCTCTTTTAGCATATTTCTCAGAACAGATTTGCAATTTTATCAGGAATTAGATATTTTCTGAGTAACTGTTTTCATGCCTAGTTGGATCAAAAATCGCCCATGAATAACTTTGCAATAAAAATAAATGTAACCGGTACTTATATTTGAACATTTCACCAAGACTTAACTTTCAAAACGGATGGAATGTATTCAAGGTCAAATAAATTCATAAAAAGCACTAAAAATGAGTTGCAATTAGAAGTCTGATTTGCGACTAAGTGGTTACTTTTTGTACAACAAAAGCAATTCAAACCGGAAAATCTCCTAGGGATAAAACAAATCAGCAAATATTCTAGGTGAATTTAATTGTAGAATTTCCATAAATTAAATTACTTAAAGATAATTTCTGCTCTGCTCATCACAAAATTATTTTGATTGCCAAAGCCAATTGAACACATTATGGCTCTACAAAGGTGGACTTATAAGCAACTTAACAAAACTATGGTGTACTACTTGGGGTAGGGTCATGCTATACTTCACATACATCCATAGAATCTAGACACAAACTGCCTATAGAGGCCACACATTCATTCCAGACAGACATCCATGCCTTAAATCGGATTCGAACTGCGTATCTTTCGACCCAGTAGCCAGGACCCTGACCAACACACCAGAAATCAAAAGAAATTGTCCAAATTCAATAAAAATGCCAATGGGAGAAGGCAATAAATGTGCACCAGGATCAAAATGAAACGAGCAAACATTCTAGTGACAACTTTTAAGGTTTCCATAATGGCCACTAACATACCTTAGATAAGAAATTAGCTCATAAAAACTTTTTAATCTGAAGATCTATTTCGTTAACAATTAGAGTAATCATACTGCATTTTGTACTTGTTTTTCTGACACAATTAGAAACCCGACTAAAAAGTTCCTATTATTTTAGAGTACTTCCAGTGTCACAGCAAAATCTACTAGATTTTTCTCAAGGGCTGGTAATGAATTCTAGACGATGATATTGCTGTGATTGTCAACACAGAAATTAAGCTTAATACTAAAAACTAAATAACTGCATTAAAATTACAACTACAAGGGCACTTTTTAAAATTTCAGAGTAGAAAAGTTTTTCCAGATCTAGTGGTTATGCACAATAAAATGTAATACAAGTCTATAACTTATATATAATTCGCAACAAGTCTTATTACATAACTTGTATTATAGACAAAAGTATACAATACAAATTATAACAAAGTTGGCTATAAAAACAGTGGAAACAAAAAAATGTTCCAACTGTTAATCTAATACTTATAGTTTAAATGTAAAAGATATCTGTCTTAAAATTAATACAAATAGACTTAGGGCTAAAAATCATAATAAAGCAACATACCATTGAGTTTTCTTCTCTTTGAAGTTCAAACACTTCTACATTTTCTTTGGAGCAAAGTGCCTGCATGAATAATAGTGTGCAATTATATTCATTTGTACCAATGTACGAATTACAGGGATGCCACAGCCAAAGCTCTTGTGAAATAGCATAAATTTTAAAAAACAGTAGCAAGATAGTCTTCTCTTAAACATTATTTAGTACCAATTTTAATTGCTCAGATACAAAATAAATTGGCTAAAAAACGAAATGTGCTAATTAAGTATGAAACAGATGTTGAAGATCTCGCCAAGAAATTTAAATTAAAAAAAAAACTAAATACTTTCTTAATAAGGAAGGTTTCAAGAAAATCTAGCAGCAAAATTTCAAAAATGTGTTCCTTGGAAAATTTTCTCCCTAAATACATGAAAAATATTTCTTCTGTCAGCTAATAGTTAAAAAAAGGAACTAATTTTAATAAAAGTCGCTAACATTTTCAAACTAGGAGTTTTTTAGATGATTTTGCTTAAAAAGATACCCTTAGTCGCCGAGGTTGAAAAATAGCAAAAAGTTGCCTGTGGCAGTCCTGGAATTAAAGTATTACATTAGCAAATATTCCTTTTTTAATATTCAGATATAACAAATTTCATAGGTGTTATTGAGGTTTTTTTAATACTTTCATGTCATAGAGAAGCATTTAGCTAATTTATGGGAAAATTGAAACTACATATAGGGATTGGAATATTTAATCTAGATACCAATTGAAATCTTTCTTAAGTACGAATGGGGTGCACGAACTTGAAGTTGAGTAAGGAAATCAGATACATAACATTTCGAAGTACTATGCAATGAAAACAAATTAACCATCCAAGTGGTTTTGACGAGATCAATCGATTTTACTAATATCATCAAGAACTGGTCAGTTTTCATCTAATGACGAGATATCTTGTCCATCAGGATCTGGTCAATTTTCTTCTGAGATACCGTGTTGAGACAACCACCAGAAGGGTTAAGTGGTTTATAAAAGAGAGGTAACAAATGTGTTCGACTTTTCAGAGATGAACAAATTAATCATTAAAAATAGGAATTTAACAATTCCAAGGAAATATTTGATTACTCATAGCTTATAAAACATTGAAGGGAAACAATATATGAAAATGAAGCTTATAAATTTTAAATATAACTATCCTTAAGGCTGATTTGTTTTTGAAACAGATTTAATTTACTGAAAACCTTTAAATATGAAAAAGTACTTACATCCATATGTATAAGTT
This sequence comes from Meta bourneti, assembly GCA_933210815.1. Taxonomy (NCBI): domain Eukaryota; kingdom Metazoa; phylum Arthropoda; class Arachnida; order Araneae; family Tetragnathidae; genus Meta; species Meta bourneti. The sequence continues at coordinate 81,086,590 of OW119923.1, read as the reverse complement.
TTTCAATAATGCAGGCTAAAAGAAGACTCCTCTTGTTTGGCAAATACGAACAAACAGTAAGCATATTCTCAACATAGTGCAATATTACACAGGATGGCATTTTGATGTAAGGAAATTTATCAATAAGAATTGAGCAAAGTATAAACTGGGACCTGAAAAGTATAGTCATGTTAGATGACAATTTGCAGTAAGGTAAAGATACATATCATAGTTTGTTCGGTTAGCAATATAACTAACACTTTTTAAGAATTGTTTAAGGAGTTATATACTTTACAGAATGTTTTTAATAAGCTTATACTAATAATCATTGTTATTTATACATGATATAATATTAAGACAGTTAAGAGTTGTTAGCAGAGAATATTCTATTTAAAACTTCATTTTTCAGGAAATTGCAATTTATTGATTGCAGAAACAGATCCGAATCTTATGTTTCATTCACAATATATGTGCGTGTGTGATTACCCGTTACTTTTCTCACTTCTGACTTACCAACAGCCAACACCGTCAAGGAGTTGCAAGAACATTTCAGAAGAACACGAGCGACTTCCGGGGGTTACAACATTCTAGGAGAAACACAATCAATTCCTGCGAAAAGTGTTGCAAGGAAGTTCGGAGAACAATTTCGGACAACAAACCGAGAAGATGTAAATAGCAGATGGCCATCCTTTTTTGTGTTGCTTCAAATGTGTTTGTAACTGTCCTGTCCTTAATTGTCATTTTTTAAATTAAATGTTTTACTTTTTGAAGAAGTTCTTAGTGTTCTTTGAAGTCCTGTTACACAACCACTGAACTTCATATGGGTGCTCAGTCGTTTCGATCTCAACAGTAAACTTCCCCTAGACCCGGCAGCGAAGAAAATTCAATGATGAAAACTCAGGATTAATCTGCCTCAACTGAGTGTTGAAGATTGTAAGCTACTACGGCAAGGGTGAACCTGTTCTTGTTTCGAACTGTACTTCTAATATAAATAGTCCTTGTATTCAACTGCAGACGAACTGTCTTGGCTTTTGAGATATAGTGCGCACCATTGAAGGAATATCAACAATGAAAATGTAAGTATTCTTTTATTTTTGGTTTCATCTTAAAAACATGAGCACTGCATCTGAACTTTAAACTCCCAGTTTCGATTTACCTTCTTTTACTGAGTTATTTCTTGAATACTACATTGAAAATGTAGTATTCAAGAAATTAAGTGATTATTAAAGATTAAAATTAAAGATTATTAAATGATATTCCTCACATTTCACATGCTCTTAAATCTGGATCTACGAAAATGATTAAATTATTGCATGGATTTATTTTCGGAAATGACGCAGGCAGAAACATTCAGAAGGAACAGACTTTTTCTGATTTTCCAGAATCATTTAACATTTCCGAAGAAAAAATAACATTTTTAACTGCTTTTTCAAGTACTGATCTAATTTCAAATTTCCTGCACCTTGAATGTTCCACAAATCCCGATAAATGCTGTGACGCCATCCTAAACGCTTTACTTGGCAGCAAGCCAATTTTCACAAACTCAAACTTCTACAAATAAAAATAATTTTTTTCCTCAAGTGGGACATCCGAACGAAACCGAAACCATCTGCCCTTCTCAAGTTCTACCAAAATCATGCTGCGATACGGTTTTAAATTTATTATTTCGACCTTGCTGACTGTATAAAGTATTTTAACAGATCATCTGATTCGTATACAATTGAAATTTTTATACAAGATCTTGAAGAACTTTTAAAACTTAACGACATTACAAATGATGTTCATGTTCATAAAATTGTATTCACGAAAAATGTCTAACGGGTTCACTAAAACATTTGTGTATTCTCTTCATGGTATTGTGACATGGGAAATTTCAAAAGAACATTTATTGGAAGAATTCTCTTCGAAACTCAATAGTGCTGATTTACATCAAATGTTGCAACATAGCCATGAAATCAAATCAATCTTTAAGTGACTATTTTATTGCTATGAGGGAAATAGAGAGAGGTTCAAGAGGTCACAGATATTTCTTCTATTTTTGATTATATAATTAAGGACATACCATATTCTACATCCAATAAGATAATGTTGTATGGTTGTAAAACAGTAAGTGAATTCAAAGAAAAGTTGAAAATTTATGAAAAACTTTCTTTGACTAAACGTAAACAAACTTCAGGTGCTTCTAAACCAAAACATGAAAGTTACAAATCCGATAGAAATTTTGATTGCAAATGTTTCGAAGGCCCTCCAAAAGACATAATCGGTTATAATTGTGGAATTAAGGGACATAAGAGTTGGACATGTGTTAACAAATCTATAAATCCTAAATACTTCTCATGCAATTCTTTTGAACACTTGTCCTCAGACTGCATGTCTTCTGCAAAATCTACCACCATATACACGAAATATAGTCTTCCATATCCCTTCACCATCCAACTCCATGCATATGTTAATCAAAATAAATAATGTTGACATTCATGCACTTCTAGATCCCGGAAGTGAAGTTACAATGATCAGACCTACAACTTAATTTCTCCACATCTCACTCACTCCAGCACTTCATTTACCGGTAAATCGGTGTCCAGTTACACTATCACTGAACTTCACATATATTTAGTAATTTTTTAGTTAGTCGCAATATATATACACACATATATAAATATACTAAAACTGTTTATAGTACATGCATAAACAAAGTTTTACAGAAATTATTTATAATTGTTATTCTTTGTTAAAAAACACAATACATTTTATTATATATTGCTGATAACATAACAAAGCATTGTTGTCTAGAGATATAAGTCAAACATACTCCCATATTTCTGCATATAGTTGTGCAGTACACATTAAACTTATGAGTTGGGTATATATTGAAAACAAACTGAGTGAACTCGAAAATAACCATACACATATTGTCAAAGTAAATAATTCACACACATTGAAAAATACAAATAACTGTCATTCAGCTTCTTTTTCAACAGGTTGGTTAATGACATAACTAATGACAACATGGCCTCTTCCAATGAAAATTGATTCTACATTTTAATAATTTTTCAGTTTTTACAAACTTTTTGAATTGGGAATGTAGGGAGTCTGCTTTATTTTATCAAAATACGAAATATTCAAACAAGAGCAAATTTGAATTAACTTGATTTGAATTTGCATGGCTTTGTGTTCAGCTAATGATGATGGGACAATTGATCAATGAGAACTTTCACTTTTTGTATGTTGTAAGAATAAGTTGAAGAATGTCAAAAGATAAACTTACAAAGGGATTAATTCAGTAATACGTAGGGATAAATTATGAATACATCGAAGGGCTTTCTTTTCACCTTTTGTATAATCTTCTTTATCAGTAGAAACTAGAAATAAAATGCAAAAGCTTTAGTTCGATACATTAGTAATAAAAATATCTAGTGATAAAAGTAAATATCACAAACGAAAACATAAATGTTAACCTTGCAATGTATGTAGTGAAAAAATGGGAATAAAAGGAAACTTCAAAAGCAATAGCAGTTTTAGAAAACTGATTTAAAAAATCAATTTTTTGCATAAATAAATGTAAGGGGAAAACTTACTTGAAAGAATTGTGTTTACAATCATCATGAGGATATTACGGAGATAAAATGAGTGTGCTGTCACAAGATTCAGAATTAAATCTTGATATGCAGAAACAAAAGTGTCATCTTTCACATACCAATCCAATCTCTAAGAAAAAGTGTGAAAACATTATTCAAAAATAAAAACAAACTTGAGTTTCACAAATGAAAAGCTTATTTATAAACTACATAATTGAACGCATCAGTTTAAAATGAGATAGTATGACTACAATGAGTAAATTTGGCCCCTGGATACATCATGTTATACCCTGGATGATTCAATTACCATATTTTGGGCATCACCTGAGCTTTAGCAGGATAGGTTGTTCTATTTAATCTTTAGCGATCTCTTAACACTTTATTTAGTCTCTGGAATGACTACTGACATAAACGGTTCTAGCACAACGGCTGAAAAGAAAATGTTGGTGATGTTCTCTCATTTGCAACTCTAGAGTTGTCTTCACCCAGAGATAAATGAAATCACTAAGAAAAGGTACAGAAATTTCTTCTCATAATGATTAGACTATACATGACCTGATAAAAAGCAAACATTGGCTATAAAATTACATGTTATTACCATAAAATGTAAACTGAAATGGTCATTTTTAAAATATGAAGCAATTAAGTACAGCAATTGCTTTCATTTATACATTTCATCTGGAACTTAATGGAAGTGAAAATATTAGCATGCAATTAATTTAGAACTAAAAATTTGAAGTAAAGAAATTAGAAAAACTACAATTCTACAGAAAATCCATTAGTCCAATACGGCACAGTATGATCAAAGTTTCGAGTGATGAGGTTCCTGACAAAAGTGATGGTTTTAAAATTAAAGTATTTTTATTTTATATAGATGGAAATATATTTCACAATCAAGACAGGTAGAAATTCTTCATGTCACAATTACAATATGAAATTTTTGAAACAGCTTTATTTAACTTCTAATAAAAAATTCATTTGATTTAGAGAATGTTCAATGTAAAACATTTCTATTGAGTATTTCCTAGTAAGCTGAAGTATTAATGTATACAGGGTGTCCTGGAACTTCGTGTACAAACTTGGAGGGGAGGTAGAGAACATCGTTAGGAACCATAATTACATAGGAAAGCATGGGTGGAAATCGATAGGTGGCGCTGTACGCGATCTCTCTAGGTCGGCACGTGTGGCTTCCTCATTGTAGACGCAGACTGTGCGTGATCAACATGATTTGTTTCACAAACAGCGAGTTGACGGATATCCACTTCGTCTACGGCCTAGTCAATGGAAATGGACACGCTGCTGTTCAGTTGTATCTGGAAAGATATCCAGCGAGGCGCCAACCAAATCATCAAATGTTCACTCGGGTACATCAGAACCTTGCAGAACGTGGATCCGTCATAGCAAAGATGCAGGATACCGGGCGGCCGCGATCAGCACAAACACCCATATTGGAAGAGGATCTGTTGCATGCTGTGGACCGAAATCCCGGAACCAGTGTACGGGTTCTTGCCGCTGCCACCGGAACATCTCAATCAACTGTCTGGCGTGTTCTGCAGGATAAAGCCTTACAATCCTTTCAACTTCAGAGTTCAATTACTGCAGTTGGATGATCACCCACGACGTGTCACGTTTGCAGTGGTTTCTTCAGCAAAGTCCACCGACCAGCAATTTCCCAGTTCTGTTATGTTCAGTGATGAAGCAACCTCTTCAAGTGAAGGGGTATTCAATACGCACAACGCGCACATGTGGGCCATAGACAACCCATATGGAACCCGACCACTAGCCGCACAACGCCTCACTGTTAATGTGTGGGTGGGTATTGTGGTGGTCAGTTTAGTTGGGTCATACATCTTACCACCTCAACTGGATGCTCGCAAGTATCTCGTCTTTCTTCAGGAGGTACTTCCGGAAATGCGTAATGATGTCCCCGCACATGTTTGACGCGGAATGTGGTTTCAAAATGATGGGACGCAATCTCATTACGCAAGGTGCGTACGTGACCATTTGGACAGGACATTTGGAACAATTGGATAGGGTGTGGTGGTCCCATCGCAGGGCACCAGATCACCTGATTTAGCTCTAGATTTTCTCTGGGATGCCATGAAGAGCATTGTGTACGACATGCCAGTAAATTCTGAAATGGACCTGGTGGCACGAATCTTCATCGCTGCTGCTATGATCCACGAAAAGCCAGGTATCTTCGAAAATGTTCGCCAATCCATGTCGCTAGTGCATCCATGTCAATGGGTGCAATTTCGAACACCTCCTATGATGCTTGTAAGTCATACATTGTACTCTTTGTGTGTAATAAAGCATTTTACACTGCTTTCTGTATTGTGGACTAACTGTGTCTTTGTGTCAATTTTTCATGTGAGGGTGACATTTCCGCCCATGCGTTCCAGTGTAATTATGGTTCCTAACGATGTTCTCTACCTCCCCTCCAAGTTTCTACACGAAGTTCCAGGACACCCTGTATAGGTAAATTGTATAGTCAAAGTCTCAGAAAGTCAAGATGAATTAAAACTATTCATAAAAGGTATTTAGTATGACGAAAGATGCAATTTTTTAAATAAAACAAAAATAAACTATCATAACTTCAGAAAAAAATTAAACCATTTAATAAATATAATTTCTATTTTAAACTTATGACATCTTGTAATTAATCTGCCTAATTCAGTCAAACTGAAACACATCGAAAAAGTATCAATCATCTAAATGTAAGGTCTTACTAATATAAGGACTATTAATATAACCTAAATATACTCATGTCCAAATTTATCTTTACATACCCAAAAATAATGATATTCCATGAAATATCCAATCGATGTAATCCATTTTTGCAGAGAATGTGTGAAAGACAAGCCTAATTAGCATTATCTAATCAAAAGTGAACAAACAGTTTCTGATATGCAAATCAAGGCGTTACGTCATCCGACTGTGAATCAAGCGCTTTGCGCAAAGTGAACATCTGAGTGAATTTCTGCAATACAGCATTTGATTTCAGGACTCAAAAGGGTTTGTTATGGCTCCGAAGTATCATCCGACAATCATGGAAGCAGCAAGATGGGTGAATATTTCAAGACAGTCTCTACGCTATGGAAACAATTTCAGAACTCTGGAACTGTTGTAAGGAGGCCTGGACAAAGTCGTAAGCGACTAACAACTGCTTCCCAAGATCAATATCTGGCAATAACTGCATGTTTTCTTTACTGATGAGTCGAGGTTTAGTTTAACATCTGATTCTAAACGTGTTTACATCTGGAGGGTGTCAGGAACGCAAAATCTTCCTTCGAACATTATGGAATGTGACAGTTTCGGTAGTGCAGGTGTGATGGTATGGGGAGGAATAATGATCCATGGACGTACGCCCTTACATGTTTTCAACAGCGGATCTGTGACCGGCCAGAGATATCGGGATGAGGTCTTAGAACCTTATGTAAGACTTTTCAGAGGTGCATATGGATCTGACTTTTAATTTATGGACAATAATGCTCATCCACATGGAGCAAACCTTGTTGAAGAATTCCTTGAAAGTGAAGCCATTGAGTGAACACCGTGACCAGCAAAATCTCCTGATCTGAACCCGATAGAGAACTTATGGGACTACCTTGTAAAAGCAGTTGCACGGAGATATCCTCCTCCTAGAGATATAAATGCCCTGAAGACCGCATTGCTGGAGGAGTGGAACTTAATTCCCCAAACTGTGGTTAACATTATTGCCAGCATTAAAATGTGTGTACACATCCCCCCAGGGGAGATCGTATTCCATATTAAATTCTTCAGCCTTAATTTTTTTGAGTTTTTCCATTTTTTTCTTAATTCTCCTTGTCACATATTGTTGCCATATTTATTGTTTCATACAACAGTTTTATGTCATATGCAGTACTCTTAAATTTGTTCCTTTGTATTTATGTGTCATTTCACACTAATTCATAAATTTATAGTTCAGTTTCTGAGAAATCAGTGATTTTTTCATGTAAAGATAATTTTGGACATGAGTGTATAGACTTACCAATAAAGCTAAAACAATAGCTTCAGCATTTTTGTCAAGAAAAAGAATATTATCCTTGAATTCAATAAGCCACTTCTGAATTACAGCATCCTGCAAATAAAACAAGTTTTAGTATGCAAACCTTTCCAAATTTAGTTTGTGAAAAGTATGCATGTTCAATGCATGAAGGAGATAGAACTTTTTCCCAAAAAATGAATAGATTTGTTAATACATGCACATTGTAAATACAATATTTTTGGGCTTTGTAAGAAAATGCCTTTTCTTTCCCATAAATTATGTCACAATATCATCAAAAATAAAAATATGGAATGAAAGATTTCTTTTTATATCCCCTATCAAGTTCATAGAACAAAATATGTATTAACAGAATCAAAAAACAAAACAACGAACATTTTTATTTCTCAAGCATGCTTCTGTAACGTAAACGTGCTTTTCAGAGGTATTTTTCTTCTACATAATGAATTTATCAGGAACCCAATTCTTAAATATAATCTGTGGAAAAAATAACATAAATGTTTAAAGATTTTTAGGGGAAATATTCAGGGTAAATAATTACGAGAAAAAAGTAGAGTATCAATGGCATGTAAACATTTTTCTTCAGTTGTCAAAAGTATCTACTTGGGTGTAATATGAAATTCATTTTGTTCACATGAATATGCATAAACAAAGTTCAGACTTGGTCTAAACTTTGTTTATGCATATGCAAATCTAAATGTAATGCAAATCAAATGTAAATGTAACAAAGTTCAGACTTGGTCTGAACTTTGTTACACTTACATTTTGGGGTCACCATGGCTCAGTGGGTTATCCCACTATGCTAGATCAGTCGAAATTTGGGTTGAACAAACAAAACTATTCAGAAAAATTAGATGCTAAAGTGAAGACTCGGTCCGAAAAGTCATTGAAATAAAATTCAAAGATGCAAAATATGACTACAAGCCTAGATTGTATTCCTGGTTCAGCTTTGATATACTCTTTTGTGGCAACACTTTTAGCATGCTTTTTATGTCGCCAAGGTTGGTTAGTTTTTTGGAGTTTTATGGTGCAAGGGTTATATTTGGCCATGCTGTGCGACACACAATATCAAATAAACATACATACACAATGAAAGTTTTACTGACACAGAAGAGAGAAATACACTCAGTGAGGAATGCACCTGTCAGGAATCGAACCTGCGCCGCTTACAACTCAAAAGTTGCTAGCGCAGTGGGCATAACCACTGAGCAATGACGGCCCCTTATGTCGCCAAGGAAGAATTTATAGGAAACAATGTTTTAGGCTTTGCAGAAAATAATTAAAAATAATTTTGAAAATAGAAATCAACTGATTATTCTTTTTTCGGGTGAGATGTCGAATCTGAGACCGTGGCCATTTATCGCCAAGTATGGTAACCTTGCAGTTTTGCTCCAAATTTATGGCAACCTTATGGAAAAGGTTGTTTTTTCAGCAGGAAAGAGCACTTCTTTTTTTTTTTTAACGAACGCATTTTTTTAACAAAATATTGATGTATTACGTTCTATGATTGGTTACCGTTTTAAAATTTGAATGCTTTTTGTGTTAGTTGATGTCTTAGCTTTTAAGAATGATTTTAATTGGTTACCGCTTAACCGGGTCGTAACGGAATATATCACCGGGTCGCAACGGAATATGTCAGTGCATCTTTAAATTTCGTACTTGCCGTTGGGTTTCTGAAATTGCGATTTATATCTTTAAAAGTAAGTGGCACATTTCTATTGATATTTTGGGGGTTTTAATTAGAAATTAAATTAATTATTGCTTATTTGTGCATTCCTCATTATTATTGCCCTATACAAAAGGTTGTTCGCGTAGGAAAGTCCGCGTTTTTTTAAGAACATCTTCAGGATTAATTAGACCGTAAATTTAATTTTTAAAAATTATTATTATTCGTGCATTCCTCATTTATTATTGCCCTATACAAAAGGTTGTTCGCGTAGGAAAGTCCGCGTTTTTTTAAGAACATCCACAGGATTAATTAGACCGTAAATTTAATTTTTTAAAAATTATTATTGCTTATTTGTGCATTCCTCATTTATTATTGCCCTATACAAAAGGTTGTTCGCCTAGGAAAGTCAGCGTTTTTTTAAGAACATCCACAGGATTAATTAGACCGTAAATTTAATTTTTTTAAAATTATTATTGCTTATTTGTGCATTCCTCATTTATTATTGCCCTATACAAAAGGTTGTTCACGTAGGAAAGTCCACGTTTTTTTTAAGAACATCTACAGGATTAATTAGACCGTAAATTTAATTTTTTAAAATTATTATTGCTTATTTGTGCATTCCTCATTTATTATTGCCCTATACAAAAGGTTGTTCGCGTAGGAAAGTCCGCGTTTTTTTTTTAAGAACATCCTGGCTTTGGACGCCATCTTGATTTGGCGACAAAAATTGCTTGGCGACAAACATGTCTCGGATTCTACATCTTCACCCTTTTTTCTACTCGGTAAGTTCTGTGAACAAATCTTTACTTTTCAGAAATATTGTTTTATATTAAGTTTAATTGCATACAAATCATACAAAATTTTTTGACAAACTCGCATGAGATGCATTTTTAATAAATCTAACTTCCATTCAAACTAATCAGAACATTCGAATTTGCTTTCTCTAAACCAGAGGTTCCCAAACTTTTTGACCAGTGGAGCCCTTTTTAGAATCAATTTCTATGACGGAGCCCCTTAGGCCTACCCTATGCTTTACAAGTAAATGGTGTTTAGTAGTGTTATGGGGAGGAAGAGGGGATAGACAGTAAAGAGATATTTAAACAATTGCGCAATGTCAATGCAACATAATTAAATTTTAAAAACTGAAATTTATCGCAATATCTCAATTTATTCTCAACTACCACCAATACACACGATATTGTCAAAACTTAGCCATACATAAAAATTCTTCCAAAGTTTGATAAATTAAATTTTCGTTCAGAGTGTAATTTAAAGTTTTCTTATTTTGGTTCGACTTTTTGTTTCTTATTCTTTATTTCATTTAATTTTTATTTAAAATATTTTATTTTCCTGGAGCGGGCACGGAGCCCCTTTGAAAGGCATGCGGAGCTCTTAGGGCTCCATGGAGCAGATTGGGAACCACTGCTCTAAACCATCACGAGTAAATGCATTACTTGGATAAATTTTATACAAAAATATCAATTTTGTTAAAACACTTGTGAAGAAAAATGATCAGAAACAACTTTTGAATGCAATATTGATCCATGATTGGCAAAATATTGTGTATTAGTCAATCATGGATGAATATTTTTCAAATTCGTTCAATTGGAAATTCAACTAATTGTTGACTTTTAGCACATTTGAACAGGAACATTAAGGGAAACAAAAAATACAATTTGACCAAACTTGCACAGTATCTAATGCCAATAGATGTTTGTTGGTAGATGCTAGTTTTTATTTCTAGTAAATAATGAAATTGGAGTCCTAAGTGGAAAGGCCTTCCAAATAGCTTGTCGGCAATCTTGAAAGTTGAAATGTAAAGTTAAATAGCTTTCTTAAATTAGTTTCTATTGCTAATTTGTGAACACATAAGTTACATTTTAAAGTACAGTTTTTACATATCAATTACTGAATCTTTAGGTAGATCTAAATGTAAACAAATACCAGGGTGTAATCCCGTTCAAATAAATCAGGATTTGAATCATGGTTTTGGACGAGTCAAATGAATAAATGAAGAGACTAGTTAAATATAAAATCTGCAATTGGTGTTTTTAGCATGGAATCTTGCTCTGAGGTTATTGTGAAATAACAATATCTTCAAAAACAACAAAATATTACCTCTGCATCTTTAGATGTAATGCTTTTGACCACAGAGCTTATTTTCATGGCAAGCGAGTTTCCGTCATCTTCTTGGAAATAACCCATTACACTTTCTCTTTCTGATGGTAAATCAAATTTCACTCGTAAAGGGCTTGGAGTATTGATTTCCTTCAAAGTATTGCTAGTACAATTTTTTAATATTGGTACCAACATTATAGAGTTACTGAAACAAATAATTGATAAATACATTAGTTACATTGAAAAAATTCATACTAAAATCCAAAAATAGTAGTACTTTGCAAAGATCTTTATTGCATATCTATTATTCAAACTCATAATTGCCCAAAATATGTTTACATGAAAAAGCTACTGCCAAAATTACTCATGTATTCAGTAACTACCCCAGTTAGACAGTAACAAGGTTAACCAAAAACACTGTTATAAAACCATCTGAACAGTAGAGTAGCAAAAATTGATTTCTAATTTTATATCGAGAAATTTCTTCAACAAATTATACATATCAATAGGAAGAAAAATAAATGTTGGTAAAGGTTACAATAAGAACGATTATTTAAAATAGTTGAGAAACAGTTCATTGCCACATCAGTCTTGTGGAACGAAAATTGATCGAAACTGGTAAAGGATGCAAGTGGATTTCTTGCATTAAGTTATACGCTGTCAGACATGATATGAACGTAAACATATGAAATGATTTATAAAGCGAAACAAAAATATATTACCTAGATTAAGGACGAAATACAAAATACACGGTTAAAACGTTTAATCTCCAACAAATGTGTTTGACTGAAAATATTTGAGACAATTTCCTTCAGTTCCTTTCTTAATTTTGGTTGAATTATCACATTTTCAAGCCTCAAAATAATTTAACATTAGTCCCATACGCTTGGACACATTCGTGTCAAGACATGCGATAATGAGCACAAGAGTAAAAGAACTATACAACAATTGCTATGCTGCCAATAATTTGAACGCAATTAAGAGTAAGAATAACACAGTGCAATTAGTAAGGCTGGAGCATAGAGCAGAAATAATAAAAATGACATCAAATTGTATGAGCGGGTTTTTCACATGGAAAGATGCTGTTTTTCTATGGAGAAGGAAAAAAGAAGAGAGATTGTAACTTTTTATGCGCTCAGGATCATTTGACCAGACTAGTAACGTGATCTTTGGACTCTTCTCTCCTACGTCCACATGTTCAAAATTACGAGATGTCCTCCGATCTTTCCTTTCGGGATTGATCCAGGACCTTCGCTAATAGCCGGTTGTGTTGCTCTAGGGCTAAGTAAATTCTACTGCTTGGCCTAAGCTAACCCACACGCATGTACAGCTCTCAAAATTGAGTCTACACCACGAACTGATACTATCTTCAACAGCACGAGTTAGGTAGATAGTTATTAACGTCGAACTGAAGCAACATACTGGGCTTCTGGCGATCGTCCGGGATCAACCAGAAGGAAAGGATCCAAGGACAACTCCTCGTAATTTGGAATCACGTCAGATGAAGAGAACAACACCAGAGCTGTACTCCACTCTCTGAAATCCCACACTACTCCAAAGTGAGGACATTTGAGGTCACGACAGATTTAACTTGCATCAGTCGTGTTGTACAAGACGATCTTTGGCTGGACCAAGTTTCGAACTCGCAATCCTCCGGTTGCTAATCCGTTGCTCTTCCAATTGGGCTACCGCGGCCCTTTAAAAGCACAAAACTATTTAAAATAATCATTTGGTAGGTAGATGTTAATTAACGTCGTACTGGAGCAACACACGGGTTACTAGCTACAGTCCGGGATCCATCACGAAGGAGAAAGATCCCAGATCAACACCTCATAATTTTGAACCACGGTCAGATGACGGGGTCAATATCTGAGCTGGCACCCCACTCTCCAAACTTCTACTCCACGCTAACATGGGGTCATTTGAAGCCACGACAGGTTTAACGTGCACCAACCCCCAAATGCACTACAAATTATAATTTGGGCTTAATTTTAATATGAATGGTTAAATACACATTTAAGAACATATTTGAATAAAAGCAATTTCATATTTCCTAAACATTTTTAAAAATAGGTTTTAAGTGTCAGAAATAATATTTACAAAATTCTAGGTGACTAAATTGAGCACACACTCAGCCAACTCCGTCCAGAAACACCATAAAAACGAAAAATAATTTTTGTAAGCATCTTTTTAAATGTAGAACAGCTTCCAAATCGAGGGGTATATATGTTAAGTGTTTGTGTTGTTTTTCTGAATACTTTTGACCATTTGCTCATAAAATCATTTTTACGTTCTGTGTTCTGTACATTGTGATTTTAAACTACTTTTGACTTGAAAAAGTCTTTAAAATCGGTATGGAGGTCATCGGCAGAAACTTGCCCGTCACGAAAAGTGGTGATAACTCAAAGCCCTATAACTCCAGGTGGAATCAGCCTATGGGGCTAAATGACCTACCATCGTGTAGAGCAGGGGTCTCCAAACTACGACCCGTGGGCCAGACCCAGCCCGCGAAGGGTCATTGTCCGGCCCGCGGAAACCCGGCCGATGCAGCATGCAATTTTTCGTAAAATCGTAGATCGTGAAAATAATTCAAATTCGGTAGAATCGCGGTAATTCGAGCCGGTTTTATGGAAAATAAATTATTACAAAATATTAATAAATGACTTTCGTAACTATACGCCTTCAATTTAATAACGCTTTCCGCTTCTCATTAGAGCGTTTGCCTTGCGTTCTTTATTAAGGTAAATGAAACCCTTTCTAAACTTCAATTAGAACTAAAAACTAAAAGGCGTTACCACAGATGGAGGTAAAAGTATGTGTGGTGGTAAAACAGGATTAGTAGGGCATGTATGCAATGTTATTCAAAATGCTGGAGGTGAGAAACCAATGGTTTTTCATTGCATTATCCATCAACAATCCTTGTGTGTGGGGGGGGTATTTCAATTAACGTCACACTAGAGCAACACAACGGGCTATTGGTGACGGTCCGGGATCAATCCCAAAGGGAAAGATCCGAGGACAACACCACGTAATTTTGAACCACGGTCAGATGACGAGGCAACACCTGAGCTGGCACCCCACTCTCCAAACTTCCACACCACGCCAACGTGAGGACATTTGAGGCCACGACAGATTTAACGTGCACCAGCCCCCTTTGTACACGACGGTGTTTGGCTGGATTCGAACTCGCAACCCTTCGGTTGCTAGTCCGTTACTCTTCCAACCGGGCCACCGCGGCCCCCTTGTGTGGGAAAAACATAAATGTGTCGGAAGTAATGCAGGTCGTTGTTAAGATAATAAATTGCATCCGATCCCATTCTCTTAAACACCGGCAGTTTAAGAATTCTCTTTCGGATATTGAAAGTCAGTATCCAGATGTCCTATAACATTGTTAGGTACGTTGGCTAAGCAGAGGAAAGGTGCTACAAAGGTCTTTTGAGCTGCGCCAAGCTATTGATATTTTCATGATTCAACAGGATAAGCCTGTAGAAGAGCTTTCAGATCATCAGTGGCTGTGGAAGCTTGCATTTGCTGTTGATATTACCATTTGCTGTTGATATCTTAATTTTTTAAATTTGAAAATTCAAGGCGAAAAGTCCTTTGTAAACGACTTGTTCCAACATGTGAAAGTTTTTGGAACAAAATTTGCTCTTTTTGAAAACCAATTGGGAAAGACAATTTTGGATCACTTCGAAACTTGCAAGAAGTTTGCTAGTGAAACTTGTGTGCCTTTCCTATCACATTACGCAGCACAAACTATCACAAAACTATGTAAGGAATTTGAAAACCGCTTCGCAGACTTTGATTATGCAGCTACAGCAGAAAAGATCAAGCTATTTCAAAATCCATTCCAATGTGAAATCGAAAATGTGCCAACAGAACTTCAACTTGGATTGATTAAACTTATGTCAAATGAATACTTGAAAGAATATTTCAAGGAATGGTACAAGAATGCGAACCTCCTTTCATTTTACAAGTGATTATATTTAGTTTATTTTTAATTTTAAAACAGTAAACTGACAGTTTCTTTCATTGCAGGTAATTGGTGATGATTTCAAAGAAATGAAAAAACTTTGCAAGATCAGTGTTTGGATCGACATATATCCGCGAAGACATTTTCAAAAATGACCTTTGTAAAATCAAAGTACAGGACTAACTTGTCAGACGAACACTTGAAATCCATTCTAGTGATTGGATCATCGAAATTTAACCCAAAATGGACAGATATATGCCAGAAGCAACTTCACACATCCCATACGTACATAAGAAAGCCAAAGAATGATACATAGGAATATTGTTGAATGTTATTTTTTCTTAGGCCAACTTATATGTACATTTACATTATTTGTAATAGATTTGATTTCTTTGTATAAATCTACATTTTTATTTAAACACCTATTTCTTAAATAAACTATAAATTTCAGTTACTGCATAGTAAACGTAAACAGGTTGAAAGAACAGTTCAAGACGAATAAAATGATACCAAGAAGTCAAAACCTATGACAAGTACGGAGAGATCTAGAGCTTACCGAAGACGTAAGGAGCCGGCCGAGCAGGCGCGCGTACGCGGCGACGTCGCTGGATCATCTAACGAGATGCCACCACTCTTGGAAACACCACCATCAACCTTACCTTCTGACAGGAACATCAGCATCGACACCATGCCTTTTGTCTCATACTTTAACTATCATAGGCCCATCATACCATAAGGTCGCCACAGAATACTAAGTATTGCCCACACTCTAACACCACACTGTTATATATCCACAAAAAACTGGCTAAATAAATAAATGCCAAATCCGCCGTCTTCATTTCACCAGAGACCCACTTACCAGGTATTCCGCCCAAAAGTATTCACGAACCAAACCAGTCAAGTTATACATGGTTCCTTGCAAAAGGTCGAGTATCTATAATTTTTGGATATGTTGGGACCAAGGCCACTAGTAAAAAACCAAGTTTGCGGAAACGAAAGCCCTGTGCGAGCAGAGTTAAATTGAAAAAACGTCGAAATTTTCGGACTTTTTTCGGTTTTTGTTCAATATGTCTGTTCCTACGCATCGGAGAGCAAAAGTAGTTTACGATAGTGTAGAGGACAAAATTTGCTACAACTTTTGTAATTATGATTTTTTTCTACGGGCTGTAGTTATCGAACTACAAAGAATTGAAAATGTGATAATTTTTTGAAAATTGCAAAACACGCACATATTGCAGAAATATTGATGCAGAATATTATTGAATATTGATGATTAAGTACTATTAATATATTATACATTAATTAAACATTAAATATTAATAAATTTTCAAAGCAAAAACAAGATTCAAAAGTAGGTAAATACAAATATAATCAAATATTAAATATTATTACATAATATTTATTATACATTAATTTATTATACATTATTTATTATATATTATTATTAATTTATTATACATTAATTTATTATACATTATTTATTATATATTATTATTATAATTTATTATACATTACTTATATTATATATTATTATATTTATTTAATTATTAATTTATTATACATTAATTAAGCATTACAAATTAATAAATTTTCAAAGTAAAAACAAGATTCAAAAGTAGGTAATACTTACCTACTTTTAATATTTAATATTTGATTGTATCAAATATTAAATGTTATTACATAATGATGTAATGTATCCCCTGTTAAAAAAGTAAACTTTTCACTACAATCTCACTTTACTTAAATCTTGATTCATTGTAGTTTTAAAATTTAGCTCGCTTTGAAGGTCCTGGTGTTGAATGATCCTCTTCGTCACTCATTATGTTGACTGCAATGTGAGTGTGCGGATGATTGGTGGCAAACTCCTCAATTTGCTTAAAAACATCCAGATCTCATCTTCATCTATATCACTGTCTTCCAAAACAGTAGGAGCGTTTTGGCATGACTGGCCAAGACAGAAAGTGAAATGGCTTGAACACTTTAGGCTTGCTTTTTGACAGGTGCAAGCCCCACGGCACTGTTTCTTGCAGCGACATGATATAAATTTCAGTAAGGATTGAGGTGCAGGAGATCCTTACTAGCTTGAATTGGTGCGAGCCCTTGATCTGTACGCATCCAACCCCAGTCTGTAGTTCTTTCGAATCCCAACCACTTGTGGACTGTGTGGTATGTCCGGAAGGAATGGTATCTGCCAGCGTCTTGTGTCTAGTCGTGCAAGACTTAATTTGCTGGTCTTTTCAGCAGCCTTGATGAAATGCAGGTAACGGAGGCGATTCAAAGTTTGTGTGTTCATGTCACCCCCATGCAAAGTGACGAGATGCTTCTCTCCTGCATTGGCTATGTCCTCAGCAGAGGAGTGTTGTTGTAAGAACACTGAAACTAACTCTTTTAGATGAAGATTTTTCTTGAGTATAGTGCAGTATTTGGTTTTGCCTTGGCCAAAAATGGCGGATGTGGTGTCACATCCACTGATGGCATGCAGGAAAAGAACAATACCTGGTGGACAACTTGATGAATCATATTTGAAGGAGGAACTACAATACAGTAAGTACACCAGCAGACTCATCTCTTCCACGCTTGTGTAGGTACGCATTGTTCACATTAGGGGCCAAATCAGTGAGAAGCACCAGCAGGTCAGTATCTTCCCCAATGATGATGACTTGTTTATAAGCTGAGGCCTTGGAAAGTGCTGTCTTCACAATGTCGACACCTGTATCTTCCACAGCCTGCTTTACGTCAATGCTGTGTTGTTGAAATGCGTTGCAAACAATGCGATGAGACGTCGTTTGTTCCCTTCATTAGTAAGAAATTTCTCCTGTGGCACTGGGACGAATAATGCTTCGTCTAATAAGATGATGTCTGCGCAACACTGCACAGTGGAACGACGCGTACGTTCTGCACTCTTAGTATTTTGGGGGCTGCATCCACTGGATAACCGTCAAAAACAACGGACGCATTACTATCAAAGTGTTTTGTACATACTGGACATACCTTGTGATGATTGAGCCGATAGAGTCGTGATGGCAGACTACTTTGTGCAGCAGATACCCCACCATCCAATACGACAAATGTATTGTGCCAAATTACACATTGCTGGAGGCTGGAGCAAAAGCTGAGTACATGGAAAATTTTGTTCCCTTCCTCATCCCTTCTTTCTTCTGAGAACAAATCTCCAACATTCCTCACTTCTGACCAAATTCCAGGTCTATTATGTTGTTTTACAATATCAGCTTTGTACTCTTTAGTAAGCATACCTACGCATTTTTCGTTCTTACAACAATTAGTACATCGTTCGTTTGTACCGAATAATGATAGAAAACATTACACAGTAAATGTAATTAATTTATATAAAGAAGTTTTAGCGAAACCGGATGTTATGAGAACTTTTTCCAGATTTTGCAAAAATTATCAAATTTTCACTGCTCTGTAGTTCGATAACTATAGCCCGTAGAAAAAAATCACAAATGCAAAAGTTGTAGCAAATTTTGTCCTCTACTATACTGATAAATACTACTTTTGCTCTCTGGTGCATAGGAACAGAGATCTTGAGCAAAACCCGAAAAAAGTCCAAAAATTTAGACGTTTTTCAATATCAGCTTTTTCAATTTCTGCTTGCACAGGGCTTTCATTTCCGCAAACTTGGTTTTTACTAGTGGCATTGGTACCTACAACATGTCCAATATAGATACTCGACCTTTTGCAAGCAAATGGGGAAACCCATTTGTTTGGTACATATTGACTGGACTACTTACGGTACAGTGGGGACTATGCCAACCCGCTTTTTTCCTACTAGGACCACAAATTTTCAAACTTACCAAGCTGGGCCGATTAGCTATCGAATCGCAGACTAGTGTTTTTTCTCACTCTGGATAACTACTTTAACCGGTCAATAAGTTGTCCCACATTAGGATTCATGATTTTCCCACAACCACGTGACAGATCTTCAAACCAAGCGATCGGCAGAAATAACAAGAAATTCCGCGCACATGCTCCGTCTATTTCATTAAAAGGTAGAAGTATAATTGCTGTTTAATGCAGTAAAGAAACTTTAACTTTACTATTTTTGCTCTCTACCTCTTCTCTCTCTGTGGTGAAGTTATCTATAGACACAAAAATGTGATTTTAAATACTAATTTTGAGTATATTAAAAATTTTGTTCACTTTTAGAGTTCTGATAAACATATCATCTGCTATCACCTTGGTAAACCCGTCACCACTAGACCATAGTGTTGCTCCAGTGCGATGTTAATTAATTAACTACTACAACTGCACCTTGACAAACACTGAATTTGATTTCTTAGCTAAACAATGTTTTGTTTTTGACTGTAATGATTCGTTTATCAGAACCCTAAACATGAACCTCTTCCACAGTACATTATACCCACTCCTATGCATGGAAATGTTTGAGTAAAATTGTCTTCAGTTGCATGCTGGCTGGAGAGGCTGGAAATTTAGTTTTTATTGATGAAATCATGGGAAAATGAAATATTTAACTATTGAAGTAAAATTGTTTTTAAATGTCTAAATAAATTTCCCATTCTATAATAAAACATTTCTTAACTTTATAATTCATATTTATCCCCGAAATAATGCTTGAAATAGTATAGTAATTTATTAAGAAGAGTTTGCTTTAAAAATAGTATAGTAATTTATTAAGAAGAGTGCTTCTTAATAAATTACTATACTATAGAAATAATATAGTAATTTATTAAGAAGAGTTTGCTTTAATAAACTGTGCTTCGATGAAGGCTTGAAATAATAAAGAATAACAAATCTAACTTTAAAAAATTGTGTTGAATATTTTTCGACCTTTCCGGTTATAATTTTTTTCTACACCAACTCGGGATCACTGTTTTGCCAGTATGTAATATACGATGAATAATATTAAAGGGATATGATAAAAAATGTTAAATATGTATTTAGCATTTTGTTATTTGATGAAGAAAAATGATTAGTATCAATCCATATGTAGAATAGTGAGAATTTCGATTAAATAAATAATATTAATTAACTAAAATATAATTAAAGCATCCCATGGAATGTATATAAAAGTGACTGTATACAATTACATGCTCTTTAGATAACTTTTGTGATGTTTTAAAACCTCTTATTTTAATTACAGAACTATTGTGTTTGTAGAAAGAGACTTCCTTCGTTAATATAACTTTCTACTAAATTTTGTTTTGAAATATGTAGTTTTTGTGGAAATCTAATTCAATGTGTGAACAAATATTGAATAAGCATTGCCTAGCTATTTTGAGGTGCTTATTCTTCTACTTAGCAAATATCCAACAAATAGAGAAAAATGAAATGCAGCTTATTATCGAAATAGTATAAAAGTAGAGAATGAAATCTAACTCCTTTTGACCTAATTCTAAACATTCAGTCATTCTAGACATTCAGAAAATGCCCTTTTCGAAAATATCTGCTTGACATTCCGTTCTCAAATAGTATAAATAAAACAAACGACAACAATTAATTCTTTTCCGATTCCAAACCGGTTTTTTCTGGTATTTTTGCGATGAATTGTATAGAATTGGACAACTTCAAGAAATTTCTGAAAACATTTCTGTCTTTGATATTATTTTTTAAACTTGCGAATTAAGCGTGACAGATCGAGACAGGAAGGGAAAGAGAGACAGAGAGCATTCAACAACGAAATAAAATCTCCAAGCAAAAAATCCTTTGTTATTTGGTAAGAGGGAACACTTTTTAATTCTTTCCTCTAATATACAAATGCATATAAAATAGAAATACAAAATTTTTGCTGATATTAATACATAAGGACATTTAACATATTGTTATCCGTTTATACTTCCCCTTTATACTCTTTTTAAGGAAACGAATCATAATGAATCTAATGAAAAAATTTTAATTATAGGGGCAACTACTTCTGCATTTGAGTTTGAAACCTCTAATGTCATAATGATCTGTAATTTTATAAGAATAATATTAAGCATCCACTATATAATGGATAAATTAATTTATTTTCAAAGTTAGGGACAAATTACTAAAGATTTAATGGTTGAAAATAATACAACTTTAACGCACATGTGTTTGGACAAACCCAAGAAGTATTCACCCATTTATATCTACTGTTATAATATTTATACCTCGAAACAAGGCGTTGCCAAATCGGCCAAACAAGTCAATTTTTCACAGTGCAGTTACATGATTTATAGTCGACATATTGGTCACACTTTTTGAAATTCCTCCCAATAGCTATGCTCAGACTAATTATATTTCACGCTCGCGTCTATCGGTTTTTCAACAAAACCCTAAAAAAAAACTTCCAGCCAAGAACTGTTTTGATTTATTTTCGTTTGGAGATATTTGACGTTAATTTAAAAAATACGCTACATGCTGAAGTTGCATTTCCGAGCATCATGTATACATGGGGGCTGGTGCACGTTAAATCTGTCGGGGCCTCAAATGCTCTCACTCTGGCACGATGTGTAAGTTTGGAGAGAGGGGTGCAAGCTCATGTGTAGACCTCGCCATCTGATAGTGGTTAAAAACTACGAGGTGTTGTCAATGGATCTTTCCCTTCAGAATTGAACCGTATCATCGCCAGTAGACCATTATGTTGCCCCACTGGGACGTAAATTCAACTACTATATACCGAGCATCATGCCAAGTTACGTCATAAGTTACAAAAGAGTATACCAAAATACTAGTGCTCTTTTATTTAGCTTGACAGAAAAATCCTCTCCTAAAAGGTCGCTGTGAGGTATAAGCGTGCAGGTTCGATGCCTGCAACTTACCCTGAGTGTATTTCTCTCTTTCTGTATCAGCAAAACTTTCATTGTTTCGTTGTGTCCATTATTTGTCTTTTGTTTGGAGCAGTTGGACGAATGTCCTTTGAGTCACAAAACTCAAACACCACCACATAAAGGGTCAAAAAACAAAGTACATATTTAAGATGTAGACTTAGAGTCTCAACCAATAATTATTTGCAGTTGAATCAACGATTCTGAGGAAACAATTTCTCAAGTACAGCCTCACACTTAAGAGAGTGGCTACAGCCCTCATGAGGACATGAGCCACTCCAAAAGCAATGGGAAAATTAAATGTTTATCGATTTGATAACATCCAATTGAAGTTAACAGATTTGCTAAAGAATTGTACACCAATGTCTAGCGAATAGTTGGATTCGTGGGAAAAGTTTACTTAATCATCAGTTACAGTGACAAGCGGTTTCTTTTCGCTTTTCTTAAAAAGGAAAAATGAAAAATATTTAAAGTTAAAAAGGAATAGGAAGAATGAAAAATCACTTTCCCCATTAAAGTCATTCAGTATGATCATCTAGCGGGGTAAAATTCCATCCTTTTCCGTAACATAGCACCAGACCGGACATTGGGATAGGGGTGACTACGTTAAGCTGTCGAAAGTAACGTGAGTCATTTATAATCTCTTAAGAAACCAGTCCTCATTTCAAACAAAACGCAACTCTTGATGTCCTCATTTTTAATCAGATTCGTATGGCGGTCTGTTAACAACAGCAAGTACGCTTCAACATTCTCATCGTTATAAAATTGATGTATAAATTTATATACTCCAAAAAAATCAAAGTTTAATATTTTAATTTTTCCCAACCATTTCCCATTGTCTCAAACGAGATGAGGCGTTACCACCGAGATAACAAGGCCAGACCGCTGTGACGTTTCGATCACGTGACTCGCTTACTAGTAGTCATAACAAACATCGCCGCATGGCCGACTACTTGTGGATTACCTTTAATGTAGCGTAAGAAATTAGGGGTTTTTATACTATTTTACCGGAAAGCAAGTGCAGCTGCAGTTAAATATTGTTATATAACATTTGTGGAACATTACAGTGTCAAGGTGTTAAAGGCTTTCGTCAAACAACACGTTTAACGTGTGTCCAGACCGATTTCTTTAGGCTTAACCACGAGTCTATCCAAAATGCCCTTTAGATGCTGTGTACCTACTTGCTCTGGAAATTATAGATATGGTGATGCACCAAATTTTCTAGTCTTGGACTTCTTGGATGATTGGTTAATTAATCCTCGCCAAATCACTGATGTTGTCAGAGACATCAAACGTGGGTTAAGATTAATAAAGTGGCATTTTAAAGACAAATGGCAGACATTGCAGCATCAAAAATCCAGATTTTTTTCATTATCAAAAGTGGTTGCTTGAAGTAGGTAGTTTTATTAACGTCGCACTGGAGCAACAAACGCAACGGGCTATTGACGACGGTCCGGTATCAATCCTGAAGGGAGAGTTTCGAGAACATCTCGTAATTTTGAACCATGGTTAGATGACGAGTGGTTGGTTTGCGATCCCATGGTGCATTACCATATATTCACACGACTTTTTCTCATTGAACATATTTCTTATAATGCGGTCTAATGAGTCGTTGTTTAGTAAAAAATGATCATATAGACAAACTAAAACTAAGCATCAATAATTGATATTTTCAGAACGGCCTTTGAAGCAACGGTGATTTTTGCAGCTGGTACAAACATCAAATCTCACTTGCAACAATAATGCTTATCTGTACCATTCGTGAGTGGTGCCCTGGGTTTTTATTTGCACCTAGTCGAAAAAAAGGACAGACCGAAAGACAGGCGCAGTATGTCTCCAACTTTGAATAAAAAAGCTGAGCAATAAATTTTCAGATATTATTAATTTTATATTTTGGTCTTTGTAGGCTCTCTGCGATTGTAACGAAGATACTTTTGAATATGTTCATTTTGTTCTTACATTACTATATTCAAAACTTACAACATTAATGCTCACTGTACTAGCAACCTGTGAGATGTAGATGGCGCAGGTTCGATTCCTCTCTGAGTGTACTTCTCTCTTCTGTCTCAGTAAAGCTTTCCTTGTGTTAACTATTATAGCAATAACTTGATGTTGTTTGGCCCACTAAGCAGGATTCCAGGGATTTAATTTGTTGTTATACCATCCCTTTTTGCTACACGAGTATTAATTAAGCCTGGACAGGCTTAAGGTGGATTACGAACCGTAACGAAAATCTATATTAAGACCTGAAATGAAACCCAGAGTCAGTTGAGCAGAGGACTAGCAGAATTTCGAATTTTTGACCTTGTGTTATTGGTAGGTAGTTAATTAACGTCGCACTGGAGCAACACAACGGGCTATTGACGACGGTCCAGGACCAATCCTGGAGGGAAAGATTCGAGGAAAACGCCTCGTAATTCGTAATTTTGAACCACGGTCATATGACGAGACATTGTGTTGTAAAAGAAGATAATATTACCTTGAGTTTCTTGTTGTGAGTGAGCTGACCTCCTCATTAGAAAGTTAGAAAACGCATTAAGTGATTATGAATTAAATATGCAAGCTATTTTTTTAAAGAACACAATGTGATCGAGTCTGTAAAATACAGTTTCCTGTATACGAAATCTGTTCGGAAATTATCCAACCACTATTAATATAATGAGAATGTTTGCTCTCTTCACTCATCTAACTTAGAAGCGAAGGCGAGGGGATATTGATGTGCATATGTGATAAGTCACAAACCCATTGTACTAAACGGTCGGGTGCTAGAAACCATTGAGTGAACGTATGTTCTGTGAGAACTTCGCATTCACAATGACCGAGTAAATAGATCAGCGAATTTGCATCGAATTTTACGTTAAACTTGAAAATTCGTCTACGGAAACTATTCAGATGATTGAAGACTTTCGAGCACGCTGGAATGAGTAAAGTGCAAATAAAAATTATGGTACAGCCGATAAATTAGAAATACGAATTAATTAGCCGCTTCAAAGATGGCTGTGAATTTGTTTAAAGTTATCTACTTTCTGGAAGACCTTCTACAAGAACATATGATAATGTAAAATGTCTACAGTCTGAAAATAAACTAAAATCGGCGAGTGACAATGCGAAAATTAGATGATCTGGGGATTCCAAAAGTCATTGGATTGGGATTTCGACGAAGGATTTTGACATGAAACGTGTGACTCCGCCTCGTCCAGGGTTTTTGATAAAATATCAAATCACGCAGGTAGCTCACCCACCTACAGCTTTGATTTAGCACCCTGCGACTTCTGACTTTTCCTAAAGCTAAACTCACCTCTGAAAGGAAAGAGATTTCAAACCGTTGACTCGATTCAGGAAAACAAGACGTGATAGACGGTGACGATTCTAATAGACTTTGCAGAGTGTTTTGAAAAGTGGAAGAGAAGCTGGGAGAAGTGTGTGAGGTCCTAAAGTGTGTATTTTGAAGGAGATTGGGTGTTAAACGTATTAGGTGCAGTGTACATTGTTTCATATTACATGGCTGGATGTTTTCCAGACAGTGTTATGATTCGATGTCCTTACTTCAAGTGGCATGGTGTATAACAAGAGCTGGCACCTTGTGATCCAAACTTGTAAGATGACAGGACTGTTGATTGTGTGGCAAAGAAAAGCTTCTCTAAATTGACATGAAATTAAACGTTTTTGTATATAGTTTTAATTAAATTAATATTGAACATTTTTTTGTATCTTCATACATATGTCAATCGCAGGGTGTAAAAGACCCTTCCTTCTTTCATATATGTCAGGTCTGATTCTTCCCTGTGTGCATTCTTTTCTTTGCGTCAGTAAATCTTACCTTGTGTGCTTAAAGTTGTTTGGAGGAACTTAGACAAGTATGTCCCTTACTCTATAAAACCCAATCAACCAACTCCTACATTATTCGTCACCATCAATAACGATTAATCACCCGTTTATAATAAATATCGCTACCAGAAATTACACAATGGTAATCTATGGCCATAAATAATAAATAAAAAATTAAACTCTCACTATATATAAGTTAATCCCTACATATAAGTTATTGCTTTTACCCCCAGTTTTGATTTTCTTGACCAATATAATCTTTATGGGATTCTTTAACCAATATACTTAATTATTTAATCATTATACGTGTCGTGGGGTAAAAGCAATACTTCACAACTCGGAAATCTCGTGACGCTCAAAGAGTTAAATTGAAATTTGAATAAGATTTTTTAAAATATTTACATGATTACACAAAATATTTGCATAATATATATTTTCCAAATGCGTATATGAAGATTGATTAATAATATATAGCAACCTTCTATTCTGCTAAACAGCAGGTTTTTTTATCAAAAGCTTCCATCAAAGTCAGTGAAACCCTATTATAATACAGACGACCCCAGACTTCTTGAGCTGGGGGCGGCATTGATATTTTCAAAGTACCATACAGGATAGGAAATGCTTTCATCCACTGTGAGTGTAAATTAAATTAGTTTTTCAAACTATAGTGCAAGGGTTTCAAAATTATATCCACTTTTCTAACAATGAAATCATCCTAAATAGCATGACAATATTAACTTGTTCCTAAGCAAATAGAGTAATTAATTAACCGTCTGAGGGGTTCACACGCATATATCTGTTCTGCAACCTGGAGTCTTCCTTGCCTGAGTAATAACCAGTTTTGTCCTTCCTGACCAATAGAACCTTTCCTAGGATTCTTTCAACCAGTAGAATGTGGTTATTTAATCATTATGTGTGGCAAAAGAAGTACTGCACTACTTGAAAAGTTCGCGACGCTCTGAGAGTTAAGCTGTTTACGCCTTCGATTATTCCGACAAAGATCTCAATGAACGAATCACGTTTCTAACCAACTTCAATTATTTGTTTTTAGTTTAATATTTTGAATTTTTTATTTTTCTGCATTTATTAATTTTGTGACCATGCTCACGAGCAGGATAAACCTGTTCTGAGGGCCTGGTCCGGCACGTAGGCTTTTGTTTGGGGAGTAAAACATCAAAGCAGTCTGATGCCGCGATAAAGCTCAGCTTCGAAAGCAAAACTAGAGAATAGGGACGTCACGTGATGGAATGGTTTCGGTTTGATCTGCAATCATACACAATCTCGCCAAGGTGCGTTTCAGAAAAAGTGGCAACCATGTGGTGTCAAAACTTTTCGTTTAGTCTGCAATTGATTGAATAATTGAAACACCATTTATGAATGGAAGATTGTTACATTGAAGCATTTGAAAAGTTTGGACTAAAATAGAATAGTTTTTATTTTTGGATTTTTATAGATTTTTAAGGATGAAAGATGTAGGTTGTTTTGTGGAAAAAAGAAATCCTTTTTGAACAGGTTGAAATAGGGCGATCTTTGTATTCAAATTTTTTAAAATTGCTTTATAGTTGAAGGCAATGCTTTTTTTAATACTTTTTTAGCTCATCACATTGGAGCATTTTTATTTAACGCTGAATTGAATATCTTTAAAATGCCGTTACTATTGAATTAGAGATGCAGAAATAAGAGAATCACTAACAGATTTTGTAAAAGAGATGAATGAAGAATCGAAAGAAGTCGATAATATCCACAATGTCTACGAAAGGAAGTGAATCACAAATGACGAAACCTTTGGAACACCGAAATCTAATCTGAAATGAAAATATTATGATACTATCACACAATATGACTTTATTTATTGTGTGTAAAAAACAGCTGTTCCAAAATAACAGAACTCAAACCTAAACAAATTATATTTTGATTTTATTTCTCGTCTAATATTCCACTGTTCAAAAAATTAAAAATCGTTTGCCTGGATTATATTTTCTTTTTAAATACGAATATCATAATTTAAACTTCGTGAAAAACAAAAATCTAGCATTAAAATTATAGAATTTTTCATTACTCTTCATTTTGTTATTATACCTGTATACTCAAACACTTTGGAACATGTATGTATGACTTTTGCAACGTAATATCTGAATCTATGTATGTATTTATTGTGTTTTATTAACGTAAGTTGTTTGAAACACTTTAATGAAACTGAGTGTGAAAATATAATTTTATAACCCTCATAAATTCTCTATAATTTTGGAATACAATGCAATTAAATTTCTCTAACAAGTTCAAAACCTTGTACTTCTAATAGGATTTAAAAGTATTTCTATAAAGAAAAATCCAATAATTTCACAATACAATACTAATAAACAGTTAAATTGTGACACCTAACGTTCATAAAATAGAATTGGTGCTGTTTATTTTTTCTGTCTTCACTTTCAATTTTTCAGGGTTTGTAGAAGAGTCGTTAATTTGGATTGCAAAAAATTTGTTTTATAGAAAAAATCATAAAAATCGTACGAAATTAATTTATCTCCATTCGATTGTTAGGAGCTTAAATAAGTTGATCGAATTTTTAAATATTTGTGTTGTGATTATATGAATGAATATAGTGGTCCATTTACTTATACGTCAAGAGTAATAGTAGAAAATTCTACAATTTTCCAATAAAGATTCATTTTCAGACACCAAAGTGATATTTACATTTTTCTATGAAAGAGATTATTCATTGAATTCTGGTAGTTTTCAATTTATGCTACATTCGTTTAATACCAGTAAATGATTAAATAGAATGTATAAAAGAATTATATAATTATGTAATAAACGTGCAATATTTATAAACGCGGAATTCATTTGAAACATGAGAATGCATTTTTATTCTGTTTTGAAGATAAAGGAATATTTTTGACTTATATCAAATTTCTCATAACTATTACTGAGCATTAAACTATTATTGAACTTGTTACAAAATCTGTGTCTATCATGAGCCGTGGAGAATTTTATTTTAAGAAATTTAACATCTTTAAACATTTATATATTCTTAGTTTTAAAGTAATCTTTTTTAGAACTTTTAAAAAGTAATTTTTACGAATTAATGAACCCTTACTAAAATTATGTAAACATATAATTAAAGGATGTATTTCAAAGGGTAACTACTTTGTTAACTTATACCTTTTTTCTGGTATATTATGTTGTGTTACACTGAAATGCTGCTAAATTGGGAAAAATAATGGTTACAGCAAAGGTGTGTGTATGTACTCAGGACACTATATGTAAAAGAAATTTTCTGAAATATATAACAAAATTTAAAATTTCAAGTTTAATTTATAATTAAGATTCAGAAAATAAAATTCTTGATC
Source organism: Meta bourneti (assembly GCA_933210815.1). Taxonomy (NCBI): domain Eukaryota; kingdom Metazoa; phylum Arthropoda; class Arachnida; order Araneae; family Tetragnathidae; genus Meta; species Meta bourneti. The sequence goes on along the minus strand of OW119923.1, from coordinate 81,057,298 downwards.
AAGTTTGTTAACATTTTTAATTACTGTTTTGAATGCATGACTAATGCAATTATACCGGTTTCGTTTCCAAAGTGGCGATCTTCTTACATATATCGACAAATGAAAACATTAATGCAGGGGCTAAGTTTATTTTTGTTTACAAAAATGTAATTACGTGTGATCAGTTACAAATAATTGATTTTTATCGAAGTTAGAAAGTTAAGAAAATAGTTGTTTTGTTAAAATTTAATATTTTATTGCAGAATGATAAAGAATCGATTCAAACATTCGAATCCGTTTTTCAATTTGAAATCAAAGCTACGCACTGAAGGATAAACTCGCCAAACCAGAGAACCCTGCAGAGTTGCTCCGCCTCAAGGTTCTTTACCACGCGATCCGTCCTCTCGAAGCGCGATAGAGAAAGAGAGAGATCCGAGCGGCGAAAATCCTACCTTACATTCGAAGTCAGGTCACTCAGGTGGCGAACTAGTTCGGGGTAGCGGGTGTGCTGCTTACGCACACGAAACAAAAAATCTCTCCTCGCACTGTCTGCACGCGTATCGTCCAGATACTTCCGACTCTCGACATGCTGAATTACGGCGAAAGTCTGTCACCGGCAGCTCGTCCGATCGCCGCGAACAGGAGGAGAGCTGGTGGTGACCAGAGGTTCTCGTGCTCGCAGCAGTCCGTCTTGAGCGCCATCGACCGGTTCGTGAAAGCTGTCAACAACATGGATGCCACAGTTCTAATTCCTTCCCGTCTTCGTGACATGACAGTACAGAACCGTCGGAAGACACATGCCCTGCCACCAGGCATCCACCAGCACCAGGACCTGTACAGTTTCTACTCCATGCTCAAAGACGTGAAGAACGAGCTGCTGTGGGGGCCGTCTTCAATGAACGCCACCCTCTTCCCGGTGGTGGAGTCCCTCAGTGGAATGTCCAGCCCTCGCCGAACCACCATGGGGATGATGATGACCCCAGGAATGTCTACAGGAATGACCACGCCGCGGCAAGCCTCAGACGATGGCCTGGGCAGCAGTATGGGATGTTCCTCAGACCAGGACACAGACAGTGACTTCGAGAGCATCATGACGGACCGGGAGAGCACGATCATGGAACAGACGTCTCACCTTGCGACGGCCTTCCGCCATCATCTACACGGACTTCATGCGATCTTGCACCAGTTAGCTGATTCCGCGGATTATCTGTCTAGTCGGTATCAAGAAGAAATCGAGTCTCCCATAGCGTAGTCACGAGACGACGTCCTGAGGGAGTTCTATGTTTGTGGAAACAGTGTGGAGACAAATATTCCAGTGAACACACATTCCAGCAGGAAATGGAGTGCCTTGCTCAAATTACTCTCCTGGCTTGCTGCTCACTTCCTACTGCACCATCAGGACCTGAACGTATGTGTGATTGATTGTATGGGATAAATTATATATTGGTGAAAAAGTAAAATATTCCAGTGTCAAGACACGTTTTCGCTCTTCATTATCTTATATTTATCTAATCTATGTTAATGTTGATGCCTAATTGTTCGTTCGTTACAGTCGTTGAGGAAGTTTCAAATCTAAATGGATTTCGTTTTATAAAATAGTGGATTATACGTAAAGTTAACATTCCTCTCATGACATCAGAAGTGAACAATGTGCCAGCACACTAAATTAGGAGGAACACGAAGAGCAAAATGCCATCTATATAATAAGGAATACAAAATACGAAAGTGCATGCACTTTTCTATGCACGTGTTAAAATTGAACTTTTGAAGCTTTATTATAATCAATCGTGAACTTGGATCCTTATAGTTATATTCTTACCAAAATTGTTTTATAAAATATTTACACAAAGGTTGGAATTTTCTTTAGCACAGTATAAAATATCTTTATTTGAAGAATTAAATAAACAAGGTGCTTATTTCAAATTTGCTGCCATCACGATTTAAAAGAGTTCCTTCCAGAAAGTACTCAATTTTCTGCTTCGAAAAAATATTAAAAATGAAGATGAATAAGTGTTTTACATAGATAGAGAAATATTATGAAAATAAATCCATAACTTCCAAAAAAGCGAACAAAATACTTCTGAATAGAAATTGACTGTATGAATTGGTATCAACACAATTTGGAAATACGTTTTAAAATCATAAATTAGTTCAAGAAAATCAAGGAAACAACTTTTTAATTATAATTCTGGAAGATGTTCTCTCTCTCATGATTTTACAAAGAAAATTTCCTACAACAGAAGAAATTATATTCATAGATATTAAGGGATAAGCAAAGTTTTTAATAATTAAAAATTACTTTCATAGATAATTAAGAGAGAGACATTTGAAATTCTAAATTAATTTTTCCAAAGCAATTCTTGGACTTTATTTTTGTGTTTGATGAAATAACAGTGATATTTATGCAAAACCAATTTGTGTGTTGATAACATAAACAAATTCATTTCTGTCGTGAACACGAATGAGTGTTCGAAATTCATTACGCTGTTGTCAAATCCTTTTATAAAAAGAAGACTAATTGTATGTTCTAAGAAGAAAAAGCAGCCATCATTTATCCGTCAGTGAAAGATTATCTCATTCAGTTGTTCTTATGAAACTAGTCTCAAGTATTAAGCCAAATGTGAGTGATTGAGAATGTTTAAGAAACCGAATGGATTTAACTCTGAAAGATGGAAGTTACTTCTTTTTAAATGGTTCTGATTTCATATACATGCTACGAGTGTGCTTCTCTTTGGATTGATTCACTTTTCCATATGAAAAAGAGCCAAAGGAACTGTGTTTTCGTGTTCATCAGTACAAGATACTTTTAACTGAAGCTTTCAATCGTTGAGTAAATTAAAGTATGCTCTACACTGAAGAGGTTTCGGATACAGATTTCACAAGTCCCTTGCCACCTTGCCATGTTATTCTTGGAAACTGAAAAAGATGGAAGAAGAGTATTAGTATCATTGATGTAAGTACGAATAATTTCTTTTTCCATCATTTTGTTTTTATATTAGGCGAAAAAGGATTAAATGTGTGTTAGAAAGTTAAGAACATTGAACAAAAAGTCATTTTAAACTCTTCAAATGTGTTGTTAAATACATCTTTCAAAAAAAAAATTGTAATGTGTTCTCTAATTTAATGAAAATGAATTGGTTTAAAAGTACATACCTTTCTCCTAATATTTAAGAGCTATAAATTTCTATAAATGTTTAGCATAAGGATTCTTATGAATATCGCATTTAAAATAATGCTTTAAAATTTTATTTCGTTAATATTTTATGCAGTGATATGTGTGTATTATTGCTCATTATAAACTCCTAAAAAAGTTTGCTGAGAAAAAAATTCATCGAGTTCATTTTTATTTCCGACAACGTTCAAAAGTTTTCTGATTTTTTCTTGTCCTTATCCCTTTAACTTTCGATTGAAATGTCCTACAGCTGTGAAGCTGAGTCTAGTAACAGGAAAGCTACTATACTCTGTATATTGAGAAAGTTGATAGAGCCCCTAGTTGGGGCAAAATGGTGAAATTCGAATTCCTAGCTCGAAACGGAGCAAGATGGGTGAAAACATCCAATTATAAAGTTCTAAAGTTTAAAGTATAAAGTTTGAAAAGATGTGCCGTTTGCATATCAACTACACACAGACCTTAAAAAGTAAACTAAGCGAAAAACTATAAATACAAATGTAACACTTAATGGCGGGAAGAAAAATGTTTTGTAATTGAAGTCTCCCCAATAGTAGTCCATAGTTACGTTTTGCACCTCGACAGACTCTACTTTAGATACTTATTTATATTAGAACTCTACAACGACTAGACCAAACATCACGTAATTTTTCTTGTGTGAATCCGATTTGATGGTGAAAAAAATACTTTTCTAAAGCATTCAAAGTAAAGAAGATGCATAATTTCAAATTCGTATTTTAAAAATGAATTGAGTTATGCTGTCAAATATTACATTCATAGCGAAGAAAAGGTATAAGAAACTAGTAAATGAAACTGTAAGAGCGGTGAAAGAATAAAAGAGAGAACTAATAGCTAATTTAAAGGGCAAAACCGTGGGATCAGGTGCTTTAATAAAGAAGTTCATGCTAAAACATGAGTTGTGTGAAGTTTGCCAAGCTCGGTGCTGAATTTATCGGAATTTTTGTAAAATTATTGCGTACTGCGGTGATGGAAAAAACCCATCTAAAATAACTGGTCTGTCCTGATATTTTAATGAATTTTATTTAGATGATTGGTAAATTTGAAAGCATTGTTAAAGATTAGAAAAATATCATGGAATAGAATGTTTCTATTACTTTTAACTTCATAGATTTCTTGAGATCGTGTCATACTATTTCTGGATATGTGCTAGCATGTCCAAATGTCTTCAAATGTGTTTTGAAGTCGTAAATGTGTTATAGATAAGATATTTCTATGGTTATTAATTTTTTCTTAAACTCATCTTTGTATTTAACAAAATCACTGTCAAATGTTTTGATATCAAGACGCATTGCGAGTGCGGTTCGCAGTTAACCAATGGTTCGTAGTTAACCAATGAAGATTGTTCATCAATCTTGAGGAATTGAAGCGACCACCGGGTGAAGCCCCTAGTATCCTTTAAAAATTAAGCTGTTTATTCAAATAAATCCAAATTCAGTGTAAAAGATTATTTTGCCCAATAATATAATTCCGAATACTCAAATAAAAGAAGCAAATTTAACTATTACTACTAATATTACACGGTATTTATGATTCAGCTATACATTCAGCAGTTTTAGGCTGATCCTTATCTAGGGTGATATTTCGGTTTTGGTTGCGCAAATCATTTTTGGTATGAAAAAATAATTTTAAATAAAAAATCTGAATTTAAGAACTAAGCTATAAGTTTTTCCTTTTGCGTTTAAAATTTATATTTGCATTACCCTTCACACATTAATAATATATGTGCCTTAAACAAATTCAGGAACAATAAAATAAAAAGTGTTTAAGTTCATTTAAGCTAAGTTTGATATAAAGTTATAAGGTTTCGATTTCATGAAAATATCAACTACTTTTTACTCGTACAGCTATTTTCATACTGCTTGCATTTTTTTTAAGATTTTCTTAGTAGTTTTAAATAATTGACATTTCTTGAAAACTAATCGGATATAAATGACCTACCATAACTGAATGTTTTATAAACTACTGTAAAGTAGTTGTTAATGATAAAAGCGAGAAGTCAAGTGATGCAGTATCAATTATTGTAATCTCTTCACATCCTGACGTTTTATGAAGAGTGGGTCATAAGCTTAGGAGGCCTTTCCATGACGTAATGTCCACAAATAACAACGATCTTTTCAATTGCGAGTATGTTCCCATTGTGAGTTATGCAAATGCTTAAGTTAATTACGAGAAGGATCTAAAAATAGTTGTAGGATCTTGTAATTAAGAGCTCCAAGAAACTATTTCGAAATGCTTAGGTCTGCTTGAAAAGACATTTTATGTCTCCCTAAGTTGTATTTACAGGTTCACCTTTTCACTCACAAGGAAGTAAAAATCTATAAAAATTCTCAAATAAAAACTATTTTTCGTTCCTCTAAGGTACTTCTTCAAATCCTACTTATGGTAATAAGCTTCACCTCTATGCTCTACATCATTGTTTTCATGTTTTAAGCTCTTCCGTTCTCCTGCCTGAAGGTAGCTGTTACAATTTTGATGCCGTTAAACTTGACATGCATCGCGCATGAAGTGCTCTTCCATGCGAACTGAAAAAAAGTCCTCGAATATACTTTCTTTCATGGATCCCACTTGAGTACCTTTTTCGTGAAAATTTCTTCAAATGCTAACTTGGTCTTAATCCTTATTAGGATACTTGAAGACCGAACTATTAAATTTCTCAAAGGAAACCTATATTTTTGAATAATGATCTGGTACATAAGCAAGGTTCTTTTTTAAATGTTTTCACGTGGCATATATTATGTACTAATAAAGGGTTGTGGGCAAGAGAGTTTTGAGAATCACTACAATAAATTAAAAACATTTTTCGATTGTTATAAAATTTCAAAAATTTATTTAACACTCCGAGGTTAGTATTAGTAGAGGTTAGTAACACATAGAGGTTCACACACATATTCATGTAGTCTTCTTCCCTCATGAATTATAACTAGTTTTGACCTTGAAAATAGCATCTTTCATAGGATGTTTTTAATCAATAGATGCGGTTATTTGGTCATTAAGTGTGTTGTATATGAAAAAAACAATGTTACACAACTGCAAAATCCCATGACTGTCTGTGGATTAATTGTAAGTTGTCTTAGTCTCACATCCTAAAAAAGTATTTATTTAATTGCTTGAAGATAATTTGAAAAATTCTAGTAACTAATTTTTTAAAAATATAGATTTATTGATAATTATTAGATAACTAAATAGATAATAATTGGATAATTGATTGAAAACATGGTTCTTTTATTGCCATCTATGGTGTACACAAATATGTATAATAGAAATATATCACGCAGATAAGAATGAGGGAATTTATCATACTTCAGTACACTATGATAAAAAATATCTTTCATTAATTTACGCTTTATATGTTAGAGACAGTAACCATCTCATAGTTTGTGGTTTCAAGGGGTCGAATAGGAAATTGTCAGAGGTATCCTTTCTTATCTAAGCTATGTCCTTTGAATCATAAATAAGCCAAAATATTCTTTAAAGAATGTTGAATGTCAAGTGCTGGAAATTGTTCTATAAAGTAGAACATTATTTCTTTATATAGATCCTAAAAAATAAAAAACTGTGTCTGTGTTTGCATATTTTATTCACTAATACGAGTGGTAAAAAGTAGTAATTAAATGTTTTTATTGCACTGATTATAGTGATTGAAATTTTCTACTTTTGTAATGAAAAATCAAGCAAATCGAACGATTATGAGCACCACATGATATCTGCAGTAAGTGTTGGAAACCATGTCCTTAAAACTATGATACAAATTCAAAAATGCGCAACTACTGCTGATCATCGATCTAAAATCACGGCTGAAAATGGTTCACAAGATTTAAAAGGTTAGAAGACGCTGTTAGGGAAAGCTTTTTCTCCTCTAGGATTTCTCACTGCCTTTCTCTTCAAAATAATCTTCAGAACGCCGCTTGAAAAATTTCAAAATCTGAGTCACGAATGACTTTTTCCTTCATATTCTCTTTCGTATTTCTGGTGATATCCACTTTTGCAAGGCGGATAAACATAACATGGCGGTTTAAATGATGCAGAACAGTTGGTGTTCCAAGCGACTGAACACTGGGGAGTATTTACGAAAAAGTAACGGTTTGATGAATCTGGTAAACAGAAGAAAAATCCCGCAATCTCCATACGTTTCCTTCTCTGAGTATTAGCAACGTCTGGGGAGTAATGAATTCAGTCGGAATCTGTTATCTGTTAACTATTCTAGAAACATCTCGTCTTATTCTCATAACCTTATTCTATTTTTTTTATTTTCATTAAGCTTATTAATGCGCCTGCTCTTTGCGAAAATTTCCCGCATTAGGATTGTCTTGACTGATACACACACTTTGGTATTCCATCATAAGTTCAAATCTGTTAATAACATTATCAGACACAATAATCTCTATTATCTCTTAAAAGAGGAAAATGCCTAAATAGCATATGGTTCGATTAACTTAGTCGTCTGTTTAGTTCCCTACAGGCCTAAAGACAAATTTTTTTAAGGGGAATAAATAAACTTTTTCCATCATATTGATGCTAAAATAGTAATTTTAGTTAAATTTTCTGATAGCTTTTGAAGTATATTATATTTCATACATTTTTAAATCTGGTTTCCTAAAGATTATTCAGTCTGGGAATTTAATGACGTATTCAAAAGAAATTAGATATGCTAATAATTTTTAAAACGAGGATTGCCTTTTAATGAAGTCAATTTTTTTCAATTATGGAAAAAAAACCTGTTTTCAGCATACCAGAACGATTCCCACAAAATAGTGACGCTAAATGGAATCTAATAGGAAATAACATGCTGGCATTTATTTCTAATTGTAATTCAGAAGGAAAATAAGGATGTAATTAATATTCAATCGATACCTTTAGAATTCTGTTCACCAGGAAGTGTTCTTGAAAACTTTCATAATTTGCATTGGAATACTATTCATCAATTCAAGAATTTTTTAAGCTAAACTTTTATTTTTATCTGATAAAATAATTGTAAGAATATATATTCAGATTCAAAGTAAGTAATTGTATATAATTTAAATGTACAAAACATTCCATTGCGTTTTTACTTTGCTAAAATTCTAGATTATAATATTTTCATCCACCAGCATGAATATTTAGAAACTTATGATGACCGTCCAAATACTCGTTATATCCATGTAAATGTTTTTCCCCTTCTTTTAAATTCTAAATTTTGTATTTTTATAGACTAAACAGTTTAGTAATATTCTTTTTCATTAAATGTATTTAAACAGACTAGTTCATTTTCCATGTACACTTTTAATGGAAGCTTAGAATGCTAGATTAGAACATTGAAATAATATTGAATTTTAGAAAACTTGATTAGTAACTTAATTGGTATGGCTTTTTGCCATACATTAGTGTAATACAACTGTTATTGATTGAAACACCAAGTTGAACCATTAGATTGGAGCACGCTTTGTAATATGTGATTGGAACACTACTAGAACGCAACCTTAACATTCTTGTAACATTCTACTGGAGTGAAACACAAGAATATTAACGTTATAACAATGCAGCGTTGGAATATTATATTGGAATAAATCATTCAAACATAGCATTGCAAAATTGCATAGGAATAAAATTTTTGAACACTTAAATGGAGCACCATTAAGTACCCATATTAAAGATTTTATTGAAGCCTGTATTGGAATACCATTTAGAACACGGTATTTGAAAATCAGATTCGAACGCCACATTGGAATGCTTTTCTGAATCAATATTGGAACACGTTATTTTTTTACTATATAAGGACATCATAGATTCAACACTGCATTGCTACAAGAAATGGAATAAGATTTGAGATACAATTTATTAGATTAGAATAGCAAATTGGATAAGGAATTCAACGGGAATTATTCTCAAGCTATGAGTGAACGCTATATTTAAAGGTTTTTTTACTGCCTATATAACTGACTACTTTTCAAGTGGCCATCGTATAAGCGTTTTCAGTTCTTCAATCTTGATTGAAAAACGAACTTGTTTGAAAGAAGTTTATGATTAAAATTATCTAATTATTCACAATACATTTAGCCTGAACCAATATTAAATCATTCAAACAAAGAAAAATATTTCAATTACAGCCATGTATTTTCTTGGTTACTTTTCCCCCAACTCTACTCCTGTCTCATGCGGTTTTCTAAACCTTTCGATATTAAAGTATTTTTAAAGCTAAAATAAATAATCGAAACAAATCTTGAATCACAAATTCAGAACAAAACATTTTTAAAAACAGTTACATCTATGAGTGAACTAGAGTGAAACTCACAATATGTTCAAAGACGTTACTTTACATATGGTTCCGTAGCAGAAAGTTTAACGCACGAGGATCGGAAAATTGCAGATAAGTGAATTTGTTTTTTAAAAATAAAATGTGGGTAGAGCAGAATTCTGAGGCTGAGAAATTGTTCCCCTTCAATAGATTGATGTATAGCGAGAGGAAGTGAATTTTCGGCTGACCCCGTAGGCAATTTCCCATCTTGAGCTCCTTAATGTTGCCTCTCCCAATATTGGCTCCAGTATAAATTACTTCTGAAGAAACTGTTTGCTTAATAGTAAATAGACCATATTTTTTGGCTCAACTCATTGTTTAGTATAATGAAGTGCGAAATAATAAATAATTTATTTTAGATAATTTAGTTGCATTCATTAAAGTGTTACTTACATATATTTGAAAGTTATATAATTCAAAACTCCATGAAATAGGAGCAGTATACTTTGTAACGCAGGATCCTTCATCCAAAAGAAATACGAAAAGCTTTTAATTTCATTCACCATGTTCATTTCTATGGAAGTCACTGAAAAATTAAACATAAATAAGTGTACATATGAAGAAGTGTAAGATATAAACTAAATGTTTTGGATTTAAGAAAACTTGGATTTGACCAATCCATTTCTTTATTTATAATTTGTAGTGAATTTTAATGAAATTCGTGATACAGTGAATATAGAATGCTTCATATTCAAAACTTATTTCATACAATATTTTTTATACTTCTTTCATTATGATCAATCTATTCCAAAAACTTTACAATATTTTAATGCAAGATTAATATTTCTCCTCAGTAATTAAGCGAAATTTAAAAATTAAGTATGGAACATCAGTGAAAGTAAAATTAATCAAAATTTAAAATGTTTGATTGTTTACGGAACAGACATACATTATGTAATAATTACGTAACTCTTTTAAAACAACGTTTTAATACAGATATAATTTCCTACAATTAAGCCAAACGCTTCTTGAAGTTTTTGTCTTAATACAAAAGCCATTTCACATATCTCCTACACACTGATGTTACCCAAACCTTGAAATGGTGAATTAGGCGATGACCTAAAAAACATCAACTGTTCATTTCTCAATTTTTGTAGAACCCATTATAATCAGAGCGCGACTCGCGATTTAATTTTAGACAATGGGCTGCTTTCTTCATCATCATCACCATCAGTGAAAAACCAGTTACATTTTGTACCATTTGGCATTTGAAGTGTTACGACAAGAGCTCCATCAATACACATAAGATCACTACTAGGGTTTCCTTGTCATGTTCTGATACATATTCAATTCGAAAACTTTAATTCTTAGTAATAAAATCTACGATTACAAATTGTAGATAATTAGGTTCTTTTTACACAATCATATTTGCTAAAAAATAATTACATGGATTTTAAATGGATTGCGTTTTACTTTTTGCAGGTCTTTGTAGGAATAGTTCTATCTTGACTTGTGCAATAGAAATTTAATGAACCAATTTAAGTTGGAATGGAATTTATTGGAAATGCAATATTTCAATCATATCTCAGAATTTATCACAGGAATTAGTGAAAACTGTTCACATATTATTCTAAGAACATTATACAAGATATAGACAAGACGAGTTAAAGTACCATTCATCACGATCCAGTATATGGATCGGTGTACTGTCTTTGATAGTAAAAATGATGTTAGTGTACACAGAAATTTATAAGTAGCTCTTTTGTAGAAAATAGACTATAAGTCCATTTTCCATTCATAAGTCCACTACTAGTCCTTAAAGGGCCATTTTCCAAATGGCCCTTTAGGCACTAGTTTTGATATTCCTGGATTTTGTATCCATGGACTGATCTTTAGGCAGCATTAAAAATGTTGAAAGTTTAAAAACGTTTAGAAGATTGTTAAGATATGCATACATACATACAAAATTTCTGTGGTGTTTCAATAACAATTCTGGTTCATTCTGTTTGTATAAATCAGAAAATGTAGCCTTTTTATGTGTTTTCTTGATTTCTCATTTTGTATGTTTTTTCTTGATTTCTCATTTTGTATGGTTTTTCTTGATTTCTCATTTTGTATGTTTTTTCTTGATTTTTCATTTTGTTAGTAAATAGTATTAGCCTATTATGTTCTGAGACATTTTGTGTTGTGCTGAGAGTCGAAAGGGGACATAGTCAATCCCGATATTAACCCGTATAATTACGCTATTCTGATAGCATTGTTTAACACTTGAGTTCAAAACAAAAAGAAGATAATTAAATTTAAAACGTTTTTACTACTGGCATATAATCAATACCGAAGCCTTAAGCCGAATGGTAATTTTTTTCTTAATTAAATCACCAGCATTTCCATAGGTTAAATATAGCTGAAAATGGCAACGTAAGTAAAGCGATTCGTAACTTTTATCCTAAAACTTACAAAGTACACTGTTCTTTAAATAACTACTTGTTTTTAAATGAATTTCCGTGTAACAATTCTCTGAATACGTGCTGACCTAGGTGTGTTTTGTTGGAGAAATTTAAGGTTATAGTACAAAATGATTAGATGTTTCAAATAAGTAATAATACACGTCCTCAGTTATTATCAACAGATATGCCGTGTTTATTGTCAGGTAAAGAAGGTCACAAGGTCAAATGGAGAGACTAGACAGAATTTTTATTATGTTTTGCCCTACAGCTCATTGTAAAAGGAAGGGGAAATGAGTGAAACAACTACTTGTCCAGGAATCTTTAAAAGGCTTCTTAGTTCAATAATAAAACAAGACTTTTTTTCTTCAGGGCTTTTTCTTTCGTTTCAAAATTTTTTGTTACCACCTTATGAAATATAGTAAAAAAGGAAAAATAGAGCTTTATACATACATTGTATTTTGTAAAAACCCAGTATAATTTAAAATATGCAACCGCAGTTTGAGTTTTTGTATGCTTGTTCAAGTAAAATGTAAAACCAATTTAATTCAGTTTCATAAAACGTTATATTTTATTAAACATGTTCTAATTTAATGAGTAAATTATTTAACGTTTCTCTGTCTGTATTTTTGTGCATGTTTCAAGCTAAAACGGTTGAATACTCATACCCTTTACAGCACTTCAATGAACCTTAACCTAACAACGTTGGACAAGTTGAAATATACACTGAAGTGCCACAAAAACTGGCACACCAGGCTAATGCCTGATAGGCCTCCCACGGGAGGGTAGAATTGCAGAAATACCACGGGGCATGGACTCCACGAACTTTCAGTATTGTATTTTGTAGGCATTGAACACCATACTTCCTGATGAGAGGTTCACAATTCTATAGTATTCCGAGGTGTAGGATTTCTGTGTTACATAGCGCGTTGCATGGCATCCCAGATGTGTTCGATACCGTTGAGATCTGGTGAGTTAAGTGGGAATGGCAAGACCCCAAACTCAGATGAGTGTTTCTTTAACCATGTCTAGACTTGCATGGCTGCGGATGGTCCTGTTGGAAGAGGCCAAACCAATCCGAATGAATGAAGGACATGAACAGGTGCAACTCATCAGAAAGAATGCACGTGGTTCACATGTGGGATCCATAACTTCATGGAGTTTTCTCCTTACACAGATTTTTCCATCTGCCCGAAATCGTTTTAAACTCGACTCCTGAGACTAGGCTACTTCTTTCCATTCATCAAGTCTCCAGTGGCAATGTTCCGAGTCCAGGCGTGACGCATAGCTGGATTAGATAGGATGTTAGGGTTTTATGGCTCAAGGTCCAAAAGAGGACAAGCTGCGCCAGACGTATATATGTGTGTTGAGTTTTCATCAAGGGCACTCAAACTGGGCGTTGGTTGCTAAGGCTCATATCTTTCAGGGAACGTCCTCACGCGATGTTTCTTCAAGGCCTAGCATTGAATTCCGTTGTTATTTGATTCAGTGCTGCACACCTATCGCTTGCCGGCCGGGACGTTCACCCAAAGTCTTTTTACGGCCACACTGCTGCCGTAAGTTGCAGGTTTTGCATGAATTCTGGTAGCCACGGTACACACTTTAAATGGTAGTACGTGAAAATACAAACTTTTCCTCTACCTCCAAAATGCTATGACCCATCTCATGATCTCCAAAAGTTGAACCAAATTGAAAATTGCTTAAATCTTGATGACTTGGCATTCTCATGGCGGAATTAGATCTAGATATAATTCCACAGATGTCTATCACTTTATACATATATACATAAATGATGTGCATAGGTACGTTGATATGTAGTGTAGAGGCTCGTCTGCATCAGCGTTTCTGGTACTTCAGTGTACATTGAGTATTGCTATTGCGGATTAAACTCCAATTGTTTCACCAGTACTGCTGCAAAAGCAATTTTTCCCATTGTTTTGACAGAATTTAAATTACAATATTTTAAGTGTTGATACTATTTTTTCTTTGTGAAGTATGAATGTTCCAAATATTTGGGACAGTTGATATAAAGAGAGAATAAAACATTCAACTTTGCATGATTTTTTCACGTCCATTAGAATCTCGATAGGCCGAGGCAGCCCAGTTGGAAAAGTGACGGATTAGCGACCGGAAGTTTGCGAGTTCGAAACTCCGTCCAACCAAAGACCGTCGTGTACGGGAGGGGCTGGTGCACGTTAAATCTGTCGGGGCCTGAAATGTCCTCGTGTTGGCGTGGTGTGGAAGTTTGGAGAGTGGGGTGCCAGCTCAGGTGTTACCTCGTCATCTGACTTTGATTCGAAATTACGAAGTGTCCTCGGATCTTTCCCTTCGGGATTGATCCATCGCCAATAGCCCATTGTGATGCTCCAGTGTGACGTTAATTAACTATCTAACCTAACCTAGAAGTTTGATAGTAATTATTTGCTTGTGTCCAACATTGCTAAAGTTGTGTGTTCATATCTTGACGGCATGAGTATATTTGCACCAATTTTCCTCAAAAGTCGTTGTTTTTACACATGTGGTGTTTGAGTACTAAGGTTCTACACCAAAGAATGATGATGATAAATATAATAGTGAGAAATACAGGTAGACTTCACAGAGATATACTCGCATAAAGAAACAATCTTACTTAAATGTACCGTTAATACATGCTGTATTAACAAACCATTTTTACTCTTTGGCGAAACAAAAGAAAAATACCCACAATTTTTCAAATACTCTCCCCTATCGAAGTGTAATAGCGTATATGTCCACCCCTCACTACACTGCACCAATGGCATCAGTTGCGCATGCGTTTCGCAAGATTGTCCGGCAAATCTTGAGGTAGGTTTCGCCATTCCTGTTTTGGCCCAATAAGCAGGCCTTTTTGGTCTGCATTGGGGGATTTCGTTCTGCCTCCCACGAGCGGCCCATACATGTTCTATGGGATTGAGGTCAGGGAAGTACCCAGCCACTCCCTTCAGTCTATTTCTTCGGTGTTCAGCAGGTCATCAACACAGGCCGAACGATGATACCGGGTGTTATCATACATAAAGATGAAGGAATTTCCAACAGCACCACAAAAATTGCGTACATGAGGAGTATTGGCATCCTGACAATAACGCTGAGCATTCATGGTTCCACTCTCCAACCCCTAAAGCTCGTACGTCATTCATAGTGATTGCACCCCAGACCATCACTCCACTACCTCTGTAATGGTCTACTTCCAGGATGTTGGTGGGAGAATAGGCAGTGGGGTTTTAACGCCAGATGTATTGGCGAACCTCAAATCGGACGACAAACAAAATCTACTTTCGTCATTGAACAGGACATTGGTCCTTTTCTTGTCAGTCCCGTTAAAGTGTTCATGATATCATCAAAACCTATGTGCTTTGTGTGATGTAGTCAAAGGAACGCAGTGTACTGGTTTGCGGCCATACAAACTAACATGATTCAATCGCCTGGACACGGTCTGATGCGATATTCATGGTCTCCGTGCTTGCCTGAAGCTCTCGTGCTAACCTTCCAGCAGGTCCTTTCTTTTCGCCGTTATTGTCAAATAACGATCATCAGCTGGGATTGTTTTGGATGGTCGACCACTGCTGTACCGTCTGGCAGCAGTTCCACTTTCGGAAAACTGTTTCCACAGTCTTGCGATAACACTTTGTTCCACTCCTTCTAACGCATTGGCTATATCTCTCGGTGAATGTCCTTCTAATTTCCCTACAATTTTTCTGCGGGTAAAATCATTGAGATGTATTCTTAGTGATAGTGTGTCGTTAGCTATAACAACTAATAACTAACACAGACAGTTAAACACTTGATATTCAGTCACCAGACACCCGCTTCAGCTTTTATCATATTTTGATAAAATTTGTATTGTCTCGCGACTCCAAGTATGGTAATGGTCTACCAATTGGTCGTTTCTATTTCTTACTTCTCTTACCATCAGTGATTTTTGGCCACGGAAGATCAACTTCTGTGTCCACAAATTTACATATTGCATCTGACCTTTAATTTATGGACTTCAGTATATATGCATATATTGCTAATACAAAGGTTCAATATGAATATATTGATCTTTAAGAAAAGTAATTTTTTCACACATGGTAAATTTGAATTGAAGTAGAGATTTGGTTTCTTATGTTAGTAATTCCAAAAGTAGTGATTTGCATACAAAGGTCTGATTGGTAAAGATCAAAATTGTTTAAAATATGGTCTCATTTTTAAATATTCGTATCCCATCATTACCTTTATGGGAAAATCTGAAGAAATCACACATTTTTTATATCATCAAAAATAGTGAAATACATTGAAAATCTATCTTCAAGCAGGTTATAATGAATTGGTTCTAATGAAAACAATATATCTAGACTTAAAACAATTTAAGATGTAACGAAAATGTAAAACAAGTTTTACAAAGATTGATTTTGTATAACCTTTGTTCTTTTTACAGTAGGTGGCCAAATACTTTTTTGTGTCTGATTTCACGTTACATTTTAAATATTTTTAGTAAAATTTTAATAATAATTATATTATTTGATGACACACTAAAATAGAAAGAGTTTTTAGGTGGTAAAATTTTAAAACGTAATTATAACAACATTCTTATAAAATTCATGGAAATAGTAAAAAAGATGTGAGGTGGTCAAATACTTTTGTATCCTCTGTATATGATTTGTGTACAGAGAAAATTGCAGAAATTATAAAATGTCGTACACTTAAATGATATTTCCATTTTGTACGAAAAAGAAAAGTGATTGTGTGTCCTGGTGACTTTTTTAATCCGCACTTAACTAATTCAACCCGTGTAACAACAAATTATTATTATGACTGACCAGAATTTATGAATTTATTTGATAAAATAAATTACAAACAATCGAATAATTTAAAACAATAAACATCAAATACTTAAATACTGTTGCCATTATGCAAAAATCAAACTTAAAGTGATTTTCTTCTACACTGTTCAACGTGAAGGAATTAAAAATACAATATGGTCAAGGAAAATAGTTTTGCTTTGATTCCATGAAATTTGAAAGTAAAATTGATTATATAATAATTCCATCCTTATTTGCAACAAGTTTCGTTTCAGATTCTAGATCAGATGAGTGGATATATAAGTTGAGAAAAATAACTAACATAGATTTAATTCTGTAAATTCTAAAAGCAATAACATTTCAGGTAAACTTATATGTATAACGGTATTTCAGCAGCCACTATTAACAGTTGAAAAACTATTAATACTACTGTTAATACTGTTAATACTATTAACACTATAGCAGCTGAAAAACTACTGAGCTATTAACAATAATAGTGTTTCAGCCAGGCCTTTGCAGTACTGTATATTGAAAGATGAAGGCAGAAATTGGGAAAACAAACTGACAACATTGATCTACATTATTCTGTAAACTATTAACAGCAGCACTTCGAGCGAAAATTAGTCCTGTACTTTTTAGGTCAAGTTTATTGACTGATTAACATAAAAATCTGGGGAAAACAAACTGACTACACCAATCTACCTTGCTCTGAAAACAATAAAATAGCAGTATTTCGAACAAAAATTGAACCTACACATTTGTAGGGCAAGCTCATTGACAGATCAACCTTAGAAATTGGGGAAAACAAACAGCACCGATTTACCTTACACCTTGAACAATTAGAAATAACAGAATTCCAGCGAAAATTGGATCCATACGCTTGTAGGGCGCAGCCCGATAATTTCAAGGTATTTAATTTTAGCATTCGTCACACTTGATGAAGAGGCAATGGGGAAGAAGGTTCCGAACAGGAAGAAACTCACCCGATGGGGGGTTTCCAACGCGAAGTTCAGGAGCGATTGGTATAATAAGAGGTCACACTCTCTTAATAAGGATCCGAGACAGAGCTGAAGTGCCGTTGGCGCTACAGGTGTTAGAAGAGAAGAATAGTTTCATTCATGCATAGTGCAATGCGAACTCAAACGTTCAAGAGTGTTTCCTTTAATTTTTATACCCTTGTGTATACAAATAGGTTGTAAGGAAAAGCCTGCCATGTTCTATACTGCCTATTTATAGATCTAGTATTTGATCTAGAAATGTTTTGTAAGTATAGAGAAATTAAAATTCAAAATAGAAAAGGCAAAATAATTTTAAATCCCAAACGAGCCCATTTCTAAAACTTCACCGTTTGGAAGAGACAGGCTGTTATTTGGACACTTTTGTATGGAGTTGAATAATTTTTCACAAGAAACTATCTAAAAAATCTGCCTCTGTATTTAAACAGTCTGCTCACAGATTTTCACATATAGGTATTACTTTGCTTCTAATATAATAGAGCGAAAAATCAATAGTTACGTCTTAAATAAAGTAACTTAATGGCGAGAATGTTTGAATATCCACTAATATTCTCGTCGCTTTTTAAAATGTTTGGTCCACAGAAGATTAACATTGAACCCACAAAAATAGATTGTGCTTTTTCGGCCTAAACCATTATCTTAAAATATTTTAATTTTAAGTATCTCTTTTTATGAAATGAATATGATTACTTAATCAATTTAATATTATTTTTTTACAGTCAATAGCTTCATGACGGATGAAATTGTTTTACGAAAAGCAAACTTTTCATTTCTTTCTATCTCTGATTATAATGAACAAAAGTACGGGAAATTTGTAATTTGTTTGGTGGAAATGTATTAATTATGAATATATGAACTGTCAGACTCCAGCCTGCTCTTTGTCACTCACTAACCACTAAAATTGCTGAGCAATTTTATTTGGTAGGCTGTGCGAACAGCTCTCGTTTAGCGGCCCAGTACCAAAACTTTTGATCATTATTTTGTTAAATAAAAATTAATTTAATGAACATGATTAAGTGCACAAACTTATCAATTATAATTTAGGAAATGTTCGAAGACTCAAATGCTGTCTTCTGAGTTAGTGATGGATCTAACCATATATCAAAAACATTATGTTCTGATCTCAGGAAGTCCCCTCTATTTCAAAAATCCTGGTCAGCGATAAAAATTATCAATATTTACTCCCTTATATGTTGATAATTTTTTATTCAATTGAATCATTACAATAAATTTTGGAATTCCCTTACCCTTTCATACAGAGTGGCATTTATTGGTTTAGAACAATTCCTTTATATTCCACCTGCCAAGCTCTGTGAAATTCACACTATCCATATTTTTGGACATCAGCATATTCATTATAGAGTCGGATTCACACACGGTTTGTTTTCTTTGTTACCTTTTTCGGTTTATCTTTTTTTGCCTTTAATAACGTATTTTCTCATTGATACGGCGTTGTGAATTTTGAGTATAATAGCACTTGATCCTACAATTTAAATTTGCTTTTAAATAACGAGTTAAAACTCATCGCAATTGTTTCATTTGAGGGGCTCAGTGGTGTAAGTGACAAAAAGCGATTATTGAGAAAAACGACAAAACTCGTTTTTAAAACTATTGTCTTTAAAAGTGAAATGACCTGTGAGCATTTATAACTTCGCTTTGCCTGATTTGTGTCGAAAATGTGTCTGGTTGGTTATTTATTTAAGTTTAAAGATTATTTAAAGTTTAAGCACTCTTTCATTTACTCCGAGTGCACCTCTTGGAAAAGAGGTGTACTATCATCCTTTTCCCTATAACTTTTAGGTTAAAAAATTAGTAGGTTGTATTGAGGACACAAACCGTAGTTTTGACGTGAATAATCGGGCCCGATGTTGGAATGTGGAATGAACTGAGCAGGCATAGGATGGTTGAATGATTGTTTTATGTATGAATATTCAACAATTAATTTACAGTTTGAAAGTAGTGAATTTACACTTTAATTTCTTTGATAATAATGACTTTTGTAGTATCGACAGTGGTATTTTGTCCCATTCTTTGTTCCACAGTTTTCCAGTCCTTGAATGGTTTTCGGTCGACGTTTCGATAATGCCCTTTTTAAAAGTCCAAAAGCACAAAAGTCCATGGGTGAAACATCTGGAGATTTAGCAGGAATATCAGTAAAGGGTATTGACTTGATACCAGTTTCTTGTTCCATTTTTTCCAAGAATTTAATAGTCTATTTAGATGTGTGGCTGCTTGCTTTACCCTGATGCAGTTCTACTGATTGTTGGCACTGTGGGTAAAGATATGGTATTTCTTTTTTGAATATTGGGGATAAAATATGGTCTTGATAATATGTGGGAGTTGATTTTTACATTTTGCCCCTCTTTTTACTTTTAATTTTCCATTATATGCAAAACCGGAACAATCAAAAATCTCTTAGAGAAAGTTCTCACGTTCACTTTGCTATAGTCCTTTGACTTGGCGGATTCTCTTTTAAAATTAAAGATCTTACCTAAAAAATATTCTCAGAATTTTTTTCTTTTTTGGAAGTATTTTTCCACTTTTACGTTTTTTTTCCTTTCTCATTAATAATATTACTTATCGTACCATTAGATATTGAAAAACCATGACTTTTACAGCGTTTTTGAATAATTGAATACGCTTAATTCTCTTCGGAAAGAGAGGAAACAGCCTTCCGTCAATTGCTTATTTAAAAGCGCCATTTTGAAAGTAAACAAAACTCTGAGTTAGACGAAAAGTTATACTTTAACTATTTAACTGGCTGTAAAAATAAAAATTCTTTCGTAGCATACAATTCTTTTACAGCTCATCAAAATCGTTCAAAAAATGTCCTAACAGCCTCTGTATTTATCTTCTGTATGTTTCTTCTAGTTCTGAAATCATAAGACAAAATAGTCGTTAGACTTTTCATGCACGTCCCCCAGTACTGTTCCGTTTTTAAAGACGCATTTACATAAAAAAATAATCAGAGTTCACATCTGACAGTCTTCAATAGCAATTTTTTGTTCCTTCAGCTTGACTAAAGTTGCGTGATTTATTTGTATTTTCATGACAGCATTGTCAGTGAAATATTTAGACATGATTCAAGTGATTCGGTAATTTCCGGAGATGTTAGGTATTTTAATTAGCACTGTCTCGTTATGTAGCAGAAAATTTTCATTGAATGTTGAGGATGGCCTTAGGTTCACTCCATCATAGGGCATATTTTCATTTAGAGTATGTTTGTATTGCATTGTGCATGGATTTCCACACGATTGCCTTTTATATCTTCACCAGAAAAAAATGGTTTCAATGCTGTGAGGTCAAATGGGTATGAACATGGCTTGTTCAGTGGAGTGTCAAGAGTGTGTGAAGTTCACTGAAACACCTTCATGCACAACTCGGGTATGTGTCAGTTAAATCTGTAGGCCTGTAAGTTTTCCCGACGGGTGGTCAGGTGGAATGTTATGAGAGTACGATTCCATAAGGCCACTCAAGCCTCAATCAAAATAGAGTATGCGTTTCTGATCATGCCTATGCAAATAAGTAAATTCTCATTAGGGATTAGAAATTTGGGCAATTTTTATTACCAATTAATTATATTCCTGTGTACGGGGAAGTTTTCACCTTTTGCCTGCTTATATATCTTGCAATATACTCGCAAGTTCTTGCTTATATCATATAAAATCTATCCGTTGTCTGGTTTGGAAAACTTTTCCAACTCGTATGTTAACGCCTAGCGCAGTGTATATAACCTATAACCACAGTGTATATAATCTGTTTTTATTTTTATGGCAACTGCTGGAAGAACAGTAAAAGAACTTATTTAACATTGATCCTTGATTGGTTTAAGGTCACGCACTTTAAGAATATACGTCGAAAGTTGTTGCAGGTTCTAGACGTTATTGAAGTTGTTTTCATTTCAAGCTGCCCCTACACAGGAACATGATTCATTGGGGTGTAAAAATTGGTATATCTTTTTCTTATGACCGCAGCAAATAACAGCTGAAAGGAGGTTTCATTTTGAAGCAAAGGGATGTAAGTACACTTGCAGATCACTTTGTGCCTCCAAATGAAAGTAAATTTTTTCAATCGCTATATCTCAGCAAAAAATTAACTGAAGCACAGATATTTTTGTCCGCAGTTAGTTCGATGCTCTGTCTCAAAATTTTCAATTTTGTCACTTTCGCCCCTTTGATTTCAGATCCCCTCTTCTAAAATCCAGTGAAACAATTTACTTTTCTGTTAGTTTTATTTTGCCTGCAGAATGCCGTATGACTTGGTAACATTATATGAAATGATCAAGTCTTGACTAGCAAAAAATGCAGCCGAAGTCTTATTTCGTGTCGCCATGTTAGAAAATCATCGATGCAGATGATTTTGATATTTTAATACTTTGTGTTACTTTTGAAAAATAATGAAGTTTTGTCCTAGTGAATTTTTGTTACACTTAACTGACAATTAATCGATATACCCTTTAAACTATTAGAGATTCAATCACTATTTTTAAATAATTTTAACTTGGTATATATATATATATATATATATATATATATATATATATATTATTTGTTGTTTGCATCAATAGTCGTTTGTCATAATTAGAACACAGCTATTATCATTTTCATACAACCGTCGTGTCAAGATGAAACAGATTGAAAATATTCCGTTTTTCAAATTTATAGGGGTTGAAATCTCAAATAAAGATGATTTACACAGATTGCATAATCTCTCTACATTCTTAAATCTTTTTAGGAGATATCGAATCGATGGTCCTAGTTCTCGAAATACAGTGACTTCATTAAACCTATTATGCCATTTTATAGTTGGAGATTTTGAATTAGACTTTAAAATCAGAAAACAAAACTAACTATTAAGTTTTATTGTTAGCTTCAGATATATAATTTTTTAAGTATTTATCTTAAAATTTGCAACTGATTTTGTAAAATCAACTAGATACGGTCAAACCTGTTGAGTTTTGTTCGTGTATAAAATATTTAAGGTA
Organism: Meta bourneti; assembly: GCA_933210815.1. Classification (NCBI taxonomy): domain Eukaryota; kingdom Metazoa; phylum Arthropoda; class Arachnida; order Araneae; family Tetragnathidae; genus Meta; species Meta bourneti. Next base: position 81,034,675 of record OW119923.1, on the reverse strand, counting down.
TTTTAGTCTTCATATATCATTACTGTTTTCTGCGTGTTAATCAAATGATATTAATCGCAAGAATAAACTTGTTAAACTTTATTTGACCTTAATTTAAGAAGCCGTTTTTTCACGCAAAACCTCTTTAGAGCCGTAACCGATTTCTATATTTATAATTTTGGAATTTTTAATGCATAACAATTTGTTCTTGTCTGAAACGCATTTTGTTACGATGAACTTAAATTTATGTGATGTTTCCTGAACCATACAAATTTATTTATTACAAATAAAAATGTATGGACTGAAATTTTTTCCTGATACTCACAATATAGTATCATCTATATATAATCACCAGAATCTGCTTGGAAAGATTTAATCATTTCCATTAGATATAAGACATTTCTACGAGGCGTGAGTTAAATAAAAATATAAATACATAAAAAATCTAAATAAAACTGTTGGATGCATAAATTCTCTATAATATTAGAACATCGTGTAATTAATGTTTTACAAATTTAATGTCTTGTTCTTCTGAAGGAATTTGAAAGTATTCACTTACAAAGTTAAACATAAAATTAGTTTGCAATCAGTATGAAACTAATAAACAATTGAAATTTTAGCATTTAACGTAGCGATAATGTAGTTTAGTCTATATCAATGCAATTGTACTGTATTTGTTCAAGAAAATTCCGCTTTAACGTCAGTCTGGAAGACGTAAAATAGACTAATATTGTGTGTGTTTAAAAAATATATCAAATTCTTATTGCTCTAATTGCATCAGAACTAATAATTTTTAATGTCTACACTATATACAAAATTTACTTTTTACTTTGCTGACATACTTTTAATAATAAATTATGCCAAGTACAAAACTAGTAGAAGTTGTATTAATTTTCAAGTTAAAGAAATGTTCGCAAGGGATTAAAAGAAAATAGTTTTGGTATGAACTTTTCAGTGTATTTCATTAATCAATCTTGTAAGATTCTGTTTTTAACACACCAGCTTCCTTTTTTTCTAGAAGCTGTATAATTTTGTAAAAGTATTTTCAACTATTTAATGTCTCCCGGTATCCAAAGTCCTTGCAAAGTTTAAGCAAATTTCTAAAATTTGAATTTTTTTTATTTATTTCATAAAAATATGATGAATGATTGAACGCAATTGTTGCCTTCAACGAAAATATTGAATAGTGAAAACAATTGAGACAAAATCAAGAAAACAAGTCAAATAATTTTCCAACCAAAAATCAAGTCAGAATCATTCCTTTTTTACGTTTAAATTGAATTAACTCATCAACGCGTCCAGGTTAAATAAATCAGTTAAATATATTACAAAATCATTTGGCACAGAAGCAACTTCGAAACAAACCAGTTTCCTTGATTTGCAGAACTTTTTACCAAGAGATATTATCAAATAAGTCTAAAATGAACCCGTCAGCCATAGCACATCTGTTGCTGACACCAAATTTCAGGAGGGATTCAATAGATCAACGAAAAATAGTATGAGGTCGCACAGACGTTGAATGTACACTATTCAATTATTTTTCCCACTTAGGAAATAGGCCAGTAGGAAAGGTAAGAAAGCTTGACAAGTAGGTACTACAGAACTCGCCTATCATAAACGATTCAAAGTGTGTTTTTTTACCTGAACAGAAGCAAACAGGAATGCACCTGTGCATCCAGAGAAGATAATGCTCAATTTATTGTGGTCCTCTACCGGAATCCTTCTCCATTGATTTTTCCATGGGGTCAAACCATAATAGCATATCTGTACTTTGCAGACATAGAACAAATGCACGAAAAACTGCATTAAGCAGCCAACACTGCTCAAGAGATGCTGTGTCTTGTTCCAAGACAACGCAAGACTCCAAATCACGTTGACAACCATGCAGAAGATTAATCATTAGGAATACGAAAGTGTGCCTGGCCTTTCTTAATTTTCAGTTCCTCAACGGTTTACCCTTTTTTTTTCAGACATAGACACTTTTTGTCGGAGAAATGTTTTTGTATAGGTCCATCTATCAGACAATGAATAACTTCACCCCTTCCTCAGACACTGAATATTTAAAACGTGTCATTGACAATTTCTTTATTCGTTTGCAACTACGTGTTGATTTGCCTTTTATTAAATAGTCATGCCAGATCCTGTTTGCTTTTTCAATAAACCGTGGAATTTGACCATTTCATTTGCACCAAATAGAAACACTCATTACTAGGAACTGACTATGAGAGGGATTGTTAGTGTAAACAAACTAGACGGTTTGCGAAGATTTTACTTCTACTCTCCAAATGCTCCTAAATGATTATATCGGGTTACCCTAAAATGTAGTTTATCTCTGTTTTAGCAACGTTTGGTGTTTAATTTATTATTTAGAATTTTTATTGGCGAAGTACTGAATTCTTATTCGAAAACAAGCCGCCTGATATCACGTTCAAAATAAGTAAACACATATCGCCGCAGAAATACTACTGCCACTTATATTTCTCTAACTTGACAGGAAATACCTCTCATAAGAAGTTCTTTTTCAATGTGAAGTTGTTAACGGCAACAATATTTATTTCTAGATTCAAAATTTGACTGACAAGTTAAACGTGTTTTAAAAATCTAGTTTTTCAACTCCAAATTGATAAAGCCTCGTACGATTCCAATTTTTTACTGGATTAGAATTTATTGCATGGTGTGTGTTATACTTTATTCCCAATTTCTTTTGCAACTTTGACCGAGTGGTACATTTCAGCGAGATTTTCCTAACCTGTGCAGGTGCGGGAGAAATTTTTGTGGCTTTCCTGTCCCATATTAAACTTCCTCGTTTGTTGTGTGTAAACAAAGCTGAACAAAAAGAAGGAAAACCCCGTTTTCAACGTTATACATTGTATGAAGCTGCAGGTTCGGGTTTGCAGTTAGAAGGCTTTCACTTTTGTGAATTGCTTAATGTGCTCCACAACTTTCAATATCAGGATAAGAAAAAAGAATGACAAATGATTTTTTATCGCCCTTCGCTTGTAATGTCGACTGAAGGATCGATTAATTTCTATGCTCCAATTTTTATCTGGTGCGGCAGCCAAAAAAAGCTAGTTAAAAAAGTGGGCGTCTAAAGTAGAAATGTATCTTAGATTACGTTGATTACAAACAATTAATGTAAGCGTGAAAAAAATGTTACAATACACTGCACATGAAATGTGAAAACATTGTATTATAGATAAATCACTTTAGAGATAAAGTAAAAACAAATAATGCAATCTGATACTATAAAATTGCTCTTCAAATATATATATATATATATATATATATATAGTTTTATTCAGAATAAGTGCAAAAATTGTTGTTTTGTATAAGTTGCTATTTGTTAGTTGTTTTTCTTATGATGCCACAAATTTAACTTCCCATACTTAATTTAATTTTCTTATGTCACCGTTTTTATTTTTCTCCTGTTTGGATTCATCGTGTCTTATAACCGTATACAAATCACAAAAATCTTTCATATAGTTTTATATAAAAAATATATTCAATATTAGTTTAAGAATTTCTGTATAAAAGAGTAAAGGGTGCAAGATGGCGCACATTGCAACATTTTGAATAGCACACACATTATATAAAATTGGGAACGAAACCTCAAGTTGTAATTCTGTTAACAGTTACCACTAGTAGTTATTATGTAACTAAATGTCACGTGAACATTACATTTGGAGTTAAAATTATTTCCTTGATTTCGGTAAATCATTTTTTATCAATTCTTGTCTTACCTTATATCTCCTTAAGTTACTACATTGCAAATGCAATTTACTACAGTAATGTTTATGTTCTATTTCCACATCTCGGTAGCTGTTGTTGACACTTATTATCTTCTACATGTAACTGGAATTTTCTATCTAACAGTTGCTTGACCGTGTGGGGCACAGCGTAATAATTGCGCATAAGGTAAACAGTGTTATACTCTATCTTGTGTACAAGGGATTGGATCAATTCGTGGTTTATAGTTAGTAAATAATGGATTACGATTACTATTAACGTTTCTGCTGCGTCTAATATTTACTATTAAGGGACTGTACAGCTTTGGCATGATTTATCAGATAGGATAAGATAATTAAGAACCAGATGGAACAAAGGAAAGAAGCTGTAGTTCATTTTAACAAAAACGAACTCTGAAAATCGTTATTAAATAGAATTCTCCATGTCTGAACTATTTGGAACGTAATAGGATAATTGGGTTATCGTTTTCTATTCCCTCAAACATGAGTACTCACTATAACTGAAATAAGAAAACTTAATTTTTTTGCTTTGCAGAATAGGAGTTTTAGGCTATTTTGCTTCGACTTACGTATAAGTATAAAGGTGTAGAGGCTCGTCAAAAGACATGCATGATTATATTGCTGGTTTTTGTGAAATGATTCTTTAATCCTCCTTTTGGTTTATCTTCACTTCGAAAATTACCCTGTACCCTCTAATTTGCCAACCTCTAATGCAAAAACCTGTTCCAAACTGTCACCAGTTCTAGGCAAGGATAGGTTTGTTTTTCCTATTAGGATTTTCATTCCCTTGGACTAATAGGGCAGTTTTGTCTCGACAATGTATCTCGTCATTAGCAAAACCGACCGAATCTTGATTGACAAGATGTCATTAGCAAAATTGACCAGATCTTGGACGAGATATCCAGTCAAAACCCCTTGAAAGGTTAATTTAAGCTAATTTAAACTACATAGTGACTAAAATCAGAGAAGCAACTCTAACTCCCTTTTCTTATTTCTGATTCAGAAGCACTAACCTATAATAGTCAAATCGCGCAATCCGTATTCAATCTAAAGTTCTCTTCTGGCCACATCCAAGCATAAATGACAGTTGTTTAAAGGATATTGACTATAATATTCAAATTTAGTGTATAGAATACTTAACTTCCAATCTAAATTGCTTATCAAAATTTCAATAGTCATCACAACACAACACAGGATTTTCTATTCATATAATATTTATACAAACGTAAATGTATTAACACAACTACACAAATAAAAATCCTTTAATTTAGCTTAACAGAAGCAACCGGAATGAATAATTAACACAAATTGAGCAAGGTTTAGAATGGTTAAAATTCCTGTTAGCCAGAGTTGGATATGTTAAGAGCTACTAAATCTTTACTGTCTAAGGCAAAATGTAAATTTTAGAGTTGGTAGCTGTAACTTGAATTTGCGCCGCACTGGAGCAGCACAACGGGCTATTGGCGACTCTTTGAGATCAATTCAAGGGAGAGATCCGAGGACAACACTCTTAATTTTTAACTGCGGTTAGATAACGGTCAACACCTGAGCTGGTATTCCATTCTTCAAAATACCACACCACGCCAACGTAAGGACATTTGAGGCCACAACAGATTTAAAGTGCACCAGCCATCACTGACACGGTCTGGTTGGATTAGAACTGGCAAACCTTCAAATGGTAATCCGTGACTTTACCAATTGAGCTACCGCGGCCCCTGTAAATTTTAGTGCAACAATAGGGGATGATGACAACCTGTTGAATGAAACATAAGATTTCCCTTATTTTTCACTTGAATACACGAACCTCATAGAAGTTTGTATATTATGATAATCGCAGAAACTGAGTTGAGATTAAACAGAGCTTCTGGAAGTATGATTTAAGACAAGTTGTTTTTGAACTTTCATGAGCAATAATGAACAAATTACTGAATTGTAAGAAAGAAATAAAACAAGTGCACTTTTCTGAAGTTTGCGCAAGGACACTATATCGTCGGCTTCAACCGTGTTTAAAGCTAAATACCAATTCATTAACGTCTGAGACTGGAAATGATATATTACATAAGCCTCATTATTAAAAAAAACCATTTTTATATTTTAAACTTATGCATAGTAAATGAAGTTATTCTTACAGGATGCAAGGAGCTTCAGTCTTTACAAAACGATAATTTTTATGATTTAGTATAACGACAATTTTTATGATTTAGTAGAACGACAATTTTATGAATAAATTCTTGAACAAAACATGTGTGCTTTTTTTATTTACTTTTTTATCACTCTTTCGAAAGAAGAATACGATTGCTTCCTCTTTCGCAAAAAAAAACAATGTCAAGAGCGATTAATACAGCATTTAACCTTGAAAAGAGAATGCTGCAATGATTATTTAAATATTCTCCCCTCATACGTCTAGGTTATATGAATTTCTAGAGCGCAACTAAATAATACGAATCTGGTACTTGAAGAAGCACTTTCTCGCGGATTATAGTTGTATTTTATTACTTTGTAAGTGTCGATGTCAGGAGAAATACTGATTTTCTTGTTGCCAAACAGAATTATGCAAGAAATCATAAAAAAATCTTACAAGCATTATGCCTTCGTTCGCTATAAATGTAACTATTTAGAGCAAAACTTAAATTCATTTTAAATATCAATTTGAAACAAGATATTTGTGTGTTTGATATATGGTAAAAAGTTTTTGCATTTTTCATCGGCAGATTTGATCCGCAAGAACGGAATCACTTTATCTGTTTTTTGCCATTCAACAAATACAAATGAGGTCCTCTTTTCGGGCATCGTGAGAGAAATATACATAGTAATTAAAAGTAGATAGCATAATAAATATAAATATTAATAACAAATCATAAAGCATTGAAAACTCTTTTAATTAGTATACGCAACTTTGTGGTAGCGAGATATGAAATGCTTATTATACTTGTGTGTTTACATAGAAGTGTATTCTCATAACTAGCATATTTTCTGTTGTGGTACTTAAATAGAACTTTACCAAAAGCAACATTTTAACTAACTTTAAGTATATTATTTTAGATCGCAATTAATTAAAAATTTCTTTAATCACATGTCAATTAAGAACTTTCGGCAACTTTTCGATTAAAATAAAAAATACTCATATTTCGAAGACAAAGCCACAACGTATTTTTTTTTAATTAGACTATAATATTATTACAATCCTTTATTAATTTCGTTTAACTTGATGATACATATAAGCAGTACTTGGTCTCTGATAGATGATATTGGGTACATTTAACTTTTTTGTGTGGTAAATATTTTCTTCAAAAACCAAAGCTTGGATTTTCTAGTAATGTCTTGTATAAAACATAAAATACTTAAAATGCGTTGTCCTCTAATAAATTCATAACATAATTGATTTTTTTTCAGATTTCAGTTCTTAATTTAAATAAAAAGTAGCAACCATTATCAAAATAATCGTAGTAGCAAAATACTGTGTGTGTGTTTCGATGAATGTGATGAAACTTATTTGTTGACAGAGTCAATTCTTGAAGTATGACAGCAAACTCCAGAAAAAGTGTTTTATGGATTGGTCGAAGCAATAACAGATTATGTGATATAGTGTATTCAACCATAATAATTCAGATAAACCACCAATTTGAATTAATTTACCCAAGTTGAATTTGTTTTCATTATTTTTGTAAATTTAATTTTATTTTGTATTCCTAATCTTAAACTCTCTCTTATTGTTACATATTTGCTAGCTTATAATCATCAATCGAAAGGTTTTCACATTCAATTACTGTACATTTTACTTATAGAATTACGTACAAATAAGTAAAATAAGTAGCAGATTACTATTTTATATAAGTAATGATAAAAAACACCATAGCTCTTAACTTTTGGCGTTGACTATATAGATTTTGTGTACAATTATCAACCAGATTTCTTTAAACTTTCTTCAGAAGAACGTCGCTCCACCGTGTCTTTCAAAATAAAAATTGCAATAACTAATTCGCACTCAAATGAAACAAGGCCAGTAAAATGTCGATGATGCTAAGAGAGAGCCACATAATAACATAAAATGATGAAGAAAACAATAAGATAAAATTTGAAATAGGCAACAAAGCTATTGGTTTGTGCTCATTTTATGTTACTTCTTGTCACCTAAATCGTTTTTCGTTCTGTCCGGCTGTTTGTATAGTAAACAGTACAGGAACAAGACAATCATTCAATGGGTTTTACAAGTATGAATGAATCCCAATATTTTGAAGGCTGGATTATCCGCCTACGTATAGCCAAATTAAAATTTTAATGCCGGATCCTAGCAATAAAGTTTGCGTGAAATTATCTATTTTATTTCAAGTAAAAATTCTGTATCAGGAACATTTATTACTTGATAACAAAAGTTGTAAGTTTAAAAAACTTTAAATTTTAAGTCTAAAGCTAATACAGAAAATTTGTTATATTCAATTTCAGTTTATTATTGTGATATGTACCATAAAGCGAGTAGGGAGAATAACACTAAGAAAATTCTGTGAATAATAGATGCTGCCATATTCTTAAAAGAAAAATATCCTTATAAATGAATCCTTTTAGCTTTATGTTACGTATTTTATTTCGTTCTGTTAGTAATGATTGGAGTAATTATTAAAATATTATTAGACGAACTTTAAAAATGTAACAGCAAAACCGTTACAGTTAAAGATTATTTAAAGAATCCACCTTAATCTGAAGCAGCTTAAAATTTTAAGAGGTAAAAATTTTGAAATCTAAGGCTATTCCAAACTTTCAGATAAGCTCATTTCTTTTCAAAGAATCTTCTAGTAAAAATGAATACTACTAATTTTGTATGTTTAGGCATGTTAACTAGGCACAACATTATAATCTATGTGTAAGGAAGAGATTTTGTATTTCGCTGTGAAAAGGGGGGGCTGGTAAAATCTTTGAATTTTCCTACTGACGAAGTTGCTGAATCAGCCAATTATTAAAATGATAGAAACAAAAAGATTTCAATTGTACTAATTAGATTTAATTACCACTATAAGATATTAATTAGTATTAATTCGAAGGTAAATAATGTTAACGTATACGTATGATTAGTTCTGTCTAATTAAACCAAGCTAATTACAATAGGAAACCTCCTTAACATTATTTTATTGGTCTTTAAAAACTTAATTGTATTTATCTTGTATTTTGCAAAGAACTAGTTATGGGTCAAGGGATTTTATACTAATTAAAATAATTATCTGCTCTCTCCGGTTATCAAGCTTTGTCCTTGCAACTTAGTTGGAAGTAGCCATTTCGTGTAATATTGTGCAATATGACGTTATGTTAAGTTACCTACGAAGTTTCTTAAGTTACACAGTTATGCATTGAGTGGTCAATTTCAATATCCAAGATGTCAGAGTTCTTACCTTCATAACGACATCGTTAACAGGAGATTCTCTGTTATTTAAATTGATTTTAGTAAATTTTAAGTTGTAAATAGCAAAGCAGAAACAACAAAGTTTGCCACACTGAGAATTCAAACCACTGAATTATTGTTTCTACATATTGCAAATGAGTATTCTAACCTGAATTTCACGTTCATGATTACGCTTTCATAGAAAACATTTTCATAGTTTCGATATTATCTGTAATTTGAATTTGTCAAGAAATTTTATATGTAATGTAGAGCGATTACTATTTCATTCAACAGAATCTCACAAAATTATACTTTAGACCAGGGATGGGCAAACTACGGCCCGCGGGCCAACTCCGGCCCGCCGGAAGGTTTTATGCGGCCCGCGGATAGAATTTTAATTTGCCGGTCCGACGGAAATTAAAAGAAAATATTATTTATATATTATATATCCATCTCCTTTTCTACTTTGTTTAAATATTATTTTTTTTCTTCCTTTTTTTCAAAGGACTGATGATCTTTTTACTTTCTCTCTTTTTGTTCTACAAAACATAAATCGACGGAAATGGCAAGCACAGACAGCTTTCAATTGTTAAAGTGTTAAAAGCGGAAGTTCTTTGTTAGTTATAGCTGTAGATTGGCGCCAACAAGTTGATTCAGAGTGCCGTGTTTTTAATGATGAATGGACCTGGAAATATTTTTTTACAGTTGTTAAAGATAAACCAGTGTGTCTCATCTGCAATGAAGCTGTAGCAGTCTTCAAAGAATATAACATTTCCCGTCATTTCACATCTAAGCATAAGAATTCCAATTACGAAGCAATGTCCGAATATGAAAGAAAACAAAATGTAGAAAGTCTTTGCAAAAAATTATCAGGCCGACAAAATTTTTTCAAGAAGGTAAACACTATCCAAGAAGCAGCAACACATGCAAGTTACATTGTAGCATACAATATTGCTAAAAATAATAAAGCTCTCAGTGATGGGGAGTTCGTTAAACAATGCATGCTCCAAGTTTGTGATGTTTTATGTCCAGACAAGAAAAATAATTTTGAGACTGTAAGCTTATCTCGAAAAACGGTGACTTCTAGAATCGAAGCCATCGATAAAAATTTGACATCACAATTAGAGTCAAAGATTGGCCAGTTTAAATTTTGCTCCATAGCTATGGATGAAAGCACTGATATAAATGATACTGCTCAATTAGTATTATTTATAAGAGGTGTTGATGAGAACTTTGAAATTACCGAGGAACTGGCGTGCATGCGTTCTTTAAAGGGAACTACAACGGGATGTGATATTTTTCGTGAATTTCAGGAAAGGCTTTTAACTTTGAAAGTGCCTATAACAAATATATGTAATATTACGACCGATGGAGCACCAAATATGACAGGAAAAAAATCTGGATTTCTTGGACTCTTTAATCAAAACTATCCCGGGAACAATGTTGTTTTTCTACATTGTGTTATACATCAAGATGCTCTGTGTAAATCTGCATTGAATATGAAACCCGTGCTTGATGCAGTCGTGAAGCTTGTAAATACTATTCGATCTCGTGGGCTTATTCACAGGCAATTTTGAGATTTTCTTCAGTCCGTGCAATCTGAATACTCTGATGTATTACACGAAAGTAAGGTGGCTTAGTGCAGGATGTGTTTTCGAGCGAGTTTGGCAGCTGAAAGACGACATTGTGTCGTTCTTCCATGAGAAACAGTGTTCTGCGGAGTGCGAAATGTTAGAAGATACAGAATGGCTTTCGGACTTTGCATTTTTCACAGATCTTCTTTGTCATATGAGCAACTTGAATGTCAAGATGCAAGGGAAAAATCAATTTATCGACGATATCTGGGCCCATCTCAAAGCTTTTAAACTAAAACTTAATCTGTTTGCTGGGCAGCTAGCTAAGAACGACTTGTCTCATTTCTCGATGTTAAATTCAATACCCTCAGTAAATGAAGAGAAGCTTAAGAATTATGAAGATGGCTTGAAAAAACTGCATTTTGAGTTCGAACGCGATTTCAAGATTTCAGTGCCATTCAAACAGAATTGGATATTTTTACCATGCCTTTCAACGTAAATTGTGAAGCAGTGAGGTCAGATTTGCAGCTTGAATTAATTGAGTTGCAATCTAACAATCATCTCAAGCAGCTGTTTCTAAATATGCCAAAGTTAGAGTTTTACAAATCATTATCGAAAGTAAGTTTCCCAAATTTAATATCTCACGCCCAGAAAATCAGTGCTATGTTTGCTTCATCTTATATATGTGAACAAGTGTTTTCAACTATGAACCTTCGAAGGAATTATTTCAGAAGTAGACTGACAGATGAGCATTTAGCCTCGTTCCTTAGAATCAGTACATCTCACTTCGAACCTCAATATAAGGAACTTTTTAAAATGAAATCGCAATTTCATTCATCTCATTAACATATTTAAATTGTAATACTTGTATATTGTTTTTAAAATTTTAGAAAAATTTATCTTGGCCCGCCAAACTTTTTTTTTTCGATTTTTGGCCCGCGACCGAAAAAGTTTGCCCATCCCTGCTTTAGACAGTTATTCAGTAGAAAGGAATAATCGAAAATAAAAATAGGCTATGTTTATGAACAAAAATTAAAAATTTTATGTCTTAACCTTCCTGATGGTTGTCTCATAATTATCAAAAGTGATCTGATCTTGATGGACTAAATATCTCGTTCTTAGCAAAAAAAATGACCAGATCTTGATCTCTTCATCATTAAAAACTCGGTAATATTTTTTGATGACGAGATATCTCCTCATTGGAGAGATTGGTCAGACCTTGAATGAGATATCTCGTCGAAACCTTTGGAGGGTTAATCAAAATTTACAGAGTAATTTGTGAAGGTTACCAGTGTCCAGTTTAAATTTAAATTTAACTTTGTTGTCTTATTTATTACAAAATACAACAAAATCATTCTTAACAATTGAGGTTAAATTTCAAATAAATCAGCATATAAGAAACGTTAATTGAAAGAGGTGCACTTCTTTTTAGTGATTTAAATTTGAACTTTTCCGACATTTGAAGTATAAACACATTAAAGATTTAAAACTAAACATACAAATGAAAACATGTAAAATAATTAAGTGCAATAAATATACTAATTAGGTTTACATAATTAAATATATTCATATACACGCGCAACAAGTAAGCAGATTAATATTTTTTCGGGACTTATTAAAATAGATTTATATATACCAAATCACTAAACAGGACATTTTAAACTACTTCTTTTAATATAGTTTAAGTAGCTGTGAGGGACTTTCATGAGGCAATATTACTTAAAATCTGATTAAAGCCAGTCTACTTAAATCCCATTATTCTTATGACAAGTTGGTAATGAGTAACGACAATTGTGAAACGCAGAGCTCTTATGCTTCCCGCTTTCGTCATTTGGCAATATGAAATCGGCAAAGTTTCTGTATTTCCTAAATGTACGAGTAGTTGGTTTATTTTCTGTTACCTCGATGAGTATTTAAATGTTGAGCAACAGTACAATTAGATAGCAATGGGGTGGATGGTATAATTTTTAAGAACTTGATACGTCACTCAGACAGATTTCATGCATGTAGAGAATGGCTCTAGAGCGTGACCTTCACCAGGTCGCATTTTACACATCTGTCAACTTCGGATCTTCACCTTCGCCAGAATCGAAATGTAAGCATGAACCTGGATCGGGATTTAAATATCTTTGGCATATTCTTACCCTAAGGATTCGAATAACAGAAATACGAAAAGAATGTAGAACTCTGAGAGTTTAAAAAGTACAAGGAACATCGCTTTAAAAGCTTTGAAGCTTTTAAACTGTTCTAAAAGTGATCGTGACTATAGTTTTGGTATATTAGCACGGAAACATGCTCTTATCATTAGCAATAATGGAAAATTTCAGTTACATTATTTGATAATAGCAAGCGTTATTCCTCCTCTGTTTTCCAATTCTAAATCGCTGTAAATTTAATTGATTATTTACCAAGCCTACTATTTCTCCTTTTGTTATTTTCAAATTATTTAAAAGTTTTATTGTTGTCATCCTCTACATTGAAAGCAGTGAAAAATAACTACATTTCTGCTTCTTTTCTTTCAGATAACAAGAGAAATCACATCCTGTTCATCTTGTCCGCAAATAAAAGGTAATTCTTTGCTTCAAGCATCTTTATTAGACATTCTCTCAATCGATCACAGGATGAGTGAGAGAATAACAATCGAGAACGACGGCTTCAGTACTTTTTGTTGTTTCCAACCAGGCCACGAGTTCACGTTGAAATTTAGGCCCAATATACTCGCCAACCGGAAGAGTGAAGCAAAACAATCAATGATACTCGAAGAAATATGTCTTTGGGGATGTTTTTTGAACGAAAAAAGTTGTTTGAGATACGGGTTTCTTTTCTCTTCCTAAATGTTTCCAATTGAAATTTATCTTGTGTTGATTTTATATCTCCGCGTTCTGCTGCTTGTTAATTTCCGTTAATACTTGAAGTATGCTTCCACTGCCTGTCGCTCCGAGGAAATTACCATACGACGGGAATAGGATACAATAAATCTTTTGAGAAAGCATTAAACAAATATTAATGTATTGAATGTTTCCTTGCTTACATTGTTGAGCATACATCTCAAACGCAATGACTATGAATTTAGGTACATTTAAAGTGCTTTCTTTTTTAAAATGCAAATGAGTTTCCTTTCAGAACTATGCTTAACCATTTAGAGAGTTTAGCGTTCATTTATATTAAAAGTATTTGAATGAGCTTTTCAAAAAATATTTACGTCATTATATATGCAAAGTAAGACAGAAAGTTTGAGTCACCAGATCACTTGAAAAAATGCTGGAAATTTTAAGACGATTTTTCAAGTAGTACTTTTCAAAAACATTTTAAAAAAATATGTTAAGAAGTTTGGTGAGCGCACTTTTTTAGTCAAATCTTGACGTAGTTTGTAATAAATTTCGTAACGTACTGTTTATTATAATCACTATTGTCTGAAAGTGTTTTGTGAATTAAATTGTTATTATTATTACTATCATGTATTATTTTGTGTGTTTTAAAATATATTTGTACTTTTGCTCTAAATTTCAGTAACTGTAGAAAAAGACCGAAATTGTTAAGTCTATTACTATAGTTTGATAATCAGCAGTACTTATTAATTGGACAGAACCTTATTTTTTCATATTCAAATACATGTCTGACCAATATTCTTCAATAAATTGATTTTTTTAAGGCTAAATATACTTCTGAAAAGTAATTAGTTTCATCTGATAGTTTATTTGATATTTATATCCTTTTATATTATTTTTCAGAGCTTGTACATGTATTTTTTGGGAAAAGTTCCTAACTCTAGAAACAACAGGATACTAAATTGACACAAACTATTACATGTCATTTAATTATTCTATATTAGCCATCTATAATGCAATGCATAACTTTCAATGAACAATTTAGGTTTTTAGGTGTATCGACACTGCAGAGGAAGCATACATCTGAGAAAAAAAATAAAAAATTAATTATGATTAAACAAACGGAATTTGATATGCAGCAGCACTCATGTTTCCATATCTTTGCATGCATTTATACTTATTTGTCTATTGTGTATACTACCGGTGGTGCAGTAGACGAATGGAATTTGAAACATTTCCTTTTGAAATGTCATAGTCACACTGTTTTTTTAGATAGAAACTATCATTGAGTAGTCGACTGAAAAGTTATGTAAATATGTATATACTGTTATTGTATCATAGCTATTATTTCTTATGTATGTCAATCAAATATTATGATTAAAGTGTTTTATTGAAATTCGTTGTTATGTGGGTATTTGGATCAATGGAAAGCATTTTGTTAATGAATGATTCCAGTGAATGTAGTTACTCACGTAGATACATATATATTCTCAACTAATATAAAGTCTTCGATAACTTAAAAATTTCAAAAGCAATATTTAATCTTAAAAAATTTAAATTGACTATAAGTATTAACAAATTTTAAACTTATAAAGGGCTTAAATTTTAAGAAACTTAACGAAAGGAGAGAAATTAGTTAGGCATTTAAAAATATTAACGAAAAGTTAGTAGTTGGTTGGTTGGTTAAATGTTGAGAATTAACTTCGCACTGGGGCAACACAACTGGCTACAGGTGACGGTCAGGGATCAATCTAGAAGGGATTCAAAGAACAACACTTCGATCCGAGGACAATACCTCGAGATACGAAGACAACACTTCGTAATTTTGAATCACGGTCAGTTGAGAAGATCAACACCTGAGCTGGTATTCCATTTCCAAATTTCCCCACCATACCAACGGTTAATGAAACAAAAAATTCTTTAATGTGTCATACAAAACATTTTTGAATAATATGTATATAAGTACAGATACTGAGAAAGGAAATGAGTTTTAAATTCATTTATCTAAAGCTAGCAGAATTACTCGGCGTTGCTTGGGTTGAATTGATTGAAAGTGATCTGAAAAATCATTGAATCACTATTATTTGAATACGATTATTGAATCTCTTTTCTCTATTATAGAAAAATGCAGATATTATTTAAGTGAGCGAAAATAATTTTTTAACTACAATTTGACATTTATTTTATAAACTTGTTATTATTCCAAGGTTACAACGAAGTTGTATTTAAAATACGTTTTACTCCAATTGGCATGCTGCTCTAAATTGATGTTTTGTGACACTTCTTTTTTTCAATTCTGAAATTCGGTTTCTAATGGAAAAAACGTACCTATTTAGAATGATGATATTGTTTCTTGACTATTGAGGACAGCTTTCAATACAATACAATAATATAATCTGAAGCTTGATAACAAATGTAAAGTTTACTTATTGTAATGGAAACCTACGTGAAATTTTTTAAAAAACTTAGAATTACAGCGTATGGTTACCAGTTTTTTTAACACTACCGGTCTTATTTTAGAATAGACACTTTATTTCAACTTTAACTGTCTGATTTTAAAATGACTTTATTTTAACGTTAGCCTCTTTTCAAAGAAAGATGTTACCGTCTTATTTTAAATGGTTTTGTTTTATATATTTATTTGCTTTCATAAATCCTAATTCTGCACATCATTATCAGTTGAATCAATGACCTGTATGGAAAGTAGCTCCAAATCTACACATACCACCAAGAAAGGAACCTATATATTTAGCGATAGTTTGCACTAAAATTTAACTCTTAAAGAACTTATTTACAACACATTAACCAATGGGACACATAAAATAGTAATAGTAGCTTAGCAAACAGAAATGAAATTTCGATCATTTAAAGGGATTGTGGTAGTCCAGTTGATAGAGTCACGGATTATCAGCCGGAAGGTTGCGAGTTCGAAACACTATCCAAAAAAAGATCATAGTGTACGTGGGGGTCGTATACGCTAAATATGGCGTAACCTCAAATATCCCCACGTTGGCGTGGTGTGGATGTTTAGAGAGTGGGGTGTCAGTTCATATGTTGACTTCCCCATTTGACCGTGGTTCAAAATTACGAGGTGTTGTCCTCGGATATTTCTATTCGGGATTGATCCCGGACCGTCGCCAATAGCCCGTTGTGCTGTTCCACTGCAATTCAACTATCTACCTACCTTACAAAAAGGAAGTTATGCAAAATTAAATGTTTTTAATCTTTTAATTTCAGTCCTCAAATATTTATAATTTTTTATATTTGGGAAAGAAATAAAAACGTAAGTATTAAAATTCTTTAAATTCGAATTAAATTCTTAAATTCTTTAAATACAGTACTTTGGAAAAAATTATTTTTCAGCAAGCTGGTAAAGAAATTTGAGTTTCCTGCTTAAATCGTAATAATAATGTTATTCCTATGGGATAGGTAGGTAGGTATTTTAATTAATGCCACACTGGAGCACTACAGCGGGCTATTGGTGACTGTCCGGGATCAATCCCAAAGGGAAAGATTCGAGGACAACACCACTTAATTTTGAACCACGGTCAGATGACGAGGCAGCACCTGAGCTGGCTCCCCACTCTCCAAACTTCCGCACTACGCTAACGTGAGCACTATTGAGGCCACGATAGATTTAACGTGCACCAGCCCCCTTTGTACACGACGGTGTTTAGTTGGATTTGAACCCTCCGGTTGCTAATCCGTTACTCTTCCAACCGGGCCACCACGACCCCATTATTCCTATGGGGATTTCAAATTGTTTTTATCCCCCTCTTCACACCTAGGACAAATTGAAAGGGGGCTAAAATGTAGCTTAGGTTACAACAGGTTTCCAAAGACTAAGTGTACCAACTTTGATGTGGATTGGCCAAGCGATGTGATTTGTTTAGAGTAGAGCAGACAGAATGACAGACTCCGACCACAAATTCTGCTTTATATATAAATGTTGTCATTGCTTAAATTTTTTACTGCATTTGTTTCTTCATAGGAAAGCGTAATTTTAAATTAGAATAACATTTTTATAATTTACATAAAAGATCAGTTGAGCTCGAAAGAGTTTAGATTATAAAATCCAATCATAAATATATTTTAATTATTAGCCAGATGTACTGAACAATAAAAACAATTGATTATCAGCTTGAGTACATAAAACAGAAAAAAATGTGTTTTAAATTTTAAATTCAGAATTTACCCCCCAAAATACTAACAAGGTTAAACTATCGATAAAATAATTGTTCGTTGTATCAATTCTTTTCTTTTCAGCTAAAATTAATTATAAATAACGAGACAAGCCTTAAGAATTTTTAAGTTCAATTGCACACCTGAACAGTTTGAAAAACACAGAAGTTGAGAAATGACCTTTTCACAGCGTTTCATTACTTTTCCCCAGACAAGACGCTATATCGATTACACGTACAAGACCCCCAGTCAAGGTGAACACCATGAGACCAGAACACATACATTGTTTAGTGTTGGAACCCACGGGGCCCTTAGGCCACCGACATCCTTCAAAGGTCTGGAAACGAGTGTGGAAAACCCAAAACGCTATCAAGCAACCTTGGATATGCCATCCAGACCGCTCATGACGAAAGATATAGGGGCCCCAAGGGGCCCTGGGGCTGTTTGAAAATGTGTCCCCGAATTCTTCGATATGCCTTCTGTAAAAATTTCGAAACCGGGTTAGGAATTTGAAACGACCTCACGTGCAGTGCGCAAGACGTCCAACGTGAAAGCAACGGCCTCCGCACAGCGTTCAAGGCCGATGCTAGATGTCAATTAACTAATACTGGGTTCTTCCCGAGGTAATATTCGACCGGCTTTTTGTTATGAAAGATAGGGATGGGCTTATCAAGATAGAAATCGACCGTAAAATAGGTGTGCTTCATTTTTATTGTATAAATTTAAATTCAGGAATTGACATTTTGACAGGAGCAATTAATAACGTATTGAGAAGTCATCTTTTATTATACCTTTGTATGTTTCATTGTTCGTGAATGCATACAATTCAAAATACTTAGAACAGTAAGTAAATTAATGTACCTCGAAAATCCAAAACAGTCTCAGCAATATCACAAAAACTCAGTAATACAGAACTCGATTGAATTCTTAGCTCAAAACTGCATTTCATTAATAATTCTAAATGGAACTAAGTAAATAAACATATTAGTCGTTACCAAAAATTAAAATTGCATGCTTATTAATAACTAGTAGAATTACTCGACCTTGTTTGGATTGATGGTTGGTTGATTTTGGGTTTTATGAGCCATATTTGGCCAATCCTTATTCTGGTTGAATTAGTTAACCGTAGATTGAAAAAAAATGGATCGGAAAATCTCTTTTATCCTCCGTAGAGGAAAACACCTTCATTTAAGTGTCAGGAAAATACTTTTTTAACATCTTTCCGATATTTTTATAATTTCTGCAACATGCTTAGGCCGCAAATCGTATACATAAATATTCATCCGTATAATACATTCCACATACACCGCATTCCCTGCTTTTTGACGTAACTACGAAAGGTGACAGTAAGGTGTCTACTACAAAAGAGTCGATTTTAAGTTTTTTCAGGGGAGGGAGTGATGAAAGCCGCATCTTATGTACGTTTTATGTGAAATTACCGTAGCTCAATTCGTACATAAATTACAAATGTACTGGTAACAAACTGGTAAATTACAAATTACAAATGTACCTTGAATGCTGTAGTACTCATAATTTTTCTATCAATTTTTTTGACTTGTGGCACGCTTACACCTGGCTTGCAACATTTTCGAATTTCACCATCTTTAAACGGATGATAAACTAATTTAATCAAATATTCATGACTAATTTTTTTAAAAGTGTGTGAACACATTTTTACTTAAAAATTCCATTTAGTGACATTAATATTTTGAACTGATTTTCTTTACAAAATTATTAAAATTGAATTATCTTCCATGTTTCAAATAAAATTACTTGGGTTTATTGAAAGCTGCGATCAAAAGGTAAGTAACACCATCACTTTCGTTCTAAACAAGTATAGTCGCGGAAAAAAAGCGAACCACCCCTCCTCATTCGAGCGAGTTTAACAGTAGAGAAAATTCAAAGATATCGTTTGACAGGAACTAACATCTATAAATTCAAATGCATAAAATTTGCATAAGTGGCAGTCATAATATTAAATTGAGCACCAACTTCATAATTTCCAATGGAAACCCCTTATTTCGACACACAATTTCGAATCTATATCAAAATTTAACTTCAGATACTAAATTTTATGTCATTAGGTCTTACCGTTTTGAAGTTGTGAGTACAGAAAGATTGAAGCTCCTAATGTTAACTCAGTTTCTGAGACTTTTATGGATATCTTCCTAAATAATATTTCTATAGCGCTGATATTTTGTACCATGTTACTGTTAAGCAACCCAAACAAAATAAATCCACTAATATTTTATTTTAAAAATAGTTTTTAATATGCAATAATAATTATGAAAAAATTATCAATTGAACCTTACTATATTTTGATGGGAATCGATTCAGAAGGATTTCTAGTATGATCATGCAAAATTTCAGTTCATTCAAATTGTTAGTTTTTGAGTTACATTAAATATTCCTCATTGTTGCGATTTTAGGGGCAACCAAAAGTTTAAGAAGCATCTGACAAACCTCGGATAATAATTCTCCGATCGTTTGCACATGCAATGCTCCAATCGTTTTCATTTGCATAATAAATATAATTATTCTCGGATCGTTCGCACGCGCTGACAAATACGTTTGAAATAGTGTTCAAATTTGAAATTCCAATAACTATAAC
Organism: Meta bourneti; assembly: GCA_933210815.1. NCBI lineage: Eukaryota > Metazoa > Arthropoda > Arachnida > Araneae > Tetragnathidae > Meta > Meta bourneti. The sequence continues at coordinate 81,014,384 of OW119923.1, read as the reverse complement.
TACAATTAATCTCGATCTACGAATAGCGATTTTTAATATGGCGATGATCCCTGAAATTGACAGCAACTTTAGACTTGAATATCTTCGGATATAAAGATAGAATCATGAAATTTCATATTTAGACTAATTTAACGATGCCGAATCTGATTAAGGCATCAAAACATGGTGTTTCCATTGGAAATTTTGTTGTTTGTGCAAACATTTAGTATGAAGACGGCCCCTAATGCATTTTTTTTCATTTTAGTTTTTAGAGGACGTAATTTCTTATTGAATAATCTCTTTGAATTTAGTCTACTATGAATAGTGCTTGAAATAAAGGGGGTGATTTTTTTTTTCTGTGACTACATGATTTTCATTCAAAACTCAGTCTTTGAATTGGAAAAACATCCGCTCCAAGATGTTGTGAGTCTTCAAAGACACGAAGTGTATTCTTTACCATGTACAGTAGGGGCCGCAGTAGTCTGGTTGGAAGAGTAAAAGGACGAGTTCGAATCCAACCAAAGACCATTGTGTACAAAGGGGGCTGGTGCACGTTAAACCTGTCAGGTTCTCAAATGTCCTCATATTGGCGTAGTGTGGAAGTTTGGAGAGTGAGGTACCAGCTCAGGTGTTGACCTCGTCATCTGACCATGGTTCAAAATTACGTGGTGTTGTCCTCAGGTTCTTCCCATGGGGATGGATCCCGGACCGTCGCCAATTGCCCGTTGTGTTGCTCAAGGGTAACGTTAATTAAATACCTACCTACCATGTACAGTAATATTATTTTCTGATTTTTTTCGTTAGGAACTAATTTCGAATTTTTAAATTTTGTTCTATTTTTAGTTGTAAATTGTTGCAACTGTGCGAGATTACGTGATAAAAAAGATTCACGAATTTATATCTTTAGAACAACTTTTTCTTTCCACCCACATTACTTTAGTTTTATTTCGAACTTTTTCTGTGTGTAAACTAAACTTAATATATTCTTATTTTTTCATAAATTATTATTCCTATTCATCACATGAAACAACAACTGCACAAAGTAGTCAGTTTAAAATTGTATTTAAGATAGAGTAAAGCAAATTTTAAATGTAATTTTGCAGATATTGAAAGAATATTAATGTTAAAAAAATCCGAACTAGGACTTTCGAAATATTACAATATTTTGTCATAGTGACAGAAGGTCAAGATTGCCTACTTTACGAGTTGAAGCTATATTTAAGCAATTTATACCTGCTAAAAGTGTTGAAAACAGTGATTTTCTTATTAAAAAACGCTATCAAATCGACCTACTATGATTTGAAAAATAGTAATTGGTTACCTTTTATTTGTCTGTAATCCCGTATAGTTCTGATTTTATTAGTTTTTTACTCATTTCTCACCTCCAACAATCTAAATATTTTGCAAAGTACAAAAGGTTGTGTTACTTTTATGAATGCACTTACGATACTATTTAAAATTAATTCTCCGTGTGTTTGTTAAAAACCAAAGAAACAGCATTTCTTTCGAATCCAAAAAGAACTAATAATTTATGAATGTAGTAAAGAAATAAGTGTACAAGTTTTCAGAAAATATTTGTTAAGAGATAGATGAATTTTTGTGCAAAATGCAGAATAAAAACATAATTGAAAAATATCGCTGATCTTAATGACTTGAAATTTTTAAATATTTTTATGCACAATACACTATGACTCAAAAGTACTTCAAATTAAAAAATGCTTTATTATTCCTTTTAAGTGATTCACCAAACTATTATTTTTCTAGAAGTAAGAAATAGGTTCTCATTTGCTTAAAAAGACGTATAAATGTATCAAGTCAAACGCTGCATTTGAATTTTAAGCTCAAGTTGTCGCAACTGATGCTTGAAGAAAATTCTTTTCAATAATGACATTTATGTTATGCATAACGATTATAAAGAATACATATTTAATGAACTCCTTTTCGAAACGACAGCCGTCCTTCATAGATCGTCGCATCTTGCTCCTCTTGTTCCAATTAAGATGCTGCTTTCTGTAGTATCTGTTTATCGCTTTTTTGGCGATAGATTAGAAAACTGTAATGCAGTTAAAAGAAACTTTCATTCAATATCTGGAATGAGCATAACCTGTAATATCGCTTCAAAATTTGTCATTACAACTAGTCGGTGCGTCTAGCTAGTTACATATTTGCATAAAAGTATTCTTAAAATATTTTAAAGATATTAATAAAATATCTAAACCAAGCAAAACTTCAAAAACTGGTGACATAGAATGACTTTAAAACTATAACATTAAACGAGATCCATTATTAACTAGTAACTCAAGTTAAAATTAGTTGTTTTGAAAATGAGTTTAAAATGTGATGCTATTTTCGATAATTTATATACACTGCTGGCCACCCAAATTGCAACACCAAGAAAGACAAGAGATATCACAACAAAATTAATTTTGTAGATAACATGTTGACCAAGTATCAAATGATTAAATTTATAGACTTCTGTGAAGTGTGGTTCCTGCCAAAATCAGTAGCCAGAGTAGCCGCCATTGTTGGAGATCACCGCTGCCACACGCCTCGGCATTGATTCAAAGAGACTTTGGATGTGTTCTCGGGGTACAGCAGACCAAGCAGCTTCCACACGTTGCCAAAGTTGATCTGGTGTGGCAGCTGGGGATGTATTCTGGGTCAATCGTTGAGCAACCATGGACCACATGTTTTCTATCGGCGAAAGATCCGGAGAGCGAGCTGGCCAGGGAAGCAATTCAATCTGGCGATTGACGAAGAACCCTTGGACAATGCGTGCCACGTGTGGTCGCGCATTATCCTGTTGAAATATGGCTGTGGGCAAGCCCTGAAGGTAAGGAAGGACAACTGGCTCCAACACCTCGGAGATGTAGCGCTGGCTGTTTAAAGTACCGGCAATGCGTACTAGAGGAGTGCGAGAGTGATATCCAATACCGCCCCATACCATAATACCCGGTGCAGGACCAGTGTGGCGGTGCATAACGCAGCTGTTCAGCATCCTCTCTCCACGGTGTCTCCAGACTCGAATCCGACCATCGTGGTGTTGCAGACAGAAGCGTGACTCGTCAGTAAAGACAATTTCATTCCATTCTGCCGTCCACATCCTTCTTTCATCGCACCATTGGCGGCGGAAACGTCTGTGGTTCTGCGTTAAGGGTAGACGAAGCAATGGACGTCTTGCGGACAGACCACTCTGCTGTAAACGGCGTCGAATGGTACGCGCAGACACTGGATGATGCGGTACAGACTGAATGTGCTGTGCTATGGTTCGTGATGTGGCTGAGCGATCCGTCACTGCCATACGCACAATATGCCTGTCATCACGTGAAGTGGTGCACTGAGGTGGATGCGATCGAACACGTCGGTCCGTCGTACCCTCCTGCATCCAACGATCACATATCCGCATTACAGTTGTTTGGTTTCGTCCAACACGACTACCGATTTCCCTGAAAGATAATCCACAATCTCGGTAGGCTACTATCCTTCCTCTGTCGAACTCGGATACTTGATCAAAAGATGATCGCTGTTTTCTACGAGGCATAATTGATCGTTTTTTTGAAAAAACCACAAGAAAAACACAATTGCCGTACTTGAAATCGTCGAAATCTCCAAGCCTTAAATAGCGCTTTGAAGTGGCGCCACAGGCGCGCGTGATGTGCGTCTGCGCTGAAATTCTAATCATTTGCATATCTCACCTCCGCTAATGCATGTTGTAAATTTCATATTATTTGCATGCTTCCTTCAGGGTGTTGCATTTACGGTGGCCAGCAGTGTATATGATTTTGTATTATAAGAAGGCATATAAAATATTATGGTATTTAAAGTAAAGTATGTTTATATTTGCTATCAGCTCAAAGATGTAATTAACTTTTCAGTATAACGTTCATTGCTCAGTCGAAAGTAAAATGTTCGTGAAATCATTATTTTAACTATTGGAATTAATATCCTATAAACCACCATATACTTATATAAGTAGACAAATATTTAATGAGCAGCGATTTGTGTAGTGTTTGTTGCAAGCATACAATTGGTAATTTTATATTCTCCCCGCTTTTTTGTTTGTTTACCTATCTTTTAGTTGGCACCTTGTATCGCCGAATCTGATGCTCTTAAAACCAAAGCTTTATTGAGGTCAAATTGTAAAACCTTTAGGTCTACTTTTATCACAGCATGATCTCTCGCTTCACGATCGTAAATTGCTGAAGGACATGATACATCGATGCTCAAGGACGCGAAGATGGGGCACAGAGGGAGAAGTGGAACATTTAGGCGTTTTACCAAACACCTTCTCAACTCAAAATCCAGAGTAGAGAATAAAGGCTTCATTCTTAAAGGCCTACAACTAGAGTAGACTTTTAAAGAATGTAAGCACCGTATTTATTCTAAATTAGGAGACGGTTAGAATTCAGTTGACGATTGTTCCGCAATACAAAAATACTAATGTACTTATTTAGCAATCCTTGTTACCATAATGCATTACTACAATTTGATGGAAGTTGCCAACCAGAAAGAGCTAAAAAGTGAAAAATAATTGTTTAGTCATTAAAAACTATAAAAATGTTTTCATATATCTATTTTCAACCAAAAATAGAAATTATCATCAAATCCGACGAAAGCTCTACATACACAGAGATCTGACAATTCGTGTTCTTCTAAATTTAAAACTGACAACATAATATTGATAATACGTGAAAAATGAGCTAATCGTAAGTTAACGGTTAACGTCTTTTCTCTTATGAATTGGCACGTTGACGTTGTGTGCAAGTTTGAAGTGGGATGCCAGCTCAAGTTTTTACCTCATCTAACCGTGGTTCAAAATTAAATGGTGTTGTCCTCGATCTTTCCCTTCGGAATTGATCCCGGACCGTCGCCAATAGCCTGTTGTGTTGCTCTAGTGCGACGTTAATTCAACTACCTACCTCTTGTGAATTGGCCATCAATAAAGCTTCAGGGGAAACTCCACAGCGAATCAAAACTCTTAATTTGAATCTTTGGATGAGAAATCACTTCTTTAGGTATATTCACAATTTACTTTAACATAACATTTTACCTCTTTTAAATCGCTGTGATTAAAAAACACTTAAACAAGTATATTTTCTTTAAGAATGTCCGAACAGAAGCTTCTTTTCCGTATGAATCAGAACCAAAAGGAAGCTCTAATTCTTGTATTTGCGTCATCATTTCAAAGGTAGTTATAAAGGGTTTGAATTAGGTCAGGGTTCGGGATGACAACTGAAAGTGAGTGTCTATGTCAGTGTGTTATACATCAAGATTAGACAATTTGATATCTTCCGGCACCTACGCTTTTAGTTTGACTAAGATTACAAAAATGATGAGAATTTAAATGAATTGGGGCTTCATGCTCCGTACCAGTTGACCAAAAGATAACAATGGACACAAGCGTGTTTTTTAAACTCTGCACGTTCACCGTCCAGTGAATGAAACTGTTTTCGGTTTTTGCACTACATGTAATAGGTCGTAGAACTTTAAACTGAGAGATCTTTCATTGACTTCATAGTTGAGACATAACTGGGAAACTAGAATTGGTGAAACAACGAATCGTTTGAATAGGAAATTTCAACACTCAAAAAATAATTATTCGGTTTTGTGTAACTAACCAGGTGAAAGCTAAATTAGCGTAAAAATATTGTGATAGATGAGACCCAATGAGTAAAAGCATATTTAAACCAAGCGGAAAAAATTCCTTATAAATCCCGTAGCGGTTGATTCTACATTGTTTGTATCTATTCGTTACTATTCGCTGATATACAAGTAATGTCGCTACATACGTTACTGAAATAATATAAATTTTATCAAACTATGCTTATATAGAAAAGAAGACTAACAATTCCAACTTATTATAGTGTCTGAAAAGCGATTGATGTTTTCCCTTCATAATTATGAGTTATGCAAGTGTTATATGTTTTGCGCAAGATTAAAAATCTTTCAGTGTAATTTCTTAGACGCTGTATGTAAAATGGCTTGAATAACCTTTCTCTTATACTGTTTGTTTTTAGATTATAATGTGTGAATCAAAATTTAATTTATTGGTATTTTTTCATACATTAATCACATAATTGAAATTACTGCGGAAATTAGGGAAAATATAATGTATTATATTATATGTTATCTTATTAATGAAAATATTACAAATTTGATTATAATAAAACTTTTTCCCGAACGACGAAACTCGTACGAATAATGAATTCCATTGATGAAACCATATAAATTTTGCACTATATTCTTCTTTTATATTTTAGTACACTCATTTTTAACATTGTAAATTTCCAATATTTTTAAAAAGAAAGGACAGCCCAGGCTGTTTCTCCATTAAATCTCCAAGTGGTTTCGACGAGATATCTCGTCCATCAAGATCTGTTATAATAATCTTGATGGACGAGATAACTCGCCATCGAGATTTTACCAGTTTTTATATGATGACGAGATCAAGATCTGGCCAATTTCTTTCGAATGACGAAATATCTTGTGCATCAAGATCTGGTCAGTTTTGTTTAATGACGAGATACCTCATAAATACAACCACCAGGAGGGTTAAGAACATTCTCTACGCAACCCACCATAGGTGACTCCATTTTCGTATTATTTCAAACGCGCACACTATTTATAAATGGAAAACAAACGCGTTTGCACGACACTCGATACGCACGCATCCCCACTACTTTCTTTTCTCTCCATCTTCCCTCTATCAGCAAGAAGATAATATTCCAGTTCCCTACCATTGAAGCGGGGGACTCAATCACGCAGCTTCCAACACCTTCGGAGTAGGTCTAGCTTGGCGAAGGTTCTTGGCGATGAGACTGCATGGAAGGGTAGCGGTAACCCTTACTTGGCAAGTGATGTCTGGTATGTATTCGAGTGAAATGGTACTAACTTGAGGTCACCGATTCCGAAGTGCCTGAAGCTCCAGAGACAACTAGGTCAACTGTACACGGATCTGAGACTGTTTTACTTCCTCGTTAGATTTTGAAATTGTGCTCACTGTATGTGTACGACGGTTCGTCTCTCTCATAATAACTGTAGCATTAATTATTTAGTTTTGGGAGAATGGCAACACACTTTCGAAGAAATTGTCCAGAAGTGTCCGATTTTTAAAAATGTGGTATAATTTTCGGATAGCTGAAATAATTTGATATTTGCTTCTCTTCGGAATGTTATGCAGTACACAGTATAAGGTATAACAGAAAGTGTACGAATGAATGAAACGTTCTAAAAAAATATTAATATTTTTCTGTCTTGTGTTTGGTGCAGATTGGCCAAATATGGCCCTTGCACCATAAAACCCAACACTAGACTATTTTGTAGTATTGGCTTAAGAGCGTATACCTTAGAATCTATTAAAATTATTTTGGAAGAAAGTTCTTTCCCTAAGTACTTTTCTACATTTGAAATACAGAATAAGTTAACAGAATACTATTTCTTGTTAAAATGCTCTAATGCAGAAGAGAAAGCAAGAAGTAGGTACTTGAGGAATCGCAGTATAAAAACATATATATAAACACGTATGTGTATGAAGAAATGTATAGACATTTTTGAAAAATATGCTGTAAAAAATTCTCTCTGGAAAAAATAATACTTTTTACTCACTCGACATCCGATAATATCATTTGTTAAATTGTTTCAAAACATGTTCAATGCTTCTTCGCTCCATTTAATTTGAGATAATTCATTATCTTAAACCTAACAAAGCAAGTGTTCATCGAAAAGAATTCTTGGAATTTGGTGATTCATTTAGATCTTAGAGAAAGAAGAAAAATTCGCAAGTCTCATTAGGGCGTAACATGTTAAGCGGATCAAGCTTTGGCTTCCTTTTAAATAGGTGAATTCAACAGTGCTGTGGTTTATTGATAACACTGATGTAGGTTTTAAAACTTGAACGAATCTAGTTGTTTCCAACTAATTTTGGGGTGCTGATTCCAGATCTGACCTTAAAACTAGCCACCAAGTCAAATTCTCTTGTTATTGGGCATTTAATATTTGCTGTCTTCCAAAATAAGAGCTTTTAGCCATATAAAAGCTCTTATTTTTCCAGATATTTTTATTTTCACATTCGCTACCTGACATTTTATGGGTGATACCTTCACCTGATATATATTTTATGGGTGACAACACTGATTTTTTTTTACTACTAGAGAATATGTAACTACAAACGAACCGTTAATGTTGCATTTTTCATTGAAGGAAAAACAAGTTTATGAGCAAAATTTGGACAAAAATCGGAATAAAGGCAGTTCCGCTGATGTATTAACGTTCTTGATGTTTTACTATGTATGTGGGCAATATATTTTAAAATCTCGGAATCATTCATTGACAAAGACTGAAGAAAACCCAAAGTGAGCTGAATGAGCTTATTCGATACCTGCCTTTTTTGAAACAAGCTGAATTTTTAGGTTCCAGACTTCAAGAGCTGTAGCAAACTTTTAGCTAAGAGTACTCGCGTGTTTCCGTGTTAAGAAATATAAATTTGGTTTTATCTTCTTTCTATAAAATACAGGATGGTGACTGTTGGTTCAGATGACAGATTTAGAAATATATTTGCGATTATATTATTATTTATAGGCGTCTGTATATTCTAGCAACGCATGCTGTAAGAATGAAGGAGACATGAAAGCATGGGAAAAATTCTCTCTGTAATATAAACTATGGCCACTTAGAGCGATCAATATTTTTGCTCCACATCTTCATATCAAAACGCTTCTAATGAAAAACTATGAGAAGGCTATGGACAAATTTGATCCAGGTTTCATTCACTTAAGAAGAATTTTTCCAAAACAAAGTGATGCAATACTTAAAGAAGGAATCTTTGTTGGTCCTCAGGTAAGAAAACTACTGAGATATTTTGTTTTTACAGAAAATCTGAACAGCAAAGAGTTTACCGCCTGACAGTCATTACTTTTAACTACTTAAACTACCATCAGCACATTCAAGACCTATAAAAATATTGGGTGCCAAATGATGATACAACTCCTAGATTCCCATCTGGATTCCAAGATACATCTCATAGATTTTCATCTGGATATTTTTCATTATAACCTAGGAGCAGTCAGCGATGAGTAAGAGAAATATTCCACCAAGATATCCGAACTATAGAGTAGAAATATCAAAGTAGGTGAGATCTCCCAATGATGAATGATTACTGCTGGTTTTTGCAAGACAACATGACACATAAAAGAAAAAATGAACTATGTATACACGTATACGAGTGCATAAGTGTAATTTCGTCTTGTATTTATACATGTTTTCTGTACTTTTTGGCTGTCTTATGCAGTGTATGCAAATTTGGTATTTATAACTGTAATTTCATATCAAATAAAAATGCTGTAATAAATAACAATTTAAAGCTCAGCTTTAACTTGGAATTTAATAAAATATGAGACATATACTTCCACTTCCTAGACTTGTAAATTTTGCATTGTAATACATATTTTGGACATTGATAGACAAAATATTGCACTGGTGGAATTTTTTAGTCATATTTGAATTCAGTACCCAAAAATTAGTTAGAAGACCTTTATTTCACCCATGTTATGAAAAAAGGAGTTTAAAATTGTTGACTAGTGTAATCATAATTAATAGCAACAATCAAAATCTGTTCCGGAGAAACAGAATACTGCATCAGGAAATACCTCAAGACACTATCTACACAAATAAAGATGGAATATTAAATATTTCGTCACAGTTCAATTTATGTATCCGTTGTGTGCCAAATAGTTTCGCATTAAGTATTCTTTCTGTATGTGTGTGTCAGTATTGTATCCAAGCGATATATTTTTATGAAATAACTGAGTACTGTAATTTAGTGAATAAGCTTCTCAGTCAATCTCTTTATTCCGATTTTACGTATGTTTGTGTGTTTGTATGTTTGTGTATGGATCCATCAAAAAAATGCATTTCTTATGATTCTATATGGTTTGTGAATGGATAAATGTAGAGCATGTACTTCACATGCATTTTAGTCCAAAGCAAATTATAAAAATTTAAAAAAAATTTATTGTTTTTGGACACTTAAATGATACTTATGTTTTTCTATGAAAGAGAGAAGAAATTATTATAATCACTCATCAATTAAACCTGTATCACTCCGGATATTTCTGCTAGAGAGAAAATAATGCATACGTTGACTTATATGATTTAGCTCATGGGATCGGCAACAATTAGTTTTCTCTGAGGACCGTTTAAAAATTAACTAAAATACTATTACAGTGTTTACCAATAAATAAGCAGGAAGGCAAGAAATATAATAGTAAATATTTCTAGTCGATGTCTTCAGAATTATTTTTTAGTTCTACCTATGAATCTGAAAAATGTTTTCTTTCCAATGTTCCATAAAATTATCAAAAAAGCCTTTATCAATGTCATTTTGTTTAGAACATCGAATGTGTTTGAAAAGAGACTTGTTGAGGTTAGCACGTGGGCAGACAATACCAGAGGAACATTCCTGTCGATATTGGGTTAACTACTTTTATTTTACAGCCAGTAGAACTTACTGGTGTGGCTCAGGTTGAATGAATTCAATTTAGATTGAAAAGTGATCAAAATAGTTTGTTCTTTTTCACAGAAAAACGTAACTACTATTTAAGGGTCCAAATTGCTTGGTAAAGGAGGGCAACTCAGAGTCATTGCAATAAATTATTTCTCTTGTGAAATTTTTTTGAAGAAACTTCAGAACAATGTCTCTCTTGGAAAATTTCTTCTATTCATAGCTGGTACCAGAGAAAGCATCCCGGAAGTGCCCTAAATTTCTAGGGTGAAAGAGGTCAGGAAACTGCCATATCTAGAATGGACAGTGGACATTTGAGACCAATTTTATTTGATCATGGTTTTAAGGTTTTCCCGACCAGTCAGAAATTATACAGAGAGAGCAAACCTTTTCTGGTCACTTACTTGCTTGTCTGGAACTGTTCAAGGAGAATCAGTATTTTAATCCTGTTTTCGTATTGGGGTTTTTGACGGTGCATGAACTCTCGAACTTGGTCTACATTATCTAGACCAAGTGTGATAAGAAACAACAAAATTGAGAATATAATTTTAATTATTTCTTTATAAATATTTAAAGATTTCTATAATTTAGTTGGAACGCATATGCATATACCTACTACATTAATCTATAAAATCATTACATTTGTGAATTCCGTCAGCTTGTTCTAAGAGACTGGTGAATGACAAATCAAAATTAATTTGGTACAATATTCATGCCATCGTTAAAGCTAAACATATTTTGGGTTAAAATTCCAAATCGTAATGTATGAAATAAAAAGTCTTGGATTAAAATTAATAGTCTTCATAACAGAAAAATCATTTATCGGTTTTGAAAATAATAAAAGCAGTTTCCAGCAAACAGGGAATGCCGTGGCTCAGTCAGCTGCGCTAGCAACTTAGTTGTAGGCGACGCAGGTTCGATTCCTTCCTGGGTGTATTTCTCTCTTCTGTGTCAGTAAAACTTTCCTTGTGTGAATGTACTTAGCACTTTCTGTCGTGTTTGAGGCAGCTTGGTCAAATATAATTCTTGCGTCATAAAGCCCAATCATTTATAGATAAATGTTTGGGCTTTATATTATATAGGCTTGGGGCTTTGGGCTTTATATGATATATTATTTATATTATAAACAAAATGTTTTATAGATAAATGAGTTGTAGAAGAATAGCTTTGTTTCAACTAGCAATTAACAACCTAGTTACTCTACAATGCAGATTTTAAAATTTATTCAAGAAACAGTTTAAATATTTTTCTAAAACTACTGTTCTTCCGAAATACTGCAACTATTTTGATGTAAAATCTTGCTTTTCTAAGAAACTGAAGTGAGATTTTAAGTCGAATCTTAAAGTACTAATTTTCAGTTAAGAGGTATTCAGTCTCTGATCAAGACAGCCATTTATTTTACTATGTAAAAGCAGAAATCAAAATAATCTTTGTAAATACTTCAGTGCGTATCCGAATTCTGAGATTAATCTTGGAATTCATTTCAAAGAAATCATTTCCGCTATTTGAATATATTTCCATTTCATCTAAGAATTAATTTGCTTTTAATAATAAAAATAATTGCATTGTGAATAATTAATGAATAAATTCATTCCAATTAGATTTTATACTGTAGTCTGAAGAAAACGAAAATAAAGTTGTTCAATGTTGCCGGAAAAGTGTTTCGCTAAGATAAAACCAAAGCAAATTTCACTCTTTAGTTAAAGCCATTATTACAAATGTGTACAAATTAATTTTTAATATCTTCATACTAAAGTCACATTTATCATGCCCTTATAAAAAATCATTAGTTAGGAAACATTCTAGATAGTAAAATTCAAGCATTACGAATTTTTGTGAATATTTGATTTGTACTTTATTGTCTTGGTGGTTGTTTACAATTCACAGATTCTCCAAAAGTACTTGGTTAGAGTTGTTTCAAGTATGGTAAGAGTTATGTATATATTCAACGATTTTAAGAAACTTGCGCGAAATTTCAGAGTAACGTTAAATCATTTATTCACTATTTTAAAAGCAAAAAATTTTATGAAAATGTAATGAGATTTTTCTGTATATTCTTGCATAAATATATAAACACACAGGCACAAAACGTGAACAGTCATACTAACTGAAGCTGAATAGCTAATTTAATAAGGTACTATGAGTGTTTAAGGTACACATAATTTAATGGAAATATATCCAACCGTTTTGATATAGCAGTGGCATAACATACATTCAGACAGACACAAAATGCAGAAAGCATTGATTTTGCTTTAAAATAGCACAAGAGGCTTGAAATGATAAGAGATGGTTGGGTTGGTTTTATTAATTTCACAAGGGCTATATTTTGAAATTAGAAGAATATTACCCAGCGTTGCTCAGATTGAAATGACGAATCTACGCAAATAGTTCTTGCACTCAATTTTCTTACCAATGCTTTGACTTGCGGCTCTCTTGTATCAGGGATGCAATATATCCGAGTTTCAAAATCACAAACGAAAGGATGACAAATTAATTTGATACAATATTTCATGATTAATTTCTTTCGAAGCACATACATTTCTTGAAAATTCCATTCATTGGTACATGAAACAAAGATTTTATTTTAAAATTGTCTTCCATATAAGAGGCTCTTTCTGCTAAATGTAGATGGCAATAGTTTTGTGATAGAACGTGCTTCTTGTACAGTACAGAATACGTACTGAATAACCTGATATAAAATTCCCATTTTCCGATAGTTAGTTTGCTTACACTGAAAATCTCTCTCAGAGACAAAGCAAAGGTAATCGATAATAACTTTTCAGAATGCAGTAGATCGTTTGACAGCAGTTTTTGTAAGTAAATCACTGTTTTCAACAAACGTTCTACAGGTAACTGTAAGTTGCATAAGAATAGTTTCAACACGTAATGTAAGCAACACCAACCTTCTTTCATTAAAACATTTTTTAATTTTAAAAAAGTCCCTGTTTTGATATTTTCTATCATTAATAATCTTCCGAAACAGTTTCACTAAAAGTTTTTTAGTCGTACTGACATACAGTTCCAAATCGAATCCTTATGCCAATTTTCTTTCAATTCTGTAATTCGGTTTTTAAAATGGAAATTGCGTATCTGTTCAAATATGTATATATAGCTACTTGAATGTTGTGTAGATCTTTCAATAAAGCCCAATGATTTAATTTGAAACATGAGCAACAAATGAAAGTTTTATTTATTACAATCGCTTTATAATGGAGACCTATGTCAAAATTTAACAACTGAATAGTTTCAACGCACAATTAGCCAACGTTGTTAGTTTAAGAAGTCTTAATTTGTACATTTTATTTCTTTTTATAAAACAGAATTCTGCAACCTTATATGTTAAGCTAAGGACTTTTAAGGGAAGTTGGTGGAAATATACTCATACCATCAAGAAGTGAATTCTCGTCTTTAGCGATATTGGGCACACAAAAATAATTGGCTAAAATCTAACTCCTAAATAATTTAGTTTCAAATAATGAAACATATTAGTTCAGTTGTAGCATCTTAAACAAATTTCGGTCATTAAAACAATGTAGAATTCTGAAAACCGAAAGATGTGATCAACGTAATTTCAAAAATACTCTGAACAAAATGCTGAGATTGGACTCAAGAGCACGATACAGTCGCCAATTTCCAATAATTTTTCATTGCAAATTTGTTATCATTTTAGAATATGTTATTTGACGTAATCAAACCTGCAAACTGATTGATTCTTTATGCACCAATCTTTAAAATTCAGATAAAAATAATCTTGGTTGTATATGAAAGGTATTTTCTGTCAAGTAAAATATAGATGGCAGTAGTGTTTTTGCGATGATCGTGTTTCCTGTACGTATTCCTAACGGGACATCAGTTGGCCTTTTTTCTAATACGATCCAATAAAAATTCCAAAAAATTAATTCTGAATTGTATATGATAGTTGACTGGTCAACGCCAATTAGATTAAACGCATTATCAAACCAGTTAGATTAAATTATGAAAACTTCGATAGACTACATTTTAAGGTAGCCCCGATATGTATCATGCGACAGCATTTGGGCAACAGACTGTCTAATTTATTTGTTTACGCTGAAAATCCATCACATTAATTTCTTAGTCTGTCAATATGTCCCATTAGGATTGCATAACAATGTTCAGTCATTTTTGCACGATACTTGCATAGCTATACAGACAACACAGAAACCATTGATTCCACTAAAAATGACCCCAAGCTTTAATTAAACTGGAATGGAGCAGATATATTAATTTCACTTCGAACATTCAAAGCATTTTAATTTATGTATATGTGATAATGTGCGATAATTCAAGGATACTAGACACGTCGTAATCTAAGTCACCTATCGATGCAACCATATTTTTTTCTAACGGAACAAGAAGAATGACATAGTAAATACAGCCACAAGTATGGCCTCCAAGGGAAAAGCACAACTTGCTTGGTGCATGGCGAAGCAGCTGTCCTTCAGTTGTTAGAATGTGTATAACACATCTAGATATGAAGACATACTGAGGAAAAGAAAAAAGGAAGTATTTTTTTTATCAATGGAGTAACTAATTGAGGAAAAAGGCTGCTTGTAGTCTGTATTCAGTGTGTTTTAATTATGTTTACATTATGATTATAGTTACAGATTTTGGTAGTAATGGTTTAGCAATTCAAAACACGTTCGATATTCTTAAGGCGAACTGCTCAAAAGAAAACAACTTATGTATATCCAGCATGCTTTTATTCTCCTGCGAAGGAAATAAGAATTACACATGAGGCCATATTTTGTTGTGCCTTAGATAAGGTATGATATAAATATTTTAAAAATATAATAGCCAAGGAGTTTTTTAATGAAATTCTTTACAAAATATTTTTTCATCACTGAGATGTTTCATAGTTTTTATAAATTATTGCCGCACTTAAAATTTTCAACTGACTTTAAAAGCTGCATTAACTTTAAAAAATAACTTACAGTAATTCAATTTTAGACACACATTGTAGGAAGTTATTAAATAACATACTCAATGAAACAGGTATTAGATAAAAAAAAATTACTTAACTTGTTTAAGGAAACCACAAGATTAAAAAGCCAGGTGTATATTTTAAAATTTGAAACAGTTTTTTTTTGACGAGTGACATTAATAAGGGAAATAAGTTTTAAATTTAGGTATTTTTTAATGGCTTAAATTTTGAATGTCAAAATCTGCATTGTTTTACTAATTATTTTATTATACAGTCGCATTTTTTAAATCACAAATAAAAATAATACTCATTTATTTGTTATTTAATGTTTGTTATTATTATTTATAATTGGTTAAATGGTAAGATTAGCTTTTTAAAGAATAGAGGAACTTCGAAATAGTAAATAACTATATCCAACAGTAATCTTTACTGAGTACAATAAATTAAGTAGCTTGATCTAATAAGTAGAAAACGATTTAGTAAATTTATGGATAATAAGAAACAATAGAAGTGTGAACAATGGTAGACTTGCTAGTTGCCTCGTCATTTGTGACATTTTTATGTATTCTTATAATAAAGTTTTGTACCATTTAGTTTCGTCAACGAAACCAGCACCACAAATTAATGTTTTATGGATGGTTGGCTTTCATGGCACAAGGGCTATATTTGGCCAAGCTGTGCCAAACACAAGACAGATAACATCAAGATAACATCAAGAGAGAAATACATCCAGGGAGGAATTGAACCTGACCGGAGAAAGTTTTATGATAATAGAGTATATGTATACTGTTTTGAACTATAAAATGTATAATTTTTTGTTTTCAGAATTGCTGAAAGTAGCATAAAGTACATTTGACGCACGAATTTAATCAAAATGTGCTGGGAACAGACATCACAAGGCATTCTAACTCATTTACCCTCGGGTCAGTTCAGGTACAACAATTTCCTTTGTATCAAATAAACGTCTTCCATGTCGAAATGTTATCTTCAAAATGGGCAACTGTGTCTCTTTGTGACGAAACTTTTCGCCACTGCCCTTGAAGGTGAAAATCCTTCCCAGGGCACCCTCTTCATTGGAATTGGATGTCATGTCCTGTCCTGAACTTAATGGGGCTACGTCGAGGGAAACCCGATAAAACGAAATAGCTCTGCAGAAAATGAAACTGAAGAGAACTAGTCACGTTCGGCTCGGTCGGAATTGTCGGAATTAGAGATTGTTAGGACGCGAATAAATCAGGTTTACGGAGAGGAAATTGTCTTCCACGCCCACCGGAACGAAGGGAGGATTACAGTGTACGAACTGGATGGTATAGAGCAATAGAGTAAAAGCCAGTGCACATTCACAACTATGCAGTTGCTGTGGATTTAATTTGTAACAGAGTTTGTGTGTGGAAATGTGTAATAGAGTTTAATAACATGTTTTGGTCTAAAACTACACAATCCTGTTATAAAAACAAAATGTAGTCAAAATTTCTATCCATTATATTGTTGTATTGCTCGGAAAATATTATCTCCAAGTTTGACCAATTAGGGTTCTAGATTGCTACATGCTGCTTTAATATAAGTAGATATATGATACTTAACTTCAGATAATATGATTACTCAATCAACTGAAGACGTACTGTTTTCTAACGCTTTATGGTATAGTCAAAGCACAAACCATAAATGACCAAGGACCGCAGTAGCCCACTTGCAAGGATTAGTAACCGGAGAGTTGAGAGTTCGAAACTCGGTCCAAACAAAGATCATCGTGAACGCGGGGCTGGTGCACGTTAAATCTATCATGGAACCAAATGTTTTCATGTTGGAGTGATGTGGAAGTTTGGAGAGTAGGATGCCAGCTCAGCTATTAACTCGTCATCGCATCGTAGTTCAAAATGGCAAGGTGTTGTCCTATCGGGACTGATCCTGGACAGTCTCCAAAAGACGTTGTGTTGTTCCAGTGCGACGTTAATTAACTACCTACTATCTACCTTTTTAAATGACCCACACTTGTAGAAAAAATTGCCTTCTTAACTAATGTGACAGTTAGTTTATCCATGTACTGTTATCACTTCTGAGGTGAATTTAATTAATTAATGCACACTCATAGCATTTGAATTTAAGATAAAATAATCTAATTATATCCTTCTAAAACAACAGTAAAGTTTTAAAAATGAATTGAGCTACAAAATTTAGTAGTTCTAAATATTGCTTCTAGATTTCATGTCTATAAACTATAAAAGTTTTTAAAATAAAAATGTGTAAGATATGCTGTGTATCACAAAAAAGTGATGAGATATTATTGGCTTTATAATAAAGTGTACAAAATCATTTCGTAGTTCTAAATACTTATTAAAACTTATATTTAATAACTTGTTTTAACTATTAAACATTGAGTTTTAGGTGTAATTTTGCATTTTACTTCGTTTTGAATTAGCCACTGATTTAAATAGTTTGATTTCAACTAGTGAAAAATCGGTTTTTGGGTTTTGACGTTTAATTCTTACCAAATCCTTTTCAAAGAATTTAAAATTCATATTCAACAACTCATATTATGTGATGCATGAATTATTTTCTTGTTGTCTAGACATCAATGAAGGGAAAATTGAAAGTAATGTGCTTTAGATCGTCTTGATAAAAACTGAAACACTGATGCATATTACTTTGTTCAAATGCAATACAACAAATTTTCTCTTTATTGCACTTTTTACCTAGTCATTTAATCTTTTTACATAAATCCAAAAAATTTCCTACTTCTTAATTTTTTATTTTCAATCATTGAAATCCTGCTCATTTCTCAATACTTTAAACACGCTTGGTAGTTTTAAGGCATAGTATACTTCCTGTATTTTGTATAATAATCGCATTAAACTTTTGAAATTTCATCACAATTATTGAGGAAGTTTTAAGAGACTGTGATAGAAAATCTCGTTTTTTTTTCATGGGTTAAGGAAATCAGTTCACTACTTCAGAAATATTTAAATAGAACTGAAGGAAGAAATACATCTTTTGAACTGTCTTCTACGCTTATCTGATATGTCCCTTGAGATGAATATACATCGAAAAATCGTATACATTTTACACGTATGTTCATTCTTTGATGGACAATATTACTACCACACCCTTGAAAGCTAATTAAAGAAATGTCTCTCTCTAATGGGAATGAACTCAAAAGAAAAACTACCTTTCAGGATCTTCTTCATCTTCGTTATAATTGATTCCAGATTTTGTGAGTTGATTAAGATAAAATCAATGTAATTCTATCTGTAGCAGTATTACATATTTCCGATTAATCAACGTAAAGTGTTTGATGCGGGGCGTGTCGGTAGAAATAGTTGAACAAGGTGTTGAAAAGTACCAATTCACATGTAATTAGGTGTGAATCTTTCAAATGTGAAGATAAGCAGGATATTGTGGGTTGCTTATGATTCGGTCAAGAACCTCATCTCGTCAAAACTCATCCAATAAAGGTTTATTCAGGTAAGCAAGTTGTGCGAGAAAGAGATTGAGAAAAACACCATAAACATAAGATGTTATCAATTTTACATAAACATTCATTAGCCCTCTATGAATAAGAACATAACTGACAGATTTTTAATTACTGACAGAGAACGTTGAGCTTCATAATGTGTTGTAGTCGAAGTGGCTTTATTTAGAATATCACATTTTCATTTTACATGGGATGTTCTATATGGAATAATCTAGATTAATCACACAGGAATATGTACAAAACAAGTAACTATAGAAAAACATATACGAAGAAGTAAAAGCAGTTAAGTAATAAATTAAAATACATTTAGCAGATTATTGGAATAGTAGAATCTTGCACGTGCACAAATAATATATAAATCATAACATAATGTTTATTTTTAAATTTTACAAGTATCTTCAAACATAAAACTGACAATATACAATGTAAAAAGATATTGCAAAGATAAGAAATATTAAAATTACTCATTGAGTATGAGAATTCCACTTATTAGTTATCTTTAAAACAATAAGGAAATCGTAGATGAAATGGCTAATACATTTGTTTGCGTTTGGCATTTTTTCGTATTAACGATAGGCAATGAACTGTACATCTAATATTGTATTAAAAGAAAGAATATTTAGATAATTTTCAAAATAAATAATACTGTTTAAAAGTTTTCATAGCGTACTATAATAGTACCGGTTTAAAATGGAGTATTTATTTCCCTAAAGCGGAGATTTCTTGTCATTAGTCTACGACACTTGAAGACCCGTAGTTCAGGTTTCAGATACCTAGGATACGGGTATTTCCATATGAAATACAACAAAATACTACAAATATTTAATTACAAAAACAACTTTTAAATTATCCATTAGCGATTTATTTATGTATCTGAATTATCAGATAATTGTGTAATTTCAAAAATCTCACTGTACCCGAAACAACTCAATTAAAAAATGTATGTAAATGTTTTCATTAAAATAATGTTTCCATCTTGAGATTCAAATTATAGAAACCGGGTGGTGTAGCCACACATTAAAGTGTATCAGATTGTAGATGTCAGTGTTGTTCTAGTCATCGACCGTGGTTCAAAATTACGAGGTGTTGGCCTTGGATCTTTCCCGTTGGGATTGATTCCAGATCGTCACCAATAGCCCGCTGTGTTACTCCAGTGCGACGTTAATTAACTACCTACCTACCTTCTTAGTACTCGCAAAATAAATTTTTGCAGCTATATTTTTCAAGAAAAATTTTATACAATTGGTATACAACTGTACATTTTACATACTCATAATATTATTTAAGTAATCACACATATTGTGCTAAACTAATCAGTAAAAATGCGTCATAAGTCAGCAATAAGTGAAAGATATAGATTTACATGCCTTTTCGTATAGTGAATGTCTGTATAGAGTAATAGCATGAGAGAAAAAAATCGGTTGAAGTGGTCGGAAAATTGTGCACGCACTTCTGTATGGGATAAATATTTCTTTTGCGATTGGGACATTTTAAACTTTTATCTTATACTACCTTCTCCGTTGAGTAAGGTTAATAAGGAAACCGATAAATATGAATAAAGTTACCATAATAAAACAATGGCTATCCAATTAGGACATCCGTATGTGAAATGAAATGCTTATTTATTATTTACGTTCAAGACTATGCATTTTTATAAACTCAAATTTACACACAACAGAATTAATAAAGTCGAATGTAAATCGAGAAAAAAAATTACTGTTTTATTTTAAACAAAAAGGTTTAAAATTTTTAATTAGTTTTTCTCTATATTCTAGAAATGTAATGCTAAACTTCTGAGAGGCCGCTGTAGCCCAAGTTGGAAGAGTAACGGAGGATTGCGAGTTCGAACCTCGGTCCAACAAAGACGTTGTGTACCCGGGGGTTGGTGCATGTTAAATCTGTCGTGTCCTCAAATGCCCTCACATTGGCATGGTGTAGAAGTTTGGAGAGTGAGGTGCGAGCTTAGGTGTTGCCTCGTCATCTGACAGTGGCTCAAAATTACGTAGTGTTGTCCCCGAATCTCTCGCTTGGGAATTGATCTCGGACCGTTGCCAGTAACCCGTTGTGTTGCTCCAGTGCGACGTTAATTAATTACCATTACCTAACCTTCTGCCTTTTGCTTGTTTCCCTCTCTCGTTGTGAAGTTTGGAGAGTGGGGTGCCAGCTCAGGTGTTGCCTCGTCATCTGACCGTGGTTCAAAATTACGTGGTGTTGTCCTCGGATCTTTCCCTTTGGGATTGATCCGGACCGTCACCAATAGCCCGTTGTGTTGATCCAGTGTGACGTTAATTGAAATACCCCTCTCTCTCGTTGTGTTTATCGCAATTTGGCCAAATATGGCCCCTTGCGCCATAAAACCCAAAACTAACATTCCAGCAATGTAAAGTAAAATTGATGTAAATCAGGCTTAAGTGTATTCGTCCGTTTAAAGAACGTTATATGAAACAGATTTCCTAAACATTTCAAACTATTCAAGGTAGGTAGTTTTCAAAAATTCAAATTAAAGATATTTTTAGGTATGTATAGTTTTATCAATTATTGCAATTCGCAGAAAATAACTTTTAAACCAGTATAAACCAGTTAAAAACCAGTATATTTTCTATAAATGCTTCAAAATAAAGCTATGAAGAACAATATTTTTAAATGCAATATCATCCATAAGACTGCCGTATCATTTGAATAGATATGGGTGTGACGACTTGACTAGTTCACCTTTGTGTAATTACAGAGTTTGATCTTTTAAGTCAAGAGCAACTGCTTAAGAAAGGCAGGTGGTAATCTGAGAAACACCTCCGTTTAGCGTCGAATGCTGTTTCTGTGCAATTACTGTCAATGATATTCATAAAAATGATTGCGGCTGGTATCATTGAAAGTAATATTATGCACTGGAAAATAATCCCATCTATATTAGAAAGATACTAGAATTATATTTAAGATCAATTTCCTTCTAGCCTCAAACTGCTAAACAAATTGACATTCTCATTTCTAGTTCAATTTGTCATAAAAAATCAGAGTACTTTTTTTTATTTATGTTAACAAATTAAATATATCTAATCAATTAAATAAGTAAATCAAACAAAATTCTATTGGTATCGTTATACAGCTGTTTTACACAAATCAAAACGACCTTTAAATAAATTGAACTCATAAATCTCAACAAGAAAAATTTCAATAAATTATAAGTTAAGCGTTGAAAAATTTATATGAATATCGTATTATTCTTCACAATTAATTTACTTCTTTTGTGACAGAAAAAATTGTATGTGACAATTTTATGTAAAACTCATATGGTTCAGGTTGTCAGTGTTTATTAATTACTTGGATTTATTTTCATACTCCCCTCGAAGCATTTTTTTATCTAACTTTGTTTGTCTCTGTGAAGATTCCAAAAAGTTTGATCGAATTTGCTTGATTCATTAAAATTTTAATGATTTAATTGCTATTTTAACTTGTCAGGTAACAGTAAATATTTCATTGATCCATAAATTATCAATACATCTTTAATCTTTACTTTAACATGTTTCTATTCCCCATACGTTTAAAAATATTTAAATGAAATATATAATATTTAAGGAAGGAATGAAGTAACTAAATATTACATTCTTAAATTAGAATCGATAAGTAAACGGTTATAAAACCTACAATTGTAACACCATAATATAAAAACAATAACGAGAAATTCGTTTGACATTGAAAACTTATTAATTACTTATCCATTTATCTATGATTATAATAATCTATCACTTGGTCGCAGATGACACTGAAGAATGCCTTATCCGTTTTCAACTACCCACCCTTTCCTGGTTCTGTCATCTTGTGCAATTGCAGCAATAATACATCGTGACAGCCCTTATTAATATAACTTCACTTCGTACAGTAAGTTTAACTTCACTAAAAACTCGAATCATCATCTTTCTTTTCAGTTCATAAGATACTTCTCTTTGTATTGCCCTTATTGTACAGCAAGATCTTAATGTATTTTTTAAATGCATTACCAGGATAATAAGTCTTTGAGTGAATGGTTTAAATTCAAAATTGTTCTTAGTAACGAATATGAACCATATAGAATCAACCGATGCTAATTTTTCAGTTTCATTTAAATGTGTTTGAATGTGAACTCGGAAGAACTCGCCGCTCTAGTGAAATTCTTCAGCATTCTGGTAACAAAAGGCAATGAGGAATCAGAAAGATAAAAATCATCGCAGATAAAAAAATGTACAAAAGAAAGATGTACTGTATGTCAGAAAGAAATTAATGCAAATAAAAAAGCTTAGATCTTAAAACATGTTGAATCACCTTTCAAGTAAATTGGATACAACTGAAGTGGACGTCCAGAAGCTAATTGTGGTAACATGACTGTAGTATGAACTTTTTGCCACACACTATTATACTGGAAGTAAGAATTAACTCCAGTAAGAAATACATGAAATGCTTTATGTTTTCTGACTAATTTAATTCCATTTAGAGGTAAGATAGGCCGCGGTAGACCCGGTTGGAGGAGAAACGAATTAGGGTTGCAAGTTCGAAACTCGGTCCAACGAAAGACCGTCGTGTACACGGTGGCTGGAGCACATTAAATCTGTCGTGTCCTCAAATGTCTTCGCGTTGGCGTGGAGTGGAAGTTTGGAGAGTGAAATGCCAGCTCAGGTGCTGAACTCGTCGTCTGAACATGGTTCAAAATTAAGTGGCGTCCTCGAATCTTTAGGGATTGATCCCTGACCGTTGCAAATAGCCTGTTGTGTTGCTCCAGTGCGACCTATAATAAGCGGATTTAAATACGGCATGAAAAGTGTGTAACGACATTGTAGATGTTGATATAAGTAAATTTCATCGCATTTGCAAAGCTCGGGTCTTCTAGTAATATTAACCCTACAAGTGGTTTCAATGAGATCTCTCGTCCACAAAGATCTGGTGAATTTTTGTTAATGACGAGGTATGCCATCAAGAAATTGGCGATGTTTTTTATGATGACGATACACTATCAGTTTTGCTAATGACGTAATACTTCGTCGAGACAACCACCAGGAGGTTGAATACAAGGAATGCTTCCACAGTAGGGGATTAATCCAGCTAAGAATTGCAGGATTAATGACTAATGCTTTCAGATACAAACAAGTCCTGAGAGGTTTTCACACCGATGTTTGCCAATGCCGATCAGAATTTAAAATTATTTAAAATCAACAGTAATGTGTGGTGAAGCGAATACGGATGGACGCATTGAGTCCCCGTAAAAAAAACTCGTTTTCAACGTACGACCCACTCTATTTTAAGTATTTGACTTTGCCGAGGGCATTAGACGATAAAGTAACCAAATCCACTATTCACCGAGCTTTTCAATCCTGTAACCTCTTACGTTACCAGAAAACGAAGTCACGTTCTTTTTTAACCAAAAGCCATGAGGTAAGGAGGTTAAGGCAAACATAGGCAGTACGTAGAACTGAAAAACAGCTGCCTGGGATGACGTGAAGAGTTCCTTCTGATGGATAAGACGGTTGGAAATAGTATCGGCATGAAATTGGAAAGAGACGATGTGACCTTCTCAAAGAGTTAGCAAGCAGTTCATTGCTTGTTGTGCTTTTAGTTACATCGGGATAGCAACGTTGCTCTCTACAACTACACGTATGGTTGCTAAAAGTTACCAGAAGCACTCAATTAACTACTTCTTTCCTTGCACTGACATTTTAAAGATTTTAAAGTAACAATTTCGATAAGGTAGATAGGCGCAATTACGTCCCAACCGGTCCAGGATCCCGAAGGAAAAGATTCAAGGACAACAACTTGTTATTTTGAACCACGGTGAGATGACGAGGTCAACACCTGAGCTGTCACCTCACTTTCCAAATTTCCACACCACGCCAACGTGAGAACATTTGATGCTACGTCAGATATAACGTTCCCCTACATACATATTGGTCTTTGATTGGATCGAGTTTCGAACTCGCATCCCACCGGTTGTTAATCCGCGACTCTAGCAACTGGGCTACCCCGACCCCTAATTTCGATAAGACAATACTTTCATACATGATGCTATCTTTATTTGGGAGTCCTTTTTAGCTTACGGAGTTCCTGTGATGAACCGGCCTGGTAAATTGGTTGGGAATATTTAGAAAATGAAAACCCGAACTGTTTATAAAGATAATTGCTATTATAACACACAACACAGTTCTGCTTAAACAATTATTAATTCATGAAAAGAATCCGTAATAGGGCAATATAAGAAGTCTTTGAACATACGTCAGTATCAAATATATATAATTTCAAGAATATTGGGACAAATAAGAATAAAAAAAATTTCATAATTTATTCACGTTTACTAAAACACCTAGGTAGTAATGTTTTTGTAGTAGGTAAATCTGTTCATTATTGTTATAAATGAATTATTTAGGAGGTTGTTGGTGATTTACTTATTTTGTGTTCAATATTGCTAAAAACGTGTGTTCATTTCTTGACGGCAACTGCATATTTCAGCCCTCAAAAGTCTTTTAACACATGTGGTTGAAAAATTCCGTTTTATGAAAAGAGATAAAAAATATTTTTAAAAAGACTAACTAATCATTGACCTTCTGATGAACTAGACAGAGCTCGTGGACGGAGT
Organism: Meta bourneti; assembly: GCA_933210815.1. Classification (NCBI taxonomy): domain Eukaryota; kingdom Metazoa; phylum Arthropoda; class Arachnida; order Araneae; family Tetragnathidae; genus Meta; species Meta bourneti. The sequence goes on along the minus strand of OW119923.1, from coordinate 80,988,898 downwards.
CGCTGTCGTAAGATCTCAGAAGCTTAAGTCACGTGGGCTTACGAACTGACTTGGGCTGATTTGGCATCAAAACGCAGACTACTGCTTTTAATTATGCTTAATAATCATGATAACCAATGAATAATTCGTGCATTCCACATTAGGATTCATGCGTTTTGCCACAACCACGTGACCAATCTCCAAACCGAGCGATGGACAAAATTACTATGGTAATCAGTTGAATTTGATTTTTACTGAAGATATTTAATTTTTTAAGCTCTTTGTTCTTTTATGTGCAACTAAATGGAATTTAAAAAAATTGAATATATCACATCCCTATTGCAAGAGTAAAACAAGTAACAAATATTGAAAGGGAAACTGTGAGTGGCAAGACTATTTGGTAGATTCGTCACTTTTATGATTTAAGTTACTGGAATTTAACAAACTTAATAAGGAAAAAAATTAAATTATTAAACAAGGAAACGAACTTAAGAAGCGATATTCATAAACACTCCAAAATTCAAAATAGTTATCACCTTAGCATCACTTTTTGTAGTTGTGTCGATGCGATGTATGTGAAATGGATTATATGGATGGATACGGCATGTATATGGTTTGCGTACAAGATATAGAAATTATAAAAGTATCAAAACGATGTTAAAAAAATTTACAGAATCTTAAGTGATATTTGTATTTTTCCATGAAAGGGAAAATTATTATTCTGATCACTGTTTCAATCTGCAATTAATTAATTCAATTCGACAAACTCAGGCCTAGCCACCCAATAAGCGATCAATATTTCCTTGAGAAAGGCACTACGATGACATTTTTCCAATTTCCTTCTGGCTACATTATTTTAAGGCAATTTTAATATACATAAAAATGTTATAATAGGACACATAAATAATAATTTTTAGTGTGAAAAAGAAGATAAAATAGTCTTACATTTCGCTGTTCAGACTTTTCAAAATAAAACAATCTTTTTTGGTTTTAAATATAATAAAGCTTGTCTTTCAGTTTTGGTAGGATTTCGAAAATAAAAAATGCATTTTTAAATCGTAAATAGTAACAATTCCAATGTAAAGAGAGAAATTATGTGTTACTCAGAAAATCTATGTTATAGAATTTTAAATAATCGGTTGATTACATTTCACTGTAGACTTCAGTTGCAAAGATTTTAGACATTCACATGAAACATTTCCTGCTGCACTAAAACGTAAAGATACAATACAAGAGAGATATAGGTTGAGTTTTATGGTGTCAAGGCCCTTTTCGGCCGAGCTGTGCCAAACAAGACAACTTCAAGATATAAACATACACAGGGAAAGTCTTATTGATACAGAAAAGAGTAATAAACTCAGTATATTAGAAAAAGATAAAAGAATATTTTTCAAATCCTGAGAATGAGAATTACTTTTATAGATTGATCATGAATTGCCATAGAAAGAAATCATAAATTTAAAAAAGTGATAATATTGTACATAAGAGTTAAATTTTTCTAAGCGTAAATATTTTTTCACACTAACTCCAGGAATAAATTTGATAAAAATTTTCAAGTAAAACACGGCTATGGGAAGAGCATTTTTTATCGACAAGAATAATCGATAGAAAACTAAATTCACACCACAAATGAAAGAGCTATAATGTTCGAAGAAGCGAGAATAAACAATTACCGAAGAACACTATGTTGACACAGTTTAAATATATTTACTCGAGTACAGCAGACGATAAGTGACATGGAAAATGTCAAAGCACTTTATTTGTTGTCAATTTTAAACAGATGTGCAAGAACAAATATATTTCGAGGGCTTGAGAGGCTATTTCTGGTGCTTATGTTCAAATACATATTAGTTATATATAACCTTTAAACGTGACACAACACTGATTCAGTTTAAAAAGGTATTTATTTTACCCATTTACGGAAATAGTATTGCTGTTTTTGCGTTCTAAAACCTTTGAGCTTCATATTGTTATTTTGCGTGACTTGTGTTTTTGAATGGAATATAAATTCGGCGTTTAGCTTAAGGGTCATTCCACAGTCACGTATGGGACAAATACCCAAACAGATTTCAGTCATAAAAATGTCTGTATCTTTTATTATCCTTTATTAAACAAAAAAGTATTTTTGATATTAGCGCTTTTTGTATAGAAAACAATGACACATATAACTAACATATTGGGATAAGCTTACTTGAACAGAAGAAAGTTTAAGCTCAAAAACTTTTTTGATTAATGTAGGATAATAAACGATACCGCCATTTTCACGATTAAAATCTGCTGTGTTTGTGTGGTAGGTAGTTAAATTTAAGTCGAACTGGAGCAACACAGCGGGATATTGGCAACGGTCCGGGATCAATCACGAAGGGAAATATCCGAGGACAACACCTCTTCGTTTTGAACCACGATCAGATGACTATTGAATGGAATGGGATTGGACAAGCGAAGGAAAATAGCTTCATACTTGGCTTCTTGTCCATTACTTAAGAATGAAGGATGTGTTTAAGATTTATCTCTGTTTGATCAGCGATAATAGTTTCGTTAAACATACTGTATGCGAAAAGTTTTGACCAATGTATGTGTCTGATACAGCTTGTAACAAAATGTAATGCAAGATAATCAAAGTTGGAGATACTGCCTTCCAATCTACCACAGCAGTGCATTTTTGAATAAAAAAAATGATCCCTCAAAGATCGCGTTTTTAGTTCTTCAACGATTTTTACCTTTCACAATATTCACTCCCTTTCTGAATCCGTACATGACACAGCATGTGACAACTGTTAACCCAAAACGATCAAAGTCGGAGGTATTGCCGTGTTGTCTGGCTCAGTAGTGCATTTTAGAAAGATCTAGCACGCGTTTTTAGTTCTTCAACGATATAGAACCATTCGCAACATTCATTCCCCTTCTGATTCCTCACACGGTCGGCCATTTTAATCAAATTTGTAAAGTAATTTGAACTTTTGACGTGAATACGTCTTTGAAATCGGAACAGTACTGGGGACATGCATGAAAAGTTCAGTGTCACAAAAAAGCATTGCCAGTATGTTGAGTATTTTCCTACGAGATGGCGCACGGACAACCCGACCTCCCGGGGATGTCACCGCGCCTGCATGTTTATGTTCAAAGGGGCTGCTTAACCACCCCCTGTTTTCTTTTATTTGTCACTTGCGAGGGGACTGCCTGCCGAGAACCAACCTCGCAGCTTCGCTCTCCGTTGTTACTTGTTAATAAATCTGTTATTTGTTAAGTCTGAGTTCTATTCTGTTAACTCACAAAGCACAGAACGGGATCGATTGACGTGTCCAAACATTTGGTCCGTCGATTCGCCGCAGAAAGGTATTTTACTAAGTAAAAGTATCAGCGCTTCTTTGTCTTCAGCGACGCGTTCGTCGACGCCATTGCTGTGCCTCCCTTGTGAACTGCGACTACGCCGTAGTTCTTCGCTACTGACGCTTGGATACTTTCAACCGAGTTCCAGTTGGTTCATCGTGATGGCTCTTCTCAAGGTGCATTTGCGTAAAAAAACTGTTGAACGTTCGAATTTTCTCTTGTTGAAAACAAATATTGAACAAGAAATTTTGAACTGTGACATTTTCCAGGTCCAATTCTTCAAAGATGAGCTTGAAGTGACACGTAAGAGACTTACTGAACTTTATGATTCCATCTTTGAACTGATTAAAGAGACTGAATTAGATGCAATAGTCAAGGAGTTTCAAGAACTGAAACAAAACTTGAATAATCTGGCCGTTACTTTATTGCGTACGGAAAGAAAACTGAGTGAAAATACTCCCGAAATTAGTGCTCGTGAGTCTCGTCATGTTTTGAATCCGTACCATGAAGTTCGATTACCAACGCTAGAACTTCCAGTTTTCAGTGGTTCTATCGAACAGTGGATATCCTTTCGTGATTTGTTTAGAGCATCCGTTCATTCCAACAGACAACTTTCTGATGCGCAAAAGTTGCAATATTTGAAGGGTGCAGTCAAGGGTGATGCTTTGAAAATAATTCAGTCGATCCCATTAACTGATGCTAATTATAAAGTTGCATGGGATCTCTTGTCAGAACGCTTTTCAAACACCCGTGAACTTGTTTTTGCTCATATTCGAAAGCTGCTTTCTCAACAATTTGTGCAAACCGAAAGTGCTTCATCCCTTTTGAATTTGGTTGATGTTACAAGTGAATGCGTGCGTTCTCTTGAGGTGCTTGACCAAAAGATAGAGAACTTTGCCGACACCATTGTGATGTTCATAATTCAACAAAAACTAGATTCGTCAACAAGAGCCTGGTGGGAAAGATCGTTGAAAGATGACCGTGTTCCGTCCCTTAAAGAACTGCTGAGTTTCCTGAAAGATCATGCAAGAAGTCTTCAAGCTTCAAAAGAATCGGTGATTCCACGGAAAGCTCAAAAGGTAACATCTTTGACTGCATCGTTTTCTACTTGTGAAATGTTCTGTTCAAATCACAAAATTTATAAGTGTTGCGAATTTCTGAAATTATCCGCAAACAAGAAATTTCAATTCGTGAAGAGCAAAAAATTGTGCTTTAATTGTTTGAATTCCAGCCATAGTGTGAATCAGTGCAAAACTAACCATAAGTGCAAGAAGTGTGGGAAAAGGCATCATACGCTTCTCCATTTCCAGTCGCCGAGCGAACGTTACAACTCCCCCAACTCTACAGGTCATGACCTCGGGCAATCCGACGGGGTCGAAGGAGAGGATCCTGACGAGCCAAATAGTTCTCCTTCGCACCCACCCATCTCCTCCTACTCTTGTGTTTCTCGAGGGGAGCGACGAAGTCCTGAGTGTCAACAAACATTGCTCGCTACCGCAGTCGTTAAGATTCGCGACTCAAGCGGGTTCTTTCAAAATTGCAGAGCTCTGATTGATCCGGGTTCTCAAGCAAATTTCATCACAGATTCTTGTGTTCAAAAACTTGGTCTTTCACGTTCTCGAGCGAATGTTGATATTTCCTGTTTAGGAAAAACGGTAAAGATGTAGAATCCGGGGCATGTTTGTCGCCAAGCAATTTTTGTCGCCAAATCAAAATGGCGTCCAATACCGGTATGGCGTCCATCTTGACGATTCGATGTTATAATCGCAAGTTAAAATGAGGAATGCACAAATAAACAATGAAAAGTAAAGAAAAATTAAACTTACGGTCTAATCTTCTGGGTTGAAATTACGGACAATTTCTGCCACAAATGCCAGAAACATCCGCTGGATTTCTGTTCCCATGTGTTGCCGCCGCCAGATGTATTCGGCAAGGTAACCGTCAAATTGATCCTTGACTGAACTTGTTCCCTTCAGTGATCGTTTGACGGCACCCCACGTCCCCTCAATTGCGTTGGTATGGGCTCCTGTAGCCGGGTCATTAAAGTGTTCACTATGGTTGACCGTCAGATGCTCGAATCGATAACCCCTGAATTCTTTGTCTTTAGGGTTATCAATACCAGCATAAGACTTCCAACAGTCAGACACTATGGTAGTTCCCGGCAAAATCCTTTCGCGTATAATTTCAGACAACACAGCCTTACTCCTTTCATTCACAACAACCATAAAACATTTGTCCGTACCCCTTTCAATTCCACCAAACACCCATTTACCTTCCACTCGTCTACCCCTATTAAACTTCCTTTTGCCAAACTTACTCTCATCAATTTCAACAGTCTTTCCTTCTCCTCCAATCTTACCATTAAATTTCAAGCAAGCATCCAAACACACTTCTCTACAAAAATTAAACCAGTCAGTCATCGTATGGGTCGCCACACCCATTTCATTCATAACACATTTAATTGGCATTTCATTCACCCAGTACCATGTAATCAAAAGAATCTTACACATATGCAAATTACTATTTTCAAACCACGTTCCCTTTCGCACCGATCGCTTTCGCTTATGTCCATCCTTTCTACACAGCCATTCGTACCTATCGCCACAATCCTTTCTCGCTTTCAAAGACATTTCACTCCCACATTCAGGACATTTAACACTTTTAGCAATCAAACCAACTCTCTGACACCATTCAATTACTTTCAAGCTTTCCGGATTCGCTACAGATTCATCATACATTTTTCCAAAAAAATAAGCATTTATTCGTCCAGTCAAACCATCTACTGCCATACCTAATTAAGGGAAGTGAGCGGCTAATAAATCTATAAAATCACGAACGATAATTAATAAATTCAATTTCAAATTACCAAAATTAAAAAAAAAAACCAAAAAATCAAGAGAAATCAGCCACTTACTTAAAAAAACTGTATTCCGAATTTGGGAAATCCAGCGGAAAGCACAAAATTTCAATAAGACAGTAACGCACAGAATGCAAAGAACGTTGTGACCTTTGCTAACTTCGTTTAAGCGGTAAGCAATTAAAATCATTCTAAGCAATCAGAGAGCGCAAAAAAATCCGAATTTCAAAACGGCTGACCAATCAGAGAACGCAAAACATCCACATTTCCTAATAAGGAGCGATCTTCCCTTGGGAAAAAAATCACCTCATAGGGGAGCGATCTTCCCTTGAAAAAAAAACCCCTCATAGGGTTGCCATAAAGCCAAAACGACAAACCCGGACAAAACCACAGGGTTACCATGTTTGGCGAGAAATCGCCAGTGCCCCGAATTCGACATCTCCACCGGAAAAACATCTTTGGGAAAATCGGAAGGGGAAGTGAATTTAGTGTTTACCCCTCATTTCAAACAGACTCCTGTATATATAGAAAAGGTACATGTTTTACGCAAAATCACTGGCTGCTTGCCCAATTATCAGTGTACCAAAGATTTTGCTCATATCAAAAACTTATTGTTAGCAGATCCTAATTTTAACAATCCTGGTTCAGTAGAACTTCTACTTGGAGTGACAGCTGCTTTACCACTGTTTACTGGACAAACAAGACTCAGCGGTGACAAAATGCCGTTTGCTGTAAACTCTGAACTTGGTTGGCTAATAGGTGGGCCAATTACAGTTCATCCAAATGTTCGAAATGAAAGAGTTGCAGTAAATTTTGTGGAAACAAACGTTGATGATGTGTTGAAAAAATTCTGGGAATTAGAGACTGTTCCCACTGCTAACTTGCTCTCCAAAGAAGAAAAGCGTTGTGAGGAGCATTTCTTTAATACTCATGTTAGAGACGAAACTGGTCGTTTCGTTGTACGATTGCCATTCAAATCTTCTCCTTGTCAACTTGGCGACACCAGGGAAATGGCTATTAGGCGTTTCAAGAACATGGAACGCAGATTGTGTCACCATCCTTCCTATGAGCAGTACAAGGCTTTCATGACAGAATACCTTTCAAACAATCACATGGAGATTGTTCCTGAATCAGAGGTGTTGAAATCACCCTCCTCTTGTTTTTACATGCCACACCATGCAGTTTTCAAGGAATCAAGCACTACTACAAGGTTAAGAGTGGTGTTTGATGCTTCAGCGAAATCATCATACAATACATTCCTGAATGACATTCTCATGGTGGGTCCCAGGTGCCAGCAAGACCTAGTGCCCATTTTGCTGAGATTTCGTATGCATCAGATTGCGGTAACTGCTGATGTAGCCAAAATGTTTCGACAAATCAGAGTTCATCCAGAAGATGCAGATTTTCAGCGTATTGTGTGGAGAAATGATTCCAGCGAGCCAATTCGTGATTTCCGACTGACAACTGTCACCTACGGAACTGCATCTGCCCCATATCTTGCAACAAGAGCCATTCGGCAGCTGGCTATTGAAGAAAGGGACAATTATCCCTTAGCATCTAAGAGAGCAGCTCAGGATTTTTATGTTGATGATCTTCTGTCCGGTGCAGATACTCTGGAGGAGGCTTGTGAACTGTCTTCTCAACTTTTAGTGATGATGAAAAACGGAGGTTTTGAGCTTCGCAAATGGGCTTCAAACGTTCCTGAAATTTTGAAATTCATTCCATCAGAGTTGAAAGAAAGTCATCTTCCCATGCAGATAGAGATTGATCAGTCAATCAAGGTACTTGGTGTCAACTGGCAGCCATCTAGTGATACATTTTCAGTCAGTGTTAGAAATTCTTCTGAAATAGTTGCTACAAAAAGAGCCATTCTGTCTGAAGTAGCTAGGATTTTCAATCCTTTGGGATGGCTTTCCCCCATAGTTATCCTGGCGAAGATGTTCCTTCAAGAACTGTGGAAGACAAATGTGTCTTGGGATGATCCTGTTGGTGAAAAGGTTCAGCAAAAGTGGTCCAAATTCCGGTCAGAGCTTCATCAACTAAAGCTCATCCATATTCCTCGATGTGTTGTGCTATCTAATGCATTGCAAACGCAATTGCATCTCTTTTGTGATGCATCTGAGAAAGGCTATTGTGCCGTGGTTTATTTACGAAGTGTTTCAGCTAATTCCGAAGTGAAAGTGAGCCTTCTAACAGCCAAGACAAGAGTCGCACCATTGAAAACCATTTCCCTTCCTAGACTTGAACTTTGTGCTGCATTATTGCTAGCACATCTGTTTGAAACAGTTCAAGAGTCCTTAGCAGGAAAATTTTGTGAAATTTATGCGTGGACCGATTCAACTGTTGTTTTGTCATGGCTTGCTTCTGAACCTCGACGTTGGCAAACGTTCGTTGCTAACCGTGTGTCAGAAATTCAAGGAATTTTGACCTGTCAACATTGGTACCATGTGCAGGGAAAAGAAAACCCTGCAGATTGTGCGTCACGTGGGTTTTATCCCTCTGATCTCCCTTCTTGTAACCTTTGGTGGTTTGGGCCCCATTGGTTAAGTGATTCATCGTTTGAAATGCCAATGCGTACTGACATAAACACAATAACTGAAAATGTGCTTTGCGAAGAGAGGAAGCAAATTGTTTCCGCTGTTGCACGTTTGCAGGAAGAACCCCCTCTCATTCGAAAATTCTCTTCTCTCATGAAATTGTATCGTACCTTTGCATGGTGTTTACGTTTCATATATAATTGTCGTGTTTCTGTTGAACAGAGAAAGCTCGATCTTTTGACAACTGAAGAACTTCAAAAATCTGAGACTTTTATTGTTACTATTGTTCAGGCTGCTGCGTTTCAAGAAGACATGCATTGTTTGTCGGAGAACAAGCCTCTGCCTAGTAAAAGTAAACTGTTGTTTCTAAATCCATTTCTTGATTCGAATGGTGTTATTCGAGTTGGTGGACGGTTGAACAACTCTAATTTTCCTGAGAGTCGAATGCATCCAATGATTTTGCCTAAAAAACATCACTTCACTGATTTAATTGTGAAATATTTTCATATTTTACATCTTCATGCTGGTCCTCAACTTCTGCTATCTACTATACGCCAAAAGTTTTGGATTTTGAGTGGCAGAGATGTTGTTAGGAGAATTGTTAGAGAATGCATTATTTGTTTTAGATTATGTGCCAAATCAGCTTCTCAAATGATGTCTGACCTACCAATTTCAAGAGTGACTCCTTCTCGAGCATTTTCAAACGTAGGCATTGATTATGCTGGTCCTTTTCAAGTGAAATGCAATAAGGGACGTGGACAAAAATCGCTAAAATGTTATACAGTATTGTTTGTCTGTTTTTCCACGCGTGCTATCCATTTAGAGTTAGTAAGTGACCTTTCTACAAAAACTTTCCTTGCTGCTCTCAGGCGATTTGTTGGTCGTCGTGGAAAACCAGCTGAATTATTCACCGACTGTGCTACGAACTTTGTTGGTGCTAACAAAGAACTTAAAGAAATGTTGAGGTTTGTAGCTTGCAAAACTGATACTGAATTCAATAGTTTTGTTTTAAGTGAAGGACTGAAGTGGAAATTTAACCCTCCTGCTTCTCCCCATTTTGGTGGGCTGTGGGAAGCAGGGGTTAAAAGTATGAAATTTCATTTGAAACGGGTTATTGGAGATTCGTTACTAACATATGAAGAATTTTTGACTTTATTGATACAAATCGAGGCGTGTCTCAACTCCCGCCCATTGTGCCCTCTTTCAGAGGATCCAAGTGATCTTACTGCTCTAACTCCTGGGCATTTCCTCATTGGTTCTCCTCTTACTGCAATTCCAGAGCCTAGCCTCACAGAAATTAAGCTCAATCACCTCGATAGATGGCAGTTACTGCAAAGATTGTTCCAGCATTTTTGGAAAAGGTGGAGCAATGAATATCTAGCAAGATTGCAACAACGACCAAAATGGGCTCGTCCGAAGGCCAATCTGAAGATAGGAGATTTGGTGCTTATTAAAAACGAACTCCTTTCTCCACTCCGATGGAAGTTAGGGAGAATTAGTGCTACTCTGTGCTACCTGGCTCTGATGGAAAGGTTCGTGTAGTGAATGTGACCACCTCGAGTGGAGAACTTAAGCGTTCCATTACAAAACTGTGTCCTTTACCATTAGACTATGATTGAATTTTAATTATTTCCATTTATGTTTAATTTGTCATTTTAAACGTGTCTTCGTGTATTCTATTTCTAAGTATTTTCATTGAAATTCGTATTTGTTTTCTGTTTTTTTAAATTGACTTTTTTATGTATCTGTTGAATCCCTATGGGCTTCAAGGCCGGGAGAATGTTGAGTATTTTCCTACGAGATGGCGCACGGACAACCCGACCTCCCGGGGATGTCACCGCGCCTGCATGTTTATGTTCAAAGGGGCTGCTTAACCACCCCCTGTTTTCTTTTATTTGTCACTTGCGAGGGGACTGCCTGCCGAGAACCAACCTCGCAGCTTCGCTCTCCGTTGTTACTTGTTAATAAATCTGTTATTTGTTAAGTCTGAGTTCTATTCTGTTAACTCACAAAGCACAGAACGGGATCGATTGACGTGTCCAAACACAGTGTTTTCTCTTATGATTTCTGGAGAGTGGGGTGCCTAGTGTTGCCTCGTCATCTGACCGTGGTTCAAAATTACGTGGTGTTATCCTCGGATCTTTCCCTTAGGGATTGATCCCGGACCGTCACCAATAGCCCGTTGTATTGCTCCAGTGTAATTAAAAAATACAAATACTCTTACGATTTCAGAACTAAAAGAAAATACAGAAAATAAATATAGCATCGTGTAGACAAAGAATGTCCGACCGAGTGCGCATGCTCACTGCGCACGGGGAGGGGGTCCGCGATAAGTCGAAATTCTATGGTGCTGGGCAAGCTTTGGATCAGTGTAACTTTGAATTGCGTGGTGTGAGGACTAAATAAATGGTGTCATTCGAAAACTACCAAACAACGCTACAATCACAAACCTTTAATCGATAAAAGGTTATCTTTCAATCTTAATATCAAACTGCACTTTAATCGTTACTGTAAATAATTAATTGCTGAGCATTCACAATAAACAATCGGTTGGTCGTCCTACATCTGCTTCATTCATTCCACAATCCAACATAAGGCCCAAGTATTCACGTCAAAACTGCGGTTTGGGTCATCGACACAACCTATCAATTTTTTGTTTGTATTGTTGGTTTTTATGGCACAAGGGCCAGATTTGGCCAAGATGCGCCAAACAACTTTTCGTTTGACTGCCTAGGAAAATGTAATTGGGAAGAACAACGTATCTGATTTTGTGCACCTGCTTTGTGTAATGCACAAAACAAACAGTAGCGTAGCATTAATCACCGGGGAGGCCAAGATATGGATCGAAAAAAATTATGCTTTGATTTAGATGACCTTATTAATCAGCTCCATTGGCTTCCAGAACCTCGCCCCCCCCTACCAAGTGGTGTAGAGTCTTATATGGGGGCGGCAACTCCATTGGCTATTATTTCTGCAAAGACAATAAAATATTCAACACCTTTTGCTCAAAGTCAAAAAGCTCAAATGGAGCTCAAAAGGCGCAATACTGCCAAATCCTGGCAATTCTGTGTGGATGATCCAAACGCGCTTGAGGATATCTTTTGCAAAGACGGGAAAATGAGAGAACAGAAAGAGAGAGAAACCATGTACTAAGACCCACTGCTCATAGAATCTGAACTGGATCTCAGTAGGAAGCATGGGGTAGCGGTTGTTTGTTGTTTTGTAGTTTTATGACACAAGGGTCATATTTGGCCAAACTGAGTCTAACTCAAGACAAACAACTTCAAGTAAAAATTATGAAAGGGAAAAAAGAGGGATTGTGAAACAGAGTAGTGAGATGAAAGCGAAAAAAGATAGTTTGGGTATCCCGGGTGGGCGGCACCCGGGTTTACTAAAGATAGTAAACCCCATATGAAAAGTATAGATAACTAGAGTACCTGGATCCGTGAAGCACGTACACACCTAAAAGAGAGCATGGGTAAAGGGAGAAGGGTCTGTACTGAAGACTGAGCATGAGAAACGCCATTAACCAATCATAGTAAGAAACCATGTGAGGCTGAAAGGATGGGGCATCAGTATTCCCTGTTTGGATTTTAGCGGTGAAAATCAAGGATTTTAAAATAGCTATTTATTTACCATCTAATTTTAAGGGGGCCGTCATAGCCCAGTTGGAAGAGCAACGGATTACCAACCGGAGTGTTGGGAGTTCGAAACTCGATCCAGCCAAAGACCGTCGTGCACACGGGGGCTGGAGCATGCTAAATCTGTCGTGGCCTCAAACGTTCTCACGTCGGCGTGATGTGGAAGTCTGGAGAGGAGTGCCAGCTCAGGTGTTGACAACGTCATCTGACCTTGGTCCAAAATTACGAAGCGTTGTCCTTGGATCTTTACCTTAGGGATTGATCCCGGACCGTCACCAATAGCCGTTGTGTTGTGTGTGCTCCAGAGCTACTTTAATTAATTACCTACCTAATTTAAAAACTTTTTATTAGGGAAGCCAGGTTTCCATGGACTCTACACCATAGGAAACATCATTTTCACGCATCACCCAGAATCACCTTTTTCGTGGACTTTTCCGAATCCAGTGTCCAAAAGCGTATTTTTAACCCGTTCGACAAGCGTGACATCTGTCACAGCCACCACGCGGACGATTTCGAAATTATCGTCCGCGACTACTGGGAATCAGTCAGAAATATCCGCATTATCCCAAAAACTGTTCCTAATTCTTCGCTTTTCACTTCCTTTTTGCCAAAAACTTTCAGTTCCAGACGTGGCCCGATAAAATTTTCCCTTTCCTCAAAATAATCTATATACTTCAGTGACGACGAGCCGATCCGAACGGAATTCCCGAATCGCCCGCGGTCACAGTTACGCCGAAGAAATTCCCTTTCCCCGAATTCGTGGTCCTCTTTCTTCCCCCTTACCTGTCGAGTGAAGTGTATGTCTAAAAATATAGAATTCCCAGTGGAGTAATAGCGCTCGGCCCACATTCGAACTGTCAGTGACGTATGGAGAGCCGGGGGGTTCATTGACCTCCATGTGACCTTGGCCTTGAAGTAGGTCTGCCTTCGAGTTCCTTGTCACAGATTCCTGCGTAGCCCGAATCGGTGCGCATCCGTTTGGCGAGCAGGAAAGTTCGGCGCTGCTTGGAAAAGAAAACAAGAATCGGCCACCCGTTACAGTGAAAACGGTGCTTGGCTACCCCGATCTTTTCCTTTCAACGTTCTTCGGATGCTTCGCGTGCACATTTTTGTTTTCGCGTTCCTCCACTGACATTTTGAATCGTTGGTCTCCCAACTCTTAGGGTTTGGTGACTCTTAACCTCCCAATAATTTTATGACGAGGTCCGTGCACTCAATAAATATTACAATATTTTGGTCGCCCAACTCTTAGGGGTATTATTGTGGTTTGGTGACTCCCTTTTCTCCCAATAATTTTATGAAGGGGCCCATGCTCTCAATAAATACTATATTTTTGTTAATATGTAACATGTTTCAACAAAACACCCACAACAGGTCTGCAAGTTTCCCTATGGGGTCCCTATACTATTTTTGTTTTCATGTTCCTCTATTGGGAACATCTTGAAACGTGGGTCGCCCAAATATTAGGGGTATTGGTTTGGTGACCCCCTTGCTTCCTAACGATTTTAGGATGGGGTGACCCCAATAAACATTATATTTTTTCCAATAAGTGATCGAATTAGGTGCTCCAACAAAACACCCACAATAGGGCGGTAAGTCCCCCTTGGGGACCTTGTTTTCGCATCTCTCCACGTCCAACATCGTGAAACGTTGGTCATCATGACCCCCTTGCATCCCAATAATTTTATGACGGGGCCCGTGCCCTCAATAAATATTATAATTTTTTAATAAGTAACCAAATAAGTTGTTTCAACAAAACATCCACAATAGGGCAGCAAGTTCCACTAGGGGATTCTATATATTTTTTGTTTTCGCATCCCTCCATTAGAACATGAAACGTTGGTCGTTCAACTGAAAGGAGTATTATTGGTGACCTCCTTGCCTCCCAAAATTATATGACGGGGCCCGTGCCCCCCCCTCCAATCAATATTATAATTTTTTCAATGAGCAACCATATAAGTTGTTTTAACAAAACACCCAAATAGAGCGGCAAGTACCTATGGTGTGACCCTATAATAATTTTATTTTGGGGTCCCGGTCCCACCAACATGCACTACGAGTTGTAGGCGGTGTTGGTTTGGTTCCTGTTGCTTACTCTGGATGTATTTATCTTGTCAATAAATGAAGGATGCTATTTATCCTCCATTACTTGACATTAGCTGTATAGTGTTTGGCAGCTTGGAACCTTTATGGTTCTTGCGCCTTAAAACTCAACCAATCCACCAACATGTAATGCTACAAATAAATTTCTCTCTCTCTATATATATATTTTATTAATCCATTATGGTATGCAAAATTACTACAAATATATTGATAATGCGAGGAACCAAATATGTAGGGTGACTGAACCTCACTCGTTAGGTAGGTAAGTAGGTAGTTAATTAGCGTTGTCTGAAGCAACATAACGGGCAATTGGCGACGATCCGGGATCAATCTCTAGAAAAGATCCAAGGACAACGCCTCGCAATTTTGAGCCACGGTCAGAGATGACGAGGTCAACACAACTGGCACCAAACTTTCTAAACTTCCACACAAAAACTCCCAACATTTTTAATTCCCCACACTCGTTAGGGAATTTTGCCACCCCCTCTTCCATTGTAAATTTCTGGCTACTCCAGAGTTATTGTTTTAAAAAATCCATAAAACATATTCCCCTACATCGAAATTGCTTTCTGTATGCGTGCTTGTTCATGGAGAGACTCAAATCTTTTTTGCTAAACCATACAAACCCTTTGTTATAGTATTAATGTTATATCCTCATCACACAATTCATATTAATAATAAACTGAGGATTTTGTATTATTCCTTCTTTCCTTTAACTACTTAGCCGTGGTAGCTCGGCTGCTATCTCACGACATGCTTTCCGCGGTTCAGCTTCAACCACACTTAGCAGAACATCGTCAGAAACTGCAACTTCTAGGTGACCGCGTGTTTTGATTTTCAGGTCCATATCTCCACTTCGAAACTTCGCAAGCCATCGCCGAATGGTTCGTTCATTGGCTGTATTCGCCCCGAATGCTGTGTTACTGTTTCGAGCAGCAACTGCAGCAGAATGTCTCAATTTAAATTCGTAAAGGAAGATGACTCTCAAATCTGAGTTTTCCATGTCGAATTTGGAAGCACCTTACACCCAAACAAATTAAATCTGGAACGTGTACTTCACACGCGTTATTAGCCCTGTGACGTAAGATGTCGGAAGCTTGTAGGTAATTACTTTTAGCTGTATGGGCGTCATTTTCCAAACCTATTTCTCATCGGACATTTCATTCGCACCGACCCAATAGATATATTTACAAAGTGTAAAGTGCGATATTATGCTGCGATACAAAAATAAAACAGTAGTTATGGTCCAATCAAGAAAGATTTCAAATAAACAAAGCTAATTTTGTGCTTTCTTTACTTTTCGAAAGGTGTATTTGATACATAAAGAGAACAAAATCTATCAAATCACAAATCTATCAAATCACAAAATCTATCAAATGAAAATATAAAAGTATTTTCGAATGAAGGGATAAAGTGGAACTCTATGCTTTCCACTGCTCAAATATTATTCTACCTTTATAAATATAACTCGATTTAAAATGTTTTATCATGTACACTCTCTCTTCGTTTGATAGCAACTTTTCCGATAAATTTTGTAGATTACTAGACGCTCCAATGCATTTTATTTTCTGCATTTTAATTTAATTGACACTATGAATACTTCTCATTGGCAGTCAGTAAAAGGAATTGTATTAGGGAAATGGTATATCATCCAACATTTCATTAATTTTTAAAAGTAGATGGATCAATTAACTGTTTTTAGGCGTTTCGTTTTCTTGCTAATACTTGTCAATTAGTTTCTAATTATCAAAATTCAATCGAAACAGTTTTTCAGCGTCCCTATTAAAACGGTAGTATGTAGTTAATTATCATTGCACTGGAGCAACACAACGGGCTATTGGCGACGATTCGGGATCAATCCCGAAGGGAAAGATCAAAGGACAACGCCTCGTAATTTTGGACCACAGTTAGATGACTAGAACAACACCAGAGCTGGCACCCCATTTCCTTAACTTCCACACCACGTCAACGTGAGAATATTGGAGGCCAAGACAGATTTAACGTGCACCAGCCCCCTTGTACACTATGTCCTAAACTGGACCGAGTTTCCAACTCACAGCCCTCCAGTTGCTAACCCGTTGCTCTTCCAACTGTTAAAAAACAGATGTGCACAGAAAATTAATTCCGATACAGGAATTTATAATACAGGGTGTTTCTTAAATAAGGGAGTCTCTGCTTTGGAATAACTTTTAATTAAAACATTATTTATTTATTTTTTTACACATTGTTTACTTCATTAATGACACTTTTTGCAATATGACATGAGCCAAATGAACGTTTCTGGGCCAAATAACCGAATATGGATTGTTTTGCCCACATATTCCATTGCGTTTTAGCATATTTATTTGATTTCTTCGTGAATGTTTTGCTTAAAACGTTGAATCGTTGTGATCTTGTCGGCTAGACTCATTCGTTTAAAGTACATAAAACAATCCCAAAAGAAGAAAAAAATCCGTGGTGATCAGATCAAGGGAACGAGGGGGTCGTTTGACATTACTAGATTTTTACATTATTCGGCCAGGAAATTCATCCTTTAGAATTCGCATTAAGATTGCACAAGCTATACATATTTCTTCATCTTGTCGAAACCACATAGGCTGTAAACTTTTTGTTGATCAATTTCAGGCAGAGAGAAATTTTACATCTCACAGTATCGTTCGTAATTGACAGTAACACCATTTTCATTAGCATCCTCGAAAAATGACCCAACGACGCTTCCACTTCAAATTGCATGCCAAAACAGTTTCTCTACCGGAATGAAGAGGTCGTTCATGAATTAACCTTGGATTTTCTGATCCCAATAACGGCTGTTCTGTTTGTTTGGGTATCCACTAATGTCGAAATGAAGCTTGAAGAAATTGAACTAATCACTTGATTAGAAGAGAACAAATCACTTGATTAGAAGAGAACAAATCACATGATTAGTGGGACCAGACACTGCTATTTGGCTGATTTCATACTCCATAAATTGTCATCAATTGAGTAAACGATCTGTACAAAATATAATAATAAATGTTTCAGTTAAGAGTTATGCCAAAACAAAGAGGTGCCCTTGCATACAAAAAAGTGTGCATACAATCCCTGTGTTAACCCTCCTGGTGGTAGTCATGACGAGGTATCTCGTCATTAGCAAAACTGATCAGATATCTTGATGGATATCTCGTCAGAAAGAAACTAACCAGCAACATAAAAAATTGGCAATAACTTAATGACGAGATATCTCGTCACATTAACAAAATCTGTGAGATCATAATGGAGACGAGATATCTCGTCGAAACCACTTGGAGGATTAACCCTACTAATAGTTGTCTCGACAAAGTATCTCGTCATTAAAAAAACTGACCTGATCTTGAACGAGATACCTCTTCATTACAAGAAAACTGACCAGATCTTGATGTACGAGATACCTCCTCATTACAAGAAAACTGACCAGATCTTGATCTCGTCATCATAAAAAAATAGGCAACATCGATGGCGATATATCTCTTCATTAGCAAAATTGGTGACATCTTAATGGACGAGATATCTCGTCGAGACCACTTGGATGGTTGAGATTGAGATAAGTCACAGTTGTAGCTCTCGAGTTCGACCTCGCGATTGATGTTTCAATTTATTCTCATTTTAACATTAATTGTTCGTGCAACTTTCCCAAATTTTCATTCTGTCTTTAACCGGAATTGGAATTCTAATTTGGAAGAACGATAAAGGATTAGTTTCCAGAATAGAGTTCCTTAGTGTAGTCAGTGTCATGTAAATGCGCAGTTTTAATAATTTTGTTTCGAATTCCAGTGTAGCTTCGACATGCACTATTTCGCAATACAGTCCACTTTAGAAATTCGTAGGACACTTGGGTCCTTACGTAAAATCAACGGCTGGCAATCGTCATTTTATATTCAAAATGTTTCAACCATTTATGAGCTGAAATAAATCCTAAAACCGAAAGTGTACGCACTTATATTCTGCGCAAAGTATCATGGCGACCCCTTTCAGCTAAAAATACACTTTGCACCTAATTTTGCCGAATTTTTCCAAGCCTTCCAGCATGTAGTGTCCTACTCTCCACATATAGAGTCGCTTCATGAGAAAGGAACACGCATCAAGTATCCGCCTTGGGCAACCGCTGTATCCTCATGTTGTAAGAGTGAAAAGTGTTGTTTGAAAGGAAGGGATTGAGGCTTATACACTGTCACACAAATTCTTTTTTTGTTTCTGTTGATGGCCTGACTTGCTTTGGGAATATATATTTCTGTATTAAGAGCTTAGAGATGGGAGTCACCTAGCAATAATTCATTGCAAACGCTCGCATTAATCAGTAGATTCTACGAATGATTTATTTTTCAATCCTAATTGATTGTCCTGCCTGGGAATTCCTGTCAAGGAGATTTTCTAGCGTATTTCTTTGTTTAATTTGGTAGCCTAGTTGGAAGAGCAAAAATGATTAGCAAGCAGGATTGCCAATTCGATCCACTCAAAGACAGTCGTGTGTACGTAAGGGTTGTTGCAGGTTAAATCTGTTGCGGCCTCAAACATCTTCACGTTGTCTTGTTGTGTAAGTTTGGAGAGTGGGGTGCCAGCTCAGGTGTTGAACTCGTCAACCGACAGTGATTTAAAATTACGAGGTGCTGTCCTAGTCTCTTTCCCTTCAGGATTGATTGCGGACCGTCACCAATAGCCCGTTGTGTTGCTCCAGTGCAACGTAAATTTGCTACCTACCTACCTTTGTTTAATGTATTGAATGTTTATAGTTTATACACATGGAGCTGGAATGTTTGAAACTTGTTTTCGACTAGGTTTCGATTACAAATTCAAATTATAAGAAACTCGGTTTTAAGGTGTGTACGTTTGGACCTACTGACTTAAAATCTTTACTGATCATTTTATAAAAACTCTATTCAAATTGATATTTTTAGGAACTTTTAAGTCAAAATTTTTCATAAACACAGATGAACGTTAGTAATTCAGTGGTTTCATGATTTCAAAAAAATCTAAAAAACAAAGTTTGTATTCTATGTAGCTAAAATTGTCAGTTTATGTAAAAATATACTCTTATACACAAATTCCTTTATCATAACATTATGTTTTATAAACTGCATGTTTTTAGTTTATGGTTAAGTAAGTAGTTGAATTTACATCACATTGGAGAAAAACAACAGGCTATTGGCGAAGATAAGGGATCACTCCCGATGGGAAAGATTCGTGTTCAACACATCATTTTGAATATCGGTCAGATGACGAGATCAACACTTGAGCTGGCTGTTGTCTCCGAACTTTCACACACCACGCCAGCATGAGGATATTTGAGGCCACAACAGATTTAAAATACACCAATCCCCACGTACACTTCTGTCTGGTTGGATCGAATTTCGAACTGGCAATCTCCAGTTGCTAGTTTATAGTTAGGAATATTTGGTACCACTAGTACCACTAAGGTTTAGATTTCAAATAATAGAAAATATAATTTTTAAGGTGTGTGTTCCCTTTTAATCTGAAATCTTTACTGAGTATTTTGTCATTCCCCAATCACAACTGATATTTTAGAAACTTTCATTCAGAACTTCATTAGCATAAGTGAACCTAAACAATACATTTGTTTCATTTTATTAGTTTTAAGAAATAAAAAAACAATGTTTGTGTTCTAAATAGCCAAAATATCAGTTTGAATAAATTATAGTGTACTACCAATTTTTAAAAATACAATCAATAGTTTTTTTAGTAAAGCTACATGAACTTTATTAAATTAATACTTTCTGTACAGGTACTATGCTGTCTATTTGTAGGATACTCAGTAAATTCAACAAAATTCTCATATTCGATTAAAATAATTATAAATGATCTTTAGCATGAATAAAGCATACAATTTAATCCATCACAACTTGACTATTAGTCCATGCATTATCTTATAAGCCTCAAAGAGCAAGTACAATGTGATACTGTAACAAATAAAACAGATTAGATTGCTCTGTCCACCTGTTACAGTGGTCATAAAGTTCGTCTACCACCCAGTAGATCCATGATTCGAATAGGATTATTTCTTTGTGTGTTTCCATTGCTTGACGTTGTCTGTCTTGCGTTTGGAGCAACATGGCCAAATATGGCCCTTGAGCCATAAAAATACCCAATCAACCAATCATCGAATGGGATTGACCGCGGCTGCCTACTATGTGCTCCCTCCCAAATAGTCAACAGTTCACCTCTTGCAGTGCCAAAGGCCGAGGATATTATTTATTGGGTGTAAAAAAAACAGGTTATACTGTTTTTGAATAACTGGTTAAAGAACTAGCAACTTTCAATATTTTGAGGCATTCCAAATTGGGAACTAAAAATTATGTTCAGCGTATCTGAGCTACGGTGTACAAAACTACTGGTAGTCACCCCAAGAAGTGAATTGAGTTCGTACACACCATAAAAGTATGGCAAATTAGAGTTCGGGCATTTGGAATTATTTTCCATGTTTGGATAAATGGGGAGATGGGAATCGAAGTCTTAGAATGGGATACATCAAATAAAAATACAGACTTCAAACTGTTAAAATCGATTTGATTTAAGGTCAAACTTTAGGTGTGCATTGAGTTCTTGTACGAAACTATCGTATTCAGCCACTGTTTTTGCAACTTGTAATACAAAAAGATTTTCACATTAAATTGTCTTGCATTTTCAGTTTCAATAATTTTCATAAATTGTGCCACACCTGTGGCTTCACTGAAAAGTAGGTCGTCCACACCTGATTTAGAGGGTAGAGGAAGATATTTTTCCCAATACCAGCTCAATTGAACATTATTCATCATGGCACTACAAAGGTGGATTTGTGAACCATTTGCAGTTACTCTGGTGCACTATGGGATGGGGTCACTTTACACCTCACATCCGTACTACGTATTCTAAGAACAACCTCTTTATAGAGACCACACATTCGCTCCAGACAAACACGTCCGTGCCTTACACCTGATTTCAACCAGGAACCTTATAATTCAAACGCCAGCATCCTGACCGCTAGACTAATTGGTCTACCTCGGAAGATATAATGTTAGTTTAAATCAGTAAAGCATTCTGGTGGCCTAGTATCTCTCTCCCTTGGCCCTTGTTTTCAACAGGCTCTGTGATCGTATCCCAGTTCAAGCATGGAAAAAAATTGTTGTCTCTTGATCATTACTTTTCTTTGTTTTTATTTGCTTTTTGAAGATTATTTTTTAATTATTTTTAAATTTAATTACTTATTTATTTATTTTCCTTTTTCTTTTTATTTATTTATTTTTTCATTTATTTACTTTAGTTACTTTTTCTATTTATTTCCCTCTTAGTTACTTTTTCTTTTCTTTTATTTATTTTAGTTACTTTTTTGTTTATTTATTTTCTTTTCAGTTACTAGTTTCATTTATTATTTTTATTTTCAATACCTCAGTGTTATTTAGCGATTGTGCTACAGACTACTCAAACATTGTTATCAACTTGATATCAAAGTTTTTATGTTAATTGTAATTTTGTGTAAGAGCTTTGTATTTGAATTTCCTGAAATTCCATTGTCAGTTATTGTTCTGCTCTATTTCGAACTTATTGTCTGTATCTGCATCATGTGTACGGTTCTATAATGTTTTGTTTATTGTACGGCATTGTCCCCACCATATTTTCCACTTGTTTACTTTTCAATAAAGGATCTTACAGTGAGGAGACCTAGTTCTCTGAAATTGAGTAATTCACTTTCTATAACCCATATTAAACTGCATTTCAATTATTCATTCTCACTAAAACTGTTCTTAGATAACCCTCATAATTAACGATAGTCACAGTAACCCGTGACAGTTATTAGATTTAGATACGTGCTTCAACCACACGTTCCTGTTCCCTTGACTAATCACCTAATCAAAAGAACGATCACAAACAAAAAATGACCGTTCCATTCCAATTAATTTAATTCGATATATTAACACAATTCGGGAACTGATGAAACTATTCCAATACACTTTCACTTAAAGGAATGATTTTGGGGTAAAGGACCTGCAAGAATACATGACTCGGATTCATTAAGTACATTAACATTAATTTTTCAGTAACATGATTGAAACAATCACATTAATGTCTAACATTAAAGCTACTTAAGGCTCCTCTGTCTCATACAAACGTGTAGACAAACGTCGTTAAAAACAGTAGATTTTTTCTCTTAGAATTATCTTTTAATTTGTGTCTGTCCTCAATCCATCACATTCCTCTTGTGAGAAAAAAAAATCTTCTCGTCTTTGAATCCCGAAGCGATTTTTTCCTTTTTGATTCTGTTATTAATCGTGTGTATTTTCCTTTTCCTTATGGATAATGCTAGCTTTAGACTGCTAGTAGCTGCAACCTTGGTTTATTTCTGCAAAACATAGCTATGAGGGAAGGGAAGGAACAAAATTCCGCCGCCCTTATAGATATTAAATGGTTTTAACTTTGAAGGTAGGAAAATTCGTGTTTCTTTTTCGATGACTAAAACTCGTGAGTACTAGTTTTGCTGTTTAGAATGCTAGAACTGATCGCTGAGTAATATTTAATTTCTACAAGGAAGGAGACTGTGGACTTGTCAAAATATATTCCCTTAAATCTTAATTAACTCTTGAAGGCAAATTTAACTTGCTTCTTTCTTTATTCCTAGCCTCTTTCTATGTATGAGACCTCATTTTATGTATGAGAAAGATTTTCAATGTCAACAAAAACAATTCAGACGGAAAGTGAAGATTTTACTTCAGCTATTCAAATGTAATTTATCACCATTTGGACGACGTTTGGTTTTTAATCTAATCGATGTTTTCCAATGAGCTTTCATATATCCATTCGGAATTTGGGCCGCGGTGACCCAGTTGGAAGAGCAACGGATTAACAATCGGAGGGTTGGAGTTCGAAACTAGGTCCAGTAAAAAGACCTTTGTGTACAAGGGGGAGGGTGCAACGTTAAATCTGTCGTGGCCTCAAATGTCCTCACGTTGGCATAGTGTGGAAGTTTGGAGAGGTGGGCTGCCAGCTCAGGTGTTGTTCTCGTCATCTGACCATAGATCAAAATTGCAAGGCGTTGTCCTTGGATCTTTTCTTTCGGGATTGATCCCGGACCGTTGCCAATAGCCCGTTATGTTGCTCCAGTGCGACGTTAATTAACCTACCTACCATTCGAAATTTACTCTTTGGAATTCTTATTGGCTAAATGCTGAAATTGTTTTCGAAAAATAAGTACCCTAATCGTATTAGCACTCAATATTATTGCTATGGGGATTTCGAATTGTGTTTATCCCCCTCTACACACCTAGGACTAATAGAACGGTAGTTAATATTTAGCCTATGTTACCCGCAGGGTTCTAAAGAATAAGTGTACCAAATTTGGTACGGATTGGTCAAACGGTGTAGATTTCTGTAGAGAACAGACAGACCGTCAAGTCTGCTTTATATATATAGATTTCTGCTTATGGGAAAATAAAAACAACAGCAAATATTAAATTCTTATCTTCTATATAATAACTAAAATAATCTCTTTGGAGCTTTGATAAAGTAGAAATTATTGGACACGATTCCCTGCAGAAAATTAGCAGACGAATACCGTCCTCGATTATGAAGATTTAATGAAGGAAATCTAGTTTCCGGAAGTTATTGGTATTCGTACCTTTGCTACCTAATTCTTATAGAGGATAACCCAATTAATCTGCCGACATTTGGACACACTAATCCAAATGGAATAAACACGTGTGGGGATTCTAGAAGTTTATTTGCATTTAATCAGATCAGTTGTTTTTTCAGCTCTTCCATGCAGTAGTAATGGGAATTCAAACTAGAGCATAAATGTGGCAGTTTACATAACGAAAAGCGAATGAGTATCTTGCAGAAAAAACATTCTCTTGCGTGCCGCATTAGCTTTGGCGTTTAAACATATCTTTAAATTAGTGTCTTATAAGTATTCAATCCCTATCATCAATAAATATTGTTACATCACGTTAATTTAAATATTTTTAGTATTAATATAATTAGTTTGATTTGAATATATTGGGTGGAAAATACCTTAGTATACAAACTCTTCAATGCTTTAGTTTCCTTTAACCTTCTCTATATCTGTACCTTGGTGGAAAAAGAACCAATGTCCATTTTGCAAGTTTTTGATAACACCTCATATAGTAATTTTTATTTTTTAAATTTTTATCACACCTGTTTTCTTCGAAGGATTCATATGCTAGTTGAATATTCCTTCGTTTGCCATGAATGTGATGTTAGACAGCAGAACTTAAATTTATTTTTAAAATGTGAATTTGTGTGTGAAACTACTCATCCCTTCTGTTTCGTTCCAAATCAGGTGGAAATGTGTTTGCCACTGGTAGATCTGATTCGGGACTGGAATCACGTGGCGTTTGATCTGGTCGTTGCCATTCAACATATACAAATTAAGCCTTTTTTACTCGACGCGGAAGAGAAATATATAGGTAGTAGCGAGTTGAATTAATGTCGCTCTGTAGCAACACATCGGGCTAATGGCAATTGTCCGAGATCAACACCAAAGACAAAGATCCGAGGAAAACATCTCATCATTTTGAACTCCGGTCAGCCGTCAACAAAAGCTGGCACACCACTCTCCAAATTTCCATACCACGCCGAAGTATGTCTTTGAAACATGTTAATCATCGATGATTCTTTGACTACTGGTCACCTAAGATTTTTTCTTATTGTTCAGAATCTAAAATGAAATCTTCATGCTTCATTATTAATGACTAAGAATTATATTGCAGACTACATATGTTGAGGGTGGTACTGCAGCGCAGTGACACCTCTCGACTGATAACCCCTCATGAAAGAATCTGGCATTGCTTACACTTTCCTGTTAACGATTTCTGGAGAGAGTAAAAACCAGAAGGGATTCGAGATTCTGAAGGCCGAATTTAGTCGTTGTAATGTTTCTAAGCAACTGGAAGCTCATAATATCGATTCAATTTGTACATAGCTTATTGTACATAAATATATTAACTTACATTAACTTCTGTTCTTAATTTAAATTATTTTCTGTGTTTTTTGACTCATGGAACTTGCTTTGTTTCGAATTGCTTTTTCGCACCTTTACACCTTTCGTTTTATATTTTAAATGAAAAGTTTAATCCTTTTCCCTAAGGCGTTAAAAGTAGGTGGGTAGTTGATTGACGTCGCTCTGGAGCAACACAGCGGGTTATTGGCGATGGTCCGGGATCAATCCCCAAGAGAAAAATCCGAGGACAACACGAAATGTTGAAACTGTTAGATGACGAGGACAACACCTGAGCTGACACCCGACTCTCCAAACTTCCACATCAAGCCAACGTGAGGACATGTCAGGCTACAACAGATTTAACGTGTACCCCCCCCATGTACACGACGGTCTGTGGTTGTACTGAGTTTCGAACTAGCAATCTGCGGTTGCTAATCCGTTATTCTTGAAACTGGGCTATCGCGACTTCCTTTGGTTCATGGAGTTTGCTTTGCTTCAAATTGGTTTTTAGCACCTTTACACGTCATATTTCGTTTTATATTTTAAATGAAGTCTAATCCTCTTTTCTCTTTGGCTTCAAATATTTATGATGGTAAGTAAGCAAAATGCGTTTGTTAATGCTCTTACAGTTTTTTATGGTATTTTAATGCTGGCATTTTTTTTAAGACAACTGTTATGTATGACAGAAATGAGAATAAAAACAAGCTGATGAAGTTTGCCTTACATAGCCTTGAGCACTTACTTTGCTATCACGAATGGACTCTTGTTTATCCAGAGTTCATCCTACATAAAGGGTAAGCTGTCTTCGTTGTACGTCTTCCGGTTAACACACTTCCCTAATGATTCATAAACGCCGTAATATTAACATAACACTTATTACATGCTGTTCATTCTCACCTGAGTATACTTACAGCTTAGTTTGCTTACACTGTAAAAAGTTTTAAGAAACACAAACGGCGTACAAGTTTTTGTGAGGAAATATATGGATATTTACGTACTCATTTCTATGGAACACCTTCATAAAGAACTATAGGTTTCAAATTCATTTACTTTATTTTTTGTCAGCTATTGGTTTCAAATTAATTTTTTTGTTAGATTTGATTCATCCCGCCAATATATAAGTGCCAAAAAAATTGAAACATCCCGAAGCCAGTGTTCAATCGGAGTGAAACATACCACACATGATGTATATGAATACAGCGATTAATAAATTATCACAATATCAACTCCAGAGAACTTTTGATTATTGTAGAATTACACGAGAAATACCATAAATTAGTAAGTTGTGAAACCTCTCTAGCGGTGATACATGCAGATATACAGCGGCGTGGCATGAAGTCAAACAAAACCCTACCCTTATTCTATCCCTAGGCAAACTATGCCAAGTATTCTCCAGCTGTCATTGCAGATCTCTTATATTTTGGGGGCGATCCAGTTGATGGCTTAGTATATCTTATACATGCTAAACGGGAGATATATTTGAGGATCTTGCTGGTTAAGGTAAGGATTTCAACATAACGCAGGCACTCCTGGGTATAGGGGAGCCGTGTGTGGCCGGGCGTTATCGCACTGGTAAACTGACCCTTGAACACGCTACATGAAAGGACAAACAGATTGTAGAATCTGCTGAAGGTTTCTCTGTGCTATCAAATTAAGTCTTATCATTACTAAAGGGCAATGGCTGTCTTAAGTAATGGATCCCTACGTCATTCTACTAGGAGTTACAACAGTGTGATCCTCAATAGTAAATTGAGAATGGAAGCGCTGGACGGGTCTCCGTCACAGGGGAAGGCGGGAATCATCTTCCCATGGCAAAGGCAGGATTCGTCTCTAAACATGATACACTGCCATTCCATGCTTGTGCTCGAGTCTCGGGCACCACTCCAGACGCAGCCGAAAATCAAAGAATCTTAACCCTCCAAGTGGTTTGGACGAGATATCTTGTCCAGCAAGATCTGACCAATTTTGCTAATGACGAGATATATCGTCCATCAAGATTTGACCAATTTTGATAACGACGAAACATCTCTTTATCAAGATATTGACAATTCTTTTATCATGACAACATCAAGATTAATTTTATGACAAGATATCTCGTCCATCAAGATCTGGTCAGTTTTTGCAATGACTAGGTACCTCGTCGAGGCAACCACGATAACGGACAACGTGCCTGCATCCCTGCCTACGCCAGGCAATTGGCATTTGTTTGTAATGCTATAAGAGGCTGCATAGCCGGCAATATGCATCGTCGGATGGTCAATAAGGAAGCTGTATGAGTAATTTCTCTATCAACCTATCCTTTCTCTCATTTGTCCTTGAGAGCCGACCAGATCCTTCTTAACATGCAATTGCAGCTTCACTGACTCACGGAACCTTGTCACAGTAGACGGTATAGGTCCTTGATGATGCATTTGTCGACAAGACTTCCCTGCTTCCCGCAGTCCCACAATGCGATATTTCTCAAAGGCGTCCAGTTGAGAGTTCGAGTGTGCCATCCTGGCATTCTTGATAGTAACTCATGGCAATTCAACGGCAACACTAAACCAGATAATTTATTTCGAGCCTCTTACACCTCTTCAATAATCCTAATGATGTGCACTTCTTAGGAGTCTTTGGTGTTCGTTGTAAGTAGTTAATTAACGTCGCACTGGAGCTACACACCCGGCTATTGACGACAGTCCGGGATCAATCCCGAAGGGAAAGATCCGAGATCAGCACCTCGTAATTTTGAACTACGGTTAAATGACGAGGTCAACTCCTAAGTTGTCAACCCAATCTCCAAACTTCCACACCACGCCAACCTGAGGAAATTTTAGGCGCCGACAAATTTAACGTGCACCAGCCGCCGCATGCACGACGGTCTTTAGTTGGACCGAGTTTCGAACTTAAAACCACCGGTTGCTATTCCTTTAGTCTTCCAACTGGGCTACCCCGATCCTTGTTCGTTGACGCCCAAACTTTAATAATTTACATGTCTGGTAGAGTTGATTTTGCATGCCGAATTCCATGGTTATCAATGAAGGCTTCCGGGAATTTCATTTCGATTTTTTGGAGCTAAGTCAAAATCACTCATAACTATCCAATTTATCTTATACTAGAGTAATTTATTTAAAAAAAAGCTACACGGGGTTTTGGTAGAAACTTATTGCCGATATTTTCTTGCATTTTGCAGTTTATTTTAAACAATACGAGGTGCTACATTAAGTAAGAACAATCTAATATGCAACAATAATAGACAACAGTCGACACCATTTGCTTTCTAGTCATCCATTTTTGCATTCGATTAGAAAATTCTTATAAAGCAGGCAGCTTACATACTTTCCAGTTGATAGATGGACAATGTAGAGGACCTAAATATATTTGTGGTGACAAACAATAGAGTAGTTTTGGGCATTCTCCACATATTTCTCTGGAATTCTTCTAATTTTTTAAGAGATAAATGTTTGGGGATTCTTTCCCTGAGGTAAGGTAGTAATTTTCAATGAGTCCTTCTGCGCGTATTAACATTCATTGTATGTATACAAGGAAACATTCTATTGGTCAAGAAGACAAAACGTGTTGGAAGGAACGAAGAGAAAAATCCAGCTTGCAGTGTAAAATAAAATAAAATGACTCATGAATTTGGGAAAAAATAATAGTATTGCTTTTTTTAATGACGTAACTACTTTACAATATAGTTACAAAAAGGAAAAAGTTTTTTAAAAAGTGAAAAGAAACGGATTATCAAATAACAATCCATAAAGCTATTATTCTTTTTGCTATTTATCATTTGTTAACATAAATAAGTTTAGATTGCAATAACTTTTCATATCGTAATTTTGGAGTTTGTCGAATTCAGCATAGTTTAATTTAATTTATTAACCTTTATATTATATTTATATTGTTGTTTCAATATTAACAAGTCACACAATAGGTTGTTTTTAAGTTCAATGCCAACTTCAAGACTATTGAAGACTGTTGAAAATATTGATAATTTGATAACAGCCGTCAAGGATCGTTTTCCTGATTTTCAAAAAGTAAAACCGTTGCTAATTTATGTAGCAACTCTTTTGCCATTTTGTCTGAAAATGCACCCGAATCAGTACAGATTGAACTCAGCGACATGCAAAACGATGAGAACCTGCGAAATAAATTTAATGAAAACAATTTATTAAACTTCTGTCGTATCGATAAAAAAATTCTAAATTATTGCTAGGTATTTTAAGTAGCATCGCTCTGGAGCATCACAACGGACTATTGGCGACGGTAAGGGAAAAGATCCGAGGACAACACCACGTAATTTTCAACCACCGTCAGATGACGAGGTCACACCTGAGCTGACACCCCACTCTCCAAACTGCCACACCACACCAACGTGAGGACATTTGAGGCCACAATAGATTCAACGTGTACCAGTACTTTTATACACGACGGTCTTTGGTTGGATTCGAACTCACAACCCTCCGGTTTCTAATTCCTTACTCCAACCGGGTTATAACTGGAAAAACTGGAGATATAAATTTTTAAAAAATATTGACATCTATATTTTTACAAGGGGGTGGGTATATTGTTTTTAGCTTTTCCTCGAAATGCAATTTTTGTTAACCGTTGCTCTCCGCAAAACATATCTCAGAATGCATCAATTAAATTCTTTTGAAATGTTTATACATGTTCTAAGATTATAAAGTAGGGTTTGAACTATTGTCATTAAGAAATATGCATCTAAAAAACTGAGCAGGATGTAAACCTGAATATTTTTTTGCATTTTGCTCTTTTTGTTTTTATCAGGGATGACTGAAATTAAAGTTCACCCAATTAATTTAAATATAACAATATAGCAATAATTGTAGTTCAATACCTGAATTAATGTTTTTAGAAGCGAATTCTTTTTACGAACTGGAAAAATGTTAATTATTTTTTTAAATATGACGTTTAGCGTAAATGGTATTTCCGGCTTTTTTTACGCTTTTTACTCCATTTTTATAAAAAAATAATAATAAATTTGAAACACAGTGTTTCCAGCCATTAAATGCTTTTTCTAGTAGAAATCATTAACAAAATCTGTAAAAAAAATATTAAGTTCCGTGATAATTTCAAAAAATTGCCTCCGCGAAGGTATACTGATACCCTAGGATACATTTCCTGGTCGAAGAAGAAAATAAACAGAAATGCTCATTTGGATAAATTGAAACACCAAACTCCCCTCGAGGCGATCTCGAGCCTGTGAACGTGCCAGAAAAAAATCCATAATCCGTTATACCTTCAGGTACGAAATACAGGCATGATGAAAACCGCAACAGATTTCACCGCAAAACGAACGCATTTCTGCAATCGTATAGCGTTTCCCAAGAACCGCTCTGTGGAAAAAGGCGTATAATTACACCACCAAAGTGTGTACCCACAGAGAAAGTGAAGTTCCAAACTCGAGTGATTTACGTGTGCCTCGGGGTGAATTCTAAAAATGATCTTTTGTGACTGTCGAGGAGGAGCTAGTGGAAATAAGGTCACTTTGCTCTTTGTGTAACACGCATTTACTTCTGAGCTTTTTTTACTGATTTATTTATATTTCATTATTGACCATGAGCCGCAATTTTGATCGGCAACGCTCTACGAATCTCAGATTTGCGCAAAAACTAAGCGCGGTTCGGGGTTTTAGCTCGAATGGCGCATTTGTTATTAGTCCTTAACCTTGGGAGAGCATAATAAAGGTCAGGTAATGCTTATAATACGATGTTCGTAAAGCCTTTGATTGGAGTGACCTGATGAATTCCTTGAATATACATTGGGTAATTTGCAAGGGTATTTGTTAATGGTGTTGAGAGGGCTGAATAAATTAAGCTACATGAAACCACAGAACATGCTATTAAGAACCGAGCATCAGATCTGTGTGACGAATCAAACGCTTAAAAAACTAAATTGATTTTTTGGAAATTTTACTTAGCCTTTGCGATCGGCCTTTTCTGTCAAGATAAATGCAGGTGGCGGTAATGTTTCTGTAGCTATATGTATTTCCTCTGCATATTCTGAAGGTGACGTCATTTGGCTTGTTTTTCGAATACGATTACAGAACTTCGCCAGTAAAAATTCCAAAGAAAGAATTCCAGATTGATGTACGAAAGTTCATTGGTCAATATCAATTAGATTAAAAGTCAAACGCCACCCCCACACGGTGATAAATTACATTTTAAGGTAGCCCCGATGTGTATCATGTTAGAGCATTTGGGTAGTGAAAGTAAAATCTAAAGCCATGCCAACGTGAGAACATTTGAGACCACGACCGATTTGACGTGCACCAGTCCTAGTGTACATGACGGTCTTTGGCTGGACCGAGTTTAGAACTCGTAACCCTCCGATTGCTAATCCGCTGCTCTTCCAACTGGGCTACCGCGTCCCTTTGAGAAACCAGGAAACTTCATGCAGTCAACCCTACGTCGGCAAATGCCAGATTCAAACTCTCAACCAAGAAACTTTTTACAGTTAAAAAAGTAGATACTTTTTTCAAAACTTTTCCATCAAATCGTCAATATCAAATATCGTCAATAACGAAATGTAGCTGAATAATTCTATAAAAATTTTCGAAACTGTAGCCGTCCTGGCGATCGGTTGTCTCGTCCAGGTATCTCGTCAGTTGCTAACTTGATCAGATCTTGATGGACGAGATATGTCGTCATTGGAAAAAACTGACCTCATCCTGACTTCGTCATCATCAAAAAACGGCATACCAACATTCTTGATGGCTGGATGCCTCGTTATTATCAAAATTGATCAGATCTGGATGGACAGGATACCTCATCGAAACCGCTTAGATGGTTAAACATTTGATTTAAGAAATATAATTTCGGACTAATTAAGTTTCAAATAGAACTAGCAGTCCAAAACTACAAAATTATCGTTCCATCTATAGATATAAAGCAGAGTTGGCCTGTCTGTCTGTGTGTTCTATACAAACTACACCGTTTGACCAATCCACACCGAATTCGGTACACTTATACTTTGGAACCCTGCGAGTGAAGCAAGCTACATATATTAACCTCCGTTCTCTTTAACCTAGGTGTGCAGAGGGGCTAAATCAATTCGAAATTGCCATATCAAAAACATTGAGCATAAAACGATTGCGGTACGCAACTGTGTTTTACCATTAATCGAAAATCAAATTTTCTAATAAAATTGTTTTACAAGTATCGCTCGAAAACTTTTCTGTTGGAGGAAAGCGAATTTTAAATAAGACTACTGATCTTGGAATAATATCATAGTAAGGAATTATGTAAACTAGGACTGTTGAAAAATAGAAATTTTTTGTCTTAAGTGGCAGAAGGTCGAAGTTGCTTACTTGAAGTGGAAACTGTTCGTATTCAACTTAGTTACCTGTGAAACATTCATTGAAAGCAATGATTTTGTAAAAAGTGTAATCGATTGAGTTTACTTTGTCTACACTGATGACATTTGTTTTAAACAAGCTACGTTATTTCACGTGCGGCTGAATACAATTTTCAAGAAAAAATTTGTGCTTCAAAATAATTTATCCACGAATACCGTAACAGTTTAATGTGCCATCCTCTCACAACGATAATGTAATTCGAAAACATCGAATCCATGGTGGAAGGGTACCACAAATAATAAATGTTGATTGGAAAACTGAGTGCAAGACTATACGCTGAAAGTTCTTCATTTTTACTGAAAATGAAAATTGGCATTCGTAATCACTCCAAAACTCAAAATCGATTTCTGCAGAAGTCATCTCAGAAAAAGCTTTTGTAGTTTGTCTTACAGCAAGAGTATGATGAATATGAAATGGATTATATGGATGAATATATTATGTATACATATTTGCATCTGAAGTAAATTGTAGTAGTTATGAAAAAGTTAAAACGATGTTAAAAAATTTTTCTGTACACTTAAATGATGCTTGTATTTTTCTATGATATAGAATCAACATTTGACTAATTCAACCCAAGCATCACCGTGTAATTCTGCTAGTTGATTAATAAAGTATTTAATAATTTATAAATTATTATGTTGGTACTTTCAGTGAAGGTTCTTACTGATAATGCTTTTTTTTTTATTTAAATAATTATGTATTGATTTCATAGTTAAGATGTAGTGTCTCTCTATGTATGTAATTTTTTAAATTCCGATTAGTAAATCTACAGGAACAACTATTTAAAAGCATGGAAACGAGTTCGTGCAAAGAGAACCATTTATGCAACAACTATGCTACAAACGTGTTCTGAACATGTTAGAATGAAATAAATAAGAACTTAAATATTGCAAAATTATGTGAAGCAGAAAGATTAGCGAAATCCTTTTCCTTTTCTTAAAGGTTATGACAAGATATTTTCTTTTTGTCTAAATTACAAGATAAAGCGTAATACTTTTCTTGATATTCGATTTCCGGAATTTCAGCTTATAAAACAAAAAATGGATTTACTTTTGAATGTGTTACATTGATTCTTTTTGAAATACTATAAGTTCTGAGCATTGGCTCACAACTATTGATTTTTGTTATTGTTAAGCTTACTTTGGCCATATAACGGGCGGATGCATTTTTCTGAATAAAAAAGTACAGGGCAATTAAGAAATAATATTAAACACTTTAAGATTTTTAAGGTAGGTAGATTGTTAATTAACGTCGCACTGGAGCAACACGACGGGCTCTTAGCGACGGTCAATGATCAATCCCGAAGGAAGTGATCCAAGGACAACACCTCGTAATTTTGAACCACGGTCAGATGACGATAGATATTTTAAGGAAATTGGGTAACATTTATAATTCACTGAAAGAAAATGAACTACAATTTTAAACCAGAAAGACCTCGTTTAGGCGTTACAGTGAAACTTTGTTACGACGAATTTCACAGGACCTTCGTATTAACCGTAGTTCGTGTTATCCGAATTCAGAAAAACGTATTATTCTAACAATAAAATGAAATACTTATGTATATACATTACTTACTGTACAATTCTTGGTTCAAGATAAATGGTATTATTTCTCACAAATATTATACAGATAATTCTTGATTATACAGATAATTCTTGATTATACAGATAATTCTTCATTGCACAGATAATTCGTGGTAACACAGATAATTCTTCTTGATTGCACAGATATTTCCTGATTACGAAATTTTTGTCTTGAAAAAGTTCTGTTATTGATTTTTTTATTTTGTTTTTCAGTGACATTCTTAAAGATAATTTTCGTCTTCATCGAAATCTTTATTTATTCTTTCTTCTTCACTCTCTCCAATAAATAATTCTTCTATAATTTAGTAGTGACTTAATGTTTCTGATAATACGATTGAAAAGAATCCGGTTGCCTTAGGTTTCAAAAATGTGTTCGTCCTAATAGATTTTTTAGTGCAATTCGAATTTTTCTTGAACGAATGTTAACAGTATTTGAATATACATTTTGACGGGGATTGGAATTTAGTTCGTATTATCGTCGCACTGGAGCAACACAACGGGCTCTTAGCGACGGTCAGAGATCAATCCCGAAGGGAAAGATCAAGGACAACATCTCGTAATTTTGAACCACGGTCAGATGACGATAGATATTTTAAGGAAATTAGGTAACATTTATAGTTCAATGAAAGAAAATGATTCATACTAAGCGATTCGTCTTAATGAGGTTTGACTTTATTATAATTTCATGTGTAAAAATACTGCAAATTACACAGTATTTATTGTGAAATTTACAATTTTCACAGGTTTGTAAATTTTGAAAACAGATATCTCGTCAAAACCACTTGGAAGGTTACAAAATTCCAAAATTATAACGGTTTATCCACTATTCAAGAGGTAATGTGGTGATATGGGGAACTCATACAAACAATCATAAATTCTTTTGATTTCTCGAATAGTTTGGGGGGCCGTGGTAGACCTGTTGAAAGAGTAGCGGATTAACAACTAGAGGGTTACGAGTTTGAAACTCAATCCAACCAAAGACCGTCGTGTACGTGGGGGCTGGTTCACATTAAATCTGTCTTGGCCCAAATGTCCGTGGTGTGGATGTTTGTAGAGAGGGTGCCAGCTCAGGTTTTGTCATCATCTGACCGTAGCTCGAAATTACGAGGTGTTGCACTAGGATATTTTCCTTCGGGATTGATCCCGGACCGTAGCCGATAGCCCTACCTACCTTATGTTTAAAAAAATCAACCGTCTCAATAACTTTGATCTCTATTTCGAAATAGAATCCTTGCTACGCCTGGCACTGTTTCAAGAGGGAGGATATTTCTTTATTCTTTTAGCAAATTCGTATTTGTAGTCTAATCTATACAAAAAGTTTTCTAGGAATCGAGTCGAGATATTAGCATGTCCATTTAGTCATCACACCCTTCACAAATCAGTTCAGATTTTTGGTTACCAGCAGAAACCAGACTTGCCGATGGGGAAAAAAACTTTGAATAAATCACGTGTTGTTATGTAAAGAGGACCTTCATTTCATGAACAATAAAAAAAATACTTTGCTTCCGCTCATCGTAGAAAACGAAAAACAACTTATCTGCATTATCTTCTTATATGAAGCAACCAGGTCAGAACTGCTGGACAAGGAAGTGGAGGAACCTCTTTCCAACCAGATCCAGGTGACGACTGTGATAATAACAATTAAAAAAAACTAAATAAACACCCTGAGAAAATGGGTACGAAAAAGAAAGACTAAAAGTGAAAGGGAGCAAGAGCCTGTAGGGTGAGCATTGTTGAAGGGGCGTAACTTTCTCTCCTTAATTGCGATGGTACGGTTTACTTGTGTGAAATATTTGCGACAGCTAAGGTGCGATTAATAGCGTTTCCCTGCAGGGAGACCTAGTTGGAAGAGCAATCGGAGGGTTGCGAGTTCGAAACTCGATCCTGCCAAAGATCGTCGAGTATGCTTTTTCTGCCGTGGCCTCAAATGTCCTCACGTTGGAAGTTTGGAGAGTGGGGTGCAAGCTCAGGTCTTCATCTGACCGTGGTTTAAAATCACGAGACGTCTGTGGATCTTTCCCATCGGGATTGATCCCGGACCGTTATCAATTACTCATTGTGTTGCTCCATTGTGACGTTAATTACCCACCTATAGGGAGAAATACCATTTTACCCATCTAGATATAGTTAGTCGAATCATAATTTGAAAATGGTTTTTCTAAAGTTTTACTTAAAATCGGAATGAATAGCAAGTATGAATTTACTATAGCTTTGACATATGATGGCTGTATGCTCCAGCAGAAACCTCCCCCTTCTGTACTCCAGTACTCTACCAAGTATTGGTGTCCACTTGAAATTTTAAAAAGGGACTGGGTCCTCCTTCCCAAAGTTCGTTATCTGATCGTGGTTCACAATTAAGAGGTATTGTCCTACGATCTTCGCCTTCTGGATTGATACCAGACCGTCACCAGTAGCCCGTTGTATTGTTCCAGTGCGACGTTAATTAAATACCTACCTACTGCTGAAGAAATAGGTTTACAATGAACTAAATACCAGTCTAATTACACAAACTCAGGTAATGTAAATGATTAAGTATCTTTACTGTTAACTTTTTACTGTGAATTGGAACCATTGAGGTACCTATAAGGAAACGTAGCCGGTGTGTCAATCCTTTACACGTGTCCTTTGTAATATTCGCTTGATAGTCAGATAGGTAAATATAGTCAATCTGTTCGCTCTTCCGCTCTACACATGTATAAAACTAGATTGTCTTATTTGTGAGTGATTAAAAATTATGCTTGAGGTAAGAATAAGTTGGGATTAATTGTTGCGTGTACTAGGAAGTAGTTTGTTTCATGCTCTATTTACCAACGGTTTGAATGCTTGAAATCCAAGACTTTTTAGCGATCATTTGTAATTGTCTTCATACTATCAGGTCGAAGTATTGAACTTTAGAAAGTAGAAATGATCTCGATGTGGAAATGATTTAGCAATGAAGAACCATTATGTAAAAGCACCATAATCCGTTTATCTCTGATAAAAAAGTGTTAAGTATTCTATGGAATATCCAAAGTATTGAAGCATCATATATCTAAAATATCTTGCATAAATTTCGGTGTAATCTTGTATGGGAAAAAAGGCTTAGATGCACAATGATGTATGAAAACCTCAAGGTATGAGTTTGCAGGCGAAGTTCCGAATATTCAAGAGTCCGTAATGGTTCAGTGGTTTTTCTAACTGAATAAGCAGCCAGAGAATTGCAGGTGTCGCAGGTTTGATTCCTATCTCCCCTAGGTATATTTTTGTCTTCTGTATAGTAAACATTTGCCTTGTGTATATGTACATTACCTGACTTTGTCTATCTTGTTTTTGGAAGTGCTTGGCCAGATATGGCCCCTTGTGCAATGAAAACCAATCAATCAAACTATCAATGCTTTGATAAATGTCAGGTTTCACTCATTCTCAATGCAATCCTTGAGAACATTTCGGTTTTTTTTATCCACCTGTAACAAAAAATGACTATATCGACAAACACCAAACTAAAAAATTTCTTATTGAATTTAAATTATAATCATAAACATGATTGGTTCTGTAATATAGAAACCTCTTTCCGAGCATTTTCTGAAAAATTTAGCAAAAGAAAATATTTATTTGTAAAAGTAAACATTTTAGAAGCTTACAAAGAAACAGGAGGATCGAAAACACATTCACTCATCCGGAATCCATTTAACATGTTTGTGGTCTCTAGATAACTGAATTTTTTTGCTGCCAAATACGAAACAAAGAAAGAATACAAAGATGGAATACACAGAATACCAAAAAAAAATCTTTAAAAATACATCTTTAAAAATTTCAAAGTGAATTCAAATTAGAGTCGAAGCACTTAGTTCTATATTGGTTAAACAAGATTATTTGCTAAAGTAAATGCGAAATAAACAGTTTAGAAGCTTTGCAAGAAGCAGGAGTTTCGAAGACGTATTCACTGATCCAGAATATCTCTAGCAAGTTTGAGGTCTAGAGAACTGAATTTTTTTGTCAAATATGAAACAAAGAATACACTGATTAACCACATCCAGAACAATCACCACCTTGATTTATTTTCAAAGAAGTTCAGCAATCGCTTCATCTGAGCTTGCTTGATGTTGAAGGTCACTGGATGTTTATCAACTCCGACAGGTTTTTTGATGCTCTCAATAATTGACGGCTATAGAAAAGCATTCCGTAAAATGAATTGTTTATTCTAAAGACGTTTCTACTCTACTTACAGTTTTACATTGGAGATAAAATAGGTTTTCCCATTTGCTTGATTTATTTTTCTTTTCTTTAACTCTCTTTTAGTTTGGTATGTGAATCCTTTCAATAGAAAAAGAAAAATATCTTGATGGCATGATTGCAACAACTCTTGAACACAACAAGCATTTCGTTTAAGGTATTTTTCTTTCCAATTTAATCTTTGCTTTCAAATCGCTATTACATAACGATATTCCAATTTTTACCTTGAATTTGAATACAATAAACTGTACAACTTTTATGGTTCTTCAAAGATGAATTCGAGATTATTAATTTTGAGAGTCTCTTTATTCATCAACATGTGCGTATTAAAGCCTCGATGATTTGAAAGGTAATGATGAAGAATCATCACAAATGCCCGCAAACATAAATAACTCACGACTCAGTTAATTTTGTTTATTTTGTTTTGACGTCTCGTAGAAATAAAATAACTCTTGGGTTCATTTTCTAGGTTCATCTTGTCTTCCTAAGTACTTTCTTAAATGTTTGTGCTTTTCTAGACCACTGACTACTATTTTCAGCCGTGGTCATAAATGCAATACAAATTTGAATATACTTTTCAGCGGAAATTCTATAGTTTCAGTGTTCTTTGGAGAATATTTATCTCAATTTTAACAAAGGGTATCATCGCATCAAGAAGTTTTGTTTCTGATAACGCAAAGAACTCTAGAAAATAATAAAGAAATCATGACAGCTTTTTCACTAGAAATTTCGCCATCTCTCATCATTTCTTTGTAATTGAACACATAATTAAAATCCAATTGAACACATAATAATAATCCAACATAATTAAAAAGATTCTACGAGATTCAATTTTTTTTTTCGCTAAAAATTTCTCCATCGCTTTTCATTTCTTTGTAACGTAACACCTACTCCTACATAATCAAAAATATTCTACGAGATTCAATTTTTTTTGTAGGATTTTCTAATCCAAGATCATTAACGACACTGGCCACTTTAATACTTCGTCGTCCGAAGTAAGATCGATCAGTTCAGATAATCAAGACTCCGAATCGGATAGCTCCTCACACATACACACACGAAACATTTAATCTCATTTAAATAATCATTAAGGTTCTCTTGCGTTTCCTCCATTTCTGTTCCTGGTATTATCCATCGCATAGCTCTGAGAACTAATTATGACGAATTTTTTCTTCTGTTTCTTAGGGCCTATTAATCGCATCTGGAATCGCCGACAACCCGTTGTGTCTCATTCCTGTTCACCTTGGTTTGAAACTCTCAAAACGGAAGTCCTGGGCACGAATTCCTCCGAAGAAAAAGAACGTCACATATTGGACGGACGAGTCCAGCAATGACCTTAATCTGAGGCACAGGAATAAAGTGGACAGCCGGAGAGAGAGAGAGAGTACGAAACACAAAATCAAACGAAGAAACAAGGAAAAGAAACAAATAAAGTAAATAAAAGCTCGTTTTAAAGGGGACGCTTCTCGATTTATGTGAAGTACTCCAAGTATATATATTCCTGTAATCTTTCACTGACGTACATATGCGGGGAAATCTCAAGGAGATCTGGAATCTGAAGTATTTTGGAACGAGTTAGTGGAACGAGAATCTTCCACGGAGTGTAAACTTTGTCCCAATGCGGCGTAACCTTCAGATGCGTTATGCTCTGTAGAATCTTAATTCGTTAGCGGATAAATGTTTAGGTGATTTCCCCCCTCCTTTTGTCTCGAATTCAAAACAAACCATTACGTCTCTCCGAGGGCTGTGATTGTATCTGGTAACAGTGATGAAATAATCCTATCCGTTGATCTCGGATTTCATTATGTGGAAATCAACCTCATTAGTGGAATGGGAAACGCGCGTGGCCGAATGGTGCGTCGATGGTACAGAAAAATATTGCGAACTGAGATGAAATCGGTGGGTTAATTGTGACGTGTAAAAGATAGGATGTTCTCGAATTCCAGCAGCCCCAAAGCTTTTTGTATTTCAATCAAATCCAAACTTAAAGTCCCCTCGGGGGCACATCTTTAGGTGTGTGTAGGGGCTTCACGAACTCGAGCTACCCTAGTGATTTATTCTTTTCCCATTGTGTTTACTGCCTTTGGTAAACATGGGGATCGCCACTCCAGGATGCCCAACCGATTTTTCTCTACTTTCTTCTCTCCATCCTTTCTTTTCTCAATAACTTGGTTGTTGTCTTGTGTTTGGCGCAGCTTGGTCAAATATGGCCCTTACGCCATAAAACCCAAAACCAATCAACCAACCAAACATACACCAAGCTTTCCACCAAGTCCAGTTTGATTATTTTCGAAAATTGCATCTTGGGAAGCATTATGAGATGGCATGCTGAAAACTATAGTTCACTTTTCACTTCAAGAGCTTTGTACTTCAGTCAAACAAGACAAATATCTGAATCAGAGAGGTGGTCTTTACAAGTAGGCATGAGTGACAACATGGCCTATTCTAGCTTTGGCAGCAAAAGTGGCAACTTTTCTGGGGATCTCAGAAATATAAGTCCATTGAACTGTTGGAAAAGAAACTGCCGATGCATACCAGTGAAAATTGTGCGGAATTATTTAATTCACACAAGAACGTTGCCCAAAGTGCACCACATGGAGTTTGAACTGCTTTTAAGGCGACTGCTTACTAGAAATACCGGATAAATCAAGACGAGAGGCAATGGCTGGTTTTCGTCTAACAACACAGCTTTTGCCTTGAGGCTCATCTGTGTCGCATTGGTTTTTATAGTGTCCCCCGCCTTTCTGAAAAAGAAATGAACCTATAGGACAGATTCTAAGTACTTCTTTGTGGAGCACTCCATGGTAATTTTTAGGCATCTTGCGCGCGATATTGGGAGACGAGAGAACTTTTGGGGAGACAATCACAGATTTTTTCTTGATATTTTCATTTTACTGTTTCT
The DNA here is from genome assembly GCA_933210815.1 of Meta bourneti. Taxonomy (NCBI): domain Eukaryota; kingdom Metazoa; phylum Arthropoda; class Arachnida; order Araneae; family Tetragnathidae; genus Meta; species Meta bourneti. The sequence goes on along the minus strand of OW119923.1, from coordinate 80,947,437 downwards.
GTTGATAGTAAAAAGAAAATGTCCTTTTGTATTTGTTCTTATTGAGTGCTTTCTTCTGTGTGTCTAGTTAATGTTCCAGGCCATTGGAAATTAAAAAGTAATAATGATAAAACATTGCATCTTGGTACATGAGTCCGTACCATTGATAGCGACATTACGATATTTTCTAGAAACATGAAACACGATATAGTACATAAAAAAACGTGAACAATGGATTGTGAGTCACATAATTCAGGCAAAATTTCCCTAAAACAGTTATCTCCAGTACAGAAGTGCTCCAAGGATTCTGTTCTTCAAGAAAACAAGACAAGTATCTGAATCTGCAAGGTGGATTCTTTGAGTGACAATATGGCCTATTCTAGTTTTCGCAGCAAAAATGGCAACTTTTCTATGGATCTTTTTGAAGTATGTAAGGTCATTAGCTTCCTATTGAAGAAGAAGGTGCCGATCTACACCACTGAAAATTACACAGAATTATTTAATTAAATCGAAATTTTACAAAATTATATTCTGACTTTTGCCCAATCGAACTACCTGGCAATTAATAGTTTAAAATACACTTATTGTTATCGAATAAGAAAGATATACCATATAGATATAAAGTTATAAGAAAGAGATACACAATTCAATTATCATCTAATACTTGAAAATGAAATGGAAATAATAATGTAAACAAAGTAATATTTTAGAAATTTTGCATTTAATAAAAATTTCTTTAAACGACAAGTATTTTGAACTGTTTATAACATTACTTAGAAAATAGATTTATTCAGTTTCAAATAAAAATTAATGAAATTTTTTCCACTAATAACTTTTTATCTTATCTGAATTTTACGTAATTATTATTATTATAATTATTCATTCTTGTATTATTGTTGTAACTATTATTTAATCATTAACTTGTGAGTGTGTTTATACAATAGTAATTAAAATTATATTTTTTCTCGTTAACAATTAAAATATTCACAATTACATGAATAAGTAATAATTTAAATATAAATAAAAGTGCTTAACATACGTATACATCTTTAAAGAACAAAGAGAATCGATAAGTAACAACAATAGCTCTAGAATAACAAGTTTCTGACGAAAATAAAATTTTATGCACATAAAGTATGTACCAAACATTAGGGTAATATGTTCAAAATACAATTTAAGTTACTAGAAAGTTATCTATTTGTATCACAATGCATAAAAAATATTGATAAATCCAGAACATGTATTATAACTGTCTAAAAAGCATTTTATAACAAAACATTCTCAAAATATACACCAAAATCAGTATTGGTGATAGTTACATGCAATTTTGATAATTTATTTTTTATTTAAAATTACATTTCAGCAGTTTCATCAGTCAGGTCATTAATGAATTTGTGTGTTTCAGATATTTTTGAAAGTATTTCGGATTTATGTAAACTCATGTTAAAAACTCATGGGAACAGAAGACAAAATTTATAATGAAAAATAAATAAACAATATATCTTGGCAAATAAGGTTTCGAAATTCGTTAGGAAAAATTCGTCGTGGAACTTTTACACTAATGATTTATCATTTAGTCCAATATGTATATTTATACATTTTGTCTACAGATGGCAGCACCAAATTTTTACCATGTTTTCTTTTTAAATGTTTAAACATTTTGTCTTTTTTAAATTGAACATCAGCCTGTTCCCAAAAAAAGAATACTAATTATTACAATATCTATGACTTAGTGTACAAATGTGTTTTGTGACATTTTTTTGCGTAAATGTGTTCACTTCATATTTTGGAAGTTTGAGTTTCATTTTTGTAGTTTACACATGCGTTAAGTGATATTTATACTTTCCACCACTAGACAGGAAAGCTTTTTTTTCATCATTGACACTTGTGCAAAGGGAATTGAAATTCGAAATAGCTGTGCATTTTGAAAGCGTTCTACTGAAAAATTAGGATTTTATCAACATATTTGTGCACCAAGCCATCGATATTCAAATGTAATAATTGAACAATCAAATCAATCAGAAAACGGTAGAGGGCAGCACGATATCCAATTTTTTATTCAATTTTTTATTAATTCAGATTTATTTTGAGACTAATTTATTCTATTACTTAGACTTTCGTTCAGTATTACTTTTATATTTGTAGAACAGTTTATAAAAAAAGTAAAACTGACCAAACAACAGACCATTACTTTTAATTAAATTGGGTATTATTCTGTGATAAAAGAAGATAGTTTAGTCAGTGGCCATTCTAATGCGCGCTTGGGGTACGTATTTATTTTACCAAGAACTGTAAATAAGAATAAGATATAATTTTTTTTCGAGTTGAGTCAGGTTATTAGCATACTTATTAAATTTGAATTCGATTATTTGATTATGATAACGTTAAGGAAATAATACACCACTGAAAATTAGAATTGCTATGTTATATTCTTCGTATAAACGCTATTACAGAGTAATTTATTGTTAACACTAAAGATATTATCTACAAATTAATGAATATAATGGATCTTGGCCGTAGAATTTAGACAGGAAGTAGAACGCTTTGATGGAATGAACTGTTTTTTACTGTATATTCAATGTCATTTGATGAAGAAACTAATAGAATCAATTGTTTTCTAAAATGTTCGCACGATGTTGGACATAAAATAATTTTGAAATGTAGGATAAACTAATATTTTAGCTTACCAAAAATTTTAATTTTTCATATCTTGATAATTAAAATTTCTCTCTTACGTAATCTTAATCATTAACAAAGCTTTTCACTACATTTTAGAAGGTTATACTGTTATGAAGCCATGTTTTCAAACATTTCATTTAAACGAAAATAATTTTAAAAATACATGTTTGATGGTATCAATTGTTTTTGGAATTTCGCTCATATTAAGTATTCAGAATATCTCTCTTTTACATTACTTTTCGCACTTTACTTTTCTCAATTCCCGAGAATTTCGCAATATTTGAGTACGAAGTTTTGGAGATACTCATAATTGCTTCAAAAATTTCTAAGTTTGATGAATTTACTCGAAAATCATATTAGTAGAAAATATACAGAATTGGATTTATGAAATACTCAGAAATTTTGGTTTGAAAACGCAGTTTTCGAAGTGAAAAAAATGTCATTGATACTGTAGTGCCAATGTTGTTACGTAGGTGGCAGCACGAAATATATTTCAAGCAATATATTGCTCTTGAGTTGCCCACGGTGAAGCAACTTAAAAAATCACGTTTTGAGATAATAAAAATATGGCTGTGAAACACACATCTGACAATACGCGTTCCAGTACTGACTTGAGAGGTTTGCCCTCAAGGCTGTTTCTGTTGTAAGAACAACCCCATGCAAGCCACAAATGGTAACCCCCTCTTCTCAAAAACATTTGACTTTGTAAAAGAACGCCTTTCATCACGCGTGTATTCGGGAAATAATTTTGAATGACCCAGTCTTATTTCACCCGGTTCCCTAAATACATTAGCCTAAAATGAGTATTGTGGGTGAGGAAGTATGGATGAGGATCTGGTGAATATTGTTAATGACGAGATATCTCGTCCATCATAATCTGCTCAATTTTGCTAATGACAAGATACCTCGTCAAGACAACCACCAGGAGGATTAATCCTGTTATAGTAATCCTCGAGATATCCACAAAATTCTCGTTTTTGTAAATTAGCAAGTAATCTACACTTATTTTATTTCATAACTGATAAAGCTTGCATATAAACAATTGTGTTTTCAAAGACTACATTCTCTGAGCAGTCACTATTCAAATTTTAAACTAGTTGAAATTATAAACTACTATGTGAAAATCGCTTAAACGAAATTCTTCAACTTTTTATCGTTGAACATTGAAGATAAATTGCCTAATAGAAATACAAAAAAGAATATAAAGATAATTTTTATACTTACTTTTAAAAATAACATGGTATGTTACAGTTTTCGTCATTTTATGTTTACAGATTGCCCATTCGATTAAGCCTCAAATGTCCTCAATAATGTAGCGACAAAATTTTTAAATAGTGTTGCCTTTCATATAATCAACAGAAAAATCCAATGTGGGAAAAATCCTCTAATAGGTATCCTCCATATTTGTGAGTTTAGTGAATACAATTTCTATGCGATTAAAATCAGTACATCGACTTCTTTCCAATGGCTAATATATCTGGTGTCATTCCCTTCCCAATGGCACTTCCCACAACCATCAAAACGAGCGACATTGTAGTATGTTTAACTGACAACTCCCTGTCTGATACTATCTAGAGGGGGAGCATGCGAAACTCGTGCCGTTGCGATGTACACCGGCAATTGATAGGCAGCTCATTCTGTTGGTAATAGCAGGGGGTCTTTTCCCCTTTACCCTAAAGAAGGTTGTTCAAAAGGTATCGTGTTAAGCAGAGGCGAAGCTGGACTTATTGGGAGATGGGACAAATGAGGAATAGAATGTACGTATTTAAAATAACAAGAATAAAATATATATTTACTATACCGTTTTGGTGAATATATTAATGTTTTGCTATTAATTACACAGGTATACAAAGAAAAATTTATCTATGTAATTTTGAATACATAATTCGAAAATGTTAGTGATTTTTCAGCGTCGGGGAGCTGGTGCTCGTTAAATCTATCGTGGCCTCTAATGTCCTCACGTTGACGTGGTGTGGAAGTTTGGAGAGTGAAGTGCCAGCTCAGGTGTGGCCTCCTTCGAGGTGTTGTCCTTGGATCTTTCCTTCGGGATTGCGTTCGAAGGTTGCGAGTTCGAAACTAGGTCCAGACAAAGACAGTCGTGTACGTGGGGGCTGAAGCACGTTAAATCTGGCGTAGTCTCAAATGTTCCCCCGTTGGCGCGTTGTGGAAGTTCGGAGAGTTCAGGTGTTCTTGTCGTCTGAGCATGATTCAAAATTACGAGGTGTTTCTAGGATCTTTCCCTTCGGGGTTGATCCAGGGCAATCAACAATAGCCCGTTGTTGCTCCAGTGCGACGTTAATTAAATACCTATCTACCAACCTCATCATTCTGGGATTTTCCACAATAAAGGAAATATATTTTTTTAATCTCTAATTTAATGTATTTGATGTACAAATATATTTTTATATAGATTATGGAAATAATGTTTGGCTGTTTGCATATTATTAAGTTAGATAATGTTGAGAATGCAAATAATTCAGGTCTATGTATATAGTTATTAGCGGTATCATAATGTGCAACTGTGCAGCAAGTTCTAATTTGTCGCTCAGCAGCAAGCATATCAGGATACGAACGTTCTCCGATTAATTCTATCGTCTGTCAGCAAACCACATCATACCACTTTCTCATCATAGGTTAGTCGTTAATTAGCGTCAAACTGGAGCAACATAGCGGCTATTGGCGACGATCCGGGATAAAACCCGAAGGGAAATATCCGAGGATACCATCACTTTCTCATGGTATCGTGGTTAATCAGAATATCATGCTGAATTAAAACATCGCATCTAGAATGCACACCCGCGCATATTTGTATTGTATAAATGTCACCATGTTCTTGTTCTGATTCAGATCTGATCAGATGTAAAAATGACAGATGTTGACAGCTAGCGTTGGTCTAATATTATAATTCTTCAAATTATGAATAGTAATTGTAAGTGAATTAAATATGCAATACGCATCGTTTAAATAATTATAGCAACCTTCATATACCTACCAATTACTAAAATGGTGTCCGGGCTTATAATCAATCACGCCCGGTTCACGAAAGACAAAATGGCAAATCTAATAGAAAAGCTAGATGGCGCAACTGAAAGATATTAGTTGGTGTTCGCCTCATTCGTTGCATACTTTGATGGATGGTCCACGACGAGTAGTTGAATTGCCAATGTGATGCTAATGACTTCCAATAACTGTCTGAGCCATGTGACAACAAACTGAACTCCTATTCCCTTTCACAACTTTACTATTCCTTGCTTTACAGCCTCGCTTCAACAAATCGCACTAGCACTCAGCTGCTAAAGGCAGCACAGGGCAGTCTAATGTCGCAATCAGTAAAACTTTGTGCGTCCATTACTTAATATTGTGTGTCTTGTGTCTAGCCCATGTCAACATGACAAAAATATATCCCTTGAGCCATACAAACCTAACCAACCACTGTTGCAATCTTCCATTGTTTAACTAAGCATAGGAAAGTACGTACACACGTGATTTCAACACAGCTCTCATAGTAATGGTAATGATAATTAATTAGCATCGCACTGTAGCAACACAACGGGCTATTGGTGACGACCCGGGATCAATCCTGAAAGGAAAGATCCGAGGACAACGCCTCATAGTTTTGAGCCACGGTCAGATGACAAGACCTGAGCTGGTATCCCACTCTCCAAACTTCCAGACCACGCCAACGTGAGGACCGTGTACACGACGGTCTTTGGCTGGACTGAGTTTCTTATTCGCAGACCTTCGGTTGCTAATCAGTTACTCTTCCAACTGAGCTACCGCGACCGAAGTACATAAGTGATTTTAATACAGCTCTTGCAATTGGCAACCTATCGACTAGAGATAACATCTAACTAATTCAACCAGTGCTAAAATTCTGGAGTATTGCAATGGACTTGCCCAACACTACAAATGTTAAATGTCAAGTATCAAAATGTTTGTTTTCGTTGTTTTGCTTTGATGCTTTTGTATTTTCATATTCTATCGTTCACTCCCTCTTGGGGGATATTGTGTGTTGAACCAGAACATTACTAAACAACAGAACTATTTCACCAGAACAATTACTCAAATATAAGCATAGGGAAGAGGACTTCTTTTATAATATTTATTTGATATATAGACATAGCTAAGCTAGTGAAAAACTGAAAACTACACTACAAAGAACTGGAGGCTGTTTCTCTATTCCTCAAAACGCAGACTTAAAGGAGTTTTGTTGCATAATGGCTATGATGCATCTATACCTACTGTTCACCGCGTTCATTTGAAATAAACTTACATAACTTGGCTAGTCTTCTAGATAAAGTAAAATATAAAGACAACTAATGGCTTCTGTGAAGAGACCCGTAAGTTCTGTGTATGATTCTGAGGACAGAAGTCAGTACAAAGTATCCATAGTTTCACTGCTATTTGGACAGCAAGCAAAGAATTTATATTAGATTAAAAAGGAATAACTATTCACGCAAGCCTTACAACCTGGTACCAAGAATGTAATAAAGTTGAACTAAAGTTGGATCTTAAAAACCAAGTGATAAAAATAAGTTTTTATTCAAGATATAAATCAATTTATATTGTTTTCCTCTTAGGCGTGAAAAAAAGCAAGTGATATTGACAAAAACAATATAGAAGTGATAAATTGTGAATAATATATTTTCTCACCAAATACATTGAATATGTAACTTGAAACCGGTTTTGTGCAAAATATTTGAAGTTTTTTTTATTGTGTTTATGGGGTTTAAGTTAAACTATTAGTACATTTTTCTAACAATTTTTCAGAAGTTCAATTTTATAGACCTGTGTTATTGACGATGCATAATGACTAGTAAAAGTCCGAGCCTTTTATAATGGGCTCCTATTAATAGGTGTCCGGGACAAATTAAGAAAAGGAGTCCCCTGTCTTGTACTGTACAGACATTTTTGAGGAGAGAATTTTAATACTTAGTTTTTTTAATAGCACTTCGATTGGATGGGGTACATGAAAAATTGGCACGTAAGTATTGCATTTTAAAGATGGAGAGTGAAAACACATTCACTTCACACGCAAAGTACTCAAAAATACTTCTCTGCCAAGAGCATGTTTAAAATTATAAAAACTTTAATAAATGTTTCTGAAATATCACACCTCTTTAAACAGCGTCTCTTGCTCCTTGTCCCCTTCCCTTAGCTGTCATTGATATTATGCACTTATTTGTGATGCAATCAATGAAATTTATGAATTCAAAAAATTTATAAAATACACATTACCCTCTTTTTAAGTTTAATGCTAAAATATATATTTTACTGCATACATTTTTTAAAGCTCATTTTATGAGAGGAATTTACGAGAATTTTCAGTCAAACAAGATAGATATTTTACTTACGTAAGATAGGAATTTCAATTTCCGTTACTCAAATACCCTCACTGGATACGTTTCGGGTTGCCTTAAAATGTAATTTATCGCAGTTTTGGCGACGTTTTGTGCTTAATGTAACTGACATTGATCAATCAGCTATCATGTTTAAATTCGGAATTCTTTCTTTGGAATTTCTATTAGTGACATGCTGAAATTGTAATCGAAGAACAAGCCAACTGATGTCTTCTGAAATACGTAAAAGAAATCCCCGCTTCACCACAAAAACGCTTCGCCACCTGCATTTGAGAAAAAGCCTATTCATAAGGTGATATACACTGCTGGCCACCGTAAATGCAACAACCTGAAGGAAGCATGCAAATAATATGAAATTTACAACATGCATTAGCGGAGGTGAGATATGCAAATGATTAGAATTTCAGCGCAGACGCACATCACGCGCGCCTGTGGCGCCACTTCAAAGCGCTATTTAAGGCTTGGAGATTTCGACGATTTCAAGTACGGCAATTGTGTTTTTCTTGTGGTTTTTTCAAAAAAACGATCAATTATGCCTCGTAGAAAACAGCGATCATCTTTTGATCAAGTATCCGAGTTCGACAGAGGAAGGATAGTGGCCTACCGAGATTGTGGATTATCTTTCAGGGAAATCGGTAGTCGTGTTGGACGAAACCAAACAACTGTAATGCAGATATGTGATCGTTGGATGCAGGAGGGTACGACGGACCGACGTGTTCGATCGCATCCACCTCAGTGCACCACTTCACGTGATGACAGGCATATTGTGCGTATGGCAGTGACGGATCGCTCAGCCACATCACGAACCATAGCACAGCACATTCAGTCTGTACCGCATCATCCAGTGTCTGCGCGTACCATTCGACGCCGTTTACAGCAGAGTGGTCTGTCCGCAAGACGTCCATTGCTTCGTCTACCCTTGACGCAGAACCACAGACGTTTCCGCCGCCAATGGTGCGATGAAAGAAGGATGTGGACGGCAGAATGGAATGAAATTGTCTTTACTGACGAGTCACGCTTCTGTCTGCAACACCACGATGGTCGGATTCGAGTCTGGAGACACCGTGGAGAGAGGATGCTGAACAGCTGCGTTATGCACCGCCACACTGGTCCTGCACCGGGTATTATGGTATGGGGCGGTATTGGATATCACTCTCGCACTCCTCTAGTACGCATTGCCGGTACTTTAAACAGCCAGCGCTACATCTCCGAGGTGTTGGAGCCAGTTGTCCTTCCTTACCTTCAGGGCTTGCCCACAGCCATATTTCAACAGGATAATGCGCGACCACACGTGGCACGCATTGTCCAAGGGTTCTTCGTCAATCGCCAGATTGAATTGCTTCCCTGGCCAGCTCGCTCTCCGGATCTTTCGCCGATAGAAAACATGTGGTCCATGGTTGCTCAACGATTGACCCAGAATACATCCCCAGCTGCCACACCAGATCAACTTTGGCAACGTGTGGAAGCTGCTTGGTCTGCTGTACCCCAAGAACACATCCAAAGTCTCTTTGAATCAATGCCGAGGCGTGTGGCAGCGGTGATCTCCAACAATGGCGGCTACTCTGGCTACTGATTTTGGCAGGAACCACACTTCACAGAAGTCTATAAATTTAATCATTTGATACTTGGTCAACATGTTATCTACAAAATAAATTTTGTTGTGATATCTCTTGTCTTTCTTGGTGTTGCAATTTGGGTGGCCAGCAGTGTATTTTCACCTGTGCAGCTTTGTTTTTCATAATTTTTTGCATAGTGCCCATTAAAGGGATAAAACTAAATAAAAATAAAACTCAGTAGGTGTAACATTTGAAAAATAACGGACCTTATTGATAGAGACGAATATTTCCCAAAAGTCCCAAAAACGTGGTTGACAACAATTACACAAAAAGTGTAGATATACTATTATTAATGCAGCTTAATTAATTCCGGGACCGCCGTGGCTGAGTGAATTTTTCCGTTGCGCTATCAGCCTACGAGTTATAGGTGAAGCAGATTCGATTCCTTTCTGGGTGTACTTCTTATGTGTCAAATGCTTTTCTTCTGTGTGTATGTCCATTTATTTGACGTTGAAGCAGCTCGACCAAATATGGCCCTTGAGCCATGTAAGCCCAAAACCAACCAATCAATTACAGTTTCATTGACCCTCCAGGTGGTTTGGACGTGATATCTTGACCATCAAGATCTGAACAATTTTCTAATGACGAGATATCTCGTCATCAAGATTTTGTTGATTTTTTGATGATGACGAGATCAAGACCTGGTCAGTTTTCTTCTTATAGCGAGGTATCACGTCCATCAAGATCTGGTCAATTTTTTCTAATGACACGCTACCTCGTCGAGACAACCACCATTAACCTTCTAATGACATAGATTGATGCATGTGCGAGCAGCTTCGTGCTTTTTCTTCCGGTCGCTCGGTTTGAAGATCTGTCACGTGATTGTGGGAAAAGCATAACTCCTAAATTATTGATTCGTTAAAGTGATTATCCACCGTAATCAAAAACACTAGTCTGCGCTTCGATAGCCTATCGGCTACTACTATGATGACGAGATCAAGACCTGGTCAGTTTTCTTCTTATAGCGAGGTATCACATCCATCAAGATCTGGTTAGTTTTTTCTAATGACAAGCTACCTCTTCCAGACAACCACCATTAACCTTCTAATGACATAGATTGATGTCTAGCTGATGACATAGACTGATGCGAGCAGCTTCGTGCTTTTTCTTCTGATCGCTCGATTTGAAGATATGTCACGTGAATGTGGGAAAAGCATAACTCCTAAATTATTGATACGTTAAAGTGATTATCCACCGTAATCAAAAACACTAGTCTGCGCTTCGATAGCCTATCGGCTAAGTCGATTGGTAAACCCACGCGACTTAGCCTCCAGAGATAGCTCTGTCTATTTCATTAGAAGGTCGATAACAACCACCAGGAGAGTTAACGCAGCATTCATGCATGAAGTTTATAGAAATTGACTGTTTTTAGGTGGGAATCTTACTAACCTTTCCCACAAAAAGGACCCGCTTTCAGGTACCACATCTTCGGTAAATGAGTCCGGCTGATTAAATCAGTGAAATCCAACCAGTTTGTTCCCAACATAGGACGAGCCTCGGATGATACAGACGATATTAATATATCCCACATCAGAAAGGCACCCCTCCTTTTTTCCCATGCCCGTTCCACCGAAAAATATGCCTCTAAATCACCCCTCCCCGCATGTGAAGGCGCGTGCCGTCAGAAAGCATATGAAACTTCGACCACCGATCACCAATCGCACTGTCCATCTTATTATTTAATTGTTATTACCGCAAAGTACCGCGCGCCCTTAAAAAAACGCCCTTTCTCCCACGGTACAAACAAGGGGCAGGTGATGCTTATCTTTGGGGGGGGGGCCTCTCTTCGCCGCCCCGTGGGCCTGTCCACCCCCAGGACCCCCCGAAGTGGAGAACTGCCACTTCACGGTCGACGGACCGTGTGAACTGGGCTTTGTTCGGCACGCGTTCGAGGGGAAGGAGAGGTCGAAACGTTAATCACGGTTTTAATCAGAAACCGCCAGGGGGGGGGGGGAGAGAGTTGGCTGTAACCGAGTGAGAAGTGGCTGGGAGGAAGTGGCGATGAGAGTTGTTATTTCGGACTGGAGGGTTCCGGAGCAATAATACTACACGGCGTACTTGAGGGAGGACTTGACACGCGTACTTCCAGCCGTGTGCCTCGGGGTGTATATTAAAGAGATTAAAATATTTCCAACCCGTTTCAAAATTCGTTATTATTATTTCTTCACTTTGAAATGCAACGGGGTGACTTTTGTCAAAGTCATGAAGTCCTTGGAATATATTGAAAGGATAAGTTTTGTAATAGACTGATTTTGTGATTTTTTTCTGCTGATTTAACTTACAAGCACTTGTATCCCGGTGGCTTTTATTAAAGTCAGGAAAGATTTGGAATGTATTAAAAAGATAAGTACCTGCATAGCACACAACAGTACCTAGGAAATTCGTAGGACTTCCACGTGTTAATCCACCAAGTGGTTTCGACGAGAAATCTCGTCCATCAATATCTAATCAATTCTTTTAACATTATTTATGATGAACAGATCAAGATCTGGTTAATTTTCTTCTAATGACGACATATATAACCCATCAAGATCTGGTCAGTTTTGCTAATGACGAAAGATATCTCGTCGATAGTCGTACATGGGTTAAAGGATAGCTTCCCTAGGACGTTCCGATTTCGTCTAGGGACTTATTTAGAACCTTCCAGGGACTTCGAATGTCCACCTAAAAGCTTCCGTATCCAGCCTAGGAACTCCTCGGCCTTTCCTCTTTGAGGACTTAGGAGCACTGTAGGAAGTATACAGATCTATCTAGGAAGGTTTTATGAAAGAATGAGGAAGTTATATTGGGATGGCTTTATGGACAGCTTAGGAACCTTCACGGAAGTTAGTCGGTTAAATCTGGGGAGATTTTTTGGAAGAATAGGGGAACTTATATTGGCCTGATTCCTCCTTCGGACTTCCCTAAAACTTTCTAGTAAGAGAATTTTGTGAATTTTCTACTTGACGAATATTTTAACATTTTGCTATACAAATTTAAATTATTGATATCAGGGCTGGGATATCTATGTTGCCTTGTAGATAATTTTCTGTTTCTAACTATTTTACAGAATTAACTTCTCTGTATTGGAGGGGAAAAGTGGGATAACACCTCTCCTCATGGTACTACTGTCACCCTTCCTTCCCTTGCAGAAATACATGCAGTGTAGATAATACCTAGCATATTATAATGAAAACATTGCACACAATGGTGTTAATTTGTACAAACATCGATTGTTTTAATCTACAAATTTATACGATTTCGTTTTTTTACATCTAACTTTGGAACTCTTGTTATGCAACACATAAGTGTACTTTAACCCTCTTGGTGGTTGTCTCGACCAGGTATCTCGTCATTAGCAAAACTGACTAGTTCTTGAAGGACAAGATATTTCGTTATTAGAAAACTGGCCAGATCTTGATTTCCTCATCATCAAAACATCGGAAATGTCTTGATGACGAGATATCTCATGAATCAAAATTGTTCAGATCTTGATGAACGAGATATCTCGTCGAAACCACTTGAAGGGTTAAGCATCATTTTGCAAGAAGGTCTGTGAACACTTGCATAAAATATGCAAGTGTTCATATATGCAATATGCATATTTATTTCCTCTCCACGTAACTTTCCTGGTTGAGAGCATTTTGGGTGGAAAGCAAAAACAACATAATTGATCTGGTAGTTTTTTCAAAGTATCATGTTTTCATTCTTTTTGTGACAATATAGCCACAGTGGCAATATCAAGGGTTATAATTTTTTATCAGTTCATTTCGATGAATTTTGCCACTGCGATGTAATAAATCCACAAAAGACTACTCTATTGCCACTCACGAAATCTCAGACCATAGTTAATTTAAGGAAACTAAAAAAATGAAATTCTGCCTAATCCAATAGCGAACCCCTCAAACATATATCTATGAAGATTTAATAACCATCTCAGACCACACCTGATCCAAGATCCAAGTACATTTTGTCTTATTCTTTCAAATCAAATTTGATTGATTTATCACTAGTTCCAATCAAGGATTACGACCAAGGGACATGACAAAAAATTACCTTAAGCCTTCTTCATTTAAAATATGCAGAAATGTACACAATTTTGTGGAGAAATCGGTGCAAACGAAATGTACCGTATATGTGTGAATTACTCAAAATGGGTTAATTAAAGTCACACTACGGGATATTGACGAAGGTCCGGGATTAATCCCTAATGGAAAGATTCCAGGACACCTCGTAATTTTGAACGAGATCAACATCTGAGCTGGTAACCCACTCCCCAAACATCCACACCACGCTAATATGAGGACATTTGAGGCCACAACAGATTAAAGTGTACCAGCCCTCGTGTACATAACAGTCTTTAGCTGGACCTAGTTTCGAGCACCTAATCCTCCGGCAACTAATCCGTTGCTCTTCCAACTGGGCTACCGCGGACACTGGTCAACAAATGGAGCTACAATATGGCTCTTTATGTCCACTTTGAATAAATTGACGACAGTGAATTATGTCTTTCTTGAGGTTTTGAATAATCTTGTCTCTTTTAATTTTATCTGAATCCGCTTTTGATTAAAATAACAAGCAAGGAATAAATAACATGCATAATAAATAACATGCATAAAATAAATGTAAGGAAACTATTTTTTGTGTAATATATTATTGATGTTCTTGGCTTCTATATATATAAGTAGTATACGGGTGCCTATAGGCGGCGGAAGTGACGTCATACCACGTGACCGGAAGTGGGCGGGGCCAAGTGACGTCACACCACGTGACCGGAAGTGGGCGTGTCTGAATGACGTGACGTATTGTTTGTTTACATTTTGGACTTGGAATTTTTTTTTGTCTTCGTGCAGGCGTTGAGTTGTTTCAAGATGGCGTCGTTTCGTTGCCATGGTGATGAATCACTCGCGTAGTGCCATCTGGTGGAGATATTCGAAACCCTATTATTTTTTAATTAAAAAGCAATTTCGTGGATTCGAACCGAGGACCATAGGACCCGAAGTCAAGTGCGCTATCCGTTAGGCTGTAAGAGAGTTAACTATGGGCGGTGAATTAATGTAGTGTTGGATTTTTTTTTCTCTTTTGGACTTGTATTTTTTCTTAGTATTAGGAATGGGTTATTTTTAGAAAATGGTTTGAATAATTGCATAGGGGTTTTAATAAATGCTTTTTCAAAATGACTTATGGCGCCATCTGGTGATTTTAAAAGTAATTAATCTAAGGAACGAATTGATTTCTTAATGTTTTTACTTTATTCATGACCGGTGACGTCAGTGTGTTTACGTTTGGGACTTGGATTTTTTTTCCTTCTGAGATTTCGATGTGACGTCACGATTATGTCCATCGAGCAAGTCTGAACTTGAAAAAGTCTACTCACAATTCTTTATGTTATGAGTATGGTAAATTGTTTACAGATCGTGAAGACTGGGCATACTTCCGTCGATTGGAAAAACGAATTAACGTATTAAAAAAAGACGAAATTTAGAAATTTTAGGTC
Organism: Meta bourneti; assembly: GCA_933210815.1. Taxonomy (NCBI): domain Eukaryota; kingdom Metazoa; phylum Arthropoda; class Arachnida; order Araneae; family Tetragnathidae; genus Meta; species Meta bourneti. Next base: position 80,932,327 of record OW119923.1, on the reverse strand, counting down.
AAAAATATACTGTGCCTTGTCAACTTGTAGCATACGAAGACGAAGGAATAAGCTATACTTTTAGTGGGTCTTCTATTGCAGCCAAGCCTTGATCTCCTTAAGTATTGGAAATAAAGGGAGAAATGGAGCGAATAATTGGTGCAAGATTTAATTTTGAGTTGGTGAACCGTTATAAAGATGGTAAGGACTGCATAGTTGCCCATAAAAACAACGAGAAGGACTTGGAACTTTATGCACCCATAGCGTCTGTTTCATTTGGGCAGAAAAGACAATTTGTGTTTTCTAACTACAATTGTTTAAAAATTGTTCTGGAAAATGGAAGTTTGCTTGGAATGAAGTATCCAACAAAACCAATTTTGGTTTCACAAGTTTCGTAAAATTCTAGCGTAAATAAGCAATAATCCACTTATGTGCCCCCGAACTGGAACACATATACTGTATTTTGGATTGTTTGTTTTTTATTACATAGTTTTATAAATTGTCTTAAAATGCAAGATCTGAAATGAAATTTTTCTATGCTATAAAGATTTATGGTTTTTTTTAAGTTAGATGTTTTTACTCAAAAATTAATTATACATTAGATGCTATAAGACCTATTTTTTTTAACAGAAATTTTGTTTTAATTAATATACACTTAAGTAAGAGTAAAATTTTTGAAAACTTTATAAGACCCATACTATGAATACGTTTTCTTGTACATTTGAAGAAGTTTTAGTATAAAAACCATTTATCCTATAAATCTAAATTAAAATGTTATTTTTTAAAATTCTCTTTCCTTGCATATTATTTTTTTACTTTGAATAAATCTTCATAAATTTTAGTGATTTAATTTATATTATATAGATCTACAAACCTGTTTTTGGATGAAATATAAGGATTTTATATTTTAAAAGTTAATGTTTTTACTCAAAAATTAATTATATATTAAATACTATTACACATATTTTTAATGTTGAAGATTTTAGAAAACATTTTACAATTGAAACATATGCATTACATATTATGACAAACACTTAAATGGAGATCCATAAGGGAATATTGGAAATCTTTTTAATGCTTACACCTTTCTATTTTAAATAAACTTTTGCTTGTCTTACCACATACACTGTATTTTGGATTATTTGATTTTTATTACCCATGGTCTTATAAATTTTCTTTTAAAATACAAGATCTGAAATGAAATTTTCCTTGATTTTAAGATTTATGTTTTACTCAAAAATTAATTATACATTAGATGCTATAGCACATATTTTATTACAGAATTTTTTAATATTATACACTTAAGTGAGCGTAAAATTTTTGAAACTTTACAAGACCCATATTATGAACATGTTTCCTTACACATTTGAAGTAGTGAAAAATAGTATTAAAACCCTTTATCCTGTAAAATCTAAATTAAATATTATTTTTAATTAATCTTTCCTTGCATATTATTGTTTACTTTAAATACATTTTCATTCATTTTAGTGATTTTATTTATATTATAAAGATTTACAAATTGTTTTGCACAAAATTTTAAAACGTACATTTGTTACTAAACTGTCTATTTATTAGTACATGCAGTAGATGCAATTTCAAGTGATATACTGAACATGGTGAGGAAGAAAATCCAATTGTAAAAGGGTGGTATTGAGTTGCAAGTTATTAAATTGGCACAAGTGCTTCAGTAAAAAGATTAGTAAGGAAGTTTGAGATTCTAAAACCCTAAGACTCTTTATTAAGGAAAAAGTCGTGTAGGAAAGACTTATACACCCTTATAAATATATTGACTATTTTAATTATTAGTCGTTTGTTCATTACATGTTAAACCTATTTACTAAAGAAATTTAAAGAGTGCCTTAAACAGGAGTTACTAAATGCTTTTCGGCACATAGGACACGTTGAAAGACTCTTCGTACATCTCATGCATGTCACCAAATGACCGCAAGGCTGTAAAGTAGCATTCATTTTCCGATTCCTTGCAAATTTTTCAAAGTCGTTCGTCCTTGTCGTTGTATAAGGGGTAAAGCTATACATCGGGTTTTTTATAAAATCATTGGTATTATTGTTGTTGATTTCATCCAGCACCTGTACAATTTCATCTATGGGCTACCAAACATTTTGGATAAAACTTTGTGTTTGTGTCTCACTACATCTTCTTTTTACCAATTTTCAAGCCCCTTCGCCACACCAATAGCACCTGATCACGTCCAAGACACCAGTATAATACAATCCGTTTTCGGCTAGGTCTCTAAGGTCAACGTCTGTGCGTTGGCCAATCTCTAAACGTAGATAGGCGCATAGACATGCTTGGAACTTTTGGCTTCAAATTTGCATAATGGTTATTCATTTTCCTTAAAACTATATTATGCTCTATTACTCTTAAGTGTAAAATTATGGTGCAGATTGAATTAAATTCCATGAAAAAAGGTTCTTCTCTTAATCAATTTTTAAAAATCTGATACTTGTCAAAGATACTAGTTTCCTTTCAACAAGGGCAAAGACTTGTGTGTGCCCACAAATAAATAATTCAATTCGTTGATGTAATTTTAGAAAAAACATAAAACTGCGGAATCAAGAGAATTCAGTATACTTTAAAGTTCTCGTTTTAAAGAAAGTCAAAATGCGTTTCTCTTATAAATTATATTTGGTTATATTTTTTTCTTGCTCAAGTTTAGTCGTAGAATTGAATTGCATTCAGCGCATAAACGTGGTAGAGTAAAAAAAAATCAAACGCACATTTAAGTATATCCTTTCGTTAAAATCTTCTTGTATTATAACACAAAATTTTATTTCGCGCATTATCACAAACACCATGTTTTCTGAGTATGTACATTCTTCACTTAGTCTTATCTTTTGTGAGTAACTATGGAACGCAAAAGATAAATTTTAACTTTACTGATTAGTATGATTAGTAAGTGTATGGTGTTATATAGTCCAGTTCTTCGTGGCCTCCAGTTTACAATTATTTTTCCAAGAACAGTTAACGCTTTTCAATAGCAATGCTTAATATTTGTGAAATTGTGGATTTTGATGGATTTCAGACTCAAGAAAGTTTCTTAGTACGTAAATATGCATACATCGCTGTAAAAAAATCGCAAGTAGCTTCAAGTATTCGTTTTAACTTATCGTCTGAGCATAAACTTAGTGCCAAAGATCGTACAACTGTGTGATATGTTAAAAATTACGTATGTACTCTTCATTTCTGTTTCATGACATAGCAAATTGTGCTCCCTTAGAAAGTTTAGACTCTAAGCTTTTAGAATTGTACGATCAGACCAAGAGGGCCACTCAGTACCTAGTTGCTTACAAAGGTGGTCATATGGAAAAGAAACGCTTAGATGTATTACTTCCGAATATCAACTTGATTTCCAAAAACTATCATGTGGTCATCACAAAAATAATTTGCATTGCCCAAAAGTTTAGGTGGCGGCATCGAATAATTGGCTTGTCGGAAATATGCGTCTGTGCAAGTATGTAAAAAACTAAAGTTATTTTTTACACTACAATGTATTACTTGTGTAAAATATATGAACTATGTTTTTTTCTATAAAAAGTGCTTCCATTAACTTTGTTTCCATGTGGCTTCCTTCAATCTGTTTAAGAATTGTCTGTGCTGGTTTTTGCAGAGATTGTTTTAAGAATACATAAAATTCAGATTTAATCCATTATTTTAATAATATTTGTTCATTTTAAAATTCACATTAATACTTAAAATTTTCAGTTATTATTTAATTTTACTCATGGGTAAAACTATCAGCGGTGTCAGTAAATATTTAGATTATGCATTAAATATCAAGAAAAGGGCAAAAGTTAATTTGCTTAGCAGCACAGATGTGCACACATTATTTTCAAAAACAGAAAAACCACTTACTATCCATTTAACATAGCAATGTAGAACACTTAAAATTAAGAAAACAGTACCAAAGTATCTTGTAAAATACTTCATAGCTTCGTACAGTATTGGTATTTTGCTGTGCAATTTAATTGTACGATGTGCATAAGGTTTTCAAATAACTAAAAGTTCATATTTAGTAAAATGTGTGGTTTGAAAAAGCATTAAAGAAAAATAACTTTTAATTTAGAACTTCAAGGACAAATGGTTTTTAATTCTATATTTCACTACTTCAAATGTGCACGGAAACATGGTATGGGTCTTGTAAAGTTTGAAATTAATGCATAAAATTCTTTTTACTCTTACAGGTTTTTTATAATAATTTTTTTACTATGCATAAAACACACACTTTAAGAACCAAACTTTTAAAAATGTCTCAATTGTAAAATTAAAAATAAAAAGCAAATTGCATTTAAATGTTTGTAATAATATTTAAAGTATATATTTCAATTGTTAAACGTTTTCTAAAAATCTTCAATGTTATAATACGTGCAATAGTATTTGATATATAATTAATTTTTGTGTAAAAAACATCTAACTTTTAAAATATAAAATCCTTATATCAAAGAAAATTTTGTTAAAAACAATTTGTAAATCTTTATAATATAAATAAAATCACTAAAATGAATGAAAATGTATTTAAAGTAAACAATAATATGCAAGGAAAGATTAATTAAAAATAATATTTAATTTAGATTTTACAGGATAAAGGGTTTTAATACTATTTTTCACTACTTCAAATGTGTAAGGAAACATGTTCATAATATGGGTCTTGTAAAGTTTCAAAAATTTTACGCTCACTTAAGTGTATAATATTAAAAAATTCTGTAATAAAATATGTGCTATAGCATCTAATGTATAATTAATTTTTGAGTAAAACATAAATCTTAAAATCAAGGAAAATTTCATTTCAGATCTTGTATTTTAAAAGAAAATTTATAAGACCATGGGTAATAAAAATCAAATAATCCAAAATACAGTGTATGTGGTAAGACAAGCAAAAGTTTATTTAAAATAGAAAGGTGTAAGCATTAAAAAGATTTCCAATATTCCCTTATGGATCTCCATTTAAGTGTTTGTCATAATATGTAATGCATATGTTTCAATTGTAAAATGTTTTCTAAAATCTTCAACATTAAAAATATGTGTAATAGTATTTAATATATAATTAATTTTTGAGTAAAAACATTAACTTTTAAAATATAAAATCCTTATATTTCATCCAAAAACAGGTTTGTAAATCTATATAATATAAATTAAATCACTAAAATTTATGAAGATTTATTCAAAGTAAAAAAATAATATGCAATTAAAGAGAATTTAAAAAATAACATTTAATTTAGATTTATAGGATAAATGGTTTTTATACTAAAACTTCTTCAAATGTACAAGAAAACGTATTCATAGTATGGGTCTTATAAAGTTTCAAAAATTTTACTCTTACTTAAGTGTATATTAATTAAAACAAAATTTCTGTTAAAAAATAGGTCTTATAGCATCTAATGTATAATTAATTTTTGAGTAAAAACATCTAACTTAAAAAAAACCCATAAATCTTTATAGCATAGAAAAATTTCATTTCAGATCTTGCATTTTAAGACAATTTATAAAACTATGTAATAAAAAACAAACAATCCAAAATACAGTATATGTGTTCCAGTTCGGGGGCACATAAGTGGATTATTGCTTATTTACGCTAGAATTTTACGAAACTTGTGAAACCAAAATTGGTTTGTTGGATACTTCATTCCAAGCAAACTTCCATTTTCCAGAACAATTTTTAAACAATTGTAGTTAGAAAACACAAATTGTCTTTTCTGCCCAAATGAAACAGACGCTATGGGTGCATAAAGTTCCAAGTCCTTCTCGTTGTTTTTATGGGCAACTATGCAGTCCTTACCATCTTTATAACGGTTCACCAACTCAAAATTAAATCTTGCACCAATTATTCGCTCCATTTCTCCCTTTATTTCCAATACTTAAGGAGATCAAGGCTTGGCTGCAATAGAAGACCCACTAAAAGTATAGCTTATTCCTTCGTCTTCGTATGCTACAAGTTGACAAGGCACAGTATATTTTTGACCTAAAATTTCTAAATTTCGTCTTTTTTTAATACGTTAATTCGTTTTTCCAATCGACGGAAGTATGCCCAGTCTTCACGATCTGTAAACAATTTACCATACTCATAACATAAAGAATTGTGAGTAGACTTTTTCAAGTTCAGACTTGCTCGATGGACATAATCGTGACGTCACATCGAAATCTCAGAAGGAAAAAAAATCCAAGTCCCAAACGTAAACACACTGACGTCACCGGTCATGAATAAAGTAAAAACATTAAGAAATCAATTCGTTCCTTAGATTAATTACTTTTAAAATCACCAGATGGCGCCATAAGTCATTTTGAAAAAGCATTTATTAAAACCCCTATGCAATTATTCCAACCATTTTCTAAAAATAACCCATTCCTAATACTAAGAAAAAATACAAGTCCAAAAGAGAAAAAAAAATCCAACACTACATTAATTCACCGCCCATAGTTAACTCTCTTACAGCCTAACGGATAGCGCACTTGACTTCGGATCCTATGGTCCTCGGTTCGAATCCACGAAATTGCTTTTTAATTAAAAATAATAGGGTTTCGAATATCTCCACCAGATGGCACTACGCGAGTGATTCATCACCATGGCAACGAAACGACGCCATCTTGAAACAACTCAACGCCTGCACGATGACAAAAAAAAATTCCAAAATGTAAACAAACAATACGTCACGGCATTCAGACACGCCCACTTCCGGTCACGTGGTATGACGTCACTTGGCCCCGCCCACTTCCGGTCACGTGGTATGACGTCACTTGGCCCCGCCCACTTCCGGTCACGTGGTATGACGTCACTTCCGCCGCCTATAGGCGCCCGTATACTACTTATATATATAGATACCAATGTCTTTAAAACGAGATTTTCGGTAAAAACATCATTTTTATTTTTCTTCTCAGCATCATCCATTTTCATCAGCCTGTTTCTTCAGTATTCTAAGCATGCATGTTTTCTTTCCATCAAATAATTTGGGAAAGCGTTTGAATATATTTTTTCAATTTCCCTTTTCTCAATTGCATTCGTCTAGTTTCATGCTAGTCGCAAAACACGATATCAAAAAGTACTATGATTATCACGAAATTGTCTGTGAGTCGCCAAAAGGTTAATTGAGAACAAACAAAATAAGACATTAAATTTTAAAAAAATATGACTTTTGTGTGTGAAAAGTTTGCGTTTATAGTGATTTTTGTAATTTCCTCTGCCCCTGATTATATTTGTGGTTTTTTAACTGTAAATGCTTAAAAAGTTATAAGTTAACATTTCATAAGACCTATATAAGTGTTTTATGAATATAGTACTATTATAAAATCTAAAATATTTTAAGCTTAGTCTAACTGTCAAATTTTGGTTACTTTTTTACTTTTTCTTTGACCCATAATTTGAAAAATAAAGCGAAATTATAACTTTTTAGTATTTTTTCCTTCTTTTAATTTAAGATTTTCTAAAACAAAAAAAATTCTCAGCAGTTTACATTTTAAAGATAATTTATTTCAAGATAGTTGGATTTTTCTAAAATATTGTTTACTCCTGGCATGAAATATTACTAACACGATTGGCCCAACGTGATATGAGGTAGCGAAATAAAATTCTACAAGAACATAAATCAGTGTTTTGACTTAATTTCCTCGACAAGCTTGATCACGGAAGATTAATAAGCTATATAACGGTTGATGACAGGTAATTTGATCTGCCTTATCAGGAACAGTAATTTTTTAATACAATGAGGTTCATAGGGGATACTGTTGGAACGTGCGAGTTGGAAAGCACGATTAATACTTCATTTCAATTTTCTTCGTTAATATTTATTGCGCTTGCAACTTTTCAAGTTTTGTTCCCTGAATGTTTTTGATATTCTAATTTTTGCAACCGTAATTCGGAATTTGGAAGAATGAAACAAGGAGTTTTGTTGGAACTCGATAAAATGGTCGGTTCATTTTAAACTGATGTGCGCCAAGTTGCGCAGTGAAATTTATTCGCAATCTATACTATAACTCTTACACATTCGCTCGATGCGGATTAACAGACTTCTCTTTGATAAACCTGCATGGTCTGCATACTTTTTGTAAATTTAATTCATTGTTATTGCTGTTAGAGTGTACTTTTTTCCCACCCGTCACCAGGTACATTCTGTAAAAATATTGAATATTCTTTCAATTGTTTTCAAGTTCTCCCCTCTAAAAAAGTAATCGAGTGTTTTTGCTTTTAAATTATTCGCAAGAATTAGATCTTTTCCCAAATCCCATTTGCTAATCAGAATCAAGGATTTACTAATATCTCTACCATTTAATATTACAACTTTGGTTTCATTTTACAGCGCAAATGCTAATCAGACATTCAACAGGTGTCAACTGAAACGGTGGCGCTGTCACGCTTCGTATGCTGCTCGAACATCAATTACGAGTCATAAGCCACATGGTGGTGAGTCGATTGATTGAAACAAAATCGTTTAGAAATCGCGCTATGTTCACAGCCCCGAACAAAGTAGTACATCTATAATACCTGTTATTAGGAGCAGATCGTGCCTGGCTTTTGCTGTTCCATCAGCCGCCCCCTCTCTCTGCCAGGTACACGACATGTGGCATTCGTGTGGTTCGTACTTCCAGGAGTAGAGGAAAGCCTGCTTGGTTGGCGTGGTAATCAAATGGTACGGCTCGGTCAAAAAAAGCGACTTACGATTCAGTACGCAACGTTGGTTCAGCTAAAATTATTTTGGGGATCAGTCCATTGTTGGAAATCTGAATTCATTACGTGATATTTTCTATATGTTTTACATTTTCCTCGCTGCTTTTAAGGTTTTAAAAATCACCATACAGTGAAAGCTTAAAAATCCAGCATCCAAAAACCGACAACTTCTAAAAATTTGTTACTTTTTCAGATATTTAGTTATTTTCATTGATGAATTCGGAGATCGCACATGCAGTTTCAGCCCTCCTATTTGTCTCGACGAGGTATGGATAGCCTGCTCCCTCCAGTGCGACGTTCATTAAAAAATACATAAACACCTCGACAAGGTATCTCCCCATTAGCAAAATTGACCCTATCTTGATGGACGAGATATCTCGTCATTAAAAGAAAAAAACTGACTAGGTCTTGATCTCGTTATCATAAAATAATCGGTAATATCTTGATGACGTGATATCTTGTCAATCAAGATGTTGCCGATTAGCAAAATTGCAAAATTGGACAAATCTTGATGGACGAGATATCTCGCCAAAATTACTTGGAAGGCTGAGCAATAGCGAAGCAGATGAAACTAACGATTATTTGGATGAGCATGAAGAACAATCGGAAAGCGGAAAAGGTGCCGTTATACTCGTGTGTAACAAACAGTAAGTTAACAATAAGCAACAACGAAAACATATCTAGGTATCAAATTTTACAATTTTACTGGATACAAAACAAATTGAGAAAAGAGAATCCGAAACACTTAAAGCACTTGAAATTAATATATTAGATTATAATATTTGAATCAACGTTTCACTGGAGCGACATAGCGGGGTATTGGAGACGGTCAGGGATCAATCCCGAAGGGAAAATCCAAAGACACCTCGTAATTTTGAACCACGGTTAAGTGACGAGTCCAACACCTGAGCTGACACTCCACTCTCCAAACTTGCACATCACGCCAACTTGAGGACATTTGAGACCACGACATATTTAACTAGCACCAGCCCCACGTACACTACAGTCTTTGGTTGGATCAGGTTTGGAACTCGCTACCCTCCGGTTGCTAATCCGTCGCCATATAAATGTATGCAAAGCACAAATAGAAATATTTGTCTTTAGTGTTGTTAATCTTAAATATGTACTCGGTAGTTTAATTGTTTTAAATTTATATCAGCAACGTTTCTTTTGTAATTTTGCGTTTTTTGTAATTTGTAAAATTTTAACAAACATTTTATTTATTTATATTTATAAGATGTAGACGAGCAAATTTCCGTTTCAAAGCGAATTGTTACTCGTAAGTACCATAAATCAGCAATTATTTTGATGCCGGATTTTTGAGATTTTACTGTAATTGGTATAATCAAATACTAAGTAACAGAAAATAGTTCATATTTGATTATTAAATGGGATTTAAAGCATTGATCCAAATGCTTTTGCGTTGACGAATCGTAGTGGGAAAAATCTATTACATTTTAGCTTGTAAAGGCCATTTATATACAAAAAATTGGTTTTTGTTAATTCAACATAAGAACGTATCAAATCTATAAGACTTGTGAACCTACATAATGAATTTTTGTTTAAATTTTGCATGGGTCCACATTGTGTAATCATCAGGTAATATTTACATTGTGAATGATGCGCAAGTTGTACTTTAACTCAATGTTAGTTCTATTTGGATCTTGTTTTATGAATGTCCAATTTCTCCAGTTTTACACAAAGTAAAATGTATCTCATTTTACTTTTGCAAAAAAATCGTTCAATTTTTTGCGCAACAGTTGATAGAATAAATTGAAACAGCCAATCATATAAAGGATAAAAGCCATTATAGTTCACCGTAAAAGAAAAATACAATGTAAGCAAAGATATATAAAGATAAGATAAAAATATTAGAAACTTAAACATTTCAAAATACCAATAAAATGACTTTTTAGATGTTTCACAAATGTATTGTTTGTCTCTTGTATTTATTATTTCCTAATCTTTAAAATTAACTCTTTGAGGTGTTCACACGAATACATATGTTATGGAATCTGCAATCTTCCCTACATGACTTTTAATCAGGTTTGACCTTCTTGATTAATAAAATTAATGTTTCCAACTAAATGAGGTTATTTAGTCATGCATGTGTTGTGGAATAAAAACAATTCTACACTCTCGAAAATATCGTGACGCTCAGAGGGCTAAAGCAACAGAGAATTATTAAAATGTTAGAAATTTATATTAGCTCCAAGGGAAATATCTGAAAAAAAAATGCTTGAATTCAATTCATTTAGCTTTACCAGAAAGGAAACAGTCTATAATAAACAAATTTTATAATTTCTGGTTTTTCTTGTAATACGGCCAATTATTTATTCAAGAGGAATAATTAGACAGAAACCTACAGTTCAGACCTTAAGTTTTAGGACCTGAAAATTTTTAAATATAAACAATCTTCCCAACTTTAATTATAGAATCATCGCAAAAGAGGAATTTAATTACAGAATATTTGCTGTTAAATTAAATTAAAATGCATGCTAACATTAAATTACCATACATAAGCAAATTTATAAATATCTTACGTAAGGAATTTTATAAATATCATACGTAAGCAATTTTATAAATCATATTGTTGACAATAAATAAGTGCGCAGAGGAGAGGATTTCCAGAAAACAACGCATGGTTAACTATGAATATATTGTATAACTCGTGTGCATGTTTTGTTGAAATTCTTCGGAAAAAAACCATAAATGAATATATAAATGTGGGCGGCCTACCAAATATTAGGCTAGCGTAGACCAGTTATTCTGTCTTATTCTGCTTAATTTCATATCTTCGAATTGCCACGGAGAGGTCTCAACCAGACGGAGTCCGAAAGCCAACTGTTTTCAGTTCTATTTGCAGGCTAGACTAGACACCATGGCCCTAGGACGTTACACTACAGTAGTATATGCACACAGTATTGATAGTATTATTACACGTTGGAGCAGATTCTCCGTGTAATAAATATTGACGAGAAGTAGGCCCCGGTTTTTTGTGTGCTAAAGATTTTAAATTAGGTAGGTTTTTCAAATCTGATTTTTGTTTATAAGACTGTTCTAGGTTGATATAGATTTTCACAAAATTATCACTTTAGATTATTAGACACGTTTATAGACATTTTTACAATATTTTGGAGAATAATCTATCAATGCAATAATTAACTGAATAATACAATGCTGTTTTAGACAGCAATAGTACTCATAAATAAATTATTTCTTAAAAGATTGTTCTTTTATGCGTTAATCTTTAAGATGGCTTTTATACGTTAGCCATCTTAAATCAATGACCACCAGAATGATAAAAATCATCTACGCTTGGTGCACGTTAAATCTGTCGTGGCCTCAAATATTCTCACGTTGGCGTGGTGTGGAAGTTTGGAGAGTGGTGTGCCAGCTCAGGTGTTGACCTCGTCATCTGACCGTGGTTCAAAATTACGAGGTGTTGTCCTTGGATCTTTCCCTTAAGGTTTTTCCCCGAACCGTCTCCAATAGCCCGTTGTATTGCTCCATTGCGACGTTAATTAATTACCTTACCTGAATTCTCACCCGATCTAATTAGTCTTAGGGGAGCAAAAATAAACTCACGGAAACCGACTTTCTTACCAGGAGAGCCTCTAACTTACAGGGTACAACAGACACAAATGAATCTGTCATCTCTTCCATGAGATCTGTCATATTGGTTCTCAAAGATTAAGGCCAATGAAAAATATCAAATTTACATTTAGCCTATATTTCTTAGTAGAACGGACGTAATTCAGTCGATGCAATCACTTGACATCCTTGCTCCTCGATCACGTGATATAACTGAACTTTAAAACAACTTCTTTGTCTTTCCCAATCCATCCATAATTTTTTGAAACTTTTTCAATCAGGAAAAAAAATTTGATAAATTTTGCACAAAAGCAAACTAAAATGCTTAAACTCAACGCACATATCTTCATATACCAGCGTCAATCATATTTTCATTAATATTACAAATTACGGTTTTGGCGCACTTATTCTAGTAACAAGTCTTGACACTACTTATTGTTTTTCGCATGGGTGTTGGATAAATAATAAAATTAACAAAGGCAAATGTAAAAATTCTTTGTTTCATTGGGGCTTACACACATAATGACGTCATCATTCGTAATAGTGAAACCATGATATTGGTGCAGATCTTCCTGTTTCCAAAAATTGTTGGAAAAATAAATGAAGTATTAAAAGGTTAAAAATACTACCCCCAAAAGCCAGGTTTTGAATGCAGTGTATTCACGAAACTGAACATTTTTCTGTTCGAATGATTCGGTATCTTAACACTCCATTTTTATAAAATTGTATTCAAAATGTATTTGAAGTCGAAATGTCTCAAAAAGATTTTTTGCAAGTTTAAAAAGTCGTTTCAGGTTGCTTTTAGATACCAGAGCCGTTTTAGGTTTTTATAGGTCGCAAACCCCAAATTAAGTATTTAATGACACTATGAAATTTAGATATATAATTCAGGATATCCCAAATCGTAAAAATATGCCAACAGATTTAAAAAAGAGACTGCATAGAGAAAACGGAATAGGCAAAAATCTAAGAATCGGGGCGTAGTAATAAGTGTGTTGATTCGAAATCTCGTAATGTAACATGATAATTTTATTTAAATTCGTTTTACTGAATCCCTAAGGAAGGCTGAATGATAAAAAATTTATTTTGCCTTTCCTGATTCCAACCGGAGGGTTGCGAGTTCGAAACTCGGTCCGGCCAAAGACTGTCGTGTACACGGAGACTGGTGCATGTTAAATCTGTTGTGGCCTCAAGTGTCCTCACATTGGCGTCGAAGTTTGGAGAGTGGGTTGCCAGCTCGGGTGTTACCTTGTCATCTGACCGTGGTTCAAAATTACGTTGTGTTGTGCTTGAGGATTGATCACGGACAGTTGCAAATAGCCCGGTGTTTTGCTCTAGTGCGACGTTAATTAACTACCTATGAACTACTTACCTAGTAATAAGTGCGTCCGATTCGAAGTCTTGTAAATTTAACACGATAATTTCATTTGAATTCGTTTTACTGAATCCCTTTAAGGAAAGCTGGATGATAAAGAACGTATTTTGGCGTTCTTGATTCTAAATAGTCTGCCTGATTAAAAAAAAATTATAAGAACCACTGATTTAGTCGTTGAAAATCGCGGCTCATCTGTGCTAAATCGCCGAGGCTTTCAAATTAGAGACGATATTCCACTCTAGCGTTGAGGTTTATTTCCTCGGCGGCTCATTTCGAAAGAGAGAGCAACAACATCATATATCTCCCACAAAACCAATAAATAAAAAAGCACACACAAAAAAAACAGAAAAGAAAAGCGCGGAACAAAAATTTTCCTCCAATGGCAGATCCCTACCTCTGCACAAATCAGTGCATCCCACACCGACTCCAGAGCGCATCCGATTGGCCGCCATCCGTCCGAGTGGGCGTTCCCCGCATCCTCTCTCTCACTATATCTAATTCAGTTGGCACCGACAATCTACCAAAAACCGGGGACTTAAATTGCGACTTCTTTTAAATTTTGCAACCGTAAAAGCTGATAAAAGCTGATCCAGGAATCAATCGATCCAGATTGGGAATAACGTCTCCCGATTGCTCTGCGTCCCGTTCCGGAAGTAAGTAAAGGTCCCCACTGATTGTTTCGTAGATCTGTATTTGTTCTAATTCGGCTTTTATTGGTCTTTATTAGACGGGTTGAAATTATTTAATTTAGCCAATCGTGGCTGTTTAGGTTTAATCATAGGATGCAGCGAGAAGGATCAATGAATGAATATTGGAAGTGATGTGTTGTGCGCCAGGATATTTAATTAAGGGTTTTCTGAGCTCGTTCTGAAAAGTTTTATGTGCTTGACTCACGCTTGGTTTTCTTGAGAACTTGAGATCTTTTAGCCTTCGACGGTTAGAGCGGTGTCGGTTTAGAGATGGAATTTCATCAAGACCTTTTAGCTGCTTAATAGTTTGTTGTGGCACTCACTGGAGGAGATGACATTTCTTCTATTAATCGGCATTGGGATTAACACCCCAAAACTGCCACATGAACCTCTTCGGCAATTTGCAGTTGAGAAATATCAGTGTTCAGATCACTTGTCTTGACTGTGATATCAAATGTTTTATCGAGGACGGAAAGATTTAAGTTTAATGCCATAGATGAAGTTTAGTGCAATTGAAAAATAAAAATCCGTTATTTAAATTGTGCTCTTATAGCAACAGTTAAAATTTCATAAAACGTATTTGAATTCTCTTAACTTAACCATCTCGAAAATTTTCTATGTGCTCAGTATACACATACTTACATTTGAGTGTAAGAGTTAGTGAATACTGTGATTGTTCCTGTGATAGATACAGAATCAGAGTACTTTTAAGTACAGAATTATGATGAGAGTAAATTACCGAAGATGGTTCAATTCATTTCAACTTACTGAAGTGAGTTCGCAATGTTAGAAAATAACTGCCTTTACATGTTTGCAAAATACCTAAGACCCTTTCAAAATGAGATTTTCTTCATGCAATGTTGTACCTTAACTTAAACATTGAACATCTAATTCGTTATCGAGTTGAGACTAAGATCTTTTAACAAGTTAAAACTTTTTAGGGAAGACGAAATATATGCATAACGGCTATTAAGGATATTAAAATTTGTTCAAAAGTACCATGTGTTACTCTAGAAAATATTTTGCGGCTACAGAAGCTTCGTCATTTGGAGTAAGATCTCATGTGTATTTTAAGCTAAAACGATTACAATGCATGGAGTGCACTTTTATCCTAATGTATACGTTGGCATTAATGTAAATAAGTCTAATTTAAGATTGCATAATTAATCTAATTGATGATTATTTTGTTTGGAGTAATAATTTAAATGCAGAGTAAGTTTGAATGTCAGATTTCATCTTGAAGGATTGAGTACAAAAGCTTGTAAAAACTCGTCAAGACTTTAAATGCCAAATCTTTTCCATATTTAAAGAAATTAACTGTTAAAAATAAATGTTGTGCAATAAATATTCTCCCTCTTAGATTGTATAATCATTTAATGGAGAGTGCAGAAATCATTACAGTGGGCGATACCCTCATACCATTCCCCAAAGAAACTTTCACATGAGGTTGTGAAGTTGGGTAACTAATTTTAGAGAAGTAAATGCAGTGCAATAATGTAGAATAACGCATTCCTGTTACATTTTTTCGAGATATGAGAACTACATTTTCGTATTATTTTTATGAAGTAGACTTGGTTAAGATAAGAAGACTGAGATTAAAAAAAATATTTTAAGTCAAATCACTGTGTATAATTCTCTAAAATTAGTTACCCCAACTTCACAACCATACGTGAAAGTTTCTTTGGGGAATGGGAATGAGGGCATTGCTCACTGTTATGTTTTCCCACTCTCCACTAAACGATTATACATTTGAGTGCAAGAGTTAGTGAAGAATTTCATGTTATTAAAGGAACTTAAAAACGCAATATGGGGAAATGGCAAGCATGCTGCATAATTGTATGTAATAATTGTGTGCATAATTTTATACAATAAGTGTATGTAATGTGTTCATATTGGTATACAATGTAGTGATGTGGTGTTATTGAATTTCAATAAAAATAGTATTAAGATTTTATAGCGGTTCTCTATAACTTACCATTACTTAATCTATTAGCCCAAAGGCAGAGTAGGACCACGCAAATGCATTCTTTTATTTTTTTCTTCATATGTGTTTAACGTTCAGTATTTATTGTATTTTTAGCCAAAGTTATGTTTTAAGATTAATTTTGCATCAACTTGATTTTAGAGTAGATAATAATTTTTAAATAACTTTCCCTTATCCCCCACTCTCCCACTCATCCCTAAATTGCTGGAAAATTAGTTTACGTGTTCCTGAGTTAGTTTTGATAGATATTTTAATTTCGGTATTTCTGAGGTTTCAAAATATATTTGTGGTTAAAGAATTCCATTCCAACAAAAATTATTTCATTGTTAAAAATTAACGTTTTAAGTTGTATTTTGGAGAATTTTAAAAAACGTTAAACGTTAAGACCCAACATTGCTCCAAAAAATATTTTTATTCTATTACTTTTAAAGATTTAATCTTCATACGTGGTTCATCAAAACTTTTGAAGTAGTCTAGATTTTTTCTGTTTTAATGTTGGCATTCAGTGCATGTATAAAACATATTTTTTGTTTTAAAAACTTAAAAAATAGAAAAAAGCCTTTGAAGTAAATCTGATGTCGATGAAAATGTTCGGATTGAACATTTTAGAATATTCTAAGAGTAGAATGAATATTTCTATCCCGCCAAAGTTCTTTGCAAAATATTTTTAAGCTACTTATCTAATGCTACTTATACTCTCATTTATTATTAATTAGTAAGTTAATTATGTTAGAGTATATTAACAGCGAGATTTAGGTACATCGTTGGATTCGTTATATTGTTTAATTAAAATAATGATATTCTTTGTTATTTGTCTCAATAATTTTACATTAAATGTAAACATTCAGTTTTAATTCTGCAATGTATATATGAATGACTTTGGGTAACATAACGATTAACCGCTTTTCAAAACAGTTTTGAGAATAATTTTTAAAATTTGAAAAATTCTAAAATTATAATGGTTGATCCTCTATTCAAATAGTTATCTTAAGTTTTCAGGTATCAAAGCGCTTATTCAAACAATCAGAAATTATTTTTATTCTCTTGAATATTTTAATTTTTCTCACAACGAAAATATAGTTTTGTGACTTTTACTATGTTGCCAGGACCCTTCATTTTTTATCCAAAGTATAGTAGAAGTTCTATTTATATACGATTTTATAAGTTAGTTTTATACTTTCTCAACCCTCTCACTTCATTCAAATTCATAAACAGTTTACTTTGTGTGATGGTTTGGTAACTTGAAATGAATTGTAGACTTGTATTATTTACGTATGACATAAAAGCAAACATACTTTGTATTAATTTCTTTAACGAAGTTATGGTATGGAAGTATACTTTTTGTTGAATAGATTATTCTCATTATTTAGATCGTAAATAAAACATTGCAGCTCATTTTAAGATTTCATCAATAACTGCCCTTTTCATGAAATTGTCTAAGAATAAGTTGTTCCAAGTTTTTAGAGGAAAACCAAAAAATTAATATAGCCTCTTTCCTTCATTTATTATCTATGTTCCCTGGTTCGATTGCAAAACTATGGTATTCATTCTAAAAGTGACATTTATAAAGAGGTATTAGGGGAAAACAAATAACTTTGACTTGGTTATACTGTTTATAAGAAGTGTAGGAAGCAGTAAATAGATAATTTTGTTAATCACGACTTCATTATTCGTAAAAACATCATGATGTGAACATAGGCACGCTTCTATTTTCATCAAAGTGCAGATCAAAGCTTTCAAAATATTTGTCATCTCTAACCCATTGTAAATATCATGTATGATAATGTTAATAAATTATTTTGACATTTTTAACGAAACATTCAACTGCCATTATGCAGTTAAAAATCAACGAATTAGGAAATGCTATTTTGCACTACCACAATGTAATCTTATCTTCATTACAAAGTGAGCCACCCTAGTGATCTGCCCTCCCCTTATTTTTACCCTCACTTGCCTTTTAATTTTTTTTTGGTTTTTCCTCTCTCTCAGTGGCTCAGTGCATTTACTCATTGAGCTAGTAACCTGAGAGTTGTAGGTGGTGCAGGTTCGATTCCTCTCTGAATATATTTCTCTCTTCTGTCTCAGTATAACTTTCCTTTCGTGTGTAGAGGCCACGGTAGCCTAGTTGGTAGAGTACCGAATTAGCAACAAAGGACTGCGAGTTTGAAACTCGATCCAACCAAAGACAGTCATGTACATGGGAACTGATGCACGGTAAATCTTTCATAGCCTCAAATGTCCTCACGTTGGCATAGTGTGGAAGTTTGGAGAGTCAGGTTTTGAACTCGTCATCCGACCATGGTTCAAAATTACGAGGTGTTGTTCTCGGATCTTTCGCTTAGGGATTGATCCCGGGCCTTCACAAAACCCCGTTGTGTTGCTCCAGGGCGACGTTAACTCAACTACCTAACGTAACCTGTTAATTTCAACTGCTTTAATTGTTTCAGTCTCTTTCTTTCCCAATTTTTTTTGAATCCAGTAAAGTAGTAAAAGGTCCTGACTACACATAGAACTTTGCTTTTGTAGTTAATTGTTAACCTACTGTTATAAGCAGGTCTAACAACAACTTTTCCGTTTTCCGATTGCTCTTCATGCTTATACCCATCCGACTAATCGTTAGTTCCATCTGCTTCGCTATTGTTTACAACTGCATCTCTGAATCTGTCAAATGACCTACTACCCTTTGTGTGCATGTCTATTACTTGAAGTTTGTCTTGTGCTTTGCGAAATGTGTCCTTTGCGCCATAGGGCTAGAAACAACTAACCAACCGCATCAAAACCTTCTGGTTTCAGGTAACTATGCAGGCAGGTTCCAAACAGTCTGAGAACAGGGGCAACTTCCACAGCATCCAGGTAATGTTGGGCTTGCAGCAGGAGTTGGGGTGCCAACAGCACGACACCATCGCAGCGGTGTCGGCAGCGCTCGGCTACGCGCCTCCGCCGGGACACCCCCAACAGTCGCTATCCTTCGGCGTCTCCAACGCCAGCAGCATGATGAACAATCTCACGCAGCAGCAGTACACCACCACTCGGCTGAGGGACGGTTTTGCAGAGCTGGCCGCAAGCAAGGAAGCAACAGGTGAGATTCACATTCAGTTTATATTTGATTCCGTATTTATTTGATTGCCGTAACTGTCTTGAAATGCAGTTTAGAAGTGTTCTAGTGCAGTGAAAGGGAAATTGTTCATGTTCATTACGGTTATACTTTTGCCTTTTTTACAGAAATACTTTCAATTTTGATTTGAGGTAGCGTGTATTGTTTTTCTTTCTATGTCTGGAGAAGGTTATTTCCAGACACAGAGCATCAGTTGCTTCACACATATACGTATATCACTGGTTTTATTTAATTTATTTTCTATACGTATCATAATAAATAGTATCAGTATATGTGTACTGTTTATCCCTTATTTATGGTGCGATGAATTCCAACCATGAATTTATATAGGGAGGGACAAGGAGTCTGGCCCCTATCATCTTCACCCTCTTGACATAGAGCCTACAAACACACGCCCTAAGGAGTGAAGTGGAGTCATCTTTTATTTTTGGTTGTCTAATATTTGAGACTCGCCTCCCCAACTCACTTAAAGGTTTAGAGTTTTTTAATAGGAGGAGGGAGAAGAGGCTATCTAATATTATCATGCATTTTTTTTGGGGGGGGGGCTTAGCCCCAAACATGAAATATAGGGGTCGAGGGGATAGGGCCCTCACGACATGGCGCCCTTGTTCTGGACATAACACTCACACGCCCTAGTAAGAGAGTTTGAGTCCCACCTATCTAATGTTATATCTCTCTTTTTGGATACCTAATATTATCACACCTTTTGAGCTATCTAATATTGATACCCTTTTGGCTCTCTAATATTATCCTACCTTTTTGGCTACCTAATATTATCATACCTTAGGTCGGGCCCCAAGCATAAAATATTGCATCTTATCAGGGAAATATTAGCGACCCTAAGATTTGGCACCCCGGTAAGAGCAATATCTGATAAGAGTAAGGATAATTAAAATCACGAGCCATCCAGATAACATATTTACGAACTGTTGTTATTAGAGATCTGAGATAGAAGTCTAATTTTTTACTTTATCTTTGAATGGAATTCGGCTACTTACTGTTTGGGTTTCGATTATAGGTATAATCACATCTAGTAGATTAAATTGGATGTAGTTCAGTAGCGTTTATGTATTGTTCACATACAATTTAAAAAGTTGTCTTGTAATAGACGTTGACGTCTGTCTGTCTGTGTATGATCTAAATCTGTCCAAATTGAATGTTTATAGTTCACATTTTACTGACGATCAACAAATATAAAATAGTCTGAAACTAAACAGTAGTCCTTTTTAATAAGCTTCGGGGGAAGTAATTTTTCGCTTTAAGAGCTATCACTTACGAATTTTAAGGAATATAATCTCCTCATCATACTTGTTATCTTGAAGACATTTTACTTCCCGTAAAAGGCTCTAAACCTCTTGGTGAGTTAGGAGATGAGGGTCTCTAATCCCCTAACCCTTTGTGTAAAAAAGATTAAATGCTACAAATTTACAGTATCACACTTTTGATACTAATAACAATCTTCAAACCCTTCATTGATACGTTTAAAAAATGAAGGATAATCATACCTGGTCCTTGGTTAAACATGGTGTGGGCACGTATATTCGCAGTGGTTCGAAATCCACTTTCATTGTAGATCTCGGTCCTGTTTATCCTCGTGTGGCAAAAATAAATAAAAATCTGAGATACTTTTCATGGTAAGAAGGTTGCTAATTTTTCTAAATTTACTATCAAAACTCAAAAATGCGCTGACATTTTTTAAAGATTTTCTATTACAATAAAATATGTATATGGTGAAATGAAACAAGTTAATTTAACAAGACAAATTGGTTGAATCGAAAATATATTAAATATTGTTTTCGCTATAATGTAAAGTAACAAACAATGTATACAAATAAAAAACATTTTAAATAATGTACAAAAGTAAAACAATTGTTAAGCAATTAATACAAATAAACGATTGTCAAAAATATATCGAAATACAGCAATTGTTCTCACAATAGTAAAATACAAAATGCCAAGAAATCTTGAATTTTAGAACTACCGGTCGCTCTTTCGTAAATGCTAGACGGCATGCAAAAAGTTTTCCTAATTTTATCCATAATTTAAAAAGGGAGCTTCTAGATCTAAAAATTACCATACTTTTCAACAATAAATTATAAAATATAAAAAGTTTTACTGTGCATTAAATCAAAGTATTAGTTTTCATACACTAATCGGTAATAAATATTTGCTAGAAATATTCATTTGGAAAAAATTACACAGTTCAAATGTAAATGATAATTAAGCCCTAAATTTACTAAAATCTATCGAAAATGTTTTCAGAAAAAATCATAAAATAGAAGTTTTGGAAACAATGGATATTGTATTTTAAAGAATAATGTTCTTTGATGGATAATTTTAAATTCATTCAAAGACTAAAATTTCTTGGTAAACATAAATTAGATATTTGAATTTGTAGCCCAGATTATTGAAGAGTACTTCATAAAGTACAAAAATATTAAAAATTTTCTTTTTGTGTTATTCCTGAATTATGAACTCTGAAAGGGTCTTTCTTATTTTAATACAAAAAGTGCGCTTCTTATAAAATTTTTGAATATATGTACATAAAATGAAAGCTTAATTTTTTTATTGAGATAACCAATACATCTTCTCATGTGTCAAATAGTATTCCATGAAGCTTGTCCATGTAAGTACAAAACATTAGTGGATAAACAAGCACAGAATGACATAAAAAGCTAGGAAGGACAAAAGGGAAGTAAAAAATATATATACATACAAAAATTTCTGTAATATGTGCAAATTTGTACTCAAAAGTCTTACAAGTTATCATGAAGAATGAGGACACTAGAGTTAAAATCACAAAAGTAAGCAAAAACCTCTGCAATCCCAACCAAGGCAGAATGTCTAGGAGGCCAAGAAGTCGGGAGCTTTTCAACTTCTTTCTAAAAATCAACCTTTTCCTGAGAATTCTGCATTCAATATTACATTATTGACATCTTGAACATCGATCGGGCAGTCTCACATCCCACTCGATCCAAATCTGTGAAAATAGCTTTCGGAGTTACCATGCCCAATGAGGTTTGGGTCGCTAAGTAATTCGTCCTGAATTGCCTTAAGTAGTTTTGAGTCATTCTTAGTTCGATGGAAATGTTAATTCGAGGCCATTGATAAACTATAGTTTTTACTTAATATAATTTTTAGGGTTTTTCACATGGTTGATTGATAGGTAATAATTGTTACTTGAATTTATATCTATTTACTTCATTCTATCACGTAAAAATGTGCTTAGATTGCATTAGATCATATCAATATAATCTAACAACATTTCATATAAAGAACCCTAACGAGGAATTATGAATTCAATGACTAAAGCATTTATGAGATAATATAAAGACAAAAAGAGAGAGAAGCATGCAAATTGTTTTTGTTTTAGGGATGTGAGTAATTTGAAAATGATATTTTCTCGTCTGTTTTCAGCAAAGTATATTTCTCTAGTTGTCTTGCAATATTAATAGGAAAATTTATTTTGAATTTAAATAATAGGGATAAAAGAATGTTAAATAATAATAATTTTAGTTTATTTTATATTGATTGAGAGTTAGAGCAATAAATAGTATTGGTGGTAGTAACAGCTTAACAACACCGGGAACTTAAAGTAGGCTACGATAATCTTATTAATAAGTTATATTACATTTAGTAGCATGCCCCACCACTGACCGAGCGGCTACAGGCTCTTAAGGAACTGTTAGGCTGAAGCGCTTGGTACAAAAATCAATTCGAATCTCATATGCGCCGAAGTCGGGTTGGATGATCGAAATTTCCTGGTTTCTTCAGAACGATACTTAAATGCGTCTAACTTCCTCAGAGTCACATCTAATCCAGTTCACAATGCATGCGATGTGGAAGTACCTTCCATGATGCTCCAGTTTAGCATTGAGACTGCCAAGTTCTCACCAACGGAATGTTTGAAGTAATACGTTCAAAAGCTGGCATTAGAGAAATAAAACTTTGGTCAATTCTCGTAGTAATTTAAGGTAACAGTATACTATGAATAAACTGTTTAACTGTTATGATACAAATCACCATTCTGCAACTATTAACATCTGGAGGGTTGATATAAATAATATATTTATATTGAAAGCTATTTTTTATGCTAATGTTTGGAAACTTGTAGACTTGCAAAAACAATGAAATCAACAACAATGAAAAATAAGCTTCTTTTCTTTACTGTCCCCCCTCTTAATAATGTACAATAATAATCGTCTTAAGAATGCGTAATAGCAAAAACATCTGTAACAATATGTAATAAGTTTAAAAGTAGCCATAATAATAAGAAATATGCACATATTTCAAGATAATACTAAAAATAATTTTATAATAATAACACTATAACACTCACAATAACAATAAAACTTAACAATTTTGTTCAATAATATAACAATCGTTAGAAAATCGACAAAATAATAACCAAAAATTATCAATAGTAATAATTAACTTTCCTGAATATTATTGCTTGAATCTTTCCTTTCGGGATTGATCCCGGACCGTCGCCAATAGCCCATTGTGTTGCTCCAGTGTGACGTTAATTAATTATCTACCTACCTTAATATTATTACATTATAACAATATTAAACTTTCTCAAGATTTCAATAAAACAAATTTACTTACAAATTTACTTAACCTAGAGGCAGACAAGATAAAAACTCAGCACTAAAGAAAAACCTGTCGATAAATATATTTTTCTTTTTATTACAGTTCTTTGCTTAATCTACCAATTTATTAGGATTCCCAAATACCAAGGCAGGCTCATTAATCAAGTGCTATACTGTCAATATTAGAGATTGAGGCCCATTCGGTGCCAGGTTCTCTATTGACCTCATCAACACATAACATTACTAAAATTAGAAATTTATTTTCAAATAATATATTCACAAGTTTCATCAGAAGATAAGATATGGCAACAACTTAAAGCCTTCGGTAAATCATAATATGAGTTGTTTTGATAACGCTGTTGCATAAGAAATGGAATAGAAATGCTAATCTATTACATAATGGATGAAAAAAGAATAAACTTGTTTCCGAAAATATACTTGATCTCATTTCACATATATGTGACTAAAATGGAGTTATTTACTTCGTTTTAGATTCCACGAAGCAATCAAATACTATTTCAGCCGAAAAGAGTTCTCCGGCAGCCAGTAGTACAACAGAAAAAACAGTAAAAAAGAAGAAAACTCGGTAAGTGAAGCTCTAACATTTTTTTGAAGCTTCTGTCATTTCCTAATACTACAGTAGTTCTATTCTTAGATATACACTGCTGGCCACCCAAATTGCAACACCAAGAAAGACAAGAGATATCACAACAAAATTTATTTTCTAGATAACATGTTGATCAAGTATCAAATGATTAAATTTATAGACTTCTGTGAAGTGTGGTTCCTGCCAAAGTCAGTAGCCAGAGTAGCCGCCATTGCTGGAGATCACCGCTGCCACACGCCTCGGCATTGATTCAAAGAGACTTTGGATGTGTTCTTGGGGTACAGCAGACCAAGCAGCTTCCACACGTTGCCAAAGTTGATCTGGTGTGGCAGCTGGGGATGTATTCTGGGTCAATCGTTGAGCAACCATGGACCACATGTTTTCTATCGGCGAAAGATCCGGAGAGCGAGCTGGCCAGGGAAGCAATTCAATCTGGCGATTGACGAAGAACCCTTGGACAATGCGTGCCACGTGTGGTCGCGCATTATCCTGTTGAAATATGGCTGTGGGCAAGCCCTGAAGGTAAGGAAGGACAACTGGCTCCAACACCTCGGAGATGTAGCGCTGGCTGTTTAAAGTACCGGCAATGCGTACTAGAGGAGTGCGAGAGTGATATCCAATACCGCCCCATACCATAATACCCGGTGCAGGACCAGTGTGGCGGTGCATAACGCAGCTGTTCAGCATCATCTCTCCACGGTGTCTCCAGACTCGAATCCGAACATCGTGGTGTTGCAGACAGAAGCGTGACTCGTCAGTAAAGACAATTTCATTCCATTCTGCCGTCCACATCCTTCTTTCATCGCACCATTGGCGGCGGAAACGTCTGTGGTTCTGCGTCAAGGGTAGACGAAGCAATGGACGTCTTGCGGACAGACCACTCTGCTGTAAACGGCGTCGAATGGTACGCGCAGACACTGGATGATGCGGTACAGACTGAATGTGCTGTGCTATGTTTCGTGATGTGGCTGAGCGATCCGTCACTGCCATACGCACAACATGCCTGTCATCACGTGAAGTGGTGCACTGAGGTGGATGCGATCGAACACGTCGGTCCGTCGTACCCTCCTGCATCCAACGATCACATATCCGCATTACAGTTGTTTGGTTTCGTCCAACACGACTACCGATTTCCCTGAAAGATAATCCACAATCTCGGTAGGCCACTATCCTTCCTCTGTCGAACTCGGATACTTGATCAAAAGATGATCGCTGTTTTCTACGAGGCATAATTGATCGTTTTTTTGAAAAAACCACAAGAAAAACACAATTGCCGTACTTGAAATCGTCGAAATCTCCAAGCCTTGAATAGCGCTTTGAAGTGGCGCCACAGGCGCACGTGATGTACGTCTGCGCTGAAATTCTAATCATTTGCATATCTCACCTCCGCGAATGCATGTTGTAAATTTCATATTATTTGCATGCTTCCTTCAGGGTGTTGCATTTACGGTGGCCAGCAGTGTATGATTTCGATCTTGAACTTCATTAATTTGTTGCTTCAATTATCATATTTTAGGGACTATTTATTAATTTCATAATGGATTATAGTGGTCATTGAAAATCTTATTAATTTTTTGTCTTAGGACAACGTTCACAGCTTTTCAATTAGAAGAATTGGAGAGAGCCTTTCAAAGAGCGCCTTACCCAGATGTTTTTGCTAGAGAAGAGTTGGCCCTTAGATTGACTCTCAGCGAATCCAGAGTTCAGGTAAATATAGTTTCAGAATGTAAAATTCTAGACTTTATTTCTAAATTATATTTGAATTTTAATTACGAATACCTAGATTACATTTCCTGGCTAATATTTTAATATTCATTTACCAACTTTTTTGGTAAAGATAACTGAAGTGACTCTTGTTAATTTTAGAGAAAACAGTTCAATTAAGAATAATGGAAAATTTAAGAACAATGAAATAGTAGTCTTTATAGATATATTTTGTAGGCTTTTCGGAGCATATTTAGCAAATACTTTAAATTTGGTAGGTTCAGAAGTACAAGATATTCCATAGATACTTATGAAAATAGCGTAACAATAGTGAAATACATTCGATAGAAATAAATAACTAGAACTAACCTATACGAGGAAAGACTAAATTCTCATTTTATTCTTGGGGAGAATAATATTTCTAGCACCTTTAGTACAAAAGTAATTTTATCTAGAACCTCTTGCACTTGCAATATTTCTAGCATCTCTTGTCCATTTATCTAGAGTTTGTTCAAAATTAATCAGAATTCAGGGGCAAGTATGGAAGAGACCAAATTTTATAACTATAATAGCATTTATTCATACCTTTCAATAAATTCAATGTGAGAAAATGTGGTAGATGTAAGAATCTTATTGAAAAGTTCTATTTATATTATTTAGTTATTTTTTCTACCACTATTTACATTTTTCGTCTTAGCAAACGTATATACTTTTCCTGCTTATATATACGTTTAATTACTTTTTCGTACCACTAATGTGGAAAATTGCTAATTTCATTGTAGACTTCTATTGGTAAATTATAAACATATGCATAAGAACTGATATTTATAAGCCACTTAACTGTTTGAGTACACGAGAAATGTAGGTACACAAAATGTTAAATTTACCTTAAATTTGTTTTGTGTACACAATTGAAATGAAATTATCAATATTCTATACTGTGAGATTACAGTTACGCTATTTGTTGAGAGACTTTCTTGAACTTTAAGCTGAGAATCACACTGTTTAGTTAATCTGTCGGTTTTAGAGCAAAGTTAAATAGATAATTTAAATAAATGTAAAATTTATAAGAAAAGAAACATGAACTATTGACAAATGCCCCAAGACTTTTTCCGGTTGCCTTGAAAAAGTATACATTTGTGTTTATTTCAAGAACTGATTCCAAAAATCATATCCGTTTTTCTGATCCAGCTTTCATTGCAGATAATAACTTCATATGCTGATGTACATAATAAACTGTATATTATAGTTATGGATTTTTAGGTCAGTATAAAATACTGTGAGTACCTGATGTAACAGGTAGTTTCTCCAAACTCCTCTATGATGCATTAATGAAAATTTTCAGATAGAGCGAGTATATCCAGATCAGCTTAGGCAGAATTTGAATTATTACTCTCCTTCAATAAGATAATTTATTTTAGCTTGTTCGATTTGGTTACAAATTTTTCAGCTAAAATTAGAAAAGACGAAGCTATGCGGGGAAAAACACTTAAAATCAAAGTTACTCGTATATTGACAAAGAAAAAGATCACCCTTACCAGAATTATAATGAAGTTGACCTAATGAAGCGTTTGAACAAAAATGGCTTTAAATGAAGACAATTTTCAGAACTGCACAAAAACCTTGCAGGGATTTCTTATGATAGAGATTTTTATGGTATTCAAAATTGACAACATTTTAACCTCTCGTCGGGTTTTTGCTCATTTTCATAAATTTCTTTCATAAAAAATACAACTTTCTTAGTGAAAAGGGGGCATACTTTTTACATTTCATAAGTTTCATAGCAACATTATATGTATCTAAGATATATAGGGCATCAATATTTCAATAGCTTAAAACTCGTTGATCATATATCAACCTGTTTTATAAATCTAAATTCTGACGGCAAAACCGTTTAATCAGCTATACGATATCTTCAAAACAATAGCTGATAGGACAAAACTGATTCATTTTTGGAGTCAGGACTCCAAAAATACATTTTACTATAAAGCACAAAATTGTGTATTGACCAATGCTCTATAACCTTAATTTATTTTTAGGTTTGGTTTCAAAACCGAAGAGCCAAATGGCGGAAGAGGGAGCCTCCTAGGAAAACTAATTACTTACAAACAGGTAGGGATATTTTATTAAAGTATTATAATCTAAGATCTCCTGATTTGTATCTTGTAATAGAACATCCAAAATTCGAAACAGAGCATATGTTTTAATAAATCTCCTAATACAGGAAATGCCAAATTATACTACTGAAGCCTCAAGAGGTCAGTAGTCGTGTATTTATATGCTACTTAAATGGTATAGTGACCATGGTGTTTGTCTGCCACCCAGTAGGTCTGGGGTTCGAATCTCGATTTGTAAGTGCAAGCAAGTTGGTGATTGTCCTTGTTAGGAGTAACAGCAGGTTCTCCAATGGGTGCTCCTTTACAAATAGCAGTCAGTTCTCCCCTTGCACTACAGATGGCCAACGAGGTCAATTAAGAATTATTCGATATAAAGAACTATCCATAATTTTTTATAAGTTTCTGAATTCAAAATTATCTAAATTTAGAATTATTACTTTTTCTAGAAATTAAAATAGGGTTATCTGATTTACATGCGCAAAGGACAAGCATAGACTGAGCATTCTATTGAGAGGAGCTTCAAAAAGTGTGACCAACATGTCGACTAGTAGTCACGTGACTGTTCTATGAAAAATTTGATTGGCCAATTTGGGATTTTATCGCCTCGTTTGACGGTATGACATCTTATGACAGATCATTGTATGCATCCGCATTTCATACATGAAGGGCGACAAAAATGGTAAAATCGCTAAAGTCTACTATGTCGCGCGGATCAATCAGATGATGAATCAGTGGATGGTCGTCTTCTACAGTCCAGTGAACCAATCAGATCATGAATATTCGTTTCTTCCCTGCAGACAAAAGTAGTCTAAAGGTCACGTTACTACTAATTTCGGTCTCATGATTCTAAGCACATGAAAAGGTTACCATTACTCCCTCTACTTTTATATTTCCCTTATGGGGTATCTTATTTTAAAAATATTCTCTATTTTTAGTTTCCTCTCCAGCGATGGCCAAAACGTTTGCCAACACCACACCCCTTCCATCCCTCACCTCAACAATGGACAGCACCTGGGCCAGTTTCGCAACCAACCCCTACGACTTCGGCTTCCAGAACGCCCTGGCAGCTTCCCCGTACGCTGGATTCTCGACAAGCCCACACAGCAACTTGGGCGGTGGACCCACCTCTACTGGGTTCTACGGCGGAATGATATCTCAGGGCGATCCTCTGCTACCTTCACTGACGACTACCAGAACAGAGATGCACCAAAACTCCCCTCTCAACAAGTCGCCCAGTCCTCCGAATCTGTACGGAAACGGTAGCAGCAACTCCGGGGGAGAGAAGAAGCTGAGTGGACTCGTTGGACTGGACCCCAACGATGTGGACACCCATCGCCTGACCACTCTTCCACCCTTGATGCTCAAGTCCAAAGACAATTCCGTGTCGCCACTCCCGTCGCTCGATTTCTTCACCTAGCTTTTTCAGTGTCTTGAGTGTTTTGTCATTGCTTTTATTTTTCAGTGATTGGACTCGAGTTAAGTCGCCATTTCCACATGTGTTTTTAACATTTGTGTTATCTTTTCATTATTCGTGCGGTAACGTCAGCAACCAAGTAGGAAAAGTGGTTCTGTGCACAGCCGTGAACCGTCCTGGGGGTAGCTGTTGAACTTCAGATGTGTGTAGTGCTCATCCATGCTGATTCTACTCGACGGATGGGATATTTTTTTGCTATTGACAGAAATAACAGCATATATCATCGGCTTACAGGTGAAACACACTAAGTCAAAATTTTTAAGATGTGAATTTCTTAGCTTTCCAGGCCAGAATGTGGTGATCGTTAGACTGCTGAAATTCAGTCATTCTTTCTTTGGATGAAGGTTAGATTTCTTCTTGAGAAACACACTTAGTGAGTAAATTTTCACTCTTCCTTTTCTCAGAATTGACTTAGTGTGGTTCAAGTAGTTCAAAACTATGAGGTGTTGTTCTCCGATCTTTCCCATTGGAATTGATCCCGGACCGTCGCCAGTGGCCCATTGTGTTGCTCTAGTACGAAGTAAATTCAATTATCAACTTGTGTGATTTACTTGTAAGTCGGCGATATATCCATGTATTTGTATATACTTGTCGATTTGAAGACTGGATTAAAAATCTGCACGTTTTCCTCCTGATATTATACACGTTTTCCTCCTGGAAAAGCATATATTCATTTTGTGTGCAGTGTGGGAAATTTACTTTCGTAAAGTTGCAAAACGAAAAATAACAAATTTTAATGATCTGAAAAGGCAATTTTTACTTATAAAGAAACTCTGAAAAAACCTAGATAAGTCAATTTTAGATAAGTCATTTTTATTTGTAGTAGATTAAAGCCAAAGAGAGATATTTATTTACAAATTAGTCATCAATTTATGTTACTAACAAACAAAACGTTTTGGATCGGTTAGCGAATTAAAATATTAATATACGGTGTATCATTCCTGGCTTTTTATGTAGTCTGTGAGCTTAATGGTCGGATCATCATGCAATGATGCCTTATTAATAAGTCCACGAGGTATTTTCTTTCAGAAGTTGCCACAAAAATGTCTTTAAGTGTATCAATGCGTCAAAAATGCTATAATTCAGTTATTTTTTGTGTCTGTAAAGCTTTATATGCTTGCAATATGTATATACTATATAACTTTGCTACCAAAGATTTCCAAATGATGAATTTTTGATTATCATAGTGAGTGGCACAAAACAAAAAAATTAGTTTTTATTTACTGTAAATAATATTTCTTTCGAAATGAAGATATGAAAATGTAAAATGATTCGGCACATAAAAAGTGTTTTTCACCACAGATCCGTTAATACATAAGTTTTATTCTAATCAATGTTTGTCTTAAGTATATTATACTATAGAAACTAGATCTTTTATCACATTGAAAATACTCTGAATGTCATATATAATATCGTATTGTAAAAGTAACATTATGTAACATTATATAAATTGGAATTATATTTTTATTTACCTTTGTAATCTCTTAAGAGTTGCAATTGGCAACACTGAAGTGCCTTACCTTCAAATGTAAAATATGAACAATTTAGCTACTGGTGTCTAAGACACTTTGTCTTCTGTATTGTATAAAATCATTGATTGATTGTTGTACCTTGTGTTGTGAAAGTAAATATTTGTAAACATTCACAATTTCCCCTTCATTTAAAAAACCCTTTAACTAAGTTTTCATTTTTATTAAAAAAAAATCATCGAGCTTGATGACAGTATTTATCAACATTCTTTTCATCCATTTTTCTCGCTATTTTTGTTGAACTTTTGATCAAACTTTTTATGTGGATAGGTAATTTGTGTAACCTTACAATAAAACAACCTGCTTAGAAGCTTCAAATAGATTAAACACTACATAACATCCTAAAATAACTACTTTGCACTAATTAATCATTTTTACTACTTTAGTAACTACTAGGTATTTTATCGCAGAGTCGATTAGGGACATTTCAGATTACAGTAGATATTTTTTTAAAGAAGTTATTTATGGCTTTATATATCTTTCGTGTCAGGGCAAAGGGGTTAAGTTGACTTTTGATGGATTCAATAGAGTCAAGTGCATCATCATAATTTAAAAATAATATATGTTTAAAATCAAAACTAAATGAATCTACGAATCCAAATTATAATAATTTGCATCACGGCATGCCTTCTTTTTCTTCCTGGATATTTGTGAGAATTGTAAGTATTCAAATTAAGATTCTGAGAAGCCATTTTGACTTAACCCCTTTTGCCCTGATATGGAAGATATAAATGAAAATTGACTATTTAAAAGTATCGACCGCGGCTCTCGTCTATGGAGCACATTAGATTCACTTGAATACGTCTTGTATAATAAGAACAAGATCTGTGCGTAAAATCTAATTGTCCAATTAAATATATTTTACGATTTTTAATCCATTCTAATCCATAACTAGCACTTCACTTTTGAGACGTAAGCAAACTTTAAAATGGAAAAGACGTAACCAATTTTAAAATGGAAAATGTTCTACCTCTAATTTTACTGGACGATTACTCGAACTGAGCTATGTCATTACGAAATATTGATCCAGAAGTTAAATGTCTTATAAAACATTTCTTACTATTTGCATTTATTTTATAAGACATTTATATTAAAATGAACTAAATGTAGCTAAAATTCACTCGGACAAAAACTAATTTATTTTTTGAAAAAATTTCCAAGTTTTAAAATGTTATTATTTTTGTACAATTACGAATGGGGGGCGTATTTCCTTTGATCATATTCATTAGACAATTATTCATTAGACAAACTGTTTTCTTTGAGTCGTATTTCCTTTGATCATTTATTTATAGTTGTTTATTATATTGTCTGTTAGTTTTGGTGATATAAACATCCAAGGAGCTTACATTTTTCTAAAACCTCTTATTTTAGCTGAACTTAGACCATGCCAAAAAGCCTCCTATTTTAAATGAAGTCATACCAAAAATATAAAGGTCTGAAAGTTTAATAAAGGGGGAAATTATGTGAGATGGTAATAAAAGTAGAACAGTGATTAAAAACAAGTTCATTAAACTGTTACGCATTTGAATAATCATGCATTCCAATTACATTTGCAAGTTTTTTCGGACCCAAATATAGGTAACCAATATTCTCAAGGCACTGTGTATGTTAGATGTTACATTCCAATTTAGTAACTGGAGAAGAAATTAGTAAGAGATTTGAGAACGTTCTTAAAACGAAGTTCGTCAATGTCTTCACTCAAAAAATTCCAATTTGGCGAGAAAGAGTTGGAAACAGTGAAAATTTTATGTGATATATGTTACTAACGATTGATCAGTTTAACCATAAAACCTAAACATCAGAGGATGAGTTGCATCGAGTCTATGTAGAGGGATACTTTGTTATTTATATTCTTGTTGTGACACAAGAACTCATCAATTTTTTCTTCTGTATCTTGGATTCAAGGTCTTTCCTTATAGGTTAGCTTCTCTTTTCACATTAGAATTACTTAATTCTCTCTTTTTTAGATCAAGTTAATAGACACATCGATTTCTTATTACTTTTTAGATACTTTCAGATGAACAGATGCCACCTTTATAGATTTCTCATCGTTAAGAGTATTTTGGAAAGCGTCATTTTAAGAGCTCTAATAAATAATATTTAAATAATTATTTTTTAGAGCTTTTAATTCATTTGGGATAAAACATGTAGCAGGACCTGTAGTTATAAAAAGTATAGCTTTAAGTTAACAATAAATAACTCCAAACAGAAAAACAGAAAGAAAATAGTTTTTACCGAAACTGGAACTTATTTTGTGAACTTTTTATCTATTTTACTTATATCGATAGAAACTTAGGTATGTTGATTTATTATATTTAAGTAATTCTCGAAAGGAAATATTCACAAAGTAACATTCACACATTATAACATTACCGTAACTATTGCAGTTACACTAACATTACATAACATTTTCATTAACAGTGTATCGTTTTTCAACTCTGGCAAATAATTATCCTTAGAATGATTCAAAGAATTAATTCAAAAATTCAATACGTAAGTCGTTAAGTTAACGTAATTTTATGACAAAACAATTAAGAATGTGTGAAACACAGCTTCATAAAACATACTATTTTTGTTCTTAAAAAGGTATTTAAAACTTCTCTTTAAGTATATTCTACAAATGATGTTTCATGGAAAGGCTACAAATACTATTTCAAACTAATATTAACCTACAACTATATTTTTTCTTGGAAGTGACTCACCAAAGGGGTATTAACTCTTTAAAGATAAATAAGAAAATAAAAAAAATTCATTTGGAATATATACATATGGAATTCACTCTCCAGGGTATATGTTTAGATATTTTGCAACTATTATAATACGTCTCTACTAACGATCTTAAAAATTGAAAGGTATCTGTGATTCAAACAGTTCTGGAAATCAGTGATACAAAAGATAAAGAACTAACTTAAGATAACTAAAAAATAGATCCAGATGTTTAAATGCTTGAAACTCGATTTTATTTCAATGACGTCAAATTATTTCTCTAAGTTGAAAGATGATGCTGGTACAAGATATGCTCTTGAAGATTACAGACGAAAAATTTTTGAATAAAATTCTTTTATACATCATATTCCAGGGTACAGTTAATTTATCCAGTAACTATTAGTCTTGTAGTTAAATAGGTTTTAAACATTAAACATACAGTTTTATGATAATCTACATCAATTTCTTACTGAATCGAGTTGATATTCTTCAATTTTATTATTAATTTAGTGTAATAGAGCATTTGTGGTAGCATTATTTAATGGATTTTTGCTAATTTGATAGTATAGCTTTATAATCTAAAGCAGGGATGAGGAACCTCTTCATGTTGGAAGGCCGCATTAATTTCGATGTAATCAAATAAGGCCACATTCAGGAAACTTCAATTAGATGTACTTAAAAATGTACATTTTGCAAAAATCTAACTAATACATACTTAATAGTTCCAACAAATTAAAACTATTTGTTAGTTTAAAGATAACTGGTTTTTAATGACTTTGCCGTGTCTGCTTTTTGTTGGAAAACATTTGAATATTTGATTGCAGTATGGAGGTCCGTAGTTTCAGTTAATACTCTAAATGGCTATCCGTCATTTGTGACCTCAAAGGTGTCTGATTAGGATTAGGAAAGAGAATGTGGATTCGTAACAATAAGTGGTTGAAAAGCTAGAAAGCATTTTTAGGCATGTTACCGAAGGTTTGTGTATTCTATTTAATTTTCTTGATTTCAATTGGATCATTCTTATTAGTATCAAACAATGACTTTAAAATGTCATCTATTGAGAGCTCAATCAATTTCATCTGTAGTTCTTTAGGTGCTTTGTGACATCAATTAGGTGAGGCTAAAATGCTAATTTGAATGTGGTTTCATTATTCTAAAAGTCAGTGAACCTTTTATTGCATTGTCCAATTAACAACTGCATATTCTTCAAATGATTCGCAAATATCATCCTGCTTCAATGACTTTTGATAACTAGAAAATGCTCATCCGAAATTTCCATTTGGTGAAGAAGTGTTTTTTTAAAGAGAGCTTTTTACAGAATACTTGGACTTTTACCATTTCTCACATATAGAATTGGTTTTACCTTGCAAGGAAATATTCAAGTCGTTTTGATTTGACATGATATCACAGAAATGCTGTATTCTTATTGAAATCTTTCAATTTATTTATTGAAATGATTGCTGATTCTGTTCGTGAAATTTAACTATCTATTTAAGCAGAGAATGATAGGGCAAATCCAAACTGAATAACTCGTTGTTTAACTTTTACATGTAACAAAACTGACGATGCCGTGAAAATGTGTGCGATTACAAATACTAAATATCAATTTTGGATAATTTTTAATAGAATCACGAAATTTAATTTTCATTAAAATAATAATACAATTCGTTTAGAATTTCCCTCTTAAGAATTGATTAGTGGAATTTACATGAAATGTCGAAAAACGTGCATCCTTTATTTATTTCAAATCCATGAAATATTTAATTTATTTTTGCTTTGAGATCCTCTCATAAGTCTTAAGTTTATTAGTATTAAATCAAATTCTTTAAATGTTGAATTAGAGTGTGTTAAGGAAAGAGAGGGCTGAATATTATGTTCGGCATTTATGAAAGAGGAAATTTATAAACTGGAAGTTTTATAAATTTCCAGTTTATTATGCTATTTTACTTCTTCAATGCTATATCTTTCACTTAATCGCGTTATTTAAGTGAATAGCTATAAATTAAATAGTTAGTTGATTGAAACAAGATTTATTAGTTAAAATGTTAGGATTCGGTTACATTTTAATTAAGCCATCAAAACGCTGTATCCTCCAATTCCAAACGTATTATCTTGACTGAGTATGTGGTTTCCGTTAAACTATTTGATCTCTGATTTGGTATTAATTAATCGCTTAGTAAAAACAAATATGTTCTATTTTAATTGAGCAATTTGTGTAGATGTTTTACAGTGAATGTTTTGTATTTCCCATACGTTTTACTTTCAAAGTAAATAGTCTAAGACTTAAATAAGACGATTCTGCACAAACGTGTTTGTAAAAAAAAGGCTTTCCATGGCTCTATTCCGTTCCAGTTTCACGATATTTTTTGTAAAAAACAGGTATGTAAAGTTGTCTACAGCTAACAAACGTACAAAATGTTTGGCAGATAAATTTCTTCAAAATATTCACCAAATGGAAAAATCACTTTCTTTTTTAGCTTACAATGAAATATTTGTGCAATGCGCTCTTAAATTTTGGTGCTCGTTATTCCTGTACGCAAACTCGAAACTAATCACCCCCAAGTAGATTCTGACTCCAATGTATCTTAAGACGACATCCCTTGATACTACTGATGAACAAAAAGGATGTTCCAGGGCGCAGGACATTCGTTGTTCTCCAAGACGTTATTCAGTCCCTTGTAGTTTCAGACGAAAACGAAAGCTCATGTGAGTGTCTGTCGTCATGCGTCATCCGCTGGATTTTGCTTTGTTCTTGTCCATATTTTATTTTTATAGACAGTGGCGGGTTGATTGGTGGCGACTCGGTGCCTCCACTAATCAAAGATAATTGAGGAAATGGCCGCTGCAGCAATTCCGCTGTTAGCTCTCATCAAAGCGTCACTTGAAGTAAAGGCTTTGGAGACCGGGTTGCCGCAATAGTCTCCCCGAACACCACCACTAGAAGAGAAGTCTTACCAGACATGAAGTCGCCAATTGCCCGGTGCATTGCATTATAAGGCTGAGACAGTACAGTGTAGGTTCATAGAAATGAAAAAAGCTCAAAATATTTACCTCCTACTCACGTATTCAATCTAAGAGCGATATTGAAAGTCGGAAGAACTATTTGATAGTAGATCGTTATTAATTACTTTCAAGTACAAAAAAGAACGAGATTCAACTAATTTCAAGATAAGCTTCAACAAAGAACTAATATATCTACGAATCTTTTGAAATATGAATCTTACACGTTACCATTGGTTCAGTAAACGCCTTTACATTTTTTTATGTAACAAAGCACAAAATTTACCTCCTACACATTTATTCAAACTAAAAGCATGATCAAGTCGGAAGAACTATTAGATAGCAGATCATCTCAAATTATCTTCGAGTACAAAAAATAATGATCTTTAACAAATTTCAAGACAAGCTGTTACTGAGAACTAATATCTCTGAGGATTTTTCGAAGTGTGAATCATCCGCGTTATCATTGACTCATTAGATACCTTAACTATGCTGACATAAAATACCAAGTCTTTGAATCAGAACTGATATCAAACGCTCTTCTGTCATTTGTTCATCCTGAAATTAGCTTCTTTTTGCAGTAGTGGGAAAGCAGAGGTCTGAAAATGAGAGAGAAATGAAAATCTCTAAAATGATATTTGAGTCATTTCATACAAACACACAAATTGTGAAAGTGTATTTCCTTTTGCAAATCTCCCAAACATTAGATAAAAAAGTTTAGTTAAGTTAGTTAAAATAATTTAGTTTTATTAGTTAAAATCTCCCAAATTTTAGCTGTATAAAGCTGTGGAAATGGGTCAATGGAATAATTCTTTCAGTTGTATTCTAAATCTTGTCCTTGACAGCTCTTCTAGGCTAACATATGGAGACGAGAAAAATAAAAATATTTTGTTTATTGACTCCAAGTCTTCCAAGTTGTTGCTTTTGTTACTTATCCTCCAAGGTCTAGCTTAACAGCTAGACCAAATCTATGAGTCCGAACATCCTCGGACTCATAGATCAGGACTTCGTCACAAGATCAGGACTTCCAGAAATCCTCTCTTGTCAGACCAATACATGACAGGAAATGAATTACTGACGTGCAGACTTGTTCAAGACATAACTAAGTTATTATTTTAGGCTTATTATAAAGTATATTTTAAGCAAATATTATTGATAACTTATTTGCTCCCTACGTATCTGAAAGCAATTCTTCACACCGTAAATTTCTTGTTAATAGTTTAATTACAGCCAGGAGCTCACCGCATGCCAATCACTCACATCTGTGGTCAAGGTATTACCAGGGAACCGCTAAGAAAAACTACCAAAAGCTTATTCAAGACCTTTTCAAGAACTATAAAAACATTGGGGCCAAATGTCCTTAAAAGTACACTTCCTAGATTCTCATCTGGATTTCTTTCCTCATATCCTAGGAGCAATTAGCAATGAACAAGAAAAGTTTCTCCAAAATATCCGAACTGCGGTGGAGAGGAGGTATCAAAGCAGGTGGGATCCCACAATGAAGAATGATTACTGCTGGTTTTTACTGAAGGATATTGCACATAAAAGAAAAATGAACTATTTGTATGGGTATACGAGTATAAGTATATAATTGTGTATTTGTATTTATAATGTTTATTCTATTTTTACCACTTCATGCAGGGGTCTGTGAATACGATATTTATAATTTTAACACTGTAACTTTAAAGCCAAGCAATATAAATGTACTAAATTTCAATCTGAAGCTCAGCTTTAACTTGGAATTT
Organism: Meta bourneti; assembly: GCA_933210815.1. NCBI lineage: Eukaryota > Metazoa > Arthropoda > Arachnida > Araneae > Tetragnathidae > Meta > Meta bourneti. The sequence goes on along the minus strand of OW119923.1, from coordinate 80,893,442 downwards.
AACAAAATATGATTTTTACTTCCACTTGCAAGACGTAAATAGTGCATTGTATATACGTATTTTGAAATCTAGCCATTGTTAATCCGCAAGAGGCTGTTAGGGATATTTTAACAGTCATATTTGAATTCAGAACCCCAAAATTAGTTCAAAAACCCTTGTTTTGAAAAAATAATGCTCAAAATTGTTGGCCAGTGTTATCAGAAAAATCAGATTTGTCTCTACTATCATTATCTGTTACCCGATCTATAGTCAAACCGGAGTCGACGGCTAAAATGGATTTCTTATATTTACTAATATCCATTCTTAAACCGTAATACAAAATCAGGTATATAATATTTATTAGTATATTATTATTTATATTATTAAATCTATAATATTATAATATTTTATAGTGTTCTCTCATGTTAAATTAATTTAAAGAAACAAAGTAAACTTGTGTCCTGACACCTTTAGGCGTATAATCTGCTCGCTATTGTATTGATATTTTTCCCGAGAGTAGATTGTACAACAATCAACTTTTTCATAAACTATGAGATGTGATATAAATTAGCCTGTCAACTTCAATCTATCAATCAACAACAATCACTTTAAACTATTTAAGAATAATTTCATTAATCTCTCAAATACAAACTGAATATTTTCTCTGAAAAGAAATTTATAACTAGTTGCGTAAATATTGGAATTTATTTAGACATTTTCAAAAAGTAACAACAAAACATAGCATCATCTAACAGCAGTATTTCGGTATTCGGGATACATGTAATACTGAAGAACGACTACTTCCTAAGAAAGTACCAAATAGAATCCTGTGTTATAAAAACGTTTTTCAACTAGCTGGACACACCATCTTGCTCACAATTCAGTCAAACCCTTTGACAACAGTTTCAATTAACTGATGCTACAGCTAAAAACAAAATATCTTGATATTTTTCTCACAGAAAAATCTAAAGAAATCTACTATATAAGAAAGTAAATAGGAGCACGTTTGTATTTATAAACAAATTTCTACAGACAGAAATTAAAAAATATGGTAATAAAGATAGAGGGATATAAGAAAAATAAACTTTCGTCGTCGTTACCTAAATCAACTCAAACATCAAACAACAAAACAATACAACTCTTTTGTTACAGATGACTTATTATGTTCAACGAATATTTTATGGGAAAGAAATCAAAGAATTTTGATAGGACAGTAAATGAATAATAAAACAAGTATTTACGTAAATAATTTAAATGTTAAGTAACTAATTTTTTACAAAAAGCTTTTATAATTTCCTAACCTGTTGCACTAGTTAAGCATATTTAACTTAACATTTGTACTTAATAACCCACAGTTTGTTTTACTTATACATTTTGCTGTCCTATAAATACCCAAACTATAAACACACTGAAATAAATTCAAATGAGATGCATATTATATTTTTACAATTTTGAACTTTCATGTCTCTAAAGTGGACAAAATTCATATTTTATGAGCGAATGATAAAATGTCTCTTTTTGATTTAAAAAAGAAACATCTCACTAAAATTTAACTCGGTACTTAATGTATATGAGAATACTCAATTTTCGTTACATTAATTTTTGAGGTTTTTTTTAAGGAATCAAGAATAAAATTTTCAAATACCTACATCTGTAAAAAATGCAAGTTATTATTCCCTACATATTAATTAAATTCAGTTAAATTGTAGCCGAAACTACATTTGTTCAAAACTCTTTTGCTTTCTTTCTGTGTAGAAATTAACATTTAGTTCAATATTAAACATTTTTAATTACTTTTGTTCTGAGTTTACCAATTTTGCTCAGTCGATGGGCTTACATTTTGACTCAGTACAGGCTTATGTAAACATGCATAGTCAAAAGAGAAAATAATTACTTACGATCAATAGATAATTCAATGAGTAATAAAAATTCAATTTCTTTTTGAAATTCGTTTTAAGAGACGAATATCTCTTAAGCCATAACACTGATAAACCTAAATTGCTCTCTGATAAGATCCTCATCAAAATTCCAAAGGATTCAATTTCATTCCAAACAATAAATTAATTAATTACCAAATGATGATAAATGTAGCTGCAAACGATAATGAAAAATAGTTTACAGATGCATAATTAAAAATCGAGGTAATTTCAATTAGAAGACTTTAAATTTAAATTCACTATTCATAACAATTAATTTAAAAAATAAAATATTGGAAGAATCTAAAGGCTTTTGTTTTATTTCATCTCATTTTGTAACAAGCCATAATAATACAATATAGCAAACGAATATTTGATAGAAATTTTTTGTGGCGCAGAAATTTGTAGATTAGCAAACACTAACAAATTCGGACCAATGCACATGCACGATGTTTTATATTTCCTACGTAAACAACGGTAGTAGAGATGTAGCTCTAATTCTACCGAAGAATTTTTTCATTATTTAATTCATTTTCGTGATTATTTCTTATACCCGAAGTAATGCATCGATTGACAATCATATAAGTCAGCCATTTGCTTAATAAATCCAATATGGTATTCAACACACCAATGCAACTTAATAACTTAAATAATTGGATGCTTATAAGATATTTTGAACATTGATCACGTGATGAGATATTTAAAGTATCGAAATTAAATATCAAAATATTTTATATCTCAAAACACTAAATATTCTCAAACGAATTGTCACTAGCTTTTAAAAAGTTTAAAAACTATATTTTTATACCTTCATAGGAATCTGTAAAAGGCAGTTAAAGTAATTATTTTAGAGAATTGCAAAGAGAAAGTTTGTTTTTAAATATCTCTAAATTACTCGTAAGAAATGCTTTGTCAGTATCACGGTCTTTTCTTACATCAATAGTTTTTAGTTATCTAAAAAATAAAAATGCCAATCTTTTCTTAAAGAAAAGAATTTCTATTTTGCACTTGAGGTAGTCACTAAAATATGACCTTAAAATTAATCTATGTGTTAAAAGGGAGGAAATCTTATAGAATCAGGAAAATCTTACATTTAAAAACTACATAGACCAGAAAAATAATTTTAATATTCATTCATAATAAAGAAGTATTTAAAATCGAAATAACAGAGGACCTTGATTTACTCATTCATCATCATAGTTCATGATTTAAAAAAATTATTAAAAAATAAATTTAAAAGTACTTATACGATTCCTTAAGAATAATCTTCGTTATTTTTTAAATACTAAAATAGCCACTAAAATAGGAATATTGTACCAAACATCGAATTTATGAAAAGTACATGTACACATATCGCTTCATGGCTGTAATACTGCCATAACTAAGACATGAATTTCGACTAGAACATGTAGCAAGACTAATACATGCTTCTGCATTCTGCAAAACTACCACAGCTGCCCTCTTCTGCAATCAACAATTGTGGTAATTTTGCCCATCCAGAAGCATGTATTTAGTCTTTCTACTCATAAAATTAGGAATTAGCTTTTCAGTTATGGCGGTATTACAGTCAAACTGCGACATAGAATTTCACATACAGTGGACTCCCTCTTAACCGGCCACTTCGGGACCGTACCCAGACCGGATAACGATTTGGCCGGTCAAACCAATCGTTTTTATTAGAATAAAACTAAGTATATAGCCTACTTTATTGTAATATGATATGTATAATTAAGAAAACTTAACCTGGAAGAACTTCCTTCGTTGGAAAAACTAACACATGTTACTGTAGGCAACTGTATTTACATTACATAATTGGTCAGTGGCGGCCGTTTAAAACGGGGGCCGGTTAAAAGGTGGCCGGTTAATAGGGAATCCACTGGTAGCTCAATTTCAGCTGCACAGATGAGTTACAAATTACGTTAATTTTGTCTATGATAATGAGTCCCACTGTTAGGATGAAAACAGTTAACAATACAGTGATTGTTTTAAACCTTACGCACAATTAACTAATACTTAATTTAAAAAAATTATATGATAAGTACTTAAGATATCGTTTCTCATTACGATACAGCTACAATTTCAAGCTTCCAATTAGCAGCAGCCCCAAATTATAATTTTGCATAATGATACGCACTTAAAAGTTTCTTTTCTTAAAAGACTTGGATTGCTACAAACAAATGCGCTCGCATTTAAATCGAGTTCACTTTACTCAACAACACTAAATGAGAATGAATTGACTGAAAGCTATCAATTCAATCCAGATGTCCGAATTGCGAATATTACAACTTCATATCAATGGAGCGAAACGTTGCTATAAAAATCTAAACAAATCAGACCACTAATTGAATTCAAGCATTCTGGTCGATTTCGTCGCCAAATGAGCAATAAGTCGTGAGATGGGAGGACCGCTGATTTCTGCTCCAGAATAAATTAGATAATCGCTGGATCTACACTTACGGTCCATTACTCTCTCAACCCCGCATTTTTCTGTAAGCCAATAGGAGCCCGTTGTTTCCGTTCTCTGTATGACGTAACGAGCAAAACGTTCCGAAGAAAAGAAAGAGGAGATACTGGAAAAAGAACAGAGGTCACTAGAAAAGGAAAATTAAGATGTACCTTGTGCGAGAGAAAGAAATAAGAGTTGACCTTTATAAAAATCTAGACGTAGTTAATGCTTTTCCTGTGTCACTAGAGGGTATAACTAAACTGTGTGACCTATTTTTAAAAAGTGTGTTATACATCACCACCGCCATTACATCTCTTTGTAACACCCGTTAAATTCATCTGAAAAGTTCACTTTTCTTATTTCATTTTGAAGTCACTAGAGGGTATAACTAAACTGTATGACCTATTTTTAAAAAGTGTGTTATTATACATCACCTCCGCCATTGCATCTCTTTGTAACACCCGTTAAATTCATCTGAAAAGTTCACTTTTCTTATTTCATTTTGAATAAATTGTTCTGCCTACAAAACCATGTTCAAATAATTTCTGTCAAAGCTTATATGCTGCTTCAAACAATAATTGAGGCGTTGACGTTGAAGGGAGGTAAGCGCCAAAAACTACAATAAATTTTACAAAACAAGCAAAAAACCATATAGGAACATAGGAAAAGAAAGTAGCACCCGTTTTCAACTCATAAAATTTTTATTAATTATTAATAATTAATAAAAATTTATGAGTTGAAAACGGACGTTATTTCCTTTTTCTATGTTCCTATATGGTTTTCTGCTTGTCTTGTAAAATTTAGTTTTTGGCGCTTACCTCCTTTTCAACGTCAACGCTTCAATTGATTAAAGTTGATGTTTATAAAGCATAGTTTTCGTAGTACAGTATTTGTCTGGTTGCCATGATTCTGCGTAATGCTATAAATCGTATTGTATAAGTTTTACATGTCATTATAAATTGAATTCTTCTACTTAAATTATGACAATCATTCCATCTAGTGATAAAAGTGCTGGTTTCTGGATCAAAAGGTTCCTGTTTGAATCCGCATCAAAGCACGGATGTTTGTTTGTCTGGAGTGAATGTGTGGCCTCTAAACGGATTATGCCTTGAATATATGGCATGTATGTGAGTTGTAACGTAAATTCACCTTCCGTGTTGAACCAGGGTAATGCCAAATGGTTCACAACTCTGCCCTTTAGTGCCATGATGACTAACTTTCAATCGAGGCATTGTAAAAATGTTTGGACGGGCATTGGCAAAATATTTGGACGGGAATTGGCAAAATATTTGGTCAACTTATCCCAAATAACATGTAGTGATGGATATACACACAATGGAATGAATGTGTGACCCCTGTATAAACGGGCTTGCTTTCATTGGGTTTTCCCACTTCACTAAACACCTGGTAGTTCATGTCACACTGTAGAAACACAAGCTATCGGCCACCATCCAGCATCAATCCCGAAGGAAACGACCGAGGGCAACACCTCATAATTTTGAACCACTGTCAAATGACGAGGTCACCTGAGCTGGCACCCTATTGTCCAAACTTCCACACCACGAAAACGTGAGGACATTTGAGGCCACGACTGATGAAGCGTTTACCAGTCCCCACGTACCTAACATTCTTTGGCTTGATCTGGTTTTTTTTTTTGTGATTATCGACAAGGCATGATTGTGCCTAAAGAAGCACTTGCATCGTTTCGGTATCTATAATAGCCAGAAATGTGTCGTGTGCAGAGGGATGAATAATATGGACTGCAGTCACCCTTCGGTTGCTAATCCGCGACTCTAGCAACTAGGTTACAGCGACCCCACCGTTCTTGAGATGTCAACCAAGTCAAATTTCAGTCACGTGACTACTAGTTAACATGTTGGTCAAGGTCAAACTTTAGAAGCTTCTCTCAATCGCGTTTAGTCTAGCTATATTTCACGTCTATGTTACGTCCCCACACGCTATTGGAAGGCTAGAGAACTTTTGTAGTTGAACTCCTGTAACCACTTCTTGTTCTATACTCTAATTTCATGTGTACTCTATGTGGCACATGGGGGTTAAGAGATGTATTTGCCTCAGTTGAAATAAAAAAAAAAGATTTTTGGGGAGAAAAGGCCAAAATGTGTAGAAGAAATAGGCAGAGCAACAATGAGACTGTACAAAAATAAACTTTAGACTTAGTGAGAAGGATTTCGACCAGCCCGAGTCAAACATTTTGGTTCACGGTATTAATTTAGTTAAACATAAATTTCACAGCTTTGTATAAAAACATTGCATTCTAATAAATTGTGTTTAAATAAAGTATTGAAACTAACTGCACTCTAATTAATTGTATCAATTTAATAATCAAGAATTGAAATGTAGTAACCAACGTACTTGTGTAGAAAAGAAATAAAATATTTTGTACCCTGCAATAAGTCTTCCTCGAAACTATATTATTACAAGACTTGGCCGCTGCCTTAAGAAGTGCTGAAATCCCAGAGACGAGGCGATTTTCCTTAGAATGGTACAATCTTTATCTTTTCGTATTAATCGTGACATCCATCCTCTTACAGTCAGCTCGTCATTTACTTTTTAAGGAACCTCAGCCTTTGTACACCTTAACTTATACCACACTATCTTATATCTAAGTGGTAGGTAGTTAATTAACGTCACACTGGCGCAACACAATGTGCTATTGGCAACGTCCGGGATCAATACCTAAGGGAAAGATATAAGGATAACGCTTCGTAATTTTGAACCACGGTCAACTGACGAGAACAACATCTGAGATGACACCCTACTCTCCAAACTTCCGCACCGTGCCAGTGTTAGGACATCTGAGGCCACGACAGATTTAATGTGCACCAATCCCCGTATACACGATGGTCTTAGGCTGGACAGAGTTTCGAACTCGCAACTCTCCAGTTGCTAATTCGTTGTTCTTCCAATTGGGCTACCGAGGTCCATTCAACCTAAATGATTTCGATGAGATATCTCATCCATCAAGATCTGGCCAGTTTTGTTAATGACGAGATATTTTGACATCAAGATCTTGCCGATTTTTTTTATGATGACAAGATCAAGATCTGGTGAGTTTTCTTCTAATGACGAGATATCTCATCCATCAAGATCTGGTCAATTTTGCTAATGACGAGATAACTTGTCGAGACAACCACCAGAAGGGTTAACTAACATTAGTTCCACATAGCCAAACGCAGTTTTTTATAAAATAGTCTGAAGAGCAAAGAATTTGTGATTTGTCTTGATTTTATATCACCTAACACCAAATGTTTCACTGGGACCGCTTTGGCTTAGTGGACCAGCCTGTATGTAGGTACCAAGTTGGAGGCCGAAGCTACTGTGGGAGCCGCTGCACACAGATTGATAGCTGGGTTTTTTGGCACAAGGGCCATATTAAGCCAAGTTGCTCTAAACGCAAGGCAAATAACTTGAAGTGATGTACATACTACTTGCAGATCATACTGTTTTAAAATCTATGAAGCAGATATCAAACTAGAAAAAAGAATGGATGATAGTACAAAGAACGCAACAGCATCTGTATCTATACATATAAAGCAGAGATGGCGTCTGTATGTATGTATGTTCTCTATACAAATCTACACCGTTTGACAAACACCAAATTTGGTACACTTATACTTTGGAACCCTGCGAGTAACGCAAGTTACATATTAAGCCCCGTTCTCTTTAACCTAGCTGTGCAAAGGGGGCTAAATCAATTCGAAATTGCAATAGAAAAACATTGAGCATAAAACGATTGCGGTACTCTAATCGGTTTGTTTTACCAGTATTGCTCGAAAATCAAATTTTCTAATAAAATTGTTTTACCAGTATTGCTCGAAAAACATTTTTTCCGAAACGTTATATTTAAACAATTTAAAATTCTAATTATGTTTGAATTGATTTTTTATTTCTTTCCACAATATAAATAATTTAGGAATATTTGAATGGTGAAAAATGGATAGTTAAAATACTTAATTTTACACAAGTTGCATTTTGTAACGGAACTCGAAAAGCCAAAACAAAAACTCATTGATGATGAAAGCGTAATTTCGCAATTCGGTATCTGGCAACGCCAGAATTAATGTTTTATTTTATAAATTAGATTTAGAATTCCGTGTTTGTGCATTTGAGTTAAGACAGAAATGTTGTGGTCATATTTGAGCATTTCTAAGTTTTCTAAATTTGTGTTCTTTTTGTAAATAATTCATTATTGTCTATCAATATTTTTCAAACGTCTTTTCGTATTTCTTTATTTCAGAATATTTTCATAACGTTGAAATTCGACACGCTTGCTCAGATCTTTCGTTTTTCAGAATTTTACATTTTTCAATGACCAGAATTTCATTTCTGTTTGTATTTATGTGTTCCATTACTTTCCATATTACAGATATATTATTTAGGAGTTAAATTACAATGAGTTATTTTTATTTTCTGCCTAATACCACTAGACATGGGTAATTTCTTGGTGGTATATGTATATTTCGACGAACTTTCCTTAAGTCTGGTTAAATACGTCATAGTTTGTAGAATTCTGTTTCATAAAAATAAATGGAAATCTTTTTAAGTAAGGTGTATAATTTCTTATTTTAAAATGACTGGTAAAGTTAAAATAAAGTTATTCTAAAATAATATGTTACGTTAAATAAAAGCGGGTAGCCATACGTTGTAGTTCAAAGATATTTCTAAATTTTGACATACTTTCATTTCAAGACGATTAAAATCAATTCAATTTACATTTGTTTTTCATGTTTCATGGGTATTATTGAAAGCTGTACTCCATAGTCAAGTAACTACATCTATAATTCTATATAGGTACGTGGCCATATAGAAACTGAGTCCCTCAATTGAAAAAGTAGCTTAAGGATTCGATTTAAAAATAAATTTTTCTGTTGGAGGAAAGCGAATTTTAAATAAGACTTTGCTAATATTGGAATAATATCATAGTAAGAAAGTATGTAAACTAGGACTGTTGAAAAATAGAAATTTTTTGTCTTAAGTGGCAGAAGGTCGAGGTTTCTTACTTGAAGTTGAAACTGTTCGTATATAATAACTTAGGTACCTGTGAAACATTGATTGAAAGCAGTGATTTTGTAAAAAGTGTAATCGATTAAGAGTTTGCTTTGTCTACACCGATGACATTTGTTTTAAACAAGCTCCGTTATTCCAAGTGCGTCTGAATAGAATTTTCAAGAAAAAAATGTGAGCTTTAAAATAAATTAACCATGAATGCAGTAACAGTTTAATTTGCCATCCTCTCACAATGATAATATAATTCGAAAACATCGAATCCATGGTGCAAGGGATACATAATAAATGATTGGAAAACTGAGTGCAAGACTATACACTGAAAGTTCTTCATTTTTACTGAAAATGAACTTAATTAGTATTCGTAATCACTCCCAAACTCAAAATCGACTTCTGAAGTCATCTCAGAAAAAGCTTTTGTAGTTTGTCTTACAGTAAGAGTGTGATGAATATGAAATGGATTATATGGGTGGATATATTATGTATACGTATTTGCGTCCGAAGTAAATTGTAGAAGTCATGAAAAAGTTAAAACGATGTTAAAAATATTTTCTGCACACTTAAATGATGCTTACATTTTTCTATGAAATAGAATCAACATTTAACCAATTCAACGCGATTATCGCCGTGTTATTCTGCTAGTATATACATAAAGCATATTTGGCGTCTGTCCTCTAAACAAATCTACACCGTTTGACCAATCGACACGAAATTTGGTACACTTATACTTTAGAACCTTGTGGGTAACGTAGGCTACATATTAACCCCCGCTCTATTCATCGTAGGTGTGCAGAAACAATTCAAAATCCCTATAGAAATAACATTGACTATAAAACGATTGCGGTACCAAACTCAGTCTGTTATACTAGTAGTATTGATGGGAAAACACCTTTTCCAATAAAATGGTTTTACCACTATTGCTCGAAAAACAATTTTTTTTCCAAAACAAATTAAATTCTAATGTTGATGATTGAACTGATTTTTTATTTCTTTCCATAATGTAAATAATTTATGAACACATAATTGATGAAAAAAGATTTTTTAAATATTTAATTTTACATAACTTACATTTTGTAATGGAATACGAAAACCTCATTTATCATAAAAGCATAATTTTGCTATTCGGTTTCTGGCAACGTCAGAATTAATGTTTTATTTTATAAATTAGATTTAGAATTCCGTGTTTGTGTATTTGAGTTAAGACAGTGAAATGTTGCGGTCATATTTGAGTATTTCTAAATTTTATGAATTTGTGTTCTTTTGTAAATAAATCATTGTTGTCTTTATCAGTCTTGTTTAAAATAATCGTGAATTGATATTCACTAGGACATTATAGGACACTTTTTACATTGGTTAAGAATTTTTCGTTTTATGTCATTATTTTGCAGTAAAAAATTCACTATGTTCTCAATATTAGGATTAACTGATGATCAAAGTGAAAAAGATCAATAGTAGCACATTCTGGTAATTAATGTTCTGAACACTGTTCAGTGTAATTAGTTTTGGAGAAAGATAACCTTTTTTCTAGGACTTCTGAAAGTGATTTCCTGAGGGAGAAGGAACAGGTTATTTGCTTGCCTTTTCATTACTTCTGCGGTTTTACGGTGCTTTTCATAATGAAAAGACAAAATTCTAGCTTATAAACTGCCAATTTGAATTTACTTGATTAATACTGGGTCTCGGAAGCCTAGTTGGAAGAGTAACAGATCAGAGAGCAACCACAGGGTTGCGATTTCGAAACCAGAAGAAGACCGTCGTGTACATGGGGGCTAGTGTGCTTTAAATCTATCGTGACCTCAAAAGTTCTCATGTTGCTTATGTTGGCATGGTGTGGATGTTTGGAGAGTATGGTGCCAGCTCAGGTGTGTTGACCCCTCATCTGACTGTGATTCAAAATTACGAGGTATTGTCCTCGAATATTTCCCTTTGGGAGTGATCCCGTATCGTCACCAATAGCACGTTGTGTTGCTCTGTTAATTAATTACCTACCTAGCTTAATTAATAAAAATTGTTTCAGGAGTCCTTTCTTCAAAAAATTACATACTTTCAACCTTCTCTTTCGCAAAATTAAAAGCATTTTAAAAGAATATTTAACAAAACAAAATTCTGGAAGATTGTTCAGGTTATTAACACATTCTAGTTATAATAATCACAAAACTACTACCAATTTGCTATCCAAAAGGAATAATAACAGTAAAACCTCATTATCAACATCCTGAAGCGAATAACAATTCGTCCTCCATCACAATACGAAAAACTTTTACAATATAAAAAGAAGCTTATATGAAAGGCTGATAAATCCAAAGCAAAAAATGGGAATCCTGAATTTAATTCCGGTGTCCTGTACTAAGTGGCATTTATGGGTGATTCGGGCTCATCCCATGGTTTCACAAGAGGATGGATACATAAAGTGGGTGAGTTAAATGGGAGGTAAGGGGGGGATAGAGTAGGCGCGTGCCGAGCAGCTGTTTTGGGGGTCAAAGGTTAGGAGGAGGAAAGTGGAGAACAGCTTAACGTCGGGGTTGTATTTTTCTGACGGGTGTTTCTTTAACCAGATCAGAAAAACCAATTACTTGTTGCGTAGACTCTCTAATGGAGAAAGAAATGAGTGTCTAATTAGAAAAGCTGTAGTAATATATTTTAATCGTGTCGCATTTTCGACCTGAATATGGGAATCCTAAAAATCGGGGAAATATTAAAGTTGATATGACAAAGTTTTTTGTGCTATGCAAAGAAAATTGTTTTTTTTTTTAGAATTCATGTATCTATGGAGTCTTAGAAAAATGAATGCATGAATTATAAATTCTAATGTACTCGAGTTTGAACTGTTAAAATGGCTATGTTCTCTTTTTTTATTATTAGGTGTTAGTCTCATTACAACCTAATATTGTTTTAAGGAATGTTCCATAAATCATTATGGACTTCCCCTGTTGCTGAATTGTATTATTGGGGCAGATATTCTTTTAAGGATCCCCTGTAATAGGCCGTTTTTATTACAATCGCAGCATAGACAGTGAAAATTTGAAAAAGTAAGTTGAGACTTTTCAGAGCCTTTCTACGTACAATTTTGTTTCTAAAACGAAAACCACACTACTATAAAACAGTCATTAAAGAGCAATGTTTAAAATCATCCTGCGAGAATACTTTTGAAATTGTGCTAAGGGGTAACATCTTTAAAACAATATCTGCTCCATCAGTGCAATTTAGCAATATGGAAGGTCTACAATGGTAAAAAGAACATTCCTTAAAACAATATTAGAATACTGACACTTAGCACTGAAAAATAATAGAATAAATCTCTTACGATAGTTTAACCACACGAGGACCATTCATAATTTATAATTCATATGCTGCAATTTTAATAAAAGTATTTAGCTTACAAATATTTAAAAATTAAAAACATTCGGCTTTAAATATTTTTTTTAAAATTTACCTCCCGCTAGAGTGTTGGGGGTGCGGTAGCCCAGTTGGAAGAGCAACGGATTAGCAACCAGAGAGTTAGTGAGTTCAAAACTGGATCCAGCCAAAGACCGTAGTGTACACGGGGGTTGGTGCATGTTAAATCTATTGTGGCCTCAATTGTCCTCATGTTGGTATGGTGTGGAAGTTGGAAGAGTGGGGTGCCAGCTCAGGTGTTGTTCTCGTCATCTGATCTTTTTTAAAAGTTGAGGCGTTGTCCTTGCATCTTTCCATTAAGGATTAATCCCTGACCATCGCTAATAGCCCATTATGTTACTCCACTGTGACGTTAATTATAACTACCTACCACTTAACTACCAACAACCTAACTACTACCCTTAACTACCTATGGAGCCACCCGTTCCTATTGATCCCGGACCATCGCCAATAGCCCGTTGTGTTGCTCTAGTGCGAAGTCAATTAATTACCTACCCGCTAGAGTGTTTTTAATAAAATAAATCTCTATTATTTCACACCTTTTTATCATAATCATCTGAAAATTAATTTATAAGGACAAATTTTTCAAAAGTATCTGTTTTTGCTGTGCTTTTATCTATGTTCATCACTGGCGGATAAATATTTGCTTCATAGAAGGATCAAAGCTAATTTCAAATAACAATACACCTATTTTTAAACTATCTCAGTTTAAAAAATAAGTATTAAGAGTAAGTAATAAATATAGTAATAAGTATACAGTATGTAATAAATATAGTAATAAGTATATAGTAAGTAATAAATATAATAATGTGTATATAGTAAATAATAAATATAGGAATAAGTATATAGTAAGTAATAAATATAGTAATAAGTAAATGTAGTAATTTTTCATAACAAAATATCTTCACGCTGGCGTGGTGTAGAAGTTTGGAGAGGGAGGTGCCAGCTCTGATGTTGACCTCGTCATCTGTCCATGGTTCAAAATCACGAGGTGTCCTAGGATCTATCCCTTCCGGATTAATTCCGTACCGTCGCCAATAGCTCATTGTGTGTTGCTCCAGTGCAACGTTAATTCAACTACCTATCTATCCATAACAAAATATAATGTGTAGGAAATAACTAAATTTTATCGCTTTCACGAATGGTCTACAATTTCAATATGTCATGGAAAAACACTAATATTTAATTTACATAAGATTACTTTAATTGAGATTAAACGAAATTAACCACACACATACACACACAAAAGGGGAAAGAGATGGTGTTCCAGACGACAGGGGAGAATCAGCTGAAACATGCCCTAGAATAATTAGGCGAAACTCAAAAATATGTAAATACCTCGTTAAAGAATTGAAAAAAAAGGAAAAAACCCAAACCAAAATCTTTTTTCGTTAGTGGGTAGCCCCTTATACGACTAAATTCTATCTGGAGCTGCAGTTACTAATCGTCCACTGATGTCCACTTAACTGCTGAAGCATTACCGGGGTCTTCAGTCATCGGTATCGACACGTGTTCTCCCACTGTGTGGCGCTGGCCGCCTCATTCAATTCTATGGTGGGGTTTTCCGCAACAGGGTGCAGGGGGAAAGAACGACCCTCGCATGGGATAAAAAGTAATAAATGGAGTTCTGGTATCGTACAGAAGTGGGAGGGGATGAATATGAATAAGCATGAAGACATCTCTTTTTTTCTGGTAATTAAGTATTGGTGAGGGAATTATGGGCAGTTCGGATTGACACGGGTTGAGTCTATCCCTTACTTCAGTGTGTTTCAATTTCCACAGGGGCATATTTCCTTTAAGTGTATACGGGCTTCACGTACCCGAGGTACTTAGTGATCTTTTCTTTTTCCATGTGGTTTACTGTCTTATATAAACACGGGTGTCGCTCTCCCCAGATACAAAAGCAATATTTTTCTGCTTTCATCCATTATTCTCTTTCCTTTCCACGACATTTTCTACTTGAGGTTGTCTGTCTTGTGTTTGGCGCAGCTTTGTCAAATATGGCCCTTGCTCCATAAAACCCCAATGCAACCAACCCCAAAATAACCAACCAATTCCCCAGTGTCTTATACTTACTGTTAACTGTACGATGCAATAAAAAAAGCAATCCCTCTGTTCCAAAATAAGTATCACATTTACTTATTTTTTGTACTGAATATTAAATCTCCAAGTAGTTTCGACGAGGTATCTCGTACATCAAGACCTGACCAATTTTGCTAACGACAAGATATATCGTCATCAAGATTGCTGATTTTGTTATGGTGACGAGATCAAGATCTGGTCGGGTTTTTCTGATGACGAGATCCCTCTTCCACCAAGATCTGCTAATGGCAAAATACCTCGTCAAGACAATCAACAGGAGGGCTAAAAGTTTTCTTCAATTTTGAGGTGAGCTGTTCCAACGAGAACAGCATTTGTTAACTATGCAAGGCAATCTAAGAATGCACTCGATCATCTTTTTAAATTGCAAAGACTGGTAAAAAATCAAAAAAGGACTTTTTTAAAAGTGCACCCGTTAAAAATCATTTAAAGTATTTATTTATATACAGATGTCAGGCATTTGACAACTAAGCTATTATCCTTCTTGCTTCCCAATATCTGAACAATTTGATCAAAACCTTTAAGAGCAGTGCGTATCCAAATGTTGGCTTTTCATTGGTGCTAAAGAATTAAATAAAATCAGGTGAATTCCTAAATCCAATTCAATATAAATGTCAGAGAGAAGAGGCGGTTCTGGGGTAGATTTAGGATTACCCAGGGTGCAAGAGTTTACAGCCCACATTTGAAGTTAGAAAAAAATTCTCAACATTGCAAATATGCAAGAAAGTGTAATGTCACTTGGAAATAATGCCTACAACATTGTACACATTACGGAAAAAAGGCGTGAAAATAGTCATCCGATTAATATTAATTGTAATCCTGGAGGTAAATTAAAAGCCAAACATTGTCTTGATATGGAATATTTAACCAAGTTAGAAAAATAAAGGTATTTTAGCTAGAATCAAATTACGGAGTAGGTCTATCAAGGTAGGATATAAGATCCTTGTTATTGGAATATTATCAAAAACTTTAATTGTTTTTGGAGCTCTTAACCTTTAGGGATATGTAAATCATTATCCATGACATCTTTATCTATTTTAAATAAATGTGTAGTTTATATTTGAACTTCTTTAAAACTGTTTTTATGGTTTTGGTCCTTTTTTTGGCATACATCCAATTAGAATTATTTCTTTACCGGTTAAATTTCCCCCAATTTTTTTAAAGCCACTTTGGAACTAAAAGGTTAAGTAATTGCTATTATGCTCCAGACCAGTGATTTTCAACCTTTTTCATATCATTGCACACATAAACCAATTACGAAAATTCTACGACTCAAAACAAATATATTGTATTTTTTATATGAAAACAATAGGGTATAGTTTGATTTACTTTCTAAAAAAGGAATAGGAACTACCAACCCTTTTTGCCCTAAAGTAGGTTTAAAAGCATTTTCCCACAAATATATGCATGATGCTTGTGTATAAGAAAATAAGATTCAAAATTATTTGTACGGATATTGAAAATACTCGTATTACTTGAAATTATTTGAGAACACAAAACTAAACTGTTGAAATTAAATAAATCTTATACAATTTAAACCGTTTCCCCATCATTAAGGCACACCAGTGTCATTCTTGCTGCAGACCAGTGTGCCACAACCCACCGATTGAAAATAGCTATTCTAGAATTAATAATCACCCAATGTTTGTCAATGGAAAGTGTCATTCAATTGCTTGTTTGATATAATCGCTTCCTTGCCTTTATTACCTTTCTAGCATTTAAATCACATTGAATCCACGAAGTAAAGGCCGTCAGGGGTACATTTTTAGGTGTGTTACTGGTATCACAACCCCGAGTGATCTTTCTTCCCTTTCATTTTTACCCTCGTCTACCCTTCTTCTTTTTCTTCTCTCATTGTGTTGTCTGTCTTGTGTTTGGCGCAGCTTGGCGAAATATGACCCTTGCGCTATAGTTAAATAAATTGTTGTTTTCCTGTTTTTAAAAATATATTTTGATTCCCAGTTTAAGATGAGTTTGCGAAAAAGAATGAGTTTGTAACCAAATAAATAATGCATGAATTATTCACCTTTTCCCAGGGTTTTTTGCCGTTAATATAGATGGCATATTCCAAATTACTTATTTTTTAAATAAAAATACAATTTCGGGGAAATAAATAAGAATTGATAATTTCATCCTCAATTGTATTTCCTTATTCTGATGTCTCCATGACTAAACCATATTTTAGGTACTCGGAATTAGCATTGATAAATAGATCTCAAATTTTGGTCCTGCACTTACACCGGTTTAAAAGCAGTTCTTTTTTGTGTTGGTTGCAGTAGCTACTTAAAAAAATAGGGAGAGTGATGTTAAAAACATTGGAGTAAACCTGACTAAGAATATTTTTATACATATTTTTACTCATTTCCTTTTTCAATTGACACAGTACCCTAAAAATGACCAAAATGCCGAATTTTTTTAATTATCTCTTATTAATTATACAACTTTAAAGAATATGTGCGCAAAATTTTATAGCAACATTATTTAGCGAGTGATTAAAGTTTTTCTATAGAATGTAAGGACCGAAACCGAAAACCATTTAAAACTTTAAAGTGCTTTTTCTTAGCTTCTTTATTTCTCATGACTACAGTGCATTAGCAGCTAAGGCATTTTTTGTAATTGATATAGAGAGTTGAAACTTTTTTGTTGTTTATTATAATATATTTAATAAATTTGTACATGGGATAAGTATTTTGAAGAACAGTTATTTTTTCAAAAATTGATGGAATCAACTATGACTGCTTATTTGCTGCTTTTCAGTGTTTGTTTCAAAAACATTTGCAAAAAATAAGTGGTATATATGATCCCAAGTTCAAAATTGTGGGAAAAGACTTCATGGAAGGTAAATAAAAAAAATATTTAAAAAAATTAAAATTTGCAGATGGAGTAGGAATTTTAAAATATTGAAATATTTTTATAAAAATTAATTTTTTTAATTATTGTGAACGTAAAATTGATTTTTTTTCTTCTCTAATGTATATTTAATATATATTGGAATAAGGCACACTAAAAAAACTTGCGAATATGAAAACAAGAAATATGTTCAAAGGGTATTGTGCCCCATAAAAGTTATAATTTACTTTTTGGTGTTTATTATTGACACTTTGAAGAACACTAAAAAATGTCTTTTTGTCGCATTGAACTAATTACTGCTCTGTCACAATAATTTTTAAAAATTTCATATTTTTTCCACTCACTCTTGGACCCTTTACAAAAATATTTATACTCTTATTCGAAAAAACCACTGATATGATTAAAAAAAATTCTTTCCAGTGTTTTTTTATGGGAGGGCATAAAAAACTTGCCCCACATAATGGGGTAAAGGCATACCATAGACTGTTTACATGTTTGCAATGTGAAAGCATTTGGAATGGGGTAAGCGTATATCATTTCATTCCTGCCGAACTGCGAAGTGCTCTAGCGGTGAAAGTAATTTACAGGACTGTTTCAAGCTTTCCCGAAGGTAGCAGTCTACTTTAATCATAGGCACGCTTTTTCAGTGGATGCGTTTACATGCTCCCTCTCATCCTGCGTTCATTTTTTCACCTCAAAATTTCAATTTTAATACACTTCTGAGAGATGTTTAACCCTATTATATATCACCAACAATTTTTTGCAATTTCAATTTTTTGCATCAGTATATCAAATTAGAATATTTATATAACTTTGCAGCCTTAATCAGCCTACTTTTATTCATTTAAAAGAAGATTCATCGAATGATGCAAACAGCAAAACAACATAACTAAACCTCGAATTTACAATTGAATATGTTTTTTTAAATCATAATGAATTTAATATTCCACCTGTGCCTTTATTTGCGAGTAAAGATGAAATGTTTTGGTAAACCAAAATGTTTTTCCATTTAGCGTGTTTGTTTCTCTTTCAACTCGGTGAATTTAAAAAATTTCCTTTTCCAATGGAAACTATTTTTGTGATTGTTCTGTCTTGAAATAGTGGAGAATATTGCAGGTCATGAATTCTGTAACAAATCAAGATCTTTTTGTGCTGCCATCTACTGAGCATGAATTAATCTAAAAGCTAAAACGGAAAAAACATAAATTTAATCAGGATAATTAGTATTCTTCCAAGATATTTATTTCAGTTTTAAAGAAAATCATTATTCACCTTAAAATTAATTTTGCCTTTAATTAAAATTTGATTTTAAAAAATTCAAATTTAATACTTAATTGGATTGCTACTTTTAAATACTTTTCATTAGGATTATGAAAAGTATTATCGTTAAATCGAAAATATGATCGTTTGATCGAAATGAACTTATTTTTTAATTTATTTTTTAATTATTTTTAATTGTTTATCATTTTTAATTACAAATTAATTAATCTTTGCTATTATTAAATAGTTTAAACACATACATTAACTATGGTGATTATAATCTATTTAGTTATAATAAAGTTTTTATTTAAGCGGTTTTCATTTTCACTGAGTAGTACCGATGGGTAGAACCTATAAAGGATTAGATAATCAATTTTCTAGATATCTTTTTATGATTGGAAAAAGATAATGAAGTGTGTGAGTTTTGTAATAATTTATGATAAACTTGTATACCTATTGTTATTTATAAAGCTATTTCGTGCCGGATAGAATTAACAGACTGGTCATTTTTCAGATTTTTGGATTATATTGGTTAGCGAGTGGCGATAATTTTCAAAATTAATGAACAACTATTTTTGATTTGATGGAATTATGTGATGGGCCGGATGGAAATGATAAAAGGGCCATAAATTAGCGTGTCCCACAATGATTTAATTTATTGGAAAATTCACACATTTCGTAAATCTTCTGACAGTCGTCAAGTTTTCCGGTCCACTTGGCCCTAGATATTCAAATGTCAGCTCCCTCAAGTTATCCGTAGTCTCCGTATAGCCAGTCTACGCATGACTAGTATAACCTAAATTCTTCAAAAATAATCCTTAATTTTCATAACTTTTACAAAATGTATTAGTGACATCAACTGCAAATTATTGTTTGCGTTATTTACATTTATTTTACGTTTGTGAAAATCCTTTCATGTTTATAAAAGTGCATAACTGAGAGAAATTATTCATTGCTTTGAATTTTCAGTTTTATACTAAATGGAACAGATTCAATAAACGATGGCTTTTTTTATTTCTTTGTTTAAATTCAGTTCGAACCTTTGGAAAGTAAATTTTAGGTAAAGTGGTAAAAATTCACCAGGCTTTTTATGAATTGCATTAAAAAAGTTAATCAATATTCTTTAGACATAATCATGGACGTTATTATGTGCTAGCTTTATATACAAATGAGGGCTCTAACTGCAAAGGTTGCGGGTTTTAGAAAGAGTAATCTGTAAGGAGAGAGAAAGTTAATCTGTAAGGAACATAACTGTCATCGATACTTTATTGACTTTGACGTGCTATGAATACAACTGATGCGAAGGTCATGGTGAGGCGGGTAGCTTAACTATTTCTAAATGATTCATGTTTGAATAATGAATGTATTGCATAGAATGTATTACATTTTTTCTACAAATCGCATGCATTTATTGAACAACAAACCTGTAAGTTAAGGATTTATTAAAACATATTTATAATTAAACTTGTTGGTTAAGTTATTTAAACTATCAGTAGTAGAACGGAAATAAATAAATTGTAACGAACATAATTTATTTTAAAAAATACAAGGCTACAGCTTTTCATCTAGTTATGTCTTATTAAAGTTAATTATTTGTCAATTTAAATTCTAGCATATTCTATTGGTACTATACACAGATTTTCACTTTGTGTGCATATCTACATATAAAAATACTAGAGGTGGGAAAATTCAACTTTTATCCATCTTCAATCTGTGCAATTATTTTATTCGATAGAGTTTTATGTTATATCAAACTGATAGTTATGTTATATTAAACTGATAGTTATTAACTAATCAATTTGATTAGTCAATTTCAAACTGATCTTAATCTAGTAACCATTGGTATTAAATGGCGGATGAAAAAATGGGCCAATTAACTAAATTTAGAGAAATGTGACCTTTCATTTCTCTGCAACACCAAATGAAAAGTTTTTCGTATGGTACTGTTTCCAAATTGCCTCAATGAGTTACACTCTTTAAATAGCCTCACAACTTGTACTCGATCATTAACTCATGTCTCTGCCAAAAAGCATTATCCCTAGATTAGGGAAAGGGACAAAAACATTACGTAGCGCAAGTCGGTTTTAATCCTATATGACCCCTATTAAGAAAAGTAGCCCAGTTGGATGAGCAAAGGATTAGCAATCGGAGGGTAGCGAGTTCGAAACTCGGTCCACCCAAAGACCGTGGTTTACACGGGTGCACGTTTTTTTCTAGAACTAGATCCTAACCTAATTTTCCATGTTTTCTACACAACACATTCCAACCTTTGTGGGGTTAATGTTTATAACTTTCATAAATTATTTAAATAAGGGTTTTGATTAGTAAGAGAAAACTTAGAAATCAGGGGATGTGCAAGTCTTTAAAGACTTCAGTTTCTTGGGTTAATATAGGTTGAGAACCATTGATATGGAATAAAATATGACAAAATAATGATACGTTTTTCTATTAAAAGATTGTAGAATTTAAAAGTCAGTTTTAAAATTTATCAGTACGGATTAATATGTTAATCTTATCGAAGTTGGCTTATTCTTTTTACAAACTGCATATATTTTTGTGAGTAATTTGCAAATATATTTTTGTGAGTAATTTTCAAATATATTTTTAATATGTATTTTTTATGTTGTAGTGGGCATATCTATTTAAATTGTCTCTTCATGCATCTTAAAGTTTAACTTTTAACGGTTAAATAACTGTTATTGAAAAAATAATAAGTCTAAGATTAGCATTAGAATGCAACAGTCAAATCCTTTAGGTAGCAATTAAAACGAAATTCGCGAGTTCAAAAAATTTATTTCAACAAAATATAACATGCAATACAATGCCAACATTTGAGCTGAGAGTGAGGATGGATTATCATAGCCCAGTTACAACCTATCTATATGACACAACAATCGATTTATTCTCTCCTTACAATACAATAAATCAACTCAATAGGAAATCAATTTCCCTTTTCCAGCACATAATTTATTTCAATCATTACGTCTTATTTAGACAAAAAGAAAGAGCGAGATAATGAAGACAGTAATGTCAGAACTTATGATAATGAGACGAATCTTAACACGGTCGCTCCACCATGGATTCAACCAGCTGCACCACTTAACGTATGGACGATAAAAACCCTTTATCGTGCATCTGTGGAGCTTCAGCATTCATCAAGGTGCTATTAGGAGGGCTAGAAGGGATGAGGGCCCAGCATGACGTCTTGGGGAGAACCTATGAAAGCGACAAGATTTGGGGACATTTGTCTTGGTGAGGCCTGTTGAGGAAATGACTACTCGAGCCCTGGTCACGTTTTTGGTTTTGTGTTTTTTAGCTTCATTGACATTGAGAATCGAAGTAAAGGGAGAGGATGATGTAGAAGGCGATTTTTTTCCGCTGAAAGGATTGGTAAGTTCAGCATTCAATTACCGAAATTATTTGGTAAATTGGTTACTTAACAAAAACAGTAATTTTCGTTGAACGGAATTATTGATTTTTTTTCTGGAAAGAACCTACTGAAGACATGTAGAGTTGTGAAAATTTTCCATCTTGTACATTGAACAACACTTATTTTGGTTCCCTTCCCACGTATGTGGTATTTTTCTGCTTTTAAAAAAGATTAATGCTACCATTATTTTGCAATACCAAAAATGAAAATAAGTTCGATTTATTTAAAAAGTAATTTGATTATTTTAGTTTATTAGCTTCACTAGTCCGGCTTCGCCCGAGGTTTTTATTCTTCCGACAAACCATGTCGTGTCTCTGCTTCCTCAGCAGTTTCGTTGCGCCAGTCTTTTGAGATTTATCAGCTTCACGTGCTTTTTTCCTTTTCCGATTGCTCGGTTTGTTACAACTTTCGACTTATTATGTTGATTGCTCATTTCTTTCGTAATGTTCTATATTGAGCTATGGTTCTAAGGAAACAACGGTAGTGAACTGAAAATAGTTGCATTGACATAGAAATACCAGACAGAGAAAGCTCTGTAAATTTTGACAATAGAGCTCAGTTTTCGAGAGTTTTTGCTGCTTCATACAAACCTAGTCACACTTTTGTTTACTCAGCAGTTTCATTACGCTATTGTAACGCTTGTTTAGCTTTGTCCGCTTCACGTGGTAATGTTTTTCCTCTTCAGATTGTTCGACTCTAGACAGTTTTTGAGATTTTCTGTTGATTAATGATTTTTTTGGCAATATTTTACATTACATTTTTCTTCTATGATTCTAAGGGAACTAATTAGTGAAAATAAGTTGTGTTGACCTACCCAATTCCAGACAGAAGAAGCTGTGCAACTTTCATGATGCCGGAGTTCAGGGTTTGAGAGTTTTTACTGCTTCATACAAACAGATTTTCTGCTTTACATATTAGATTTTTCTCTTGCAGACAATCCTCAGCGAACTCAACCCAACGGAAACATACGACGGAAAAAGAATTGTTCAAGGAGATATAGCATTACCAAAATACTGGGGCTCAGGAAATAGACATCAAGAAACCAAAGGAATTGTCAACATCGTAACATTTTGGACAAATGGAAGAATCTCTTATAATTTCCACAGTTGTAAGTTTCAATTTGTCTTAAAACCCTTTCAGAAGGATTTATTTGAATGTGACTACTTGAACGAGGGTAAAATTAATTATGAGTTGCACAATTTTTATAGAAATCACGAAATTTAAATGAAAATGTTATCTTTGCACAAATAATTTCACTATGATGTGGCATAACAAAATTATTTTCACAAGAATACACGAATTGGCAAAATTTTAAACTAACCAAAGATAGGTAGGTAATTGGTAGATAGTTGAATATTAACGTCGCACTGGAAACACAAGGGTCTATTGGCTAAGGTCTGGGATCAATCCCGAAGGCAAAGATTCGAGGACAACACATCGTAATTTTGAACCACGGGCAGATGATTACTAACCAAAGGAAGGAAACACAATGTGATGGAAAGTAAACAGAGATATAATATGCATTTGAGAAGGTTTGAAAGTAGTCCATATATTATAAAATATACTTAGCATGACCTGCTCAGTGCTTTTGATGTTCACTTTCCTTTGGTGTTCATAACGAGAGAAAACATTTTTGAAACAAGAATGTAAAGTTATCTGTCAGCTAATCAAATGTATTAATTCTTAATATTTTTATCAATGATATCTCTTCACAAGGAAAGAATTTTATAGACATTTATTATATTTAAGATTTAAAAACCGGGATTAGAGTTTGTCGGTTCGCTATTGTATTCTTGGGGAGAAAACGACGAAAAATGTTTTACTCTTTCTAAATTAAATTAAAAATGCACAAGTTATTCTGAATCTTCTTTATTTCATGTCTCGCAGTAATACAACAAACTTTTCGAGCCTTTTTTAAGCATTAATTCTTTTTAGCATGTTGCCAAAACGAAATGAACAAAAGAGATTAAATATTTAATATCGATTAGAAACATTCAATATCGATATTAACCAAAATGTAAAAGTAAACAATACATAAATATTAACAATCTAAAATACTTGTTGAAATTGAAATAATCTTATAATTACTTTTTCTTATGCTAAAACTGAGCCACTACAAGTTAAAATAATGCAATGTCAAGGAAATGAGATAAAGGTAGGTAGTTGAATTGACTTCACACTGGAGCAACACAATGGGCTATTGGCGATTATCCGGGATCAATCCCGAAGGGAAAGATCCGAGGACAACATCTCGTCATTTTGAACCACGGTCAGATGACGAGTTTAGAACATCAGCTGGTACCCCACTTTCCAAAGTAACTTCCACGCCATACTAACGTGAATAAGAAAAAGGAAATATAAAATCATTTTCTTCAAGTAATCACAAAAAACATCAGGTTTAAAGCGCTTAATAGCCCCACCAGTGACCAAGCTGCTAAAGACGGCGATTTTAAGAAACTGGTAGACTGAAGAGCTTGTTTACGAGTTCGAAACTCGTATGTGCCAAAGTCTGGTTTACTGTTTGAAAGTTCCAGGTTTCTTCAAGTACTTAAATGCGAATCTTTCCCAATACTTAAATGCGAATCAACTTCCCCAAAGACATCTAGGAAGGCGTGTCTCACACTAACCCTGCTCCCTGCTAACACTGATTGTCACATTCTCGCATTTCCACAATGCCAGCTTATGACATATAGCCCTTCAAGCATTTCGGAGAATGCTTGGAGAAATTGGATTTTATCCCTACACCCTCTCGTAAATATTGCCGGTACACTCACCATCCACTGCTACATCTCTGAAGTTTTGGAGCCTGTTGTCCTCTTTTTTCTTCAAAACTTGCCTGCTGCCAGATTTTAAAAGGACAGTTGTCGAGTGCATGTGGCATACAACGTAGAACGATTCCTCAATGTACAAGAGATTTCACTTCTTCCGTGTCCCGCTCGTTCACCAGATCTGTCGCCCATTGAATATTTCTAGTCTGTGATCGCAAAACGACTAACACACCTCAGATAACCCGTGGCTACGCCAGAGGAATTTTGGCAACGTGTGGAAGCAGCATGGACTGATATACTCCAAACATACACCCCAAACTTCTTTTTGAGTTGTATCCTGTGCTCTGTATACTGTGCTGATTTACCGGGCTATCATAGGAAGGTGAACGGGTGGCTAAGTCGGACTGCTACAGAGATGGCTCTTAGATCTTATGATCAATAGCAGACCCGCTCTACCCATGGCATGGACTTGTGCAAAAATTTTCTCACCTGTCAATACTAAAAAGCAATTGGGCAGATCATCTCTAGTACTTTTTCATCACTGGTCCTCAGTAAAACACCAGGAGAGTTGCTTGCCTTAAATTTGCCCCGGAAAGCTTTCTCTATGCTTGCCAGGCTCCGATCTGGCCACTTGAAAAAGATCATATTCTTTGATGGCTGGAAATCTTTTCCCACCTGTATAAAGTGCAGCTTATTGTCAACCTCTCCCTTACACATCCTGAATTGCACTGGAGCCATGCATGAAGACATTTTTAAGGACCCATCTGCCATTTCCCAAAAACATTTTTGTGCAGACTCAATGACAGTGCATTTTTTTACACTGGGATAAGAAAGACCTTTGTGGATCATGTTATTTTTTATAACTATGATTCTACAATCTCTTGTCTCTCATAATGTTGCATTTTCGATGCCAGCAGTGTACATACGTATATGTAGTTAACTTCAATTTGTTTATTTTCTTAAGCTGTTGACGATGATCTAAAAGCGATGATTTTGGAAAGCATGGCCGAGTGGGAGAAACATTCATGTTTAAAATTCACTGAAAAACCTTTGGATTTCAACTTCTTACGATTCAGAGCTGATAAAGAAGGGTAAGGAATATAAACAATTTTCATGTATATTATATCGATGGCTTAGGACCGTATGTTCAAATGTGCGTAAAATGAATTAGCAGTATCCTGTCTATTTTTGATAATTTAGTATATTTTGTTCTCGTGACGTCATCTATTGAAGTTTTCTGTAAGAAATCTAAAATGCAAAGGTTTATATCCAAGCCTTGGAAGGTTAAGCTGTGAGCTTTATGTATATCAGATATAGTTTCAGTGGACATAGATCACGGCGATAAGCGATGGACTTTTCAACGATGATATGCTTCTTACACTACCAATACCTTTGAAACTGTACAGATAACGTCTTTGGAAGTACACTTATTTGTATAAGTGGTGAAAATAATTACTTTCAAGGTATGATTTACTGTACACTTATTCATAAAAAGGAAATACATGCCTTATCCAATTAATGAATCAATCCAAGGAGATTTAGAATTGAGATTGAACAGAGAACTTTAGAAATGACAGAGTTTCAACTCCTATTAATCTAAACATGTCTTTTCGTCACTCGTATTTTTAAATCGTGGTCTTAACATCGCAGTAACATGCTTTAGTATGCTCTTAATAAAACTATTTATCATTGTCTAATTATTTCCATTGCTTAAAAACAATTGGTGCTTATAATAATACTTACCAGTCAATTATATATTTCACAACTGTTACTTGAACTGAAAAGCATTAGCTTGCATTTCACGCCATGTTTCTCTTGAATGAAAACTAGAGTAATTCAGTCGGGTTGATTTCGATTTGACTTTGAGATTTTAATTTCACATTATCACTAGCTTATAAATATGATTGTGGTAATGTAGACTCATAATATTTGTAAAAATTATTGTATTGTAAGCCTCATTGAGCTTGGCAATTTTGAAGAAACACTTTCGCTAATAATAATTCCTAAAATGCCTAAGTAGTCTAAGCCACAGTCTTAGTGTAGATGTTTTTGTATTAAAAAATATTTCCCAAAACTACACCCGTACAAATTTAATGCATCATACTCATTAGTTACAAAAGAAAATTTTAGCATAAAAATGAAATGCATTTTAAAATCTCTTTTCTAACAAGACAAAAAGGGTGGCGTGGTAGCCCGGTTGGAAGAGTAGCGGATTGGCAACCGGAGGATTGCGAGTTCGAAACTCGATTTAGTCAAAAGGTTGTGGTGCTGGGACACGTAAAATTTGTCGTGGCCTCAAATATTCTCACGCACAAAATATAAGTATGATAGTAAATATCTTGAGTAAAACTTGCTATTAAGATTTGAAGAATAAATTAGTATTTGTAGATAATAAATCAATCTGTATCATGTTTATTACATGTATTAACTTCGATACGTGATTCTTTCCTTAATACAACTTCAATAGTTTCATGCTAAGGAAACAAACTACCATAGAACTTTTAAAATGTTTTTTTGCTGTAGAGATTTTTTTGCAACGATCTTTTAATTTATTATTACATAAAACATTCATGTAAAATGGCAGCAGCTCAATTATAATCCGCACCATAAATGAGAATTTTAATGTATACAAATTTTAATATATGCTAATTGTATTGCAAGATGAGGGTTACATTAACATGGAAAAAT
Source organism: Meta bourneti (assembly GCA_933210815.1). NCBI lineage: Eukaryota > Metazoa > Arthropoda > Arachnida > Araneae > Tetragnathidae > Meta > Meta bourneti. The sequence continues at coordinate 80,865,584 of OW119923.1, read as the reverse complement.
TTAGCGAAATTAATTTTGAAACTTAAATATACACTCACTGCCAAAAATTAAGCACGAAGCGGTAAAATGCGAAAAAATCGACAAGAACAGCTTTGATTGACAAGAAATGCGGCAGGAAAGTAGCAAATATGTTTATGCATGAAACAAAACAAAGAATTACATACAAAGATGAAAACAATATTGAATTTTCATAAATTATAAGATGAAGTCATATTGGAGTCATTAACAAAATGATGTTTAAATCCAAAACGAGCAAACAAAACCGACATTAATAGGGTATGTGACCACCCCTCATCCTCATACAAAGTTTACAGCGTGTGACCATGCTTTCCATGAGGTGATCAAACACCCCAGAGTTAAGTAATCGCCATTCCACCTGTAGAGCAGTTTGCAACTCTGTGAGAGTGACTGAGGGTGGGAAACGTGCAGACACAGCACGGTCGAGGGCATCCCAAATATTTTCAATGGATGATGATGAATTATAAAATTAAAGACAGGTGTAGAATCTTTCAATCGCAATTTTCAATAAAAATTACATGGGCCAACTGGAAAATTTAATGTATTGCCTTAATGCTATTTAAAATGGGATGTGTCTTAATTTCAAAATATAGGAATTTTGTTGCAACGAGAATCTACTAAACTATAACCTTTAATGTAATCGTCCTTATAGAAATTTGCAGCAACCTTGTCTTTTATTGATGAGTCTTATGAAATTAAAAGATTTATTGATAATTTCATTCGATGTTTCAGATGCTGGTCCATGATAGGAAAAATTAATTCAATTTTTGCAGGTCAAGACGTATCCATAGGAAGAGGTTGCAATAGAGTAAGTGAAACTTCTCTCTCCGTGTTGACATTGTGTATTTCCCCTTTTTAAGTGAAGGTATTATTCACAATCTTGTTACGAAGTGAAAGTATGTTACATAACGTATTCAACAGAAAGATGAATAGCATATCCCAACACACGAACATAACTGCAGAAATGCAGTAACTTTGTTATGTCTCTCTTCTCTTAATTTTTTGCAGAGTTATTACGATAGAATGATAACCAGATAACCATCGTAAGTGCCCTCCAAGCATGTCCTTTTGAAGACTTATCAGTTTATCAGTTTATCTCCTGGGTACAATTAAAATGCAAAAGAAATTACAAAGTACAGAAAATCAATACTGAGTATTGATATAATGCAGGAATTGGCAACAAGTCGATCGCGAAGCGATTTTTGGTCGATCACAGCCGCGACAGGAGACGATTTCGCTTCCTACGTCACCTGTTATCCGCTCGTTATCCAACACGCCATCTAGCGGGCTTCTCAGCGCGCTCTCCTTTAATCTTCGGTGTAACAATACATAAGTTGGCCTTCCTGTGTTCCTTGTTTAGTATTTAGTATTCATCATAGTAGTAACATTGTATTAGCGTTTCTAGAAAAGCGTCAATTTTTCTTAGTACTACTGATGTGCAAAAATGGTAAGTACCTTCTTTCTAAGGTATTGGTATGGTTTTAAATTAAAATTGTCTACTTGTATATTTCTTTTACATTTTAGTACCCATTAAAATGAGTAGTAAACCAAAAAAATCGAGGACTTATCATTTTCATGAAGAATGGGAACTTGATTACTTTTTTACAATGATGAATGATAAATATTGTTGCTTAATATGCAATGCCTCCGTAGCCGTTACTAAAAAGGGTGATCTGGAGAGGCATTTTTTAACTTTACATAACAAATATCAAGCAGATTATCCACAAAATAGTGACTTGAGAAAAAGTAAAATTAGGGATCTTAAGGCTCAATTAAGAGCTCAACAAAATGTTTTTAAAAAGCCCATGTTGAAATCATAATTTGAAATGACTATTGCATCATTCAAAATAAGCCATATTTTAGCAAAAAATTTAAACCATTTTCTGACGGAGAATTTATAAAATAAACTTTCTTGGAAATGTCAGATTCACTTTTTAATGATTTTAAGAACAAGATTGAAATTATTGCTGCAATTAAAGATCTACAATTGTCTCGAAATACTGAGATGCGGCGGATAGAGAAATTGAGTGAAACTATAAGAGAACAGTTATATAACGACATTAATAGATGTTCTTGTTTTCCCTTCAATTTGATGAATCGACAGATGCACGTAACACAGCACAAATGCTTATTTTTATTCGTATGGTTTTAAAGATTATACATCTAAAGAAGAATTGTTGGGTATGATTTCTTTGAAAGAAAGGACTAGAAATGTAGATATATTCAACTCTTTAAAACTTCCTCACTAATTTGAAACTACCACTTTTTAAATTAGTTTCAATAACAACAGATCTAGCAAGAGCCATGATAATACGCATAAATGGATTTATAACTCCATGTCAAAATGATGACGAATTCCCAAGTCTTTTTAGCCACCACTGCATAATTCACCAACAAGTGTTAGCCAGCAAAAGATTAAATACAAAAGAAATAATGAACATAGCGTTCAAAATTGTGAATTCCATTCGAGGAAGTTCCCTCTTCCAATTGCAACTCGATGAAGGACAGCCAGAATTATTATTATATACCGATGTAAGGTGGCTAAGTAGAAGTAAATTTCAACGATTTCGTGATTTATTAACTAAGATAAAAAATTTTCTCGAAGAGCAAAATCAAGAATGTGCAAATTTAAATGATGAAACTTGGCTCAGTGATTTAGCGTTTCTTACAGATTTTACATCGAAATTAAGTGATTTAAATTTAGAATTGCAAGGAAAAAACAAGACAATAATTAAAATGATCAGTAGCATTAATGCATACAAAACAAAATTTATTATACTAATAGATCTTCAACAAAACAATTTGAATCACTTTCCAAATATGTCCAATCACCTACAAAAACATCAAAATTGTAATTATAACATTGAAAAATACGTTGCAGAAATTAAAAAGGTAATTGAAGATTGAGATCAGATTTTGTCATTTTGAAAAAGTTAAAGTTATTGTGCAGTATGTCTTTTCCTTTTAAAAAGGATTTAAATGTAAAATATATTGCCGCAAAAATTTCGGAAGCATTTAATATTGAAAAAAACCGCTTTAGAAAATGAAATTATAACTCTACATACTGATCTAACCTTACAAGCCAGAGAACTTGAGGAAGATTTTGGGAAATACGTCAATCGAGAAAAGTACCCCAATATCACCAAATATAGCGAATATTTCTACTTTTGTTTTGGATCTACATACTTATGTGAATCGGCTTTTTCATATTTAAAGTTCACTAAGACTAAACATCGTTCCCTACTTACTGATTCCCATACTGAAGATTTATTATCATTATCTTTGTCTGGATGCACACCAAATTATGAACGCTTGGTTGGAGACATGCAGATGCAGACTTCCCATTAGTGATAAAGTAATAAAATAAAATTTAATTTGTATTTTTTCTGACTACTTTTCAATTAATAAATATTAATAAAATATCATGTTGGTTTAATACCCCCTCCCTCATTGTCACAACACACAAGACACAAGTTTGAATGTGTTAAATGTGAGGATTTAAGTAGATAGATCTCGACACATTTTAAGAAAAAAAGTTGATCATGTATATATAGAAGTTCGCCACCCCTGGTATAATATATGTAATGTGGTAATGGTATTGAATCCCCTTTCACATAGGAGAAACTAATTTTCCATAATAAAATTTCCGAGTAACTAAACAAAAGATGAAAAGAAAAAGCACAACATCGCTTATGTATAATGATTAAATTGCTGCTGTCATTTCATGACCATACCACAACAGGAAATGGATCAGTCAGCTGATTTGTTTCTTTGCCTCTCGATAGCAAAATACCATTCCTCCACAGCTGTACCATTCCTCCACAACTTTCGCGACAGCGCAGATGAGATTTGGACGATAGAATATTTTACGATACATAGTGATCAGTTTGCAATACAGGGACCCTTTGTCAAGGTATTATCTAAACCAAATTCAAAAGACCATGTTGTGCAAGTCGCACAACGACCAACTCCTGATCATTCAGCGGTCGTACAAGTATAGACTGTCAGGAATTTTCTGGAAACTCGTAAATATGACCTGTAAACAGCTTTCGAAATATTCAATATAAATTCCAAAGGACATTCTATTAATTGTGGTAAACATTTGTAATTAACCAAAATATTAGCATGAGAGTAAATACACACTTTGTTCTAATGTTGCTTCTGGTATAAAAATGTAACTCATTTCCTTTCTTTTTCAGACCAACATCATCGTTCACGAAATCGGTCATGCCATCGGCTTTTATCATGAGCAGTCTCGGAACGATCGGGATGGTTTCATACACATCAACTGGAACAACATGCCTACGGCCAGGTATTCGCAATTCGACAGAGGTATCGAGAGCCCCAGAGGAGTCGAGTACGACTACACATCAGTCATGCACTACGGAGCAATGGTTTATTTCCCCTCTTTTCTTACAATTACACTTAATTTGCAATTCCTTTACCTACCATTTAAACCTCCTGGTGGTTGTCTCAACGAGGTATTTCGTCATTAACCTTCCAAGTGGTTTCGACGAGATCTCTATCGGTACATCTCTATAAAATCTGACCACTCGACGTGATCTTGGCGAGATATCTCGTCAAGATATATCCGATATTTTTATGATGACACGATCAAGACTTTGTCTGTTTTCTTCTAATGGGGATATCTCATCCATCAAGATCTGGTAATTTTTGTAATGACGAGTGCCTCGTCCTTAACAATCATCAGGAGCGTTAACAAAACTAACCAGATCTTGATGGGCGGATATCTTGTCCATCAAGATCTCGTCGTCTCTCGTCATTAGAACACTGACCAGGTTTTTATCTCGTCATCATCAAAAAATAAACATGATGACAAGATATGTATCTCTTAATTTGCAAAATTGGTCAGATCTTGATGGACGATATATCTCGTCGAAATCACTTGGAGGGTTAAAGATCTCACAAGTGAACTTAAATTAATCTAATAATATAATTTAGAGAGAGCCGTTCAAAAAACTCACATCTGGTATCAACTTATATCTCAGAGACCACTCTAGAGCCTAGTTAAGATCTCTATCCTTCTTTTAGAGACATAAGGCATTTCCCTTTTGATTAAAATGCAACACTGAACAGACCTCCTAAGTCATCTTCTAGCATGTGTTGGTCTGGCAAGGGATGATCCCTGGAAGTCCTGATCTAGCGTTGGGTTCTCTAAGCGTGTTGGGATTCATGATCTAGCTATTTAGCTAGATCTAATGATAATATACAAGCAATTATCTAATCTAAGTAAAAACAATATCAACATTAATGGGAATGGCTTGGATGGGTGTTTGGGTTTCATAGCACAATGGTCCAAAAAAAAAACTTCGCCAAGCACAAGATAAAACTATAAAAGTACTGTAAAGATAAAAAAAAATACAATTAAAAATAAGATCAACATTTCTTCATAATTTTATTTTGAAGGAATTTCTCAATGAAATTATCAAGGATGAGAGAGGAAATCTCGTCCTCTCTTTTCTGCCTCAGTTCTAAGCTGAAGCTGAATTTAGAACTGGACGTTCCAAATGCTATCCTTACGAATTTAGTCTGCATTCGAAGTTCACTCTGAATAATTGTTTCACTTGCTTTTGTGGGACAAAAAGATAAAAGTTACGTAAAAGTAATTTTTTACAAAATGCAGGTTCAATTGGGCCTTTCTGTGTAGAATACTCTCATAAATTGAAATGGAAAGTTAAGTCAATGCATCTCCTAACTTTCCAAATGGAAGTTCATTGTCTCTCATTACATTACTCAAAAGACAGTAAGAGAAATTAATATACATGATTTGAAGACAATAAATAGACAAAATCTATTCCCTAATAAATGTTTGTAATGCTACGTTAACTTCTATAGGAAACATATTTATTCCCCATTTTCTCCTAGGAAATGTTTTTCCATACTTGATTTCATGCACTATTACATTCAAGATGTCAATCAACAAATCAATAATAGCCTGCTAAAAGTAATTACGAGAATTTTGTAAATAAAAGCATTTTCATTCCACTTAATAGCAACAAAATGTTAACTTTCTTATTAATTCAAGAAGCGGATTATATAAAATATTTTGTTAAAATTCAGTTTTAATTATAAAGAGGTTTGTTGAACTGTCTTATGGAAAGACGTATGAGAATATTAAACGCTTGAAATGTATACCAGTTATTTCAAACACTTTCCCTGGAAAAATAATTTTTGATTTTAGATTAATTTGATTCTTTATTATATCTAGTGACATTGTGCAATTTTTATAAATGCATTTATTTTATCCTCTAACGAAGAAAGTACATTTTAGGCTTTCACAGAAAAGTATTTCCAAAAGAATACCATAGCTGCTCTGAACCCTCATCATCAAACTCTGATTGGATCTGGAGAAAAGATCAGTTTCAGGGATGCTAAGCTGATAAACAAAATGTACTCCTGTAGCGGTAAGTATGGGCAACTCTAAAAACGTTTATAATTTTCTTTACAGTGCAGAAATCCTATTATTAAGATATTTTTCAGCACTATGAAACAGAAAGTTAAAAAATAATCGCGGATTAGTTGGATTAATTAAGAGAATATAAGAAAATGTTTTCTTAAAAAAAATAAAATTTTGAAAAATGTAATGATTACTACATTAAAATTGGTGGAGTTTTATGGCTCAAGGGCCATATTTGGTCAAACACAAGACAGAAAAGGTCAAGTTATGGACATACACACAAAGAAAGTTTAAATGACACAGAAAAGAGAACTACACACAGGGAGAAATCGTATTTGCACTACCTACAATTCGCAGGACACTCAACTATAACTTTTAAGTTTGATAACTTAAGCAATTAGGTAAATAAATCAAAATGACTTACAAAGTTAAACAAAAGGTTGGTAGTACGACGGGGTATTAGCTACGGTTCTAATATCAATCCCGGAGGGAAAGATCAGAGGACAACACCTCGTAATTTGAACCCCGGTTAGATGACGAGGTCAACACCTGAGCTTCCAAATTGAAGAAAACTAAATTTAATAGCCTAATACTCTTGTAAGTTTCCATAAACTTATCAAGCCGAAATTGTTTTTGTAGTCTTAGAATATTGTCATATTCATAAAAGAACGTTTATGTAAATTAAGCATGCGATCCATACTTTTATTTGACAATAAAATACTAAACTGCTTTGTTCAATGTGTTTGCAGCGGGATGCCCTAATAACAATGAAAGTCAGTGCTCAAATGGAGGATTTCTTTCTCCTTATAGAGGTGAAGGTGAGGCTTGCAATTGCGTTTGTCCTCCAGGAGCTTCTGGGGAATTTTGTGAAACTGTAACAGAACCTTTAGAATACTACAGTGAGTATAATTGAATATTTGAATAAGAGAGAATTCTTCATCTTCACTTGTAAAATTGTGCACACTTATGTTATTCATAAATTAATTCTAAAATTTATAACTTTGATGTATAATAATATTCCAATTTACTGTATTCAAATATTTTTATGGGACAAAAAATCCCTGTTAAACAAAAATTGTACAGTTACAATGATTATGCTTCGGTTGGTTCTCATCAAATTTTCGCCTCCTAAAGAAAGTTAGATTAAACATTTTTGTTTCTCAGAATGATGGATGAAAATCACTTAATTTGCAAGAAAATGTTCCATGGCGACAATATTTTGAAATTTTGTAAAAAGCATAAGTAGCTCTTAGTACAAATATTCCTTCATAGAACTATTTAGTGAATTAACTTTGTAATTTAACAAACAGTAAGTAAAGAGTAAAATAAAGCTTTACTCTACACAGAAGTAAAACTCTTACAAAAGTAGGAACTCTTTATAAAGTAAGTTTTGAAGTATAACCTTGTTATTTCAAAAAAATATCTCATTTCTATTTGTATCCTCGGAGTATTGTTTTTTACATGAAAATCTAAAATTTTATTTTATAGTGTAGAATCAACGAAAATTCCTTAAAAATCAGATAAATATACTTTCATAACACTTACTTTAAAAAACTTTAAAGTAAGACCATAGATTACATATAGAATTACATATTTACGTAAATATTCAAATTATTTTTAAAGAACATTTTTACTTCACTGTTTCTTAAATTGTTGTTGAGTAAAAATTATTCAACAGATAAGGGACAACCCAAGGAAATGTTTCATTGAGAAACCAATCAGTTTTCCCTGTTGCGCGTTTGTCGTGTCTATTGCTTTGCCCTTAAAAGGGCGCTAATTGAAATTTATTTTGTGAAATTCTTTACAGGTAAAGACCTGTCACCGTAATTGAATATATTTTGTACATAATAAGAATTTAGTTCCATTTGGGTGGGACAACAGCCCTCCACTGGTCCTCTAGAACACTCCTTGATATGATAATATCAATTGAAAGAAGATTAAGGGGACAGAGTGGACTTCCCAAACAAACTTTTACAGTTATACAAATGTGAAATCTCTAGACTGCTTTTCTTATTAAAAAGCCTATGTATAAAGTTTGGCCCAAAAATATTGTCTTTAGGAAGAAGTTATATAAAACGTGGTCAAAATTTTAAATAAATTTACAAAAATTGATAGGTCCATGAGCATTAATTTTCCATGTATTGTCAAAATTTTAATTCGAATAATAGTTTGTATACATATAAATAAAATTAACTTTATTTGATAAATGTATCGCTCAATTGCAAAGCAAAATGAATTGTTTTAAATCATTTAAAATTTTGAAAAAAAACATAGGTTAAATAACATTTTAAACAAAAATTTCAAAATTTGGAAACATGATATATTTCTCATTTGCACTTAGATATTCAAGGAAATTTCAAGGATTATCGGATGAAATTTTAAGTAATTCAATTTAAGTATAGTTTAGAGAACATCTTAAAGTCAGAAGAATGTCGAAAAATCTCAATCGCAGAGAAGCCTGTTTTTTAGTAGACTTACTATACTTATCGACTATATCTTTGATGCTGTTGCGTATGTAACTCCGCCAAAAATGATCTTAATAAAAAAATTATTTTTGCTATCCAGAGTTTGATATGAATTGAATTTTTTTGTTAAAATTAAAAAATTGATTGCTCGATCGATTTTTGTGATTTTGATAGTCTATTGTCCTCTTACTATACCTTAGCCTTAATGTACCTAGAATATTTATATACATTATCCTTAACCCTTCCAAAGATAGTGAGACACCAGACGTCTCACTTCCCCTGAAGAGGTTAAATCAATTTGGTCAAAATTGTATTTTCTCTTGAATTAACTAATTCTTTTTAACTTTTTAAACAAGTATTTTATTTTTTCTGTCCACAGGGCTACCCCCTTGTGGTGGAAACGTAACTGAAGACACGGATATTCAAACTCCTGGATACCCGACGAGAGGACCAAAAGTAGATTCTTGTAGCTGGTGGATGCAGGTAAGTTCCAAAGTTTGCTTTTTACCTAAAATGACAAGAATACAAAAATAAAATGACAAGGGTTGAGCAACCTATTTTTAATGTAGTCATAGGTGTGTCGAATTAGATATGATGTTTAAACCATAGAAGCGAAACGTAAATAGACTAAGTATTTCTATTGATAGGAGCTTCAAAAAAGTATGACGAACATGTCGACTAGTAGTCACGTGGCTACACAGTAAGTGATTGACATGGTTGGCCGATTTGACATCTTATCACTTCGCTTGGCGATATAACATCTTATGTCAGAGTAGATATGTGAATGCATATTTCTATAGAGTTGCGAAAAAATGGTGAAACCACCAAATCTATTACTATTACGGATCAATCAGATGATGAATCAAAGGATAGGTATCTTCTCCCATTCCGTTGACCAATTAGATGATGAATGTTCGCTTCCAGTCTGTAGACAAAAGGGTCACGTTACTGCTAGTTTTGGTCACATGATCTTGGGCACATAAAAAGGTTGCCATTGCTCACTCTACTTTTATATTTTCTTTATCGTTTAAACCTCATATCTAATATTTTTATGGATGGCGCTGTCAAGATAAGCGCCTGTGTCACGAAGGGATTTTACCCACTCATTGTATTATCAATTCCTGCTATTCATTGCAATAGATCTGAATTACTGATGGAGCGTGTGAACTCCCCTTAAATTTTAATGGGTTTTTACCCCATTATCCCCATTTCCCCTTTGTCTCCTTTAATGGGTATTAGTTTCCATGTGACAATTCAATTGTAAACAATTGTCAGTATGCCGTCTAATAAAGGCTTCCTCTAAAATTAATACTTAGTCTCTCTTCCTACAAATGAAATTTTCCATATCATCTAAAAACTGAGAAATTAAGTTGTTTCATCAAACATTTAAAACTTTGCACTCTAATTGAACAAGTTTATTGAAACGTGTTCTTGATTTCTCAGTTAAAATTCTAAAAGCAAGTATCGGGAATTGCTTAAACAATCCGCTTTTTGGACAAGTTGCAGGAGCTTTGGACTGAGTATCTGAATCTCAGTACGTATCCATACATTGTCTCCAAATGGACCTGAACAATTCGAAGTCTGTAATTTGACTTGATGAATTCCATCGCATTTAAAGTTGATTAGTAAGATGCTGATCTAATAATGGATCTATATTACTGTGGGAGCTAATAAACTCAAATTCTCCCGGCCGATTTGCCATTTGTTGTAGTTGACTTCATACTTATCCCCCTAAATTGAAAATCTGACAAAACAACAGATACCAGTAAAAATATCCTCTATATATCGCTGAGGAAATGCATTCACACAACCGAAGAGTTTTTAAAAATAAAGAAATAGACTGGTGTGAACATGTCTACACTGGTGTTCAAAATTAAGAGAATTTGCATATCTTGTCAAATTTCTCCAAAAATACTGAACGAAAGGTACAACTTATGCTTCCAAACAAAGATGCAAAATTTTAGTGTCGAATACGTAAGCGTACACGTGCGTGTGAGCAGTGCATTCAGAGGGACGGGCTTTCTAAGCGCACGTGACAATTTCCTCACTTTGTTCGCTCGCACACCACGGCGAGTTTCGTGATGGTTTTTTTTTTGCAACATTCGGTGAAATTCAAAAGCAAATAGTTAAAATGAGTAACCACCAACGTTGGGATGATGGAATGAGGTGACGAATCGTCGGGAGACTGGAAGCAGGGCAGTCTCAAGTGCAGATTGATAGAGACTTGAATCTAACGCCCAGCGTCATGTCCAACTTAATGGATACAATTTAAGGATACCGAGTCCGTAGAGAGAAAACCTGGGCAAGGTCGTCCAAGAGCCACGACGGCCAATGAAGATCGATATTTCTCCATTACAGCGAGGTGTAACAGGAGTGCAACAACTTCTCAGCTCTCTCGTGATCGTCGTGCGGCCACAGGAAGCCGAGTTTCAAGGGTTACTGTTTCGCAAAGGCTACATGAGAGGTTTATTTGCAAGAAGACCTAGTTTGCATCCCGCTCACTTCTGCGCACAGGAGAGCCCGTTTAGCATGATGCAGAGAAGACTTTGGACCAGGGATCAGTGGGGGACCGTTCTATTTATTCACTGATGAGTCCCGGTTCCGCCTAGCCACTGATTCTCGACGTGCGTTCATCTGGAGAGAACCAGGGACCCACTACCTGTCCTCCGACATCCGAGAAAGAGACCACTATGGCAATGGAGGTTTGATGGTCTGGGCAGGCATCATGTTGGATGGGCGCACAGACCTCCATGTCTTTGACAGAGGCTCTGTGACTTCTGTGAGGTATAGGGATGAGATCTTGGAGTCCTATGTTCACCTTTTCAGGGGGTGGTTGGCCATGATTTCATTTTTATGGATGACAACGCTCGTCCACAAAGGGTTCATTGGATCGACGAATATCTGGAAAGTGACGATATTCACCGGATGGATTGGCCAGCCAGATCTCCAGACCTAAACCCTATAGAGCATATCTGGAACGCTCTTGGGAGGACAATTGAAACTTGCCTTCTCCCTCTCAGAACCATCCAGAACCTGAAAACAGCGTTGCTGGAGGAGTGGGACCGACTGCCACAGGGACTCATAAACTGCCTCATTTCCAGTATGAATTCACGTTGTGAGAACTGTAAGATGGTACCATGTCCCCTATTAACCCATTTTTTGTGTCGACATTGTAACCTCTGTTTTAGACCTTCCTGCGTTGTTGAATCTTACGTACGATCATGCGTGTGTACTATAACTGTTGAATGGTCATTTTTTATTATTTCAACCTATATACATAACTCATTTCATTAAAATCTGTCCAGGTTCTGGAGACAATCACCCAAAAGTGAAAATTCTCTTACTTTTTAACACCAGTTATATTCAATGAGCACTGGAAATTCATTCAAGATGTTTTATATGCAGACTTAAAAATAAACCATCACACAATTATAATTATGATGGCTAATGCTTTATAGTTGATGTATTTGCATATAAATTTCGTAAAAAGACCATAAAATGTTATTATCTTTCTTAAAACTGTCATTTCATGGAACAAAAATTCAAAAGATAATAATTATATCTTTTTAGGCTCCAGCTGGTAAACAAGTTCGAGTAGAATTCAAAGATTTCAGCTTTCATCCCCGTTTCGATAACAGCACCAGCTTATTTCACGGACGATGCCATCGTGAAAGGGTTGAAATTAGAACCAGAAATCGTTACGACGGAGACATGTGAGCTAACTTATGTCAAGTATTCATGATCTGAGTATAATATGCTACATAACTAGCAATATTGATCTGAGTAGGATAATACGACAAAAAACGCAAAAAGTAAAGTATATAAATGAAGTACCTATAATTTCCACAAACATTATTTCATATATAAAGCCATTTATAGCTCTCATAGAATAACTACACAAATCTATACCAAATAGTTTAAGTTTAAACACTTTAAACAGTTTAAATGTAATTATTGTGGTTCTTTTGTGTCATTGAGAAAAAACATTCTATAAAGGTGGATTCATCTTAAAGTATATTATATACTCACGAATATGTATGGACTTTCCGATTTAGTGATTTAATTTGCAAAATATGTTTATAGGACTTTTTGAGATCTTATGTTTCTCTTTATATGAGAGATCCTATATATCTCTAAAGCGAGTTATTTAAAACAAAGAAACTCGCTCAGAGAGTTAACAAAATAGCCCATTAAATTAAAAAAATTAGTTTTGGGACTACCAATTCAAGTGACGAATAAGATTAATCTTTGGTCATGTACAATTGTACATCCTTTGATTATTCAAATAATTCGTCATTCATTCAATTCATACAATTTTAAAAATAACTTTTTGAAGATGCGATGAAATCTGTGTGAAGCAGTGCCTTTGAAGTTTAAAAGAAATTTTTCTTGTGACTAAACAGCCTTGCTAATTTCATTAAAGAGACAAGGAAATACGAAAGCAGAACTTTAGCAAGTATTCTATTTAAAAATATATGGTTCGTTTTATTTATTTCACGGTGAAAATGCTAACAATGAAATGCGTACCATAAAAATAAAACATTTATTTGGAAAAAACTCGAATCACTTATTGATTAAAACTAGAGGATTAAGTTTCTAAACTATATTCTAGGCTCCACTAAATATTGACTGGAAAATAAATTCATTATATGACGTGATTGTAGAGTTTTGAATTTATTCTATGGAAAAATGTATTATTGAAATAAAATCCTAAATATGTAATCCTGATCCTAGGTAGCCTATTATATGTGATCCTACTATTATGAGAAATTTTAGATACTTTTGGCCTTGGGATTTGTCAGTCTATTTATCCATTTTTATTGCATTAATATTTATCTTAGATTATCAACTAGTTTTCATGTGTTCTAGAGTTCAATGCTCATGTTTTGTCAATTCAAGTTATAAAATCATTCATCTCTAAAATTTTACAGTGTAGATTCTAATAATAAAATTCTAAATTCAAGATTTAAAAACCAAAGATTTCCATGTATACATTATACGATAAATAATTAGAAGCTATAGTTAACCAAATATTCTTGTTAGAAGACGTAGCAATGTTTATAATGTTTTATAATTAATTAGAAATCAAAGTTTTTGAGATTATTTGTATGCTTCCTTTTCTGTTCGCAAGACAGACTAGTTAAGGTAGTTTAAGCTTGGTCAGCACAACACGGATATTAAACTCAATAGGATTGTGCAACATACAAAGTTTACCAAAAGTAAGAAAACAATACAGTTTTTACATAATTTAATCCTTTATTAAATTCACATATTTATAGGTTTTGTGGAGAGGACATTCCACCTGGTACTGTGGCGACATCTGCCGGAAAGGATTTCATCATCATCATCGATACGAATGAAAACGCTCAAAAGGGAAGAGGACTTAAGGCAAAAGTAACATTTGTTGACGAAACACCCGAGGAGTTTTCTGATTGGTCTCTCACTTCACTGCTGCCTGATGTATAAAAATAAAGTTACATTTCATAAAATTATTTGTCCGACACCTCATTTATTCTTAAATCGATCAAGGCAATATTTTGTCTGAAAATTAATTTAAAAGATGTGAGAACAGATAATCGGTTCGTTTAAATCTATCAAATATAATACCACAGCGTTCTAACACTTATAGAATAAATTAAAAATAGTTTTGAAGCCGTTGAAATAATTAATAGGAAACCAGCTGACTAATAAAAATTTATGACTAGAAATTTTTGAGTTCGTTGTAGCTAATATGCTTAAATATAACAAGTATAAGGACTCCTTTTGGTAATGCAAAGCATAATAGTCACATATATATACCCCTAAAAAAAGTTATCGCATTATCTACAGATGGGTTGGTAAAAGAAGATTAGAAAAAATTAATACGCAAAGTTTGACCAAATTTTATTAAAATCAACAAGTGCACAAAATGAACACCAGTCCATTAAAATTAATAAAACACGAGTATATATCATTGAATAAAAGCAACCACCGACATCATGGACAGTCAATTTAAACAGCTTTACTAAAATAATATTTCCAAAATTTTGATTCAAATATTCTTCAAACATTTGTGCAGCTGAAACAGTCTTGTCTGGAATCGCCTAATTGTACTCTTATAGGTTAGGTATATATACTATGTTAAAATCGGTTATGGTAATGGAATGAACCTGGAGTAGCTCTAATCATTGACAATAGTTTAAATAAGAAGTTAAAACATAATATTTATATACATACACAAGTACAGACACGTACATTTAAATATCTCGGGGGAAAAGGTTACAGGGGTATGTTCATGCTCGGTCGGCGTGACACTGTCTTCGTTCTCGCTTTCTGTTCGGCAACAGTTCTGAGGTTTATAGCTCCGCTTCTGGTGCTGCGCTCGTAGTTCACTAGTTACAGTCTTCCCCCTGGCTACGAAGACGTCTCGGCGAGTAGCCAGGAGAAGTATCAGATGGTTGTCTTGAGTTTTGCTGCACAGTTGAACTTAGTCTTTCGGGGTCGGCCTCTCGTTCACAGTGGGGTGATGGGTACATTTCTATTTTGAGGGGAGTTAAGGCATGGACGGAGGGCAGACATGTGATATGTTCGGACAGGAATATCAGGAGATGCAAGATTTGTAACAACATAACTCGTTGGAGAACGCAATGTCAAAATCAAATAGGGTCCGTCTCGACGAGGTGCAAATTTCGCTGAATTCCTCTTAGCTTTGTTATTCACAGGGTATGAGGTTACCCATACTCGATCTCCAGGTGCGTATTGGGGAACGCGCTTCTTCCTCGAAATTTGTCCAGTGCCCAAACCACTGATAAGGCTCCGTGTTCTGTAGTAGAGTTCCTCTCTGCTGGGGTTAGCAGACGACTAGCTACTCGATCGGATGTTCTTCTGGGCCTTCTCCTTGGATAAGGACTGCACCCAAAGCATAACTTGACGCGTCAGTTCTGAGGACGCCCATGCTGAAACAAGTGGATGGTTTAGCCTCATCCACTTGTTTCAGCATGGGCGGTGAAACTAAGCTCTTCTTCAACGTCTCAAAGGCTGTCTGTTCCTCTTGTCCCCACTTCCAATGTGTTCGCTTCTTGGTGAGATTGCTCAAAGGCATTGAGATCTCAGCAAACTGGAGAATGAAGCGACGATACCAACTGTATGTCTGTAGAAAAATCTGCACTTGCTTCACATTCTTGGGAGAAGGGATCTGTACAACGGCCTCCACCTTAGCAGGGTATACTTCTATTCCAGAGCTCATGATATAATATCCCAAATACTTGACTTTGGGGCAAGCAAAATGCACTTATCTTTGTTGGCATGCAGGTGGAACTTTTGGAGTTGATCAAAGACGAACCCCAAGTCTTCCAGGTGTCCTTCGAAGGTTGCAGACATCACAATAATATCATCCAGATAAGCTAGAGATTTGACTTTTAGTCCATTTCTGAAAATGTCCATGATTCTTTGGAATGTGTCAGGGGCTATTTTTAATCCAAATGACATTCGAGTAAATCGAAAAACTTCAAACTGACAAACAAAGGCTGTGTTGTCTTTATCAGAAGTATACATCCTGACTTTAAGTCTATGGTAGACATGAAGGCAGTTTGCTTAGCATTTTGCAAGAGATCAGAATAGGGATGCGGAAGAGGATATGAGATGCGGAAGAGGGTATGGATCAGACTTAGTTACTGTGTTCAATTTTCTGTAATCGATACAAAGGTGGAAATTACCATTCGGCTTGGGTATTAAGACCACAGGTGCTGCGTAGGGAGAGTCACACTTTTATATTACTCCCGAAGAGAGAAGTGCATCAATCTCTTCAAAATTTCCTTTCTCGCAGGG
This sequence comes from Meta bourneti, assembly GCA_933210815.1. Classification (NCBI taxonomy): domain Eukaryota; kingdom Metazoa; phylum Arthropoda; class Arachnida; order Araneae; family Tetragnathidae; genus Meta; species Meta bourneti. The sequence goes on along the minus strand of OW119923.1, from coordinate 80,848,877 downwards.
GATTACCCGTAAGGAGCAGTAGCAACTGGAGGAGCATCACCTGTGTCAATCCTGTGTTCGATGTATGGTGTTGGTTCTCCCCCGGACTGAAGTTAGTTTCATAGTGAGTTAGCAATGCATTTAATCTTCTGCGCTGATCCGTTAAATATTCACCTTCATCGGGACGAAAAAGGCATGAATTTTCTGGTCTATCACCTTCTTTAATATCACAGGATTGGACTTTAGCACTCGCAACGAATGGGAAAAGTTCATTTGGCTTATCGGTGTAGAACCAAACGTGGTCTTGAAGATTCAGAACAACACCTGCTTTCTTCAGAAAATCTGCTCCTAGGAGGGTAAGGTTTCCTTTAGGCTCTGGGAGGGCAAAAAGGAATTGTCCCTCCCAGGAATTGGAGAAATGTCCTTCTAGACATAAAATTACACAGGCTGTGTTAACTTGCTTCTCTGACTTCCATCAGCGAGGGTTACTGTGCGAAAGGACTTCTCGAATACTACCCCTTCATCTTGAAGTATATTGTGCAATCTTTCGCCGCGATAGAGTGACTTGCTCCACTGTCTGCACATGCTGTTCCAAATATTATCATAAATTCATAACTGGAACTTCATTAGACATGGCTGGTCTATCAATTTCAAGACCCTCGATTTCCCCAGCTCACCGCAAGGTTTCGAGCTTGGGTGGGGATCGGGGTTTAGTGGTTTTTGATCCCCATCGCACGTCGGAGGAACCGGGCAGCCCATCCACGGATTGGGAGAGCCTGCCTCCAGTGCGGACGCGCACGGCCGAACAATTTTATTAAAAACCAAGATCATAATTACATAAAGAGTCCCGGCATAAATGGTTTGTAGCATGGGCTCAACGCACAAAAGTGCGGAGAAGAATGAACTGGCCATAAAAAAGGGCCAAACAAAATAGAAAAAATAGTCCCGACAAAAATGGCTGTAACATTGCCTCAACGCACAAAAGGTGCGGAAGGAAGTGATCATCAAGAAAAAGGCCAACAGGGCCATAAGGTAAAAAATAAAATTCTAAAATAACATATTTGCTCGAAGCGGTCGCCCAGAGCTCCGATGGTAAGTTTAGTCTCTCTCGACGGTAGGGATAACTCTCCAACACTCCAAGATCATCACCAGGCTCCCCCTCAAATGTCCGGAGGAAGGTAAGTAAACCCCCTTTTTTTCTTTTTCGTCGTATTTTTCGTTGTGGTGTGCTGTCAAATTGTTAATTTCGACTAAGTCCCTTTAGTTGTACTTGGTTCTTTATTTCCTTTTCTCCTTTTCAGTCTCTCGTTGCGGTGTGCTCAAAGTTATCCATCAACTCAACTCCACCAACCCCAAGCGAGGGAGACAAATCATTTGATCAGATGTCAGCATATCCGAAGACCCGCAACACTCCGTCCAGCGACGACAACGTCCAGGGCAGCGACCAAGAGAAGAGGTTCCAGGCCTCATCCCTGGGGCTCCAGGCACTCAGCCCTCACCGATCCAGCCCCATCAGAGTCCTCGCCTAGCTGTTAAACTGGACAAAGTTACAATAAAACACAGCAAGAAAAAGAACCCTGTTAATCATTTTTATTATAGGCTGTACCATAAACTCGGAATGAACAAAAATACATCCAGCGATCCCGGCAACGGGCTCGAACCCAAATGCTAATGCTCAATAAGCCCCAAGCTCAGGATGAAACTTGACGCCCTATATAGGAGGTCTATCAATTTGAATCTTCTCAAAACGAGTAGAGGCAGATTTCGTGGAAGAATTGCAAACTGGACAGTTGGCTTTAATGAATCCGACTTTGACACAGCCATAACAAGTCAGTGCTGGTCGCTCCTGATTGTCACCAGATCTTACTCGACTGGTTCTGTTTGCTTGATTTGTTTTCTTGTACGGTACAGGCTTGAGAACTTCATCTCTGGTACAGTAAGATTTCTTCTGAATTTGAGGGGATGAGCTTCTCTTTTGATTGTTTCTGAGACAGTCATATCAAGCTTCTCTGCTAGATCTATGGGTGAATTTAGATCTGTCCAATTATCGATGAAATGATCTCTGATATCTTGAGGTACTCTTTTCTTTATCTGGTCAGCTATGATGAGTTCTTTTAATTTGTCAAAATCATCTATTTTCAGCTCTGAGAGCCAACCTTCAAAATAACTGGTCAGTTCAAAATAAAGATCACACCATGTGCTTGTTAGATTCTTACGATGTAGGGGAAACAGTTGCCTGAATTTATCAGCAGTGAGCTTGTATCTTCTAAGAAGCATATCTTTCACCTTTTGGTAATTTTGATATTCTTCTTCAGGTTCCCTGGTGATAAGCCTCCCTACCTCAGATGGATCCAATCAAATATGGAACCCAAGTTGCTTCAGGAACTCTTAAAAACTTCAGTTGACGCTCAAACAGGTTCAGGAACAACGTCATGTCGTTGTCCTTGGGATCATATTGGGGACGAATCCTTTTTAATTCCGACCTGGGTTGCTCAGTCTCCAGAACGGGAGTTGCTGTTGAGGACTGGGCAATCTTATGGACTTCGAGCGTTCTAATTCAAAAACTCGTTCTTTGGCTTCTTCAGCTATCTTCTCAATTTTTATCCGTTCTTCGATAATGTTGATTAATATATTTTTTACTAGTTCTTCATCATAGTTTTGGGCACATTATGAAATAATTTAGTTCCATCACCTTAAGTTTCTGCCCCGTTCAACCCCATTTCCTGCGCAAGGTGTTTCAGATCTTCTTTTCGCCCTTTTCCAAGAAAGGTCATCTTCGTTAAGTCCTTCAGTCCAACAGTTAAGTCCTTCATTTGAATATTATTCACTTTTTAAAATTCGTTGTTTCGTGATTTAATCAATATAAAAATCCAAAGACTATTAAATAAATGGAAAAATTTACGATTCTAAAACTAAAAATTTCATTAGAATGTTTCACCATAGTTCAATTTAAGCAAACTCGAATAAAAACAATCATTCATACAAATAATTTAATGTGTTTGCTACCATTCCACGAAAAACAATAACATAATTTTCACTACAATTCAAAATAACCACCTTTGTTCATATAATTAAAAAAATTACAACTTAATTTGATAACTTTTGTTTTTGCAAAACGAAACTAAAAGCAAAATATTCTACAATACAACTTTTTCAAGAACAATATTTTAGTTGAATATTAATTTTCAGTACAATTCAAACAAAAGAATTGAATCTCTGTAAGCTAGTAATTCAAATCAATACTATACAACGTTTTGTAATTAATTTCCAATATTCAGGATGAATATATTTCAGCTTATAATTTCTCAGTGCTAGGGTTAGCACAAACGTACGGGATACTAAAGTATTTTACATAAATTCACTCTATATTCTATACAATAATACTATTTACACAAAATCGAAACTTCAAAATTCCATTGCTAGACACGTGTTAGCCAAATCAAAAGTACTTAGACAAGAATAATTTTGAACGAGATTAAAATGAATTTATCTCATTCTTCATCACCACTCGGGGATACGAGCATAAGGATGATCCGTGGAAGGGGTTTCCACCTATATTCAATAGAATACACCTGGGATGAGGCTTCCTAAAATTGTGAGTTTGACGCCACTGCAGAACCCTGGCCCCCCGTTGGGCGCCAAACTTGTAATGGAATGAACCTGGAGTAGCTCTAACCATTGACAACAGTTTAATTAAGAAGTTAAAACATACTATATATATATATAGTATGTTTTATATACTATACTATATTTATATACTATATATATATATATATATATATATATATATATATATATATATATATATATATATATATATATATATATATATATATATATATATTAAAGGTTACAGGGGTGTGTTCATGATCGCAGCCAGCGTAACACTGTCTTCGTTCTCATTTTCTGTTCGGCAACAATTCTGAGGTTTATAGCTCCGCAGCTGGCGCTGCGCTTGTAGTTCACTCGATAGTTACTTTTTTAGTCATTGTGTAATCTATGATCTAAATGATCGCAAACGCATAACCTTCAAATACATGAGATATGTAAACAAGAGACGAATATTGCAGGTATTTTAGAACTTAGTTATTCATGATAAATAGAACTACGTTTAATCATCTGACACGCACTATGCACTAGATTGGTTGAGTTGTTTTTTTATGGTGTAAGAGTCATATTTTACAAACCTGTGCCAAACGCAAAACAGACAACGTCAAGTAATGACACACAAGGAAAATTTTACTATCACAAAAGAGAGCAGTTAGAATCTGCGAAGCTTTATTCATTGTGAGATCATCAGTTACGTACTATCATACAAGCATTACAAATTTGTATATTCTAAGTAGTAAGATTTGTGAAGAGTTAACCTACCTTTAGAGAATAGAGAATACTATAAATTAATATGCATGAAGCAAAGGTAGGAAGGTAGTTAATTAAAGTCGTATTGGAGCATCACAATGGACTATTAGTGACGGTCCTGGATCAATCCCGAAGGGAAAGAACCGAGGGCAAAACCTCGTAATTTTGAACCATGGTTAGATGACGTGTTCAACACTTGAGCTAGCACCCCACTCTCCAAAATTCCAAACCACGCCAATGTGAGGACATTTGCGGACACTTCAGATTTAACGTGTATACACGACCGATCTTTGGTTTGACCTAGTTTTGAACTAGTGACACTCCTATTGCCAATCCGTTACTCTTCCCCCAACTGGGCTACCGTGGCCCTATGAAGCAAAGGAAAAATTTACAACATAGTACTTTTTAATTGTGTATATTTTGAGTTTATAGTAGAAATAGATAGGACTATTTTTCCTACATCAATCACAAGGTCGAAGTGATCTAATAAATCAGAACCTATTGATGGTATACATCAGGAATTACAAAGTTACCATTTAAAGGAACACCTTCATTGTGTTCAAATTTAAATCTTTACCAAGGTAAATTTATTAATTTAATTTTTGATTCACACGTTTAACGTAAATTTATGTGTTTGAAATAATTTAGAAATACTGTTTACAGTCAAGATATGTTTAGTCAAGATACTATGTGAGCTATTTAACAATTATGATCGTATGGGTCGGTTGGATTTTATAGCGTAAGGGCCATGTTTGGCCATGCTTCGCGAAACACAAGACAGTCAACGTCAAGTAATGGACATACACATTACAAGGAAAGTTCTACTAACACAGAAGAGAGAAATATACCCAGAGGATAAGTTACAAGTATGGAATCATCTACAACGCGCAGGTTGATAGCGCAGTGGGTGAACCTCTTGAGTCACGATGGCCCCTAAAATCATATAGATTCAAGAGTGTATTCTTACATAGCTATCGAACGAAGAAAGAACAGAAATGTTAGGTTTACTTACATGATTCTGTGTTATTTACAGGTGTTGATTATCTATAGTCTACTTTGATAAGTGAAAAGTTTTTAATTAGCCGATGTATGTAGGAAGTTTAGACTCGTAGCTTAGACATTTGTTTACAGTTATTTAATTACATAAAGACAACCCTGAAAATAAAGCCCAAATTTCTTTCTTGGATAGGAATTGTTAAAATTAGTTAATATTTAAAGTTTATGGACCAACACTTACAATTACTAGCAAAGCGAGTCTACGATTTCGGTGAAGGTAATTCAATCGAAAGGGCCAAATTGGACAGATTGCAAATCATTTTTGCAATCTATTGCATCACTGTTCTCTCGTTGGAACGGGTCACAAAAAGAAATGTCATATATAAACATTATTTGTGACAGTCCGGAGTTAAAATTGTTCAACAGCATTTTCCAATAATGTTACTTTCAAATAGGTTCTCAAATTATTCCTCAACATATCTTTGAAAATGTATTCTGAAACTGGTATTACTACTATTTCCCCCCAAATAATCTCACGAAGTTATTTAGTTTATGATAAAGGGCTTTTATGAATAGTTTCAAAATAATTTGTGACTTGTTACTTGAATATATAACTGATTACACTACTTTTAATTTATACACAAAGTAAGTTAGGTACTTATGTCGAATTGCAATCGTATTGCTGCGTATTAACATCTTACTTGAAGTATTCAACAATGAAATGATATTTGTCCAAATCTGTTTCTAAAATGAACCGTGGCAATTGTAAAATCGTTAAAGGAAATAGGCATGCGTTTCTACTAAAGATTTGAAGGTGCTTAACTGGCTTATAAGCTGAAGTAATTAATGTATTTGTATAATTAGATATCTACTCATATCCTATAGAAACGGAGCCGAAGCATCTATGTACACTTATTAGAAGATAAATATTCGAGGTTCACAGCAAAGCGTAACATTTCAAGATTACATTCTTGGGAAAAGTATATATTTCAAGTTAATTGCTGGAATAATACTAGTAAATCTATCTTATGATTACTAAAGCATGATATTGCACATGTGATTATTAAATACAACTTATCAAAATCACGTATTCGCCATAAAAATTACTTACACGTCGAAGCTTAAGCTATATACTCAAATGAGAAAAATCAAGAAATATAGTGATAACATAGTTAATAAGTTGTACAATTTCTTCAATGATAACATTTCAGGTGTTATATAATTATTTCAGGTGTTATATAATATTGAAGAAACAAGACGAGAATATTAATTTTTCATAATTAATTAAGGAAAAACTTATAATACAAGATTAGAAAATGATTTTGCATGCTTGAAAATATAGCAATTGGGTATCGTTATTTTCAGATTGAAAACGTAGCGTCAAAATAAATTTATCTTCGTAATGCATTTTTGAAAATGCTGAGAAAATGGTACTTACCATCACTGGGAACTTTTTGTAATTGAATCCTTATTTGTAAAGCGTAAGAAAAAAAACAAGATTAACCTTACACTAGACCACACATGTTCAGTAAGATTTGAGTGAACTTCGGTATTATGTATCCTAAACACGACAGAAACAACTGAATATGTGTGTGATTTGTGGTAATTGCTTCAACAAGAATGGTCGATTTCTTAAAATCAGGCTCTTAAACTTTGCCTCTTTATTCAGTAATGAATATATTTATGATGAAATATTTGTTATTATGGATTTTCAGAAAGTTAAATTAACACTGTCAGGTATTCTTAGGACTGCTACGTTAACTATGAAAAAGTTAAAATTTTGAAATGAATATTGAAAATTTTCAATTTTTGTACTTTAAAGTAATGTGTAAAATGGTTTTAAAATGTTTTCATGGTTTGTGCTTTCCATAAAGATAAAATATAAAGGTGCAATCATTACAAATAATATATTATATTGAATTATTAATTCATTTTACATTTATGTTTTCAATACTAAGAGTTCTGAAGAGTAATTATAAGAAATTTCGTGTTTGGTCATTTTGATGTTAAACTTTATTATAAAAATCCGTTGTCAATCTCCCATCTCTTATTCATTCTTCTTGTCCGTTCCTTGGTCACCTGCAAAGTCAAAAGAACGAAGATAATCGTTCTCATTATGTGTTGAAAAATGTTAATGTTTTATTGAAAAAAACTTTATTTCAAAACTCATGTTTATTGTTCGTAGTAAATCTCAAATATGCAGCACTTTTCTGGTTGCGTGAAGGTTTCTCGTACTTAGCTTGGTACGTATCTCGTACTTATCATTTAGCTTGTTAAAAATTCCTCATGAAGTTATTTCAGAAATTTCTTTCACACGAATAGATTTTCAAATTCAAAGATCATGTCTTGCAACCCGTATTTTGTTGATTTCTCACCTTTGTTTCATACTACGCAACAGAAAAAGGAAATTCTACTTTTAACAATTTAAGAAATAAAACGTACTTGTTTTAAAACATGTGTTTCTGCCTAGTCTTGAAAAAGTAAATTTCCCCTCTTAACAGTAAACTACTATTTATTTCAAGAAAAAATAAAAACGGTTTATTGAAAAGAATGAGCTAAAGGTTCTATTTCCCATCAAAGCCTTAATTGAAATTAATTATTTTTTTTGAAATTTTGTTAATTTGTTTTGAAATTAGTTAAATTTTGCTTTTTTAAAGTAAACAATTCATTCAATTTTACATAATTTTACAATGTAAGCAAATTTAAGTTTTACAATTTTTGACAAATATATTAAAATAAGCTTTGCTACCTTGTTTCGCCCGACAGCTTTTGCTATTTCAGACAAACCAAGTTGCGCCTCTGTTTCTTCAGCAGTGTCGTCGCGTCGTCGAACAGCCTTTAGAGTTTTGTCAGCTTTACGTGCTTGTACCTTTATCTTCCTATTGTTCGGTTCGCAACAACTTTTGACGTTATTTGTTGATTGGTTTATTGTACAATGTTTTACATGAAATTTTACTTCAATGGTTTTGAGGGAGCGACGTAGCAAGCTAAAAATAGTTGCGTTGATCTAAAAATTCTAGACAAAATCAGCTGTGCAAATTTCATGACTCCAGATCTCAGCGTTTGAGAATTTTTGCTGCATCAAACAAACAGATTTCCTGCTTTATATATAAGGTATGACTAGCTAAATAGTATTTAACTTCTTAAAAATAGTTCTATCTTTATACTTACAGCCGTTTTATCTCACCTTCTTTTCCCTTGCGATGACATTGTGATTAAAAATTACCCAAAAATTCATCTTTCCTGTATGTAACATATTAAATCTCTAGACAAGTATATTGTGATGCATTTCTTGGATTGAAATGAATTCTCAAATATATGATTCACACGTTAGGCGCCATATTGCGGTTTTCAATGGCACCAGACACTAAATTCTATTATCTCAAAGCACGACCTACATTTCTAAGAAACCAGCCTGTCGAAATAAAGAAATTTACGATATAACTACCAGTGTCTTGTCATTTGTACCTGTCATAAGTTCAGAAGTTTCTTCGGGTTCGTGAGACAATAAAAAACAAAAAGCGACACAAAGTAATGGAAAGACCCGTTGACACAATAAGTCGTTTCTTTGTGTCTTTTGACTCTTTACTCCAATTAAACCTCCATGTTATCTATCAAATGGTGCGAACTCTGATAAGAACCTTGAATTAGATATTATGGGGGTGACGGTGACGTCAGTTTATAAGAGATTTAGGACCTGAATGTTACCAGACCATTGGTGGGGTTTTGTGTGTCTTTAGAGACAGGATGCACAGTAAGAATATGAGGTGGACTCTGCATGCGACCTTGTCCTTGCTAGCTGGCCATATTGCGTATGTCTGGATGCAACCAATCGATAGTTTCGATGATACGGTGCCAATATCTGATATGGTAGGAATTATTTTTCAGTAAATAACAACTTTCCAAACAGTTGCAAATAATTAGTGTTTATATTTTCGTAATATTAATACCGATTGGAAGAGGTATGCAGTTAAATTAACGTCGCCTTGGAGTAACACAGGGTTAGTATCGATTGGAAGAGATAAGTTCTCGAAAGTGGTAATAACTTTAAGCCTCATAACAGCATTTCGTGTTTATAGAAATATCTCTTAATTGTGGTTAGTCTATGGAGGTATTAGTTAATGCTTAGTACCCAAGTTACTATTTTTTAGTTCTGAAACCGAAAACTTTGTCACAGAATTCATAAAAACCTTAGCTTTTGATGAAATAGTTTAGCGTGGTTATACTTTAGGTTCATTTATGCACAAATGACATTTCAGTTTGTTTAGCACTTTCGAATGAAGTTTGACAGCAGTTGTCTGATCACCTGCTTGTGAACACAAGCACACTTGTTCAAATTAAGCATTTTCAAAACTAGTTTCCTGTTCAATCGGTATAACGCAGAATTTGTCAAGTTCTCGCCAATTAGTGTTTGAAGGATCACACGATCCATTCCAGTTGGCATTGTGGAAAAAATGTTCAATCGGTGTTTGCTTCGGTTAAAAATCAGTAGTTTTTAACAAAACATACGTCACTGAATGTGGTGGAAATAAAAGGTGATTTTATGTTCTAATTGTCATCCTAAGCTATTTTTACATATTCGTTCACTTGCTTACTAACTGTAAATTGTCTGTGAAAAAATTCTGTAAACTCTTATATACGTGATTTTTTATATCCTCATGAAAATTGATCATCCTTCAAATCTAACAAAGATAGTATATTATTTTTCAAGGAATGCAATATAATTATTCTTTCTTATGGATTTATTATAACTTAACCGTTGTTTGCTGACTTGGAAAAAAAAATATTTATTATTTACTACATTTGCTGTCTAGAAATTGATGAATCTGAGTATGTCACTTACAGTTTGCTACATAGTATCTCAAATTTGGATTTACTTTTTAAAGTAAAAAGTTCCATGAAAAAACTGATTAAATGTACGTACTATTACATTACTTAATTTAGGTTTATTGCCAAAACATCTGCATTATTTTAAATCGTTCGAAATTAAGCAATAAACAATTCACTAGATGATTTTTCGTAACTGAATGAATTTTAAAATTTAAAAAATTGTTTTTTTTTCTATTGAGAAATATATATAGTTCTTACGTATAGGAAGAGTGATGCAATTTAATTACCTTAACACGTGTCTAGATCGTAAAACTTTGTAATTTTAAAATAGCAAACGAAAAATATGCCTATTGTAAACATTTTATTGAGCGTCTTATTACAATCAACACTCACGTTATTAATAATCTCCTTTTAATGTAATTAGATGTCACAGTTGATAAAAAATAAACTATAAAAACCAATGCTTGAATATCATTTGAGAGACGCAACACAATATACTATCAGTTCTTACAAAACTCAAGTACAAATCTGTAAAAGTTAAAAGCTTTTCAAAATAACCTGAACTGCTTGTTTTTTCTTTGGAAACTTCATAATGCAATCTACTTCAATGTTTCAGGACATTCTGACAGAAATGAACCCTATGGAAACAGATGAAGGCAACCCACTAGTAGAAGGTGATATTGTTCTTCCACCTCTGCCCAAAGAATATGAAAATGACGTAGATGATGAGTTGCAAGTCCGAAAGGGATTACTAAACGTCCTTTCACTGTGGCCAAGTGGTAGAGTCTCATATAATTTCCATTCTTGTAAGTATACAGTTTTTAAAACATGAAAGTATTCGCTTATAATTAATATGTGAAAAACTTGTTTAGTCAAGACATTTAACAATTCCCATTTACTTATAATTTTGTTAGTAATTCACAAGTAAAATTGTATCTATGAATGTAGCGAGATAGTTACTATTGAGAGTTTATGTTACTGGAGAGAGCTTTTTAACTAAATCAGTATTTTAACTATAATTATATATATTATAACATTAAATAAAAACAAATAATAACGTCTACTATAAATTTTAACTATCTGATTAACTAAATCAGACACTTGATTTATAAACAATTATAATTGAAAACAATGAACCTTGCGTCTGTCTACCAGAACTACTCCAGACACAAAGTCTAGGTACTAGCGGTAACTATAGAAACAGACCTTGTACATTTTGAGTGGGGATAAGTCGGATGAGGTTTTGGCGAATTTGGTGGTGAGTGGTTTGGCGACGTAGGGTGATATCCTCTTATCCCATAAACTCTTGGAAAGCTAAATGTGTCAATGATACAAAAAAGAATACTTCAAGAATCCCCTTTAGAAAATGGACTGTCTCGTTTCTACGACTATGGACAGATACAGACTTCCTGTCAGGAGTAGTTCTTGTGGTAGACAGACAGTACTTAAATTATCCAATACAATGTTAAGCTTGAATTTCTTTTCTTCCTATATGATAGTATATAAGTAAAATTTACGCTGTTTGGAAATTATATTGTGATGGTACTATATTTAATTTCACTACCTTTTACAAAAACAAGAGGATACAGAAGTATTTTTATATTGAGACATCACTTTGTTATATTCTGATTTTTTGAATGGATTCTTTAAATTCAAACCTGTATTTTCTCTAGTTTGTTTTTCAATACAAAACTCTGTCCTCTGAATCGATTAATCAATTGACTTGTTCCATGTCCTACAAATCAGCATTAATAACCTGAATCGATTCTTCTTGAGACAAATATGTTTCAGCCTCAAATATAAAAGAAATTGTACGCTTTTATATTTCGCAGCTGTAAGCAAGAACACGAAGTCTAACATACGATTAGCAATGGACAAATGGGAAGAGAAAACGTGCCTCAGATTTCATGAAACTCTGTTAGACATATCATATATAAGATTCCGGACAGACCAAACCGGGTACGTAATTTTTTTAAAGTATGCATTTATTTAAGCGCTGGGTAAACTAAAATATTTTCTTATTTTTACTTTACTATTGCTTTCTAGCTGTTGGTCAATGGTCGGTCGTCAAAATCAACTTTTTGCAGGTCAAGATGTAAATATTGGACCAGGATGTGAAAGAGTAAATATTTCTTCACAAAATTCAAACTATTATTCTTACTTATTTACAGATTTCTTATTTAATAATATACTTTATTTATAATACACTAATACACTCATATTTGGATTAAATATGTCGCATTAATTCAGGTAATATAAATTTTAAACATTTATGCCCGTAGTTGGCTCTCGGTTTAGTATATCTCCGATTCCCGACGGATGCACATAGCAATTCAGAGCTCACTTTTACCCTCTTAGTGGTCAACCCTCAACAGGATATCTCGTTCATCAAATACTGACAAATTTTGATAATGACGAGATATCTCGTCATAAAGATAGTGCCGAATTTTTTATGATGACGAGATCAAGATCTAATGACGAGTCGTCTATCAAGATCTGCTAATGGTTTTGCAAATGACGAGATACTTCTTCAAGACAACCACCATGGGGTAAGTTGGAAGTTTGGTTTAATTAGCTCTGGTGTAAAAAGTAATCATACCAAATTAAAAAATTGACATTATCTTTATCTCGGCATCATAAAAAATCGACAATACCTTGATTACGAAGTGATATATCGTCTTATGCGAAATCGGTCAGATCTTGATGGACGAGATATCTTGTCGAAACCACATGGAGAATTAATTATACCTTCCCTACTCCCCCTGGAAGTTTGTACAGGAAATTTTGAAACATCCTGTGTATTCAATAAAGAAATTATCTTCATTCTTAATTTGAAGTACATTATTATTTTACCAGCACATATATTGAAAAAATTATGCAACATTTACATCAGAAATAATTAATAAACATGTGCTGTACATTTAATGGAAGAGCACTGTTTTCTTTTCCACAAGGTTCCAGTTATTGTTCACGAAGTCGGACATGCTATTGGAATGTATCATGAACAGGCCCGCTTGGATAGAGACCGATACATTACTGTTTTGTGGCAGAATATACCGTCGGGCCTTACTTCTCAATTTTCAACGGGACTCGAATTTTCAAGAGGGGTTGAGTACGATTACACATCTGTAATGCATTACAGCTCTATGGTAAGTATCCTAAGAGTACGTTGCAATTGCATTTTACGATTACAAAAGATTCCGATCGAAATTATTTTCATACCATAAATTAAATAAAAGGATGTTTGATAAACTTACCGGTTGATTGTGCCGGTAAAGTGTACTGAATTTCTATGAAGCAAAACGTATTTTCAATCGAAAGTCTGTGATGATTAACTATTTAGATCAGATTTTTTTTATTACAAGTGCTTCTAGCTGGAACTGTTTTCTTTTCAAATTGAGTTTCGTCTAGTCAATTTCAGCACACTTAAATTGTAATATTTTTGTTAATGGGGTAAATTTAAAGAGTATTAAATGAAATGTATGCTAAAAATGGGGAATACTGAGTGCAAGATTATTTTAAAATGTTTAAATACATAATTATTCTTACATAAAATAGAAGCAATCATTTGAAGGCTCCTACGCTAAAAAAGTATTGTGAGAAATGAAAATTATTGGGGAAGATCTATCCCTTTATGTAAACACATTTTATAAAAAGAGGCATACGCAATCAAAAACCATGTTAATAAAGAGTAAAATAAATCTCAAATTTAAAAGGGTAAAGGAAATTTGTGTAAACAATTGTTCTGTTATCAACCATTCATTATAAAAATTAATTCACATATAAAATTGTACAATATAAGAGTAATATTACTCTAAATTAAAAAAATGTGTTTAATCACAATAATTAAAGAGCAAAATATATTATGAACCGAAACTATTCAGAAATACCGTGCTGCCGTCTGTTGGTAGAAAATGATACATGCGTGGTGGAACGAAATTGCTACCTCTTTTTCGTTCTTATAAACGAAATAGTATAATGATTTTAAACGCTTTTTACTTTAAAATAATCTTTACAATGTAAAAACATTCAAGCATCAAATATTTCTAGTTCATTGAATCAGTTTCGAAAATTTTAAAACCGTTTCCAGTGCATAGGACAGACTATTTCAATTTTTGCTTGTATTGTATTGACGAGTGAAAACTGTTTTTCTGAAGAAAACTCTATCGTTTAAAACGATAATAACATTTAATCCATACGAGGAAGGATGTTTTACGAAAAAAAAATTATTGTGAAGTTGGAAAGCCAGACGTCTCTCACCGCCCCTGAAAAGGTTAAATATTAACACTTTTTAGACAAATGTTTAGAAAGTTTCTTTATTTGTGTTAAATACTTCGAGAATGAACCTTTAATTTGACTATCCCATTTCAATACATTTAAAATTCAATTAGAATAACTTGTTATTGGATCAAATTAGGATGAGTTAATAAAGGAATTATGCACCAATAATAACATTTAACTTCAACATAGACATGGCCCATTGGCTAGGGCTTAAAAACTTTCATAAAAAATAAAAACGACCGTGGTATATGACAAATCAAACCAAAGACACATTGGCTGTAGCATTTAGGGATGAGGAAAATTGAAAACATAAAAAGCTTTAAAATACGAAATAAAGTATTTACTTTTGTGTGTTAGGTAGGTAGTTGAATTTAGATCGCACTGGAGCAACCCAAAGTGCTAGTGGCGAGAGTCCGGCTAGTGCACCAGCACCCATGTACAGGACGGTGTTTGGTTGGATCGAGTTTCGAACTCGCATCCATCCGATTGCTAATCCACGACTCTCCCAGAACTCTCACTTTGATATGGAAAACGCAGAATTTTAATATAATCAACAAGTGCTGCAGAAATTTAATTGCTTTATATGTAGTTTACATTACTTCTCCTTATGTCATATCTTCCTGCGATAACAACGGTTTAAAATAACCTCTTAAAATACATTGTCTTAAAACAAACATGATTCTAATTAGTGGACTCAATACAAATATCTTTGGGATTCCAGGCTTTTACCAAGCAACTGTTCCAAAAGAACACTATCTCAACGAAGAGTCCGCATCACCAACGCCTCATAGGGAGCGGAAAGGAAATTTCATTCAGAGATGCCAAGCTAGCCAACAGAATGTATTCTTGCTACGGTAATGTACATATGTATATAATGCCATGATGTTTATGTCGCACAAAACTTCCCTTTCTATCTGGCATAAATACTTTAGTATTATACCTATTTTCGCTTTTCATTTGCTCTTTCCCACACTCCGTTTCGTTCTTCTCATTTGAATATTACTGTCTAATGATAATCGCCACTACACTGCCAAACAAGGATCCGTCACAATATCAAATTCATGACACAAATACCTTTTCAGTTTTTTTAAATATCCCCTCAGTCCCGTTAACCCACCTGGTGGTTGTCTCGACGAGGTATCTCGTCATTAGAGAAACTGGCCCATATCATGATGGTCGAGGTATCCAGTAATGAAATATTTTTTTGGATGTGTTAAATTCCCCTTTTTTTCCTATGTTAAATTCACATTTTTAAAGATCTTTAGCTTATTCATCTCTGAAAAGTCTTATAGGTTTTTATTAGCCTGTACTTTTACAAACCCCTTAACCCTTTTGGGGGTTGTCTCAACGAGGTATCTCGTCATTAGAAGAAAACTGACCCAGATCTTGACTTACGAGATATATTGTCATTAGTAGAAAACCGATCAACTCTTGATCTCGTCATCATAAAAAAAATCAGCAATATCTTGATGACGAGATATCTCGTCATTTGAAAATTGTTCAGATCTTGATGGACGAGATATCACATCAAAACAACTTGAAGGGTTAAAATATGATTTTTCTAGGTACAAAAACCATCTGTGAGAAGCTCAGAGACGAGCTGCTAGTAATAGAGGGCATTGGATTCAATTCTAATACTCGACCCACAACTCCTAAAAATTTTTTAATGAAATGATATGTTTAAAACGTATTTATGCTTTGTGTTTAAGCATGATATATTTACTAGAAAAATGTAGAACCCTGAAGACAGTTACTAAATGCAGACTATTATAATTTTTCTTCTGCCTCCAATACAAAAATAAGACCGTGAAATGTTTGTTATTTGTATAGAACATCGACTTTCTAATGAAATAGACAGAGCATGTGGGCGGAGTTACTATCGTAAGATATCACACAAGGGTAAGTCACGTGGGTTTACGAATCGCTTGGGCCGAAGCACAGACTAGTGTTTTAACACGTTTGATAATTACTTTAACCAAATAATAATTTTTCCTACATTAGGATCATGATACTTCGCACAACCATGTGACAGGTCTTCAAACCCAGCATCTGGAAAAAATAGCTTGAAGCTGCAAGCGCATGCTCCGTCTGTTTCTTTAGAAGGTCGATTGAATGTAAAATATAATCTCTCTCTTTAGTGTCAGATACCATTTCCTGGAATATCCTTTCCAAATATTAAAATATGGTTTTCAGTTTTAATTAGTAAGGTGAACGTCTCATTTGGATCTCATCAAATATGAGGGAAAATACGAATATTTTAATTAGCCCAGAGTAAGTAAAGACAATAAAACAAGTACATAAAACAAATTATATGCATTAAATTTATATTTGTATGTGTTTTGAAAATATGATAAATGTTATAATTCCCAAGTGAGGCAAATTTTAAATTTAAACTATAATTTTTAAATAAAAAAAAGAAATAAAGGTTAACAAATACAACTTTAAATGTTTTCTCGAATAAATTAAGAAAGATTTTAAATGTGGTTTCAACATTAACAATGGAACTATTACAAAATTATGTCTGTCATCAATATTGAAATTTATAATTTGAAATTTTTCTTACATTTATTAGGGGGCAGCGGTAACTCAGTTGGAAGAGCAACGGATTAGCAACCTGAGGGTTGCGAGTTCGAAACTCGGTCCAGCCAAAGACAGTCGTGTACACGCAGGCTGGTGCACGTTAAATCTGTCGTGGCCTCAAATGTCCTCACGTTGGCATGGTGTGGAAGTTTGGAGAGTGGTATGCCAGCTCAGGTATTGACCTTGTCATCTGACCATGGTTCAAAATTATGAGGCGTTGTCCTTGGACTTTCCCATAGGGATTGATCCCGGACCCGCCAATAGCCCGTTGTGTTGCTCCAGTAAGACATTAATTAACTACCTACCGTAAATTTATTAGTGACAATAATTTCTTTTGGATTTGTTTACTACTTTAATTTGTACATTATGCAAAAAATTGTTGCTTTAATTTAGAATTTAATTCTCTTGGAACTTCAATACCCGAATCCCCATAACCTTTCCTACTTCCTTTACTACTTTTAACTTTGTTTTCTTCTGCAACACATCTTCTGATGTCATGAGTCCAAGTAAACTCCAAATCATGTTTTCCCCATTTATCATAGAGAAAATGGTTGCATTAAATTTACAGGTATGATTGACATGTTAATCCTGACACGACAGCTGAATATGAGGTCGTCTAATTTGCCTCCTCTATCCATAATAATGTTTGTTTTATTAGAACAGTATATGACCGTTAATATATTTGGTCTCACATTTATTTCTGAGGTATTTTTCAGCGTTCTGTCCAAACCTGATGAATAATACTCAGCAATGTGAAAACGATGGATACTTTGCCCCCTACAGGGGTGACGGGAACGCTTGTCCATGCAACTGCCCCCCTGGTACATCTGGGAATCGCTGCGAAATCGTTTCGTCACGTGATTATTATAGTAAGTACCTTCTGACTACATCACACTTCTCAACGGATGAATAATGAGTTTACGCACTTTCAAGTACCTTCAATTTATACATAGGTTATTTATTAAAAACCCTACATTCGAATATATTATTCTCTATCCATTCTACGTAGGATCATCTGTGTGTGTGTTTACAGTTCATAATCCTGTAATACTATACAATATAGTCAAACACATTTCAAATATATTCACATATGTTGTTACATGAACTAGAATAATATATGCATGTTGTCACCTAACCAGTTGCTTTCAATAAAATCGGGGTTTTCAATCTATCTCTAATGATTACTTATTCATTTTTATGCAAAATCAAATATGATTAAATAGAAAATACCACAATTTTATTTAAAGAAGCTGTTCTACATTTTTATGCGCTAAAGCTTAATGAGGCTCAATTCTATTTAATGGAAAATATGCACTATCAAACATTGATTTTCTGTTTCATCTCAAATCTCTTCAAATATTTATTTGAGAATTCGTTTTTTTAGAGATAGTAAGTAAGCGTGAAAGTAAGGTAGTAAATGAGATAGTGCATTATATAGTTATCTTTTCACGTAGGTCGTGTAATTGAATGCGATGAAGCTGTTTCTCTGAAAAAATCAGCCGGATGCAATATTCTATGAAGGATTGTTATCATGAGCTTGTTCAATTGTTTTTATAATAAAGCATATATATTTAGCAAGAAAATACCACAACTTTATTTAAGGAAGCTATTTTACATTTTTGCTATCTGATGCGTTAAAGCTTAATAAGGCTCCATTATATTTAATCCAAACAATGCACTATCAAACATTGATTTTCGAATTCCTCCCAAGGCTCTTCAAATATTGCTGTGTTAATTCATAGATTTCATTAATAAGCAGTAAGTATGAGTAAGTAAGGAGTACAAAATGAAATAGCATATTATATAGCAATCTTCGTGTAGGCCGCTTGTTGTAATTGAATGCTTTAATACTATGAAGCTGTTACTTTGAAATAATCAGCAATAATCTATGAAGGGTTATTCTCCTGAGCTTGCTCAATTTTAAATTGCATTCTACTTTCAACGTTTGCTATTCATCAACGAACAACTTTTATACCCTTACAGCATTATTATAAAACTCTGTATCCTCTTGTTACCTCATGGATCCAGTTCGTGTAAGATCCTTGTTAAACATTTTAGGAATCTTTCTTTAATTGCATTGCCTATTATCCCTTTGATTCTTAACGTCAGAACCTCAATACGATTGTTACCTTTCAATAAGGCTTATAGCTCTGAAACAGAAGAACAAAGTAAAATATTTTCAAAGTATGCTATTAACACATTTTGTTTTACATAAAATAAATCTGTAAACATATACTTGAATCCTTTATTTATAATTAAACCAATACCACTGAAAATTAACCATGATTTGCATAAAACTAATATCTGTATATCTCGACTTAGAGACTATTCATATTTTACTGTAAGTTAATTTCCATCATAAATTCAGCAAAAGTCTTAAATCTCTAAACCGTTTTCACATTTTTACCTGATGCAGGTCCCCCTATATGTGGTGGAAATGTGACTGAAGAAACAACTATTCAAACACCTGGGTATCCTAAAAGAGAACTTCCCAATGATTCCTGTAGTTGGTGGATACAGGTAAAACTATTTTAGGAACAGAAAAGGTCATACGATGTGTCTGTCTTGCGAAGAAAATTGTGATGATATTCAGAAATCTATTTCAATGTGCTTGGAATCGCGCTTCAACTAGTGATGAAATGAGACTCCAAACTAAGTGATAACCATGCTTTCTTAATTTTAAATAGTCTTAAAAAATTATATATTTTATGACAACTGATTTGTTTTCATATAAAATCAGAAATATGTTTAACAAGAAAATGCCCAAATTTCTTCAATGAAGTTATTTTACAATTTTACTATTTGATCCTTTGAAGCGGGCTACCTCTTATTTAACCAAGCAATGCACTATTAAGCATTCATTATAATTTGATCCAAAAATTCTTCAAATGTTGTGCAAATTAGTTAACTTTTAATATGAGGTAGTAGTAATAAGGCCAAAAGTACCCCCGTTCCTATATTAGGTCAACAAATTGATGAGAAACCATATGGTTTTATTAGAAAATAAAAAGGTGAAGAAAGAGAAAAAAGAAGAAAAGTTTCAGTGATCCCTGAGAAGCACTGTAACTTGACTACCGTAGCACTGTAACTTTACACTACTAAGTACTGTATTACTACACTGTGGTATCACTACGGAAATCATCCGAATAGTTATTTATACTTTAAAATGTAATATAGAAATAAAAACACGAGGATTCTTATTATTGGCATCATGCATTCAAATAGCGAACCTGAATTTTCATAAGCCAGACACAATGTGAGGGTACTTCAAAAACAAATAATGCAAATCAAAGCATAAAAAAACGGGTGTAATTTATTCTATTGTAGATCAATTTCTTCAATTTATCGCAGAAAACTATTTGCTAAGTTCCAAGTTGCATCCTTTTTAAGTTAACTTTTATTCATTAATGTACTTTTTTCACT
Organism: Meta bourneti; assembly: GCA_933210815.1. Taxonomy (NCBI): domain Eukaryota; kingdom Metazoa; phylum Arthropoda; class Arachnida; order Araneae; family Tetragnathidae; genus Meta; species Meta bourneti. Next base: position 80,828,429 of record OW119923.1, on the reverse strand, counting down.
GCATCTCTTCTTACGGAAATACTACTTTGCTTAATTTCCCCTGTTCGCCTAACCATTAAAATGATGAAAAATAAAGTTTTCTGTCAACCCAAAATTTAATCGTTAAATAAAGTGACTAAAAGTAGCTATTTTGAAAACATTTATACCTGAAATAGTATCTTGAAAAATCAAAGCATTATGAGTGGTCTATGAATAATGTAACACAAATAAATAACAAAGGCAGACAACTGTTTAAGTTACAAACATAGACGTCATTTTGAGCTGAAGAAACGTGGAAAGCCTCATTCCTTGGCAACCAGACGCAAATAATCCAAAAGAAATTATTTCTATGAAATTGTTTCAATCACTGTGCATAAGACTGAAGTATGATTTAAGTGTGATAAATGCTATTTATCTAAGTGCTTCTTTGCAAGCCTAAAACTAGGGAAACTGGAAATCTTCGTGCTACCCAAATTGAGACGCCAAGATCGGTATTTAATCCATATGCGATACATTTCATAAAAATAAATAAATTTAACTAGATTTAACATAAAATATTTTCAAAGTAGTTTGCTTTTTCACATTCTGTTTTGATTCAAACAACCACATTCTCTTGTAATAACAATCTTGTGAATAACTCAGAACTTTTGTGTCTTAGGCCCCACGCAGGAAACGTATAATGGTAACATTTCAAGATTTCAGTTTCTATCCAAGATTGGAATCTCGAACAAGTAAATATAAGGGAAGATGTTTGCAAGAAAGAGTTGAGATCCGTACCAGAAACATGGCTGAAGGGAACATGTAAATATTATAAACTTACCTTTTATATCTGCAGGGGTTGTATTACATATTACCGTATTGTATTTGAAAGAGTGTAAGCAGAGAACATGCGTTTTTATGGTTAGTTTTGGGTTTTGCGGCTCAAGGGCCATAGTTGATCAAGCTACTCCAGATATGAGACAACATCGAGGGAGAAAAATAAAAGCAAAAAGTAGAAGGGTAGGTGAGGGTAAAACAGAAGAGAGAACAGATAGCTTGGGTACCTTGGGGTTGTGATGCACGTACACACCTAAAGAGGATTAACCCCTGAGGGCTGCGTTTTTATGTACCTGGAAAAATATGCTTTTCCTTATTTGAATCAGTAAGTGCAAAAACCACACCAGTCTCATTTTTCAAATTTAATTGAATTGGGCGCAGAAACCACATAAAGTCAGTGACACATGTGGTTTCTACACCCAAGTCATTTTTTCATGGCATATTTGCTAACCGACTAATGTGATTTCTTCATTACGTGCCGACTCTTACCCATTTATGCAATAAAGCCACTTTCCGAAATTTTTGGACTCGTGTGGTTTCTGCACACGGTTCTTGTCGAACAGAACATTTTTAGTAAAATATTCAAGATCTCTGATATATTTCGTAAAAATCAGGTTCTAACAATAGAGTTATTCATGAACTTATCCTTTGGTATATTTTGCTCTCCATTTATTGTATTTAAAAAAAATTTCAATAGTGTTACATAACAGAAAAATGAAAGTGTCTGAATTGCTTGGCAAGATTTTTTATCTTTCTTAAAACATAAAAGCTACGTACTCAGGATGGTATGGAACGTTATAAATCTTGATTTGTGTTTGTTCGAATATGAGTATATTCTGAAATAAGATAAATTTGGGAAACCAGGTTGGTTTTAGGGTTTAATGGCACAAGGGCCATATTTGTCCAAGCTGAGCCAAAAAAAGACAACATCAAGTAATAAACATACACACACAAGAAAAGGTTTACTGACACAGAAGAGAGAAATACACTCAGGGAGGAATAGAATCTATGCCGCCTACAACTTGTATTAGGATAATCAGGAATGAACGAAAGTAGGATAAGTATGAGTTCTCTGTTAAGTTAAACTTTTGTTTTAAATTTAATTGCTCAGAATTTTACCATTTGAGTTTGCTTTAGCAAGGAAGTAGTCTTTAGAATTAGACTTAGTAAGAGTGAGTAGGTAAGCACAAATCGAATTTGAATATAGAAGAGGTTTTCTTAAATTTGGGGGGGGGGGCATCACAAAGTAAAGTATCAATGAATTGATGTAGATACTTCGAGAATATGCTACTATGACAATTTTTTAATCTTTGCAAAATGAGTTGAGTTAAAATGGTTTTTAAAAAGCTTCCAACACTTTTAGGTATTGCGGAGAAGATATTCGTCCAGGAACCAATTTGGCTTCGACGGGTAACCAATTCATGATCATCATTACAACTAATGGAGGACAAGCAACAAGAGGATTGAAAGCAAGGGTTTCCTTTATTGACTAATTGTACATATATATTTCTTTCATTTTATCTTCATCTTTCCATCAAAATAAATCATTTTATACAGTTAAGACGTTGTTTCTTCTTTGAACTTAGACTTCTTCAGTACATACTTATATATGCGCTATTTAAAAGTTCGGATACAAACAATCAAAATCTTACTTTTCATTACTTAATACTTATTTTTGTAACACTGGCATGCAATAATTTCTATACCATTTGTACCAAATTGCTTACGTTTTATAAATTTCTCTATGAAAATCCTAATTTCTTCTAATAAATATAGATGTGTAACATACGAGCTTCAAAATAAAAGTTTTACTATTAAAACTCGTTTGTTAAAATTTTAAATCGCAGTCCAGGCCTAATTTGACCTTGTTTTGGAAAAGCTGACCGTAAAGCGACAAGCCAACGAACTACTCGCTATGAACTAAATTAAATACTGGTTAATGGGATGACTCCAATAATGCAATATAATGGGGATGTTAATGGTTTGGAAATACATATTGAAGATGTAAGACAACTTTAATAAGCAAACAATATTTTCCAATACAGAAATATGTTTATGATTAGCTACAAAAAGTTTTAAGCAAAATTTAACAAAGCATGAACACGTGTATTCATATACAATCCACCTAGATTAAGTGTTAAAGAGATATTTCTTCGAGATTCATTTTCAAAAAGGGCTTTTATACTTTCTGAAAGTTGTCTGATCTAGAGGTCCCGGGTTCTAATCCCGATTTGTAAGGACATGAATGTTGGTGATTGTCCTTATTAAGGCTAACGACGGCTTAGCCACTAGATGCTACGCCACAAATAGCCGCCCGATTGTGCCTTAGGTCAAAGAGATCACTAGTCGGGCATTAAAAACAAAAACTTTCTCGGTTTGTTTATGGCTTTAACAAAATCTACTTGCTTAACAAATATACCTATCTATAATTATTTGAAAAGATTCCTCATTAGATAGATCAATGAATTTTTTTATTCAAGACAAAATAGCTTAAAAGTATTTTAATTCAATAATAAAAATATCACGTTATAGGTAATTTGAATATTGCCATTTCTGGGAAAAATAAATTGCATAACCACCTTCATTCATCTGTTCCTAACGAGTTCAATATTGTTTTCTCAGCATGTAAACTGAATTATTGAGTCAATTTTCTTGTGTTTCTTGACACTGCAAATTATTAATTCTTATTGGTTCATAGGTCTTATTGGTTCATTAAGTTTCCATTACAAGGTAGGTAGGTAGTTAACGTCACACTGGAGCATTACATCGGGCTATTGGGAACGGTTCAGGATCAAGCCGAAGTGAAAGATCTAAGAACAACGCCTCGTAATTTTGAACCACGGTTCAGATGACGAGAACAATACTTAAGTTGGCACCCCAACCTCCAAATTTCCACACCACGCCATCGTGAGGACATTTGAGGCCACGACAGATCTAACGAGTACTAGCCCCCGTATACACGACGATCTTTGGCTGAACCGATTTTCAAACAATAATTTTCCAATATTTCTAAATATTGTACAATAATTTTCAAATGTTTTTAAACCTTGTACAATAATTTCTAATCCTTCTAAATCTTGAACAAAATTTTCTAATATCTCTAAAAAGATATATCTAATTTATAATTTTCCTTTAATTTACTCCGTGGCAATCTTTATATCGTTATTTACAGTCGAACTTTAAAAGTTATTCAAATATTTATTTCTTACCTGTTAAAGAAAAATAAATAGTAAAATTTAATAGTGTTAATATGACCTATGACGAGTTTTCTTTCTAATTTAACTACACTACACGATAATTCATAACAACGGAATGCAATGCTGTAAATACAGAATTGATTCGCTGTATCGATTTTGTGTGACATTAAGTATGATTTAAACAGATGAATGATTGTAGATCACAAACGGCAACTGATTTATCTAATGATCACTTACATTGCAGGCTGCAAAATAAATATTGTAGTATTCATCTACAATATACAATTCATTTTTACCGCTTTGTTCTAATATAGCTTGGTTTTGAGTTGTGGAACAACAAATTATAAAAGTTTATATAAAAAGTTTTTATAAAAAGTAAAATTTTAGAACACGATACCAGACCCTCGTCAAATTTGCGACAAACCATTTTGTCGCCAAACAGCTATTTCGGATAGGCGTACGACGAGTCACTATATATTCCATAATCATCGCCAATTGGAGATAGTACCGTGTTCTTAATTTTAACCTAAATCTCTTTAGAGTAGTTAAAAGGCAATGACCAATTTAAAAAAGATTGGCAAAAACAAAAAATTTAAACGAAATTCACTGAATTTTGAATATAGATATCAAAAACAGTCTTCGAACAAATGAATAAGATGCAATTGAGATGGACATACAAGAGTATAATTGTATAAACATGACTGACTGCACATTTTATCATATAGTACTTCCACTATAAAAACATGAAATTAACACCACTAAAAATGCAAAAGAGTACTGTTTTTCGATTTCTGATCAATTTTATTTCGTTAGGAAGCATGTAATACAAAACAAAATATACTGGAATCCTGAAAAATTAGATAATCAAATTGTAGGTCGTAATTAACTATAAATATGTATGAGTCTAACAGACAAGAGTGGCCTAACCCACAAAAACCCGAAAATGCCAAAATAATTATTTTTGGCACCTACAGTGCACTTTTCTCATTTAATGCATTTGCACTATTTCTTCAAATCATGTTGTGGATAAATAAAAATATATAAAAAATGGTGCCACGAAAATCGCATTTATCTCTTCAGTGTAGCTTCAGTGTACGTATATTTTTGTTTTACTTCTTAACAAAATAAAATTGTGATCAGAAATAGAAAAACAGTACTCTAGCATTTTTAGTGGTGTTTATTTCTACCTGGCTTGGCACATGGTTTTTCATTTCTCATAAGATTTCAACTACGTATCTAATTGAGTTTAAACTTCCTATCGGTTATCTCGATGAGGTATCTCGTCATTAGCAAAACTGACCAGATCTTGATGGACGAGATGTCTCGTTATTCGAAGAAACTGACCAGATCTTGATCTCGTCATAAAAAAATCGGCAATATCTTGCGGACGAGATATCTCCTCATTATCGAAATTGGTCAGATTTTGATTGACGAAATACTTCGTCGAAAGCACGGGTTAAAGGTTTTATTATAATACAAACAAAACGATAACAATACTGTCATAAGTGATTGATTTCAAGTGCTCTTTTAACTATCAGCCATCAACTTTATCGCCTGTTTTCATAAAATCTCTCACTTCCTGCTTCCGGAATTACACTTCAACTTCCATAATATGTTGCTATTCACTCTTCCGGACTCGTGCGATGAAAGGCATCACTCATGATAGTCTTCCGCACTGATCTACTTATCTATCTGTCAAGTTAATATGGGTGGCTTAGTTCTGTTAATTGCAACCGAACTAACATCTCAACTAAATGAATAATAAATGAACTGGTGGTTCCACAGACACGATCGGCTAATGGCAGACGCAAAAGCTGAATTGGAGAGGCCCCTATCATAGCATACTATAAATCAGCGAGACAGCCTTGGAGAAAAGACTTGTATGCTTATTGCAGATGTTTGAGGTTGAGGGGGACAAAAAAAGGTTCTCTGGTGTCTTGAATAATAAAGATTGAAGCAACCTGCTTTGTTAAGAATGGTAAAAATGCCCGTGTGGAAGGTCATGGCAACTTGTGTTTTGATATTGGTAATTTTTTCCATTTACATCTACTTAATGAGACCCGAATGTGCGTAAAGCATGAATTCATTAAGGGTCTTTCTCTAATATAACATTGAAATTAATTTTATTTCATTTTTTATAACATGTATAATGAGAAAAAGTTAGCATAAGTGTATAGAGTGGTTTCCTAAGGATCTCAGAAATATCCAGTTTTAATCCATTTTGAAAATTGCATGATGCCTTTGATGTTCTCTGTTCAGGAAAGGAACTGTAAAATTAGTTTTAAAAATAAGAGAACAGAATCATATTCGGAAGTTTATATTACACATCATTAATCTCAACTTGGCAACATAAATTAAACGACTTCAGGCTTTAAAAAATTCAACTGTTTTTAAATACATTAAAATTTTTAATCCTGGTTTCCTTAGGATCTCAGAAATATCTAATTTTAATCCATTTTCGAAATTTGCATGATATCTGATGTTCTCTGTTCAGGAAAGGAACTGTAAAATTAGTTTTAAAAATAAGAGAACAGAATCATATTCGGAAGTTTATATTACACATCATTAATCTCAACTTGGCAACATAAATTAAACGACTTCGGGCTTTAAAAAATTCAACTGTTTTTAAATACATTAAAATTTTTAATCCTGGTTTCCTTAGGATCTCAGAAATATCTAATTTTAATCCATTTTCGAAATTTGCATGATATCTGATATTCTCTGTTCAGGAAAGGAACTGTAAAATTAGTTTTAAAAATAAGAGAACAGAATCATATTCGGAAGTTTATATTACACATCATTAATCTCAACTTGGCAACATAAATTAAACGACTTCAGACTTTAAAAAATTCAACTGTTTTTAAATACATTAAAATTTTTAATCCTGGTTTCCTTAGGATCTCAGAAATATCTAATTTTAATCCATTTTCGAAATTTGCATGATATCTGATGTTCTCTGTTCAGGAAAGGAACTGTAAAATTAATTTTAAAAATAAGAGAACAGAATCATATTCGGAAGTTTATATTACACATCATTAATCTCAACTTGGCAACATAAATTAAACGACTTCGGGCTTTAAAAAATTCAACTGTTTTTAAATACATTAAAATTTTTAATCCTGGTTTCCTTAGGATCTCAGAAATATCTAATTTTAATCCATTTTCGAAATTTGCATGATATCTGATGTTCTCTGTTAAGGAAAGGAACTGTAAAATTAGTTTTAAAAATAAGAGAACAGAATCATATTCGGAAGTTTATATTACACATCATTAATCTCAACTTGGCAACATAAATTAAACGACTTCAGGCTTTAAAAAATTCAACTGTTTTTAAATACATTAAAATTTTTAATCCTGGTTTCCTTAGGATCTCAGAAATATCTAATTTTAATCCATTTTCGAAATTTGCATGATATCTGATGTTCTCTGTTCAGGAAAGGAACTGTAAAATTATTTTAAAAATAAGAGAACAGAATCATATTCGGAAGTTTATATTACGCATCATTAATCTCAACTTGGCAACATAAATTAAACGACTTCAGGCTTGAAAAAAATTCAAAGTTTTCAAATATTGTACATCAAAATTTTTAAATAAATTCAAATTTACTTCATTTTTCAATGTGTCGTTTGCCTTACTATTAATATTTTGTTACTAATACCATCACATTTCTTAGAGACAAATTTTATAAGGAAAGTTTAGCGATCAAAAATAATTCTTTTATCAGAAATTTTTTAAAATTTATGTGTAGGGTGTTAATCTTTTGTCATCAAAATATAACATTCTTAATTATTATCATTAAAACATAGAACATGCAGAAAATGTTCTGATTTGAATGTCATAAAAAATTCATAAGATACTTAACTATACAAATTAATTAGAAAGATGATACTACGTTTTTCATTACTAAACGACATTTCTGTTTTTCAGTTCGTTAAAGATTCAATGGCTGAAGATGAAATTTCAGATTTGGATGAGAGTGTAAGATTATTTGAACTTTACATTTAAAGATAAAATTTCGTCAATTATTATCTGAGAATTCGTTGCATTTTAAATTAATATAATTTCATCAATTAATAAATGTATCCCTTTTTTTTCTTCAATTTCTGCCATATTCAATATTGCCCCTTTTATCTTGACTGTTTTATGAATTAAATAATGTACTACGATTTTTAAATTTGTGACATAATTTAAATATAATTTAAAAGATAAGTATGGTGATCTTTTAAAATTAAAACGTATAATAAAAAATTTAGAATAGGTTTATTATTTTTCTTTGATTCGCTATAAAAGTTAGCTATTAAATTCACATGATAAAAATGAAATAAAGATCAGTAGTCATTTTCAACCACTAAGAAAAGGATATGTTTGTGAAATGCGTATTTGAGAATTTAAAGCCTTTCAGAAACTAGACTTTACGTGACAGAACACTATCAAATATGTTAAAGGCTAGAATATAATTTATTAATTAATAACTAATTAATTCACGCCTTTTCAGAAGAATACTTTCAAATAGTTTACTTTACAACAGTCATTTAAATGGCAGACAAAATGGAATATTATGTAATTTTATTCTATAAATTGTGTCTAGATTATTCTCTTCATCTTCCAATACATAGCAATGCCATTTTTTATTTCAAAATATTAACTTTCTTGCAGTTAATAACTTATTGTCATTAATTATTTCGCATAAGAACATGCATGTATTTCATTGTTCTGTCAAAATAGCTGCTGCTTACTATGCTGTCAAGGTCGTCAAAAACGGATAATGGTCAAGCCCTTTTCGAAGGCGATATTATCGAAGACTTACCTGACGACAAAGAAGGAAAGCACAATCCAGTTAAAGCACTACCTAGTAAAGGAGGATTGTGGCTTGAAAAAGTTATACCTTATGTATTTCACGAGAGTAAGTTTTTGCTTTGTGTTTCTTAATTCATCAATTCAATCGAAATATACTTTGCGAGTTTAACCGAAATCTCGTTATGCATTTTTCAAACAGTAAAACTTATAAATTAGATATGATTAACATACACATTAAAATTTACGTTTTAAGAGCTTCATTTTAGTAAAAATGCCAAGGTACTGGACTTGTCAATTTCAAAAGATTTTAGTGCAGATTCAAAGTTGCATCGAATGGTTTGCGTAATTGCAGTAAAGGGCTAGCCACACGTTTGGTGAACGGGTCGTCGTGGCTCAGTGGATTTGCCTATTACGTTACCATCCTGTGAGTTGTACGGCCGCGGTGGTCAAGTTGGTAATATCGCGGAATAGCAACCGGAGAGTAGTGAGTTCGAAACTCAATCCTGTCAAAGACCGTTTTGCAAGCTTTTTCTGCCGTGACCTCAAATGTCTTCACGTTGGCTTGATGAAAAAATTCGGAGAGTGAGATACCAGTTCAGATGTTGACCTCGTCATCTGACACGTGGTTCAAAATTACAAGTTGTTGTCTTCGGAACTCATTAAGGGATTGATCCCGGATCGTCACCAACCGACAGCTGTGTTGCTCCAGTAAGAAGCAAATTAAACTTCCTACCTACTTGTGAGTTGTAAGCGCCGTACTTGCGATTCCTGTAACATGTCCTGTGTATGTTTCTTTCTTTTGAGTCAATAAAACTTTCCTTGTACGTTTATTTACTTGAGTATTTGGGTATTTCAATTAACGTCACACTGGAGCAACACAATGGGCTATTGGTGACGGTCCGGGATCAATCCCAAAGGGAAAGATCCGAGGACAACACCACGTAATTTTGAACCACGGTCAGATGACGAGGCAACACCTGAGCTGGCACTTTATTTACTTGAAGTTGTATGTCTTGTACTTAGTGAACTTGGTCAAATATGGCCTCTACGTCGTAAAGCCTAACTCAGTCAACCAACCGGTGGACATGCAACATTCGCGTACGTATCCCGTTTCTGTGCAGAAAATCCTGGTGATATTCATGAGCATGTCCCCCATAAGTCGGTTGTCAAATATGGATACAATATGCGACTTGTCTAAGCTTCTAGGACAGAGGCTACGACCAGTGATCTGTTTCTATTCGGTCCAAGAAGATCTTAGCGTATTGATAGCTGGACTTGACAAGAGAAATGTATATTTAGAGTAGTCAGATTTCTAAAAAAAATCAGTGGGCTATATGTTCTAAAAAGTAGATTTAAGAATTCAGTAAAATGAGAAGAAAAAGGTGTAAGAGTTCTAAGACGGTGTAAGACGTTGAGATGGGACACCTCAATGCAACCGGAGATGTCCCGTAAGTGTCGACTTGATTATTAGTTCTTTTTGTACAGGAAAAATTGCAGGTACCCCAAAATTTGGGATAAGCTTACTTGAGGGAAAATTGTTCAAGTTCAAAAACGTTTTTGCATTAATAAAGAATTATAAAACATACAGCCATTTTCATGAGTAAAATCTGCTAGGAAAAGGACTACTCTCATTAAAGTTTTATCAACACAAATTAACTATCATTAGTTTATTCCACATTTGTTTATATCAACTATCATTAGTTTTGTATAATTAACAATCATTAGTTTATTCCACATTTGTTTATATCAACTATCATTAGTTTTGTATAATTAACTATCATTAGTTTATTCAACATTTTCCAGCTGTTAACAAATCCACCTCTTATGTGATTCTTACCGCTATGAATAAATGGGAAAAGAAGAGTTGCCTGAAGTTCGTACCGCGGACAACGGAAAAACAGTTCCTGAGATTTCGAACAGATGGTGGCGGGTATGTATTAATGATGTATTTTGCCCGCGTTTCTATCAGACATAGGGGCACGTAATGTTGATTTTTCTTGCGAACACGCGTGGTGTCAGCTCAGACATTTTGACACAGATTAATCTGTTTGAAGCGAAAATTAAATATAAATATTTTCCGTATTTCGGCGAGAAACGCATTTCAATAGAAAGCTCACATTTTGGGATATATAAAAAATTTTCTACTGACATTTAAATAGCTATTAAACATTTTAAGGAATTTTAGACTACCAAATTCATTTTAGAAAGTAAGTTCGAATATGTTACCATTTCGTTTTCATTCGATCATAAGTGATGCCGATTCAGCCTGAATGTGATGAAAGCCTTAAATTAAAATGAAAGTTAAAGTGAATTAGTGAAATCTTTCACTTTCCTTTTTTCGAGTACAATCACGTAGAAAAGTATAAAATGTTTAAGAACCACGTTTAACGCTATTCTAAATTTTCAAAGATAAATTATAATTTTTCAAGAAGCAGAGCTGATAAAAACATTTTTATTTCTTCCTGATCTCAATACAATCTATTTACATAAAAGGGAATGAATCTATAAATGGTCTAGGAGGCTATCTTTATGTAAACTGTTGGAATCTTTTCTTTCTCTATTTTATCATAGCCCGTAATGTTTCAATTGGCCAAAATTATTTATAACTTTACTTAACTTAATCGCTTTTCAATTGCTGAGTTGGGATGTTCCAAATATCACGGCTTAAATCTATGCATTACTATTTAATTGAAACGGTACCAATTATTTTTTACCACGCTACAATCAACTTCGGGCATTTTAAAATTATTCAGTTTTTATTTTTTCAAAGTAGGAAAAAAAATTTATTGCTTTTACAGTCTGTATTTACATTTTATATCTAAATAATACTCTTGAGACAAACTAACTTTTATTAAAGGATTGAAATTCAATAGCACTTTTTCTTGGTTCTCGTTTTCTAAGGATAGTTTAATTATGAAATAAAAAGTAATTATATACAATAATAAAATAATTATTAAATCAAAAGTAACTACCCTGACCTTCAATCTTCTTTTGTGCTAGAACAGTATTAAAATAGAAAAATACATTTTGATAACGACTATCAGAAATTAAATTTACGTTGTTCAGGTTAGGTTATATACATAAGGAACTAAAAGCCAATAATTTTTCTAAGGTATTAGAGCAAATTAATATAACAGAAGGGAAGGTTTATATAGAAGCTATAAATGAAGTTGGGGTTCAAAGATCTCTAATACAGTTGCTGTAAATAACCTAATATTTTAAATGTTCTTTTCAGTTGTTTCACATTTGTTGGACGAAAGTACATGGAAGGCCAGGATGTTAATCTGGGACCTGGATGTGAACACGTAAATATATTAAGACTTTTCGGATTCCTCTGCGTAGTTCCTTATAATTTGTGGATTCATAATTACTATTCCTCGCTTAACACTTTGTTAGGCGAGTTAAAAATGCGACATTAGTAGGTGTGTTAAATTTCAGAGATAAAGTCTCATTTTATTTAAATAAAACACTAGAGATTCCCAGACGAATCAAATTAGAAACAAATCTACTCACCACACTCAAAGATACTTATTTCCTGTTTTAACTACTTAACCATCACATATTTATTCATATTTTAGATATCGCATTTGTAAAACTTACTTGAAAATGTCTGACATATAAAAATAATAAAATTAAAAACTTTCCTTACAGTCTACTTAACTGTCCTTCATACTCAGATGCAATTTCAGCCATATGTCGCCAGTGGTTATGTAGCTAATTCCTGCTTAAAGGGACAAAGTACCCTTTGAATGATTATGCTTGGTTTTACATTTACAACAAAAGCTTTTAGAGTTCCTTTTTCCAATACACATGAAATATTCATTACGAAAGAAAAAAATCATTTTTACATAAACAATTTAAAATTTCTTTTTTAAATATTTCAACATTTTAAAGTCAGTACTACGAATTTTAATGTTTTTCAAATATGTTTTCCTTTATTTTCTTTGTTTCACACAATTTCATGTATGGCTTTGCATGCACCACTGTTATCTTATTTTGTAAATGTTTTATAACAGATTATGAAAAATAGTAACAATAACAATTATAATGGATTTGATCAATTTTATAAAAAAAATTTCTTTTAAACCCTTTTCCATGGGCACAAATTTTTCAAATACACCATAAAAACTATCCCTAAAAAGTTACAAACGTTTACATTAATTACAAAAGCCTAAGCATTAAAACAAAATAGTAGTCATGGAAAACTGAAAGCTGAGAAAATGGACTAAAAAGTTTAAAAGTTAGTCGGTTTCACACCTGACAATTGATGGAAAAACTCATAATGTAGCTACAACAATAAAATTTTGATACGTTCTTTAAAATTACTCAATTAATGTTGCCTTACATTAATTGAGAATTGCAAATTCGATGTAATTGGTCATTTGTATGATACTGAGTACCTTTAAACGTTGAAGCGGTATCTGACAATTAACTGGCCTACATATAGGTTAATCTACTGTTTTTATATTGCATGCCAGTATATAAATACATGTGAAATGCGTTGAAAAATATTTATGTACCAAAATACGTACAATAGAGTAGTACACTTTTAAATGCTTGTTTTTCTTTCATTACCATAAGCGTCGTTATACTTATAAGTAAACGATGAGTAATATTAAATTTTAGAATTGCCCTTTAGCAATTAAAAATAATTACTTAAATTATATTTAGCTCCTAATCGATTGATCTTCACAGTTGCAAATAACGATGCACGAAATCGGCCACTCTTTGGGATTTTACCACGAACATTCCCGGCGAGACCGAGGCACTGTCTTGAAGATACTGTGGCACAATATTGAACGTGGCATGGCAACTCAATTCAGACCTGGAAACGATCAGTCACGGGGCGTTCCTTATGACGTCACATCCATCATGCATTACAGCCCCATGGTAAGATATACTTTTACATGTGAGACATAAAATCTAAAAATAATGAGCTGTTTCAGTTATTCTATTCTAGAATATCATACATTTTCCAGAGTTATGTTACTACGACCAATTTAAATATTGCTATTGAAATATTACACTTTTCATTTTTTCAGTAGTCATCTGTTTGAAAAGAACACAATGGTTAACCCCGACTTATATTGTGGAATTTTACACTGTCATACATTTTTCAAAATTTGTTATGATGAATTTAAATATTGCTATTGAAATATTACATTTTTATGATGAATTTAAATATTGCTATTAAATATTACATTTTTCAGTCTTTCAGTAGTCTCCTGTTTGAAAAAACACGATCGTTACTCTGGATCCCCGACTTAAATTGTGGGATTTAGAATGTCACATTTTGAATCGAAATGTGTTATTTTGATTAATTTAAATATTGCTTTTGAAATATGACATTATTATGGCGAATTTAGACAACCATTGAAATAATATATTTTTCAGTCTTTCAGTAGTCGCCTATTTGAAAAAAATACGATGGTTACTCTGGATCCCCGACATCAAACGCTCATTGGTAGAAACCGAGGAATTACGTTTAGGGATGCGAAATTGATTAATATGTTATACACGTGCGATGGTAAGATATATACTACAGTCAGACCTGGTTAAGACGAATTTCACGGGACCGTAAAAGAAAATTCGTATTAATCGTATCTCATGCTATCCGAATTCAGAAAAAAGCATTATTTCAACTATAAAATAAAATATTAATGTGTTTACATCATTTACTGTACAATTCTTGGTTCACAGATAAGCGGTATTCTTCATCACAAAGATTATACAGAAGATTCTTAATTATACTAATAATTATTGATTACACAGATAATTCATGATTACACAAATATTTTCTGATGACGCAATTTTTGTCTTGATTTTGTTCTGTTATTGACTTTAATGCTTTTTCGTGTCATTCTTTAAGAAAATCTTTGATGCGGTGAACGTTGTGTAATTGAGCAGATGAATTTTCACTGCATAATATAAAGTAGTAAACAATTTCTAAGACAGCAGTAGCTTCTTTTAAAGAAGACACGCTTATTCCTTCTTCATTTATTCTTTCTTCTTCACTCTCTTCCACGAATAAATCTTCTACAATTTCGTAATCACTTAATGCTTCTAATAATACGATTGAAAAGAATCTGTTCGCTCTTAAATTTCGAAAATTTGTTCGTCTTAACCGAAGATTAGTGCAACCCTAATTCTTAAGCAAATTATTAACATTATTTAAATATACATTTTGGCGGGATTGGAATTTAGTTCGTATTATCAGTAATTCGTACTAAGCGAGTTCTTAACGAGGTTTGACTGTATAAAATATTCAATTTATTTCGTTATGTTTGTAGTCAAACTTGTACAATTCACGTGTACGCCAGGAGAATCTAGAAGCTAAATAGCAGTATAAAAGCGCGGGCATCAAATATAAAAATGTAATTGATATATTTCCTTCCAGATGATTGTCCAAACAAAGAAACCTTGCACTGCAAAAATGAAGGATACCTTTCACCCTCTAAAGGATCTGCACAACCATGCACGTGTGTTTGTCCTCCTAATGCTAGAGGAAAACAATGTGAAACGGTTACTGGAGATTATTATGGTATGATCAACGTAGTCCAACTAAACTGAAAGTTATAGGGAAATATATACATTGTACTGACAAAACATAGCATCTATTTTGGGATATGACTATAAATTTAAATTTTCAATTTCAGAGTCCACATCCACAAACTACAGAGCTAACTACTAGTGAGTATATACTGGAATTTAAGGAAGGAATGTCCTTTAGAAATGTACAAATGTTTTATATAAAAATCTAAACATTGAAGTAGCAGTCACTTTAGTATCCCTAAATATCCATATTTAGAATGATAAATACGTACCATCATGAGCAGTCAATAATTTTATGAAGGAGTGCCGGCACTGTTCACTCCCTTAGGACTTGTATAGTTAGGGATAACGAAGTGAATGCTACTACAGGGTTTAGGTATTTATATAAAACATTTGCACATTTCTATAGGACATTCCTTCCTTAAATTTCAGTCTATA
The DNA here is from genome assembly GCA_933210815.1 of Meta bourneti. Lineage (NCBI taxonomy): Eukaryota > Metazoa > Arthropoda > Arachnida > Araneae > Tetragnathidae > Meta > Meta bourneti. The sequence continues at coordinate 80,812,649 of OW119923.1, read as the reverse complement.
TTCTCTAATAGTTAGCTCTGTAGTTACCCATGTGGATGTGGACTTTGAAATTGAAAATTTAAATTAAGAGTCAGAACCCAAAATAAATGCTATATTTTGTTTATACTCCAGGTGTCCGGTGACTTTTGTCAATACAGTGTAAATGGTTAACTGTCGGCCTAGAGCAGAAACTCAGTAACTGACGAAAAACATTCTTAATAAACAACTTATTTAAAGATTAACTATTCGTTTTTAGGTACATAAAAAGCGAATTATAAGAATTTTGATATAGTGTTGTATATCTTTGGAACTACAATATGACTGTGTTTCTCATCATCATGAAAATAGACATTTAGTGCCTCCAAAAAAATATCACGTAATGAGTTTCTGCTCTAAGCCGACGAAATAATTTTTAGAAAATGCATAGCTCTGATCTATAGTATTTATGATTATAAACTATTTCTTCCCAGGTTCCTTTCAATGCGGTGGTGAAGTCCTAAAAGAAAGTATCATTCAAACTCCTGGATACCCAAGCCGAACGTCAAATGAAAGCTGCACTTGGCAGATAAAAGTAATGATATATAATTAACTCTACGGTAGGTGTGGGAGACTGGGCGCAATGTATCTATGAGATGATGGTCCATTTTTATATCAATAAAATAAAACTCTAGTAAATAGTCTAGTATAATAAAACTCTAGTAAATCAAATCGATGAAGTATTAACCACTTAACGCATTTACCCGTGTTTGACACGGGCGAAAGTTACCGGCAAATTTGCACATGTCCGTGTCTCACACGGGCGCTCTTCCGTTTTAGTAAAAATAGATAGGCTAGATTAAACTTATACCAAAGATGGCATAAACTTATTTATCATAGATGATTTACCACTTATTTATAGATGGATATTAAACTTATTTACCGTAGATGGCACCACGATGCACCATTTTTCTTGTGTAAACCAAGTGGTGCATTTTGATGATTACCTATAAGTTTGTTAGGAATTCTTTGTTATAAAGCAGTTGTTTGGTGTAGAAAAGGTAATATATCCATTTTTATTACGTTAAATATCATAAAAGTAAACAGTTAACCATAAATTAATTTTTACTAAGTGTTTTAGTAACTTGTTTAGAAAAAGTTATCTGATAATGAGCGACTGTGACGATTTTGAATATGCCAATTTATCAGAAAGTTTCAGCGATGAAAGTGATGATCTCTTGAGTGATGGAAGTGAATCTGAAGTTAATATTTTATTATTATTAATATTTTGAAATTCAAAATAAACATGTAATCAAATCGTTTACACTTTGTTTGTATAATAATTTTTTTATAACTTTTACCCCACCCCCCGCAACTGAAATCGCAAAAAATAACTTACACTATACCTATATATATATATTCATTTTCTGTCAAAAAAACCTCTATCATTTTTACCAGTTTTTCCGAAAAAAAACTCGTGCTTTAAGTGGTTAAATGGAGGTAGGATTGTTGGATAGAGTTGTTGAATTAACGTCACACTGGAGGCAACTCAATGAGCTATAGGCGAAGGTCAAGGATCAATCCCGAAGGGAAAGATCCGAGGACAACACCTCGCAATTGTGAACCACGGTCAGATGACGAGGTCAACACCTGGGTTGGCACCCCATTTTCCAAACTTCTACACCACGCCAACGTGAGGACATTTGCGGCCACGACAGATTTAACGTCGGTAACCAGCCCTCACGTACACGATGGTCTTTTATTGGGTCGAGATAATTAAAATGGAAACAAAATGTACTCACGACACAGACTGATGTTACCAATTTAATCATTCAATTTCAGATCTTTGTTCTTTAATGTCGGCTTATGGACGTATAGTCCCTCAAGCATTCCGATGGCGATATTGTGGCAGTCTCAGTGTTTACCTGTCGAGCATCATGGTAGGTGCAGCCAAATCGCACCCCCATAAACTGGGGGGATAAACCTCCTCGGAAAACTTTGGGGAACTAGCCCTTATGTACGTATTATCTTGAATAAATTATGACAGTTCAACTCGCTGATTCGAACTCGCAACAAAGCATTTCAATCTAGTAGCTACTTAACACTCCAAGTGATTTCGCCGAGATATTCCGTTCATCAAGACCCGACCAATTTTGCTAATGACGAGATTTTGATGATGATATCAACATCTCGTCGGGTTTTTTCTAAGGACGAGATATATCGTCCATCAAGATCTGGTCAGTTTTGCTAATGACGAGATACCTCGTCGAGACAACCACCAGGAGGGTTAAGAACGACGTCCTTAGTCGCTCAGCTACTGGTAGGGAAATTTTGAGATCATGATTGTGAAACTAACGTTATAAGACATGTGTATCTGACAGAAGGAAAACGGAAACAAAGGAAAATTTTATTTGAATTCTAAACATCTTAAAAATCATCGCCATTATGTCAAAAAAAGATTTTGAAAAATTTCATAATACATAAAAATATTAGTTAACCTGTAAGTGTGCCGTATCTGTGTTAAAACTGCAAACTTCTCTTACAAACAAGTGAATGTTCTTTCTACTGTACAAACAGCTCCGGTTGTTAGACACAGACGGAGACTAAAATGTACAACATCAACAACGGTTTAACAATTATTTCTTTGGGTACTGAAGGATTGAGAAAATTGTTTACTTTTATCAAAATTTGAGCGTTTTTATTCATTTAAATGTATTCCGATATTTCTTTTATCAAAAAAACCTCTACCTTTTCCTGCTATTTAGCATACGAGTTCTAAAACTTACACTTAAGTTTTTAAAGTCATTAATTGATGAGCAATATGTATTTTTTGACGCTTATGTTTTCAGGCTCCAGTAGGCAGAAAAGTTCAAGTGACTTTTGAAGATTTCAGCTTTAGACCACGAATGGACAAGCCTTCAAATCCATACAACGGTTTTTGTGTACACGAACATGTAGAGATTAGAACGAAAGATCTTGACGAAGGAGAAATGTAAGAAAGCATACTTGATTAATTTTTATATATATTTTCAGATAGTGTTATTTCATAGAAGTATGTTTGCTGAAAAGTATTTTTATGTTCACATCGAAATCGATGCATATGAAAACACGAATTTTTTTAGACAGCGGATATCACATGGCTTATGTTAATTGTTAATTTTATGAATAAATGTCGTCCAGGCGTATAAAATACTAAACATTTAATTACTGATCTTGTATCCTGACTTTTTTTGTCATATTCTTCATAATCATAGGGTCTAATTATATAGACATAATTTTATGTCTATAAGATTGCGATGCTATTTTTAATGCAACATTTTATGATCATATAAGTGTGATGTTTTGATAATACACATTTTAAATTAATGCAAACTCAATTCAAAACTCTAACGTGAGTCCTCTAATATTGTGCGTGAAAAAAATTTTAAAATACAGTGAACCCCTATTTTGTGTTTTTCTTTGAATCAGTATCAAAAAACACTTTCAAAGCGAAGGAAAAGTAAAACTGGTCGTAGGAGAACCATGTTACAGAAATACACGTCACTACACTAAACTTGATTTAATCTTCATTACACACTGAATTTACTTAATGCATACTATGCTAAATAGATATTTTTAACGAAAAGGTACCTGCAATACAACTTATTTATGTATTGAGATGTGTGAATAGGAAAATTATGAGACTTGAAAAAAATGACATACAAAAGGAAGAAAACGCAAAATCAGGGTTTCAATGTAAGTAGGCATTTCTTATTTCGGTCGCAAATTTATTTTTTAAATATCAATGTAAATTTCATATTTGGATTTTGAATATCTAGTTAAATATTTGAACACACCATATAGTATTGAATTCCTTTGAACACATGTTAAATTTCAAAAAAATTGCTTTCAGGTTTTGTGGTGAAGACATTAAAAGGGGGACGGAAATGATATCTTCTTCAAATACATTCCTCATTTTGATACGAGCTGATACCAAGGGACAAGGCAGAGGTCTAAAAGCCACGATCAAATTTATCAAATGAATGCTTCTTTTATTCGTGTTTCCTGTGATTTTTTCATACAATTTCAATAAAACATGTGTTTTGTGTGGTAGAAATCGTTTTCAACTTTTCTTCATTAACAACACTAAACTTTCTGTTCACAAATTTCTTACTATTAAAAAATTGCTTTAACTTACTGAGGGTAGCACATGTTTATATACTACATTTGGTAGTCTGCAGTCTTCTCTGCTTGACTCCTAACCAGTTTCGGCTTTCTTTGGATTCTTTCAACCAACAGAATGGCTAGTTAGTCAGTATGTATTTGCTCTGAGAGTAACAGCAATATTCTAAATATCGTGACAGAGGTTCAACCCTCTTGATGTTTATCTTCGCGTCGAAAACCACCCTGTAGTGGCTAGCCTCTGATGCAAAAACCTGTTCAAAACTGTCACCAGTTGAGCAAGGATCAATTTGTTTTTCCTACTTGGATCTTCATTCTTCATGGAGTAATAGGGCAGTTTTGTCTCGACGAAATATCTCGTCATTAGCTAAATTGACCAGATCTTGGACAAGATATTTCGTCCAAGCCACTTGAAGGGTTAAAGGAGAACAAATGTCTTACTATTTTCATTAGTAGATTGAATCAAATATACTGTTGCGTTTGTTATTTTTTCTACAATTGTACAAAAACGTGATGAATAAAAAGGGGAATGTTGACGTTAGACTCCGATCTTTTCATTGCATTAAATTTACCTGAGCGTCCCGATATTTTCGAGTAGCGTAGTATAGCTTTTTCTTCATAAAGCACATAATGACTTAACTATACAGGGTGTCCCAAAAAGGTTGTTCCGCGATTTATCTTTTTACCATTTGGAGATAAGTAGGCAATGTAAATTGCAAAAGTGCACCAAATAAGGTAAGTAATTAAGATGTGAATAAAATTATCACGTGATAACAATTTAAGCGGATACAGTTTTTAATTTTTATACTACCCCTCTAGATAAAAATCCGAGATAGCAAAAATGTTCCTTACCTGTATCCCTATCGTTAGTAAAAAACCATATTTCTGTAGGTTGAATAGTAACGGAGATACAAGAGTTTCTATTTTAAGGGGGCCGTATCTAATCTAGAACGGAAACTGACCCATGGCCAAGAATGAAGAGCTAAGTTCTGCATTACTGCAGATGGAAAAATTTCCTTTTATTTTTATTTAAACCATTTTTTTCTACAATATTTTTATTAAAGATTATATTGTCTACTATTATGCCTTGCGATTTTCATCTGCAGTTGCAATACTACATTACTTTGCACGATGTTGCACTTTCTGACCGACTTGCTTTTTAGCATTGTGTATGCGGTCCCTAATCTGACTGCTTGAACAGCTGTGCAGAAGCGGTATAAGTCAACTTTTTTGCGTCCTTATTCCTCCGTTACTGTTCAACCTACAGAAATGCAGTTTTCTGCTAACGATAGGGATGCAGGTAAGGAACATTTCTATCTCGGATTTTTATCTAGAGGGGTTGTATAAAAATTAAAAACTGTATCCGCTTAAATTTTTATCACGTGATAATTTTATTCACATATCTTAATTACTTACCTTATTTGGTGCACTTTTGCAATTTACATTGCCTACCTATCTCCAAATGGTAAAAAGATAAATTGCGGAACAACCTTTTTGGGACACCCTGTATATATCTGTGTAAAGAATTCTAGGGAATATTCTGTTTGTCAAAGTCAAAAATGGGTAAGAGTCATGCGGGCAAGACTGCAGGTTGCAGAACGGATAAGATACATGTAAGCCCCTCAGAAAGTTAAAAATGAAAATAAAGTTGGAGAAAAGAGGTGCAGTTTACGATACAACTTAAGATAAAGCTATCTGAATTCTGGCTCTAAAATGTTTTTATGATTGAGAATTAGTACAATAATCGAACAAAATACATTCTATACCAGTATCGCATAGAAATTGTCTAGTAGTATGAAAAAGTATGAGATTCATTGAAATGTTTCGACCTTCATAGCTAGAATGGCTATAAATAGTTGTTAAATAAATCTTGCCTAAGCACACCCATCCATCAGGAAACCAACAATGGTGCATACTTAATTTTATCCTCTCCTCGACTTGCCAGATTCCTAATTAGCAATTAATTCAAGCATTATTACAAGTTTTGAATATATTTTATACTGACATTTAAAACAAATTCTCAAATTTACGGATACTTTCTGGCAAGAATGCAAATTGATAAATCCACAATACTACAAAACAGCTCAAATACATACTGAAATCGTATGGAACTCAAGGTTTGTGGGACATATACAGTGAGGAAAAAAAGTTTCCTTATGCACTTACTATTTGAAATAAATGGCGTTATTATTTACAGAATATAATTATTGAAGAAATAAAAATGAAACACAGATGAGCATAATTCCATAGAAAGTTTCTATTGTATTTAAACAAAAAAATATTAATATAATTCACAATAACACAAAATTCACAATAACACAAAAATGTAGCCAATATAAAGCAAAAGAGTCTCCGTACGGTGAAAAATATTTCATTAAATGTTATCCCACCATGTTTCATCATTTAATGATCAGTTGAACCTGCTTTTGCTTTAATGACCTCTCTGAGAAGTTTATGCATGACTCCCGACTCCCACAAGATTTTTTGTTATTTCTGGAGTAATTTTGTTCCATACGTCCAGAATGGCACTTTTCAGGTTATCTTTGCTGCTGGTATCATAATTTTTCAATTCACGACCGATTTCTTCTCATAAGTGTTCCATGGGGTTCCATCAGGAGACTGGAGGTGTGTGAAGTTGCTGCGACGTATGGTAAAGGTATCATTCTTTACAGAACGTTGCAATGCGTTTTGAATCGTTGTCCTGTTGGAAGATAAATGGTCCTCCCAGAGATAAATTATACACACCAGAAAAACTCATGCAATCCCATACCTTTACATTTCCTCCACCGTGTTTTACAGTTCTACACGAGTTTTTTGTTTGCCTTTGATGTTTCGTTTTTTTCCATGCCATAACTCGTCCATCTGAACTATAAAGACGAAATTTTGATTCATCCCTGATAAGTACAGAATCCCAGAAAGTTAAGAGCTTACTTACATGCTTTTTTGCAAACTCAAGACGCTTTCTTCTGTTAAGTTTGCAAATGAATGGTTTCTTACGTGCATTGTAGCCTTTTTTGATTAATTTTCTTACAGTCTGAGGTTATATTTCAATATTGTAATCAGTTTTCAACAAGGATTCAAGTTGTGGTGCACTAATTCGTGGATTATCGCGAAACCTTTCTCAGAATATTCATCTTTAACATAGCTCAATTTCTGAAGTCTTCCGGATCGGTTTCTATTTTCCAGTTTCTACCTAATTGTCTTTTTACCGTAGATTTAGATTTGTTTGCGATTTCGTCAATATTTTCCTCATTGATAAACCGCTATTTCTCAACTTTATCACCAACACGCGAAAGCTTTCAGAATTCCCATTTTAGGCAATTCACTGGTATATAATTTGAAATGATTACTTACACTATACTCAAGTTCTTTTTCATTCGATAGTTATAATAATGGAATGCGGGACAGCTAGACGGTACGTTCTAAACAATTTGCATAGTGCGTACGGAAACTTTTTTCCTTCCATTTTGTATGTTTTTCTCAAAGTTTCAATTAATTACTTTTTATTTGCGAAAAGTAAGGAATTTTTGATGCGAATGCATTCTCTAGTATGAAATAAGGTTCTTGTGCAGTTTTTGAATCTTTACTGAGATTTCTTTAGAAATTATAATAATTTTTATACTCCGTTTTCGTTTCCGTACGGAAACTTTTTATTCTTTGTATAAAGCACATAAGCAAATTATAAATTTAAATTAAAAGAAATAAAGTTCCTAATTAAAGTTCCTAACATGTTGATAAAATTAATATTCAAATATGTGAAAAAAATATACCCGCGACAGTGCTTTGTTTTGGCTTAACACGTTTCTTAAACATATTAAGCCAAAACACCATTCTAAGATGAGCATGACTTAAAAATATAAATCATGGTAGCAATTCATTTCAGAAAAAGAATAAAAATAAATATGAAATCAAGATGAACGGTATCAAAAATTTAATTTTACTGTATTTTGTTTAGTATAAAAATAACATTTAGTAGGCTTCACTGACTGTTATACTATTTAGCTTGATAAAATAAATTATTATGAAATACATTTGAAGCTTATGCTACAGCAGTGGTGCTGGCTGTCCTATTATTATAAAAGTTTGTATATATGATAGAAACATTAGATCTATAAGGGGCTTTTTCTCTCTGTACGGACGACGATTACGCTTTATATTTCATCAGCCTAAATAAATATTTGTTCGTTCTTTTCAATGAGAACTTATTAATTTACCATTCCATCTATGGCAATAATACTATAGTAAATTATTGTTTAAATTACGCATTTTTCCAAGAAATCACTTATTTTCAAACTGAAATTCTGTTTTTAAACTAGTTACAAACACTCAAGAATTTGTAGAATTAGAGGTTGCAATTTTTACTTTCGTTCGAATTATAAATAAGTTACTTTTCTTCATAGAACTGTTCACATTTTTAATAACAATTATTCGCTATGGTTCAATTTGATGGGAAAAAGAAGTATATTTTTTTCTCAAACTGCTGTTCCTGTAAATTACCTTTTGTTTGAATTCAATAAGTTACTTTTCTTCATAGAACTGTTTACGTTTTTAAAAAAGCAATTATTCACTATGCTTCAGTTTGAATGGGAAAAAGAGAGTATATTTTTCTCATAACTGCTGTTAAAACTGTCAATGAACAGCATCCCCAATTTAAGTGGAAATGAAAGTCCACTCTTACTTTCCAGGGATGAAAGTCCTTTCCATGCACATAGATTCTGCCCAAAGGCTCTGAAAGTCAACCTTCCGTCATACAATCTTTCTTTTTAATTGCAGTTGTGTTTGCACTTGAACTGGTATGTCCAGTCGGGGACTTAGGAAAGACGCCCTTAGGCATCTGGAGATTCTGCACTCACAGTTCAATGCTATCGAAACTCAGTGACCTTTTTGTAAACAAGGGAAGTGTATACCGGTGCAGGAGGGTTTCTTTCACAAACCATCTGGAAAAATTTAAAAGTTCTCAATATGTATGTTGCTTTTCTCGTATCTCTTTACACTTCTTATCACATAGTAAATTGTTATTTTAAGAAATGTGTATACATTTAACATAATGCTTGTTTAGTTGAAGAATTAGAAATGGTATTTTGAAAATGGAATGGCTTTTGTGTTTCTAAAATTAGAATAACATGCAAAACAAAATGGGAGAAAATATATTTTGTGACTTTTTATACAGATAATTTTAGTTTGTGGATAAAAGCTATTAAATTTTGGAGTAAATAAATTACAAATTACTGCATCAAAACTGTAATAACTATGACGGCATAAAAATAATTAAAGAAAACAGAATAGTTTATTACTTTAATTTTAAGGTGCATCAACTATTTATTAAATTTTAAATTTTTTATTATTCGTCTTAAAACTTTTTATATAGATAAATCAGTATGTGGATAAAAGCTATTAACTTTCAAGCAAATAAATTACAAATTTCTGTATAAAAACTGTAGTAACTATGACGATATAAAAATAATTATAAAGAAAACAGAATAGTTTATTACTTTGATTTTAAAAGTGCATTAAGCATTTATTAAATGTTTAATTTCTTTATATATCATTCTTAAAATGTCACTACACATACGTATCGTATGAAGGGTCTTTGCACACTCATTCGTAAGTATTGCAGTCATACAAAACTGATAAGAAGCTTTAAATCAATTGAATGTTCTATTTTCTGTTCTTATAAAGACAGCCGTTAATGTAAATTAAATTAGAAGTGCATTTTAGTATAAAGTTGTCATTTTTATAGACATAAAATAAGTTGTACAGTTAAAAAAGGTATTTTCCTGTTTAAAGGCAATTTTAAATTTAATAATGACAAGGTAACATCGAATGTGAAAGTACTAATAATGTGAAATATGTTGTGTGACTTTGGTATTGAATGCGATTTGATCCTATTTTAATATTATAAAGATATATTGAAAATATATATACTATTTCTGTATTTTAATGAGAAATTGAGCATGGTACAGTGTTTTTTCTTGTTCTACTTCTTTAGAAACCATTTGGAATAATAAAATCATCAATTTTTCCAAGGAATCCTAAAATGATCTACAAAAAATACATTATGATTTCCCTGTTAATATTACAAGGAAAAGTAAGTATACATTTTTTAAATTATGTAAACACCAAACGTTTATGTAGGGAAACATGTAATTACATAATTATTTGTAAGTATCATACATACTGATTACAATCTTGACCTCAGACTGTAAGAAAAGTAATAAAAAAGATGGCTACAATGGGCATGTTGCACGTAAGAAGTCACTCATTAGCAAACTTAACAGAAGAAAGTATCTTGAGTTTGCAAAAAAGCATGTATTGTATAAGTATCATATCATAAACAACTACCGTTTATGGAAATATATATATATATATATATATATATATATATATATATATATATATATATATATATATATATATATATATATTTCCATAAACGGTAGTTGTTAAAATTCATGCGATGTTCAGGTAACATGTGAAAACGTGAATAACACGAATATAAATAATCTTGAATGAAGATGAATAAACTATTCTTAAAAAATCTGTAAAAAGTTTCATCCGTTTTGAAGCATTAAACAAAATAATCTGAACGTTTGAATCAAAATTATGGGACATTCATTTCACATTTATAGCAATTATATTTTATGCTTCATTTATGAAATAAAGCTCTTTTAAACATATTACGCTTATTTATCAATGAATCGAACATGTCTATCTAACCATACACTGTGCATCAAGATTTACTGTTTATGAATTTAATAAAGGCTAATTATTGTTTTTTACGAATTTTCAACATTAGATATCATTGTCTCTACCTGTAAGTGACACCACTGAAGAAGAAACAGCAGAATTACCAGTAAGTACCAGTAAGAATAACCAGGAAAATATTTAACAAATAAATCAAATTCAAATGAAAATATTTTACTCTTTACCAAAATTACATGGAGTTTATTTCAGTGCAACGTTATTTGAAATTTAAATCCAGATTTCAAGACTTGAATTATAATTAAGTTTTGTAAATTATAATTTAAACCTCTTAAAATTATATGGTATTAATTTGTGTCCCGAAATTTCTCAGAATTAAGATTATATTATAATTTAAATTAGAGATATCGTATTAATTACTACTCATAGTGCATATTTCATAAAACATAATAAATATTATTAACAAAATTAAAACATTTTTTGAAAAAATTGAGTTTTATAAAGTTGATATTACATATTTTTTAAATTAGTTTATCTTTAAACAGTATTTTTCAGCATAATTAGAATGTTTTACACAAAATTGAGAATGAAATTCCATTTGCGATTACTAGTTCAGATTCAAAAATATAATCAGTGAGAGAAAGCTGAAGAACAACATTTACATAATTGTGTCTGATAATTTTTGAAAATAGTAGCTACATAAGCGGAATTATACATACAATTTGGTTAAACATATCTAAAAATATTCAGAAAAATTCCAATGCCTGATTCCTTTCTCAGGAAAATTAAATATAGAAAGGAACGCCACCTGAGAAATATTGTGCAATTTAAATTAAGAAATATCCTTAAGAGCCGGGGGGCCGCGGTGACCCGGTTGGAAGAGTAATCCAACCAATGACCGTCGTGTACAAAAGGAACTGGTGTACGTTAAATCTGTCGTGGCCTCAAATGTCCTCACGTTGGCGTGGTGTGGATGTTTGGAGAGTGGGATGCCAGCTCAGGTGTTCTTCGTCATCTGACCGTGGTTCAAAATTACGTGGTGTTGTCCTCGGATCTTTCCATTTGGGATTGATCCCGGACCGTCACCAATAGCCCGTTGTGTTGCTCCAGTGTGACGTCAATTAAAATACCTACATTGAATGTAAACTATAAATTTCTAATCATAGCATAAAACACTAAAAACAAGAATACGGATAGAATGTCCTCATTTTTCAAGCAGCTGATTTCTTGCAGATAATTGCTTTATCAGAATAATGAGGCATATGTTATTGCTAATTAAGTAGGATAAGTACAGATAGGTGAAGTAAAATGTTACAAATTGCTTTTGTATCAACTACGTGCTATATGTATTCTGCTAGTCTTTTATTTCGCCTTTAAGACGTCTCCTAGGGAAAATATTTCTAAAGTTTACTGAAAGAATAGTCGGTTGGTTTTTATGGCACAAGGGTCAAATCTGGCCAAGTTACGCCAAGTAATATTTTCCTGTCAAGTATAAATGGGCATATACACACAAGGAAAGTTTTTAGACACAGAAAAGAAAAAGGGTAGATACAGGAATCCCATCTGTGCAGCCTACATTTCGCAGACTGCTAGCGCAGTAGGCAAACCCAAGCCCCGTCAACCAAACTAAAATAATGAAAATGAAATGAATTGATCTATTTTGCTTGAAAGTGGACAATTCTGTTTAACTAAATTATGACACAATAAATAGCTCCTAATTGTTTTTAATTCTCAAAATGTCTTATACAAGAAATGTGAATAAATGTCAGGGGAGGCACAAACAGATTTCTAAACTTTCATTATAAATCCTTGTCATAATTTTCTTTGAGGCTCTGCTGTTGTTTAACACACCACTTAATCCACGGTAAGAAGTAGGTTTTCATGCAATAATTTTTTTATTATAGTATGTATTATAATCATTAACTCTCATCCAAATTTAACTTACTCATTTGGTCTGTTTTAGGGAATAAATCTGGAACTTCCACCCGAAACGTACTCATCCGGGTTCCACAAGTCTGACAGTTGTTCTAATACCCCTCACGAATACAGCTCTGCTAAAGAAGATACAGATGACGATTACATCTACATGGAGTCTGAAGACCGGCAGGTAGGTGTAGTTTGATACTCTATTACCTCAAGAATCCAATTATTAAAACCATTTAGTCTTAATTTACATACAACCCATGCTATCAGTACTTTTGAAACATTATATCGACTCCATTTATACAACAGCAGTCATGACAAATACTGATACTGTCATTATAGATTTAATGACTAACTCAGGAATATATATTTTATTTTTGTCTATTTACTCTATTGAGTTTTGGGAGAGTGTCAGTCTTCCTAGAGTAATCTAATGTAACCAAGAAGCAGCGGACTACAAAAAGGAGTAGAAAAATTTTAGATAAACGTGGTATCTTCTCAAAAGCATCGCTGTAAAATTTATTGCTGTAAAATTCTATTCCGCATAAATTCTTTATCATTTCCCCTTATAAGAATATATGGCGTATGAGACTACTTGAATACAAAATAAAACCACTGCGTTATCCGGATTCAGAACAAACTTCTCTCATGCTGTATTCTTATGTCAAAAATGCAGACATTTCGAAATGTCAGTAAGACTAATTTGGTCAAAGTTTACTCGAAGACAGTTGCTTTCCATTAAAATTTCAGAATAAACTACACCTATAAATCATCTTGAGGGTATGTAGGTAGTTCAATTAGCTGGAGCAACACAAAGGGCCATTGGCGACGGTCCGGGATCAATCCCGAAGAGGAAAGATCCGGAAAATCTTGAGAGAGTAACATGGATTTACACCGCCATTAAAAGTCCACCTTTATTAGATTGCAGTCTCCAATGTATAAACTTTCTCCAACAAAAAATAAGTCCTAAGAAAAATGTGATCAACTTAATCACATACATATATCACAACTTAAAAAAGTCGGTATAATAATTGGGCGTTTATGTTACTGTTAAAAAGTACTCTTAAAACATTTATCACCTGAATAAAAATGATTCAAAATAGTAATAAAACAATTTCTTCAACTATTTCTTTTTCACAGCTTATATAGGTATTTTCTTTTTTCAGCAAGAAAATCTGAAATCAAAAGAGGACTTAAAAGCATTGGCGAACGATAAGGTATTGATACTGGAATTTTATGCTCTTGTAATTATAGCATGATTGTAAAAATAAAAATGATCTATCATAATACTAGGTGTGACAAACAAATGCAAGAAATATACAAAGAGATGAAACAAATAACTGTCAAAATTAAATTCATATATCCCATTATTAATAGAGGTTATTTTCAAATTATTTTCTTATTTGAGGAGTTTCTATAGATATTTTTGTACAGAAATTGGTGCGAATTTTCGGCTAATGAACAACACATTACTCAGTTACTTAGATCTCCGCTCCAAGTTTCGGTGATTAAATTTTAAAAAACAGAGGTAAGACTTTTGAAAAAAACGACGATGCAGTTTCATGAAATTTTGGGAAAACGCGGAAAACCGGGAAATTGAACATTAGATCTAATTTTTTTAACTTTTGGGTTACTATATGTCACGATCAGAAATTTTCATTGGAATAAGCATCGTTGGAATGAACTTCGTTAGAAAATAACTCCCCGCTCTGGAAAACCTCCCTCAAATCGCTGCATCATAGTATTATGAAGATAATGCCCGGCCTATTCTATAAATGTGCGAAAATGTTTCATACATAATGCGCCTGTAATGCTTCATAATCTTATTTTCTGTTTCAGTTCAAACAGATGGCGTTCTTTTATGAACTAAAACAACTTCAAAGTATATGTTAAGCTAGTTGTTCCGTAACTAGTAATAATATCATTACTAGTTACGGGAAGAAATAATTGTAATTCCGGACGAGGGCATTTAAGATTCCAAGAATGTTTGTAAAAACTGGAAAAGGAATGCATGATTGCAATTTTAAGGCAATAACAGTTTAGTTTAAATTAATATTTTCATTGAAATAAAATTGGGAATAACATTAGGGATATTTACAATAACACCTCGCACCCTGAAATATGAGACTTTTGAAAACCTTGTAGGCTAAGTGATTTTGAGATCGCTTGAGGACAGAACTCTTACCGGGGCTGAATTACGTGCTACATCTACTTCATGTTTACCTGTCACTTAATACTGGTTATATTGCTGAAATGTATTAAATGGCCGTTTATTAAAAGTGAAACTCGCGCCATGTCTTCAAGGATATTTAGTTTTCGTTTGTATGTTGAATACATTGAAGTGTTCGCTACTCTAATGTTGCTAAAATTACCTATTGCAGCTTCTCCTATTTGGTGCCAATCCTAGCTTTACAGAAACTGGTGAGAGAATAGTCGAAGGAGATATAGTAGTTCCGAAATATGCAGATGACCACAAAGAACTCTCTCATAGAAAAGGGACTATCAACTTGCTGGCACTGTGGTCCCGATCAACAGTATATTACACATTACACTACTGTGAGTATAATAGATTATTCTTAAAAATTACATCTGCATTCTTAACATTTGATAAATTAAGCCATCTGTAATAAAATATATAAATGGCACCTGTTTAAAACTAAATGCGTAGGTCTTTGTCACATTAGCACTCATAAAGTAAAAGATAATTATATTTTATTATAATTATTAAGAGATAATTATCTATTATATGATTATAATCATATAGGCGTAAACCCAAAGTAAATGCAATACGTACGCCCATAATGAGTAGCCCATAATGTAGTTTAACTATGCCCATATCTAAAATTATGTTTTCAGTTTGAATCAAAATGTGCTCGAACCTTCATGTATGATTCATCTATTGGTATTATAATAACTACTTGATAAGCAATTAATATGATTATATCTGTTCTGGAATCTATTGTATTACTATTTCGACTACTGAAATGTTGCGTATCACTGAAATGCCAATGTATGCAAGTCATAAGTTTTCTAATATACTTATATGGTATTTGCTCTTGGTAATATATAAACAACAGAAAGAAAATAGTAAAACAATTTCTGGACAAAATATTTGAATTCATCCACAATTTACATGGTGTATCGATAAAAGTATATAAATTATTTAACTCTCCAAGTGCTATTATTTAACCCTCCGACGAGATACTTCGTCCATCAAGATATGACCAATTTTGCTAATACTTGACAAGATATCTCATCTCCAAGATATTTCCGATTTTATATGATGACGGAATCAAGATCTGGTCAGTTTTCTTCTAATTACGAGATATCTCGTCTATCAAGATATGGCCAGCTTTGCTAATGACGAAATGTCGAGACAACCACCAGGAGAGTTAAAAGTATGTCTTTTATATTTAGTTCACCGGAAAACTATCATAAATACATAAAAAGTAAATTTTTGTAAAAGAAAACAATGCAATACTCAATTACCAAATATAGTTCGTTTAATTCTTATGAAAATCAAACTGTATGGATGTTTCATATAACTAGTTTTATTGAGCAATTTTGTTTATTATTCAGCACTAAATCCCTTGGGTAGACGCATGATAAGAGAAGCTATGGAGCACTGGGAAAATATGACTTGTCTCAGATTCGTAGAAAGAACGACTCAGCTGTGGTACGTCCGCTTTAGGGGTGATAGAAATGGGTAAGTGAAAATTTAAGCTTCATACTTAAAAGTGTTCAAGTATCAATCATTAACTACTGCCCTACTAATGTATTCAATTTAAGACATTTGAATTTTATTATTAAACGGATGACTCTGAAACAACAAGCTTTTATTGTATCGCACTTCTTTTGAATGCATCATATCAAGGAAATACGTTTCTTTAAACAAGAAAATTAGCAAGTTATCAAATTTCGACGCTGTAAACTGATAGAGTAACCATTGAAAAATAATAAATTTGAATCTAAAAAAAGATGTCTAAAAATTTGTAGAATCAGGTTGCTTAGCTTTTACGTGTAGTGTTTGCATAATAGTTGTTTACATATATTAGTGTTATTGATCTTCAATTATTTTCATCGTTGGATAAATCTCACACAGTTCTTTCTTTTTAATCATATGGCAGTTGCTGGTCATCTATGGGAAGGAATTTACTTCCTTTGATTGGGCAAGACCTGTCTATAGGCAACCGGTGCGAAAAGGTAAGATTCGATATTCTAAATAGGGATCATACATTTTGGTATTATTTAAATGCTCAGGGTGCATGATTTCTTTAAATAATTTTAAGATCGTTAAGCTTAATCAGATTTAAATTTAAGTAATAACAGTAACTTAGACATAATAGTACAAGAAAGAATTCGATCAAGAAGCATCCGTCCTTTGGTCAGAAAAATAATACTATTCAAATTTAGTTAAAATCTTGTTCCTTGCAAAAAATCTTTTGAGTCGCATACTTCTCTCAGTGGTCCTACTACATGTGCAAAGGTCATTTTAGTTGGAAACACAAATGCGACTAACACAGGACATATGTGCAAGAAAATCTTTGCAGCGACAGAAGGGCTGTGCGATCTTGGAAAAGTCATGCGCAAATGGATGCCAGTTGCATGTGGAAAAGTCCAGTCTGTTAAATCAATAAAAACAAAATCGGACATATCAGATATAAAATCGGAAATATGCGTTGCACCTATAACTTTCCAGTTTTTAAGTATTTTCATTTTGTGATTCTCTAGCGTTACGTTGTCGTCCACGAGGTAGGACACGCCTTGGGACTGAATCATGAGCAGTCTCGTCTGGACCGAGATCGCCACGTGAGAGTACTGTGGCGTAACATAGCACTCGGTGGCCGACCGCAGTTTTGGAGAGGCTTGGATAATCCCCATGGAGTGGAGTATGATCTGACGTCTATTATGCATTATCATCCGCAAGTAAGTTCAGCAACAGATAAATGTGGATCCCTGGACATGTCATCTCTATACTGCGTTAATCAATGTCTTAAACAAGTTTATTTCAAAATCGAGTCACCGGTATAGAGTAAAATCTCTCTGCGCTTACATTGTGACTTCGTGTAATATAAGGTCCCCGTTAGCGTGAAAGAAATATGGTTTTAAACATAAAGATCCCACAACACAAATCAGAAACTTTATCAAATAATTTTCTCTTCATCTATTACCACGAACTAGAAGCAACTCAATAACATTCCATTTAACGTCTATATCAGAATTCCATCTGTAGAAACCACTTTTTTCTCCATAAATTTCTAACTTAGAAAATTGTCTTATGTGTATTCTTGTAATATAAAAGTATCACTAATAACAATGGTATCCCTCCCACACATTCACCAGTAGTCTTATTTAATTATAACTACTAATTAAACACCCTTTTCTTGAATGCGCAAGAAAAATCAATGTAAGGCATTATGTTACTTTTCAGTCACTTTTATATAAAATTGTACTGATCAAACAATTTTCTGATAAGTCAATGTTTTTAAAAAATAATTCTTAAACTACGAAACAAGAAAAGTTATTTAGAAGTAACAAGTACTACCGATTGTTTGATATCAGTGCCACTCGCAGAATAATGCATTTTAACTCTGTATAACATTCAAAGACTAAAGTTCAAATAGGCGACTAGAATAGATTTTATAATATCCATGGAATATTTCTATAGAGGCATGGAGATAAAATTTACTACCAAGACTCAAAAATACGGAAGTTCAAAAACAGTGAAGGGTGAAAATATATCATAGTCTATAACAAGAATTTACTTTTATTCTTTAAATTCTTAAAAATTAATGAAAACTTTTATTCTCAGGCATTTAGCAGCCGAATGTTCGAAAGAAATACTGTTGTGAGTAGAAACCCACACTACCAAAGACTAGTAGGAATGCGCAGGAACGACTTGAGCTTCAGAGATGCTAAAGTAATAAATTCAATGTACAGATGTGATGGTAAGTTCAAAACCAATTACACTTCTACGATATTAAATAATTTAAATAAAAATAATCTTTTTTCTTTAAATTATTTAATATATTTAGATAAAAATCATCTTTTTTCTTTAAAATGATCATGTAACAAACAAAAAATATGCGTTATAAATGGTGAATCAAAATATCGTGCGAACCAGAACACCGCATCTAGAATGCGCACGCTCAAACTTCTGCGCATATCAATTTTGTATAAAAAATCAAGTTCTTGTTCTGAACACGTGACTACCTACAATTCTGATTGATCACTATTACCAAGACCTGTTCCACAACGAAAAGATTCTGGAAACCCATGCATTCATCAAAAGAAAGACATCTTAATCAGAGATAGAGCTCTCGCTCAGGTTCTTCAGCCATCGCAATACCCGCCAAGATCAGATCAGATCAGATCAGATAGAGAAATGTTAGATGTTCACAGCGTTCGTCTAGCATTGTAATTATTTGAATTGCAAATAGTAATTGGTAATTAAATTAAATATGGAATACGCATCGTTAAAAAGTTATAGAACCATTATATACCTACTATAATTACCAAATACGTATATTTCAATTATGGTTGGTTGGTTGTTTTGGGGTTTTATGGCGCAAGGGCCATATTCGGCCATGCAATTCAATTATGATTTTCATATAATTGTTTTGATTATTTTTAAGATAGTCTGTCTACAACGCTCATAAAACTTCTTGATTTCAGCTAAATGTCCGAATCGAGGACAGATTCAGTGCGAAAATGGAGGATACCTAGGTCCCTTCAAAGATGGAGAAGACGGGCCTTGTCCTTGTGTATGTCCCCCTCATACATCTGGTGATAGATGTGAATTCATTGTAAAAAGTTATTACGGTAAGTTATAATATATTAATCAGAAGAGTAGCAATATTAGAGTGTAGATGCCTTGTTCTTTTATTTTTAAAACCTTCACTATAAAAACGCAGTAAACAAATTTTTAATGCAGTATCGCATTATTTCAGTACTTTCTAATTAATAATTGTGCTTTCATCTCAGTTTCATAAAATTCAAGACCACATTTATGTACCAATCTACTTAAGGTGGGTAGTTAATTAACGTCGCACTGGAGTAATAAAACGGGCTATTGGCGAAGGTCCGGGATCAATCCCGAAAGGAAAGATCCAAGAATATTTCGTAATTTTGAATCACGGTAAGATGACGAAAACACCTGCCAGTCTACTTGAGAGAGAAGTATCATTAGACTTGGAAAATATAGGAATTTTGGAAATTTCATCTGAATATCCAAGAGAAATTTTGAAATGCGAATTCTTTATGCCCCCTTATTTTGGAATGCCCCTTTATCCATTTAATACAAAAAATATTTTAATGAACTTATTTCTGTCTCATCCATACGCATCTCATCATAATACCATCAGCGGTAAGCAAGTGTTTTTAGTTCAATTTAGTAATAATGAAACGCATACTAATTATGCATTCTGTTTAGATGAGCCTCCTTGCGGTGGAAACATAACAGATGAAACTATAATTGAAACACCTGATTTCCCAGAAAGGAAAGAACCAGAAATGAGTTGTAGTTGGATAATTACGGTAGGTATAAAAAGCAAATCTTATTTGCTTCAATTCAGTATTAGCGCTTTACAACGTTGTCTGAAAATACAAGGTTTGGATTTCCACAAAACATAAATCCATACGAAACATAGTCAATATATTTCAGGACTGATTTTATTTGCAAATGTATGCTTATCACAGCCTTTGACATCACATTGGAAGCAATTCACTATGAACGATCCCAGCAGTTAGCAACCCAAAGCTGTTGTGTTGAGGTTATTGTGTGCATCGTCGAGGCGGAGAAGACAAGTTCCTATTGTGTCACATGTTTGGTCGCTTCAATCAAACACTTTCTTGAAGGCATCTAAGAACCACCAGGTTGACATTTGCGTTGAACCTGGGAGAAAATTCAGTGTGAACAATTTCCCCTTGGTCGAAAACAGATCAACATTGACCGTTTTTGATCGTGGTATTTTCTGGACTCTACTAGATTAATTCCTTCTTGGCTAAGAATTGGTAATTAATTTACGTCGTACAAGAGCAACATAACGGGCTATTGACGACCTTGGCTAAGAACCATATGCGTAGATTCAGCTATCACAACTTTATTGTAATGTTGGAAATACATATTATATTCATGTCTCAGATAAGCAAATGTCACGATGCTGCTTTTCGTATTATCAGGAGCTGCAGATAAAACGTTGCCACTATCCGCCAGAAGAATCTCGATTAATCATATATCATGACTAATTCTTACAATCTTAGATGTCAATGGTCTTTTGACAATTTTTGTGAATGGTTTCGCGAAATTTCTAAGACTTTTCTGGTATACTTGGCAGACAGTCGATCTGAACACACCTCATCGATGGCTTCCTACCTTCAAATTGTTAAATCTATTCAAAAGTTTGTAAATGGCATAATAATTGTTTTTTCAAGTTTAAAAGAAAACTTTACGAAAAGACACTGCCTTATATAATTATTCTATTGAGCAAATCCATATCACATGGTACGATTTTATTGAAAAGTACATTAAGAGTAACTGTTTATTTACAGCAAGCTGACACACTATGCATTAGATACGGCATACAGCCGCGTTACTTCCCAGGAGAGCGTCAGTCTTGATGTAACATTATAGAATTTATTGGTGCACTTCATATGTATAAAAACGCTTTTATCAGAATTTTTCAGTAACATTTCTACAGAAATTTAGAATTTGTTTTAGTATGCCTTAAAGAATATTAACAGACAATTCACAATGGCTGGTGGCATGCTTTTAGGAAACTAAGGACGGAAGTGGAACAATCCACTAAGGATTTTTCTGAGTTTCCTTCGCGTGTACCACTTTAATCTTTTCATGTTTGCAAACATAATTCAAATCAATAGAATGATCACTAGAAGATAGTTTCTCAACGCCGATGGGTTGCATCTTCCATTGAACCATCGGCTTATCTGGAGACAGAATGGTCAAGGTACAGTATTAATCTTAAGAGCGGTTGTTGCAGACATAGAAGAGTAATGTGCAGTAATCGATCAGCAATGTGAGGGGAAGACTGTATATGAGGTCTTCATGGATATCAAATGATTGTCCCGTTGTGCTCCAGAGCAAAGAGAATATTTAATTCCTGAACTCTAATTTGGTATCCTGAACTCTAATTTGGACCGAAAAACAAGTCCAACGGTCGGTTAGCAGACAAGTTGAAACGTGTTCAAACCGTAGGGTAGCATTGATAACTGGGGAGCCGAGACTGGATCGAAAGCAAAAACAATCTAATGCCTAACTTTGAACACTCTTTTAGTCAATTAGATCCGCTAGTTTCTTTTCATTAGACAATAAAATACAGATTTTCAGCACCAAGTTCAAAAAAAGAGCCCAATTCAGGAAATTAAGTGAACGATCCAAGCGCTGTCTTAGAGCTAGAGGGCAGTCTTTTACAAAGGAAACAAATGTGGAGAGAATGATAGACCAAGTGCAAGGATAAACTGCGCTCAGTATGAGGACTGGATGCTAGCCTTAGTAAGAAGCATGAGGTAGGGGAGAAGAGATTGTACTGAAGGTACCCATAGTGCATGATAAACGTCATTAACCAAACGTTGCAAGAAACCATTTGAGGCTGGAAGGATGGGGCATCTCTGGTTGTCCCGTTGTGGTTGGCATTTTGTGAAAATCAAAGACGTTAAAATAGAACGTTGATTATTGACATTTCATTTTTTTGCCTCTGAATTTTAATTTTTGTATTAGAGGTGCTGGTTTCTGGGCTTACGTAGATGCTAGGCCACTGGTGCTCTGCAATGGAAATGAACATGTGTGTCTAGAGGACAAGAAAGACCTAAAGTAGTACGATCCTGTAACATCATCACATTAAGGATCGATGAATAAGAATATCGATCAATTTCCATTCGTTGCTATTAACATTACCACTCACTAGCTAAACAGAATTTGAAGGACGCCTCGGATTTATGACTGGTACGCCCGCAGTTTGCCCAGTGTCTCCCTGGGTAAAATGGGCAGTGGAAAAACCATACTGCTCTTTAGGCATCGCAGTGGACACTCGAAGCCAATGAAGATCGAATTGGGTTGCAAGCACTTTCGTATGTGCTCCAAATGCAATTCAACTTACGCTTCGAACGAGCACATCATCCCCGGTCTTGGCTGTAGCTGAAGCCAGCTTATTCACCATACTCAGTTGGTTCTTGAAGACCTAGAGTCTCTCACAGGTTAATAGACGTAATACAATTTATTTATGTCAAGTGAGATGAGTAAAACACTCGTTAGCAGAAATTTATTCCACTAGTGGAACAAATTAGTTACCTGGTAAAAATTTACATGTTTAAGTTTACTTCTGATGTGCAGTTTTTCCCCAGGCACCACGAAGAAAAGAGGTGGAAGTTGAATTCGAAGAATTCAGTTTCCGTGAGAGGTTACAGCAGCAGTCCAGTTCTTTCTATGGGAGATGTGTTCATGAAAGAGTGGAAATCCGAAATACGGACTATTACACTGGAACATTGTGAGTGTACCGTTTGTTTCTGATATACTAACACTAACACACTAAGGATTTGGGAGTATTCATCATATTTTCATTCTCACTAATAGTAATCGGCACTCTTTAAAATTGATTCTGTCATGATATACTAGGCAGTTGAAATATTAACTAACTGAAGAAACGAGATCTAACTACTGCAGGCATCTTAATACTAGAAAGATGGGAAACTGCCTTGTACCTAGAAAGACAGAGGGGGCCGTCACTCACATAGACAGCCAACAGTCTGTTGCCAAAATACTTTTGAACACAGCTGAGGAGGGAGACAGCATTTGTAAACATGATGTAAAAGGGGAAAACAAAGTCAAACTACTTTGAAGGTCATTGCAAGGTGAACGTGAAGTTTGTGACATCATTGCAAAATACTAGTCTACTCTGGCCCTTCCTGTCTTTATAGATATATGGTTCCATATCTCCAGTTCTATGGTTCAAATAATTAAGTCATAAAATAGCAGCATATTCAATCCATTGGTATGGGAGCTACAGACTTGCAAACAGCACGAGACACGTGCCCCTTTCGTCTTTCTTAGTGGTAAACATTAGCTGAATCAATCAGTACCTTCTTTGCATTTGACTAATTCAATATTTTTCATTTTCAATAGTTACTGTGGCACAGATATAGAGCCTGGAACCAAAATGACATCAAAGGGAGGAATATTCATCATTCTCATAGCAGCTGATGATGAAATGGAGGGGAAAGGACTGCGAGCCACGGTTCGTTTTGTCTGATATGCAAGTTAAATTCATTGCTTTATGCTTTGTAAATATTAGAACCAAGAACTACAGCTCATTGCTCAGAGTACAAACAGTTCATATGGGAGAAAAAGTGTTAATTCTATTACATCTGCAAGAAACAATCACACATCCATGATGATTAAAAGTGTTGACTATTGTATCACCACTTTATGGATTATTCATATGCTCATCATCTCCCAAGCCAGAAAAGTATCAATAACTATAACAGCAGAATCATAAAAATCGTTAGACATAAAAACCCACCTTCCTAGATATTAAAATTGTCCATATAGTTTACAGCCATATTCATATGCAAATGTAAATATACTAACTCTAATTGTATATGTCATGAATTAAATTTTTTTAATAAACATGAAATAAATACGTTTTGACTTTTGTTTAAGTATAATAGCTAGATGCAACATTTAAAATAGATTAACCAGGATAACCTTAAACCAAAAGTTGAAAAATATCTCAATTTTTTTATTAAATATAGTGGAATCTTCATAACTAACGCATAATGGTTGATAGATTAGATGTAAAAGCTGATTATTGGCAGGACAGGTTTTTTAATTAAATTTATTTTTTTAAATTTTAGATTAAATTTTCCATACTGCCCTTTTTGCACATTTCTAAATGGGTTAGACTTCTCCCAACCTCTTCTGTGCATATAATGAAACACAAATAAATGTTGAGCAAGAAATTAGTGCAAGCTAAGAGGAATTTATAGCATAAAAAATCAACTAAGCAATGCACAATAAATTATGGAATTTTATTGCTTTTAAATACAAAATAATAAAAACAGTGTTTTCTTGAGTGAGTCGTCAACAAAATATGCAAATTCTTCATTTTATACAAAGGAACAGTCTGTACAAATAAAAAAAACAACAGTAAAAAGCTAATTTGATTAAAGTTTCAATAAAATGCTTGTGCCCTTTCATACAGCACCAATGCAAAGGACGTTTGCAAGAGTGCAAAGCAAAAGGAATGGAAGCACTGGAAGCAGTTCAAATGCCATACGTTTTGTGATGGAATTTACAAAATAAAAGTTAAGCTCCAGTACCATCTCATCAGATATCACATATTCCTTTGTCATACACGAACCATATTTTCTCTTTATAAAAAATGCATGTGTGCATTACATAAAATGTCATCTACATACTGAAGTATGAAAGTAGAAAAAGCATTCAGGCACAAAAATGCACGAGTATAGCAACTACGTTTGCAGTACGATTGGTTCACTACAACCTATGCACTAACACTGCACATTCAAATTATCATCAATGATAATCTATATACATATGTTCACAAATTTTAAACACAGCAGAAAGACAAACTTTCTGTTATTTATGCACATGCAAAATATCTAGTTAAGTGCTCTTATAATTTAATTTTTTTTTGATTCAATACATTTTGATTGAAAACAATGTTTGATGTGGCAGTATGATGCATTGACAGAATTTCAATATGATCACATTCTATCATATGAAAAAGGTATGAATAATGAATAAAAAATGACTAGCTCCTTTTTCAAAATGAAATGATGCATGAAGAATAATATGAGCTGTCACTAACATAGTAATAAATGGCATAACCATACTGACTACATAAAACAGCATGGAATAATGCTTTATGAGTATAACAGAAAGAAAATGTAGAGTGCTATGTAATTTTAGGTTTTAATGTGTCTCCCAACTACCTGAAAGGATGTTATTGTATTAGCTTAGCCTAAAAGCATGTGCTTGAATCAGCAGAATGCATTCTTCGTTCTTAAAAATTTCATATAATACTGTTTATAGTAAGATTATTTCACAATGAAAATAAATTATAACCCACTATCAATTGACATAAAACATTTTAAACATGATAAAAAGTTATTCTGACATCTTGATACATTCTTTACATTCTCTGCATTCATTCGTCATTTTACTCATCAAAATAAAAAGTGTTTCATTTTACACATTGAACATACATCTTTAAACTCAAATGCATTACACTTAGTTAATTTCACTGGCTAAGGAACAAGCAGACATTCAACAGGTTAGCTTATTTTCATAGCAAATGGATTAAAAATTTTCTTAATGTGCATTAACTGTCATTGATACAATTGACAGTAAAAGAAGCTAAAACTATAATAAAAATAATATTCTATTGTAATATAAAATAAAATACAATTAAGTTTTTTTAGCAAAATTTTGGTCAAGTCAAAACACACTTTTCAGTAAAGTCGGAAGATACTGATACACCAGATGAATTTATCACACATTTAGTCATTTATGATTTTAAATTATTGGTGTGCCATGTATGATAAAAAATGCTTATATTCCTGAAATCTTGCAAATTATAATACAATAGTATAAGGTGAATGATAAAAAAATATTCCAAATGTAAACTAAAATGTAATACATACAATTATGCAATTAAAATTGTAATTTTGTAGTGTATTGCATGAGGCACAATCAAACTAATGAACAAATTGGTCACACTTTAACAATAAGCTTATTAACAATGCACAAACCGGCAAACAAGTGCAGCACATATATTATGTTTTCAGTGCAATCTATGATCTACACAAACGGTGTGTACATAGCTTTATAAATAAGTAAAACATTTTAAGGAAAGCCACTGCATGAAATCACAATTCATAATCACTTTATCAGTAACAGAATTTTCCACCCTTAGACAAATGCTCATTTTCCTCTTATTAAGTGGCCACAATTTACTTCTTTAAGAAACTTCATTTTATGCTTCAGCATTTAAAATAATTGTCATTCAGATAAACTTGGAGCAGAAAACTGAAATTGCACACAATCCATCCAAAATCTTAACTTTTAGCTCTATGACAACCATCTGTGATATTTGTAACTGTTGTCACACCTATCTAGTTTTCTCTAGTGATAATGATTTTTTGAGCTTTTGGCAAATATGAAACTTTGTCAATGAACAAAATAATCAGAGGAAAAGCTCACTAATTGCATAGAGTGCCAGAAGCAATAAGACACTGCCATACCTGCCAACCTCCAAGAAAAAAAAATCAAGATTTTTATGACATGAAAACCAAAGCGCAACTGTCAGAAATGAAAACTGACTGAAAGTGCCCAATTATGGCAACACTTGCTAAATTTTCACAAAGTGATGCAAAAATAAGCCATTAAACTTTTTCACAAGTGTTTTAGAGGTATATTATAGGTTTTGCTTGAAAATTAGTGCACAAGGTCTTTAAGGCAATCCAGCAAACACTGATTCTGATATTTTTCTTATATAGTTGCCACCGCTTGTTGCCAAAACTTCGAAATTGGAGTCACTTGAAAATTTTCTCCTTAAAGAAACATCTGGATACTATTTCTATACCAGAAAACCAAGTGTTTTTCTGGAAAACTTCTGTAGTTGTCCGGAAAAGTTGGCAGGTAATGCGCCAACATTTAACCTTTTAAATGTTATGTGAAAAATAAAATGGTAATACACCGGTGTAGTGAGATAGACAATGAAAGTAAATGTTTGGACAAGGCACCATATTCTACATTTTTCTTGGCCTGAATAGCACATTGTTGATGTGAAGGGAAAAAAACAATAGAGGGGGAAAATGTCCAAGTAATAGGAGTGAAATCATTTATAAATTGGCTAGAGACAAACTTAATTTAAAGATGGTAACTATCAGTGGCCCCTTAAGAGATGCTATTCTGTATATCATTTTCCTAGTAATTCAACTTTCTTAATAATCTCCAGAACAAAGCACTTTCAAAATTCGCTATCATCATACATTTAGTTTCAAAAGCAGAAATTTGAAGGGAAAACATAATAGATATCCTTCGTTTTCAAGAAAAGATGCGACGCAGAAACAAATACATTTTTAAACAAAGAGAATTTCAGACAATCTTTCCAAAGAAATGTTTCCACACCAAAATTTAAAATTAGCATAGAGGAAATAAAAGCTGATATTTTTAATCAAATTTTTTTTTTCACTCTTACATTCCTTCCTAAACTTTATAAACGAAATTTGAACTAGGCTTTTTTAAGACACACTGTAAGTTAGATCACAGAAAAATTCATTTTATAATACACTGATTTTTAGAAAATACTTACAAAATTATAATTAATATAAAATATAACAAAATGCAACAGTTATGAAGTCTTTCTAAAAACATCTATATAAACTACAAGATTATAAAAAATTCATTGACATTATGGAAAATTAAACAAAAACAAAAAAGTGGAACCCACAACAGTAAATAAATTTTTCTCAATCTTTCTCTTTACCTAGAAAAGAACAGCTTTTCTATAAAACTAAGAAAAACATTCACACAAAATACAAATTGCAATAGAAATGCCATGCAGATCATTGAAACTAAGGAAAAATATGACTCAAAAGATTTGAACTGCATAGAAATAAAACATACTTGTCATGTTGAACACTGCTAATATATTTCATGCCAAGTATTTCTTTCACAAATCTTTCCCTTGGTACTGAACTATAATTTTGGTAATATAATGTGTGATTAATTGTAAAAGTTTTTAGATTTGTTCACCTTTCATTTTAGACAAGCAAATGCAGCTTGTAAGAGGGAACGATTCAAAGCATTCTCATTTTTTGTTTTGAATGATTTTAAGTCATACTTTAGGATATCTCTTTTCTTAGAGTTTAGTATGGGGAAATCTAATTTTAAAAATAATGTTACGAAATAAAAAATGTGAATAAATAAAATATAGATGATAAAAATAATTTGGGCTCAGGATAACTGATGATAATTAAATTTTATGTCAAATAGTTTGTCCAATTGTAAGAGGAAAAGGATTTAAGCAAATTTAGAAAAATTAAAATGTGTTAAATTGGCATAAAGTATTTAAAATATGACTACTGGATTCAATTTATTGTTTCAGAAGTTACTTCAAAGGAAGAGGAACATAATTTGCAAATTTATTTTCCATAATAGAATTTACTTTTTCCATAGTCTATAATATAAAAATTTTCCTTTACTCAACAGAGAATCTCCAATATCTCTGTAATGTTATAGTATTTAACTAGAAAACATTTGTAAATCATCTATCCTACTTAAAAATATAATCTAGTTCTTACAAGCCTCCTTAGCATTCCCTTCAGGTTAAATCAACTAAAATATCATTTACTTTAAGTGATCGAACATTGAATAAGAGCAAAAACTTATGAACTCTCCTCATATTTCGCTTAATAATTCACTCACAGAATGAAAATACATAACTAAGATACCTTACATTACATTTAAAAGTAATACACATAATATTAATTGATAAATGTCAATGCTTTTTTTCAATTAATAGGTATTATATCTGTTTTATTAAACGTAAACAAATATTTAAAAAGAAAATATATTATGAATAATAATTTAAGAAATTTCTTACTCTTTCATTTAGCTTAAAGTAGTTGTTATTGCAGTACCTTTTGATAAGTTTAACAAATAAAATACATCTATGAAACAGTTGTTTTTGCAAATAAGCATGCAGTATTTTACATTTGTTTCAAAAGCTAAGTAGTAAAAAGTGGACATTCATTTTCATTAAAAGTTTTGAATTCTTTCAGTAATTATAAATAGTTTTTACATCCTAAAAGCAAGTAATAAATACAAAGCAAATAAAATGTAGGTACTTACAAATGTTACGGAAGCCTAGTTCAAAATCGTTGTCAGTACTTGAATGCTCCATTCCTTGCTGCTTTATAAATAAAATTTTTCACTGTAGGCTCATCTAGTTTGTTAAAAGCTTCAGTTTGGGCAACTGCAGTTAAGTGATTAAGTGCAAACCCAAAACAGAAATCTTCCAATTCCTATATTAGAAAAGTAACTTAAAAGTCACTTATTTGTGCACGAAAGTTATTAAAATAGATATGGATTGTAATGCTTGAAGAATCTATTCTATAGATTATCTCTCAAAGATAGTTTCATATTTATTAAGTTCAATATAACTATGCACCTATTTTATACAAGCAGAAATCTATTTATTTTAAAATCTTTCTCTACACTTGAGTTTTAGAATGAAATTATGTATTCAAGAGTGTATGACCTAAAATATGTATTATCCCTTGATACTCACTTTTTCAATTTGTATGCCTATTATATTTGACATTTTAAAGATTCAAATGCATTTCAATGATATTTTGCAATAAATAATGTACAACAAAAATACAAATTTATCATCAGTAGTTGGAAGAAACTTAAATAAAGTACAAAATATGACACTACAAAGCTTATCTAAAAGAGTTATATGCAGTTCTCTAAATAAACTGATGTGTGTGATAAAAGATATTACTTTGAATGAAAGTTAATAAACAGTTGTTTAATATCTTTAACATTATGTACTGTATTAGGATGTAAATACAGAATGTGCAACATACATTTCAAAGCAGCCATATACATAATCCCAAAAATACTAATTATTTTGCATTTTTACCATACAAGGTGTGTCTATTAAATTCCAGGACTGTACGTGTAGTTAATGAATGAAAATGCGTAGGGACGCGTCATCATGCGGATGTGATAGCGTAACCAACGCAGGTGGTTCATTAGAGCGCGTGTCACGGTTGGTGATGGAGCAAAGAGTGAATATCAAGTTTTGTTTCAAAATTGGGAAAACGGCGAGTGAAACCTACGAGTTACTGAAAATTGGATATGGAGATGCTGCTATGTCCCGCTCCCGTACTTTCGAATGGTATGCACGCTTTCGTGGTGGCAGGGAAAGCACGGAAGATGACCAGCGCAGTGGGCGACCCACCACAAAACGAAAAGAAAATGAGGTCGCAAAGGTCCGCGCTTTGGTGACTGCAGATCGCCGAAAGACCCTTAGGATGCTTGCGGATGAGTTAAATATGGGCAAGGACACGGTGCACAAGATTTTGACCGAGAATTTGGGAAAGAGAAAGATTTGTTCGCGGTTTGTGCCGCATTTTTTGACAGACGATCAATGCAGAATGGAAGCTTGTGGGGAGTTAATCGACACAGCTGACCAAGATCCGTCGTTTCTGCAATCGATCGTGACAGGCGATGAATCCTGGTGTTACTAGTATGATCCTGAAACAAAGAGACAGAGTGCAGAATGGAGATCACCATCTTCTCCAAGACAGAAAAAATTCCGTTTCCAGAAGTCGAAAGTCAAAGTCATGTTGCTTGCTTTCTTTGATGCACATGGACTGATCCATCACGAGTTTGTGCCACCTAATCAAACTGTCAACAAAGAGTACTACAAAGCTGTTTTGCATCGGTTAGTTAAACGAGTACACCGTGTGCGACCGAATATGGATAAAGGCAGCTGGCTCCTACTGCACGACAACACGAGGCCCCACTGTGCTCTCAATGTGAAGTGCTTTTTGGCAAAACATGAAATCGTAGAGGTTAATCATCCTCCGTATTCTCCTGATTTGTCAGCTCCTGACTTTTTCTTGTTCCCAAAACTTAAGACTGCTCTGAAAGGGCATTGATTTCAGGACGTACAGGACATAAAGAATAGCGTAACTGCTCAACTTCGAAGCATATCTTCAGAGGACTATGAAGCATGTTTCCAGAATTTGTACCGCCATGCACAAAAGTGTGTGTGTGCCGGAGGTAATTATTTTGAGGACTAATAAACGTATGTATGTTTTTTATTATTCATTCCGTTGTATTAGCCCCAGTCCTGGAATTTAAGACACACCTTGTATTTTACATATTTATAGCAAATGATTTAGCTGTTTTCTAAAAATGAAAGTTTTAAGCTTATATTTAGGATCATAAAGACTTAAATTTCATGACACAAGCATGACATGGCAACAATTTTCACATTTCTTGAATTTTTAGTGACTTCTGTGACTAGAGATGCCACAACTCATATATAAAACAATATTTTAGTACCAAAGTCAGCTTTGATAGTTGAATTTTTGCTTTCAATGTTGGAACACCTTTGCATTCGTTCAAGTCTACTCTGATATTCTTACCTCCCCAAATCACACTCTGATAATGCTATTTTCCCCCAAATGTTTACCATCGGACAGAAATCGACTTTTATCACACCAAAAACAGCTAAATACAATCCCAAATATTTTCTCTCAAATGTTTTTCTTCAGTATATTGCACAAAAATTGATATTGCTATGATGCATATTAGCTTAACCAATCAATGACATCTGCAAGCTTACTAAAACAGAAATATTCTTAAATTGAATTTTCTGTCAAAATTTTAGTTTCAAAGAGAAAAACGCACCAATCTAAGGAGAAAATAGTGAAAATAAAAATGTGCTAAATTAGCAAAAAGTGTGGAAGTTTGGATTTTACTATTCTGAAAGCAACCCTGCTCACACAGTTTAACCTTTACGATGCGGCAGCCAAAATTCGTTATCCACGTCTAAGAACAGCAGATTTCTCTTGACTTCCTTCCCCCTACAGAATTTGTGAGAGAGTCATGAATGACTTCTGCAACTGACCACATAACGAGCTTTCCTTTCATAGTGTTTGGAATGCTAGAGATATCACCAGCGCGACTTTCTGTATTTCCCAGCTTTCACAGAATGATCGACAGAGTAGGGCTTCGAACAAAAGGATCGTCCTTCATTAGGGCCAGTAGCTGACAGCGCGCAAATGGTGATCGATGTCAGCGGTCACTTAAAAGGGGGACAAAAGCTTCGGAACCGCATCTCTACCGAGCCGCTCTAGGAAGCAAAAATCTCATGGTAGGACTGTTGTACTGCCCGTATAAAGGTTAAAGAGTAACTGATCTGTAGAATGCACTTAGCACTGCCTATTTGGTGATATTTTGCCCATCAAAAGGGCACCAAATTATTGTGTCCATTCATTATTTTTTATTGTCCTGTTTCATGTTGGCCCAAATGATCTTTTTATTTTCACATGAAAACAAATAAAAAAATGTCATTAATTTATAAATTAGTCCTTTAAAACTTTCAATTTGAAAGCTAATGGAAGCAATTGAATATGACAACATATTCAACACACACTCTTAAAGACAATCATTAATTCTGCAAAAATTGGACCACTTTTTGAAATTAAATGTTGAAGTGTGTGAATTCTGCTTTTGTTTCAGAAAAGAGATAAGCATTCCTTAATTCAAATAAACAAAACTTGGTCGAGAATCTTATTTTGAAAATTTAAGACTTGTTTTAAGGAGTAATGATGAAAATGCCAGTTTTAATGTTGTTGGCGGCTTGGTGACCTTTTGATGCATCGCAACTGTGCATGCTCGGACATCTTGCAATACGCTCTCCTGCAAAATGTAGTTAATACACACTTGGCAACGAAACTCTTGTTATTCTCTAGATGCACCATGGGACGCATTTGTTTTTCTTGGGAACT
This sequence comes from Meta bourneti, assembly GCA_933210815.1. Taxonomy (NCBI): domain Eukaryota; kingdom Metazoa; phylum Arthropoda; class Arachnida; order Araneae; family Tetragnathidae; genus Meta; species Meta bourneti. The sequence continues at coordinate 80,779,334 of OW119923.1, read as the reverse complement.
ATGTTCCAATATGTAAATAAAGTACTATTGATTTGAATAATCCAATGTCTGTAATTTTATCGTGTTTAGTTTAGGAAATTTAATATCTTTAATAATTAGTTTGTTCCTCTGTGGCTACTTACTCTTTGTTACCTAGCACTGACTTAGTTTAACATTAAGAGCTAGAGCTATCAATTGCAAAGCACCAACAGTGTGGAAATGGGTCCAACAAACCTTTCGACTGATGCTTCTTGTTAGCCACATGGCTTAAGAACGCTGAATGGCTGAGGCCGGGTCGGCTTACTATGTTTAGAATTTGGTGGAAAGTGATCCTATAATTACACAAAAAAAGAAACAAAAATTCTACAATGAAAAATAAATTTTCCATTGTAGAATTCACTTTTTCAATAATACAGATTGTTTCCCAGTAGAGACTGTGGAGAATATGTAGTAGTTGGCATCTCTGTAAATGTGTATAAGATCCTTTTGGAAAACAAAATTAAAGATCTATTTGTAAATTTCATGGAAAATTTTACTGTATGCCCACGCAATTCAGTCAAAATCTGTACATTTTATGGTAAAATTCTACAAGTTGGCAGGTATACAAGTGAAACAATCATTTCCATTAATAAAGTAAAAATCTACTAAACTCATATAATGCTCACCTTAGCACAATATTTAATTGCTGCTGCATACAGCATTGCGACATTTTCCACTGTTATGCCATGTTTGATTATGCATTCACAATGCTTCTTAAGTTGCACTTCACAGTAGGAATTTGCAAGATCCAAAAGACCTATGATAAATGTCTCAATGATATTAATAAAGGGGATGATATTGTGTAATCTACTGAAAACTTTCAGAGATATAACAAAAAACAAAATGATAATGGGGAATATCTAAAAGATCATTTTAAAATGTGTGTAGCAATGCATGTACCTATTTTATATTTAAAATATGAATTGATAGCAAATATTAATTGGAATTGCCTGGAGTTTCTTCTCACACTAAAAGGACACATAGGATAGTCAGAACTTTTGTATGGATAGAATGCTTCAATACAGATGTAGAATAGTAGGAAGAGACTAAAAAGCAGTGGGCTAAAACAAAATTTTTTAACTCTTATTCTTGATTTTTGCAATGTTGTTCATTTTGAACATCTCACTAATAAATTTTCTCATTGGTAACACAAAAGAAATTATTTCATTAATAATGAACATTTAGGATAGCGTTTTGGAGTTCTATAACAAGACCTCAATTTACAAAGCATATGAACATAATGGAATAAGAAATGAAATATTTGTTCCAAGCATAATAAATTTAACAAAAGCATAATAAATTTTCTGCAAAAAATACTTTTCCTTAAATGCTAAAATGAAATGTATTTGTACACTGAGTAATTTAAAAGCAAGTTTAGTCATGAATCAATGCAATGCTAAGCAACTGATCTAAAAAATTAGAGCCAAAGCTCCCTGTTTTTCAATTTTTAATTTTAAAATATATACTTGCCTATGGCATCTTCAGGGGGAAGATCTACTTCATCAGTATACAAAAATTTTAAAAATGCTCGGTATACAGGAAATGAAAATTGTGTGATGTCGATAGTGCTGCAAGAATATGGAAAAATATTCCAATTGTAAATACGTTTTAAATAAAAATAAATAAAGCAAGATAAAAGATATGTTTAATGAAAAGTATGGTTTAAAAAATTATAATAAAACACAAAATGCATGAAAAGATACCTAAAACTAACCCCTTAAATACAAGTCTCGCCAGAGATCAGTCCCTTAACGTTCCCTTTTTCTCCAGGCTTTGTCTCCTTGGTCAAGTGGCCAATATATCTTGGCATCCCCTTTCACCTCTGAACTCCAGCCATCTCATTAACATTGACCTTCCATGGACACTCCTCCTTTCAAATCTCCTATGTAAGATCAAATTACTCCTTCATTAAACCACCGACTTATACAAATGAACTTTCTTGATAGATTCCCTGGTCCAATAATCTTTCTCATAATCCTTACACCCCTCTAGCGAGTTCATTGTAAACCATTCTTTCACGAGTCCCTTGGAATAAGGAGCTCTCAGAGACATCCCAAACACCTGACAACCAATACCTTCAAGCATTGTTACTACTTATCTCTTGAATAAAGTATTGCTATGGAACTTTCTACCTCTCCATTTGTGAAACCTACATTACACTCAATACCAATGGATCATTCTCTCCGGTTGCCTTATATCAATCTTGCCACTCTCCTCACGACTGCAGGCTTATAATTTTTGTTACTATGACATGCATAACAATGAGTGATATAAGAAATCCATTGTAAAAATAAAACATTTTGTTTCAACAATTAACATAGTTCTGAGAACCCTTAGTAGTTCATAGAACTATTAACCATGGGTAATTACAAATATATCTATTTTATAAACATAGTAGCTCTTGTTATATCATGCATTGATATACTGTGCATTTGGCTTTATCGCTCCTTTTTACTTGTTGGCCAATGACTTTTTAAGTTCTCAATCTGGTTCTTTAGAATTAAAAATTCAAAGTTTACTTGCTTGAGCAGTTATTCTAAGCTGAATTGGGAAAAAGATCTAGGCATTCCTGAAAGTGTGAAAAATTCTTTCACATGCAAAAATATACCATTTTAAAAGTGTGAATAATCTATTTTATTTTTAACTTGTAGATTTACACAATTTTAAATAAAATGTGCCTTATTTAATTTATAATTCATTATTTCAATGAACAAGTTTTTCTCAACCTCTTAAGTGTATGTATATGTAGAAAAATACAGAACATTTTTTGCAGGTAATATAGAGCTGATAACTATTCCTCAACAAAAGAAATGAAAAGCTTGTATGTTACACATATGTTCAACAAATCAGAAAAAAAACTAATCACTTAGAACAGTAATTAATAAAATAGCTAATGACTGATATAATATATTTTCCATATACAGATATTTAACTGAAAATATAGCTTTTTTGCTTTACAAGTGTCTATTTTGTTGTTAAATTACACTTTACATCTGTCATGAGAATTATTAATTTTCGTGAAAAGAAGCAGCAAACAACTCAACTCCACTGAATATGAGATTGGAAGAACAAGAACAATTTTTGTTTTCAGTAGAATTCTGATGAACGTAATGTAGCATGTTCTGTTTTTATGTCTGCCATGTAATAAATGATTTTGTTGGGATTTTCAGAGTTTGTTAAATCATTCACGGTTAAAAGAACCGCTGTTGCTACACTTGACTTATATTGAAGTGACATGGCATCTGTGACAGGATCGTGATGACTTTGGAAATCAATGATTCGTAGAGCAACTTTCTGAAAGGTAAGTGAACTTATTTGAAGGTAAATTGTTCTCTACTCGAGATTTATCTATTTGCTGAACTGTCTTTTGAACTTTTTCATACGAAAATGGATGCCTTAAAATTGAAATGGAAGATTGTTTGAACTACATTTACTTGCTTGTTTAATGTCTTGAATGAGACAGCAAAGCTGGAAACAGCCAAGATAACCGACGACTTAGATTTTTTGGCGACATTTCAGCTGTTTGTAGAAAAGCATCAAGAACTTTCACTGCTTAACTAGGGTATTTTAGATTTTATACTGGCAGCAGAAAATGTGCAGGAGCAAGATTTAGAAAATGAAATGATGACAGCAGACGAATATGCACACAAATTTAAGAAGATAAGTTTGCTTGTTAATTCGAAATCTAGTTCCTTGGGTCATATTGATGCTCCAAAGCGTGTTTCTAAACAAAAATTTAAACTACCTCAAATAGTATTAAAGAAATTTGGAGGAGAAATTAAAGACTGGCTGCCATTTTGGGGGCAATTAAAAAACATTGATGAAGACTCAGACATCGATGAGGCTGACACGTTCCAATACTTGGTTCAAGCCGAGTATTGGAACTATACTGAGCTCCAGAGCCCGAGAACTCATCGAAAGTTTTCAGCCATCCACTGGAAAATATTGCAAAGCAGTTGACTGCTTGAAATCTTGCATTGACGGAGACTATCTCTTAGTTGAGTACTATGTTTGAGAGCTTTTGAAACTAACTTTGACATTCAACCTGAAAGAGAAACAAGTGAAGTTTTGAACAGTTTATGATCGCATTGAAATGAAATTGAGATCACAAGAGACTTTTGGCATCACCATCAAAAAGCATGTAGCCATGCTTTTTCCACTAGTAGAATCTTGTTTGAGTGAAGAAGTTTCAAGAGCTTGGCAGAGAAACAATAAGTAGATCAACAGGGAAAATGAAGAAAAGAATCTCGATTCGACAGTTTAGTGAGTTTCCTGAAGAATGAAGTTGAAAATGAAGACAGAATAACTTTGGTTATGCAGGGATTCTCTTTAAAGGAAAGTACGAAAGCTGTCAAACCAAAACGAGATTTACCAACGGCTGCAGGACTATTTCAGGAAACCGAAGTTCTGCTCCTATTTTAAAATGTGTATTCTGTGATGGAGAAAACCATGAATCAAAGGACTGTAATTTTGCTTGAAATTCAGATTTGAATGAACAAACAACTCTATGGAAGAAATGAGGCTGTTTTAGATATCTCCAGCATGAACATGTGGCAAAGCAATGCAGAGCCTATACCAGGTGTGTACACTGTGACAAAAGACATCATCTTGTGATGGGCCCCGATATAGGAACTGGTAGATCCTTCAATTCAAAGGAAACCATGAATCAAAGGACAGATCTGAAGCTGGTGATAAGCCTGCCGAACAGTCAAATGCACTAACTCAATTTGTTGTGCAAGTGTTTTCCTTCAAACTCTAGTTGTGCTGCTTCGAGGAAAAAACCAAGACATTGCAGTAAGAGCACTGATAAACACAGGAAGTCAAGAATCTAACATAACGAAAGAAGCTGTTAAGAAGCTGAAATATTCTTCTGTAAGGGAGAACATCCTGATACACAATTTATTTGGAGGGGTAAAAACTCAATAACAGAGTATAAGATCTTTGTCAGTGATTTTGACAAAAATTACCATTGCAATTTCACTGTTCTTGCCCAAGAAAATATTTGCTCAGAAATTCCTCAGATGAAAACAGGCTTCTGGTTAAAGGAATTAGAAGATAACGAAATTAAGCTATCTGATCAAGAATGTTTATCGTCTTGTCCAACTATTCACTTATTGGAGCTGATATTGCTGGTAAACTTCGAACAGAAAGGATCTTCACTTTGTCTTGTGGACTAACAGCAATAGAAACGTTGCTTGGTTGGACACTGATGGGAAAATTTCCCATTGAGTCAGATCACGAAAGTGGCTCCTTATTGGTGGCCACCTTACTCGTTAAAGAGAGCACAAGTGACTTATGGAAATTGGAAACAATCGGAATTACAGATCCTGCAGTCTAGAAAAAGTCTGAAATTCACCTAGACGTTGGAGTATTTCCAAAGCACACTAATGATTGATAAAGTAGGCACATACGAAATCGCTTTGCTGTGGATCTTGGAATCTTCTTGACAAGAGAAATGGCTGAAAAACGTCTTGCTTCTATTTATAAAAGGCTATTGGAATCTCAGAAAGTCAAAGCATATCAAGAGGTTTTCGACAAGTGGTTTTTGGAAGGGATCATGGAAGAAGTCGACGATAAGGAAGAGGTAAAAACGAGCACTATCTTCCTCACAGACCCGTGTTCAAGGAATGTAGCCAGACCACCAAAGTGAGACCTGTGTTCGACGCTTCAGCGCATTTGAGAGGATCAAATTCATTGAATATATGTTTAGAAAAGGGTCCTAATTTGATAGAATTTGTTCCTTTCGTCCTGAATCGTTTCCGACAATTTCCGGTTGGACTAACATCGGATATTGAAAAGGCTTTCCTTCAGATCGAAATAAGACAAAAGGACAGGGATTATCTGTGATTCTTATGTCTGTGATTCTTATCTGTGATTCTTATTCACAGACATCGAAGAGTTGTGTTTGGTATTAACTGCAGTCCATTTCTTCTGGCAGTGACATAAAATCATCATCTTGAGGAGGCCCCAGGGTAACTTTGGGATATTGCAAGAACTTTGAAAGATTCTTTCTACATAGATAATTGTGTCTGTAGTTTGAAAGACTCCCAACAAGCAAATAAATTCATTTTTGAGTCAATGTTAATGTCCACAGGGAAATTTAATCTTAGAGGTTGGTGATCAAACACTCCTCTTGAAGTTATTGATCAATTTGATAACCACGAAATGGTGCCTTTGCTGGATCTGAATTGGGACTTGAAAGAAGACACTTTTGCAACATTGTTTTCCTGAAGAACGATCGGTTCTTACTAAGAGAATGTTGTTCTCCTTGGTGCAAAGTATATTTGATCCTCTTGGTTTCACTTCCCCAGTGACTATTATTCCGAAACATGTTACAAAAATCCTGGATTCTGGGACTGAATTAGGATGCTACGCTTCCTGATGACCTAGCAAGAAAATTTTTGAATTGGCTGAAGAAAACCAGTTGCTGTCAGAAGTCAAGATACCTTGGTGGATGAAACTCGGACAAGGGGAAATCATCAGCCTTCACACATTTTGTGATGCAAGTGCCCAAGCTTACGCCACCTGCATTTACTTGTGAGTTGAAGTGAATCAACAAGTTACTGTCAGACTTATCCAGTCCCGTGCCAGAGTAGCTCCTTTGAAAAAGATTATGATTCCTCGTCTTGAGTTATTGGCTTGTTGCATTGGTGCCAGACTGAGTGCGAGTGTTACGGCTGACCTTAAAATTCCTAACTTAAGTCTTCTACTGGAGTGATTCATTGACTGGATTAAACTGAATCAAAAGAGATACTCAGTGGGGAACATTTGTATAGAACCAAGTCCGTGTGATACATGCTCTCACACAGGTTGATCAATGGAGGCATGTTCCTGGTAAAATTGAATCCCAGCAGACCTTCTAAGCAGAGGATCCTCAGCAGAGCAATTCTTGCTCTTGAAATGGTAGGAGGGGTCTATGTGGCTATACGACAAAGAAGATTGGCTTCAGAGCACAGAAATACCAGACAATTTGATAAATGCTGAAAAACGAAAGATTGTTTTGTCAGCTCACAACGATACATCGAAGACAAGTGACTGGTATTATAGGTTTTCCCTTCTCATCTGAAAACCATTCGAATGCTTGCTTGGATCCGAAGATTCTACAATAATGCAAGAAAAGTCACTTCAAAGTCCAAAACCCTGTCTTGTTCAGAGTTAAAGGAAGCTGAAAACTTGCTCATGTTTTTGATACAGCAGGAAGTGTTCAATGGACCTTCTAATCAGAGGTTATGCTCTTTGAATCCGGTAATTGATGAAAATGGCTTAAAGCTAGTTAAGATGCGAACCATTTACCATCAGGATACTGAAGATTTTAAGTACCCAGTAATTCTACCAGATGATCGCCATGCAGTGGCGAATTTAATTATGCATAAGCATAGACAGCTAATGCACTGTGGAGTTCAAATTTTGATGGTGCAACTTAGAGAAAAAGTGAGATTAGATATAACTGAGATTTTCCCAGGTAAAGAGGGATCTGTTCGTCTTGTGAAGCTTAAAACCAAGAGTGGCAAATTCCTAAGGCCAATACAATGGTTGTATGAACTTGAGATCCAATCACCCTCAGGAATGAATTTTCGAGATTAAATTGTTTCTAGAATTAAAGAAGATCCAAGAAAGGTAAAACTACTTCAATGCTTTCAAGATCGTGAGAATCTGGAGTAATCCATCGAATATAGCTTCCATCAAGAACCCATTGTGGGAAGACCACGACTTGGTCATAAGATTCGTCCTGTCAGACATCTAGATCTTTGAAGTCATGGACTATACCGAGTTTTGAGTTTCCCAATTGCATGTAAACTCAAAAGGTGGGAGTGTCACGAGAATTATTAATTTTCATGAAAAGAAGCAGCAAACAACTCAACTCCACTGAATTTGAGATTGGAAGAACAAGAACAATTTTTGTTTTCTGTAGAATTCTGATGAATGTTATGTAGCATGTCATGTTCTCGTTTTCATATGCCTTCCATGTAATAAATGATTTAGTTGGGATTTTTCAAGTTTGTTAAGTTAAATATGTGTGATAATGGTTAAAAGAACTTGTTATCACACTTGACTTATATTGAAGTGACAACATCTTTTAAATGGGTAAAATTATCTAAATTTACCAATCAAATTTTGAATAAAGCAGTGCTTTAACAGGTGATTACATTTAGATTTTTGATTAGTGATAACTAATAATAGAGATATGTATAAATTTCCTTACACAGAAAAATCACATAATTAAAATTCTTAGAAAAAAGCTTAGTTATCAATTACAATTGGGTTCCAGCATAAAAATAAACTAAAAGTAATAATTTATACTTACTCCTTTTCATCTTCACCCCAGTGTGCTTGAAACATTGATCGAAAATGCTCACATCTAAAAAGTATGAATATAAATATCAAGGAAAATATTAATGTAGTTCAGTTTTGGACAGCGTCAATTTGTATTTAAACTACCTCTTAACATTTCATTATGGTATTGGATATCCCTTTTTAAAAAAGTAATTTCTTGCATCGAAAGCTTTAAAACAGAAAATAGTATATGCATAGTTATGGAAGTCAATTTTACTGATACAACACTGCTTATGATGTAATAAGGATTATAGGTTACAACCTGTCATAAAAAAAATTTATGATACATGCTTTATTGTTAAGCCTAAATATGTAAAAAAAGCTGAAAAGTAATATAATTTAATATGTGTATGATCAGAAATAATAATACTTTCATTCATAAGAAATTTTGCAAAGATTTTGCTTTAATATGATTTGTAATGTTTGAAATCTCCTAAAAACTAAAACTTACCGTATTTTAAGTATTGACTTATGCACAAAGATTATCTTGCCATGAACATTGAATTTTAAATCACTAGTTTCCTGTCAAAAAAATAAATCTAAATTCAATATATATATTTATAAAACAAAAATGCATATAATTATAAATTTGAAAAACATAAAGTGGAGTAAATATATGAATTTGATTAAATGTGGTCAGATAGTACCTTATGAGTACCTTTTTTATGAAATACTTTTCACATTTATTCTTAGTATTTGTTTTAAGTAGAACACTCTTCATATTATTTTGTTTTACTCTTTTTCAAGTTTAAATTAAAAATTAAAGTTTGTATGACCTACTACAACTGAAATATATATCAGACTTTCAATCTTTGTCCAACTGAACTCAAACATTCAAAGGGGTAATTACTAGAACCAGTCATTAGCTTGTTTCAAAATGTTTTATTCTATTACAGATATTTGAGAAAACTGTATTGATTGCAACAAAACTTTTTCAAAACAGAATACAATAAACTCTATATTTTAAGCAAAGTCAAGCATTTATTTTCTGCATCTGTACCTAAAATATTAATGAATGAGAATGCATGGAAGGTATTGAATTAGTACTGCTTCAGATTAATGAGACTAAGAAAAATGATACTATATATTACCTCATCATTAAAGCAGTGCTTCACGCTATCACTAACTCGGTTAGTTAAGACTACATCTAAAAACAAATATATAACATCAAAAGACAGCACAAATTCAAAATTTCTTATATACATTTTGATATGTAAAACAAAACATCAAAAGACAGGACAAATTTAAAATTCCTTACACATAATTTTTGATACACATAACAAAACAAATGCTATTTTCTACAAGCTGTATATTTACATTAAAAGGCCCTTGGTAAAACAATGTTTTAGTAGTACACACTAATATTTCTATATGCATTTTAGATAAAATCTAGACTAAGCAAGATTTGCAGAAAATAAATACAATTATGAAATAAAATAAACAATATTTTTCATGCTTTTTCTTTTTTTGTGAATAATGTATACAGAAACCTACATTACGTAAAAACCCTTCAATATTAAAGCATTTATTACATCACAGCAAAACTTTCAGCCTACCCTTTTGAAAGAAATTTTCCCCTTGATCTTGAACCACTGACTACCTCTCGTCTTTCAGTTTATAGTCATCAAGCAGATGGCCAGCAAAAAATCATTTCAAGTGGAGCAGGAGACAAAGAATAATCATTAGGTGCCAAATATAGACCAACCGCTAATATCCAACTTCACTGACAAGGTGTAAATAATGGATAACAATCACAAATCCAAGTGTAAATGAGAGAAAATATTTGCATGCCTAAGTCAGAAGTAAACATTTGAATTGTATTATGTGTAAATGGTGCTTTCTGGGTCTCTCTTATGATTTAAATAAACACATATATTCCAAGTTCTAAATTATTGAAATGAATCTAAAGTAAGCAAATTTTGCTTAGCAAAATTACATGCACTTCTGCTTATAAAAACCAGCAACCAGGTTTCTCTCTCTTACAAGGACAGCCTCTAACTTACTGTACACAACTATGTTCACAGGCACAAAGAAATTTGTCATCTCTCCCATGAGATCTATCGTTGGTAGTCAGATTAAGGATAATGAAAAACATCAAAATGACCTTTAGTCACTGTTTCGGTTGGTTGGTTGGTTGGTTGGTTTTTAATGGCACAAGGGCCAGATTTGGCCATGCTGCGCCAAACAATAGCTAGTTCATAACTGGTATTTATTTAGAGCGAGTCAGAAAGCTACGTAATAAAATTCAGTACAGTTGTGTATGTTGCAGTCGATTATAAAATCTAAATAGAGTTTACGAAACCAATGTCAGTAAGGAATAAAAATAAGTTTTTATGATGTGGTTCCATCAACAAGTCTGTTAAGGTAATAGGGGAGATACCAAATCGGTTTAGTCTATGAGGATTAAAATTCCGGCATTCCGTCAATATGTGCTTTATGGAAAAAATACTATTGCATGATGAGCATAAAGGAGCTGGTTCTCCCAGCAGTAAATGTCTGTGGGTAAAAAAGGAATGTCCGATTCGGAGCCTTGTCAGTTTTACGTGATGATTTCTATTTAAGTTTGTTTTGCTGAATCCCTTTATAGATGGTTGAATATCATGAAGTTTGTTATGGTTTTCCAAATCCCAAGCGGATTGCCAGGATGAATTTATGGCTTGGGTTAAAACACTATTAATGTCGTGAATCGGGACATTGGAGTTTATAATCAATGTTGCGTTTTTGGCTGCCAAATCCGCTTTCTCATTGCCCCGGATTCCCACATGCCCAGGAATCCAACAAAAGAATATCCGAAAATCATTTTCTGTTAATGATAGGAGCAAATTCATTGCTTTTAAAACCAAGGAATGACTTTTATGTGTATAGTTTAATAGGGATTCGATACTGCTTTTAGAGTCGGTATACAAGATCCAGTTTTTATTACTGTGTGTAGAAATCGTTTTTAAGGCTAAAATTATTGCGTACATCTCTGAAGTGAAGACACTGCAGCACCCATGCAATTTTCTTGCAATGGTTGTATTATCAAAAACGGCCGCGGCTCCAACATTTGTCCCGTTCTTAGATCCGTCAGTAAAAACTGTTTTAAAAGATGAATATTTGTTTCTATGGGAATGGAATAATTGTAAATAAATGGTATCGGGGGTTGATGATTTGTTAAAATGTGAAAAGTCATTGATGGTAAGTAGATTTTTATCATTCCAAGGTGGAGGTTCGTTTTCTCTAGGAAATATTCCCAGATTGTCAACATTTAATGAATTCATTATGGTACGGACTCTAAAACCAAGTGACGGTATGAATGAAGGTTTTAATGAGTAATGACTTCCAAATTTAGGGTTAGTTACACTATTATGCAATGGGTGAGAAGGGATGGCTTTAATCTTAAAATAGTATTTTAGGGTAAGTTTCTCACGTCGATGTCTTAAATCCGGCTCGCCTGTCATTATATATAAACTCTGGACTGGCGAAGTGCGGAAAGCTCCGAGGGATAATCGGAGGCCTTGGTGATGAATAGTATCCAGGGCTTGAAGAACAGACTTAGCAGAAGATCCATATATTACACTCCCATAATTGAGTTTCGATCGGACAACAGCTTTGTAAATTTTTAAAATTGAAATAAAATCAGCTCCCCAAGTTGTGTTACATAAAACCTTTAAAATATTCAATGATTGGTTGCATTTTCGTTTCAATACCTTGATATGAGGTCGAAAAGATAACTTCGAGTCAAAAATAATACCCAAAAATTTTATTTCTGGAACTACTGGAATAACAGTTCCGTCGAGTAAAAGTTCTGGATCAGGAAAAAGTCCGCGTCTTCTAGTAAAATGTACACATACAGTCTTTTGCGAAGAAAAAACAAAACCATTTTCGTTTGCCCATTTACTTACAATTCTAATAGCCGTTTGGAGTTGTCTTTCAATAAAAGGTACATTGATTCCAGAACAGAATATTTGGAAATCGTCTACAAAAAGCGTTCCGTGCACATATAGAGGAAGTTGTTTAATAATACCGTTGATTTTAATTATAAAAAGTATCACGCTTAGAACGCTTCCTTGGGGAACACCCTCGTCCTGTGAAAAGTCATCTGATAAAATATTATTAATGCGAACGCTAAAGGTCCTTGTCAATAAAAAGTTTTGAATAAATAGTGGGAGATTTCCCAGAAAGCCCATCTCGTATAAGTCTCGCATTATGCCATATCGCCATGTCCTATCGTAAGCTTTCTCCATATCGAAGAAGACAGCTACCAAATGCTTCTTTGTGACGAATGTATCTCTGATAGAGGATTCCAGCATTAAGGCATTGTCGTAGGTGCTTCGTCCAAAACGGAATCCGCTTTGAAACTCCGATAGATGTTTTTCAGACTCAAGGACATGTATCAACCGAGCATTCACCATTCTTTCCATGACTTTGCAGATACAGCTTGTCAAGGCAATGGGTCGATAGTTATTAGGGTCTTGAGGATCCTTCCCAGGTTTCGGTATTGGAATAATAATAGCTCTGTGCCAGGTTGTCGGAAAATCTTGCTCTGTCCAAATTCTATTATAAAGAAGTAAAATGTTTTGTAATGAATCTTCATTGAGATGGGTCAACATGTCTAGATGAATATGATCGGGGCCCGGTGAAGTCGGGTGTGATTTCCTTAATGCATTTTTCAGTTCGAATATGGTAAACTTACGATTGTAAGTTTTATGAGCGGATGGTTGAAAGTTTAACGTCTTGCGTTCTTCACGTCGCTTATAATTAATAAAATCTTGGGGGTAAGAGCTCTCATGAGATACCTTAGAAAAAGATTCTCCCAAGGTGTCAGCAATTGTCTTAACGTCTGAAACGACTTGTCCATTTTGAAGTAAAAACGATATATTTGGATTACGATATTTGCCGGTAATTTTTCGAATTTTTCCCCATAGCTGTTTTGATGATATTCGACATTCAATTGTATTTACGTATTCTTGCCAGGATTCTTTTTGTTGCTGTCTCCTTAATTTTCGAGCTTCTGCTTTAGCCCGCTTGAAAACTATCAAATTCGAAGTGGTGGGATAACGTCTGAAGGTGTTCCATGCTTTTTTTTGGAATTTATGGGCTTGAGAGCATGCTTCATTCCACCAAGGCTTCCATAATTTAGGCATTTTACCCGATGTTTTGGGGATAGCCACATCTGCCGCCTTAATCAAGGTGTTTGTTATCATTTCAACGGCATCATTTATGCTAGGCATCATAACCATGTTGTCGGAAATGTTTGATTCCACCTGATATCGAGTCCAATCCGCTTTCTCAAATATATATCGCACAGGTCGTCTGGGTAGTAAAACGTCATTGCAGTTATATGTTAAAATGATTGGAAAGTGATCGCTATTGTGCAGATCATTGTCAATTTTAAAGTCCCAAAATGAAAGCAAAGTAGGGGAGCATATTGCAAGGTCCAGGGTGTGAAAGGTTTGGGTCGGAGTATGGAAGTATGTATGACTGGAATCATTTAAAAGGCAGAGACAATGGTCATCCATCAATTTTTCAATTTGTTGTCCTTTTGTGTTAAAATCATTACTTCCCCAAAGAGGGTTGTGTCCGTTAAAATCCCCTATGATGAAGTATGGAGACGGAAGTTGCGTTATTAAATCATTTAGTTCCTGCTGACTAACGCTTTCATTTGGGGGTAGATATATGCAGCAGATTGTTAGTAAAAATTTAATATGAAGTTGAATGGCTATTGCTTGAATGCTCGTATTTAGTGAAATTCTTCTTGATGGAAAATTCTGCAAAGTCATCAGAGCCACACCGCCCGAAGCGCGTGCACCGTGGATGTAATCATTTCTTATTAAATTATAATTTTTAACATTCATTGTGTTAGTAGGCGTTAAGTATGTTTCTTGAAGGGCTAGGCAAACAGGGTTAAAATTATTTATTAGAGATTTGATATCGTCGATATGTGTACGAAAACCATGACAGTTCCAAGTTAAGAGATTAATAGTCATTTATTCTTTAAAAATTTAGAGCCCTTTTCAATCTCTTCTGAAATAAAGGTTGGGTGGTTTTATTTGGAAGGTTTTTTATAAAATCTAGAACCTTTTCTAAAAAATGCAGCGTTTTCTTCAATACTGTCATCTCCAAATTCCATGTCTGAGTCCGTGGAAGGGTGTAAATCTATTTCGGTATCCGGTAATTTTGAGGGGTCTTTAGAGTTCCGGGGAGGTTTGTCTTTCTTACTTTGCTTTTTTTTATTTTGTTCTATTGACGTTGTTGGGTTCGGCTTGAAGATTTTTGTTGCTGGTGCGGTTCTCTGTTGCGGCAGGTTTGAGGGTTTACTTGTAACTTTGTCACTAGATTTTGGGCTTACGCTATGGGATTGCTGATTTGATTTGGTTGGTTGATAATTATAAGGAGTAGAGTTTATTTGCGTTTCTGCATTTAATTTATTACGTGTAAAATCTGAATTATATGTTTGGGTGCTTATTGTTTTGCTAGTTTTAATGACGGATGCATATGAGGTGTTAGGACGAGGTGTACGGGATTCTATCAATTTTCTAGCTTCGGGAAAGGATAGGTTTTTGGTGACTCTTAATGTTTGGATTTCTTTTTCTTGAATCCAGCGTGGACAAGTCTTGGAATATGCAGCGTGATCACCCTGGCAATTGATGCAATGTTCGGTTTCAGAGCATGAGGAACTGTCGTGACCGGGCTTTGCGCAACGTGCACAGATGGTTGCTGATGCTCGACATGCTGTTTTAGCATGTCCAAATCTCTGGCATAAAAAGCATCGCAGTGGGCTTGGAACGAAAGGCCTCACGTCGCAGCACAAGTAACCGGCTTTAATTTTTGTTGGCATAACAGGAGAATCGAAGGTCAGAATAACATTTCTTGATGGAATGAAATTAGAGTCTCGCCTCATCATGATTCTTTTGGCTGCTATAACTTTTTGCTCTTTTAATTCAGCGACAAATTCTTCGTCGGACACCATTGAGAGTTCTTGGGATGAGATTACTCCTCGGGTATAGTTTAAAGTTTTGTGTGGAAAGATTTGAATTTCGACGTCCCCAAAGTTTTTAATATTTAGTAATTTTCCTGATTGAACTTCTGATTTAGATTCAATTAAAAGGTCTCCGGATTTCAATTTTTTAACATTATTTACTTCTCCAGCTGCATTTTTTATATATTTTTCTATTAGAAATGGTGACATTTTTGTTAATTTACCGGATTCGTTGTGTATAATAAGAAATTTAGGAACTGATTTTTTTGGTTCAGGAATTGCGGAAATGACAGGTGTAACCGTTTCAATACATGATTCACTAATATGATTTTCGTTGACATTGTTAATATGGTGTTTGACGGATCAAAGCCTCCGTCAGGGCAAGAAGTTTTAGGTTCCATGAATATTAGAAAATAAAATTCATCCTGGTGTGCCCCCGCCCACCATGGAGCCCAACCAGGGGAAGCAGTATCCGGCAGTTGTCTAGCAACAGATCTCGGAACCGCTTCAGGAGTAACAACCAGAATATAGTGCCGTAGTGTCGGAATGTGGATCCGCCAGTTCGCCCAGGGCATCCCTAGCTACAGCACTAACCCTAAATACCCAATATCATTGGAGTCCAACACGACAGAGGGACCAAGCGCTCTGACGTGGTGAACCCCAGAGAAATTAGGTGAGCCGATTGACCAGAGCGGGCTCACTCCAGCCACCCGTCTACGCAGAAGCATGGACCAAAGGGCACGCATCAGGTACCCCAGGACTCCACTTTCCCCCGATACGGGACGCCGCACACGGCAAACATGCGGGTCAGAAAAACGTACTGACGTCTTTTAAAACAATCATAAAAAGGAATAAATGATAATTTAGAAGCAAATAGAACTTAACACAACTAAAAAGGTAATTTATGATACGTAATAACATAGGTGATTAACATATTTTTTAAATAACAAAAGAGTGAATTTAAGGTGTTTTTCAATTGAAAGAAATTTTAATGGTTTCCGAATCGCAAGACGTGAAATGGAGAAAAAGGAGGGGTGGGGAATAGAGTAGTGGGATGAAGGTAGAGAAAGATCGCTTAGGTATCCCGGGAGCGCGACCCCCGTGTTCACCAAAGACAGCAAACCCCTGGGAAAGAAAAAGATCACTCAGGTACCCCAGGATTGTGAAGCCCGTACAAACCTAAAGAAGGAATGCCCCTGGGGGCTAGTCACTGTTTCACCATAAATTCAGGTGACGATTCAGGTTCATGTGGCAACCCTTCCCCCTATATGATGACCAAACTTCAAAATAACACCTTTACCTTCCACAATGCATTCATTTTGCAGAACATATATAGAAAATTTTCAAATTTGGAAATTGCAGAAAATTTGATCTAATTTATAAAGAAGTAAACTGAAATATTCAAAGGTAATACACATAAATTTAAGCACCAGCATCAATCACATTTTAAGAATATTGAAAATAAAATACAAGGAATGGAAGAATGAATTCCAGTATAATCCATATTTTTGTTGTTTTCCCGGTTGGGTTAAAATATAAGATTAACAAACAAAACAAAATTCTCCATTTCGTTGGGGTTTAGAAAGGTTGTTATGTTATCATTCATAAAAGTGAAACTCATGATATTGGTGCCTGTTTCTGTAAATTATTGATATACAAATGACATATTAAAAAGGTGACCATTGTTTTTTCATAGCCAAAAAAGGATTTTTAAGGCTTTAGATGTATTTCTTCCAATTCTAAAGAACTCATGTGCTTTGTACTTTTTATATGCAGTGCATTCACAAAACAGTACATTTTATCATCTCAAAATGAATTTGAAGTCCAAATATCTCAAAGTAGGGTTTCTGTAGGTTTCAAGTAATTTTAGGTACTTAAGCCATTTTAGGTTTTTATAGGTCATAAATCCCAAATTAGGTATATGTCGGTGCTCTAAAATTTACATATTCTATTCAAGACATCCCAAATGTAAAAATCTGTCATCCAAATTTACAACAGAGTGCACAGAACTGATTAGAATAAAACCTAAGAATCTGGGGCATAGGGATAAATATACATGAAAGATGTTCTCTAAAAAGAAACTATTTTTCACTAATAGTTATGATAAAATTAAATACATTTTCTTAAGCTTTAACTAAAACAAAAACTTTTTAATTAAAATTAAATCATTATGTAGTAATAATATAATTATTTAGAAATAAATTTATTTAAATAAATTGAAATTTGGAACAGAATGAAATAAAATAAACCAAGCACATGATTAGTTCCTGAAAGAAGCTAAGCATGTAAGATAACTGATATAAATGATATCTCATTTCAAGAAGTACATATAGAAATGTCCTACTGTCAACAATATAACATCTCAAGACTAGTAAACTAATCACACACAATATGATACAAGTTACTTTAGAATAATACTAAAATTAAAAAAGAACTATTATTGAAAACATGAATATTATATAGAAGCAAAAATAATCAAAAGAAAAACCAGTCAAATCATACAAAAATTTACTTTACCTAAATCCATTGGTTTCCATGTCACTGCAGGAGAGGCAAAACATGCAAAAACATCATGCAATGTATGGAAGGGAGTTTCAGCAGCAGAAGTGACTGCTTGTCCTCTACATTGGCCCCACATATAAACCTTGGATGTCTGTGTTAATGCAGCTGATATATGGTTATAATGAGAAGCAGCTATTTCTACAACTCTAAAAATATCAAATCAATAAATATGTGTGAGAAAAAAATTCAAGATAAATTTTATTTAAAAGCAATCTATAAAACACAATATGATACAAGTTACTTTAGATATCTCTAGTTATTGTTACTTTAGGTATATCTTGTGAAATCAGCATTGATATACAATATGATGACAAAGTCCAAAGATACCTGATCAATAGAGAAAAAGTAAGTTCTGGTCACATGATTGGTACTAACAGAACATGGGCAGAGAACAGACCTTTGTGGGAGATACTGATATAAAATATCAGTGAACGTGACAAATTAACAGACTGATAGAGGGGTCCTCATTGGATGTCATTCTAGTAAAGTATTTGTGAATGATTTTGGCTACGTTACAGCATACTAAGTCAACTTTGTAGGATATAATATGGGAGCATGAAGATGTCAGCAGTCATGAAATGCTAGAGTAGGTGAAATACTAGGGCAGTCTGTGAAGCTTAGAGGTTGTAGCGTAATGATTTGGAGCTGTGGATCAGGCATGGACCTAAGCCATTGGCTCCTATAACTAGTAGCATGAATGCCAATTGAACTTGAACATTCTAAACAATTCTGCTCTAGTACTATGCAGGAGTCATACATTTATCAGCATAACACATCATGCCTTACTGCAAGGTCCGTTCAGCAGTGATTTTGTGACTCCGGTGATGTGAACATATCCTAGCCATCTCAGACCAACTTGAATCTGATACAGGCTCTTTGAGATGACATCAAATGTCATTTGAAATCTTTAAACACTTCCCATTTCCCTGTGAAAAATACCATGTTGAAGGACGAATGGTTCACAATGTCAGTTGTTGTTAGCAAAAACTAATTCAAGGTATGCCCAGAGGATAGTGTAATTACAGCCAAAATGCACCCAAGAAACTTCATGTTTCAATAAAAATGATATTTTGTTTATTGAAATTTCCATGGCTTCTGGGTGTCCAAAGACTTTTTTCAACATAATGTACAGTAAAATCCTGCAATAATACTCTTGTCTGACATAAATTGCATGGTTTTTTCAAAGAGAAAAATTTTAATACTCTAAAAATTGTGCATACCTTTATTTAATATTTTTTAGTTAAATTAAATGCTATAGAAATTCCATAAAAACAAAAAATGGATAGCAAAAGAATTACTATGCAGTCGAATTAAAGATAGGAAAGAATAGCAGTAATGTAATATGTTAAATATTACATTACTGATATTCTTTAAAGCAAGTAATCTCCTGATTATTCTTCAGAGTTGAAAGATTTTCCTTCTTATGTAGTAATTTTTAAGCTAAATGCAACCCAGCTAATGACATTCTAAGATTCCCAACTTTTAGTAATTCTGCAGTTAGGGGTTTTTAAATTGTGTCAAAATAATGTGAGCAAGAGAATAAGGTTAAATTAGGATGTTTTCATAAAAGTAAAATATTAAAGACAAAATTTTAGAATAAAACAGTCACCAAAACAAGCAGTCAATAATTTCAAAGCTTCAAAAATGACTAATAAAGATTAAAAATGGTTTATAATCTGAGATTTATAGCTAACCCAATAATAGTACGTTTAACACAAATTCAACAAAAAAATTATATCCAATCTCATAGTTCTTCCTTTCATTCCACACTTATGACATCCTTAAAACTCCTCAGGCAATTTGATTTTGAAGTTAGTTTTTCATCATACAATTTCTAATTTCAGTTCAATAAGGATGCAATTCAAACCACCTATGGAGAATATATCACATACACTGCACTTTTGGTGAAATCACACTGGTCAAACCAAATAGACCGTAAATTCTGTTTACAACATGCATGACAAAAACAAGGAAATTAACAAATCTGCCATTGCTTAACCTAATGCAAAGATACTCATCAGTTTTATTTTAAGCATGCTAAAGTAGTTCAATGTCTGTTATTAATTCTTTAGTTTACCATTAAAAAATATATAAATTTTTACCTTATCTGATACACTATTGGTTGGTTGATTTGGGTTTTATCGTGCAAGGTCCATTAGTGGACAAGCGATGCACTATTGGATGATACTAGTACAACCCCATATGGATAGATGGTTTGAAAAAGCTTAATTAAAAAACAAGTGATGGTAAAACTGTTTAAAGATAACATATTAAAACTTAGTTTCCTCTTGTTTATTTTTGGTCCTGATAATTATGGACATATCGTTCCATCAAAATAGCTAAGGACCATTTTTATCATTTTTTAAAGCTTTTACTTTATTGATTATAACTTTGGCTACAATTTTTATCTTACTCTAGAACAAGATGCAGTTAATTAATAATTTCATAATGCTCCAAGTTAAAATATTTTTCACAGGTACCTTCCTATTTCAGGTGCAATTCTAACTGGAAGTACTTGATTAGTTTTATTTCCTGTGCCTAACTGCCCATATGAATTGGCACCCCAAGCATACAGCACTCCTTCATCTGACAAAGCCATTGTATGAGCATAGCCACACACAATCTAATAAATAAAGTAAAACATGCAGTAAATAAAGTTTTAATTCCAAGTTGTTTACATTAACTTGAATGCAAACTACACCAACAAGAATTCGATTGACAAACTCGTCAAATTTAAAACTGACATCAAATTTAATTATTCAATTTAACAATATACAACCACAATAAAAATAGGTTGAATAAAATAATTTATTTATACTTTTACAAGACTAACCAGATTGTCTATTATACTTTTAATTCATAATTCTCAAATCTGAATTCTCTATAATTATCAATTTTTAAAAATAATCTTGCAGACAACCATATAATTGAAAAGTATACGAGATGCATGACATCTAACATAAATCTGTAACTTTAGTAAAATAAAATGAGTTAATGTTACCAAAGACATACTTATCTTTAACCAATGAGTTATAATGCGTTTAAAAAAGAAAGAATTGACATAAACCTGGGAGATAAGTTAAAATCTTTTTCCTAACTCTGCCATACTCTTCTCTACATAAACAACACAATGAGGTGATCAACTTTTATTTACAGACTAAGCAAATTTGAATCAACTGCTGAAGAAAACAATAGACATGATGCTTCTCAAGGCTGACAAGAAAATAATTAATAACTCTTCAAAATCAAAATATTACAGCTAAAATTACCTTTTGAATCACAACACCTTGGAGATTAGAAACTCTGTAAGGATTTGCTTGGTTAGCATTACCACCAATACCAAGTTGTCCATTTCCATTATATCCCCATCCATAAACCTGAAAAAGTTTCCATTTTACCAATACAAGTCTACGCTGCTTTACAATATTATTTTTAATACAAATTAACAATAGCATTCATAAATGGTATATCAGAAAACTGTCAATGACATTTAAGTGAGATAAAAAATATTTTCCAATTATTACATTATACTGCAATTTCATTTGTTACCATTGACAGGAAATTGTTTGTTCAGTGTTAAAGACAAATTGACACTCAAATTAAATAAACAGAAATAAGCTATTATTCAAATCACGAAGTACAAAATAAAATTAAAAAGTAACAACCTCGCCATTATCTAACACTGCCATTGAAGAAGTCTGACCACATGCTACAGAAATGCATCTCCTTGAACCTAAATAACAAAACATGGATTATGATGAATTAAGATAACCCTAAAACCTAAGTACTACATTAAGCAAAGGCTATAAACACATTTATGTGGGATTGGTGTAAATTCAACACACATAAATAAAAGTAAAAACATAAATAAATGTGTAATTGATTTACTTATATTTACGGTTACTATGTACACTCTAGATATATAGATCAAGTCTCTCTCTCATATTGGATTTTTCGTCCAAGTTTTACGCTATGTCCTGCGGCTGGCTAACCATTAAAAAAAATTTCACTGGTATTCAAGGGTTTGGTGAATTTTCTTACTTTGCTAATGGAGGAATATGCCATAGTATAGAAACCATGCTCTCCACATTAATAACCATGAACAGTTTAAGATTTTGTTAAATTAAAAGAATTGCACGATGAATTTCTGCCCTTACTTTTTATGTTATGTACTCAAAATATAAACATGTAAAAAACTTAATGCAAAGTATAATACAAAATGCAAGTGATTGAAACCTCCAGGCTTATCAGGCCACAGAAACAAACTGAGTAGGAAAATGAGTTTAACACCGATTTTACGAAGTTAATTACTTAGCTCAGGGTATATATATTATAATGGGATAACTAAAATGCATAAGTACTATTTTATAATGAAACTATTGCTGTACTATTGCTGCATTATTCAAAATACAGCACAATACTACTTAAGTAAAATGTCACATTTAAGTTGTTTTTACTTATACATAATAGGAAAAGAAGTTTACTTTTTCAGTGATATTAGAATAAGAAAATGATTCTTTCTTTAATTAAACTTTAAGGAACACAAGAATAAAAGCTATAGAAAAAGAAAATTTTCAGAATTTCATTGAAATTGATCAGTCAGTAAAATTATTCTTTAGTAAATACAGTAACCCCTAATTTGATGAGCATTTGGCTGTATCACTCTTTTTACTTGTTCTCCAATTAATTTTTGGTTTGCGTAAAAATCTCAATCTGTTTCTTTAGAGTTGGGAGTTAAAAAGGTTACTTGTTTCAAAAGTTATCCTAAACTGAATTGGTAAAATAATTAGGATGTCTGAAAAATAGGATGAGAGGGAATTAGTTTTCAAAATATTCTTCCATACTAAGTATTATTTTAAAAGGTTTTACCATTGTTAAGGTTACCATTTGTGTTTAACGTGTCATTTTACAGAACTCTAAATAAATTCCTTTTAATAAGGTATATCTATCATTTTTATTTCTAATAAGCAAGTTTTTCTCAGATCTCGCTATATCATGCTTTATTTCGTCTCTCAAGAAATGCAATAGATCAAGAGGTTGTACAATATTTCAATTTTTGGTAGTTCTAATATTTTTTTATGATATAAACAAATATAAAATCGCAACTAAATAAAACAAAGTTATACTAACCTATACCAGCGGTAACTTTTCTAGGAGTAGGTTGATTAGTAGTGGTACCAAGACCAACCTGACCACAATTATTTTGGCCCCAGGAGAAAACCTTTAATCAAAAATAAAAGTTTTCCACATAAAAATACTAATATCGCAAATACAATGGTATTGACAAGTCATTAAGTAAACCTACTCTCAAAGATTACTGTATAATATACCCATTTCAAGTAAATCAAAAACCTTAAAACACATCCATTGATATTCCATTAAGATAATTTTCTATCAGAGAAGGGTCATGCAGAGGAGGGAAACTACAGGGCACAAGGCCTTGCCTTTTTTTCTAGGAATCAAAAGTGCCTTTTTGCACAAGAATGATTTCAGAGTAAAACATTTGTACAAAGTTTACATGTTCAATTTTTGAAATGGTTTGAAAAATGTTTTTGAGGGGCTCAGGGCCCATTCCCAGTAAAGGCACTGCTTTCTTCGTCAAATAAACATTCTAATTGACACCGATCCTCACATGAAAAGCTTTAGGAATGTGGATAACACTTTTTTGCAATAAATAAAAAGTAGCATATTTGTTTGAAGAATAATGTTATAATTGAACAGTCTTTTACTGTCCAATAGCTAGCAGATTTCAAGAACAATGATTGACAAACAAAATTCCAATATTTGTTACATACAAGCTATGATTGTATGAGTGGAGTGTGTAGCCAATTGGAAAAATCTCAATCATCTTCTAAAACTCGGTGCTCTTGTTTTTCAATTTGGGCCCTGCTCCTACAAATTTTTTTGCTTGACATCATAATTAAATTATCGAAATTGACACAATCCTGTTCTAAAATTGGTAATCAAATGAAGAATTAAGTTTTAATATCCAAAGCTAATCCAAATTATAATTAAAAAAGACTTGGTGTTCAACAGCTATGTGCACTATTAATGAATTACCTTCATTAATTTTTGCCTCCAACATCACTGAACCAAAATCTTTCATTGATTATAAATATTCTGGGTATTCAAAATCAACTATTTAAATTGGAAAAGGAGAAATTAAGAAACTGGGAAGGAAGACTAAAATTCATACTAAAATCCTGAAGAACATTAAAATTGAATTGGGGAAAAGTTAAACTATTCTCTCTCTATATATATTTGTAATAACTTCATCTTAAACTCCCTAAATACTCTAACTGTCCCTGACTGAAACCTACCCTACATTAAATCACCACAATGACAAGGTAGTATGCCTGTGGCCTTACTTAGAAGCTAGATAGCCCTATATAGGTTAGGATATATAGCCTTCAGAATGGGAAAGATATATATCCTTCCCATTCTGAATTTCAGTACAAAAGATTCATAAAAAAAGCTTCATTTGATATATTCACTCAGCAGAGGATTCTTTGGAATTTTTGATCAAAGAAACAAAATTCGATTGTTTTAATTAGATATAGATTTACTTCTAGAGGGATCTAAAAATAATGGAAAATGTTCAATGTCCTTAAAAAAGTAGCCAATAGAGAAAGATGCTTACTTCTCCATCATATGTCAGAGCAATGGAATGATGACTGCCACAAGCAACTTCAATAACTTTTTTACCAATGAGATTTGAGGATATCAATCCAGGGGTAAGGCCTTGGTTTGTCCCTCCATTTCCAAGTTGGCAATAGCCATTATGTCCCCAACTGTACAGTTCTCCTTCCAGTGTAATGGCTAAAACATGAGGTCCACTACCATATGCAAAACTACATATACCTTTCTTGCATAAATTATCCACTGTGAAAGAAAAATGTCATGAATTAAATTTTATCAAATAAAAAATAAATAGCTAAGTATATTCAATGTTGAGTTATTAAATTACACTGATACTGGCTCTCAACATTAGTTTTAATAATGTAACAATTTTTTCTGCTTCAATCCTTAATCTATTTTGTTAACATACTTAATTATCAGATGGGTGAGTTAACTTTTACATTCCAGATTTAAATTCTATAGTATAGAATAGTTATGCTAGTAGTGTAAAGAATTCCTAGTAATCAATGCATAAAATATCTCAATTAAATTTAAATAAAAATTAACCAACATAATACACAAATCAAAAAAATTATAAAGATTTATGAGCAAAATTGGAATGCTTTTGTGATACTGAAGAAAAATTTTTCATTGTCTATTTTTTCATAAACAGACTACTTATTTGATATAGTTCTTATCTTACTTGAATAAAATAACATACATCTCTCATTCATAGTTATTTCATTTTCAATTTTTATAAACTCAATAGTGAAATTTAAGATTTTGATTTAAATCAATGATTTTTTTAATAAAAATCACTTGATTTAAATCATGATTTGGAATGTGATTTAAATCCAGCTGATTTAAATCAACATACCCTGCTAGAAAATCTCACTAATATCTTTTAATATATTTTGAAATTCTCCAATGACTCAAAAATAACATCAGGGTTCTCTTAACTAGAAAACTAACATTTTTATGCTGACTTATAATGAATATAAATTCCAATTAAAGAAACACCTGTGTATTAACAGAAACCACTTTTTAATTTATAATCAATGAATCATCAGAGAAAATTTGGGATCAACTTGTACTCCTAAAATATCACTGAAATAACTTGCACAAAACAAATACTTACAAACTAAGCATATATTCACTTGATATTTTCTTTTGTACTTTATGTTGTACCACAAGCAAATAACAAACATTAGGTACAATGCAACAAATTTCTCAAATTTTTATATTTTATTTACTTTGAAAACCTAAAAATACCTTTTCTTGGCTCTAAACTCCCATGTGAATCACCAAGACCCAGACATCCACTGCAGTTAGATCCAAGAGCATATACATCATCATCCTTATTTACAATCAAAGCTTCATTTCCAGAACTTCCAAAAACACAGGCTACTCTAATACTAGAGATAAAATCAGGTTCCAGAATACTAAAAATCAACCATTTGTCAATGTTGGACATCTTTGTGATGTAGGCAGGCATGTAAATACCTACAATAAAAAAAGTGACAACGAAACAGCATTAGACTGTAAATAGCAGGTACATATGATACAATGTCATGTATTAAAATGTTTTTCTCAATTCTCATCATTAGGATTTTTGTTTATATTTGAGATTATGTTATGAATAGGTCACACACATTGGTAAAAACACATCCACACAGGTAAAAACATGCAAAACTGATTGTTAAACATAGTATGTTGCAGATCATAAATAGAAAATTAGCAATTCAACTTAAGATTGGATTTTTACTTTTTATTAAAAAAAAGCTTTGATTATATTTAATCATTTAATTTAGAAAAATGTGAGGTGTCATTTTTTCCAGACAGATTCTTATGTGTTAATTAAAATATTTTAATGAATTTGAAAAAAATTATACTTGTGTTAAACTTTAAAGTGACAAGAAAAATTCTAATAGTCGTAATCTAGCAAAGTTTTTGATTTCATACAGGTATTTACCCATAGAAATTACGCGAGTTCTTTACAGAAAGCAAGTATCAACTTCAGATAGCTTGTACATAAGCAATGA
Source organism: Meta bourneti (assembly GCA_933210815.1). Lineage (NCBI taxonomy): Eukaryota > Metazoa > Arthropoda > Arachnida > Araneae > Tetragnathidae > Meta > Meta bourneti. The sequence continues at coordinate 80,752,799 of OW119923.1, read as the reverse complement.
CCATCTGAATACAAGACAGTACGAATTTAAGATGTGCAAGGTTAATTAATGTAAATGAGAAAACCTGGAACTTGACAGCTCAGAAAGCACAATTATAATCTGAGCAAAAAACGAACATGTGCAACAAAATTTCGTCGCCTTCACTTTTCCATTTGTTTTGTTTATTGCTAAATGGAATGTGGTTAAGCTGTTTTAAAAACATAAAATTGTCAACAATTCTCAATTCTGCTAACTCTTCACAGGTCACAGTTAATAAGTAAATTTTAGTTTCGTTTCTATAGCTAAAAATAAAATTGCTAAATAAAGTTTACAAAAATTCACATAATGAAGTGCAATTTAAGAGAAAAACAAATTGTTAATATCAAGATACATTTAATTTTTCTGTAGAAGTTTTAGATAGTCATCGTTTTAAAGTAAAATGGTAACTGTAATTAATTAACGTCGCACTAGAGCAATACGTCGGGCTATTGACGACGGTCCAGGGAAAGATCCTATTTTGAACCACGGCCAGATGACGAGACATCCCCTCTTTTAAAGTCAAAATCACCAAGAACACAGAAATGTAAACTGTCCTAATTAAAATGTTACTCATATTTTTAATAAAGCATTAAACTTGATATTGTTGATTATTTTCGTATTTGAAATCATATGGTTTCTTGAATAAATTTAGTTCTTAGTTTACGAGCAACATGAGACAACTCACCAATCACCATGTTTCTGTTTGTGTACAAACAATAAACGGAGCTGCTCTGGCGGGCACAAATGCCGACAGAATTTTTTATATGAATTATTTCCTTCAACAAGGTTGCTGAGCTATTATTCACACTCTTACAGAAAAGTATTTAAATACGATTTTCCAATGCTACCTGTTCAGTTATTTCCTGGAAATATGTTTTCCCATAATTGTATCTTAATTTATTTCGATTTACAGAATCTTTTTATTTGTAAACTTGAAAGGAATGCAATGCCATGTTTAATAATATTTATTTAAAGAGCTTCCGTTCAAATGTTTCAGATTCACCATGGCTTCTAAACGTGTCAGCGATATTTCACAGAACAATATTAAAAAGCAAAAAATAGTTGGCCACTGGAGCCAAGGTCTAAAAGCATCAATGGAAGATCCAAATCTCATTGTGGATTCAGATGAGCTCGTAGTTATAATCAAAGATAAATATCCAAAGGTATAATTTTAATTTTTGTCTTTTAAATTAAAAAGTAAAAACAACATTAAAATTGCGCTTTGTTGCATACATTCTCCATTTTTTTCGTTTCTTTTTGTATATGTACAAAGTAGCATTTATGTATTGAGACATTTGTCTGGGTTTCAGCAACTTATGTCAAAATATGGTAGCAATGAATAACGCATTCTCGGTTACATAAATTTAAATAAATTAGCATTTATTTCAACATAGGTACTACGCATGAAACACAATAGTAAATACAAGCATAGCTAATGAAAGAAAATTTTTACATTGTAATGAACTGTCAAACCTTATTACTCAAATGAATTCTAAGTATTTTGTTACTAAAATCTCAAATGATTGAGTAATTGCACAAAGGTATATATAATGGTAATTTTAGTAAAAATTATTCTTACATTAAAAGAAAGTTTCAATAGTGAAATTTATTACTGAATGAATAAATTTGAACATAATGCACTTGAATGAATTTAAACAAGCACAATGCTTCCACCATATTAACTAAAAAAAGCTCTGCAATAGTTTATGGTATTCAAGTAAATTAAACAAATTCTATTGCTAATCATCAGTGTCAGAAACAGTTAATTACTGACAAAACTAACAAAATATAACTAATCTCTAAATTCGTTTTAATGTTGTGATTTAAATTTCAATTTAATTCACTACAATTTATGCTTTCTACTGTTTAATCAAAGTAATGTTTTCTAGAATAGTGAAAAATTTTTTATGAATTATGCTAAGTTCATTTTAAACTTACTATATTTTATTAATATTTGTATCCACTTTACAATAGAACTTGTTAAAGTTTATTCACATGTATATGCAATAAATTTAAACTGTATTCTTTTCCAGGCACAACATCATTACCTTATTTTACCGAAGGAAAATATTCCAAATTTAAAATCTCTCAAAAAGGAGCATTTATCCCTTTTAAAGCATATGAATGAAAAAGCAATTAAATTGTCTTCCAAGTAATGTATATATTTAATCTTTATGCTTGACAATGTATATAAAAAAATTTGCCTTGTTTATATACTTAAAGTGTCACTATTTAATAACTTGATCAAATTAGATTAAAGCACACAAAAACTACTAACTCAAATCTCTAATAGGTTTCATGGTAACATGTACAAAAAATGTTTGTTTTTGCAATTACTCTGAAAATAAAAATATAAAGTATTCATCCAATTTAATAAAATCATGGAAAGGAATTGCTAAAAACATTAATTGTGATTTTAAATTATGTGCTCTATTAAATCCACCATTTCTACTGTTTTAATGTAAAAAGTATTCCATTTTACTTGAAATGCTGTTCTTAAGATACTTTACTCATGCTGAGCACTAAAATTTAAAAATGTTGTTTTAGTTCTATCACAGAAAATTTTATTAGGACCTTTGCATTTAACATCTGAAAATATTTGTCTCATTTCAAAAATTTGTGTTAAGTTAACTTAAGTTCAATCAATGTCCAACTTTTCAGATCATGAATGTATTTTTGTTTTGAACACACAATAATACAATATTTAGGTTGTAAACCAGCAATCCTACACATAATAAATGAACTTTTACTAAAGTACCTAATGAATTTGAAAGAGCACAGATGTTGCACTTATTATTTGTCCTCATTCAAGATACAATATGAAATAATTGATTGATCTTGTTAATTCTGGCAAATCACAAGGTTTTATTTCTCCAATTAACTTTAGCTAATAAAAGGTTTTATTTCTCTAATAAATTAAGCTAACAAAATTGTTTGATTTTATTTTTAAGTATTTTTTATTATCTAAATTATTATAAATGTAATTTTCTCACACTGAAATTATCTAAAATATTATAAATGTAATTTTCTACAATTTTATTATAAATGTAATTTTCTCAGGCACTCTTTGAAATTGACATGTATGTATTTTAACTTCATTAGTATTGTAAAAATGTTATTCATTTTTGCAGGGCAAACAGTAAACATAAATTTAGAATTGGATATCATGCTGTTCCAAGTATGAGGTAGTATCTGAAAAATGTACTTTTCAACACTTATATATTCACTAAATTAACAATTTTTTAGTTAATTTTAACATATTTATTTTTCCTTAGTCATCTGCATCTTCATGTAATTAGTGAAGATTTTGATAGTCCTTGCTTGAAAACAAAAACTCATTGGAATTCTTTTACTTCAGAATATTTCATAAACTCTAAGAGTAAGTTTGTTGAATTTTGTTTTTGTACAAAATTTTAATGCAATTTCTTTTTAACCATTTTCATAAACTAGATTAAATTATCAACTAGGAAAATCTAAAGAGGAAAATTCCTTGATTACTTCATAATGACTTTTGTTTTGGAGTTAAATACATTTTATTTAAAAGTATGTTTTCGTCATTAATTGTTTTCTTTTATTATCCTGACCAATTTGTTACCAATAAATTTTTATTATTCTTTATATTGTTTAAATTTAAAAAGCATGTTACTAATGGAGGGAATATGGTTTTTAAAAAGGTATGTTTATAGTTTTTTGTACTTATTGAATCTAGCCTTTAAAATTTATCTTATATACACTGGCAAATGCAATTAAGTCAAGTACTTTTGTTCAAACATTTAACCAATGTTAAATGTGGTTGAGCTTATTGGTTGCTATATTTGAGTTTGTAGAATTCATTGGCAAATTCAAATTCCCATTTTTTGAATAGGTATTTCAGAATGAAAATTATACTCTTCATTTACTTTATGCTCTCTCATTTGGCTGATAACTTTAAATTCTTATAAAGCCTAAAATTGTGTGAAAATTCAAATTAAATCATAACAATTTTAACAAATTTTTAATCAAGCTAAAAATTTGTTAACAAGTTAAACCATTATAGTTTTATAAGAATTAGGTGATTAGAGTAACAATAGGATTTGAAACTGGCCTTAATGTTTGATCTAAAATTATACTTTATCACTTTTTTATTTGTCAATTTGCCCAGAGTAGTTGCATTTGTTAGAAAGGACATGTATCTGAGCCATGCAAATGAGAAACAAATTTCACTTCTTTTACTACTATTGCTTCAATTATAATTCAAAAAATAGAGAACAGGCTAAATTTCTTTGCAGATTTCAAATATATAGATGTCAAAGGGGCTTTCTACTTTTAAAACTACAAAAAATTCGATTTCTCGAAAAAAATGCTCAAATACAGATATTTCTGGTCATTTTGACACCAATCACAAAAAATTTCCTATAAATACCAGATATGGAAAAAAAGATACACTGAGCAAAACAAGGGCTTTAATGGACTGCTAGGTGCACCTACAGACATTGTACCCAGTGTGAATGGAGATAGTCTTTAAAATTTTATTTCCTGGTTCTGTCACATCTTATTTATTAAGTTTGCTGTGAAATTCAGCAGTGGACTTACTACTCAACTCTTTCAGTTGATTGTGTTATTCAAAATCATTCTTTGCTCATTCTTGTTTGACTAAATTCTTTCAATCTTTTCTATGATGAAAGTGCTCATATTTATTATATTTCCCGCTCATTTTAGTAATTTGAATTAGCTGTATTTTGTGTTCTGTTAATAAATCAATTCTTTCTAAATTTAAACTAAATATTTATCATTTTTGCATCATGAATGTTGAAAGGAAGCATATGTCTGATTAGAGACGGAAAAAACATTAACATAATTATTTACATGGAAACCAGCACACATGATCCCAGAAGCAGAGTGATTTTGAAGCTGCATCTGTCTACCTGAAAATGAGTACCAACATCCCTGGTTGAAATTTTAACGGATATTCTATTGTGGATTTGGAACGCATTTTCAATATTCACTACATACAGTGATGTGTGGTATGTGGAATTTGAGTCGAAAAGCAAGAAATAAGCTGTTCCAAGACTTAAAAATTTGGAATGAAGATCACAATAAAGTATGTGAACTGTCTGCATTAGGGAACTGCATCATGGTTGGTAAGAAAAGTAATGTGTCAGAAGTCAATTGACTGCTTATTTATGCTATGTGAAGCACAGGTAGAGGTGTTCAATCCATCAAAACATTTTGTGTTGCCTTATACTTGCCCCCATCTGTGACCCTGAATGCCATTAAAGTAAAACATATAAGTAATACAAAATCTTTAGTTTCTGCAGCTAGCATTAGGAAGAGGAAGACTTGACAGAATCTTCTGACATAACGGTGAGTGGAGATGGGACATGGAAGACACAAGGCCTCTCTTGGATTGGTGGAAAAAATGGAAAAGTGAGGGACATTAAATTCCCATCGCCATTCTTCTAAGGTTGCTCTGTAACTGTATGAATTTATCCTTGTGCTGGACCTGCATACAGAACATCGTCAGATCATCATGCTACTAAGTGCATAAAAAATCATGAAGGTTCAGCTGGAAAGATGGAAATGTCTGTTATGGTGGATGTGTTTCGTGAATCTGTATGTAGAATGTATGGTAAACCAACCGGTATGCCATGGAGATTTAAAAACTCTTCTTGCCATACAGTAATCAGGAGGAAAGTAAAATTGAATGTAAGACACAATCAAAAACAAATGGAAAGTCATTTATGATAATTAAAAAGAGACATGAAGGGCCAAAACTAACAGACAATAAAACTTTGGGTGGGTAAGGTCATCTCACTGACACTGTTATTGACCAAATCAAATCTTACTGTGGAAATGCAATCCGAGGCCATTGTGATCTGTCTGAGGCATATACAAACAGCAATATGGTATCACAAATACTCAACAGATGATCCCATACATGACTTTTGCCCAAATGGACAGTTCATGGTGTAAATACAATAAAAGTATTACATCAGGTGCAGAAACTCCCAAGCACCAGAATTCTCTCTTGTCTAGTATTGGAAGCTATAAAGCTCACTTTTAAGGACTTGTCAAACTCGAAACTACTGAGGAAGTGTCTTGGGGAGAAATTGAAAATGTCTATGAAAGTTTATTCATTTTTTGATGGGCGGGAATAACAGTACAAGTCAAAAATGACATTTTTTAGGAGAACAAAAAAACTTTTAACATTACATATTGTGAATGAATAAAATTTATAAAATCAGTTCTGCACCTTATGTCTAACAACTTTAAAGGGGAAATTAAGAGAAATTTTGGATGTGTGTGGCCCTGTGACAAAACTAAGTTACTTGTACTGTTCGTACCAAGAAATTGTGCCCATCACAACCAACTGACTTATACTGTTATTCCTGCCCATCAAAGCATTGATCTGGCATTTTTATCTGAAAATATCCAATGCTGGACTAGTCACCATGAAGATGGCTGTACATGAAGCTATTCCTTTCAACGAGGGCCGCCAACGTCAGTCAAACATCAAGGCTGCTCATGGTCTTATACCTGGAATGAATGTTTAAAGAGCTGCTTTAGCTTCAGACAACTGCACATTGTGTGATGCAGAGAAAAGGCATTGTTATCCACTTTTGAAGCAAGGAAAATGAGACGAGAATTAAAAACCTATTAATAAGCAAAACTTTAAGAGGAAGGATGCAAATATGCAGATGGAGAATTTTGTGAACATATGGTATGCATTGAACAATAAAATTTATTAATTTGCATTTATATTAATTTTCCAATAATTATTTAAACTTCAAGTATGGAATGCATTCAATAATAAACTTAAAAGTGAATATGATGATCTTTTGTACCTCCACATTGTTGTATCAATGTGTTATTGTCAGTGAATTTATAACATTTTTTATCATGAAAAAAGCAGTTGTTACCAAAATTCTATCTTTAAAGCTGTTTTTTTCAGTTTTGCTTTTTCTTTTGAATTTCGGATTGCACGCATCATATATTAAGTACTATTTGAGTAAATGGTTTGAAAATTGGTACACATATCCATTATAGGTACATGTTTATTCTAAAACCAGAATTTTGGAATAATTGTATTGTTTTGGAATCTTAGGGGAAAAAATTGTTATTGTCATATCAGAATATTTACTACATCAATGAAACATTGTAAAAAAAAAATATTTTAAAAGTATTTTATGTTTTTTCTGGTTTTAGTGTAATATGTAATATTTATTGAATAATACAAACTAAAATTTATTGGTATAAATCTATTAGTTTTTGTGCAATCTTGTATGTAAGCATTGTTCATCAAACCTTTGCTCTTACGAAGCGATACATTAACAACCCAACACAAAAACTCATGCTATTATATAACTGTTGGATGTAGAAGGTATTTACCTTTAAAATGCTGGAACGTATTAAAAATTACTTCATTTTATGCAATACTTTAAAAGTTACATCTTTGAAAATGTCCTAAATTTCCATTCCATTAGAGTGGTTTAAAGTTTGTAAGTCCCCTTTGCAAATCCTTGTTCAACTATGATGAAACTTCTTGTTTTTAGAAAAAACAGAAATATTCCTATAAATCAAGAAATATAATCAAAGCTATCTGTTGCTAAAATGTTTAAACATTACAGTGAAACTGTTGTTTAATAAGTACAATTGTTTTATGAAATCAAAAAAAATGACAACCAAATTAGTGTTATGTAATTAAATTCTTTCTGAAAGGTATGTTTTTAGTTTTCACAATTGCTATAATTTATCATTTTTTATTCTACGGATATTTAAAATAATACACATATGTGACTGATATAGCTGTTATTCTTAGGCATCTTATAGTTTTTGAGCATGGAGTCATTATTTGTGATTTTATCTGATCATCTTTGGTATGCATAATGTTTACTATGATAGTAAGTATATCAGTGGTTTGATAGAGTTTTGAGGTTTCTTTTATTTCCAAGTATCAGTTATCTCCAGTCTTCAGGGTTTCTAATTTTAATGCATGGCCATATACATGTAACAGCGAGGGTAGTAATATAAGAGATCAAAGTACTTTGGCAAACATATTACCCAGATCTATGTAGCTGAGACCTTGCAGTAAAATTATTACCACCAATGAATAATTGTATTTGACAAACTAGAAATGAAGATTAATTGTGCACCAGTCAATGCCTCACGACATCAGAATTTATAGATATGATCCACACTACCAATTGTTGCTTGATTCTTATCCCATGATGCTAGATAATCAATTCCAAGACATGGAGGTTATGCAAAATTAATTTTTCAGTAATTGTAGTGGGGTAGGAGAATATTTCTTGACTATTGAAATTGATACAATATAGGATGTGGAGGTTGACTGTTTTTTCATCTAGTGCTCTGTGGAAAGACCTGGTACCATCGATGAAAGTCATGCTTCAGATATCCAGTGCCAAGTCTTGTCAATATAGAATGTATTGTCTTTTGTGGCAATAATCATGTTTGCTCGCCAAGCAGAGTCATCTTGAATACTTTTCTAATTGATTGATATGAAATCTCAAAATTAATCTTTTATTTCCAACACTGATTTTTGTCTGTGGAGCATTCCTTTGTATTGTTAGAGGTATATTTTTTAAGTATTTAGTAGAGATAAAACATCCTTTGGATAACAATACCAATTTGTTCGCTATAAAAAAAGGACTGATAATTGTGACTGTTTAGCATAGAAAAATTTTAATATGGCAAATTGAAAACTGAACACATGTTTTTCTCTCTTTTAAGATGTTATAAAGCAGTTGGAAACTACTGGGAACATCAAAACAATTGATGCTGATACAGCAAAAGAACTTTTAAAGCAGCCTTTGAGGTAATAATTTGATGAAATCCTTGAGGTTTTGTTATGATATATATTAATTATATGTTTCTGTTAACTTATTTAACTCTTTTAACAGGTGTCATGTTTGTAAAGCAGAATTTCCAACAATGCCGAAATTAAAGAACCACATCGCAGTTTGTGGAAACAAAACTAGTAATAAATCTTAAAATTTAGATAATTTTAAATATGTATTTATTTTCTATGCTATCAATTTATAGCACAAAATAACTTTGTTTACTATAATAATAATATTCAGAATAAAATAGCTATTTTATGAAAGGAATAAAAAATTTTGTGACTGGCATTTATTACATTATCCCTGGTTTTGACAGTGTAGCCCTTTTTTGACAGTCAAAAAAAGCACATCATACTTAAAAGTACTTTTCAATTTTGTGTTAGAAAAATCAATATCTTTTCTGCTGAAATGTTTTTATGCTGCAGGTATTTTAGTTATCTCATTTGATACACAGCTCGTGACTATTTAAAGAGCGTTTTTAAAAAAGTAATTGAATTTTACATTTTTAGTGAATGAACAATGTGCAATCTCAAAAATATTGTCAATCATTTTAATGTTAGCTTTTCTAAATATCTATACTTCGATTAAAAAAATCAAATATAAGTTTTTTATTCTAACAAATTATTTAAAATAATGTTTGATATAAAAAGAACAAACCTATTTGTTTGATTCTCTGGTACAGTAATGTTAAATTAATTTACATTTGAAATTGGCAATCGTATAAAAAAATTTTCTTACAATGGTGTTTAAAATTTAAGCATAACTGTTAATTTATAATGAGAATAGTAGGACGAAGAAAAACATAAAATTCTAATGCAAATTAATTGCACTTTAGCACCAACCACACAGTGCATTACAAAATAAATTATAAATTCAATAAAATGAATGACTTTAGATACATAAAAAAGGAATTATCGTTCAATAAAATATAGCTTTTCCTGCCAACTTTTTTGTTCCACTTTTTTGCAATCTTCATGAGAACAGTTGGTGTTAATCAAATTATAATGCTGAACAGATTTTTAGGTTGACCATTTTTGCAATGGAAAACAACCATATATCATGACTACCCAAAACTCTGCCAAAGGAGTCACTGATCTCTTAATTTTTTAGATATTTTCTAGTTTTTGTCTTTTTAAATATGTGCTTATACTTTATTTGACTTCGTAAATGAATGCATTGTGTTTAAAATAATAATTAATAATAAAAAACATTTATTTTTCAAGAAGCTTTCTACTGTTTTGATGAGAAATTTCTGGTGGATATTTAGAATGTATTGCAAATTCATAGAACGACTGCTGGTAGAACAAATTCTCTAGCTCTTCCCCTTTCTTTCTCTGTAGTAGTAAAGATGCAGTGTTTTGCATTTTATCATTAGAAGATACCTTTTCTCTGATTCGTTGAAGATGTGTTACTTTCTGTAACTATTACATCATCTAGATCAGAAATGAGAGATATTTTTTAGTGTTGTCTAGCTCTTATGTATCAATAACTTTTCTCTCTTTCTGACTCGTTTTCTGATAATTATGTTTTAAAGTCATTCAATTTCTTCATAAGACCTTGATCCCTCATATGACATTTTCAAAAGCTATTCTGAGAGACATCAGAATAGTTTCTCATACTCTTTCTATTTCATTTTGAATCTACTTGATGCCAAACTATTTAAACATTATTCTAGAAATTAGTAAGGAAAAACTCATAATTCATTCTGTGACATTTGCAGAGTGGGTGAAGGTAAAAAATGAAAAATATGTGATGAAAATTGCATTCAAAAGGGTAGAGGGATCAAAAAGAACCCCTGCTGTGGTTTTGATGAACAATTAACTACCTCCAAAAATTATGATTAAAAGGACAAAATTCTCCAAGAAGGCATATATGCACTTTTCAGCAAGTCAGACATTTTAATCTTTGATCAAAGAAAAAACAATGAAAAAAGGAGTTTGAAAAGGATCACCTTAGGGTCAAGGGTCAGTTTTAGTGTTAAGGAACAAAACTTTTATTCTGAAATGATCTAGCTTGCAGCAAAAATTTCAGTTCAATTAAATATTATTCCATTAAAAAAAACAAATTAACATTACAATTAGTATTTGGTCACTTGTTTCAACCATACAAATTAAATGTTATAAACACAATACTTTTTCTTACATAAAATAAAAAATTATTGAATAAATTTATAGTTTATTAAATTAATGAACTTGAAAATATTAAGATATTTCTTCACTTTAAAATATAGTCTGATGATTAATACAAGTTAGACTTTTAGCGAAGTTAATTTTTTTTAATCTAATGAGGCCCAGATCTTTATTTGGCATCAAAATTCAATTTCTAATTTTGCCCCATCCCCTGAAATCAAATCCATATACACTTCTGCTCATATAATAGTTAGAGTTCGATGGAATTCATGACGTGTCTGGCAAGCAAAAACTCCATTTTCTTTCTATCCAACATGAATGAATATACGAGCCTTTCTTATCAAACTAGGTACCAACCATTCTACATGCTATTTCTCATAGAGTAAAGAATGGAGGCTGTATTAATAGCTTTGTACCACGAGCTCAAGTTCTCGATGCATTGAACTCAATTTGGATACTTCGAAAATTTAAAATCACTTTTTATCCATCCTTTATTATTTTAAATCGGCGACGGACCGGGATCAACCCTAAGGGAAAGATCCGACGACAACACGTAATTTTGAATAACGGTTCAAATGACGAGGTCAACACCTGATATGGCACCCACTCTCCTAACTTCCACGCCAACGTGAGGACATTTGAGGCCATGACAGGTTTAACGTGCACTTTTAAAACTTTACTCAGTACAGTGCAGTTTTGCGTGCACTTTAAATCAGACAAATTAGGAGTGGCCAAAATATAGGTGCAGTGTGGCCCAACTTTAAACATGCCCAGCGATAAATGTTCCGATATTATACTTATTTGGTCTTTGTAGGTTCCTTCTACGATTGTAATTTTTTAATGCCTCACTTACCTCAGGTACACAATTGACGAGTTGGCTATTTGTGACGGAGCACCTAAAAGGTAAACCGCCGGTTGTTCCTAACAGGTACAATGACCAACATCCATGCCCTTGCAAATTGAGATTCGAACCCGGAACAACTGGGTGGCAGGCAAACGCTATGGCCACTTCACCAGTTTGGTGGCTCATTTTAGAAATCTTATCAGAATCGGCAATTTTTGCTAATATAATAATGGGTACTATTGAATCCGCATATTATCTTAATTTACATGATGAAAGCCCACGGGACTTGAATCCTTTCCGAAGAGAAGGCCGTGTTATTCTGGTTGGTAGAGTTTCGCATTAACAGTCGGAGGGTTGCGAGTTTGAAACTCGGCCCAATCAGACAGTCGTGTACGTGGAGGCTGGTGCATGTTAAATATATCGTGGTCTCAAATGTTCTCACCGTGGTGTGGAAGTTGCAGAGTGGGATGCCAGCTCAAGTGTTCTCGTCATTTGAACCATTCAAAATTATGTGGTGTTGTTCTCGGATCTTTCCCTTCGGGGTTGATCCCGGACCGGATCAATAGTCCGCTGTGTTTCTCCAGAGTGATGTTAATTCAACTATCTACCTATTTTCCCGAAGATTTGGTATTAAAAGAACACATGCTGAAGCTAGTTATATCAGAAAATCGAAGTTTCGTATTTTACTGGTAAATTGTACGTCTGAATTCATCAATATTCTATTAAAACAATTGAAAGAATCATTAGACACAATGCTCATTGACCTTACGGCATTTAGGGAACCGGAGAAAAAAGTCTGGGCCATCAATTATTTTCTGAACATGTGTTTGATGAAGGACGTTCTTTGAGAAAATCATTGTTCAGAAGAGGGGGCCCGGCTTGCTGAGGTTTGCAGGTGGGCAGCTGAGAAACGGCCCTGATTATAGCAACTTGTAGGGGGTGTAAGTAAAACCACAATTAACATTTGAGACGTCGACATGGAAAAGCATGTAAGTCAAAAAAAAATCGAAAATTAGTTTTTTGGCGGATAAGAGTAAGAACCCATGCCAGTGTTATGGTAAAGCCAGTAAGTCGCCAGAAGAAATAGTTCAGTTTCTGCATATCTTTTAGTTTATAGAAATACAATTCCTTTTTAACAGGTTCAAACGTTTTTTGCTTGTCCTTTAAAATTTGGTTTTTGTGACATGCTTTTCCATGTCAACATCTCAATTATCTTAGATTGAATTTAGTTCTCATTTGTGCCTGTTGCACGTCATATTATATTCTGCTGCATTACTTTGAGCTTTTTTTTTTGTTTGTTTTGGTTGATTTCCTTGAGACTTATAGCTGCAGAATCAGGCTTTTGTCTCCATTCTTCCTAATTGCAATATCCAATAAACGACACAATACAATAACAAGTAATTGACACACACACCCACAGTGAAAGCTTTACTGACACAGAGGAGAGAAATACACCCAGGGAGGAATCGAACCTGCGCCGCCTACAAATCGAAGGTTGCTAGCGCAATGGGCGTACCCACTGAGCCACGACGGCCCCTTTTGAGCTTTTAAAGTTGTTTTCTAATAACGATCAATATTTTGTTTCATTGAAAATTGGGGTGCTCTCGTGTGACCTGGTACTCAGAAAAGCATCGTCTGTGTTTGAGAATTCTTTAAAATCAAATCAAGACTCGGTGTTTTCGAGGGTATTTAAATTTAAAGTAAATGAAGTCCCGGTTTAATTAACCATCGTGTTGCAAAAAATGTCCGTAGAGCAACAAAGTAAAAAAGTACTAGAAATTTTAAATAAATCTTTCATTAAGAGGGCCGCTGCATCCCTGTTGGAAGAGTAACGGATTAGCAAGCGGAGGGTTGCCAATTCGAAACTAGGTCCAACCAAAGACCGTCGTGTACACGGGGGTTGGTGCACGTTAAGTATGTCATGGCCTCAAACGCCCCCACTGGCGTGGTGTGGAAGTTTGGAGTGCCAACTCAGGTGTTGACTTCATCTGACTGTGATTCAAAATTACGTGGTGTTATCCTCGCGCGGATCTTTTCTTTCGGGATTGATTCCGGACCGTCGCCTGAAGCCCGTTGTGTTGCTCCAGTGCGACGTTAATTAGCCAACTAACTTATATTTTTACTAAAAGAAGATACATTGCAGTATTTGAAAGATTTCTCGCACTAAATTTTCTCAGACTTTTAAGTCCTCGGTCTAATAAACCCCATAAAAGTAACAAAAAAATAACAAAATATCTTAAATAACAATGAAACCATACTTTATTCGAACATCTAATTATAGTTTTAATGTTAAAAGAATGTCCTTTCTGGAAGCTTTCCTTTGGACTATATTCTTCCTTTTTGACCACATGTTTATTATAGGCGTCGACACGCGATTTTATGGGTCCACCTAAAATTGTTTTTCGAAAGCAGAATGCCATACATTCCACACAGCTATAAATCAACCGTATTCGGTTTGACATTTTATTTCCGAGCAGTTAGAAGCGCTGGTTTACAAGATAGATTTAAATGTCCTAACTCTGCTCTCTAACCCGAAAGGTCAAATGTTCCCTGGTTTTCGTTTAGTGTTTAAACGAATTTTCGGGGGACATCTTTGGCGAGTTGACAGCCACAATAACATAGAAAACGTTCTTTTTGCTAGGGCTGCTACGATATTACTTATGCGCCAACATCGCGCCAGAAAAAAATTTCAATATTCTCCCTCAAAAATTCTAGATTTGCTAAACACATTGATTTTTCAAGTATTTCGTTCTTGCAAACTCATTGTCATGATTGGTCCAAAATTTAGGAATAAGAATTCATTTTAATTATTAAAATTTAACTTTTTGAAAAAGTGGTAATCTAATCCGAATCTTATATACTTATGGTACTACAAAATCAAATGCGAAATGTCGTTGGATCATCAATCAAAAAACATTTTTCGCTTCATAAGTAGGATATTAATATCAATCCTTTTCACTTTTAGAATGTTATTTTTATTAAATATTTTTAATTACCAGAGTATAATATAATGCGTAGTATTGAGAACAACTCCTCGAAACAACTTTTATTATTATGTATTTCGTTACAAAACACGAAAAAAATCAAAATTGAAAAAATATTTTAAGTAGTTTAAACTACATAACTATTTAAGGACTCTCGTATGAGTTTCAATACCTGTTTCATGATATATATAAATGAATTTTATCTGAAAATTAGTCAACACACTAAAGAAATGTTTGAAAGTCATCCAGAGAATTGGTACTTCACATCTATTTAATTTAAAATTGTATTAGAAAACCATTGTTAGATGTTTCTGATGAATACATTGGTGGTTTGAATGCCTGATGGTAAGGAATGTTTATTTTTTTATGTAAGTCAAATATTAAAGCAAACTGAGTAAAATAAGATTATATTCATAAAAGGAAATACATGTTTAACGTCAAACATAAAATACACCATGTTCATTAATTTTGTAAACAAAATGTAGAATATTTTAATGTGACCAAAGAATGTTCTGCAAACATTTCTTTTTTTTAAATCAACTGTAAGTATAACAAACCTTACATTTCTAAGAGAATATTTTAACAGTAATTCTGAATCAGAATTCTAATCTAGAATCAGAATTTTTTTAATTAAGTATTTTTCAAAGGAAATATGATATAACAATAAAATACAGTGAATTCAGGTCGAAAGTGTTTTAATGAATGATAATAAAAATTGAACAATATAGTTAAAACAAATTGGATAAATGCTTTTAGTGTATAATCTGCTATACCAGTAGTCACAGGAAGACGAATTTGCAATTGCATAAAATTATAGTTAATTTAGAGTTCTCTAATTTCAAATGGCTACATGACTTCAACTTCTCTGTTCAGTGCAACTTGTAAAACTTAATAGATTGACAACAATGAATTACCCTGAGAATTTAAAGTACATGTGTATTTTGACGATTTACAAGTTGCACTGAT
This sequence comes from Meta bourneti, assembly GCA_933210815.1. Classification (NCBI taxonomy): domain Eukaryota; kingdom Metazoa; phylum Arthropoda; class Arachnida; order Araneae; family Tetragnathidae; genus Meta; species Meta bourneti. The sequence goes on along the minus strand of OW119923.1, from coordinate 80,737,018 downwards.
TTGCAACAAAAAATTATGTCTAAATTATTAAGTTGTGAAAAGTCAAGTGATATGCATTCATTTTTAAAGAAGTAACATTTGCTGTTGAGTTCTTAGTGAAAAAACTAAGTTTTCTAAAAAAATATTTTGTGTACCTTCTCTTCTGACTTCTAAGAATGGTTCAATTAGAGATAGCTACTTTTGTTGGGTACATTAGACACTTTTCATTATAGCTGTAAATTAATGTAGTAAGGTAGACAATAGGTAATGCATGAGAAGATCCACGGCTTTTATTTAGAAAAGATTCTTCTCAAATGCAATTTGATAAAAAAAATTATAGTAATTATTACTACATCTGAAGTTAAATCTTATAAGAGTACGTATTTAAGGTATCGAGATTAATTTAGTACGATTAATCACCATAAGTGCACTTGATCAGAATTGACTCGTGACTAGTTATTAAAGCTGTATGAAGGCAAATTTGTTCTAGCTAATGGAATTTATCTGTCATTAGAAATATTACAAATATTTATTTAAAAGCAAAAATTAATATTGTGATTGACGATCGATTAATGTAAATTAATAAAGGAATAAGTAGGATAGTTTATTGAATTTTTAATAGGTTTACTACGATTTTGTTTTTATATTTTAAATACATGAATTTTGTTTCGAACGAAGAGTGCATCATTTGCCCCAGTCTCCAAAAAATAGCTTCGCCACTGATTTGTTTTAGTATTTTGTATTATTTCCCTTAAAATGTAAAAATTATTCATACGCAGGACTTACGGATCAAATGAAATTCAATATTTTCGCCAAAACTGCGCGTTCGTGTTTTTCTTGGAACCTGGACAAGGCTATTGTGTTCAGAATATGTTGGCGCGAGGGTCTCGGGTGTAACCTCTGACCTTCAGCTAATAGTTGTCAGGAACCACGATACTTCTTTCCAGGCAAGAGGAATGAAAGACAGTTATAAACTTCAGCGAAAGCATAAACAAAAGCATCCAGTGAGGGAGAAAAGTTCTCGTTAAGCAAGGGCCCTTAAATTCACGAACCCTACCTTAGTTTGACAATAAATGCTATAAACTTCACTACTAATTTTGTTTGTTTCTCTTAGACTTTCTTGGAGAAAATAGGAAATAGTATTCACCTCTGATAAAATCACCTGATTCACAAAATCAATCGCTTACTGCAATCAAATTCTATGGAGCAGATTCTACAGGACAGAAATATTGTAAAATTGCCTTTTAATAAAATCAACTCCACTTAAAAAAATTTCACTGGCAATATCTTACAACTGGGCAAAAAGGATCATGATCAAAAGTATGTTTTTCATTTCTTGAAATTCTTATTCCTTATTCGACTAAAGTGGGATTGTTTTAGGGGGCAAGTGTTATTTTTGGTACAATTTTTTATTCCAATTTATGTACTTAAAAATCTATCTAACATACATCCGACCCTCATGTGTCGAATTATTTCCCTTATAAGATTTTTAAGACAAAAGCATTGAATGAAAAGTTTCACGACATTCATATGCTCACCTTATAAATTTCAGTTTCTTTCCCCGTTTCTTTATTTCACTTAATCGCTCTGAAAAATATATCTGCATATTCTGATTAATTGACAAAAGGAATAAAGATTTTGGCCAAGTAGAGTTAAAGAAGTTTAATACATTTCTAGTATTTAAATTACCCTTTTCAGAAATATTGAAAAGCTCACAGCGGAGCAAAGTATATCTAAATTCTTATCCGTATGTTTTATTTTGTTCTTAGACACAATTATACATGTATATAACGTGTATGAAAATGTGATATTAAAGGTAGGTAGGCAGTTGAATTTACGTAGTACTACAGCAACACAACTGGCGATTGGCGATGGTCCGAGATCAATCCCGAAGGGAAAGATACGAGAACAACTCGTAATTTTGAATCACGGTCATATGACTAGGTAACATCGAAGTTGGTCTCCAAACTTCCACACCACGCTAATATTAGGACATTTGAAGCCACGGCAGATTTAACGTGCATCAACCCCCATGTACACGATGGTCTTGTTGGATCGAATTTCGAACGCGCAGCTTTCCGTTTGCCAATCCACTACTGGGCTACCGTTGCCCTCTATAATATTAAAATAAAAATCAGTGTATCATGCAGAATATATTATAACTCGGGTCTGAGAACAAATTTTCATCTCCAGTTCAATGTGCAACATTTTAAAATTTAGGTTTAAATATGAGTATGACGACGAATATACATTCGTGATTCATAGAATGTTTCTCAAAAAGTTTGTTTTCTCTTCATGTCAAAAAATCGCATAACTTCCATTGAAAATTGAAGATAGAAGATAAAAAAACAGAAAAAAGCTTAGGTATCATTTTTATCTTCGAAAGGATCTCTTGTTTACCTTCCTATATCAGTCACATAACAACAAAGTCCTACGAGCCTCGTGCTCTGGCGCACTTACCACACAGACCCTACTCTCTACTAGTCATTCAAAAGAGTACCAAGCCGTTTTGACTAAAGTCTCAAAGCCTCCATTACCTTCCTCGACGCGCATAGATTTTTCTGCTTGTTTAATCTCGTCTGAAAAAAATGTAATTTTTATTAAAATTATCATTTTTCAAGAAAAAAATAGATAAGTTATTATTTTCAATGCTGATGGTACTGAACTTAATTATTAGATTTTTGACACACTCACAGAATGTATCTGGCCTAGCGTTCTTGAAAACCCAGAAGCCCCCAATCCCATTACACCCCCTAATAAAATTTTTTAATTCAGTGGCAACAAAAATATAAAAAGTGATAAAATCTATAACAAAAACGAAGATTTTCTTACATAAATCTGAGTGGGACGCCAGTTTCAATTTTAACGTCTTTTATTTTCATAGCAAGAAGTCAACCAGGAATTGCGGATGACCCGTCCTTTCAGTCTCTTAAAATGGTTTCTTACCATGATTGGTTAATGGTGTTCGTCATAAGCAATGTGTACCTTCAAAACAGACTCTTCTCAGACCTGATACTTCCTACTGAAACCAGCATCTAGTCCAGATAATAAGCGTTGTGGGTCCTTGCGCATAGTCTTATTCTCCTCATTTTCCCACCATTTCCAGCCATCAAGACAGTTGCCAGGATTGGGCGCAATTGCACCTATTGGACTTTTTAACTTAGGACTGAAAATGATTGTATTTTATTGTCTTCGCGGAAAAGAAATAACAATCGAGTTGACTCATGAGTTAGTCTAAAGCTAAGCTTTATATATTTTTATTTCAATCCAAACTCGGCGTCGCTGCTTGTCCGCTTTTGGACCTTGTGCCATAAAACCCTAATATCCAATCTCGGCGTATCTAGTTATCAATGTGACGCAATGCCACTGGAATATCTGTAATGTGAAGAAATAAAACTAGAATGTGATGGTAGCTAGGTAGTTGAACTAACGTCGCACTGGAGAAAAACAACGGGCTATTGGCGACGGCCCGGAATCAATCCCAAGGGAAAGTTCCAAGGACGACGCCTCGTAATTTTGAACTACGGTCAGATGACGAGGTCAACAACTAAGCTAGCATCCCATTCTCCAAACTTAACACGCCAATGCGAGGACATTTGAGGCCACTACAGCTTTAACGTACACCAACCCCCATGTACACGACAGTCTTTGGTTGGATCGAGTTTCGAACCCGCAACCCTTCGGTGGCCAATCCGCTACTCTCCCAACCGAGCTATCGCGGCCCTTAGAATGAAAAGTGAACTTGATACACATGAGGTCTGCCTTAGCATTCGAAAAATCATTTCAATGCCAAACAATCTAACTTTCTCAGTGAGTCCTTTCTGAAAATACTCTGCATTGGGGGTTTACTTACCCCATCGGACAAGAATCCCCAAACCGATTCTAGTCAATCACTCGGTCTTATCTGATAATTGTCTTCTGTCAGGATTCCTGCGGATACCAAAGTGCCATCCCCTCTTTTTTGTCATCATTCAAACATGTCTGATAGCCATCTGGCTGAGTATTAGCCTGATTGTTGTCCAAGAGGTTGGGGTCGCATTGTGGTTACTTGTTAACCGAGAATAAGGATTCTGTTCCTTCCTTTTTAAAAGGGAATTTTTCACGCGGTTTGAGAGATATAAGGTCAAGGATTACAATTAAAATTCTTGAAAGTGAAAATAAACTGGCCACGCCGTGATCATATCGTAGGCTTACAAGTGAAACATACTTTAGTCGAAAGTTTGAAGATATGAATTATTTAGCTTTTCTAGACCAGAATGTGGAGATCTTTAGACTGGTGAAATGTCCAAGATCTCCATATTCTTTCTTTGAATGAAGGTTAAATTTCTCCTTGAGAAACACAGTAAACCATAATGAATGGAATTTTCCCCTGTTCGTTTTCGCGGAAGTATGTTTTTTGACGAAGTGTTTCACTTGTAAGTCGACGATATGGGATATTTATCCTGGCTTGAGGTTGTAAGTGTTCAATGGTGTCTTAAGTTAAATCTTTTTATTTATATCGCCGCTTAGAGCAGGAACTCATTAACTGATAAGAATAATTTTTCAGTTGTACAGCTGTTTAAAGACTTAGCTTTTAGGTCTAAAAATAAAAGTTTTAAGCAATTTAATAGCGATATATTTCTTTCAGACAGATTATGGATATGACTGTATTTCTCGTCATCACGAAGAGAAGCATCGAATGTCTTTGAAAAAAATGTCAGTTAATGAGTGCCTGCTGCCGACGTGTGAGTGCCGACGATATAAGCTAATTTTTACTTATATGAAGAAGTCCCGAGGCATAATATACCTGTCTATTTCTATATAAAAATTTCACATTCCTTGTTTGTTACCTTAAAACAACTGACAGAGACAGCAAGATTTAATAGAGGGCTTAAGCAGTTTCACACTCAAACATCCTAAGTAAATGCTTATCTAGGAAAATATACTATACGGTACGTATCAATAATTTCTTATTTAGATTAATTATATACAGGCATTAGTATTGATGATTAAAAGAAAGTATAAGATACAAATGCATCTTTCAGAGGATGGTGCAATTAATGGTGTTCATAACAATGCGGATTTAAAGCTTGCACGAGTGGAAGATATTCAAGGGGGTTCGAAAAGATCCCGAACTCCTATTGAAAAAAGTGTATGAGTCAGATTCAATCTTGATATTTTAATAAACAAAATTTAAAATTGGAATTTAGAGATCTTGTGGTTTGGCATTAAGGAAAAAATGTCCTTTGTTTAATGGGGGTTTACACTCCCTTTTTTACTCCACTGATAACTGATACGATTTGATGACATTCAGTGAAGGAAAACTCAAATTCCTATCAGATGTTTGCAACGTTAAGAGCTTAACCAGACATCCAGAGCTCATAATTAGATATCTAGTTTCAGTTAACAAAGTCAGGATTTTATTTTGGAGGGGATAGATAGAATTGTTTATGCCGAATAAAGATAGAGACTAAAAAAGTCTTTGTATGTTATACTTAGTGTTACCAGACCAGAACTTTAAATTTGTAGTAAGTACATAAAAAAATGTTGCATCTCAGACGCTCTGATTGTAGAAATGATCGTCTGATGTCCCTTAAATATTACATTAAATGGCATTATGAGAAACTCGTACTGTCTTTCAGGACACCTCTTTTTACTCTGTATGCCACTGTTGTGAGATTCATGCTATATGTAAATATGTGAGAATGTTATTGTGTTAGGATAAAAAAGGAAATTCAGTTATCACATTGTTTTCATATTTCTTAATGAATATTAATTCATATAACAAAATATGAAAGCATTACTATAAACAAGATATTTTTTTAATAAAATAAATATCACTCCCTTTGTTTCTAAGTGTTAATAATAGTAATAGTTTTTCTTAAATTTTGAAGTGAACTTTAGCTACGAGGACATTTGTAAACGGTATAAGGCAACCTAAGAATGCATCTTGATCATCGTGTTATTGTAAACAGAAGCTAAAAGAAGTCTAATTCATTGATGATGCTTTTAAGAACTTATTTCATTAACATCAAAATACTTTTTACATATTCTCAATTTTAACTAAACACTCGTGCATTGTCATTTTATCAGAAATAAGGAATTAAAAAATTTGTTGAATGTGTAATTAATTTAAACTGGGAAAAATATGGAAGCTGAAATCGAGGACATTTGATTTTGTGTTTTGGTAGAGAAATCTAACCAACGTCAAATTATCAATCCTGATGATGAGTTTATAACTCCATGCGATATTTAAAACATTTGCTCATAAATATAAGTATTAATAAGTACTTTTATTTTCCGGAAAAAGGTTATTGATATCATTAGTGTGTGTATTATTCATTCGACCAAGTAATTGCATTAACCGATACTTCATCGACCGCGCACGAGCATAACGGGTTCTTGAAATATGTTGCATTCTTCTAATCTAAAATAAATTTCATTCATTTCCCCAACAAAACAAACCTCTTACATTCCACTGAGTCCATCAAAATGCTTGTCAGAGCATTTCAGTTGTCTATTAACCAAATTTCTATCCGTTGCTGCTAGTGCAGCCATTTATAGACTCATCCGCAACAAAAGAGCATTCTGGGAAGCACGGGTCGGGAATGAACCCTTTTAAAAACCTCAAGATTATTCTTCTCTTCCATGGCAGCGGTAAACCATTGTGCAACTCGGAACAACTTCGCCAGACGATATAATTGATTCAACCATGCGTTCACAAATGCGCTGCTCTCGTTTTGTAAAACTTCGGTTCGTTTTATGAAAAAGGCTCCTCTTTATTCGACGATTCATTTGGGATATTAAAAACTTCAAAAAGATGAACCGGGATACATTTCCTAAATAAACGAGAGCAACAAAAAGATGGGAGACCTTTGAAGTTAACAGAGCGAGAATCCATTATCCGCCATCTTGCTCCAGCAAACGATAGGTGAACTGCAGTTCCAATTTTTCATGTCTCGGAATTTCGGGTTCAATTATTCTGCTCAATTACCTCGCTGGGTTCGCTTGACGTAAGCTAATCAGGTTCTTAATTTTAATCGTACATTCGAGCATTAAAAGCAGTCGTTTTTATCAGACATGTAATTAGAAAATTAAAAGAAATTTGTAATCTACTTCATCTACTGATGAAATCTCTTCTTAAACAATAAATGCACTTAGAAAAGTATACGTTACATACATCTGGCAACGAAGTTCAAATCTAGCTGATCATTCAATTTTTTTATTCGCCATTACCCTAAAAATAAGTATGCCTTTGATTTTAAACATTTAATTAGTTATCAATTATGTCATAATTACAAAGAACAAACTGGATTACTTGCAAGTGATTTTGTGGCATGGAACATTGCATGTATTAACATAAAGAAAAAATTCAAAACAAACGTTAACTAAATCGCACAAAAATTAGGAAGCAGTTTTACAATGTCAATGATATTGACAGATTTTAGTTCCAAATAAATAAATATTAGTTTTATTGGGGGGGAGTTACTTCCGTTAGTTAAAGAGTTTTTGTGGAATTTAGGTTGGTTGACTCATAATGTTTTAAGTTTCTAAGTAGTTCTAAAATGAACCCCAAAAAATAACAGTTAAAGTCATTGAAAATATTGAATTGTTGGGTTGCCAAAAATGTGAAGTACTCACGTTCAAAGTATTTAAAATTATATTTGGATATACTCAAATTCTTGTACTAGGCCAGTAAGTTAAAAATAAACATCTCTATCTTCCACACATAAATTATTTCTTCGACATAAGTATTCTTAAGTAGCACATTGTGCTTATATTTTAGATGCAGTTTTTAAACACACTATGTTCTGATACATCATGAATGGATTCGATGGCACACAAAATTTTTATTTACAGAAGTATGGTAGACTAAGAGAAGTCTAGAACTCATCTAGAATGATCCGTTTGAACACGCTGTCCTAGTGTGTGAGAACATTTCTTCTCATACCTAACACTCTTTACTCCACTTAAAAGAATCCTTCATAAACTTTTAATTTACTATTCATCTTTCAAAGTGCCACTCTGTGTTTATTGCTTTTGTTTTAAATTGATATATTCGTTCTGAATCTTACACCTAACATGTAATGATTAAAAGATTTTTGGTACTAAAATTTGTAAGGTAGAAAAATAGGCTGACAATAATACACAACAGTATATAAATAAAATCAGTCATAAGCAATTCTGCAAGTCGCTAAAGCCCGAAGAAAATAATATTGTAGTTACCCCTTAAATATAGTTGCGATTGATGGATTTTTTTACGTTTTTCTCTCCTTAACAAAATGAAGTTGATTTATTTGAAACAATAAATTATTTGCATGTCTATTGGCAACAAGGAATACATGCATCGTCTTGCATGTTGTTTAGATGGTATGCAATTGAAAGGTAAGTTCGAACAATTATTTTACTTTAAAAATTATACATGGGAACTGAATTTTGCAATGTATATTAAAAATTTTATGACTTTTTAGTACTATCAAACACTGTACTAGGAATTTTTTGGATTTAGAAGACAAAAGATATTAAAAAACAATCTTTCATACATTGGTAATAAAAATCTCACGTGAGTATGGGACATGAAAGATTAAAAAAGTAAATTATTAAATTTTATACGATTTGTGAAACCCATAAATAGAATGAGTTAAATTCTAACTACAGTTATTGATAACAGATGGCGCTTTGGTACTTTTAGTCTCGATTTTCTTCATAGATGTTTCTCTAAAATGTTTCTCGTCGCTTATCGAGTTAAAAGGGAACGTAAATTTGTACCCGTTCTCTACTTTCCGATGCTTACGATAAATTATAAAATCAAATACTTGATTTAAAGGCCTATGATGTTCTAGTTCAGTGTACGTGTGTTTGATGTAGGTGTATAATGCAATGAAATTTTTTTTCTCGTTGATAAAAATAAAAATTTGCTTTAATATCGACCTAATAAGAAACTTTTAAACATATATTTTTAAAGCTGAACATGTAAACAATCAATGCGTTTCTTTAGTGTCAGACTATCAATTTTCATCGATTAAAAAAGTTTTGTATAGAATCAAATAAATTCAAATTAAGTATACAAATATGTTAAACTAGACAGATTATAAAATAAAACTTTAAAACCAAACAAAATGATTGAGGATATTGAAAAAGGATTAGAAAACAATGAATATATTTGTAGAAATTAAAACAGGGTAATACATTAAATATTTTTTCTTCCATGTCTGAGAAATATTTTTATGTTTTCTGAAGTTTAAATAATAATCCCTTATCCACAAGTACTTGAAAACGTCGGTAGTTTTAAAATACTTGTTCTTATGAAACAAACAAACGTTTGACTGTGTATAACCCTAATAGAAACGTAAAAGTTTGTGCTTAATAACGTATTTGAGCGAATAAAAAATTATTGAACAGCAAAAGTGATCTGAGGATACGTCTAAGCAAATATGAATGATTGAGATTAAGTTAATAATACTTAATACATGATGCGTCCATTAGATTTTCGAGTATAAAAATGAAACTACCCAAAAGCAGATAAACTCAAATTACAACTAATTAAGTGTGATTTATTAATGTTTTGTGCTGTTAACCTTTAAAACGTGATTGTTCACTTAGCAATTTATTCTGAGAATCACCATATCAAGTCTTTTGTTAGATATACCGTATGCTGTTTTCACTGCAGACATACGTATTCAGCAATGAAAATACTTTCACGAAGAAGGTAGTAATGGGGTTCTTCGTGTCTGAAGTATATAGAAATAGTTTTGCAATGTGCATGAAATTTTGCACGAAGCATCCTCAGTACCTAATTGTTGAACGCTAGATTTGAAATTAAAAGGTGTGGATTTTATTGGGTGTTGAAACCAGTCACTTAAAATCACCTAGAAATAGCATTGAATATTGTCATTCCTTATTTAAATTCAATAATGATTTCCCCGGATATTGTTGTGAAGGTAAAAAAGAGGAATGGACTTGCATTTGATAGGAGTCTGGTGAAGTATGTTTTGCCAAAGTGTTTTTATAAGGTTTCTTTGCATATGTTTGTGACTTACAAAATGTGATAGATTAAAAGAGTACATAATAAGAGTAATTAATATTCCATGATTTATTTGACTACCATCTTGTTGTCATTAGGCATCAAAATTAAAGGCTGGCATATACAATAAATCAGCTTGAAAGTTTTATTCTACCAAATCTATTGAATTGGTTAATGTTTAGGGTATTAATTTCAATGCAACGTTTATTCCATATTCAATTAATTGAGCCCCAGGATTGATTAGTTTTATTTTCTCAACCCTTCAATTTCACTTGAAGAAGGTGAATTCATATTTAAACTTAACTTTTGTTAATTTATGTAAATACCCACTACTTTTAATCGTGTATCTTATATAGAAAGCCACTATTCATGTTAGTTGTAGTCTTGAAACCAGTCTTTTGTAAATTAATTATCACTGCTATTTTTTTGCCTTAATTAAATTCGCGCACTTAAATATTTCTAATATAGGTGCTGCTATATTACCACCTATAATTTTATTAAGTGTATTAGTGCAATAGATGTGCATTTAATTACAAAACATGATGATGTGTAACTTGTTTGTAAATAACAAGTTGCATTGGAAAACATTTAATTGTCTTTTATGCAGTTCAACCCAAACACACACCTGACAACTGTAAAAATTCAAATAGTTTGGAGCATTTCTAATTAGAAACGTTTGCAGAGATTTAGCAGAATTTATTAACTACTTAAGTACGATTTAAAAACTGAAGTGATAAAATTTGCATACGAGAGCCTACTCTATCTATTTCACTTCCACTCATGAATACAGATAGCATCCATAAATTCGACAGAATCGTTGAAACCTGCCGAATTTCCGCCAATTTCTTTCCAAATACGCCGGCTTCCAGCGGTGACCTACGAGACACCGCAGAGAGGTTTTCAAAAATGTTCCCGTTCCACGAACTGATTAATTCCTCAAAAAATAGCAGCGAACAAGCGAAGCAAATTGCTTCGCCCCCAAATAACATAAATAAGACGGGGAAGAAGAAGCACATATCTCAACTTTTCAGGGAGGAAAATGAACTACTAAATGAAAAAAGGCACTACAACTTTAACTCATGATCGAAAAAGTAAGAAATGGCGTCTTTCAGTGGGAATCAAACTGAGGTAATCCTAATTTAAACCGAACACATGAAGGTAATTGACCTGAGGCACGAGTGCCAATAACTCTTGGGAATCTTCCCTTTGGACGAACTAAGCCATACATATGGATGATTTTAAGCTTATTTACTATATAGACTCAGCGTGCAATCTGCCATAAATATCGCCTACTAATTGGCACGCGCGACCTGGGGTTGCCAGAAGATGTTTCTTGGGAAAAAAGCATCCCAAACAATCCCTGGCATAACTTTCTTAATATTTTTCAAACGTGGGCAGAGTTATCTGATTCCTTTACAATATTGTTAGCGATAAGTGCTCAGTTTCGGAAAGGAAGTAAATTACGTAATAGAGTTCTAAAATAGCTTCACGTGATTTTGAATTGCTTACTTATTGTGGTTCTAACAGCTCCACCTACTTATCAGGAAAACTGAATTCCTGACGTTTTGAGTTTTCCAATGTGTGTGTTTTCTTCTCAGACTTTACATTAGTGAAACATTTTTGGGAGCGCTAGATCAAAATGAACTGTGATACAGTTATTTTTCAGATCCTTTACCTCATACAGTAATCTATGTTCTTTTAAATAAATACTTCTCGTATGAGTGCAAAATAGGGCCACATTTGTTTTTGCAGTTTGGCAAAGACTAGATCAAGTATCACGTGATTCCGCTGGCGAATCAAATCTGCCGACTCAAAAAATAAGCAAACCTTTTCACCAGATTTAAATCGAAACAAATGCGATGGGGAGATTTAAATTCATATTTTATATTTAATTTTAAATAGTGCTACATTCATAACAGATAAATATGTAATCAATTGGCAAATGGATCGTCAAAAGAAAGGTATGATAAGTGATTCAATGGAAAGAAGTTAATTTAAGAACGAAACACAGTTTGCATAAACTTTGCGGAGCCTACGGAAGTTAAAGAAATTTTTCTAAATTTACAAGTGCTGCCATTATGGGAAAGTGCTTCCAAAATGACTGAATTGTGTGTTTCCTGATTTTTAATGCATTTAATTTAGCTGATCATAAAATGTGAAAATTATTAGCAATATATTAAGGTTTTTACCAGCAAAGGTTACTTTTAGAAACGGTTCATATTATCCCCAAATATATGGTCAGATCCTCCACCACAAGCAAAACGTCTCTGCAAGTGAATCTTAAGTCTTAAATGTGTAATTGATAAATTTCTTTCTACACATCGTATGTATGCTGTGTATTGATAAATTTCTTTTATACGTTAAATTCATTCTTTTTATTTAACAAAATAACTGTCAATTTTCATGTCGGGGAGTTAACAGGGGTGCAGCTAAGGGTAGGGGACAGGAATGGGCACCCCTAGTACTAGTGTCTAAAGGAGCAGCATTTCTGAAGTCACTGTTCGAGAATTTGAAAAAACCCAATAGATTAATGAAATTAATATGGATTTAATTATTATACATTATTTTCAAATTATTTAAGTGATGATACTTTACCTCATCATTTTTAATATGTACATTTTCTTTAGGATAGAGGTCGACATCAGTTCTATATGCCCTAGGTCTCAAAAAATCTATAGTCGCGGTAGTCCAGCTGGAAGACCAACGGATTAGAAACCAGGGTTGCGAATTCGAAACTAGGTCCAGCCAAAGACCGTCGTACACACGTGGATCTCTGTGCACGTGTGTACTGTCTGGCCTCTGTCGTGGCTTCAGATGTTCTCACTTTGGCATGGTGTGGAAGTTTGGAGAGTGGGGTGCCAGATAAGGTATTGACCTCGTCATCTGACCGTGATTCAAAATAACGAGACGTTGTCCTTGGATCTTTCCATTCGGGATTGATCCAGGACTGTCGCAATAGCCCGTTGTGTTGCTCCAATGCGACGTTAATTAACTGCTAACCCAAAATATCTAGTTTTGCTGTGAGAGTCAAAACTTTCAACCTTTTAGCGAGCGAAGAGACATAGTTCACGCAATGAAACAATGAAGATTACTTAGCCAATCATCGGAAGTTGGCAAGTAGGGATTATATCCCCAAATAATAATTAAAATATTCATAAAGTTGTAGAAAATGCTCAAATTTCTTCATAAAACTCGATACTGTTTAAAAATTTAGGGACACCACCGGCAGTCTGGGTCGATTGATCCATAACAACCCGAGCAATTTGTAGCATCGTTCTGTACCAGCAGATACAACAGCCTTGTGTATTCAGAGCGAAAGAGGACCTGATAGCTATGAAGAGTCCTTTAAGAGAATCATCAAACCGCAGCCCTGCGGCGGGTGCCTAATCAAGCAGAAGTCATCAGGTCTATGCCAAGAGCTTATTGAGGACCTGCAGAGCGGAATAATTTTCGGGGTTAACCGGGGCTCACCCATCCGACAAATACCCGCCACCCTTATCGAAGAATGATTTATCTAACGGAGGAGGGGGAATGGAATCATCCACAATTGGCGTTTTTAAAAGACCTCCTCTGTCGATTTAAGAGATTTCGCGGACTCGTGGGTCCATTTTGAACACTCTTCTGTGCTGCATGGAACTTTTTTCTCTCCCATACTTCCCTGGAGTGGGAGGAGCGTGAATATTATGGTCAGTGACGTCACTTAATAAGTCATTTTATTATTATATTAGTTTGGGTCGGTTGGGCCCGAGCAGCTGGCAAAATATATCAATCATGACCCCCCCGATCTGGATTCATTTACGATGGTGTCGCGTAGTGGTGGACGCGTTTGAAAGGAGCGTGAAGTTTCTTGGAAGATTTGTGGGTGGTTATGTGTTGACAAATGTAAAACGATGAATACGTTCTTTTCTGTATACCTTTTATATTTTCTTGATATTCGCTAGAGTTAGTGATGTTTTTATGGCTGTATTGTACTGAATACTTTGGTGCGTTGGAAAAGCAAAGTGGCTATCGATAGCTTCTTTTAGTGGATTTGTAGTTTATAACTATAGCTAATTGTATTAAAGAAAAATGATACACAGCATAGAATCATCAAACCTATATTCAAAATTTTAAATGAATGAATATATGGGAAAAAATATTAATAAAATATTATTTTTAATTATTCAAAATACTTTTTGACTATCTATATTACATTAAATGTTGTTGTTGGTAATCTCTACGGCTAGCTCCAGCTAGACCAAATCCACAAGTCCATACACCCGCACAAAATAATGAATCGGAGTAATATGTTTAGTGATCCGCTTTCAATGTCTCATCATTCGTTGTATCCTGATGAAGTTCAAGTAAATCCAATTTCTTTTGTATGTTTTGATCATCCCTTTATTTCTTTTCTTGGTGTTAAAATTACTGAAGTATTATGATAGTTTACACAGGCAGGCATTGATCCGTAAGCAAACTCGAGCAAAATAAAAGAATTTAACATTAAAGAGTGTAAAATGTTGTGATTTTAAGTGGTAATTTAGTCCTTAACAACACAGCATTATAAATAAACTAGCATAATTACCCGACTCTCGGATTGAATTAACTATAGATTGTTTTTTATGACATCGCTTGTTTCAAAAACTTTTAACAGATAACTATAAATTGCATAAGAATAATTCATAATAAAGCAACCTCGACCTTCGATCACTACAACAAAGAATTTTTAATTTTCAAAAGAGTTCCAGTTCGAATATTTGAATATTTTCTTACTCTTATATTCTTGCAAGATGGGCAAAATTCCATTTTAAATTTGTTTTACTCCAACAAGCATATTGTTTTAATTGAATCCTTACCGCACTTTTTTCGAGACAGAATAAATAATTTAATTCGAAATATGAAACATAAATGCAAGTTTTAATTATTTTAATTTGTAGGAAATCTATGCCAGAACTTAACAAATCTTTGAATATTTACGACCTACGATTAGCTACCAGTCTTATTTAAAAAGGTTTTCTGTTTTATATTTAATTTGTTTTTATTGTAAGCAGTACAACCACAGGGATTTAAGCAAGGACTTTTGCGGAAAGTTGTTCTAAATATATATGGACTTGAAAATTTGTGATCCTGGTGGGAGAAAGCAGGTAAAAATCACTATATTCGGAGCATAAGAATGATTCTCCTATAGAAATAAGAAAAATATCCACAAATCCCAGCCACAAATTCTTGTTAGTTAAATGCCCCTCCATTTAAAAGATTCTCTGCATTCAAAAATATGTGCATCAAAAATGAATCGTTCATTTTTATTGTCTCAGTACGCAATATGCTGGGTATGTACTTAACTTTTTACTTAAAATTGTACAACTTTGATACTTAAAATCTATATTTGAAAGTATTATAACGAATATGGAATTCTGTTTGTAGCCGAATACATTTTTAAATATGTCGTTTACCATTCCTATTGAAAAGTAAATTCAAATTATTAATCACAGCACAGTTATAGGTCATTAAAAAGTATAGCAACAAATAGAAAAACTTGCCAATTTTAGTAGTAGAATGGCAGTAAGTAATAAATTCATATTTAAGATAAAATAAATGGATATAATTTAAAAATATGATGTTAATATTGATACTTATTTTTTCAAAACTATCTAAATTAGTTTGCTTTTCCCAACAGTAACCATTGAACAGTGCCTTTACTTTTGAAGAATATGTGCGAAATTCCTGATTGTTTTGAAATAACTAGAATAAAACATACAGCATTCCGTCAATGTTGAACAAATGTTTTAATAAGGCAAAAGTATAAATATGCATAAATATAATTTAACTGACTTGAAGGGACTCCGTAACACCGAAAACTTAATCTGGTTCACTTAAAACAAAGATAATTGAAATATTAAATTCTTAAGTAACATAGTTTGAGCATTAAAATGATTCCTGTTAAAATAATACGCTTCTAAAATGTATATAAGTAACTCCTCAACTTTTTTTATATTTCTAAAATTCATACTGGTTTTAATATACTTATTTTTAACTAAGACTCAATTTTCTGAACGAGACGCTACTAAAGAAGAGATTTTTCGAAGCATTTTTAAATTGCAGCTTCTATATTTTCAGTTTCCTATTTAAGTCTTGCATTTTAGAAAGTAAGGAAAGAAGCGGTGATATATGATGAATATGTCAAGATGTTAAATGACTTATTTTAGTCTTGTAAGTTGGTTTTTAATAACTTCAATTTTCAAGTAATGAAATACTACAATATGAGTACAAAGAACGTTTGTATAATGTGAAGATAAGAATTGGTATCTTCACAACACATTCCACAAACTCAGCGTTTAAATCTCAAACTTCTTTTCTGGTGTGTCTTGTATTAGTCTAGGTTCTCAAAGAAAATCAGCAGTATCGATTTATCAATTTCTATTGTGTCTTTTATTTGTCCAGAATTTAAGAAGTGGATGACAATCTCCTCCCTAGTCATTTAATCTTGTTTAAAACCACACAAAGGTGGACCTCTTGTCATCATTTCTCCTCTTTCATTGATAGAACAAGATTATTTTCTGTACATCTATTCGATTTTCTGCCCTGCTTGTTCGGATACGTGAGTGAATAGAACGGTAGTCTGTAATCGAAAAGTAAGCCCCTTTTCCGTAATTGTATGAATCTGATGCTTTCTTGGGTGATACTATCAATATAATTTCGTTTAGGGAATGTTTGCCTCACAATACCAGTCCTTTTGTGGAGACAATATAGCAGTGATGTAACGTCCATGAAAGCCCAGAAACCTTGTATCTCCTAATAAGAAAAATTAAAATTCGGAAGCAAAAAAAATAGATAAAAACCTGAAGTAAAACAACGATTTTTTAAACTTAAATCTGAAGATGTCAGTTTCTATTTCAAGGTCTTTGATTGGTTGGGTTTTATGGCGCAAGGGATTGACCATGCTGCGCCAAACACAAGACAGACAACGTCAAGTTATGGAGAAATGCATCCAAGGAAGAATCGGACCTGACAGGAGTCGTACCTGTTCCGCCTACAACTCGCAGGTTGCTAGCGCATTGGTCCTAACCACTGAGTCCCATTTAGGGTCTTTGACTTTCATCTCAAAAAGTCAATCAAAGACTGCTGATACCCGATCCTTTCAGCCTCAAATGGTTTTTTTACTGTAATTGGTCAATGGTGTCTGTCATCAGCCAATTGGTCCCACTTTGTAAAAGACGACCATCAAGCTCCAGATAGCATTTGGATCATCCAAACAGAGTTGTCAATATTGAGCGCAATTGCACATTTTAGGCTCCATTCTTACCTTTTGGCTAAAAATGATTTGCATTAGAGTATGCGGAAAAGAAACAATGGCGAATGGTGTTGATTTATGGTAAAACTTGCCTAAAGTTAAGCATATGTGTTTTTTTTTTACTTTCTATAGAATATCAGCATCCCCAGTATCAATGTTACGCAACGATACTGGAATATAACATGCTTCTAATGGAAATTCGATGGCTTTTAATTTTGTGATGGAAGCACAATTTAAAAAGCTCTCATTTCTACCTTAAGTAAGGGGCTGTGGTAGCCCGGTTGGAAGAGTAACGGACTAGCAACCGGAGAGTTGCGAGTTCGAATCCAACCAAAGACCGTCGAGTACAAAGGGGACTGGTGCACATTAAATCTGTCGGGGCCTCAGATGTCCTCGCGTTGGCGTGGTGTGCAAGTTTAGAGAGTAGGGTACCAACTCAGGTGTGACCTCGTCATCTGACCGTGGTTCAAAATTACGTGGTGTCCTCGGATTTTCCCCTTCAGTTTTTATCCCGGACCGTCGCCAATAGCCTGTTGTGTGGCTCCAGTGCGACGTTAATCTAATACCTACCTACTATCTACCTTAAGTAATCTTTTTACTCTACTTTTATATTCGTAAAAATAGTTTATTGGTTTCCAATTTTGATTTGAAAACTGTAATTTAATAACTACCACAATATGCCCAACCTAAAAGGACTATTTGATTCAATGATTATTTCGGCTTGATACTTAAATACTATACACTTGTTTCATATTCTAATTTAAAGGCCAGACTTTTAACTTATGACTTTTTTTTTTGCTGTTTCAAGGGAATTATTTATTTCTGTTCATTAAGACTACGGTACTGTTTACCCACAGCTAATTATTATTGCTTATTATTTAAGCTAGAATATCTAATGGTAGATAGGTAGGTAATTAATGTCGCACTGGAGAAACACAATGGACTATTAGAATATTGAAAGGAAATTCAAATTGTGCTGGAAATACGAAGATTTACAATCCTTTAACAAGTAACTTCATTGATAAATCACCTCCTATACCAGTAGCTTCACAAAAGAGGGAAGTCTGCTCATGCTTGAACCACAAGCATAATAAAAACCTGCAAAAGGTAGATGTGTTAATTTGAACCATAAGCATATATTTTGATCTTGATCAAGCCTGAACACGTAGAAAACGCAAGGTTAGGGTAAAGAATGTAAGATCATTGCTATGAATATAGATAATCATAATAGTTTTTACGCAATTCGGCTTTTGTTAGTTTGATTCCGAAATCTTGCAGACACATATCCATGCATGGAGATTGTCACCCCTACGTAATTTATATTACAATTTGAATTGTTTTAAGTGTAATTTTCCCAACTTCATCTATTAAAACTAGTAAAAGGTCCTATGAATTTGAAATACAGGAACGGATAATGGTATTGAATCAATTAGTTTCTATGCAATCATCATTTGTACTTTACCATTGAATATGGTCATACTGATGGGTTACTGACGTAACACTCTTCTCATATTAAACAGCAAGTCTTATCATCCATTACGCCTGACACCTCAGTTGGCTTTGGTTTCCTGAAAATTTGTTACTTTTTTACAAATTTAAGTGCTATTGATTCCGACATTTCCAGCGCTTCTTACAAGGACTCGAGTCAAGACAACCCCAGGTACTATACGAGTTTCAAAAATTTATTTCTCCTCAAACCATTCGTTTTTTGATAGAATTAGAATGTTGTGGGTGGTGACACACAGGGCATTTTGTGAAGCGTGACTCAGGTCGCACTTCTTTCGTCTTGATTTCGCTCGCGATCTGAATGGCGCTTTCCGAGTGGTTCAACTGGTTTTCTTCCCTGTCAGGGAGAAAAAGCAAACCCTAATGCGCTGCTCAAAGCTCTTCGTGTCACCCACCTAAGAAAATAGTAGTTGGGCGATGTGGCGCGACATGTAAATCGTGAATGAGTTGCGGATGGTGGACCGTCGCGCTGGTTTTGATGAACAGAGCTACCCCGTGTGACAGACGCAATAGAAATTTATTCACCCACCAGACGGCGCGACCCGAGTCGCGCGTCTAAAAACGCCTCATGTGCCACCCACCTGTTCGCTGGAACTAATCTGGAATCTTTTGGGATGCCTGAGAACAAAGGTTAGATTAAAGCTACCGTAGATGCTGTGTCCTGCTGGATTTGTATTGTTGTATATCTACACTGAGAAATTTGTGAAAAGTGTATACATAAAATGACGAATGTGCATATCTCAAAGCTTAAAATTTCAGGGTAATACTTCTCAAGTATTACCCTGAATTTAAAAAATACCGAAAAATAAACATTTCTCTTTACACCTTCACACACTAGAAAATACTGACTTTTGATGAGGATAAATTCCTTTCGGGATGAGAGAGATAATGGTAAATTCATTACTCCCTCAATTCATGGATCCTTATCTAGGATTATTCCTTCATAAGATGTTATTCATTATCTATGATTATTCATTTACAAGATGTTATTCAGTATCTACGATTATTTATTAACAAGATGTTATTTAATATCTATGATTATTCATTCACAAGATGTTATTCATTATCTATGATTATTCATTATCTATGATTATTCATTCAATGATCTAAGCCATTAATGATTATTCATTCATATGATCTAAGTCATTATATGTGATTATTCATTCATACGATCTTATTCATTATCTAAATGATTGCAAACGAATTTTTTTCCTTGACTGAAATTCCGAACCAATAGCGGAAAGAATTTTTTCAAGGCCTTGCAATAAATACTGAAAAATTAAAAATGAACTAAAATAGTACTTTAAAATAATTAAATGTAATTTTAACATCACATTCAGGTTAACTTAACCACTTAAAGCACGAGTTTTTTTCGGAAAAACTAGTAAAAAATGATCGAGTTTTTTTTTGACAGAAAATGAATATATAGGTATAGTGTAAGTTATTTTTTGAAATTTCAGTTGTGGGGGGCATTAGAAATAAAATAACGCGAGATACAAGAGCGCCCGTGTGAGACACGGGCTTGTGTAAATTTGCCGGTAACTTTCGCCCGCGTCAGACACGGGTAAATGCGTTAAGTGGTTAAAAATCTCTTAAACCGATGTCGTTGAATATGAACTATACAGATTTGATGAGCGTATGCTTCATTCTCACTACCAAAACCATTAAATGGCGACCACAGTAATCCTGAATTCAAAAATTTCATTGAAATAGAAACACACACACATTTATGTATCACCTTCACCTCATTTCAGAATATCTGACTATGAGAATAAATTCCACTCGGGATGATCATTTTATATTGTGGAAATTCATTACTCTCTTATTTATTACTCCTCAACTCATCGCTGACTATTCATCATCATCTATTCACGCTAATGAATGAGAGGAAATGAAGGATTCCTCGAATGAAATTCCTATACCCAATTGCCGAAAGTATTTTACTCTGAATTCCTTTAATAAACAATGAAAAATTAAAAATGGAATAAAAAGTATATTAAAATAATTAAATGCAGTTTTGACAACGAATTTAGAGATCTTATAAGTCAATGCCGTTGAATACCTGTATACCGATTTGAAGAGTGTAAGCAAAACAAACAGGCTTCGGTCTCACTAAAAACCATTAAATGTTTAATCCATCAATGCCGGAGTAACCATGCACCCATAACCCTGAATTAAAACATTTCATCGAAATATAACCATTTTTTTCCCCACTTTCATCTCCTTAAAGTGAGTCTGACCTTGAGAATAAATTCAAGGAAATGAGGGAGGTTTTCCTCGAATGAATTTCCTACACGATTGCGGAAAGAATTTATTGAAGCACTATAATAAGCAATGAAAAATTCAAAATGAACTAAAGTAGTGCATTAAAATAATTTAATGTAATTTTGACTGCATATTTAGAGAGTGCCACTAGATAATTGTACCGATTTGAAGGCTGTGTACGTGCATATATAGAAAAACAGGCTTCGGTCTCACTACCCAAACCATTAAATGTTTAATCCAATGTAATAATCTTGAACACATAATCCTGAGTCAAAACATATCGTCGAGAAATATAAACATTTCTTTTCCACCATCACCTTACTTGAGAGTCTCTGACCTTGATGGAGGCCGCGGTAGCCCGGTTGGAAGAGTAACGGACTAGCAACCGGAGGGTTGCGAGTTCGAATCCAACCAAAGACCGTCGTGCACAAAGGGGGCTGGTGCACGTTAGTAGTATACGGGTGCCTATAGGCGGCGGAAGTGACGTCAGACCACGTGACCGGAAGTGGGCGTGTCCGTATGACGTGCGGACGTGACGTATCGTTTGTTTACATTTTGGACTTGGAATTTTTTTTTGTCATCGTGCAGGCGTTGAGTTGTTTCAAGATGGCGTCGTTTTGTTGGAGTTGTGTTGCCATGGTGATGAATCACTCGTAGTGCCATCTGGTGGAGAAATTCGAAACCCCATTATTTTTAATTAAAAAGGAATTTCTTGGATTCGAACCGAGGACCATAGGATCCGAAGTCAAGTGCGCTATCCGTTAGGCTGTAAGAGAGTTAACTATGGGCGGTGAATTAATGTAGTGTTGGATTTTTTTTTCTCTTTTGGACTTGTATTTTTTCTTAGTATTAGGAATGGGTTATTTTTAGAAAATGGTTTGAATAATTGCATAGGGGTTTTAATAAATGCTTTTTCAAAATGACTTATGGCGCCATCTGGTGATTTTAAAAGTAATTAATCTAAGGAACGAATTGATTTCTTAATGTTTTTACTTTATTCATGACCGGTGACGTCAGTGTGTTTACGTTTGGGACTTGGATTTTTTTTCCTTCTGAGATTTCGATGTGACGTCACGATTATGTCCATCGAGCAAGTCTGAACTTGAAAAAGTCTACTCACAATTCTTTATGTTATGAGTATGGTAAATTGTTTACAGATCGTGAAGACTGGGCATACTTCCGTCGATTGGAAAACGAATTAACGTATTAAAAAAAGACGAAATTTAGAAATTTTAGGTCAAAAATATACTGTGCCTTGTCAACTTGTAGCATACGAAGACGAAGGAATAAGCTATACTTTTAGTGGGTCTTCTATTGCAGCCAAGCCTTGATCTCCTTAAGTATTGGAAATAAAGGGAGAAATGGAGCGAATAATTGGTGCAAGATTTAATTTTGAGTTGGTGAACCGTTATAAAGATGGTAAGGACTGCATAGTTGCCCATAAAAACAACGAGAAGGACTTGGAACTTTATGCACCCATAGCGTCTGTTTCATTTGGGCAGAAAAGACAATTTGTGTTTTCTAACTACAATTGTTTAAAAATTGTTCTGGAAAATGGAAGTTTGCTTGGAATGAAGTATCCAACAAACCAATTTTGGTTTCACAAGTTTCGTAAAATTCTAGCGTAAATAAGCAATAATCCACTTATGTGCCCCCGAACTGGAACACATATACTGTATTTTGGATTGTTTGTTTTTTATTACATAGTTTTATAAATTGTCTTAAAATGCAAGATCTGAAATGAAATTTTTCTATGCTATAAAGATTTATGGTTTTTTTTAAGTTAGATGTTTTTACTCAAAAATTAATTATACATTAGATGCTATAAGACCTATTTTTTAACAGAAATTTTGTTTTAATTAATATACACTTAAGTAAGAGTAAAATTTTTGAAACTTTATAAGACCCATACTATGAATACGTTTTCTTGTACATTTGAAGAAGTTTTAGTATAAAAACCATTTATCCTATAAATCTAAATTAAATGTTATTTTTTTAATTCTCTTTCCTTGCATATTATTTTTTTACTTTGAATAAATCTTCATAAATTTTAGTGATTTAATTTATATTATATAGATTTACAAACCTGTTTTTGGATGAAATATAAGGATTTTATATTTTAAAAGTTAATGTTTTTACTCAAAAATTAATTATATATTAAATACTATTACACATATTTTTAATGTTGAAGATTTTAGAAAACATTTTACAATTGAAACATATGCATTACATATTATGACAAACACTTAAATGGAGATCCATAAGGGAATATTGGAAATCTTTTTAATGCTTACACCTTTCTATTTTAAATAAACTTTTGCTTGTCTTACCACATACACTGTATTTTGGATTATTTGATTTTTATTACCCATGGTCTTATAAATTTTCTTTTAAAATACAAGATCTGAAATGAAATTTTCCTTGATTTTAAGATTTATGTTTTACTCAAAAATTAATTATACATTAGATGCTATAGCACATATTTTATTACAGAATTTTTTAATATTATACACTTAAGTGAGCGTAAAATTTTTGAAACTTTACAAGACCCATATTATGAACATGTTTCCTTACACATTTGAAGTAGTGAAAAATAGTATTAAAACCCTTTATCCTGTAAAATCTAAATTAAATATTATTTTTAATTAATCTTTCCTTGCATATTATTGTTTACTTTAAATACATTTTCATTAATTTTAGTGATTTTATTTATATTATAAAGATTTACAAATTGTTTTTAACAAAATTTTCTTTGATATAAGGATTTTATATTTTAAAAGTTAGATGTTTTTTACACAAAAATTAATTATATATCAAATACTATTGCACGTATTATAACATTGAAGATTTTTAGAAAACGTTTAACAATTGAAATATATACTTTAAATATTATTACAAACATTTAAATGCAATTTGCTTCTTATTTTTTAATTTTACAATTGAGACATTTTTAAAAGTTTGGTTCTTAAAGTGTGTGTTTTATGCATAGTAAAAAAATTATTATAAAAAACCTGTAAGAGTAAAAAGAATTTTATGCATTAATTTCAAACTTTACAAGACCCATACCATGTTTCCGTGCACATTTGAAGTAGTGAAATATAGAATTAAAAACCATTTGTCCTTGAAGTTCTAAATTAAAAGTTATTTTTCTTTAATGCTTTTTCAAACCACACATTTTACTAAATATGAACTTTTATTTATTTGAAAACCTTATGCACATCGTACAATTAAATTGCACAGCAAAATACCAATACTGTACGAAGCTATGAAGTATTTTACAAGATACTTTGGTACTGTTTTCTTAATTTTAAGTGTTCTACATTGCTATGTTAAATGGATAGTGTAAGTGGTTTTTCTGTTTTTGAAAATAATGTGTGCACATCTGTGCTGCTAAGCAAATTAACTTTTGCCCTTTTCTTGATATTTAATGCATAATCTAAATATTTACTGACACCGCTGATAGTTTTACCCATGAGTAAAATTAAATAATAACTGAAAATTTTAAGTATTAATGTGAATTTTAAAATGAACAAATATTATTAAAATAATGGATTAAATCTGAATTTTATGTATTCTTAAAACAATCTCTGCAAAAACCAGCACAGACAATTCTTAAACAGATTGAAGGAAGCCACATGGAAACAAAGTTAATGGAAGCACTTTTTATAGAAAAAAACATAGTTCATATATTTTACACAAGTAATACATTGTAGTGTAAAAAACTAAAGTTATTTTTTACACTACAATGTATTACTTGTGTAAAATATATGAACTATGTTTTTTTCTATAAAAAGTGCTTCCATTAACTTTGTTTCCATGTGGCTTCCTTCAATCTGTTTAAGAATTGTCTGTGCTGGTTTTTGCAGAGATTGTTTTAAGAATACATAAAATTCAGATTTAATCCATTATTTTAATAATATTTGTTCATTTTAAAATTCACATTAATACTTAAAATTTTCAGTTATTATTTAATTTTACTCATGGGTAAAACTATCAGCGGTGTCAGTAAATATTTAGATTATGCATTAAATATCAAGAAAAGGGCAAAAGTTAATTTGCTTAGCAGCACAGATGTGCACACATTATTTTCAAAAACAGAAAAACCACTTACACTATCCATTTAACATAGCAATGTAGAACACTTAAAATTAAGAAAACAGTACCAAAGTATCTTGTAAAATACTTCATAGCTTCGTACAGTATTGGTATTTTGCTGTGCAATTTAATTGTACGATGTGCATAAGGTTTTCAAATAAATAAAAGTTCATATTTAGTAAAATGTGTGGTTTGAAAAAGCATTAAAGAAAAATAACTTTTAATTTAGAACTTCAAGGACAAATGGTTTTTAATTCTATATTTCACTACTTCAAATGTGCACGGAAACATGGTATGGGTCTTGTAAAGTTTGAAATTAATGCATAAAATTCTTTTTACTCTTACAGGTTTTTTATAATAATTTTTTTACTATGCATAAAACACACACTTTAAGAACCAAACTTTTAAAAATGTCTCAATTGTAAAATTAAAAATAAGAAGCAAATTGCATTTAAATGTTTGTAATAATATTTAAAGTATATATTTCAATTGTTAAACGTTTTCTAAAAATCTTCAATGTTATAATACGTGCAATAGTATTTGATATATAATTAATTTTTGTGTAAAAAACATCTAACTTTTAAAATATAAAATCCTTATATCAAAGAAAATTTTGTTAAAAACAATTTGTAAATCTTTATAATATAAATAAAATCACTAAAATTAATGAAAATGTATTTAAAGTAAACAATAATATGCAAGGAAAGATTAATTAAAAATAATATTTAATTTAGATTTTACAGGATAAAGGGTTTTAATACTATTTTTCACTACTTCAAATGTGTAAGGAAACATGTTCATAATATGGGTCTTGTAAAGTTTCAAAAATTTTACGCTCACTTAAGTGTATAATATTAAAAAATTCTGTAATAAAATATGTGCTATAGCATCTAATGTATAATTAATTTTTGAGTAAAACATAAATCTTAAAATCAAGGAAAATTTCATTTCAGATCTTGTATTTTAAAAGAAAATTTATAAGACCATGGGTAATAAAAATCAAATAATCCAAAATACAGTGTATGTGGTAAGACAAGCAAAAGTTTATTTAAAATAGAAAGGTGTAAGCATTAAAAAGATTTCCAATATTCCCTTATGGATCTCCATTTAAGTGTTTGTCATAATATGTAATGCATATGTTTCAATTGTAAAATGTTTTCTAAAATCTTCAACATTAAAAATATGTGTAATAGTATTTAATATATAATTAATTTTTGAGTAAAAACATTAACTTTTAAAATATAAAATCCTTATATTTCATCCAAAAACAGGTTTGTAAATCTATATAATATAAATTAAATCACTAAAATTTATGAAGATTTATTCAAAGTAAAAAAATAATATGCAAGGAAAGAGAATTAAAAAAATAACATTTAATTTAGATTTATAGGATAAATGGTTTTTATACTAAAACTTCTTCAAATGTACAAGAAAACGTATTCATAGTATGGGTCTTATAAAGTTTCAAAAATTTTACTCTTACTTAAGTGTATATTAATTAAAACAAAATTTCTGTTAAAAAATAGGTCTTATAGCATCTAATGTATAATTAATTTTTGAGTAAAAACATCTAACTTAAAAAAAACCATAAATCTTTATAGCATAGAAAAATTTCATTTCAGATCTTGCATTTTAAGACAATTTATAAAACTATGTAATAAAAAACAAACAATCCAAAATACAGTATATGTGTTCCAGTTCGGGGGCACATAAGTGGATTATTGCTTATTTACGCTAGAATTTTACGAAACTTGTGAAACCAAAATTGGTTTGTTGGATACTTCATTCCAAGCAAACTTCCATTTTCCAGAACAATTTTTAAACAATTGTAGTTAGAAAACACAAATTGTCTTTTCTGCCCAAATGAAACAGACGCTATGGGTGCATAAAGTTCCAAGTCCTTCTCGTTGTTTTTATGGGCAACTATGCAGTCCTTACCATCTTTATAACGGTTCACCAACTCAAAATTAAATCTTGCACCAATTATTCGCTCCATTTCTCCCTTTATTTCCAATACTTAAGGAGATCAAGGCTTGGCTGCAATAGAAGACCCACTAAAAGTATAGCTTATTCCTTCGTCTTCGTATGCTACAAGTTGACAAGGCACAGTATATTTTTGACCTAAAATTTCTAAATTTCGTCTTTTTTTAATACGTTAATTCGTTTTCCAATCGACGGAAGTATGCCCAGTCTTCACGATCTGTAAACAATTTACCATACTCATAACATAAAGAATTGTGAGTAGACTTTTTCAAGTTCAGACTTGCTCGATGGACATAATCGTGACGTCACATCGAAATCTCAGAAGGAAAAAAAATCCAAGTCCCAAACGTAAACACACTGACGTCACCGGTCATGAATAAAGTAAAACCATTAAGAAATCAATTCGTTCCTTAGATTAATTACTTTTAAAATCACCAGATGGCGCCATAAGTCATTTTGAAAAAGCATTTATTAAAACCCCTATGCAATTATTCAAACCATTTTCTAAAAATAACCCATTCCTAATACTAAGAAAAAATACAAGTCCAAAAGAAAGAGAAATAAACACTACATTAATTCACCATCTTAAGTTAACTCTCTTACAGCCTAACGGATAGCGCACTTGACCTCGGATCCCATGGTCCCGGGTTCGAATCCACGAAATTGCTTTTTAATTAAAAATAATAGGGTTTCGAATATCTCCACCAGATGGCACTACGCGAGTGATTCATCACCATGGCAACGAAACGACGCCATCTTGAAACAACTCAACGCCTGCACGATGACAAAAAAAAATTCCAAGTCCAAAATGTAAACAAACAATACGTCACGTCATTCAGACACGCCCACTTCCGGTCACGTGGTATGACGTCACTTGGCCCCGCCCACTTCCGGTCACGTGGTCTGACGTCACTTCCGCCGCCTATAGGCACCCGTATACTACTCACGTTAAATCTGTCGGAGCCGCAAATGTTTTCACGTTGGCGTGGTGTGGAAATTTGGAGAGTGGGGTGCCAGCTCAGGTGTGACCTCGTCATCTGACCGTGGTTCAAAATTACGTGGTGTTGTCCTCGGATTTTTCCCTTCGGATTTGATCCCGGACCGTCACCAATAGCCCGTTGTGTTGCCCCAGTGCTACGTTAGTTAAAATATCTACCTACCAACCTGGTCTTGATGATAAATTCTTCCAGGGGAGGTGATCCTTTTAATGGGGAAATTCGATAGTCCCTCAATTCCACGCTGACTTCATTATCTATTCACGCTAATGAATGAGCGAAAATGAAGGTTTCGATCGAACCCTTTTCAAACCCGTTTTGCGGAAAGATTTTATCGAAGCCCTATAATAAACAATGCGAAATTCAAAATGAACTAAAAACGTATATTCAAATAAAAATGCGTAATTTTAACAGATTTAGATTAACTTAGAAATCTTATTTGCCAATGCCATTTAATAACTGTACTGGTATATGAAGAGTATTAGGCTTCGGTTTCACTTCCAAACTATTAAATGTTCAAACAAAAATTATCAATTTCGAAATTTTGCCACACAGCCCTGAATCAAAAAATTTTGCCTAGCAACCCTGCGCGTTGAGTATCTACAGTGTGACGCTAATGAACTGCCCGCCCACCCTAGCGATCTGAGAGTTGTTGGCGGGGCAGGTTCGATTCCTCCCTTGGTGTATTTCTATGTCAGTAAAACTTTCCTTTATGTATATGTTCATTACTTGATATTATGTCTTGTGTCTGGCGCAGCATGTCCAAATATGGCCCATGCGCCGTAGAAACCCAACCAGCCAAAAAATTTCATCGAAATATAAACATTTCTTTTTCGCCTTCGCCTCACTTGAGAGTGTGCGACCTTGATGAGGATACATTCCTCCAGGGGCGATCATTAATGGGGAAATTCGTTACTCCCTCAATTCCTCTCTGATTATTCATTATCTATTCACGCTAATGAATGAGAGGAAACGAAGGTTTTCCTCGAATCAAATTCCGACCCGATTGCGGAAGGAATCTCATTAAAGCCCAGCAATAAACAACCGCAGCCGCCTAATGAATGTGAGAAGGAAACCGATGCCTAATTTTAAATAAAATTTATACGAGGCCCGATCCGATTCGGATTCGCCGCGGGTGGGCGCCCGCCAGATGCAATAGAGGAAATGCACTAACGGTGGGAGGGCCCACTAGAAACCAGCAAGGGCCCTCGTTTTTAGTGGTCAGCCCGTAGGGGGTCCGTCCGCATGGTCACGTGGGAAAATGGAAGAGGGGGAGGGGAATCTGAACCCCGTCATTGATAGATTTTGGAAGGGAAAGAGCTATCTGATGGAATATACACGAAGTAGTGGTTTTCTCAGTGGTGTTATGCACAGCGGGGGTCACCCCGCTGAACACTACCTCCACAGTTAGCGACGCATTTATTAACCGTGTGGGTTTTTCTCAAACTCTGCGTGGCATCCACTGTAGCGATTTGCGTTGAAATATGGACTATGGATACGCAGCTACAGTACGCGGTGTACTTTTTTAATGTATATGGTTACTTTTTGCGTTTTTACTCCGTGCACTCTCCACAAAACACCTGTTTTTGGTCATGGGGCGGTTAAAGGGGGGTTCCAATGACATATGTTCTACGGGACGGATGAATCGGTTGCTTTCACGGCGATTTTTAGAGATATGTTAGATCTGCGGTTTTGAATGATGGAGATACATGACTTGAACGTCATTGTTGGATTGAGATACATAAAAAAAATGCCGCTTTGATGTATTGCTGCCGCTAGGACCGTAATAAGATTGGTAAGTGTGACTGTTCAATCTCACTTGATGGCGAGCTTTTGGCTGACCTCCGTATTTCCGTTTCGCGTTAGTTTACCAATGTGATGATTGTTTTAGATACAGCATAAAATCAAGTCATCACTTTTGTTTCGTTGGTAACTGACGTTTCAATAAACTACGTTGATTCATAGTCTACTTTTTCAATCATCTGCAATACCAGTTTGTGTTTTGAATATTCGTATTTGTGCGCAGTAGTCGTTTTTCCATGTTCGTGAGACACTTTTCGAAGTACTTAAATTTCAATATCTTTCGTTTTCCTTATTGAGTTGTTTCGTTATTGTACTGTTTATGTATTATATGCACTGTTTTCGTTATTTGTAGTTAATAAATGTTGTGTAAAGGGTGTTTTTGAAAAGGTCGAATAATCAGTTCATGCTTTAAACGCTATTTTCGTAGAACTAAAACGTCTTTTACTGTTCAGTCTGGTTTTACTCGAAATAAATAATTAGTAAACAGAATTGTGTACTTTTTAGTGTTATTTTACGTATATGTGAAGGAATTTTTAGACTTTGTCCGCTTTACATTTTATAATTCATGGAATAGATTGAAAATAAATATCCAAGTGTTTCTCAAAGCAAGATGTATATTACACATAGTTCTGGAGATTTCTACATCGGTAATACTAATCTTTATTTTATAGATAATGAATTTATTTAAATTTATTTATTGTTTTCATATTTTTAATGTCAAGAACCTATCGAAGAATTCTCCAACACCACGAGTTTTCCTATTTTCCTCGCATTCCTTACCATTTTAAGAAACTCGTAAATAGATCCAACACTTAAACAGCAAAATTACCAACAAGGTTATTTCGTACTATGAAATAGTTCCAGTATTTTTGTTTGGTCTGAATTCATCATAGAAGTTTGAGAGGCTGGTATACATTGAACTTCTAATGATATACGTGAAATTAAAATACACAGCATTGTTGAACTTTTTTAAAATTACAAAAATCTGAAAATAGTGCATCATTATAAAAATTGACAAAATAAGATTAAATATTTCTTTTACATTTTAGTCAATATATTAAAGATGTAAATACAAAGTAAGCATGGGGGCAATAATATACCCGTAATCATATAAATTATAATACATAAATAACATAAATTGTATACTTGCTTATCTAAATCAATAAGCAGGGAATATAAGATTTCAGATTACATATTTTAAATTTTCAGTCTTACAGTAGCTCGCTTTAAAATGTTATTTTAACTATCAAACATAGAAATACTCAAGGCGACGTATTTTAGACTAAGATGACAAAAAGTATTTTTAGTAATTTATGGTAATGTGGAGGTTTAGTTTCATGACATTTATAACCATTTATATACATTTAAATTTCTTAAAAGATAGTACGATTCATCAGTATGTATGTGTGATTAAATCTTACTGGGAACCAATTATTCGATATATGTATTTGAGCTTTTGTTGATGAATGTGACAGTTACTATTCAAGAACACATTCGGACCCCATACATTCGGTTAAAGTACAAATGTTTAGAAATAACACAACTTTCTTCAATTTCCCCCTTTTCATCAAGTATTATTGATTATCAAATTATTTATCTTACATTTGTGTTTCCTTAAGGAGAGTACGATCTCATCAGATGTGTTTGTGTGTCTATATATTACTTAAAAACAATTATTCTTTATGTATTTGATATTTTGTTGACGAATGTGACAGTTTCTATTCATGAACACATTCGGACCTCGTAAATTACAAATGTTAAGAAATAACACAATGTTAATAAATAAATAAATGTTAAATAATAACACAATGTTGAGAAATAAATAAATGTTAAATAACACAATGTTAAGAAATAAAATAAATGTTAAATAATAACACAATTTTCTTACATTTCTCCCTCTTTTCATAAAGTTTCAATTCAAAATTCTATAACAGTGTTCAAAACATGTTGCTATTCAAATGTTTGACTACCGGATACGGCTAGATGCAAATACTAAAACGGGTTACCACCCATCTGATTCACGATTTCCATGAATGTATCCCGTAGAGCCTTTTCAAAGAAAATAAACACCGCCACTCTAAAAGGGAAATGAATAATAAATGTTTACCAAGCTGAAAATATTTCTTGGGAAACTCTCCTTTGATGAAAATAGGGTAAAGTTCCTTCCGCGTGCGTTCTTTAAAATTTGTAAGGAGCCGTGTTTGAAGTAGTTTAGTTTGGATCCTCCTTATTTCCAAACAAAACAATTAAGACTCAAAGGAAAAAATATTCAATTACGTTAAATTAACAACTTCTATACAATTTTGTATGAAAAAGATTTACCCGTTTAAGTCAAGTGTCCTTATAAACGATCGGGATTGATCCCGGGCCGTCCCAATAGCCCGTTGTGTTTCTCCAGTGTGACGTTAATTAACTACCTACCTTATAAACAAAATTTTCACTGTAAATTATAAAGAAAATAGAATTTTTTATTTTGACATTATCGCCTAAAATGGAATGAATTGTTGATAACTTTATTTTGTACAATGCAAACAAAGTGTTTATTTTTCCATGAAGAAATATGCAAACGAATACTTGATATTTCAGGAACTCCTATCTGATATTTAAAAATGTTATTGCTTAGAATTAATACGAAACGACAAGCGGATTAAAAAAAATGCGGGAAGCCAATATTTCGTTTTCATAATATTCAATGCCGTGATTGTATGAGAGAAATAATTAGTTTTTAATTGCAATGCTTATTGGTTGAAAGATAATTCACTTTTCTACACAGAAATTAGTATAAACGTTATAGCGAAACTAATATTCTGTAACAAAGTAACTCATCTCTTACAGTAATATTTTTTTCGTTCATATAGGCAGTAAGTATAGATAATAAGTATAACCCCAAATTATTTGGAAATATCATTTAAGAATTTATTTTTCTTCTCTTTCAGTTAGATGTAAACATATATCGGTTAAGCTTAACGTTATTAGAAGATGCCTTCTCATCACATATAATATTCGCAACTCTCAGTTAAGTTTCCCTTTTTAAATTAGAGCGTTTTCAATACTATTGAAAATAAATATTACCATTTTCGATGAGCTAAGAATGTTGTGAAAACACTTTCTGATAGCAAAATAAGTCAGAGTTGATTAATTTTTCATTTTTAAAGCAATTATTTTACTACTCTCACTACTTTTCCTATTTGCGCGGGCCTTTAGAAATAAGTAGAAAACAGTAAACAACAAGTATAAAAGGTTTTAATAGCCAGTGTGAATTTTACAAACGATTTTTAAGCTGTTGTTTAGATTGAGGAAACAAATTCTTGTGAACTATCTTTCGAAACATTTATATCCAAATTACTATCTAGTTATAAGTTCCTTTGAAGGATAATTGTTTTGTATTTCATAATGATTTTGTTCTATTTGCTTTTATTTCAATAGTGGGATTTTTAGAATGTTGCGCAACCAAAAATTTCTTTGAACTTCATTCACTATTCTTCTAGGTATACATTGTTGTGTAATCTTACGCTTTTTATACTTTTGTCTGTTTTCGTAATGTATGTGGTAAGAGATTTTATTTCTGTAAGTATCGTGCTATACATTTTGAGAAGCACAGTTCTTTGGTTTCAATTTAGAAGCATTCATCTTTTCAAAAAAAATCATGCATCCACTTCTGCCCTACAGGCTGGTGACCATTTCTCTTAAGTAAGCTCAAAAACTTATTTATTTCATTCCGCATTACATTTAAAGATTTGTAATTATTATATATCTGGTGCTGAGGATTAAAACAAATTTGCTTTCCAAAATACGTGCATATGAAAAATGGATAAAAGTATCCAATGAATTTGGCGATCATGAGCACTTGACAAGAGAAAATTTCCCGATGCACAATCAATAATTCCTAGAATTTGTATATCTTGAAAATAAGTACTCTCTTTTTCACACCTTTGCAATAAATCTGAAGCTCGAATATTTTCTAAAACAGAGCATGCTTGTAAATTACGTAAAATATGACAGAATTCACATTTTGAATTGATTTATATAATTCATCGTACGAATAACACATACATCATAACCATTTAGAAAGAATTAGTTTATCAGTAGAACCATGGTGGGAAGGACACCCACTGCCTTGCGGCCGCACCTTAGAGTACATAGTTAACACAGGCAACTAAATCTAAACGCACTAATAAATATGGTAGCATGTTTATCTTGGTATGTGATGCTCTATACATATTACTCGAATTCACAGCTCATAAGCCTAAGATAAATATATGAATAAATCGCATTAAAAAAATATTGGCATTAAAAATGTTTACTCATGTTTCAAAGAATTATGTTATGTACATTTGAAATTACGAGAAAACCTATTGTTTTATATTATCATCAGTAAATAAAAAAGCCTGTATAGTTTATGTTATTGGGGCCGCGCGATTGCCCAGTTGGAAGTGGCAACTGGAGGGTTATGAGTGCGATCCAACCAAAGACCGTTGTGGACGTGGGGCTGGTCCACGTTAAATCTGTCATGGCCTCAGTATCCTAACGGTTTGGATACTTGGTTTAACTGGCTTGGTGTGGAAGTTTGGAGAGTGGGGTGCCGCAGCTCAGGTGACCTCGTCATCTGACTGTGGCTCAAAATGACGAGGTATTGTCCTCGGATTTTCCCCTTCGAGATACATCTCGGACCGTCGCCAATAGCCTGTTGTGTTTGTTTATTGCTCCAACGCGACGTTAATTCAACTACCTACCTATAAGTTATTGCCCTGTGTACAAGTGAATGTATCAAGAGCAATTTGAAATCTTACAAAATAATTTAATGGGCTAAATTTCGATTCCTTACTCTAGGTAACAGCAAAAATCTTAAAAACAGCTCGTTATTAAAATGAAGGAAATAGTCAAAATGTAGTTTTATTTGATTGAATAATCCTACAACATTCTCCGATATATTTCTTTCTCCAATAACACGCGTTTGATAGTAAATTGTTTTGAACAAAAAGATATCTTTTGTATATTTAGATTCCTAGGAGAACTTATATAATGGATGCATGATAAATTTTTTAAATGAATAAATTCTGGACAAAGGGTTATGGTGGTTGTTTTCGGGTTTTATGGCGCAAGGGCCATATTTGGCCAACTGCGCTAAATACAACACAGACGACAGAATGAGGTAGAAATCAAAGGAAGGGCAAGCGAGGGTAAAAATGAAAGGGAAGAAAGATTACTCGGGTACCTCGGGTTTGTGATGCCCGAACACATCTAAAGAAGATGTGCCCCTGAGGGCTCCAAATATTAAAAGAACCAATATAATTGTTTCATTGTAGTGCGGGATATATTATTTTAAGGGAGTGACTACTAGTACTGAATCGTTATTTTTTTACAAAAGTAGCAATACCTATTGTAAATAATTTTCTCGTCCCAATTTCCTGGGTAAAGTTTGATTTCTAAAAACTATAACACCTTTAAAGTAACTGAGTGTAAATAATGATTCTGTCGCTGTAAGATAATCAATAATGACTGTAAGAATTCGTAATCATCTAAATAATGATCTCATTAATAAGAACTATGATGAGTTTGAAATAACGAACTATAAACAGTGATTCGTTCATTACAAAATATTCCATAGCAATAATACAAGAAATGGTAATAGTTACAAGTTGATCCATTTCTGTTGCAAAAAGAATCTTTTCGGTAACTAAATAATATGCATATGTACAGTAAGAGAAAATATCTACTATTTACTAAGTAATTCACATAATAAGCAAATGCTTAGCGTTCTACAAGCCAGTAAAGGGGACATGGTTGGTTTTGTTTTATGGCGCAAGTGTCATATTTGGCCAAGCTGTGCCAAATACAAGACAAACAATGTCACGTAATTGTGAAAGCTAGAAGAAAGAGAACGATTGCTTGGGCATCCTGGGGTATAGGGGACACGAAGCACAATCAACTTTATGTAAAAAAGCAAGCTTTTCTAAAAATAAGTATATTATGTCTCATTTTGCAGATTATCTTGCAAAATGTACATATACATTTTGCAAGAATTGTAGATAGCTGTCTTGCAAAATGTATTTCGTACACTATCTTAAATTGCAATTCTTCTCTCATTGTCAATTTGTTGAAAATAGGAGCGTAAAAATTAGATAATGAACTTTTTCGAAAACATTGTAATGAGTTTTGTTTTTATACGTCTCTTTAGTCGAATAACTTTAATATTTGATACATTATCCTTTTGCTTTCTTACAAATCTAAGCGATTAAATTATTTTTGAGGTTTTTTTTGCCGAGTGCAAGAATTAGATATTAAATGAATGTTCTCTTGTATCCAGCTGTTAAAAAATGCTTGATATTTTTACTTAAATAATGTTAACAAATTAGTTTTATTTTTAATTATAAATCAGAGTAACAATATTACTAACTTAAATTTAAATTTTCACCAATTAAAAAATTTGAATATGATGATTTTGTACTGATATCCATGTGGTAATGTTACGATTTGCTTCGTTATTTGACACCAAAACAAGGATTAGATTAAGTTTTAAAATGATACGATACAAAGTAGCATCAATATTTAAGACTAAACTGGGGATACATCTTTTGAAAACGGACTAAACTAATATGTATTAACCAACTCTTAAAACACTATTTTGAAAGTTTTCAAGATCAGTACATCTTTCTACAAACTATTGGATACCTGATTACTGCAGGCCAAAAACAGGCTGGCACCCCACTCTCCAAACTTCCACACCACGCCAATCTGATCAGATGTGAGTACAATGTCTAAAACACACCATAAAATTCCTGATCTCAAAGCAGGAAAAGTACTTTTGTGTACTTTTTTCGTAGTTTAAAAGCGATGCAAAAGTAGGAGGAAATCAAATCTCTACGAAGGATTTAAAATATATATATCACTTGTTATGTATGAGTTAGCATTTATAAATATCTTAAATCATGATGTGTATACATGAAAAATAACTATGCAACGGAAATGAATGATCTAATATACACGTGATCTATTTTGATGGGGGGGGGGGTCTTCTTTATGCTTGATAGCTTTGAAATACTTTTAACCCTTTGAGCGTCACGATATTGGCGAGTACAGTAGTGTTACTTAAATCCCACAACATACATGACTAAATAAGCACATCTGTTTGAAAGAATACTAGAAAAGACTGGTCAAGGAGGTCAAAACTGGTTAAAAGTCATCCAGAGAAGACTGCAGGTTAGAAGGTGGAATTATGAGTAAGAACCCTCAGAGGGTTAAAAGACATTTGTGTAAATTCCTTATTGTAAATAGATTTTCGCAAAACATTTGAGTGTAATACATGGATGTAACCGCATAAAATATTTCAACTTATTTCATATTAGCACGTAATCTATCGAAAGTATGAGAATTGGTCTTACTATAAAAGATTAAGAATATTTTAGATCTGATTGAAAATGTTTGACGAAATGCATTATGAATAAAAAAATATTTGTTCATTCTTTCAAAACTACTTTCGGTTATATAGTTCATATCATTCAACTTCACTCTTTCTGGTTTTATTGTCTTATACGACTATTTCATTAAGTCCTTGAGAATGACTTAAGTCATGATGTACTTCAAAAGTCATTTTCATGCGTTTTATGATCTAACGACGAACGACCAAGATCTGTTTATTAAACGCTTACAAACCATGATTCGAACCCGGTACCTACTGTGGTAGACGAAAGTTATTACCTCCATACCAGTTAGGTGGCGCTTGAATTTATCAGATTGCTAAAAAAATTTTGCTTTTCAGTATTTTATACTACACTAAACTGTAAATGTTGTTTTACAGCAGCAACCCAAAGAGTACGAAAAAACAAAGTTCCAGTATTTTAAACAATCATTTATTGTTATTGGCTTTCATTGACTTGAGATTTACTTACATTGTCTTCGGTTTGTCGTTTCTACAGTCATCTTTGATACACTAGGCCTAATTGGACTGGTCCCGATTGAAAGAAAGATAAATTTAACTCATCATAGGGGACTGAATTTACTAATTCAAAGGGATTCAGTAGCCTTTTGGTTCCTTCAAATATCTCTTAATATATTTCACTAACGTACGAGACGCAGAAATCAACGGATTTCTTTATTGTCGAATGGCAACAATATATATGTAAGCAATATAAAATCGAAAGTTACGGTATTCATCCTCCAATTTTGCCGATTAGTCTAAATATGTTTGATTTGAGCTATGGAGCTTCATAAAATTGCTAAAACTACACGGAAGAGCTCTTCACT
Organism: Meta bourneti; assembly: GCA_933210815.1. NCBI lineage: Eukaryota > Metazoa > Arthropoda > Arachnida > Araneae > Tetragnathidae > Meta > Meta bourneti. The sequence goes on along the minus strand of OW119923.1, from coordinate 80,698,875 downwards.
CAAATGAAATTCTTCAGTAGTCCTATTACATACAACAATGAGAAATATGAAAGATAGAAATCAGCGCAGGGAAGAAAATGAGTGAAAATAGCTTTAGCTTCAAAAAATGCCGTATCGCCTTTGAAGAAGGAATGGGATAAAATTGAAGTAGAAGTTCAGAATCTATTTGTGTAACATGACTGAATGTGCTTTGCCATGCATTTTATTGAGCATAAGAACTGACACCAGTAAAAGTAAACAAAATGCTTTCACATATTTTTGGATGACTTTATTTTTTAGAGCTACGAAATTCATTTATGTGAATATGTATTCTATATACATTTCAATGAATTGAAATAAGATAAGAAATGTGAGTAACGATACTTTGCCATCAATAGATATAAGTAATTTAAAAGGTTTAGCTCAGATGCTATGCACGAATTTGCTAGTGTTTTACGTTATTTTTATTTGTATTACTAATTCACAAACGCAATCATCATTCGTTTGATTACCCAATACATCATATTACTCACATACTTTTTCTTTGCTTTACTCAACAAAAATAAGTGCAGTTGCTTTAGTGATACATCCGAAAATGATATTCGAATCAATTGAAACGTTATAGTGTTCGTAAGGTTTTGATATTTTAAAATCTAATAACCGTTACGTGTGCCTGTTATGTATATGAAAACATCGCCGAAAACGTATATGTTCTCAATATGAAATATTGATTGTAATAACGTGCATTTAACTGGAGAAAGCACATTTAGACTCATGTTTCCACTTTAAATGTACTTCACGTTAAGCTCAGCTGTATTTACTTCAATGTTTTTCAATATAATAATTTTACCGCCATATTTAATTTCTATAGTTAACATTGAAACTTGGCACAAAAATAATCAAAATAATAAAATTGAGTTCAAATTGATTTCATAACATTTGGCATACTAAGATATTTTAGCTAATTTTAAAGGCTTTTGTTATTGTAAAAATATATAAATTTTACAATCAAATTTCATCTAAGAGAAATAAAGCATCGGGATTATTTGTCTTTCAATGAAACTTGAATGGCTATTCCTCTCTACAGTGACATATCTTTGGTAAAAAACAAAGGTAGGTAGGTAGATAGTAAATTAACGCTACACTGTAGCAACACAATGGGCTATTGGCGACAGTAAAAAACAAAGAATTATAGATTCAGTTTTTTTAAATGGGTGGTGTTGATCACTTAAAACTTTTGTTCCCTTTCAATTAAATAATCGGTAAAAGGAATTCTGTATTTTAAAGATTACTCATTATATATTGTCTGGTAGAGTAGTACTTTTTGCTACGTATCAGGGATTTTAAAATCGGTCACATATACGCTTTATATTTTGATTTATTCATCCGTTTGGTTTTCGATCACTTCCTTCGCTTTAATGTATTTCTTATTCGCACATAAGAGTTGTTTCAATTAAAATTATCATTTCACGATCGTTCGTTTACCCACCAAAACTGAAAAAAAATATTGCTTCATCAGTATTCCAACATGTCCTGTGGAATCCCACCTACGGCTTTTCGCCCGAAATCACTGAATCAATTAAATTTTACTTAATTTCCATCCCGAATTCTGTTGCCTTAATGGCCTATTTATAAAGCTTCATTATGCATTACACCCTCCACTTTTCTCGAAATTCTTCGTCAGAAGTTTGGCAACAGCGCTGTAATGGGACTCCTATGGTGAGGAGTGAGCACCGAGCAGTGAATCGGGAATAACCCTCGGGGGCAAGGGGGAGGGGTGGTTGGGTGAGCTCGTAATCTTTCTCCTTTCGCAACAACATGTACCTGAAATAATAAACCTCCCACATACCTGAAGCTTCTGTATTAACTCCGCCTTGTTTGTAAGCATGCTGGGAAAATTCATCTTTGGGATCCGCCTTTCCAGGCAGCCTACCTGAGCGACAGGGCTGCCGTTCTATTTCCAGCCTGAAGCCAAGTTTGAGAGCCATCAGCGATAAATGACGCCTTCTGGATTACTGTGATGGAAAAGGCTGAAACAATGCGCATAATGCTTTATCCACTGAGATATTTGTTTTATAATTTTCAGTTTGGTGGAATCGATCCTTTAACAGACAGTAAATTAATTTCGCAATTTTAGTGCCTGTTTTAACATCATCTCTTTCTTATATTTAGCTATCAATAATATTATTTCAAATACTTTTGTTTGACAACTGCTCTAAATGATGTATGTTAGTTACAAATGTCACGACATTTAAATTCAGTCTCAGGCCTCGACTGCTCTGTTGTAAGAGCAACGGATCATCAACCAAAGGGTTTGGAATTCGAAACTTGGTCCAGCCAGTCGTGTACACGGAGGCTGGTGCACGTTAAATCTGTAGTGGTCCCATGTCCTCACGTTGTCATGGTGTGGAAGTTTGGAGTATGGCACCAGCTCAGGTGTTGTTCTCGTCATATGATCGTGGTTCAAAATTACGAGGCGTTGTCCTTAGATCTTTCCCCTCCGGATCGATCCTGACCTTCGTCAATGGATCGTTGTTTTGCTCCAGTGTGACGTTAATTAGTTACCCACCTACCTAAATTCAGTCTCTTGCCTCTAAAACCCTCACAGTAAAAAAATTTTAAGATCACCTAGTGTGTATTTAAGAACTCAAAATTGAAACTCATAGATGTTCGTAGTGGTTCGGGAGCCCCTTTAATCCTAAAGAACCAGAAATAATTAACTCGTTTGTGGCAAAGAATATGACAGTAGAGCGATAAACCAAACTTGATTATTTTTAAAAATGTATCTTCGAAACATAATTACGGATGTATTGGGTTTTATGGCAGAGGGGCCTATGGCCAAGTTGCAGGAAACGCACGACGGATAACATCACGTTACATACAAGTTACACAGTTACATAAACACAAGGAAATTTGTACTGACAAAAGAGAAATACACTCATGGAGGATTTGAACCTGCGCCACCTACACCCTACAGGTATAATTACGATGGGTTGGTTTGTTTTGGTTTTATGGCGCAAGGGCAATATTTAGCCAAACTGTGCCAAGCAACATCAAGTAAATGGGGAAAACTTTACTAACACAGAGGTAGGTATTTTAATAAACGTCACATTGGAGCAACACAACGGGCTATTTACTAACACAGAGGAGAGATACACCCGGGAGGAATCGAACCTGAGCCGCCTACATGATTCCCTTGAGTTAGGCTAGGTAGTTGAATTCACAATGCACTGTGAACGGACTAGTGGCGACGGTCCGGGATCAATCCCGAAGGGAACGATCAAGGACAACACCTCGTAATTTTGAACCACGTCAGATGATGCATTAACACCTGAGCTGGAACTCCACTCTCCGAATTTCTACACCAAGCCAACGTGAAAGACATTTGAGGCCATGACAGATTTGACGTGCACGAACCCCCGCATACTCGATTGTGGTTGGATCGTGTTTCGAACAAGCAACCCTTCGGTTGCTAATCGCCATATATTAACTGGGCTACCAGGATCCCTCATTACGATGGGAAAATAAAGCAACGATAATTCAATGCGTAAACAATATTGCATAGAGAAGAGTGTATATATATATACACTCTTCTCTATGCAAATACGTAGACTACATTTTAACCCCCATTCTATTTGTCCTAGGTGTGCCAGAGGGGGCTAAAATATTTGAAATCCCCATAGGAATAACATTGAGTATAAAACGATTGCGGAACGCAGCTCAGTTTGTTTTACCAGTATTGATGGAAAACAACTCTTCAAATAAAATTATTTTATCAGTGTTGCTCGAAAAACAATTTTCTACAAAACAAATTCCTTTCTAATATTTATGTTTGAACTTATCTTTTATTTCTTACCACAAAATATATACTTTATGAATATTTGATTGATGAAAAAAGATACTTAAAATATTTCATTTTACATAACTTACGTTTTATAATGGACTACGAAAAGCCCAAACGAAAAACTCATTGATCATAAAAACGGGATTTTGCTATTCGGTACATGGCAACTCCAGAATTAATGTTTTATTCTATAAATTTGATTTAGAATTCCCTGTTTGTGTATTTGAGTTTTGCCAGCGAAATGTGGTCATATCTGAGCATTTCTAAGTTTTATAAATTTGTGTTATTTTTTTGTAAATAAATCGTTATTGTCTTAATCAATACTCTTCAAACGTCTGTTTTCGAATTACTCTATTTCAGAAAATACTTAGGAAATCGAAATTTGACACGCTTGCTCATATCTTTCGCTTTTCAGAATTCTGCGCTTTTTCAATGATCAGAATTTTGTTTCTGTTTGTATTTATGCGTACAGTATTTTACATGTTGCATCTATATTATTTAAGAGTTAAATTTCAATGAATTATTTTTATTTTCTGCAAAATATCACTAGACCTGGGTAATTTCTTGGAGGTATATGTGTATTTCGACCAACTTTCCTTATATTTGATTGAATACGTAATGGTTTATAGAATTCTGTTTCATAAAAATAAATAAAATATACGAAACAAAACCTTTTTAAGTATGGTGTGTAACTTCTTATTTTAAAATGACCGGCAAAATTTAAATGAAATTATTTTAATATAAGATAGGTTTCGTTAAATTAAACGGGTAGCCATAGGTTGTAGTTCAAAGATATTTCTAAATCGACTTCTGAAGTAGTCACCTTAGAAAAACCTTTTGTAGCTTGCCTTAAAGCAGAAGTGCAATGAATATGAAATGGATTATATAGATAGATGTATCATGTATACATATTTGCGTTCGAAGTAAATTGTAGAAGCTATGAAAAAGTTAAAAGGTGTTAAAAATTATTTTCCATTCACTTAAATGATGTTTGCATTTTTCTATGAAAGAAAAGTGATTATCTAATCATTTTTCAATGAACATTTAACTAATTCAACCCAAGCAACGCCGTATAATTCTGCTAGTAACAAATAAAGAAACAATTTTTAATTCTTACGTCACTAACACAATTGTCGTACGTTGATTAGTCTCGAAGCACTGAAACCCACCTAGAAACATTTCCATCACTTCGGCACTGTAAAAACAGATTTTTCCTAGTTTCACGAAAGTAGCCAGAAAGTCGCCAAGCACAACAATAACGACCATGGCCACCATATGTTACAATAAAATCTCCATCAATATTTGAGGCGGGGCTATCCGAGACTATGTGTCATGCGTGGAAATGATGGACAAGCGAAATCAATCCAATGGTTGGCTGCTACTCGAAAAATTAGACTCATTTCATTTTTTCACCTTCGCTTCGGGAAGGAACGGAAGCTGTGCTCGTAAATCACAGATATTGGACACGTAAAATGTAATGGTCGATAAGTTTTCGATATGAGAAACATCTGTTTCAAGTACACCCACCACACAATTGCACATCTGCAGAGATTTTCAACCTTTTTCATCTCATGGTCACATAAAATAATTACTAAAATTCAGCGGGACGCCAAAAATATATTATATTTTTTGCCGATCTGACGAAAAATAGGTATCATTGTGATTGATTTACAAATAATAATAGTAATTACCTGACATTTTTGTTCGAAAGTGGCTTTTTAAAAAATATTTTTGAAGCAATTTATTTTTGTAATGAAAAAATAATACTCAAAATTTTTTAACTCGTATTAAAAATACGAGTATTACTCAAAAATATTTCTGTCAAAAGTTCACTAGTAAACTGTTGAAATAGAATAAGTCTTACGATATTTAAAACGTTCCACCATCCGCTATTCTTGTGGAACTTCGATTGAAAACCGCTATCTTAGAGTAATGTTTCTAGCAAGCGAGCTATTTATGAATTGATGCATACTTTTATGTGTAAATATAGAGATCTGTTATTGAACAATACAAATTTTATCCACTTTTCGTAAATCACACATACTCGACAGTTAAAATGTAATGGTTCATTGTTTTTTCGATATGAGAAATATTGTTTCAAATACCACCACACAACTACTATTTTAATGTGTTTAGCAAGCGAGCTTCAATGAATTGATGCATACTTTTATGTGAGATTTGTTTGAGTGTACTTTTTGTAAGGATTGAGATTTGTTATAGATATACACAGACTTGATCCACTTTTTTGCTGCTGAATCGAAATATTATACTTAAAACATCATTCAAATTTCAAACGTCACTGGAGGATTCACAAGATATTTTACAACATTAAATTCCACCTTCAAACACAAAAAGGGCTAAGTTTCTAAAAACTAGTTGCAAATTTTGTAAAAAGTACCATAGACATTTAGCAAAAATGCGATCGAGAATTCGCAAAAAGTAAAAAGTTTATTTCATTTGTAGAAATAATTTTTATTTTAATTTAGTAATTATTTCACACCTATAAAAAGTAGGCGTCGACCTCAACACATCGAAGTGAAATGACTTCTCATTTACAATCTCGATAATAAATATTTTCCACTCATGTTTAAGTACATTTCTAAACTTAATTTCAGCTCAGGTGTTGACATCGTCATCTGACCGAGGTTCAAAATTATGAGGTGTTGTCCTCGGATCTTTCTCTTCGGGATGGATCCCAGACCGTCACCAATAACACATTGTATTGGTTCAGTACGACGTTAATTCAACTTTTAGCAGAGTACGATCGAGAATTCGCAAAAAGTAAAACCTACCTAAACTTAATTTCGACTAATTTTAAAACGCAAATATGGATTTAAGCTTGATCTTTTCCTGTCCGTCATTTTTTTCTCTTCATATCCTTATTTTTCTTTTCTCTGTAACACTTCTCAGTGCCTTTTAGTAGTCTCACTTCTTTTCAGGACTCATTAATATCCATTACCCTGCTGAAGGATTTTGAGTACATTTCGCCATACTTACAGGGCAAGAGAAACAGACTCAGATAGCATATTTGCTTGAACACCTCAACTAATGCTATACAATAGTTGTTTGCATTAGTTTTATTAACAAATTTAAGCAATCATTTTGATTAGCTTCCTGTAATACAAAGTGATCGCAAACCCCCTATTCACAACAGGTCTAAGAGAATAGGGGACTTTTAAAACAAACTTTTGCAGTTATTATCCAATTGTTATAAAATTTGCAGACTGTATTTTGCTAAAAAGTCTACTTAAAGTTTGGTCGAAAATATTAAGTTGTGCGTAAATTATTACATGGTACGGGGTCAAAATTTTTGATACATTTGCAAAAATCGATAGATCCCATTCGCATTAGTTTTCAATATATTATCAAAATTTTAATCCACATAATAGTTTGAATACATATAAATTAAATTAGGTCTATTTGGTAAGTGTATCACTCAATTTTAAAGCGAATAAATATTTTGTTCTAAAACACCTGAAATTTTGCAAAAAACAGTATACAATATTTTATTCAAATTTAGGAGCATAATGGATTTCTAATTTCCACTTATTTTACAACAGATTATAAGGACTAACCAAAAATAATTTCGAGGAAAACCAAATGCTCGGGAAATATTTTTGAAATCAGAAAATGTCATAAACTTTCAATCAGAGAAAACCGCATTTTTGTAGTGGACTTATACTTATATACTTACTTGTATTACTTATATATACTTATATACTTATATTACTTATACTTATATACTTACCTTAACTATGTGTTTTATATTTTCAACGTAACTCCGTAAAATGATCGAAATTGAAAAATTACTTTTGCTATCTACAAGAGATACAAATACAAATACAAATATACAGATACAAATTCATTTTTAACGCTAAAATTTTTAAAAATCAATTTTTTGATCGATTTTGTTGATTTCGAAAGTCTACTGTCCTCTTAAGGAAAGTTAAGTACATATCCATGCAATTGGCAAAAATCAATCGAACATAATATAAATAATCAACCCAATTAATTTAACTAATCGAACCGGTAAGCTGTAAGTTTACGCGTTCGTTGTTTCATTGTCATCATATTTTATTATTTTAAGAATTGTTTGTAAGGCAGACTGGTAGATGTGGATATATATTCAAAATTCAACTTCATTAAACTTTTTTGAAAACATATGTTTGATTTATATTGTTTATCCTTCTAATATACTTTTTAAAAAGATTTTGGAAATTAAATGTTTAAGATGGCTGAATTTGCTATTCTTTTATGTAAAAAGAAACAAATTTTAGAAAAAGTATAAAATCAGTTTTATTTCAAAACTTTCAGCGATATTTTTCTTCTAATTTCTTATTAAATGGAATGAGTACCAATAAATGTATCGCCATGACATCTGATATATTTTATTCAACTGAAATATGTTTTAAGAATTTCACCTGATATTGCAAAAATACTCGTTTTGGGGACTTCAAGACCATCTTAAATTAAATTGACAGGAGGAATTTGAAAAGTTTTTTCCGAAAATTTTGGGGTAGAAAATTTTTGTTCGATTGAAAATGTTTAACATGTCCCAGCTTATATGAGAGTGCTGCGAACGAACATAAACAGAAAAAAACTGAGATGAAGAGAAGTGGCATGAGTCTGAAGTGAGGACGCCATATTGAACATTTTAGATTGTAAATAAAACCTTGATTTCAGAAAAACAAAAGAAAAATGAGAATGAGATGAAAGAAAAATGTACGGTGAGTCGAGCATACTTTTTGTACATTAGCCACCCTCAAAGCAATTAGAAAACACGGCAAAACAAGATGAGGTTTATACGGTTTATACGATTCTTGTATAAAACGGTTTATACAAGAATCATAGCTCGAAGACTACAGCGTACACTAATCTATTCATATTACAGCAACTCTTTGAAATCACATGAGAAAATTAACACTATCATTGATCTGAAGTTTAATGTGAAATAAAGACGATAGGAAAATCATTGCAAGGTAGAATGATCAGAAAGCTCAAATCAAGACAAGTACAACTGAAATCCCTGTGCCAAAAATTATGTCTCCAGGCAAACAGAAAGTTGCAAGACACAAGATATTTTATACGTCAACTAAAACTGGATTCTCTAAAAATCACAACTCTACATCTTAATTTTACATTTGTTGCACAATGCAATATTATAATGTCAGTCTATTCTATAAAACTGCGTTCATAAAGTCGATATTTCCACTCTTCATTAAGTAGAGTGAGATGGGGTAAACACGTTTTTTAAAATAAAAATCACATTTTTTATGCTTTCTGAATTTGCGCAAGTGAAGGGGGAAAAAGAAGTGTTCATTACTTACATATTTCACTGCGAATTGCACTTTAAATAGTTACACAATCTTACTAATTGTGAGCCATTCAGAAATTATTTAATCAAATCCACATAAATATCTAGGATAAATAAAATGCTACAGCAATTGATTGTGCTTAATGTTTCGACACTAGTACAGATATTTCACAAAGAACACCAATTTTAAGTTGTATTTATCACTTTTAGCTCAATTTGCATACAGCATTAAGAAACTTCCAAATGTTTTACGGGAGAACCGTAAACGTAGGAAGGTATACACCAGTTGATGGTATAGAATTCGTATTGATATATTCTAACGTTTGTCATTCGATATGTTAATTATATTGAAGATATACCTTTTTGGATGAAATAACATCGATGCATCATCATGTTATAATTACCCTGTTATTTTCTGAAAGAAAACAAATTTACTATCGATTATATTCTGAATACCTAATACTAACAAAACACTTGCTTAAAATTACACACTTCGACAAACTCAATAAATTGATTTATTGACTTTTTATGGCGCATAGGCAAGCTCTGACCAAGCTGCGAATTGAAATCACTCTTACGTTGCAGTGAAAAGTTATGGTAACATTTCTAGCATCAGAAAGTACATGATTCAGTATCGGACAATAAAGCAAAAAAAGCATAAAATGTCACGAAGTTGCTTATTTAAATAAACAGTTTATTTCAATGGAACTTGTATCCAGTAGGCACAAAGAGAATCCCTGGAGAAAAATCTAAGCTACTCAAAATAATTTTTTCTTAAGCATTTTGAGTACTTCTAAAATTTTTGCTACAAAGTAATAAAAAATATAGAAGCTTGTCCACTTCATCCAGTTTTTATAACAGAGTTCTTTCCAAACATCAATGGAAGATCGAGTTTTTTATATCAATCTTCTTATGCACTGACAATAAAGTCATTTTGTATTGGCCATCTTCTCTCGCTCTACTTGTTTGGAGCTTCCATTTTCCCTCTTCCGAGAGGATAGTACTTCAGCCATGTGGGGTGAATTCTATTTCTCTACAGATGGTAGGTAGTTATGCATGGTTATAGCACAGAATTCTGTGTGTGATTACGATTCAATACGATATTCTTCCCTCAAATACTTGTTTGAATTGCTCCCGACCTTTTATTTGATTTTTGCACTTTCGAGCACAATAAAACTACTTCAAAGACCGCATTTAAATATGTATTTTGTAGAGTTTTGGATCTATTCCCATAAAACTTTCTGAAATCGGTGTAAAACGTGTACTTTGTTTCGGTTCTATTATTTTTCTATGTAGGCATTTTTTCTCTTACAGGTTAACTAGTTCTTTTATATTTTATAAAAAATAATTTCGTAGGGGCCCTCTTCCAGCCACCCTCTTTTCTTCAACTATCGAGGGATATCTCGAGACGTTTTTAACTATTTTTTTAACGTTTCTGATTAGATTAATATTCAGTGTGGACTGTACAACACTTTATTGAACATCGAACAGGTTTCAGTGGCTTAGTGTTCATGCAAGCCCGGCGTCCCCTATTGAAACGATCGACTGAATCAAGAAAATCTGATGTTAAATAAGTATATTTTAGACGCAAATCAGCACACATCAGATTTCAAATGTGCCCTCTTGCCCACACTCTATCGTCCCGACTATATGCGAGTTACTTGTATCGAACCATACGGCTGATACCAATCGTCCCAGCGTTTAGTGATTTCTGTATTTGATTGACAAGTGGTGTTTTCCAAGCGCACTAGATACCTCTAACCTACCTTCCATTACTTCTCATGCATGCTAGCCTCAGTTCAGATGATATGCCTAGTGGGCCATGCGCATGATCTATCAAACTTTATTCACACGTCTTTGCCAAAAACCACTTCTAGTATGAAGGCGGTCTGTCTTTTGTTTTGCTGCCTTGGGACTCTAGATAAAATCCGTCGTCGGTTGTTAAACATTTCATAGTAGAGTTGCAGATAATTTTCTTTTATTCCTTGGGCTCTATTCACCAAATGTTTTCGTAGTGAGTGATATCTCCATGCCAAATTAAAATTAATTAGATTTCTATGCAATACTCACTTCTAGGCAATATTACACTTCTAATCTCGACGCTCAGAGAGAGCTTTTTTCTGAAATTTCTTATTTCACCTTGGGAGTCAACCGTTTTTTATCCTAGAGTGAATTAAATAGTTTTTATCTTATTTTTTTCAATTGAGGTACAAAGTTAGAGTTCAGGTTTGGCTTACCAATATTTTGTTTTTGGAACAGGTATGTTGAACAAAGTGTTTATTATTATTGCTTGCGTAAAAATTTCTACACTCAAAAGTGTTAAAGTTTTCCTCTAAAACAAAACATGCAAATTTTCTGACACTGTCCTTCCTCACATACACAAAGTGAGCGATATGCCCTCAAGAAAAATACTGGATGACATACGGGTAGCTTGTTGTTCTTTGATAGATGATAGCAATGCCAAACTAAAAGTTTTATCTAAGTCCAAAAGAAACAACTACCTATGAGTAAGAACTTTTTATTTTCGGTTACGAGATTTTCGTATCAAACACAGCCTAGTGATAGGCTTCCATATATGTAATCAGAGTCGTTCCTGAGGTATTAGCTGACCAAGTGCAAACTTCAGCAAGCAACCACCTCTTTTAAGAAGCATTTGAATTTCTAACAGAACGTCATTCATCAAGCACATGGTCAGAAAATAATTTAATGGCCCAGTCTTCCTCCCGATTCCCTAAATATCGCAACATTAAGTGAGCATTGCGTTTAATAATTTTTTCCGACTGTTTTCAGACTATTGATGTAAGCGTATAATTTACCTATGTGATTCACGAAACTTTGATTTTTTCTGATGTAACTAACTTCAGCATATATCTTTGATAACTTTTTAATAAAAAATCATTTCGGAACTCCCCATGGGCCTTCCCTTTAATACATCCTTGCACTTGATGCGTCCTTTTTGTATATTCTAATGTAAATATGCAGATTCATAAATATCTTTTATTACAATCGAAAAAGAACCACAAAGAATTTATAAGTATAAACTTAATAATATTGGAAAACTTATTGCCGGACATATTTATTTAAAGTTGGAGGCATACCGCGCCTGTCTTTTGGCCGCCCCTATTTTTTGACTACGTGTAAGTGTAAGCCCAGCACACCACTCAGGAACTAATCTAAGCTCTAAGTAGAATAACTAAGAGGGAGCAACAGGGCGGTGGCCCCGAACGCCAATATTTATAGGGGAGGCATATAAGACATATTTTATTAAAGTTGTGTAATTTTCCTTTGGGAAAATGTTTCAAACTTTTGAACCAAATTTTGCCCTTGTTGCAGAAATATTTTCTAGAGTTGTGTGTAAGAATGAATGATCTCATGCTCTCCATCATTAGCTTGCAACGCCCAAAGGTCAGCTCTTATTTTTATGTAGCCCTCTGTATACAGGGAAGAGACAAAGCAATAAAAGTCTCCTTACCGACGTTTAGAGAGCACAAAACAAGATAGGAGCCGAGGGGTCCTGGAGATCTTAACAGGAGCTTTTAATGAAACCCCGCCTTTTGTTAGTTTTTATGTGCTGTCAATAATTAATTACAACAAAAATTAATATTCTGAACGATAATTTATCAGTAAAATTAACCTGGAACCAATTAACATATTTATGTCTTAATTAATAGGATAATCATATTTTACATTAATTTTGAATGATTAAATAGATTCTGCTTCGGACAAAGGGAGGCATCTGCCTCATATGCCCCAGTCCTAAAAAGTTTAGCTCTCTATAAAGCTTTTGAGTAAAAGTTTAGCTCGCTCTCTCACCTCTATATACTCTGAAACTTAGTAACATTGCATATAGTGGGGTATGAAATGAAAATAAATTTCCACAAATACTCAATGGTTAATTTGCTCAAACAAATTTTTTCTTTTCTTTTGGATACCTGTACTTAAACTTATGCTGTAATTCTTAAACTTATGATTAAAAATCTGTCTAGTCAAAAGGCACTTCTTTCTAGAAAATATATACACATACAAGAAACTAAAAACAATTACAGAACTAGCCATTGCTTTCAAAACAATCTGCACCAGTTCACATATAAGTTTAACACGTTCTCTTTTATTTTTATTCTTAATTAGCTCCAAAATTGGTGTAGTTGTTGATATTTCGAGTCTGTCTTAATGTGTTTCCGTTGTTTTTAAAAATATATTGTCGTGTCAACTGTGCTCCTACAAGGGCAGAGATAATAAATAATATAAAATCAAACTTAATAAATTCCAAATGCTCAATGAGATATTGTTATTTAGCTTATGTAAAAGTATGCATAACAGTTTTTTGCGTTCACTTTTGTCATGACATTTTTAATCTGCACGTGGGTACGTTTTTCATTGATATCGATATGTGTTTCTTTAAATGACTTCACATTTCAGGACCCCTATACATCTCGAGTCACCCCGTACCACTGTACCGACGACCCTCTTGTGTAGGGGCCCTGGCGTGACTCCAGAAAATTTCAAAATTTTGAAATACGTAAATGAACTTTTTATACTTACATGGCTTACATACTTTTAGTACCTAAAAATAAAAGTAGATAAAACAGATGTAATCTTAGTAAAACTGGTAGCAAAAATTTAAAAACTTCAAAGTATGACCGATAAAAATTAAAACTTGTATAAAAATTAACAATAGCCATTTCGGTGGATTAAAACGTTCACTATCGTCAGGACAAAAGACATCACTTCTGTCCTGATGGTGGTGAACGTTTTGCTCCATCGAAATACCTATTGACCATTTTTCATATGTATTTCTTTTTAAGTCATATTTTGAAGTTTTAAAATGTTTACTCCCTAACTAAGGTGTCCTTTTATTTCAGAACGATGGTGTTTTTTAATATCACTCTAATAAGTTGGTTGAGATGAAGGGTGAGATTGAGACAGTTTGGAAAGGGCGATTACGTGTAGATTTCGAGAGAGGAAGACCATAAAATAATCCTTTCATCCAACTTATTAGTGTGATACTTGATAAAACGATCATTGCGGAAAAAAATTATTTTATTGTGGTGCTGAAAAATAAGTAAGCCGTGTAAGAAAAGAGAAGTTAATTTGCATATTTCAGTTTTGGGATTTTCCAGGGTCCTTAGAGGGGGTCGTCGGTACAATGGTACAGGGTACCTACGATCTACAGGGATCCTGAATTGTGAAAATATTTGTTTGACAGTTCGGACGTGGGGATTTCGAGAGAGGAAGACCATAAAATAAAGACATTTTATTGAGGTACTAAAAAAAGAATTTGATTTACATATTTCAGTTTGGGAATTTTCTGAAATTTTTAGCCAGGCCACCTATATCGGGAGTCGTCGATACAGGGGACCCGAGCTGTATAGAGGTCTTGAGTTGTGAAAAGTTTTGAGAGTGTGGTGTCAATAAGTGAAAATTCGAAAGGTAAGTTATAATTACGTGCTTGGAAAATGCAATTACATGTAGATTTCGGAAGAAGACCACAAAATAATCCTTTCACTCAATTTACGAAAGTGATACTTGATAAAACGATCATTCTGAAATAAAAAGACATTTTATTGAGAAGTTAATTTACATATTTCAATTTCGGGATTTTCTGGAGTCTAGGCATTGTCCCTACATTGGGAATCGTCGGTACAAGGGATCCGAGGAGAGATAGAGGTCATAAGTCGTTTTCAAGCTATATAGAGGTCCTAAGTTGAATGAAAGGATTATTTTATGGTCTTCCTCTCTCGAAATTCACACGTAATCGCCCTTTCCAAACTGTCTAAATCTCACCCTTCAAATTTCCGCTCAAATTGACTCCACACTCTCAAAAACAAATATTTTCACAATTCAGGACCCCTATAGATCATGGGTACCCTGTACCATTGTACCGACGACCCCCTGTAAGGACCCTGGAAAATCCCAAAACTGAAATATGCAAATTAATTTATCTTTTCTTACACGACTTACTTATTTTTTAGCACCTCAATAAAATAAATTTTTTTCGCAATGATCGTATCACACTAATAAGTTGGATGAAAGGATTATTTTATGGTCTTCCTCTCTCGAAATCCACACGTAATCGCCCTTTCCAAACTGTCTCAATCTCACTTACCCTTCAAATTTCCGCTCAAATTGACATCACACTCTCGAAACCAGTGAAATGTCACTCTCTGCAAGTATCACTCCCCACGTCCCTGTGAAGCTCCATCACCAGGAATAGGAAGGAGAAGCCCAGCGTGAACCCGAGTAGTTTCGGTTATATCATGTCTAGTGGAGGCGAGCATTGTTCCATGCGGTGTTATTGTTATGGGAATGAAGTCGAACCTACAGGGAGGGGGTTTCTTCTCACCCCCTCTCCAAGGGGGTGTACCAAGATCGGTTATGGAGATGGCAGAGCGCCGTCGGGAGTCCAGAATTCGACCAAAAAGTCGTTTTGTGACGGAAATAATGTAGATGTGGGTCTCCCGTCGGCGTTAGCGCACGTGAAAGTATAAAAAGATAGCAAAATGCAAAGCCGCACCGCGGAGTGTTTCTTTGTGACAGCTGGCAAATTTGGTGAAGAAAATATGAATTCGCGTTTTTGTGTGGAGAACGCACAGAATGGATCCCCGCCTCTTTAAAAAATGTGGAATGTAGATGTTTGCTTTGTGCGTTCTGGTTGTTCGGACTTTATAATGATGCGGTATACCGTGGTTTAATGTCGAGCTTTAGGGCGTGTTGGGACTGGGACCGCGCATTCTTTGCTCTCTATTATCAGATTTTTAAATAGCATTCCGAGCTTTATCAACAACTCAGCTAATAGAGGCTTACTTATTCAAAAATGCAAACCCTACTTATTTTTTTCAGAAACGTTTAATGCTTTGAAGAGTCCACGTATATTTTATCACTAAATTTATTGGTTATTAATGCCATTCTTTACTGGATTCTGTTACGAGATAAGTATATAAGGTTGATTAGATTTTATGGCGTACGACAAAATTTGTACAAGACATACAACACCTAGAAAATGGGTTGGTTAGGCGTTTTATGGCGAAAGAGTCATATTTGGCCAAGCTGTGCCAAATACAAGATAACGTGAAGTAAAAAATGTCACGAAAGGGAAAGAAAGAGGGATTGAGAAATAGAGTAGTGGGATGAGAGCAGAAAAAGATCGATTGGGTAACCCAGAAGCACGCCCCCCTTATTTAGCAAAGACATTAAACCCATCCAAGAAAATGGGACACGCACAAGGAAATTTTACTGACACAGAAGATAGAGGAAATACACCCAGTGAGGAATCGAACCTGTGCCGCTTAGAGCTCGCAGGTTGCAAGAGCAGTGGGTAAACCCATTGAGCCACTTCGATCCCAAGTATCTAAGGTGTTATTAGCATTATATGGATAGATTTAAAGCATTCAGTCTCGGTTTATATAGTAAAGTTGTGGTTCTTAAGTTCTTGGTGAATATTTCTATCCTACTTCGGTAGAAACGAGGGTTTTTGTAGACTATGAGGATTTAAAAGTTATGTATAAACAAGGTATTGTGCCTTTCATATCTTATGCATCTCGGATCTGGAGACAGGTTTTGAAGACTAATACCAACAGACACAGGTTGAGGAAGATTCAACGGAGAATTCTTCTGCGTCTTGTCAGAGGTTATAGAACTTTAAGTTATGAAGCAACCTTTGTTATAACTGGAGTTCCACCTTTTGACTTGGAAATTGAGTGCAAAAATGAATTGTATGCTTCGATTTTAAATGATTTTTCGACGGACTGTGTTGATGTAAAATTGCCTCTCTGCGACATCCCTCATCCGGCTATTTTGAAAACAATTAATCTAATTAAATACGAGAAAATGTGGAGAAGCCTTTTCAGAAAGTCTGTTTTACGGACGGTAGTAAGATGAACAACAATGTTGGCCTTGCTTTTGTTTTATTTGAAGACAACTTCGAATGCGGCTTTTATAAACATTGTATCCGGAATGAATGCACTACCTTTCAAGCCGAATTGCTTTGTATTAATCTCGCAGTTAAGTGGTTTAAAGAGAATGGAAATTTTTGTTCAAAATATCTTATTTGTACCTATTCTCTTTCCTCTTTACATTTACTGAAGAATGTTGCAAGCAGAGAAAAATTAGTTGTTGAAACGCTTTTAACAATTAGTTCTCTTAAAAATAGAGGAAATGATATTTTTTGCCTATGTGCGTGGACACTGGAATAAACGGGAATGAAAGAGCTGATTTTTTAGCCAAAGACGCTTTGAATTTAGCAATTGATGTAAATTGTAACATTCCTAAGTGTTACTTTAAAGGCTAATAATTATGACAAGCTTGTTACTAAGTGGAACGAAGAGTATATCTCATCTGAGAAAGCTGGCCACACCAAAAATTTTTTTCCTACTATTAAGCATAGAATTTTTCCTACTATTAAGCATTGAACTCGGAATTATTTTTCTTCATAAACTTCAAAATGACACAATTTTTATCTGGCCATGGAAATTTTGCTAAATATCTATATAGATTTCATCTTTGGACTAATGAAATGCGCGAGTGTTCTAAAAAGTAGCCACAAGATGTAGGGCATTTGCTTTTTAGTTGTCCTGCATTTAAAAATTCAAGAATGCGCCTACAAAATTATTTGAGAAAATTAGGTAAAACATGGTCAGTGAAACTCAATGTTTTTGTTAAATCTAATCTGCTTTTCTGTTCATTTGTCAAGTTCATAAAATATTATAATTTTCGTTAAATTGTTTTCCACTGTTTCTTTGTTAAATCAACTTACTTTTATAAGCCCCATGTTGTACATTTGTGGTGCACAGGGAGTTTGCTTTTGTTCAATAAAAAATAGAACCTTAATTATCCGAAGTAATGTGAACCGAGGTCAGATAACCAGATAACCAGAAACCAGTCACCTCAGATAACCAGAAACTCAAATAATACGGACAAAGTAACACGAAACAGCCAATACGAAATGCAGAAAACATTTACTATACTACATGTTACAACTAATGCTACTGAAATTTTCTCAAAGCTTGAGGTTGCGTTGGTTGGATTTCATGGCGCAAGGGACATATTTGATCATTCTGTGTCAGATACAGTAGACAGACAATATCTAGTAATGAACATACACACAAGGGAATCTTTCTGACACAAAAGATAGAAATATTCCCAGGAAAGAATAGAACCTAACAGGAATCGAAAGCGCACCGCTTACAACTTGCAGGTTGCTAGCGCAGTGGGCGCAGTGCTAGCTCAGTACCCACTGAGACACCACGGCCCCATCAAAGCTAGGATTAAGAATAATCTTTTGGTACAAATGTATCTAGAGCCTCTTCTGGTGGCAACGCTCTTGGCGCACTTTTAGTAGCGAGTTATGGCAGGTGAAGGTAACCCATCTTTATTAGGGTTATTCCCGTTTTTATGGCAACCTCAGTAAGCGGAAAGATTTAAAAAGATGTTATGTTTATAAAGATAAATTTTTTTTTCTAAGATTTATTTTCTTGGCGACATAAAAAGTGCGCCAAGAGCGTTGCCACCAGTCGAGGCTCTAAATACAGCTGTACCAATCTTTTCTCGGATTTGTATCGTAGTATGTACTGTATGTGATAATTTTACAATAAATTTGGACGTGAGTTACGTACCTTTTAAACTCTCCTGAAAAAGTTCGGTACTTTCGTATCAACCGCATGCCACGAGTCCTACCTCGCGGAGGTTATGTGGACGAAAAAACAAGCCTCAAATGATAATGATATGTTTGATGCCATTCTAAGGGCAATTGCTAAACATTTTCCGCCCGAAACAAAACTTGGTTGATATTCGCCAATGGGCATGCGGTTAATACTAAAGTACCAAAAGTTCTTAACGGTCTTTTTTCATCACATTCTCACGTCTTTGGACAAAGTGCACACACTTGTACTCGAAGTTTAATTTAAAGCATAAAAAAAGGACACGGCTAAAAAATTTGGCTCGGATAACACAGACACTCGGTTACTCGGAGCTAGGATAATCCAGGCTCTACTGTAGAGCATTCATTGAATGAAAATGCGGAGTATTGTCTTATTAAGAAGCGTTCTCACACTCAAATAATCATGAACTAACTCATTGGATGAATAGTAGAAACGTGCTCATTCACACGTGTCAGTGTTGGGTCACATGCTATCTCAAAACAAGTTGTATGTGATCCGCTACAACGAGGAATAGTACGCAGAGGACTGAACAATATCTATCATTTCTTATACAACATTGGAAGCTCTGGATAAGTAGCGCATACGATATTAAGTTGTAAGTTAGTATAAGTTTTTATACGTTTTGACTGGAAAATAAGGCTCATCTTGAATATGAGAGAAAGATGTTTCTTGCTATTCACAAATCTGTGTGGACCTAGTAGTATTATTGGTACAGCTGTATCTAGTGCCTCGTCTGGTGGCAACGCTCTTGGAGAATTTTTTTGGCGCACTTTTTATATCGCCAAGAAAAGAAATCTTAGAAAAAATCTTTTTTTATCCTTATAAATATAACATCTTTATAAATCTTTCCACTTTCTGAAGTTGCCATAAAAACGGGAATAACCCTAATGAAGATGAGTTACCTTCACCTTCCATAACTCGCTACTAAAAAGTGCACCAAAAGCGTTGCCACCAGATAAGGCGCTATATACAGCTGTACCGTATTATTAAACTCAAATCGGAAGCTCATTGAATTGTATCATGCTATCATTCAAATATAATCGTTAACATTTTTTAAATAATTTTAAACCATAGTAATTCCATGAAGAGAATACAAGTATATTGTATAAGTTGGATAAAAACGCACATTGTTAGTATATCCTGTTTCGTTCAATTAGTTCTCTGAGGTGTTCACACGCATATATCTGCTCTACAGTCTTCCCTACATGACTTTTAACCAGTTCACCTTCTTGATAAAAAAAATCACTCCATGGATTCTTCCATTCAATTATGTGGTTATTTAATCATTAAATTTGATGCAGGTTGAAAGTAATACTATGCTATTCGGAAATCTTGTGACGCCTCAGAGGGTTTACAATCATTTAATAAACCATTTTAAATCTACATATTACCAGTTGCTATGCAACTTGCCACTGAGGCAAAATTAGGAGGAAAGAAGGAAATTTCTCGTCATGAAAATTTACATTCCACCAGGAATTTCCGCATCACTTCTAAGAAGGATCTACGCACAGAGGTGACCTGCATGGATTTACCTAATTAGATGCTCTAGGAAGCAATTTAACATAAATTACAATCCTGTAACAGTGGTGTGATTTAATTTTAAATTATGAGGTATAAATTACGTCTTGTTTATTATCTAAAAAGAACCTATAGACATTTGTAGATGTGGATGGAGGACTGCGTCATGGAAAGTCAAAGTTTCAAATCTTCAAAAGGTTAATGAATTAAAAAATGATATCTAATTTCCTAAAAAACTTATTTAATTTTAACAAAAAAGTATATCAAATAATAAATAGAATCCATATTTATCGCAAGCTTGCTTCCGATACATTATAAAGAGAAAGGAAGCTCAGTTGTTTAGCGACGGGAAAGAATTTTGTTGTTAGGTGCCACATGCTAATAATTGAGTTACTAGTCCGTGCGTCCACAGCGTCGTGAGTATAATAATCTCAAGCCACTCCAGACATTGACAGATCCTCTCCCAAAAGCTAAAAAAATCCATAAACCCAGTTGTGGAAATGAACATCGTGGCATGATACATAAAAGGATTATAGCGCAAATAACGAAAATTGGAAGAAAATTTAATTTTTATCTCGTCTTACCATCAATATTCTCGAGTTTCAACACATATGCACGCTTTTTTGTCGTTAGATATTTTAACCACTGCATACAACATTCCCAGAAGACCTCTCAAGCAGCTCCAAACCTCGACATATCCTCTCCCAGAAGCTCAAAAATCTCCATGAACCTAGTCGTACAAATGAACATCTTAGCCAGATACATAAAAGGATTAATGCCGAAATAACAAAAAATGGAAGAGAATTGAACTCAAGGTTAAATTTATCTCTTTTTACCATTAATATTCCCGAGTTTAAACACCTATGCACACTTTTTAGTCGCTAGTTTCCCACTACATACATAACAATCACAGCAGCCCCAAACACTCTCTAGCAGCTTCAGACCTAGACCTAGAGTCTCTCTCTTAGCCTCTCCCAGAAGCTAAAAAAAATCCATAAACCCAGTCGTGGAAAAACATCGACTGATAGAAGCCTGATGCATGAGAGGATTAAAGCCCAAGTAACAAAATAAATTCTCGAGTCTCAACATCTATGCACACTTTTTGTCACTAGATATTTTCCCACTGCATGCAGCCAAAAACCCTCAATCAGTTCCTGATCTCGACAGAAGCTCTCCCAGGAGCTAAAAGAACTCCATGAACCAGTCTTGGAAATGAACTTAGTAGCAGTATTAAGCCCAAGTAACAACAAAAATGGTAAAGAATTTAATTGAAGATTAAATTTTCTTCTATCTCGTCTTACCATAAATATTCTCGAGTTTCAACACCTTAGCATACTTTTTAGTCGCTAGTTTCCCACAGCATATAACATCCCCAGCAACCCAAGACAATCTTAAGAAGCTCCAGATCTCTACAGATCCTCTCCCAGAAGCTCAAAAAAATCCATAAACCCAGTCGTGGAAATGAACATCGACGGGCAGAAGCCTGATACATAAAAGGATTAAAATAACAATATAGCCGCGCGAAATGAAAAATTCGGAACCACCCCCGCTGACTCGGAACCACGGCGACCCGCCGTTCGCTCCCGCATAATTTCGAGAGTTGCGACGGGGAAAAGTAATTATGTACGTCGGAGATCGACATAAAAGGGCCCCGCGGAGACCAGATAGATGACGACATTACCCGCTCATTATCGTGGCATCCAGAAGGAAATAAATAATCAACAACCAAAAAAGGGACGCAGACTTCCATTTTTTGGCGGCCGTCCATTTTATTTTACTTGGCGTTTAATTTATTTTATTTCTCGGGGTTGTGTTGGAAATTGGTCCTCGATGGCGGACTAATTAGATGCGAAGTTTCGGGCAGTTTCACGCTGTTTTTAACTCAGGGCGGTGGATTTTTCTTTGGCGAGGGTGGCAACGGCTGCGTTGTCGTTTTCTTTTCTTTGTTCGCGGGATTGGACGCGTAATTAAAAAAAAATGGCACGGAAGGAAATGCGATCTTGTAGGGTCTGTTGCCAGAGCGTGGAAGGGAATTAGACGCGAGAATGGTTATTAATCTCGCCTGCGATGTCGTGATTTTTCTGCGTTTTATCAAGACGAAATGGCTTAATTGAATTAGGAGCTGTGTTTTTATTTTTTAATTAAATTGAATTATGTGCATCGGTGATATTGTCTACTAAATGAATTGTTGAATACGTGGTTGCTGTTTGAATTTAACAAAGTGTAGTGTGAATTTTTACCGTTGATTGTATAGATTAAACTCCATTGAAGAGATCATTTTAAAATCTATTCACACGTTTCACTAATGTACGTCGAATCTTTCCCTTCGGGTTTGATTCCTGACCGTCGTCAATAGCCAGTTGTGTTGCTCGAGTGTGACGTTAATTAAAATACTTATCTGCCACTAATGTACGTGGCACAGGAATCACCGTTATTTGTATATTGCCAAAAGCACTAAATGGATGTAAACGAAGTTAACCGTACAAAGTTCATTCGCCAATTTCGACGCTTCGTTCAAACATGCTTTATTTGAGCTATGGAGCTACAAAATAGAATCAGGTATCGCTGCAACTCTTCAGCAATCTGGAGAAAGAAGGGCAATGAGATGAATAGGGAAATTATAAGCTAAAATAGGCTTAGTCGCCGATAAACAGTCCTTTGAACCATAAGTAAATATGCTGATATTGAAATAACTCTTAGGAGCTTAAAATCATGACTCCTTGATCACTTTGTTTGAAATCTAGTAAAAATGTTTTTCCCAAAAATGAATTAGACGCGAGTAAAAAACGCTGTTTCCCTTTTTATTCATTCAGTGTTATAAACCTGCACACAGCTACTCATAATACCAATGGTTAAATCAAGTGTAGTATGGATTGTTATCAATTGTGCATATGCAGGGTGACTCAAAATTCCCTTTACAAACTTTAACTCTCCAAGTGATTTCGACGAGATATCTCGTCGATCAAGATCTGACCGTTTTGTTAATGACGAGATATCTCAATATCAAGATATTGCTGATTTTTTATAAGATAAAAATCTGGACAGTTTTCTTCTAATGACGAGATATCTCGTCCATCAAGATCTGGTCAATTTTGCTAATGACGAGATACCACGTCGAGACGACCACCTGGAGGGTTAAGGGTGGTAGGATGCATCAAAATAAACGTTTATTGTCAAAGAATGTGTGTTCACAACAGTAGCGCGTAGGGTCTAGAGGACCCGTTTGTTTTGCGCATTTGCATATCGTTATTTTATTAACTCCATCTTCGCAACGCGGATTTCACACGTGGTTGAGCATTACACGCATTTCGAGAAGGCTGACATGCATTTAACGCATAGGGTGGCCAATGGAAGCGGAAGAGCAGCCCAAAGATTGCACGTAGAATGTTTTGTACCATTTCTGGAGCTTTCGAACTTCTCGACAGACTCGCTTCATGCCTGCGGACTTGAAATGTCTCGCTTTCGCACATAGACATGAAATACAAGTAGACTGACCATTGCTATTAAAATGAGCTTCAAAAGTGCGACCTGAATGTCGACTAGTAGTCACGTGGCTAATATGTAAAAAATTGACTTGGTTGGCCGATTTGGCGTTTTATCGCCTCATTTACGATATAACATCTTATAGGAGTATGAACGTGCATTTTTATAGAGTGGTGACAAAAATGGTGAAACCACTAGTCTTTTCTTTCTCGCTCAGACCAATCAAATGATGAAGCAATGGATGGTTTTCTCCCATTCAGTGGACCAATCAGATGAAAAATATTCATTTTCTCCCGGCAGGCGAAGGTAGTCAAAGAGTCACGTCACTAGTTTTAGTCACATAGTCCTGGACGAATTAAAAGGTTACCATTGCTCACTCTACTTTTATACCTCATATGTGGTTTCACACAGTTTAACGATTCGGCACTCATCTGTAAGGGGAGAGTTTTGGTACAATCTTTGTGAATGACGAGATTGGTTGGTGGTTGAATTTACACTGGAGCAACATAAATGGGCAACGGTTGGAAATCACTCCCGAAGGGAAAGATCCGAGAACATGTCTTACCTTTGAACCATATGAATGACGGAGTTTCTAAAAGAAGAACGATTTGCAAAGGTGGCAAACATAACTCTCTAGCCCCTACGCTCAATAGTGTGGACATACATTCTACGACAATAAATGTTTATTTTTATGCACCTACCATCCTTTACATTTTGGCCGGGGAATTTCAAATCACTATGCATGTATAGACTTTATTATTTCCCTTCTTTTTCATCAATGCTCATTTTTACCAGCTACTTTGGTGCATAATATTTTTTCATTTCAACATTTGTTTTCAGGAATTCTACTGTATTGCTAACTTTTACAATCATCGAGTGCTAACAGGCGCAGCTAATTTAGAATAATTTTAAATGGGTGTTAGTCTTCAATTCTTGAATCCAGGTCTCTCATTTCAACGAGTTTAAGTTATTTTAATTTGTTTTTCATGAAAAAACTATCTTCAGAGATTGTTTTATATTATTCCTCTTACTGCCTTAGACATGACCTTGTTGTTCCCAAATGTGCGTACATCAATTCTAATACGTTATGTATTGGATTAAAAATATAATTTTGTTGCAACTACTTAGTACTATAATGGACATTTTAGTACTGAAATCATCAAAATAATTTTGTCAGGTAAGAAGTTAAAATGTAATCGTTTCCGGCCTGATATACATTATCTTAAATTTTATTCTTGCTTGACAAAAACGAGAGATTTGTGTCTTTTATTCTTTTGTTTGCTGTTAGAGCTATAGATTTTCTTCATATTCATTTTTCGTGTTCAGTAAATGTAACAAAATATTTTTATTTATTTGATTGAAAATATACTATTTCAAAAGGTGTTATTCCAAAGAACACAAAGGTCAAAGATCAATTATGTCCCGTTTCTTGCAGAGTCAAAAGCATTTTTGAAATAACACGTACACAAATTTTGGTTATCAAAGTAATATGTATTCATATGAATGTTTCGAGAGAATTTTACACTCACAAAATACTGTTTGATTACTTAGTGCAATGAATATCCGTCAAAATAAAATTTATAAATGTGAAGGTATTCTGAGAAAATGAACACGCATGAAAACCTAAAATTTCAAACCTAAAATTCAAAAACAAGGCAAGGCAAACTTTGAATTTAGAGATTATTTAGATTTAAGACCTGTTTATTAAGACTAATTCACTAGGCAGCATTAACCTTCCAAACGGTTTCGACGAGATTTCTCGTCTATCAAAATCTGACCGCTATGACGCTAATGACGAGATATCTCGTCATCAAGATCTGGTCAGTTTTGCTAATGATGAGATACCTCCTCGTGACAACCACCAGAAGGGTTAACAGAAAAATGTTGAACTTAACACTAACGTTGTAGAAACCTAACACTAAAGTGCTATCTCGGATTTACTTAAATTAGCAATTTAACATTGCTTAATTACCAGAAACTATTTAAAAAATCATCCAATCACGGACAATGCGACTATCTGTACCATCTGTAATGGCACTATCATCTGTGTGTGACCTTTTGACCGATAACCATTTCATTCACACTACCAACAATCGAACTAATCATCTATAAATATTTTCACTTCTGACTAATGTCTTCAAAACGTCATTTCCCAGACATTAATTCGACATTTGTGGCTACAATGAATAGGGTCAGGAAGGTCAAGAAATAAACAATACAAATTCTTATCTGATGTTGTCGACTATCTACAAAATCTACAATCTGTAAAATTTGGGCAAACAACGCCGGAATATATTAACCATTAGAAAATAACTTTCCCAAGAGAAAGCTGTACTTATCTACTTCGTTGATCTTAGTGGTTCGTCGAAACGTAAACAAACTTACTATTTGTACTGTTTTCGATCTCAGTGGTTCGTCGAAACGTAAACAAACTTACTATTTGTACTGTTTTCGAACTCAGATTGTCTTAAATCACCCGTAGTCTTATTGGAGAGGGAGTGTCTTCAAACTCCAATTGGTAGTTTAAAACTATCTGTAATAAATTCAGGGATATCATTAGAGTTAGTGTCATTCAGTGCGATAACTCATGGAAGCACTAGTACTTGAACTGTGGAGTAGGGCATATAGAAGGAATTCTATATGCCCTACTAGTTAGAAGATTTAAAAGTAAATTCGGAACCGCAATAATTCTCGTAAAGTAAAAGTAATTCTGGGCTACGCAAATGTCACAATAGTAGAGACGCTTTGAACACTACACCTTTAAGACTACCAAAAAATAAAAGAACATAAGCTGGTATCTTTTACAAGAAATACTGTTCCAAAGCATACAGTTTCTTACAAGCAGCTTTTAGTAGGCACTTTTTTCGGAAAGCATAATTGCGTGTATGTTTATTTGAAAAACAGCTCAAAATTTCAGTTTTTATTTTTCTTAAGCCATGACTCATTGTCATAGCTTATTATTGTTTCCAAAAATTACTTTTCTCACACACACGAGGAGTGTGCACACAAAATAATTCGAGAATCTTTCTCCTTCAAAAATAATAGCATGCTGTGGAAATTTGGAGAGAAGGGTGATAGCTCAGGTGGGTTGACCTCGTCATCTGACCGTGGTTCAAAATGATGAGGTGTTGTCCTCGGTTCTTTACTTTCGGGGTTGATCCCGGACCGTCACCAATAGCCCGTTGTGTTGCTCCAGAGCGACGTTAATTAACTACCTAACCTAACCTCCAAAAATAAACCCTGTAGGCCTTTTTGCAATTCACTCATGATCTTAACACCATATATCTGCACAATACTGCCTTCCTTTCTGAGGGTCTGCTTTGCAAATTTATTAAATATTCGTACAGACAGGACTCTTTCTGAGTGGTGTGATGGGCGTGCAGTTACACATTGCCAAAAAACAGGAACGATCTATCATGATATGCTTCCAATTTTAAATAAAAATTCCAAGTATTAAACGTTTCAATAATGTTAATTTCTCTACTTATTCGTCCATATTCTTAAATTCGTATAGTGTATGTAAATAAAGACACTTTTTAATAAATTTAAAAAAGAATAATCAAAAGCACACTTAATCCACGATTTTTTTTCTGGAAAGTCAACTGTTTTTGAGATGAGGAACGCCTTGATGAGGTTTCCTAAATACCTCGGGAACGGTCGTGCATAGAGGACATGAAATCATTTCTGTTAGTGTCACCCAGTGGTGGTGTGTGCAGTCCGCATTCCTCGCATCCTCTATTTATACCACCGATAAAATATTTTCTAATAATTTGTATTCCACAATTGTTTGCAATAGTTAAATGTATTATCAATAAAACAAGAGGAAATATCGACTGCATTTTTCATCTCTCTACTACAAAAATCTAGATTTAAAACAAACCCTGAAGGTTTTCAATTAAACAAATAAAGGAATCGAAATGAATATATGAGACAGTTTACTTTGTTTTGTTGTCTTATATACCGGAAGACAAGCAAATTTGAATTAATCCAGCCCCTTATTCGAAACTTAAATTTTCCTTTGTTCCGTTGATTATATGCCTGGTAATGCATTTAAATTACTTATTGTTGTGGCGCCATCTGTTAGTAAGAGGTCGAACTAGATTTTAAGCATTCAATAGATGCCATTAACACGGCGATAAAGAGAAACATTACTTAGAAAATTAACGGAATATTTGCCCTTTTATAAGGAACCGTGTTCAAAAGTTTATCAATTGCATATGAAGCTAATAACAAAGAGGAAAACAATCGAAAGTCAATACAAAATGGGAAACGCGTTAAATATAAAAAATAATACTTTTTTATGTATTTACTCATTAACTAATTCTCTGATCCGTTTACAATGCGAAAGATAATGAAATGAGATGCATTTATTTAAGAACATAGCTCAGTGAGTGGTATAACATGCAAATATAGGATCCTTATACAAAATCAGCACCTCCTACCAAATTATTTTAAATTTCGATGACATCACATTTATTGGTAACTGTCAACAGTAAATATGCAGTTTCCTGGCTTGGTTCATTTCAGAATCAGGTATGTATTTATGAAGTTCATATTTTAAGACAATGACCATGTACACAATCAGGATATGGAAATCCTTTGGGAGCGATTCAGTCTTCTTTTTCCAAAATCCGTTTCCCTATTGAATTGTCAATGCTAAATGAGTACTTTACTTATTGATTTATTAAAGGTTTTTAGACATGAGTACAGTTTTTTCCAATGTCATTAGTGAAACCAATTTTTGTTAAACTAACTCCAATATTATTTTTCGATTGTTTTTTTAACAAAAAGAGTTTTCAGGGATAAATCAGGCTTCGCAATTCAACTTCCTGGATTACGAATGAAGATGAGGTCCCTATCAAACTACTTTATTCAAGGAAAACTAATCCTTTCGTGCTCTTTTATTTCTGAAAATCCGTAACACCAGATTAAACATTTTTATGCAAAATAGACGACAGTCTGAATAACTATCAAACAAACCGCATTTCGTAGAAAGGGGCATAAGAACGCGTTTGGATCTGGAGGGAGATCCTATAGGACCGAGCTACCTCAACAACAGATTTTGTTTTAAAAAACAATATAAAATATATTACAGTGTCAATCTAACAAGAGAAGTCTCGAAAGTTGGAATCTAATAATTTCTTAGATAAATTGCTGACACGTATAGGACTATGGCGATTTGTCAGGTACCTCAACTTATCATCTGATTATTTAATTTTATTCCAGTATAATAGAACACTGGGGCTTGTGCAGGGTATGATTATATATCAACGCACTTGGTAAAGCCGATTTCTGAGAGCTTACTCAGCACTTAAATCTCTTATTTGCGAAATTTTAATCTACTGCCAAGAAAATAGAGGACAAATCAAGTTGTTCGTTTAAGTGATTTGTGTGTTCCATACCTAAATACTTTGGTTCTGAACCAGAGTTGCAATCAGACCTACTCTTTTTCATCATCAGTCTTAAAAAATAAAACATTCAGCCCTTATTTTCATCAGGCGGCAATCACAACCAAGCCTTTTTCCTCTGTTGCCAAAACGTTGTGATTGGGTGTAATTCAAAATTATTTTGTTTTCTGTATGTGTGTAAACACGGCTGTGACTAGACCAGAACTTTGATGCCTTTTTATTTTAAACCCTTCTGGTGTTCAACGAGGTATCTCATCATTAGCAAACCTGATCATATCTTGATTTGCGAGATACCTCATCATCAGAAGAAAACTGACCAAATCTTGATGACGATGTATCTCGTTATTAGCAAAATTGGTCATATGATGGACGAGATATCTCGTTGAAACCACTTGGAGGATTAAGGGGCTTAGTTTTTTTGTGGCATGTAGTTTTCTCTGGAAGAAGACGAAATTCTAGTTTATGGCTGTAGGTTCTAATTTACTTAATGTTGAAAAATGTGAGTACAAACTATATCGAAATTTTTTCCTTTCACCCTTAAGAGGCAATTTGTATTCAAAATGACATATTTTATTTAATCATTTTAATGACATTTTATATGAATCTGTATGAATGTTTAAATATGGGCCATAGTATGACTTACAATGATTCCAGTTTTTTTCGAAACACGTAGGGCTTTCTTGACATAGGTCAGGTCGTAAACACAAACAGAAACGCCAGAAAACTTATGGGTGAAAAATGACGACTGGGTCTAAAACTCAGTAGTCAAAATGAAATTTTTAGGTACAAAATACGACTAATGACCACTTATTTGGAACCCTACCAGTCCGGTAACTGGTCATGAGCAGAGGAATTTCCTTTATGTTTACTCTTAGAAAAGCACATTTCCCCATTACAAATAAATACAATATTGAAGCATTAACAGGCAATGTATTGATATTTATTTTATAACGCTTCAATCCATAAACAGTTCTCTGAATCAGATTGGCGGAACGAGAGGAAAATGTCAACATACCACCCAGCATACTGTGGCCACGTGAGAGTGGAATAAGTGAATAAATATTGACATACGCAAGTAGAGTGAGCCTGTATTTTCATAAGGGGAAAATACTGAATGGCTGAAGCCGCTGTTGATACAGCAGCTCTTAGCGTGAATGGAGTCAGAGGATTATCCGGTTTACACTCACTGTCATCTGTACATCCGTTTTAACATGTCTCTCAAAAATTGGTATTCAAGTAATCTCTCGATGTCGAAGATTAAAGTGGAAATCATAATTTTGGTGTTTTTGACTTACACATCATTTGGGGAAGACTTTTTAAATGAAGAGTTATAAATAATGCTTTACATTTTATTGTATCTGATCGCGTATCTATCCATTTATTTGTCATTGCTTGGCCAAGTATGGCTCCGGCTCCATGAGATCAAACTAATTATTATTGTATCTGATATGCTTGCGGGGCCTCGGTTGGAAGAGTAGAGGATTAGAAACTCGAGAGTTGCGAGTTCGAAGCTCGATTTCACCAAAAATCTTCCTGTATGAGGGGACTGGTGCACGTTAAATCTGTCGTGGCCTCGAATGTCCTCCCGTTGGCGTGGTGTGGAAATTTGGAGAGTGAGGTGCTCAGGTGTTGATCTCGTCATCTGACCGTGGTTAAAAATCACGAGGTGTCGTTTTCGGATCTTTCCATTTAGGATGGATTCCGGACCGTCGCCAATAGCCCGCTATGTTGCTCCAGTGAAACCTTAATTCAACTACCTACCTGATAAGTTTCCTGAAAATTCTCCTAAGAAATATACCACAGTCCTAGAACACGGAATTAAAAAAATACAACTTTTAGGCTGGTTGGTAAGATTGAGGTTTTCATAGCGCAAGGACCAAATTGGACCAAGCTGCACCAAGCAGTGCTTTTCCGACAACTAAACGGACATACACCCAAGAAAAGTTTTAACTAATACAGAAGAGATGGACACACAAGAATAGTTACAGAAATCGAACCGGCGCTGCCACCAACTCATAGGTTGCTAGTGCAGTGGGTAAACCCAGTAAGCCATGGTACAAAATTTCAGATTAAAAAATCAAGATCCAATTACATTGCATTGATTCGTGAAGTGGCTATTGCAAGAATTGTTATTGTGATGTTTGGGTATACAAAGGCGCATCTGGACTGTTTTGAGAACCGGGGCGAATAATGCTGATGCCGTCCTTCGAATTTCGCAAAATTTATGTATTAAAAGCGTAAAAAGTAATCTATTAAATTAATAGATAAATTATCCTAATTAGTGCCATACTAATTTCCATAAAATAATCGTTATTCAAGTTATTAATTATTGATTATACAGGTACTTCAGTTACATTTAATATAATTTCTATTTACCGCTACATTACGTTTGCTTAAGCGAATTTACATTCGCATGACTTTAAATAGCTGTACATTAAGTAATTTTGACTAAAGTGTTAAAATCCTGCCTCTATCCTAATAAAGAAAAATTCAACATATAGTATTTGACGTGGAATTGGCATATCTGATTTACCCTGCTGGAAGTCGTTTACAAATTAAGCTCAATTCTAAATCATAATATTTGAATGAATTTTTGCGAGAAGAATATCATAATTATTTTAATAACTGGTATTGCCAATGGTGAAAACTGATTTTACTCAAAGAATTTGGGCTCGTTAGAGAACAAAAATTATATAGAATTTATAGTTGAATTTGGCGACGAATTTGCTAGCCAATCAATTGTACTCAGCTAATCATTGTTTAATAGACTGATTTAATGCAAAGTATAGTGTAAAAAATTGCTATCTTAAAAGAACTATCCTTATGCCAAATCATTTGATTTTGTAGTTCGTCTTATTAGGAAACGCATAGTGCAATTATTCACTATTGCCGCAATGGCACAATTTACCTGGTGTTCAAGAATGTAACAAATCACGAACAAAAAAAGAGTGAAAAACATAAATTTAACCACATTGCTACGATTAAAAAAAAATAATTTTTTATGTTTATCTCATTTATGCAAAAAATGATATAATTTAGTTTTCTCCCGATAACTGCAAAAAAATCGGATGATCGAAAGCTGATTATGGAAGAACGTCCTTTTGGGAAAAAACAAGTCTAAACAAAATTACAAATTTCAGTAAATATCACTAATACTGCTAATAAACACTTTATTTCTGTAACTCATACTAGAATGATATAATTATCCTTTTATGATAGAATGACCAGTATGCAAATCTTATACTCTGTTAAAATTGATTTGAAATCTTTCTGTGGAACTTATAAAATGTTATAAAATTATTTCGATTGTTTGAGTTGCATTTGAAATTCGAGCTATTTCAAAAGAAGTACCCATCATAAGTTCCTTAAAAACTACAGTCATATTTCATACCCAATAAATTCTATGGTCACAGACATAGTAAAATTCAAAATTTAATCTAATTGAAGCACAATTTATTTTTTGACTTTTTATGTACTTATTCATAGCACTGACTTTTTACATTGACATCGTTACAATTAACTATTTCTAAGAATACCATAAATGTATATTCCTTAAGTACAGAGCAATTGAGAAGAAAGAGAGTTAAAAAGGATTTGGAACAGAACAGAGCTAAGGAGGAACGTAGTTGTCAGTAAATATTATTACTCTCAAAATTACACAAATATTTCATTAATCGGATGAAAAAGTGCAACATGTTCAATTTTCTGTCCAGTTTCACAAAAAGGGGCATATTACATTTTACCATCTGATCAGATTTAATAGTCAATGATATATGACATTAGTGTTTACGAAAACATTTTTAAAGAAAAAATGAGACGCATGAGAAATGAAACTTATTACAGAAGTAAAGTTTGCCTTTTGCCCGAGAAACAATAGAGTAAGAAAACAGTTGAACTCAAAAAATAAACGTTCAACTAAAAAAACTAGTCACTGAAGTCGATTAGAAGACTCGATACTATACTAATGGGATTATAGATTTTGGATAATCTACAAGGTAATCCCATCTTAATGTGGAGGAGAATCTTTTGAGGTTCCTAATATGCTTTTCTGTGTTGGTAAAGCTCAATTAGTTGATCAATCCTTATAACTTAAATCAGTACAACGATTTAAATTTAGTTTCATATGCACTTCTGCGTCTTTTAGATCAAATTCTCCTTTACAATGTATTCTTTTCTAATTAGTACTATTCTCGCACTTGTGGATTTCAATTACTGAGCCCATTAACAGTGGGAATCTTTGGATGATTGATTACCAAATTGACTATACCTCCCATCTCAGATTGAAGTACTAATACACCTGTTTCGATCCCTATTCAGCCCTGAAAAGGAGCCACTAGCAAATTAGGTAAATAAAAGATAATGGAGGGTTGTCCCTGTAGAAATTTCCTCTTACAAATTTTCCTTCTCTATTCGTGCTCTTATCTTAATCGACTTGATCCTCCTTGGATCCATTGTGCATAATGTTTATCATACAATATGAACTTACAGCTATAATGAAACAGCCTAATGAGTCTTGCATAAGTAACTTACAGTATTAAAACCGCTTTGAAGTCAAAAGAGAAGACGAAACATATTTGTAAGAGAAACACGGCTTTAATATTTCAGAAATGCCACCCCTAGCTAAGTCACTGTGGTGATAAGATTGTGATAATATTTCTCCAATAGTGTTTCAGACAATCTTTTTCTGGGCATATGGTATCGTTATGTCAGGCGCACCAGTTAAATCTTGTTTAAAACTATATTCTTAACAATCTTTCATTTTCTCCTATTCTTAGGAAGTGTTTCGCAAAATGAATTCAGGTAAAATTAGTTAGAGACTAGGTAAACAAGAGTTCTCATGGAAGAAATCACTAGTCTGTAATTGAAATGCGAGATTTATACTATTAATACCACTGAATACCAAAACTTTATGCGAAATTACCCTTCTAAAGAAAAAAATATCCGAGACCCTACAAATGAAATATAGTTAATGCTCAAAAAGCAATTAGATGATGTTTGGCATGTCACTCTACGGATATTTTTTGCTACACGATTGGCTAATTAGACGGGACCTACAGTAGATGATGTAATTACTTAGTAAAAAAGGAATCGTGCCCTAAATCCTGAACAGCCATTGCTCCGAACTGCTGGAAACGTAGAAAAAAGGCTTGCTTCATTGAGGTGATAAAAAGTTTTTAGAATAGAAATAGGTCAATGCACATGTCGGGTTTCTCAGTTGAGTACTGACATTTTAAGGGCTCCAAGGTCAGTGAGTATTGGATTTTTAAGGGCTCCGAGGGTCTGTGAATATGGAATTTTCACAGACCCTCAGATAGATAGATAGATTGAGAAAGAATTTACAAGCCAGTCTAATGAAGAAACTTTAAAAAAGTACAATTCAAAGTTTCTGTATTTTTCCAATGCCAGTTTTTGGATCGTATGTTCAAGCAATTGGCGAGAACAGGGGCAGTCTCTACGTTACTCGAGGGCACCATGGGAGGAGCTTGCCTTCCTGGATAGGATTACCAAACCTAAAAATGGAAGTTCCTGAAACTCCTTTATGTAATTCCTGGCATTTCAGGGAAAGTCCGGACTAATATAACTCATTTGTAGAGTATTAATAAAAAATAAACTTTTACGTTGAAACTGTCAAATGAACAATGCTACAAACAAGAAATAACAGTATTACAAAGATACCTCTCGTACGAATAACAAAAATCTGACTCAACACTGTCGTTAACGACTGACATTTTTTGTACACAAACCGATTCAAGCAATACAACATTTGGATTGAATTGATTTCTCTGAAATATCCGGACAATTTATGATTCCGGGTAACGCTCGGAAAATTCCTAACTTGTCCGGACGTCTAGTAACCCAATTCCTTGAGGACTTTGGGGAATCCCAGTCAGCAATTATGTGTCGTCCTGAAGAATCTAGGAAACTTCAAGCAGTCAACCTGACTTTGGCACATACGAGATTCAAACTTGTAACCAAGCGCTTCAATCTACCAGTTTAGTAAGAGCTACACCTTTCTCCGCTCTGGAGTGGTCACGTTGGCGTGGTGTGGAAGTTTGGAGAGTGGGGTGCCAGCTCAGGTGTTGCCTCGTCATCTGACCATGGTTCAAAATTACGTGGTGTTGTCCTCGGATCTTTCCCTTTGGGATTGATCCCGGACCGTCACCAATAGCCCGTTGTGTTGCTCCAGTGTGACGTTAATTGAAATACCCCCCCCCCCCCCCCGCTCTGGAGTGGCGAGTTCAACTCAGTGCCGAAGACAAAATTCAGTTACTCAGTTTTCAAAGCATTTGATATCTTGATGAGTTTCCGTGGTTATCAAAATAAGTATGTGCAAACTGTAAATTTCATTCCCACGAATCAAGATTTGTGTATTTAGAGAGCAGTTTCTTTGACTATTTCTCTTTTGATGGATAAGCCAAACAAAATACTCTTATCACAGGAAATACACTCATTAAGAGTTGATGAATCGTTATCTGTGGCGCGACTGATGGGCGCCAACTTGAAAGATGGCGGGTAGTTAATTAACGTCGCACTGGAGGAATAAACGGGCTATAGGCGACGGTCCGTGATCAATCCCGACCAACTTGTTGGAATTATTGAAAGATGGGCAGTTACAATCGCTTCATAGAAAGAAGAAATATTTACAATTGCGTACTTAAATATGTTACAAGTTGTTTAGAGGTATAAGATATTGATTTACTTTCAATCCAAACTTACTCGAATGAAGTTTTCTAATGAATAATTTCTTTGAGAAGGGAATCGTGTATTTTTTAATCACATTTGTGTTACGTCCTTTAGAACACTGCTGTTGATGTAATTCAGAAATATTTACTTAACTATTATGCTGATATATGGCATGGGGTGTGTATTCGCATCAAGAGTTGATTGGATTAATAAAATTAAATTTATCTTTAACATTTTTATAAGACAGGTAGGTAGCTGAATTTACGTCGCACTGCAGCCACACGATGAACTATTGGCAACGGTACGGGATCAATATCGTAGGGAAAGGTCTGAAAGCACCACCACGTAATTTTGAATCACGATCAGATGAAGAGGTCAACATCTGAGAGCTAGCAACCCACACTCGAAACTTCCCCACCACACCAACGTGAAGGCATTTGAGGCCACGACAGATTTAATGTGCACCAGCCCCCTCATACACCAACGATCTTTGGCTGGATAGATTTTGGATAATATAATCCGTTGCTCATCCAACTGGACGCTACCACGGCCCTCAAAAATTGAAAAAAAAAATTAATTCGAAATAAATTAAATAATATTTTAAAGCAACATTTTCAATTAGGTTTGTTCGAGTATTGAATGAAAAGTATATAAAAGTGTGGAAGAATATAAAAGATATTTTTCTTATTTATATTGAAAATCACGCAAAAATTATTAGTTTATAAATATGCAATCATGGAAACTAGAAGAATCAAGGTGAATTTCTTTAAATGCATGAGTAAATCAAGAAACTCACAAATATTCATCTTACATATCTAATTATTGAAATATAATCACAGTAATTCTATAACTTATTTCAGTATTATATCAGTTACAAAATGCTTCTCATAGCAGAATCTGAATTTATCAAAAGCAATAATTACTTAGTAATTTTTAAATCAGTAACATCACGTTCCTAACTTAAAATTGAGAAACAAACACTGATATTTCTGAAGCATGAAATAGGGAATTAAAAATATCTTTTTCTGAACTGTCGACGCTCGTTTAAACCAACTCCGATTTTATGAATCCACACAATTTTGCAAAATTTTTCGTCGAGTTCCTTCCCCAAATCTTATAGAACAAATTTTAAATCCCTTTTAATGAACCTTCAACTTTATGAACCTCGCACATATATAACATTTGTTTGCATGTGCAATTTGCACCAGTGGTGTTGCGTCCATTAAAGCCTCGAAGTCCGGCATCTCCCAATAAAAATTTGTTTTTATTGGGAGATGTCGGACCCAATAAAAAAATGTGTTTTTATTCGGTGGAAAAAAATCGATAAAACTCTAAGCAGAAACGACGATGACGTTAATCAGAGTGAGACTTCAGTTTCGAATACAGAAGTGCTCGTGTTAATTCTTAAAAATATTCGTTGTAATCGAATACAGCAGTATTAATTAAAAGTATTCGAATACCAAAGTACTCAATTACAAAAGTACTCGGCTACCAAAGTATTCGAACATTAGTTAGCGAATACCAAAGTACTGGAATACCAAGGTATATTTATACCAAAGCACTCGGATATCAAAGTACTTTCATACCTAAGTGCTCGGAAAGCAAAGTATGCACCCCAAGTACTTGAATAACAAAGTATACTACCCAAGTGTTCGAATATCACACATAAAGCATTCATCCAATCCATTTTATAAAACCATATATCGCAGTTGGCTGATTCTTACTATCGATTAGTCGTTTTTGAATAGTATTTGAATACTTATTCGATACTTGAAAGTACTCGAATACCAACTATTCGATTCTTAAAAGTAATCGATTAGGCCATCTCTAGATGTACGCGCATGAACAGTTCCACGTACTTTTATTAACATGCGTTAGCAAATAATGTCTAACGCGCGTTTGGTTACGCTTCAGGAGAACTAACCCTCATTTTGTCTTTTGCGTGTATAAATTCATTGTTATTTATTGGCGTATCACATAGACCTGGACTATAAACCTCTGACTAACGTATGGTGGGATATGATTCAATATATATAGACGATAACATTCTGTCTATTGTAGACGTCTGAAAAGTTCATCTATTGCTCATTCTTATCTGCAAAGCTTTAATTAGGCTTACCGATGTCAAAGCATTTGATTAAGATAAATGACTGTTCAGAGATATCAGGACTGAATTCCGCTTAGAGATGGTAGTAAATCAGTGGAATGAAGACGCCATTAGTGATTTACGTTTCCTGAAGGCGAGGGGATGGCTCATACCTGATCATTAGTCCGAATGAATCATTGATGAATGATTGATGTTTACCATGTATCATCAAGTGATTCCTCACGTTCAGTGAACATGAGAATTAGCTTGATTTTTCAACGACTCTAGACTCAGTGGCGTTGCTAAGGGAGGGCGACAGAGGCGGTGGCACCAGAGCGTATCTGAAAAGGCGATAGAAATATTTATTAACCCTCCTGGTGGTTGTCTCGACGAGATATCTCCTCATTAGCAAAAGCGACCAGATACCACGTCATTGGAAGAAAATTAAACAGATCTTGATCTCGTCATCATAAAAAATATAGGCAGTATGTATCTTGATGACGAGATATCTCGTCATTAGCAAAATTCGTGAGATCGTGATGGACGAGATATCTCGTCGAAACCTCCCACTTGGAGGGTTAAAAAGTACATTTTCTTTGGTATATTTTTTGAAAAAATGCTGATTTTAAAGATTTGTCTTTGTCACTGAAGAATTTTTCAGTGTCAAGCGTATGAAATGAATGCGCTTTCATGCCCTCCATCTTTAGAACACGATACTTAAAAAATCAATTCTTTTTGTTTTTTTCCCTGTAATCGTATTACTATTCCGAAAAGAAAGAAGAAATGAACTATTAATATTATCTTACAAACACGTCTGGAGAGCACATAGCATGACGGAGGGAAGCCTTTTCTTACTTTGTCCTGGAGACCCATTAAAATAAAGCTTGGCGTTTTGCTGATCTATGCAATTTATTGCAAAATAATGATATTGGGAACTTCTTTTTATCATAGTGACAACATTATATACAACCCTAACTATCTTCACTAGGTACGTAATATTTTTTGTTTAAAACAGAAATTTTGTTTTGGGCTGCATCAGATTTATTTGCCCCGGGTTCAAGACGTCTGGCTTTGCCTCTGTCTAGACATGTCCATGAATATTTTGAAATGTAAATAGTTTCAAAATATTTATGGACATGTTTATTTTGAAATGATTTGCGGAATAAAATACGGACGGATAATAAATACGGATTTTGTCATTTTGGTTGATTGATCGGGTTGGGTTTTATGGTGCGAGTGTTCAACTTGAAACTAGCTAGTTTCAAGTTCGCTTGGAATCAAGTTGACAAGTAGGACTGCCTACAAGCGTAGAACCCCAAAAGAGGCCAAAAAAAGATTGAAATGAGGTGTAATGCATGCTCTGTGAGTTGTGGTTTCTTTAATCTAAAAACTTTTCGTAGACGATGGATAAGTTAGACAACATTCTTTGTCGACAGTTTGATCCTAAGGGACGTACTTGTGGTTGGTTAGGTTTTATAACGCAAGGACCATATTTGGCCAGGGCCGCGGTGGCCCGGTTGGAAGAGTAACGAACTAGCAACCGAAGGGTTGCGAGTTCGAATCCAGCCAAACACCGTCGTGTACAAAGGGGGCTGGTGCACGTTAAATCTGTCGTGGCCTCAAATGTCCTCACGTTGGCGTGGTGTGGAAGTTTGGAGAGTGGGGTGCCAGCTCAGGTGTTGCCTCGTCATCTGACCATGGTTCAAAATTACGTGGTGTTGTCCTCGGATCTTTCCCTTTGGGATTGATCCCGGACCGTCACCAATAGCCCATTGTGTTGCTCCAGTGTGACGTTAATTGAAATACCCCCCCCATATTTGGCCATGCTGCGCTAAACACAAGACAGGCATCATGTAATGGACATACAATACAAAGAAAGTTTTACTAACACAGAAGAGGTAGGTATTTTAATTAACGTCGCACTGGAACAGCACAACGGGCCATTGGAGACGGTCCGGGATCAATCCCTCAAGGGAAAGATCCTAGGATAACATCACGTAGTTTTGAATCACAGTCAGATGACGAGGCAACACCTGAGCTGGCACCCCACTCTCCAAACTTCCCCACCATGCCAACGTTCGGACATTTGAGGTCACGACAGATTTAACGTGCACCAGTCCCATTTGTACACGACGGTCTATGGTTGGATTCGAACTTGCAACCCTCCGGTTGCTAATCTGTTACTCTTCCAACCGGGCTACAGCGGTCCCATACACAAGAGAGAAATACACAAAGATTGGAATGGAACATGCGCCGCCTATAACCTTTGTCATCTTAAATACTATTATTTAATTTTCATAAAACAGATTGAAATTTTCATAAAAAGCAGTCTTTGGGATTGATCCCGGACCGTCGCCAATAGCCCGTTGTGTTTCTCCAGTGTGACGTTAATTTAAATACCTACCTACTATAAAGCAGATTGCAATTTTTTTAAGTGCAGTGTTAACAGCGTGCCTTCTAAAGCTCAGTAGTAGTCAGAAATTATCAATGGTTTGTTAGGTATGTCATAAGGGTCATATTTGGCCAAGTTGCACCAAACGTCAAGTAAATGGACGCATGAAAAAAGAAAGTTTTTCTGACACAAAAGAAAGAAATACACCTACGGAGGAATCAAACCTCGCAGCAAGAATCGGACGTCTACCTTTACTTTACATGACTATTTATAACTATCTATATCTCGTATATACTTTATATGATTGCTGTTCTTCAAAGTTTAATCATTGCTTTCTTTGCAAATGACTAAATTTGTAGATGACTAAAATTGCGATAATTTATATTTATTATGCCGAAATATCTTCTGAGAGTAAAGAACTGAAATGTTGAATGGTTAATATAAAAGGCCTGAATCGATTTCGATCATAATTTAAAGAGGTTGCTATTCATATTTTTTCAAACATTAATTTCGTCAATAATAATGAGTGCTAAAATTTATTTTAAACAAGAAATTACTTGCATTTTTTGGATTTTTATTAAATGTAAGTACTTATTCTGTAGATGCTAGTAAACCAACTAGCAATCTTATCTTTTTCTGGTCTTTGGAATTGATCCCATTCAATAGCCCGTTGTGTTGCTCTAATACGACGTTAATTCATTACTTATCTTTTCAAATAAACTAAGCATTTTAAAATTCACAACCGAGTGAAAGAAAAATGAAAAATTCTTTTCTTGAACAAGAATTTGTGAAACTAAATTCCTTTTCTTTAAAATAAAAATTTCTTATGAAACTAAAATAGAAAGTTATCAAATAGAAGGAAGTCACGCTTAACCAAAAGGCATATCATGTATCGAATCAATACAGGTTAAAAACTAAACGGTTTGTTTCTTTGTACAAACCGATGTTTAAATGCTTGAACTAAACCTGTTCGATTTTAACTTTAGGTATCTTCTAAGAATGTAGTTATAAGGTGAATAGTTTTGATTTTTTTCTACATTTTTACTTCTCATTAAGTGGGCCACTTCCGAAAACATATTTGATGTACCACAATATTTTATTGTTACTGACTAGGATTAAAAAGTATTATCTACCAAAGAACACATAAACAGTAGGTAGGTAGGTATTTTAATTAACGTCACACCGGAGCAACACAAAGGCTATTAGTGACGGTCCGGGATTCATCCCCAAGAGAAAGATCCGAGAACACCACGTAATTTTGAACCCGGTCAGATGAATAACACATAAACGGAAAACACTACAGGTTAGTAAATGCAAAAATAGCCAAAGACATTTATACTACTTCTACTATAGCTTACTTGCAATTCCTCAACTGTTTCCTTAACCTATAATCTACACAACTAAAATAGAGAATCGTCACACTTTTTAAAAT
This sequence comes from Meta bourneti, assembly GCA_933210815.1. Classification (NCBI taxonomy): domain Eukaryota; kingdom Metazoa; phylum Arthropoda; class Arachnida; order Araneae; family Tetragnathidae; genus Meta; species Meta bourneti. The sequence continues at coordinate 80,657,079 of OW119923.1, read as the reverse complement.
TTAATAATAGTTAGGACTGGATTAAAAGAAAAACGAACGTGGAAACGTTTTGTCTGTGCACGTTTCGCCAAGTGATTTTAAATTTTGAAGGCACTCAAAATCGTTTTCCTCGAAGGAAAGAAAAAAATGTCTGGAGGTTGTATTTATTTATACTTCGGGAATCCGTTATTATAGAGACATGCCTTTGTTCGCCTGGTCTAAAAAAATGACAATTTTCCCTCAGAAAAACGCAGTTCCCAAGAAAAACAAAGCCTGAAACAGGAGCGAAGCTATCCCCACCCACCGCGCGTGATTGGCAGGTGGGCCCCTCCTCCGCAGGGCGTCTCAGTCGGAGGCGCTTTCCGCATTGGCGGAGATGCACACAGACGGCCTAGCCACGAGCTCCGGGCTTCCAATACGTGCCCTCAGGAGGGGATCTGGGCTGGGCGAATGAGAACAAGTTGGGGGCCTTTCAAGTGCAGCACCGTCATTATGGAAGACGGCTTCAAGCCGAGCCCGACAGTGTTGCGCAGTTGGGCAGATCCGCAGTCGTGCGAGATGACGGGCTTCCCTTTCCACCAGCACCATCCGCGCGCCGGTGGCACCAATGATCCCCAGACGGACATGCTGAACCCTTTCGCCATGGAGGGTGGGGCCCCCATGGGCCACATCAAACTCAGCCCCGGCCACCAGCCGAATCCTCTTCACCACCAGCAATTCCCACACCAACAGAACGGATACGGGCACGTGCCCGGCTATGGCACGGCAGCCAGGGACTACCTGCTCCGGCGGGACCACATGCAGACTTTCTCGGATACTTTCGCCACCTCCACGGGACCCCTGCACCCGGACACCTCCCACATGCTCTTCGGTGGCATGGTGGCTGACCCTCACCACCACCACCAGATGCGGCTGTCGTTGCCTGGGCCGACCGACATGTACGGCCGGACGGACGGCTTCAACCACGGCCACCACCACCAGATGCCTCGGTCGGACCCCTTCACCAGCCCCTACCACGCGCACCACCATCACCACCCTCACCAGTTCGCGCCACCGACGGGGGCTTTCTTCCGCTACATGCGAAACCCCATCAAGCACGAGATGACCTGCATGTGGATCGACCAGGACCAACTGCCCCCCAGGAAGCCGTGCAACAAGGTGTTCAACACAATGCACGAGATCGTGTCCCACTTGGCCGTCGAACACGTCGGCGGGCCCGAGTGCACGAACCACTCGTGCTGCTGGCAGGACTGTCCGAGAAACGGGAGGCCGTTCAAAGCCAAGTACAAACTCGTCAACCACATTCGGGTGCACACGGGAGAAAAACCCTTCCCTTGTCCCTTCCCCGGGTGTGGGAAGGTGTTCGCGAGGAGTGAGAACTTGAAGATACACAAGAGGACGCATACGGGTAAGCAAATTTTGATCTTTCCCAAAACGTGTTCACGTTCCCCCAGTAAAGTTCCCTTATTTCATGCTGCGAGTTGTAAGCCGCGCAGGTTGTAACTCACCGCTAGTGTGTTTCTTCTGTCAGTGAAGTTTCCTTGTGTGTATGTCCATTACTTGAATAGTCCATTGTGTTGCTCCAGTGTGACGTTAATTAAGTACCATGTCCAATACTTAAAGTTGCATGTCTTGTGTTTGGCACAGCTTGGCCGACACTGGTCCTTGCATCATAAAAAAACCCAACCAGCCAATTCTGAAATTTACCGTGTGTATTTATTTCTCTCTTGTGTCAGTAAAACTTTGGTGTGTGCATGTCCATTATTTGATGTTTGTCTTTTGTTTGATGCAGCTTGGTCAAATATAGCCCTTGTTTAATGAAACCCAATCCTTATCTTATTCTTTCTGTATCCGTGAGAAAATCCTATTAGTGCAGATCAGCTTTAAGCTGTAGGTACCAATCTAATTGAATCTTCCCCGTGTTGTAAAAAATGACTAGTGTCCCTTTTTTGTGCAGAAGTTTTAAAATGTTGACTAGATTCACACATTGACTTGAGGTAACGAACTTAAAAGTGCCAGTTATAAAGTCCCAGTTCCTATTGGCACTGTTGAAAAGCTGCTGATTTGGAAAGTTCCTGTGTTACACCTAATTTTTGTCGAGAAACTGCAATGTTTTGAAATATGTACTCGGTTCAAATGTTATGTTTTGATAAATACTTTTCTTAAGCTCAAGTAAAAATCAGATCTACATCAAAACAGTTTTAACTTAAATTTTTTAACCTTAAACATAAAATCAGTAATACTTATAAGAGGTGTGAGTGAGATCGGATTTGTGTTGCACATTGCTAATATTTTAAAACATATTTTCTCGTTTTTATTGTTTTAACTAGAATACTAACTCCAAACTAAGTACGTTTTAATTCCTAACATGAGTTCATTTATGTTTATACCTGTATTGATGACGTAGAAACAAACTTCCGTACTAATATGAAGTAACTTGTAGATTGATTTATACCTTAACAAACCGAATTTAGTTAATGGGCTATTTAAATGCTTTGAAGCTGTTAATACAAAATTAAGTAAAACATTTTGACAATAGACAGCGTATGCTTCTCTACAGTAGTCTTTAGTTAAATCTCCAATTATACTCCTGTATGTTCCCCCCTTCTCTCGTTTGGTAAAACAATTTTTAAACTGTTATAAGAGTAGTTTGAACAAAGATTTTAAAATGTGTTGTAACTTGCTAAATATGTTGTACTGTGTATCTCAACGCTTACATCAAGCGGAAACGATTTAACCCTCCTGGTGGTTGTATCGACGATGGCCGGTACTTAATAGACTTTATCTAGTCATAAAAAATTGGCAATACCTTGATGACAAGTTATATCGTCATTAGCAAATTGGTCAGATCTTGATGGACGAGATATCTCGTCGAAACTACTTGGAGTAAAACCAACGAGGGGCGTATTTCAAAAAATAGACCGAACAAATAATATGATCGGAAACTGAACTTTATCAATGGCTAGGTATTGTTCTAATCTAAACTTAGTGTCAACTTATTTAAAATATTTAAGAGTTGCTTTTATTCAGTGTAACATGCAGAACATTCATACAATTGCACCTATGTATTTTATCTTTCTTCAACCTAAAGTATAAAAAGAAAAGAAAATTAATACTTAATTTGCTTTCTAATGAGAAGTTATGAATAGTAACAAGTGACGAAAATTAAAGCTCAACGTTAAAATCTTTCGCAAGCGAAATTTTTTGTCATAAAATCAAAATGATGTAAAGTCCAGCTGAAAACTTGTTACGATTCCTCTAATATAACCATAAAATATAAATCACTGGAAAATTTGAAGCATTAAATGTTATCGAATTTGAGAAGCAGTTTAAAAACAAGCACTCATAGTTTTCAAGACAATGTTTACAAAATATTAATCGACAGCTTTTAACGAACATTGACCCTTCAAACTATTATAGCAATCCCTATTTGTTTACTATCATCAATCGACTTCGTAAAATCTGTTGGGAAATCTGATTCATTTGACGGTTTTTTGTTCCAAAATCTTTTAGATATTAGATCTTAAAATTTCGAATTCAGTTTTTACTAATCAAATTTCGGAGCTCCAAAAGTATGCCAAACAAATTGAATTTGCTTTGCTTTAGAAGAAATTTGAAAATTTTAAAATATAGTGATATTAGCTTATTTAGAGATTTATGAAGGTAAATATTACATCAACTAAACTATTTTTGTTTCTTTTGCTTTTATTAGCCGTCATATCGAAATGAACAAATTTTAATCATTCTGAAATATAATTTAATGTAAGATTTTTAAAAAAATTTCACAAAAAGAAATCAATTCAAATTCGTCTCTTAGAGGTAATATATTCTGCCCTGCTGTGGACTTAATTTAAAAGTTTTGAGGTGACAAAGTATTCTAATACCAGAATTCGCTTTAGAGGGAGCTAAATTCAATTTTTGCAGAACGATCCGATGAAAGATATCTGGACCTTATTGCAATTTAAAATATTTTAGTCATAAACTTCGCATAAAGTAATGGGTTATTGTAGGCATATAGTGACTCATTTCGATAAATCCGAGTTTAGAAATCACTTTAGAATTAGCCGTTTAAGTTTGTATTTCATTATTAGATGTTTACTTAAAATGATGACACATACTAGTCTGTTACTGCAAAATCCATTGATAATCAAGTTTATTCAAGGCATTCAAGTCCCCAAGGGCTTTTGATTTTTCATTTTAGTTTTTAAGCGACATTTTTTTTCATTTCAGACTTAATCCTTAAAAAAAAAATTTTAAGCCTTTTTTAAACAAAAATACCATGTTTCATTTCGCTTGCATTCTAAAGCAATGATCGATGACACGGGAACTTAGGCGGGTAATTTATCCATTTTCATCCAATAGATATTTCCTTGCTATTTGATGTCTGTCTCGTGCTTGGCGCAGCATGGCCAAACATGGTCCTTGCGCCATAAAACTCAATTCAACCAACCTTACAACCACTAAAACCAATATCAAAGATTTTGGACAAGTATCACTACTGGGTTTGAAATCCAACCATAGCACATTTTCTTCATCTGTGCATTCAGGGTTGATCTACTTGGATCTGTTAAACGTAACCATATAAAATAGCCTTAAAAAAGCCCTAATTCTTTTTTGCTAAAAATGTGGGAATCCTGTAATGAAAATCTAAAAACTAACTACATGAAGTGAAACACTCTTTGATGTCAACCAAGGAGATGAAAACATTATCTTGAGAATTTCTTTCTCTCTAAACTTAGAAAAATCTGCTTCCTAACTTCTCACATTAGAAATGTAAACATTTTTGCCCATGGTCTAAACTCCATCACCAACATTTTTATTCACAAACATCTTATTAAATAGAAATATCTAACTTGCCAATGGGAAGATTTCAGTTACGCAAATGTATCACTCTTACATCAATTCTTAATAGTATAATGTTTGGTTTGTGAACCTATTTCATTGACTTGAATTTGCGGTTTGTGAACGGGAGTTGGAAATACCTTCAGTGGGACCACCATGGCCAGAGGGCAACGGTTCGGAACCCAATAAATCACGTGTTTAAAGTGCGTTGACGGAATTCCCCTAGTGTGAACTGAGCCATAGTGCATGCTTTGTTGTGTACAAAAACCTTCCCCAAAGGGATGAACGGGAGTGTGAAACTCCAATGATAAATGTTTAGTTTCTGAATAGGAAATTTTAAAGCCACAACCCTTAACAGAGAGTTAACCTTCAAATTCTCAAAAGACGACCTTCACACAGGTAATAATTAAATATTCTAAAACTATCTTAAAGTGGTTAGAGATGGGTAGGTAGATGAATTAACGTCGCACAGGAGAAACATAACGGGCTATTGGTAATGGTATGGTTCATCCTGATGGGAAAGATCCGATTAAAGTAGTTAGAATCAGATATATCTAAGGAGCAATATTTCAACTAATGGCAATTTCTCAATTTCTGATTAAATGAACTATAAAAGTACAGATATTTATTCTAAATATGCGTAACAATATAAAGGTGCATTGGTAAAGGTCACCTGACAGAATTTTTTTGGTGATCCCGTTGAGTCATTGAAGAATGGCTTATAAGACACATTGCAATCCATGTGACGAGTTGATTTTGTTCTTCATTTTCAATTACTGCTCCTTTCCCTTTTACCATTATTACTTCTCAAGTATATAAATTAGAACTATAAGTAAATTGGAGTCTGGAGAAAGAGATGCTAATATATATTAACATCTTCAGATTACCTATATAGCCCGTTGTGTTGCTCCAGTGTGACGTTAATTAAAATACCTACCAGATTACCCATGAAAATCTATAGCATTCATTTATATACTGGCTGACAATAAAATACACTTAAATATATCAGTTAGCACACTCTTAATGATTGCTTGGGCCATCGTGGCTCAGTGGGTTTGCCCATTGGGCCAGCAACATCTACGAGTTGTAGGCTGCTCAGATTCGGTTCCTCCCTTCTGTGTCAATTGGCGTGGTGTGGAAGTTTGGAGAGTGGGGTGCCAGCTCAGGTGTTGCCTCGTCATCTGACCGTGGTTCAAAATTACGTGGTGTTGTCCTCGGATCTTTCCCTTTGGGATTGATCCCGGACCGTCACCAATAGCCCATTGTGTTGCTCCAGTGTGACGTTAATTGAAATACCCCCCCCCCCCCTTCTGTGTCAATAAAACTTTGTGAAGGTATGGTGTGTATATCCATTACTTGACGTTGTCTTGTGTTTGGCACAGCATGGCCCTTATGCCATAAAACCCTTACCAACCTAAATAATGATTGCTTTATAGCACAAGTACATCGTTTCTGGTAACTTTACCTAATTTGACTGAGTTCTTATATTATTGTAAACACTTATTTGCATGGGATTCCCTAAAAACAACTGAAAGTAAATATACGCTATTTGCATGGTGTATAAACTAAACGTGATCGGCTGCTATACTCAAAGAATGGAAAACATGATGACCAATGAAGATCTTCAGTAATTAAACTTCCGATAACGCACTCTTATCTTCCAAAAGTGAGTAATTCCATATTTGTGAGGAATTGACATCAAGTAACTTCCTGTACAGTTCCCATCCTTCATTGAAATCACTTGAAGCAGATTTGATTTTACCAAGAGACTGGTTTTGTAACCGGTAATTCGAATTCATAGACTGAAATCAAGTACTATCAATGACATCACAAGTAAATTCAAATGATAAATAAATACAAAAACAGTAATACCATACTTTAACTTGAAATGATTAATGGTGTTAAATTTTCAATCTAATTCGTTAATTATGCTACTTAAATTCAACAGACTGATTTTATAAGTATATTAATTGCAACATAAAGTTACTATATCTGAATGAAGCTTTCTGAAAGGTCCAATTGAAGTTTGCTAGTCTATTTCAGTAAACTTCAAATTTTAAAATTGACATGTCCTCTGAGAGATCAGAGAATGTCCAGATTGCCATCGGCGGTGACAATCTTATCTCCAGACCACTTTTCTAATACAGAACACACTTTTCAAACTTTCGAAAATAACCGAACTCTTATCTGAATGATCAGGAATTAAAAAACACAGCTTTTGGCCAGGACCATTTTTGCTTATTATATTTTTACAAGTTGATCGAAAATATTTGATTTTTAAAAGTGGCGGTGTTGACCGGCGATTTTAGAATGACATTGCATTGATTTGAATCTATTCCTGGAAGACCACCGTGTCTCATCCACTGCTCTAGCACCTGCGAGTTGTAGGTGGTTCGATCCCAGTAACCTGACTTAGTTCCATCTCTGAATAGCAATAAATTAATTTTATTTCATAGTTCTCTATGCCTTATAAAGTTTTTAAAATAGGATTTTGTATACTTCTATAATATTACAATGTTCAGCACAGATTGTTAGGTTTTCTATGGCCCTTGCGCCATAGAAAACCTAACAATCCTGTAACTTACCAGGGAGTGTTTTTCTCTTCAATGTCAGTGAAATTTTCTTGTGTATGTCCATTACTTGACGTGGTATGTCTTGTGTTTGTCATATCTTGGCCAACTGGTTCTTGCGCCATAAAAAGCCAACCAATCCTGTTACTTACCTCGTTAATGTTTCTCTCTTATGTGTCCATGAAACTTACCTTTTCCATTACTTGCCGTTATGCCATATGTTTGGTACAGCTTGGACAAATTGGCCCTTGTGTCTTAAAACGCAATCCAACCACAGTTCCCGGGAATCACATTAAGCGGCTGGTTTCATTAAGGGTGGACTCTATCAGCACACTAATCCATTGCTATTTGTTACATCAATCATCATTAGTGTCTATGGGTGTCGGGAACACGCGTCTATCGATTTACTTGCGCTTCAAAATTTAAAGCCAGCTGTTTTTACCGTATCTGTCAGGTTATATCTTAACTGTGTTTAAATTATCTGCTTTGCGTTGATAACAGAAGAAACGTTGATAAGTTTTAGGATGTGTTAGTATTTTCTCAATTCAAGTTTGGATTGAAAGATCAGGAAATTTTGTTACAATATTTGTAGTCAGTTTTGTCTAAAGAATACCTTTCCCTGGTGATAAATATGTAGTACCAAAGAGAAAAATTGGTGGCGATTTCGATAAAAATATTAACGGGAAAAATTCATTCAACTAAAATGCATGACATTGTACAGGAATTAAATTTTATGTCAGATCTGAAAGATTCCAGGAAAAATAAAGATTTACGAAACTAACTAGATTGTCACTGAGATTAGTTTGAAACTAAATTGCTCATTCTATTTTTGCGCCAGCATGGCCAAATATGGCCCATGCGCCATAAAACCCAACCATCTACTATTTTTGCTCGTGTTTTACTCACGATATAAAGTTGTAAAACAATGCTTTTAAACGTTTAAAGCAAACGAACAAAGCACTCCAACAAAATTTTAATCGTGACTTGGCAAAAAAATATGAAAAGATATTTTAAAGTGTTTTTACTCGTTACACATTTGACTGATTAATATGTATTGATTGAAGAGACTTGACCCATATTTAAATGTTTAACTCTAGAACCAATTAGAGCAACTTGAAAGCTCAGACAACTTATTTTCATGCTGTCAGTCTAAATAAGTGCGGAAGGATTTAACTTTAAGTGTTTTTAACCTAAAAAGAAACTTGTTTAGAAGTTTTGTAAGTTTCTCAGATAAATTATTTGATGTAAATATAAACAAATCGAAATTTGACGAATGCTAAGCTAATTAATCTATGATTCTAGACATAAATTTTGTATATGGAATAAGGGTTAAAATAACCATATGATGATTTTCTTTACAATATAGCTATGTAGGAAGGGTTAATCAGATGGTCAAATTAATTTTTTTATCATTGTAAATCCAACAATTTCAAATAAATGGCAAACAAAAACATTAGATACGATAACCATATTAGAATTTATTTAGTTCAAAGTCAATTTTTCGGTTCTTTAATTATACATTTTTAGGTTCTAAATAATTTTTTAAAGTTTAAATCTATATTTAACATTGTATGGTTCATTGTGCTTACAATTTTTATTTAAAAAGTGGAATATTTTTTAAGTTAATCTCTTTCAGGAAGCAAGGTTTGTTGCCAGGGTCGAGGTTTTTCAAAAAGGGACTCACTTGAATAGTTTTCAAAAACTTAATCAAGTTTGATTAGACTAACTAAAACACTCGTATTCAGCTTGAAATTCTGTTATATATTCAATCACATAAATTCATAATTTTCAATATTTCTTTTAAAGCATTCAAGGTTCATCTGGTTGTTTTAACGTTGTTTATTGATTAATGATTATTTACATTGTTTTACTTTTAATGACATTCTAAAGAATTCTGGTGTTTTAAATGCAATTATAAATAAAAATGGAGGTAGATGCACTTGCGCAAACTTCAGATCGAATTAGAAAGTTTGAAACTAAAATCGTATATTTTCCATTTAGGCAGTTTTTGAGGAGGGGCTGTGGTGCCCCACCCAAACTAGACTAAGGGGAAACAAATCGTAATTTACTGCTTCAACTAATCAAGAAGATTGTCAGAACTCAAATGAGAACTTTTGCCCCTCCCAGAAAGGTTTTTAAATGTCACGTAACTCCTTATTTTTTTACATCATGTACACAAGCAAGTGTTAAATGAAATTAGCATTGCATATAGATCTATTGAAATTAATCTATTACCTTAGGATTTCAAACAAATGGGTTTAAATTTTACGTTGTTTTTTAATCTATAAAAGTAGTAAGGGGAGTTGAAATGCAGATTATTTTTTAAAAAGTACCGATTTTGAGGATTGGAAGATTTGGATAATCTGTTTTGCGCTTTTTCCAGTTACTTTCTTTTTGTTTCTCAACTATTACAAGTTCTGAGCTGTAGATGGCGCAGGTAAGATTTCTGTAATCACAATGAGTATACGTATCTTTTGTGTCAGAATAAAAATTTTCTTGTGTGTTCATGTCATTTGACGAAAAAACTTTGCTTGGGAAAATTTAGCCTCTGCCATAAAAAGTAACTAATCTATTAGAAGTTTCAAAATATATAAAAGAAACTAATAATAAACTCAAATTTCAAACTGAAATATTTTCGCATTATAGATATTTTCTGTTTTCGAGGTGCTTTACCTATATAAGAAACTAATTTAACCCAATCAGTAAAACACTCCCAATATATTAGAGAACTTTTGCCCCTAGAAAGGTTTTTAAATGTCAAGTAACTCTTACACACGAATCAGATTTATACTGAAGTAAACTTTTTGTTATATAAGTAATGTAATTATTTTTACAAATTTATAAGAGCTAGACAAGAAATTTAGTATTTTCTAGTTAATTTTATACAGGGTTAATGGGGGCATTACAGAGGCCTGTTTCTCCCTTTGGTTTCTACGGTCCCTTAAGACGCCTTAATTTTCGATGAAAGCTTTTAAAAATTTTAAAAAGCCGTTTTACAAGAACACTGCATATTGGTTTTCAAATGCATTCAAAATCGCGATATTTGTCCAAGGTCAAGTGTCATCAAACTATTATGGGTTACTATTATACTATTTATAGGTTAGCTAAAATTTATGCTATCAAAATTGGGTCTGGGAGACCCAAACGTAATAATCGGGAAAATGTCTTAACCTGTGAACTCATGAGTTAATCTGAAATGTAGCCTTAAAAACGAAAAAGCCTTGGAAAGGTCCTAATTTTCATTTTCTGGTTTGATCCCAGATCGTCGCCAATAGCCCGTTTTGTTTCTCCAGTGCGACGTTAATTAAATGCCTACCTATCTAATTTCCAGTAATGAAAAGGTCCTAATTTTTCTTTTCCTTGAAGAGTGGGAATCCTTTTACATAAAAAATGTTATATATGATGCTAAATTTCAGTTTTGTATGCAAATAAATGTCTTTTGTGTACAGACAAATATTTCGAACTAGTATCTTCTGTATATTCTGATTTGTAGCTCTATCTTTTGCTACACGAGGGTTAATTAGACCTCAGGATATTCTGATAAAAGATACATGAAATTATGTAAATTAACACTGTCCGTATAGAACCTTCCAACTGCTCATAACTTCAGGAATTGTGCGGTTTCGTTCCACAATCGTATTTCACGGCGTTTTCACAAGTACCGAAAAAGATCTACCGATATCTACTGAATACCACAATTTAACTGCGAAAGCAGCTTGAAGTTTCCATGAAAGGGTTCTCTTTGTTGGGGGTTGATGGGCTTTAAGAGTCCAGTGAATCGACACCACAGGGTCTACACTCCTACCTACTCCACACCTATGCAATCAATCACAGTCGAAACCTCCCTTCTTACTCAAGCACAAATCCCGAAAAATCCGTTCCTTTTTAGTGGACAAGGAAGGATTTGGGAACACGATCGAATCCGATTAGTTCCCGACGATCCTCCTCATAAAGCCGGTATTATCTGGTACTAGAAAGGACATTTTGAAGATCGCGATATATGAAAAGGTAATCTTGAATCGTAGGAAATGAAAGAAGAATATTCTTTACTTTAGCGGAGTGATGCGATTTTCCCATTTGCGGTACACATGTTTCAAGTCACCTTATTTATGAATCAGTAGGAGAAATGTGATTTCATTACTTTCTCACTGCAATGGAGTTTTAAGCTTTGTTGTATTAATGTTTCACAAAGGGATTCCCTAAGTTTCTCAAAAAGTAATATGGGTTTCTTCAATACTAATTAACGAAATCAGTTTGGTTGGATTGGGTTTTTGTGGTGCAAGGGCCATATTTAGCCAATCTGCTCCAAACATAAGATGAATTATTGGGCTGCTTATCTACTAATGGCCGAAAGGCCAAAGACAGGCATAATATAAGAAAAACATTTGCAATTATGAGTATCATTCCTCTGTTATTTTAATTTGATACTTAGCCTTGGGCTCAAATGTGGAGGACTCAACGATAAGCCTCTTACATCTGCACCCTTGTTAGAGGGCGGGACTTAATACTAGTTTAGATGACGGAACCCTTATCAAATAAAAATAAGTATCCCTGGCACTAATGTCCACAAATGAATGCATTTTTACCTTTTTCTATATGCAATTGTCGATCCTCTTTGTTATTGTTATAATTCACCTTATTGCATGGCATCCTAAGGAGTGTTTGGAATGCAAATTTATTTGTTACTTATGAAAGTCGTAGCTATTGCGTTATTTATTTTTTACTACGCATTGTACTTTCTGCATTAAGTGTTTGCTCTTCCTCTTGTTGGGTAACCAATACGGATTTTTGATGCTTTTAATCGAATCTAGTCAATTCGACAGTGGAATAAAATAATCTAGATTTAATTTAAACTGATCTGACATTTTATCTAATAACTGAACAAAATGAAAAGATTAAAAAATTTTGAATCTAAAAGGGTCTATGTCCAAATTCGCTGATTTTGAGTTCTCAAATGACTTCAAGGTAAAGAAAGTTCTGATAGAAAAAGTTCCAATATCTTCCTGTCCTGAAAAAAAAATGGAAAGATCTTTTTATACCGCTGTATTAAAATTTAAATCTTACTAAACCAGGTATTACCAAAAACGTGCAAAATCGAAATTGACCCTTTTCTACCAAAGTACAGATATGCATATAAGTAAAAAAATACTCCCACAGATTTTCAATTCGCATCCCGAAAATTGAATAACTTTTTAATTGATGGAAACTTTCGAGAATATGCAGTATTTAAATTTGAGTCTCAAAATTTTGTTGATTAAGCACTCACGTCTTTTCTCCTGCGGAAACATTTGAAACTGAAATTTCTACTCTGCACTGTTACTTATATACTCGAACACGCGATGCGTGTGTGTATATAAGTGCCTACGCTGTTATTTACGTCCCAACGCCAACCTGGACCCGATTCGTTATGAGGCTCATTACGTAAAACTGGGTGTGTCTACATCCTGAGAAAGGGCGGCTAATTTATAGAATAAATGCAGATAAATGAGGGTTAAACAAAGCGCTCTGCTTATTTTGGGGCCAAAGGATTTGTTGATACAGTATAAATCAGTGTCAGCAGCTCTGACTCATCAAGTGAATGGTTTCTCACACAATCCCAGGGATGGTAATTAGACAAAAATGGAGGCATATTTTCCCATTTAAGCCGCAATTGTAAATTGATTAACTGAACGAGTCGAAATTATCTTTTGGCAATTGAAGTTTTCGTTATAATGCTTACAGAATGAATTGAATGGCTGAAAAATCTTGGATAAATTTGATTCAACATTTTTTCATTAGAAAAATATTTTCGAAAATGTTAAGGAAAAATATAACTTATTGGTTTGACGTTTTATCATTTTTTGCTATGAGGACGAATCAGAACGCAAATGCAAATAGAGTTTCGAACTTCATTCCATTCAACTGCGAGCATCCATGCTCTGACATTGATTCGAACCCAGAGACTTGAATTGAGGGCCGGACAGTTAAAACAGGAGAGATTACGTAATCTGTAGGTATAAATCTAAAGTTTGTCGATCAATGGTATCATCAAAAGTGAAGAATTAACTTGCGTCATAAAAATAAGATGATATTACCTGTAAAAGTGATTTATGGTGATCTAAATAAGTTGTGCCAGCTCATTTTAGAAGGATTATATACTTTTATACTATCCATCAAGACCTGGTGGGGGGTTTGCCTCTCATTTTTTCAAAATTAGTATTTCGTACAAACTAACAGTAGTCTTGTTGAGACCAATGTATTTTCGTCGTCTCTAACAACTAAATCATCCTGGTTGTCTCAACAAGGTATCTCGTCATTAGCAAAACTGACCAGATCTTGCTGCACGAGATATCTTGTCATTAGAAGAAAACTGATCAGATCATAACATTTCACAAATCCTGAAAATTTAAAGAAACACCTTGGTCATTTTGTAAGGTAGGTTGATATAAATAATAAATGTATTAACATTTATTCTTAACTGTTAGTTATTTAATCGAGCTTAAATTTATACTTCAATAACTTGGCAAAATATTTTGCATATCTTTAGCTACATTACTTTCACATTATATGCTATTTTATTCAAATTGGACAGTTTCCAAGGTTTTGATTTTATAGTTTGTAGGGTTGTCTTTTATCTTTCAAGACCCTTAAAAGGCCTAATATTTGTTGGAAGTCCTTAAATATTTTTAAATGCCATATTTTTTTACAAAAACACTACATATTTCATTTCGTCTGCAACGATCAATTACATGTGGACAAGTAATTTAATAATTTTGAGAAGTCTCTAATACAGAAAACTAATGACCTTGGGCAAATACTGGGTGTGAAATCCATCATAGCACCAGTTAGTTTTTACTTGTGCAGTAACTGGTTAATCTACTTCGGCTTAAGTTAAATGTAGCCTTAAAAATATCCTTGAAATGACCCTAATTTTTCTTTCACTAAAAGAATGGGAGCTCTGCGGCTATGGGGATAAGGCAGTTGACCTTGGGGCAGTTGATTTCTAAATAGGCATGAAAGCGCGTTAGAAGTCTACCGTACGCAAAAGTATGAATGACTGCGGCCATGGATGCTTTTCCGTGCCCCTCCTACCAACTAGTTATCATTTATCGTTTTCAGCCGTTCGAACGATAAACTTAGAGCCAGAATCCAGATGCCACTTGTGGAAGCTCTTTGCTTACGTTACTACCAGTCACTTAATTTAACTGATAAACTCGTTCAAAACCACGTGACTTAACTGCCTTCTCCCGAGAGGCAGTTAAGTCACGTGGGACTAATGTTACTATGAGAAGCAATTTCTGTCAAGCTAAAATATGGGTGGCGGTAGGGTTTCCCGTAATATTCTGAATGTGACTTGTTTTTCGAATACGATTTCAGACATCGCTAGTGAAAATTCCAAAGAATAATTGACTAGCGTCAATTAGATTAAACACCAAAATTTGCCAAAACGGTGAAAAACCCTCTCGTAATTGCTATCACTTTCGGCAGCGAATGATTAAACTTAGAACCAGAATCTGCGATACCATTTGCGGAAGTGCTTTGTTTACATTCCAACCTATCGCCTAATTTAAATAATCGACTCGTTCAAAACCGCGCAACTCGGTTACCAACTCGTGCGAGCCGGTCCCTATAGCACTCAGGAAACAAATCGACTCGTTCAAAAGCACTAACTCGACTGCCAACTCACGTAAGCCGGACTGTATCACTCAGAAAACGAATTATACACACTTCAGAACAACGCATATCAACAAGTCCCGGTCCTCCACCAAATCCGTCATCTGGACTTCATTTAATCGCTATCGCCCTCACCACCCCACCCAAATAAATCATTTAACGGCCAATAATCAACAACTCGAGTTACACACCACCCCCTATCAGTGGTAACATCTGGTGCAGGATGAGACTTGGGAAAGGGAAACTTTCTCAATACATCTAACCCTAATCTACAAAATTGGCCGCTCTTCGACTACAGTACTCGGAAAGCGATCGACAGTCCTGAGATAACGAGCATCAGGACCTCCCCCACTCGTTGAAGGGAGGGAGGTAATTGCTGTCAACCCCCCACTTTGGAAACCCACTCTCTTCAGGGAAAACCTAAACGGGGTGACCCCTTTGCCTGGAGGGGTAGACAATGACCATCTCCTGGAAGGCGTGACCTCCCAGGTGTTTTTGCATTTTTACAAGCCTTGTGGGGAGCTCTGCAATGATGTCCTCCCCCTACTTCGCCCGAGGCTGTTTTGGGCAGAAAGAGTGCCTTCCCCTCTTGGCTTGTTGAAGCTGTGGAAAGTGAGCGTTTCCGGTCGAGAAGTGGAGTTTTAATTCCCTTGAGTGACGGGCGACTTTGGAAAGTTGTGAAATAGTGCGTGAGGAGAGGATTCGGTGCTTTTATCAATGGAAGCGAATCTTAATCTCGAAACAGGATTTTGATGTTTGTGTCTCGAATAATTATTTTTCTTATGGGGGAAGGATATAAAACGTTTTGTAAGCAGTCTCATTTAGTTTCACAATAATACACATGAGAATAGTGCTACCTTACAAAATGGATCTTTAATCATTGGTTTCGCTTATGAAACTCTTAGAATCCATTCCTACCCGACTGCAATTTTAGTTGCATAAATTAATTTAACCGATACTTGAAAATGCGTCTCTTTATGAAAGTTAATTGCATTTCATAACTAAAACTTTCTAGAATTCCTACAAACTCAAATGCATGCTAAATTGTTTTCGTTAATAAATTGAAGGGCTTCGGTCAGCATAGCTGCCTTTTGCTTTCTCTTCCTCCCTCTTTGTTCTGTCTGTCTTGTGTTTGGCACAGCTTGGCCAAATATGGCCCTTGAGCCATAAAACCCGAAAACAACCAACTGGTCAACATACTGATATGCTACAGATTGAAAATTTCGAATTAAAAGATTAAAAACTATTCAAGAGGATCAAAAGAATTTCTGATTGTTTGAATGAGTGCGTAATATTTGAAAATTCAAGAAAACATGACCTTGAAGAATGGATAAGCCATTTTAATTTTGGAATTTCTTAGTTGAAAATATTTAGCTTGAAAATTTTGAAAAGTGGCTTTTCATTATGGTGCTCGGAGTCGGTTCAATTGTTTCTTTGTGTGGTAAAATAGACCCCGGTTTAATCAACCCTCGTGAAGCAAAAAATGATTGTTAGAACTACAACCAAACCTTGTAGGGTAAAATTAAAAATGAATTCGTAGACACATATTTTCCTTAATTTCAAATTATCAGTATCTAATAACTGTCCTATGTGCTACAATTTTGCTTTTGCATCATGCTAAATAAAGCATTTTTATTTTTGTAAAAAGTTCTGAGAAAATATGCTTTAGCATATGAATCCTATTCATTTTTGAATCCTATTCATTTTGAAAAGCTTCAACCAAATTTGCTGCAAATTGCCTCTCAACGATTTGTTCCCCTTGCTAAAGTTTTAGAATCACCGATTTCATTAAACAATTTGATATCGAGTATTCGTCTCAATTTTTACATCGCATGAGCTATCAGTAAAGAGGTTTACACGCTCCACTATGGTTGGTTTGGGGTTTTATGGCACACGGGTCATACTTAGCCAAGCTGCGCCAAACACAAGACAATGTCAAGTAATTGTGAAAAGAAAGGATGGAGAAGAGAAAGATCGTTTGGGCATCATGGGGTCGTGAACCCCATGTTCACAAGAGGCTAAACCATATGGGAAAAGAAACTCAATGGGATATGGGAAGAAACCCCATGTATCACTAGGGTACCTCGGGTTCGTGAAGACCATACACACCTAAACATGTAAACCTGATAGGGCTCTATTATGGATATTTAGTAAGAATGAACTTCGAACCCAAGATTTTTGAGAGCTTTTTCTGTATTAGTAACAAAATTTTTATTATTCAAAGGTAGCTAAAATTCCTTGGAACTGTTATGAAACAGTCTTGCGGGATGGTTCAAGATTGCTCATTTTAAAGCCCAAAAATGACATGCTTCTTTAATGCATGACTTGCCTTTTGGATGTCCCACCTGGTCATTGAGGATTAACAGAGGTTTACATCAACATTCCTGTGCGCTATTGTACTCGAGTGGCCGTTTTACTTTTCCCGTTACCTGTGGACCACCACCAGACAGTAAACTTCGCTGACTTTGAATAGAGCGGAATTCTTTCAAAGGGCGGTGTATCAAAGAAACGGCTTCCAAGTTCGGAGTACCAGGAAGAGACTTCAAGGAATGGCATTACTCAGCGTGATTCCAATTGGTCTACTTCTGAACCCTTTTCTAGATAAAGTATTCGATTATTGAAACAGCGACTACAATGAAATCGCGAACTCTTTTCTCCGAACAATCTTGAACTTTAGATTTCAAGAAGTAATCAAATCTAGATTAATGAACAATATATTACTAATTTTATACAAATTTCTTAAAATGGAGATTTGCAAAAATCGATAGTTTACTCTTACAAAATTATCGTTTTTATTAGAGTTAGAATGCGAAGAGCTTCTGGCAACATGATAAGCCACTTTTTAAGTTTCTCAGGCTAGCGATTTTCAAGTTTTAAAACAATTCCGAAATTATAAATGTTCATCCATTATTTAAGAGATGCTATCTTAAACTTTCAAGTATTAAGCACTTATTTCAAACAATCAAAAATTCTTTGGATCCTTTTGAATATTTTATTTTTACTTTTTTCATTACGTAACATATTTTTGTGGCTTATCACTGGGCCGGAACCTTTCATGTACATAGATCACTCATAATATATACAAGTTCATAAGATGTAGAAATGGAGATTTTTCATCAAATCAGTTATCTTTAACACCTGGTCATTGAATTCCCAAGAGTTCCGATACTTGGTTGATACGAAGGTGCATTATGCAGAAAAGGCATTAAGATTAAAAAAAAATTTTCGAATTATGTTTGAATTTTTACCTGAGAAAGGAAGAATATAATTCGTTGCATAAATTTGTCATGATGGGTAATATTTTAACAAATTTTGCTCATATTACAAAGAGGTAGCTATAGCAATTTCAATGTTTATAGTTTAATTCGGTGAAGTGTAAGCAATTCCTTGGGCAAAAAAGGTTTGCAATACGTTTTCAAATTATTTTTGTTCAGACTAAATATGAAAAAAATCGGAAAATGAGTCTCAGAATTGTCAAATGGTCCAGAAGCTGTATAAATTCCCATTATTTAAATGGTTTTATATCCCATCTACTTAGATTTTTTAATCTACTAATCACTTATTCTGTGCCCTTTTAGGGGCACAGTGGACTTTCAAAACAAACTTTCGAAGTTATTACCTGACTGTTATGAAATTTGCCCCAGACTTCATTTGCTACTACAAAGCCTATATAAAGTTGGCCCCTATTTAAGTCATTCGGAAGTTATTGCATAAAATATGGTCAAAAACTTATAAATTTTCAAAAATTCATTTATTCATTCATCATTCAAAGCACATGAACTTTCTATGTATTGTCAAGATTTTAATTAATAGTTTACATATAAATCAAATTAACTCCATTCGGTAAGTGCATTATAGCCCAATCGTAAGGCCGAAAAAAAATTGTACTAAAACCCTTAAATGTTTCAAGAACAGCATATGTGAAGCAACATTTTAATTCGATATTTAGAAACATGGTGATTGTGTCATTTGCACTTAGATATATATCTACTTATATATATTGTATATAACAAAGAGCATTTTGAAATTAGAAGAATGTCAAAAATTCTCCATCGGGGAGAAACACATTTTTTGTTGTCTTACTATACTGATACTCTACTGTCTTACTATACTAATGTTGTGCACGTAACTTCGTAGAAAATTATTTTAAATGAAAAATTCCTTTAAATATCCAAAAAGATTTCAAGTAAATTAATAAAAACCAGATGTGTAGAGAACATTTAGAGAAATCGGAAGAATGTAAAAAAATCTTCACAATTAACCAACTAATTTTAACACTCGAATTTTTTTAAATCTATTTTTTTAATCAATTTTGGGAATTTTTTATGTCTACTGTCCCCCTTAACAAAAATTTCTGATTGCTTCATCTGCTACTTATAACGGGCTAGTTCCATCAGAATTCTGATCGGTAAATATTCTATCGAGAAACAAGGATAAATGATGCAGGCAACACTAAAATAACCGTTTGATTCTAAAATAGAGAGGGTGATTTCAAAGTGTTGCCTCGTTGAAAACATTAAACAACACGAATGTATTTGAAAGATCACAAGTCTTGTCGGAAGAAGCAGGTGTTTCGAAGTGGTTGGCTCAGATAGACAGGAGGGAATTCTACTATGGCTTTTGCTTGCCACACCTTTAAGAAGTTTTTATATGCCTCCTAACGCTGTAACACGAGTGTTTTTATTTCAGTCGTTAAAGAGGCTTTTTACGGACACTCGTTTTTAACCAGTTGTCCTTGGCTCCTTTCACCATAGTCTTCCTCTATTCTTAAGGCACCATAGGATTCTGTTCTAAAACTATTTTCGATCCGTAAGTGAAGAAAACTTTAAAATGTTCTTTACATCTCTAATAAATTCTGCCACTGATGATTAAATACATCGAAATTGGGTCATATATCTAAATCTTGACGTCTTTTGCAAAACAATTAACTGCACAATTCTTAATGAAACTGATGAAATAAGGGTCAAAACAAACAATAACACTTTACTAACAGCAAACTGATAAAAATAAACAATTATGCAAATGACGAATAATGAATTCAAGGTTAATTTCGAGAAATTAGAACTTTCACCTCACCTTCAACAGAAATAATGCTGTTTCTTGAAAACTAATCACAACATTTGATCGATCGGTTTTAATCCTACAGAGTTAGGACCTCGATAAAGTGACGTTTATTCATTTAGTACAGTAAGTCATGGTTTTTGAATGAGTATTCCATTCTACAATAAACAGTTTGTTTCCTTTTAAATTAAAATGAATTTCTAGAAGTTTGAAGGTAATATCGAAAATTTTCATTTTGGAGTGTAGCTTGTGTAACCTGTAATTTAAATAAAACGTTTATTTTTTCCAAAATTGCATGGAAATACACACTCTTTATTCCTTCCTTGACACACAATCCATCTGTTATTTATGTTTAAAAAAGCAATGGAAAACAAAATATAGTTCAAACGAAGTATTTTGAAAACTATAGCGTGGAATCTAAGTTTTGACAAGTTGCTATCAGAATGAAGGATAAGACTGATTATTGATTCACAAGTAAGAAATGGCTCAATTCAAGCTATTTGCAAAAGGTTAAAAATGCTTTCATGGGTAAATCTTGCCAATTAAAGGCATAATTGATAAATGTTTTGTGTCTATTCTGGAAAATTTTCCCATTTTTTCGTAGAATGTGCATCCTGGCAAACCATTTAAAGGAAATTCGACATTTTCTATTTCCGTCTTCTAGCACCTCTAATTACCGTCTTTTGTAAACTAGTTGCAAGCATCTTTGATGGGGCCCCCGTCATAAATGGGATTGAGTAAAGATGAATATAATTTTATCCCCAAATTATTTATCGACACACTTAAACGATAATTTTTACTTTATAAATGTTTCCTACTGTCAACTACTTAATTCATTTCATTTCGAAAAGCGTTATACAATTAAAGTATTTTTCTTATAATACCTTGTGGGGTCCCTCAGAGATTGATCAAATTGGACTCCACTTCGTAAGGCGGGCCCTGAATATTAATCAAACCTTGGGTGACGTACTGTGTAGTTACTTTTTCTGTATAGTGCTGTTCCGATGAGAAGGCAATCGACAATGGGTCAGTCGACTTTTGAATAGGTTTAAAGGTCGTAAGAGAAGGTGGCTATACGCAAAAGCATGAATGGTGATCGCAGTGGGTGTGATTTCACCTCCGCCAACTCGCTATTACTTTCGGCATCGAACGATAAACTTAGAACCAGAATCCGTGCTAAAGACACCAGTTGTGGAAGAGCTTTGTTTACGTTCCAACTTATCACCTAATTTAAAAAACACTCTTCAAAACCACGTGACTCGACTGCCAACTCGCGGGAGCCGGATTATCTCATACTTGGCGATTTCTATGGCCATACATTAAGTTCTACGGCTGCGTAAATTTGATGACTTCCAAGTAACACGAGAGCCTAAGACGCTCAAGAAGTATTAAAGTAAGCTATCAGGAGCCAAAAGGGAACCAGGATAAACAATTTCTTTACAAAATAGATGAAAACGGGGGGCAATTATCTTTCATTAAACTTAATTTAACCTGGATACTATAGTGATAACCCTTTACGAAAATTCATAAGTGGTGCACCATTTAATAACAACCTTTGATTACATATTCTACAGTTGACTCTTTTCATGTATGCTCTGAACGGTGTTGATTTCTATATCCAGTTCCGCAGTTGCCCTTACCTGTTCCAAAGAAGACACTGAAAGAGTGTTAAAACGGGGAAATGGAGGGAGTAGAACATTAACGACCGTTACAGTGTGGGGTCAGAGGTCCTCTAAACCGGAACTCTTCAAGCCCCCTCCCTTTCCTTTCTCTCTGATTCGGATGACTGTCAAGGGAATGCATCAACAGATGTTTTAGTGCAGTGCACAGGTCGGATTTCCACTTTGCGCTATTCGATGTCGCTTTAAGTGTGACAGCCCACTTCTCGGAATGAAATGTGTTTGGAGATGCCTGCTTTCTGTTTTACCTACCGGTCTCAAATACGTCAGGCAAAGAAAATACTACTGTTGAATACGCAGTGTCTACCCTTGTTCCAGAAACGTACGTCTTCCCTCCGTCACAGAAGCAGTCTCCCCAAAATGGGGATCCTTTATGTTAATTCACACACACAACGAAGGAAACTTCAAGAAAATATAACTTTTCCCGAACTAAATTAGTCCTTGTTAAATTATCCTTTTTTGTAGCAAAACATGACAGTAGAGCGACAAACCAACCCAAACTGAATTGAGCTTTCAGTTGAATTAAACATTTGTTCATAGTTTAATGACCATAGAATTCCCTCCGGCCTCAACCCTCCAAGTGGTTTCAACGAGATATCTCCTTCACCACGATCTGGCCAAATGTGCCAGACGAGATATCTTGTCACCAAAATATTGCCGATTTTTTTATAAGATCAAAACCTGGTCAGTTTTCTTCTAATGATGAGATATCTAGTCTACTAAGATCTGGTTAATATTTTTCTAATGACGAGATACCTTGTCAAGACAACCACCAGGAGGGTTAAGTGGCTCAGTAGGTTTTCCACTGCAAGTTGAAGGTACCTGTGAGTTGTAGTGCAGGTTAGATTATTTTAGCTTGAGTGTATTCTCTTTTGTGTGTGTGTGTGTGTGTCAGTAAAACTTTCCTTGTATGTGTGTCCATTACTTGACGTTCTGTCCTGTGCTTGGCACAGCTTGGCTAAATATGATCCTTATACCATAAAGACCTAACCAACCCTGGGCCTTAAAAGGGTCTGATTTTTCATTCGTTTCCAAGGGCCCTTAAATATTGAAATAGCCTTAATTTTTGCTGAAAGTCTTAAAAACATTTAAAAAGCCTTAATTTTTATGAGAAAACTGCATATTTTATTTCACTTGCACTCAGTAACCGATATCAGTGATATTTTGTTCGAGATAAAGTGTCATCAAAAATCGAGGTTATAATATTTATGGGTTAGCTTTAATGTTTTTAAAACAGGGTTCGTGAAATCCAAACCTAGAATTCGTGAACATTTCTTCACATGTGCAGGGACGTAACTAGGGGGCAGGCGGGGCATGTGCCCCGGGCGCCAGATATTGGGGGAGTGCTAAACTGGGGGGGCCGAGTATTATTTTTACTATAGATATTTACGTATGATAAAAATGAAGAGATGGGGCGCCAAGGCGAGTTCTTGCCCCGGTTGAAAACTAGCCTAGTTACGTCCCTGCACTTATGGGTTGATCTATTGCAATTCATGTGAAATGTAACCTTAAAAAATGAAAACTTGCCTTGAACGGGATCTAATTTTTGCTCGAGGAGTGGGAACCATGGCGGAAGCTTGTGACGAAAGTATGTCACTACATAATATTTAAGATGGTTCATTAGAGGTTAATCGAATTCATTTCGGTAGTTCCATTAAGTTGTAATAAGAACGCATTCTCGAGTTGAAATCATGAAACAGGAAATTTGACTTAGAAAATTAACGAACAATGCTTTCTATAAAATTTTAGTAATTCGGAGAAATTGCGTGTCTTGATTTTGTTAAAAAGTACGTATAGCAACTATAAGTATTGTAGAGAACCAGCGCAAATTTGTCTATCAACTTCTCTAGTTCTTACAAAATTAATGACTAGATTACAGGTAAAATTTTTTGCTGCATAAAAACAGGAAAGCAACAGTAAATTTAATCTCGAAATAAGTAATCAAGTAGAAATCATTAGTTTTCAAAGCTGTTTATTATTTTGTAAATGTTGAGGGAAATGTACAGACATGTGTTAGGAACATGCAATTAAACTTGCAAATACAATCTTAACATACATTTAATTTTAATTATTTCTCAACAAATGAATACTTGAAACGAATTTGTGGGTGGACAACTTGAAGAAAACTTCGATCACACGTTTGCTTTATTGTAGAGAAAAGTGACAGACTACTAATCTAGGATATTGTGATACCATGTAAAATCGAATTTAAGATTTTGTTTGAGTGAAACAGCCGAATTATAATTCACTCTTTTGCACAGCTCGTCAATTTGTCCATTAAGCTTTAATATTTTACAATATTCTAAAAATACACAATTATTGTTTGATCTTGACCGACTTAATACAAATCTAATAAATCCACACGTTAGTATAAAAATCTTGTTGAGGACAGGGAAGATTATATAAAAAAACCTTTTTCAATGATTTTAAAAATACAAAATGACCCGAAATAGGAATTACAATTGTATATTTCAACAGCAGAAAATTAATTAACTTTGATAGTTGCCAATGGGGAATATTTATATCGAAAATACTACTTACAGATTAACATGAATTTGAAAAAAATGGGTTTCAATTTCATGTTAATTCATGTCTTACCACAGCTTCAATATTTTGTAATCTAGCATACTTTTTCAAATGGCTTATCAGATAAAAATTTCTTTTTTGTTTGACTTAACCTATAATTCCAAACGAGCTTATTGCAGATAGATTTTCTTCATTGCTGCTGATATTGTAGATAGATTTTGAAAATAGATTTTATATATTTTTGTATAGATTTATTGAAAGTTAAGAATTTATTCTAAGGATACCAAATCGTTCTCTTAGACAAACCACACATTGGTTCAACATTATTTCTGTGACACTAAATTGACTGAAATACGCATACGTGCCAACATGTTTTCTGTACAGTAACGTAGTAATGCGTATGTTTCGTCGCATGCTGTTCCAGTGTGTCATGGCTAAAACTCATTGATGTTTATGTTAAATTATCAGAAAATTGCATGACTCGAGATCATGTTTCTCTTTTTTGAGGATTTCTTTTGTCTCATTATTTTACTAAGAAAAATAACCGTAAGTCAAAGAAAATTTGAAATTTTTAATAAATGGCAAAATTAAAAAAAATTAAGGACGGTAAATAAAACAAAATATTGAAATTTTGGTTTGCTTTAAGATTGTAGGTTGCCCCTTCCTGTCCAGATGTAGCAATAGTCTGTTCCCGTCATATCTTAAACATATCTTTAATGGTTACAAAATGTATATCGTTTTAGCCAATCCTTAAGCCGCGCAAATACTTGTACAAAGTAGCAAAAACGTAATCTAACAAATAAAAGAACACCACAGAGTCGCGATCTCGCATTTAACAGGTTAGTAGTAGCGTCGTGGGATGAGAGTAAAAACAACTTTTAAGACCATTATAACCTAACTTGAAAAGGTTCAAGGCTTCGGTCCGAGGGTTATAAGCATGCTTGTTGTATGTCGTTGTCGCATGTAGAGGACGGGGAAGGGGAACAACTGAAGTCATGGCTTTGAATGCATAAGCAGCTTACGGAACCAGATGCCGAATTTGTGGGACAGATATCGCCCGTTGGCGATAATTCAGACTTTTTCTCCATAAAATCATCCACTTTCATTGTTAGTAGACGTTGACGATTCAAATAATTAAACCAAGAATTTCAAGTGATGGAATAAAAATACACTTCAAAACGATATTTTTCTAGCACACGAAACTCAGGGCTCACCTTTTAAGGAATTCAAGTAATAAATATCCAACTTCGCTGAGTTGAATATTTTAACTTACGTTGGTATAAATTTGGAAAATAAATAAAAGCTTCGCATCCTCTCTTATCTCTAATCTTTTGCTGGTTTTAAAAATTACGTCTTTGTATTGAATGGCTGATACGGGAGCTATAATTACGTGTAAAGGCTAATAATAAATCAACTACGCTATCAATAGAATAGATTCGTTAGACCCTTTAAGTAAACATTCTGTCAATAAATCTTATTTTCATTCAATCTTATGACTTTGATGTGATTTTTGATTGGTTGGAAAGGTTCTTACAAGGCTTAAGACACCAAATATCGTCGACTTACAAATGAAACCAAGTCAAAATTTTCAAGATATGAGTTTTTTTACTTACCTAGACCAGAATGTGGTGTTCTTTACACTGATGAAGAGTGTGTCCATAAGTATTTTTTCTTTGCATGAAAGTTAAATTTCTTGAGAAACACACTTTTAATGAGTAAAGCTTAGGGGAGATAATTTTTCCCCATTGTTTTTCAAGAATTGTTTAACTTAGTCTTACGTATAAGCCGACGATATGTTCCTCAAAATTTCGTTGGGATATGAGAAAATGTTGCATCAAAGATTCAGCGATCTTCGCACGCACATTTAATCCTCCAAGTGGTTTCGACAAGATATTTCGTCCATCAAGATCTGATAAATTTTGCTAGTGACGAGATATCTCGTCATAAAGATATTTCCGATTTTTTCATGATGCCGAGATCAAAATCTGGTCAGCTTTTTTCTAATGACGAGATATCTCGTCCATTAAGATCATTTCAGTGTTGCCAATGAGGAGATACCGCAACAAGACAACCACCAGGAGAGTTAATAGGGTCAACAACCCCTGACTTAGAGTATAGGAAAAAATTACATGATTACATATTCCTTTCCAAATTATAACATTGAGCTTTTTATTTTCTCTTGGTTATTACAATAGCATTTTCACTTAAAGCAACAAACTTGATCCGACAATTTATAAGAACTTTCAGTCTTATTACTCAGATGAAATATCTCACTCTCTAATTGCATATCAGTTTTCTAACAAGACAGATATCGGCGCCGCTCTGGGAAATTATCATAAATTTAATAGGCAATAACTCATTCCTCTTTATCGTTAGAAGGAGGCGTTTCAGTTCGGCAACCCTGCTGCTTAAACCCGTGCAGATTTTAAATAATTCTGTTTCATTTTTATTATTATTGGCGTTCTGTTATTATTTTTTTCCCTCTGCACCCCACCGGTAGGACACGAGCAAATCTCGGAGCATTGTTATGACAGACGGGTGCGCGTGGAAAATAGGGTTGCCCCCTCCACAATATAAGGCGGGGGTAAAATGGAAGGGGCACGTTTCCCCCTACCCTGTAGCACTGGTCGCTTTGGTTTGTATTATTATATATGCTGAAGGGGAGATTTTCGGTATTACAGTTTTCACCGCTTCTCTGTAGTAGCTACAAAGCTCTTGTCGCTATTATGAGGGCCCATAAATTTCCCCCAGCCCTGTTAAATGGCCTTAGAATAACTGCCCGGAGAGACTGGATATGTCATGCTCTCTACGCATTCGATCCGCCTAAGTAGTCGAGGAATGGGACATTGAAAGCGTGTTTGCAAACGTTTTAGTGTTTAGTCGGGGTTATGGTACTTTGTCGGGGTTGTGTGGCGATAGTAAAACCTTTCGTAAGGAGAAACCGAATGGCTAATTCTAATATGTGCCATTTGTTTGTTTTAGCTTCGAATATTTATTTAATTGTTTCTCTACACAGAAAAATATCCAATTACAGAGAACAAAGAACGTGATCCAAAAAATGCAAGGGAGAAAATGGAAAGAACACGTACAATTAGATAAGACGAAACAGTGGCAAAGAAATCCCTCAATTTTCTTTAAATGTGTTAACTTTGAAAACCATAAATGAGGCGAAGCTAATAATTCACACACAGTTGGATGTCATGTGGTTGAATGCTGTCGATAGAGAATCGCAGCAATCGTTTACCTCGCAAGAAATAACGGAAAAATATTTTTTAAATATATTTAAAAGGAGGGTAAGGAGACAAATTGGGTAAGTAATTGAATTAACGTCGCACTGATTGAGATGCAGTTGTTTCCTACCCGGAACATACAATTTCAGATAAGAGGAAGTTAAAGTTGGATGTGTACCATTTAATTCTTGGGATTAATTGATTTTGAGAGATCGACATTATTTTTAAGTGTTTTATGTTTGAATTTGTATGCAGGTAGCTGAGGTTTTACTCTCTATTTAAAAATTGAAATGAAAAAGTTTTTAACCCCAAATTAGGGTTTATAACAGGAGGAAATATCCGTGTACATGATGATTTATTGAATGACCTAGGAGGTTGTACTTAAGGGTTTAAATGATGCTAATGATTTTCAAGTATGTCCTCTAGTGTTGAGCAACCTGAGCGTGGCAGCTGCGTGAACACCTGTGATTGTGGAGAAGTGGTTAATGCACTTTTTAGTACAGCAGTCTACGAAGTACTTTTATTTCAGTATTTTTAATTTACTTTTGGTTGCTCCATTTAGAAATTTATACTATATGCTGGAAACGTTGATATTTGTATAGGATGAGTAGTCGAGTACTCAAAAAGTGCATGTTTTGACGATCGTGTCTTAGGAATGGTAGACTAGCTAGATCTCTAGAAGCGAGTATTTGCTAATAAAATATGGAAGCAATATACAAGTTTTCATACTCGAACTTTCCGTTTCCTTTAAAATCGTGTAAGTCTTCAAAATGTTTGCCGGCAGTGCCCGTAATATTCTTTTCTTGAATCCCGGCAGAATCGGTCCTGCTTGATCAATGACGTGAAAAAGGAGGGAAGACGTTTTACACTGTTCCGTATCAGAGCATCTTGTCATAACCGTCGCATTCAACGAAAAGGCAATGATTACCTCGTGAATGATACTAGAGTTGGAACAATTTGGGGGAAACCATTTCAATTTCTAATAAAGAGCTGTTAAACCAAAAATCTTTAACTGTAAAATCCTATATTCTCTTTGAATTGATGAAAATACTCTCCTTAATAAAACTATTGCAAATATTGTTTACCGTTACCTGAGAAATTTCTCGAAGTTAATTTCATTGGTAAAGAATTAGCTTTTGGGGAACCTGAATAAGCCTAAGAGTAATTTCTGATTTTCGATTTCATAAAATGTTCAAATTTTGCTCACAAACATGTAGCACGTGTATCTTCAATGAAAAATACAGCTATTCGGTTGTGGTTATAATCTCTACCAGTGAAAAAAATCAGCATTGCTACCTATAAAATATATTGGTGAATTTCAAAATAAAAAGATATAATGTCGTTTTACCTGACTAAAAGCGCAAATTTTGAGAGAAAGCAAATATTGAATACCCAATAACAAAAAAACTTGACGTGGTTGCCATTTTTAAGGTCTATCTGAAATCATCACTCGAAAATTAGTTTAAAATAGCTAAATTAGTTCATATTATCAACGTAAAATTTCAATATTTTACGTTGAAGGCTGTTTTAAATTAACAGCATTCTAATGGGTTTATACAAAAAAAGTTTCAGAATTTTTAGCGGTGGTTGGTTTGGGACTTTAAATCGCAAAGGCCATATTTAGCCAAGCTGCGCCAAATACAAGCCAAGCCACTTCAAGTGAAAAATATTGCGAAAGGGAAACAAGAAAGAGGGGAATTGAATAATGGGATGAAAGCAGAAAAATATCGCTTGTTTATCCCGGGAGCTCGACACCCTTATTTACTAGATATTAAACCCCATGGGAAAAGGAAGAACCACTAGAGTACCTCGGGTAGGTGAAACCAGTACACACCTAAAGAAAAATGTGCAAGTTCCTTAACAAATTGTTTAAATAACTAATGCAGTTTTAAAAACATAGTTTTACTTATAATTACGAACAGTACATTTAAGTATCACGAGCAAAAAGATCAAGCTTATATCTAACAGCAAAATTGAATACTTTTGGCCGCATTGTAAAGGGTCGTATTTCCATGAAAAAAAATTATTTTGTGAAAAATGGAAATGTGGTCCATGATCGCCATTGGCCATTATGTACTGAATGCTTTTTTAAAAAAATCGAAGATGGTGTGGCGAATACTGCCATACTATTCAAGATCCTTGCACTTGATCATCCTCTTCTCATTTCGTTGCTTTTGTGAAAAAACTGCGATCTGTTTGGTGGATCATCCAGTTGCCAGGATTGAGCGAAATCGCACCTTTTTGACTCTTAACTTGGGACTAAAATGTTTTATATTGTATTGTCTTTGCGGAAAAGAAACAACGGTGAATCGAATTGACTTTTAGATTGTCTAATATGAAGCATTAGAGTTTTGCTTTCGATCCGATCCCGGCAACCCAGTTATCAATATTGGGATTGTTCCCGGACCGTCACCAATAACCCGATATCTTGCTCCAGTGGACGCTAATTCAACTACCTACCATCCCAGTAAGCAATGTCGCACTACGTTAGAAATACAGCTTTTTGACTAGCATAGCAGAATATACCCTAAAGTAGTTTAACCTTCAGGTTGTACCGATAAACATTGAAGTGAGAAAATAAATTCCTACTTCGTAATATCGAAATGAAAGTTGTATTGCAAGTTTGCAAAAAGGCTGGATAAGTATCTTGCAACACCTATAAAATAGTCCTCATTGAAATCATAATTCCAAAAGCGTTCACCATACGAGTACTTGGCTCTACTCTCATTACCATAGATTTGACAGGACTTTGAAGAAATTACCTACCGCATCGAGAATCTTCACATCAAGTGTTTACATCGCCAAATGTGGCAGCCCTAGAGATCATTCTTGAAATAGAGGACGAGATAAAAATCGCTGGAATAAGTGGATGAAAGGATCATGAGAGCGGATGATTGCCGCGGTGGAATTTGAAAATTGATTTAAAATGAACCGTGACATATTGTTTACTAGGATGAACTCAGAAAATCTTGTTTGTAATTTCCATGATATGATAGAGTGAACTGTTGATAGTCACTAATGTGCTCCGAGGGAAAATTTTTAAGTAATGGAAGATGTTTCTGTAGACAGTTTCAGGAATCGTATGAAAGGCATTTTCTGTCAAGATAAATACAGGCGGTGGAAGTGTTTCTGGCGATACGTGTTTCCCGTACATATTCTGAACGTGAAGTCACTTGACTTGTTTTTTGGATGCGATTTCAGCACTTCGCCAATAAAAATACCAAATAGTGAATTCTGAATTGATGCACAATAGTTGAATGGTCAACTGTTGTCATCCAATTAGATTTTTTGCTTAACATTTCCACAACGGAGATAAACTACATTTTAAGGTAACCCCTATACGTATCATGCGATAGCATTTGGACAGCAGAAGTAACATCTCATTTCTGGTCTGTTTATTTACACTGAAAATCCTTCATACGTGTTTTTGTAATTAAAATAAATTGGTGAGCTGTACAAGTTCTTTTTAAATGTTTCGATAGCAATATTTTTCCAGTTGTAAATGTCATCAAAAACTTCTAACTGGTATTTCAGTTCAAATGTCTTCTGTCTATTTATATTTTGCTGATGACAAATGCCCGGCAATTGGCAATCAAGTCATTCGCTCAAAAATATCAGATGCTTTTCAATATCTTGGAATAAATACTTTAACTTTTGGGGTACGAAACTTATTACTTTATCAAACTTTTCCAGTTACAACAAATTTTACTGCACTCAGCGAATTACAAGTTTATGAAACTACTAGAAAATTTACTGAACAACTGCAATTTTGCTTACTCTCTTCGGCGCGCGCGTTGTTTCTACATCTGACTTAAATTGAACCATTGCTTTAATAAGTTTAAATGAAATTTGATTTTACTATAACTAATTTTATTTCAACCAAAATTGAATTGATACCCATCTGAATGTTACTCTATCTCATGATAGCGAAATTTTTTAGCCCAAAGTTATAGCGTAATTAAGACAATTCGAGTTCTTTAACCTTAATTATTTTAACCAACAAATGTACTTCACAAAATTTATTTGCTCAGGTGTATTAGAAATGGAACGTTTTTTTGGGATATATTTGTGGTGATTCGTTCTTTTTCGTCCTTCTAAAGGAAGACTCTTTTAGATGTGCATTGCACTGAAGCATTTATTTATACAATTTTGGGTATCATTGTTTTACGTTAAATAAAAACAATTGCTCAGTCTAATCTGTGATGTTCGAAGGACTCCTTCACGTCTCCCCTTCCATTTCCAACCAGAGTACCTTTTACCCCTAAATTCCTTCTTCACAGGACCCCGGAAGATTGTCCAAGGACCCCACCTACATCCCTCGGATATCAAATGGTTCCTTCCGGCCAACATTCTTTCGTGTCTGGCCGGAGAACCTCATTTTTTATTTGTGATTTTGTTCGAGTAAACAGTTAGAATCGCTTATAAATATCACTCTTATTTTATTACTTTCCTGCTGTTTTAGTCCACCCTCATACCCTCTGGCTGGCAGGATGGAAAGCTCCATCCCGCAAATCGTATTTTGTGCCCATTGCGATGCAGAGCCAACTCCATAAAAAGACAATGGACTACAAATTAACACTTTTAGTTCCAGCAATCACTAGGAAGGAAAGAAAGTCAGAGATTAGCCGAGTTACTGAACTATATGAAGCTGTAGAAGTATTTTCGTCTTTCTGAACAGATGATGGGATAATTACAATACAGGCCTTACAAGTCTTAGTGCTTTCTCCGTTGCATCGATGTATTTCCTGTTACGGCGTTTATAAGCGGATGCTTGTAGCCGATGAATCAGTCGTTGCCAGCTTTCGGAGCTAACAATAGAATTATGCTTTTTTCATTTCTACATATAGCGATCGAATTATACGATTGGGATTGAATGTCTATAAAAGTATGAATGAGTTTTCGAACGCTTTAATACTCGTAACTAAATAAAAGATGTGCTCGCTTTTGTCAAGACCGGTATAACCTAAAAATTTGATTGGCATGTTTTGCTATGAATAAGTGTTTTCTTAGGTCATTTGATTTTTCAATATTATGAAAAATTTGTTTGAAAAAGTTTGAACTATAAACCCGGAAAATAATTCAAAATTTTCTTAGAAAGTGTAGTTCGTTTTCATTTCTTTGATTGGCATCCACTTTTCCCAATCTAGACCTTTGGGTAGATAAAATTTTTTTTTTGTATATTTAATTTTCATACTCGTTTAGACGTTTCTCATTTCATATTAGAAACTATTTAGATAAGTTTTCTGTATATACGCCTATTTCCGAGTTCATTTTTACATTCTCAACCTTTGACTGAACTAAGAATAATGACAAAAATATACTTATCTTTTTTAAATGTCTGAATATCGCGGATAGAAAACAGGAATTTTAAAACATGACTATATCACGGTTTTCTATATAAGAAAAGTAATAAACAGAAAAATACAAAAATTTATACTGTAGTTGAAGAATAGCGTCTTGGGAATCTTTGGCATACAAACCTCCCGAGGTGGAAGAATCACATCTAAATGACCACTGATTTGAAGATTTGGTTACATGGTTCCTACAGGCCTTAAAAAGCCCTGAATTTTTAGTTTAATTTTTCAGGCCATTAAACCTAAATATTTGCTAAAAGTCCTTACATTTTTTTAGAGTCCTAATTTTTGTAACACTGCATATTTCATTTCACCTGCAATCGAAAACCAATGTCAATGATACTCGTCCGAGGTCAAGTGTCATCAAAATTCGATGGCATAATATTAATAGGTTTGCTAAAAATGAATGTTTTATCCGACGGAGGGGTTCACAAGCGGTATATCCATTTCGCAATACTAATTTTTTTTACTTCTGACCAGTTTTGACCTTAGGATTTAAGAGAATCTTTCCTAGGATTTTTTCAGCCAATATATATGGTTTAGTCATTGTGTGCGTTGTGGAGAAAAGGCAATCCTACACTATAACTCATGACACTCAAAATGGTTAAAACTGGTCAGAGACATAGCATTCGTGAAAGTTTCTTCACATGTTCTCTCGGGACTTTATTACAATCTATGTGAAATGTAGCCCTAACCCTCCATTTGTTTCGATGAGATATCTCGTCCATCTAGGCCTGGTCAATTTTGCTAATGACAAGACACTCCGAGACAAAACTGGCTTATTACTCCAAATGAAGATCCAAGTAAGAAAACAACTTGTCCCTTGCCCAGAACTGTTTTTGCTCCAGAGGCTTGTTACAACAGGGCAGTTTGACGCGAAAATAAACCACCAGGAGGGTTAAAAATGAAAAATAGCCTTGAATTGACCCTATTTTTTTTCAAGAACCGTGGTGGCACCAAACTACTAAAAATCCAAACTTCATTACCTTCTAAATTTTATTCCAAAGGAACGACATCAGCATTAATTTGGTTCTATAAATAATAACCCACGAAACTCCCCTCGGGGTGTCACGAGTACGAAAACAACAGTGCGCGCCTTTTGGACCCCTTTGTATTCAACTCAACTCTTCAATCTTGCAGAGTTGAAGTCCATCCATCATTTTTTAAAAAATTTAGGTCGAATTTCGAGCTCCATATTTTCAAAAGAGGAGCAGGGGACAGACGGCACCCTTTCAATATTTTCCACTCATCAGCGTCACAATAACGAATTTGGAGTGAGGCTGCAAAAATAGACTCTCATCAGTCATAGCGGGTGACATTCCGATTGACACGTTGGGCAGGTGTTGGGCTGAAGACAATAGACATGGGTTTTTTCTTCCGGGATGCATGAAATTGACAAGTTTCTGAACTCTTTCATGGCGTGTCAGTTTACTATTTTGGTGATGTTATGGGCCTCGATTTTTTAAGAAATGAAAGTCCTTATTTTTGGATGACGTCCTATGAAAGTCCCAATTTTGGTGTGACGTTAGATGGGATTGGTAATTCGTTGTAAAAAGCTTTAGATACTATCTCAAGGACTCCATCCATTCCAGGTGTGACTGCTTTGTCACCCAAAGTGTTTTTTGCACGTGAAATGTTCGGATTATGATTAAGTGAAGCAATTGAATCGGGTAACGTAATCTTAAGACAATTTTCAAATTTTTTCCAGTTAACAATTTTCAAGTTTTAAAAAGTTCAAAATTAAAATGGTTTATCCACTTTTCAAGAGGTCATTGTTATCTTCAACTTTCGAATATTACGCACCCTAATTCAAACAATCAGAAATTCTTTTGATCCTCTTTGACTATTTTGTTTTTATTATTTTTCTTTTCATTTCGGAACATTTCTGTGACTTGTTATTGTAGCCCGGGAGTTCTTCAACGATTTTTTGTACTAAATAAAGAGTGAATATTAATCGATTAATGTATGCTTTTATAGATGCAGAGAATACTTTTTACTTATTGGGTGTTACAAATTTTATTTTATGCATGCACTGCATCATAAAAAATAGCTAAACGAACGAAGGGAAAGTGATGTAAGAAAAAAATACGAGAAATCGAATTACATTTAATAATTTCAAACAGACATCTAATTTTAATTTAATGTGGTTTAGTTTTTAAAATTTTTCCACAGAATTTACTGAAATGAGATCTGGTTAAGCTGTTAGTGTATTGATGAGAATTTGAATTCTTGAAAACAACTCATTCTTCATCTCCTTCATTCCTCTAAAGTAAATAAATTTATTTTTAAGGGGATTTTATAGGAGGAATGTCAATTCATATATCAGTTGTGGTAATCTTAAAAAAATCAGTGCATAACGATATTTTTACGAAAAATCTGATCACCCTCTAATACTGAACGTAGCCACTTATTGAGCAGAAAATTTTACATTTCAATTTTTAAGAGCCCTTAAAATGCCTTAATATTTTAAAGTCCTTTAAAATTTTTAAAAGCCGTCATTTTTACAACTCTGCGCATGTTTTCTTGTATTCAAATATCAAGGTCAATAGCACTTATTCAATCATTCAAGGTCAAGTGTCATCAAAACTCGAAGGCATGATATTTATACGCTAGTTTCAAGTTGATTTTAAACTGTCCGTGAGACCCAAATCTGCGAGTTTTCGGTGGCTCAAGCTCAATTTCTGTAACTCATCCTGGGTGTATTTCTCTCTTCTGTGTCAGTAAAGTTTCCTTTGTGTGTATACACATTACTCAACACTATGTTGTCGTCATCTGACCGTGGTTCAAAATTACGAGGTGTTGTCCTCGGATCTTTCCCTTTGGGATTGATCCCGGACCGTCACCAATAGCCCGTTGTGTTGCTCCAGTGTGACGTTAATTGAAAATACCAAAATACCAACACTATGTTGTGTTTGGCGCAGCGTAGACAAGTATGGCTTTTGCGCGATAAAACTTAACCAATACCAACACACAGCGAGACCTAAACATTTAACCAGTAAAACTTCCTTCATCATGTGCATCCACGGATCTATTGCGATCTACGTGAAATGTAGTCTTAAAATTGAAAAGGCCTTAAAAAGTCCCTAATTTTTCCTTTGCTTGAAGAGTGGGAACCCTGACTGCTCGGAAAAGCCAAGAGCAAGTTGCATTGAATTTTATTCAAATATTAGGCCGACATACTATAAGAATCAACTTGGCACGTCTGTTTCGCTTTCAGGGGCACATCTCCTTTAGATGTATACGGTCTCCACGGACCCGAGCGATCTTTTCTTTTCCATTAAGGGTTCATTGTCTTTACTAAACATGGGGGTCGAGTACCCGGGATACACCCAAGCGATCTTTTTCTGCTTTCATCCCACTATGTTCCCCAATCCCTCTTTCCTTTCACGACAATTTTTACTTGACGTTGTCTTGTATTTGGCACGGCTTGGACGAATATGGCCCTTGCGCCATAAATCCCCAAAACAACCAACCATGTCTGTTTCAATCTTTAAATACTACGATCTCGAAAGAACTCGATATGAAAAGGACAATCTAAATCGGGCTGCTTTAAAAGTAATTAAAATATATAGCTCTTCACATTCAACACATTGTGTTAAATAGTTAATTAACACGATACAAAATGGCGACTCCGTCAGAATAAGGTCTTGTCTCTCCCGAAGCAGTCACAAAACAATTCTTTTCCCGTCTATCGCTCGGTTCTCTTTGTTTCACGCGCCGGAGTTGATAATTAAACGCTATATAAATAAGGCGTGTCACTCCATCTTTTTTTTCTTGTGGCTTTGCCCTTTAATTAAAGCTGTGTCAGGGAAGCGTTTGTTAGTGGATGTCACTCACTTTTTCGCTCACGTTCGAGGCATGACTTTGACGGCCACTACATCGGGATGAATTTCCACTCTTCCGATGACGCGATTTCGATTCGAGTTTCCAAACCGAGCTGAATGAGTTTTCGATTTTGACAGTCGGAGCTGTCCAACAATTTGAATACGGTTGTGGCATGAGGGGGTAAAATGGGTAATTTTGAAACTTTTGGACTCTGACTCATCAAATGAAGTACAAGGTTCGAAATTAACGGCAGTTAATCGTATTTTGCACCTGTTTTGACGATCAAGGTTTTAGACTAGTCATTTTTGGCGCCTAAGTTTTTTAAATATTGTATGGTTCAAATTCCGACCAGTCAACCGCTTATACTCTTCTAGCAGAGCCACGGCAGCCCGGTTGGAATAGTGGATTCGCAACTAGAGGGTTGCGAGTTCGAAACTCGATCCAACCAAAGACAGTCGTAAACGTGGGAGCTGGTTAAACCTGTCGTAGCCTCAAATGTCTTCACGTTGGCGTGGGGTGCCAGCTCAGGTCTGACCTCGTCATCCGAACATGATTCAAAATTATAAAGTGTTGTCCTTGGATCTTTCACTTCGCGATTGATCCCGGACTGTCCCTAATAGCCCGTTGTGTTGCTCCAATGCGACGTAAATTCAATTACCTACTTGCCTCTTCCGCCTTACCTACTTGCCTCTTCCGTGGCCTATACGGCCAAATGGTCATAGCCTTTGTCTATCACCCAATAGATTCCGGAATCGAATCCCGGTTTGTAAGCATAAGGGTGTTGATGATTAACCCTGTTTTGTGTAAAGGTGGCTTATCCTCTGGATGCTCCTTCACAAATACACGTCAATTCACCTTTCGTATTGCTGAAATCGAAGAGATTGAGTTTAATTTTAGAAAAAGTATTCTTCCTTTTAAAATCTACATCTCGGAGCAGCTTAGCCAAAGTAGGCTCTTGGCCAACCAACTCTTGGCCATTGGTAAATACCAATCTACCATCCTAACATCTACTCTAATCTGCAAATACATTGGTGGAAAATGAAATCACAACACATTTATTGGAATGATTACAATTTCAAGATGAAGGATACATGTGCTTAACGCCATGTTAAATGTGAAGGACGTGTTCTTCAATAACTAGTGGCCACAGCGTTGTTGAATGAAGGTTGAACACGTGCATGCTCGGTAACAGTCTTTCATTGGGTTTCTTCCTGACCCACGCGCGGCCATCATTAGCTCCGAGACAGAAACTGCTTTTGTCCGTCAACACAACAGCGTTCCATTCTATCCCCTCCAGTCTTGTCTTGCACGACGCCTCGGAAGACGGCTTTGGCGGTGCTTGGGGGTAAGCGACAAACATTCCACAAAACGCCTCGAGCGGAGGCCACTTTTCAAAGAGACGATTCCTCTGATGTGACACCGGCACTTGCGAAAGCTCGAATCTGTTCTGCCGACGCTTTTCGATCTGCTACGGTCATCCTCTGAATGTGATAGACTTCCCTTTCATTAGTTTGCTCAAACCGCGGTCTAGCAGTATTACCTTCCTGGGGCAATCGCTGCCAATAACTACACAATTAAGACACCTCGATCTATTCTTTACGCGATCTGACAGAAGAAACTTCTACCCTCTCGAAGGCTCACTATCCGACCTCGTTCAAAATCACTTAACTGCACAGAATCTCGTGGTCGTTTCCTTCGGGGCTTTCCGTACACTTTCAGCGAACGCTCGCACAGTACTTTATATGGCCTGTTTCATATGTGTTTTCTAGGGGGAGTCGCTTGGTAGTTTCTTGTAGCAGCGCTCTTCTGCAATTAGTTTTGACCTTGAAGTCTTTATCAGTTACATGCAGACTAGAGGAATGTGTAGTTTCATTTATTATATCCCTCGCGCAATTCCTACTTGGTGATGAGATTACATTTTCCACCAGTGTACAACAATCGATTAAACCCTAGTAGTCGGTACGGTCGCTAAAGTTGGCGTCAAAAACTGATGCCTTCTTCGGCTATATAAGAGTAACAATGTAATATATTTTATCAATGCAAAGTTTTAACTATGCATTTATAAACTTGCCTTTCTAGATTTTCAAGGGGATATGGAGAACTGAATTTGCACTATACTTTGAAGTATATTGTGATTAAATCGAAAAATTCAAAGTCCAACGTCTCTTAAAAACCAGTTTTAGAAGTGTTAATTATTGTAGTAACCCTCCAAGTGGTTTCGACGAGGTAGCTCGTTCATCAAGATCTGACCAAGTATTCTAATGACGAGATATCTCGTTTATCAAGATCTGGTCAGTTTTGCTAATGAGATGCTTCGTCGAGACAACCACCAGGACGGTTAATGTCCTAAAATGTTGATTTCCAGACAACTTCGCACATGGTAAAAATCCTCAAAGAAAAAAGTAACAATAAAGATATTGGGTAACTGGGAATTTTATTTCTTTCAAAGCAACAGCCATAAGAGTGCACACACCCAACAATATTCTTTACATACGCTCTTTGTAAAAAAGTGGAATCTCTTGTCTGCATATTTAATCCCATAAAAGAACATAGTAGTGCTCATTGAATGAAATCAGGATGTGTTTAGTTCAAAGTTGGTTACTCTCTTTGTACTTCGCCGACGCGTTTTTTCCTTCAGATACTTTTTACACGATTAGTCCACGCGTGTAACCGCTTCTGAGAACGCAGGGCTTCGTGTTTTTAAAGAAAATATCTCACGTTTGCGAGCAGCAAGTATAAATAAACCGAGGTGTCAAAGATAGGATGGTCTTGAGGCGGAAGTCGCGCAGTCAGTCACCTTCCTGAGAATGAAACAAGAGACTAATCCTTGACGCAATCCTGCATTTTCCACGGCTTCCTGACAGTTCCGTGGAAATAGTGTAATCAAATACAGGATAACACCCGTGACTTCAGAATTAAGATGAGAAGATGACAATGTATATTTTTCAAGTTAATTTTTTGTGCGTGTCGCGTTGATAGAAAATCCATCAAATCGATAAATATGATTAAGAAATATTGCCAAATATCATTTTCATAATCATCATTCATCAGCAGGAATCCGTATATCCACCTATGTATCTTTAGTTTTACCTCTTTGAACTCCAAAAGAACAAAATTCTTTGTTGTAACCACAGATTACGTATGGTATGTTCTCAAATGTGCCAACCAATCAAGCTAGTACTGGCATCTGGATAGAAAAAGTTTCTACTTTGATTCCGAGGTATAGCATGGATTTTTGCCCGTCTTGAGTGAATATGTGGCCTCTAAACTGTTTGTGCCTTGAATGTATGGTATGTATGTGAGGTGCAACGCGAACTCAACCCCATGGTTCACCAGGGTAACACCAAGAGGTTCATAATTCCTCCCTTGTGCCAAGATAACTAAAACACTTTAAACCAATTCAAATTAGCCCAGTATTGCTAAAAAGTTCCCAAATGTGAATCGGTAGTTAAAATAAAGGATTTTGTCTTCAAAGGGGCAAAACCAAAGGTCTACATGAATCATCTATCTGATGATCGAAGAGGTTATAATTAAAATTTTCTCAGTGGCAGAAATGAATTTAAATAATTTTATATGCATTATTGAAATGATTGCATTGTCCTTTGTTCCGCTTATTCACCTCTATCCACCACATTCTATTTTTCTGAAGAAAGCTAATGTTTGTCATTTTGAAATAACAGACAATTCCACTAATAGTGATAAGCTAGTGACCTATATTCACTGGCTAGTCGCTGTTTCTAGCATTTATTTCTCCACAACAACCTTATGAAATTTATTCATAGAATATTTGATAAAAAGGGCTAAATCAGAATAATAAATGCAAAACATTAAAGAGTACTTAATTGCGGAATAAAAATTAATCTGAGGAAGGAAAATTATTTCTTACTACCATATTGTTTGTGAACACTGGATCAAAACAGCATTGCTGCAAAATAATAAGTACGAGCAGAGATTTATTTTCCACCACCAAACCATTACCTACTTGAAACCAATCGTATCTTTAAAGAACATTGCCATGGTATTCCAGTTGATAAAATCGCGGATTATCAACCAGAGTTGCGAGTTTGAAACGATCCAAGCAAAAACCGTCGTGTACGTGGGGGGTGGTGCACGTTGACTGTCGTGACCTTAAATGTCCTCATGTTGGCATGGATTGCAAGTTTGGAGAATGGGATAACAGCTCAGATGTTGACCTCGGATATTTCACTTCGGGATTGTTCCCGGACCGTCGCCAATAGTCCGTTGTATCGCTCCAATACAAAGTAATGTCACCTGCCTTTAAAGAACATAGATGCTGAAATACTTACTGTCGTCGAGTTTTGTGTCAAATGTAATATGGTGTGATGTTAATATATTTTGCAATGTTTATAGATCGATAAGCTCCTTTAAATTTCCCCTTTTCGAATACGCGCTCCTTAGGAAAATAATTGGACACCTCCATGGCCCCAAAAATATTCCGTTCTACAACTTTGTGTTCAGACTGACAGGTTTTGACCGTCAGGGAAAGTCAGGAATTCCCTGGCTACGACGATTTCTTTGGTATAAGTGGTTGCTTTTGTGTTGAAGTGACAAGCAAAAGGCGAAAGGGAAAAGGAATTTAAGCGTTTCGCTAGGGAAAGACGCGGGACGTTCATCTTGCCTCCTTCCCAAGCTTGTGAGAATGGAATGGGACGATTTTTCGGTTTGAACTATCCAATTAGTAAAAAGAAAGAGGTGCAGGTGTGGAGGCATCCTCCTTTTGGTCACCCTTTCTAACGCCTGGAGGTGGCATTTATCACTTTAAAAGGGTCTTGTGCTCGACCATTTATTTTGGTCCGCCCACTTTACTTCAATAGATATCTTTGTCCATCCCAGTCCCCTTGAAATAAATTTCTTTCCTAAAGATTAGTGGTTTCGGTGACAAGAGAGCTTAGACGGGAGGAGTTCTTTGTGAATCCCAGAGGGGCTTTTCATGTTTTGACACAATCGTAAATTTCATATTCTTTCCTCGTTCTGCAAAGTGTCAAATTACCATTGTGCGGTGTCGAACACAATACGTCTACCTGCCTATTTCCATACCCTCTAACTTCACGGTATTCGGTTTCACGCAGTCAACATGCCAACGGTAAAAAAATAAAAGGGCTTGTGAAATTCCACTACAACAATGTGATTCCGGGATTATAGGGTTTGAACACCTCTTTCAAATGATCTGAGGAATTTTCCTGAAAAATGACTTTTTTTAATAGAAAAGGATGGGATTGTGTTTAACAATTAAAATGTGGTACATAGGGATTTACTACAATTTGGAAGTAATTTTGACCGATTTGTTTACATGGATAGTACCATAATAAAAGAGTAATCTTTTACACAACCACTAAACGCTTTTCGTGCCATCTATGATCAATAAAGCATCTTTCTTTGTATGCAAATGTTTTATAGATGTACAAATAAACATGAAACTATATTTTTGATATTGGGAATTCGCATTTTATCCTTTAAGTACAAATAAAAGTAACAAGATAATAATATTGCATGATGCAGATAGAGGATTAAACAGTAAATCGTTATTGAATATATCCACTTTCCCAGATTCTGATTGGCCAAATATGACTTGCGCCATAAAACCCAATCCGACCGACCAATCCAGATTCTGATTCAAATTCCCCTTGTCCTCGAAAAATAAACTCATCTCTTTTCCTATATTATAGTATTTTACTTACAACAATGTTACAAGCTCAAAACTTGTTATTCACTTCATTTTAATAAATTATCAGAAATAAAATAAATTTAACTGAAGAGAGACATGGACTTATAACTTATCAGAAATAAAATAAATTTAATTGAAATAGAGCTCCATATATGAGATTTTCAGTACAAACAAATCAGACGGTCTGCAGAGATTTTACTTCTGCTGTCCAAATGCTCTCGCTTGATGCATACCTTTTATCTAAAATTTAGTTCATCGCTGTTATTGGGATGTTTGGCATTTAATCTAATTGGTGTTGACCAATCAACTATCATTATATCAATTAAGAATTTATTCTTTGGAATTTTTATTGAACAAGTGCTAAAAACCTTTTTTTAAAAAAACAAGCCAGTGGACGTAACGTTCAGATTACGTACAAGAAACACGTATCACCACAGAAACACTACCGTTTCCTACATTTAGTTTGACAGAAAATGCCTTTCATAGCGCGGCTACGACGAGATGGAAGTCGACCTCGGGTTAGTTAATTTTGGAAAAGGTGTGAAAGCTTGTTAGGACAAGGTTGCTATACGTAAAAACCTGAATGGAGATTGCCGTGGATGGTTTTCTGTCCGCCAACTCGATCACTGCTGTTGCTTTTGACACCAAACTATGAACTTAGAACAAGAATCTGCGCTAAATTGTGGGTGATTTGCTTACGTTATCACGAGTTCCCTAATTTAATCAATGAACTCGTTAAAAATAACGCGATTCGGCCTACTCGATGTAGCCGAACTACACGGGGAGCTTATCTTTAAACTTCACCGGTTACGTTTTTGTTTGATTACGTTATGTATATGAGACGTGGTATTTATATATATCTGTTTCTTTCAGGTGAAAAACCATTCAAGTGTGAATACGAAGGATGTGACCGGAGATTCGCCAACAGTTCCGACCGAAAAAAACATTCTCACGTTCACACGAGTGACAAACCATACAACTGCAAAATCAGGGGCTGCGACAAGAGCTACACCCATCCATCCTCCCTTCGGAAGCACATGAAAGTGCACGGTGGCAGTGGCAAAAGCCCTCCACCACCAACACCAAATGGCAGCACATCTGGGTCTGGTTACGACAGCGACAGTGCCACCACAGCACCAAACTTAAGTGAGTGGTACGTCTGCCAGTCTGCAATGCCCACGCCTCCCAGCAACGAACACTCGCCAGTGCAAAGTACGGTGTCCAGCCTGTCCTCGCACCACGGCCTGCACTCCTCGGTCTTCTGACACAGCCAGAACACCTTCCACTGGTGAGACTGTAAATCTCAACAATCCTCATTGAAATTTTTTCTCTCAGGCAACTGGTAACTGCAAGATTCGTCTCGTAGTCTATTCAAGCTACTGTCTTCCTACGCCCATTCCTTTCTGTGAGCGTTGAAAAGCATGTGAGTTAGGCAAAGGACACATTGGCCCAACATCCTGCTAACGATGAA
Source organism: Meta bourneti (assembly GCA_933210815.1). Lineage (NCBI taxonomy): Eukaryota > Metazoa > Arthropoda > Arachnida > Araneae > Tetragnathidae > Meta > Meta bourneti. The sequence continues at coordinate 80,613,203 of OW119923.1, read as the reverse complement.
TGTACACGTGTTGATTCTGGACAGAGCGACATGGTGCACATTTGGATATTTAATGTCGCAGGCTCGAGCAATGTGAAGCTTTCCTTAAAGTGATAGAATCACCCAAGTCCAAAACATGAACTGTTGTGTAAAATGATTTTGTGATAAAGATTACGATTTTTATGAATTGAAGATAATCAAGGAGTAAATATGGCACTGATATGCTATGCAAAATTGCAACCCAAATTATGTATCCGGCGTATTTTCTGTGGAAATATTTATTATTAATTCACTTCGTTTTATTATATTGACAACCACATGGGCATTTTGATCTTGTTGCTACGAGGATTGTTTCAGGTGGAATCAGATTTAGATTCTTACTAGTACCTGTTATTTTTTCTGTAAACTGATTGTTTCGTAAATAAATGTTTATTTAAGTATCTTCTAATAGACCAAATTTCAACATATTTTAACGCCCACAATTTGTTTCCATGTTGACAAACATCTTAACTAACTGTTGGCTAATTATTTTTTATTGTCCGCTTTTAGAATAACCATTAAGTTTTACCGTGTCTGGACTAAGGAATAACTTTCAAAATGCTCAGTAAATGTTTATAGAAGTTCTAAAAATCTTGTCATAAGATTAATTCTCGATTTGTCTTGAATTTTTAAGGTATAATAATGGCACCAATAGCAAGTCACTCAACTGTAGAGCCTCCACTAAACGTTCTTTTTTTTGTTGCAAGGATCTTGTTTTCCTCACCTGACAGCCATATCCGATCCGTCTCCCCGTTTTACGACCCACTAACAAAAGAAGAGCTGACCTCAACCTTCCTAATAATAAATTGCCGACTCTCGTCCCAACCAGACCCCTTAACATGTTTATGGGATTTTCAGTTGAAGAAATGTTAAGACTTTGGGGAAAATCAGGAGTACTGAGGTTTTACAAATGGTTGTCCCACAAAATAAGTATATGTAGTTGAATTTACTCCGCTACGAAGTAACATAACCGGCTATTGGCAACTGTCCAAAATCAATCCCGAGGGGAAAGATCAATGGATAACACCCGAGCTGGAACCCCACTCTCCAAATTTTCACATCACGCCAACATGAGGACATGACAGATTTAACGTGCACCAGCCCCACGTACACACGAATATCTTTGGTTGGATCGAATTTCAAACACGCAACCCTCCGGTTTTTAATCCGACTCTACCAACTGGGCGTTGATCCATGAGAAAACTACTATGAGAGGGATTTTCAATGTAGACAGACAAACCAGATGGTCTGCGAAGATCTTACTTCTGTCGAAGTGCTCTCGCGTGAACATCGGGGTTTCCTTAAAATGTGGCTTATCACCAATTTGGCTACGTTTAATCTAATTGGTGTTGACCAATAAACTATCATGTATAAATTTGGAATTTTTATTGGCGAAGTACTGATAAAAAAAAATTGGCATTCGAAAAAAAATGCCAATTGACGTTACGTACAGAAAGCGCAAAAACACTACCGCCACCTGCATTTAACTTGATAGAAAATGCCTCATACCACTCATTCTGTAAAATCTCGAATTTTATTTTGTAATTCTGCTTTTTTAGGGAATAGTTCTCATGTTGTAAATAGCAAATCTGTTTGCAATAACTCCAGAAGATAGTATTTCACTTTTCAGGCAACCAATTGATTTGATACTTTAATGTCTTTTATCGTGTTTATTATACGTGATGCCTCTCGTTACCGAGTAAACTAGCAATATTCCTGTCTAAGTTGAGTAAATTTAGCCAAAGAATTATACCCCCTACGACACGTAGTGACTCTACCCCAAATTGATATTGCATCTGAAGGAAAGGAAGATCATATTGATCTTTTACGAATTATTGCTGATAAAAATATAATGAATTATCAACTTACCAATAACTGTTTTGGTAACTTACACGAATCACCTATAGATACATTCCCCTAAAAGTATTCGAGCATTGAACCTGCCGTCAAAACCCAAAACTTTGATTCTACAAATGGCAATTCTATAGGTGGAAAGGAAGGTCCTATTGACAAATAAGCTGTCCCTAGGCAAAAGTCATACCCAAGCACGTACGACCGATTGGAAAAGTTTGAAGCGTTATTCGTCACTTCATAACCTTTTCCCACCTTATAACCACGAGCGATGAACTAAGCACCACTACATTCGTCTTCTGGCATTAGGCTGAGTAATGTGGGGCTTGTGTGCATTTGGTTTGCTATGGGTAGCCGATGTTATACGGTTCCTGACGAATTGTACAGGCTTCAAAGTGAGCCTTGTACAATTCGTCGGGACTTGGAAATACCTTGAAGCCAAGTCTTGCAGAAGAAAGAGCAATCATTCTTGAGATTTTTCGCTAAGCCTCTGTCCACGATCGTTTAATTTGTGCGGCCTCCCAGGTTAGAATGCTTCTGTGCCATCAACCTTCCATTTTTTTTTGCCATAGTTGATTTCGAAATACGCAGAAGACCGGAAATTGAGCGTAAAAACTTTTGTTCCGTGAATATGCCTATAGTAGGTTGGGTTTTATGGCCCAGGACTTTATTTGGCCATGCTGTGGCAAACTTCAAGTAAATCATGCCTATTTGGAAATCCGTGTTTTCAGCGGTGCGTGCTCCAAAAGGTTTCAGGAAAATTTATTCAATACAATCGAGTTATTCTAGGCAAACAAGTTCAAAAATACTACCCAATAAGCACTACACATCTCCATTTGCGCAAGCAAATTTTTCAGTATTTGCATATTTGGAGGTAATCCATTCCTTTTGAAATATGGTGAATAGTTTTTTTGGATAAAGCTTACCAACTTTGAGAAAGGAATATCATAGTTTATTTGGTGTTTAAGAGACCCTGTATTTTGGGGGAATTTGAAGGTCTCAAAATGAATTTGTTTCCTGTAAAGGTCAAATGGTTCTACGCATCTAAAGTAATTGCTTTTTACGAGAGAAAAATAAATTATTCCCTTAAGTCTACAGTTTTCAGAACCTTAACGGCTATTTGTGCATCCCTGGATAAGCTGTTACTCATAAAAGGGATAATTACCAACATCCATGCACATAAAAACCGGGATTCGTATCGTGAAACTACTGGGTGGCAGACAAATGCTATGACCACTACCAGTTAGACGGCAACTTAACATTACCAAAGAGCACTCCAGGACGAGTATCATTAAGATGTTTTTCATTACCTTTATTTTCTTGCGTAGTCTGCTTTTCTAATCTCACCATACTTTCCTTGAGGAAGGTGATCTTTGAGCAGTAATACACTAGTTCAGATTTTTTATATTACTCTTCCTACTTTATATTGTTTCTTTTCACTCATATTTCTAATTTTATGAACCTTTTGTCAAGTTTCAATTTAAAATTGTAAATCTTATTTCCTATCTTTGATTTTGTTTAAACCGTTTTTTATTTTGCGTTTGGCCAAATGTGATCCTAGCGACATAAAACCCAACCAATCTCATATTTCTCTACATTTTTGTATATCTGTTTTCTATACATTTTATTTCTTTCTCTTGCTTTTGTTTGAATTCTTCGCTTGATTTCTTCTGTAATGAATAATGGTGGCAATTTTTTCTGGATCATGTTAAGTTGAAAATCTATCCAAATACATTTAAAAAAATTTTATATCAAGAAATCTTTTAATAATATGCCGGATAATTAGGAATGAGACATTCTAAGAAAAGTTGACTACATTATACATCAAATAACAGCTCAAATTGTGTCAATGGAGTTTTAAAAATATATAGATTTGGATTGTATGAATAAATTCGCATGTACTTGCCTGATCAAAAGATTCCACCTTAGTTTTGTTTAAGTTCAAAATTGGTGTACATTTACTTGAAAGTTATTAGTTTTCTAATAATTTGTCTAACTTATGTTTTAGAACTTCTAGTAGGAATTGAAAGAGAAACGAAGTATTTTTGAAAAATCACAAAATAAACTTAAAATCTCTGAAGTCTCGAAATCGTCATTTTGAAAATTTCGAGTTTCAACTGCCCTTATGAAAAATAAAACTCGTGGGAAGATGTAGATAAGCTTCTCTGTTGACTTGCTATAATATCCCCCTAATAGGAAAAATTCACACAGGCAATGTAAAATCTAAGCACGTATACTACATGAAGCTGTAAGCCAAACATAATCCTTCTTTTGCAATGTCACTTTACTCACCTTATACCGAAAACCCGATTTGTTGCTATGGTCTTTTTCTCAGAAGAAAGGGAACTCTTTCGAATCGCCTTGCTGTCCACCGTGGGAAAGTTGTCTCCCCGTTCCCATTTACGCAGAAAGTATTTCGTTATAAAAGTGAGAGCCATAAAATAAGACCCAAACGGCTCAAGTCGGAGATAGAGCCATCAGAAAAATGCTCGTTCTCACCGAAGATAAGAGAATTCTCACCCCCTAATCTTTCTCTTTTATGGTACCGTTTTGCTAAGACTAATTGCGGTATGGGGGCTGTGGTCAGAACTTCACGGGTGGTCAGGCTGTAAAATCAAAAGGGGATGTTCGATCCCTAAAGCCAAAACCACCTGTTGATAACAGAACCAATTGGTTTCTTTTGTGTGGTTACAACTTTCCCACGGTATGGGAAACCAGGGATTTAAAGATTGGAATCGCCCGCCATCTTTTTCTGGTAATTGCTGTACGTCTTCACCTCTCCATTGTGCTAAAGAACGTATCAAGTATCGAATGGGGTATATTGGATGCTAGAAATAAAATGACAACCTTGGTGGTCGGTCTTGTTTATGAGTATAGAATCTGAGCGAAAGGTAACGAAAATAACCTTTTCCTCTGCCGGATTGTAAAACTATTGCTTTGAAGTAACTTTAAAATTAAATTGTTGATGGCAATATCTACTTACAAAGCTAAAAACCAGACTACATATTTTAATCCTTTAAAGGCTATCATGATAAGAAAAACTAATAAGAGGAAGACCATATATAAATGCATTTGGCACATAAAAATTGATTCCAGGGAAGATGGAAATTACAGGACTAGATGCAAAGCAATCTATCTACAAAACTTACAACGAGGTGGAGATTCGCTACACTCTATATAGTCGGCTTACAAGTGAAATAAACTTATCAAAAATCCCCATTAAAAGTTAGTATTTACTAAGGAATGAAAATGAAAACTAAATTTATTTTTCGGTGAAATTTTTAAAATTTAGGGAAATGTTTGAGACTTACATATTTATCGTTTTATGTATGGTTGGCTTACAAGTGAAGAATGCTAAGTAAAAAGAACAGTTGAGAAAACGAAGGGAAGGACACTGCCTTATGACAGGAATCAATATTTTTTTGTCATTAATATGTTATAGGAATTCTAAGATCTTTTCTGTATTCCATTCTAAACGAATATGCGGATAATAAATAATTATGTGTTGTTGAGTAGCCTAAAAATCAATTGAAAACTAAGTTTCTTTGATCTCAGTTGCTAAACATACTAGAGTACATTAGCTTCCCTTGTGTGATATGAATAAACAAATCAAATTCGCAAATTAACGAAGTCCTCAAATTTTTGTTTCAAATTAAAAATAGTCCTCGTAGACAAGATCATAAAATCCCAGTTTGGTTAAAAGTCACGTAAATGTAATTCAGTTTAAGTTTAATATTTCCTCAATGTTTCATTTTTAAAAACTCAAAAATGGTGTTTCTTTGCATAGCTAAGTGTCTTTCTGATACCATTAACATACGTAAGTATTCCAAAACTGTAAGTGAACTATGATGGAGAGATTTACCGCAATTTTCGGTATAATGCAATTTGTGTTTATGAAATAGAGAATTTGCGGTTTCGGTCTGTCATATTGTTCCAGTTTTACCATTGATCTCGCATCATGAACAAAATAGTTTTTTATGTAAACCAAAGACGTGATGCTGATTTGAACAATTAACGTGTTTCATCAGTTGTATATATTTTAAAGTATTTTAGTCACTATCTTGAAGATAGTTCTTTGTATAGAATTGAATGTCATTTTGTACAAATGTAATAAAAATGTTTTGGAATTTGAGTTGCAGTTTTGTTTATTTCTAACTGACAATTTTTATACTATGAATGAATTGTAAGACGATTCGATATTCACACATTAACGACGATGCTGTTTTACTAAAATTCATATTAGTATTTGAATACAGATATCAATTAATGGTAATATATTAATTGGTGTAGTTACTTTTCAGGAAAACTCAATTCAATATTAATATTGTTCATCCACTTGAATCAATCTTGATCAATTGAAATATTGATCATCCACTCTTTATAGTCCCGGGAGAAGGCATGGCCAAATATGGCCCTTGCGCCATAAAACCCCTAAAACCAACCCACCCAGGAAAAGGCAGTTGTCACGTGATTTTGAACTAATCCATTACTTAAATTAGAGGAGACTGGAGACAAAAATTCCTTCCACCATTGGCGTCTTTAGAGCTGATTCTAAATTTATGTTTGGTGCCGAAAGCTATAGTATTGATAACGTATTGCCAGGGGAAACATCCTCGGCGATCACCTTTCATGCTTTTACGTACGGAAGCCTTCTAACACGCTTTCACACCTATTCAAAAATCGACTGACCCAAAGTCAACTGCCTTCTCGTCGGAGCCTCATAGGTAAAACAGTAAATACAACTGGTTTATGAACATAAAGTTTACTTGTACGGACCAATCGGTCTAGTGATTAATGTGCTGGCTTCTGGTACGAATCCTGGGTAAGGCATGAATGTTTGTCCGTTCTGAACGAATTTGGAGAAAAAACGAGTTGTGCTTAGAATGCATGATAAGAATGAGGTGTAACGTGAACCCATCTCATGGTGCACCAGAGTGGTTGACAAATCCACACTTGAAGTACCATGGTAGAAATGTTCAATTTATGGCCGGAAAAAAGTTTACATGTAACCTTTCCAACAATTCAGTCGATAAATGGATTTTGCTCTTCGACTCCAAAAATTAACAATGGGGAAATAAATTTAAATATTTTACTTTAAACACTTAAAACTGACTAATTCTTTAACTGTTGTCGAAGAATATGTCAAGTTATGTTTCATAAGTTTTATCTGCAACACTTTATAAAGTGAACGTTATGCCATAATAAAATTAATTACGGATATATGGCGGCTCGCGCATATTCCGTTCAGCAACCAGCAGTCTTTCCATGTTTCAACCAGATTTTGCTTTCTGGAGCACTGTAATCTTTTGTAGGGTTCTTTCAACCAATAGATGTGGCTATGTAGTCATGCATGTGGAGTAAAAGCGATTCTACAATGCTCTGAAATCTCATGACAGAAGAGTAATTGTATTCATAAAATTTAATGGAAAAGCTGCAAAACATGACTTTCCTTGACGGAATGATCATTTATATACATAATGAAATACTTAGTCTTCAGGGAGGAAATGTATCGTAAAAACAGAAGTTAGAATTTTTAAACGTTGCATAAAATGAACTTTTACATGGATTAATTTATAACGCTGCTTGAGCTCCTTCATTGATTTTATACATACAATTGCAATCTGTAGCTTTGAAGTAACCATTTAGAAAACAGTCTTATCGGGTTACTCAATTACATCTCTTTTCTAAAACTATTCTTCCATTCTTCGTGAAAGGTATATTAAACTACTATTTACTAGTTATATTTTCATTAACATTCTTTACAAACCGCGCTTTTTCTTGAATAAACTCATCACAGTAACTGATTATTATAAAAAATTGTTTTCAACAAACACCATCGCGTCTAAAAATTAGAGTTGATGTAATTCAAAGATATTGTATTGTACTTATAATTAAATAAATAAAACATTTATGTACACAAGTTTTAATGATCGATTCATTGAATTGTTCAAACTTACTGTTTGTGACAAAGAAACTCAATTTCAATCACTTGAATTTTCCTATAAGAGAGCCATGGACAGTTTTAACAAACTGTTTAACTCTCTCTCTCTCTCTCTATCATACTTTTTCTTTAGAAAGGCATTAATATACTGTCCTTTACTTTCTACTGAAATCATTGCAAATATGGTTAATATTAGGAAATATAAACTTAAAAATCCTCATTCAGTGTAAGAAATGTTTTGGGTTACATTCAAGTACACTGCTGGCCACCCAAATTGCAACACCAAGAAAGACAAGAGATATCACAACAAAATTTATTTTGTAGATAACATGTTGACCAAGTATCAAATGATTAAATTTATAGACTTCTGTGAAGTGTGGTTCCTGCCAAAATCAGTAGCCAGAGTAGCCGCCATTGTTGGAGATCACCGCTGCCACACGCCTCGGCATTGATTCAAAGAGACTTTGGATATGTTCTTGGGGTACAGCAGACCAAGCAGCTTCCACACGTTGCCAAAGTTGATCTGGTGTGGCAGCTGGGGATGTATTCTGGGTCAATCGTTGAGCAACCATGGACCACATGTTTTCTATCGGCGAAAGATCCGGAGAGCGAGCTGGCCAGGGAAGCAATTCAATCTGGCGATTGACGAAGAACCCTTGGACAATGCGTGCCACGTGTGGTCGCGCATTATCCTGTTGAAATATGGCTGTGGGCAAGCCCTGAAGGTAAGGAAGGACAACTGGCTCCAACACCTCGGAGATGTAGCGCTGGCTATTTAAAGTACCGGCAATGCGTACTAGAGGAGTGCGAGAGTGATATCCAATACCGCCCCATACCATAATACCCGGTGCAGGACCAGTGTGGCGGTGCATAACGCAGCTGTTCAGCATCCTCTCTCCACGGTGTCTCCAGACTCGAATCCGACCATCGTGGTGTTGCAGACAGAAGCGTGACTCGTCAGTAAAGACAATTTCATTCCATTCTGCCGTCCACATCCTTCTTTCATCGCACCATTGGCGGCGGAAACGTCTGTGGTTCTGCGTCAAGGGTAGACGAAGCAATGGACGTCTTGCGGACAGACCACTCTGCTGTAAACGGCGTCGAATGGTACGCGCAGACACTGGATGATGCGGTACAGACTGAATGTGCTGTGCTATGGTTCGTGATGTGGCTGAGTGATCCGTCACTGCCATACGCACAATATGCCTGTCATCACGTGAAGTGGTGCACTGAGGTGGATGCGATCGAACACGTCGGTCCGTCGTACCCTCCTGCATCCAACGATCACATATCCGCATTACAGTTGTTTGGTTTCGTCCAACACGACTACCGATTTCCCTGAAAGATAATCCACAATCTCGGTAGGCCACTATCTTTCCTCTGTCGAACTCGGATACTTGATCAAAAGAGGATCGCTGTTTTCTACGAGGCATAATTGATCGTTTTTTTGAAAAAACCACAAGAAAAACACAATTGCCCTACTTGAAATCGTCGAAATCTCCAAGCCTTATATAGCGCTTTGAAGTGGCGCCACAGGCGCGCGTGATGTGCGTCTGCGCTGAAATTCTAATCATTTGCATATCTCACCTCCGCTAATGCATGTTGTAAATTTCATATTATTTGCATGCTTCCTTCAGGGTGTTGCATTTACGGTGGCCAGCAGTGTAGTATCTCCTGTTAAAGTAAGATTAAAATCTATCACAACTGAGGACAAGTATTTTTATCGCATTTTAAAAACAAATATATCCTAGTTGTATGGTTCGTTGAAAAAGAATGTTTCGTTGCAAAATATCGTCTGTCACAAATATTCGGAAAGAGTTTACATTTCGCAAAGAAAATAAATAAGGCTCAAAATAAAAAAGTATTCGAATTTAAATTCCGTAAAAATAGTTTTTGGAAAAACAATTAATTTTTCAGCTATACTGGTAAAACCAAGTAATACCATGCTCATATACTTTCCAGCTACTCCAAAAACATCGAATTATGGTTGTTTTAAGTATAGTTATTCAGATGTTTTATCATGAAACTTGCCTAAATATGTAAGCAAAGGAATGTTGAATAACGTATTCACTAAAAAATATTATTTATCAAATATAAAACATTGCATTAAAATATGTTGAATAAATTTTATGTGATACGTGTACAACACATAGACACAAAATCAGACATAGAACGGGAAGGATAGACAGACGAAAGCAACAAAGTTCGGTCACTGAATAAATGCAAGTACTCAGTATGCAAAGTTTCATGAAAATATATTCAACCGTTTGGACGTACACATGGGCACACACATACAGACAGACACTAAACGCGCAATAGACGGATTTTGCGTCAGAAGAGTCAAAAACGGATAGAATTAAACTTGAAATGGGTTGAAAATATTCAATGTATAAACTCCGTCCATATTTATATAGATATTTTCGCTTTCGTTACTCGTTTCCTTACATCTATATTCGGGTTTGATCCAGGAACGTCACCAATAGCCCGTTGTGTTGTTCCAGCTCGATGTAGACTAATGAAAAACCCAAATAATCTTCAAGAATTTCAAGGAATGATAATTTTAAGTGGAAATGTATAAATACATTAAGCCCTCGATACTCGCACTTGGAGGACAAGAAAATGCGGTAGAGCAAAAAAATTGCTTTTAAGAAATGAAAGGGCCCCTAATCATACATCAATAAAAGCGTTTTATCTAAAGAAATTTAAAGCTGTACATTAATCACAAAGTCGATGGGGGAATTATTTATGTGATAGCACTCAATATGGAAGAATGTTTTTTAAATAAATTAATTCCTTGTCATACACACTTTCGAGACACCGAAATCTTTTTTTACTAATTCAGACTAGGATAACTATTGAAACAAGTGACCTTTGAGCTCCCAATTCCAAAAGATTGAGATTTTTCTGCTGCAAACCAAAAATTTCATCGGGGCAACGAATAAAGAGCTATGTAATCAAATGCGTGATATAACGAAATGTTACTGTATATTTGATGCTGATATAATTCTCTTTTAAATACCCACTGACAACACGTAAGTGTTTAGTTTGTCATACGCTCGTTTTGTGTGCAAAAGGTATTATTAAACCTGTAATTACAGCTTAAAGGGGGATCCGAACTGTTGAACATTCATGTCCAAGCTCAGGATCTAGCATGGTGCGGTTCCCGGTAGGAAGGGCAGTCGACCATGAGTTAGTTGATTTCTGAATAGTTGTGAAATACGCGTCATGAGGAGACTGCCATACGCAAAAGCCTCTCACTTTCAGCACCGAATGATAAACAGAACCAGAATCCGCTCTAAAGACGCCAATTGTGGAATAGTTGTGTTATAGTTACCCCTAGTCCCTTATTTAACTAATAGACTCGTTTAAAACCACGAGATTCAACTGCCTTCTCCCAGATCCGCACTATACTAACTGGCAGTGTTTAACGACTGAGAATTTCAAGAGGAAAATTAAGATTCTTACACACTGATTTTAAATAATTGAACATCTGAAAAAGATGTCCCCTTTTTTCCTGTTCATTTCATTTCACTTCCGTCATAGACAGAATCCTACCAACTTTGAAATAATTGCTGTTAATCAGCGTTGGCATAGATAGAAAGATTATGTGTATGGGGTTGGCTTTTATGGCGCACGGGGCCACATTTGACCTAACTGCACCAAACAACGACAAGTAAATGGTTGTCTCTTTCACTATAAGACTCGACACCTTTTGGTGAGTCGGAGAGGCGTGGGTCTTGGAAGTAAGTGGTTGTAAGGGGGTGGGTGGAGTTTTGCTATCAGAGAAGAGAAATACACTCAGGGAGGTTGGTTATTTGGATTTTCTGACGTACGGTTCAAGATTAGGACAAGCATACCCAAGGAGGAATCGAATATGCACTGCCTACAACTCGCAGGTTGCTAGCACACTGGGCAAACCCCCTGATCCACGGCAACCCCAATATGCACGAGAAAGTGTGTGCAATGTTTTTGACAAGATCACCAAAAGATTTCTTACTTTGAAAGTTCATAGAAAATTTAAGGAGAAAGTAGTGATGAGGAATAAATGCATTTAAAAATAAAATCATAATTTCAAATATTATTTTCACAACTCTAATCAACTATTGTTTTCAAAAAGAACTTAAATTATAATTCAAACAAATAAAATGATTTATAAAGTGTTAAGAGTTCTAAAAATAGATTTCATTCCATAACATGATTATTTAAATCGATTACTTGCATAGATAGTAAGATAGAACTGGTAAAATACTCAACAACCCAAACTTAAATGGCAAATGTCATTTAAATATTCCATTCTAATATAACGGGAGTCCCATGAACTCTGTCCATAATGATGAAAAAAGAAACAGATAAAAGGTTTGATTTCAATTCAGCATTTTGTAATCCACAGGAATACGATCCACATCTAAGACGGGAAGTACTTAAATTTAGGTCGCGTTTTGTCAACTTGTTTCCTAGTTTCGTTAAATGCGTCTCAATATATGCTTGGTGTTTTGCCTCGTTAACTTATTTCGAAATAATATGCACTTTAAGTTAACAAGTTAATTGTTTCAGAAAGAATATTCCTTCAAATGTGAGAGAGAGAACTGTTATTAACTATTACCCTACTATATAATGTGAGTCACGAGATTATCCTATTACGTAAGATGAATTGCTGCACCAAAATGGTCGAGAGAGAATAATTTAATTCCATCATGACACGGATTTCAATCCGCTTTAAAGCTGTCTTCGGACCTTGAAAATAGAGAATGCGCATTTATAACGAACGCAACAAAAGATCTGGGAGTTTTCATTATGAAATAGATAAATCAATCCACCGGCCCGAAACTATAACGTATCTTGCATATTCATCTTACCGCAGCATTGCGGTTCTAATGGCGACAATTAAATCGACAACATTTGTCTTTGTCAATGTGCGACCTCTGAACTTTGGGGTGTACGAAAAAAAACAGTTATTTTTTATTTTCTCAGCAGGTGGACGCACAGGTATTCATCCATCAAGAAGCAAACCAAAGACACTGACAAATACCATACCACCCACTTTTTCAGTCAACTGCCCCCTCTCGTTTCGAAAGGTCACCTGTTGTTCCGGGTGCGTAGCAGCTTTCTTCTTTATTGTTGTCACTCCGGCTTGCGGAAAAGATGGAACGTTCGGGGCTAGGTGCTGTCCCCCGATGCCCGAACTAACCTGCGATCGAGGGTTAATCTCTTTCAGTTTCTGTTTCATTTCTCAACTTAATCTTCGTGAATGATGGTGACAAATCATTCAAATTTAATAATAGATTTTTTGGTTTGTTGCCTCTCTCTCTGGGACGTTGAAATATTGTCCAATTTCGACTTCACCTCCGATATCTGAGTGGAAATCAGTACCGCGTAAAAATGGTTGGGGACAAACACCGAAATGAGAGAAAAGGGCATTGGATTTTGTTTCTAAAGAGGTTGGTTGGGGGCTTGATTTTATGGCGCAAGTTTCATATTTAGGTAAGGTGTACTGACACAAGACAAACGACACACTGTCTGTCTTACCACTAGAATTGCTTCAGACAGAAAGTTTGCGGCTCTCTGTTGCTGTAGAAACTAGTTTCGAGCTTGTTACATTGGCGCACTTATCTCTTCTGAAGTTTATGGGGTAAGAGGATTTCACCTACCTTCGCCAAACCACTCACCGCCAAATTCGCCCAAACTTCATTCTACTCATCCCCACTCAAAATGTATGCGACCTGCTTCTATAGTAACCGCCAGTACTTACTTTGTGTGGTTTAATTCTCCTGGCAGACAGACAGTTGGTTCATTTCCCCCATTACAATTATTTATAAATCACAATTGTGATTAGCAATTGAGTATGTCACATTGGCGCTCTTTGCGACAGTTGACTCTCCAAGTGTTTGTGAGATAAGAGGATATTATCAATATACCACAAGAACTCCTCCCGACACCAAGTCTGGGTGGTGGAAGATGGTATAAAAACAGGACTTGTTCATTTTGAGTCTCTTGGTGTCTCTTTGGATGACTTAATTTTATCTTGCTTTTCACGAATGTTGGCGGCGAAACGAGTATTATTTGTATAGATTTCGGCGAAAAGTAAAAATATTTGAAAATATATTTCCCCTTATATGTGCCAATGTAACAAACTTGAATGTATTCCTCAAAGTATTCCCTAAGTAAAATGGGATAAGCTCCATTTCTATGGCAACAATCAGAGACAGACTTTGTACCTAGAGCAGTTCTCGTGGTACACAGACATTACCAGATTACACACAAGGAGCTACATTCAAAAAACAAACGCCAAACTACCCACCGCCAAATTCGCCAATATCTCATCCGTTTCATCCCCACTCAAAATGTACGAGACCTGTTTCTATGGTGACCGCCAGTACCGAGACTGTGTGGAGCTTAATAGACAGTACACACAAGGAAAGTGTCACTGACACGGAAATACATCCCGGATAAGTTATAGTAATCGAACTTGAGCTGCCTACAACTCGTAGGCTACTAGCTCTTATGAAAAAATATCCAGTTTTCAAATAAATTCAAACAATTATGTCAAACCAATGTTAACTAAAAGTTGTTTGTGAAAAGCAAAATGTATAAGAACTTTAGGGACATTTATTGTTAAGTATTTTAGTTTCAACCCACGAAAAAATCGCCCTTGAACATAGAACCATTGTGTACATTTGGGAATGTAAAACAAATATATGACTACATAATTCGTAAATCGAGTATACAATTTCTTCATCAAATTTCACGATCAAAACTTCACAAGTCATTTTCGTACAAAAGAGAAAAAGGTACTGAACTCCTGTAAAATCCGAATCCGGCTAGTTGGCATTTGAGTCTTGAGGTTTTGAACTAGTCTGTTAATTAAATTAGGTCACAGGGGTTGGAACGTAAGCAAAGCACTTCCACAACTGGCATCTTTAGCGCGGATTCTAAGTTTGTCATTCGGTGTCAAAAGCGACAGTAGTGATATAGAGTTTGACGGGGAGAAATCCATCTATGGCCACCGCCATTTAGGCTTTTGCATATGGCAGCCTTCTAACAACCTTTAATATCGTCAAAAATCGACTGACTTAAGGTCGACTGCCTTCTCCTCTACGGTTGTTTCTCATTCTCCGGAAAGTAATTTTCTTTTCTCTCTAAACCAACATGATTTTCAAAACTGCTTAAAACGTTTTCCTTTAAATATGTCTTATGAAACTGCTTTAAAAAATTACTATTTTTATATGCAAAGTATATACAATGGCTCCCAAAAGTGTTCGTACACTTACAAATTTCAATGAAATACTGCTCTATCCATTAATAAAAATTAATATTTCAGAATGGGAATTTTTTAATAATATCTATAACTTATTCTTAACAAAACTACATAAAATATTTTAAAAACATAGTAAAACTTTTTTTTTGGAAAATCAATAATAAAAAAGTAACAAAAAAAGTTACCTCACAAAAGTCTTCGTACAGTTTAAAAAAATCTCTACATATTAGTTAATATTGTAATATTTCGGTAAATTGGTACTTAGTAGGATATTCTATAGCATCCACAACAGCTTTTAAACGTCTGGGAATAGAGTTGTTTATTTTGTAATTTCTGCATCAATTTTCCTCCATTCTTCAATTATTACTATTTTTAGTTCGCTTTTCGTTTCAATGTCGTGTGTTCGTACTCTAACCTCCAGTTCTCTCCAAATGTGTTCTATTGGGTTTAAATCCGGCGACTGAGGTGGTGTTTCCAGAACTTGTGGACAATTATAGACACCAGAGGCGAACGTTGAGAGCCGTGTGCTTAGGATTGTTATCTTGATAAAAAACAAAGTTGTTTCCAATACCCAAATTTTGGGCTGATAATTTTAAATTGTCTTTTAACATATTTAAATAAAGAGCATGATTCATTATGCCATCAATAAATACCAAATTACCTAGTCCTGATGCTGTCATGCACCCCCACACAAGGACATCTCCACCGCCATGCTTTACTGTTCCAACTCAGTTCTTGGGATTAAGTTCCTCATTTTTTTTCTCCATACAATTATACGCCCATCGGAACCAAACATCTTAAATTTGATTTCATCTGCAAGTAAGACATGATTCCAATACGTTTCGGGCTTATTTTTCTTTGATTTTGCGAAGGAAAGCCTAAGCTTTCTATTTTTCGCACTTGCAAAAAATTTTCTTTGGGCAATACGCCCATTTAATCCAGCTGATCTGAGCACTCGTCGAACAGTTTCAGATGAAATTGAAGTAGAAAATTTTTCAGTAAATTCTGTAGAAATTTTTACAGCACTCAAACGTGGATTTTTCACAAATTTTCTAATTATAAATCTCTGATCATGTTGTGTTAAATTTGACGGACGACCTTTTCTTACCTTGATTTCGATTCGATTTTCTTCTTTAAAGCGTTTTATCACATACTGCACCGTAGAATGGGATAACTTTACTAATTTAGCGATGTTCCGAACTGATTTACCACTACCACGATGAAAAATAATCAATTTTCGAATGCTATTTGTTGTTTCCTTACGACTACGAGCCATTTTTAAATAATAAATAGAAATTACGAAGTAAGCAAGCAAAGATTAAAGCCAGATTATTTTTTAAATGTCACCACAATGCAAAAATAAAAAAAGCGATAGACGATAATTTTATTTATGAATTTATCCTAAAATGTTTCGGTGTACGATCACTTTTGTGACGTGTTCTTTCTTTGCCTCCTTGCATTTTCATTTTTATAAAAAGAAAATAAGTCAATATTTTTTTTAAATGTTAGGTTTTATTCAGAATCTCATGGAGATAATATGAAAAATATTGGACTTTATATTCGAATTCAATTCTAGGCTAAAGCGGTTTTTCTAAAAAAATTTAAAGTGTACGAACACTTTTGGGAGCCACTGTATATGGTTTCATATAAAGTAAAAAGAAAATTCTAGAACTAGAAACTAAAATTTTAGATAGAAATCAAACGGAAGAAATTTGCATGCATTTCGAATCTCATTTTGTTAGCTACTGATCTCTAACCCCGAACATTCTTCGTGGGAGTCAGACTTTACTACTGCTGTTGCTAACTAATGGAAAACTTAACGTAACTTGGGATAATATTTTGGAAATGAAAGAACGGTACATGTTTTTTAGTGCTTTTGCAAGTGGAAGTACAATTGATCCATGCAAGATTACAAATAATAGATTTGAGAAGAATTAAAGTAGGTAGGTAATTGAATTTACATCGTACTGCTGCAACACAACGGGCTATTGATGACAGTCCAGAATCAATCTTAAGCGAAGGGATGCGAGGACAACGACGCGCAATTTTGAACCACGGTCAGATGATGAGAGATGAATTAAGCTTTACGAACAAACGTTCTTACAAACTGCAAATGAAGTCAGATGTCACGAAAAACATACCCATTGAACATTTTGTGTTTTCTAAATGGTATCCGATGTAGTAAATAAATACATAGTAACGCACATAATCCAACCATCAACGGCGCTTAGATAGACGCTGGTATGACGCTGGCGTGACTATGAAAGAAAGGCAAGGAAATGGTTAAGGGTTCGCTCTTCGCTCTGATTTGCCAGTATTTCTGACGTCATAAATGGACGTCACAATAGAAGTGGTGGTGATGGCAGGGGAGTCACAAATCGAGATCCAGGCTGACCAATCTTTTTTCTCTCGTGCTACCATTTGTATACTCTACCAAAAAATAGTTGTTCAATTATGCTTGGAATTACTTCCAAATGGAAATGGACCATAATTCAGAAGAAACCTCTACTTTGTAGAGTTATATACATAGGCTGACTCTGCTTATGAACCCCCTCTAAATATGTTCCGAACAATTTTCTTGAAAGTATAATGGAATGTAAATTGCAATCAACTCGGTGTTGAAATAAATGCAACAAAGTTATTAAAGACTATTTTTTATCTTAGATAAGAAAATTGTAAATTATTCATGCAAGAAAATCCACTAGTAAGGAGTCTCAAGTCAAAAACTAACATTTTTTAGAAAGACGTGTTGGTGCCAGCATACGAATACAACTTTTAGAAACAAATTTTCAAGGTATTTATAATTAAAATCAATTTATTCCTTACGGTTACTTTCCTTCAGTAACCAATCTATTCCAAGCATTGAGACCATGTAGAATGCGTGGGCTACATGTGTCTATCCCTTTTCTCTTTGGGTCAAAAGTGCCCTTTTGCAAAAATGTCTTGGCCATGAAATTTGATGAAAAAATTTAATGATACGAAAGGTTCTATTTAAAATTATATTAATAAGAAATATTTTTGTTTGAAACTTTTGAATATGACACCATAAATTTATCGTCGTATTCATTAGAGCTTTCTTTGCGTGTTGAAACTGAAATCTGATAATAAGCTATGTCCTTAATGCCCTAAATGATATAGTGGTCATAACATTTGTTTGCCACCCAGAATATCCCTGGTTCGAATCCTTATTTGTTAGCGCATGGATCTTAAAGATCGTTATAACGGCGGCTTACCTACTGGGTGCTAGTTCATTAATTACAGCCAGTTAGTTTATCCCTTGTAGTGCAGAAGGCCGAAGAGGTCAGTGGTTGAGTATTAAGAAAATCCACTGTCATTATGCACTGACCTCACTGATTATACTGAGCCTTCAGTAAACAGCTAGTTTGCACTTTTTCCTGTAAACATAATTAAATTGATTCGGGGTTTTATGGTGCAAGAGCCCTATTTGGACAAACTGTACCAGATACAAGACAGAGAACGTTAAATAATGGACATACACACATGGAAGGTTTTTTGCTGATACAGCAGAAAGAAATACACCCAGAGACCCAACTTGCATATTAGTTACAGGAATTGAACATGCGCCGCCTACAACTTGCAGGTTGTCAGTGCAGTGAGCAAACCTACCGAGCCACGAAGGCCTCCAGAATTAAATTGGTCCCTCTCTCTCACTCTACTATTTGTTGAAAAATGATTCAAAATTCCAGTTTATTTTAATTTTCATAAG
The DNA here is from genome assembly GCA_933210815.1 of Meta bourneti. Lineage (NCBI taxonomy): Eukaryota > Metazoa > Arthropoda > Arachnida > Araneae > Tetragnathidae > Meta > Meta bourneti. Next base: position 80,594,411 of record OW119923.1, on the reverse strand, counting down.
CTACAATTAGTTGCATGTCTTGATAGTGCACACAACACAATTCACGAATCTTCCCTATCTTCCAAGAACTTCTATCCTGCAGAGAACTCGTGCATCCCCAGCGAGTTCTCTGCGCGGCACTCCACAAAATAACTATCAAAGTTTGAAAATGTGTTGCTCACAGTAAAAGATTTAGATTTTTCATGATTATGACATTATACTTGCTGGAATTGCAACTTGCATATGAAAGGGATTTTGAATGAAAACAAGCAAACCAGATAGAGCGCAGTTTTTAATTCCTGTTACCAAAATGCTCTCATGCATTTAGAATTATCTTAAAATATAGTTCATTGCCGTTTGGGTGACTTTTGGAATTTAACCTACTTGGCGTAGATCAACCAACTATCAACATTAAATTCGGAATATATTCTTTGTAAATTTTATTGGAGACGTGATGAAATCATATTCAAAAAACAAGCCATGTGATGTCACGCCCGGAATACGTACAGGAAACAGTTCCACTACATACGTTTAGCTTCACAGAGAAAGCCTCCTATGTGTATTTCATCTTAAATCTTTCATTGTCCTCGATTCTTTCTCTTCGGAATTGACCCAGGACCCTCGCCAATAGCTCAATCTGTTGTTCCAGTGCGACGTTAATACAACTACCTACAGCATTGTATCATCAGGCAAAACTACACAGAGAAATGACAAACTTTAATAGAGTTAATCCAATTACAAAAAAAGCCGTATTTTCTCCAAAGTCTACTGTTGCGCACCCAAAAAGCGCATGCCCCAGCCGGGTTCCACACACACCATTACAAATACCATTCTTCTTAATGCAATCTGCACGTGCCCCACCTACGTCGGAGACTGATTGCGATTGACGATTGAGTCCGATCTATCTTTGTCTCGAGCGATTTCAACTGTTCTTCTTTCGAGAGTGATACAGCTCCACCTAAGTGTAATAGGTTTTTATTTGAAATACGACTTTTAATTTACCTCTCTCGGTAATCGTGAGCACACCCTGTAGATTAAGTTCTCTCTCTTTTGCTTCTGTCCCGGATGCTTATACCAGACTTCTGGATTGGGTCTGGGTGGTAGGTTTGCGCCACCACCAGCTGCACCTAGCGGAAACAATTGCTCATCACCAGTTCCTGATAAGATTCGAAATATATATTTGGGTTGTGTGAATGTACAACAATCATTCAAAATGACTAGTGTTGTAATACTAAGGGTGGCTCAGAAAGTAGTGTGGGTGTTGCTTTGTTTTTAAGTTAGTCGTGTTTCGTGGATTTCAAATCCTACATAGCACTTGTCTTCCAGGATTTTGTCCTCATGGACTCGAACTATTTGTACTAAAGTGCACTGGATCTGTTCAATGCTCGAATTTGATTGAATATTGAGAGGCTTCTGAGCAGATGGCTTAGTTGCCAACTGCTTGGCAGTTCCTGGTTGGCAGGTTTGCGCCACCAGCTGCACCTCGCGGAAACAATTGCTCATCAGTAGTCCCTGATGTGATTAGATGTATATATGGGTTGAGTGCATGTACAACAATCTTTCAACTTAAGTGACTAGTGGTGATATAATACACAAGGGTGGCACAAAAAGTTTTGTGGATATCACTCAGTTTTAAGTTAGTCCTGTTTCGTGGGTTTTAGGTCTTATATGACATTGGTCTTCTCTGACCTTGCGCTTATCGAATCGTATTATCTGCCTTCAAGCTATGGACTCAAGTGCATTACATCTGTTCAATGCTATTGGGAGACTCCTGGGTGGATATCTTGATTGCCAATTACCTGGCATTTATCAACACTACTGTAACGTTGCTATACCAACTTTATAGCTGTCATATATCTTCCGTGTCAGGGCAAAAGGAGTTAAGTCAAAATGGCTATTCAGAATCTTGTTTATTATATCACTATTTCTCACAAATATTCAGGAAGAAAAAGCATGCAATGATACAAATAATTGAAATTTAGATTCGTAGATTCATTTAGTTTTGATTTTAAGCATATTTTATTTTTTGAATTAATGATATATTTGACTTCTTTGGTCCCATCAAAAGCAAGACAACTTCTTTTGCCCTGACACAGAAGATGTATTTTCACATACGGTTTATAATTTTTTCGATCCTTTAACTGGTCTATTACACTCACTGCCAAAAGTTAAGCACGGAGAGGAAAATGTTAATTTCCGGAAGCAAATCTGAATTTGAGAGGTTGCATTTCGCTGCAGAGGTAGATGGAAGTATGCAAATATGTTCTGTAACAGCCAATCACGGTTTCGTGTCTAGAAATATGCAAAAAAGGCAGTCGTATAAGAAGCCAGCATTATGAAGGGTTAGAGGAGTTTCATGTAAGTGCTGATAAAAAGTGTTTAGAACTTTCGTGCGATTAGTTTTCAAGACAGACGTGTTTCTATGGCTTCCAGAAGACGAATGGCAGATAGTGAGCACTGGCGTTCTGTGGGACGCCTTGAAGCAGGACAATCAATCACAGATGTTGCTCTTTTCTTCAGCATTCATCATTCCGTCATTTCACGATTATGGAAAAAATTTCAAACAAGCCAAACAGTTGTCCGAAGACCTGTGGCCCGTCGCCCAAGGGTTACGACCCCCGCGGAAGATCGATATATTGCTGTTTTAGCCAAGCGGAATCGAAGAGCGACCTCCACACGTGTGACATCTATGGTTGCAGCGTCCATTGGTAAGACGATATCGGCCACTACTGTTCGCCGCAGGCTACACATGAGTAGACTGTACGCCCGGGTACCACGAGTTTGGGTTCCTTTATCCGTCCAATCCAGAGGGGCACGATTAAAGTGGTGTCGGCAACATATGAATTGGACTGTGTCTGATTGGGCCAACGTTATGTTCACGGATGAGTCGAGATTTTCCCTGGAGCCAGATGACAAGCGTGTAAGGGTCTGGAGAGAACAAGGCACACGCAATCGGCTCCAGAACATCATCGAGCATCATGCATTCCGAGGTGGAAGCAACATGGTGTGGGCAGGAATTTCGTTGCGATATCGCACCGACCTGCATATCTATAGACGGGGTTCTATGACGGCTGTCCAGTATCGGGATGAAGTCCTAGAACCCACTGTGAGATTCTACGATGCAGCAGTTGGTCCTGCTTTCGTTTTAATAGATGATAATGCGCGTTCCCATCGAGCCAACATCGTCGACGACTGCCTGGAGAGTGAGGGGATTGCGCATATGGATTGGCTGGCGTACTCGCCCGACCTTAATCCCATTGAAAATATTTGGGATGCCCTCGGCCGTGCTGTGTCTGCACGTTTCCCACCCCCAGTCACTCTCACAGAGTTGCAAACTGCTATAGGAGGAATGGCGATTACTTGACTCTGGGGTGGTTGATCACCTCATGGAAAGCATGGTCACACACTGTAAACTTTATGAGGATGAGAGGTGGTCATACACCTATTAATGTCGGTTTTGTTTGTTTGTCTTGGATTTGAACATCATTTTGTTAATGACTCCAATATGACTTCATTTTATAATTTATGAAAATTCAATAATGTGTTCATCTTTGTATGTAATTCTTGGTTTTGTTTCATGCATAAATATATTACTTCTTTCCTGCCGCATTTCGTGTCAATTAAAGCTGTACTTGTCAATTTTTTCGCATTTTACCGCTTCGTGCTTAACTTTTGGCAGTGAGTGTATTATACCGTTTTCAAAAGTGAAATATTCTACTGTTAAAACTACGTGTGTTCTACTCAAAAAGAGTTTTAAGAGGTTTAGAGTCTACTTTTTGAAGGTTAAAGCTTACATTAAATAAACGTATTCTTTTTTTAATGTTGGAATTCTATTAAAGCTTTGTGGATATTATGAACTGGGCCATAGAACATACAGGAAAAGTAAAATACTAAACAGAATTAGAAATTACATTTTCCTCCCAGAACATTACTCTGATTTTTCTTGACATTTTTGCCATCTTTCATTATTTTATCAATATCTCTACTATCTCAAATGACTTGTGAATGACTATCTTCCTATCTCCCTCACAAAAGCGCAGAAACTTCGATGCAATCTGAACTTCAGGAAAATATTTCTATAAGAATAGACGAAGGTGATAATCTTTCCATTCAGAGTTCGTGATATATCGTTTGAAGAAGTTGAATATCGTTTGCAAAAGTTCTGTGGAAGAGTCATCAAGAAGTCGGATAGAAGTGTCGGTCTCCAGCTATGCAAGTCTCTGTTCCACAACTGTCGCCTAGCGGTGCCTCGTGCTGAGAGACAAGGGTTGCTGGGATGCGTTGGCGTGAAACTTTTGATCGCCAATTCCTGAGAGACCCTTTCCATTTTCAAGAATGAGTCTTTCTAAAACTTTATACACTTGATCGTATTTATTGATTTAAAGTATTAAAAACTTTATTCTCTTGTTGCTTATTATTAAAATTTTATTTTTACTATATTATGTTGCTTAATATTAAATAAATTTTTATTACATTGTATTGCTTATGATACTAGAATGAAATACTAGCTTTATTTTCTTAGTATTATAACTAAAAATTTTTGGAGAAAATGAAATTACAGCTGAATGGCAAGTGGAGATTTTGTTGAGGTTATTAAATTGAATGAGCTAATAATTTACGACTTTTTACATTTCATTCAGTAAAAATATTCTGAACACTGTTTATATAGTTCTTTATGATTTAAGCGTTAAATTTTTATATTTTCGCAATCAGAAATTTTTATATTTTATATGCTTGCGATTTTAACTTGATTGAAAAGCAAATTATGATCTTTTAAAAAATATTTCACATTACACACCCTCTCAATTTATTTATTTTTAACCTTAAATTGACAAAAAGTAAATTTTTAGTGGTAACTTTCTTGCTATTACCATTTATGTGTGTAGCAAAAAGGTTATTCAGTCGATAAAGGATATTGAAACGAGTACGGAAGAAAAATCGAAGTTAAAGATAATATAATATCATTGTAATATGATTTATTTAGTAACAGTAAAACTAAGAGAAAAAAATGAATTTCATGTTTCCTTTTAACGTTTATTTGAAGAGAGAACAAGTTACTGTTTGTAAGACCACTACAGACAAATCTTTAAAACAGACATCTATCATCCCAATGTTTCATCAAAATAAAATACCTCTATTTATTTTCATAATTAAATACGGTCTCACTTATATATACATGTATTGTGCAACAATAACACAAAGTATCATTTCCATTTCTTTTTACAAATTAAATAGAAAATGAAAGATCAATGTTTAGAACGCAAATAATCTGTCGAATTTCATTGAAATAGTAAAAACTATTCAAGCAAAATTAGAATTACATGCACTGTTAAATCTTTTAAAAGTAGTATACATAATGAACTTTGCTTATTAGCATTTGAGCATCACAAGTTTCAAATATTGAAGTTATTTTTTGTAATGTAAACAGGAGACCTACGTAATGCATCAAATGAATGGAATTGAAGCACGAAGGTGACCTTTCAAATATCAAAATACCAAATTTAAAGTTTTTATCTAAATGCTAGAAATTATCAGGAAAAAGAAGTTAATCAGAAACAAGGCTATACTTTTTTCATTGTCTACGGATAGTTCTAAGGACGGTTTGTTCGACTTTAATTCATTCGATTAAAACTCGAACGAACCATGGAAAGTAAATCAAGAAGTTTAAAATTAAATTGACTGAACTCTAAAATTGAGGAAGAAAAGACGATAAAAGAGATTTACAATCCTTTGACTCTTGAATTTTTTACTTTCTTGAAAAGGTACAGAATATTAGCGAATTGTTGCAAAAGGGAATACTTGCGTTTTATTTCAATGTTTCTAATTGAGAACATACACTTAAAGACCATAAAGAATAACTGAAAGCAGTAGCATAGTCAGGGGTGAACTTTGAGCTCTGGGGACCCAATGCCAAATCTTCCTTATAATTTTTCTTTACAAATTAATTTACTATAAATACATAGAATACTTTTGTAACATTCTTAAAGACTAATGATTATTAAATGAATCAGGAAATATTAAGGTATTTATAGTATTAATTTGTTTCTTCTCTGACATAAAAAAAGTCGCATATTACAATACAAGTGACGTTTCAAAAGTGTTAAAAAGAATATGAATTTTGAAAAATCAGACTTGAATATTTACTTTTTGTTGTTTTTGCCATCATAAACATTCGACAAAACTTTAAAAAGGCTATGAGATTCAGATTTCATTGCGTAAAAGTTGAGTTTCTCTGCATCCCTACGAAATAAATTTATGACAACACTACTGTATGTAAGATACGTTCATCATTTATAAATACACAACTTACGATAATAATATGTTCCTTTAAACACACCCTAGTGATTTATTGTTTATTAAAACCTTCCTGTGTGTGTGAATGAATGTGATAAGTTTAATACCGTCATTGGAGTTTCACTTTATCATGCGTAAACTTGGAATGAGAGAACAGCTTCAAAAAATGTATAGCCTTTTCAAAAATCAGTTAAAGGGTTTCGGGCAACATAATGATAAGTCACTTTTCAAATTTTGCTGAACAATTTTCAAGCTTTATAAAATTTTAAAATCATAATAGTTTATCGACTATTCAAGAGGTCATGATATCTTAAACTTTCAAGTCTTAAGCACTCATTCAAACAATCAAAAATTCTTTGGATCCTCGAACATTTTTTTGTTATGGAAAATATTTCTGTGGTTTGTTTGCCGGAGCTCTTGAGCTGTATGATGCTATATTGGAAATAATCCATGGGTGGCACTTAATTTAAATTTATATTAATATAAAAATGTAATTAATACGTTCGAGAAAACGAATTTATTGCAAAGCTCTTCTCACATGTGAAGATTTGACAAAGCGTTCACATAAGGAAAAGAATTACAGAAGTAACGATACAGATAAACATTTAAAATTTTTTCCATCCAAGCGAAACTGATTTCTGCCGTTTCAAGAAAGCATTCTCTTATAATTTTCCCATAAATCTTGGCATGGCATTGATATAATAATTATTATAGTAAAATAGCGACATAAATAAAGCATTCAAAAGCATTTTTATAGGTACTAAGTCAGGGGTGCGTAGACTTGTTAAGACCAAAGACCACATAGATGACTTATAAGAGGACCGTCCAAAAAAACCATGAATGTTATCTATCATATATTATTTATTTTATTTATATATTTATTGATAATAATTATTTATATTTTGTATTGTCACAAAAAAGAAAGGTAATAAAAGTTAAATAAAGAATTTAATTTGATGTTTGGCATTGCATTAATTTAACAATTCTTTTAATATTTGGTTCGATTTTTGTAGCAGCGACAATTGATTCTAAATTTTCATTAGTCAAGCGGTTCCAATTTTTGGCTTTGTTAGTATCATAACTAAAAAAGTTTGTTCACACATACATGTTAACCTAAAGAGGCTTGCGCATTTTAATGCATTATCTAACAACGAAGTTTTAACCTAAATTACTATCTTGTGACTTGTTGAAGTTAAAATAACATATGGTGAGGCGGTCCGCCGGCAAATCAAAAGAGGGCCGTGGTCTGTGCATCCCTGTTCTAAGTAAAACTGATCTCTGCCATTTCCAGAAAAAGAAAGCATTCTTCATACTTTTCAATAAGTCTCTGCATGACATTGCTTCTATTACGACCGGATGTCTCTGGCGAAAGGAAAAAGCAGAGTGTTGCTCTCAGAGAATGAACTTGTCACGTTTCACCTGTCTATCTCGTAACGTAAATAAATAATAACGAAAAAATCCCGAATAAAAGCCATTTATCATTTTAAAGAAATTTCCATTAAGCCAAGTCAGCATATGTCAAAAATATATATTATTCAGAGCTCAGCTGAAGTTGAAAGCGACTTGACAACTGTTTTATACGTGAAAGCAATTTTTCATTTTTAATGTTAATCTCAAAACATTTAAAACTTAATGTTTGACATAAAAAATATTTCTGACTAATATTAGAGTTTGACATGATTTAATGGCATCAGAAGTATACATACTAGGAGAGGACAGTACTCTAGAATACTAAGTACTTTTAAAATTTACGAAAAGGATAATCAGTATTAATGGTATTGTGTATTGTGGTTAGTAATTTAGGGTTAAAATTTATAGAATACCTTCGTAAGACGAACAAGATTTAATATAAAATATTATCGACTCCGTAAGATAAAACAGGTAAAATTGTAAGTAGATTAATTTTCAGAAGTTTTTTACGTATTCAAGCGCAATTGGTTACTCCATGAAACAAATTAATAAAATAACTTATATGGCAGACACTGGATAAATCTACTCTCAAAATCAAAGCTAAGAATTTTCAGTTTTATTTTGGAGAATCACAATAATCAATTGGCGAGTCAAAAGTATTTTTGCAAAAATGAAGAAAAAAAAGGAAAGTGTCGATAAATTTACGAAAGTACTATTGGAACTGTTTGATAGTTATTTTATCTTCGTGTCATAAAAAATAACTGTTTTAATGATGACTGTGTACGGATCCAAGTGAATTATGTGCCATGTGTTTTGCATGCAAATTGCTAAAAAAATTTAGTTAAGTTATCAAAACGATCAAAAACTAAATTTTGTCATTTCTGTAATGAAATCGATTCAATTAGACAATAGAAACTCAAAGAAAGTTCTCTGAGTTCTAAGAAAGAAAACTCAAAAGAAAAAGAAATTTATTTCGTAGTTGAAAATAAATCAACACTGTTTTGTGAATATTATAGATTCTAATAAAATGCTAAACAATAGTTGCCAGCACCATTTTGATACGTTCTTGAAGATACTATGTTCACTTATATGAATTGTGTATATGTGAACACGAATGAATGTATCTCTAAAAATGTTTGAGCAATATTTTTTGAATTCGTTTAAATGTTCTATTAATGATCACTATGGTTTTCAACACATCTAGATTCATTTCTAAATGCATGACTTTGAAAGAGATTCAAAGAGAAAAGTCAAACAATTTGAGATCTGGTAAATGCAGCAACCCCACTTTATCATATTTGGAATAACTTCCAGTCAGAACGGTCGTTCCTAATCTTAGGTTCGAAAGGCTGTAAGAGTAGCATTTCCTTTGCCACCTATGTTCTACATGTACATGAATGGTGGTAATCTTTCTACTATTTAATCACTACACTATTTAATCACAATAGTTGAAAATCTTTTCTTCTATTTGACAATCAGATTAAATTGAGTAAATAAAGAAGAGTATTTAGGAGTGAAAGTGAATCTGAGGTAGCATTTGAACAATTTCTCTACCTAGGGATATTAGTCTACAATTTATTTTTCATTTCTTGGGCATTGTACAAAGAGGCATTAACTCAATGACGAGTAAAATATGTCAATAGGTTCTATGTTGAACAGCAATCTGGAAATTGTAGGACCAAAGAGCCTTCTTATCTTTCAGAGACCATGCGTAAATGTTGTGACTGATGCTTATGTTCTCTTAACCTGGACATACGCACGTGACTTCAACAAACGTAGGATCAGCTCTACAGCTGTGAAAATGAAATCATTCATTTTCACGAGTATTATTCGAGAGATCGGTTTTATAGGTAATGTACATGTACAAAAAAACTCAGGATATATTCCTGTGAATGCAAGCTTTGCTACAGACTACCACGTTATAACATTAAACTGTACTTCTACTGTCTTACTTAAGACGGGGAAAAATTTGGAAAGCACTTGGCTCGAGGGTATACAGAACTGTATCATCCCAGCGGAATGGACATTCACGAAATTACACTGATCCGTTCCGCGAATTCAGCAAGCCGACGATCACCGCCAAAAAATAGTCGTTCGCAGCCAACGTCGGGTGGGGCGCACCCTGTCTTCAACCCCGGGGCACCGTGAAAGGAACGGCACCCCGGGAGTCCTAATGCCCGCCCAGAAACAATGCAGCACTCAGCGGCAGAGTCGGTGCTGATTAATTAGATGTTCGCCACTAATTGTTCTCGTAGGGCTTTATTTTATGCGGTGCCGCCCTCCTGCCTTTGCACCGCTTCTTGCGGTTTCTTGCGAAGTCTCTGCGCAGTTCCTCCGCACAGGAATCCTGCTAAAGCTTGCGTTTGCCAGACCTGGGCTGTACACGTTAATTTTACTTCTAACACATACTAGAATTTCGGAGTGTTTGAATGAAGCAATTTTAAAGGAGTGCGTAGAGTAAACTTGTAATTGATAGATTACTCTGCGCATTCTCTGCTCTCCCCATGCTCAGGAATTCAATTCCTGCTACAGATTGAGATTTCTGCCTAGACATATATTGAAAGGTGTCTAATAGTGAATGACACAATTTTTTTAATGATAGCGTAGTGTAAATTGCGTAAATTTTGAAGGAAAAAAACATCGAAAGACTGCTCTGCGTAATTCCTCCACTATCTCCAAGCATGAGAATTCAATTCCTGCTACTGATTGCGATTTCTTCTTAGACATACTGTACTGCTTAGGTGATTGTGATTTCTGCTTAGACATACTGAAAAAGGACAACCACATATTTCAATTTTACTTTAGGTGAACGGAACGTGTTTCATAATTTATAATTATGAGGATGCAAGATTACATAAATTGATGTAAGTGAGAGTGTATGAAACAAAATTTTATAGGGATTACGCAGCGTATATAAATTGCGTAAATTTTAAAAAAGTCCACCGGTAGACTGCTCTGCGTAATTTCTCCTCTATCTCTACGCATGGGAATTAAATTCCTGCTACAGATTGCAATTTCTGCTTAGACATACTGAAAGTTAAGAGCGAGTGTAAATTACGTAAATTTTTAAAAGTCCATCGATAGACTTCTTTGCGTAATTCCACCACTATCCCAAAACAAAGGGATTTAATTCCTGTTACTGATTGCTATTACCAAGCCCCTAGGCACTAATAAAGATTAATGTATCCAATCCTTTTTATTCTTAAGCATATTGAAATTTAAGCGTGCATAATTTTGAGAATTATTAAATGAAAAAACTTAGACCGTCGCTTATAGTAGTCATAGCGTTTGTCTTCCCCTCAGAAGGTACCGGTTTGGAAGCGAATGAATGTTGGAGTTTGTCTCTATTAGGAGCTACGGTGATTCACCGGGTGCTCAATCTCGAACAGTCGCCAGCTCGCCCCTTGTAGTGAGAAGGCCGAATAGGTCAGTAGTCGGACATTAAAAGAAGAATTTCTAAGTGTAAAAGGACAACCTCAGATTTAAATTTTACTTTAGGGGAATGTAGCTTGTGTTTCATAACTTCTACTTTCATTATGAGGATGCAAGATTACATATAGTGATCCGCTATGTAACATCTCTGTAGATTAAATTCAGAATTCGCAAAGCAATTACATTGAGGTGATGTTGGGTATGGTTGACTAGGACTCTTACAGATTATTACGGATTCCGAACGTTTATGATCTAACCAGGACTTGAACTTCGAGCCAGTTGAACCGAGAGCCAGAGCGCTAACAGTTCGGCTACAGTCAGAGAAATCACCGAACTGTCAAACAGCCAGAAGAAATGCAAAATTTGCCGTAACTACCTTTTTACACTTTTTTCTTTTCCAATGCCAGCTTATGGGTCGTACGATTCTTCAAGCGTTAATTGGCGAGAACGTGTCAGTCTTCTTTACCCCCCGGGGCGCCACAGAAGGTACTGACCCATCACACCCACCATGAACTGCGAAGGGACGTCTCTTCCTGGAGGACTTTGGGGAGCTAACCCGCATTTATACGTCGTCTTGAACAAACCCGGCAACTCGAAGCAGCTAACCAGACTAACACATACGAGATTCAAACTCGTAACCAAGCGCCCTGGCGCTTCAGTCTACCAGTTTTCTAAGAGCAACATCGTTAGCCGCTCGACCATGAGGAAGGGCGTTTCACATGCCAATTCTTCCCAACACCAGATCGCAAAATGCATCAGAACGATCCCTTTGCAAACCAGTCGTTCGCTAACCACGGAATGTTTCCAGAATACTTTCTCCGTATGGGATACTCGACGTCGGACGCCTCTTGAAGTAGGTGATTCTCTTCACTACATGCTAGACTATAGGCTTACGGTGCACCACAAGAAGGACTTGAATTCATAAGAGATCAACCCAGTGACATTAAGCATAAACAGATGTGTCTCCGAAAGATAAGCCGCTTGGGTATACCTACACAGATTTCATATCAAACCGACAGATTCGTGTACATGCGGGGAGGTAGGGGACGCGGACCACTATCTCTTCGACTGTCAGTACACTAAGGCGCACCACATAACAAGACCAACTTCCGAAAATAAACAAAAGTGGTGTGCCAACATCCTGAACGACAAGATCTCAAAATATAAAATCAGGATGTGTGTGCTGGCGGCCGGAGGGGTGGTCGCGGACGCCCTCCCCTAAGTTTAAAAATCTCAAAAATCTTGAATTGTATATGGTTCTTCCCCCTGACACTCTACCCTGTTTCCCTCGGTAATTAGTGTGTCAAGGACTAGGTCCGGCTCAATTTTAAACTTCAATATTTCAGATCCTATGATTTTACTTTTCTTAAAATTTTTAGAAATTTGGGGTTTTGAGTCTTTTGGTGTTTTTTGGTTCTCTGGATTAACGGGTCTTGGACTAATAACTATTTTTGAATATGGTCCAGTTTTATAATTATAATTTATATTAGTTTGACTTAAAATATACTAATTATTAAATATCATATCATAATTGTAAATCTCATTGTAAAATATCATATCATAAATAATTTCTTCTTTGTTCTTATATTGGCGCCTCATATGGGCCATCCTCTTATATACTACTATTGTACCACCTATTTGTAGCGCCTACTATAAACTGCCCACTGGCAGTAATATAAGCTGCAGGTAATGAATTTTAAAAAAAATTTCTTTAAATGTTATAAATCTGTGGGTAAGTTGCAGGTGCTACAGGATGGCCTGTGTGGCGCCGATATCGTCCTTGTAAACTGGCAGTGCGCCGGTCGTCGATACTTAGTTAATGTTTTTGGACCCTGTTGGTCCTTTTTCTATGTATATTTTTAAAGAAAAAAATAATAAATGGTGGTGCCCTGGACTTCGGTGCGGACGCGCCGGAGTCTGGGTGTACCCTCTCTGCGTGGAGGGGCTGGTTTTCCCGGCGTGCCCCTTTTGTGCCCATGGTTAAAGTCCTCCCCCTCCTCCCATATAAAAACTCAAAACTTTCGGTGAGTTGGGAGGAGGAGGGTCTAGAAGAAGAAGAAGCCGCTTGGGTAAATTTGTGGCAAACTCCTAGCCCACCCCCTGAGTGTTAGGCGAATGGTTCAGACATCGAAACCACGACAAGGCGGATAGGCTCACGTAAGTCAACTCCTGTGACGGTCACTGAAATAAGACAAAGATACCTATGTAGAAATTTCACCTAAGCCCTTCAAGAAATCCGAGCCGGGATATAAACTGTAGGACGAATAAAGAGAGATATACGTCCCCCGATTTAAAGTACAAGTGGGGTCCATGTAAGGTTGACCTGAAGGGCATCCACCATTGGTCACATAAACACATGTGAGAAAATCTTGCAAGCCTACGATTGGCCGGAGATGTTCAAAGTTTGGTTTTCACACCCTGAGAAAAATGTTTCTCGTTCGAATTTGTCGAGACCTCTGCCATTCTTTATATCAGTAGTGGCTTCAGCTAGTCGGAGCGGAGGGGCTGCGCCCCCACTAAGAAGATGAAGCCATTCGACAAGTGGTAGGGTATCATTCTTAGATAAAATATACTATTACTTCCTCTATTTACATATACGTGGTTTATATAGTACGTACCTTTGTTAGTAAAAGTATCGAGGAGATTTTTATTCGTCTATAAGTGCGAGTGGATCATTCCCACCGTATGAATTCGACTGGATCATTCCCACCATTGGTCTCAAATGAGCACAAGTCAGGAAATTTTGCCAGCCTACGGTTAGCAAGCGATGTCCAAAGTTTGGTTTTCACACCCTGAGAAAAACGTTTCTCGTACGAATTCATCGAGACCTCTGCCAGAATTCCTCGGAGTCTGCTCTATATTCGTAGTGACTTCAGCTAGTCGGAGATGAGGGGCTGCGCCTCCAACTAAGAAAAAGCCGTTCGATCACTGGTGGAGTACCATACTTGCATAAAATATACTATTACTTCCTCTCTTCACATGTTCGCTATTTATATAGTACTTATGTTTTTCAGAAAAATACATCGAGGAGATTTTTATTCATCTGTAAGTGGACCCCCCCCCCCCTGGATCATTCCTCTCAGACAATATAACAACTTAAAAATGCGAGACTCGATTGCCAATTCCAAACTCGTGCCCCAAGGAGCTCCTGCCACGGTCTCCTCTCATTTCAATACGCAAACAACGAAAGTGGAATAAGGCGGAAAATATCCGCGGCCAACGCAAAAATCAAAACTGTGCGAAACAACGAAAGCAAAACAAAAAGGTCCTCGCTGCCCGGAAAAGTTTTCGAGTAAACGAACACAAAATCCGCGCTGGAACAATGCATGATGCATGGAGGGCTTTGTGTCCTACCAGCTGGATGTCGCCCGGGCACGGGCCCCCCTTAGAGCCTCCGCAGGGGGCCCCGAAGCCTCGCCCAGCCGCGGTTGCGGAACTTTTTCTCCCGCGCCGGCTTTGCAGACGACTTGCGGTCGGTCAGCGGGAAGGGAGATTTCCGAAGGATTTAGTCGAGCCCGGCCGCCGGCATGAGTTGAGCGATCCGCGGCTGCTCTCGTCTGCGATGAGAGGTGAGTTCTCTGGCCTCGCTTTCTTATCCGCGCGAGATTTTATTGCTCGAAATTGAAATCGTTTGGTTTTAAATTTTGGAGTTTTCTGTCAAGCTAAATGTAGGCGGTGGCAGTGTTTATGCGGCGTAAAGCGTTTCGTGCACGTATTCCGAACCTTGGCTTGTTTTCCGAATACGGTTTCAGCATTTCGCCAATAAAAATTCCAAAAAATAAATTCCTAATTCATAAATGACCATTGATTCGTCAACACCTATTAGATTAAACGCCAAACGTTGCCAAAATAGTGATGGACTACATTTTAAGATAACTCCGATATGTATCATGCGATAGCATTTGGACAGCAGAAGTGAAATCTCCGCGAACCGTCATTTGTTTACATTGTGAATCTCTCATATTCCACACACGCTTCGTAAACCTAGTAGACAAGTTGTAAGTTTTATTTTTACGGAGGCAATCACGGCAAATGCCATCAACAAGATCAGGCAGAGGGGACCACAGAGACTGAAGCCCCTTTCCTCTTTGAGTTAAAAGTACCCTTTTATAAGAATTTGTTGATAATAGAATTTGATGAAAAATGTTCCTGATTTACAAAATATTTGATAAAATGTGTTTTGAAGCCTTGAATGTGTACCATGGAATCCTTTATTCATAGCATCGACCAGAAGGGGCTCTGGGGGCCCTATTTCTATAGTGTTTTTAACCCTCTGAGGAGTTCACACTTATATGTCCGTTCTTTAATTTCGTCATCTGACCGTGGCTCTAAATTGCATGATGTTGTCTTTGGATCTCTTCGGGAGTTGATCCCGGACCGTCGTCAATAGCCCGTTGTGTTGCTCTAGTGCGACGTTATTTAAAATACCTACCATACCTACCGTTCTATTGGCTTGCATGCTTCTCCTGACTGCCCCTTTTGTTCGACGGGGAGCTTTATGGATTTTAGTCATCTTTTATTATTTGCACTTTTTATCTGAAGATCACATCTTAGTTGACGGCCGGGCTAATTTGTACTGGGCTGACCGTAGGGAATTAGGGTCCCTGGACTTTTCTTGAAGTAGGAAAAAATACCTACCGTTCTTTAATCTACAGTCATTAACTCATGATTTCTAACCATTTTCGACCTTCTTGACCAATAGAATCTTTTCTGGGATTATTTGAATCAATAGACGTATATTAAGTCAGTGTGTGCTAAAAGCAACACTACACTACTCGGAAATATCGTGATTTTCAGAGAGTAAAAGCATCTCTATTACTATATATGCATGAAAGACCTTTTTATATTCAAATAAATTAATAATTATTTTATTTTTTAAGTACTTATTGCACGAATTAATATTAATTAATATGAAAGCAATGATAATATGCATTGTTTTTCTGCGGTGACTCAAACCTTTTCTCATAAATCTAAGTATTGCAATAATTGGTATTTCAAAAATAAAAATGAATTCCTGAAACAGCGTAATAGTATTTGCTTAGTGCTATTTAATGCGCTTTATTTCGTAAATTTTATGGACAGCCACCGTGTACTTAGATCAACTGATGTTTGACGCTTTTTATGAACTTACGTAATCCTTTTAAATTTATAATTAGTAACTAAAAATAACACGAAAAGAACTTTTTAAAATGTGATAAGATCTTAACTAACAAATTCCATTTTTAATGTTGGGCCCTCCGAAAAAGTCTGACTATACTACAAGCAATCCAAAGTACCGGATTTTCACATTTTTTAATTTTTCCAAAAGAAGGTATATTCGAATTGGAGCTTTTTTAAATACCTTTATAAAAATATTTTCACAGTAACACTTGGATACGTCAATTTTCGCTAATAAATACAAGTCTACACAAATTTCAGAGCCAATGTATAGTCTTAAAACATTTGAAATATGCATAGACATGAAAGATTTGAAAAGAACAATTAAGGCCCCAATCTCGGATTAAGTTTATTGATAATTGTAGGACCCAAACATGTTCGTTCCAATTGAATGGTGTCTAATGGAAGGAGGAGGAAATTCTCAGTATTTTTGTTTTAGTTGACCAGAGTATGTACATACATAATATTGCTTCACAACACTAAGTTGGCAAAAAGTTTCCCTCGTCTGCCAGATGTGGATTTTGCTTTTTGGTTCCGTAGTTAGGAGAAAAACTTCTAGATAAAGGCAAGTCTCACAGGCCTTTAATTTTTAGTCTTCCTTCAACAGTATATATATTGTTACTCCCATTTTCATTTGCCCACATAGAGGCGAAAACTTGTTAGAAAAATTCAGACATTTATTAATAAACTGAAGACAAAACAAAATTACAAAGAACACAGAGCAACTCCTTTTTAGCATTCAAGAATTCTACTCACTCAAATTCTAAATTAATTATTTCCTCGCATTCCATATCATGGTTACAGTTCGAACGTTCATAATTAAAAATACATTAACGAATATCACCGTTTGCGCATGCATAAAAAAATACATTCTCACAGATGTACGTGCATAGTAAATAAGAAAATCAAGACACAATAACTATTTTAAGAATGCCAGTAGCAGGTGCACACGCAAATAAATATTAAATCCAGATACAATAAATAGTGTTAACTCATATTGTGTGTGAGAGCGAATGCATAATAGTCATTAACTGTCCCTTTGTTTTTATTGATGCATAAGTTATACATATTATAATTTGTATCAATAAATTTAACTTAAAAATATTTTCTTTGGCCTGTATACATATAATTCCTAATCATCTGTCAAACAAAAATTATACAATTTTTGTCGACTACAAATTATTTGGATAAAAGTTTATAAATTTTGAAATGTTAAAATTTGTGCAGGAATAAGGGGAAAAGTGCCATTTTGAATTGAACAGGTGGTTGAGCTCATTCATCTAGCCCCTCCTTAGTTATATCACTGACTGAAATCGTTTGGTTTTGAATTTTGTGCTGCAGATTCCAGTCTTTGCAAACGTAGTGGAAAAATAATAGCTTAATTTAATATACGGAAAGTGATTTATTTTTATTGATGGATTTATTTCCCCCCACTACTTTTAAAAATATGTTCATTAATTTTCGCCTAGAGATTGAATATCCTGACTAAAATTTATTTAACTTGTTATTACAGACAAGTAGTAACTAATAACGTCACATCTTTTTGAAAAGTGGCACAACTCAAAAGTAAATTTCAGATCCAAAAGAAGATTGGAAATGTTGACATGTTTCATTCCTCAGTTTTAGATTTGTAGAATTCGCTTACATCCTTAATTGAAATTTTGTATGCGTGTCTTCCTGATTAATTTGTTCCCGATTTAATTTGCATGTTTTTTCTTGTCCAAAATAATTGTTTGGGAAATAAAAAAATCTACGTTTATTAAATCATTACAATAGTATCTTCTCCATTTTTAATTTTTTGTACTTTAAAACGTACACGCGAAATTAATTTAGTAACAGCTCTGTAATAAAAATTTTGTGGATGAATAAAAGAAAATCTTGTAAACCATATCTTCGGTTAAGTGAACACAATTTCTTCAGTAAATACTTGAGATATAAACCTGAGTTTATTAAAACTGCAATGTAACTCATTTCCAAAGAAGGCCTGTGTGAAACAAAATGCAATTATCTGTTTCTTGGGACTTGATTCATTACATATTACCATTATAATTGATCCGAAACTCTAGACGGAGAGTTTTGGTCAGAGTAGAATAGAAATTATAAAAATAGATTATACCATTCTGGTTAGATTTTACTGTATTAAGGATTAGTAGTCAATATAACATTCCTTAATCCTCCTGGTGGCTTTTCTTCGCCCTATAGTGGGCAGCCTCTGGTGCAAAAATCTGTTCCAAACTGTCGTCAGTTCTGGGCAAGAAACAATTTAGTTTTCCTACTTAGATCTTCATTCCCCTTGGAGTAATAGGGCAGTTCGTGTCGACGAGATATCTCGTCCTAAGCAAAATTAACAAAATCTTGGACGAGATACCTCGTTGAAAAACTTAGTAGGTTAAACTCTTTTCAAGTGGAGAAATTTCGCAAAGCCAGTACATAATATTTTTATACCAGCAATATTTAAATGTCTGACATCTAAAAATTTGGGTTTGAAATTACATTAGCGTTTTACGTCAATTCTAATCAATTACTACAAGGCGGGAAAATATTGTGACAAAAAATACTGTGCAGAATAATATAATAATTAAGTTTAATAATAACATAAGTAATTAAGTTTAATAATAATATAAGCAATTAAGTTTATTAGCTTATTCAATATCGGTAGTTTATACACATGATTAATAGACGTGTATAAATTGCTGTCTATTTACATGTATATATTACTGTCTGGTTTGAATAAGCGTTAGATTGTTTATAGCTTTAAAAAATTATAGCTTTCTTAATGATTTCGATAATGATATACACTTATAATATACACTTTTATAATTTTTGCAGTGCAGCAAAAATGTCAGTAGCGTGACCAACAAACGTAACCTCATAATTTTCATTATTATAGTTAGATCAGAATATTTAATCATATATTCACCTGCTCTGCAATAGTAACTGCATCAAACCGTCGATTACCATTGAACCAGCTTTATCCAGTACGTCGAACCAGCTTTACAGTGAGAAAATAATTAACATCCCCAAAGCTGTGCAAAATGCACACGATATCAGTCTCAGAAAATAGGCGCAACAACTTCTGAATATTAAATTTTGAAAGTTGTCACTTTACTGATAAAAGGACGTTTTCGAATAATTTTTTGATCACCAAGCATAAATCTAAATTCCTTTTCCAAGAATAGAAACATAAATGACTGATATTAGTGTGAAGTAGAAGCGTAACTAAATACTGCACAGATGAAAGAAATGCTTTTATCTTTGTTTTAAAGCTTTCGTTACAATTCTATAGTTATAAATATGGATTTGACACAATAACACATATCTGATATCTTTTAATAATATGTATTTGCTAACATATATGGCGTACCACATGTTTGAATTACACAATGTTAAAAACCAAATGTGTGTTTGAAGAATTGTTCTTTTTTATTTGGTTTTCACTACAGGGAAGTTTTTAATAATTTATTTAGTGAAACACATTTATAGAGAATACACTGAAAGGAAGAATTTGAATTATTAAATTTTAAACTGAATTTTTATAAAGTAAATTATTCATGTTTTTTAATTTGTTCATAATCCACCAAACTTCTGTCTTACTAAAATCTGAGTCTAGCTCTTAGTTGCGTAAAATTATTTCTATAATCTAATACTAATCCTAAGAACTAAAATCTTCACAATAAGTAGTAAAAGTTATTAACTGAACTCTAGTTTCCTATAAAAAGAAGTGAACAGTATTATATAATTTATGTTTTCGTATTATTTAATATAACCCATGTAATCATACATTTAATTCAGTTGATACTGAGGTATAAGAACTTTATTAATTAATTTTAAATGCGACTCAATCGAAAAGTTTTTAACAAAAATAGCAAGCTCTTAAGAAACCCGAAAAAATAGTTCATTTGACTTATGTGGGCATAGTCAATGACAAGAGTGATATAGCATATCGTATGACATACGTGGGAGATCAAAGCAAGCATATCGGAAGAATCTTAGTTTACCCATGTCCAATTATCTGTCTTGTAACGAAACGGACACGCGACAGCTACAAGTGTGTTTACTGTGAACGCAGCTATTGAGTGTTACTCTAGAGCCCCCATCTTTCGTTCCGCCATGGTAATGTATCTTTTTGTGACATTTGCTTCCTTTCGGAACTCTCCCAAACTGAGGAAACTGTCACAAAACAATTCTGACACCATAGAAGGGTGGGAAACAGCAGACGGCACGCCATACTGGCATTGTGGGCGTTATCTGTTTGTAACGTATGAAAAGATGCGACTCCAATTTGTCTTTTGATGTCTTAAGGGTCTGTCCTTAGAAAAGTGCATTACTGACTTGTGATACGACCGTAGGAAGAAGGATCACTGGTCACCCATGGTAAATTTAGATCTAGTTTGACAGTAAATACTAGTTCTGTTCTGATACATGTACTGGTGGATTTCAAGACCATTGTAACGGTCAATGCTATTTCTTATTTAATGGATACCTCACTACAAGAAATCTGGATAAAGGAGGAGTGAGAAGTCACCCTTTCTGACTTTTGACCGAGTCTGGGAACCATACGATCGGTCAGGAAAGTTAATACTGTTACCTACCTAGATCAATGGATATCGAACAAATTTATCATTTGGTCTTGAAGGACCTGTACTTAGAATGAGTGTATTCGAAGGAACAGTCAGAATGCATGATTGACTAGTGATACGACCGTAGGGGATAGGATCACTGGTCACCGATGATAAATTTAATCTAGCATGATTGTAAATACTAGCTATTTCCCGATACAGCTACTGGCGGATTCCAACACTATTGTAGCCGTCAATGTTACATCAAATTTAATGGACTCATTACTGCAAGAGCTGCAAAAAGGCAGGAGTGAGAAAACACCCGCTCTGACTTTTAGCAGAGTATGGCAAACCATTCAATTGTTTAGAAAGTTCGATAATGTTATTTACTAGTTATGAAACAAATTTGTCATTGAGTCCTGAAGGGTCTGCTGTATTAGAAGAAAGAGTCAGTACGCTTAATTAGTTAATTATGCTACCGTTAGGAATAGGATCACTGGTCACCAGTGAAAAATTTGAGCTGTTATATCCTAGTTCTTTTCTTATACTTCTGGCGGATTCTAACCCTATTGAAATTTTATTAATGCCACTTGTGGATGGTGTTGTGTCACAATGGATACCGTGCCTGTATAAACTGCGGTGGGAATCCAGCAATTAGTAAGTACAAGGATTGGAAGTTAAGTATTGTTACTTACCTGGATGAATGGATACAGAACTAATTTATTATTAATTTTATGGATCTGTCCCCAGGAGGAAGAGTCCATCATCAATAGCTGGACATGCAATCACTAGAAAAATGATCACTGGCCCCTTATGATCAATATAGTTGTAGTTAAGTACAAATAATTCAGTTCCAATAAATCCTCTTCTGGTTACAATATCATTTGTTAAGTTTTCGATGCCATTTATAACGTAATTGTTGCCTGCACAATTCCAATTAAAGTAACTTTCAATAATGCATAATATGATTTGTATTGATTCGTTGCTAAAAATGAAGTTGATTGGTAGAATTTTTTTTATTAAGACTGTTGGGGAAAGAGACTTTTCAAGGGACAAGTCGTTTTAATAGAATTTTAAGAGCTTTCTTTATAGAATAACTAACAGATCAATGCTCTGCATGATTATCTGTCAAACAGATATAACGGTTGCTAAATTGTGCATACTTGATTATGTAGTTTAAGTACAAATAATTCTCAAGTACAAATAGTAGTTCATGTAGTTTAAGTACAAATAATTCAAGTACAAATAGTAGTTTATGTAGTTTAAGTACAAATTAAAAAAAGCTTTGGGCTAATTTTCACACTGCCTCACATTGAGTTTCATTTATTTTCATTATAAAGCGATGTTTTTGAAATTTGTAATAAATTTATAAATTACTTATAATTTTGAAATTAATTACTATGAATTCGAATAGTTTAGGTATTAAACAAGTTGCTGCAGCTTTCAATTATTAACAGTCAAAGTTTTATTTAGAGTCTGCTGCTTATGATTTTTAGGTAATATTTAGAGTCCGCTTAAAAGTTAAGAGTTTTAGAACTATTATCGATAACATCGTATATTAGATCGGAGGAAAACAAGCTTTATCTCCCTCTTTTTTATATAAAACAGTCTCGCAACTCTCACCAATTTTCATAACAGTGTAACTATTGTTTTTAGGTCATGATTGTTTTAATACAGTTTAAAAAATATTTACAATTGTGTGAAAATGCGAATTGCTTCATTAAAGCAGTGGTGCTTAAATAGAAGCAAATTTCCTACTTCATCTGCATAACAAGTAGTTTTGAAAATAGGAAATACATCAAGAATGATTATGTTGTGAATTGTTATCCACAGCTCGATATAAATATAAAAGATAAAATTTGCATAGTGTAAATGATGAAAAATTTGCGTATTTATGTAATTTGCTGTTTCGATTTTCCATTTGCTCATGTTGGTATTTAAATGTTCTGAAATTGTTGTAGGTACAACTCCTTACCTTAAGTTCAGTTAGTTGTAAAACAAACATTTGTTCATAGAATCTTCTGTTTATGAATAGTTGATGAATCCAACAACTGTAAATATTACTATACATAAAAGTTTTTACAGTGTACTTCTGTTAGAACTACTGTTAGTAAATTAAGTTGTAAAAGTGATTTATTTTAAATTAATACTATATAATGAAAGATAATTATTGCAATTGAATAGTGATTGAATATTATCAAATATATGAAAGAAAAAATGAACAAAAATATGATTCTTTTAGTTTTACTTTTATTTATATTTCATTTTTAGAAGAACATATATAGAAATTCGTCGAACAGGGATTTTATTTTTAAATCTTTATTAAACACTTTCGTTGCAAAAATCGTTGCATCCATAATTTAAGAAAAATGTACATAAATATGATAAACAATGAAGGTGAAAATAATTAAATTAAGATATTTTCAGAAAACTACAAATACTCGTTGGAAAGAAGTTTAATAACATTTTGCAAACAGGGGCGTTCAAAGAATGAGTGGGGTTATCAAGCACCGTGTCTTCCTCTCAGAAGGATTGATTGAAATAATTAAAAGTACTTATTAAAACAATAAGGTTAAGTTTTACGCAAATTAGTGCTATATTAATCTTCAGTAATTAATTATTCACAAAATCAATGCTCGATTTTAATTAATTTTTGATTACATCAATGAACATTTATATTCGTAATATAGCAACTTTACCTTCGTAATATATTCCTTTTTAAATAAACGTTTATAATTAGTAAAATGCAAAGATTATGATCAATTTTATACAAAAAATACAATACAGACATATGATCTATTTTATACACTAAAAAGCACAATAGACATGCATTTAAACACCAGCGTCTATCACATTTTCATCTAGAATATTGCAAACCAAATACGGTACTCTATCAAGGTGTATGCAAAAAATGTATTTCCTGAAAACAGTTCACCACAATTCAATCCCTTCTTTTTATGGTTTTCTGTGGTTGGATTTAATAACAATGCATATTAACAAACATAAAGAAAACTTTTCCTCATTTATGTGGAGCTTAGACAAGTGTAATGTCGTAATTTATAATATTAAAATCTAGGATATTGGCGCTTGCTAAAATGTACCAAAAAAGGATTTTTGTAGATTTCAAGTCAGTTTAGGTCTTTTTAGGTAATAAAACCATTTTAGGTAGAAATCCCCAATTTTAGGCATATTTAGATGTTATAAAATTTGCATATTTTATTCGTGTTCCCAAATCATAAAAATTTGTTAGCTTATTTGAAACAGACCGAATAGAATTAAATAGGTAAAAATATAAAAATTCGGGGCCTGCTAATGAGGTACAGTTGGAATAATCCTTCTTTTCAAATGGGAGTAGAAATCCACTGAGGTCTCAATGGGATCTGACTATAAAGCAATTATTTCTGTAATGATAACTTAATTTAGCTGAACTTAGGATTAGATTTAGCTCAAACGAGTAATTGTTGCTGTACTTGTTACATCGTATTCTCTTTACGGAGCACACTTTTACTTATGAGTAGCAACTTTGCACCTAGCAGTTAAATTACAGCTACCAACAGAAAAGAGAAGGCTCGGACAAGAAAGCAGTCAACCTTGGGTCAGTGGATTTTGGAATGGGTGGAAGATCGTTTGGAAGAAGGCTGCCAACGCAAAAGCATGAATGGCGATCGCCTTGGGTGGTTTTCCCCCGCCAACTCATTATCATTGATATCGCTTCAGGTACCGAAAGATAAACTTAGGGCCAGATTCAACTGAAACGTGATCGAACTCTTCGATCGACTGAAAGCACTAATAGAGTCTTATTTTGGAATTCATTTTCCCGTATAAATACGAAGGAGGCTGTTAGGGTTACCACAGTAGATGATTGCTCAAAATGTTGTGACGTCAAATGATCGTCAATTGACACATAAGAGAACGTCATGTTTGTTTACATATTTTTTGGCGGTTCAGTTTGTCTCTGAAAGTTCTACGAACGGCATTGTGTAGTTGGTAAAACTAATTCCTCAATTTCACTCTCCCAATTTTAAGCATTAACTATCTTTTCACAATCTCCTAATTTCAACCCACCTTCCTATAGCAACTATAGAATGAGCAAAGAAAGCGAAGTTTGGTTGCCGCCTTAGAAGTCCGCCTGGATCTCGTGAGCGGAAAACTCGGTGGTGCTTATGAACCTTGCTGCTGCTCAGCCGAACAGCAGCAAGGATGGAACGCAGTGGCCGTCGAGCTAAATGCTTGCGGGTTTGGGCGAATTCAAAGGATATCCCCGAACTCGTTAATATCGAGGAATTCTCCTTGAAAGATGAATGATATCCGCCATGTCCAGAAGAAATGTAAACAGAAAATGATCGCATCGAGCGTAATCGTGACGCTGAGAGGAGTAGAATATCGTCGAACAGTGAATCGAGTATATACGATCAAGTCGTTTCAGTTGCATCGAAACATCGGCGTTAAGCCACGACCAATCGAGTTTCAAGGCGAAATGATCGAGAGATGTTGCAATTGAATCTGGCCCTTTGAGGCATAATCTGTGATAAAGACGCCAGTTGTAGAAGTAATATTTTTGCGTTCCAACCTATCACCTTGTTTAAAGAATAGAGTAGTCCAGCTAAACCACATGACTCGACTGTCTTTTCACGGGAGCAGGGCTACAGGACCCAGACAATGAACAGCTGGTAAATAAATTTAGCATAAGCTCTTATGGACATTCCGCTTACAAATGATCAATATTTCTTTCTACTGTCCGAAATGCTGACCACCCCAGTCTGTCCCCATCGATTGTTTTTTTCGATACTCCCGTCGATTGTGCAGTTATGGGTACCCGTAAATGAGCTCAGGAATTAAAAAGGATATATTTGCTTATTTCGGGTCTAAATTTCTTAAGTACCCAAATCCTCCCTTGTATATATATATAAATATATATGTTTATTTCGGGTCTAGGGGCTTAAGCTCCCATAAACCCCGTAGATTCACTCATGAATTACAAAGGCTATATTTGCTTATTTTGGGTCAAAGGGCTTAAGCCCCCCATAGACTCGTGAGTGTGCCCATGAATTGGAAAAGGATATATTGGATTTTTTTCGGGTAAAGGGGCTTATTACCCCACCCCGTAGATTCGCCCATGAAGTAAAAAGGATATATTTGCTGATTTCAGGTCAAAGGGGATAAAGCCCCCTTATGCTCGCCCATGAATTAAAAAACTATGTGCTTACTTTTTTCGGGTTTGGGGAGTGCTTAAATTCCCTTAGCCACCCCCTCCCTGTCATAGGGGCTGAATGAAACGAGGCGAATCTGCTTTGGAATTAGAGATGTAGTTAAAGTGGATCGACAGTCAAAGGAGACGCATTTCAGAAATATTTATTTAAAATTTTATTTTTCTTGGGAAATTATTGAAATTGAAAAAAATATTAAGAAGTAATTCGAAGCTCTATTCTATTTTTGTCACAGAAGTATTTTCCTGTGCTGCGCATGTGAATTTAAGCTATCAATCACTCCATCTGTAGAATACAACGTTTAAAAAGTCAATTCACACTTTCATGTAGTCCCCTATAATCATATAGCTATTCAGGAAAGGAGAAGAGAGAAAAAGCAATAACATTTTCTTTTCACACACGCCTGAAGAGCACAAAACATGACAGAGGTCGCCTTTACTTACTTCCGTCCTAGAGACTCATTTACAGGAGCCATTAACAAAGTTCGACCTTTTGTTAGTTTTTATGCAGTAAAAACAATAAAAAATTGCAACCAGGAAATAATTTTTAAGCGTTAATTTATGATAAATGTATTTAACTTAATTGTTTAGGTAATTTACTTTATCATCATTTTAAATACGTATATTTTGTTTTGGACAGAGAGCATCATCAGCCCATGCCCCCAAAAGTCTAACCCCTCCATTCTTTGGAATGAAACCATAAATAAACCATTCACAACCAGATCTACGAACGCAGTTTCATATACACTAAAGATTATCCAGCAAAATATTTCGCATCGTTTGAAAATCATTTTATCATACAGAGAAATTGTTATTGGGTTATCGCACACAATGCTGACGTTTCATAAAGATCAATTTTCTGGGTCCATTATAGAAAACGAAATCTAAGGTGGGGAGAGAAAGGCAATGAAGAGGTCTCCCCATTATATAGAAGGATAATCTCTTCTCGAATGCATTACCGTCTATGAAAAATTGGCTCAAAGCGAAGGGATCATTTGCAATGGTTTGACGTAACATTTTTCAAAATGTCATACACTTCTTTCGATGATGAAAGATGCCGTTTACTGTATTTATATTATTTTTGTAGACTGAAATTGGAAGTGTTTAATGCCTTTACGAAGAGGTAGAAGTTTGACTTATTTGTAGCTTTGTATTTCGAAAAAGAATTCTTGAATAGTAGCTTTGATGAGAAGAATATGAGATAAATCAATCGAAACGATCGATGGAGAAAATTTAGAGCCTAACGCAAATACCTTAACTAGTTTTATTCTTTTTAAATCTAAATGAGAGCAAGAATTTTAACAGCAGCTATCGCAAATTCATTAGTCTTTTCTATTCTCAAATGTCTTTTGAGAAAACGGAGTATGGGATTTTTTATGGATTCCTCTTCTTCGACTAAGTGTATCCATCTAAAACAGTATTTACCTAAACTGTGGGATGCCCCCTCCCCTTGGAGATGCGAGGTTATTGCAACAGGGTGTGCGACCATTGTCAAATATATTATTTTCGAAAACAACTTTTTCATAGACACATTTTCCATGAAAATAAAATTGAAATTGATGCATAACCATGCTTGTATCAAAAAGCTACCAGTACAAAAATTTGAGTGACGAGTACAGTTTTTGAAGTTGCTATAAAAGTAGCTTTCATAAAATCAGTCCAGTAAAATCAAGATTTATTGAAAAATTGATATGAGGATAGAATATAGAGGTACTTTTTTACTGCTTCTCTAGTTGGTCTAGAGTGAAAATACTTTGAAAAAGTGTTCGAGTTAAAAGAAGAAATATCCCATGTTTGTGTCATGACACAAACTTCTTTCTGCAACTTGTAATATTTTTAAAAAGTGAGGGCTTTGAATAAGTCAATACGAGGTTCTCAAATCCCCTCGACAGCAGAAAAATAAAGTTGCTGCATTTTAAATCATGCTTATTTATTTTGCAATACAAAGTCCATTATAGTTTTTCAAGTATTTTCTCATGACAAATATCTTTTAATCATTAACTTCTAGAAACAAAGAAAGTGAATGCAATATATTTCAGCATGCTGAACATACAAAAATGGTTTACTATACTTAACTGACGAAAAATACATGGTTGGATTAGAATTTTGTTTTTGAATATGGTTAGATTTTCTCAAATAAAAAATAGCATCAACGTAGCTTACCAGCGATCTAAAATTTCTAAAAAATTCCAATAAAATCCACCCTAAATGGAATTATTTATTTCCAAACTGAAAGCACACACTAAAGCCATTTGCTCTGCTATATTTATTACGGCATGGCAAATATGCTTTTTAATAGGTTGATAGGACAGTATGTCATTAGAGGAAGAAACAAATTGAAAAGAACCCTGCTCTGTCAAAGGGTAAAAAAGTCCTATACCTCAAGGATGATACGGTTGAATAGTTTCTTGACAGACACGAAATGAGCGCGATAAATTTGCAAAACTGTTGCTAAAAACTTTCTCCTGTGAGAATTTACCAGCTTGTAACTCGTATCATGTCAGACTAGATTGATGCTGATTCGCTTCACGTATGCGCGATGAGCTCTCATACCTGATATGGTAGTTTGAGTTATTTGTTTCCAGTTTCAGAAATGTAGTCTCTCGATGACCTTGTAGTTCTTTGGAAATGAAAACTTGTTCTACAACTAGTTCTAATAAACACATAAAACTGTTGAAAACTGATATTTGGGATTATTTCTAAGAAAATGTTAGGCTATTAATGCATTTGAATAATAACGTTAGAAAATTCAAGAGAAGAACAATTCGTTCTCTTTTGAAAATAACAGCGCTGTTGAACTTAGTTACAGTAAAGTCTACAAGTACTTTTGTCGTTTTCTGTGATTAACAAAGATATTAGTTAACAATTAATTTTTTAGTAAAAATATATGTTAATTTTCGTTTTTAAACTTTTTTGTTTCAAGATTATCTGAAAATTTCAAGACTGATTATTTGATAAAATATGCTTCTACCAAGAAATTCTGAGTTCTTTCAATGTGAAGAAAATTTTACTCAGACTTAAATTGTGCTAAAGAATCGAAAGAATGCTGCAACAAACTACCAAAACGATCTAAAGCGATTCCCAAATTTAAAAAATTCCTTACATTTTGAAGGAAAATACTCAACTGTGAAATATAGCAAGCGATATCGAACCCGAGTTTCTTCAATTTTAAGCAATTTATGATGTTTTTGAAAGTTAATAGGAAATCGTGCAAGTTTTGCATGTTACGAAGTTTTGAAACAGATAACAAAGGAAATCTTTAATGTTGAAGGGTTAAATAAAAGAGTAACAGTAAAAAAACGGGACTGAATATTCTTGAATCAGAACTGATTGTAAAGAAAGGTAAAATGGTTATGGTGTCTGTAGTTTTTCTATATTAACGAAGAACATTATAAAAAAATAAGTCAATTACAAATATCTCAAAAATAAGAATATTTCCAGCAGTAAGTAGCAGAATTGTATTTTGAAAAGGAACCAAAGTTAAAAATGATTTTTTAATGCAAAATTGGGTTTTTATCACATTTTTAAAAAGGTCTGTGTTATTTTTGTGTACAAGACTCTGAATCGGAGAATTTCTGTCAGTGCATAAGGAGTGACACATAGAGGATGATCTAAGTATACAAATGACTGTACAATGATTGTATAAAAATGTTTACAGAGTACATTTTTTTTTTCAGTAAAAATAATTAAACACATATTCATACATTGTTTCTTGCACTTTTGTATGTTTACTTCTGTGGGGTGCTACGACACGTAGATATGTGAATATATGTGAGAAGGTTATTTGGCTTGCATAGAAAACAAGTCAATTATAGCCTTCATACTTTGTAATGAATATAGAGGCAGCGGTAGACCAGAGATGGTAGAGTCGCGGATTAGCAACTGGAGATTTGCGAGTTTGAAACTCGATCTAACCAAAGACCGTCGTGTACGTGAAAGCCCGTGCACGTCAAATCTGTAAAGGTCTCAAATGTCCTAATTTTGGCGTGGTGTGGAAGTTTGAAGAGTGGGATGCCGGCACCGGTGTTGACCTCGTCATCTGATCATGTCTTGGGCCTTTCCCTTCGGCATTGATTCCAAACTGTCACCAATAGCCCATTGTGTTGCGCCAGTGCGATGTAAATTCAACTACTTACCTACTGAAATGAATATAATCCGTAAAGAAATATGAAAAATATAATAATAAATAATGCATTCATTTTATGTATAAAATAACAATTGTTCAATAGAAGGATATAGAAAAGTATTTTATGCATTTATGATATTTTATTTGCAGATATATTAAAAAATCAGAAACCAACACTCTTTCGGGTCAAGAGACTTGGGTCTCCAGATCCCCTGACTACGCCACTGGCTGGATTTCAGTATAAAAATTCATCACATAGCGCATAGTCGTAAGCATGCTCCTGTGGATGATTGTATGAGCAATATGAACATAGCTCTAAACACAAGTAAAATAAGTTACAGAATTGAGCACACTTCTTAAGACCAAACTTTAAAGCCTTACGACAAGTTGACAACAACAAATACAAAAAATATCCCACAAACAACCAAACCGCACTCCACAAGAAGGTGGTCAATTAATTACTCGCACAGTACGACACAGCGATGTTACATTTTATGAAATCTAATCACTTTTTAATCAAAACACATCTCTGAAAAAGACACCGCCAGGGAGAGAGGAAACTGAGAACTCCGATAAATACGATCCCCCTCATTTTGTCATTATTAAAAGCCCGCCCTAATGTCTGTCATCTGCCACTGATGGCTTCGGGCCCCCCTGATTACCACAGAAGGGGGTGGAAGGGAAGCTGGGGGACCGAGGGAGAGAAAAAGTTATGAAGAGTGCTGGGAGCGAGTAGCGGGGCTCCGTCTCTAATTGAGCATTTATTGATTCCATAACTCAATTTGAGCACAAAGCGTGGGTGTAGCTCATGAAGAGCGCTTAATCATGATTATATATGGTGGGATAGGACGAGGGGCTTTCGTTGCGTGAGAAGTGGTATAAATCAGTGGGGCTGTGATCCGGCATAATGTAGCCTC
Source organism: Meta bourneti (assembly GCA_933210815.1). Lineage (NCBI taxonomy): Eukaryota > Metazoa > Arthropoda > Arachnida > Araneae > Tetragnathidae > Meta > Meta bourneti. The sequence goes on along the minus strand of OW119923.1, from coordinate 80,563,331 downwards.
AAACTGCACTGTCCTAAGACCTTGTTATAAAATTAGATTTATTCGATTTGCAAATGCAGAACAAAATCACCCTGCATCAATCCCTATTTGGTTGGGTTTTATGGCGCAAGGGACATATATAGCCAAGTTGGTCCAAACAACGTCAAGTAAATGGGCATGCACACAAGGAAAATTACACAGACATAGAACAGAGAAATACACCCAGATTAATCAAACTTGGGTCGAATACAAGTCACAGGTTGTAGAGCAGTTGAAAAAACCATTGGATCACGGCCATCACCAATTCCTATTTGGATATTGATTCATATAAATTTGAAGAAGAGAGCTTTTTTTTTATTTGGGATCAGAAATTAATATCAGAACAGACATGGACCAGAGATTAAGATAGGAATAACTGCTTCTAATCTATGTTTCTTTGGATTGCGTAGTTACTTGAAGTCAGATTTGATCAAAAGGTGACCCAAATTACTAATATAAAAAGTTTAAATTAGATATGGGCTCCTTTATGCCTCAGAAATTTCAACTATGAGCTTGAGTAAATGCATTACAGACATTTGAGAGAAAGATTTTAAGAAGCATATTTGGTGGCATACAGACAAATGAAGTGTAGCTAATGAGGTTAAATTTCGAGTGTTCTACCATCTATACAAAGAACCAGATATTGTTAAATATGTGAAAACACAGGGAATGAGATAGATGGGTGCCTCAAATTCGTCTTCAACCTTAGCAATTCTTCTCAAAAACATTTGATTGAAAAGCTCTTCTCAAGCGTGTTTGATTTTCTCAAAGAACACCCTTCATCGAGTTTGAATTCAGGAAATAATTTCGACAGGCACAGTGCTTTCTTTTCCGAATCTCTAACTGTCGTAAGCTAAACGAATATTGCGTTGAATGACTTTTTGAATGTTTGCAGACTTGGCGAATTCAGAAGTATACTTTACCTGTGGGATTTACGAAACATCGATTTTCTGTGATATAAATGATGCATTTTTAGTAGTTTTTAATTTCAAATTCTTTCATTTAGGTTCAAGCCCTGTGTCTCTCCCCTTATAATATCCATACTCTAGATGAATGCTTTTGAGCACACTAATGGCAATTAAGAACAAAATATGCAGATTCGAAAGCATCTTTTATTGCAATCTCAAAAAGAACCTGCAAATATTTGGGCAAGTATAAAACTAGGTAAATATATAAATAAAAATGAAGTGTTTGTTTTTACATTGAATGTTTTCACTCCATTTCCAGTTATTTATCCGTTTTCGGCCATTATAATGCAAAATTAGTCATTTTCACTCTTAATGTTTGTCTGTATGTGTGTACCCGTACTACGTACAAACGGCTGGGCATATCTTCATGAAATTTCGAATACTGTGAGTACTTACTGTCATTTAGTCTTCGAATATCATTGTTTCAATCTGTTTGTCTACCCTTTTTATGTCTGTTTTTGCGTTTGTACGTTGTATGTTTGTGCTGATATCACATATAATTATATCCTAGGTTTCCACACAATGTTATTAATTTTATAAAACAAATTTGCTTCGTATATATTGTTAAGCAATATTTCTAATATTTGGGACAAATGATGTAAAGAGAATTAAACATTCAATTTTGTACTAGAGCTTGGTAGAAATTAATTGTTTACGTTCAATATTACTAAAGACGTGCTTTCATTTATAGAAAGCATGTGTACATTTCAAGAAACTGAATTAAAATTAGGGTAAGCCAAATTCTAAATTAAACTTTACCAATATTGAAAGAATATTAATGTTAGAAAATATCCGAACTAGGATTTATGAAACATTAAAAATTCTTTGTTATAGTGACAGGAGGTCAAGGTTTGCCTCCTGAGTTGATACTATACATTTAAGCAACATACCTATTAAAAGTTTGTGCTTAAAACAATTAACTTAAAAATGTTTTTATATTGACATACCATTTAAAAAAATTGTAATAGGTTATCTTTGCTCTGTTTGTAGTGAAGACCTTAAATTTAAGACAAGTTCTTTTATTAATGCACATGTCGCTAAATGGAATTTTCAAGAAAAAATGCATTTGCTTTAAAAAATTAGTCATGAATGTATTATCAAATGTATTTGCTTTAAAAAAATTAGTCATGAATATCTTATCAAATGTATTTGTCCTCTTTTCCTTAAAGATGATAAAATTTGAAAGAGCAGCATACGTGCGAGGTACAAGAGTACAAGTCAAAAACATTGTTAAGATACGAGTGCTAGAATATTCACCGCTAGATTTGTTATTTTTACGATTTGAGTTACGGCAATTTTATAGGAATCTAACTTAATAAGGGGCATTCATAATCACACCAAAACTCAAAATCGATTTTTGTTATAATCATCTTAGAATGTTTCGTAATTTCTTCTTACAACAGGAATGCGATGCAATGAAATTGATTATTTGGTGGATATACATGTATACAATTTGCATCAAAAGTAGAAATTATAAAAATGTCAAAAATACATTATTTTCTAGACACTTAAATGATGTTGACATTTTTCTACGAAAAGTGACTATTTTGGTCACTTTTCAATATACTGTTTAACCAATTTAACCTGAGAACGGTCGGGCAATTCTGTTAGTTTAATTAATTGTATCGGAACATTTATTCCGGGGCATGTTTATTTAAAATTGGAGGCACACTGGAGCTTACCTTACGACCGCCTCTATTTTTTCTGATTATGTGCAAGTACACGCCCAGAAAATCACTTAGGAACAGCCCTGCCTACAGTCAATGTAAAACTAGAATAAATGCAAACCAAGCTAATTTGTTGGATGTGAAACAAGATGTTGATAAATAAATGATCAAATAATAAATAACTGGACTGAATGTGATATTGGTATAATAAAAAACTTTTAAAGAAATGATAAAAACTTTTGAATACTATTTTGAAAATTAAAAACCGTTGTATTTAGTATGTTAGTTTAATCGAAGTTAATATTCTTTTTAAAAATTTGTTATGATCAGCCATAGTGTAGAATTAAGACTGCCGCCCAAAAACTTTGTTATAAAGTTATAGTTATAAGAGCAGGGCATTTCCATTTGTAATTTGATCTTTTCCTACATACATAAATTTAATTATCCTTTGTTGATTTCAGAACAAAAAGTTCAGAAACTTATAAAATTTATTTTTAAATTATGTACTTTTAGTTTAATCTGTTAGGATGAATTTTTATTTGACATTTAATTTATACAATGATAAACACAAAACTATTGCAAATATATTGGTGTGAAACTCTTAGTTAAAGAACATTTTGCCTCATTCATAAAAATAAAAAACGTGGGTTATTTCTTAATGAAATTTGTTTTCATGCGTATAATACTGTTTTGATAATGCTACGACAGCTACGAATTAATAGGGAAGGAAATGAAACATGCAATAATGAATTAAAACTTTCGTGCTTAACAATTGATTATTTAAAACTTTCGTGCTTAACAATTGATTATTCAAAATTTCGAAAACCTATAAAAGTATGAAACCATAAAAATGAAATAAAAATTAATCCAGTTAAAATTATCCAAATTAGTTTTATTTTACTCGAGTGTTTAATTCTTACATCTAGCTCTTTATAACTGTCATTGCTTGTCAATAGATATCATTGCTTGTCAATAACGAACAGTGCTTATGCTAAGTAAAGTTATGTTGTATAAATTATTTGAATAACGCTAATTCAGGTGAAAAATAATTTTCATGACAGAGAGAAGAGGGGAACCTTGGTCCGGCTTAATATTTTCTCTTTCCAATAATTACTATCTTTCAAATATAAGTGTCAATGTATTACTATTTTTGTAATGCCACAAAATGGCAATATTTCTACTATTTTCCAGAATATGGTTGTCTGAGTAATGAATGAGTATTTTTCTCTTGAATAATAAAGATGAACTTTTCATAATAAAGTCACAAGCTTAAAATTGAGAGAATCATATCGTCATAATTCATTCCTCTAACCGTTCCACCTTTCAAAAAATGTTTGTTTCTCTTATTCCTCTATTTGCAACTAATATAAGTTACATTAGATTGCATTCTGATTTATTCATAACCATCATCATCTATTCAATTTCCATAGTCACCCGATGTAATACTCAACTAATTGATCTTTCACTATAGAACTCAATGATATAAATTTTTAGCAAAGTTTTGAAAATATAATGATTATAAATAGTAATTTAAATAAGATGTTTTATGTAAAATTTTTCAGTTATTGATAAATCTCACTGGCTCACAAGTTAAGAATTAACAGATTTAAGAGGTTCCATTAATACATGCAAAAATCAGTCTTAAAATTAGTATGTCTAATTTACATTAAAGCTTTAGTGATAACAGAATATGGATTCGAAAATAAATATGACTTTAACAATAGTGTATATCAGAATATCTTTGAAAATAAAATAAAATAAATTTTAAAGACTTAAAAGAATTCACATTTTTTATGCAGTGAATAATTTATTTAACCTAACATTTCCCAAAATTCCACACTCTCCACATGCACCAGCATTAAAAATTTGGAATATGCACTTGTTAAGGCACACTATCTTCAAATATCTCGAAAATATATCTTCATAACAAATATACGAAAGACTGAAAATACTGTTCAAATTTTCTCTTTTGAAAGGAGGAATAATTAATAGGAATAATTCAAGAATACATTTAAATGAAGATGATATTATGCACAGCGATTTTATCTGTGATTTTCGCACGAGTATTTACTCCGAACTATTTTGTACGCAGAAAAAATAAATCGGATTTACAAAACCTACTTGTTTATTACCCAACAATTGTAAATATAAAATATAGTTTACAGTTTGAATAGTCATAACCAACTTTCACACATTTGTCCACATTAGCACACTTGCTTAGTGATATTAATTAGAAAAAATTAGTGACAGCTCATATTTTATAAAAATAACTAATAAAAATTCAACCAATATTAAATAAACATGTTAACTAGTCTACCAGCGTAGCTTCTTTTCTCAAAATAATAAGGCTTAACATTACTTAAACCACAATCTGACATGATCGCTGTATTCTAAAGATACTTTAATTAGCAGCTAGCACGACTAAAACAAAACTAATATAATTTGATCCTTGCTTAACTCCATCCAGACTTATTTCCATAGGAAGAGTGATGCCACTATAGATTCGTTGAAGAAAGGTATGCAAATTAGTGGCGCAGACAAAATGGTTTCAGGAAACAAAAGCTCCCTCCGAAAGTGTTGATTTCTTACTTTTATAGTACTTTTTACCAATAGAATATTATGAATGCTTAAAATATTCTTTGTGACTTTATTTAATTAAAAAACAGCCATTTTTCAATTAACACTATATTAAACTAATCATTCGTCATAAAATTTTAAAAAGTATTATTAATTTGACATTGATATTATATCATATATGTATACCTACTTATAGTACCAAAGCTTCAAAAGAGAAAGTAAAGTGAATTTCAAGGAATAGGATTTGAATATTTGTTTAATGTTTTGTAGTTTTCCTTCTAAATATTTGGGCCGCGTTAACCAGTTCGAAGAGGATTAGCAACCGGACGGTTGCTAGTTCGAAACTAGGTTCAACCAAAGATCATCGTGTACGCGGAGGCTGATGCACGTTAAATCTGCCGTGGCTTCAAATGTCCTCGAATTGGTGTGGTGTGGTAGTTTGGAGAATGGGATGCTAGCTTAAGTGTTGACCTCGTCATCTTACCTTGATTCAAAATTACGAGGTGTTGTCCTCAATCTTTCCCTTCGGGATTGATCCCGGATCCCAAAAGCCTGCTGTGTTTATTACTACACTGCAACGTTAATTAACTACCTACTTACCTTATAAATATATTTGGCAAACACTGTAATGTTATTTCTGTTGTGAAGTCAGTCGAAATGCGTCACGTTTTAATGTTTACACTAATTCTTTCCTTTAAAGACTAGTGACCACATATCAGATATAATCAAATCGGCAAAGAAAAGTGGACTAATAAAAAGTACATGATAAGTAGAACAAAACGAAACTTGTAAAAAGTAACAAGAAAATAATTCAAAGATGTCGTCATCCATATAAAAGTCAAAATGTTGTCAATGTGATGATATAATAGATGAAATGATGTGTTTGATAGATTTAAAAAGGAGTAGAATAAAAGAGGAAGACGAGTAAGTTACCTTAGAAAAACAAATTATGATAATAAGAAACATGATAACTCAAGACCTAAGCTATAGAAATGAAAAGTAACTTTGTTCAATGCACGCAAAATCAATAACATTTCCAATTGCTTTATTTACAAACACCCTTGTGCCAGTCCGCCATATGAACATATCGGAACGCCTAACGTCAATGCCAATCAACCCCGTTCCATTCAAGTCTGATCTGCTGATGATAACATTAGCCCTGCGCGACCCGCAAAACCTCTCTCGAACGCGGGATACCCCGATTTATGACAGGATCCGGTATGCAACATGACATTATTCCAAACCCCCAAATCAATCCACTCAGTGATAAAAATCTGACTCACGCCATTAAGGCCCTGAAGCATTATTCGAGTCTGCAGTATCTGTGGCCGGAATCGGGAGGCACGGCGTATCTCTCCAATGGTGGGGGAAGAGTGTACTAACACCACCCAGATAACCCCGCGGTTCAAGAGCCATGTAAATAAATGGTGCTTGAGGTGCTGAAAGTTTGGATTTGCCCGGCGTCCTGGCTACCGTTTTGCAAGTGGGGTTTGCCCATTGACGATTTGGAGTAAGCTCCGTGTACGACACAAAACCCCGATCCAAAAAAAAGCTTTGGTGTCCGGATTTGGTGTGACGATAAAGAGGGGGATGGGTATGGGTGTGGATATTTGGATAGCGCCCCGTTCCTCCATTGTAGACATGCAGTCGGGTTCGGGGCTAAGTTGGTGGAAACGTGCCGCAAAAAATGCATAACAGACGTACTCCGCGCATTATTTAGTTGTACAATGCAACCCCATGAATGAAGTATTTCGTTTTCCGTGCCAGGAATGGGTTTGTGCGGGTTGTGCGCTTGGTGTTTGTTTGGTTTCAGACTATATACAGTAGGCTCTTGATCTTGTGCCGAGAAAGGCTAAGCCGATTTTCGGAAACCTGCTATTGAAATACAACATGAATAGAATTGATGGGGTGTAGAAACTATCAATGAAAAACCTTATTTACTTAAATTAATTCGTAATTTGAAAAAGGAAAAATTTGGAAACTTAATAAATCAGGAACACAATAACACGTTATCAAGTCAGGTTGGTTGGTGGGCACAAATTCTAAAATTCAAGAAAACAATATAATCGTTGTGCAAACCAACGCTTATTTAATTAAATATTAACTATTAAATACTCAACAAACAAAATAAAAAGAAACACCTAAAAATAACCACAAAAAGAATGAATGCCCTATGGCTACTTTTTAACATTCTAAATAACAAGTCATTAGAGCCTTTATCATCGTTTGCAAGCTAGTCTTGTTTGTTTTACCAGACTTTCTCGAGAAATTCTATCATGAATAATCTGGATGAGAATGCCCATCTTAAGTTGTAACAGCATTTATTCCATCTAACTCTAGATTATGAAAATAAAATATTCAGAAAAATTAAGTTCTTATAAATACAAGGGACCATTTCCATTTGAATGTGGTCCCTCGTTGAAAGTATTTCGGATGTAACACGATTTTTGAAACCATTACACAGTTTTGTTTCAGTGAATGTTTAAGAGTTAAGACACTATGATTAAACCCTTCTAAAGAATGTGAAACTCAGATTAGAAAATTAGGGAAGAATGGATGTTAGAAACGAATTAGAAATGAGGTCTTGGTAAATATTAACTACTAGCGTTGATTTGTGAAACACTTAAATTTACATTGTTTTTCAAAAATAAAACAGTTTATTTTCTATATAATCAAGGAATAAAATATTTTTATTTCCATTTGAAATCTTATTGCAGTTTATTTACAACACTAAATTGAATATTTCTGAAACATTTACTGACTGTAGAAAAAACCACCGGACAAGAAATGATTTATTACTAAGAATTTCCTTTTAATCATTTTTACTATTGAATGTGGCAACTAATTATTTAGGGGGTATTTCAATTAACGTCACACTGGAGCAATACAACGGGCTATTGGTGACGATCCGGGATCAAACTAATTATTTGGAACAGTAGAGAAATTGTAGAAAAATTAACCATAGTAAAAATAAGTAAAAAAATAAATTATGAAAATCAAAATATTTTACAAATCAATAGTATCAGATGTCAAGTGAGATACCGTTTAAATAAAAAAAATATTTGTCTGAACATCTAACAATATTGATCGGCTCAACAAAATCTTCCCCAAAAATATCTCTTAATTTGTAAGCCGAGCACCGGATACATATTAATGGATAAACAGGTTCATATGTATTACAAAAAACGATAATGCTTTTTTTCGGGAAGGGAAACATAAACTAATCCTTCACTATACTTTTTTTCAACAAATGGTCTTACGTTCTAAAATTGTGCAAATCAAATATAGTTTAAAATTTTCACTTTGAGTCAAACTGTATTTCCCCTCACTATAATAACCTTAAATTTAGTACATTTAACAAGTTCTTTATTGGTCTAAATACACATATGCAGATATTATAATACACTAATTTAATGAATTAAATTGATGACCATAAAAATTTTGAAATAATGTCTTGCCCTATCTTCTTAAAATTAGAGTATCGTAAGATCTTAAATGTATCTCAAAAGTAAATTAAATTAAAAAACTATGGGATTCTAACTTTAAATTCTTTGCAATTTTATATCCAATGCTTACTCACCAAATTTGAAAATCGTAATTGAGTTACTTAAAAAGAATATAGAACTGCTTATTTACAATTTAAATTTTTAAAATATTTGAACAATTTTCTGAAATGGTAGGCCAACACATTCGTCCTCCAAACTGGATTCCCATTGTTAAATATTTTTAAATTTTGTGTAACCTGTGAAAAACTTTTGCCTTGCAAAACTTTATTTTGCATGAGTGAGTTTTTCTTAAAACAGGCTTTTTGGAGTGGGAGTTTACTGCATTCATCATTTAATTTTTCTTAATAGGCAACTATTCAGCGATACGTTTTATTGCCTGTATAGCGGCCAATGATCTCATATTAAAACACTACTGCCCTTGATCTGTGCTATTGTTTATGTATTAAATTAAATTTTACACTACCGCCAAATTTGGCGAACCTTTCAGCGATAAACTTGCTTAAGACTGATTCTTGTTCCTATTAACGGAATACGAGCAACCATAGCAAATCGGTTGCTTATTTGGTCTAACAACGGCACACAGGTGCGTAAATGCATTACATCCGTTTTAATGGGGGTGGATTCTGGAATGCTGTTCCTCGGGAAAAAAAAGCCTTTTTATATACCTTGAGGGATGTTGAGAAATATTTGCTTTACATTTTTGACGCGAGATCTATGGATTCTTCCCCCTCGCGAATCTTCTCGAGTACAATGGTTCGCGCACGGCACACAAAGGCGAGGCCCTTAAGATTTGCGATTCAACTTTTATGAGTGTTCCTCTAAAAAAGCAAAAGAAAAAAGTAAGCAATCGGGGATTTTCACAGCTGTTGAAGTGAACCGATGCGCAAAGAAGATTACACAAGAAAATCTATTGGGACTATTTATAGTACGAGTGTAAATTGCTTAGCATTTATTGGCCTGGAATTTCAATATTAAGGAGAATAGGAGCAGCGGGAAAGATGGCTTACATTTGAAGTTGGAGCATTTTTCTAAACTTTTCCAGACATTTTCTTATAAAGATAATAGCTACGTGAGTTATCTATAAATTAATTTTTACACTCGTATTATTTATTATAAGGATAATATGGATTTAAATTGTCTATAATACGACACACATACATAGTTTACATAGTTTAGCAAAGACGTGAAGTGAAATGATGCGCCAAGATTACACAAGAAAATTTATTGGGACTTACTTAGCATTTATTGGCCTGGAAATTCATTATTAAGGAGAACTGAAGCGGGAAAGATGGCTTATATTTTGAAGTTGGAACATTTTTCTATACTGTCCTTGACATTTTCTGAAGGAAAGATTGTATTTATTTCATAGGGACGTAAGTTATATATAATGATTTTATTACACTCGTACTATTTATTATAAAGATAATACGGTCGTAAGTTATCTATAATGAGACACACTAGTTTAGCCAAGGCGTAGAAACTATCTACTTGAAAATCAGTTTCTCGTATTATTTTATTTGCACTCATTAGTTCTCATTAATTACTAAATAGATTCTTAATCTCGGATGAGTTTAAAAACAATTGTAAGCGTTGGATTTAGCATATGGGCTTGAATTAAAAATGAAGGGGATTATTAGAACTCTATTGTAAGAGAGTTCGATTAATTAGTAATTAGAGTTTGATTTTAAAATGCGTAATTCTAACTTTTTTCCTTAATGAACGGATGTCGAAAAATATTAAGTAAGATAGTGATAAGAAATACTTTCTTAGTCGACAAGTTTTGAAGAAACAAGATCAATCGAAAGCTATGAAATGTTAAAATTATATTTCAAGGATATTACAATCCTAATATTATACAGTAGAGTCAATTAAATTTACGAAACGACCATTTATTTTTTCCGTCTCATCATTACATTTTCATATCCTATTTGTCATCATATCACTTAGGCATGCAAATTTGTTTTGAAATGAACATGGACTGTATAATTTTGATGTCGAAACATCTAACTACATATAAAAAATGACTTTCAACTATTGCATTCCAAAAGAAAATTCTCCCATTATTTAAAATTTAGCAGAAAGATTTAAAATTAAATAATTAAAAAGCCCTTTTTTATTTCTGGCCAAGGTTTAAATTTCACTGCCGTAAGAGAATCACAAAATTAAGACATTATACGTAACCACTTTTCTAAAACAAAACGAATGCCTCATCTTTTACTAAGAGACATCTATTTAAATCTCATAACGATTCAATAAAGCACATTATACCCCGTTGCCGAATTATAATCGAAAATCTCACAGTTAATAGCAGAAAAGAACCGTGGCATTATCGAGCAGCCACCAGGGTCTTAACAGCTGGCCTTTCGATGCTTTAGTGGCTAATACATCAAAACGATTGAATCAAATCTTGCTATTATTATGACAGCAGCATTTGTTCGCAGGCTTAGGGAATGGAATATTTGCTTGCTCAAAAGAAACAGAGGGAGAAAAATCCAACAACTAGTTTAAGTAATTGTTTAAGTACCGACCTTGACCAACAGAGGAGCTTGTCTTGCAAAAAAAGCGTCAGAAGTAAAATCATAAACCATTTTCAATTTCGAACAATGCTTGTTTAAGAAAGGGGGGTTGCTGGTGGAACAACACAAAAAAGATCCGGCAAAGAGCTGATTGAAAATTAACTCAGCATGAAGCCCGCTCGGCCTATGGGCTTTTAGCTGGGCTCAGCTCTATTCTTGTGATGACATATCGAATGAAAAAATTGCGAAGCGTGAAATATTTTTTCTTTCAACTTCTTAATGCTCACGGAGTCGGACAGGGGAAAGATTGTTGCTGATGTTATAATATTCAATTTCGTTCATTTGTTATTTGTACTCTTGGGGAGCGGGGAAGAAAAAATGTAATTATGTTTTCTCGTGCGCATTAAGACGGACAGTTATGGTTGCAGTTACACGGGCGTTTTAATGCTGTGTGAGGAGAACAAAAGGCTCGGCAGAGAGAGCCGAGATTAAGTTTTGTCGTTTGCTCTTCTTTCTCTTGGGGTTTTTCTTTGTCTGGTAAAAATGTAATTTGGAAAAGGACTTTTTGTGGTCTTGTAATTTGTGTTCCTTGCTGCCTGTGAACATAATTATTTCTGAAAGGGAAATGCTATTTTGTTCCGTTCTGTGTTTTATGAAATAGTAATTGCATTCTTCAAAAGCTTCTAATTATGAAATTGATTTCATATATGTAATGTTTCCAATAAAAATGTTCAAAGTATGCTTACGATGTATTTAAGGATTTTTTTTAGAATAAAAAGTTTGCATTGATGCTATGTAAAGATCTATAAGACTAAAGCAAAAACTTAACTGATTTGTAGTAGAAAAAGGTTATCTTTCTCCCCAGAATGAGTAGATAAAATTTTCATTAAAGGAATTCACGAAATAAAGCACATAATTTAAATTTTCGAAAGCTTCAGGGATAAGTGCAAAGAGTTAATCAAAACTTTATTTAACAGAAAAGTATAAAATGCTTAAGTTTCAATTAACCAACTAAACTAGTTGGGACACATTTATAAAATATTGTCATCTTAATTACAATTATTTCATTTTACATCAATAGTTTCATGTGAACAACGACTTGTAAAGTAAAACTCTGAGTTCAAAAATTTTATTCATAATTTTCAGTCTTGTTTCCCATCTACCAAATATATAACCTGAGTAAATTCTACAAGATAATAACATGAATAAATTCCATATGATAGACTACGTGACGTAAATTCTATGGGATCCAATGCAGGATTGAGTAGAAACTTGTATAAATGATATAACTATATTTTCTGATTTTGTGACATCGGTGCAGAAGTATCTAATTATTCTATTCATATCCCTAAAATACTGTATTTTGAAAACCAAAAAAACCCAAATCAGTTATTTTTATACAATCTTATAGACTGTAAGGAGCTAAAATTTCCTTGCTTACTAGTCATAAATAACACAATTGATTTGCAAGATATGATGGTTACAAATTTTAAGTTTTCAATCTTTTTCAACTTGACAAAATGATCGTCTGAAAACTATACACGATATTTGAGAATAATTGATTAATCTAAAAACTTCATTTAATATTGAACATTTCTGTTGCTCACTGTTTACAGTTATCTTTAAAAGGTTATAATGTATTTTCATTGGGTAAACAATGCAACAAAAAATCTCTTCTACAAAATTTAATTAATTTCAAATATAATTTTTGTGTATTCTTAAATAGACCGCATTTCTGACTAAACAAATACAAATCATTAACTATTTTATCATTTTAGAAGATAGGAGATTTAAGCGTCTAAAACGTTTACACCTTTCGGAATGCTCTAATTTCAGCCGAATACACGAATATAGATATTATACACTGGAAAATATGCTTGTCCAATAATAATTACTGAAGCAAGAAGCAAGGTATAAATATAGTTTATCAATGCTTTGTATATTTCATTCGGTTCATTGCACGAACAAAACACACACACTCTAGAAGTGTAAGGAAAATTAAAATTGGTTCTATCTGCATTGAAGAAAATAACAGTTTGGAGTTTCCTTGAGACTGAATGCAAACAATAAACACATGCTGATTCCAAAAGCAAATCCAAAAAATATAATTATTTAAAAGCATTAATGAACTGGTCTCAAAACAGTTCTATTTAATCATTCCTAGCTGTATTTAAAAATGTCATGTATAAGAGATACTTATCGATTCTTACTTGCTCATTCTTGTCATTTGAGATTTAATAAATGTTTTGGATACTAAATACAGCATTGAACTTTATTAAACGACGGAAAGTTTTAATTTTTTATTTATTGGTATTTCCTTTCTCGTGCTAATGTTTGCACAGAAGGATATACAATGGAGTGATTTTTCAGCATCGTAAAACTCTTTCTTGTGTGCTGTTTTGGAAATAGCTCGAAATAAAAAAATTTAACTGCCAGTAAAGAATGACAAAAAAAAAAGAAAAATATTAAAGAAAATAAATGAATTAGCAACTGAAATTTCCTAAAACTTGGAAATATTTTATATTTAAGTATTCAATTACGTGGTAAATCCTGTGCATTTAAAATTACTTAAATTCTTAATTGTAAAATGCAATAAATCTGTCACTCTTTTAGTAGTTAAGTCTAAGAGTTTCCAAAATTGCTAGTAAAATACAAAAAAGATAACTGATTTTTTGTTTGCATTATGGTGTTTGTTTTGTTCCTACGAAACAGCTATAGAACAGTTATATCATCTCTTTTTTTACCTTTATTAGTCATATTTGAAGCTCTGACTATGACTACCTTTTCTGTTTAGACAAAATTATTATCTCTCAGTCTGCCGCTTTTTCTTAATATAGCGCTCTTTAAAAACAGTTTTATTATTATCATTAAAGCTTTTTTTTTCTATAAAAACTACGCTGTTTTAGAAACTATTAGCTAATGTGATAACGTATCTGAAAATTACATTGTAACATTGTGAGCGTGTGTAAGAGGAATTTAATTTTATTATGCACGTACAAGTGCTACAAACGTACGTGTAAACGCTATTGTGTCTTGACGTTATATTTATTAAGCATGTACAAACTATGATATGAATGTATTTTTATTTATTCACGTATGCATTTTTAATTATTTACGTGCAAATTATGATATTAGTGAAAGCAATTGTAATTATTCACATGCAACTGTAACCTCCATGATATGCAATATGATGAAAATTAATTTGGAATTTGGAAGAATTATGGAAGGAATGTAAAAAGAGTTGATCCGTGTTCTTTATAGTTTTGTTTTGTCTCTAGTTCATTAATAAATGTCTAATTTTTTTAATAACAAGTGTTCGTCTACGTGGAGTCTTCATTTAAAGGAGAATTAGGAGCCGATTAGGAGACAACGCAATATCCCGACAAACGTCATTTAATAGTACATTTCTAGTTCTGATACCCTAATTCAGAGGTTTCTAACCTTTTTGACTCACGGAGCCCTTTTTAGAATCAATTTCTACGGGGGAACCCCTTAGGCCTACCCTATGTTTTACAAGTTAATGATGCTTAGGAGTAGTGTTACAGTGGGAGGAAGAGGGATAGATAGTAAAGAGATATTTAAACAATTGCGAAATGTCAATGCAATGAAATTATACTTTAAAAACTTTGAAATTTACCGTAATATCTCCATTTATTCTCAACTATCACCAATACACATGATATTGTCAAAACTTGGCCATACATCTTCCAAAGTTCATTAAATCAAATTTCCATGCAGAATGTAATTTCTATTTTTCTTATTTTGATTTTGCTATTTGTTTCTTATTCTTTAGTTAATTTAATTTTCATTTATTTTATTTTCCTGGAGCAGCCGAGGAGCACAGGTTGGGAACTATAGCCCTAATTCATAATAGCACGAAATTGAGGTTGAATAAAACAAATTAAATCAAATAGTGAATGCAGTAGATTCAGTTAGGAAATTTTAACCTTAACCTTTAACATTTCATCTGTATTAATCATTAAAGAGGATTTGTAGTGTAAAGTTTATTAAAGTTCCCTTCAATTTCTTGATTAAGGTGATAATTAAGTTTTGTGAACATATTTTTTTTCACCATTAATATTGTAAGTGGCCGGTATCAATTTTTACATTTTTCTAATAAAGTAAGTATAGAAGATAAGAATATTTTTAAACAATTAGTATTAAGTAGCATTAATCTAGCCTCTTTGAACAAGTGCAAAAATCTCGAAACTCTTGTTCATAGTCAAGTTTGAAATACATATTGTTAGCTACAAGTAACTGTTTTTCACAGTTACCAGCATGTGTTAGAAGATCTCAGCACGTTTTATCTCCTGGTTTATTTTTACTCCTAGGGAAGGAACAGATCTACATTCGCGTTGAAATATTCGTTGCATTGCTTCCTCCTGATAAGGCTCAGAACAAATTACTAAGAACGATGAGAAATTTTAAGAAAGTGAGAAGCGCCATCTGAAATGAACAAGACAGCAGCACAAAGGGTTTATTGTATTTCCCAACCTTAATAGTTCTTTGCGTTTTAGTACCATTTTGATGCGTCTCGCATTTCATTTATATCTTTAAATCGTACAAAACGTTTTCCTACATAAGTTAAATGGGTCCCGAAAATCGGATAGCGTCTTCTAGTTTAAAGATTAATTTCGATAATTTAATAAGACTGGCGCTGTGTGCTAAAGATTCTTAATTGATTATTTTTATTGATGTCAGTATAATTACTCACTGTCCATACCTTATTTAAATCTATTTATAATAAAACTAAGCACAATATGTACATTTTATACATAAAGCGAAAGAAATTTTATAAAAAATCGAAAAAAAAGCAACAGAATTTCGTGTTCTTCATGTGCTAATTCTTATCTCCAATAAAGTGCTCGGTCAAGCATGTTCTCGCAATTAAATTCTGAACATCCGCTTAATTGTATCCCATTCACTTGTTCAAAGGCAATCCTGTATTTTTGAAGTTTGAACATATTTTTACGTTCGCTCATATTTTCTATTTTACATTGATTGCTATCTCCCAGGTATCTCATTGCCTTCTGGAAGGCTGTTGGAATAATTTCCGCTGCTGAAGAATTTCGTATTCTTCCGTGTTGATTTAGCTATACTATGCAGCTTCCTAGCTCTAAAAAAAGTATATTTAAGTTAAGTAGCAAAATTGGCTAATGAATCTTCTAGTGGTTGATTTTATATAGTTTACATCCGTTTGTTGCCACATTCGTCAATACATAAATAATATCGATTTCCTGTTGATGGTTTTATAAGGTTTTAAGTATATATACATTTCTTTTATAAAACCATGTTTTCAGAAAATAGAAATCAAATTACAAGTAGTCGTTAATAGTTAGTTAAATTGGAGGTACAATAAAAACCATTCAGTAGCGAAAATCCAAATGAAACAAATAATTTTAGCTTTGAAAAAGGACTCCGTTTCATTCAAAACAGAAACTATTAAGAAAATATTACATGGACCATTTTGAGCAGAATTTCGTTTCGTTCTGGACTTAATGCTAATATTACGGAGTAGCCAATTTAATTAATCTAATATATCGTACATCACTACAACGAAAATGTCATATTGTAAAATTTAAAAGAAACGTATAGAATCTTTCACTGCACAAAAAATAATTGAGGGGTTCAAGCAAGCCCTAAAGCAGTCCTTTTTTCCATCTATGAATGGTATTATCCCTGGAAACATTTATAATTTAAAAGTACACTATTTTATTAAGAATAAATGGCATATTTACACATCTACGAAAGACAATTTATAAACCTGTAAGCAATAAATTTCCATTCTTATTGTTAAACAAGGATATATCCATCACTTAGTGACTTATAAAGTATTCTAAAGCGTTAGTCCATAATAGCTTTACAAAACCGTATACGTTTGCGGAATAAAAGATGTAATCACAGTTCCTGTCCGCCGAAATATATTTGGCACTCCCTAAAAAGCTGCGTTTGCACAAACTGTTACGATCTGTTTCTCATGGTGTGTGTGCAGGCGCAAATTACTTACAATACGAACCATGTCAGAAATAATATTTAGATCCCCTATAAACGAAATAAACCACCAAGTTATGAGATTTATAGAAGCCACGTGTCAAAACAGAGGAGTACGATACGTTTTTTCCAAAGTGCCTGAAATTTCTTGGAAACTGCTTTTCGTCTTGTTTTCTTTCCTTTCATTTTTTCTTTCTTTTAACATCATAAAACTGCAGAATCGTAGAGGGAGGGGAGAAATTCCGACAAATATCTCCACCTTGGTTGACAGCCGTGTACTATGACCCGTGCCAAATGAATCCGTACAAACCCCAGATGCTTGCACTGATATTTTTTTCTTTTACAAGATTTACAGCACTCATATATCCTCTTTAACTATCTGACCCATAGCTGCGATGGATGCCTTAATTCGATGAAAATGTTCTCTTTGTCTTTGAGGACCCAAACATAAAAGCCACTCTGCTGCCATGGATTTGAAAAACTAATGAATAACGAGGCATCGTTTTCCCCCAATTGAATAAATCATTGTAGTTTTTACACTCTCGGGTTTTTAAAACGATTTTTTATAACTTTATCTCTATAGGAGATTCTTTTCAATGGAGCAAAAGTAATGGATGATATCAGGGTAAGATTTTACGAAGGCCGTTTGATCTCCTAGGATTGCTTCCAGAAAGAATTAGTTTAGAAGTGTGAGTTAAATTTTGAGGTATCACATATTGATTGAGAATGAGGAAACAGTATAAAACTAATTAAATAATTCGTTTGTTCCACAGCTATTAATGCTAGATTTGTTTTGTGAAACAAAACAGATATCAAAATAAAAGGAAGTTACTAATGTACCTAAATTTCCAAACGTTATTTTCGCTTCATCAAAGGAAAAATATTTCGAATTTGTTGTTTATAACTATGTTTGCTGTAGAAATCAATTGATTTTTAACCTTGACGAAACTAAGAGCTATTTTTCAAATCTAGGTAACTACAAAAAATTGTATTGGAACAACTTTTGTGGACTTTAGCATTCATATATTTGCTTTTGGAATTGAACAGGAAAGCATGCTTAAAGGTTAATAATTTTTATTGGGGCATAATTAATATTCCATTAACAAGCTCCAATAATATTTTCGTAATACAAATTTGTGGAACCACGATTCATCGTTTTGTTTTCTCTTTTCCGTTGCATTTATAAAAATCGTTTCATATACCAAATTTATTCTAAATGTACTGTGAATATATTAGGTGCATCCAGTCAAATTCAGGCAATACAAAATAAAATGTTCGCTTCACCACCTTCGATTTTTTTAAAAAATATATAGAATATGGTAGCCAATAACGTAAGTTGATTATGTCACATTCATTTTAAGCAAAATAATTTTCTGATGGAAATAAGATCCTTTGAAAGGCAGTCATAAATATTCAATTTTGCTTATCAAGAATGTCGAGTAGCTCTTAAAATTTTTCTGCGCTTAAACTATTAAAATAAATTTGTTTTTTGCTCAGAAAATTAAAAATATGCTGTTCCTAATTCAAGTTAAAATATCTTTTCCAAAATTAGATAAGTGTTTTAACAATTTATGTCAGGGAACTTGCAGAAGTTTGGCCAGAATTTTTATAAAAAAGCCATCGTTTAAAATTCTGAATGTTTTTGTTTTAAATTTGTTAGAATGTTGTTAATTTAGTGTCCCTAATACAGTTTCTCAAATATTGTTCCTTAAGAGCCCTTCAACGTAAGATAGCGGAATTTCAACCTCTGACGCAAATACAAGTATGGTCAACGGTATTCTTCCACTAGTAGGGGCTCGAATCCCCTGGCCAGCAGTTTTAGCACCTTCTTCGATGCTATATTTTAACACGATTTATTATTTCTGTACATACGAGTTTTAAGTAAATGATGTTCACTTGAAAAAATAAAAATTTATTTGCTTGTGTCACTTTCACAGACCTGTATTTCTAAGAAAATTTTGTTCGTGATTATAAAATATATTGATTCAAGGTGGCACAGCATGTATCTGTATGGAAAATATCATTCGATTCAAAGATGGTGAGGTGCACAGCCTTGCCTGGATGTGAATGGATTAACTCAGTTATCGTCTGAAAAATATAAATTGAAATATTTACTTTTCAATAACTATGATTGGGAAACAAATGTTTTTCGTATTTCACTCTTTACTTACATCGAATGTAGAATTTGTTAAATAAACAAATGGTGATGAAAATGCTAAATTCCTCTTTCTGGGTCACAGACCGATGCAGAACCTCAAACCCCCTAACTTGACGATGCGTGTAGATATCCCCGTACGAATTTGCACATTTTAACAGAAGGGCCCCATGAAATAAGACAGATTAAAGACTCAAGTGACCTTTAAACTCCCGATTCTAAAGAAACAGATTGAGATTTCCTCTGTTAGAAAACTTAAAATTCTTCGGGGACATGGCCATACATCCGAACTTGCAATAGGATACTGTATAAGTATTGTTTTAATCGGAAGAACAGTTTCTATACATCAATTTAACAAGTTAATGAAAAACTTATGATAAATGGGCATAATAGTTTCATGTTAAAATACTGTGTTTTTTTATATATCTATTAGAATAAGTAAGTCACATTAAATGCATTTAAACGATATGTATGAATGGCTTTGAGCAATATAATGATAAGCCACACTTTTCAAAAAAGCAGTTTTCAAATTTAAAAATATTCCAAAATTTTAATCTACTGTTTAAGAGATAATGTTACCTTAAACTTCCAAGTTTTAAGCACTCATTTATCAATCAGAAATTCTTTTGGCCCTCTTGAATATTTTGTTTATCTTTTTTTCATTTAAGGAACATCTATTTTGCTGCTTATCACTATATTGCCCTTCATATACATTACGTGTATGGTTTTCAGTTCAATATTTCACGAATTTGACGTTAAATTTATCATAACTCATAAAATTGTGTTATATTGCCGATTTGTGGTCGCACACTTTACTCATAAACGGAGAGGAGAGTATTGAGGCAGTTTTACGCTCCCTCACTGCTTTTATTATTCTTTTTTTAGGACTTTTTTCCACTACATCTAGTCTCCCCCTTCGAGAGAGGGGAAGATAGGTGTACTTATTGTATCAACTGACATCTCCAGCTGTCTCCAATTAGAGACTATCGTCAGATAAAAGGGACCAAAAGAATAGCGTCACCGTTTTCAGACACAGCCGTTATCCCCTTTTACCAAATTTGTACTACTCGGGTTGTGTTGTTTCCTCAAAATACAACCTATAACAGGGTGCATACAAATTGCAATTTGATAACGGTAGTGAACAACATATTACTTCTTCTCTTCTCATTTTGTATTTAGTATGAATAACTTTTATTCTGTAGTGGATGGTGTAATTTGATAAAAATGACGAACTCTATTGGGCAACATTTCAAAGCACCCAGTAATAAAAAATTATTTTCGTAGTAATATATTCCTAGCATTTCTAGTATGACACTTGTTTCAAGATATGATATTATGATATAATTTCATTATTATGCAAAAACTTTTGTGTTTGGATAAATTTCCATGGATATAGCAATAATCAATTTTCTAGTCATTCTCCTCATTAATGTATGAGTGTGCACATTCTTCTCTTCTCATTATGCATATGAATAACTTTTATACTGTTGGGATAATGTAATTTGATAATAATGATGAAACTCTTTTGGCCAATATTTCAAAGCACCCAGTAATAAAATATTATTTTCATAGTAATACATTGCTGGTATTTCTAGTATAACACGTTTGTTTGGAGGTATGATATTATGATACAACTTCATTATTGTCGAAGAATATTGCGTTTGGATAAAATTCCATCGCCATAGCAATACTAAATTTTCTAATCATTTCGCCAAAACTTTTAAGAATTTAGTTTGTCTTGTAATTTTTTAATGTAACGATATTAAGTATTGTAATGAGAATTAATCTAATGATTAATGTTATGAGAAATAATGCAGCTATTTAATAGTAGGTTTCTGATAATATATTTGTTGATGGTAATAGTATTATGATAATTATAAAGATGTTTACTACTACCAAAATTCACCTTGCTATAATATTTAGAATGCAGTATTTTTTTGAAAATTTAGTAAATGTGTTGTAAAAAGAAAAAGAAGTATGAATAGCATTAGAACAGACATGATTCACATAAATGGCTACTATAAATCATAATTTAAAATGTTGACGTTAAAAGCATTCAAATCATTTCATCTTTATAAGGAAATGGAATGTATTAATTGTAATGTTTTTTAAAACTTTGTCAAAAATTCAAATAATAGGAAACACAGTTTTAAATAAATAAAAAAATAGAAAGCTCTTTAACACAATGACTTCTAGCTTTTACTGTTTATATCAAGTTTAGAATGGTTGAATTTGCATAAAATATTTTAAACATGAAAGTACATTACAAAGAATATTAGCATATTGTGTACATAATATGCTTAAAATTTAGTGATAATCTGAAGAGAAATCAACTTATATTAAAAGCTATAGAAATTTTAATTAAACTGTTTACTAGTTCTTAATAATTGTTTTAGGAGATATGCAAACAAATTTTTGTCATTGATATTCATTTTTGAATGTACCAGTGGAAAGTTCGTCTTCAGTATAATTCAGCTAAATCAATAAGCTCCAATCTAGTTCTACTGCTATGAATTTCCTAAATTTGATGAGTTCTTATCAGGTAGGTAAACTTTACGTGTCCATGTTTCACATAAAGTTCTAGCATGTAGATTTTAAAGAGCTTCGGTAGAATTTCATACAATAAACATATAGTTCAATTTTTTTGTTTGCAATTTGTGAAAATAGTTAATGAATATTATCTAGCTCATGAACAAAAAAATCAAGGTAGGTAGGTAGCTGTTGATTAACGTCGCACTGAAGCAATAAAAATAATCAAAGTGGTTGAAAAAATATTCGAATAGATGATACAAATTATGCATGTAACAGGATATTATGAAGTACCTGTAATCGCAATGTCACCATTAGTAGCCAGATTTTTACTTCTGTAACTAATTGATATAAAACGTTTTGGTATTTAGGTAGCAGAAATAACGTCACACTGAAGCAAAACAATGGGCTATTGACGACGTTCCGGGATCAATCCCGAAGGGAAAGATTCTATAAAACGTTTTAATTAATTAAGTCTTATTTTTAGAAACACAAAAATGTTTAAGTAGTTTTGGTGCAAAATTGTATTTTAAACTTCATTTCCTCTGTTTATGTACAGAGAAATTTTTCAGTTAGTCATGTAAATCTCCTTAAACAAAGCATTAGCAATTTTTTTTAAATAATGGAATCTTATTTCAAACGCACTATATGACTATTGCTACTGTGCGCAAAAAAAGGAAACCACCCTTTTTTAAATAATGAAATAAGGAAACCACGCTGACACAAAATACTCCTTTATTATGACAGTTGATGAGAGAAAGTGGGAGAAACTTTCATTTCTTTTGTGAACTGTCAAAAAGACCTTACTTTTGCTTGTAAATTACGAAAAATTATCATGGGTTATAGAAACGCCTGTTTTTGGAAACTTAAGTAGGCCTTTGCGTTGTTACCAGGTTTAAGGGATACAGTAAAGCAGTGCCCTTGTTTAATTATACTAACGCCAAAAATGTGTAAGCATTTTTAATATGCTTTTCTTCATAATGCTGACTAATTTTGCTCCGTGCTATATTTTTTAATCAAGTCGATAAAAACTTGAAAAGGTTTTCTTCTTGAACATGCATATAGACATCCATTCATTTTCCTAGGTCATGTTTTTCTGGAATTTACAGGAAAAATTGTCAAAATTATACGAAATTTGGAAGCATAATAGAAAAAGAAGATTGTTATTTCCAAAATTTGCATAGTCACGGTATTACTTAGTTATTGAGGGCATGGTATGTAATTGAATTAACGTTGCATGAAGCAACACAAGAGGCTATTGGCGATGGTCCAGGATCAATCTGGAAGGGAAAGATTCGAGGACAACACCTCGTAATTTTGTACCACGGTCAGATGACGAGTCTTGAGCTGTCATTCCACTCTCCAAACTTATGTACCGCACAAACGTAAAGATGCTTGAAGCCACTACAAATTTAACGTGCACCAGCCTCCACGTGCACGACGGTCTTTGGTTGGATCGAGTTTCAAACTAGCAACCCTCCAGTTTGAGGACATGGAGGGAAAGCGTGCTTCAATAATTTTTTATCGTTTTTTTATGTGAGAACATAGTAAATAAAAACCGGTGTAACACTTGATATCAGTGAAACTAGATTCTTAATCTATTAGAATGCTCCTCCATTTATAACAAATTATTCTTGTTTTCAATATTAACACTGTTTATGTGAAAAAAAGCTCTTTATCTATTAAACCATAAATAGACTTTCCATATTTCCTTATCCTTTTCCCACACATAAACCATAGAAATTCAGTTTGGCAAAGCTCCTTATCTATTAAACCATAGATCAATCAAATTCGAATTTGTCAAATACAGTGCTTGGAACGAGAATCATCAAATATTGATCAGAAAATTAAATCATGCACACTGTCACTGGTTTTTATAAATGTACCAACCAAACTTGCCGATTTCTTTAATCAAAAATTAAGAGTATGTATGTCTTAAAAACTTCATTCATTAGTATTATGGCCATTCATATACATAATTTTAACGTATTTATAAGAAAATATTTCACGGTTATTTGTTTATATGCATTCGCTTGCCATAATATAAAAAAGACCGTGACGTACATGGGTTACTTTTTATACTAGCTCTATCATTGGTTGAAATTATATTCAAATTATCCTCGCTCTCTCATTGACTAAAGTTATATTTAAATACTTTCACGAGAAATTGCTCGCGCACACTAAACAAATATTAAATCATGATATAGATGTCAGGAAACGAGCAACGCAAGCAATAATATTTATGTTAAAATACTAGAAAGCACAAAATACAGTGAAAACGAGCACGAGATAATATAATTGAATTATCAATAACTATAATTTTCTAAACCTGGTAACGCCAGTAATCCATTTAACTTTCTAGTTCCATTTAGAATTATAAATTGAGATGTAGTTTTGAGCTGTGAGTTTGAATCAAAATTCTGAATTTTTGTGATATTACTGAGACTGAGATATATTTTTAATTTCTGAGATTTATTGACTCCCATTCTCCAATATTTTCAGTATTACGCTTCTGAATTTCTATGCATGAACAATGAAGAATATCAAGGTTATGTTTCATTATTTATGCACTCATTATTTATAATTACTCCGTAAAAGATATAAATATTCGAATAGCAATAAAAGCTTAAGGCAGTATCCGTTTACTGAGTTACCTAGAACACGTCATATTCTTATTTCTTAAGGCTATTGCATAAAAAAAGACTTGCAATATTCAAATATATTGCAATTTCATTTTCACTTTATTACTACTGGGGACATGAAATACGGGTTCGCGTGTTTATTTTTTTAATCCGTAAAAGCGTTTCACAGCACGGAAAGTCGTTTCGCAGTGAAACTAACCGATGATAATTTTTGCTTCATAAACGCTACCGCACAATAATTGGCATATTTAAGTTCCATTTAATTCTATTAAAAAGATACAAAGAGTTGTCTACAAAACATTTTGTTTTGCACAACCGATCTAGTATACTCGTACAGGGAGATGTGGTTCCAGTAGTTAACAGAAAAGCTATTTTCAACTGAGTAGAATTGAATTCAGGAAGTATTTTTTTTCTAGATAAGACTAGATCTACTTCAGTCTAAAAATTTTGTTATAAACAGTTTAAATGACTAGTTGTTTTAGTATTGCTAGCAAACTTCTGTCTCCAAGGCAACAAATTATTCACATTTCTCGATTTTCTTGTATTGTAGAAACTTCTTTTAAAATCCTCCCATTGGTCTGTCTAACTAAAAATAGTTTTTGAAAATGATGAACTAGGAACAGTTCAAGGAATGTAAAATTAAGTTCTTAATAATTATAGAACCTTTTCGCAATTAAGTTTGTGAATGGAAGATTTAAATAGAAATTTTTGCTTGAAAGCATGCACTTGGAAAAACAAGGCTTGTTAATATTAATGAACAATTATAGCTACAAAAATACAAAATATATACTACAACAAATTGCTGTATGGGGCACAAGAAAATATAAAACACGTTCTTACCTATCCTCAATTTGAACGCTAGTTTTATTTGAAAGGCAATAAAGGAAGTGTAAAAGAGAAACAGATGACTTAAGTTATTCGTATATTGCAAATTTTGACATTTTAAATTATGTATACCTGTACCATATATAAATAATGAATTAAAAACATTTTAATTATTTTTATTGGTCTTATAAATCTTTTGTCTTTCACGCTCAATGTCTAGTCTTACTCAATTTTAGACTTGCAGTATTTTTTCACAAAGAGTTGGTAGTTGATGGTAGATAAATTTACGTCACACTAGAGCAATACAAAGGGCTATTGGCGACGATACGGGATAAACTCCGAAGGGAAAGATCCGGGGACAACACATAATTTTGAACCACGGTCAGATAACGAGCAAAGAGAGCAAACTAAATCATCAGGTAAAATGCACTGTACATCTTTTTCAAAGTATAGTAAATGTAAAAGATACATTACAAATGTAAATGTATTTTTACATTCATTATGTTTATGTGGCTACCACAGTCTATTGGTGAAGCGTTGAACTAATTTTCTTATGACATGTCATTTTTCAGGGAGCTCTTAATTTTCATCAGAGTTCGATAGTATCTTTAAATTGAACTTGCGACGTGCTATATTGAAATCCTTACATTGTGGAAATAATTATGCAATTTTCAATATCGATACAACGATACATTCAATCGATACAGTATAGTCGAACAATCTTGTTGACTGTTCCCATCGAAATTATAAACATTATATTTCGATTCTGAAATAAGTCGTTGAAAATAATGGTAAAATCGGTGTAGATCATTATGATGCAATACCTCTTTATAACAAACCACTCCCCGAAAATCTTATCTTTATTTAAAATTTAACTTGATTATACTATGGAAATAATTATGCAATTTTCAATAGATACAACGATATATTAAATTAATATAATCTAATCGAACATTCTTGTTTACTGTACCCATCAAGGTACAATAAGAACATTGTATATCGATTCCGAAATTAATCGTTAAAATTTTAAAAAATATGGACAATGAAATCGGTGTAGACAATTATGATGTAAATCAAACTATCTCAGTGTAACACACCAATCCCCGAAATCTTTTACTTACTTACGATTTTAGCGCAGTTATATTATTGAAAGAATTGTGCAGCTTTCACAATTGATACAACGATACATTCAATTGA
Organism: Meta bourneti; assembly: GCA_933210815.1. Lineage (NCBI taxonomy): Eukaryota > Metazoa > Arthropoda > Arachnida > Araneae > Tetragnathidae > Meta > Meta bourneti. Next base: position 80,536,740 of record OW119923.1, on the reverse strand, counting down.
TGCACTATAGCCGAATATCCTTGCTGTCAAAACATCTCGGTGAGACACACCACTCCCCTAAATCTTTTATTTACTTCTTTAAGATTTTATTTTTTTTACCGTTAAAGTTTTCACTCTGTCTCCTCGTGTCAATTATCACCCTATTAGTCATTCGTACAGATACTCGTTACAGATATCAAAAAATCTCATGTAAATTATGTGAAATACATAGAGTGCTTAGAGATAACACAAATTCCAGTATTCAGTTGTATTATCGGAAATGAATAAAGGAAAATAGAAAATCAGGTAAATTCAGAACGTCTCTGCTATTGTGACCACCAGCTAAGACGAAGGAGGGGTAAGCGGGGAGAGATCCGCATTTGGGAAGAATATTTCACGTCCAGTCCTCCCCTGCCCTCCGTCTACCCGTCACACGTCAAAGAGACTTGCCTTCATTAAAAATAGCGTTCGGCCGGTGCATGGGAGGGGGCAGGTATATATCTACGACTATATATCAACTTGAAAACTTTTATGTAATATAAAGATTGCCATCTTTCTTATTTACAGTCTATTTTTTGTTAAAACCACCATGTCTTGTTTTAGAAAAGGACTCATTTTTTCCAAGTAGCAGATGTTTTTCATTTCAATGAGCTGGACTGGTTTCGTTTGCAGTTTCGACTTATCGTGATTGAAATATCAGTTACTAGCAGACCCACTCGTAACACCTGCTCTAAATTTTTTAATTGCCTATATCTGTATGCCAAAGTGTCATTATTCACATTTCATATTTCATCCTATTTATAAGATCCACATTCACATAAATGGATTTCGTATCGCTAAATTAAATAAAGTTATTCAAAAATATGTAACAGCATTTCGTTTACTTTTATTGTTGTTAATTCTTATTTCCAATAAATTGCATTGCGAAAAGACATGCTACCATAATTCGATTCTGAATGTCAATTTCAATTTCCTCGTATTCTCTTATTCAAAGCCAATTTGGCATTTTTTTTACACTAAATCTATTTTCTTTTCTGCGTTGATTGCTGTCTTCTAGATTTCTCTTTGTTTACTGTAATAAGACTGTTGAATAATTTCAGTAGAGTGGCCAAGCTCTTTCGTGTAGTTTTAGCATTATTATTCAACTCCATAGCTCAAATAAAGCATATTTTACTTAAGCGGCAGAATTGACGAATGAATACCGCAATTTTTAATCGAAACTCGATCCAACCAAAAACCGTCGTGTACGTGGGGGCTGGGGCACATTAAATCTGTCGTGTCCTCAAATATCCTTACGTTGGCGTGGTGTGGAAGTTTGGAGAGCAAGGTGCCAGCTCAGGCGTGACCTCGTCATTTGACTGTGGTTTAAAATTACAAGATGTTATCCTCGAATCTTTCTCTTCGTGATTGATTCCTGATCCCTTCACCAATAGCACGTCTTAAGTACAAAGTTAATTCAACTACCTACCGTAATTGTTGATATTATTTTATCTATATTCATTGTTGCTATTCGACAATAAACAAATGTCAATTTCCATGACATGCACGTTACTGAAATATATAATATATAAAAATGTAGAAAAATTTCGTTAAGAAGATGTGTTCATTTCTAGATGGCATGTGTATATTTCGACCAACTTTTCCCAAAAGTCCTGAGTTTAAGACGTGCGGTTAGAGAATTCTGTTTTATGGAAATAAATGAAGAAATGAACTAAATGAAGAAGGGGCATTCATGATCACTCTAAAATTCTAAATTGACTTTTGTAGTAGTCACTTAGTATCAGCTTGTTAGTTTTCTCTTGCAACAGGAGTACGATATATATGAAATGGAGTATTTAAATAGCACGTATCGAATTTGTATACGATGGACATAATAGAAAATATAAATTTGTCGAAACGGTGTTGAAAATTAATTTCCATATACTTAAATGATAGTTGCATTTTCTATGAAAGAGAAAAGTGATTATTCTTTAGTCACTCTTTCATTAAACAGTTCATCAATTCAGCCCGAGTAATTCCGCTTAATAAAATTAGTCTCTAATTTTAGCCCTGACCACTTTTTTTCTGTAAAAATTTATTTTATCGTAAAATAAGAAATGTATGTATTTCGCAATCTATTCCCTTATATATGACCATGTTTGGATGAGTCTATATGTTATGATAAGTTCACCATTAATATTGTGAACTTTATTTTGTAATAAGAAAATAATACAAGTGACAACCTCTCTACAATAGAAAAATTTCTATTACAAAATCTATCGTGCCCAAATGCAACGGTGACACCGTGTTTATTGTTTATGATAATGTTAATCTCTGAATTATCTATTCTTTGTTAAGGAAACGTAGCAAAACTAATTTTCCATACAGTACTTTATAATGAAAGTATGTCATATACAAGTTTTATTTTTCCTTTGAAGCGAAGTTTTTCGTTCCTAATTTTTATCATAGGAAAATACTTCAACGTAAAAATTGTAATCTCAGAAGTCTTAAAGAATAACAAAATTTTGTCAAAAAATTACAATAGGTATTAATTGCTGTAATTATTTTAAAATACATAATCCTTGGGATACTACCCAATTGAATATAACAGAAAATTTTTATTCTCAACCAAATTGAGAATTTCAATTTACGTGCTGTTAATAAAACGTTTACTCTCCAAATATAAATTTCAGTCTCAGTCCTAAGTTATATTACTTGACATTAACTCGTAGCTTTTATAAACATGGACACTATGAGCACCAGTTTGAAGATACTAATGTGAACTATTTCTTTTTCCTGACTTTTATTTCGAAGTTTTATGTATACCAAAGAAATGATATATAATCACAAGATGGAAAGTAAACTACACTCAATTTCAGCACCACACATTTAAACTCAGTTAAGAGGTAACATTGGCGTTTCTACAAAGATGCTATTTTAATTATCAACACTACTTCATAGTTACAAAAGTTATTTTTCAGGGAACAGATAACAGAAATTAAAACTTGCCCAAAATGTGTTTTAAAAATACAAGAATAAGCTGTATTCATTTGTAATGTGCTAAAGTTTTCATCAATATTTTTAAGACTTAAATTTTCCATCAATATTTCTTACAAAAGCATTTCTAGCTATTTTATTTTAGATAGATATATTATTCAGAGATTACAGATTGATTTACAAATCCTTTTTCTTTGTATCAAAGAGAAACAATTTTTGAAAGAAATTGCATAGTTCTCACTGAAATTTCTTGAGTGCATATAAACTTTGAAATAAAGATTTATATGATTCATTCAGCTTATGAATCTCTATTTCAAACATACAGAGAGAGAGAGAGAGTTTAAAAGGTCATTATTATCGAGTAAATGTAAAAAGAGCTAGAAACTGATTGAATGTAAGTATAGTGAATTCAGTGTGCGTGTCTTTTAAAAAGTAAATTAATTTGAAATGCATCAAAACGATTAATGCTTTCAACACCTTTCTGAGTACTTGAATACACCAGTTAGTGCCAAGAATAAGGAATAACTTATCATTGGCTCAAATAATAGCAAATATATCGTTCATTAAGTAAAGTTTACATTAAAGTTTTTATGTACTTAAACAAGTTTTTAAGACCACTATACCAATACAGTTCAATACAGCATCTAAGCACTGTGTTTTGCAATTACTTTACATTAAGCTAATAGTCTTTTTTTAGAAAAGACAAATATCGGATTTCGAAAGCTTATAATCATTGCATCCGTAATATTTAGTACTCGTGTAGTATGTATACAGTGGAGACGTTGGCTCTGAAACATTCCCACTGTGTGTCCTATTAAATACAAAGTGATTTACAGAATGTGACACCGTCCTATTTGCTTTTTCACGATGTTAGAATTTTTATCAATAGGCAGTGGCTGATTAGCAATTAGGCTTACTAGACGTGTGTCGATAGTGTTTTTTTTTTATAAAAAGGCCTCACAAAACAGGTAGGTAAAGTAGCTGAATGTACGTCGCACTGGAGGAACACATCGGGCTACTGGCGGCGGTCAGGAATCGAGATCGAGGAGAAAGATCCGAGGACAACTCGTTACATTGAAACACGTTCAGATGACGAGATCAACACCTGAGTTGGAGATGGTACCCCACTCTCAAAACTTCCATACCGAATCAACTTGAGGACAGTTGAGGCCATGTCGGATTTAACGTACACCGGGCCCCACTTACCCGGTCTTTGGTTGGATCGAGCTTCGAACTCGCAACCCTCTGGTTGCTAATCCGAGACTCTACTAGCTGGGATAAAACGGCCCAAGCCTTAAAACAGAGAAATGTAGTTGTTAAATGAGTATTTTTCATAAAATATCCCAATACCCGTTGCGTTGCTCCAGTGCGACGCAAATTCAACTACATTTAACTACCTGCCTGCGTTTGCTGAGAATCAGTTCGTTATTAATCTAGACTATAGATGATTTTCTTCATATTTGTTTAGCGCCATTTCTTCTACAAAAAGGAGTTGTAGGTGGCCCAGGTTCGATTCCTCTCTGGGTGTATTTCTCATCTGTGCCAGTTAAACTTCCCTTGTGTGTGTATGTCCACTACTTGATATTTTTTTTCTTGTGTCTGGCACAGCATGGCCAAATATGGCCATTGCGCCATAAAAGCCCAACCATCCAATCATCCCAAAAAGGACACCTGGTGTCTTCTCTCTGCTTTTTTTTCTCTTACTACATTTTTATAAAAGCAAGAAGGTGGCAATACTTGTCCTTGAACGAAATGCATTGTCATAATTGTAATTTCAGTACATTTTAGAGTAATCAGAAAATTTAGGCTCCTGCTCTTAGAGCCCTAAAATGACTTAATCTATCACTGCCAACAACACATGAAATCATCATGTGTGGAAGCCATTTTAATTTTACAGCTACTTCATCAGATCCTAATCACAAAGTGGTGTTTGAAGATTGGAGATTGGGGTGCCAGCTCCGGTTTTGATCTCGTCATCTGATCGTGATCCAAAATTACGAAATGTTGCTTTCGGATCTTTCCTTCTGGGATTGATCTCTTGAAAATAAAATATTCCTCTATAAAGCCATCATTATTCCCACCCTAACTTATTAATCTGAAGTATGAGGTTCCATTAGGACCCTAAATCTCAAAAGACAGTAGATCTTCCAAAATCGTACATTGCTTACGATTGCGTACATTGGGCCAAAATCGTACATTTCGTACCAGTCATTACCACAACATGACGCGACTGTTACTAGCTCACTGTAAAGACCACGAGTTCTGCATAAATAGTTTAACACCTTTTCGCATAGACCGAAGCGTCGGTGTGATGTGTTTCGTTTGGACCCTGAAGTATTGTATATGACTTCAATTCCATAAATTTATCCCCCTTTAAATAACATCTATCAAATTCTGATTACCAACATCTGGGGCAATGGATAGGATAGTACCTCAAATAATGTCACTACTTTTAAAGTAAATTCCCATTTTTCAACTTCTCAAATTTTTCTTTAAATTTCACTCCCACCATCTCTTATATTGTTAATGCTCTTCTTTGCAAGTATAAACAGCAGTACAAGTGATATTTCCCTCAGCCATAATTGATCGTCGAAACCTAAGCACTCCTGATCTCGGTCAGTAGATGGGAGGGTCACCTTGCGATTCGGCGAGTTTCTCCCTTCCATATGAAAAATGCTTTTTTTATTATATTATATTTAAGATGTGGAGATGAGCTGCTTTGCAGTGGCTGCTCCGAAAGTGGTATGTCGTTATCCTATCCTTGATCCTGGACGGTCACCAATAACCCGTTGTGTTGTTCCAGTGCAACGTTAAATTCAATTATTTACTTATCGAACCAAAATACATTTTTTAGCAGATAGATATCTGTGTCTCATCCCAACGAAAACAAAGCTTCACGTTTAGTTTCTTGTGGGAGAGTGTGCGAATAGATTGAAGGACGAGCCCCACCACGAAACTCCCATCCTGGGGAGTCCACGCGGGGAGGAACAATGAATTTCGTCATTTCGCGGAGAGGTAAAGAGAATATCGTTTGTGCGGGGGGGGGGCAGAAAAAAACCATATGCTGCATTACTGATGAGCTCATAAAGATCGTGGTTAGGAGGTTACTCTTTGTTGAATAAAAGGTGCAGACTCCGCCCACTCGAGAGTGGAGATCCAATCGAGGTGCTGCTTTTGTCCTGTTGAGTCTGTGATTTAGATGCTAGTCGCGGTTTGGCAGCTGCGGTAAGTTCCTAATAAATATGAGAGCAGGGAGATGCAACAGACAGGAAAAAGGATGTATGTGCGATGCGAGAAGAAATTTTTAAATGGAGTGACGTTTTGAACAGTTTGCAGATCAGCCGAGATATTACTTTAAAATTGATTTAAAATTCGGGAAAAGTACTGAGTCTTCAAAACAATCTAGTCTCATCAATCTTGAAAGGAATTAGTTATTTGCCTTGAGCACAAAAATTGTCAGTTACTTTCTCAAAAGGAGCTTTTTTTTAATTTGTTTATTCTGATTATGAGCGGGATATTCAGTGAACAAACCCAGACGGAAGTGAGGATTTTACTTCCGATACCCAAGATTGATACCAATTGATACCAATCGGGGTAACCTTAAAATGTAATTTATCGCCTTTTTGGACCTTTGGCGTTTAATATAAATGGTGTTGATCAATAAACTATCATACATTAAATCGGAATTCATTCTTTGGAATTTTTATCGGCGAAGTACTGAAAATAAAAACCAGCCGAGTGACGTCACTTTCGGAATACGTTCAGGAAGCACGTTTCCCGCCTGAGAAACACTACTTCCCACTAATTTACCTTGACAGAGAATGTCTCTCCAAATTTTTTTAAATATTCCTTTTACGTCATGAATTGAAATATTCTCATTGTATATCTGAAATATAGATTATTTGTATTTTGATGCATTCTTCGTTCAATTGGCGATTATTGAACTTCGTTCGACATGTACTTTCTTTGCGCTTAATAAATGTTGATATAGATTGAATTTTTTTCCAAACGTCACGGCAGAAGTTACTTGCAGAAAGCAAAGAACTATTTTTAATCATGTCCACCACTCTACCAAAAACAAAGAATACTATGAAAAGCTCATTATTTGAAATGTTTTATGAGGATTTCCATGGTGGATTAATGTGCACTTTAATCCAAAATTTATTCAGACAAAATTGAATTTTCCATCTATCAATTGAGATTGCACAAATCATATTGCTCTAATGCATAGCGATATTTCGAAAAACCGTTAGACAAATTCCAACGATATAATTCTAGCAACGGCGTTAACCTGCGTTTTTATGAATTCCAGACAAATTCCAAATACTTCTCAAGGCTTGTTGATTTCTTGATTTGATTTATCGTTCCACGTCGTGATTAATGCGATGCAGCTCTGCGTATTGACGTCACGACTTTGTTCTACGTGCAGTTCTGTTTTCTGTCTCTCAATACTCTTTTTTTCTCTGCAATCTTCCTGTAAGCAGATGGTTAGTATCGGGTCGATTGTTTTCCAACTATTTCTTACACTTAGAATTTTCTTGTTTTCAGTAAAATCTCTCGTTTGTCTCCTCTAGAACCTTTGCTTGTTATGATGCGTACGAAAAATGAAACATTTCATTGGCTAAGCTAATGTCGTCTTTGAGAGTTACTTCAGAGAGCAATTGGGATGACGGTGTAACAAGAATGTTACAGTTTGTGTTTTTCCAAAAACAGCGAAATACTGCATTTTTTATACTTAAAAAGTCAAAACTGTATGACGTTAAATTTAATTCATTTATAAAGTACAACATAATTTCGTGATTTGACATGTAACATTTATGATTCTACGTATCATTGTTTTATTAGCTAGTTTAGGCTTCAGTGACACAATTAGAAATTCCTGGATATCTTTTCGTTTTGTGATATATATATATATATATATATATATATATATATATATATATATATATATATATATATATATATATATGTAGTAAAATCGCTGTAGCCTGGAATTGAATTCGAATATAAAGTCCAGTATTATTTCATATCATTTCCATGTGATTCTGAATAAAACCTAACATTCCTTAAAAAATATTGTCTCATTTTCTTTTTGTAAAAATGAAAATGCAAGGAGGTAGAGAAAGTACACGCCACAAAAGTGATCGCACACCGAAACATTTTCGGATAGATTCATAAATCAAATTATCGTTCATAGATTTTTTATTTTTGCATTGTGATGACATTTAAAAAATCGTTTGGCTTTAATCTTTGCTTGCTTACTTCGTAATATTCTATTTCTTATTTAAAAATGGCTCGTAGTCGTAAGGAAACAACTAACAGCATTCGAAAATTGATTATTTTCCATCATAGTAGTAGTAAATCCGTTTGGAATATCTCTAAATTAGTAAATTTATCCCATTCTACGGTGTAGTATGTGATAAAACGCTTTAAAGAAGAAAATCGGATCGAAAACAAGGTAAGGAAAGATCATCCGGCGAAGTTAACTCAACGTGATCAGAGATTTATAGTTAGAAAATTTGTGAGAAATCCACGTTTCAGTGCTGTAAAAATTACAGAATTTACTGAAAAATTTTCTACTTCAACTTCATCTGAAACTGTTCAACGAGTTTCAAAGATAGTGTTCGAAAACCCAGTCAAGCAATATTACCATTTTTAAATCTTTCAAAAATAACCCTATACAAGGAGTGAGGGTATTTATTATTAAGAAGTGTGTCAATGAGATTATTAGATTGCAAAAGAAAATTAGATTTAGAGTTGCAAATTTTATTGAAACGCATCAGTTGACTAGCGATGGTATTATAATAAAATCTTTTAGAAATATTAGAATCCCAATATATCAACTTGAAAACCGGAAACCCGAAATCATCTCTCGTATCATAAACACCAATATCAGTTCTATCATTCAAAGTGGAAATATTTAGGTCCAGAAAGACGGCTTTATTATTATCTGAATTATTTTTTATTAAATATAATTCATCGGGGTAAATCGATTTCCACAGGTTAGCAAAATTACTATCATTAAAAACAATCAAGTCATCAATATATCTAAAGGCAGAATCAATTTTTAGGCAAAAATGTTTTCATAATAGTGAAGAAATAAATGAGCAAGAATGGATGAAAAATTGGAACCCTTAACTTGAATAAATAGATGCTCACCGTTAAAAACAAAATTATTAAAGATACAGAATTTAATCAAAAATTCCCAATCCTCAAAATCAATAGTAATTAGACCCTTAAAATCATAATAGTAGTTAAGTACTTCTTTCCGTTTGCCAAGTGGTATATTAGTAAATAGGTCTTTAAAGTCGTAGGTCAGTGTATTATTAATAATATTATTATTCATATAATTTAAAGCGTTACTATTATCACCAGTAATCCAGGTGTAACCTTCAATAATGGCATTAAGGATAATTTTTAGATATTTACAAAATATGATACCGAGTTTAATCATATATGAATTTGTACCACAGGTATTAATCGGAATTTCATTGGATTTTTATGAAATTTAGATACAATAGTTATGTAAGGTAAAATAATATGATGATTAGAAATTTTTAATCTTTTATTTAAAGAAATGATTTTCTTAACAATAGTATTATATGTAGATTTGCAGAACTTATAGGTATCAGAGTTTTTAAGCTCAGTATCTAATAAATTTAAATATAGTTTTTACAAATAATAGCTTAGTTACCTAATGCTTTATCTACCGGTGTAATTATGAATTCATTTTGTAGGTCTTTAATGGCTAGGACTATTGCCTTATAATATTCGGTGTTATTTTTTCCAGAAGGTGGGAGATTTTCATTTATAAAAATTTTAAAGTCATTGTAAAGTTTCCATTTCCATTCTGTGAATTCGTAAATAGGGGTATTAAATTTAGTGGAAGTCATAATACAGAAATTATCAATGTCTTCGAGGAAACTTTTAAGTATAAAACTTTTTTAAATATTATATATAGGTCTGAATTTAGTACCTTGATACATTGATTCCCTTAATAGTTCATTGTCAATAATTCCAAGATTGCCAGTTACAATATGTCCTAGACTATCATTTAAATATGTCCTGTAATTTATGTCGTTGCAAAAGCATACACAGTTTTCCCTATTTAAATTAACCTTGCTGCAAAAATGATTATAATTAAATATTTTTCTACCTAAAGGTATATCATATTTAAAGCATTTTTTTATAGTATGAAATTTTATGAGAAAAATATTCATTGTTATTTACAATTTTATTGAAATTAAATTTATCAAAGATTGGGTGTTTAAATCCTATTTTCATGTAAATTAAATTATCTTTACTAATAGCTTTTTTCATATTAATTTTAGAAAGTGGAGCTTTGTAAATATCATGCAGTAGAAGTAGAAAATGAGGATTAAAAGAGTCTAGAGTTGTGAAAAATTTCTTAAATTTGAGACAAGTTTTGTCATCCAAAGAAAAAAAATTTTTTTTAAGGGTTTAAAGTTAAAGTTTTCAATAAAGTTTTTTTTCTAGAGGTTTTAGGTATTTTGTAATGTCTGCAGATTGTTTATTGCTTTCAGATTTTTTTAAATTTTTTATTAATGCCGCTACCCCTACAACCTCTATTCGTTCCACACATATCTTTTGATTATCGAAATCGCATTATCGAAACGTCGACCGAAAACCATTCAAGGATTTTGGAAAACTATGGAACAAGAATGGAACAAAATACCTCTGTCGATATTACAAGTCATTATTATCATGGAAATTAAGGCGTAGAAAGATAATTAACAATAAGGGCTATTAAATGGAATATTTAAAACACAAAAATTTCATATAAAAAAATTGATCTTCAGTCCATTAAATTCGTTCAAAAAATGTCCGAACAGCCTCTTTACATTAATTAATTAAATTAAGGTGTAGAAAGATAATTAACAATAAGGGCTATTAAATGGAATATTTAAAACACAAAAATTTCATATAAAAAAATTGATCTTCAGTCCATTAAATTCGTTCAAAAAATGTCTAACAGCATATTTACATGACACAGATTGGCTCTGAAGCTGATCAACTCTGTTCTCAAAACTAAACTTATCGTTTTTCCAAATCAATTACAATGCGCAATAAATATTAAAATGAAAATGAACTATCAATCGCGAGTTCAAACTTGCAGGCACCAACAGTGTGTGTTGCGGGAAAAAAACGTTGCTGCACTACACGGAAATCTCGTGACTATCAGTGGGTTAAAATCATTACGAAAATGTGTTTGATATGCGGCTTTAGTACAGATAATGTATCAGTGAAACATTTTAATCTTAAAGAATGTGTGATTTTCAGTCTAATTAAAGACTTATATCAAAGTTGGAAACATGTCAAAATCATCAGTTATATATTAAACTATATTATCAATTTTCTTATGAATGTATAAAAGCCTTATTTTAAATTATTATTTTAAAACTTTTAAAAAAATATCGTTCCAGAAGTATATTTACATGGTTACTTATTGATGAGTTGAGGATGTTCAGTATCTCAAATGAAATTATTCAATTTCAAATGATAATTCTATGAATTTGCTCCATAGGCATGCTAAGTAATAGGTATTCTCTTTTTTAATGGGAGTTCTTCTTTTAAAAGTAAATTTGTAAGGTTTTAGTACTTTAAGCATGTATTTTCGTACAAAAGTACACCCTTATGTCTTGTCCGTGCTCACCACAGTTTGAGAATCATTGTTTCATCCAGATAAAAGTAAAGATTAATTGAGTTTATTAGCAGATAAAAGTAGAGTTGATATTAAAATCCCTGTCCCGTCAAAAGACACACACGGTGCTTATTTTCTTTTTTAATTAAAAAATATATACAAATACACGAAATGAGAAAAACAAAATTTAGAGATCTGTTCACTATTTTCAAAACCATGTGCATCAGTTTCTGTATAATTCTATACTTTGATAGAAAAGGGGCCAATATCCATTTTGTGTAAGATTTTGATAACAGCTAATTTAGTAATAATTATATATTTTTTAATTTTTAAAACAGTATACAAAAAATGCTTTCCAATATTTTGATTCTTTTATAATGTATTAATAAGAGGACATTGGTTCTTTTTCTATGATGACTTTCTTCATCTTGAAGTGATTTGTGAACTTTACTCAAAATCAACGAGTTTGAACACTGACCTTTTTCTACGAAGGTACGGAATGTAGATTGCCAATTTCCCTATCGTCGTTGTTCTTTTTCAGTTGTATACCAGTATATTAGTATATCTTACTTAATTTAACTCTGAATTGGAATTGCCTCGCACTTGCGTCCTTAATTGAATTTGTTAAGTAAAATCCATAGATTCGAAAGACTGCTTATATCATATTTGATTGGCTGAGTGGAAACGTGTATGCAATACTTATAAAAGTAGCATGCTTCAGCAGAGCTTTCATTTTCCCAAACTGTATGGTCAAACATCATTGCTCTACCACATTCTTTTAAGTTTACAGTTCACCCCTATATGACCATCCCTTTGCATGAAGATTGATGTTGTTTCAAGGGTGCTATACTTATTCCGAAAAGATTGGTTCCCCCTGACACCTCGCGAGAACAAAACTCAAAGAAGATCAATATAACACTTCAATATTTCTTTTCACAGTCATCGATGCCCCCAAGGGGTAATGCTGAGAAGAGAGGTGAACTCTCACCCTGGAGGGTATCCATCACAGCCAAATTCAGGTGTGCAACTCCTTCTTACCTCTCTCTCAATGGAAAGAAGTTCTCATTTCAATTTCTCTCTCAGGGTTCTGGATTTAGTGTTTCATTTACTCTTACTTTATATAAGGAACTATTTAAATGTCTTTTAATACCCCTTAATTGTTAAAAGGAAAGACGAGTTTTGAAGTTTGTCTTAAAATTGGAAGTAACACATTTTATCATTGGATAGGTACATTTATTGATCGAAAGATACGAGAGACGATTTATAAGCCATACAGTCAAACCTCGTCAATGCGAAACCGTATGGACCAGCGAAACTATTTAGCGTTAACCGTCCTGGTGGTTGGTTGTCTTGACGAGGTATCTCGTCATTTTTTCACTATCAAAACCCACCAGATCTTGATAGACGAGATATCTCGTCATTGGAAGAAAACTGACCAGTAGTCGACAAAACAAGGTAATGTCTTGATGACGGGATGTCTAGTCATTAGAGCAAGATTGGTCAGATCTTGATGGGTGAGGTATCTCGAGGAAACCATTTGGAGGGCTAACAGAATTTCATGTTATCCAACAAGATAAAAAAATCCGTATTTTCTTTCGAAGAGTATAAAAAGATCTTATATTTAAAATTTATTAAACTCTAGATTTAAATGGAAATAAAACTAAAATAAAATATTTTTTTACTGTTATTTTTTCTCTTGTTTGTTATTTATTTATCTATTTATTGAAATTTTACATATCAGGCATTTGGTCATTGTCTAAAATAATCTGTTAGCGTGCATTGTTTCATGTTCTGGATTGAACAGCTCTTCTTGCTCTTCGAGTTCTGTGCACTCTTGATCCGTAATGAAGTTTCGTAGAGTTTTTAGATCCTTTAGATGGCCTACCTCATTAAGGTTGAAAAATGCTTCCATGTTAAGGAATTCTTCGTTTAAAAGAATTCATGTTAAAAGTATAAATTACCCCATCGCTCTAGCCCTGTTTGACGAAACCACGTAACCAACAGAATCTTTCTGCAAATAGATGATATTTAGTCATGTAAGTGGTGGGGTAAAGACAATATTATACTACTCGGAAATCTCGTAACACTCAGAGTTAAAGAAGCATCTTGAAATAAATTATAAAGCATCAAACGATGTATATTATCGTATGTAACGTTAATTATTTATTGAAAATTGAAGCAGTCTTAACCAATGAAAATAAAACTACACTTGGTAGTACTTTGATTTAACAAGGTGGAGCCATCAGTAAGTTGCCCACCCTGTTTGCACATTATAAAAAAATAAACACGTAGCCTAATTAAAAAATAGGCTGTACATCCGTTGTATCCGAATGTAGCAATTTTATATCCAAGACTGATTTGGTTCGATGTGCAATCTGGAGATATCATTTCAAACAATCCATTACTGTAAAAGTTTCGTTTCACCATCATCGTTCAAATTCATCTAATTTTCTGGAGTTTCACACTCATATATCCTTTTGAAAAACTTCCCTGCATTACTTCTAACCAGTTTTACCTTCTTGACCAATAAAATCTTTCCTAGAATTCTTTCAACTAATAGATTTCGTTGTTTATTATGCGTGTGTTGCAAGGAAAAAGCAATACTACACTACTCGGAAATCTCTTGAAACTCGGAGGGTTTATAATTTACGAAAAGGGCTAATCTTTTTCTGTAAGGTGACTTTCAAATGTCATGGTAAATCCCAAGTATGATCCTTAAAAAACTTTCATTCCATTATTTGTTTTTATATTGGACTTTTGGAGCACAATTTTCTAAACAAAGCATTCTATGGAAATATAATTCTGTGAATCTTAGAATTTATTTCCCTCATAACGTGAAAACAAGATCACCAGAACAGCAAATTATGCCATCCGAATAACAAATCATAACACTGTGTGCATCATTTCAATAAAAATTTATAGCATTTTAGAAACATCAATATTTTCTTATTAAAATTACAGCACATGTTTAAAATTCAAAAGGTATGGTCTGGAATTTTTAATTAAGGTCGCACTGTAGCAACACAACGGGCTATTAAAAAAATTCACAAGGAAACTCCTTGCCACTTCTTTCTTTTCACCAAAATATTTTACTGGTGGTTGTCACGATGAGGTATCTCGTCAGCAAAACTGCCCAGATCTTGATGGATGGGATATCTCATCATTAGAAGAACACTGACCAGATCTTGATCTCGTGATTATAAAGGCATTAGCAATATCTTGTTGACAAGATATCTAGTCATTAGTAAAATTGTTCAGATCTTGATGGACGAGACATCTCATTGGCACCACTTGGAAGGTTCACTCTACCTTTTCATTTCCTATTACGCAGCCTGTATTATTTAAGTCGATTCTTTTACTATTCAACACCAAAAATAAACATTCACCATGCACATTGATGACGAGATATCTCGTCATTAGCAAAACTGCTCAGATCTTGATTGGTAGACGAGGTATCCCATCGAAACCACTTGGATGGTTAAAATCTAGACTTACCATATGCAACTGCACAGCCTGTATTATTGAAGCTTATTCTTTAAATATTCAACATCAAAAATAAATTTTCACCACACATACACAGATACAAATTCATCCAGGAGAAAAATACAACAAACAAAATAAAACTGTATTAAAGTTTTTTCGGGGAAATAGTAAATGTGTAGTTCTAATTCATCAACATCTTTTTTTCACCACAATTTGTCATCGTAATACTTTCCATGAAAACCTGACTCATCGAGGCAAAATGAAAGACCTTTCCTCTCCTCCATTCTTTCCTTTCTTCATTTTTGGCTGCTTCTTTTTTGTTGCCACTGATCATCGACTCATATAAGGAGTGTCATTTCATCGTGTTTTTTTCTCTTGATTTTTGTCCTCCTTTTTTATTTTTGTCGCTGGGAATTATTAATCAATTGAGCCTCCCTTTGCACCACCCCCACTGTTCCAGAATGAGGGTGCAAATGAAATTAGGGGCGCAGTCCGCCAGCGATCCATCTGCGGGCCCTGACAGCTCGGGCCCGCCAAAGAATGGGCCCCCTGTGGCTCTATTCTCTTTGCGAAACATTCCTCTGGAAGAATGTGTCATTTGGCGATGCATCGCCTTGGCTTGGCTGGGTACGCATTATTTTATCACGTCTGTATCTATGCAGATTTCATCTGGATTTCTTTTTATTATGAATCCCGTGGAGCAGTTTTTAAATTGGGCCAGTATAAAACTGGTTATACATTATTGCGACGAGATTTTATTTTTAGTTTCAGTGATTTGAAAAAATGTTTTTAACATTACATCACTATATATTCGAATGGAGGACAAAATCTCATCAATAGCATGAAACCGAATGCTTAAATTGTAAAATCACCGGAAATATTCTTGAAATGGTACGGATTTTTCTTTACAGGCAATACATGGAATTATTTTAATGCATCTTATAAATGATTTTATTGCATTTCAAGACATTCTTCCTTACATTTCATTTCAGTATTCTTCAACGTAGATACTATTTTAAAGAAAAGGAGCAAAAAGTTTATTATTCGAACAATGCTATCTTCTTTTCATAAAAAAATATAGCATTCTAGTAAGCCTTTTTATATGTAAATTCATAACTTTTATGTTCCAGAAATATTTTAAGGAAAATTGATTGTTTAGAAATACATAAGTAAATTACTTGTAAGATAACTAATTTACTTTTAAAGTTTGAATGCAATGGTGAAAAATATATGGTCTGAATGCATTCCATAAATGTGGTGAATGCAGGTAATAATCGCAATGTCATTTAAGATTCTGTGCATCTATTCAATTAAAATATTGCTTTGTTTAATAATTTTGCACAAACTTAAATTGTACGTTAATCCATATAAAGCTATATGACTATAGTAGCATTCAAGATAAATTAACAAAAACAAAAGCTCTCACCATTTGTCTATACCTTACTCTCCTAAGTTTGGAGCTCGTGCGCACGAGTGGGAGAATTAAACGCGAGTGTCTGGGCTACAGAGAATGAAAATGGCTGTGGTGTTTTGACGGACAACTAGCTCATAAGTGCAGAGCACAGATAGTTTATTCACCCACCGGGTCATACAGGGGAAAGTATTGAACTGACACGAATCGAAGACATATATCTCAGCATACAGAGTTAGTTGGAACTCTTTAATCTTAACCCTCCAAGTGATTTCAATTAGATATCTCGTCCATCAAGATCTGACCAATTTCGCCAATGACGAGATAACTCGTCATCAATATATTGTCGTTTTTTTATGACGACGAGATCAAGATCTGGTCAGTTTTCTTAATAATGACGAGAAATCTCGTCCATCAAAATCTGATCAGATTCGTTACTGACGAGATAACTCGTCGAGACAACCACCAAGAGGGTTAACAGTAGTTTAGGAACATAACTCTAAATACCTTAATCTATTTACTTCTGCAACTTACCACTAAATCAAGTTCGACCAAAATTGATTTACTCGTGGACGCCCTTATATTACAAAACAATTGAAAAAACTCGATCGATTCTGAAACAAAATCTTTCACGAAAAGGGCTTACAATCAATCAAACTGAGAAGCAGTTACTTTTTATTAGACAACAAAATGGCAGCTTAAAACATCAATTAAAACAAACAGCCACCAAATCCGTTTAAATCTTGCGAAAGACTGCATGTTTTACGACCGCTCATCGCTATGCATCATCATTACCATCATAAGTCAACCTTAAATCGAGCTGCTGGTAATCCGATTCTCGTGTGTCGAGCAAAACAAAGGTAATTGAGTTAACATCAGGCGAAGGGGGATGTCATAATCCGGGACATCAGTGAGGGGAAAAGGCATATTTCGAAAACGAATATGGATAGGCTGGGGATAGCAGTGTGGCTCACCGCTCAATTAAATCACCGATGTGTTTTTGGTTAGTTCGGACCATATTATTAAATATAGGTCCGCAGGGGAATGGCCTGATGAAATTCCTAGGAGAGAGTATTGGTGTATTATAAAATTATGCGGGAGGGTTGGGAGATTGTAATCCCTAGCGTTGACAACTAATCCTTCAAATCTTTCTTCATGTTCTATCGTTGGCGGACACCCTTTTTCATGTACTCTTACTGTTATTTAATTTGCGAGCTGTATCCCGTCGATTGAATCTGGTACAAAATATATTGGTGGGAAATTTTTGTCTTGGAAGATTTCAAAGTTTTTTGGAGGAGGGTTAAGGTTGTTTGGAGTTTGTAATAAAACTAATTTACCCGAATTGTTGATTTTAAGCGTTTATTTAAAAGATAAGGTAAAAAAGCAAGTCGTGTAGCTATTTTGTAATATTTACTTATAAAAAAAACTTATAAAACTTATAAAACGTTAAAATCTATATAGACGTATTCATACACTAATTTGTATTCTTAGTTAAGTTCTTTTAGGAAAATAATAATTTTCTCTGTAAAGTTTTTGAATTTGTACTTTCTAATTTGAAAACAAAAAAAAATCGTATCAATCTTTTAAAGTGTTGATACACTTGCATCCGCTGTCAAACCTGCTGTGTTTCCTGCATGACGTTTAACTAGTTTTGACCTTCTTGACCCCCAATAGAATTTTTCCTAAAATTCTCTCAACCAATTGATGTGATTATTTAGTCATTATATGTGTGTTATGGGGTGAAAGAAATACTACACTACTCTGAAATCTAGTGATACTCAGAGGGTTAAGAAGTTAGATCAAATTTTAGCACCCTATCTGCTTTCCGAACCTTAAAACCAGAACGAATGACGGGTCTCAGTACTCGATAATTAGCCAATCATGAATTACAAATATGTTTTCCAAGTAATACTCAGTGTTTTTAACTCTTGCAAAACGTATACCTTTTTTCCGGCACACTTTTGTACAGTTTATTATTTATACATACAATCAAAATATTTATAGCTTGGAAATAGACTGCACAATGAAGTAAAAAATTATTTCAAATTTCCTCGATTCTCAGATACCGGTACCATGGTACCTCCAATAATAGTTACTCGTACATATCTTTGAAATTCCGTAAAAAAGTAACACCGGATCAAGATATTTTAATGCTCTTAGTCCTCTAGACATGTATCTGTATCGAAATCATTGGTTGATTGAATCAATAATCATCCTTGTTAAAGAAATAAAAGACCTCATAATAGATATTTCTAAAAGCATATCTAAAATTTAGGGAATTAAGTCAATGAAATGTATCGTATGGAAGTTGGTATACAAGGCGAATCACTAAAAATGATACACATCAACATCTTTGAAAAGTTTATTCCATGCAGAATAAAAACATCAGAGAAGAATTGAACTTACAATAGTAAAACCGCTGGAACAAGTTAGAAAGGAATATATACACGCTACTCATCCCAAAAGCTGACACAAAAATAATTATACGGATTTTCTCATAAATCAAATTACATCACATGGAGCATTTGGAAGGTATTGAGCAAAATTCCACAATAAGTAGACCTTTGCTCTTGCAATGAACACTTAGAAACATAACCACACAATATATATTTGAAAACTATGGAAGCACGTTAAGACCAGATTTCAAAAATTCAACAAATATCCCAATTTCAGAATTGATCAAGAACAAAAGTGATAGAGAAAGCGTTATACTTATACATGAGCTGATGCAGATTGTTTTTGAAAATAATAGATAAGGTTTTTCCTCCATTTCCTGTCTATAATATAAGTATATTTCTAGCGTTACGTTTTGAATACTTAAAATTCAATAAAAAACATGTGTGTCATTTGGCGGGACAGGTATTTTAAATTTAAAAAATCAATAATCCGCTGAATTGCATTCCGTTGCTGAATCCGCACAGTGCATTGATATGTATATGGTGCTTTTACACATTACTTTTATTTACATTGACAAGTAAAAGTACATAATGCCTGAAACTGCTGTTGATTTCATTCTCCGTAATTTCTAATTACATACAAATTAAGGTAGAATGTAAAGCTATTCTTTGGAAGATAGAAATATTGATGTATTGCATACTATACAATGGGTTGTTCTGTTATTTTGAGCCAGTTAATTCATCGTTACTTTTACAGCAGTGCATTCAGATATATCATCCTCTTCCATTACAATAGAATTATCTCCTATGATACGCACAGAAGGCAATATTCACTTTGTTATGTTCACTGTCTACTTTTTCGATGGCTCAGAACGAGGAAATTCTTTCTCAGCTAGAATGTCACACGATACTGCTACCAATTCATTTCCGATCTCTGATGCCGTGTTAAAACTCGTGTCACCGTGATAAGAGAGAGGAGCTCAATATCATTTTTACGAGTCCGATGACAGCCTCTGATTAGATTGCTGGATCATTCTGTCAGGGCACGGGCTGCAAAAAAAGGAAGACAGAAGCACTTAGTGTTGAAGATGGCAGTAGTTAAGATAAGGGACTTCACGTTCGTTGATGACACTGGATGAAGCTATCTTCGTTTTGAAGGGGAAAGTTAAAAGCCTTTGCAATAAACAAATGTAGGAAATCAAATCGCTTCATTCTTATAGATGAAAATAGCTACGGAAGATTGAGAAAAAGTCTGAGAGCAGAATTCTTGTAATTCACACTTTTCTAAGATCCATTTGTGCGAATTTTTAATCTAAGACTGAAGAACACAATGATTGGTTGGATGTTTTATGGCGCTAGGGCCCACATTTGGCCAAGCTGCGCCAAACACAAGACGGACAACACAATGAGGAAGGAAGAAAAAGCGAAAAGCAGAAGGTAGGAAATGTTAAAATGAAAGGGAGGAAAGATCATTCGGTTACCTCGGAGTTGTGATGCCCGTACACACACCTAAAGAAGATCTGCCCCTGAGGGCGGAGACCACAATAAAAATGTACTCAATAAATTTTAGCTCATGACCTAAGACTGAACCATTCATCAATGCAATGTTTCTCCAAATGCACCCATCAGTCAAAATAAACATCCACTTCACTTTAAAAAACGCGCAATGTAAATCACACCTATCACACGATGTCACACTACATCTTGGCTCGTGTCTCCGCAATTATCTTCCCCTCAGCAAAGCTATCAAACTATTGGGACTCGACTCAAATTTTACGGCTTTTAGACCGCTGTGTCGCGACACTGCGTGGCATCCCGAGAAGAAAAAGTGTAAATATCATTCCTTCAATTGCACCAATGGGACACCTGGGGTCCCCAACAAAGGCCTGCCACGGCTGGCCTTTTCATAAAACCATCGTTAGGGAGCGGTCCGAGGGGTTGAGTTTTCCACCGCAATCAAGGTATTATTGTGTTTTCGGTCGGGGGGTATGGCATGGCTTTCCCTCTCGGGATTCCCGGTCGTGATCTATGGCTTCTCGGGAAGCCGATCCCAGGAATCTTTCCAGGAATGATTGAGACTGAGTTATTTGTCAGAGGTGGTTTCCGGAGATTTGTTGGACGGTTTGGAATTATTTGGAGCGTCTCTCTCGTAGCCCCCTTTTTTGCGATGTTTGCCGGCACTGGTCCCGAGACATATCTCATTGGAGATAAAATCGGTTGTGAAGTGTGGTTGGTCAAGAGTGATTGGTTTATGGATCTGTGGAGGGGTCATGACGACGAAGGTGGCCTGGTCTATCTTAATTGGCCTTTTGGTTTAGAAGAGGGTGGAGGGTGTCGCTCTATGTCATTGGTCTCAGGCTATTGGTATAGCCACTTACCAATAGTTACCAGTTTTCAAATAACTTCAGTGGTGCATCAATATTGGCAAAGTTTTTACGAATAAATGCCACCTTTACAATGTTTGGTCTATATTGCTTCGCTTAATTGGAGTTTTGGTTGATAATAGTAGGGTGGGTGTTTATTCAGCTTTGGCATCGGTCTCAGAGCTTTGGCAAAGTCAGTTTCCATCTTTGAAGGAACTTGAGACCATGTGAAGTTTCGTAAGTTTTTTTATGAATATATACCACCTTGACGTTTTTTTTTTGTCTAATTTGGTTTGTTTAATTGTCTTTTTAGTTCAGAATAAAATGGGGGAAGTTTTTGTCGCTTTTATAGCATCATTCTTAGATCCTTGGCTGAGCCACTTTCCAGTTTTGAAGGATATTAGGTGGTGCATGACTTAATAAATTTCGTTCGATTAAATACCACCTGCACTGAGTTTCGTTCTATTTTTCTTTGTTTAACTGTCATTTTGGTTCAGAATAGGATGGGCCACGTGTTTGTCACTCTTTGGCATAAGTCTCAGGGTTGAGTCATTTTCCAGCTTTGAAGGAACTTACAGACCGCATGAATGTTATTAAATATTTTATGAATAAATAACACCCTGACAATTTTTTGGTCTATTATAATTTGGTTAATTGGCTTTTCGATTCAGAATGAATGGGTTGATTGTTACGGATTGGCATTGATCTTAGACCTATGTAACTTTTTACGAATAAATACCAACTATGCAAAATTACACCAATTCCTTGTGACATTTGTATATTATTTTGAAATATTGGTAATGAAACCTTAATCAATTGCTGTTATCTTTTAAACAGAAAATATGATTCTTTTGTAAAGGAAATGTGGTAAGGAAAATAATGCATTCTCACCTGATAAATGATATGGTGACCATCACCCTTGAATTTGTAGACAGTACACAGGGAGAAGAAAATTGAACACTTTTTCATGCTTTGCGACTTATCAATAGGTATGCTCTATGTACAGTTGCATTTTTCCTAAAAAAATGTCACAGAATGGCTTTTTGAAACGTTACTAACTCTCTCACCTTTAATATAATTACCATGAACCTGAAAAAAGGCAATTTATTTCTATTTTGTAATCATTCATGGCGAGCCTTAAAAATGTAACTATTGACATCTCACTATACGTTTGTTCAGAGGACAAAAATATTGAAAATTGTTGTTATAATAAAAGTTTTCTTTTACTTTTAAAAACGTTTTAAAATTACCGAAAAGGGTGGGATATTATTTCTTTGAATATAAAAACAATGTAAAAAAAGAAAGTACAAAATAAGTTTTGGTAATTTTTAGTGCTTCCTTTCTCAGTCTTTCATTAATTTAATTTTCTTTACAGATTTGAAAAACCGAGGAAACAAAGAAAAGGGATTAATCAACCTTTTTGAAAAATTGAACATCAAGAGGTTATGCGTCAAGTTCAGAATGCTTACACTTTATTAAGAAATACTAAATTATCTGTACTCACTCTGTTATTAGTATTATAATATAATTTAATGAAATATTTAAAAAATAAAATCCAAATAAATATTTCTATTGATAGTTGTATAAACTATAGCATTATAAAGACTGAATTCTGCAAATGATGTATTTATTGTTTTTAAGTCATTTGGGCACCAGAAAAATTCAAGATACCTGTCTTCTTTTAATATTTTAATCTTTTTATATTGATCTTATTCACATTAAACAAATGATCCATCAAAAGTCTCTTTCAGCGATAGAAATTTGAAAGAAACTTCAACAGTTCTTACATTAAAAAAAGTGTAACGATTTTTTAGAGCATGCCTGTTAACATTTTGACAAAATCAAATATCAGTATGTCATGCAACTATGATATCGCTATGTTATGTTATGTAACTATGTTATCACTACTTTCATGTTGTATAAATTATCGATAACTTTTTACCTTGAAATAAAATAATCTTTACAGATTTTCTTTTCAATATATACAATTCTTGAATGATAATATTAAATAATACAGTTTTCAAATCATATTAATAACTTATTCACTTATTTAACCGAGTTTCATAGATATGTATACACTATTTGGCAATTCAAAAATTCCTTAAATTGTCACCACTGTTTTTACTTTTTGCCTTTTCCTTAGAATAAATTAGCCATTTGATACTTTTTGTTCTATTTATTTGAAGTGTGATCACTTCACTAGCGCAAATTTTGGAGATAATTTGGTTGAATCCTACTATAACATTTTGTCATATAATCCGAAACTCTTAAAACTCTTCAGAAACCGGAAGACTTTTATGGAGAATGTTTTCACTAATTCCCAGTTTCAGGTTGCTTCAATTAGACGTAAGTGTGTGACTGGTGGGGAAATCCCAGCAGTTCTTTCCCGTTTACGATTCTTCGTTTGAATAAATACAAAGGAAATGCGTTTTAACGCTGCTGTTTTGAGGTATAGTTTTTGTCTTCTTTCAACTATGCAACATAAAGCGCACTGCCCGCCCATTCTCCATAACCCGAGAATTTCTTTTTGTGTCATAAAAACAGGCGTTCCCTCGACTTTGACCTCCATGTTAAAAGCCGTCGTTTTGACACAACGCATTGCCTTATTTTGCGTTTTAGAGTAAGTTGTTTGCAATTCTGAGTCGAAAGAGTCTGTATAAGAGTTGCGCAGTGCTAGATGCATGTATATTTTGTACATAATTATGTCACAAATATGCCGTTGGTACTTGTAGTTTGGTGCATAGTAATTGCTTATGGTGCAACTTAGATATGATGAATTCAGGTTCAAATCCATACATTCCCGATTTATACTCATTTGCAGTAATTTGTTCCATTTGTAGTGAAATTCTCATTAAGAATTTACACGGATCCATTGAAAAATTATCTAACTTAATGTTTGTTTACCTCGAGAACTGTTCCCAACACTAAGTCTCTGTCTTTCTGTTGCGGTAGAAGCGAGCCTTATCCCGTTTTCCATAAAGGATGCTTGAAGAATGTTGGAGATAGGTAGGTAATTGAATTAATGTAGCACTTCAGCAACACAACGGGAAATTATGGACGTCCAGGATCCTTCCCTAAGGGAAGGGTCCGAGGATAACATCTCGTAATTTTGATACCCGGTCAGATGACGAGGTCAGCCCCTGAGCTGGCATCCAACTCTCCAAACTTCCACACCACGCCAACGTGAGGACATTTGTGGACGCGACAGATTTAAAGTGCACCAGCCCCAACGTACACGATGGTATTTGGTTGCAACGAGTTTCGAATAAAAATTGCGGGATTCATTTGCCAATTCTGCCGCTTAAGTAAAATATGCTTTATTTGAGCAATGGAGTTGCATAATATTGCTATGACTACACGGAAGAGATTGACTACTCTACTGTCTGATTCAACAGTCTGATTACAGAAAACAATGAGAAATCTAGAAGACAGAATATTGGAATTGATCTCCAAACCTTTGACAGACAATCTGTGTTTTAAGAATTCTGTATGATAAATGCGAAATATGATTATGTAAATATATGTGCAGTTATATTTCTGAATTTATCTTTAATTCAGAGAGTTGAGGCACACACATGACTAAATGCCTTGAACTTGAATGATATTTTATAGCTTTCGTTTCATTTTGTTAATTTAATACGAATTGTGTTAATCTTTAACTTCTTTTATGTCGCTGTCGTAAATTGTAACATCTGTTGGCATCAATCACAAGACCAAGCAAGGGAAGACATTCAAGCTTATCCTATTGGCACAATGACAAGATATTTATGAATTTTGCTTGTTGCCGAAAAGATCTATACTAATAAACTTTTTCCTTCCACCAACATTCACCTAACACAAGATATAGTACTTGAGACATCAACTAGAGTAACGCGTAGTTCAATGAATGAGCCATGATTTTACAGTGATCGACACCACCCTAAATTAGAGGGAGAAGCAATCTTTCGTGGTAGGCAGAAGTAAACGACTTCAGTGCTCCTGAAAAAATCACTCGTTGTTACACGTTATGGAAAACTTACGAATCGTCATTGAACTTTGTTTATTGTAAATTTTACAACTGACGAATAAAATGAGGTTTATCAATTATTTGAACATTTTATTCTATCGAGTTAAGTTCACAATTATTCTCGAAATCGACACTGTTCTAGACAGATTTCTAGGTAGGAAGATTAGTAGAGGAAGATATCTGTATGAGCCTTAAACAGTAGGAGGTATATGGTAGATAGGAATTTTTCGAAAAGATACGCAGGAATAGCATTGAGACTGTTCAATAAGTATTTATTCAGTTTAGAACAATACTCTCTGTCTCTAACTTCGGTTATATTATTGTCAACTCAAATCTAATTCAAAGCACATAATCTTTCCTTGGAATACTCACTTTAGACCTCATTTATTCCAATATTGCGTAGATATACAAGAAGCTCAAGAAATAATGTATAACCTTCATGAAATTTAAGAGCCTTGCGTAAAAAGGAATAAAAGTGAGATTTCGTGACCGATATTGAGGAATACATTTGCTTCGGTTTAGAAAATTGTCGTCTTTCTCTTTACTTTAAATGCTTCTGTGTATGATTCAATTTTTTACATATGCATGCATAAAATGTTTAATGTAGTGTTCTATATATGCTATATTATGTATTTCAGCTTGTTTTCCTCTGTACTTCACACTATTGAACTATAAACATAAAAGATATTGAAAGCCTTCGAAGCCTCTTTTTAGCCTTAACTAATTACATGTTCGCCTTTTGCCGTGCACATTTTAATTGGACTTACAGAACCTACATAGTTCTACCACAAACATGGGCGAGGAAGACTGGTTACAATCCAGATGCTTGAATAAATAGTTCTCTCAATAAGTGGATTAGTCTGAACAGCAAAAATTTAATCACTCCTCTTCCGACTCCATACCAACAGTTCACAAAGAAACTCTTTCCACTCCTACGATCTTGGTGATAAAATATTTTATATTTATCTCAACATCTAATGCTTATAAAGTTTGACCAAATAGAACAGTTTGTGACACACCAAAAAAGCCCGCTGCATCGGACCTTGATTAACAGACTAATAGTGAGTCACTGCCAAACATTCCAGTGAGTACTTCATAATAAGTGGGTTAGTCTGTACAACAAAATTTAAGTATTCCCTTTCCCTCCCAGCACTACACTTTAATAAGAAACTCTCACAATCCAAGAAATAAAATATGATTTCATATTTATGTCACCGATTAATCCCTATAACGTCTGGTCCAAAAAGAGAGTTCGCAGGCAAACCAAAAAACCCCGACCCACAGCAACGGACCTTGACTAACAGACTACTAGAGTGAGCCACTTCAAAACACTCCAGCGAGCACTTCATAAGTGGGTTAGTCTATTCTGCAAAATTTAATCATTCCCTTTACTTCACAGCACCACAATTCACTAAGAAACTCTATTACAATCCTTCCCTTTGGAATTCATCCCGGACGTCACCAATGGCCCGTTGTTTTGCTCCAGTGTGACGTTAATTAAAGTACCTACCTATTGCAATCCAAGAAATAAAATATTACTTCATATTTATATCAACAATTAATCCTTACAACGTCTGGACAGAAAGGAGAGTTCGCAAGCAAACCAAAAATCCCCAACCCGACCCACTGCAACAGACCTTGATTAACCGATTACTAGAGAGTGAGCCACTACAAAACATTCCAGTGAGCACTTCATAATAAGTGGGTTAGTCCGTTCTGCGTAATTTAACCATTACCTTTCTTTCACAGCACCACAATTCACTGAGAAACTCACAATCCAAGAAATAAAATATGATTTCATATTTATGTCAACAATTAATCCCTACAACGTCTGGACAGAAAGGAGAGCGCAAGCAAACCAAAAATCCCCAACCCGACCCACTTCAACAGACCTTGATTAACCGATTACTAGAGAGTGAGCCACTACAAAACATTCCAGTGAGTACTTCATAATAAGTGGGTTAGTCTGTACAACAAAATTTAAGTATTCCCTTTCCCTCCCAGCACTACACTTTAATAAGAAACTCTCACAATCCAAGAAATAAAATATGATTTCATATTTATGTCACCGATTAATCCCTATAACGTCTGGTCCAAAAAGAGAGTTCGCAGGCAAACCAAAAAACCCCGACCCACAGCAACGGACCTTGACTAACAGACTACTAGAGTGAGCCACTTCAAAACACTCCAGCGAGCACTTCATAAGTGGGTTAGTCTATTCTGCAAAATTTAATCATTTCCTTTACTTCACAGCACCACAATTCACTAAGAAACTCTATTACAATCCTTCCCTTTGGAATTCATCCCGGACGTCACCAATAGCCCGTTGTTTTGCTCCAGTGTGACGTTAATTAAAGTACCTACCTATTGCAATCCAAGAAATAAAATATTACTTCATATTTATATCAACAATTAATCCCTACAACGTCTGGACAGAAAGGAGAGTTCGCAAGCAAACCAAAAATCCCCAACCCGACCCACTTCAACAGACCTTGATTAACCGATTACTAGAGAGTGAGCCACTACAAAACATTCCAGTGAGCACTTCATAATAAGTGGGTTAGTCCGTTCTGCGTAATTTAACCATTACCTTTCTTTCACAGCACCACAATTCACTGAGAAACTCACAATCCAAGAAATAAAATATTACTTCATATTTATGTCAACAATTGATCCCTACAACGTCTGGCCCAAAAAGAGAGTTCGCAGGCAAACCAAAAAACCCCAACCCGACCCACTGCAACGGACCTTGACTAACAGACTACTAGAGTGAGCCACTGCAAAACATTCCAGCGAGTACTTCATAGAAAGAATAATGTGTACCTTGGTCTCATAGAAAAGGTGGGGAGGCACAAGAGGTAATGTTTGTGGGGGGAGGAATGCAAAATTCAATACTCATGGATTGCGGGGAGGGCTCGACCTCGGATAAAATGTGGAACGTTCCACACTCCATTGGATTCGAAACGATTCTTGTCCTTTGGGAATGGAATGAAAGAGGAGGGGTCCCGTCCTAAACGGAGGGAGTAGGAGTGCGATTTTAGGGTGTTTTATTTTATTTTGCGTGGTGGCAATAACTTTCGATTCGTTTGATGTCTATCGATGACAACGGGGGAGTTTTGAACGATAGGGGTTGAAAGATTTTGACGTTTCTGTGATGATTCAAAACTGCTTGATAATAAATCAAGCTAATTTGATACCAGTACGTTTTGAATTAAATAATCAGGCACAAAAATAATTTCAATAACTGCTGAACGAGTCAGTGATGGGTGAGATGACATTGTAGCAAAATAAGGACGAAAATTTGTTTTAATTTTATAAATTATCACAAAAATATCACATTTAGATTGGCACAGTAATTAATTATAACAATATTATTCATACGCGACAATATAGTTTGCTATCGACAGGAAAAGCAACGATATTTAATTCTGAATCATGTTTCTAACTTTGAAATCAACTTCTGAATTATATAATGCGGTATTTAGTTATGGTTTACTTTTGATTTAAATAACGTCACTTAAGAAACCGACTACATTATCACCCTATTACCACCACTACATCCCAAATGTGACAATTATGAATTACTTCTTCCCTCCTTAAATTTTTGATATCGGGAAGCAATTTTTCAATCATGAAACGGTAGGTAGTTGAATTTACGTCTCACTGGAGCAACTGGTTATTCCAATCATGAAACGAAATATATTGTTAAATGAAAGTAGATTTAATCAAACAGTTCTCTTCATCAAAATCGGGCAGGATTTTGACGAGGTGAACCAGAAAAATGTAGACTGCAATGTTGGTTGGGACAAAGGGCCATATTTGACCAAGCTGTGCCAAACAGAAGGCAGACGATGTCAAGTAATGAACACACAAAAAGAAACGTTAATACTCTTACAGAAGAGAGAGTTACAGGAATCGAACCTTTGTCACATACAACTCGAAGGATACTAGCGCAGATAGGTAGGTAGGTAGATAGTTAAATAACGTTCAGTTGGAGCAACACAA
This sequence comes from Meta bourneti, assembly GCA_933210815.1. NCBI lineage: Eukaryota > Metazoa > Arthropoda > Arachnida > Araneae > Tetragnathidae > Meta > Meta bourneti. The sequence continues at coordinate 80,507,459 of OW119923.1, read as the reverse complement.
CTGGCTATTAGCGGCGGTGCGAAACTAATCCTCGAGGGAAAGATCCGAGGACAACACCTCGTAACCTTGAACCTTGGTCATATGATGAGTTCAACAACTGAATTACAGCCCATTCTCCAAACATCCACACCACGCCAAAGTGAGAACATTTGAAGCCACGACAGATTTAACGTGCACCAGCCCCGCATACACGAGGGTCTTTGGTTGTACCAAGTTTCGAACACGTAGCCCTAAAGTTGCTAATCCGATACTCGTCCAACTGGACTACCGTGGCCCGTAACTAGCGCAGGAGGCAAGACCACTGAATCACAGTGATCCGTACAGGGCTTTAAATTTTTCATCCTCCTCTGTAATGCAGTTACATTGAAAATTCAATTTAAATTTTAAGTTATCAAATGAGCTACTTACATATGACATAAATATCTGAATATTAAAAGTAAAATTTAATACATCAGAATAAAAGTCGACACAACAAATACAAAATGATCTATCTAAAATATATTTCAGAAATTCGTAAATTTCCTTCACTCCAGAAACCCTTACTCTGACTAATAATGCACCTCAAACCCGAAAGGAATCAAACCAACCCAAGAGCTGCAAGAGTTTCGTCTTAATTCAACCGAGAGCCATATTACGTCTAGTACAATACATGGATGATACTCCCATCTCTTCGAGAAAGAGCTAGCTTTTTTACCAGTGACGCGATACTTGTTGATTTAGGAAAGCACGATGGAGAAGATCATGAGTAATAGATTATCCACTTGTTCACGCTCCCGAACAATCTCACCATTATAGAACCAATTTCGATCCCATCGTCCGAACCTACCAGGGACTTTCGCTCAGGAAGCTGGAACGCTTCTTATCAAAGCACCGAAGCAGAAGGGGGAAATATTTCAGCAATTCGCAAAGTTCCTTCACTCCAGAAACCCTTACTCTGACTAGCAATGTATCTCAAACCAGAAAGGAATCAAACCAACGCAAATTCCGCAAGAGTTTCGTCTTAATTCAACCGAGAGTCGCCATGTTACGTCTAGTAAAATACATGGATGATACTCCCATCTCCTCGAGAAAGAGCTAGCTTTTCTACCAGTGACGCGATACTTGTTGATTTAGGAAAGCACGATGGAGACGATCATGATTAACAGATTATCCACTTGTTCACGCTCCCGAACAATCTCACCATTATAGAATCAATTTCGATCCCATCGTCCGAACCTACCAGGGACTTTCGCTCAGGAAGCTGGAACGCTTCTTATCAAAGCACCGAAGCAGAAGGGGGAAATATTTCAGCAATTCGTAAAGTTCCTTCGCTCCAGAAACCCTTACTCTGACTAGCAACGTATCTCAAACCAGAAAGGAATCAAACCAACGCAAATTTCGCAAGAGTTTCCGTCTTAATTCAACCGAGTCTACCATGTTACATCTAGTACAATACATGGATGATACTCCCATCTCTGCTTTGTGAAAGAACAAGCTTTTTTACCAGTGACGCGATACTTGTTGATTTAGGAAAGCACGACGGAGACGATCATGATTAATAGATTATCCACTTGGTCACGCTCCCAAACAATCTCACCATTATAGAACCAATTTCGATCCTATTGTCCGAACCTACCAGGGACTTTCGCTCAGGAAGCTGGAACGCTTCTTATCAAAGCACCGACCCGCTGCAGACTTCAGTCCCACTCTCCAATACTCCTTCCCCCTTCGAAATAAAAAATATCCAACAAAAATCCACATGGGGGAAGGTGGCATTAAAAAAAGAAGAGGGGGTGCAATTGATGGAGGGTAGGGCGATCCACAAAGGACCTCGGACGGACGGACAACACTCGTCTGTTGTTGGGACGTTTCTTTCGTTACCCTACACGGGGATAAACAGACGTGGAGTGGAGGAGGGATTGCGCAGAAGAGGAAGAATGGAAGAAGGCCTCCTCCAATCTTTCAGAAAAATTGGGGGTTTTGGTGAGGGGCTTGCGATAACACTGAGGTCTTGACTTGCAATGAAAGTGCGTGGATTCCCTGCTGATAGATTACTCACTCCCCAGAAGATCCTGTGCTTTTGGCGTCACGGGAGCATTGAAAAGCCCAACATAATCCCTTGTCAACATTTGGACTTAGCTAGGTCGAGCCGTGGAATTCAGCAATCAATAAAATGTTCCGATAAATTGATCGTATGAATGGGGGGACGTTTAATGGCACATCCTGCTTTTTTTAATAAAATAGACTTATAGGTGCTGACGAGGTGTAAAATGGTCTTGAACTTAAGTCATATTAATGGTATTCGGGTGCTATTTCGTCCCTAATTTGCAAACACTGTATTTGTGAAAATGTTTTAATGCTTATTGCTTTCCAAAACTAACTTCATAATCATAGTTCGCTTGGTCCTGAAATTCCCCCGGACTTAGCTAGCTTGAACTATGGAATTCGTATGCACAGCAATCAATAAATGTTCCGATAAATTGACCGTATTAATGAGGGATAGTATAATGGTACCCTGCTACTATGAAAACAAAATTTGTTTATGGGCGAAGAACAGGTACACAAAATGTTCTTAGAGCCAAAGTCATATTAAAGGTACTTGGGTGTTATTTTGTCCCTAATTTGCCAACATTATTTGTGAAGATGTTTGTATTTCATTTATTTTTGTGTGTGGATTTGATCCCTTGATAGCCAGCAAAGGTGTTTGAATTCTTCAATTTTTCTGTCTTGTGCAGGGGATATGTTTAGTTCCTAGTACTGGAACCTAACATACCAATTTTCCATATTTTGTCAGAGTACTTCTACCAGAAAGGTGAAATCCAAACTATGGTGATCGCCCAAACTACTTGCCCACAACTTAGTCACTTATTTCGACTTCTTACAGGACATCGACTACTTACAAAAGCATTTCACAGTGTTTTTAGTAACGAAATCATCTATTTGAAGTGGACGAAGTGACCAGAAACCACCTTAAAAACTGCCATAAAAATCTTAAGAAAACAGTTTCAATTACTGTAGACGGTATTTTTAAAGGATATTTTATCATTTTATTGGACTTCTCGCTGACTGATGGTGGAGAGGCTAAGGACGGGAGTTGAATAAAAATAAATAAATAATAAATCTTTTACCTAGATGAAAATCTGGCAGTTAAGTAGTAACGAAAAGCTTATTATTTTAAAATACGTCTATCACAAATCCTTATATCAACTGGAATGATGCTAGAGTTAAGAACTCAAATTTAAATATAAAATTGGGTACTGTAAAAATAGACACTCTTAACTAGGTCCTTGAATTGAATTTTTTTTTTTTTGTGAAACAATCCATAAATATTGATGCAGGTGGTGATTAAGATTTCTACTAAATTTTTAGAACATCGGGAATGACACTCGGTACCAGAAAAGAATATCCACACGCCAGTTTTAATTATACAGGGTGATTCTGAACTCATGGAACAAACTTTTAGGGTTGTTCGATCACACTAAAATAATCATTTTTCGTATAGTAGTGTATGGGCGCAAGTAAAGCGTTTAGGTGCAAATGCAAGAATTGCACAGGAAATGAAATAAAATGCTTATTTACATCATTAAAATTTTGATTTTATTTACAATGATTTTTTACAATAACTACTCAAAAGTGCTACCATCAACATTAATGCAAGCTTGGCAACCTGGAAAGCTTGTGAAACTCGCCTTTCAACTACCAGGATCCAGCAAAGGAACGATTTTGAATAGCGACAAACCAAACAGTGCACTCTAGCGGCGAAAAAGTCCGTCAATCCATGGATCGACTTTGCCAAGCTTGTATTAATGTTGGTGGTGGCACCTTTTAGCAATCATTGTAAAAAATCTTTGTAAATAAGTAATTTTTATACAAAAAATCATTGTAAATATGTATTCTCTATACAAAAAATCATTGTAAATAAGTATTTTTCTAAACGAAAAATGGTTGTTTTAGTGTGCTTTAACATCCTTTGAAGTTTCTCCCATGCTTTCCGAATAATCCTGTATAAAGAAAATAAACGTTAAGTTGTTTAAATAATTTGCAAATTCAATACAGATACCCAGTTCCATGATGATTTTTTGCTTTCTTTTCATGATAATAATCGAATAAGAATCAAGATTGATGGAGATTGGCACCACAGAATGCTTCATCAAATGAAAATGTATTTGCTTGTGGATTTTATATATGTATTTTTATTAATGCACTAATACAGTACACTGTTTAATGTTCATTAGCGTAAATGCAGTTTTTTCCATTCTTAAAGGACAATTTCTGACAAAGCATAGCGTGAGATTAATCATGCTGAAAAGGTTTTTGCAACGTACAATTAAAAAGTTTGTACACTTTCATATGTTCACTTTCATATTTTACTGTGATTTTATCATTTAGTTCATTGTTTTACATTGGAAATATTTATTTTACACACATTTTTACGCTATTTTCAGAATGATACGCAATATGAAAACTAAAGTCAGTTTCTGCATTTAAGGCTCTCTTTAGCTGAAAATGTTACTGTATTCACAGGAGTTTTCATCAAAAATCCAGGTCTATGTATTGAATTTAAATATACCTCGTGAATACCTAAAGAATTTGAACACAAATAACACACACTTCCCAAAATACTCAGTATTTGAGCTTTGCAAAAATAACTGAACAGCCAAAATAGTATTGCTAAACTTTTCAGTCATTTCACATCCTGCATTTGAATCGTCTTCCTTTAAGTCCATATATCAACTTTTGAAAAACCCCAACTTCTCGAATCTATTTAAAAACTGGACAACAGCATCAAAAACACATGACGCAGAAACATTCATCTCCCTGCCCGTCCATTGAAAATGAACCCGAATTTTTCTTTCCCAAATATCCCTTCTTTAGACACGCATAAAGAAAGTATATTTTGACCATACAGGAAATTCTCCAACTCTGAATAACTTCGAAGAAGTGAATAACGACTCTCCGATTACCCGCCTGAATATCGGAACCCATGTGCATGAAAGCCAGGCCTCGGCGCAATATTTATCCTAAAGTGAGGCCACTCTTTTATGTTCCAGGGGGCCCGAAGGCCTTTGTGGGGAACGGTTTTCGCCGCAACGCCTCTTCCTTTTCCGCTGGACAATTGAGTCGCCCCCGCTTTACAGGATTACTGAGGGCTGTTCCCATAGTTGCTGGAATTAAATCGCATCTCATCGCTTTGAAAGATTTGCTAACAAGTATGTGTGCTTTTGTAAATAATATAAAGATTCAGGATCTCTTGAGTATTTGGGCTTATATACTTACTAGCTGTATAGTCCATTGAGATAAGAAGTAAAACGGGCTCTAAAAATCAGTTATTGCAATTCAAGTTCTTATTATCTTAACCCTCCCAGTGATTTCGACGATAGATCTCGTCCATCAAGATCTGACCAATTTTGCTAAGGACGAGATAACTCGTCATCAAGAATGCTGATTGAATTCCGAATGATGAAGATATTGCCGTTTTTCATGATGAGGAGATTTTCTAATTACGGGATATCTCGTCGAGGCAACCACCAGGAAGGTTAAATAATGAGTGTGTATTGTAATAAAGCCTGGATCATGAACATTTACCAATTCAAAATATTGAATCAATAAATCTCTAAACTCAAAAAAGACATCTTAATCTTAATAATAATCTCACAAAACTCAGTAATACAGAACTCAATAACTCAACTTAACTCAGCTCAAAACTATATTTCAATTATTAATTCTAAATTGAATTAAAATATTAAACAATTGCTATGGATTAACAAAATATAGTAACTTACATACTTAATTAATAATTTAATTACGCTATCGTATGCGCGTTTTCAGTAAGTTTCTGTATAAATATTGATTTTGTGTTTTATGCTATTTTATCCTAAATATTATTCCTTGTATTACTCGTTTCCTCACATCTAGATCATGATTTAATATTTGTTTACTGTGAGCGATCAATTCCTTGTAAAAGTACTTAAATATTCTATTTAACTTGAACCTTGATAGGGGATAAGTTATCCAGAAAGTCTTTTTCCAAGCAAGTCCACTTCCCAATCATACTATATAAAATGGCAAATCTTGCCTTGGTGTTTTATTTGGATAAGGGGGCCATGACAAAAACAAGGAAAAGGTGGCAGAAAAAGCATTTACGGCGGCGGTATTGTGAGCGACGTAACAGTTACGCTTGGAGAATCGAGAGTTAAATCTAATAATTTTTACATCGGTTCAGGGATTTAACGACCCACATGTGGATATTCGGTAGTTTGGGTGAGCTGTTTCTTTCAATTTATATGAATTATATCTGGACTTGGTCACCTTCTCCCCTCTTCAGAGATTACGGAGATTTCCCATGCTGCAGGAGTTATATCGCTTCTCATTGCGAAGTTGTGAAAGAGTTGCTAACAAGGATGTGTGCTTTTGTAAACAATAAAGATTCAGTCTTTTATTTGAAGCTTATATAGGGAAGTAGTGTCTTATTTGGATAGAAGTGCCATGACACAAACAAGGAAAAGGAGAAAAGCAAGCATTTATGGCGGAAGCAACGTGAGCGATATGCTTAGCGACAGATATGCTTACAGAATCTAGAGGTTTTTCTGATGCCTCGCTAATTATGAACAATACCACCATGGCATTGCAAGGGCGAATTTGTGAGCCTCTTTGTGTTACCCTTGTGGCCCATGAGGTGTGAGTTTTTATTACACCTCACATTTTTACCATACATTCTTGGCACAACACGTTTATAGAGGGGCCTCGCATTCATTCAGGACGGATAAACATTCATGCCTTATCTCGGATTTTAACCATAAACCATTCGATCCAGAAACCAGCACCCTGACCTCTAGACTGATTGGTCGGTACAAGATAGAGAATCGAGTATTAAATTTAATCATTTCCACTACGATTCATGGATAGAGCCACATAAGGCTATCCGGTATTTTGAGTGAACTGCTTCTTTCATGTTCTATATGAATTATACCTGAACTTAGGCATCCTCCCCCCCCCCTTTTCAGCGATTGCTGAGGACACTTTCCATGGCTGCTGGAATTAAATTGCTTTTAATCGCTGATTTGGAAAGGACTTATTTGCTGCGCTTCTGTAGTTAATGAAGATTCACGGTCTTTGACTTAAGAATTCTACATTTACAGGAAAGTTGTGTTTTATTTAGTCAGCGATGCAAAGACACGAACAAGGAAAAGCGGTGGAACATATAGTGCTGCTTTGACATGAAGGCAGTTGACCTTGGATCAGTCGATTTTGAAAAGGCGTGACAACTGATTAGGAGAAAGTTGCTATAAAAATATTAATGGACACAACTGCGCATAGTTCCATCCCTTCACCGACTCATCACTGTTATAGCTTTCGGCACTGAACCAGTGTCTGTGCTATAGCGCCAATTGTGAAATCGCTTGGCTTACGTTCCAACCTATCATTTAATTTAAGGAATAAACACGTTTAAATCCACGTGACTCGACTACCAACTCGCGGGAGCCAGACGCTATAGTTGTTACCAAGGTAACAATTACTCCAAGAGAAATAATGCATTCACAAATTTCTAGTAAAGGGGTTGTTATCATATGTACCAGTATATTAAGTGAACCACCTCTTTCAGAAGTTGTACATGGATTATACCTGAGAAAGGGAAAGATTAAGGATATCTTTGAATCAAGGCTTCGACACTTGTAGGGAAGTGGCATTTTATTTGAACACTGATGCAACGACACATACAGGAATAAGGTGACGGAATATAGTTATTAGTAAAGTAACGGTTATGTTTAAGAGCTAAATCTCAGATGTTCACTTACGATTTGGACAAAGCATATAACAATTCTCATGTGGCAACCAGTATGTCATAAACTTCTTAAGTTATATTCCCAAGTTTCTCAAGTGAATTATACATATGTAAAATGGAATTTATTTCTAAAAAACACTCAGCATTAACTCGAAACCTTAATAGTTCTGTTTCAGATTATACTTACCCCTTGCGTTAAACTAGTAAAACTGATTAAAAAACAGTTCGAAATTATTAAGTAACCTGGATGGATTGACATTTCGAATGATTGAGAGTCGATCTCAGAACTCAAACCCGTGTCCACAAGCATTCTGATGGTATAATTTAGTTTCTTTGCGTAAATTAAGAGACATTTTGTATTGCGAACGAAGCATTTTCTCTTGAGGTAAACTGTTAAACTAGAAAGCTTACTGCGAGCTATTTAATGTATATTAACATCAATATACATTAAATAGTATATTGATGTATATTGATGTTAATATACATTAAACTGTATATTAACATCAATACATTAAATTACATTAATATACATTAAACTGTATATTAACTCAAGGTTTAAAATTTTAACCTAAAATTTTAAACCTTGTTTTACATAACAAAATATTTAAAGTATTTATTCCTTTATTTACGTGTTTTAAAATTTGTTATTTGACAACAAAGATTTCTTTGTTTAGAAAAATATAATCTTTTGTAGGAAATCCTTCAGAAAAATGTTTTTTCACTGCCACGAGCAGCAGCAGGATATTTGTTTTCCTACAATATTACGAAGTATGCAGAAAAAAACACTTTATTAATATCCTTTTACGCAGTTAATAAGCGATTGAGTTATTTATAACGAATTATCTAAGTACACTTAATGTATGCTTGAAAATTGATAAATTAAACTTTACGTAGTGTCTTATTTTGTAAATACAGATTATTCCAGCTTCTGAAACAGTTTCAACACAAAACTCGTTTTGGTAAACAAAAGTGTTGAATTCACATCACGTGCCCTTCGTTTTAGGGAGGTAATTTCACGTGAAGATGATTGGTGAAATAACTAGTAGATAAAAAGATAAATTAATCAAACATAAAATGCTGGCAAGTCTAGCAACGCGTGGCCTCAAATAATGAACAACCAATAAAATGCGGTGATTCTAGTTTTGTTACGACCAGAGATGGTCAATGGTCATTTGTCTGAAGTCCAAAAACTTATAATTCGATAAATATTATCATTAATTAAGTTTACAATATGTACAAATTATTTAAAAATATTTTATTTAAAAACTATTCCATAACAAAATAGTGCTCTTACATAAAAACACTGTATAACGCTTTGATTATGAAGTGCACCCAATTATTATAAGGAACGAAATATTATTCAAAGGATGAAAAGCAGTTTTCAAGAGCACCAAAAGGGAGGCTTATGTCTGCCTCACCAACTGCTTTGCGTTTTGCTAGTCAATTGACTTTTTGTCGAAGCACATAAATGGGCCTTTCGTTCAGGGGGTATCAGGAGAGGCTCTTGCAGGGGGAGGACTCAGGATGGCATACGAGGATGACACATTTAATGGACCTCCCCTACACCAGTGACAGATAAAAACGTGTGTTGCGATGGCACCTTTCACTTCGGAAGGACAATAGCTGAAAGCGAGGCATGATGCAACTGGTTGGGTTCGATACAATCCAAATCCCCCAGCGGCCATTATTTTATGCGGGGGTGTCCGTCCCAGCCGACTCGTCCCCCTCCTTTTTCCGGAAATCCAAAGCGTGGGAAGAGAGCGGTCCACGGGCGATTCATCTTTCGGGAAAGGATTTTTTGGACCGTTTCAACAAAGCGTCTTCGTCTCTTCTTCATTGTACGAACGGTGAGTTCGTACAAAAGTTTTTCAGATGGTGTGTTCAGGAGGGACTCTCCTTAGAGAATGAAGGATGATAGTCTTTCCCTTTGTGCCTCGCCACCCACGTTGACAGTAATGGAGTTCGGTTGGGTTGATTTGGACGACAAACACATGCACGAGTTATTGCTGGATTCGTCCTCGCAGTTCTCATCTTTCAAAAGTAAGTCAATTTTGAGGAATGGACAGTTCTGTAGAAACTCAGGTGGATGTCTCTGTAGCGTTTGGGTGGCCTGATTGGAAGATTGAAAGCATGTGACCAGGACCTTTTGTGATGTAGTGGCCGCACACGTGCAAATTTACCACTCCAAGTGCTTTCAACGAGACATCTCGTCCATCACGATTTGACCAATTGTGCCGATGACGAGATATCTCGTCATCAAGGTGTTGCCGACTTTTTGATGATGAGATCAAGACTTGAACAGTTTTCTCCTAATGACGTCCATCAATGTCTGATCAATATTTTTCTAATGACGAGAAACCTTGTTGACCCAACTGCTAGGAGCGCTAACAAACTATCCTTCTTAAAAACATTTAATGTTACAAATTGATGCTTTGAACAAAACTTGAGATAACACAAAATATTCACAGATTCATAAGTATAATTTATCGAAATACATTCAGTAGGTTCTAAATCACACCAAAGGAATACATTCGTGACAGGTAAAAGGATTTACCCTGACTGTCACAATGTCAGAGAACAGTATGTCTAGTTCTAATCACATACTGCGGGGTCTCGATGTGTCAAGAAAGTGCATTCATGATAATCCATCTATTCTTCAGGTGAAAGACATCTTGATACTGGTCTAATTTTGATCCGGGATAAAAAAAATATTCAATAGTACTTACTATCAGTTTTGATAGTATCAATTTGTCTAAAACATCATACTGCGGCATTTAATTTTATTTACTGAACGCTTTCATTTCAAGTTGTGGTTGCCCTTATTTTATTCCTGACTACATCCAAATACACACCTATTAGAGAGTTCAGGAACGGCCGTCTTTACGATATCTCGAGACCAACAGAGTATGTTTTAACGCATGATCACTACATGCTCAAGATACCGCAAGGTTTAAGAACATCGTGGGCAGTTTTTCTCAAACTTATTAATCGACCGCGGAAGCCCAGTTGGTAGAGTCACGAATTGGCAACCGGAGGGTCTCGATACTCGATCCAGCGAAAGACCTCTGTGTACGAGGGGGCTGGTCCAAGTTAAATCCTTCGTGGCGTCAAATATCCTCACGTTGGTATGGTGTGGAAATTTGGAGAATGATGTGCCAGTGTTGACCTCGTCATCTGACCGTGGTTCAAAATTACTGAGTGTTGTCCTCGTATCTTTCCTTTCGTTGTTGTTTCTGAACCGTCGCCAATAGCCCGTTGTGTTGCTTCAGTGCGACGTAAATTAAACTACCTATTAACCAAACTTAGTAACCATCATGATCCTCAGCTCAAATTCCCACATAAAATAATTGACTCCATTTGTAAAATGCAATTTATTTTAAAAGTCTTACAATAATTGTACTTTTCCGGATGCAATGGAGCATGTATTGAATTTTTCCCTTTGCTATATATCTATATATCAGTCAACCAAAAAGTACTTGGTTAGATATAAGTTGCACATCTATGTATACTCGCTGTAATTTAAATTTTGTAATGATGGTTTTGTATTTAATTTCCCCATACATGTAAAAAGGTTACATTTCTATTCCTAAAAGGGTGATCAGTACTGCACAGGTGTTAATGATACTGTGCTGCTATTTCTTTTGTAAGCATGGAATTTGATAAACAACTAGAAGGAATTCATTACAATATGTATATTTTTCTAACTTTAACCGGACAATTTTATATGAATTTTACAATTTTAGTGGAATTTAATTTTGTTTTGAAAATTGAAATTTTACAATTTTGCTTAATTTAGTGTTTTCAAAACAAAAAATGCAAAAAACACTACAAATAAATCAAGATCGATGAATGCTTGGATCACTTAGGGCTTTTGTTTAAATATTAAAAAGATTCATGAAAAAAGGGATGGTATATATAAGAGTGTATATTATTAATTTTGAAAAGTCTCTACTTATCTCTATACATTATTGGAAGCTGAAGATAAAAGTTAAAAGTCGTTAATAATGCAAATTTTTATAAATTACAAATGGTCTTAGCTGATGACGAAAATGTTTATAATGGAGTCTTATATAAACACACGAAAAATTCATCTACAGCAATTTTGTAAAATTTCATTTTTCATTAACTTAATGATCTTTTAAAATTTTCTTACGACTAAGCCGCATGCAAGCAATCTCCATATTTGCATTACAGATTCGCATATAAATTTATGCCCACAATTTATCACTAAATCGACTTTAACATCTGAAAATTCTCTTCAAGTTTTATGGTTTGAATTATGTTCAATTTAACATGTAACAAAGGGGGGAATGGTAATAGGCATCAAAGGGGTTTAAACTCTACTCATTAAAAAGGCATGGATGAACATTTAACCCCTTCTAGATTGATGTAAAATTAAAAATTAACATCTTTAATGTAAATATTATTCATGATAAGAATGAAAAGAAAATCAGGAGAGTCCTGCACACTACATACACCTCACAGCACAAGCCACCTCATTAATAAAGCTGCACGCGTACGAGCCGATCCGACTAAAAATGGCGACCACCCTTCATTCACAATAGATCATTTATCAGTAAAATCCTCATATACTCACACAGTGACACGTGCTCTTTTGATGGGGAAAGCTATGACTTTCCAAGAGGTCACAAAGGATCGGGAATCACCGCAACCCGCAGTCCTGGTTGCAAAAAACTGGATGATAAAATCTGAGATAACCGACCGATTTTTTTAAACATATTTTGTGCGTGCCCTATGGAAGAGATTACATGCATGTAGGCGGAATGATTCGCTTAACTTGCATTGTGGTGTATTTGAGGTGGCGCATGAGATTTTATTAAAAAATGACGATGGTATTTTAAATATGAAAGCCTTTGGAGAACGAATTGAAACATAAATCATCTTGGTTTGTTCATATTGAAAGCTTTTTCTTTTAAAATGGTGTGTAATCGTGTAAATCTTTAATTGCCTGAGCGGGAATATTTATCAGTGTAATGTTGAAAACAGCAAGATGAATTACAGTGCATGGAAAAATCTGGGTAAAGCGATGAAAAAGGGCGTAAAATGCTTTAGATTGTCGTCATTATTGTCACCGATATGCATGAATTCAGGACTATTGTTTACCTTCTTTTCTCATTTAAATATTACAATTTTTCCAATGGTTTAAAAATTTAAGCGACGCACTATTATAAAAAGTGCAAAAATAGATTATTTTTTCTTATGAGCATTAAATTAATCTAATGTAAATCAAATGATTGCGTTCTTTAAAAGCGATGTTATGTAACCTCATAAGTACAGTATTTCGTTGCTCCTGGTGATGTTGAATTTCAAAATCTTTGACAGAAACCTAGAGGTTAACTTTCTGTTAGTTTGTGACACAATTCCTATATTCAAAGCTCATTAGGAGAATGCATACAATGAAAAGCAATGCACTTAAGAACCAAGTCCTTCTTGAGGTAATCCTGTTGAAGCAAATTGTGATTTTATGTCAAATTGATCCCAAATTCTGGTGATATAAGCTAAGTTTAATTTTTTGTTTCATTATATTTGCATAAATATGCTCATGGTAACTTGTTTTGGGGTTCTTAAATTCCTTTAAAATTCCCTTCTTGATAAATGAAAAATTCCTATCCTTATGACGATTGTGGCAATCGTCTCCAATGAAAAACCATTCAGGTGTGAGCAATGATTTTGTGCTTAAAAACTATTACTTATTGTACAATTTTATATTAGAAATAAAAAATAATACTTGTATTTGCAAAATATGGAGGAATAATGAAGGATACATGGAACAAGCAGTCACCATGTGAATCACAAAGAATTTTTCTGTAGAATCGAAGGCACAGTAAACTAAATCCTAAATCGATAGTTTTGTCTTTTAAGATATTGGTTGAAAAAACGTATTTCCATACATAAAACAAGACCAATCTCACATCGTAACATTCCCAACTACAAAATCCATTGCAAGACTAGACAGGAACACCATGAATCTATTAAAATAGGAATTTCCTCCGGAATCTGCAAACATCCACAAATCATTTTGTCTCCCCACCATCGCAGCGCATTGTTCAGTGAATGGCACATACCATTCCATTTCCATTCATTACCGAGTGTAATTGTCTCACTCAAGCAATTTATGATTGTAAAGACGACAAAACATTGTTGGAAAATCAAATTTTTAGGAACCAATTTTTACGAAAAGTTGAAGGGAACTGACTAAACTCAGATCTAAGTTCAAAACTATTAGTTTTGTCTTCTCAAATATTCATCGAAGGAGGACTATTTCCTCATAAAAAGCAGCGAGGTAAACCCCATACATAAGCTTACCTCAAAAAGTCACTGTTGCTTATAAATAGTCTGGAATGAAACACCACGAGTAAATTGCAACATGGATTTTCGTCGAAACTGCGACACCCCAAAATCTTATTGTTTCCCAGAAACATATTCTTCAATAGAATGGCTATATCCTAATCCATTCTCATTCATTACTGACTGTAATTGACTCACTCGCGTAATTTAAGAACATTGACAGAATACTGATGAAAGTCAAACAGTTATTTTTGTCTTCTCAAATAATCGTCTAAAGAACTAATTTCGTATCAAAATGAAAGCGACCAATTCATATATTTTCCGTGGCAAAGCAAAAGGGGTTAAGTCAAAATGGCTACTTCTCAGAACCTTAATTTGAATATTTCTCTCTCAAATATTTAGGAAGAAAAGAAACATGCCATGATGCAAATAATTGTAATTTAGATTTGTAGATTCATTAAGTTTAGATTTTAAGCATATATTATTTTTTAAATTATAATAATGCACGTGACTCCTCTGAACCATCAAATGTCAGACTTAACCTCCTTTGCCCTGACGTGGAAGATATAATAAGCTTAAACGTATGTAAAAAAACGACTTTCACAAAAAGGTTTCGAATGAACCACCACCAGCAAATTGAAACATGGAATTCCTCTGAAAACTGCCAACGTTGCTCTAAAACCATATTACGTCTGCCACAGAACCTATTCTTCAGAAGAACAAACCACACCCGATCCATTCTCATTCATTGCCGACTCGACTTGTCTCACTTGCAAAATATTCATTGATTACAAGCTTATAGGAACATCGACAAAATAATGATCTAAATTCTAAACCTATAGTTTTGGCTTTTTAAACATTCGTTGTAGAAAACTACGTTCCGTACACTAAGTAAACTAACCTCATATATAAGCTTGTGCAACTACAAAAGCCATTGAAAAGGCCTACAAAAGACTCGAATGTGTATATTGCGATATGGATTTCCGTCAAAATCAGCAACGTCATCCAACAACCATATTGTCTCCCCGTCATAGTAACATATTCTTCAGAGAATGGCCCATATCCGATGTATTCTCATTCATTGCCGACTATGACTGACTCATTTGCGTAACGTATTCGGTGAAAAGTTGATAGGAACATTGAAAAATGCTGATCCAAATTCTGAACCATTAATTTTGTCTTCTCAAACATTCGTTATAGAAAATCATATTTCCGTATACTAAACGAGACCAACTTGATATACAAGCCTTCGCAACAGCAAAACCTATTGGAAAGGCTCACAAATCTTAAACGAGTATTTGCGATATGGATTTCCGTCGAATTCGTCAACATCGCCGAGGAACCACATTGTCTCCCCGTCATAGTAACGCATTCCTCAGAGAATGGCGCATACCACTGGATCTACTCTCATTCATTACAGACTATAATTGATTCACTCGCGTAATATATATTCGATGGAAAATTGAAAGAAACATTGTAAAAGTATTGATCTAAATACAAAACCGTTAGTTTTGTCTTTTCAAATATTCGTTGTAGAAAATAATATTTCCATACACTAAACGAGGCCAACTTGATATATAAGCTTGCGCAACTACAAAAGCCACTGAAAAGGCCTACAAAAGTCTCGAATGAGTATGTTGCGATATGGATTTCCGTCTAAATCGGCAACATCGCCCAACAACCATATTGTCTCCCCGTCATCGTAACATATTCTTCGTACCCGATCCATTCTCATTCATTACCGACTCTAATTGTCTCACTCCACGTAATTTACACGTGTACAGAAAGGATCTGACTACATGATCTTTTGTTCGCTACACTCGCATGGGTCACATAATGCTCGAAGTGGAGTGATGAAAAAAGTAAATAAACAAGCGAGGATAATAAAGAGGATCCTGGAGAACAGCTATAACAGCAGGTTAAGCGGAACTGGGGAAACGAATTGTTTCGGCTTGGCTTCACACCACTTCACCGACACTTAGTGAATGAAAACTGGCGATGAAGACGGTTCAAGTTTGTTTTAGTTATTATATGCTTTTTCTGTCTATCGCTGGAGTCACGGTATTTTACCTCTCTCAGGATGTAACAAAAAGGGGCTGTTGTGCAATAGCGAAAATATTTGGATGACGAAAATACAAGTTATTTTGTCAATATTGAACTAAATGTGGTTAAACCTGAAGGCATGGGGTTAATACGGTGATAAAAGCAGTAGATAGGAGTGGGATGCTAATTCAGGACACCTTAACCGTTTGAAACCCAGTGTGAAACGTTTTTACCTCTAACAGTTTTTAACCATAAATTTAACTTTTATTTTGAAATCTAACATTGTAAACTCTCAATTATTTCTATTTATTTACATCTTTCATTTAATCTAGTTTATCTATTTAGGATGAGGTCCCTATCTTAATAAGCTTGAATAAATTTATTTTTCTTGGGTGTTTTTATCATTGATTTATAAAAATCCTGAAGCAAGTATAATATAATATCCATTAGTTGGTATCAAAGGACTGTTCCACTATGCTTTACTTTATAAATCTTTTTGGATGGAAACTTTAAAGATGCCAAGGTGTAGGTTAATACCACAAAGCATGAGTAATTCCAAAATATTTGTAAAATATAAGTGTTTGCTCTCCTTTAACGTATCTTGACGTTGTCTGCCTTGCGATTGGCCAAATATGGCCCTTGAACCATAAAACACCAATGAACCGTTGACGTGGCTCAGTGGTTTGCCCACAGCGTGACCAAGCGTATTGTAGACGGCGTAGGTTCGACTTCTGTAACCTTCCCTGTGTATTTCTCTGTTCTGTATCAGTAAAATTTTCCTTGTGTTTGTGTATGCCCATTACTTGACGTTGTCTTCTATTTGTGTGGCCCAGCTTGGCTAAATATAACCCTTGTGTCATAAAACCCAACCAAACCAAGCGATCCTCTGTTGATCCTAAAGAATGGTAAACATTCATCAAACACATACATATAGTTACCTAGATTGAACAAAGTTCTATTGAAAAGAATTATGTATGTGTGATTGAAGTACTCAAACCTGGAATATAAAAATGCGAAACACAAAACAAATATTCAATAATCAAATAAATACGACTTTTGAGCAAAAAATATTTGTTCATTCTTTCATTTCTCTACTCAGCTTTTCTTCATCAATCACTTTGTTACCGGTTATTTAATTTTCGTCCCAATGGAAGAACACAGGAGGCACACACATCACACATCCCGGAACAGTTAAATCAACAATTTCTTTTATCTTTATTGTTGAAATCAGTTGATACACATGCAACCACGAATTAGTCTTCACCTGTCAGCAATTAAAAAGCAATGAGCCAGACCACTCGGAACATGGTTTCGTTATTAATAGATACCATTCAAGGCAGAAATAAAATAGCTTTTTAAGATATTTATATTATTAACAACCCCCATTTTTTGGTCACATCTCTGAATTAACGCCTCAGCCGTGTCCCCCAGCAGTTTTAAAAAAATTGCATCCCTCAATAACAAATTCTTGAAAATATCAAGTTTTAATAAACTTTTCTAACAATAAGGTCAAATCGACATCATGTAGTTATAAAAAAATCTTATAATTGTAACTTTCAGTAGTTAACTCTTTTAATCGTATTTGTGTAAACCTCATCGAATGATGGTTAGTTCATGCATGGTAAATGTAGAATGTGGCCAGTTCGATGTAATTATATATGCTTGCCATCATTTATGTAAGCGTATAGTCTGAACTAAAATCTGGGGACCACGGCGATCAAAGAGGCATCTGGACACCTTGTAGGAAGTTTCAAATTGATATTATCGGTATACAGGCGCGCATTATCGTTTTAAAAAAGAAATTTGTGTACCCCGAAGATAAGGTAACAAAGAGTACCTCTCTTCAATCTATTATCGTATGGAATCAAACATTTCGTGTACCATGGGTTTTGGGTGGTGGATGTTGACTGCAAACAAAAACAGATAGGTAGATGTTTAATTAACATCACACTGAAGCAACACAATGGGCTATTGGCGACGGTCCGGGATTAACCCCCGAAGGGAAAGTCCGAGGACAACACTTAGTAATTTTGAACCACGGTCAGATGACGAGGTCACACCTGATCTGGCACACCACTCTCCAAACTTCCACACCAAGCCAACGTGAGGACGTGTAAGGCCATAAAAGATTTAAAATGCAACAGCCCCCTTGTACACGACGGTCTCTGGTTGGATTCGAACTCGCAACCCTCCGGTTGCTAATCCTTTACTCTCCCAACGTGGTCCCAAACAAAAACAGACTTATTACTCTATACAAATATGTGTCCGTCATGCCAAATAGCTCTGGTACACCATTGTAATCTTTCACAGCTGAGACTTGCGGCAAATTGTCCTCTGTAAGGGAACGTCCTGGCCCAGTGGGTATGCCCACTGTGCTACCAAGCATCGAGTTGTAGGCGGCGAAGGTTCGATTCCTGTCATGTGCATTCCTCCTTGGGTGTATTGCTCTCTTCTGTGTCAGTAAAACTTTAATTGTGTAAATATGTCTTTTACTTGATAATGTATGTCTTGTGTATGGCACAGCATGGCCAAATATGACTTGCGCAATAAAAGCTAACCAACAAAGCGCTTCGACAACTGGCATCTTTAACGCGGATTCTGGTTCTGTAGGTATATTGTTCGGCACCGTAAGCGATATAGTGTTTATGAGTTGGCAGAGGAAAACCACCCACAGCGATCACCATTCATGCTTGTGCGTATGGCAGCACTCCTTCTAACGACCTTTCACACTTATTATAGAATCGACTGCCCCAAGGTTGATTGCCTTTTAGTTGGAGCCGCACTATAATTGTTTCTTTCTTATTTATAAACTAAAAAAAAACTGTTTGAAAGTTGAAACTATACTTGCCTCTCGTTGCGTACCGGTTCATGACGTTGAAATCTACCGACTGTATGTTGATTTACAATGAAACGTCAGTAGTATGGGGGCCACTATACCGCCTTTTCCAAGATGGCCGCCGTTTGATAAGGAGTTGACTGCTGATAAGGAGTTGGGGGTTGACTGCTGATAAGGAGTTGGGGAGAATTGCTGATAAGTGGGCCTTGAGGTGGTGACGTCGTTGTAAAGATGGCGTTGTTGTGTTGCCATGGTAATGAATCAAAAGTAGCTCCATCTGGTGGGGGGAATGAGAAACCCTATTATTTTGAATTAAAAAGGAATTTCGTGGATTCGAACGGGGGACCATGGGATCTGTAGTACAGTGCGCTATCCGTTAGGCTGTAAGAGAATTAACTATAGGTGGTGAATTAATGTAGTGTTCGCTTTTTCTTAGTACTAGGAATGCGTTATGGGACATGGTTTTATTTGATGATTTTTTATTTTCCAATTAGTTGTAAGTGTGTTGGACTGGTGATGCCATCTAGTGATTTTAAAAGAAGTTAATCTAAGGAACTTTCTTATTTTTGTCATTCATTCTGGGAATGTGCTATTTTTAGAAAATGGTTTGAACAATTGTGGTACAGCCATCTGGTGGTGGAAGAAGTAACAATTAGTTTTAAAAGATTTATTTTCTAGCTCTAGACTTGTAGCTTGATACTTTAGAATTAACTGGAGAATTTTTTTTAAGAAAATTTTATAAAGACAGATTTGAACCCGGCAAAAGGTAATCGCGGCCGCCCGTTTTACACAAGCACTTTAACCGTTCGACCACGATCACCTACTTTGTATAATACATATAGAATACTAACTCGTGAATTTACAGCTTAAGGGAGTGAAAGTGTGTTTTTTTTTCCTTGAGAATAGTGCCCTTATGAAGAATGAATATGAATATAAAAACAAATAAAGTTGAATTTATAAACCTTAGCTATATAACAAGTTTATTACCAAGATTTTAAAGTATACGAATTGTATGTAATGACAGGAAAAGTATCAGAATATAGAAGACTCTGGAACTTGTGACAATATGACTAAGGATTTATGTGTAGGTTAATTAAGATAACAGAAGGAGTTAAACACGTAGTCACCGATAGGATACAAGCTTAAGTAAATGAGAAAGCTTTTAAACGCATTGCTATTTAGGAGAATGGTGTTGTTTTTCTGATTGTGAGAAAAGCAAATGAAACTACATCATGCCAATGAATCACATATGACATGCCCGAACTGGAACTTTCTATAGGGGTTTTAGCTATGAAATAGTGACGAAGGGATTATCTTAATACTCTAACGTTGGAACTCGGAACATAAGTAATTGAGGCCAACCAATATATGCGAAGATTTTAAGCGTATGAACACTACATGTAAGATAGAATTTATAATACGGAAACCTTTTTTACATTTTAATGAATTTATATACAACATGAGCTTGAAGAAAATGTGAATGTTTAAGGGTGAATGTTTTGTAGGGAAAATTATTATTATTACAATTTGAGGGGAGGACTTTGAGATATGAATAGGACACACAGGCATAACGGTGTATGAAACATTACATTTTAGGTAAATAAGAAGTAACTAACCAAAGATTTATAGTATACATATTATAAGCGATGGCAAGGAACCGTATAAGATTGATATTATTAGAAGCCTCTGGAACTTGTGAGAATATGACTAAGGATTGTTTTTGCACGTGTAAGTTAATTAAGATAACAGAAGGAACGGAGTTAAACACCGAGTCACAGATAACGATAGAAACTATTTGATAATAAGAGGCTTTTTAAAGCATAGTTGGAGCATCTTGGGTCTTTGAATTACTTTGCATCTTGTTTTGGGGTTTTTCTGCCCTTTTTTACTGTTTTTAAATAAATCATGGATTCTAAGGACATTAGACCTGCAAAGAAAATGCGTGCAGACAAAGAACTGTGTTTGCAGAAATATTGTAAAGATTCTTTATGTTATGAGTATGGTAAACTGTTTACAGATCGTGAAGGCTGAGCATATTTTTGTCGATTGGAAAACGAATTAACGTACTTAAAGAAAGAGGAAACTACTATTGAAATTTATGGTAAAAAATGTACTGTGCCTCGGCAACTTGTAGCATACGGAGACGTAGGAATAAGCTATGCCTTTAGCGGATCTTGTATTGCAGCCAAGCCTTGGTCTCCTTTACTATTGGAAATAAAGGCAGAAGTGGAACGAATAATTGGCACAAGATTTAATTTTGTGTTGGTGAACCGTTATAAAGATGGTAAGGACTGTATAGGTGCCCATAAAGACAATGAGAAGGACTTGGATCTTAATGCACCCATAGCGTCTGTTTCATTTGGACAGAAAAGGCAATTTGTGTTTTCTAGAAAGAACTACAATTCTCTAAAAATTGTTCTGGAAAATGGAAGCTTGCTTGTGATGAAATATCCAACAAACCAATTTTGGTTTCACAGCTTGCCCCGTGGGGATGCATTATGGCCTAGAATAAACTTAACGTTTCGTAAAATTCTTGTATAAAGCAGCGATAAACCACTTATGTGCCCCCGAACTAGAACTCAGTGTCGTACACTAGACGATATTTGGACAACGTTGCAATTTATCTTTGTCTTTCTGAATAGTATTTTTATAAATGCTTATATCTTGTTGTTTTTAAATAAATTTTTTAGCGTGTCTTACCACATATTCTGTATTTAGGACTTTTTTATTACATAATTTTATAAATTGTTTTTAAAATGCAAGATCTGAAATGAAATTTTTCTTTGCTATAAAGATTTATGTTTTTAAGTTAGATGTTTTTACTCAAAAATTAATTATACATTAGATGTTATAGCACATATTTTCAATGCAGAAATTTTGTTTTAAGTATTGTACACACTTAAGTAAGAGTAAACTTTTGAAAACTTTACAAGACCCGTACTATGAACGTACACATTTTGAATAAGTTGTAATTGTATTGAAATCATTTATGCTATAAAATCCAAACCAACTGTTATTTTTTAATTAATCTTTCCTTGCATATTTTTTTTAAATAAATCTTCCTAAATTTTAGTGATTTAATTTTTATTATACAGATTTACAAACTGTTTTTGGTTGAAATATAAGGATTTATATTTTTAAAAATTAGATGCTTTTACTCTTAATTATATATTAGATACTATTACACATATTATTATTACATTGAAGATTTTTAAAAAACGTTTAACAATTGAAAAAATATATATACTTTAAATATTATTACAAACATTTAAATGCAATTTGCTTTTTATTTTTTATTTTACAATTAAGACATTTTTTAAAAGTTTGATTCTTAAAGTGTGTTTTATGCATAGTAAAAAAAAACAATACTAAAAAACATGTAAGAGTAAAAATATTTTATACATTAATTTGAAACTTTGCAAGACCCATACCATGTTTCCTTGCACATTTGAAGTCGTGAAAAATAGTTTATTAAAACCATTTGTCCTTGAAGTTCTAAATTAAATGTCCTTTTTCTTTTATGCTTTTGCAAACCACACATTTTACTAAATATGAACTTCCTTTTATTTGAAAACCTTATGCATATTGTGCAGTTTAAATTGCAGAGCAAAATTCCAATACTGTACGAAGCTATAAAGTATTTTACAAGATATTTCATATTGTTCTCTTAATTTACATCTAATTCATTACTACGTTAAAGTGGATAGCATGTGAGTTTTCTGTTTTTAAAAATAATGTGTGCACATCTGTACTGCTAAGCAAATTAACTTCTGCCTTTTCTTGATATTTAATGCATAATCTAAATATTTACGCACACCGCTGATAGTTTTACACATGAGTAAAATTAAATAATAACTGAAATTTTAAATATTAGTGTGAATTTTAAAATGAACAAATATTGCTGACATATTGGATTAAATCTGAATTCTATGTATTCTCAAAACAACAATGCAAGAAAAAACAGAGACACTTCTTAAACAGATTGAAGGAAGTCACATGGAAACAAAGTAAATTAGAACACTTTTTAATAGAAAAAACATTGATTCATATATTTTACAAAACCAATACATTGTAGTAAAAAAGAACTTATTTTTACATACTTGCATTTTTTAAGAGACACATGTTTACGACGAGCCAATTATTAAATGCCATCACCTCAGCTTTGGGGCAATGCAAATTATTTTTGTGATGACCACATGATAGTTTTTGGATCTTTTTGTTGCTACTTAGTGCACATAGTACATCGAATTTGGGACACCCGTATTGTTCCAAGTTGATATTCGGAATATTCAATGCATCTAGGCGTTTCTTTTCCACACAACCACCTTTGTAAGCAACTAGGTACTGAGTGGCACTCTTGGTCTGTTCGTACAATTCTAAAAGCTTAGAGTCTAAACTTTCTAAAGGAGACACACTTTCCCATGCCACGGGACAGAAAGGGAGACCACATATGTAATTTTCAACATATCGAACAGTTTTTTTATCTTTTGCACTCAGTTTATGCTTATAAGGCGATAAGTTAAAACGAATACTTGAAGCTACTTGCGATTTTATGGCGATGTATCCGTATTCACGTACTAAGAAACCCTCTTGAGTCTGAAATCCGTCAAAATCCACAATTGCACAAATATTAAACATTGCTATTGAAATGTGCTAGCTGTTCTTGGAAAAAGAATTGTAAACTAGAGGCACGAAGAACTGGACTATATACACTTACTAATCAGTGAATAACACCATACACTTACTAATCAGTAAAGTTAAAATTTATCTTAGTCTTATCTTTTGTGAGTAACTATGAGCGCATAAGTGAAGAATGTACTCAGAAAACATGTGCTTGTGATAATGCGCCAAGTAAAATTGTGTGTTGTAATGCAAGAAGATTTTAACGAAAGGATATACTTAAATGTGCATGTGATTTTTCTTTTTACTCTACCACTAGTATCTTAGACAAGTATCAGATTTAAAAAAAATGACGAAGAGAAACTTTTCAACACAATCTGTACTATAATTTTACACTTAAGAGTAACAGAGCATAATATAATTTTAAGGAAAATGAGTAATCAGTATGCAAATTTGAAGCCTAAAGTTCCAAGCATGTCTATGCTCAATAAACGCCTATCTACGTTTAGAGATTGGCCACGCACAGATGTTGACATTAGGGACTTGGCCGAAAATGGATTGTATTATACGGGTGTCTCGGACGGGGTTAGGTGTTATTGGTGTGGAGGAGGGCTTGAAAATTGGCAAAAGGAGGATATAGTCAGACACGAACACATAAAGTTTTATCCAAAATGTTTGGTAGCCCAACAAGGACCGATTGTTGACCCTAGATTAAAAGGAACACCCATAGATGAAATTGTACAGGTGTTGGATGAAACAAACAATAATGCCAATGTTTTTATAAAACCTGATGTAAAAGTTTACTGCTCATACAATGACAAGGACGAACGACTTTGTAAAATTTGCATGGAATCGGAAATGGATGCTACTTTACAGCCTTGCGGTCATTTGGTTACATGCATGAGATGTACGAAGAGTCTCTCAACGTGTCCTATGTGCCGAACCAATATTTTACGTAAAATTAAAACGTACATTTGTTACTAAACAGTCTATTTATTAGTACATGTAGTAGATGCAATTTCAAGTGATTTATTGAACACAGTGGGGAAGAAATGTAAAAAGGTGGTTTTGAGTTGAATGTCATGAAATTAACACTCGTACTACAGCAAAAAAGACTAATAAGGGAGTTTAAGACTTTTCTAAAAAGCATAAGACTTTTATCAAGGACTTGTGGAAAAAATGTTGTAGGAAAGACCTTTTTACCCCTTATAAATATATTGACTATTTTTATTATTATTTGTTTGTTCATTACATGTTAAACCTATTTACTAAAGAGGAATTTTAAAATGCCTTAAAAAAGGAGTTACTAAATGCTTTAGGAAAAATGTGTAAATGTACTTTAATGCAAGAAAAAGAGAACGCTTGAAATAAATATTCATCTAGCTATTATTTTTAGTACTTATCAATCATCTTGATGTATTGTTTATTTTCTAAATTAAACCTTTCGTACTTTTAAATCTTAAAACAAAAAGAAAGGAAAAGTAACCATCTAGAATAGTAAACACCAAATTAAAAAAAAAAAAAAAACATTTTTAAAAATATTTTCTTATAATTTTTTACCTTTGCCTTTTTTTGTTGTTGAATAAACATTGTCATACAAAATTAGTATATTTGTTGTGTAGAATATTTTTTGAAAACACTGAATTGAAGAAAAAAAATCATTTATTGAAAAAAGAATCAACAGTTTATATATATTTGTAACAACATATCTTACAGGTCTTTTACATACATCTCTCTAACAGTATTGAAAATATCTGTGGTATTCAAATTCTCAAAAACATTTTCCTCCATTATTATGAATTAAAAGTTTAACTGTTTATTGCTCTGTCTTACAAAATTAATAGCAAACTCTTTCCAGTTAACAACACATAAAGCAAGGGCGAAAAATTCGCAAAAGCGTTCGTCAACGCTCATCGTCATACATTTATGTACAGATTGATTGACAATTTCATTCTTACAACCTAAACAGTCAAAAAGAATATTTATATTTTTTGACACAATATCCTTTAGGCACTTGCAGAGAGAAGCTATGACTTCTCTCCAACAATCAGATTTAATGGTATCACTGCAGTAAGGTTTGTAACTTTCACCAGGAAAACATTTTTTGATTTCCAGTTTCACATAATATGGCAACAAATACGTCAAAAGCGATATCTTCAATACATCTAACACATTGCCGTAGATTTCACACAGTTTAAAATACTGATCAGAATTCATAAACACACAGTTGTGCGAGAACTTAAAAGTATAATTTCTTTTCTGAAATACACGTTGTAAAACTAAGTGCATTTCCCCCACATCAAACACTTTAGAAAGGCAGACTTCTTTTTCTATAACTTTAACGTTGGAGGCAGTTGCAAAAGCGAAAAATGTGCTCAACTTTTGCATTAGAATGTACCATGTTTTTGGATGCAGGGAAACACAGTCCTTCGTTGGTTTCAAGACATTGTTTTCATGCAAAGCAAATTTACGTATGTGGACACGTGTGGAACCGTTGAAGTTATTGATTAGCACGAATAAATAGTCACCAAGGTGAAAAGTATAACATAGCATTGTCAGGAAGTGATTGCATCGTCAAACTTAAGCTTTCCCTTGGAAACACCTGATCGTTGAAATACATTCTTTCACACACTTTGGGTCGATTTGTAAAACACATCATTTTCAGAACTTTGAGGTACACGTTTTCAATAAAGCTTCAACTTAACCAAGAGATAAAGGCGAGTTCATTAACGTTGCTTGAAATTTCAGTTTATCGGTTTTTATTATTATTATCAAATCTAGAATCATATAATCTCTTGGTAGATTATATGATACCATCTTACAAACCTTACTGCAGTGATACCATTAAATCTGATTGTTGGAGAGAAGTCATAGCTTCTCTCTGCAAGTGCCTAAAGGATATTGTGTCAAAAAATATAAATATTCTTTTTGACTGTTTAGGTTGTAAGAATGAAATTGTCAATCAATCTGTACATAAATGTATGACGATGAGCGTTGACGAACGCTTTTGCGAATTTTTCGCCCTTGCTTTATGTGTTGTTAACTGGAAAGAGTTTGCTATTAATTTTGTAAGACAGAGCAATAAACTGTTAAACTTTTAATTCATAATAATGGAGGAAAATGTTTTTGAGAATTTGAATACCACAGATATTTTCAATACTGTTAGAGAGATGTATGTAAAAGACCTGTAAGATATGTTGTTACAAATATATATAAACTGTTGATTCTTTTTTCAATAAATGATTTTTTTTCTTCAATTCAGTGTTTTCAAAAAATATTCTACACAACAAATATACTAATTTTGTATGACAATGTTTATTCAACAACAAAAAAAGGCAAAGGTAAAAAATTATAAGAAAATATTTTTAAAAATGTTTTTTTTTTTTTTTTAATTTGGTGTTTACTATTCTAGATGGTTACTTTTCCTTTCTTTTTGTTTTAAGATTTAAAAGTACGAAAGGTTTAATTTAGAAAATAAACAATACATCAAGATGATTGATAAGTACTAAAAATAATAGCTAGATGAATATTTATTTCAAGCGTTCTCTTTTTCTTGCATTAAAGTACATTTACACATTTTTCCTAAAGCATTTAGTAACTCCTTTTTTAAGGCATTTTAAAATTCCTCTTTAGTAAATAGGTTTAACATGTAATGAACAAACAAATAATAATAAAAATAGTCAATATATTTATAAGGGGTAAAAAGGTCTTTCCTACAACATTTTTTCCACAAGTCCTTGATAAAAGTCTTATGCTTTTTAGAAAAGTCTTAAACTCCCTTATTAGTCTTTTTTGCTGTAGTACGAGTGTTAATTTCATGACATTCAACTCAAAACCACCTTTTTACATTTCTTCCCCACTGTGTTCAATAAATCACTTGAAATTGCATCTACTACATGTACTAATAAATAGACTGTTTAGTAACAAATGTACGTTTTAATTTTACGTAAAATATTGGTTCGGCACATAGGACACGTTGAGAGACTCTTCGTACATCTCATGCATGTAACCAAATGACCGCAAGGCTGTAAAGTAGCATCCATTTCCGATTCCATGCAAATTTTACAAAGTCGTTCGTCCTTGTCATTGTATGAGCAGTAAAGTTTTACATCAGGTTTTATAAAAACATTGGCATTATTGTTTGTTTCATCCAACACCTGTACAATTTCATCTATGGGTGTTCCTTTTAATCTAGGGTCAACAATCGGTCCTTGTTGGGCTACCAAACATTTTGGATAAAACTTTATGTGTTCGTGTCTGACTATATCCTCCTTTTGCCAATTTTCAAGCCCTCCTCCACACCAATAACACCTAACCCCGTCCGAGACACCCGTATAATACAATCCATTTTCGGCCAAGTCCCTAATGTCAACATCTGTGCGTGGCCAATCTCTAAACGTAGATAGGCGTTTATTGAGCATAGACATGCTTGGAACTTTAGGCTTCAAATTTGCATACTGATTACTCATTTTCCTTAAAATTATATTATGCTCTGTTACTCTTAAGTGTAAAATTATAGTACAGATTGTGTTGAAAAGTTTCTCTTCGTCATTTTTTTTAAATCTGATACTTGTCTAAGATACTAGTGGTAGAGTAAAAAGAAAAATCACATGCACATTTAAGTATATCCTTTCGTTAAAATCTTCTTGCATTACAACACACAATTTTACTTGGCGCATTATCACAAGCACATGTTTTCTGAGTACATTCTTCACTTATGCGCTCATAGTTACTCACAAAAGATAAGACTAAGATAAATTTTAACTTTACTGATTAGTAAGTGTATGGTGTTATTCACTGATTAGTAAGTGTATATAGTCCAGTTCTTCGTGCCTCTAGTTTACAATTCTTTTTCCAAGAACAGCTAGCACATTTCAATAGCAATGTTTAATATTTGTGCAATTGTGGATTTTGACGGATTTCAGACTCAAGAGGGTTTCTTAGTACGTGAATACGGATACATCGCCATAAAATCGCAAGTAGCTTCAAGTATTCGTTTTAACTTATCGCCTTATAAGCATAAACTGAGTGCAAAAGATAAAAAAACTGTTCGATATGTTGAAAATTACATATGTGGTCTCCCTTTCTGTCCCGTGGCATGGGAAAGTGTGTCTCCTTTAGAAAGTTTAGACTCTAAGCTTTTAGAATTGTACGAACAGACCAAGAGTGCCACTCAGTACCTAGTTGCTTACAAAGGTGGTTGTGTGGAAAAGAAACGCCTAGATGCATTGAATATTCCGAATATCAACTTGGAACAATACGGGTGTCCCAAATTCGATGTACTATGTGCACTAAGTAGCAACAAAAAGATCCAAAAACTATCATGTGGTCATCACAAAAATAATTTGCATTGCCCCAAAGCTGAGGTGATGGCATTTAATAATTGGCTCGTCGTAAACATGTGTCTCTTAAAAAATGCAAGTATGTAAAAATAAGTTCTTTTTTACTACAATGTATTGGTTTTGTAAAATATATGAATCAATGTTTTTTCTATTAAAAAGTGTTCTAATTTACTTTGTTTCCATGTGACTTCCTTCAATCTGTTTAAGAAGTGTCTCTGTTTTTTCTTGCATTGTTGTTTTGAGAATACATAGAATTCAGATTTAATCCAATATGTCAGCAATATTTGTTCATTTTAAAATTCACACTAATATTTAAAATTTCAGTTATTATTTAATTTTACTCATGTGTAAAACTATCAGCGGTGTGCGTAAATATTTAGATTATGCATTAAATATCAAGAAAAGGCAGAAGTTAATTTGCTTAGCAGTACAGATGTGCACACATTATTTTTAAAAACAGAAAACTCACATGCTATCCACTTTAACGTAGTAATGAATTAGATGTAAATTAAGAGAACAATATGAAATATCTTGTAAAATACTTTATAGCTTCGTACAGTATTGGAATTTTGCTCTGCAATTTAAACTGCACAATATGCATAAGGTTTTCAAATAAAAGGAAGTTCATATTTAGTAAAATGTGTGGTTTGCAAAAGCATAAAAGAAAAAGGACATTTAATTTAGAACTTCAAGGACAAATGGTTTTAATAAACTATTTTTCACGACTTCAAATGTGCAAGGAAACATGGTATGGGTCTTGCAAAGTTTCAAATTAATGTATAAAATATTTTTACTCTTACATGTTTTTTAGTATTGTTTTTTTTACTATGCATAAAACACACTTTAAGAATCAAACTTTTAAAAAATGTCTTAATTGTAAAATAAAAAATAAAAAGCAAATTGCATTTAAATGTTTGTAATAATATTTAAAGTATATATATTTTTTCAATTGTTAAACGTTTTTTAAAAATCTTCAATGTAATAATAATATGTGTAATAGTATCTAATATATAATTAAGAGTAAAAGCATCTAATTTTTAAAAATATAAATCCTTATATTTCAACCAAAAACAGTTTGTAAATCTGTATAATAAAAATTAAATCACTAAAATTTAGGAAGATTTATTTAAAAAAAATATGCAAGGAAAGATTAATTAAAAAATAACAGTTGGTTTGGATTTTATAGCATAAATGATTTCAATACAATTACAACTTATTCAAAATGTGTACGTTCATAGTACGGGTCTTGTAAAGTTTTCAAAAGTTTACTCTTACTTAAGTGTGTACAATACTTAAAACAAAATTTCTGCATTGAAAATATGTGCTATAACATCTAATGTATAATTAATTTTTGAGTAAAAACATCTAACTTAAAAACATAAATCTTTATAGCAAAGAAAAATTTCATTTCAGATCTTGCATTTTAAAAACAATTTATAAAATTATGTAATAAAAAAGTCCTAAATACAGAATATGTGGTAAGACACGCTAAAAAATTTATTTAAAAACAACAAGATATAAGCATTTATAAAAATACTATTCAGAAAGACAAAGATAAATTGCAACGTTGTCCAAATATCGTCTAGTGTACGACACTGAGTTCTAGTTCGGGGGCACATAAGTGGTTTATCGCTGCTTTATACAAGAATTTTACGAAACGTTAAGTTTATTCTAGGCCATAATGCATCCCCACGGGGCAAGCTGTGAAACCAAAATTGGTTTGTTGGATATTTCATCACAAGCAAGCTTCCATTTTCCAGAACAATTTTTAGAGAATTGTAGTTCTTTCTAGAAAACACAAATTGCCTTTTCTGTCCAAATGAAACAGACGCTATGGGTGCATTAAGATCCAAGTCCTTCTCATTGTCTTTATGGGCACCTATACAGTCCTTACCATCTTTATAACGGTTCACCAACACAAAATTAAATCTTGTGCCAATTATTCGTTCCACTTCTGCCTTTATTTCCAATAGTAAAGGAGACCAAGGCTTGGCTGCAATACAAGATCCGCTAAAGGCATAGCTTATTCCTACGTCTCCGTATGCTACAAGTTGCCGAGGCACAGTACATTTTTTACCATAAATTTCAATAGTAGTTTCCTCTTTCTTTAAGTACGTTAATTCGTTTTCCAATCGACAAAAATATGCTCAGCCTTCACGATCTGTAAACAGTTTACCATACTCATAACATAAAGAATCTTTACAATATTTCTGCAAACACAGTTCTTTGTCTGCACGCATTTTCTTTGCAGGTCTAATGTCCTTAGAATCCATGATTTATTTAAAAACAGTAAAAAAGGGCAGAAAAACCCCAAAACAAGATGCAAAGTAATTCAAAGACCCAAGATGCTCCAACTATGCTTTAAAAAGCCTCTTATTATCAAATAGTTTCTATCGTTATCTGTGACTCGGTGTTTAACTCCGTTCCTTCTGTTATCTTAATTAACTTACACGTGCAAAAACAATCCTTAGTCATATTCTCACAAGTTCCAGAGGCTTCTAATAATATCAATCTTATACGGTTCCTTGCCATCGCTTATAATATGTATACTATAAATCTTTGGTTAGTTACTTCTTATTTACCTAAAATGTAATGTTTCATACACCGTTATGCCTGTGTGTCCTATTCATATCTCAAAGTCCTCCCCTCAAATTGTAATAATAATAATTTTCCCTACAAAACATTCACCCTTAAACATTCACATTTTCTTCAAGCTCATGTTGTATATAAATTCATTAAAATGTAAAAAAGGTTTCCGTATTATAAATTCTATCTTACATGTAGTGTTCATACGCTTAAAATCTTCGCATATATTGGTTGGCCTCAATTACTTATGTTCCGAGTTCCAACGTTAGAGTATTAAGATAATCCCTTCGTCACTATTTCATAGCTAAAACCCCTATAGAAAGTTCCAGTTCGGGCATGTCATATGTGATTCATTGGCATGATGTAGTTTCATTTGCTTTTCTCACAATCAGAAAAACAACACCATTCTCCTAAATAGCAATGCGTTTAAAAGCTTTCTCATTTACTTAAGCTTGTATCCTATCGGTGACTACGTGTTTAACTCCTTCTGTTATCTTAATTAACCTACACATAAATCCTTAGTCATATTGTCACAAGTTCCAGAGTCTTCTATATTCTGATACTTTTCCTGTCATTACATACAATTCGTATACTTTAAAATCTTGGTAATAAACTTGTTATATAGCTAAGGTTTATAAATTCAACTTTATTTGTTTTTATATTCATATTCATTCTTCATAAGGGCACTATTCTCAAGGAAAAAAAAACACACTTTCACTCCCTTAAGCTGTAAATTCACGAGTTAGTATTCTATATGTATTATACAAAGTAGGTGATCGTGGTCGAACGGTTAAAGTGCTTGTGTAAAACGGGCGGCCGCGATTACCTTTTGCCGGGTTCAAATCTGTCTTTATAAAATTTTCTTAAAAAAAATTCTCCAGTTAATTCTAAAGTATCAAGCTACAAGTCTAGAGCTAGAAAATAAATCTTTTAAAACTAATTGTTACTTCTTCCACCACCAGATGGCTGTACCACAATTGTTCAAACCATTTTCTAAAAATAGCACATTCCCAGAATGAATGACAAAAATAAGAAAGTTCCTTAGATTAACTTCTTTTAAAATCACTAGATGGCATCACCAGTCCAACACACTTACAACTAATTGGAAAATAAAAAATCATCAAATAAAACCATGTCCCATAACGCATTCCTAGTACTAAGAAAAAGCGAACACTACATTAATTCACCACCTATAGTTAATTCTCTTACAGCCTAACGGATAGCGCACTGTACTACAGATCCCATGGTCCCCCGTTCGAATCCACGAAATTCCTTTTTAATTCAAAATAATAGGGTTTCTCATTCCCCCCACCAGATGGAGCTACTTTTGATTCATTACCATGGCAACACAACAACGCCATCTTTACAACGACGTCACCACCTCAAGGCCCACTTATCAGCAATTCTCCCCAACTCCTTATCAGCAGTCAACCCCCAACTCCTTATCAGCAGTCAACTCCTTATCAAACGGCGGCCATCTTGGAAAAGGCGGTATAGTGGCCCCCATACTACTAACGTCTAGTAAATGCTTATAAAGAAATTATTTAACTATAAAAAATTTTTAAAGATATTTTCAACTTCTAAACTTCATTCTGCTGCAGAAAATAATATAGATAATTTAATTTTGCAAACACGGGAAACTGCGATGCTATAATCCCGTTTGTTCTTTCATCCCTACCACGTGATTGATTAGAAACTTTTTTTGTCTGGATACTGAGTACTGAATAATATAGATAGTCTGGATATGCAGTATAGAATAACAGATTGTTTGGTTATATATATTGTATTTCATAACTTGTAAAGTACTGAATAAGAATCTTCGTACTGGCATTTTCTTCATCATGTAAAATATACGAGTCAATGAATTAATTTTTGAACTAAGAAAACTTTAAGTTCATTTTATTGAAATAGATTGAAGTCAGAAGTGTTCAGCCTTCGATGCGATAAAATCTATTTCAAAAATATGTATCCACTTATTTATATTTCACGAGATTATTTTACTAGATACTACATCTTGATATCACCTAAATATTTGATAAGAAATATATTTTGATTTTTATTTGTTCCAGAGAAAATAATGCTATTTTCGCAGTATATTTTATTGCTTAATGTGTTGTTTCAGTACGTTTTATTTTGTATTTAATATTAAATTCATATATCACGAGTTGTTCAAGGAAAAGACACTGAATTCTTAAAGGTAGTTTTGAGATCTTTGTTCTTTTTTATAAAAAATCAAAATATTTTATGAACTTATGAATTTTAAGTTTATGGATGATATTTGGTGTAGTTTTATTAAGAAAGAAGTATTAAGAACTTGATGTGTTTTGCCTGCTGAAATTCATTTTGATATTCTTTTACTTTGGGTCCGAGTTTTTTAATAAAAATCTACTGTTTATTGTATGTGTTCCATTAGTACTCAATGGATGGAAGTATTTAATCTTTTTCTCTAATAAAAAGATCTTCGCTTATTTTGAAGGTAATCATGTCAATAAAATAATCGATGAATCTCATATTTTAAATGTAGTCGAATTTTTATTTAAATACAAACAAAAACTAAAACGAGTCAATACACTAAAAACATTCAACATCAGCCTTTTCTATTCACTTTCTTTCTCGTTGATTTCCAGTTTTTAATCCTTTCTCGGTCAAAGATCGACAAACTTTCAACTCGCTAAACTCAAAAACGCACATCGTAAATGAAGCGAAACTTCCAAATTTATCACTTCATAAGCGTTTATCTTAAATGGTAAAAACTATTTCGAGCATGAACACAGAAGCGTTGAAAATGGGGAGACCTACTTGTTATTGGGCAATAGGGATGTATGATCTAGAATGCTCTGAGTCTAAATTAAAGCTTCGTCATGTTGATGTTTAACTTGTCTGTAATCAGATAGTTTAAAATACAGAAAGTAAAGCTCGTATTTTCACTTTCCACTCTTAATCATACGTGACATAGGTAGACATTGTTCAAGGGTCTACTCAAGCAGTGTGTACTCTGTAGGAGATACATGTTGGATTACCTTAGGTAAGAGGTTTTTGAATTGTGTCGCGAATCCTTAGGGAGAAGTAGTCTTCCTCCAGGGGTAATGCTTGACTGCTTGTCTGTATTCCTCGAATATAATAGGTGTTCGAAAATATAGAATCAAAAAAAAATTATAAATTATTTGAATCAAGAGCATTTGCTATGAAAAACTGCGTTTGGTTAGGAAACTAATGTTGATAACTGATAGGATGAGATAATCAAGATGGATCATGTTGAATAATGAACAATGAATAACTGTTGAGGCGGATAATGGCCTAGACTCCAATTTTGAAAAAATTGGAGAGGTCGTAAACTGACAGTTGAGGATGGTGAGACAATAGAGGACAGAATAGGGTGATACAATTCTATTTTATAAAGAAGACAAATAGTAAAACATAGAATTACCATCCTTGGAGGAAAAGAGGAAAACAGGCTTTTCAGCTGCTTTCATTCTTCGGGAAGCATAGATCTAGATTGTGTCTCAGTAGAACTGTTGTGTGTGAACCTTATATTTACACACTTCTTATATTGTAATTTTCTTTGTTTCTTTTTGTTAATTCACGTTTGTTACCGATTTTACAATTTGCGTTGATTAACTTGACACAACTAATTCAAATGCAAGTAGTTTCGGTATTCAATTTAACACAGTTCGTTAAATCAATAAAATTCGTATTTACTTATTACATTATACATTCTCTCATATTTACTTCCTATAACATTCGTAGTTATTCGTGTAGCCTATATGAATGGGGTATTTTTATATGTGTTGCAATCTCGTTCCCTTTGTGGCAAGTTAATCAACGATTCCGTTACCTGTAATTCCGCACTGAGCTGGAATCTACTGTAGGGTAATCTTTTTACCTCTGGTTGTTAAAAACTCAAGATTCGATCTGCAATTCTGAATCTTTTCTGAGTCTCGCGTTTTAAACGATAAAATTGCCCGAATGATTGAGAGAATCAAAAAGAATGAAGTTTCTCAACTGATTGACTCTAAGAATAAGTTGCTGGGTAACAAGCTTTACTTCCCCAATTTCACCTTTATAATGTGTACTGTTTTGCCCAGTGAAGTTTAGTAAAAATAAATTCAAAAATTCTCCAACTCTAGCATTTTCATTAGGAAACATTAAGGATACGTATGTATTTTTATGCAGAGTGCTTTATCTTGTATTAATAGTCAAGAGGGCAGCTGTCTTCATTTATTCCTCGATAGATAATTTTTTCCTTTATTGGGTGCAAAACTCAAATTCACACTTTAAAGATTTCAAGTTTTCTAGATTCGCTGGCAAAAGCAAAATTTCAGAGATAAGATAGAGTACTCAGACTTTAATTAAGACTCTTGAATAAATTGGTCTTTTCTCAAAAAGTGTATGCTTCTAAATATAAGTGCATTAGTGCATTGGTAAAATAGCTTGTCATTAGGTTGGTTGGTTGTTTTGGGCTTTATGGCGGCGCAAGGGCCATATTTGGCCAAGCTGAGCCAAACACAAGACAGACAATTTCAAGTCTGTCTTGTGTTTGGCGGTCTTTCCCCAAAATGTCATTAAAGGGGAGAAAAGGGGAATTTGGGGAATTGAATAGTAGGATGAAAGTAGAAAAAGAGATCGCTTGGGCATCCGGGAGCGCTACTCCTGCATTTACAAGGCATCAAAACCCATGGAAAAGAAAAGATCAGAGTACCTAGGGACCGTGAAGTCCGTACACGCCTAAAAGAGCTCCTGAGGGCTCTTGTAATTAGAAAACTAAGTATAGAGTTATAATAAGAAAGGAATAAAAAATGTCAAAGCACTTTATGAAGCTTAGAAATTTTAGCCCATACCTTTGTCTCATAATGGAATATAGTCTGTGTCAGACGTGATTTTAGCTTATAAAATTACTTTTTTCGAAACAGACGTATACTTTCAATGCAAATGAAATCATGAACGATTTCAATTAGATTAGATTATATGCCATGAGTAGTTATACAAAATTCGCTTTTCCAATGAACCATTTTATTTCGTCTCACAGGCAGAATAAATATGTACCACATTATGAGTCGTTGTTTTATGTTTTTAAACATGTATATCATATAAAATGATAAAAAGATGTACCATTTTTAATGGCCTTATGTATTTTCTTTCGGAACTTTTAAATATGAGATTGGGAGTTGTAATGACTGTAAACGGATTGTAACCATAATACGAATTGGAATACAGAATATTTTCGATGCAAAAAGAAGTTTTAGTGCTTTTTTCTATTCCTCATAGGCTTTCACTTTATGGACGACCCCTACGCAATGACCCAAAGAAGACAGGTATGAATGAGGAGAAAAAAATTAGAAAGAAGGGAAAGGAAAGCACACTGCAGAGTTGTATACAAAAGATAGAACAGCCAAATGAGAACGGGGAGAGAAAGAAGAAAATAGAAAAACGAAAACATTTCTTCTGAGGGGATTCCAGGGGAAGGAACAGAAGAGACCAGACTGCGTGGTGTCGACAACTGGAATGCGTTGGGCCAGAAAAAATCTTAATGAACCGGACGAGTGGAAATATTAGAGAAAAAAAATGACATGGGTTACTCCAGTTTTTAGGTACATCGCCAATCACTGAGCTGCACATCGCCAAGTTTTCAATTGCGGATTTGCTTTCTTTTTTCCCTAACTGATTTTAGTTATACAGATCGGATGATTATTGATTTGATGTGTTGTAAATGGCTGTCGTATATTATTTAAAATGTATGTAGGATTCGTTTATTTCACCGGCCGTGCTTACCCCAGTTGGAAGAGTAACGGATTGGCAACGGGAGAGTTGAGAGCTCTGAACTCAGTCCAGTCAAAGACCATCGTGTACACGGAGGCATCTGCACTTTAAATCTGTCGTGGCCACAAATGTCCTCACGTTGCCGTGGTGTGGAAGTTTGGAGAGTGGGGTGCCAGCTCAGGTGTTGACCTCGACATCAGACAGTGGTTCGGAATTATGAGGCGTTGTCTTTGGATCTTTCCCTTAAAAATTGATCCCGGACCGTCGCCAATAGCCTTTTGTGTTGTCCCAGTGCGACGTTGATTAGCTATCGTTTATTTCACATGGCTGAAATCTATCTACGAAAGTAAGAAACTTATGAAAATATTGATGATTATGTAAGGGACGTATTTCAAGGAGATGTGGATTACAGGAACCATCACCTTAATATTTTAGTGTCAGAAAGCAATTTCAAATAAGTGTTGAAGTCAGTTTCATCAGGGTAAAAGGAAGTTTAGTTTTCACCCAAGAGAAAAACTTATACGATACGGATACGTTAAAGATGGTACATAGCGATATAAGTAGAAGTTTGCGTTGAGATCTTTGCATGGGTTGCGAACTCGAATCATTCTGCTGTATGCATGAAATCTGACTGGATGATGTTTCAGTTCCTTAAATAAGTTATGGAAATCACCGATATTTTGTCTTTTCAGTGATTGGATGAACACTCTACTGACTAATTTGAAATTAGCCGATTTTCAGCTTAAGGGGAGTTGGATATTTCAATACCAACAATGTCAATTTAATTAATTTCTATATACCTGTTTTCAGAATACATCGAAGGTACCAATGAGAAATTTTTTTGCATACTCAATAGCATATACTATACAGAAATGTGGATTTATTATAATATTGCATAAGATTTCTTTTTAATATTCAAATGTCAACAAGAGAATCTCAAAATTCCTTTTCTTTTAGGTTCTTAAAAATTGGTAAAAAGTAATTTCTCTACAACGGTCACTTTAGTCTGGGCCGTTCTTGAGTGCACATCATCAGGAAAATAGATACCCATGGT
This sequence comes from Meta bourneti, assembly GCA_933210815.1. NCBI lineage: Eukaryota > Metazoa > Arthropoda > Arachnida > Araneae > Tetragnathidae > Meta > Meta bourneti. The sequence continues at coordinate 80,469,150 of OW119923.1, read as the reverse complement.
ATGCCACGATAGTAGTATGGGGGCCACTATACCGCCTTTTCCAAGATGGCCGCCGTTTGATAAGGAAACTTGAAGTAGAGAAGAGAAGGGGATGATTGCTGATAAGGAGATGGCCTTGAGGTGGTGACGTCATTGTAAAGATGGCGTTGTTGTGTTGGATTTGTCATTGTAATGAATGACTGGTAATTCCATCTGGCGGGGAATGAGAAACCACATATTTTCGGAATTAAAAAGGAATTTCTTGGATTCGAACTAGGGACCAGGGGATCTGTAGTCCAGTGCGCTATCGGTTAGGCTGTAAGAGAGTTAGCTATGGGTGGTGAATTAATGCAGTGTTTGCTTTCTCTTATACTTTTTTCTTAATACTAGGAATGCGTTATGGGACTTTGTTTTATTTTTCTGATGAATAATTAATTTTTATTTTCCAATTAGTTGTAATTGTGTTGGGAAGGACTGGTAGCGCCATCTAGTGATTTTAAAAGAAGTTAATCTAAGGAACGAATTTATTTCTTATTTTTGTCATTAATTCTGGGAATGTGCTATTTTTAGAAAATGGTTTGAACAGCTGTGGTGGGGGTTTTAATTAAGTTTCTAGTTTTAAAAGACAGGTACAGCCATCTGGTGGTGGAAGAAGTAACAATTAGTTTTAAAAGATTTATTTTATTTTCTAGCTGTAGACTTGTAATTTTAGCGTGAGACTTTAGAATTAACTGGAGAATTTTTTTAAAAAGAAAACAATACTATGAGGGTGGAATCAGATTGGAAATCAGATTGGAAGTGGAGTTGATTTGCCGTATACTTTAAGAGAAACGAGGAGAGGGGTCAACGTTCGCTTCCAATCTGATTTTCAAAATTGTAAACGTGCATTCAAAGAAAAAAGTCTTACTTTACCTTTTCCTATAGAGCATTTTCATATAATGCACTAAGTGTTGAATAGTTACACTTAAAAGTTCGTCGCTTTCAATTTCATTACACCACTCAAGCTCGTCTTCACGCATAGGATTTTCCGCAAAAAAGTCGGTCCAGCTCGTCATTTTCCTGTATGAATTTAATTGGGGTTTTAATAAACAATTTAAATCTAAAACATTTCACACTACACCTAAATTTTAATTTAGGTAAAATTATACTTACATAAAAATCATTTTCCAATATGTCTATTCCACGTAACTCTTCATCCGCAATGGGGTGTTCAGCAAACACTCTGGAAACTTCATCTTCACAATCCATTTTTAACCCCATAAAATTAGAAGAAAAAAAACCTCAAGAATAACTGATTTAAGTGAAGCTCTCTTGAACAGGAATTCGTATGGTCAACTCTCATTCAGTACATTGAACATTCAAAGTTTTACACTGACCTTTTATATCTCTTTTGAGTCACGTTTATCACGCCCTTTGTAATCTTAGTACGTGCCCAATTAGAACATGCCATTAAGAATCATATGTTTACCCCCCTTTTCCCATCTCAAACAACAGTCATATCCATGTATTGCTTTAAACTGTTGTTACTTTTAATCACTATCTGTAAATTCCGTATTGACTCCCTTCGTCATTTCATAGCTAAAACCCCTATAGAAAGTTCCAGTTCGGGCATGTCATATGTGATTCATTGGGTGATGTAGTTTCATTCATTTGCTTTTCTCACAATCAGAAAAACAACACCATTCTGCTAAATAGCAATGCATTTAACAGCTTCTTATTTACTTAAGATTGTATCCTATCGGTGACTACGTGTTTAACTCAGTTCCTTTTGTTATCTTAATTAACCTACACGTGCAAAACAATCCTTAGTCATATTCTCACAAGTTCCAGAGAGTTCTAGATTCTGATACTCTCCCTGTCATTACATATAATTCGCAGATTTTGGATATAAACTTGTAAATTCAACTTTATGTTCATATTCATTATTCACAGGGGCAATAAGGTATTCACAATAAAGAAAACACATACTTTCACTCCCTTAAGATGTTACTTCACAAACTATTATTCTATAACTATTGTGTAAAACGGGCGGCCGCGATTACCTTTTGCTGAGTTCGAATCCACCCTCATAGTATTGTTTCCTTTAAAAAAATTATCCAGTTAACTCCAAAGTCTCACGCTAAAATTACAAGTCTACAGCTAGAAAATAAAATAAATCTTTTAAAACTAATTGTTACTTCTTCCACCACCAGATGGCTGTACCTGTCTTTTAAAACTAGAAACTTAATTAAAACCTCCACCACAACTGTTCAAACCATTTTCTAAAAATAGCACATTCCCAGAATTAATGACAAAAATAAGAAATAAATTCGTTCCTTAGATTAACTTCTTTTAAAATCACTAGATGGCGCTACCAGTCCTTCCCAACACAATTACAACTAATTGGAAAATAAAAATTAATTATTCATCAGAAAAATAAAACCAAGTCCCATAACGCATTCCTAGTATTAAGAAAAAGTATAAGAGAAAGCAAACACTACATTAATTCACCACCCATAGCTAAATCTCTTACAGCCTAACGGATAGCGCACTGTACTACGATCCCATGGTCTCCAGTTCGAATCCAAGAAATTCCTTTTCAATTCCGAAAATATGTGGTTTCTCATTCCCGCCAGATGGAATTACCAGTCATTCATTACCATGACACCTCCAACACAACAACGTCATCTTTACAATGACGTCACCACCTCAAGGCCATCTCCTTATCAGCAATCATCCCCTTCTCTTATCTACTTCAAGTTTCCTTATCAAACGGCGGCCATCCTGAAAAAGGCGGTATAGTGGCCCCCATACTACTCACGATTTTCTTTACAAAATGTCCAGATATACATTTTCTGATATTCCATTTTTTTTTCATGATTTATTCGCGAAATTTTTTAGGTTCTTTTTGCGATATTGATAAAGGACATTTAAGATACATGTGTATTTTATACTTAATTTACATTAGAATATTCAAAAAGGCACTGTAAGGGACGATTGTTTGATAGAATTAATGTTTTTGTGAGGAATAGGGCGATTTACTGAGGTTTGCAAGTGGGCAGCTAATGTCTCAGGAACGGTTCTGACTTCAGTATAATCTGTGATGCTTGTTGAACAAATTTGGGAAACTTGTACACACTAAATTGACATAGTTCCTTAGGAAATGTACTACAAAGATTAAAAAAAATTCTTGTGAAAAAATTCTTAGAAAACTGTTTTGAAATTCAAAATTTGGTTTATTAAACCGAGTTTATAACTAGTTTCCTTTATATTTAAAAAACTTTTATAGGATCGAAAATAAAAATGAAATTCCGCTCATCAGTCACAATGTGGAAAACAGCATCAAACAGGATAAAGCGAAATTAGTAAATCTCCAAATTCAATATTTAACCGCTAGGTGATAGAAGTGTTTTTCTGTTTGCTATACATTTTCATATAATGGAAACTTTAGGCCCATTTTGTCTCAAAATGGGATAATGGGATTTCGAATTGTACCACTGTTGTAGGGGCTGTGAGTGATATATATATATATATATATATATATGTGTGTGTGTGTGTGTGTGTGTGTGTGTTTTGGTTCATGTGATTAATAGGTTTATATAAAAAAACCGGCTAATATTAATAACCAAATAAAAAGGTAGTTATTATAATTAATAATACGTGGTTATTATTATCATTAGCCCGTTATTATTAATACTAACGTTATTTATAACATGAATCGTAATATATATATTTGATTTACAAGAGCATAAATTAAGCTACCTAAATCTCTAACTATCTCAGAATCCATACTTTTGATAAGTATTCCAACCCCTCATAAAGACATAATCTGTCTTCGTTATCTTTTGAGTACGTATCTTACTATTTTTATACCAATAAAACAGATAGACTAAGGTCTAAAATATTAAAGTGGAATCACAATGGAAACGCATCAACAGAGAAAGCGAACACAGAAAGTATGATGACCCTATAACCAATCTAGATCACCCAACTCCAACCAAGATCGAGATACAACCATCTTCACCAGGTCTGTATGTACTTTAAAAAACAGTACACGAGCTGATCAAGAAATCTATCGAACAGTGTTTACAAAGAGAGAATTTCTTTGAAGCGAAATTTGTTTCTGGATACATGTCTAGGATAGCTAGAACTATCCTGTGGCGCGCAAAGTATATCAATTTATAACTGACTATATGTAAGCTCGTCGTAAGCTTTCTCTTTTATGTAAGGATTAATTTGAAGTGACTGAAACATCGACCCAAGCGAGCGTAAATGTAGGAAATTACTGTTTTTAAATTAAAAATTCATTTAAAGCTTAGAGCAGCTTCAGAGTGTACTTATCAATTTAAAAAGTACCTTTCTAAGGAAAAAATGGTTAGTAGGCGCAAGTAAATGTTGGCTTACTCCCACACTCATGTATAAAGGTCAACGCGATTGTAACCGCGGAACAGTCCACGGTTACAATCATCCATCATCCATTGCACGACCATGCGAACTCGTGATTTTAACCGTCTTGGTGGTTGTCTCGACAAGGTATCTCGTCATTGGCAAAATTGATCAGATCTTTATTGATGAGATATCTAGTCGAAACCACTTATAGGGTTAATACAGCTCTCACGGTTTCTAGCTGATAATCTATCAACTAGCGAATTCAGCCACTGCTAAATTCTAGTGGGGTAGTACTGTGTGGAACTTTGACATCACTGCAAAAATTAACCTGCAAAAAGTAGTATATGTAACAGTGTAACCTATCTCCACTATAAAGTACTTTTTGATTGATTGACTTTCCACCTGTTGCCATAAATGCATTATGACAATAATAGTTTTGATCTCTGACTTACTTGTTGAGTCCCTACAATACTAAATATAATTAATATTGTTATTAGAATCGCTGTTCTTAGCCAGACATCTCCAAAGCTTTCCCAATTATGACCTGAAAGTCATCGCTTTAATTTTATGACAATCATACCCTTGTCGCACATTAAATACTGCCTGGTTGTGGACCACTACACATGGATTTCAGAAATATTTGTAAAATATTCAACATCTTTATTAAATACAATACACATATGTCCAGAAACTAAACTCTCATAGCAGCCCGTGTATCAATAAAAACATTTGGCATTTTTTCATCCCTCTCTTTCTATCTCTCTTATGAATAAGCTCAAAGATAGTAAAGCTAACTTAAGGATGACCTATAGGTTGAGTCTCAATGACATTGAATGTAATCGATATTATGCATGGTGTCACAATTCGTTTTTACTAGGCACCTGCAAAGCTTCTCCAATGAGGATAACCGAGAAGTATAATTCTTCCTATGAATACCTTGGAAGCCAGTATCCAGGGCCTATATGGTGTAGTGGGCGTGCGCTTGCACTTCAGAAAGAATAGAGATTTCCAAAACACAGCCATGGTATGCCTCCAATACTTATTCAACCTTTCATGTTCGTTTTGCGATTGTAATAAAAGATACTTTTGAATCTACATTTTGTTCGTATTTTACATTCGTATATTCAAAAAGCACTCATCAAATCAGGGATGTTTTGAGGGAGAGAGCCCTCGGGCTTGAATTTTTCCAAAATGCTTTTAAAATTAAAAAAACTAGTAAAAAAAAGGTACTGAAGCTAGTTATGTGAGAGAAAATTGAAGTTTCGCATATTGCAGGTAGGATATACGCCCGAATTCGTCAATAGCCTGAAAACAGTAGAAAAAAATCACCAAATGCAATGCTCATTATACATTACGGCATTTAGGGATCCAGGACAAAGAAGAGTGGACCATCCAAAATTATTTTTTGAATACGTGCTTGATGAAGGGTGTACTTTTGAAAAATCAAAGTGTTTTTCAGGAGAGGAAGGCTTGCTAAGATTTGCACATTGGCAACTCATACCTCAGGAACGGCCTTTTATTATCACTAAGTTAAGGTTAAGGCCACAGGTTGAGTCTCAACGACACTGAATATAATCGATATTGTGGATGGAATCCCTTTTTGCCAAGCAAAGTTTCTCCAATGAAGATAACCCCGAAGTATAATTATTCCAGTTAATGCATTGAAAAAGACAGTACCACTAAGGTTATGAGTCTAAATGATACTGGATATAATCGATATCGTTGTTTGAATCGCAGGTTTTCTTCGCCAAGCAGCTGCATACTCCAATTGAGACCTGGGGAGTCATCGCTTTAATTTATTAACAATCATACCTGTGTCACTACATTACGTGCCGTAAAAATCCGCCAAGAAGCCAGAACGCCCCGAGGGCTTCGGGGTGTTGGCGCGTGATGGGCGGGGTCAGGGCCACGTGTCGGAGGGAAGAATTCCGTCACAATGAGCAATGCCCCCCTGTGACAGGTAGTTCCTGATCATCGCACAATCCGCTTGTGCCACGATTTACAGGCATAAACCCGGATCTAAAGAGGTTCTTCATTGCGCCTTCCGTCCACCTGGGGAGGGGGGAATCGTCATCCCAAACGGGCGTGCGAAATTTGCTTAGTACAAAATGAAATTGTTTTCGCTTCAGATCAGACATGGCAATTCATAATGTGGGTTAGCTAATGACTGCGACTGCATGTGACGGTTCGAGTGTTTCGAACCTATGCGTTGAAATGGACGGAAAGCATTAGTCAGCAAATTTTTAATTTTTTATTTGTCGCACGAATCAAAATATCTGAATTTCATACCATTTTTTGCTGACTTCACAAACATGCAATTAGAATTTTCTTATCTGATGGTATTTTTGTAGCTGACTTCACAAACATACAATTACAATTTTCTCTATCTTATAGTATTTTGTTCTTAAATTCACAAATCTGCATTAGACTTTCCTATCTGATAGTATTTTTGTTGCTGAATTCACAAACAAGCAATTAGAATTTTCTATCTGATAGTATTTTTGTTGAAAAATTCACTAACATGCAATTAGAATTTTCCTATCTTATGGTATTTTTGTTGCTGACTTCAGAAACATGCGATTAGAATTTTCTATTTAATAGTTTTTGTGTTGCTAAATTCACAAACATGCCATTAGAATTTTCTTATCCTGCAGATATTGTTGGACTCCAACAGAATTATGTTCGGTCAAAATGAATTGGGCCATATGGTAGGAGGAAGCTCAAAATATTTTGTTTTATTCAGTGTGGGTAACTATAAGTAACGTTAACTGTATTGAGTTTTAAGGAGATAGAATGTGTACTACTAATCAATGTAACTATGCTTTTATAAGTGCACAAGTGATGAATATTATAATTTTAACTTAAAATATTTTTATGGTTTGTTTTATTCCTTTCCATTTGTCCAAGAAGTATTTTTGTGGCGCACGGTTCAAGTTATGTGAGTTTACTGCCTGTCTACCACGAAAACTGCTCAGACGCAAAGTCTGCCCTGTCTTTTTCCTTAGAAACCTTTATCCTATTTCCCATAGAGGGATACTTGACGAAATATATTCAAGTTTGTCAAATTGTCGCACTTGATGACCAATTGGAAATATATTTGCTAAGATTTTAACTTGTCATCAAGGAGATCTATACTAATAAATCACTTCCTTTCATCGCCAACTTCGCGGAAACCAAAATAAACTTAAGTCATCTCCGAGTCACCTTTATTCAAAAGGAACGAGCCCTGTTTATAACAACCGCCGCCACCCAGACTTGGTGTAGGGAGCAGTTCTCGTGGCAGACAGATAGTACATAAATTTATATTTACTTTTAGGAAAGAAATCATCTAAAAGGGGAAGGATACGATTTTCTCCTGTACTTGGTCTAAGGATCATCTCTCGTGAGAGTCCTAAAGGAGTCAACAAACATCTTTGAACTTCAATGCTTTTGATTCGCTTCTCAGCATCAGAAATTTCCTGGCCTAGCACACTTGAAAATCTCTTAAGCTCATGTGACAAAATCTTTGCTCAACAACGTAATCATTGTAGAGGATTTCTGTAAGCAGTTTTAAATCGTTGAAGATCTGAGCAAGATAATGCGATTCATTTTGTGGCAAATTAAACTAATCCTGTCTACTTATAACACGTAACAGCAGAACTACCAATTAATATTTCCATTCAGTTACTTCACACGAAGCGTTCAATACTCTGTAATTTCAATGCAAAAAACTTTTTGCAAAAGTTTTGCATTTATTTGAAGTCCTGTTTTAATTAGCAACCAGGATTTTACATGCTACTTAAAAAGCACTTATAGAACAGATATTCTTATTGCACTGGGAAAGATTAAGCTATACCATTTTGATCGTAAGTTAATGGTTGGTTGCGTTTAATGGTGCAAGGTACCATGTTTTGGCATGCTGCGCCAAACACATGACAGACAATATCAAGTGATACACATACATTAGGAAAGTTTTGCTGACACCGCACTGAGAGTAAGAATTTCAAAAGATCTTTCAAAAAACCAATTCAAAAAATCTGCGAGAGATAGACGTCATAGGTTTGATTCATGTAACTTTCCAAGGGCATATTTCTCTTTTTTATGTCAATAAAACTTTCCTTGCGTGTCTGTCCATTACTTAACGTTGCCTTGTGTTTGGAGCAGCTTGACCAAATATGGCCCTGGTGCCATAAAATTCTACCAACCAAACAATTAATTAAAGTAATGCGTTGAATTTACATTCTGAAGAGCTAGTAAGCATCGTTTCTATGAGATTATTCATCTAATTTCTGTAACTGGAAAGGCTGAATTAGGTTTAGTGCAGTGAAACCTCACACATTGTCCGAGCTCAGCTATAAACATCCAACCCCGCAATTACAAAAAAGTCGTAAATTTCTCAGAGAGAACAGCACAATAAATTCCAAATTTGTTCTGCAACAAGTTCCGTTGTTCATCGACTAATAAAACAAAAAGAACTTCAAGTTTCTGTTAAAACTCCTGATGAACATGCCGTCTTGAAACGGAAATTTTGCAGACAGAAATTTTCTTTACATTTTGGGTTTTTTTATTACGTATGTTCCCCTACCACGTGGATGTCGGCAGCTATGTGTTGTTGTGATACTGCCCTAAGAGCGCTGGGTAAAGTGAAAAGAAAAAAGAAACAGCGTGATTTGTAGATTGGGGTGCGGAAAAACGAAAGAGGTTACCAGTCTCAGTAAAAGTTAGCACTATTTAGACAAGACAGACACAATGTATGGAGTGTTGGGGGCATTATTGTTTGTTATAGAGCAGATGGCGTTAACCTTAGACAGACGCCCACACACGGGGAAATTCTTGGTTTGTGTGAAGCTTCTTCTCCGGATCTTTTTCTTCTTTGTTTGACTTGGTTTTGTGGGTTCCTTTATGGCCCGTTTGAACATAACCTACGTTTTAAAGTTTCGACCTTGAAACTTAAAACAAAAAACTGAGAACACAAGTACGAGGCATTTTCTTACAAGTTAAGTGAGGATATGTGTTTCTTGTACGTATTCTGAACGTGACGTCACTTGGCTTGTTTTTCGAATACTATTTCAACACTTCAACAGTATAAATTTCGAAGAATGTTTTCCGAATAAATATATGATAGTTGATTGGTTGAATTACATCAACCCTCCAAGTGGTCTCGACGGAGATATCTTGTCCACCACTTTTGACCAATTTTGCTAATGACGAGGTATCTCGCCTTAGAGATATTGCCGCTCTTTTCTATGATGCCGAGATCACAATCTGGTCAATTTTCTTCTAATGATACGATATCTCGTTCATCAGGATCTGGTCAGATATGCCAATGAAGAGATACCTCGACAAGACCAGACCACCAGAACGATTAAACGCAAAATGTTACCAAAACAAGGATAAACCATAAGGATTTTAAGGTTATCCCGATATCTATGTCCCAGATGCAAAACCCTCTGGACAGCAGAAATAAAATCATCACCGACAGACTAACTTGTTTTTTTCATTGAAAATCCCTATCAATGCATATTACCTCTCCTCGAAGCTAATTTCACCCACAAAAAAAGGTCAGCCATAATTATGCTATTTCTTTCACGATAACGTTTGGGAAAAGCTAATAAGTGGTATGGAATACGTTTAGAATATAAGAAGAGAGAACTAACTACAAATGAGAATCAATAAAACAAATTACTATAAATAATTAATAAATGTGATGAAATGACAAGAAGTCATTTTAATCATTCCTTGGATTCCATTTTTTCATATCCTTGTTGAGTTCCGACCGAGGAACTACTGGAAGAGTAACGGATTGGTTTTTGAGGTAAAGGGAAGAACAGTTTTTACCCCTGATCCCAGTTTCATATATACCTACATTTTTCATAAACCAATAGAATTTAAGTGGTCAAAAGATTTACCTATTGTTCGCATTAAATTCTGTACAATCTCAGCTTTACTAATTTAAGTATAACAAAGTACAAAATTTTTCGAGCTACGTAGTTCTTGCATTCAGGTGACGATTCGATATTCCAACACAAAAATCATGCAATATAGCCAAGGTTTCTCTAAAATACAAATATAAAGGAAAGGGACAAAAGGCTTCAGATTGGACTATACTAAATTTCAGTTGCTCATTCCAGATCCCAAGCATATTTTACGTTATTCCTCTCAATTCTTTAATGGGGAATCATATTGTAACTATAAATAAATTGTAAATATCATGCAAGTTTACATTAACGTAATAAAAGTAAATAAATAACTAATATATCGTCAGCTTAGAGCATAAACTCATTAACTGACAAAAATAATTTACTACTGCAGATGTTTTAAGACAAGTCAAAAATTAAAAATTATAAGAATTTTGATAGCGTTATATATCTTTTAATCAGGTTACAAAGTGAGCATGTATTTCTCATCATCAAGAAAACAAGCATTTAATGTCTCCAAAAAAGTATATCAGTTAATAAGTTTCTGCTCTAAGCCAACGATACGAGTTCAGGAAGAAATTTTGAATTTGTTTTATGTGCGACACACAGACTAAGGAGTATGAGCACTTCTCACGTTCTAAGAGGGAATTAGTGTATACACATCAAGGCCCTAAAGCAATATTTAAAACATTCAATAAGTTGTGTTAATGACCGAATTGATATGATAGTGTTTAAAACGTGTTCAGTTTACAAGTGAACTAGTTTCGCTTTCACGTTTCATTAAAAAGGGAAACAAAAACTACCTAACTTAAAACCGTTTTAGCTCATTCAGATTTCTCTGTATTAAATATGGAAATAAATTAAGAAAAAATATTCTGAGATTCTAAGGTAAAATCCAGTTTCGGTTCAAATTAAACTACAACATTGTAAAATCAAAACCACTTCTGCATTCTTACACTCTCCCATTCTCTTTTCTTTCCATCTTCAATTTCCAACTCATAAATCACGCCACTTCTTCCACTCAACAAGAAAAATAACCACAAGCGAAAGAACAACAAAAACACATTCCCTCTCTCCGAATGTTTTACTAACTGGTAAATAGCAAGACCGGACTAACTGTTGCCACAATCTAGTGAGCAAAAATCAGAGTGAACAAAAGCCTGATATTAGTGGGCGTGGTAGCGTGGAATGTCAATGTGATTTATCGAGCTTTCGTCGAAATGTCCGTAACTTTTTAAGAGCGCTTGCGCGGAGTGCAAACAACGTTAACATCTTCCCTGGCCAGTCGCCTGACTGCATTCCATTGTTACCGTTTCCTTGCTTTCCCCCTCCACATTTGGCAACTTATCCTCGCGTTTTAAGTGACTTTATGGAATCAAGATGGCACCACCGTAGTTTTTTTAAAACTTCAATTAAATTGTTTTGCTTTTGTTTTGAGAGGACGAGAGAGCAAAGTTGTCAGTTTAGCGGATCAGCAATCGGAGGGGTGTGAGTTCAAAACTCGATCCAACCAGACCGTCGTGTACATGGGGGCTGGTGCATGTTAAATTTGTCGTGGCCTCAAATGTCGCTAAGTTGGTGTTGAGAGTGGGGTTCCAGCTTTAGTGTTGACCTAGTCATCTATCTGATCGTGGTTCAAGATTATGAGGGTTGTCCTTGGATCGGGATTGATTCCCGACCGTCACCAATAGCCTCCTTTGCTGCTCCAGTCCGACATAAATTCTACTTTTTTTCTGAAGCTGAAATATTATAAGCAAGAGCGCCTATGAGGGCCTAAACGCCATTTAGGCCTTAAAAAAGCAAAAACACTAAATGAAAAACTAATTTATATTTTTTGCAAAAAATTGTGTTGGAAGATATTTTTGACAATTTCTTTTCTTTAGTTAACAAATATTGTTTCCAATATTTTGAGAAATACATTGTATTTATAAAAGTGCGCATTTGCAAGAGTTAAGCAAAATAATTAAAATTCTAAGAACATTTTTAATTCCTTATAATAAAGTGTTAATATTCAAGTTACGTTAAAATACTCAAATAGTCTCCAGTAGTATACTCTAAAATTGCTGCATATTTCAAAGAAATAATTTCAAATTAAAAACCCATAATCCACCACATTTATGATTCGCTTGTCTCAACGATTTGACCATCTCAAATTATTACTTCCCTATAAGGTAGGTAGGTAATCGCACTGAAGCATCACAACGTGTTATTGGAGACGGTCCGGGATCAATACCGAAGACAAAGATTCGAGGACAACATCTCGTAATTTTGAACCAGGGTCAGATGACGAGGTCAACATCTGTGTGTGAACTAACAGATCTTACGATACCAATGTAACCACCTCCGGATTGAGATCCTAGGTGCTTGCTCCCTTGAATAAAAGCATTCGAATTGTTGGAAATAAAAAAGATCATATTTTTGGCAGAGGAAGATGCTAATGATGTACTGAATCACTCAGTAATGTTCCTCCATAATGTTTTCCAAGTTGAATATACAGTTGCAAAAAGTTATCTTGAATGAGAAAAATAATATGGAATTATAGTGTGGTATAAAATAATAAAAATAAAGTGAACATAGTTTACTATTAATACAGAAATTATTAAGAGCTCAAAATGAAATACATTTCAAAATTATAGCAACAATAATATTAATCAAATGAGAAAATGTTTAAAACAAAATTGTTATGTTTGAAAACTAATTTCCAGTATAACCATAACAGTTTTCTTCAATGTTATTTGAATGCTAGGTATTTTATAATTGCATTTTTATAGTTGTTTTTAAAGTTCTATTCCTCTATGCATTTAAATTTATATTTATTTTGAACCTCCTTTTCTAAAAGCTATTGAATGAATTCCAATCTGTTACCCATAACGAACAGCATCCAGTTCAGTAAGAATGCCATGCATCTCGGAGAATATTGACTTAAAAATTAATTTAAACGGAAACACCAATTAGAAAATATTGATTCTGTAAATTAGAAAATGACGTAGTATAAAATTAAATTCGTAAACATTAGTATTCAATTAAAAAGTAAACCAGAATCATGTAACCACTGTTTCCGATTTGAGGACGCGATAGCATTAAAATTAGTAATTTATCAACACTATTATGGGAAGTAAGAAATAATCTAAACAAACTGTTTTTGACACTACTTCAGTATTTTTGCAAGGTTTGTAAACATTATTTTTTGGTAAAGGTGCTTGGTCTTGCAGAATGCGAAAGCAGTCTGTGGAACATACGGTCAAGCACTAATACACTGGGATTCGACCGCTATAGAATCAATCTTGCATCTGATCAAACCACAAAGGGCATTTGAAAGAGCGCTTAGCTGTGGTCAACCCCTAATTTTGAAGGGCTGTAATAAGGGTGGTCAGAGCAAAGGCTGCCAGCCACTTGGGTTATCAGAGTGCGATTCGAGTGGACAGTCGCCTCGTGCCGAAGATGACCCCCTGATGCGTCCAGCTGGCAATATTCATGAGACTTCTGAACGAAATACCTTACTATCTCCACACATACGGCCAGTTACCGACAGATGTTGAAGGACCGCCAAGGAAGACTAACCAAACCACCATCTTTTGGCTGCTGATAGCTCTTTTGGTGTAAAAATACAGAATATCACATATTATAGAAAACGCAATTTAATATATATAGATTTTTGAAGAGTTTCTTATTTTATTTACACACACTGAGTATTTTATTATTTATATGAATTAGAAGTGCGTTCATGTCAATATAATGTGCTTCAAGTGTTTAAAGGCATATCAAATATTTCAGAAGCGCTAAGGTGAAATTCAATCTGTAGTTTTTGTAACTGTCATGTGTTTTCACTTTCTAGAGTATTAGAGATATACCGTAGTCAGAAATGTATACTGTAGTCTTTCTTCTACTTGCCATCAATAAAACACTTCGTATAAATCTTAAAATGTTTTCATCATTCAGAAATACTTTTTTTGACATATTGAATGCAAAGAATAAATATATACACTATATGTACCAACATCTGAGATTTAGAAAAATTAAAGTGAACATCCTTTGTATTTTGGTACTTTTAAAATTTTAATTACATAAAAAAAAAACAATTTTTCTGTGTTGGAAAAATTTAACAGTATGAGAGGCTTTCTCTTTGAAGTTAAATATCGATTTATGTTTTTATGGTGCAACATGTTCCCTGTAAGCATTGCAGATGGCGTCACTTGGCTACATTTTAAGGTTCCTTCATTATCTATCCAACGAGAGCATTTGGAAACGTGAAGTAAAATCCTCGCCTTCCAATGATTTGTTTGCTTACATTAAAAAATTTCTCTCATGAATAATAGATAGAAGAGAATAATAAAACACACATCATTTAATAGTTCTAGATAATTTTTCTCCTTATTGGTATCCTTCGGTGAAAATTCAAGAGATAAACAGTTATTTGCGAACATCAGTTATCTTCTGCCACTGCCAACAAATACTCTGCTAGGGATAACAATTATCTTCTGAGAATTTAATGGACATTACTGATAGTTCCTTGGTCATAATCAGAATCGAACCGGGTTCCTGATAACGCATCTTGGAAATCGGACATTTCAGCTGCCAAGGCGGTTAGTAAAATTGAGCTATTCAACCACTTCATTTTGAGAAAAACTTACTCCTCAAAAAATTATTTCATCGGAAAATTTAAGTAAGATATTTTATCATTCTCAAATGATGAAAAATGTAGCCCCATGAAAATCAGAGCCGTTACTGAAGTATTCGCTGCCCACGTGTTCAGGAAGCCATTCTCTTCCCCAAAACATTTGATTTTCTAACAAAACGCCCTAAGTAAAGCACTTATTCAGAAAATAATTTCGGGAATGTACAGTCTTTCACCCGTAATGTAAATTCCGTAATGTTAAATGACCATTGCGTCTTAGGATTTTTTTTACTTTTTTCAGACTATTGATGTACGAAACTTGGATCTTCTCTGATATAACTAGTTTCAGCATTCATCTTTGATAGCTCTTTCATTCCAAAATCATTTCGAGTTGTAGCGTTACCACCGAGATAACAAGGCCTGACCGCTGCCGTCATGGCGTCTCCCTAGTAGTCATACGTGCGATACGAACGACCACCGCCGTATTGGAATATTCAAAGCCTAATACTGTGAAATCTGTCTACAACGATACATAATATATTCTATATACGTCGAGACCACAGGAAAATATTGTTATACGTTATTGCAAATTATTATAGCAGTTTGTAAACATGGTTTTTCCCTAGTCAAAACTATGATAATCTCAGAATGAAACTTCCACACCCTAGCGTCTTTCTTCCTTATTTACTAACGATAACAAAGAGTGTGCGTAAATAGTAAAAGCGATAACTTATTAAAAAACCAGCCAAAATTCTATCGTAAATTCAATTAAAAAATAGCGAAAAACTCGCTTATGACTTTTATTAACTAAAATACACACGTCAATCAAGCTTAATACCGCCCAATATCATAGTTTCTCAAATGCGACCATAAATCAAAAAGAAAACCCTTTGTCATAGTCTAAAGAAATCTAATTAATGTTTTCTTCACCATTAAATCTGTAAAAATGGGAAATCAAAGCAATTGAAGCGATTATTATCATAGTTGGCTGAAGAATTTTTCATTGATATTTCATTTATAAAATTCAAACAATTTTCAATAACTTCCAAATTATTAACGTGACAGGGTGTTTTGATTTGATTGTTATCTACAGAAATTTCTTGGCCATATAAATGTTTCCATTTTCAGATTTGAATGTATTACAACAGTGTAATTTGTTGCAGGTCCTGGATTAAAACAAATTTTAAAAAAGTAACTTTTGACTCCTCAATTAGTTTGAACCAATTTTGTTTATGGGGTAATGAATCCAGAATTTCTAGTAGCCTATTAAAATTTTGAAAAGAAATAGATTCATGATGAGCAATGAACTCAGATTTGCTTTCGTTGGTAGCTCTCAATAAATTGGATTCCTCAGTTTCACGAATTTTATCTTCCCTGTTTTTACGAACGGTGGGACAAGTTTTCGAGAGATATTTAGGGCAATTCGGAAATATACTTGGTATAGCACCAACTTTTAAACGGAGACGTTTCATGGAAAAGGTAGAACACTCACCAGTTTTTTGGTGAATTTCGATACATTCCGGACGATATCATGGTTTTAAAAATGAAGTCCGCAGACTTTGCTGCGTTTTGATGGTGTAAAGTCGGCTCGTGGAATCGCCCTGAGCCATCTTTTTCTAATATTTTTATCCTCTGGAAAGGAGAAAACCGCCACTTTTGGTGCATCGCCATATCTATAATTTCCAGAGCAAGTAGGTACACAGCATCTAAAGGGCATTTTGGATAGCCTCGTGGTTAAGCCTAAAGAAACCGGTATGGACACACGTTAAACGTGTTGTTTGACGAAAGCCTTTAACACCTTGACACTGTAATGTTCCACAAATGTTATATATAACAATATTTAACTGCAGCTGCACTTGCTTTCCGGTAAAATAGTATAAAAACCCTAATTTCTTACGCTTCATTAAAGGTAATCCATAAGTAACCGGCCATGTGGCGATGTTTGTTATGACTACTAGTAAGCGAGTCACGTGATCGAAACGTCACAGCGGTCTGGCCTTGTTATCTCGGTGGTAACGGTTGTAGTGGGCCCAGGTACGATTCCTGTCTGGTGCATTCCTCCCTGGGTGTATTTCTTTCTTCTGTGTCAGTAAAACTTTCATTGTGTGTGTCTATTACTTGATATTGTGTGTCTGGGGCAGCATGCTGCATCATAAAACCCCCGAAACAACCAACCAACCAAAATCATTTTGTGGCCCCTGAGAACTCATCAGAATATATCTTTACCCTTCATGAGTGTTTTTCGAATATTCTAACCTAATTTAAAAATAAGATATGCGGATTAATAATTTAACTTTATTTATTTAATTATAATTTAATACTTAATCAATTAACGAGTATTTTTTAATATAAACTCGATAAGAGTCTACAAAGAACGAATTACGAAGCCAATAATATCGTAAAGCTTATTGCTGGGTATGTTTATTTGAAATTGGTTGGATTCATACTGCTCCTCTTTCGACCCCCCTGTTTTCCTGACTATGTGCAAGTGCACGCCTAGCACATCACTCAGGGATGGTCCTTATGGGGGTACCAGGAATTTATGAATGTACAATTTCGTTTTTAAAGTATAAAGAATTATTTTAAAGGGACAGTGGACTTTTAAAAAAACTTTTGATCCCATCGTTATAAAATTTGCAGACTCTTTTTTCACTAAAAAATTATGTTAGAAGTTTGGTTCTAAAGTATTAAGACCTGGAGAGAAGTTATTACATAATAATTGGTGAAAACTTTTGATGAATTAGTAAGAATTGATTGATTCCATGCGCATATACTTTCCATGTATTGTCATTATTTTAATTCGCATAACAGTATCGATGCATATATACAAGATAATCTTCATCCAAGTGTATCACTCAATTAAAAAGCTAGAACCATTTTTGTACAATTTTGTACCAAAATTTCCAAGCTAGGAATCACGAAAAATTTCTCATTTGCACTTAACATAGTATATTACAAGGCATATCCAAACAAAATTAAGGAAATCAAGAATAAACGAATTCTCAGAGAAAAGTTCGAAATAAAAAAGAATGTCAAAAAAAATCTCAATTCGAGGAAAACGCGTTTTTATAGGAGACTTGCCATATTTATCTACTAGATTATTGTTGCTGTCCATATTATTCCGTCAAAAAGGATCGTAGCTGGAAAATTGTTTTTGTAATCTATAGAGTTTGATATTAATAAATTTGTTAATTAAAAATATTTAAGAAATGGATTCGTTATTAAATCGATTTTGAAAGACTATTGTCCCTTCAGGTACCCAAACGGGTACTCCAGGAAATTTTTAACCCTCCTGGTTGCTTACCTTCGACCTATAGGGGCCAGCCTCTAGTGCAAAATCCTGTTCCAAACTATCACCAGTTCTTGGCAAGGGACAATTTTGTTTTCCTACATTGATATTTATTCCCCTTTGGAGCAATAGGGCAGTTTTGTCTCGACGAGGTATCTCTTCATTATTAAAACTGACGAAATCTTGGTGGACGATAGATATCTCGTCCACCAAGAAACCAGTTAGAGGGTTAAAGCCGCAATGATACCAAAACGTTGTTGATTTCCCTACCAATCTGTTCACTTGGCGAGCACACCCAACCTCAGCTCAAACTACAACCCTATTTGTGCTCTGGTGGGCAGAGGACACTTGATGACCTCTTGGTGTGCGGCACGGGGCTACTGACAAAGGACAAGGGTCAACCGGCTCTGAAACGCATTTTAAGAGACAAAATCTGAAAGAACGCGACGATCGGGCACCCCCTGGCGACTTTTTGTACAGCATAAACTTCGGGACGGAAACCGTTTTGGTCACAGATAAGCCTTCCACCCATTTTTCAGGAAATCTCACTTGTCTGCACTTCAAACACGCGCGCCGATGGCATTCAAGCCCCCTTGCCAAGAACCCCAGCAGGTAAAATAAGAAGATGGTATTTCGTTTGGGTTTTGACCACGAATTCGAGGAACTACAACAAAGTAATAAGGGACAACGGTGCTTGAATTCAACAATACGATTGCTTCATCTTCAGGTGCAGAAAAGACAGCCTTCACAGGGAGAAATAAAATGATTTACTAGTGTAACATTCGACTGTGCAGGAATTTTGAGAAACTGTAGGGGAAAATAAAGATAGAACACTTCACACAATTTTAAATTCTGCATGCTTTCTGCTATTGAACGTATCGTCGGCTTAGAGCAAAAACTCATTATTGACTAACAATTCTTTTTACTAGAACAGCTGTTTAAAGACTAACAATTCGTTTTTAGGTCAAAAAATCGAAATTATAAAGTAATTGTAATCATTGTAATTGTATTGTTATATTGCAATCTGTTTGAAAGATAGGTAAATTGACAGTGTTACATATCTTTTTAGCAGATTATAAAATGACAATGTTTTTCTCAATAAAATGATTCTCGTCGTTATGAAAATGTACATTTAATATCTGCCAAAAGATGTCTATTAATGGGTTTCTGTTCTAACCGGCGATATAAAATCACTGAGGAATTAGTCTTCTATTGCACTTAGATTATTCAATCAATTATTATGTTTAGCGCAATTACCATGACTTATATTTCCGACAGTAAAATTTTTACAGAAAATACAATATACAGATTTTGTCTGCTTGACAGTATATAAATATGCATCGTTTTTGCCTGAAGGCACAAACTTCTCACTGAACATATAAAAATAAACAATGAGTCCAGGTAAGGGAATACATGTGTTCTGTCACATACTATTTATGATAAAACCTTTATTTCTACATTTAAGTCATTTGTTGCATGAAGTTTAGATTTTTTCTTGAGAAACGCATTTAGTGAGAAGAGCATAGTAAGTAGAACTTTCTTTACTCAGAACTATGTTTTTGATAGTGTGTTTCAATCGTAAGACGACGATTTGAAAGAAATAATTTCACTGCAATTAATTTTACTCAATAGGCTTCATACAAATAAGTTTAATTCTAAACGCTGTTGGAGAAGCTTGGCCAATTCTATTTCTTTCACCAAAAGTCTATCCAACCTAACCCATCTGTATAATTAATGCAATTTATCTGAAATGAACATTCAATATTGTAGTTTAAGTACACATCTGTGAACATTGAATAACTTAATGAGTTTTATTGATTTTCTTTCGATTTGTATCATAAAGGTATGTAGGTAAATAGTTGAATTAACGTCGTACTAGAGCAACACAACGAAATAGTGTCGACGGTCCGGGATCAATTTCGAGGGTAAAGATTCGAGGACAACTCGTAATTTTCAACCACGGTCAGATGCCGAGGTCAACACATGAGCTGGCATCCCACTCTCCAAACTTCCGCACCACCACGCCAACGTGATTGTATCATAAATTATAGAAAGAGCTATTTTTGATAAAGAAAAGAAAAAATAACAGCTATTTTTTCATCATAAGCTCTCAGGTTTATTGCTACATTTTAGTCGGAAATCCTGTTTTAAGCAATATGGAAAGTACGTTAAACTAAGCAATTACTCACTAAAAGGAGCAAAGCACCATTGAATACGCACACTAAAAATGAATGTGAAACTCATAACGGAATTTCTATTCCCTCGCCAAGTGAGGTGTTCATGGCTTCCAATTCATAATTCATCATCCTGCTAATTCGAGCTACTTATAGTCGGCCACAAACCCTCCCCCATTACGATCCCATGATCACGATTACCAGACTGCTAATTACGCTATCGTCAACACTTCGGAGCCGTGTAAAGGGGCCGAGCTCGGGGTGATTTATCAATCGCACGTGGCGGTAGCCCTCTTGACCCTCCCAGGTCAAAAGAGGCCGACTTTCATTTGGAAGATCCACCTTCTAAGTATCCATTTACATCCAAACAATGCAAGATGAAAGTCTCCCTTAAGTTATTATGGCAACCCTCCGTACTTCGAATAGATCGTGAGTTTTATGAAAAGGAAGGGCAAGTAGAGGACAGAGGTTTAGTCGTTGGAAAGAATTGTTGAAAGCCGTTGTGTTCCTTGGTATTTTCTATAAATTACTTGAGAATTACAGCGATTATTATAACGCTAATTACAGACTTTTATCAGTAGTAATTCAAACTGATAAAATTTAGTCCTATAATAAAATGAAACATGGGAAGTAAAGGACAGTTTTAGTCGTTGGAATGAACAGTTGAACAGCTTGTCCCCATTGCTTGATTTTTAAATCTAATTTTGAGAGAAATATATTGATAATTATTCAATGAATAAATTTAACTATATTTATTCAGTAAAGAAATTTATAGGTGACATTCAGATCTCACATTAAAAATTAATATTCTTTTGTCAACTGAAAACTTATCAACAGGAAATGGTGAAGTTGAGTTATCAAGCTAAATTTGATTTGAATGGATGGTATAAGTCAACATTTGAATGGTCTTTTATACTTTAGTGAGTCTTTAATAAAGCAATATGAGTAGGATTTCTATCGGATAATTATTTATCAAAGCAGAAATATTTTTAGCTTTAGACGTTAAGTCAACAAAGGCATTATTCTTGTTCCATATCGTAATTTTTTCTAACTCTTATTGAATTATCGCTGTTTTGATGATAATGATGTAGAAGCGTATATTAACTAATCAGATGGGGATAGTACTTTTATTTTAACCACCTATAACTGTCCTGACCAAGTATGTCTCGGGAACGACATAACCGTCAAAATGTGTCTTCAAAAATTCAATGACTTAAAATTGTAATACGATATGCATTGATTAAAAATACTCCTGTTACTTCTTAATGTGTTCTCTCATACAATACAACTTTATTACTTGAATGAGGAGCTATTATCTCTGATTTCACGGTGTCGATGATACAATCTAAAGGCATTGATCATTAAATATAGAAAAAACGGTAACAACTGACAGAGAGGTACATAATCTTAAAAAAAAGTTCTCACCAGTACAGAAAAAAATGTATGTTGCAATGTTTTCTCTTTGATCAAGCAAGTTCAGAATTCTAAAATTCTATCGGCATCAAACAATATTTATAAAACATCACTTTACTGTATAATTTTTCAATTCATAAGAAAAATATATGGGATTTATGGGAGCTTGTTAGCTGTCGTCTGATTACCACTCGAAAAACAAATATGTCGTAAAGTATAGTATTTCGGATTTTTGTCTTCTTTTTAATAAGGAAGAAATAACAACTCCTTTATGATACTTGGATCAAACGTACCCAATCTAAATAGCGAATGTTCAGGATTGATCCTGGTTTGTCATCAAAAGTCCATTTGTGTTGCTCCAGTGCGACGTAAATTCGATTGCCTATCTATCGTACATGCGAGTGATTGGTAATTCTGAACTCAGTTATGAAAAGTGGGAGAGAAAGCGATTGGCAGAACTGTGTACGAAAGCTAAATAATCCAGTGACTTAAACTCGCAATTACTGTGCAAATTAAAAAAGTAAATTGGTGTGAAAACGAAACGAAAACTACGTCTTTCCTGTCGTGTTTATTTTTATTTTTATTTCAATTTCCTCCTTATCAATTAGAATGAGACGAATCCAGAGAACGTGGACGCGTTTAAAGAACAGCATTCGTTCATTCTCTTCGCTTTTTGTTCTTATTATTTCTGTCATAAAGAGAAGAGCTCGTAATGGATTGATCGATACATCATCGGACGTTAATCAGGTTCTAAATGAAAACGAAACATTTATGAGTGTGACCTTTTCAATATTTCATTTCGTAACTGTTGGACCCTCGGGCTTCGTATTTCTATTAGGATCAAATGGATGAAGGAGTAGATTTGAAAGGTGTTGCTGTACAGTTTGTGTTTCTAATATTCTGCTGAATTGAACGGTGACACTGTATGAAAGCAGGGATTTCATTGATTGCTGATGGAATCAAAATATATGCTACCTTACGCCGCAATTATCAAAACCATACAATCGATTGACAAATGTATTCAAAAAATGCCCAAATTAATTATCTAGTTTCAGGTTATACTCAAAATAGTTTTCCCAGAGGCAAAAAATTACGTGGATGTCTAATGGACTGTCATTATAAAGATGCTTTTAAAAAATTAAATTGCAAAACCTTATCCCATCAAGATGCAGATAAAAATATAAGTAAGTTTAAATAAAAAATATAAGTGGCCAAAAAATGTGACAGGGGAAAAATGTCTTATCAGGAATGGACAGGCTTTCAAAATCTGATGTGGAAAATTTTTGAGCCAACCAATAAAACGTACTTACTTTTTCTTTATTACGATTACCAGACTTTCAATTATTACTTCAATTCGACTTCGACGTTTTGGGCTTCTTTGAATGCATCTAAGTCTTTTCCGTTGTGTTGCTCCAGAGCGACGTTAATTAAAATACCTACCTACCTTAAGTCTCTTCTGTAAAATTTCTTTTGCTAAAATCGTAAAAAGGACGAATACAGTGTGATTTAATCTTGATCTAATCTTTTTCAAAACTTTTAAAATGCTTCTTCAGAAAAAACACATTTTTAAATAGTTGCACTCTTGTACTGGGGATGCGTTGATAATTATGAACCTCAGTAGCATTTTCAGTATTTTACTTCACAGAAGGCCCACGGTTACAAATAGTTTTTACGTCAAATGAAGATGTGTACCTCCTATAAAAATAAATTCCCCATTGAAGGATTAATTCCCCAGATTATGAATTTAAGGAGATTATATAAGCATGAAGTGATAAATCTCGGTTATCTGAGCATACAAATGGTTTTACAGTGGTTGTTTCGTAAATATAGAAAACCACAAAAGTAAAATTATAAAACGTATTCATGTTTTGCATCTAAAATTCGCTTTTACTTTGGACACTGATGCGCTTATGTAGCGAACATTTAAGAAGTTCCCTCAGCGTAGAAAGCAAATTCCATACCTTTTCCATTTAATTCATATTCTGTAATGAATTATTAGTTCATTGTGAAATATGAGGCATAAAGGAATAACAGTTATTTTAATAATACTAAATTCTTTACAATTTTTTATAAAAAGATTATAATTTAACATGTTTGCATGTGTATTATTTTGTTTGTAATCGCATGTTTTAAAATCAGGAATTTTGGAAGACCAGTAGCGACCTAGTAGCAGGGACCCAAAGTTAGAAATTCTGTACTTATGCCATACAATTTGAATCTTATTTAATTTTTGGTTTATCAAACGTCTTTATCTGTTTTTTTTCAATGGATTTTCGTTGGCTATACAAGGTGACGCATTTTTGTTGCAGGTATATATTCGCGAAATACCTATGTGACAATAAATAATAAGAAAGTATATAAAAATTGTTTCCTTTTCTCCAACACCAGTTTAGGGATAGTATGATACTTCAAGCATTACTTGGTGAGAAAATGGCAGCCTCTGCTTTATACCGGGGCACCATGGAGGTGCTGCCACATCGCATCCATCGTGGACTGTGAAGGGACATCCTTCTTGGAGGACTTGGGGGAAGCTGATCCGCATTTAAGTATGATCGTGAAGAAACCAAACTTCAAGTAACCAATCCGATTCCGGCACATATTAGGTTCGACCTCCTCCTTCGAAATAAAGTTCCAATATAAATATTTTTAGGCTTATAACCGCTCGGCTACTGGTTGGGAAAATAATTGTTTCTCGAAATACCTTTTTACCTTTTAGAGGCCCGGTTGGAAGAGTAACAGATTAGCAACCTGAGGGTTGCGAGTTCAAAACTAGGTTCAACCAAAGACCACCGTGTACGCTGGCGCTGGTGCACGTTAAATGTCTCATGACCTCAAATGTCCTCACTTTGGCGTCGTGTGAAAGCTTGGAGAGTGGGATGCCAGCTCATCTGTAGACCTTGTCATTTGACCATGGTTCGAAATTACGAGGTGTTGTCCTCGTCGCTAATAGCCCGCTGTATTACCCCAGTGAGACGTTAATTAATAATTAATAATTAATGCTACCTACCTTTTCATCGAAAATGAAAACTATCTTTTATATTTTGTAGAGAATGATGAATAACGCACTGCAATTTAACAATAGTTTTGAATGAATACCACAGAAGCATTCGATACATATATATTTAATTTGCAAACATATATAAAACAAGAAAAAAGTACCTTAGGGGGAGCTTGGGTCCCAGGTGCCCCTTCTATGAGCACACCACTGTCTAGGACACCGTAGATTCCCTCAGGCTATGCTTCTGAAGCACATTATTAATATTAGGAGTGCAATTTATAGGAATGGTCTGCCCAAGAAAATACACTCTATAATATAAAAATCGACGCACCAAGAAGGAGTTATCCGAATGGGACGAAATAGCGTATGCACATACCTTACGATAGAATATGCAAATGATTAACTTTCGGCGGCCAATGACTGAATAGGTGGAGCTCCAGCGCATTGCAACGGAGCATCCGAATCGTGTATAAAACAGAGGACATTCCAATGCTAGTGCATAACTACAATGCGAATGTGGTTCCGTCGACTTACGTGGACTGTACCAATGCCTCGCAGACGGGTTCGCGAACTGTACGAGCAGATGTCGCCATTTGAGAGAGGACGTGCAATTGGACTTAAGGAAGTAGGATGGTCAAATCGCAGGATCGCTCGACATTTGGGTCAGAGCAATGCTACCATTCGACGATGTTGGCAGGAATGGGTGAACCATGGCCGTACAGAGCGTCAAGAAGGTAGCGGTCGACCAAGAGCGACGACAGAACGCGAAGACAGTAATCGTCCGAACAGCGATCACAGCACCTGATGCGGCCTTATCAACGATCCGACGTGTAATCGGGACACCAGTGAGTGCAATGACCATTGATAGGCGAATCAGCGAACGGGGGCCGAGGCCACAGAGGCCATTGCGCCGACGTCCTGCGTTTGCAGTGGTGCCGGGTGCATTCGACCTAGAATCTCAAGGACTGGAGCATAATTGTTTTCAGCGATGAGTCCCGCTTCGAATTGAGCCCGATGACCAGCGAAGACGTGTCTGGAGACGTCAGTACCGAGGTATGATATTCACCTGACTGTCGTCCGCCACACAGCCCGACAACCAGGAGTTATGGTATGGGGTGCCATTTCATTTGATAGCCGGGCCCCTTTTGCTGTCACCCGTGACACCCTTACAGCACGGCGGTGAGTCGACGAGATTCTACGCCCCTTTGTGTTGCCCTTCCTTTCACGGAACCCTGAACTTACATTCCAACAGAATAATGCCCGGCTGCACACGGCATCCCTTTCTACAGATTGTCTTCGTGCTTCTCCAACACTTCCCTGGCCGGCGCGAACGCCAGATCTTTTCCCAATAGAGCACGTTTGGGCTCTGATGAGCAGACGTTAACGACCGTCCCTGGATCGCGCCGATCTAACTCGCCAATTGGAACGTGTATGGCAAGCAATCCCGCAGGAGGACATCCGCTAACTCTACGAGTCAATGCCCTGCCGGATAACAGTTTGCATCAGGGCCAGAGGTGGGCCAACGCATTGTTGAATTTTTTTGCTCTCCTAGCTGTATTTCCTGAATAAAGCATTCAATTCCTATGATACTGTTATCGTTTCGTTTTCAATACACGTACATCACATCTACCGATTTTCAACCCATTCGGATAACTCCTTCGTGGTGCGTCGATTTTTATGTTATAGAGTGTATAAAAAAAAGTCTGGAAAATTCGTCATATGGATGAAATATATGGACGATCATCATGGACGAAATATTACCACTGAATGCATGGACGAGAGGAAACCACTTGGAGGATTAACAGAGCTCAATCTTTTGCAAGTTTTTCGGAATTATTGTTTGCTACAAAAATTAATTTTAGGAACATTAATACAGCCATAAAATTAACGTAGTACGAATTCGTATATTTTATTTTAATTATTTTCAATTTGAAGTAAATTTGAATAAAGCAGCTTCAGCCTCAGGTCCCAAAAGCTCAGCTTGGATGTTGCTCGCTTGGCGATTCCGATTATATATGGCCACGCGGGGCCTAAACGTAGAGCTCGAATGTTCCTGGATCGGGCAGCCTTGCTTAAGAAAGCTCGTCTTTCTCACAGGCTTGCTCCGATGTCTGAAGTGTGGCACTCAGAGTAACTCATTCGAAGAGGAGGGAAGAATAATTGAGCCTGACGACCCACTGCAGAGAAAATGAGAGGATGCCAAAACGCTCCGGCGCTAAACTGCTGTGCACGGAAAAATCATCTCGGGATCGGAAGAGGTGTGTGTGGTCGACACGCCCCTGTGTCCACCCCTCTTCTCCTTCCTCGGCAATTAGAATGTTCCTTTCTGCAACTCTTTGAGAGGACACCTTGCACGTGAAAAATCGATCGATTGAGATAGGAGATAACAAGGATGGGGGATTCGAGAGGTATGTTGGAAGAATTCGGCGGAGGAAATGTCGTGCGTGAATGCGGTTTTTTATGCGTGAATATTGGAAAAAATACTTTCATTTGGAAATTGTATTAACCCTCCATGTGGTTTCGACGTGATATCTCGTCCATCAAGACGTGACAAATTTTGCTAATGACGAGATAAAAATAGCGTTAATTTTTTTATGATGACGAGATCAAGATATGGTCAGTTCATTTCTAATGACGAGATATCTTGTCCATCAAGATCTAGTTAGTTTTGCTAATGAGAAACCTCGTAGAGATAGCACCTAAGTTGTCTAAATGCTTCACTCAAGGACTATGTTATTATTTGGTCTACAAGATATAGACGTTCTTTGTAATTTGACTAATCTGGGGATTTTGTGTTTTTCCTGTACCTTGATTTTGTTTTATGTGATTCAATTGCATTTTGACAGTCCGGTTGGGCTAAAAGTCCTTAGGACCTTATGGGTCCTGACGAAAATTCCACGACCACCTCTAGAGTAAGCCTTGCATCCTCTGGGTAGGTTGGGCTGTCAGGGTCTGAAAAAATGCTACAATGGCCGGCCAGATGGCCCGTATTATAAAAAAGTTCTACAACGAAAAATTAGTATGCTTTATATTTTCTTATGAATGGACAAGGTCAAAAACGCAGTCAAATAATTTCGAGTTAAGCTTAAGAAATTACGATAAAAAGAAATTTACTAAGCCCTAAGATCCACTGAGACGCAGCATATTATTATATCTTTCACAGTTTCTTAAAGCCATTCGAAACGAATGCGGTTTTTAGAATATTTTTTATTAAAGGTAATTAACGAAATCGACAAAAAAGCAACTTATGGGTGAATGAACAATAAAAAAATCAACTAGTGTTGCAGCTAAATAAGAAAATTGAAGATAGTAAAGATGAAAATCATAAAAAGTAGTCAATTTGTCATTGGATTACAACAAAGCGGAATAAAAAATAGCCTCTGAAATAAAAATAATGAATTCATTTATAAAACTAGCTAATCATTAATACAATTATTTGAGGAAATTATCTCAAGATAATATATTACGTATTGAAGTAATGCATGAACGTGCTTTGAAAGCTAACTAGGAACGAGTTTCCTGTCTCTTGCTCACAAGTTTCTTTTCTTGAATAGTTCAAAACTAATGTATTGAAGTTCATAAATCATGACTTATCAACACATCACACTGACTGTAATTATCATATTCATTTTTTCCTTCACAGTAATCATATCATTACTTTCAAGCAAACGTTTGGGTAGTATGCTGGCAAATGATCAGGTGTGAGCACGTTTAGAGATGAGTTATACCTTTTCAAAATTCGCGTTGCTCTTAAAGAAGTCAAATTGACCTCACATCTGTTAAATTTCAACTGAAAAAATAATATAGTACTTGGAATGTTTTCATTTACTTCGCCATTCAAATTCAATTTTTCTTTTTCATGAGAGGGATTTTCAGTGTAAACAAACCACCAGAATATGCAAATTTACTTCCAGCTACCCAATACAAAAGACGCGTACAGTAAACACGTTCAACCACGAACACGCTATCCTCATCTACATTTAGTTTTCTGGTTTTCTGTCGCAACAAATGTCTTTTGTAACAAGAGAAACCTCTCATAGTCTCATCTCTCTGTTCTAAAAATATGTACTTAGCATTAGAAACAGTACGTCTAATGCAGTCGTGTTTCCAAGAGAAATTGCGCTTATAACATTTTCAACTATTTTTGGAATTAAAGGATTTCCAGAAATTTTTCCTGAAACAACACGCAAGCAAAAATAAACTTCAAATCAAGTTTGCTAAAGGCTAAATAGGGAACATATCAATGGTGTCATTTTGACTCCAGATCTGTAAACGCGTGGCATAAATACGTCTGTTCCACAAGTTTCCACACTAAATGGACGACTACCTCAAAGTCATCTTCAGAGCATTATAATACCTCGGCATAACAATTCACTGGGGAGCCTACTGACCCATTCACTGGAATAGACATGTAAGTGATCAATAAAAAACTCAGTCTTTGACGAGTTCAATAAAATATATTTTTAAGTATTAAAAGCATGAAAACACAAGCTTTTTAGGATATTAGTGATAAGTAAATGGTAGTTTGTAGCACAAATGAATTATTTTTACCGATGATAACTGTTTACAAAATTTATTTATTGAGAAATGTTCTAAAATCAACATGCATGAAACCTCTATAGTTAGAAGATATTTTTTGTGGGTCCCTTTCCCTTCCGTAGTAAATTCAATCAGGAGGTTTACGTTCTGAGGAACTTGCTTACGGAATCAACAAAGACATAATTACTTTAAGTAGCAATAGGAGTGCATGCACACATAATTTGCACATAATGAGCATTGCGTTTAATTATTTTTTCGACTGTTTACAGACAAAGGACGTATATTTACCTCGACTTCAATTAGCTTCAGAATATGCTTCTTTAATAGCTCTTTAATTTCAAAATCCTTTCGTGATGAGTTCGGGCTGCGTCTGCATCCCTGCCCTTCACGAGTGCTTTTTGAATATATCTAATGTAAATTAAGAGCAATAAGAGATTAAAAGTTTATTAAGAGTAAAATATGCAGATTCAAAAGCATCTTTTATTGTTGTCGCAAAAAGAACCTGTAAAGACATAATAAGTATATTATTAATAATCGGGAAAATTTATATATTTATTTAAAATTGGAGGTATACTGCGCCTGTTTTGGGGACACTTCTGTTTTCAGACTTGATATCGTCAACATAAAAAAATCGGTGATGAGATATCGCGTCAATAGCAAATTTGGTCGGATTTTATGGACGAGGCCCCTTAGATTGTTAAATCGTGGGGTCCGCGGAAACTGCCCAGTGTGTCCATGCATTTAAGACGGTACTGAATCTACCATCTGTCAAGTGCAAAGCCGGAGCCTGTACAGCACTGTGCCTTACCATTCCCTCCGTATCGCGAAGGGACAACAGTTGGCCACCAGAAGAAGGAACTTGTACTCGCACGCGTCAACAAGATTTCCAGACACGATAGAACGCTGGCTGTCACTCAGAGCAATTTTCGAAAATTTCTCTGACCCTCTCCCGGCATGCCACAACCTTCGCTTTCTTTTTCATTATTATTTTAAAGGTTCGGAGAGAAAAGAAAAATGGTTCTGTTCGTCCCTTTGGCAGTGAACCGTGGACGGGGGTCAAAGTGGTTAAAAACGGGGGGTGCTGCGCTTGTTGCGGTTCGTACGCGGTAGGTGGAATTGTCCGGAAACATAGCTGCCCAAACGAACCCTTTCGGAGGGTTTTTGTTACTTTCTATGTACTTGTTTTTGCATCTAAAATTTAAAGTAAAAGATAAAGCCGCTTTCTCACTTGCGAACTGTAATGTGTAAAGACGAATATTCACCGGCGAATCGTAACATGTAATGTAACCTGCTTCTGATATGGATGGTAAATCCAGTCACCTTGTAGTGCCTCACGCAGTCGAATCTCCAGTGATCAGAGCATGCTAGCAAGCAGATAAACCTACAGTACTGTAGTATGTAGAAAGGGGAAATGCTCTCTTTCATTAAGAGAACAGCTCCTATCAGCATCCACGAATGTACTGGATCTCCTTTGCGTTCGATCGAAACGACCACACCTGGTCGGATAGATTCGAAAATTACAAGGTTGTTCGCGGGGTTTGTTTGATAGGCGTCCACACTAGCGAATCCAGTTACATTACATATTACATTTTGATATTGAGTGCGCGGCTTAATGTAACCGAATTCAATAGTGTGTACATAACTCGCGAACAACCTCGAACCGAACGATTAAACTGTTGCGACAAAGTTCGTGAACTACACAAAGAATTGTTCACTAAAGTGTATGTTGTATGGAATCTAACCTTTTTTCTTTCTACTCACTAGATAAGGGTGGATTCGTCTGCTTAGCTATCTGTTAGTAAACAGTTAGCACCAATTTCAAAGGATTGGTCTGTTCACGAAGAGTTACAAAGCGATTGTGGACGTACGGTCCACATTAAAATTACATTTATAGATTGCATAACATTACTTTATTTATCATAGATCACAAATGAGTAAGTCGCTGTCATTATTCGAGTACTTTGTATTTAGAATAAGAACTACTTATGAATAGAACAGGGCAAATTATATACAACTGATTTGATTCATTCTAGTAATGGGGTCCTCCATAAAACCCCAGGGTATTGTGTCAAGGATCTAGGAAAAACTAAGACTTAGAAAAAGTTTTAAAAGTAAGATAATATTTTATTTTAAGTATCCATTTCTAAAACACGTTAAATTGGCTGTTTAGGCAAACTTTTGAAATTTCTTTTTGATGTAAATGTACTACATCCCTTATGCATCTATGAATGAAAAACGACGAATTTAAGATACTCTTTGGGATCCTGGAAGGGCCATCCCCAAGTGGTGTGCTTAGGGTTAGAACTAAATAACTAATAAGTCAAAGCGAACGTGCTGGCCAAAATCTTCTTACTGTCAATGTGCCTTGCACCAGTACATTATACACTATAAGAATGATAACAAATCATTCTCCACATCATTAGGTCAGCTTAAGTCGAAAGTGTGCCGGTTTAAGTGTCGTTTTAGAATGTATGATGAAAAACGATGCTATTGTCATCGGGCGTGTAAATGGTCATCTTGGCGGAATCTGATATTATCACTGGGACCAACAACAGCCTTCTTACTCTTAAATGAACTTGTTATTGACACCACTGCGAACGTCACTGCAATCCAGCATCCAAACTTCTCCAGCACCAGCAGAGCAGATTCGTCAGACAGTCCAGCTAAACAAAAGGTCTATTTCGCAACGCCCCTGGTTGTACGCCTTGTCTTTGACGACCTCCCCATTCACCAATTCTTCCTATACACCGATTCTTCACATATGTCCTTAACACTGTCGTCTGAAAAGTCTACGAGTGGGCGAATACAAACTTACACATTAAACCCACTATTGTGCCAATGCCTGTACTCGCATCTAACCAATCTGATTTGTCAACTCTGTCTGACTAATATGCTTGGACCTGGGGGTCAGTGAGTACGCGCGTGAATCGGGTGGAGCTCCAGGGTTCGATCCCGAGCGCTTATTGTTGAAACGCTCTCCAGAATAAACTGAATGACTGTGACTAGTTAAATTTCTAGGCTGGTAAGAGGGCCACGGTAGTCAGTAGAGGGAGTCACTGATTAGTAACCGGAGGGTTACGAGTTTGAAACTCGATCCAACCAAAGTCCGTTGTGTACGTAGGGGATGGTTTACGTTAAATCTGACTTGGCCTCAAATAATCTCACGTTGGTGTAGCGTGGAAGTTTGGAGAATGGGATGCCAGCTCAGGTGAAGACCTCATCATTTGCCCATGGTTTAAAAGATGTTGTCCTTGGATCTTAACCTTCGGGACTGATCCTGGACCCAATAATCCGTTGGATTGCAGCAGTGCGACGTAAATCAACTACTTAGGCTGGTAAGTATTCTGAATTGGAAAGTGGACAGCAGATGAGGACATATTCATACGGATTGATCATCAGAAAACTGAATGATTGCGATGTGTGAAAAATGAAATTGTGAATGTTATTGACCATGAATTATGTACCTACGGCACCTCGATAAAAACTGAACCCCTATTGAAGTACCAGTCCGTTTTCTCTGTATCTTTGTAAAAGAGATGGAACTCCATGGACCCATTCATCACTATGCCTTCCCCGTGATAGGGTTACCCATTCTGAAAATTGAGTATGGATTGATCCGTGAAGATTGTATTGTTGCACTGAAACTAAATGTCTAGTTATGACGTTCTAATTTCACTGTAAATTTGCAAAGTAGGAAGGTATTTCAATTAACGTCGCACTGGAGCAACACAACGGGCTATTGGCGACGGTCCGGGATCAACCCTCGAAGGGAAAGATCCGAGGACAACATCACGTAATTTTGAACCACTCTCAGATGACGAGGTCACACCTGAGCTGGCACCACTCTCTCCAAACATCCACACCACGCCAATGTGAGGACATTTGAGGCAACTACAGATTTAACGTGCACCAGACTCCCACGATGGTCTTTGGTTGGATTCTCACTAGCAACCGTTACTCTACCAACCGGGCTACCTCGACCCAAAATTGTAAGGAGAGTTAGAGTAAACTAAACCTTTAAATACTTTACAAGAGCTTAAGCTAGCATTGCTTGTGAATGATTAAAACCCGCGCTGATTAAGCATAGAATTGATTGGCAATCTTCGGATCATTACCTAACCTAAACAGATGAGCTGAAGTCCGTTTGGCCAATTTGAAAGTTTTCATTCAAAATTTTAGTGTATCTAAAAAATATTTTTCTTTAAATCCATTCAATTTAAACTATTTATCAAAATAAGTTTTATATTTTATACTGCGTTTAGATAGATAATATAAACATTTGTATTTTCTGTATTATTTAAGTTTCGAAATATTTTTTGTTTTCTGATGTTAATGTTTTATATTTTAATTATTTTTTAAATATTTTAAAACCACTTTCAATGCTAAGCAATGATAAAATTAAAAAAAAGTATTATATAAGTAATGATAAAATTCAAAAATAGATTATCTTTGGACGAATAATTGAGAGCCATAGAAAGATTCTCGCTGTGACCTTCATCAGACATAATTTCGATGTAAATGTGGTTTAAACATCTTTACAGAGAAGAATTCGAATCGTATTTATCGTTCAGGTGTCTCAGAAAAGGATGTCACCATCTGAAAATTTGCTCAACTTGTCAGCTTGCTCAAAACAAGTATAGTATAATTTAGTGTCAACAATTTATGGGAACGAAACCGTCGCGTTCACGAATGGTATACAAAGTCCCACAAAAGGAGCCCACGTGGAAAGAAAAATGAAACATAAGCAGGATTCACGAGCCAGGAGGTCAGACGGGGGCATTAGAATGTGGTAAGAATTATGAGCGGAATGTGCAGCATCCTCCAACGGAAAGAAATGTTGACAGGTGGTCGAACGCCACCATAACACATCGCGGAATTCTTTGCGTCCGAGAAACATTGTTCAAAAAAGAGACCAATCCAGTAGGTCTTTATGCGCCATGTTACAGATACATAAGGAGTGTATTTCTTCTCTGCTGCTTACTGTTTTATATACAGAGAGAGGAAAGGTCAGGAAGACTGTAAGAAAGACATCTCCATTCAAGTAAGCATCCGGACTGGGCACTCAAAGAGATTGATTTATTTACCTCGATGGTAGGGACACATAAAAAGTGTCACATAAAACTTATAGTGATAGAAATGACACAATTTCTTCTTTTCGTTTAATGGCTCTTGCACTGGTTCGCGCCATCGCTGTAGGTGTAGCATTTCGGATCATGCCAATCATGCTTCGATTTTACTTTCAGTTTAAGAAACCTGTTTCATTTTAAGCAATGGCCTACAAAGTTGTATAGCGACGTGGGAGATTTCTAGGGTAAGGACATAACGATATAAACGTCTAGACCAGCGTTTCCCAAGCTATGTTCCGCCGAACACTGGTGTTTTGCGGAATCGTTGGTTTATTTACTATTTTGTGTGTTGTTTTAAATAATTAACATTAAAGAATAAATTTCGTCTTTCACTTATTTTATCTATTATTTCTATCTATCTACCTGCCTCAAAGTCACATCTCCTTTAAGTGTGTGAATGATCTTTCCTCCCTTTCATCTTTACTCTCACCTACCCCTCTGCTCTTTCGTCCTCCCTCATTGTGTTGTCCGTCTTGTGTTTGCGTCAGCATGGTCAAATATGGCCCTTGCACCATAACACTAGAAAACAACCAACCTTTAAGCGTGTACGGGCTTCACGGTCCTGAGGTGCTCTAGTGATCTTTCCCCCCCCCCCCTATGGGGTTTGCTGTCTTTAGTAACACGGGTGTCGAGCAACCGAGATACTCAAGCGCTCTTTTTCTGTTTTCATCTCATTATTCTATTACCCAATCCCTCTTTTTCTTCGTTTCACGACGTTTTTTACTTGAAGTTGTTTGTCTCATGTTTGTCGCAGCTTGGTCAAATATGGCCCTTGCGCCATAAAACCAACCAACCAACTCCACTCTGACCCTACAGCAGAGGTTCTCAATCTTTTTGACTCGCGGAGCCCTTTTCAGAATCAATTTCTATGGTGGAGCCCCTTTGGCCTACCCTATGGTTTTATGTTTTACAAGTTAATAGTGTTTAGGAGTAGTGTTACGGGGAGGAACAGGGCATAGGTAATTTTACAATAATTTTACAGCTAGTGGCGGCAGAATGACCAAGTGTCGCATGCTAGAGGAGACGCGAAATTCAGCTTGGCAAATTTCGCTTCAAAAGGCAATTTCTAGTTCTCTCATTCTGATTCCACTTTTTGTTTCTTATTCTTTATTTCATTTAATTATTTATTTTATTTTCCCTTAGGGCTCCACGGAGCGCCCGTTGAGAACCACTGTCCTACAGAATAACCAGTGTACCTTTATGTGGGCAGTCCGGTGACACTCATTTAAAAAATACACTAGTTGCACTATTATCGATGTGGAAAGATAAAAAAAACTAAAGAATCTTATAGGATTTGAAGTTCGTACTTTGGAGAAAAGGAGCCAATGTCTTGATTTTTTTATAATACATGATTTAGTGGGGGCCAAGGTAGCCCGATTGAAAGAGTAGCGGATTAGAAACCAGAGGGTTCCGAGTTCGAAACTAGATTCAACCAAATACCTTCGTGTTCGTGGGTGCTGCTGCGAGTTAAATCTGCCATGGCCTCAAATGTCCTCATTTTGGCGTGGTGTGGAAGTTTGGTGAGTGGGGTGCCAGTTCAGGTGTTGGCATCCTCATCTGACCACGGTTCAAAATTACGAAGTACTGTTCTCAGATCTTTCCCTTCGGGATCGATCCCGGGCCATCGCAAATGGCTCGTTGTGTTGCTCCAGTGTGACGTTAATTCAGCTAGATACCTACCC
Organism: Meta bourneti; assembly: GCA_933210815.1. Lineage (NCBI taxonomy): Eukaryota > Metazoa > Arthropoda > Arachnida > Araneae > Tetragnathidae > Meta > Meta bourneti. The sequence goes on along the minus strand of OW119923.1, from coordinate 80,433,070 downwards.
TCCTGATTACTGCATATTATTATCATTTTAATAGTGCCCAAAAATTACTTTCCAATATTGTATGATGTGCAGTACAATTACAATAATGTATTGACTGGAGGACAGTGGTCCTTTTTTCCATTACAACTTTCATTATCTTGAAATGATTTGTGGACATAACTCGCAATCATTGGACATTGGCCCCTTTTCTACTAAGATAGAGAAATTTAAAAAATTTTGAAGAATTCAGCAATGCTGACAGTTTTTGAAAGACACTTTATAGGCCTTTTCAAGGTACTAATTTCTTTTACAGATGTCGTATATGTAAACTAGTTTTCACAACTCAATAAAAGTCAATTACATATTTCTTGCATAGATATTTTTTATGCTTCCAATTTGTGATGGTATTCTTCTAGGTGCAACTTCTAGTAAACAATGTTTTTGAAAAACGCCTAGTAATAATACGCATAAAAATTTGTGTTGCATTTTCATACGTATAAAAATATGTTGCAGCCCAAACAGTTTTTGTTTATTCATTATACTCTTGATATGAAAAGATACGTATTATAAGGTAAATTAAACTAGATGAAAAGGAAATTTCTTCTTGAGGCAATGTCTTTTCGTGTTTGGTAATATTTATACAAATTTTATTCAAATAAAACGATTTAATTGGCTGATAAGATGAGCTCATTTTGTTCAATCTTCTTTCAAGTTTTTAATTCATTTTCTTGACATTTTCGTTTTGAAACCTTCTCTGAGTTCTTCAACTCAGAGAAGGTTTCAAACGATACGAAATAGAAATTAACAGAATTATACACGACCGACTTCTAAATAAGCGAAGCTACACTGTGACGGCATCATTATAAATAGAGAATAAATATATTTATTTTATGTTAGAGAATATTTTATAAAGAGCAAAGACATTTCGAACGGTAAAGACATTCGACTAAGTAAAGTCTTTCTCAATAGATTAACAGAGAACCAACACAATAATTCCTCACTAACACTTACATAGGTTTCCGCTTTTGTGTGCGTTGGGTGGTGCCTAGAAGGTTTTTCTTTTGGAGTCCATCCCTTGGGCCGATGTGTCAGGAGGCAAACCGCAGTTAGGGAAAGGTTAAAATTTAGGGGATCATTTGCTATGCCCCTGCGGTTCGGAACCCCATCTATTATGCATCCCCAACAACAACCACAACACGAGTTATAGTTCCCTTAACTTTCCCTGTCTGCTTACTTCTCAGACCAGAACGAAATGGACAATGCAAAGTAGCGCCTATGCGGCGAGAATCTGACGAAGTTCCAATTTATGGTCTTCTTTAAGACTGCTGTTGTCGAGCTCAAGACAGTATCGTCTTAACGTATGGGCGTATTGGGCAGTTGCCCAGGACACGACTTGATGCCGTTTCAGTAGGATTTACAGGATTTCATTTCAGAGGTGCCGAAAGACAGACATTCAATTTTTATTCCAAACGAAAAACTTGTTTTTTCTAATCTTACGCTCGTTTCCGGCTTTTCGGCAATTGGCCGACGAGCAGCCCAATAAAGGTATGAAATGATAGCTGGTTTTGCTACTCCAATACTGTGTAAGTGTGTTTGTAAGCAATCCTGTCCGGTAAGAAGTTGAACTCAAGCGACTCCAACAGCCCTGAAACTAAGAACTAGACCGTAATCCATTTTTTATAGAATAGTTTCAAACAATAAAGGTATGAAATGATAAAGTACCCTTTAAAAACACTGTCTACAGTGTTTGATCAAAAATTTTAGGGCAGTCCTTCAGGGTGGTCTCCAGTCATATCCTTCAATTTGTGAAGAGGACCGATAGCTGATTCTGCTATCCGATACTGTATAAGTGTCTTGGTAAGTAGTCCTGTCCGATAGGATTTCGAAGGCAAGCGACTCTAACAGCTCTGAAATTAAGAACTAGACCATATTAAATTTTAAAAAATAACTTCGCTCAATAAAGGTATGGAGTGATAAAGTATCCTTTAAAAAACACTGTTTACAGTATTTGCAATTGTGTTATCAAAAATTTTAAGGCACTGAGGTGGTCTCCAGTCGCTTCGTCCAGTTCGCGAAGAGGACCGATAACTGATTTTGTTACTCCAATACGGTGTAAGTGCCTTTGTAAGTGTGCTGTTCCTTAAGGTAAGCGACTCCAACAGCTCTGAATCTAAGAACTAGGCAGAATTACATAGAAAAAAGCTTTAAGTCCTTTTTATTTTGCATTTGGTCACTAGAGTAAAAACTTTAAAGTAAAAAAAACGAATCGTGACGGATCTCCTAAGAGAAAAAGTTTCATGGTGATCCTAGTATAGAAATCACTTTACTATTGTGTGTTACCCCAAACATTTATATAACTTTAAAATAACCCCAGGCAAAAAACCCAGAATTCATGTTTTATTTTTTGTTATTTTCGAAGTGCTCAAGTGAAATGTAGATCCGCAAGAAAGTGAAGTCTCTATCAGTTAAAAAACCAGATTCATAGTCTATATATAGATTACTTTTATGAACTGAATTTTATGTTTGTTATTTTATTTAAAGAATATTACAAAAAGTATTCCTGCATTTGATATTTAACTTGTAAGGGTTATAGAATTACGAAACCGAAACTTTTTGCCTTGTGTCTCCAGAGCTGCGCGAAGGCTAAAATTCAGGAGAGAGAAAAGTATGTGCGAAGAAACAGAAAGCGTGAAAGCGCACGAACGACAAATTTATAGGTTGATTTACAGGCTTCTAAAAGTGGAATTCTTAATAATTAATTAATTGAATTCCGAATGAGTTTTTTTCCAAAAAAGTAGTACTTTGTGCAGGAATCTATTACCTGTAAGCCATTAAATTGAACAGTAAAGTAGTTAATGTGGAGATTTAATTTATTTTAGACAGTGTTGGAGATTTAAGTTTGGTTTCATTTATAAGACTTACAGTGAAAAACGAATGCATCCATTCTGATTGAAATCAATTGTGAAAAATTATTACATCCGTGGTAATTGTTTTTAATCTGGTTTGTTCCTCAATTTCTTTTACATCCTTTAGATGAAAACGTACTGAGATCTAGATAAGTAGCTTAAATTACTTATACATTCATGTTTGAAACTCTTCAAAAACGAATTTATATATAAATGAAAATATCATCACACACTTGTACATAGAACTTATTTAGCTAAGAGAATTGGGCAAAAAAGACTTACTGCTTCTATAGAATTATTTCATGGCACTTTATTCCACTCAATCTTTATATTTACATTAAGTATGCCAGTAAGTATGACATTGGCCAAACTTTTTCCAAACAGATATAGAGGTAATCTCACTTTTTACAATAAATAAATCAAACAGGGCTCATCATTAAGTTTACAAAGATTGAAAATATCGCCAATCAATTTTACAATAAAATGGTGAACAGATCAATGACAGAGGGTTTAAGAAATTAGTATTGTATAAAAAAATAAGTAAAAAGAACTTATTACTTCCGGTATGAATTTTTTTAACAAAAGATTATAAATAAAATTTCACGTGCACAACTTTTCAAAAACCGATTTAGAGAAAATTTTTTACTCCAGTAATAAAAAGTCGTATACCTTCAAATAAAAATGTTTGTATTAAAGTAAAAAAACCGTTTGATTGAGAGAAAGAGTACATTAATTCGTCGCTATTCTCCGGTATGCAAATTAAAAGTGAAAAATTCAATACTTGCAGACAACAAATTTAACACCACAGAAATAAAAATTAGTAACGTTGTTAGACGTAAAGAACGGCATCTTCAAACTACACACACAATCATACAAATTCACACACGATAACGGAGTATTCATGTTTTTATAATTTGCATGATTTAAATAAAACTTTTTAGCTCTACTACATAACATTTACTTTTAAACTATATCACCCTCAAACACTCATTAAATATATATATAAGTTTAATTTTAAAACATATTTACATTTCTTCCCATTGAAATATGTATGACTAAAAGTTTTACTTAATTCATTAAAATAATTCATTGTAAATGTTGAACTCAATGGAGAAAGTTCAACTCAGCTACGGTAATCAATAAAACAAGGTTATACTTGGTATTAACTAACATTAACTTTTGTTAATTAAAGAATAATTTGAAAATATGCTATACAGTTGGAATCTTGACTAGATTACAGAACATCGAACATTCTAAGGTTAATAAAATTCCTGAAGGACATAGAACATCAATAGAGAATAATACATTATAAGAATAGAAGGAAAAACAAAAGCGAACTTTTACAAATGTAGAATAAAGATGACAATAAAATGAAAAATAAATTAAAGCGTGAAAAATATTTGTGAAACATGATACACGATTAGTTGCCTAATGTTAGCTAAATCAAGAAAGTTTAACAAAGTGAATGAAAAATTTGAGTTCATTGAAATATATGTTACTTAAAATCTTCCGATGTGTCTGAAATAGAAACAGCTTTTTAAATATTTATACCCTGTTTGTTTAAAATTTTAAATGTAGTTTCAACCCTGAGAGGTTCTGCGCATGCATTTGTTCTGCAACCTACAGTCTTCCTTGTATGACTTTTAACCAATTTTGACTTCCTTGACTAACAGAACCTTTCCTGTGATTCTTTCAACCGATAAGTGTGGAAATTTAGCCATTTTGTGTATTATGGGGGTAAAAGCAATTTACCCTACTCGGAAATCTCGTCACCCTCAGAGAGTTACATCGAATTTTATTAAATAACAAGGTTAGTTTCCATATTTATGAAATATGCAAAGATGCAGCTAATGATTTTATGTTGGTTTCTGGTCTTGTAGTAATTTCACATGCAACAGTTTTTAAATTGCTTTATGTGTAAAAATATTTGTGCACAAAAATTTTATGTGTATCTATGTACTATTAATATATTTTCCACACAAAGTACGTTGTATTTTGAGTATAATATATACGCAAAGACTGCTGTAAATTGTCTTCAGATTCATATGATATAAACTTAATGGAACATTTTTCATGACTATAACCACTTCTCTGAAATTTACATTAGTTCCAACACGTACTTGAAAAAGTACGATTTTGACTACTTTAGATGACTACAGCGTCTTCGTTTCTCCACTACAAAGAACTTAATTATCTCTAATTCCTGATGAAAGAATTCTTTTCTCCAAATTTGCTACGGTGGATCGTAAAATAATTTTCGTAACAAATTATAGGATTAGTAGTGATAATCATCTGAATCAGCGTAGTCGTAGTCTTCCTCTTTCATCCCTTTTTTGGAGGATGGTTTGTGCTTTGACATATTCTCCAAGTTTGGTGCCATCTCTTCCTCGTAATCATCGTACATCCTTTTAAAATAAAAATAAATTAATTAATCCATAGAAAGTAAATATCTGGTGCATAACGCTGCGCTGACACATTATCAATTCCGAATTGTTGGGAATATTTTGAGCTTAAGACACATTTTATTGAATTTTGACGTTTTAAATTAAATTATTTTTCCCAAAATTTTTTACTGTATATTAAAATCATGTTCTGAAAATATTTAGGCATTACTGCGCCATCTATCGACGATGGGAGAATTACATAATCCACCTGTCACTAAGAACCACAAGATGGCAGCACCAACTAAATGACGTTTTTGAAATGCTAACCGAAATTATACATTTTTAATAGAAATTCAGAAATATTATTGTGATACATTAAACGATGTGAAATCCTGTGTTCCAATTAAAAAAAATTACACGACAGTTTTTAGGGGAACCATCAAGTGAAAGTCAGATGTTGAGGTAATATAAGAAAAGAGAGAATATAGTTCACACCTTATAAATTTTGTTTTTAATTTGAATTAATGAATCGAAAAGGTATTAATAAAAAAATAAAGCACAGTTCTAGAATTACTTAAGTTCAAATTTATGTCTATAACTCAATTTAAACATTGATCGCAAAAAGTGGTGATAACAAATACAGATCAATATTAATTCTTATTTTATCATTCAGATACAAGGTTCCTTTCTTGTCAAATTCAACTCAAATTATTAAAAAATTCATTTTTAAATAAGTATATTTTTAAAACACTAATTCAAATTCAGGAAAAATTAAACTTTCTATATTATGAAACGACGAGCTTAAATTCAATAGATACCCAACCTTAGAGTGCTAGTTTTAACACCTCTTCTGTGAGAGCTACACAATGATTCTTTCATTAACCGTAAAAATTTAAACACGGGATGATTGGAAGAAAGTTATTCAAACAAAAACCATTAAAAACAATTTTAAATACAGTGACATTTTCTTCGAACATTTCTATGGATCTAAGTAGAAAAACTCATTCTTCGATGAATTTTCACTTGTTTAAAATTTTTCTTTTCACTCGATTTTAATTGAGATTTTTAAAAAAGAGATAAAAAAAAAACCTATTTTTTGCTTTCGTTTTTAGTGTTGTTTTTTGAACAATGAATTGTTAATAATTCTTAATATATTCGTAATGTGCCAAATCAATCAATACAAGCAGATAAAAAAAACAAGGGTGGAAAATTGTGCTGCCATCTATTAGTTAAATATACGACTAAAAGAGGAATGGGGTTCGTGATTAAGTTAAGACAATGAAATGAACCCAGCCTTTCGTTTTCTTTACGTACATCGTCGCAATGCGATGTGTTTAGACAAAGTCGATAACGTACAATTCATCCTGTTGCTCAGTTGCCCCTTCTTCTGCCACTAACAGTTCATATTCCTCGGCTGCAAAACGATCCCAGTCGCTCATTTCGGGTCCATCCCCATCGTGTTCCTGAAAAGCATTAATGATTGGTTTAAGAATATTAAAATATAGCAACTCTTTTCAATGAATGAAACATATATAAATTTTAAACAAAATAAATAGCAATTTTAGAGATTCTTGAAGTACACCTAATTCTGTTTTTACACGATAGATACGTTCCTGAAGAATACGTGTAAAAAACATTCGTGAAAAAAAAGACATTGTATCTATGGAAGAAAAGAAGATTGGTTCCGGATCTAAAAAATCAGTAAAAATAATTTAAAAAACCATATGAAAATATTCGTTTTAAGCTTATTATTTTATTTCAGCAAAATACACATGTAATAATATGTAATGAAAATGAAAAAAATTCTTCATAAACAAATAAAATCTGTTTTATATCCCCTGTCATCCAACCTGTACTTGCAGAAAATTCATACTTTCTGTTTAACTGAGATGAAGTGCTTGGCTCCTTTTCTTTAATCTGTCTATAAATTCTTAGTGCTGTTTGCTTGATGGCATTTCCATCTACTGGTACTCTTTTTTGTGACTTATCTTCTATCCATATTACCAGAGCCTTTTCCATCTTTTCCTTGACAATATCTCTTGTATATGATGATGAATTAACACTTACTTTTGTTCCATAACATACCGACTTCCTAATTGCAGCTTCATTTTTCTTAATTGTTCTTATGGTAGCTTCATGTACACCAAAATGCTTTCCTACAGATAGCACCTTGTTCAGTTGTAAGACGATCTAAAATTTGAATTTTAAGTTCCAAAGAAATCGCTTTCCTTTTCATTTTGGTAATGGGTGAATTATGTGAATTATAAAGGCTGCCGAAAAATATCAAATTAAAATTACTAAATAAAGGTATGAAAAATTTGTAAAATTACAATTTATTGATTTTCGGCAAAATTTATAAATTTATGTGTGCACAAATTTCACTATAGATTCTTTCACTTTAAAATAGAGCTACATACTAAATATCTTCCGAAGATACAGTGCACGAATACGGTAGATGTGCACCAAATTCAATAATAAAAACGTAATGTAATGTATCTAGAGGAAAGTACGCGTTTCAAAACACACACACTAGCTGTTATACATATAGAAAATAGAAATGATCTACAACGCCACAGATAAAATTTTGTTTTCTTAGAATTTAGGCAAAAAATTATTAGAAATTGGATTGGACCGCTAGTGTTAAACCAAAATGACTCGCGTAAAAAGAGAATGAAATATTTATTTTGAATTCATGTTAAATCAAATTCGGGTAAAAAAAAGTTCGTGCAAAAACAGAATTAGGTGTATTGAAATAAATAGTTGTGTAAAAGAACTCGATTTATTACAAATAAAAGATACAAATGGTTAATCCTCCAAGTGACTTCGACGAGGTATCTCGTCAATAAAGGTGTGATCAATTTTGCTAATGACAATATCTCTCGTCATTAGGACATTGCCTATTTATTTATCAAAACCTGATCATTTGTTTCTAGGGACAATATCTCATCCAACGAGATCTGGTTAGTTTTGCTAACAACGAGATACCCCGTTATTAGCAAACCATCATTAGCAAGTTAACTGACTTCGTCAAGACATCCACCAGAAAAGTTAATAAATCGGAAACAGAAATTCAAAAGCTCCAAGTAAATCAGCAATAAAACTCTCGAACAGATATTTAATACTGAACTCTGAATTTATGATAGAAATGAAATTGAAATGTTGGTTTTCGCATTAAATTGCAGCTGCATCTTTTAAAATTTCCTAAATCAATTGAAAAAATTTATAAATTCAAATTTAACAAATTATTTCATGTTATTAAGTTAACATTTTATATGAGGTTATGTAAATAAAAATATTAAGTAGTTAGATACGCGAACACGAACTGTCGGTGTTTTCGATCCATGAGTTCGTTTCAACTAAACAATTCATATCACATTTTCAGTACTTTTCAGTAGAAGTTATAATGTAGAAATTTAGGCAGAAACAGAATGATTCACTTCATTAAAGTAACTAGTAAAGACAATATAAAAGTTCTACATTTTTATTCCGACTTACGTGTTTGAAAATTCACAGTTTACAAAATGATATGGAAGGGCATGCAAATGTGTTGCTGCGTAATAAAGCGGTACATTTAAAATCGTGATTTAAAATTTTTCTTTCGTTCTCGGAATCACCTTAGAAATCTGTCTAGAAATCCTCTAGTTAAATGTGTAATAAATTAACACCTCATCATTCATAGAGTACCTGATAGCCGATTGTAATGCTCCAGTGCGACGCTACTTAACTACCATTACCATTACCACTCGTTTGGTGGTTAGTTGGGTTTCATGCCGCAAGGGCCATATTTAGCCAAGCTACACCAAACACAAGATAGGCAACGTCAAGTAAGAAGAGAGAAATAAACATAGGGTAAGTTAAAGGAAATCGAGCATGTACCGCCTACAACTCTTGGGTTTCTATCGCAGTGGGTTAATCCACTGCGCCTCCATTAATCAAGAAGTTCTTAAATCCCCGAAATACTACACTGATTTTTTTCATCATAAATATTACATTGGGGAGCAGCAGTACCCCATATAAAAACATACTAAGATAGCAATTTTTCTGACAGTACTGGCAAGAGAAGAGCTAAAAATACTAAGAAGTTACAACTGCAGCTCCATCTATGAGCGAATGGTAGTACTTTTTTAATATGATGGGTATGTACCCCAAAGAGTATTCCAGGGGTAAATAGACCATAACATGGTTTTTTAAAAGATAAGATGTTCCAGGACAAGAAGCTATTTTTCTTTTATATTTCTCTTTTGAGTTCTCTCTAGGTTTGATATCCGCAATTGGGGCTGAGTTAATTGTTTTTTGGTTTTATTATCGTACTATGAGCTAGGTGTATTTTCTAATGCACCGATAAAAATGCTTTAACATGTGTATTTATTACTGGACAAGTTATAGATATTAATTAATAAGATATCAAGTCAGGCACAAATTAGCCGGAAAAATATTCTTAATTCAAATCATATTTCGAGTTGCACCAGGAAATTAAGTGACTGTCTTAAAGTACTGCTGAATTGAAATATTTGAAGTGTACCCTTACCCTTTGTGATGCAAAAGGGTCCCTCTGTTCATGATCCAAATATTTCTCGAGGTCAAAGAATGTATCAAAGAAAATGGGTGTCATTTTGCATTTCTTCAGGTCTGCCAAAGAAATCTTACCCGGCACCTTTGGTTTTATGATGTCCAGCATCTAGATGAAAAGAGAATGGATTAATATTTCAATTATAATGCAGTCATACCGCTCAGCTCTAATCATTCTGAAAGTATATGAAATATTTTCTTTTCAATATTTTTTTTAACTCAAATGAGGGAGTGAGGGCAAGGTAGTGCCAAGCCACATGTTTGGTCAAATCAAACTGACACTGCTATTTATTTGCTATCATAGCTTGTTTCCTTGTTGAAAAAAATTGTAAAAATCCCTATTCTCATTGGCAACTTGATTGAGGGGCAAAACATGAAAAATAATATTAGGAATAATTTCCAACAGGATTTGTCTTCCTGAACAAATTAAAATTTGTGATACCACTATCGAAAAAACATGCTAATTAGCTAATTATATCTAAATTTGATTATTAATGATTGGCTTAATCTATTAATTGAATTAAGTTTTTCACACTGAAATTATTTTAAGCATAAACCAATGACCTAATGTAAAATAAACTGTATTTTGAAAGTCAAAATTAAAAAATTAATTTTCTACTGTATAAATACACCTTAAAGGATAAAAAATGTTGAAGGTTAAAATTTCAATGCCCAAAGCTTACAATCTTTACAGTTACTCTTATTAAATCCATTCTAATTTATATGAAATAGAGTCAAATCTCATAATTTAAATGAATTTCATCGATGCAAGCTAATATTCGTTTGAATATTACCTGACAAAGGCAATCGTTGAAGGGTAAGGTTTCAATGCCCAAAGCCTCCAACCTTTGAAGTTGTTCTTGGTAGAAAAATTCTAATTCATACATAGAAAGAAAACCATCTCCATCAAAATCCATGCAACGGAACCAGTATTCGATGCTGTAAAAATAAAAAAAGCACTTTAAAATTACAAGCATACAACAAATATATATATATCAATTGTTTCTTATATCTGTGTCTATGACCATAACATTTCTTCTGTGACTAAGTAACACTTTATCCCTAGCCTAACTCAGTCGTCTGATTTGTCCCTGCATTTTCAATGTATATATTGAAATACATATTGTGAATTGAAAATATTGAAATGCAATGCTGTGAAAAATGTTTTACCTTCTTGGATGCCTTTTGTCCTCTTCGGATATAAGGAACCATACAAATTCAGTGTAACTCATCTTCCCTTCCTTCTGCTTTGGCCCTCTGTGTAGAAGAAAATTTTTCAATGTAACACATCTTTCGACAATTTTGTTCAATGCGTTCCTTACTTATACCTTACTTAAAACAACGTGTTTCATGAAAACTTATACAAATCTTTGAAGAATTTTATACATTATTATACTTAACAGTATGGGTGTCCAATAATGTTTCAATTCTAAACATTAATGGACCCGCATGTAACAATTTCTAAAATAATAGATTATTTTAGAAATTGTTACGATAGAATGGAAAATGTAGTAGTTGGTGTAACTATACACAATTGTCTAGATTAGTTTTTACGTAATGGTAAAAGGGAAGAGAAAAAGCGTTCACACATCCAAATTATTCATTATGTCAAACATATGTTACATTTGGGATCCGTTTTCGATTTGATATCTTTTTTAGAAAAATATGCTGTAATACAGACAGTACATTTCAGTAAAATGTGTAAAAATTATTTAATGGGAATGCAATGGAAATTTATAAATTGGAAAAACTTTTATTTAATATAACTTAAGGCTGAAAAGCGAAGTCGAAAGAAATAATTTTCTGAACAAAACTTCTTGTGATCAGAAACAAATTTCAACCTGATTTCAAGATGAATGAAAATATTCTCTACTACTTTTTTATAAAAGTGGACAGAATACCATCCAATAATGTCTTAAAATATACTTTCTCAAGACAATGTATTCCCTAATAGTCTTTAAAATATTATTTCGAAGACAAATTTTCTTGATTAACAATGTATAATTTTGTACAGTATATTTATTTTTGTAATATACTGTCCACACAATGTTTTTTAAGCATTCCTTCTTAATAACATAATGTCTAACAATGTTCAACAACACTTTATATAGAGATGTTAAAAAAAGTTTTGGGAAACAATATTTAAATAATGTCTAACAGTTAATATATTGTTTATAACAATCATTAATAATGTGAAAAGAAGTTGTTTAACAATATTTAACAAATCATTGTGCAATAATACATAAATATATGCATACTAACTGAATATTTCTGTTTTGAAATTTTAGTTTTAAAGAATATATTGTCAGTGCTAAGCATTACACGAGATAAACAATATATTGTCAAGAAGTTTTATTGTGTGTGCAGTTTGATCACGGAAACCCCACTAATAATAATCTTGAATAATATTGTATTACAATAAACAAAAACACATATTAAGAAAAAACTAATAAGCGACTTTTTACAATATTTACTGTGAAGGAATACTTAAGCATGTATGGTAAACAATGAAAACTATTTAAGAGTACGCAGGATTTAATAATACACGTTTTCAATAATACTTAACAAATAATTAATCAACTGTTCAGTCTTAAAAGCTTAATAATACGTTTTATAACAATGTTTATAAAAATATCTTGTCCAGCAATGCTTATTATTCATGTTTACATTATTACATGTTTACGAACATGTAACATTATACATGTTTACGAATATATATATATATATATATATATATATATTTATTTATTTATTTATTTATTTATTTATTTATTTATTTATTTATTTATTTAATATATTATTCATCTATCCATCAATGGTGTAAGATTATATTGTTTAACAACACTCTATATACTAGGTCAATAATGCGCAGTGTAGCATCGCTTATAAGCTTTAGATTTGCACATAACATTTTCATGCAATTACTGGCTTCTTAGCAAAAGAAGTGTTTGGTATGGGCAATTAAAATAATATATAGAATAGCTTTACAAATTTAATATAAATAAAAAAAGAAAAGCTTTGAAATACATAAAAAATTATGATCAAATAGCGCATTAACTGAAAATAAAAATCATCTATACTAATTTTGTATACTATTATAAAATTGAACTTTTCTAGTTATTCAAAAATGACTGTTTTGAATAACTTAAAAACTATTAAAAGTTATACATTTAACTTCAAAAAGTACTAAATAAATCTCAAACAATGAGGGATATTTAATCCATTGTTTATAGTCTTAAGAATAAACTCGTTAAAAATATGAATCTTTAAATACTTATTCTGTGTTGAATTTCTTTTCACACTAATTTTTTTTCAACAGTAATAAAATAAACATTTTATAGCAAAATGTTACTAAGCAAAAATGGCTACCATCCAGTTATTTAAGTATAGCTGAATGATGGTAAACTAAAATTAGGAAAATTCAATTATATGCATTATATAATTATAAATTTCATACCTTGTCACAGCCCCAGAGAAAATTCTTTGAATAATTCGGGACGAAAGAGCTGAATAAACGAAAAAAAGCATTTAGTTACATTAAAATTAATGTTTCCATGTGCAAAATTCCATTATCATAACATTGACAATAGTAGGCAAAACGCAGGGACCTTACATGCTTTGAAGCATTTAAACGTTTAAGAATACAACACCACTTAAAGTTGGATAAAAAAATTACAACTGTATTTTTAATATTTAAACCGTGCTTTACATATTATCATTTCGGTTAAATCGTAAACTGTGGTTGTTGTATTCGTTGCACACTTAATTAATGAAAATTTCCTGAAGAATACGAAAATAAATTTTAAGTTAGAATATTAACCCCTTTCTGAAACAATAGGTAACGATTCAAGCAGAATATGCTCAACGAGTTAAATTATTCTCTGGTAATTTTGAAACAATAATGTACTGTAAAAATGTTGATACGTGATAAGAGTGGTAAACTTAAAAATCGTTTTCAAACAATGTATCATAGCAAACAAGCTGTGTATATTCAATTTCGGTTAATTGGGCCACTGGTTAAACAAGACAGCCGCACTTCCTTTGAAGACATTATCTTTATTTTTCTTCCATTGAAACATGTCGTTTCACCCTCTGGTGGCTGTATTGACGAGGTATCTCGTCTCCAGCAAACCTGATCAGACCTTGATGAACGAGATACCTCGTCATTAGAAAAAACTGACCAGATCTTGATCCTGTCATAAGTGTCTTGATGACGAGATATTTCGTCATTAGCAAAATTGGTCAAATATTTATGGACGAGATATCTCGTCATTAGCAAAATTGGTCAAATATTGATGGACGAGATATCTGGACATTAGCAAAATTGGTCAAATATTGATGGACGAGATATGTCGGCGAAACCATTTGGAGGGTTAATTGCAATAAGAGACATGCCATTTAATGAGTATGCTGTGGCAAAAGACATCGTCTTTTAGTGGCTATGAGTTTTTTTATCACAGAGGGTTTATACTAATAATCAACCAAAATACAAAAATACTCAAATTAATGTAATTGAATCGATGGCTTTAATTACTGGTTTGTGTACATAAATGATTTACAAAGGAATATAAGAAAATTGAATGTCATTAGAAAATGGTTGCTCAAAATAGGCGTCAAGCCCAATCGAAGTGAGATGAGTGAATACGAGGGAAGGGATAGGTTAGTGTGGGAGTCGGGGGCGAAACGTCACACATGTCAAAATGTCATTTTTAGTTACGTCTTTCCACCTAATGCTATTTACAGTTTGATTGTTTTGAGGATTGGCATGCATTAAGGAGCATTACGAAATCTCTAGGGAATCCTATTACGACCAAAAGGAGAAAAACAACACTGTTGGCGTCATCGCTGGTTATTACAAGGAATGGTATGACGGCAACTTTTGCTTCATCGTACGGAAGGGGTTAAGACACTCAAAAGCAGTGTTTCTCCAATGCTTCTGTTCAAATGTGGTTTTTTGTTTAAAAAAAAAGGCAGGGATATACTACAGTCTGGCTCTGATGAGATGGCATTTATAAGTTTCGAACGAGTTTATTATTTTAATTAGGGGAAAGGTTGAAAAGTAAGCAAGGCGCTTCCACAATTGATGTCTTCAGTGCTGATTCTGGTTCTGAGTTTATCGTTCGTTACCGAAAGCGATATCAGTGATTACGAGTTTGTGGTGGAAAACACCATCCATTCATGTTTTTGGGTGTGGTGGCCTTTTATCTTGGCGAGTTTGGAATCTTTCTACAAATAGAATCCTCCAAGATCACCTCATCAGAACCGCACTATGTATTTAATGGAATGGAATTTGGGGTTTTATGGCGCAAGGTCCACAAACGGACTAACTGCACCACTATATTTAATTCTTTCAAAACAACTATGGCGATTCATTGAATGTGAAAAGATGATAGTCTGAAATTATAGAACTCAGTGAATAAAAAATAGTATTGACTTTATGAGTTCTAAGTAAAGTATTATGTATTTCTACATGAGCTTCGCTCTTATGATGCCATTCTGATGCAGCAACCTTCCTACACATAGATTTTTTTATTGACTTGTAAAATAGGATTCTAAGGAATGAATCACATAACTGTTGTAATCAACATCTCAGGAAGTGATACACAGATGCCTAAGATTTTTGGAAAGTTTTCCAATAATTATTGTCTTCTGAAAACCCAATGTTTCTATTTTATATATTTTTTATGTACTCTACTGATGAAACTTCACATTGATTGAAGGGCTTCGGATAATATAGTGATAAGCCAGAAATATGTGTTCAGTAAAATTAAATTTAAAAAATTAAAAACAGAATATTCGGGAGAGGATTGTTTGAATGAGTACTTGATACTTAGAAGTTTTAGCAACATGACCTCTTGAATATTGGATAAACCATTATTGGACTTTCTTAAAATTGAAATTGCTAGTCTCAGAAAGTCTCAATTAATTGGAACCAATTTATTGAAATGTTTTACTGTCTGGTTTGGAAACGATTGGAATACTAAAAGGGGCGTTAAATTTAAGACTTGAAATCTGATATTGAAATGCACTAAACGATTAGTTTCTTATGAATAAATTAAAATCCGTCGTTACATGCTTTAAAGCACATGAGATAGAACTTTTTTATTTATTACCTCCTCCACTGTGAAGTTTCAGATCATTTTGATCTATGTACAGGTCATGGTCCTTGTCTAGTTCCCAGAACTTACAGTAAATGACGTAGAAATGCTCGTAGGAGAAGTAATCAGTCACTTGATTGATGTCTTCTTCCTCTTCTAGGGTAGCTAATACCTGGAGACACATAAGCATTGATCAGGAAATTTCGATTTTTAATGTTGATAATTCTTAAGTACTACCCATAGTTGTGTATTAATTCTAGGGAATGAAAGCTTTCAAATGTGTATTTGTGTATGCCATTGACATATTCTGATTACTAATAAATCCTCCTTTTTTTCACACCACTCCCCAAGGCTTTGGAAATATGGGTTGCCTGCATGCTAACCACAACAGGTCAGCTCTTTTCAGAAAAGCCTTTCTTTCTAAAAAGAACTCCGGAGCCGCGGTAGTCCAGTTAGTAGAGTCGCGAGTTCGTGACTGGAACCAACCAAAGACCCTCGTCGACGGGCCAAGGTAGCCTTGTTGAAAGAGCAATGGATTAACAACCAGAGGGTTGCGAGTTCGGAATTCCGTTCAACCAAAGACCATCGTGTAATGTTAAATCTGTCGTGGCCTCTATGTCCTCACGTTAACATGGTCTGGTAGTTTGGAGAGTGGGGTGCCAGCTGTCATGTACTAGGTGTTGAAATCTCCATCTGACGGTGTTGAAAATTTCGAGAGGTTGTCCTCGGATCTTTCATTTAAATAAAAATATACAACTCTGAAGTGTTCACGTTGAATTATGGTTGTTTATGTGTGATTTCAGTTTACTATAGTAACTGTTTTATAATGGATATCAAATAACAATTTTACAAAAAGTTAGGAAATAATAAGGAAGTGGTAAAAAAATGGTTCAAGATAAACAAGAATAGAAACTTTTTATCTACTTATACGGTCTATAAAAGTAAGTAATAAATTTATCCGGTGAAGTGATATTGAAGTGTTGAGCTTTGTAATAAAAGAAGGTAGGTTGCCAAACAATCTGTTTGAAAGTATGTTTTAAGTACTGATAAAACTATCTTATTGATCTGCTAAGGTTGACTGTCTCCTACCTTTGTACCTGAGATAAGCTCATAGGAAATTCATAGCAAAAGTTCAAAACAGACTCTTGAAAAAAGTTTGTGTATATGTATTTGGTTTCTAACTTTATTCGAGCCAATTACAACAAAGAATGAGTAGACGCATGGGTCGAGCACTTAAAATGAAATCACTTGAAAAGTTAAGTTGAGAAAAACACTTTAAAACCCTGATACCTCCTTAAATATTTTTAGTTACTTCACTAACATAGCAATGTTTCACTAAGTAATGTTATTTGTTATAGATTTCAATGCTTTATAAAATTTAAATTACAATACAATTTTCTCATCCCTGCATACTTAAGTTACATTGATATTTTTTTATATTAAGTAAAGGAAGAAACCTGGATGATTCAATTCAATCAATAAATAGCTTTCCTTTCTGGTGAAACATGAATATTATCTGTATGTAGGTAACAGAATATTTCTGATTGTAAGAGAAGATGTAACAGGACTGACTTGTAAGAAGTTGCTCTTTCGTAATTCAGGAGCTGTAATTCTTCCACTCCAGGATCGATTTACGCAATAGTATATCCTAGCTATCACCTAGAAACAAATAAACACAAGTTTGTATGTTTTCAAAATGACAAAAATAAATGACAGAGAAGTGAAAATAGTGAAAAATCGGAGGGGCAATATATTCTCCATCTTTAAAAAATAAATCTAAAAATGTTGTGCTGCCATCTAGTTTCAAATATTATAACTAGAATCACAATTTAATAATATTTTTTTGGAAAAAAGAAATTGCTTCATTTAATTTCGTTACAAAGAAATACAGTATGTCAGGAACATAAATACAGAGGGATTGAAAGGAAAGGAGTTATAGATAAAGTAAAAGTGCAAAACGAAGCAGTAAATACCAAAAGACTATTCATAAAAATAGTTTAGTGTGTTGTTCTACTGTCATTATTTTTGCTATCAAGGCTAGCACCTATAAATTAAATTGAAATAAAACTAACTTCCAAATTATTTCACAGACATAGCCCCAATTATTCAAAATAATTATCTAAGACTTTCTTTCAGTGATTCGCAAAACTTTGAGATCTACACTTACCGTATGAATGTATCTTGAATGGAATTCAGTAGCTTCTTTAAGAAATGTTAAACCTGGATGCGAATGTATTACATCCTATAAATAAATTATAAATAATCATTTGCACTTCCTTACTATGCAAATAAAATTTCTTGTGCATTTAAGTGAAACATTTTAACATGCTAGTTGAAGAAAGAAATTATACGAAAATGAAACTACATCAATTATCGAGTTTTATATACTCACCTGCATCATTAGAAAAAAGTCATCACTTATTAGGTAATTCCTTTTCTCTCTAGACAATATACAAATAAATTTCGAAGCCTCGTCATGACAAGAAGTAACAATCCTGCAATAAATGTGAATAAAAATTAACTGCAATATTTTTATGCAACTTAGATGAACTAATAAACTTACGAAACATCATCAAAATCAATTACTGATTTATCCCATAATATAACTATGAAAAAATATTTTTATTTAATTTGTACCAGCAGGAAAAAATAATTATCTAACAGTTGCTAAAGAATTTACCAATAAAGTCAATAAAAAGTTTATGAAAATATATAATTAGAAAATAATATTGTTTTTCATGAAAAATTTATATTACTTTAGAAAAAGTAACATGATAGATCCTTTTTCAAGAAGTTATTTCACAATTTTCTTCACTCGAACAAAAAATTAATTTGTCTACTAAACGTTAACAAAGATTAAAATCTTTTACGGTTTCCAAATAAAGTAAACATTTTCAAAGTCTTGATTGTTTAGCTTCATTTGATATATTTATTTAAAATAATTTTGAATTTATTACTAATCATACTCAATTGTATGATTTTTCGTTTTTCCTTTCAATCATCGTAGTTTTAAAGTTGAAATGCTTTTGTATACCCTGTAATACTTACGCCACCTCAATTTTACCATTAACTGTTTCGTCACAGATATTTTGATTTTAAAACTTTGTCACTACCGTAATTTTAAAGAAAAGGAGGCGTGTGAAAAATTGTAATTTCTTGTCACTAATGACAACATTAATGACATTGAAATGGTGATTCCTATTCATTTTAACTAATAACAATGGTTTGAGGACAATATTTTTATAACTATTTTTGTCACTTCTAATGTCCAACCTCTAATTTCTTCGGCCTTGGGGTACTACAAGAGGCGAACTGACGGCATTTCGCGAAGAAGCAACCAGTGGGTAAGCCGCTGTTACTCTTAACAAGGACAATCACCATGCGCTTACAGACCGGGATTCAAATCCGGGACCTACTGAGTGGTAGACAAACGCTATGACCACTATACAAATTAGGCGGCATAAAAAATATCTTTTTTATAATCCAGCAATTTATAATGCTATCAAAAAAATTTTAAAAGTAAAAAAATTACTTTCCATAGCACATTTTGTACATTGTAAAACATAGAGTATTGCAAAAAATTCGTGCTAAACCACTATATGGTATCAGGATCTAACTAATTGCTGACAACATGTGTTGATAAAAAAGACATCCAATGAAAAGACCTTGAATAGTCATATTATCCAACTAGGAAGGACATTATTGATAAAAACAGCCAACTTAATTTAAAAACAAGAGAAGTTTCTGAGTACAAGTGGAAATAGGCATTGAGGGAACTTGTAAGATATAAACAAGCGTGGTAATTGGGGCGCAAACAGAAATCCTATTCAACAAATTGAGAACAACCTCTCCTGCAACCTCCATTTGTAACACTTTCAAACTAGCAATGCACGACCCTGATAAACGATGTAAGAGTTCCCGAGTCCCATATAAATAACGCCAGGAACACTCTGGCCGACTGCAAACGTCGTCATCGCCATTGACAGCTAAGAAGGAGTTATAAGCACATCCGAATCTTGGCTTGCCTCTCCGGATGAGGGAGAGGAGAGCCAAAAATAGGAGCTGGTACTCACCTCCTCCAGAATTCCAGGAATGCATCGCAACTGACTGCTGACTTCTTGTCTTCGCGGGCCGCCAGGAACAAAGGAAGCTTCCAGTACAGTGGCAGACCGCACGCCTGTAAAAGCAAAATGCGAGCTTCAGGATCAGTGTTACTGTTATGGCGCCAGATGAATCAGGACGGTTGTTTGTTGTCCTAACCAATTGGACGAGACAGTACATCTGCACTTATTGGGAGATGTTATGATGGCAACTAACGCATTAGTTGCTTCAATTTGCTGTTCTAACTAGAAGAGGCAGTAGTTAGAAATCAGCATATAATAGAAGGTATTGTGGTCCCGACTGAATCGAGATAGTTTCTCTAAATAACAAGTATTTAGAAATCTGCACTCATTGAGTGATGTTATGGTGGCAGCTCAGGTATAAGTTGTTCCAAATTGCTGTTCTAAATAATATGTAGGTAGCTAGTTGAATTTACGTCGCACTGGAGTAACACAGGGAGACGATCCGGGATCAATCTCAAAGAAGATCCGATGACAACATATCGTAATTTCCCATGATCAGATGACGGCTAATTAATAGAAAGAGGTAGTAGGTTAGAAATCTGAACTTAATAGAAGGTATTGTGGTTATACTGAACAGGTTGGGGGGTTGGTTTTGGGGTTTTATGGCACATGGGCCATATTTGGCTATGCTGCGCCAGACATGACATACAATATCAAGTTCAAGTAATAGACAGACACACAATGAAAGCTGTACTGACACAGAAGAGAGAAATACACCCAGGGAGGAATGTACCTGACAGGAATCGAACCTACGCCGCCTACAACTCGAAGGCTGCTAACGCAGTGGGCATACCCACTGAGCCATGACTATAGTACCGACTGAATCGAGATAGTTTTTACTGAACATGTTGTTCACTAACAACTATCTCGAGGTAATTTACTTTTCGTATGGTCTCCCAAGCAGGACAGGCCTTCGTGGGGTATGTGCTAGTGAGATAGATAGGAAAGGTTAACTCTGATTCCAAACCTGGTGACTGTTTTCCATGTTTGGAACGGACATTTTTATGGACAAAGTCATACTGCTACAGCAAGTGACTCACCACTTCTGAGGGACAGCAGATGTAACCTTCACCCACTCCATGATATCAACTAAAAGTGTGTATTTCAATGGGTTTAAGAAGCAAAGCTGCAAAATTTTTCCTCCTTTTCAGTTGGACTCAAGAACATAGTAACATCGCCAATTGGATATAATTACCACCGCCAATAAGGGCGATAATTTTGGAATATGGCAATCAGTCGCAGGCCTATCCAAATAGCCGTTTAGCAGCGAAAATTTGACAGTGGACCGATACCGTCTTAAGTTTTACCTCCCTTTCCTTTACACTTTTATACAGCTAAATTGTAAATACGAGTACAATGAAATGACTTATACTTTTAAACTTAGAGAAATTTTTCGGGTTTTCTGTTCGATCATAGCTCTTGGGTCACCTCTCTTATGTGATATCTGAAAGATACCACATAATGACTGAGAGATAAGGAGGTACTTGACAGAGATAGTGAAAGGTGAGATTAAGCTCATCGTACCTTGGTAATAATGCCGAATTCCTCCCTAGAAGCCTTGCCGTCGTTGAGTCCAGCAAAGACGGCGGCCACCTTCTTCAGGTGAGCTTCTATCTCGGGCTGCGTGCGAGGCCGACCGTCCGGATAGTGGAAGCGAGGGATCTGGGTGTTGTCCCTCTTGCCAGACCGGATGGCCCTCCGCAAGGAGCTGCTCCTTGGGGAAGTGGGGGCTGTGCTCTCCTTTTCCTTTTCAGACGCTCCGTGATGAGACTGCGAGAACAAAAGACCGTTTAATAGAGAAGGTTGTACAAATTGCATTGGTCTACATATAAATTGTTTCTTATCCCTGATGTTTTTAGGGTGTTTCTTATGAGAGAGTTTTTCAGATTATTTTTATTTCCTGTGGCTAGGGCGCAACAATAATGCAAGCAAAATATCAACCCTCCTGGTGATTACCTCTACGAGATATCTCGTCATTAGCAAAACTGACTAAATCTTGATGGACGAGATATCTCGTCATTAGAAGAAAGCTGATCAGATCAGAATCTTCAGAAACCTCATCTTGATCTAGTCATAAAAAAATCGGCAATATCTTGATGACGATAGATGAGCAAAATTGGTCAGGTCTTGATGGAAGAGATATCTCGTCTAAACCGCTTGGAAGGTTAAGTATAACACACAAAGACAAACGATACCAATGACAGAAAAAATATTTTTTCAAGTTAATCATATATTAGATTTAAAAATCAAACAGAAAAATAATGAAAAAACTGAAATTGTTGCCTTCAAAGTTCTCTCGCCTAGACACCTAATACATTCCTAGACACCTCAGAAAGTCCGTGGTGCGTTCTACATTGAAACTGGCGCTTTCTGACCATTACTTCTCCATAATTACAGAGGGGCACTTACGTATCTCCTCCAGCAAGGCTTGGTGAAGATGCTTAAACGATTCAATTAACTGGTAAGGTAGTCATGTCCAGTAACTGCCCTTTCACCGTGGCTTGATTGGAATTCGACCAGAATTGGACCCAGAATGTGTTAAAGAAAGGGCTAGAGCGTTAAAAAATCGGTTTCAATAAAGAAGATGACAGAGAATCCTTCTTCATTAACGGTAGAACGAACCTATTATCTTAGATTATTGAAAACTGTATGGACATGATTGAGAAGGAAGTAGTCAACACATCAAAGAAGAGTTCTTCCCTTTCATATGGAATGTAACATTCTTGGTAAAATCCTTTGATAACATATATTCTACATGTATTTACTCACTAAGCGGTTGAAGGATAACTACTTATAATCCTATGACAGAGTTTTTCAATGAAAACTAAACCAAATTACCAATAGATTAAGAAGATGGTAATAACTATATTATTTACAGTCGTTTAGGCGATGTTTCATGTTAAATTCCTCCGACACTGAATTATTCATGTGGAGCAATTAGAACCACATTTTTTATGGAGTCACCCTTTGCAGCACACGTAAAAAGCATGTTTTCAGCTCCATAAAAAGGAAATTCAAAAAATTATTGAATTTATTTATAATTACACTACCGCCCTTTATATTTAGCTTCACAGGAAAAACCTCAAACCTCTATTCACACTGCAAATACAAACATGATATTTATTTTCCAACTTGAACAACCAATTTTAAGGAGACAAAGAAATTAATACATGGAATTGAAACATTACCTTAAAAATTGTGTATATTCATTTTGAATACAAAAATACTTTCAAATATTTATTTTTTAACTGATCATAGTTTATTGCACTTCACACAAATCGAATTAAAAAAATCGGTACATTTATTTTGCTCTTTTCTTTCATAGTCACCAATTTCGCAGGCATCAATGTAATTTTTCACATAGTATGGATGATTGAATTATTATAATTTATCGTGTTTTTATAGCTAGTTGTAATGATAAATTTCAATCGCCTCACGTTAAGAATTGTACTGTAATTTTTATTTTACAAATGACATTAAAAACAACTTATTTATAGTATGTAATACAGGATTTTTAGGACTCAATCTAGAGTACATGAAGACGAAGTTATTCAGAATACCTACCAGTTGCATAGGAGAAATTCAATATTTTGATTAAATAATGTAATTAATGTATATAGTCAAGCAGACCAGAGAGAAACTTCTGGAAATGTATCAGTTGGGAGATAAGAAACGTTGGCTAAAAGCCGTGTTGTTTAGATCCAATGACTTGAACAACGAATTGTACACTAGGCACATAGACTGAATATTTTTCGATCAGTGTGAGATCAAACTGAAACTCCATTGTCTTAATCTGCTTTCACACTCGGCATATTTCACAAACACTTCACAAAGAACTGATATATGAATAGCTAATCTCATCGAAAAGCTTACTGAAAAGTTTTTATAGATTTTTATTGAAATTTTTTCCGAAATTTTTTCTCCTCTTGTACGTAACCAGATTCAATTACTTAAAAATAGGTATAAAACAAAATAATCTTAACCCTCCAAGAGTGGTTTCAACGAGATATTTCGTCCATCAAGATCTGACCAATTTTGCTAATGACGAGATGCCTCGTCATCAAGATGTTGCTGATTTTTTGATGATGTCGAGATCAAGATCTAGTCTGTTTTCTTCTAATGAGATGTCACCATCTATAAAGATCTGATTGCTAATGACGAGATACCTCGTCAAGACAACCATCAGATGAGTTAAGCATGCGAATATGAAATATAGTTTTAGGGACTATATTAAGCATTCACGTTTTAAATGCATCACACCTTAAATTAAAAAAGCATTGGTGATTACCTTTTAGATGTTTGACTCGAAAAAGTATGTTTCTTGGTTTCCAAATTGCTGAAAATTTTAACAATTTACGCTTTGTTAAAAACTGAGGATAAGAAAACATTAAGGTGTATGGTGAGACGACTGTGGAGAGTGAGATAGTAACTCTCAGGGTTAAAGTCATAATTTTTTAGCTGTAATTCTTGCCTTTTAAAGGTGAGTGTTATCGTGGGACAATACTCCTGGTAGTTGTCTCAACTAGGTATCCCGTCGTTAACAAAACTGACCAGTTCTTAATGGACGAGGTATCTCGTCATTAGAAAAACTGACCAGTTCTTGATTTCGTCATCATAGAAAAATCAGCAATATCTTGAATGAGATATCTCAAAAAGACAGAGCAAAATTGGTCATAGACGAGATATCTCGCCGAAACCACTTGGATGGTTGATAATCAACACAGCTGCAATCATATTTAATTTGAAGCGTAAATATCATAAATGCACGACAAAACCCTAAAAACCCATTGCAACATTTAACACACACACACTAATCACAACCCTTAATTACTTACACAAATTTTATCCTAGCATTGTCGGCAAGAGGATAGAGAATATTGTATCAGATTTCATGCATACAGCTCTAAGCGAGAAAGAAACTGTTAAAAGCAGAAATACACGGCAAACCATGCAGAAATATTTGTTACACTGAAAAATCAGAGGTAGAAAAGAAAATAGAGAAAATAGAAATAGAGATAGAGCAGTACTGACCAAGTTTAAGGTCTTGTCTGAATCAGCTACGACCTCCCAAAACTACAAAAGAAAAGCAAAACACAGCAGCAGTCAGTTAAAGCACCGGACACACACAAAAACATTTCAGTTAAAAAGTTACACAAATTAACATTACTAGTACTCATGCAGCACCCCTAAACTATTATTAAAGAAGTCAGGTAATACTGACATGCATATTTGTCTGATAAAAGTTAATGCATTAACATATTTTGAACAATTTTATTATAGTAAAAAATAAACGAGAAGTTATGCGAAATACAGGGTTGTTTTCCATAGATTCCTAAAATACCATTGGCTTAGAAGTCATTGACATTTTTTACGGATGCACTAAATGCATATTTTCATGATGATGGGAAATTGATTCTATGATCTGCTTTAAAAATATAGTGATTTAAAAATGTTTATAATTTTTATTTTTGACCTAGAAACTAATAGCTAGTCGTTGAACAGCAGTACAGTAGAAAAAATGTTTGTTAGTTAATGAGTTTTTGCTCTATCCGTATGTATGATTTCAATTATGTACTTAAATTTACAATTTAATACGATACCAATGATCACTTTTCAAATAAAGATGTCACACGCGAGGGTTTTCTCTTAAAATTCGAATCACGTTATCTTTTTATTAGTCAAGTTTTGGGCATTGTTCATTAAATTCATCAAAACTAATCTGAAAAATCCACAATTAACTGAATAAAATCAGATTTTTTTTCTTCAAAAAAGGTGAAAATGCGGTTGGTTGCAAGCCTACACTAATTTTTGAATTGCCATGAACGGACTTACAATAATCTTTATGCATTAGCTTATTGTAATAATTATTCATTATCAATATCATATAGCTATAGATACTATCAGTTATGGTATTTGACATTTTGTTTGTATTATGAAATGTTTTAAATTTCTAGTTCGATCGTAATAAAAAATTGTTTGTTCATTTATTTAGACTTTCATCATTTCGCTGTTTCCTCTACTTGTATTTAATAACTTACATTTCCGTAAAAATGCCGTTCTATCTGCACTTGTTCATTGTTGTT
Source organism: Meta bourneti (assembly GCA_933210815.1). Classification (NCBI taxonomy): domain Eukaryota; kingdom Metazoa; phylum Arthropoda; class Arachnida; order Araneae; family Tetragnathidae; genus Meta; species Meta bourneti. The sequence goes on along the minus strand of OW119923.1, from coordinate 80,406,927 downwards.
CAATAACCGACAACAAATTGAAGGTTATGGCAGAATTTCAACATGTCTTGAAGGATGAACTGGCCAATTTGGCCCTTGCTTCATAAAAACCCAATCCAATCAACCAACTTGAAGTATCAATAAAGTATTTTGGAACCTTTTCCTGTTTTTGATAACAGTAGTGTTTTGCAATAATTTCAATACTAGCAATTGTACAATTTTGTTCCTCAAGTTTCCTCTTTGATTCTAGTATCTTTTCCTTTTAAATTCGTTTTCAAAATAAGTTTCGTATTAATAAAGCAGCTCTCTTTCTGGATAGATAAAGGAAGAGAAATGTAATGAGATATTTATATTTTCATTATTCATCATAAAGCAATATACGTATATTGAACATTAGTAAACACAGTGAAAAGCAATCAGTAGTTTTATGAAATTGGAATGCATTTTGTAGATACAGATCTGAATAATCCAAAATAATTCTATGTGAATCTAATATTACAAAACAAAAAAATCTATTCGCAAGTAGAACTTTACGAAAAAAAAATCACAAATTGTTAATTTAAGGTTCAAGTCACTTATAACATGATTTGCATGCCTCAGAGGTAAAACAAAACAACAGATCTTGTTAACTTATGTGCAGCCATACAAAACATACACGAAAAGCTTCTATTGCGTACAAATACACTTTTGACGATACGGAACATAATTTCGAAATTGAGTTGGACTATGGAGGCTTACAATTCTATTATGCCTTTATATAAAAGCATGGGAAAAAAATGAAAAATTAATTTTCATTACAAAGGCTTATTTGAATAGCGTTTTTAATATCGCTTTCTCCAGGAACATGAATACTACAACGAGAAATATTTCGTTTGTTGCATTCTAACTTTCAAAGGCACGCACTTGATTGTTCATTTGTTTTTATGCGTCTCATATACTAATTCCCTGCAGGAAATTATGCAGAAATATTGCGAGAATTTTAAGGAGTTGATCTAATAAAAGTGGAACATATTCTGAAGTTTAAAAAAATCGGAAAAATAATATTTCAGAGAGAAACATTATATGTTAATACCTGTTCATGGGAGCAATGAATTTTTTTTCCGCAATAACTGAATCAGAAGCATAACATTTTACGATCCAGAAATAACTCATTTGTCTGCAAACAATGGTCGGAAGTTTATGGAAAGCTTGGCAATCCTCCAAGAATGCCGATTTAATTTGATTGGAGAGCGCATTTCGTTGATGCAGTCCTTAGAACAGAAACAAAAAACGCTCATTCTGATATCACAATCTTTCTTGTAAAGCAATGTATAAAACTAAGATTCCGTTATAAGATTATTTGATTGAATTATGTTATGTATATACTTAACTAAGTGAGTATATACAGCGTCTAAGAGAGAAAAAATAATGAAAATTATAATATACATTTTAACTTTTTTTTAAATTAGGCATCATTATTATTGAAATAATGTCTCGTTCGATGTCCAATAGAAATGAAATTCAAATTTCATGTAACAGAGTTCACAATAGAGCCACAGACTGTAGGATACCTGCGTTGGGTTGGTGATACTGTACGTGTTTATGTGGGTTCATTCCATTCCGTTCCACACATAGGGTGACAGGGTCGCTAGTACTGAGGCATCAGGTCTGGAGAGCTGTGAGGGCTCTGGTAAATGTGCGATGGTTTTGGTACTGCAATGTGTAGTCTGTTTTTTTATGTTTGAAAAAGTTATTGTTTTATTGTATTTATAAAAAGTTGCACAGGTAATCAAACATAAAGAGAAAAATGTGTACATGTATCAAGTTAAACATCGAGAATTTGAAATACAGGTTTTTATTTCATGAGGAGTACATCATTTAACCTGATACCCATCACCTAACCTAGTACTGAGACCTGTCATCTAAACTGGTACTGGTACCTGTCATCTAAACTGGTTCCGGGATAATCATCTAATCCGGTACAGAGACTTGTAATTTAAAATAGTATTGGGGATCCGTCATCTAAACTGGTATTGGGGACCATCATCTAAATTGGTACCGGGGTACATCTAAACTGGTACTGGAATCCGTCATCTAAATTGGTATTGGGGACCATCATCTAACCTAGTACTGGGACCTACCATCTAAACTGCTAATGAGGACTATCATCTAACTTGGTACTGAGATCTATAATCTAAACTGCTACTGCAGATCATCGTCTATTCTGGAACAGGGGCCCACAGTGCAAATGTGTACCGACAAGTTTATGATCCATGTAAAAAACAGCAAAATTATAGCTAACAGGTTTGCCTCCATGATCTAAAGAATCAGAATAGTTTTAAAATTAAACCAGAAACTATTTCAGAAGTAGGAAGACAATCAAGAGAAATGGATGAGCATCCATCCTCACTTGGGCCTCTTTGTTTCGGGATAATGCCTTTGGTGTTCCGAGTTCTCTTCCAAGGCAATAAAAGTGCCGGAAATAAACCATCCCAATTTTTCACAATGAGCGTTCTTTTAATGAGCGACCAAGGTCGTAGACACACAGAAACGATGGGGCGAAGGAGTGGAGACATTTTTTGAAAATGGCAAGCGGAGATAGTTTCTGTATTTGTAGAACGCAAAGACTGGAGTTAGAGTGGCAATCTAGTGCATGATTCTCAACGTCTTCGCTATCATTTTCCAAAGTTTGATATTGGTGAAGATATCATCGTATCAGCGAATGCAAACAATGACTTCTTTATTAGTTGCACACAAGATTCACTTCAAATAAAGATTGCCTTATCGGTACAATTTCTTACATAGAGTAGGCTTGTGTACCATTTCTTGAAACAGCGAATGTTTCTATAAAATATCTCAATAATCTATTGATTTGTTTGAAAGTTATTGAATGGTAGAGTATTAAGGTTTCCCTAAACTGAGTTACCTGCTACATCGTCACCATTGCCGTTAATAATTTGTCTCATTTATCTAAAGACCTTATTTCAGTTCATAAGTCAAACAATTTGTGCTATCCAATTGAATTTTGAAGATGTTTAGAAAAATAGGTATGCTGCGTACAGAAAATTCTTTAAGGTAAGGTCTCTAAAGAAGAGCATTTATTGCGTTGGAGATAAAATATTCTAAAATGTTTTGTTCCACTTCACTCATTCAATCATATACTATAAAAAAGAATTGGAATTTTGAATCATACTCCAAATGCAATAGAACCTTGATAATCCGAGGTAATGTTTACCAGGGTCACCTCGGATAAACAGAAACTCGGATAATACGAACGTATTAACATAAAACAGCTTACACGAAATACAAAAGAATTATTGTACTACATGTTACTACTACCACTGAAAGAGTCATAAAGCAAGGATTGAGAATAATTTATTCTCGGATTTGTGTAATATATTTCGTATTTAATGAGAAAATTTTACACTTTGGGAAAAGTCCTCAAAGCTTTATATAAAGCTTAAAAAACTTAGTATCAAATATGGCTTGGATAATATGGATAATAGTTAATCGGAGCTCCTCGTATAGTCCAGGTTCTACTGTAAACAGATAATCTGCTAAATACGTTTACAGAAAAATATGTTAGCTAAAGCATGTTTATAAAAAGCTGACTGTACCAGAGCATTTGAGACAATGTTTACTATTAAAATTTACAGTGTGAGGATATTAAGCTTACAGAAAACTCACTTTTGAAGATAGTTATGAAAAAGCGATTGAATGGTGCGAAAATACTACTTAATATTTTTTAATCGCGTAAAATATTTCAAAGTTCATGATCAAAACATTCTTGCAAAAGGGCATTATTGAAACAGAGAGAAAAAGGGCTAGAGAAGTTTCCAAATTGAGCTCTACCACCCTCTGTGGGGCTGAAAGATTAAATTTTTGGTTGGGGAATGCAGGCCCCAAGGAAAATAGGGGGTTGAGCAATAAGATGTTAAAAATTGTGTCTCCTAAAAATACTCAACTAATAATAAATTATAAGTGTACGCCAAACAAATTTGTATTTGAAAAGGGTGCTGAGCCAAAAAAGCTTGGGAAACTATGGGCTAGAGCTTCAGCTGCTGTAGTCATCACTCTTTGAATGGCCTTGAAGGTATTACACCAGAACCGCTACTGCACTTATTTTACGAAGGTATGTACTGAGTTCACACTAAGAAGTTCTAAACTTCTTATGCGTTCAGAAGACAAGTGACTTAAATATATTTCGTTTAGTGACTGAGAGAAAGAGAGAGAAATATTTAGGTTCGTTGGTAGTTGAATTTACGTCGTAGCGGATCAACACAACGGGCTGTTCAAATATATGGGAATTTGTGTGGAGTTATAAATCGCTAAAAAAATGTTATCTCGAATTTCCATAGCCGGAGTCTTCTTGTCTATTTAGCGAACTGAAAGATTACTTTATGATTGCGAAAGAATAAACAGCAACCGAGGATCTCGTAGGATATCTTTGTAATAGGTGTGCTTATTTTGGCTCATTGTCACATACGCGGAGCGCGCGTGAGAAGAGTCTCGTTTGAGATTGTTTTTCTGTTGATTGATTGCTAGCAGCCATCTTCAACATCGGATTCAACGAATGTTATTTTCTGCTTATGCTACATGCTTTTAGAATGGTTACAATAGCAACAAAGGGAAAAGTCATTGCTCTCTTGTATGTGTCTATACTGATTACGAGGAATTATCTAAATTAACTTGAATGCTTTTTTTTGGAAAACGCAAGACTCATGAAGAACATCACAAAATAAAAGTAACTTTTACCAGAGAGATCATTAGCCGCTATTGACAGAGAAGTCCCTGAGCCGATTCCACCGATTACCCCAAATGGGGGCCCCACACACTCCAAGGGGCCCTGTCATGAATGGTATTGGAAAAGATACAGTTATTTTTAAATAATTTTTATTCCTTTTTTAGACTCAAACGTTTATTTTTGCTTTCAAAATCTTGGTACTCAATTACACAATTCACTTTATTCCAAAAGCTTTATAATTATGTTTTCTTTTTAATATTTTGTGAGGCCCTCAGAGATTGATCGAATCGGGCCCTGGATTTCGTGTTATGACTTATGAATAAATGTTGGTGCACCCTCTTTTAAGTGTTTGTGAAATACCCAACATTCCATCTTAACTTTTAATGCTTTTAGTTCGAATAAAAAATATTAGATTGACAGTTTTGGCAATCTGGTATTAATCTACTAACTTGTCTGTTTTGTTATTGTCTGTCTTGTGTCCCGCGCAGCATGGCCAAATATGACCCTTGTTCAATAAAATCCAAACCAGCCTTTTAAACTTTAGTATTTAGCAAATTAAGACATTTTTAGTAATGTCAGTTTTTCATGGCAAACAACAGATAGAACAAAATGTTTATTTTCAAGAATGGAAATGAAACTAACAATATAAAAGCGAGACATAATCTTAAATATAATAGGGGAATTTCATTTATGAAAAATTAACATAGGTCAAACTATCTTAATGGTCTAGAATAAATACAGAAAATTCAACCTACACCAATGTCGCCGCAAATGTGGCTTCGTTAGATTGGAATTGCTAAATGGGAAAATTCTGTTTTGATAATACAACGAAGTAGCAACTACAAAGTAGCCAATTTGTTATTTTTGTTGAAAATTATGTTATATAAAATGTTTATTTGCGCAAAAGTGGAAAAAGGTTTAGTAAATACTGGTGGACGATAGTGTAAATGTAACCATACTAAATAATAGTCATCCATGAAAAAACCATTCAATAACACAATGACGTAATTTGACGTTTGTATCCTTTGGGAAATTTTTTTTAAAAATTGTATCCCAATCTGCACACGCGAATTCCACGATATATTACATCCAAACCCTCTACTTTTCTTGTTAAGTATATTTGATGAAAGGATCTAAGTCGAAATGTGACAACCAGGGTACTTAAAGCCCCACCAAGTGTCGAAAAGTGTTGCGTGATTGTGGTACGATGATGTTTTATAAATAAATCTAAATTGCAGCATTCACACAAATTTAAGCATCAGTAAAGTGTAATCTTCTTTATCCAAAGCTTTCGTTACTATGTATAAAGAATCAAGTTGTTGCAGTATTTGTCAATTTCTTTTCTTCTTATCATTCATAACCAACATCGAAAAGTTGACACAAAGAGAGATAAAAACATTTGAATAGAACAATTTCATGTAACGTGAAAACAAATGTGTCACAGTAAATTTAATACATAACTCTTAAAATATAATACAAAATTTAGGAGTAAGAAACGTAAGATTTTGGTATTCCTTTTCCATGCTTCAAATCTACACCGTTTTTATTGTATGGATAATTTTAAGTTAGCATGTCCTCTGCACAGACTTATTTCATATCACTCTCAGCATTTGATATTAAGACGACGAGTTCCGATTTCCGTATCTTGTCACTTTCGTGTTCTTAATTGATGACTCTAATCAGATTTCAAATCGTGAAGTAAGATTAAGTAACCTAAATATTTTCTAATCTTGAGTTATTAGTTTATTGAGCTGTCATTAGTGGAAAGTTAGGTTTCTCCTATCAAATATGTTTTTTTCAACTGAACACAATATGGGAGGGACATGGTTTTTAGTGTCTGTTTAAATGGTTTTTTAGGAACCTGGGATACAGATGACCTATTCTGTTTAAAAATATCGAAATATCAGAATGAAAATGTAAATAAAGAGAATGTGCACAAAAATATCGGACATAATATGAGCCAAGCGTTGGGTTTTCTCATGAAATAATGAAAACGTGAGTTTTTAAATGATGTTAATTTAATTTTGTTCTCTGTATTACACTGCAACATAAATCTTTTATTTCAGTAAAAAATGTAATTCATGCGACTCTAAATGTTAAAATACATTGTAAATTTAAAAAATGTGACTTTCTGTTGTGGAAGTAGAACCAATTATGCTCAGGTATTTAGAAAAGATACGTACTTAATTTTACTGAACAGTATTAAAAATCAAACAATCGTTTTTCAAGAGCTTTAAATTTTGCGTTACAATAAAAATCGAAGAATTATTTATTTGAGAAATACTTATCAAAATAGTTTACAAAAGTAATCTATTCATTTTGTGAAATTAAGAAAACTAACAAAGTTGAAAGAGGGTTATCTAAAATTATGGTAAACGTCTCAGCTGTAAGATGATGAACAATACAGTATAAGTCTGGGTTTTTTTTCAAATAATTTAAACATCACTTATATTAAGTTGTTTTAATATATACTTGGCTAATCATAAAAACTCTTTCTTTTGAATAAATTCTTCTCATAACAATTGAAATTATAATTTTACTACTTTCCATAACCTAAAATTCCTACTCTTGTAACCCATGAACAGAATTTTCTTCAAAGATATTTGAGTTCAGTGATTCAAAAATGTCTCCTAAATGAAATTAACATTAGCTCTGAAAATTAATAAAATATTCTTAAGCTTTGCAGCCCAAGGTAGAACTTGAAACGGAATAGTTTAATGAACCTCGTTGACTTCTTTAACAATTGTCAGAGGATGCAGAAACGAAAACGTTTTAATGCTTTTTGAGAGCATAAAAAATTATCAGCTATTAAAGGAAGATCGCGGGATAGTTGTTTAAAATACTAGTTAGCATATTTTGTAATATAATTTGTCATTAGCATCGTGATAGGTGCAACATCCGGAAACATCTTTCTGGAAGAGTTTGAATTAGGTTTCGTAATTCTTTTGACAACTGGCCAAGAAATTTTTTACTTTTCAACTTTGCGGCTGTGTTCGGTGAAGTAAATAAAGACAGAAAAAAATCTCCCATGTTCTCTGTCCAAAAAAAAACCTCTACACGTAGGTCATAAAAGTATACGGGTTATGATAATAAACAGCTTAATTCCCCTTCTAATGGATAACTGTAGAAAGTAAACGAACAAAATATTTTATTAAAGGGAAAATCAATATATGGGAATTTATATCAAATAAACTCTCACAAATGGAAAACAATTTGTCTAAAGAAATGCTCTACATTGGAATCTTAATTCTTATGATAGGTTTCTAAAATTTCGACAATAAACATTTTAATTTGCTAAATATTTACAGTTCGAACGTATATTTTATGATCATTTTATTATGGAATGAAAATTTACTGATTAAGGCTTAGAACCAATTTGACTTATTGAAATAATCAAATTATATATTACAAAACAGATAATTTTTGGAAACAACTTCCACACAATAAGCCAATAAAGCCCAGTGACAAAATTAAATGTTCAATATTTCTTATGAATAGTTTTTAAACTTTTATAAGGAATCATCATTTTGTATTACAAATATAAGAATCGAAATATTTTAAAATTTCTGATTTTGTTAAGGCATACTTATGATTGTCGTATTTTTGAGAAGCAATTGGAGAAGTTTCTTCTGAAATTATGATTAATTGCTGCTTTAATGCTATTTTGGTGTCTGATGCAATTATTTAAGTATAGTATGCCTAATGTCATTGATACATTTTCATCGAACTTCTTAGTTCTCGTTGAGAGATATCTCGAATACTAAAATTCTCTAGAAAAAGTCACAACAATCACAAAAGCAACACTTCACAATGCCTCACGTGGTTTATAAGCATATAAAATGCATTTTGTATTACAAACAGGAGAATCAAAAAGCTTTAAAATTTCTGATTCTGTCACGGCGTATTTATGAATGTCGTATTTTTGAGTAGCAGTTTGGGAAGTTTGAGGTACCTCGAATACTAAAATTTGATGGAAAATGTCACAAAAGCAACATTTAACGATGCCTCTGTGGTTTGTTAATACGCAAAATGCAATTTGCATTGTAAATACAAGAATGGAAATGTTTTGAAATTTTTGATTTTGTCACGGCATACTTATGAGTCGTATTTTCGAGGGAATTCCGAGAAATTTCGGAAATTTCTTTCGAAACTAGGATTAATTGTTGCTTTAATTCTGTTTTGAAGTCTGATGCAATTATTTAAGTATAGTATGCCAATGTCCTTGATAATTTTTCACTGAATTGGACTTTATTCTTAGTTCTCATTGAGAGATTCCTCAAATACTAAAATTCGAAAGAAACCTGTTCCAACAATCACAAAAGCAACATTCTTCGATGATATTCCGTGGTTTGTAAGCGTAAAATGAATTTTGCATTACAAATACAAGAATCAAAATATTTTAAAATTTCATACTTATATGAGTCGTATTTTTAAGGAGCAGTTTGAAAAAAGTTTCTTTCGAAATTATGATTAATTGTTGCTTTATTTGTATTTTGATGTCTGATGAAATTATTTCGGTACAGTATATGCCTAATGTCCTTGATAAATTTTCAATGAACTGGATTTCATTCTTAGTGAAGAGAGAGAAATACCTCGAAAACAAAAATTCTCTAGAAAATGTCACAAAATCACAAAAGCAACATTCCGAGAAGCCTCACGTGGTTTGAACGCAAAATTTTCACACCGAAGCACCATTTAAGGACCTCTTGCGATCCAATCTGTTATCAAACATTCAGACTCGAGGAAATCATAATTAAATTTCCAGAAATTCCCGATCGACACGACAAACAAAACGCCGCGATTGATTGACAAGACGAAAAACGAAAACGAGATATTTCGACACGGCTTCCTCTCTCATTACCGTTCTATAGCATCTGACATGAGGCAAGACTCAAGACGTGTCCTCCCGTCAAGTCGAGCTGAGCACTATCATTTCACGGCAGGTAGAATGACGTTTAATGAATTCCGATGCAGAAACTGCTGCAGAGATAAATATTTCTACCCTCGTCGCTGAAAGCCCGATAAAAGTGTCTTCGCGGCGATAACACTGGCTGGGTTTCGTTATCTCTCGAGGATGGCTCAGAGAGAAAGTGAACCATGTTGAAAGAGGGTGAAATAAGCCTTTCATTAGTAAATAACCCTCCCTGGTTTCACAGCGATAAGCGTTAGACATCGATCTTTCGAGATCATTGTATTCTGTACAATAACATTACTCACATAGAATGAAACTTGTTTTAGACAAATAGTTACTTGTTTAAAGCCAAGACTCAATGAAAATGTGAGGATAGTGTATTTGGGGATGGTTGGGTTTTTATGGCGAAAGGGACATATTTAATCAACCTGCGTGAAATATAAAACAGACAATGTCAAGTAATAGTAGGTAGTTAATTGACGTCGCACTGGAGGAACAAAAAGGGCTATTGGTGACGGTCCGGTATCAATCCCGAAGGGAAATATCAGAGGATACCTTTTAGTTTTGTACCATGGTCAGATGACGAGATCATCTGACCGTGAGGTTATCTGAGCCCACTCTCCAAACTTCCACCACCACGCCAACGTCATGTAATGGACATACATATACTAGGAAAGCTTTACTGACACAGAGAGATACACCCAGGAAGGAAGCAAACCTGGTAGGAATCGAACCTGCATCGCCTAAAACTTGTAGGTTACTAGTGTAGTGGATAAACTCACTGAGCCACGGCAGTTTCAGTGTATTACGTAAGAAATTGGAATTTCTTGGAAGAAATGTTTTTAGGAATGGATAGTTCACACACATGCACATTGAAACCACTGTTTGGATGATTTTAGTAGTAAGATAGGAAATTGAGAATCTAAAATGTTAGGAAATAATATTCAAGAATAATTCTTTGATATTAATTGTTCTTTTTAGTTTATGACGAAAAGCGGATTTTTAATTTACCAACAGCATTATTTTTTCAGTTTTATCACAAATGATGTCGTTGATTACTTTTTAATGACAAGGGTGTTCTTTCATTCCAAAGCCTGTTATCAGTAATTATACTTCACTTTTTAATTATTTATGGGTTAGTTAGAAAAGGCTTTTATTGTTAGTATCTTTTATCATGTATCCTGTTGTATTACTTTAAATGATACATTTTCAGCTTTAGCTACTTTTTGTTATTTTCTAAGATAGATTATGCCTATATTTTTTACTGTTTTGATATGTTACGTGATCAGTTGACTTCTTTTTGTAAAATTCGTCATTAAATGCATTGGATTTTGGAAAATATCTAGTTTATATGTCGATTTCAATAGCGTTCAAAGGGGATTCTGCTGTTATGCGTTCAACGTAATTTGATTTATCCAGTCGAGTAGAACCATTAGAATACTATTTGACCGAAAAGTTAATTCACGAATTCTATCCGTAATATTTGTTTGGGTACTTGCCTGGTATTCCCATTGTAATGCACAAATATAAACCAAATCCACCTAAACGACCTTTAGGAAGATATTTCTGAAATAGTTATTGCAGAATAACTATTCGGAATTTAATTAACTATGTGTTTCGAAATAACTTTACATACCTAATGGATATTTTAATGAAATGTCTGGTGAAAGCTAACGAAGCAAATTCACAGCACATCCCAACGTAGGACAACCAGATAATGAAATTTAATTGATCGTTTGATATTTCATTATAAACAACAAATAAAGAAATCGCTATAATGATGCAAAAGGACATCACAAATGAATTTATAATTCTGAGTTAAAATTTGTCACAAATTGCTACTGATGTGTATTGTTCTGTAAGGAATCTATCATGTGATTGAATGCAATGACTGAGACCATCTATCTATATATATAAAATAGGATGTGTGTGTGTGTGTGTGTGTATGTGGGTATATTTTCTATACAAATCTACACCGTTTGACCAATCCATACCAAATTTGGTACACTTATACTTTAGAACACTGCGATCAGCATAGGCTAACTCTTAACCCCCGTTCTATTGGCTCTGGGGGGCTAAAAACTATTCGAAATCGCAATAGAAATAACATTGAGCATAGATTGATTGCTTTAGGCAGCGATGGTTGCTTTACCATTGTCGATCGAAAAACAATTTTTTCCAAAACAAATTAAATTACAGTATTTATGTTTGAACTGACTTTTTAGTTCTTCCCATGATGTAAATAAATTATAGATATTTTATTGATGAAGGAAAGAATATTTTAAAATATTTATGTTTGCAAGGAAATTCAAGGAAAGGTTTTCAGTTCAAGGATTATTTTCAAGGAAAGTTGGTGTATATTTCGACCAACTTTCCTTAAATAATTTATTGAATACGTAATGATTTGTAGAATTCTGTTTCACGAGGCTTTTTAGGTAAGGCGTGTAACTTATTTTAAAATGTCCGCAATAGATACATGTGAATCCTCCGTTGAAAGCATTGATTTTCTTTCTGAAAAATTCTGTAAAATCGACCTTCTGCTTTTTGAAAAATTTTTATCTATTCAGTTTAATTTGTCTACACCGATTATATTTATTTCTAAACCAAGCACCGTTATTCCGAAAAGCACAAACGAAAAACTCATTGATCATAAAAGCGTAATTTTGCTACTCGGTATCTGGCAGCACCAGAATTAATGTTTACTCTTTTTTATAAAACTTTGTAGAACTTTCTAGAAAGTTGGGGAAACGGAAACTTAATTGGACTCATGGTGGAGAACATTCCAGCACCCACTCGATTCTTAGCTGGTCGTATTTAAAGGAAGCTAACTCGGTAAGTCTTCCAGTTTATCATGTTTCAGTGAATCTGGCAGTTTTATTTCGCTCTTTTGATTGTATAAGTGTTTCCTACTTTTTTCGACAGTGTTAGTGTACATTTTTGATTTATATTTCTAAACGGATGTAAGTACTACATAATTTTAAATTCGTTTTTTCGTTAATTTTAGCTTTGCATTGTATTCTATAATAGATTTCATTGCTCAGTGAGTGTCCTTTTGCTTATTTTATGAAATAGCATTTTTTGTATTTTTTTACAGATTTCTTTGCTGTAGCAATGCCTCCAAGGAAGGGGAAGACGATCGGCCAAGTGCAGTCAACGGCTAAGATGATGAAAGATGAGCGTAGTCAAGAAACTTCCGAGAAGAAGACTTGCAATTGCGAGAGAGCTACAACATCTAGAGCAACAGAGAACAGCACAGCAGCGTGAGGCCCGACTTCAGAATAAGAGGGATAGTGCTACTACATTTAGAGCAACAGAGACGACATAGCAGCGTGAGGCCCGACTACAGGATAAGAGAGATAGAGCTACTACATCTAGAGCAACAGAGACGGCACAGCAGCGTGAGGCCCGACTACAGGATAAGAGAGATAGAGCCAAACGATCACGGACTGCGCACCATTTTAGCTTAGCATTGGAAGAATTCCACTACGATTCACATAAAGACTACTCGCTGCATGCAAGTGTTACCATCGGGAAAATGGAAATGGTTTGTAGTTACTGTCAAGCCAAAAAGTTTAAATCAGAGTCTACTGGTATTTGCTGTAAAAATGGAAAACTTAAACTCTGCCAACTGGAACCACCACCACTAGAACTTTTGTCTTACACATCAGCAGATACGTCAGAGTCGAAGCATTTTCTTAGTAACATCAGAAAATACAACTCATGTTTCCAAATGACATCATTCGGCGCCACATCAGTTGTTGGAGAGCCCGGATTTCCGTCGACATTCAAGGTGCAAGGGCAGATTTACCATAGAGCGGGATCGTTGCTTCCGCTGCCAGATCAACCACCAAAATTTCTACAACTATATTTTATTCAAAACGAACAAATGGAAACTGATCAGAGGTGCGCCTACATCTCAGGAACCAGACGTCAGATTGTGTTAAACTTACAGAGGATGTTTCATGAGCACAATAATCTTATTAAAACGTTTGAAACAGCATTGGAACGTATGCCAACAGATGAATATAAAGTAGTCATAAGAGCAGACCGAAGACCAGCAGGCGAACACGAGCGGCGCTTTAACTCTCCTCAAGCAGATGAAGTCGCGGTGGTTATATCAGGCGATGAATTCCATCAACGGGATATCGTTATTCAATGACGAGGTGAATCTTTGCAGCGCATTTCGGAAACACATCGATCTTATGATGCTCTGGAGTACCCAGTGATATTCCCCCACATGGTGAAGATGGATATCATTTTAATCTGAGGCAGATCAACCCAAGAACAGGTGAAACAACGAGCAAGAAAGTTTCAGTGATGGATTTATATGCGTACAGATTAATGGTTCGAGATACTGAGCAGTACCACGTATTGAACTGCAGGCAATTGTTTCATCAGTTCATCGTCGATATGTACACAAAAGTCGAGAGTGAGCGTCTCCTTTACATTCGCCTAAATCAACGTAAACTGAGAGTTGACGAATATATTCACCTGAGAGATGCTGTGGGAAATGACGGGAACGTTGAAAACCTCGGTGCCTTGGTCATACTACCAGCTACATTTACAGGAGTCCCAGACACATGCACGAATACACACAAGATGCTATGACGTACGCGAGGACGTACGGGAGACCAGACTTATTTATCACCTTCACCTGCAATCCGACTTGGACGGAGATCAAGGAGGTTCTTACCAATGGTCAATTACCCAGTGAGCGCCACGACTTGATTGCGAGAGTATTTAAACAGAAGCAGTTGAAACTGATTGACGTTATAACAAAGAGCCATGTATTTGGAGTACCGAGATGCTGGATGTATACGTTTGAATTATTATTTTATTTCTATGATGAGTTTTATATTTTTACATGAATATTATGAATATTTGATTGATAAAAAAAGGATAGTTAAAATATTTCATTATTCATAATTTACATTTTGTAATGGAACACGAAAAACTTCAACTCATTAATCATAAAAGCGTAATTTTGTTATTTTAGATTTGGCAAACCAGAATTAATGTTTTATTATTTTATAAATTTGATTTAGAATCCCGAGTTTGTCTGTTTGAGTTAGCACAGCTAAATGTTGCAGTCATATTTGAGCATTACTAAATTTCATAAATCATTATCGTCTTTATCAATATTTTCAAATGTCTTTTTCGAATCGCTCTATTTCAGAATAAACTCAGGCAGTCGAAATTCGACACTGCGCATCATTCGTTTTTTAGAATTCTGCATTTTTTCGTCGGAATTTCGTTTCTGTTCGTATTTATGTCTTAATCTTTTACATATTGCAATATATTCAGGAATTAAATGCATATATTTGCGTCCGAAGTATATTGTAGAAGCTATGAAAAAGTTAAAATGTATTTTCCGTACAACTTAAATGATTGCATTTTTCTGTGAAAAAAAAGTGCTTATTCTAATTCACTTTTCAAGCAACATTTAACCATTTCAACCCGAGCAACGCCGGGTAATTCAGCTAGTATACATATAAAATAGGATGTGTATGTATATATATGTATATTTTCTATACAAATCTACACCGTTTGACCAATCCACACCAAATTTGGTACACTTATACTTTAGAACACTGCGGTCAGCATAGGCTAACTCTTAACCCCCGTTCTATTGGACCTAGGGGGCCAAAAACTATTAGAAATCGCCATAGAATTAACATTGAGCATAGATTGTTGCTTTAGGCAGCTATGGTTGCTTTACCATTGTTGATCGAAAAACAATTTTTCCGAAACAAATTAAATTACAATATTTATGTCTGAACTGACTTTTTAGTTCTTCCCATGATGTAAATAAATTATAGATATTTTATTGATGAAGAAAGAATATTTTAAAATATTTATTTTTGGGGGCAAGGAAATTCAAGGAAAGGTTTTCAGGAGTTCAAGGATTATTTTCAAGGAAAGTTGATGTATATTTCGACCAACTTTCCTTAAATAATTTATTGAATACGTAATGATTTGTAGAATTCTGTTTCATAAGCTTTTTAGGTAAGGCGTGTAACTTATTTTAAAATGTCCGGAATAGATGCATGTGAATCCTCCGTTGAAAGCAGTGATTTTCTTTCTTAAAAATTCTGTAAAATTGACCTTCTGCTTTTTGAAAATTTTTTATTTATTCAGTTTAATTTGTCTACACCGTTACATTTATTTCTAACCCAAGCACCGTTATTCCGAAAAGCACAAACGAAAAACTCATTGATCATAAAAGCGTAATTTTGTTACTCGGTATCTGGCAGCACCAGAATTAATGTTTACTATTTTTTATAAAACTTTGTAGAACGTATTTTTTCGTTGGAATTTCGTTTCTGTTTGTATTTATGTCTTAATCTTTTACATATTGCAATATATTCAGGAATTAAATGTATATATTTGCGTCCGAAGTATATTGTAGAAGCTATGAAAAAGTTAAAAAGTATTTTCTGTACAACTTAAATTATTGCATTTTTCTGTGAAAGAAAAGTGATTATTCTAATTTACTTTTCAAGCAACATTTAACCATTTCAACCCGAGCAACGCCGGGTAATTCAGCTAGTATTAAATAAAACTAATCACGCATCGGTGATAAATAATATCGCTGATACAATAATAACTATGCAATATAAGCAATATTTGATTAATAGCTACCACATAGAATGTCACTAGTAAATATTGAATAAATTCATGAATAATATATATATATAAATTTAGTTCATGGATTCAAAATGAACCTTTACTAAAATTAATCACTAACTAAAAATCCTGAAAATAATAGAATTGGTAATTTTAAACCTCATGCAATAATTCATAGTACATTATTCATGCATAGTAAGAGAGAACTTATCTCTCTTTTTCCCAATGATTAGAATAATCTTACTTGAGTTAAGAACCTTAAATGGATATACCCTTACTGGAATAAGAATTCTAAGTTTGAGTGAAATCAAACGAACTAGACAGACAGTAATTTAATTCTCAAGTGTACAGGTGTACTAACTCAATGGGAACTGACATTTTGTTCCACGGCTAATTAACATAATTTATGATGTAGCTTTCAACCTCTAAATTCAGATGAGTCAGTGAGAGTTTAAGTGTGTGGGAAGCAGGAAGTTAGGTAAGAAAAAATACATCACTAGCGAAAGTTTTCTCGCACCGCTGAGAATCAGATATAGAGAAATGACAGACTGAGAACAAGAGTGATTAGTTTGCGCAGTGGAGCAACTTGAGCGATCAAGTTAAGAAGCTATTGATTGACCATTTCAGGGGCGTCTGGCATTCTACCGCCCCTGAAGAGGCAAAAGTTAATGTATATAAATATTCTTGGCATACTAAGGCTAATTTGCTTTAATGTTTTAATTTGATATTCTGATGTCAAGAAAACTCTAAATGAGCAGTGAAACTGAGTGGTTTGCCAGCTCAGATATTGATTATAAAAATTTTTGTCCTTGTTACTGATGCTAAGACAAGGCTAATTTTGCTCTGTTGTTTTCACATTTGACTTACACCACTTATGTGTTTTTATCTTAAAAGCGAAAGGCGGAGGTAAAAGCCATCTTTTACTTGCCGCAATAGATATGCAGGAAGTAGATTCGAGCTTTAACCGCCACACCTCATCGTTATTAGCAAATCGTGGGCACGAAGAAAAAGATGAAGAAAAAAAACGAAGAGGCAGCGTTCGGCTCGTCGACTTTATTTTTAGATTCACTAAGCGGAATTAGAAAAAATATGGGGAAAAGGAAAGTAGAAAAATATTGCCCAGGATATCTCTGCTCGATAGATCTAATTCTCAAATGTTTCTTTTACATCAGGCTTCTTTGCACTCGTGATTCAGATGGCTGAAATCTGGGGTAGTGATAAGTAAATCTCTCTCTCAGCAGCAGAATTCATTACGTTGAGAACTCAAAAACTTAAGAGGATGTGGACATTTGGAAAAAGTTACAAGCATTTATTTTAATGTTGATATTTATAAATATTTTTTGGAAGCAGTGCTTTTGAAAGAGACGAATGCCAAGAAAATTTGTCTCTCCCGTTGCGACTCTGGAATTGCTTGGCGTAGATATTAGCATCACACAGTGAAGCATTTTCAACAAAACATTTCAACAATGAAATAATGCTTTTGAATTGATTATGCACTGGAAAAAACATTGAAATAAATTCATGAGGTTTTCTTTTCTCATCTACGACACAAAAATGTTGAATTAATAATCAATTTAATAATTAAATAAGGTAGTTTGAAGATTTCAAAAATTCGCATAGTTAAACTCAGAATGTTTGAAAATATTTTTGGCCAGTAATCATACTGAGATCAAATTTATTCCATCAACCTCATTGCATCACCCAAAACAACACAAATTTTTTCATCATTTTTTATGAAAGTTCTCAGAATTTTACAGCTAATTTGAGACTTCTTTGTGTCAAGATATTTTTTTCTGTAAAGCTACATGTATTTGGCGGTAGTGTTTCTGCAATGGAACATACTTCCTGTACGTATTCCGGATGTGACGTCACTTGGCTTGCTTTTCGAATACGATTTCAGTACCTCGTCAGGAAAAATTCCAAAGAATGAATTCCGAATCGATTTTTGATAGTTGATTGGTTAACGCCAATCGGATTAAGCCTCAAATGGGGATAAACTATAGTTTAGGTAACCTCGATATCTATCAAGAGAGAGCATTTGGGTAGCGGATGGAAAATATCTGGTTTTTGTCTGGTTTGTTTTGCTCTGAAAATCTCTCATTGCACATATCGAAATACTTTCTTGGTCGAGGTTTCAATTGGTTACGTGCCTTTTAACACTCCTGATGGTTGTCTCAAAGAAGTGTCTCATCATTAGCAAAACTGACCAGATCTGAATATCCTCATAAAAATCGGTATTATCTTGATGACGAGATATTTCGTCATTAGCAAAATTGGTTAGATCTTGATGGACTAGACATCTCGTCGAAACCACTTAGAGGGTTAATCATATTCTTTGAGAGCAAAACAGCAGAAGTCAACTTAAAACCATCAAAGCAACCCTGCTTTTCAAAAATTTCACAAGCACAGGTGAGGTTACATAAAGCTTTCTCAACGATTCTTTTTGTTATATTTTTTCAATCACTGAATTCAGGTAAACACTCTTTCCGTGGAGTACCTTTCACCACCTGATTAAGCAAAGAAAAGCAAAGCTCTCACCACTCATTAGTCCAGAGCCATCCATTCCAAACACGGGGTGTTCAAAAAGTGAAGGACGCCGATGAACTCTGAGAGGACATCTGAGGTAATTTTTACCGCTAATTGAAAGCGAACCTCGGGCGGTTATCTAATGAACTGGAAGATAGCCAGTTTCCCCAACGATGGGTAAGAGAGATACTCTAATTGATGTGCAGTGTTGCGACCGAAAAAAGAAAGTTCGTCAAAGACGTTGGGAAATGCAAAAGAGAGGGGATTTAAATTCAGATTTATTCAGACTGGAATATGGCCTTTCAAATAAATACTCCTACGGATCAGAGTGGAAGCATGTCTCGAATCAGTGATTCTATTAAGATTTTTCTTGATTTTCTCAATTGAGATTTAATTAAAGTATTTGCCAGTGGATGTAGCCCCATATACACCCAGTAGCCTGGCATCCTGTGATAAAAAATTTGTAGGTTATGTCGAGGACACAAACTTTAGTTTTGACGTGAATACTCGGGCCTGATGTTGGATTGTGGAATGAATGAAGCAGACATAGGAAGTTTGAACGTTTGTTTACTGTGTGAGTGAACATTTTACAATTAATTTAAAGTGAGAATGATTAAAGTACAGTTTGATATTAATTGTTGTTAACAGATTGTTGTTTAGTATATTAATTGTAGCGTAGTTCGGTAGCTTCCGAATAACACCTCTTACGCAGTCCTCATTACATGAAATCCTAAGTTGCATTGGATCAAAACTCTCCCTGCAGCGTAGAGAATTTCGACATATTGAGGACCCCTTTCTTGCACTCAGTGGTCACTCGGTCAGAACGTCATATCGGATACGATCATCCTTTGTCTACACAACGCTATATTTATATTCTGGATATTTCTTCTAGTTCTGAAATCATAAGACAAAACAGTTGTAAACGCTAGACTTTTCATGTATGTCCACCAGTACTGTTCCGATTTTAAAGATGTATTCACGTCAAAAGTTAAAATTCGGTGACAAAAAAAATTGATAAGACCTAAAACAAAAGCGAACTTTTTACGTAAATCTGGAGACGTCAATTTTTATTGCAATGTTCTTGATTTTCAGAGCAAGAAAGCAACTAGAGAACACGGATGCCGATAATTTCAGATTCAAATGATTTCTTACTGTGATTAGTTGATTGTGTTTGTAATGCGCAACGGGTACCATGTCCCCATGTCTCTAATTAAGGATAGCATCCAGTTCAGATACTATGCTTAGTTGATCATTGAGCATTGTCTATCATTCTCTCCTCACTTTTCCCCTTTATAAAAGGTTGCCCCAAGTTTTCAGAATTTCAGTTTTGTGAATCATCCACATAGTGCCAAGGTTGGGTTAAATTGTCCCTTTTGGGTTCCTTTTTAATCCATCTGGTGGTTGTCAGGTCGAGGTATCTTTTCATTAAAAAACTGACTGCATATTGATGGATGATATATCTCGTAATTAGAAAAAACTGACCAGATATTGTTCTCATCATTATCAAAAGTTCGGCAATATCTTGATGACGAGGTATCTAGTCATCAGCAAAATTGGTCAAATCTTGATGAGGTGATATCCAGTCATCAGCAAAATTGGTCAAATCTTGATGACGAGATATCTCGTCGAAACCACTTGGAGGATTAATTTAAGTCTGTATTTGATTTGCTTTGTCTTTGCGGAAAAGAAATAACGGCGGATGGAGACTTATAAGATTTTCTAAAGCTAAGCATACGAGTTGATTTTTTGCTCTTGATCCAATTTGGGTATTACAAGTTGTCAATGTTACGCTACGCCATGTAATTTACATAAAATACAACTACTAATACTTTATAGGGTAGATTGTAATATAAAATCGTACAGAACGGTTTTTGCTAATAAATTCAACTTAGAAGATTTATTCAACCGTGTTTATGACGTGAAATTCTTAAAAATAGCCGCATCAAAATACGACTTAATTTCTTGCATTGGTTTCTGGAAAATCCATATTAAAAAACAAGTATCATAAACCTCAAAGAAAAACAACGTATTTTCAAGTGTATAGAACATTTTCAATTTATTGTACAAATGTTAACTTAGGAGTTGTTTTGATAGTGAAGTGTCAAGGAAATAAATTGAACTGTCATAATTTCTATTACAGACCGTACGACGCATTTATAATGACTGTATGCAACAAAATTCACTATATGCTAATCGAATAAACATTTGTCTGAAATACTTGAGTTTCTTAAGATAACGCAAAATGGTACTTTGTCATGCAAATTTCAACAAGTGCTTGGATAGAAAACTATTCATGAACATTTAAGAATTATTAGCCCATTAGAGTATTTTATATTGTGTAATATTTATGCACATCAATTCAGAAATATTTCTCCACATAAAAAAATGGTATAAGCACCTAATTATCCTAATTAGCCTTTTACAATACATTTATATCACGTAATATTTATTCGCTTCAATTCAGAACTATTTCTCCACGTACAAACATGGTATAAACACCTAATTATACTACATAATTTCAAGTGAGTTTACTATGTGGCATAAACATGCATAAAATTAAATATTTTACTAGGGATCAGTTGAACGAGATTTATAAACTTATAAAAACTGCGTTTACTTAATCTAGATATGGACACAAATGAATATACGAGAAGTGTATTATACAAGTAAAAATTAATAAAAATATACCCCTATAATGTGTAATCAATAATTCAAAATGACCAGCGTCTTAAAACAGTTATTAAAAGATCAGACTGTTTTTGACGTTGTTGCAAAATTCAAATATACTTCGAAAAATAACGTCGCGCAGTTGTAGCAATGTTGGTTAGTCCATTAACTTAGGTAAGCAGAAGTTGAACACTCCTATTCCATTGAAGCTATTACCAAATTTGCATTTTTCTCAGATTATGTATTGCATTAGCAAGCTACAGAACTCGTTAGGGTCCGTAAAAGCACCTTTC
This sequence comes from Meta bourneti, assembly GCA_933210815.1. NCBI lineage: Eukaryota > Metazoa > Arthropoda > Arachnida > Araneae > Tetragnathidae > Meta > Meta bourneti. Next base: position 80,385,200 of record OW119923.1, on the reverse strand, counting down.
GAAAACCCACTAACAAAAATCTAAGTAATTGCAACGGCTGTACTATTTCTAATTCCAGAGGTATACCTAATTCCATACTGTCAACAAGATGTACCTGCATTTCGAATAATAAAGAATAAATTATGACAGGTATAGAGTGGCTGATACATACAAAACACAAGTGGGGAATATATTTGATATCCCTGCCTGTCTTCACTATATAGAGGTGACTGTTCTTCGATAATTGACAGAGCATGATTGCCTGGCCAAGAATTTACATTGTTTTGACAACTATTGCAGCCCGAAATGTGTCTTATGCAGAGGGATGGCTAACCTGGACTGCTACCACCTTTTGGAATGTTCCTTACTAGCAGGGGAAGGCGTCCATGCGATTGGAAGACTCGACAACTTTTGAAGCCAGCTGGACTCTTAATTTTTTCTACCTTTTTCTTTTTGTTCTATGCTCTAACTTCATACGTCTTATAGTGGCACATGAGGGTTAATGGATGCATTTGTCTGTGCCCTTGAAATAAAAACTTCTAATTACATCGGTAAACAGAAATCAAACTTGAAAATTTCTCGGAAGTTAGGTGGTGCTCCAAACCTACGCTGGTTTCGAAAAGTTCAAGTGCTATTGGCAAACAACCAAGCACAGTGATGCTGAAATTTCTTGAATACACAAATTAAACCCAAAAGGAGATTTAATGAGAGATTTGGGAACTTTTATATTCTAAGGTTCACAAATACATTATTCAAATAATCAACCCTTTGAAGTAACTTGCAAGTGGATCTGGTTCGATTCCTTTCTGATTATTTCTCCCTTAGGTTCCAGTAAAACTTTACTTAAGCATGCGTATGTCTATTTACTTGATGTAGTTTGGCGAAGCTTGCACAAATGTGGCCCTACCAACCCTTTGAAGGAAGCTGTTCTGGAGGTTATTTGTTTTGAAAAATCTTACACGAATCAATCACCATACATGATTGTATTTCGCCCACAACAAAAATGTAGTATTTTTAAGGTTCTTTAGGAGGGGTTCCTTTTGCTTCACTGCCCATGTAAACCACTCCTTGGCATCATAATTTAAAATTCATAAACCTTAGCAGCCTTAATTTACATAGAATATTTATAATATATAAAAGTAATGGTTTTTGTTGTGGGCAAACTACATTCATATAAGGGTAATAGTTGTTCAACCATAAAGCTTTTTCTTATCAATATATTTTTAATGTGATACTTTTGAAAGAATTTAAGTATCCTATGTATATCACAGCTCTGTTTCAGCTCACTTAATCAACAATCTGTTAACTCTCAGAGGGGTTCACATGCATATATCCGTTTTGCAGTCTTTTCAGCATAGATTCTAATCAGTTTTGATCTTCTTGATCAATAGAATCTTTTCTTGGATTATTTCGACCAACAGATATGGTTATTTAGTCATTATGTGTGCTATGGGGAAAAAGCAATACTATACAACTCGAAAATCTCGTGACGCTCAGATGGTTAAGAGAGTTGGTTTGGTTTTATGGCATAAGGCACATGTACGCTCAAGATGTGCCAAATAACGTCAACAAAGAAAGTTTTACTGATAGAGGAGAGAGAAATATACCAAGGGGAATCGAACCTGCGCCGCCTGCAACTCGCAGGTTGCTAGCACACTGGGCATATCCACTGAGCCCCGGTGTCCCGATGGTTAAGTGATCATTCTGCAATCTAGAAATTGTCATGGTGATAATCAGATTCATCAGGACTTGATTATCCCAAGAGATTAACTTTTTTTTATGTTTGTATATATAGTGTAATATAATATGATATAATTACTGTATAGATATAACAAAATGTACAGATGTAATAATGCATCGATATAATGTGCTCTAGCATTCCGGATAGACATGCCACCTAGATGTCATGCTCTATTCGCCGTAACCACTCTTATTTTAACTGATAGTGTCTCACGATTCTAGGCAAAGGAGAGTGTGGTGGTGTTAGTTGGTTAGAATCAGATTCATATACATAACATACAATGCAACATTTGTCGACTCTCAAGGATCTTTTTGACTAGAACGGCATTGCCTGTCTTGTGTTTGGCGCAGCTTGGTCAAATCTTGTGCCATGAATCAACCAACCTTAAATAGCACGGCAATGTAATCATTACACTTTTCAAAATAGTTGAATAAAAAATTCCATTCCCCTTGAAAAATTTGAAAATAAATTCTTTTCACGAAGTTGAAAACAAGATACAACCGAATAAATTCGACCAGCAGACCTTGAGCTACTCGGCGCCTACATTCACCAGGGCGGTAGTTTCACGTGAAGGAGGTATTAGACGCACATGCATCAACCTTAAAGCTAGAAAGACACTCACACGAAAAAACGCTTCATAATGAATGCATCAGAGATGTTTGGTAGGTTGATGAGTATAAAAAACGCAGAAGACAAATGAAAAGAATATAATCGCAGGAAGAGACAATTAAGCTAAACAGTTTTATAGTAGTCTTTCGTGCGTACGGAACAGGTATTTGGGTAACACAAATGCTTTCGTTCATCAGATGCGACGTAGAAATTAGTATTTTGCTCCTTAAGGATGCAAGGAGACCACCCATTGATAACGTTCAGTAACGAAGAGGCAATTATCTGAGCACGCTAAGAAATGCAGAGGCTGGATATTTTTTAATGAATTGCAATTCACTGCGTTCGTGCAGTAAAATATCACTTTAGATAACTCCAAGGTAATTTGTTTTGCTGGTATTTTACTATTCTCTAGTTAGCACTGTTGAATGAAACTAAAACGGGAGGAAGTAGTAATACATCGTAGGGGGAGAGCATATCATTTTTAAATTTAAAGGGCTAAGTTAGAAAACTGTAATGCAGATTGAAATTTCAAAACATCGGGATAGAACAGTAGGTAATTTGTTTTGCGGGTATTTTATCATTCTTTAGTGAGCACTGTTGAACTAAACAAAAACGTGGGGAAGCAATAACATACTGTAGAGAGAGAGAGAGATAGTTTCATTTTTAAACTTAAATGCTAAGTTATTATAGAAAACTATAGCGCAGTTTGAAGTTTCAAAACATCGGCGTAGAACAGTGATGAAAAATTACCTAGAAAAGTTTTTTAAATATTCCCTTAAATTTCTATTTTTTTAGAAAAGCTTAAGTGGATTTTAGGGATGTAAGCGGAAACGACCAATAGCGTAGCGACCAAGATTGCCCAAACGTTTGACATTCCCTACTAAAAAAAAAATAAAATTCGGTGACGAAAAATATAAAAATCGATAACACCTGAAGCAAAACGACGAACGAATTTTTCATGTAAATATGCGTGAGACGTCAGTTTTTATTTTAACGTCCTTGATTTTCACCTCAAAGAGTCAACCAGGAGCTTCTGATGCATAATACTTTCAGTCTCAAATGGTTCCTTGCCGTGATTTGTCAATGGCGTTTGTCATGCTCAATGGTACCTTCAGTACAAACTCTTCTCCCTGTCCCTGCTTCCTTCTGAGGCTAGCATAAAGTCCGGGTAATATGCGCAATTCATACTTACGCATGGTTTGTCACTCTCTTCCTGTTTCCTCTCTGTAAATGACAGCCTCAAGATCTAAGACAGCGCTTTGATCGTCTACACAAAGTTATCCGAATTGGACACAATTGCGCCTTTTTGAAGTGAATACGTCTTTAAAATAGAAACAGAAGGACATGCATGAAAAATCGAGCGTTGGTAAAAAGCGTTATAAGTGTTTTCTCGTATGATTTTAGAACTAGAAGAAACATCTAGAAGATAAATACAGCGTCGTGTAGACAACGGATGTCCGTACATGACGTGTGCAGGGAACGATGACCTTCGTCCGAGTGTGCAGGGGCACTGAGTGCGGGGAGGAAATCCGCAATATGTCGAAATTCTAAGATGATGGGCGAGCTTTGGGCCAGTGTAACTTTGAGTTGCATGGAATGAGGACTGCGTTTCTGATGTCATTCGAAAGCTACCAAACTACGCTACCAATCAAAGGCCTTTAATCAATAAAATTATCCTTCAATATTAATATCAAACTGTATTTTAATCATTCAAACTGTAAAATAATTTTTGAATATTCACCATAAACAGTCGTTCAAACTTCGTATGCTTCATACTTCTACAATCCAACATTAGGCCTGAGTATTAACTTCAAAACTACGGCTTGTGCTCCTCGACACAACTTACCAACTTTTAACTTAAGGTTAAAAATATTTGTATTGAATTGTCTTTGATGAAAAGAAACGGTGAATCTAGTATTTGACATATATGGCTGTCTAAAGTAAAAATCAAGCATGAGAGTCTTTTCATTCTATCTAATCTCGGCATCCCCAGTTATCGTCGTTATGCCACGCTACTGGAGACAACATGTAATTTTATGATTAATTGATAATATACAAATTATATCGAATTAAAATTGTTATTCGTCGATCGTGTGATGAAAAAGTGAGTGTGCCAAAAGACTGTCTATCGTGCATGTTGATAATAAAATTTATAATCCTGTAATATAATAATTTTCTACTTAGGGAGATCAAGAAAAGTGACAGTGCACCAAAGCATGAAAGAAACATTTCAATCACGAGATCGTTAATGGATCGAAATTTAGTTAGGTATTCTTTGTTGTGTAAATATTTTATTATTCTTTAACCAATAGTTAATAAAAAGTTAGCTACTGAAAGAAAAGAAAAACGAAATAATAATAAACAGCGAAGTTTCGTTTTCAAACTTTGGCTACACTATTCAACGGTAATATGTTTAAACTCGGGTTTTCCCTCTTGTTTGGGCAGCGGTAGACCAGTTGGAAGAGCAACGGATTAGCAACAGGAGGGTTGCGAGTTCAAAACTCGGTTAAGCCAAAGATCGTCGGGTACACGGGGGCTGGTTCACGTTAAATTTGTCGTGCCCTCAAATGTATTCACGAGTCTTGGCGTGGAAGTTTGGAGAGTGGAGTGCCAGCTCAGGTTTTGTTCTCATCATGACTAGTTCAGAATTACGAGGCGTGTCCTCGGATCTTTCCCTTCGGGATTGATCCCGGACCGTTGCCAATAGCTCGTTGTGTTGCTCCAGTGCGACGTTAATTTAATACCTACTCTCCCCTCTTTTGTACTGATGATGGTAGATGCTTTGTTCCACCAAAATATCCGTGAACCATTTTCATCATCTCGGTTTTTATCTTTATTATTCATTTTAGAAGGTTTTAGAGTTTGACTACCAATTAAGCTAAGGTTTCTAAGAAAAGTCTTTTACTCTCCTCTCTGACACGTGTAAAAGTCAAGAGCCAATATCTAACCACCTGTTCATCAAGAGCTAAAAGCTTAACTTTTCTCAGTAACTGTTTTAAGATATTCAATGATTTTTTTGCTACCGATTCCACAAGGAACTATCAAATATCATAAATAAACCAATTTTCATCGCTTCCCAAATTGCCCCTTGGAGTGATGAAGAATACGTAGAGATAAGAGTTCGACCACCCAAATTGTTCTTAAAACGAAAAGAGGTGCATCGCTATTTTTGTCTTCGAAATCCATCCGTTCGAAACTAAACTCGAATGTGTAATCTGAATAGTTTCAACTTTAAGAGACTTTGTGCGGGAAAAAGTATATGTTATTGAGAAAATTCAGTTTAAAAATTTCAGATGAAGATGAACATAAAAGTGTTTCTAAATTAAATAAATAATGCATATAGGATAAAAGATGTTACATGTTTACTGGGAATTCAATGGGAAATGGCCTACTACCCTTAAACAGTCGAGAGCAGTTTTTTTCCAGATGATGTTATTTCTCACTTGCCGCTGTCTTAATGTACTTAGGTGAGAGCAAGTTAAATTTTGAAACCACACAAGAAATGAAAAGCATCTTCATCCATTTGCGAAATTGAGCAGACTTGGTAATAAAAGTGTATTCTTATTTAAATAGACATCACAATGTGTTTTGCGTGGCTTTGAAAGCAATATTTGAAGTGCTTTCATTTTAAGTGAATATTTTGTCAGAAACTATTTCAGCCTGACTTCGTGAAATACTTCTATAATTCAAAACATAAGATGTGAAGCAGCAAATAGTATAATCAATACTTTTAAAAGCTAATAGAATAATTTTAATTTGCCACTTTACGGTCATTTTTTCTACATGAACTAATGGAATAGAGAAGTAGATTATACGCTCATATCAATGGGAATAAAAATAGCAGTAACACTCTCCAGAATGTCTTCATAACTGTAAAGTGTACCGTGAATATTTGATAGTTTTAAGGGATTTTTTAAATAAAAATATTATAAATGTTCTTTACAAAAAACTGTCACTACTCAAATTATCGAATTGATAACATCTGAGGAATATGGGTTGCCATTTTGTCACTAGAGAACTCGCTAGTTTCTGCAGAAGTTTTGGAAGTAAAGTCTAGTAAACAATAAAAAATTTTGACAAGAATTGAAAAAGATTTTCTTACAACTCATCAGTAACTTTAAAAGTGAACATCTAACTTATAACTATTTTCTGAACATGCTTCGTTCACAATTGGAAACGAAATCGTTCTTAACAGCTTACGAAGAAGGGTTACTCTCATAGTCTCTTTTGAGTCTGTTCGCATCTAGTTTGAGAAACTACTTAACTGAACTACTCCACAAAGGTACACGACAATTTTTAACAATTGTTCCTGAAATGCGCTATTGGCTAGCAAAAGTGTAGTTGAGGTGATAAAGAAAATCATAAGGCAGAAAAGTTGGTGCTTATTTTTCCTTTAGAAGGATAAAAGGGGAGCCCTGAATTATTTCGCTGAAATGCACATTGAACTGCCCTTATGCCAGGATCCATAGAATAATTGAGGACATTTTCAGACACGTCTGTAAATAATTTGTTTTTATACATATATATTTTCGAACAACTACATTTTTTGTAAGTAAGAGCGGATTAAGAGAACATGTTGTACTTCGTGATCCCTTGGAGAGTAGTTTTCAAAATTATAAACAGTTTCTCAATCGAAAACTCGCTGAGTATCCCATGTTAGCTGAATAATTTAGACATCAAGGGGTTATGTTTGGTTTTATCTATTAAAAGTTTCTATTTTTCAAATGGTTGACTTGAGTTTTATGATTCAAGGGCCATGTTTGACCAAGTTGTGCGAAACACAAGTTGGACAACGCCAAGTAATGAACAAACACAAGGGAAGTTTTACTGACGCAGAAGAGAAAAATACACACAGGGTACGTTACAGGAATCGATCCTGCGCTGCCTACAACTCAAACAAATGACATTAAATATCAAATAGCGATTTAAAGAAATAACGAATAGAGAATCATCAACGATGCATAAGGATTGCATAATCAAATAATGAGTATGGAATTCATCCATATTTGGGAAGGGCTATTTACTTTCTTTTTAAATTAATTTTAAATACAAACACACAATAAAATGATGCATAATTTCTGTTTTCTGTTAAACGGCTGTCAAATTTTCTCTTAAAAACATACTTTCATTAGCACTTTCGTGCATCTTTTTTAATAAAAATCACTCGCATATGTCGCATTTATTTTCAGTGTTGCTTACTGGACACTGCAAAGATTATTAGCTTCATCACTCAAAGTTGTGCATAAAAACACGTCCGCTCATATATAATTACGAGCTCTTAGATATATCTCGCCCTCGATCTTAGTTTTGAGACAAGATTTAATACTTTTTAGCCATCAGCAGGTCTTTCGTTGCTCAAGAACTCCAGGACATACATGTAAAATTACGAGCTCTTAGACGTATCTTGCCCTCGATCTTAGTTTTGAGAGAAGATTTAATAATGTTTAGTCATCCACAGTGTCATTGGTGCTCAAGAACTGCTGTTTGGTGATGATGGTGTTCAATGATACTATTTTCGAAGTGGGACGCTGTATTGATAACGATCCAAAGTGCGAGATCTTGCAGAACACCTATCTTTTCTGGTATAAATACCCAAAATAGAAGCCACCACCATCGAGGGACACGCAAAAGACGACAGAACTAGTCTGCTCCGTGACACGACGAAGTGTCACTCGCGAGGGAACCAGAGATGGTTGAGTCAGCAATTTGTTGCTCAGATTAAATCACGAATGGGTGGGAAGTTACGCAAGCTGGGAAGGGAAAGTTGTTCACTTTTTGCGATATAGACAGATTTTTTTTCTAAGCCTGAAAAAGTGGGAAATGGCTCAAGATGGAACAGAAGTACTGAAAGTAAAGAGATAAAAAGAGTGACGGGAATATATGAAAAGTTTGACATTTTTCAAAATGCGTACGTATTTGTTTTAAGGATAAGTTTGAGCAGTTGTTGCAGCAAAACATATGTATCCGAAATTTAGATCAATGTTCACAGAAATCAAGATAATTTTGATTAAAATTAATATTGTAAACTAATCGCAAATTTCATCATACATCTAAAATTGAAACGAAATTAAATTTCTGAATTTCCCGGAATTCTGACAAAATTTAACAGAATAAAAATCGGAAAACTTTATCAATAAATTTAAAATAATAATTTAAAAAATAATAGAATAACAGTTTGATCACTAATTAGTAGTTCAGTTTAGAGAAAGAACAATCGTTTTGACCCTTAGTAAAGATTAGAAACTAAGGAAACGAGTTTACAAATCGGATATTGGTTTTCCTCGTTATTTCTTAAATTCATTAACTTTTGAAAGAAAAATTTTAACTTTTCATGAGTTTTCCTTGACATTAAGAGTGTAATTCATTTTCCCTGGAAATTTTGTTTTTAAAATTTGTTAAATTGCGTGGTAATCCATTCTTAGTTCAAAGCAGAAAGATAGACTTTTTCCCGTTCCATTTAAACCAGAGCCCCAATCAATAAATTACACTGAACAAAAAATATAAAAATATTATAATCAATAAATTACATTGAACAAAAGACGACAACAGTAGCAATAAATAAGTAACAATTACTAGCATTTAGAAAAATGTTGATAGGTATTTCAAAAGGAATGAATGGTATGTTTTTTAATGTTTGATAATGATTTCAAAAATGATCTTTAGATTTCTGTCCAAAGAATTATACGCTGCAATAAATAGTATATTATACCAAATAAAGCATTATGCTTTACAAAAGAGCTATACATCTCCATATCAACACCTGAAGTCAAAATATATTTGAAAGGTATCAGTACAATCCAGTCAAGACCAATATTAAAATGCATGCCACAATTTATCACAGCACATTAAATCATAGCTACAGTCAAGACATTTCCGAAAAGCATACATTTGCACAAAGCAGATCGGGGATATTAATTTGGGATAGAGGGTAGGTAAGGCGCCATATTCTGGACCAAGTATCCGTTTGCTGGTGGTAATTGAGCACATGGGCTAACACAAACAGAAAATAGAAAACTATGAATGTTTATGATAAACTTACAAGCACCAACCAATTATAAATTCAATAGCCTCGAATGAAATCATAAGCAAAACAAGCCTGGCGGTAATTTTATATTCCTAGATGTCAATTTGAAGGGAAATGAGAAATTGAAAGATTCTAGTATGACTTTCCAACGAGCAGACAATGCATGATTCACAACTTGCCATTTGGTTTTGGATAGTCCTGGTGATACCTGGTGATTATCTATTATATTAGTACGCATTTTAAATGACAATATGTACCATGAAACAGTTCTGTAAAGAAAAAATGAAATTTCCTCTCCACTATGTGCAGAGAACTTGTTAATAGCAGGAGCTTAAAGTCACAAACGGCCCTTTTTTATTCGAAGGCTTCTGGGTTATACTTTCTATGTAACTTAGATACGGCTAAAAAGCCGTAGGTTGGGGAGTAGTTAGTGGATTTCTCTTTTAAAGCTGAATATTAGATGAGGATGGCATATTGTATAAGATCAGAGGACGTTCATATCTAGTGGGTTGGTTGGGTTTTATGGCCTAAAAACCATACATTTGGCCATTCTGCGCCAATCACAAGACGGAAATACATTACAGATAGCGCCAAGTAATGGATATACACACACAAAGAAGGTTTTACTAACACAGAAGAGAGAAATACAAGGGAAGATTCAATCCTGACAGGAATCAAACATGCTAGTGCAATGGGCTAGCCCGAGTCATGACGGCCCCCATGCCTAGTAGGAAATGAACACAGGCTAGAATATTTCATGTGATATTTCATTCATTAGGTATCAAGTAATCATATTTTCACAATCTTTCTAAAAATCTAGACCCAACCAAAAAGACACGTAACCTCCAAGATAAAAAAAAGGACAGATGGACTTGAATCCATCCCTCTCTGGCGCAGTCATATTCCTCACTTCAGTCACAAGAAAACCCAATTATGGGAATACTCAACCAATCGGATGACCTCTAGCCACATTTAGTCCAGATATCTTGAGTTCTGCTGTAATTTCATTATGAGGGACATATTTTAAGAAGGCAGCATGTAATCAGCATAAGAGGATTATCTTTACAATCGACATTAAAAAACATTATATTTAGTCTTTCATACGGATGTCATCAGCTATAGTTCATCGGTTCGCCTCTTAAACCAGAACGCGATCGAAAGACACTCAATTGACCTCATCTTCGCTCCAGTTCCTAATACGAAACATTCCACAAACTATATGCGCGGAAAATTCTTGAAGGCAAAAAATACCAACGAAGTCTTTCAGCTTTAGAAAAATGCTCAGACCCCGAGGAAAATGTTTCGATCCACCGATACTTAAGAACTAGCGATGCACAACACGATCACCAGAAGAAAAAATAACGGGGTTACCTTTGATATTTGGTTCTTAGGTGAATGGATCGGTTGAGATATATGGATCAATGGCGCCGCCACTTTCTTAATCCATTTTTTCTGTGAGCATGCAAGAACGCAGCGCTTTGAACTGTGAGATCGTCAAATATTGACAAATTCGCATAACTTATGAAGGTTTTCTAGAAACAAAGGCATTTTGGATAAATGTACGTTGAAATTGGTTAGGCGTGATTTGTTACAGGCCTCAAAAGTTCATGTATTGAAGTTTGATAAATATAATCGGAAAATGTTTCTTGTGTAGGTTTGAATTTAATGCTATACGGTTGTGTTGGAGTCTGAAAAGTTTAATATAAGTTTCCTAAATATTTAGACTCATGCTTTGTACTGAAAACTGTTTTCATCTGTATTCAAAAGTTTTTAAAATATCAATTTAATTCTTAAATATGCAGCGACAGTTACAGAACAGAGTCTCCCTTCCTCAAAGATTCAAAAACAAATTAATTATTTATTTCATTGAAAAAATGCAGTGAATGATGTGTAATTAATTTTAAAAGTGTAGTTAATTACATAAGCGAGATGAGAAATAATCCATGACTTGCGTGGAAAATGCATTAAGGAACAACTGATTGAATCATTCATACAGATGGCGTAAGGATAATTAAATTAGTTAACCATAGAATTATGCTTGAAATTTGAATTCTAACATTTATTTTGAACTGTATCCTATGTTTCGAAATATAAATAGTATGAAACACATTTCGATTTATATATATTTGAAGGATGAATTTTAAAAATTCTTAAGACTTCCAGTGTAAACTATTACGACTAACACATATTTATAACTTTAATAAAGCCTTGACTGAAAATATATGTAGTGTAATGATATTGTTGGAAATAATAGGTCAACACAACTCTGCTTAAACGAATTTTTCATGAATTAAATTATCTCCCATTAAAATCTTTTATTTTTTATTATTTGTACAAAAAATTGTGTTTGTGGGGAAGTTTATATTCATTGATAACATAGTTGCATAAAAATAATTTCAATTACTTATTTAAATTCTTGAATTTACAGTATTACCTCGCAACCATAAATTTGAGAGCTATTAGAATTACTGAGACTCATTAAATAAGCATTCTGAAAGAATTTGCAAATATCGAGAACGGTTTTCGCATTGAATCACAACTTAATAGAATTCGATCAGACACAACTTTTAGAATACTAGTACCTATCCACGATTCTACATAGGCAGCACCTTGCAATGACAAAAGACGATTAAATATTAAAAAGAAAGTTAATTTTGTCTGAAATTTTTAGAAGTAATTTTGAAAGAAAAAGATGACAAGATGTATATAATTTCATTTTAAACGTGAACATAATAAATTCGATAGCTGAGAAATTAACGGCAGGCATTAAAACAAAAACATCGAATTTTTTAATGTCTTAAGTTACTGTTGACACCTCGAAGATGGATAGACAAAAGGCAGTTCATATTTTACTAAAAGAAGAAATTATGAAATAAATTTTAAACACTTTGCTGTCTAATAAAATATCAATTATCAAAACTAATTTAGAATTCTTTTTAAGCTATTCTAACGTAATGCTTTGGATAAATACCCCACAAACCATTGGAGCATACCCGTCGCAACATGGTGATTGATTGCTGCGTTATGAATCGGATTACACAGGGGCCGCCAAAAGAAGTAGTCAAACTGAAACTTCCGCACTTAACCCAAGTAAAAAAAGGAACTCACCTGAGTATGCGAAGCTACCATTTAAGATCTGCAGAAATTTAAACAACGGACTCGATTCATCACTTAAGCATTAAGAGTTGAAAACAGAGGGAAACTTGGAACTCGTAAAAGGTAAAAGCAAATATCATTTCGCAACCCTTGTACTTCGCAGAACCAACATTTCCCCTTCTTTCTATATTTATAAATACACCATCTACGCAATGCTAGAACGTTGGCCTGCTACGTCGGTAACAAAGAATAACGCGTCGCTAGAAGAAGTCGCAAACTTTGAGATTTAGTTGCATTAAATTGAAAATTTGAGATTTATACACACACATTTATATATATATATATATATATATATATATATATATATATATATATATATATATATATATATATATATATATATATATATATATATATATATATATTCCCCTTTCTACAAATAAAATTTAACTTCAGGCTATTGAAGTACCAAAGCATTCAATATCTGTATCTGGACTATAGCATGAATAAAGAGTCAGCTCGCCAAGAAAAATGTCTAGCTAAGATTATTATACATTATACTCCAGAATTTTAAAAATGTGGAAAAGAAAATTGAAAACAATTTGCCAAAAAACCTTTTTTAATATTAAATTTGAGTTACCAAACGAGATGAAATTTTTGGGAAAATGCAATTCTATTTCACAACGTGGCCTCTGTAACCTAGTTGGTAGTCACCAATTTGTAATCGGAGGGTTGTGAGTTCGAGGCTCGATCCTCCCAAAGACCGTCGGGTACACGGAGGCTGGAGCAAGTTAAATCTGTCGTGGCCTCAAATGTCCTCACGTTGGAAGGGTGTGGAAGTTTGAAGAGTGAGGTGACCGTGAGCCATCGTACCGTGGTTTGAAACTACGTGGTGTTGAAATCTGAAGGAGTTTTTATCTTTTATACCTTATGAAAATGGGCCTCGCTAGCCCAGTTGGAAGAGTAGCAATAGCAACCGGTCGGTTACGAGTTCGAAACTCGATTCAGCCAAAGACCGTCGTGTGCGCGAGTACTTTTGCACATTGTTTGTCGTGGTCTCAAATGTCCTCAAGTTGGCCTGGTGTGGAAGTTTGGAGAGTGGGGTGTCAGCTCAGGTGTTGACCTGGTCATCTGACCGTGATTCAAAATTGAGAGCCGTTGTCTTCAGATCTTTCCCTTCGGGATTGATCCCGGACCGTCAAAAAGAACCCGTTGTGTTGCTTCAGTGCTAAGTAAATTCAACTATTTCCTACCATTTCACAATTGCTTCAATATTAATCAACGTTTTCGTAAGGCTGGAATTAAAACAGCGTTATGTCTAATAAGAGAGCATAATATTGCTATCAATATATTCAGATATTTTTTAAATATTTGAATATATGATAGCATGGGGCATGATAGCATGCAAATGCCCTCCTGAGAGCATCCACTGATTATAAAACGAGTCAGTGAATTGAGTAGGGGCTGCCACCTGTTGGAAACACTTGAACCAGTCCTATAGATTAGTTTCATCTTAGAGCGATTTGAATTTTGGCAAGGAAGTTGTGCAGACCAAAGAAGGGCAGAAAGTAAATTATATCTCCTTGGTCCACTCACATTACATCACATTGCAAACAAGAAAAGCCGATGGTATGCATTGCTTCCATAAGTAGGACAAGAGCGACACCGTGAAATATCTTTGGAGAGTACTTTTTGAAATTATATCAATGGTAAGTTTAAACAAGAGTGCAAACGTAGTCGACAAATTAGTAGAGGGTGGTAATTTTAAAACCTACTGGTTTAAACAGAGTTGAAAAATTAAAGAGAGTAGTAATTGCAATAGGGCAATTATTACTCTGTAGAATGAACTAACTTTCAAGATTTTGACTCGTACTTTCTCCACCTTACCTTGCTTTTGTAAACTTTTGAAATGGCACTCATGCACATTAACCAATAAATAGCTGTCTTGCCAATATTAGCAATTATTGAGATTTACAATGAACAGTGATAGCGTATAATTATTTAAAGAGGAATTTAAACTAATTTATGTTTGGATTTTTAAAGATCTCCCGTTTTTTTTAAACAACTAAGTGTGTTTTTCACATACATGAATGGAAATCTTATTTTGAAAACAACCATATATATTCAAATGAGAAATCCCTTTGTTGAATTCAATGAACATTTAAGGAATATATACGAGAAAAATTTATTCAAAAGCAATATAATTTCTTTAACATGTTCATTGACTATAAATTAAACAATTAATTATAAATAAGTAAATAGAGATTAAGTACGACCTAATAAATTATAGACAGTGAGATTAAATTAATAAACACGATTTTAATTTCGAGATAGAGAAATATGTTAACCATTTTCAGTTATAAACTTTTTTAAGTTTTTACTACTGCAAAATTATCAGATATTTTCAAATCAAATATTAGACATTTACTTTTGCACATAAATTGGGGTATACGTTAAATACCAACTTTTTTAGCAGCTTACTTTCGATTTGAAACTGATAGTGTAGGTAGGTATAGCCGCCAAATAATAACAAGAAGTTTTGAAAAAATTCAAAACATTAGTGTAATTATTATCAACAAATCGCCAGAATGCAGTTATTTATTTAACTTTATTTTTTTTCTTTAGCTGTTGATATTTTTAAATATAGGCAAACGATTGCTTTAATGAACTATTTCACGAACTACACGATTTCACGAACTTTCATCCAAGTCCCATCCAAACATCAAAGAAACAGCCCGTAGTGTTGCTCCACTGCGAAGTAAATTCAAATACCTACCAAACATCACAGAATAAATGTTTACTCCTTTTCAACCGAACCTTCGATTTTTCTTTTTTTTTCACGAACTTTTTCTCTGTCGTTCCTTAGGAGCCACAATTGTATTTATTGTGAATTGTTTACTAATGAGTAAAGAGGCATTCACTTTTAGAAAACCACGCTAACCCTTGCAAAAAGTCAATGCTTCCACACACGACTTAAGCGGAGGTTGCAAACTCTCTTTGGAGGGAGTTAACATTATTTCTCTTGGATCAGTGCCAGCCTCCCTTGGAAGGAAGCTATTGTACTCGAGGATAAGCTTCTCTGCCCGTCATACAAATAACAGGTACAACCAATCTAACACTTGTGTGGTGGAGATGACAGAGAACTGAAGCGTGTGACGGTGAATTGGAGCATAATTAACAGGCAAAGAAAGCGATCTAATTTGATTCAGTATCGACTGGAAAAAAGAGGTTTGTTTTTGTAGATGGCAACCCGATGTGTGAAGGATTTTTTCTGCGTTTAGCAATTTCCATTTAAAGTGTGTTGTGTATCATCGAGTGTCATCACAGGGCTCTGATTTACGTGACCTAAAAATGCATCAAAATGATCCGAAAAAAGCCTAAAAATGTGAAAAATTGTGCCTTCGATTCGCAAAGTATTTTCTTTTGCAAACTGTCTGAAAATAAAATATATTTTTTACACTTGCATACAAATACATGCATGTTTATAAACTAAGATCTGGGGTATGGATCTTATATACTGAGAAGCTTTTTTTTGCTTTTTCAGGTACTCGTTCAGAAAATTATTTCGGGGTAGATTAGACCTTCCAATCCAGCGTTCCGTTGGAAATGCAGTAATATAAATAAACAAAGCTTTATATTTTAAATTGTTTTCAGACATCTATGTATATTTTACAGTCTCAATTAACGAAATTTCGATTTCCCTTAATTACACTAGCGCCATCATGTAGTAGGTTCTCAGGTTCGATTCTCCCCCCTGGGTGTATTTCTCTCCTTTGTCAGTAAAAACTTTCCTTGCGTGCATAGGTCGATTAATTTACTTTCTCTTGTGTTTGACACGGCATGGACAAATATAGCCCTTACGCCAAAAAACCCAACCATCATTTCATTCATTAATTATACTGATTGATTACTGATTAAGAGTTGTGTTGCTCCAGTGCGACGTTAATTAACTCCCACCTGATTAAGTATTTATTTACTGTTATTTTGATAATTCCATTTCCAATAAAATAATCTATCCAATTAATTTGTAAATTATGTGCTTAAGTATACTATTCATCATTTATAAAAAAAAAACAATTATGAAGGTATCGCCTTTTTGAAAATTTTACACTTGCCTCTTTTTTGGACTAGTGCCAATGCATTGAAGCTTTGGAGACTCGAAACCCTTCCAAACCGTTCGCGATACCCCGTTTTTTTGCAATCGTATACCAAACCACCGGCTGCAAGATAAGAACTGGATCTCCCGCGAGCAGCTAAACGCCACCTAAACGACGTTCCGCTCCACTGATCTGTTCGTTAAATCGTCCCCTCGGAAGATGACATCTTCTAATTTAGGAAGAGATCTGAACGGAGGCGCCGGCTATTGTGCAAGGGGAAGACATCCACGTGACCCACCCGTGAGAGGCGTCCAAAAAGGGGCAGTGACCTAAGCACCCACGCGTGCGCCCTCTCCTAAACGCCCTTTAAACACTCGCCAGTATGTAAGTCAATGGAACGTCTCCAGTGGGCGGACACATTGTTTGCGAAGAAGAAAGAAGCAAAAATAAAACACCAAGGTCCTTTTTGCAATGTTCGCTTTTTACGGGCAGGTTCGAGTTTCAGCGCCTTTCTCTGGTTTCGACGAGGCTTTTGTGTGCGCGAAACGCTGCTAATATCGTGTTATATTAGTTCGACAACAGGCCAGTTCTCTACCTCTTCCGTTTAGTTTGTTATTCGCTCCGTTGCTTCAGAAAGGAGGTTTTTCTTTTTCTCTTTTCGTGGCTGGAAGTACG
This sequence comes from Meta bourneti, assembly GCA_933210815.1. Lineage (NCBI taxonomy): Eukaryota > Metazoa > Arthropoda > Arachnida > Araneae > Tetragnathidae > Meta > Meta bourneti. Next base: position 80,367,979 of record OW119923.1, on the reverse strand, counting down.
CCTATCTTTTCCCCGAGCTGTAAAAATATCCCATTATTTGTGTCCAAGCGTCACGAGGTTTCGAAGGGAAACAAAAGTCCCGCACCACGCACCGGCAGATATCGGAGTTGTTGACTGGTCGGTTGGTACTCGAACAACACGCGGTGGACTTTCCTTTCAGCAGAATAGTTGAAATGGAACCATGTAATGCAATGCGGAAGGTGTTGATGTATAAAAAAGTCCGATCAAATAAAATGATAGAAGCGTAAATGCATTTCCTTACAAAACAAACAAATTGAGTTTTGTATCAAAGAAGGTGGTTCATTTGGGTACTAGAAACTCGCTGTCAAGGACGTATTTATTCGCTGTCAAGGACGTATTAGGGGGATCTAGCCCTTCACGAATATTTTTGGTGTCAAAACCAAAATCACAAATCCATACTACTGAAGCTAACATCGGAAACAAAAGTCCAGCAGCACGCACTGACAGATATCGGAGTAGTTGACTGATCTGTTGGTACTCGAACAACACACAATGGACTTTCCTTTCAGTAGAACAGTTGAAATGGAACAATTTAATAACTGAGGAAGGTGTTGATGTATAAAAAAGTTCGATCGTATGAAATGATAGAAACTAAAAATTGAGTTTGTATCAAAGAGTAGGTTTAGTTTGGGTACTAGCAGCTTATTCGCTGTCATGGACGTATTAGGGGGCTTTAGATCTTCACGAATATTTTTGGGGTCGAAACCAAAATCATAAATTCATACTGAAGCTAGAATCGAAAACAAAAGTCCCATATCATATGACATATCGGAGTTGTTAACTGGTCGGTTAGTACTCGAACAATGATGGGCTTTCTTTCAACCGAATAGTTGAAATGGATATATGTAATGCAATGCGGTAGGTGTTGATGAATAAAATGATAGAAACGATCGTATGAAATGATTGACTTAAATTTTTCATAAATAAAAAAATAAATGTTTTTTTGCATATATGAAACAAATTCGGTTTGTTTCATAGATTTAGTTTAGATACTACTGTCTATCTACGACAGAACTTCTCCAGACAGAAAGTCTGCGGCTGTCTGTTGCCATAGAAACTAAACGTTGTCCATTTTCTATAGTTTTTTTTTGAGGCATTTGAGTTTTGTCACTTTGGCGCACTTAGCGACAATTGGCTCTCCAGGTGCTTGGAATAAGAGGATACACAATTGTATATATATAATGGACTACTTTCCAAACGGAGCTAAACCACCCATCGCCATTGTCGTCAAACTTCATCTGACTCCCTCTCACTCAAAATGTACGAAAGCAGTTTCCATAGTGGCCTCTAGTACCTAAAATTTGCGTCTGGAACAGTTAGGCTGATAGATAGGCAGAAAGTTCTTAGCAGCTGTCAGGGACATTAAGGAGCTAAACTAAAGAGCGCGGGAAATGCCACTGAGGAAAGATTCCGATTTTCCTAGAACGTCATCTTTGCATGCATATTCTGTGGTAAAATTAGGTTTACCCTCAAGAGATTTCAAATCGAGACAAAATATGTCTGCAGATAGATATGGAATCAAAATTAATCAAATGAATGTTGGATCCAAAAATTTCGATAAAAATACCTGTAAATTTTGATGATGATTTTAACCTGAAAAATGTTAGACTCACAGAAAGAGCTAAAAAAATTTTCATTTTTAAAAAGTTCTTTCAAATAATAGAAATATCAAAAAAATCTAAGTTTTAAAACCTGAAAAATTGGATGTAGTGGAAATGATATCCACATATTTTTGAGTAAATGGGTGTGGGAATATTAGCTAAAGAAAAGCAGAAGTGCTAAACCACAGAAGGAAATATAGGAGAAAGTTAAGAACGAATGAACCATCAAAATCGTCTTTAAGAGTATCATTACTCTACAAAACAGAAAAATGAACAAAAATCTGTTTTTTAATTGCTGCATGCAATCAATAAAACAAAGACTATGTCAAAAATATTTTTTTTTTGGGGGGGGAGAAACTTTTAAAGCAGTAAACAAATAAATATTTCCCAACGCAATAGTTATCATTAGTTGGTGAATATGAATATTTTCACGACCCATAAAAATAACTAAAAATAAACATGTCCATTCCGAAATGCTTGGAAATTAAAAACATCATTGATTACTTAGATAAACAGATCCCAAAGGAAAGTAAAATAAACTAAGCCTATCAATGTGGCTTAAGAAATTAGCGAGTGATTCTTTCGAAGAGAAAAAGTTTCATACAATGCATGCAGGTTCTGGGCTACTCAAACATACGCTCTCTCCTAAAACGTGACGTAAGAGAGTACTGCGTTTACTTTTTCTTCGTTTTTCGCTTTCCTGAAAGCCGACAACAAATCTTCCATTCTTTTACGCAGGACAGGATGAAATGTGCAGCATTATCTTTCACCCAAAAGAGCGATTAATGTTCTTGCGGCTACCGTCTTACGAAATTCTATTATCATGTTGCCAGAAAACAATCCATTTTTTGTCGCACAGCTTTAGATACTTATACAAGGGCGCCCTTTAGCAATGACAAGTCCTCTGAACTAACAAGACGTATGCTACTTCCCTGATTATGAATAGAAAGGGCAAAAATTTGGGTGTGAAGCCTAATGTGGCATTAGAAAAGATTCTCGTACATATTAAACCCCATTGGAATTAAAGTTTTTTAAATTTTAATAAAGATACAAAAGTCAAGCTTAAGTGCTAGTTTATCTAAAAATCACGTTTTTTATAGTATTAAGGAGTATAAATATAAACATAAAATCCGCAATAAAAATTTTCTATTTCTTCAAAAAAGTTGTTTGGCGCAGCTTGGCCAAATATAGCCCTTTCACCACAAAACCCAACCAACTTTCAAAGTAAAATAATTGAACAAGGCATATTGGGGGAATAGGCGCATTTCAATCAGCTGTAAAGAGATTGGATGATTGCTGGGGTCAACATTTTTACAGATAGAATGGAAAAATGAATCATATAGTTCTGTTGTAAAACAAAAGAATTTAAAGCAGGGTAATTCATATAGATAACAAGGACACGTATACATCAAAATGAAACAATCATCCTTCTCTTAAAAGTGAGTACTCAATTTTGAGTTAAATTAAACCAATAATCCCCTTGATTAACTCATGTGTTTATTCGAACAAAGTTAAACAAAAAATGATTTAAAATGACGCAGTGTATCATTATTTGACAAATTAATTATAGTTAATGGAATGATTAATTAAATGGATTCCCATAAGAAATGACCAAAGAGTATTCTCTATCACAAAATCGCGTTTTTAAAAGGGAATGTAATTTTGATAAAGCTATACCTTTTCTGCTTTTTTAAAATTTTTACAATTCGTTATTATGTTATTAATGTTTGAACAAACAAGTTATTGTACACCTTCAATTTCATTTAAACACTTTATCAAACCATCAATTTAAAAAATACTTCATCCTAATATTTTTGTCTTATTTATTTTAATGAATTATTAGTTTTATTTTCTATCATAAAATTAAAAGTTAATATGTCAACACAACACTTTTACTTAGTAATCCGTCGAATATCCCTAAATCTATAGAATGCAAAACATCAGGGAATACTTAAAAATAAGTTATGCAAAATTCAATGATGAAATATCAAAATGCATACACAAAGCACGACTCGGATTTTCATTTATGAATCTTTTTTGAAACATAATTGATCAAATGGGACTATTGCAAATTCTGAAGTTTCAAAGACAAAAATGCCACTTGGTGGATTCCTCCAAATTCTTTTTGTCGGTTATTCTTTGGCAAATTTAAAATTTCCATACATCATTTAAGTGCATTTTTAACCGTTCCGTTATGCTTAACTTTTGCCGTCAAAGAGAAAATTTGTAAAATTTCAACATAAGTTTATCGTTGACACTAAGTAACTTATTTCGGAACAAGCTTCATAATATTTCTGCTTATGCTTCCGAGGCTTCAATAACCTTGCCAATTTGTATATAAACAGAATAAAACTCGCCACCCAATCCTAAGTCGCCCGCGCAGTCACAGTCGCCCACTCACGAGTGACGTAACTCAGTCATACGTGTGGTTAATGCTGTATAAAAATCACCTGTTACGTCCTTCACAATTCGATTCAGAAAAATCACCAACTCGCTAGCGCCATCATTTCCATTCATAATTTTAAAAAAGCACTGGAACATTCTAGCTCGACCAAACCAAATCGTTCTACTGACCACTTTTAACACTCGCCGATAATAGAATTTTCATGCGAGTAGCTATAGTAGAAAATAGTTTTGGAAACAAACAAAAAATATTATTCATAACATTTTTCAGGGATGTGTTTGTTTTTCTTTGTGATTTCTAATTTTTGGGTCAACTTGAATAAAGATTGAGTAGCATGTTCTTCAAATACGTTATTCTAAATTCATTTTGAAAAGACTCCCTTCTAAATTCCTGACAAATTTAGAATGATCAAATAAAGTTATGTAGAAGAAAATAGACAGACTTTTTTTTCGACCTCCGCTAATAGCTTGTTTCGTTTTCAAAATAACAGTTTTGCAGTAACTTGCGAAACAATGCTGTCATTAAACAGCCAAATTCTTCCAAATATAATTATTGCTACTAATTAATAAATTCTTTCTTGTTATAAATTCGTACTTGTACCAAGGTAAAAAATTTATATAAGATAAAAGATAAGAATTGCTTGCTTTTTGTTTACATATTTTGAGTTTTTTTGTCTTAGGTGCTTATGATTTGTGCTCGTGTATTATTTGGTACAGTAGTTTATATCTGTACTTTTTATTTCTATTTACTTTATTTTCTCATGGTTTTATGACTTGGCGACTCGTAAAAAATAATATACAGGGCCTCTAGTAGTCCTGGGAATACACATAACCACTCAATTTAGAAAAAATCGGCTGCACAGCAAACTAAAAACTTCCGGTAGGCAAAATAAATTTGCGAAAGAACGCTGAAATTGTTTGCAAAAAGAATTCGCGCTGTCTTTTTTCGAAGTGGATGAAAAGTGGATCGCGTTTTATCTTAGGGAAAGCACGGTAAAAAGAATTGAAAAGAATAAAATACAGTAGACGAAACGCGACTGGGAGATAAGAAACGCATTCGAAACTCAGGAATTTGTAGCTGTAAGAGGGCCCCTTGAGGAACAGCCAAAGTTCACATGAAACAGAGTTGCCATTCTATGAGTTCAAAATTTATTTAGAATAAAATGAAAATTTAGCACCATTTTTGGATGCAATATTAAATTTCTGAGACATATATTGCTGTATTGAAAATCGTGTGTATATCGACAGTAAATTTATTTGTTAATGATTATAGTTATAACTACCTAATCTCTTTATTCTTTAAGTTTTCAACTACATAGCATTTCAAGTAAAATAGAACAGAAAAATAAATTTTACTTTATGCTTTTAGTTTCAGGACTTCAAATCGTTTGATTGATAGAAAACACGTAAATATTAATTGATAATTTATTATGCAAAGTTTATCTTATTTTATAATGCATACATATAACAAACAGGAATATTAAACGTCTGTTACAATAATACAAAAGTACAAACAATGCAAGCTGAAGAAGTCTCAAAATATGAGAACATCGGAATGAAAAATTGTTTTTAAATGATTGATTTATTAGAGATATATGAATTACTATACATTAAAGAAAACTTGAATACATTGATTTGTATAGAAATGACCACTTTTTTACTTTTTAAATGTAAATAAGTAAAAAAATTATAGAAAGTAATCAGTGATATCTGAGGTAGAACATAGTCTAAATAAAATTTACTTCTCACATTATGGGAATTAAATTATGGAATTTAGAAAACTACCTTTATTTCCTTCTGATAAACTCTGAACAGTCTTGATTCACTTTCCCTTATTTGAATAGTTATTGAAATACTTTTATGAAGAAAATTCAAATAGATGCTTTTCAGTTAAAATAGTGTGGTTTCGAGTTTTGGATTTGAAATTAAATTGATTGAGAAATAAATATTATAAAGAAGTTTCGTATCTCAAGCATTCGTATGAAAATTAGCAATTGAGTTCCTTAAATTTTGGGTTCACAATATCTACAAATCACTATTTTTGGAGCTGTTTTGAAAAGTTTAAATTTCCTCCCACCAAAAAGTGAAATCAGCGGTACACTTTAAACTCCATTATACTTTTAAAATTATTGTTATCAATCGTATGAAGAATCTTTAAACAATATAAGAAAGTATAACTGCTTTTTAACAGGATGTGTTACGCACCATTGTATAAAATACCTTCAGAAGTTTATTTCTAGAATTTTTTTATTTTGACGATTCAAATAGTTAAAATATTATTTTTTTATCTATCATTCAAGTATATTAATATTCATACACCAAATTTACAAGCTTTAAATACATTAATGTTGAATTTCGTAGACTACAAAGAAAAGATTCTGAAGTTTATCATAAGCTATTTATTAATTTTTCCTGACAAAGAATTATTCATTACATTGGAAGGAAATGTATTCAGAAATGAGACCATTGAAAAATATATGGAGGTAAATTATACGAGTTTTAATTAAAAATATCTCACGGTCTGCAGAATCGCATAACAAGTAAATGCATGCTATTAAGGTAAAGATACGCACCAAATAATATAAATAATTACTAGAACTAAAAAAATTGCATAACTTTTTAAAGTGAAAATATTTCAAACGTTCAGCGTTGAAAACTATTAAAAAAGAAAAAAGCTTAGAACACAACTCACCTGTGTCTTGTTTTGAACGTCACTGGTTCCAGGTCTCCAGGTGCTGATGAGGTTAGGCTTTGACTTGTTGCCGGATGACGTCCTCTCCAAGGCTCTGTCCGGACAACACTCGAACAGCAAAACTCTCTCGGCCACTGAACCCTTAGTTAAAAATGGACGAATCGGCACGTGAGAGTGACGATCAGTTGGTGACAGAGACCGTTCCTTGATGTGTTGTTTCTGAGCTGTTGTAAGTTTTGGATGAGGAATAGAAGGACTAGGAACATCCAGGAGTCCTTCCATAGACAAAGTCCTCTTATGCCCACCACTTCTTTGATAGGAATCTCTCAGAGATTCAGGTAATTCTATGACTAGATGGGGGTCATTCCAGTTCTGGTGAGGGATGTTCTCCCACTTTGTTTTGGCATCACTGACTAGATGTCCATTTTTAATTGCTCTCGGCTTTGTCTCATCTCTGGAACTACCTTGCTGAACATTTTGGATGCGAGTTTTAGCATAATCTACAGCTGATTGAACATAATCCTGGCAAGGTTTTCCAAAAGTCTCTGGGAGGTAGACCAGAGATTGACTAGTCGCAGGTGAGATGGATATTGGTATTTCATCGTGTTCTTTGCAAGCTTCGTTCACATAGTAAGGCACAAAATTGTCTTCGCGTAAGGAAGTGGCCACTTTGGGAGTGTGAAGAGCGTCCAGATTCGGAGGTTCAGCATAAGGCACTGTAGAAATCCTAGTGTTCTGAAAAACTGCTGTTTGTATGGGTTGGTTGACAACCGCATCTGTTCCGGGATTCAGAAGAAGTTCTTGTAAGGCATCTAAAGTGAGCGGTCCACTTCGTACATGACCAGTGGCAGGAGAGAAAGGTTCTTGGATATTTGTTTTGACCTTAGGGGATTGACGTCTTTCAAGGGAATTTGTTGGAGAGTTTTGAAAAGCATCTTTCTCTTTGGACGCAAACTTCGTAATTTGTGCTTTTACACCAGTTTGTTGGTATTCGGGAGAAGGTTTCAATGAAGGCAAAATGGACGACTTGAAAGAGGGAGATGAGGACCGTTCGTGTAAGTTGTCTTCAAAATGCAACGTGAAGGCATTGAGTTGCTTGCTCAATTGATCTCTGCTGTCAAATGGAAATGGATTTCGCTCGACATAAGTCTCTGGCGGAAATTTCTTGACATCTTTGATTAAGGGGTCAGGTATCACGTGTGACATTTTGGAGTTAGTTATTTTAGTCAAGCCATTCGGCTTAGAAGATTGAGATGCCTCACTTGACAGTGACGAAGCCGATTCATCACCAGATGATCTGTCATCTTTAATTTTCTTATCATATTTTTTTATTGGAGACACTGTTTTAGTGGCGGAAGGTGAAGATTTGTAGTTTCCGGTAGCTGTTTCAGCTTTCTTCCTTGCAGCCAGCCTCTCTTTGTCTTGAGCAACGAAAGTACTGACAAGCGCTTCTAACTCATCCTCAAGATTCGATGCCAGAAGGCTGACAGGGTCTAAAAGTTCCATGTCCATCATAGGTGCAGTGGTAGAACTCGGGCTTGCCACAACAGCGCTCGGGATGGACATCTTGTTTTGAAGAGCTGGTGTCACAATAGGCTGCTGAGGGATAGGACTAGAAATTATTGGAGACGGAGATCTCTGCAGTATGGGCGAACTGGCAGTTGTTGGTATTCTGGCAGGGAGTGCACCTGCACCTAAGAGTTCTGCGATCGTGGGGGCACTGCCTTTTGGGGTAACTGGGGAGCTCGGGGTGGATGATGCCAAAGGTGAAGAGCTGCTTCCTTTCGGAGTTGCTGGTGAAGGAGGTGAGGACGTTGACGGGGGAGGTATGGAAAACGCAGGTAGTTTCAATAGAGGAGAACATAGCCCATAGTGGACAGCTTTACAATCTGAGGCGGATAACTTGGTAGGGTCGGGACAACATGGGTCATGTTCTAAGGCATGGACGGTACGACTATGCGTTAAATCTACTAAGGCACTATGGTAGAATGTTACAGATGTCACTACATAATCACAGCTCACATGATTGGTGAGCATGCTAGATTAATGAACTGTAATGAACTAAAGACCAGTGGTCTTCAAAGAAGAATTTCGTTCGTATGGAGAAAAAATTATCACATACAGACATTTTTTACTGTCATCCTTTGGACAATTTTTGGGGGCACTTTACAATAAGGCTTTAATTTATTTATTGACAAAAATGTTAGATTGAAATGGGAAATAGTATTTAAATGAGTGAGAATATTCTGCAGTTTATGTCAGAGGAAAGATTTTACTTGGTTACAGAAGAGTGTTAATATTATAAATTCAGAAAATTCATTTAAAACGGTATGCACAGCCTGCCAACGATTAAGAGCTTCACAAATCGAGAGCGGACAAAACCGCGGACTTTAAAAAAGAGCAAATTTCAATTTTTCAAAAAATATTACTAAATGTTAGGATAAGAATACAGTTTTGTCTAAACAAGTGAAAAATTATCATTTATCTAGAAATTAGAGAGCAATAATTAAATTTTAAAACATCAACATTAGTCAGGTAAAGTAAAATTTCAAAACAGAGGGTAGACAAAATAAAATTAAATATTAAAAACTCACTTCCTAGCTAATGATCACTGTCAAATCAGTGGACAGTTGACAAAATCCTACAGTATCTTTTCAAAAAATCCATAGGTTGCACGAATATCGTCTGATTTTTTAAAATCCACCCCTCAATGAATCAAAACAACAGGAGCACTTTCACTCTTTAGCCACAGCCATTAACCTCATTAATTAATCCAAACACATGGTGTAATTTATTGCGACACGGCATTTCACAATACCGAAACGAACGCACTTTTTCGAAAGTTCCATCGGTCTGATGACTTAAACCCCCACTAGACGGTATGTTTCAGGTAGGGATTCGGAGTCGGGCGAAAAAAAGCGAAATGTTGTCGTCATTTCACTTCTAAAGCAAGTCGCTGTTGCTAAAATCGTCTGCCCGCCATATAAGGGAACAGGCGGGAGCACTGTCAACGCTCGGGAGAAGGGAGCCCTATTCTAACTTTAAATGAACAGATGAAAATCGGTGTTGATGGTTTCCTAGTCTGGCGGATTCTCCGACTCGATTGGCGGCTTTATCGCTCTTTGTGAACTGAATTTCGAAATTTTCCGTTCATTTGAGAGTAGGGTTGCCAGCTTCATCCCTTCGGTGACCCAAATAAAACTTTTAATTAGACGATGCATGTGTTTTGTGAGCATTAGTGTTTTTGTGGGGGCAGTCTAGCGTAGAAATTGTGTTCTTGGAAATATGATTACAATTTTTGCAATTATTTGCTCTAAAATTTTAAGGAAACGCTTTTCTTCATTCTATCCCTTCGGTTTCTCTTTAAAATATTTTGTTTGGGGAACAGGTGATAATAAAATGATCTTTGAAGATAATTAAAAGTTTCAATTGTCCACACGTAGGTTTGTGCTATCGCCCCTCCCCCTTTTATGAATTTTCTTAAAATAATACGAGTTTCCTCTTTTTCTAAAAGAAAAGAGCAATTTTTTTCAAACTTTATGTATTATCTTTGTGAAGTTCATGCAGAGATTAAAAATGTGTTGCTTTAATAAGAGGAGCGTTTAATACGAATGAAACATGTAAGCGGATTTTGGAAACTTAAAAAAAATTAATTAAAGAAACTTTTCAAATCTAGGAAGTTACTTGAAAAGAATGTTCGACAAAAAGAAAATCAACAAAGGAATTGTGTTCAATGAAAGAATTTGTGTATACTTAATTTATCTCTCCTTATAGAAAAAGATGATTAAGTTTTAAAATCTATGTTAAAATAATTACTTAGAAGCATATGGTGGACGTATATGCTGTAAAAGTAATTGTGTAAAATTCTGTGGGTATAGAGGAATTTGTTGAATCCGTCACACATGAAAAACATTTTCAATTTGAAAATTTTTCACCGTGTTTATTAACAATACTGTAAAATATTACTCAATAAGGCTTAGATACATGGAAATTTATCTCCCTGATTCAAGAGTTATAATTTTCTAGATAAATTGAAATTAATTCATGCACGTTGATTACACGATGCAAGACGTATACATTAATGCCTCAGATGTATGAGATAAAATTATCATTTTACGACAGAAAACTCCGGCATCAAATAACAAGAAATGTATTTTAATTTATCGTATGACTAAATTTATTGTATGCTAAAGAATATCAAATTGATTCGTAATGAATAAAATAGTAAGATATATCACAAATGTTCATACTTACAAAACGTTTCCAAAGGGATTGGTCACTAAAATCCCTTCAAATAACACTGTGATAAAAATATAAGCAAAAATTTTACAAGTCAACGTAAATTTAGTAGTATTGTGTGTGTGTGTGTGTGTGTGCATCGTATAATTTAATAATAACTAAAATCAATAACAAGCAATACTAGTTTTAAGCTTTGATTAGAGTGTAGTTAAAAATACTTGTTTGTAAGCCGTACATTATACGATCTACATAGATAGCACAGTTATAATGCTCCAAGTAATCATACATCATGAATATTGTCTGATAGGCTATGTATAGTTACTAGTTCCTAGGTACATGTTTATAAAAATTTTTGTATAGTAAGATATTCTATACCACATATGACGTGGAGACGTTTTGATTCCTTTTCCCCATTTATATGATCGTTGAAAGACTCGAAAAAGTTATTTAAAACATTACTACGCGTCAATTGATTTAAAATACCATCATTTTCTAAGGGCCGCGGTAGTCCAGTTGGTGAGCCGCGGATTAGCAATCAGGTGGTAGCGAGTTCGAAACTCGATCTAAGCAGACTAGTGCACGTGGGGACTAGTACCCGTTAAATCTGTCATAGCCTCGAATGTCCTCACGCCGGAGTGGTGTGGAAGTTCGGAGAGTGCTGTGCCAGCTCGGGTGTTGACCTCGTCATTATAACCGTGCTTCAAAATTACTGGATGTTGTCCATGGATCTTTCGCTTCGGGACTAATCCCAGATCGTCGCCAATAGCTCGTTGCGTTGCTCCAGTTCGACGTAAATTCAACTACCAATTCAACAGTACAAACAAGACTCCTAGTCCATCGCCAAGAGTTCGAAGAATAGTTCAGGCATCAAAACCATGACACGGCTTGAAAGTCCACGAAAGTCAAATTTATGACGGTCACAAATAAGACATAGATACCTATGTAGAAATTTCACCCAAAGACCTGCAAGCTTAGGCCCGAGCCAGGCTATAAATGGTACGACGAATAAAGAGGGATAAGGTTCTATCCGTCCCCGCTTTAAAGACACCGTCCATTCAAGTTGACCTGAAGGGCACCTACCTCCGGTCACATGTGAACACGTGGAAGAAAACTTGCCAGCCTGCGGTTAGCAAGCGATACCTAATTTTCGGTTTCACACCCCTGTGAAAAACGATTCTTGTAAGAAATTTATAGACACCTATGCCACATTTTCCTAGGGCCTTCAATACATCCGTAGTGACTTTAGCTAGTCGGAGCGGATGAACTGCGCCTCTAATTAAGAAATTGTACAAACAAGACACACAAAAACATCGTTCGAAACGAGATGCGTGAAATTAAGAAAAAACGGCTATCAAAATATAGTCTTTCTCTTTTCTTAAAATAATCTCACCCGAAGATGAATAATGAGTGGGACCCGCGCGTTTATTTTTAGAACCAGCTTTCGAAAAGCCACGGTTTCTTTCGCTTTTTAAAACCTTTTTTTTTTCAATACGTGATAAGTCATTTCAGGATGCTGGTAGCACGTGCAGTTGTCTGTTAATTTATGAAAATGATTGCGTCGATTAAAAGTGTCATACAAGTAGCGAAAGCGACTAATTGAAGTCGAATGTCAATGGCACAAACAACCATTTGTTTTCATTGCGAGGTTTGCTTCCAAGCTGCTCATTTACCACGACAAAGAATTGTTATTCAAGTAGATTTCGAGAGATAATTCTGCTTGGAATGACATTTATGTTGAAATAATCATTTGGTGGCGCAATATTCTCGGAGCTTTTGTTGTTTCTCTTGAATAATATTTAAATTAAAAAAATGGAGGTCAAAGTGTTCATTTCTGAGTTTATATTAATGCTTGAAGATAAATCGGAGCATCATTTCAGCTTCAGTGTCTGGACGTCAGCTGCGCATTCACTTACCAGAAAATGCAATGGGGAAATACCCATCTTGAGAATTTACAGCTGTTCTCGTTCTTGTTATCTGAAGTGTATATAACTGATACTATTTTTGATTTTAACTATTCATTTCATTGAAATTTGATTATGGCTTTTAAATATTTTTTGCTTTGTTTAGAAATTGTACGGCAGCGAGAAAAATTCGAATCACTCCCTTAAAACAGCTGATTCGTAATTCTAGTGTTTTAAATTTTTAATACGACGTACAAAAAATACTTTATGTTTTAATGCTTTCAGAATGTAATGACAGGAGGACATTAGTCATATTTTTATTATAGCTTTCATCATCTTGAAGTGATTGATGGATAAAACTCAAAATGCTTAGATGACGATGTCAACTCCTGAGCTGGTACCGCACTCTCCAAACTTCCACATCACGACATAGTAAGGTCATTTGAGGCCCCGACAGATTTAGCGTGCACCAGCCCCTATCTACACGACTGTTTGGTTGTATCGAGTTTCGAACTCGCAACCCCCGGTTGCTAATCTGCTACTCTACCAATCGGGCTGCCACCACCCCTATATAAAGAATAGAGAGGGATGGCAATGTCAGACGACAAAGGGGTAAGAACGACATTCGCAAGACTCCAGAGCGCATCTTGTGTCTACTACCTAAAAGCTTCATTAACTTTAAAGTCATTGTTAGTTACCATCGTATACATAACAATGTGTATTCTATCTTTGGCGATCTGGTTTCTACGAGAATGAAGTGATTGACAAAGAAAAGGTTACACAACAGACGAAGATCTCGGCTAAATGGCTTCTCCGAAGATAAAATTCCAATGGATCTTGATAACAACGCTTTGGGAAGGCAACACAAACAACTTAGTATCTTATACCAATCTTGTTAGTTTTGCGATACGACTTCTGACAGGCTAACCCGGATGGTTTGATGGAATCTGTACCAAGCCATTGGATTGTGGGTTCGTTTCTTTTCTCACCATTGAAAACACAATCAGCTTTAAAAGCGATAAAAAAAGGAGGACATTTTTAAATTTGTCCTATGATAATTATCGAGTAGGTATTTAATTAACGTCACATTGTAGCAACACTAACACAACACATTGATAATTACCGGGCACTCAATTCTACAAGACTTGTAAAATTGAAGACCTTTGGTAGAAAAGGATGAAAATAATAGAATTTTTTCATTTTTTGTTGAAAAGAGATACATAAGCTACGCTGAATAGGATGGTAAACTTTTAAAATGCCAAGAAAATTTATTTTTATTGACAGAAAAGCTGACAGGAAGTTATATTATGAAGTGAAAGTAATGGTAAGTGAACTTGCTATTCACCTGTATTGAAACGTTTCTTTTGGGGGCTTTCTTCAACTTTTAGTACCTTTTTACGGAAGCAGAGAAAAGCTTCTAGCCCACTTAATAAAACAATCAATGATAACTAGAACATATTTCTTGCCCTAATTAGTTCGGGAAAAGTATTTCAAACAGTGTTCGACAAAGTTAGGAATATTCTCAAATTCATGTCATTAATATCTTTTCTAGGGTTCATATCTGATTCCTTACGTGATTCGCATGCGTCTTAAAGATTTTCATCACTTTTCAGTGTTATATTTGAGCCTGTTCAACGAAAATGTATCCTCGTTTTTATCAATATTGTTTAAAATGTTCTTCAATTGGACTTTCACATGATTCTTTAAGAACACTTGTGATTCGGGATGGCAAAAAAAGTTGTTGGAACTTTCCGGTCTTCGAATTACAATTGTGGTAAAGTTTATTGCTTGGTTTGGGTTTATGGCACAAAGGCTATTTTTAGACAAGCTGTGCCAATGTCAAGTAAATGGACGTACACGCACACGGAAAGTTTCACTGACACAGAAGAGAGATACTTATTGACATACAGGAACGAATCAGACCACATTATGGTAAAGAAAGTGCCATTTCGTTTTGGTAGTGTGATAGTGTCAATATTGCTTGTCTCCATACTAAATGGGGCTATATTGTGTCAATTGCGTTTTCGACTGGATGTAAATAGGACATTAGCTCTGATCCTGTTACGAACGTGGAGAGCTGATAGACTTTAGACTTCCCAAAGAAATGAAAATTCAAATTTCCATCAATCTGAAAAAATTATCATTTGGTATCTTAACCCACTGATTGTGTCACATAAGTATATATACGCTTTGTAACCTGCAGTCTTCCCTTGCATGAGTTTTAACAGTTGTGACCTTCATGACCAATGGAATATTTCAAAGGTTTTTTTCAACCAATGGATGTGGTTGTTAAGTTCTTAAAAGAACAGTAGACTATTAAAATCACCAAAATCTATCGAAAAACCGATTTTTTAATTTTAGCTTTGGAAATTAGTTGTTATCAAACTCTGTAATAGTAAAAAGAATTTTTCAATCACGATCATTTTAACAGTTGAATATACATACAACATCAAAGTATATTAGATAGGTATAGTAAGTCATCTACAAAAACTTTTCGTTTCTGCATTTTCTTCGATTGAGATTTTTAACATTCTTCTGATTTCAAAATGCTCCCTGCACATCTGGTTTAAATTGATTTGCTTGAAAATTTTCACGAATATTCTTTGAAATCTGTTTTATATAAGTGAAAATGAGAAAGTTCTCATTCTTCTAATTTTTTAAATTTTGGTTAAAAATGTAACTTAATCTATGCAGTTTTTGCGAAATATCAGGTGCTTTATTGCAAGTTGGTTTTTGCTTTACAATTGAGCGATACACTTACCATATGCTGTTCATTTCATTTAAACGGTATACAAACTATTCTTTTAATTAAAATTTTGACAATACATGAAAAATTAATACGCATGGGACCCCTATCCACTTTTGCTATTTTATCAAATTTTGTGACCTTATTTTATGTAATAACTTCCGAATGACTTAATATTTTTTGGAACAAACTTTATAACATAATTTTTTAGTAGAAAACAAATTGTTTGTGCATATTTCGCAATAATTGGATAACTGCAGGCAGGCAGGTAATTAACGTTGCACTGGAGCGACAGAACTGAGTATTGGCGACGGTCCGGGTTCAATCCCGAAGTGAATAATCCAAGGACAACGCCTCTTCATTTTGAACAACGTTCATATGACGAGCTGACACAACACCTGAGCTGGAACCCCACTCTCCAAACTTCCACACCACGCCAACGGGAGTACATTTTAGGCCACGACAGACTTAACGTGCACCAGCCCCCATGTACACGACGGTCTTTGGCTGGACCTAGTTTCGAACTAATACAAGATAATAAGCGTTCCTATTTTGTGAGCATCCCTGAGACGAAAGATTTGGAGAGACCCTTCAGGTTCCCAATCTGCAGAGAATCCTTAAGGTCCAAAATAAAAACGAACAGTGCAAACCTTTCAAAAAAGAACTCTCTTCGATACGAGCCGTATTCTCTAAGCCTGAACCACAAAAGGGAAAAAACGGCTTCCTTTACCAATGGAAAACCGTTTGGCAATATTACAAAAGAATTTGAAGACTTCATTAACGATATTATGGCCGTAGCCAGCCAATCAAATGAGTCCAAAGCTAATTCTACTAAGGATTCTACCATTCGACCATTCACAGTGCGAGAGGAAAAGCAGTAGAATCCAATCTAAATCCAATTGAATCTGATTCAGATAAAACGGAAACAATTTCACTTGAATCGAGAAAGGCAAGGTCTCACAAAGTCCTACCAGCTGCAAAAAGTAGAATATCAGTAATCAGGCGTAAACCCCTGAAGAAGAAAACGGTGTATTCCAATCGAGTTTTAAACAGAAAAGCCAAGTCTGAAGGAAAAGCGAAAGAAAAGGAATAAACGATACGCTCTCATCCCAAGCATTACCAATTTAGTGATATGAAATTCAATAGTCTTAAATTTAGAAAAGTAAATGCCAATTTATAAGTTTCATTTATGTTCTGGTAAAACTACAGAATAATAAGAGTGGTCGGTAATTAACGTTGCACTGGACCAGCACAACGGGCTATTGACGACGGTCCGGGATCAATCCCGAAGTGAAAGGTCCCAGAACAACGCCTCGTCATTTTGAACCACGGTCATATGACGAGAACAACACCTGAGCTGGCACCCCACTCTCCAAACTTCCACACCACGCCAACGTGAGGACATTTGAGGTCAGGGCAGGTTTAACGTGCACCAGTCCCCGTGTACACGACGCTCTTTGGCTGGATCGAGTTTCGAACACGAAACCCTCAGGTTGCTAATCCTTTGCTCTTCCAACGAGGCTACAGCGAGCCCTGGATAATAACTGTAAAATTTTGTTTTGAAAGTCCACCGTCTCCTTAAATGTGATGAATGTAAAGGCAATAATACACTACTCAGAAATCTCTAGACGCTGAGAAGGTTCATTATCATTAGTTGAAAAATTCTATACCCATCTTTAACGAAATATGTGTAAACTTAAGCTACACTATGCAAGTTTCGCATTTAAAAAAATGGCGATAAAATTTTTGATGATTATTATTTATAAATTTCACACAAGCTTGCATTAAATAAAATTTTTAATTTTCAGAAACATCTTATCCAAGACTGAGTGGACTACTGAATCCAGGTTCTGATAATGAAATGTTGGAAAAAAGAGTCCCTTCCCCAGCAAAGACTCCCAATTGAAATCAAGACACAGTATAATGCCTTATTGTAATGTTTTAAAAATTTATTATATAATCAGTGCCATGGTACTGACATCATCAGAACCATGGCACTGAAGCTTTCTCAGCCCCGCATAAAAGAAAAATTCTAGTCTACAAATACAAGTTTTCTAGTTTTTCCATGGATTTTTATCGGATGTTGAATTTAGCCATCTGATGACAGTATGTTCAAATCCAAACATTTCTGCGTTGAAGGAGTGTTTGCATTTTTCATTTTCAAAATTCGGGTTGGAGAATAACTGGATTACGTAATGCAGTCTTTGTATAGTTACTGAGGCGCTGTCTAGAGAGAACTTCCCTCTTTTCACAGGTGGCAGTTTTTATGAGAGTGTTTTTAGTGCAAATAAACAGCAGGACGGAAGATTTTACTTCCGCAGCCAAAACGCTCTCGCATAATATATATCAGAGTAACCTTAAAATGTAGTCCATCTCTTTGGCATCGTTTAGCGTTTCATCTATTTGATGTTGACCAATCAACTATCACATATCAATACAGAACTTATTTTTGGAATTTTTACTACCAAAGGGCTGAAATCGTATTCGAAAAGCAAGCCAACAGCTGCAACGTTCAGAATACGTACGGAAAATACCTTTCACAGCAAAAACACTACCGCCACCTATATTCAGCTTGACACAAAATGTCTCTTATAATGGGAGACATCAAGGGACTTTCCAATTGGGTCTCACCAGTAATATAAAAAATGCTTAGCATTTTTAGCAACCAAATAGTGTAAGCACCATTTCTGGTGACAGGAGAAATTCTTCAAAACTATATGTACAAAAATAATTTACAAAAACATTTTGGAAAACAATTTTAGGTATTTAGGATGATACACATATACTATTCGAAATGTTCATATGCATATGATTTGAAATTTTTTTAATATTCTCATGTATCATATCATCATTTTTCATATGTATATGATTTTAATATTTTTTCGGATGGCCCGGTATCAAGAGTAGCACATTAGCAATCGGAGAGTTTCGAGTTTGAAACTCGATTCAACCAAAGACCGCCGTGTACTTGAGGCTGCTGCAAGTTACATTTGTCGTGGCCTCAAATGTCTCGAAGATCTGAACGTTTTGTAAGTGGGTGCCAGCTCAGGTGTTGAACTCGTTATCTGACCGTGGTTCAAAATTACGAAGTGTTGTCCTCGGATCTTTCCCATTGGGATTGATCCCACACCGTCACCAATAGACCGTTGTGTTCTAGTGCGAAGTTAATACAACTACCAACCTACTTTTAATGTTTTTTATTTGATTCTGGCTAGAGACATTGGTTGATAGCAAAAAGCTCACCTTTTTATGTAATCTATACAACGTCATTTTTGATTAAAACTACAAATTGTTTTCGTTCAAACATGCAGTAGGTGGGGCGTTCTCAAAATTACGTCTAATGAAATTCAAACAGCAATAATTTTCAAAAATTGGAGCTATTCAGTGAGCTACTTGAATGCGAAATTAGTCTACCAATTGAATCTTTTGTTGACTTATATAAATTAGTTTTACGAGAGATGATTAAATCATGTTCTAGTGAATCTTAAATATAAAACCGAAACAATGTAACTCAATATTTTATTAAAAACATCCAAATCACGACATAAACGGTACAATGGCTTATGGTAATGTTAAAAGAATTTATTACATAATGACCCATGACAACTGATAATTTATTCTGTCTAGTCTTCTGGTCCAAAATATACAAACACATAAAAAAGCTCAGACATTCATAAAATAGCGGAAAATGACTCTATCTACAATCTCAAAGACTTTTGCCTTGAAGGCTATTTTTTCTGAGATAAAATTAGCGAAGATAGATATCTGTAGAATGATCAATCATATAAAGACTGAATGAATTAAATTTTTTAGAGCAGCTCAAAGTGAAATGCAAAACATAGTCCGTGAATGCGTGCAGAAAGCGATTTTTTGTTTCAAACAACCAAACACTGTTTGGGAGAATGAAGAGAAGTTCTTTTGAAGTATATTGCATGGTGTAAAGCTTGGTATCGCAGCTTAATGTCTTTTAGAGAGAAGTAACAGAACTCCAAGTAGCAACAAAATTGGAGTTGAAAGCAGTCCGCTGGAACCGCTACATCGAATACCTAAAATAGAAATACATAATGTGATTCTGAGTTGTCTAAATTATTTTTAAGTACATCAATGGATATATTTCGTGAGCTTTGTATCCAAAAGTGTAGGGAACCTAATTATTTACTAAACCCCAAACTTTTTGTTTTGTCAACAGAAAATATGTGCGAAGGTTCAGCATTCTTCTAGTATCATATCTTATGAAATATTTTTATACAAATCTATACATGCTGAAAAGGTTAGCTATCAATTGAGAGAGAGACGTGGACAAGTTAAATTTTTTTCCTAGTTTTTCCATAATTCAGGATTTTCATAAGCCTTGAAAAGCTCTAAGATGGTCTGAGTCTTACTTCTAGCATTTAAGGGCAAAATTTTCTGAAAATCCGTAACAATTAAAAAATAATAATTTTTACTGGATAACTGCATATTTTATTTTAGTTGCATTCAGAAACTAAGATCAAAATGGATGCTTTAAAACTGGGTCTTTAAGATCCGAAAATAACAGTTGTGAAAGCTCCTTCACACGTGCAATCACTGATTAATATATTGTGATATGTATGCAATGTAGCTTTAAAAACAGAACAATAGCCTCGAAAAAGCCTTATAAAGGACAAAAATTTTCTTTTGTTTGAAGAGTTGGAATCCTGTAAATATTTGCCATGGAATTCCTTAGATACAATATAAAAATCTTCCTTGGATAGGTTGCGGAGAAAAACTTTAACTAAACGAGTTGATAAAAAAATCGTGGGGGATACTGCTACTGTGACAAAATGACCCAAAGTCAATAAAATATATAGGAAAAGGTGAGTTTACTTTCCGCCTAAAAGTTCTCAATCAACGAAATTACATAGAGAAAACTAATTAAGCATACGCCTAGTTTATAATTATTCACAGAGATTCATATAAAATATCTAAAATATACATCATAGATCAGGCTTTAATACAGAGTGGTCCACAAATACCTTTTTCCATTTTAAAATTTACTAACTTTTAAAATGTTTTCTTTTCATTTCTTTATTACAGGCTACTAAATATTAGAATCTAGTAATTTACTATGGAAAAATATACGACCCAACAACATATAATTTGAATTTTTTAGTTAGAACATCAACATTTCATCATGCTCACCCAGACAGTATACTATCGTTATTACGGAGTTGGGAATCCACCATACATATCGACTATACTCAATTGGTATCGATGTTTTCAACAAGATATTTGTGACTGATCTCCCACGGTAAGGAACATCGGGTCTTATTTTGTTAAAGTTGTTGGGTATTCAATTGCTTGTGAGAGTTATCGAGACGTATTTGAACATTTCTTGAGTTCTACAGTTGAAGACAAGTCTGAGAAATGGTGGTAGCAAGATGGGACCACTGCCCATACCACAATTCAGCTGTTGGAGGAAATTTTCGGGGGATGAATCATCTCCAGCAATACCAGATTCAACTGACCTTCCCGCTATGACAGCTGCAGGGTTCTTTTTGTGGGATTGCCTTGAAGATGGGTATACACTAATAAGCTCTAGACCATCCAGCATCTTGAGGACAATATTTGAGAAGTTGAGAACCTAGGCCGAAACTTTGCGAATGGTAATGAAAAATGCCCTGACCATCATTCTGAAGAGGAAAATGGCGATTACTTAACCCTCCTGGTGGTTTATCCTCGAAAACTGCCCTATAGTGGCCAACCTCTAGTGCAAGAACTCGTTCCAAAATGTCGCCAGTTCTGTACAAGGAACAATTTGTTTTTCCTACTTGGCTCTTTATTCCGCTTTTAAGTAATAGGTCAGATATGTCTCGATGATATATCTATCTCGTCCTTCATAAAATTGACCAGATCTTGGAATAGATATCTCGTCAGAACACTTGAAGGTTTAAGAGATTTAGTTTTCCGAACTAGATATAGAAAATAATTACAAAGAAAGAATGTATTTCAGTTGCATAAAAACTAAATAATATTTTTACAAAGAAAAAGTTAATTTTTTAAATGCTAAAGTGATTTATGGACCACCCTATTGGTATGAGATAAAAAAGACGAAATCGTATAATTTTGTCGCTGATAAAAGTTGCCGCTTGCTTTAAGTATTAACACCATTATTTGTTTCCTTTATAAGCCAATAAATATTACCACACTCCACGAGAGGAAGATATTCGGGATGGTGATATTACCCCGTTTTCCCCCAGAATTAGTAAACAATTTCGCTAGTGTCTGGGCCTTTGAGAGACGGGCTATGAAATTTAATTTCTAATGGGGCCACACTAAGGGTCCTTCTTCACGTCTGTGAGAGGAACCCTTAGTTAGACTGTGAGAGGGTCTCTGGTTGGTTGCATGCTCGTGTGTCAGAGGACTTAAAAAGCAGTAGTTAAGTGCACTTAAAGACTATAAAAATAGAAATATCTGATTTACATAAAAGATAAATGTATTTAGGGAGTAATTTTTAAGTTAGAGGAGTTAGTTTTATAATAGGGAGTATATTGCATTTTCCTGTATTCTGTGAAACATAAACCAAAATTTTAAAAAGTAACAGATCACTTCATTAATGTCTCCTAGTTATTGCAACTACAGTTATATATCCTTACTTGAATGAAAGAAGTAGGTAACTCAATTATTTTCGTTTTTGAGATAAACGGAAAAACAATTTTCACGCCTATGCTTGTTTCATATATAGTAGTATCTACATTTTTCATTAGCCCATAGATGTTCCATCTTAACTTAAGTTAAAATAGTTAGTGTTTGAATTAAATTATGTATGATCTAAGCGTTACTAATGTAAGTATAACTGAAAATACCCGTGTTACGAGTTAACCTTAATCTTTCATTCAGGTGACGATATAATCTAGTAGAGTAAAATGAAATATTTTTCTTTGGAATCTGGCCAATCTCTGTCTTTGGTATCTTATTTCGAATTCGTGGAAAGAAAGCAAATTTGAAAAACTCTACAAAACATAGGACTTTTATGAGATAAATGTACGTGAACAGTCACTCATCGGATGAAGTATTATCGTATCGAAATACTTCATCCGATGTATCGAAAGAATAATGTATCGAGGAATAATGTATCGAGGAAAAATGTATCGAAAGAATACATTTTTGCATGATAAATCTCTAAATATGTTGAACATTAATCATATTATAATTTCGTGAATGTATAGCATAAGAACTGTTAAACATTTAAAGAGAAAATTTTATGCTGAAAACTTAATATAGAACTGCAAAACCAGCTTGACTTTACCATCATGAGTCACTTTAAACCTTATTTGATCCATCGCTTTGCATTTGTTTTCTGAAAAATACAAAACGTTTTGTGGTAAATATGACGAATGCATGTCAAATATAATAAATACTTTTTAGCATATATTAATAAAATTATACGTGAAACAATAAAAGGTAGTCTACCTGTAGTTGTATCTATGCAGATACCTCTGACAACATCATCAGTGGTATTTATTCCCATCACTGAGAAAAAGTATGGAGAACAGGATATATCGTCAAAACCTGTCAATAAGAAATACATTTTCTTAAAAGCACTCGAAAGGTAGAATAAAATCGTTGTACATTTACAAGTGTTATTCTTAAATACCCTATGAACAAAAAGAATTGATTGAAAATTACCAAAAATCATAGTAACCAAATTAGAAAATTTGTTTCTAAAAAATTATTATTTGAGAAGCATAAAAATGATTGATTTTAAATTATGGTAAATTTAGATAATACAATATTAAATTCTTAGTACTAGATAAACAGGTATAAATATTTTATTTCGTACCATAAATGAATA
Organism: Meta bourneti; assembly: GCA_933210815.1. Classification (NCBI taxonomy): domain Eukaryota; kingdom Metazoa; phylum Arthropoda; class Arachnida; order Araneae; family Tetragnathidae; genus Meta; species Meta bourneti. Next base: position 80,344,563 of record OW119923.1, on the reverse strand, counting down.
TCTTTATTAAGATGAAAATGAAATTGAAATTTTACTGATATCAAAATGGGCTTTTTACGCTATGAGTAGGCACATAATTTTAAACAAATGTTCTTATAAACTATTGTTTCAGTCACCAATCAAATATTTTAAACGTATCCAATATAAAAAAAATTAAATGCTCGTGCATTTTAGAATGGTACTAGTTATAGAATTAATTATTTTTCTCTCGTTTTTTATTTATGCAACATACTTTTTCATAGAAAGAATAAATTAGCTTAAGTCATTATAAAAACTCAAGCGAAAGAAATTTTCGTAATATTTTGATTTTGTGTTCATTCAAAGAAATCAATTGACTTTTATTCTTATGAAAAAATGCGTTTAATTAGTTTTAATATGTGTCACGTTTCCTTAATTTGCATTGCTCTGCTTCATATAAGAAAATTGTGGTTTCATTTTGAAAATTATTTCCTAAAATGTAGTAACACTAATTGAAAAAATAAAATTTTCAAAATTTAAATAATTTTCTCTTAAAAATCTATCTATTTATATATGCACCAGATAATATATCTATAGAAATTAGATGTTCAGAAATAAAAAAGTTGAACTTATTTTGTTTAAAAAGGTTTAAAGAAAGGAAATTAGTCCTACTTACCCTTACAAGGATTAGAGTCCTTGAACTCTACTTTAGCTGAAAAGAATATTTTAAAAAATTTTATATTATACTCAACAATATTCATGCATAAGAATAAAAAGTAAGTCCTCACTATTTATTTTTTATGTATATTTATTATAGTGTGCAAGCAATATGTTTAATTTCTTCACGAAAATGTAGTCTATTAAAAACGTTTTCCACACGAATGTATGAAAAATACAACAGTGCTATCCTTGTGTCAGCTTTTAAAGATTAAAAATAATAGTACACCAATTGGAATCTAATAAATATCTTCTCTTTATGAATTAAAAAATTAGATTTGCAAAGTTTTTGCTATGAGCATTATGTTGCCGAAAATCAATTCGTTTATAAAAATAGTAGTAAAATAAACATCACAAGCAATTGTTTAATTACAATACAATTTAAGTTATATTCATACTGGCTTAAAGCATATTTTATTTGCTAAATGTAAATTTTACGTAAAAGCAATTCAGCACTAAAGTTGAATAATACTACCATGCAATTAAAATTAGCATTTCTCAAGTAAATTTCAATATGAAAAATAATCAATTTAAAAATTTTCAATGAAAAATTAGGTCTATATGAATCAAATTTCAACGTGGAAAACATGTCTAGAGCAATAGAATTTCAGCGTTGAACATAGAGTTAATAATTAATAAAAAAAAAATTTTCAACCAAAACACTGAGAAATCTTTGTGGCAATGACTAAAGTTAAATGTTGAAAAAATGACAAAATCGAAGTATTTTAGTATTGGGATTTACTTAGAAGTGGTTTCAACTAAATTTCAGCGTTGAAAATATGGCTAAATTTAAGAAAATCTAAGAAAAAAGTAATTTAAAAATAATTCTAAATCTAAGAAATCTACGAAAACTTTGTTGAATAACTGTCTAAATAACCAAACTTCAACTTTGAAAAAATTATTAAATAAATGCCAATTAACATCCAACAAAGGACTAAATAATATTGATATCGACCAAATTTCAATGTTGAATAAATGGATAGATTTAAGCAAATTAATGTTGAACATAGGCCTAAATAGCAGTGGTCTCAACCAAATTTCAAAGCTGAAATGACCATTGATTTCATTTGAAATATCAACTTCGATACTATGAAAGCTAAGCAACGTTTTTTCACCCACGTTGAAAACATCTCTAAAGAGAAACACTATTTCAACATTAAAAAAAGAGAGCTACTTAACAATGAAAAATAGTTTTCTTTCAAAGTTTACTAAACGTAGATTGGCAACGACATATCCACATATAATTAGCGAATGTTAATAAATGATTTTTCAATGGTTATTTAAACAAATTCCATGATGTTTATTCAACGTTTCTATGCTACTTGAGAGTTAGCAGAAAAAAATTACGTTCCAAAAAATTGTCACATGATGCTTATTCATGTTTACAGAAATATGTGGAACACTTTCAATGAAATTTTTTTCCTTCGTCTCTAAGACTAATTTCTTAACTTCTTTTTGTATAGATCATCGATATTAAGGAATGGAAATCTCAAGAGAGAAATACTTAGGTTATGTTTGGTATTCAGGAAACCATTTGTAAAATAAGGAGCACGTATTAAAATGAGTCAATTGTGTCAACTTAGATTCAGATGTATTTGCGAAATGTTAACAGTCACACAATATTTGAGACCATTTAATCTATTTAATTGGTTTAAGCGAGTTTAAATAATGTCAGCGAATACTTTATGCATTATTTTTAAACATGAAATATAGATGGCAGCACGCTAGAGGGAAAAGCATCATTAACCTATTCAAAATCTTCACGATAAAATACGCCTATCTTTTTTCTCTTACATCTATCGAGTGTTAACACTTCAGACACATCACAAAAATCAATTAATATTTTTTGCAACAGTTACGATTCTTTTAAAATTCCCCTAAGTATTTTTTGGTGGGGGGGGGGGGCGAATCTAGCCGAAAAATATTTTTTAGTTACATCCTGAAATTTCTAAATGAATAAATACTCTGTGAAACAATAAATAAATATTTTCATAACCATCTTAACATCCTACTATACATCTGATCAAGTGTTTTGAGAACTTTATATTCCTCAGAGAAATGTAAATATTTGTATCTTTTCACAATGTATGTTTAATTGCATTGCTATTTGAGATTACATCTTGCCATTCGTTTGTCATAGTTTGAAAAGTTTCCCATAAATTATAAACTATATTGAAGATGTATAAAATTATTATTTTATTTTTTAACATTTGGGGTTGTTAAATCTTTGTCTCCATTAGACGTTTGAAAAAGAGCATACCTTTGTTATTGACGACTTCTTGTGTAAATCAATATTTGTTAAATTGAAAGAACATTTTTTCTAACAAGAACGTTAAAGACTATTTTTCAACTGGGTCTAAAATCAATATCTATTGTTACATTTACAAAATAAAAGTTTAAAATCAGTCTTAGTTTTACGATGTGAATATTTAATTAAGTTTGATCAATTTCATTAGAAACCAGGTCTATAAGTGCCATAAGAGGAACAATATGCGTGAAATATAAAATGGAGGAGAATAAAAGTAAACTATATAGTATAAATCTTTAAACAGGAGTTGGAAAGTGATTTTATATTTCATTTTATTCTCGGAAATAAGAAAGTAATTTATGACACTTACTTCCTTTCTTGCAATTGTTTTCTACATTTTCAGTTTCTCTAGTTGCTCGATTGTGGCATACTTTCACAGATCCATACGAAGACTCAAACTATCAAAAAAGAAATTGAAAATTTATGTACAAAAATTCAAAAACGAATAATAAAGTATTCTAACTGAATGGTGAAAGTTGGTAAGATGTCAGAACTGACGCATTGGTAGCGCAAACAAACCGAATGTTGTTATTATACAGAATTTGTTCTCAAAATATCGAATCGTTTTATCTTGTCTATTGCTGTCTAAGTAAAAAATGTATTTGCCATTTGTCTTCTGCAAAGGAAGAGAAAGCACGAAAGAAATATTTCACCAAAGCATGTTGGAAATTGCAACGTTAAAGTTTTTGGCAGCGTTTGAATTTTCGAAATGCTAAAAAAGATGTCACAAAACAGATTATACGCTAAACAAAATTAATTTTACTTGCCATAACAGATGAGTTATGCTCTTTTCATAATCGGGAAAATAAAATAATTCAATAATCATTTCTTATTAATTTCAGTTATTTGCCCTACCTACGAGCATTACAGAGGTGCAGAAGAATTTTTGATACGTAATTCATTATTTGATAAAAGAAAGTAGAAAATTTCACAGAAAGATTTTGTCCTAAATGAAATCTTTAGATTACACACTGAACAAAATCTCAGTTTTTGATATAAAAATGCTGCATTCGGATACAACGGATGTCCAACCGATCTTTTAGTCTTTTTAGGCCTCGTGTTTATTATTTATAATGTGAAAACAGGCCGGGCTAATTACTGGTATAATAAATAGTTATACCTTAATAAATAAAACAACACCAAGGATAGTTTTATTTTCATTGGTAGACTTCGTTCAATGACTTTTTAATCTTCTAAACTTTGCGAGATTTCCGAGTAGTGTAGTATTGCCTTTGCATTAATATAACTAAATATATTTATCTATTGGTCATCATCTATTGGTGGAGAGAATCACATGAAAGATTCTATTGGACAAGAAGATCAAAACTGGTTAGAAGTTATGCAGGAAAGATTGCAAGTTGAAAAACGGATGCATGCATTTGTAATTCTAAGTGAGTTAATATTTGCTTTTGTAAGAAAAATTACAATATTTTAATTAATCTATCGTGAGATTTATAAACCATTTTTGGGTTACTTGACAATATTTGGCACATGTTGGTCGTATGGCCCTTGTGCCATAAAAACAAATCAAACCAATCACTTAACGCTCTGGGAGTCAGGAGATTTCCGAGTTGTGTAGTATTGCCTTTCTCTCATAGCACACATAATGACTAAATAACCACATCTATTGGTCGAAAAATCTTAGGAAAGTTTCCATTCGGCAAGAAGGTCAAAACTGTCTAGAAGCTATACAGGGAAGACTGAAGGTTGCAGAACAGATAGATACGTGTAAAGTCATCAGAGGGTTAGAAGAGCAGACAAAATACTCTTTCATGTCTTCGCTCTAAACTAAAATAAACTTCTTACTTTTGAATTGCTTGAGAAATAATCTAAACGGCCTTGATTGAAAAACCGGCCGACTTTGTTCCGTCTATTGCTTAAACTGCATGCCAACTCATATACGCACGCCTCCTTTAATAGCTGCGAATTCTTTAATGAAGACAAAGCGTACATTTTTTAGGTTGGTTGCGAGCGTTTTACACGTTAAGAGAGATTGGAAAGTTCCATACCAACAACGTTAATTTACATAAATTATATGTACTTTTCTTAGAATAAGTACGGAATATCCTGGTTTAAAAAGTTTATGTTTACTCAATAGGTATTTTTACTTCTATACTAAAATGAGGTTTTAGTATTATACTTAAAATGCATAAAACTTTCTTAAAATCTATATAAAATGTACAAGAAAATCCCAAATTCTGATTTTTGTTCTTAAAAACTTATGAAAAATAGTTACTCTATATGTAACTTCAGTATGATTTAAAGAAGCTAGTAGAAGAGAAGAGTGTGGGAAAACTTTACTTACCATGCTCATGACCTTTGTTAGAAAAAGTAGTTAAAAGTTACCAGATGTTCTTTTATAGGAAATTAAGCTTAAATTAAAAAATTTGAATCTATTCAATTATTTTATCATAAATTGTATTTGTATTTTTAAACTTGTAATAGAAGTTGAAACCAGAAGGAAGTATAGTTGGAAACTGCATAAAATAAACTACAATAAAATTCTCCAAGTCGATATCTTTGATAATTTGCATTGATAATCTGTATAGATTCTTACCGTGAATTTCAAACCTCTGCTCTTGTAAAAGTACCTTGCCGGCATTTGCCAATGCTGGAGTGCGTTTCGTGACACATAATCCTCATAAACGGCACTGTTTTCACTGGTGGCTTTCACACAGTCTGTGTACTGAAGGACAGCAGGAGCTGATGACAAAAAAGAAATAGCGTTATGTGATCGAACATAATTTACAGGATACACTGTAAGAAATTTAAACGCCGTTGTGTTTTACGAGGGAAAACAAATAAGAAATGCAGAGGAAGATTTGACAGGGTGCAACATGAAGCAAAATGCAACATTTTTAGTTTCAATTTAATTTTAAAATGTTATTTGTTTCAATGGTTGTACAATTGTTTTTTTAATTCAAGCTCTATTGGCATGTTCTGATTACTGCAATGGCCAATATGAGCAGTATGTGTGCAGTATTTAAATTGAAATTATTTCCTTGTTTTATGTTAGTATTTTTAAAACCAAGCCACCTTTGGAAGGTTAAGAAAAAAGTTGCCTTATACAGTGGATTCCAAGTAACTGTGGTATATATGTCAGTGAACAGGCGGACCAATTGGTTGAGGCTGGAGCACAGTTCCCCCAACTTAAATCAACTTTACGTAACATCAAGAGACTTAAAAAATCTACTTAACATCAAGAGACTTATATGCCTATCCATTTGTTCTACAGGAAAGAACAGGATTTTTTTTATTGAGGAATATAGCTCGTATCCCAGGTTCCTTGCCCGGAGCTGTAAGAGTCGCTTGCTTCCTACTTCTTATCGTACATGACTACTTACAAGACACTTACACCGTATTGGAGTACAGAGATCGGCTATCTGTCCGATTTGCGAACTGGACGAAATGACTAGATACCACCTCAAGGACTGCCCTAAAATTCCTGACAACAGAATTGCAAATACGGTAGATAATGATTTAAGCCATATTTTTCCACTTGAGAGCTATATTGGGTTGCTCCTTGATTGATGGCCGATAGACCGAAGACAGGCTTAGGATAAAAAAAGGTTAGTGTTTTTCTCCCAACAGTTTTTAGTTAGTACTTTATCCCACCTATCTTCTAATTAAATAGACGGAGTATGTTCCCGCAGCTTCATGTCATTTTTTCCAGTCACTCTGTTTGAAGATCTATCACGTAGTTTTGGAAAAAAAGCATGAATCCTTAGGTGGGACAAATTATTGATTGATTAAAGTGATTATCCAACGTGATTAAAAACACTAGTTTGCGCTTCGACAGCCAATCGGCTAAGTCGAGATATTACGACAGCGCCTCCGTAAGCATACTCTGTCTATTTCATCGGAAGGTCGATGCTTTATTCCTCTCTTAGACACTTGCAACGTATTGGAGTAGCGAGATCATCTATCCATCTAACGAATTGTACTAACGAAGATCGCCTGGAGGGATGCCATGGACAGGCATGGATTGGCATTGTATCATCTTTAGTGACGAATCCAGCTTCCATTTGGGGGCATATGATAACCACATTCTCGTATGGCGGAGACACGGCCACTGCTACTATTCCCAGTTTGCTGTCGAGCGTCACACTAATGTAACTCATAGTGTAATGGTGTGTGAAGCCATCGTATACTACAACAGGTCCCCTCTAGTAGAGATAGGTCTTAATTCAGAGCAACTATTCTGTCACACTAGTACTTCGTTTTTTCTGTATCTTTGAAACTACTAAGTCTATGATCCGCTTTGAGATCTAAATTTAGGATTCCTCGACGACACGCATAATATAGAGCGAATCTTTAACCCTCCTGGTGGTTGTCTCGACGAAATATTTCGTCATTAGCAAAACTGACCAGATCTTGATGGACGACATATGTCGTCATTAGAAGAAAACTGAAAAAGTTGATCTCTTTATCATCGACAATATCTTGATGACGAGATATGTCATCATTAGTAAAACTGGTCAGATCTTGATGGAAGAGATATCTCATCATTAGCAAAACTAGTCAGATCTTGATGGAAGAGATATCTTATTAGCAAAACTGGTCAGATCTTGATGGCGAGATATCTCATCACTAGCAAAACTGATCAGATCTTGATGGAAGAGATATCTCATCATTAGCAAAACCTAGTCAGATCTTGATGGAAGAGATATCGTATTAGCAAAACTGGTCAGATCTTGATGACGAGATATCTCATCACTAGCAAATCTGATCAGATCTTGATGGAAGAGATATCTCATCATTAGCAAAACTAGTCAGATCTTGATGGAAGAGATATCTTATTAGCAAAACTGGTCAGATCTTGATGACGAGATATCTCATCACTAGCAAAACTGATCAGATCTTGATGGAAGAGATATCTCATCATTAGCAAAACTAGTCAGATCTTGATGGAAGAAATATCTTATTAGCAAAACTGGTCAGATCTTGATGACGAGATATCTCATCACTAGCAAAACTGATCAGATTTTGATGGGAGAGATATCTCATCATTAGCAAAACTAGTCAGATCTTGATGGAAGAGATATCTTATTAGCAAAACTGGTCAGATCTTGATGACGAGATATCTCATCACTAGCAAAACTGATCAGATTTTGATGGGAGAGATATCTCATCATTAGCAAAACTAGTCAGATCTTGATGGAAGAGATATCTCATCATTAGCAAAACTGGTCAAATCTTGATGGAAGAGATATCTCGTCAATATCTCTTGGAGGGTTAACTATGAAATGAGGTGTTTATGCCAACGCTATGTCATGTGGTTCAAACATGTGACGTCTAAAGGGACGCGTAGCAACTCAATAACGAGACACGAGGGACGTTTTTGCGAAATTGACAGCTAGCTCAGGCTTAATCAACAGCAGGCTTTGTATTTCGTTCAAGGCGTTGTTATTTCTTCTATCCAACAGTACCTACACTTTTTTTGCGTGTCATTTTATTTGCGAGCAGTAGCGGCAAGAAGAGTCTGCACTTTTTAATGACACTCAATTCACGAGTTACCGCCTCATGATGAGAAAAGCGTAATTTTACGTCGAAAACTAAGACATCCCAATATTTTAAGTAAAAATTTCTCATACTTACATTTGGATATCCTTTTGAATAATTCCTTGCCAACTACATTTTCTGGTTCGTCCACAGCCGACATGATAAAAGGAGCACTCTGACGAGCGTATTTCTTAATCAAGTCGTTTGCTCTGCCTAAAGCGAACACTGGAACGTCTGAAAATATGAGATTAATTTAAATATCATGAAAAATTCAAATGCGCAGAAATATAGATCTTTCAAAGAAATTCAAAATCACAAAACATCAAGAAGCGTTAATTAAAGTATATCAATTCACAGTCAACAACGATGGGCAGGTTGGTATGTAGTTAATTAACATCGCACTGGAGCATTACAAAGGGCTATTGGCGACGGTACGGGATCAATACCGAAGGGAAAGATCCAAAGAGACAACGCCTTGTCGTCTTGAATCACAGTCAGATGACGAGAACAACACGTGAGCAGGCACCCCACTCTCCAGACTTCACCAAAGTGAGGACATTTGAGGCCACGATAGATTTAGCATGTGCCATCACGCATGTATATGACGGTCTTTGGCTGGACCGAGTTCCGAACTCGCAACCCTCCGTTTGCTAATCCGTTGCTCTTTCAACTGGGCTACCGGCTCTCTCCACTCGATGTGCTACAAATTTGAAAAGTTCTCATCGTTGAATCTCAGCGAATTCTGAAGGCAGAAAAGTTGAGTTTTGTTGTACTAATGAGATGAAGGCGCAACTTTTTATTGCGCTACTTTGTTTGGTGAGAAAACAGTGTAAACACTCAGTTCCGCTAATTATTTACTGATATCACTCTGATGCAACAAAATGTCCCGACATAACGCCACTGTTCTTTCTGACGAGTTTTCTAAATGGGTCACCGAGAATCCATAAACGACATAAATCCCTCTTCACAAATTATTCAACATCCTGCAACATTAATTCATTGTAAAAGTATTTGATAGGCTTTATGCTATCGAATTCTGATGTTTAGTAAAGATTACAGAGAATAAATTAGTTTCTAAACATTAGTCATATTATATTGTTCAATTGTTAGTTCTGCGCTCATTTCTTAAGTTGAAATTAATGAGAAGGAAACGAAAGCTACTTATAGGAAACTGGACATACAAATGGCTAATTAAATTGTAAGGGAAATCTCTGATGTTTGTTTCTTAAATAAGGAGGTGTTGTCCTTGGATATTTCCATGCGCTATTGATCACTGAACGTCGCCAAAAGCCCTTTGTGTTGCTCTAGTACGACGTAAATTCATTTGATTACTTACCTATCTACGAGAGATCATACTGTTCGTAGTTTATTAAGTAATAGATACTTTCATATGCAGCTTGTAACAATCGACAACTCGAAAGACCAAACATGGAGAAATTGTCTTAGTATAGTATTCAGTGTGTTGTACTTAGCACGACAGTATTCGGACAAGCTTAATTTTGAAATACCTATAACTCACGATAGTTGAAAACCTGCATTTTCATAAGTTGAGATGCTGCTTATTCCTACTGGTCTAGCCGGATGATAGACAAGTCCAAGTCATCCACCCTAACAAGATTATGAAATATCTGAAGAGCTCATTCCAATACAGGGAGGAATGTGATTATTATAGGTGTGTTGAACCTTGCACTTAGGACAAACTGGAAAAGATTTTTGACCTTTCAGGAATTTCATGCTCCTGAGATGCCTACCTGTGAATCTCGATAAAACGGTTCGAGTTCCTCTTCCCCGGGTTCGTCGTGGCTCAGTTGGCCGAGCTAGCAACCTTCGAGGTGTAGGCGGAGCATGTTCGAATCCTGTCAGGTGCATTCTAGTCTGGGTGTATTTCTCTCTTCTGTGTCAGTAAAATCTTTCATTGTGTGTATGTCTATTTCTTGATATCGTGTGTCTTGTGTCTGGGCGCAGCATGGCCAAATATAGCCCTTGCGCCATGAAACAAACAACCCTCTTTACCCTTTGTAAAATAAGTATAGATCTGGAATTTTTCCCTGGCACCAGTTCGATTTAAAAAAAATTAAGATGAGGTGTACCTATATGACGTAGAAGCAGATCTTTCAAAGCCTTCTCCTCTTTCACTTCTTCTGGATTAATCCTTGAGGATGATTTCTCTTCTTTGAAGTTGAAGTAAACTACCACCTGAAATTTGATAGCATACTTTAATCATCTTGATATGTCCCCAAACGAAAGATTTAAAGAAAGTAGAATCTCCTGAGTACTCTTACCTTTCCCTTAACTCCACTGTACTTCGTTTCGTTCTCTTTCTTGGCCTGCAGCAGTTGATCTATTGCAAGAATGACGTCACTTTCAGCGGCAGGAGTACCAAATTCTTCTAAATGTATAAATAGAATGGCTTATTATTGGATATAAGATTTATGAAACCGAAAATTAGATTTAATTATAACTTGTTAGATTTCCTAATCCAGTGTGAAGCTAACCATTTTCTCTGATTTTACGACCTGAATATATGATTTACCCACCTGAAAGTTTTGCATTATTATACAACCATATGTATACTATGAGCTCTCAGTTATTTCAGAAATACAATACGTCATAAAATTGTAGAAATTAGTTTATCCAAAACGTGCAACGGTTACATAACTATTCTACATTTTATTATACATCAAGATTTAACCTATCAATATTATCAGAATGTCACAAAAACTTGTTCTGACGGTTGCCTTCAGCGGTCAGCAAATTTTTCGAAATTATTGTGGTGTTTCGATATATTAACATCCATATAGACAAGGGATGAACAGACTTGTTAAGACTAAGGGACTGGGTTTTATTGGGAGGGTGTAGCTCGGCAAGAGGAGACAGTGAATTTCTAGGGTTAACGGTGAGAGATCTTGTGAACGCCGAGAGTGCATCATCTGCAATGCTTGTCAGCATCGATGAACCAGAAAATTAAAGTAGCAACTCCCGATACCACCCGTAGCATCGTCCTTGGAACATCGCAGCCGGAATCAACAAGTCGGTGAGTACCACTCCTAAAAACTTGGCATCAACCCTCCTTTGACCCCTCACAGCACATACCCACCTCCATAACACTCCTATTGTGCAATTAACGATATGCAGAGTAATTCGGAACTCAAGGGACAAACTTCAAGGGTTGTAAAAGCACACTAAATGACTCATTTTTTGTATAGCAATGTATGGGCGCAAGTGATGCGTTTAGACGGAAGCACAAGAATTGAGCAGGAAATGAAACAAAATGTTTATTTACATCATTATTTTATAATTACTTATTCACAATGATTTTTTACACCCTATATAACTTCTCAAAAGTGCCACCACCAGTATTAAAGCAAACTTGGTAGCGTTGATGCATGGATTGGTGCATTTTTTCACCGCTAGAGTGCACTGTTTGGTTTCGCCCGCTTGAACATCGTTCCTTTGCTGGAACCAGGCAGTTGAAAGGCGGGTTTCACAAGCTTCCCACGCTACCAATCTTGAATTAATGGTGGTGGTGGCATTTTTGAGCAGTTGTAAAGAATCATAGTAAAAAAGTAACGGTAAAATAACGATGTAAGTAAACATTGTGTTTCATTTCCTGCGCAATTCTTGTGTTTCCGTCTAAACTCATCACTTGCGCCCATACTATACAAAAAATGATTATTTTAGTGTGTGCTCAAACACTCCTTGAAGTTTGTCCCATGAGTTCCGAATCACCCTATATAATATTTACTGTTATCGGAGTGAATACTTCAATGATCCTTGTTTCAAGTTCTGTTGAACATAAATTATTTGTCAAGAGATTTTCCTTAATGTCAATGAGAATTTTAATAATAAAGATGCGTATGTAATTTTGCAATGAATAAATAAGAATTTACCTTTAACTTTCAACAACGCCCGTATGCCTCTATGATAGTAACGTTTTAAATTTCATTTGTAATATTACATATGTTGACCTCTTACAACATAATTCAAAGCCTTACGTACCAGGTGTAAACTGCGTAACATAGCAGGCAGCGCAAGCAGAGGAGTAGGTGTCTTCGACAACGGGCTTCAAGACCAGAGCACCAGAGCTCGCTGAATCTGTCTGATCCGACAAAATAGTTATTCGACTTCCATAATATCGCAATTCCAATTCCTTTGCCAAGTACCTGCAGAAGAGTTAATGGCATGAAATGTAATGAGAACTGCACAATATATAGTACATTCTCATCGAACAGGGATAAAATAATTGCAAAATGAAATACAGGTTCTGCAAACATTTTCTAGATACTCGAAATTCAGAATATTGAGGAAATGCATTTCTACGAAATACCACTCATTTCAGTATGGCACTGATATGAGTGGTTTTTTAATTTACTTTTACAGTACTCTTAGTTTACTTTTACTATACTTTTTAGTTTTACTTTCACAAAACTTTTTTAGTCTACTTTTACTACTCTTTTAGTGTATATGTTACCGTGAAAGACCGAAATTAGAGAATGTCAATATTTTCCGGTGAATGTGGACACACATACCAAATACGTCGGTGAAAAACTGAATATTTGGTTATATTCTTATACATTCGGACCATCACCGGTGTATGTCGACAAGTATAGATGCGCTGTGGGGGGTTGTCGAAACGAGAAGGCGGAGAGGCCACAGCCAGAGAGGCCTCTCCGCCTTCAGTTTAAGCTGTTGCAATAAATAAGATTGTATAACTTTAATCACATAATTTATGTGTAAGTTTATTCTAGGTATTATTTTCTTTTCTCATTTAGAATGTACTGTTCGTTTTAGGTTCAACAGTTTATTTACATGTGCTGTTATTTAAGATTTCTATTATTTTGACATATATCATATGTTTTAATAATAAAGTATGATTTAAAAATTTGCATTTTTGTCTTAACGTAACAAAAATATTTCTATTCAACATTCACCATCAGTACATGCTGAATGTCGGCATTTGCCGGTGTGAGAAATAATGATATTTAGCAAATATTTCGGACATACACCAAGCGTCTATGTGAATGCTGACATTAACCGGAGAATATCGACATTTGCCAGATATCGGTCTTTCACGGTAACATACACACTATAACGTTTTAATTTACTTTTACTATACTTCATTAGTTTAACTTGATGAGGAACTTGGAGATAATTGAATAGAATTTAGATAAATATGAAATTTCACAATGCCCAAGAAGTCGAATTATCCTTTAATATTAATATCAAATTGCACTTTAAACGTTCAGACTGTAAATTATTTTGTTGATTGTTTAAGTAACAAACAATCTTTCAAACTTTCTGTCTTCATTCAATTCACAATCCAATAGCAGGCCCAAGTATTCACATAAGAACTACGGTTTGTGTTTTCGACACAACCTACCCATTTTTTAAAATTTATACCATTGATAAGTTTAAACAAATAAGAGTGTAAACATATATTTACAAAGGGTCTGTATGTGGTAAGAATAGGAATTTTTAAAAATATACATGGGACAGTTGAGCGTAATTGTTTCAATATGAACGTTGATTTGGGTTTGCACTTACACCACCTGTCCCTGTATTATAAGTAATCAAAATTAAATTAGACTTTCGTTTCAGCAGACCAATTGTAATTATTTTATGGTATATTTCACACCATAATCAACTCACCCTAGTATAAGTTGTTGTTTCCTAACAAATTCCTTTCCGTAATTTGTATCTATAACTGCAATTATGTCTAGTGGTGATTCCAATGGTAAATTTTCTGGATCTGGAATATCAATGATTTCTTTTAATGATGATTGAAAATCTTATTAGCTCTTTAATTTCTATTTTATTAGTTCGTATAATCAAATATAAATATGAAAATAAAATATCTAAATAATATTACGCTAGACTGAAATAATTGCACTTTATTTGAATTTATAACTAGCCTTTTTAAAGCATGCATACTATAATAGGAATAAGAAATCATTGAGAATATTTTTAATTTGGCACACATGGCTTGATTTATAAATAAAATTTTAATCTGGATTAACAGTTTGATTTAGATATTTAATTATTGATTAAGAAGTAATAACAAACTAAATCTATCAAGGCTTTTTTTATCTTTGTCGATAAAACACTTAATAATCTCTTATAAAATGAAGAAGTTTTTTCAGACAAGATAAAAGTATTGTGATGTCAAAGTTATTTAAAGATGAAACTTTTGGATAAACTACACTAAATTTATAAAGGCCTTGAATTACATAAGAAAATTTACTCAGTATTTTATGAGATTTAAATAACTTTAGCTTTGACGGCAACCAAAAAATAATTTTTATGAAAAAGAGCCTTTATTCACTTGTTTGGAAAAATAAATGTTTATGCAATACATTGCTCAGAATCATTTTAGTTTCAATTTCAAAGAAAAGAATTCATTACTTACTATCAACAGACAAATCAGCACTGCACATATCACTGAGTTCTGAAATATATTTTCTACATTTTAGTACCTACTTCACAATAATGACTACAGAAAGATATCATATATAAGATCTTGATATTGTCAATAACCACAAATTTCCCCATTTTCATTTAATGAATTAAAAATTTTACATAACCAGTCTCCACAAATAAATAATTAGAAGAATCATCTTTTGAATTATTAAAACTATTATTTACTTTTATTTACGTTTCTTAAAAAAGAACTTCTCAAAAATCAAAACTAATTCATTACCTTTGAATTTATTATAGACCCTCCTCCTCCCTACTCACCTGAACAGTTTAGAGCACCTTTGAATTTATTGAAATAATCTGCTAGAATGTATTGAAATTGCATTCATGCATTGTATTCAAATAAAGTCGACAATTTTAATTATGATTTATCATACGCCATTGTAACAGAACTCTTGGTGAGATAATGTAGGAAAAAGGTATTCGATCTTTGCAAAATAATATCTCGCGTCGTCTAAAGTACAATTAAAAGATTCTTCCAAGTGGTTAAGAATCGCCTTTTGATGCCGGATTTGAACTAACACCACAGGCGTCAACTTATGGAAATAATTTGAAGGTACGAGAGAGAGAGTGTAAGTTAGATTAATTCTTTACTACTCAGGTCCCCACATATCTGCATTCCAGATTCTAGCTCCAGCCTACTTGATCTGTTTCTCATGAATTGCAAATATCTATTTCGAGTACTTGATATTTAATTTACACAATAAGTAAAATTTACTCATTATCTTTGAAATTTGAACAGTTTTATTATTATAAATACAACGAAATAATAATTTTTAAACAAAGAAAATGGACTACAAATGCAGGATAAAAATATTTTCACATTTCTGGGCCTCCTCGTATCCTCAAAACCATGCTACAAGTTATCCCCTTATGTATGGAGCTGGATGAACTCAAGTTGGAGTATTCAAATGGATGAACATGGTACTAGCTATCTCCCTGATGAATGGCAGCTGAATGAACTTACGTTGGAGCCTAGTCAAATGGATAAACATGGTACTAGGGATCCCACTTATGAAAGGGAGTCGGATGAATTTATGATGGAGCCTATTCAAATGGGTGAACATGGTACTGGTTATCCCCCTTATGAATGGGAGCTGGATGAACTTATGTTGAGGCCTATTCAAATGGATTAACACATTTTTGCTCTTGAAGTAAGAGGTGAATATATATATATATATATATATATATATATGTAGCGCATCGAAATATTAATAACTGGGAATGCCGAAATCGGATAGAAAGAAAATGCTGTAAATGCCTTATTATGTCAACTCCATCAACTGTTATTTCCTCATCAAAAGGCAATGCAATATAAATAATTTTTAGTCCTAAGTTCAAAGAGAGCCCAAAAGGCACAATTGTGCCCAATCTTGAAAACTTTATGAATGATCTAAATACTGCAAAGAGTGATAGATCAGGCATTATTTTGACTGGATGTTAGCATCCATTGGAGGTACGGTAAAGAGAAGAGTCTGCGCTGAAGGTGCCCATTGAAAATGACAAACACCATTAACCAATCATATTAAGAAACCAGTGGAAGCTGAAGTAATCAAGCGTACACATTCCCTGATTTGGTTTTTGTGGTGAAAGTCTGGGATGTCAAATTAAAAATCGACGTTTTATTCAGATTTATGTTAAAAGTAGTCCTTTTTTCTTCAGATTTTATCGATTCAGTCTAAATGAATTTTAATTTTTTTTATCAGGGGATGACCGGGCTTCTGGGCCTACATGGCTGCTATGGCAGTGATGAATGTTACCTTAACCAGTGAGCATTCTTTTTTCTACTTTACACATCGACCTTTTAGTGTAATAGACGGAGTAGGTGCGTGCAGTTTCATGTTATTTCTTCCGATCGCTCGGCTTGAAGATCTGTCACGTGGTATTGGGAGAAAACACGAATTCTTATGTAAGACTAATTGTTGACTGGTTAATGCGCTAATCTAGCGTGGTTAAAAGCACTAATTTGCGCTTTGATAGCCAATAGGCCCATGTCGATTCCCAATCCCACGTGATCAATACTTTATGATTTTACGACAGTGACTCTGCCCACATGATCCATCTATTTAATTAGACTATCGATGACTTTATAGCATTACATTCAGTATGAGTAAATTAAACAAACCTCGAGTCCACGTGCCAAATATAGAAGTTTTCGTTGCTTGATATAATTCCCATGATTTCAGCACGTTATCTTCAATTGACTTGTAACTTGATGAGACTAATAGCTGATACATCTTCACCTGGGGAAGCATGTATTTTTCAAACACGTTATTCAGATTGTATTGTCTATTGCAGTAGGATGCCCATATCTCGGTTCCTTCTTCAGTTTTACCAGATATGCCTCCTCTGCTGTAATACATCCTCAGAATCTCACTCAGCTTAACTTCCTGTTTGTTCTGTACGATGGACTTGATGACTTTGCCAAGGATGAGACCTGGAATTTCATACAAAGCATATTATGTGCATATACAAATAGCAAATAAATAAAATCTCAAACTGATTGGAACCAGAAAGTAATTGTAACATGTTTCCAGCTAGTATTTAGGAAGAATACACGCACATTCTAGCTTGCAGCAAAATAATGTACATGTCTTTTCAAAGGAAACATGTCAAAAAATTTTCGGCACTTGAGTGTTGTTACTCTACTCTGATTTAAGATATCTCATAAAACATTAACTTAAAAGGTTGCTTGCAAGAAATAGAGCTATATACTGACCGTCAGCTGCACCTCGAAATGAAGAAAAGGATTGACTTGAAAGTGTTCCTTCTTTTAATTTATAGATCATGGGGCATACATCCTTTGTGTCCAGCTCTGTTCCCACCTGAACTGACAACCAAACGCCATCGGTGGCTATTCCATCCCTGTTCAAGTATTCTGGACGCCATTTACCAAGAGATATCACCTCTGAAAAGGGGCATCATTGAATTAAGAAAATAAAACAATTCTTAAATAAATTAGCTGTGATGTGAGAAACACAAAGATGATAGTTTGGTTCCCCCTTCAAATACATCGGAAAGTAACACAATCCGATATAAGAGTTCATGTTAAAAACAAGTAACCACAGCATAATATTCAAATAATATGTGATTGAATTTCATTTTGCTATTAGTTTGATATTATTTTCACTTTTTTGTTACATTAGAAACTCTTCATCTAATTTGAAATGGGGTACTTGAAAAAGCAGAACTTACTAAGAAGTCCTTAGATATCCACCTCATGTTTTGATGATCAATTATGTCTTCCTTACCTAAATTTGCTTAAACACATTAATTTTAAAAGTACGCTAATACGAGGTCACAGCAAAAAGTATTCAAATTTATTTTTATTGCTTCGAAAACGGCTGTTTATCAGGACTTTGACAAATGCAACTTTAAATCCTACATGAGTATTCTTTTTTGTTTGATAGTGTGCAGCCTTTCAGTAACTGTGAAAGGTAAGTCAGAATTGGTCCAACATCATTCTAGTGAATCTAGATTGTCTGAAATACGCATGCCTACCGACATGTTTTCTAAACAGAAACGGAGTACGCATGCGCCATTTTGTTTGCTGCTCCTGTGTATGACCGGGCTAAAGCACACTTTGTACATATATTCTATGTTCCTTCTATTCGTGTTTCCAACTTAAATGTCCTTTACACAAATCATGATGGAATAAGCGCATGTTGATCCTGATTTACTAAAAAAGGGATCAACGAGCCCAAGTGGTTTCCAATTCCGCCCTTGTAGTGCCATGAGGATTAACATGACATACTTTCAATTGGCCCGGTATTGGAAAAAAGTTACTCGTTACTTCTAACAAATAAAATTAATTATTTTGACTGGAAGATATCTGAAAAGTTACGTGAAGAAGTTTTGTTAAGTTCAAAGTTGATAATTACGAATGATGATTTTATTATTCCTCTGGTTCTCTCTTCTACTATTGGCTGTTTACAGTCATTCGGGACACTTTTTCTCTTTTCTCATATCAGCGTAGCCATGGATATGTTACCGGCAAAGTTTGAAATCCAGTATTCTATAGAATACCGAATTTTATAGAATGCCGAAAACTAGACCGGTTTTTAAATAATAGCCTTATCATGACCTTTTTTCATACTTTGCCTAAATAGCATTTGTAATTCTATAAAATGCCTAGGTATTCTATACAATGCCGGCGTTTCAAACTGCCGGTAACAGATACACAACCTTTGCACCCTCGATTCTGTTAAAAATTGTACAGAAAAATGTCTACTCACCTGCCATAGTAAGAGCGTACAAAGTATCAATCACGTTGTCTTCGTCCTGTAATTTTTCTTGTGGAATCTCTGGTTTATCTTCAAAAATATTCCTCTTAGTGTTTGGACTGAGTCCCACGTACAACCCCGTCAGCACTTTGCCAATTGCCACTGCCTCTTTCATTCCTTTCACGGATACAACACCAATTTCCATCGGATACAACGTTTTGTCCTTGATGTAGGATTCTTGCTTGCCTCTGTTGTTAACAATAAGAAATTGAAATAAAAGTAATACAGATATTTAATATTAACGTAGATGACATAGAAATCGGCATTATTTGTTTATTGAAGAATTGCAACAACGGATATAAACAATATAAATTCAACAGCTGCGGGATTCATTCGCCAATTTGTCACAGTTTAAATATGCTTGATTTGAGCTACGAAGCTGCGTGATATTGCTAACATACGCTTTAGGTAGAATAGAGCATCTAAGTATTAGTAGCATGGGGAAATTCCCCTTTTCCGCCTGGCTTAAGTTAATGTTCAAACAACTAGAAAATAGATGAACGAAACGAACAAATATAAAAAATTGTGGATTTCAGTACATATCCTTATTCAGAAGAGAAAATGATTATTTGAATTATTGCACCTGCCACCTTAAAATATTAATAGAATCAAAGAACATACACGCATTTATACTCCATTCCTTAGAACGTTTTGTAAAACATTCTAATTCACATGTAATGTCCATATCTGAACGAATGCATACTATTATCAGAGTGAGCAGTTTCGCAAAATAAAAGCCCAGAAATACCTGAAATTGAAAATGGTGTCATTCGTAGCAGATCTGAGTTTATCCTCTGGCGGAGCTTTGGTGAGAATTGAGTGAGATAACAGGAAAAAGAGACTGCAATTTTCGGCGGTAGAATATGGTAGCACGATATTTCCTTGCTGTCTGTCTCTCACGTTCCTATCAGGCTCCCAATAGGTGTTTAGAGTATCTGGTTGGAACTCTTTGGGAACCCAATGACCAACATCTCCGGATTCTCTGTATTCAATGTTTTCATAAATGTAGCTGTAAGAAACAAATTTGATGTTATTAGAAAGTAATTTAAGAATAGCAGAATACTTTTGCAGCTTGCGGAAGTCAAGTTGAATTTTCTATCAGAGAATTAAGGGAACTGCGTGTAAGTTGCCAATTTTCACATTACTAACCATTTTGCTGTATGAGAGGTTTTTTTGTAAAACTAAATATAGAGAGTGCTAGTTTTGTGTGGAAGTATGTACTTCTGTATTAATTCCGGAAGTGACGTAACAGCATATTGCTCGAATGAAATTTCAGTTTATAGAATTAATTAAAAATATAACAATTTTTGGCATGGAATGGAATGAAGTTTAGGGTTTATGACGCAAGATCCAGAAGTTGTTCCAATTGAAAGAGAAAATAATAAAACCAATGCAAATATAAAAGCATTAAAAATAGTGTCTAAAACGAGAATCAAGCGCAAGATGAAAATTTTTAGAATTTTCATTTTATTTCACTAATATGCCCAATACCTGTCTCTAACTGTTCCACGCACAAAATTTAGTGTCGGTGGAAATTAACATTAAACATTGCCAAAATGGAGAAAAACGAAATATATTGTTAACCAGAATTGTGTTCGTCTTCCGGTTATTTGATTTTGTTTCCACTGAAAACCTCTCATAGAAATATGAGCAATTACTCTTCAACCGCTACGTATGTAAATACTTGTAGAATACCAAGGATCTTACTTTCGTATGAAATAAAACAACTCTTCTTTGATCCTCATGGAAGGGTTGTCTACTTCCAATTCCTCGGCTAAGGAAATGAAGTTTTCAAGAGTTTGAGACAGTGGGTTCACTTGGCCATTGATGAGGTTGGGCTCTACTTCATCCTCTTGATTGAAGCACGTTTTCTCTAGTGTGTCCTCGAATTCCAGTTGGCTTAGCCCTCCCCATGATGGGCATATGAGTATGGAACCTAATCAGAAGAAAATAGTTTAGTACAACTAAAATCATGAAGTTGTTTACATGTTTTGATGAAATTTGAAAAAACCTAAATTAAGTCATGTTTCAAGTTTGAAATGTGGTACATATATCAAAAGTATTTATAAGAAAGTGATTTTTTGAATATGTTTTGAAAACAATGCTCTACATTTCATACTTGAAGTACAGTGGTGATGAAGACCAAATTTTTAGTCTCGTCATAAGGCAATTAAATTTTACTAAAATATTCACTTGATAATATTAGCATGGATTGGTTGGTTTTGGGTTTTATGACGCAAGGGCCATATTTGGCCATACTGAGCCAAACTCGACAACAACGAGGGAAGGGAAAAAGCAAAATGCATAAGGGTAGGCGAGGGTAAAACAGAAGGGAGGACAGTCAACTCCGGTAATTCGGCATGAGAAACATATGTATTTATAAATGATATGGGATCGTTGCAAAGCAATTATTCTTGGCGATTTAATACATTTAATTTCTGAAGGGAAATTAGCTCTTCAATACAGATTTCTTCAACTTTAATCTTTCGGATTGATCCTGTTTGACAATAGCGTATCTTTCCTTCCGGGTATGATCCCGGACCGTCTCCAATAGTCCGTTGTGCTGCTCCAGTGCGATGTCAATTCAACTACTTCAATTTTAATATATTAGCAAAATAGGTTTCTGGAGGATTCTTTGAATTATCGTTCCTTTTTTTATTCATTTGATACCTTTTTATCATCGTTCATTGATTTATCGTTTCTCTTTCATTTATTTGATACCTTTTATCATCTTTCATTGATTTATCACTCATTTTTGTTTATCTTCATATCTAGTTTTTCAATCTGCCTCTTTACAACATTAAGGTGGTAATTTTCTTAAAGAAAATTTATGCTTTAAAAGCATCATATATGAGATTAATAATTATGTTTATTTGTTCATAATTAGTTCAATTTTGATAATAAATATACGATCCCTCATATTGTCTCACACAATTAAACATACGAGAGTTGTAAATGAAGCAATTGCAACATATACAGCATATATTAACAGGTTTATGGACTTGAAAATAACCATTACACGGTTTCAATGTAATTGATGGCCTATAATTTTTCAAGCATATCAACGACATCTTTGGATGTCGATAAAATCAAACAGATACTGTTGAGAACAGCAATGGAGGGCCTCAATGAAAGCTATTACACATATAACTGCATTCTTTCAGCTATAGAAATAAATCGTATGCACAAGGATTCATATCCGATGAATAAAGTGGACGTTCTAAATCTTTTTGAGTCATTTGTCTTGACCATCCTTTTCGTCACCACATGACAGTGTGCGATGCGTACACTTTGGAGTAATCCACTCAAAGCATGGTCGAAGGTGGACGCAAGGGTGCACACTAAGACTCGCAAATTGCCGAATTCTCATTAACTTACCAATGGGAATTCTCAAAAAGTTAAGTTTTTTCCCTTATAGGAGCTGTTTTTAAGCACATTTTCGAAATGACAGCAATTGATGTTGTAAAAGTAGTAGGACACACAATTGTTTGTTAACATCTAAATATTTGCAGAATTTACCAGTTTAGTTCCTTCCGGAAAATTCTTTGAAATAGGGAAGCAATCAGTTTCTACTTCCAACAGAAAGTACCAAAATGATAAATTAAACCAGGGATGCCTAAACTTATTGAGCGGAGAACTAAATGGGTTTTGGATTTTGAAAAACATACAACTCTGGTATGCAATGGTCTTTGAAACAAATGTTGTCGTGTGATTCCAATCAAATTAATCCATGAAGTATGACCTCAAAAATGAAGTTAAAAGGTACCAAAATGATAAATTAAACCAGGGATGCCTAAACTTACAGAATGGAGGACTACATTTGGATTTTGTAAGCATTCAAACGAGAGGTGAACTCGACTACGTTCACTTGAATCACGTTTCTATGTAATGGCGCTTGTTCTACTGAGCACAGAGTACCATTTACATTGACCAAAACTATCACCTCTATCTGTATGCAACGTCAATGAAACTGACGTAAGCTCTCCTTACGACACTATTGCAATTAATTTATTTACAATCCTATTGTGATACTTGTAGTCCCTAATGAAATTGTCTTAATATAATCTACAAGTACATAAAATATTACAGGATAACACTTACTCGTAAAAGCAAGAAGCAGTAGAATCATTCTTGATCTGTTTTCTGAAAGAATACCAAAGCATTTGAAGATCAAAGAGATAATTACGTATAATCTATATTAAGAAAACCCGAATTAAATTGTATTTTGAATTTACGAAGTTACAGACCATTTACACCAGAAGTTACAGACCAATTAGACACACAGTGGTTATCTTCATGGAAACACTACACCGCAGCTTAAGGTCAGTTTGGGGATTTTTCCAATCGAGTTTAACGGCTAACAATAGATCATGTTTTTTTCACATTGCGTGAGTTTATATCGGAGACCAAACAGAATTACTGTTTTCCCGCGCACTTTAAGTCTAATTTTGGTTGGGTAGAGGAGTAAGTTTTAGGAGACGACTTTTTTTCTTTTACTTTTTTTATTAAAGGAGAATTCTGTGGGTTAGTTTTTAAAACATTACTACTCGGTTAATGCAAAGTTTAATTCCTTATTTTATAGTGTAAGTCCATGGAAAAGGACGAAAGGGTGCAACTTTCTTTAATCAAAGACCTGAGGCACTCGAAACTATTACAAAATGCAGTGTTGGCTTTTAATGAAATCAGATCTTCCAACGGTCTTGTGGATCTGATCTAGCTCAGACTAGGCCAAGTGGGGCAAGTAAGAAGAAAACAGTATAGGCTGAGGAGGCTGCTACAGCCTAAAGCGGAAAATTGCGAGGGGATACAAAGTTTGGAAAAATTTTGCTGCAAAAATACTATTACACTTTAAACATTAATTTGTTTTGGAATGTACTAAAATTACAAATAAGTTCTTATGACGACATCTAATAACACTAGAAGATACAATAAAATAAGCAGCTTATCAAGTGTACAGACCTGTGAGATTAATAAGCACCTCTCACTTTATTGCAATCAGGGTGGGAAAAGTGGAAAAAGTTTTAGCTTAGCCTTGAGATGGCAACACTTTGACAAGCGTCAAAAAGGAAGGTTTTTCTCTACCCCGCGATTCAACAGACCCTGGGTTCGAATTCCGGACTGGGCATCAATGTTTGTAGCAGTTCGGAATGCACTTTAAGTTATAGGTTCCGACATAATCAGCACTCGTATACTACAATGTGACAGTAGAGCGACTATCGGCTTTTCGCCTATCCTTGAACTTCGTTCCACAACTGTGTTTGACTGGAGATTATAAAAACTCCACCATATTGGATAGCTTCCATTCTCAAACTGTCTAGCATATCCTGTTAAAAGTACTTATCACATCTCTACATATATTTTATTTTCAAGAATAAACTTGATCTATAGTTGACATAATAATAAGCATATGCGAAGGTTTGATTAATTGTGTTATTCGGCATCAACTGACTAGTTATATTTAGAAAATACTTGATTAGTTATCATCCTATTTCTATAGTTGACATTAACAATGTCAATTTTAATAGATTGAATAAATAGTGTTCAACCTAATCCCGTCAATCTTAATCACTTCTCAATTATGTTCAACTTTTCTCTCTTCTGACAAGCAAATATGTACGTAAAGGTTTCTATAGTAGTAATGCAAAGTTTGGAAAAACCTGGTGTGACTATAGCTATTTTCATAAGAGATTTCGATATCATCAGTTATATTGTGCTTTTCTTAAATGCAGAACTCAATATTAGTCTTTACAATAAAAAGTAAATTTGAAGTTCAGAGACAACTGATATGAAAAATTAAATTATACAAAAGTAAATAAGCTTGGTTTGATAATGTTATTCAGTAAACCCAATTCAAAATATCACTTTTTTCCCTCAACATCATTTTGAGAAACGATGTTTTACATTCATTTGTTACCTAATAGCGTATAACATAAGATCACTCAGGCCAATTAGAGAAGGCTTCCTTCCCTCACTCATGACGTCACAGTAAAAGATTGAGTTCACCAACAAATGAAGATGTGAATTCATCTCTGTGTTTTCTTTTAACAAATGGATGCTAATATACGTCTTTTTAGGTTTTTTTTTATTTTGTCTCTTCTAAAATTATCCTATCCCACTTTTGGTAAACCAACGCCCTTTTTTGTGCAGAGTTATTCCCAAAAAGTTAAATTTATCCAATAACATTAACAGTATTATTACATTAACAAAGAAAAGCCGTTGAATGATATACACAAAACACACTTACTGAAGTTACGTTAATTCCTGTATTTACGTGCTATAAAATATTCCAACCTCCTTGTATAATTCTCAATCAATCTAGAAGAGGTTCGAACTCCATTTCATCCATGATTATTTCGTTTTCAGTAGAAAAATATTCAACAATAATTTCTTAAAATGTAATTTGAACTTGCTGCAATGATATGTTTTTAAGGAATACTCGAAAGATCACTTACCTGCCGTTATTCCTTATGTGTTTTCAGTTTCAATTTTAAGATGGAAAGAACCGTTAGAAATAAATGTACTCCTTATTGCAAGCAGGTAAGGTAAGTATGATACACCTTTTTCGAGAGCTAACAAGGTCTGATAAGGAGAGTTGACATAGCAACGTTAAGATTACGCATTCTTTTTGCGCGTTATCAAGTCGAAAGTACAAGTAGAGTATCGTTTTATTTGCTCAACAGACAGACCGACACAAAAGTAGACTTTTTTCGAAGCGTTACCTTATGAGGCTAAGGGTGTAACCGAATCTTTTCACCTCTGGATTCGAAAACTGCCTTTGCAGAAAGTTGCCATAGTTTGCTTTGAAAGGAGAACCCAAACAACCAATGAGTAGATTTTGTCCTCGTAGAAAGCCAACTTGTATTAAAATTTGCGTTATAGTTAAGATTTATTGCTTGCACTCGTGAAAATTGCAGGGTTGTTTTTATAAATTAACCAATATAAACACATCTTTATGTAAAAATATGGTCTCTAAGTTACCTGTTTGAACTTCTATGAGGTGGATTTTCAGTGTAAACAAACAACCGGACGATCTGCGAAGGTTTTACTACCATTGTCCAAGTGCTGTCGTATATGTATCGGGATTATTTTGAAATGTAGTTTATCGCCATTTTGGTGACATTTGGCAATTAATCTAATTGGTGTTGACCAATTAATTATCAGACATATATTTGGAATTCATTCTTTGGAATTTTTATTGGCAAAGGGCTGAAATCGTACTCAAAAACAAGTCACTGACATACTGACATCACGTTCAGAACACGTGCGGGAAATACGCATCGCTGTAGATTTGGCTATATTTAGCTTGAACAGAAAATGCTTCTCATATACTCCAAAATCCTATTAAACTTTAACCAATGGGAACTAAGTTTTCCATTGTTAATATTTATGATTGGCGGAAAACATAAGCAACTTTATTTAACAATTTTTCAGTGTACTACGTCAGAAACATTTGAAAAAGTAACACAGAGAACTTTGTAATGCAGATTGTCAATCATACTTCCTATGAATAATGATGTCCAGATTGTCTTAGTGGTAATATATAAATCAACTTCCCAATCCAGTCATTTCGTCCAGTTACGACAGATAGTTGATCTCGTTACTCCAATAGGTGTAATTGTCTTTGTAGGTAGTCATGTCCGGTAAGAAGACGAAAGCAAGCAACTCCTACAGCTCTGGGTAAGGAAACTGGGATACGAACTTTATTCGTTGAAGTTTGGAAATTTGTTATTACCTTATACATCAAATCGCAATTTTGGAAACTTAGAGCAAAAATGTTTTGTATCAGTATACTATCAATAAGAATTCCAAATAAAATTCGCACTTCTTATTGTTATTATGTTACACTTGAATTTCTGAGTGAACTTTACAAAATATTTATCATTGCAAGTGCATATAAATAATACAAAACGTTTTAAAAATTCTGCTTATATCAACTGTTAGAAAGAGCTCTTCGTTCTTGTTGTTTGTGTAGAATATAGAATTAAAATTAAAATGGGATAAATTAAATAAAGTTTCAAGACAAAAACATATTTATTTCACAACCTAGATTTCATTTTGCTCAATATTCAAAATCACAATAATACATGTGCTAGAAACGACGAATTCCGATAGCACTTATATAAATTGTGCTTGCAGTTAAAAAAAAATTAATTGTAGCTAAATTTAAAACCACCTTAAAACATTACATTTGCATGATGTCTTAAAAAATTATCTGATTTTATTTTTATTCTTGTACATTATTCTTTTCATTCTTCTCTGATGAGTCCGTAATTATCAATTCATCGATTTGTTCTCAAGCATCTCGTGCTCGTCGCATTTGCACCTTATGAGATGACGAACTTATAAATAAAGTTATATCAAATTCTGCCCAAAGCTTGATGTCCAAATTGAAGCAATTCACCTGAAGTATCAGACTTTTGGCAACGATGGTATGGATGTAACACAAATTAACCTGTAAATATGGACAGGAGTCTGATTATACTTTGTTTATTGGCTGTGAGCTGGAATTTTTTTCTTCCATTGGAATAATCACCTCAATGCTTTTAAGGTAATATTTTCCTACTATTCTGGAAATAATGCAAAAATGAATGTCTTATTGTTAGCTGGGATAATTGCTTTTAAAATTCGCGTTGCTCATAAAGGAGTCAAATTAACACAATATCTGAGAAACTGATTGAAAAGAAAATAATACCACCACATCGAATATTTTCATTATTTTACATTATGTTCCATTCCTTTCTTCTAGATTGTTTTAGTATCTCCAATGTAGTAGATTTCGATTAAATTATTTGTGATTATTACTTTCTCCACTTTTCCCTAACCTCTTTTTAATTGATTTCCAGATTATAACAGGTTTTCAAAATAAACTTCTAATGGAGTTTACGAAGGAGAAATACCATATCTATATGAAGATAGTTCAAGTAATTGTTTGTGAACGCGTAACATAATATACGTTTGTACTTACGAGTTTAAAAAAGGTTAGAATTTTCGTTGACAATAATCAACGTATCGTCAGTCTGGCTGTCAACAAACCAAAATACAGATGTTATTGACAAAGAGAGAAATTGGATCATGTTGGTTGATTGTCCGATAAAGTTGTGTTAGTGAATACTGAGATTAGTGATGGTTCGGTGTACCCTATTTTAACAAATGATTTGAGATACAAAAGAGAATTTTTTCCTTTCTGCTTATTGTATTGCAGGAAGATTTCCACCTTGATGTAGAAGCAAGACATATTGAAGTGACTCCGAAGGTAATCATTCCCTAGACCGATTACTGATGATAAGTTTTGAATGACTCATCGAGTAATGTTCCTAAAGTTCAGACACAAAAGAAACACTCCCACGTTAATTTCCTATTTGTAAAGAAATATTAAGCAAATACAGGTAAGTAGATAAGTTTGCGTCTCACTGAAGCAACACAACGGGTTATTTGTGATAGACCGGGACCAATCCCGAAGGAAAAGATCCGAGAACAGCATCTCGCAATTTTGAATCACTGTCAGATGACGAAGTCAACATAGCTGTATCCCAATCTTCAAACTTTCACACCACGCAAATGTGAGGTGAGGATATATGAGGCCACGACAACATACTCGTATACCAACCCCCACTTACACGATGGTCTGGTTGGACCGGAATCTTGGCGATGATCAGGGATCGACCTGAAGGGGAAGATTCGAGGACAACACCTCGTAAACCAAGGTCAGATGACGAATCTGTTTGATAGATAAATTTGAACAAATGATGAATGTTTTGATTCATGAAAATCCAAGTGTTAGTTAATTAGCTTACTTTTGGGTGATAGTTACTTAAATTTTTGAATTAATGTTGATTTAGGAGAAAAAAATGACGGATGAAATTCGTTTAAATATTGTTTACATTATGTTTTATGTTATATAATATATGTTTTTATATAATATATAGTATACATTATGTTATATTGTAAACATTATGTTATATATACGTATACTAGGTAGAGTTACTCGCGTCCGTAGCATTCTTAAGCTACACGTGCCTCCTGGATAGTGCTATATGAATAACAGCGCCCCGTCATTGCGGCAGCTTTCGTCTGAACCTGTTCCACCTAATTTGCCACGACATATTACTACGACAAATTTTCGAATTTTAACTGGACGCGACTTTTTAAGAGGACACTTACACCGCATTGGTGTGTATGCTTCTCCTGATTGGCCCTTTTGTTCGACGAGGAGCTTTATGGATTTTAGTCATCTTTTATCTGACGATCACATCTTAGTTGACGACCTATTTAGCCGGGCTAATTTGTACTGGGCAGCCCTTAGGAAATTATGGTCCCTGGACTTTTCCTGACATAGGAAAAAAATGTTTATATACGAAATATGTTTTGAAAGCAAATATACACTTTATTATTCTACTATCTGAATTACCCGGTGTTGCTTGGGTTGAAATGGTTAAATTTTGCTTGAAAAGTGAATTAGAATAATCACTTTTCTTTCACAGAAAAATGCAATCATTTAAGTTGTACGGAAAATACGTTTTAACTTTTTCATAGCTTCTACAATATACTTCGGACGCAAATATATACATTTAATTCCTGAATATATTGCAATATGTAAAATATTAAGACATAATTTATAAAAAAAGTAAACATTAATTCTGGTGCTGCCAGATATCGAGTAGCAAAATTACGCTTTTATGATCAATGAGTTTTTCATTTGTGCTTTTCGGAATAACGGTGCTTGGGTTAGAAATAAATGTAATCGGTGTAGACAAATCAAACTGAATAGATAAAATTTTTTCAAAGAGCAGAAGGTCGATTTTATGGAATTTTTAAGAAAGAAAAATCACTGCTTTCAACGGAGGATTCACATGTATCTGTTCCGGACATTTTAAAATAAGCTACACGCCTTACCTAAAAAGCTTATCAAACAGAATTCTACAAATCATTACGTATTCAATAAATTATTTAAGGAAAGTTGGTCGAAATATACACCAACTTTCCTTGAAAATCATCCTTGAACTCCTGAAAACCTTTCCTTGAATTTCCTTGCAAAAATAAAAATTTTAAAATATTCTTTCTTCAATCAATAAAATATCTATCATTTATTTACATCATGGGAAGAACTAAAAAGTCATATAGTATATACATAATATTGTAATTTAATTTGTTTCGAAAAAAACTGTTTTTCGATCAACACTGGTAAAGCAACCATAGCTGTCTAAATCAATCAATCTATGCTCAATGTTATTTCTATGGCGATTTAGAATAGTTTTAACTCCCTAGGGCTAATAGAACGGGGGTTAAGAGTTAACCTATGCTGACTGCAGTGTTCTAAAGTATAAGTGTATCAAATTTGGTGCGGATTGGTCAAATGATGTAGATTTGTATAGAAAAGATACACACACATCCTATTTTATATATATAGATAGAAAATAGTGAAAATAATTTTTATATTCTAAAATGTTGGAAGAATGTTAAATTAGAAATCAGAAACTCAAATGAAATCAGCCCTATTTCTCTGTAAACCCACATCCGGCACAGAAATTATTTCTGAATTAAGTAGAATGCCTCAGTTTGTCACCAACAGGAAAGGTGGTTTGACTCACAGATAAGTAAGTCCTTCGGAGTTTAGATAGGTGTGGACGTTATCATCTTCCCTTTGAAGCTATTTAGGAAATCATTTATCACTTATCGCTTTTATCCTTCAATGCATAAGAACGCCAGTACCTGTGAAGTTTCTTTTCTAGCGATAAAAAATCGTGGAAGACTTTTGAACTCGATGTCTACTAGTTATTTGGAAATGACAAAACCATTTTGGAATTTACACTGATAATTATTTTAGTGTGGACTTTTGTAAACTGATTGCTCAATTTTATCCCTGTGTTTCTCCTTAAATCACATACTTTAGAAAATAGACGAAAAAATAGACATCCTAAAGGTAAAACATCAAACTTCTAATAAAATAGGCGGAGCATGTGCACGCAGCTTTTCGTTATTTCTGCCGATCGCTTGGTTTTAAGATCGGTCACGTGGTTGTGGGGAAAAGCATGAATACTAATGTGGTACTAATAATTGATTGGTTAAAGTGATTATCCGACATGATTAAAAACACTAGTCTGTGCTTAGGTAGCCTATCCGACCTAGCCGATTCGTAAGCCCACGTGACTTACCCTTCTGAGATTTTACGACAACGCCTCCACCCACATTCTCTGTCTATTTCATTAGAAGGCCGATGATGTAAGACTAATTGGCGAGCGTGATGAAAAACATTAGTTTAGGTTTTTCGAAAGTGAATCAACCTAATTTGATTCCCAAGCCCACGTGATTTACCCTTCTGAGATTTTACGATACCGAATCCACCCACATGTTCTGTCTAGTTCCTTAGAAGGTCGATGATGTAAGATTTATTGACGAGCATGATGAAAAATATTAGTTTAGATTTCGAAAGTGAGTCAGCCTAAGTCAATTCCCAAGCACACGTGACATATATTTCCTAGTAGATCGATGTTTTGAAATTCCCAACGTCATAAACACTTTTACTCGCTAGATAGACGTTAGATTATAAAATAGTTTAACTTAAATAGAAAACTAAGGGGCTTAAAAATTATAGGAATTACGGGACTTAAAAGGAAAAAATGTTCATCATCCGGGAAGGAGAAAAATAGATTTACATGATAGGTGGTTCGGTATGAAATTAAATTCATTTATTGCTTTTTTGAGGATCTTTAAGTTTTGGGGATAAAAAGAAAAGTTGGGTTAGAATTGGAGGTCACTGGCGTTGAAATCAGTTACGCTACGAACTTAGCTACAGAGCAATTTTGTGATGGGTAGGTAGGTAGGTAGGTAGAGAGATTAATAATTAACGCTGCACTGGAGCAACACGATGGACTATTGGAGACGTTCCGGGTTCAATGCCTAAGGGAAAGATTCAAGGATAACGTAATTTGGAACTACGGTCAGATGACGAGGTCAATCCCTGAGCTGGCACCCCACTTTCCAAATTTTCACATGACGCCAACGTGGGGACATTTGAGGTCACTACAGATTTAATGTGCACCAGCCCTCATGTACACGACGGTTTTGGGACCGAGTTTCGATCTCGCAACACTTTGGTTGCTTAACCGTTGCTCTTCCAACTGGGCTACCACGGCAAATAATTGTTTGCTACACTAGTTTGGATTTTAAAGTAAATCAGCGTAAGCCGATTCCCAAGAACACGTAACCTACACTTCCAAGATCTTACGGTATCGATTTCACCTATATGCTCTATCTATTTCATCAATAGATCGATGTTTTGTGTATACGTAGTTCACAACACCATAGACGTCTTTGCTCGTTAGATAAGACTTGCTTTTATGTTAAATTATTTAGAAAATAGTTTGACTTTGGAGAAAGGAATTGAGGAACTTAAAAAGAAAAACAAATTTATCATACGGGAAGGGAAAAATGTGTTTACATGATTGGTGATTCGGTGTAAAATTAAGTTGGATTTAATTGCTTTTTAAAAGTATTTAAGCTCTTGGGAGATGAAAAGGAAAAAGGGGTCAGAATTGGGGTCAATGCGTTGAAACCATTTATTCTACGAACTTAGGTATCAAGTAATTGTGTGATGGGAAGGACAGCTCAAGGAATAGGTTAGGTATAATAAATAGATTTCATTACTTTAAATGAAATTAAAAATACATAACAGCATTTCGTTTACTTTTAGTGGAATTCATACTTCCAGTAAAATGCACGGAGAAAGTCTCGTCTCAGTCACATTACCACAATTAAATTCTGAAATTCCAAACACGATTCGGCATTTTTTATGCTAAACACATTTATCTTTCTTATTTTCTTTTCTATGATTTCTGATCTTCTAGATTTCTCATTGCTTTCTGTAATCGGACTACTGAATAATTTCATTAGAGTGGTGAGCTCTTTCGTGTAGTTTCAGCAGTATTATGCATCTCCATAACTCAAATAAACACATTTAAGCTAAGCCTCAAAATTGACGAATGAATCTCGTAACGGTCGATTTTATATTGTTTATATCAGTTGTTGCTACTCAACAATAAACAAATAACGTCGATGTCTGTGTCACGGATGATAGCGAAATATCTATATAAATATTCTGAGAAGTTCTCTGACCAGACCTGAATAATGCTGACCGTAATACAAGTTAACCATCCTGGTGGTTGTATCGACGAAATATCTCGTCATTAGCAAAACTGATGGATCTTGATTGACAAGATATCAAGTCATTAGAAGAAAACTAACCAAATCTTGATCTCGTCATCAGGAAAAATCGGCAATACCTTGTCATCAGCAAAATTGATCAGATCTTGATGGACTAGATATCTCGTCAAAGCCACTAGAAGGATTAATCACCTGTGAAGCGAAGTGAGTTGGTGGAAAATACTGCCATCCAGGTGTTAGAAAAGTGCACGAAATTTCTGGGGGAAAAGGAAAAGAAAAGAGGTCTTGAACGAGACATGAAGAGAAAACGTTGAGACTCGTGAGGTCAACGTGCTTCATGTTCCGGAGAGCAGAGATCTCTAGTTAATATGACGAAATTTATAAGTATGTATAAAACAAAGCTATACTATGGAAAATAAAGACAGAGTTAATGCACACTTTGAGTGAATCTGATCCTTAGTTGGGGAAAAAGATCGAGCCATTCACACATTCCAAAAGGCAAAATACAAAAATTTTAGTTGTACTTTCTGAATGAAAGAATTTTTCAGAGCAATATTTCAAATCAGTAATAAACAGCGGCTTGTGGTTCTGTCAAATAAGTTCCAACGAAGTAGAAATTTTTATACGATTACTATATTTGTTATTGAAATGGCTATTACATTATTAGTCATTGCTCTTGTAAAAGCGGAACTTTCAGATAAGTGCATATCAACACGATATATTCAGAGCGGAAACGGAAACATTCAGAAATCACCAAGAAAGGTATTACGCATCGTGTTGATACTGATGTTGAAATAAAGTATACATTCAAGCATTAGTGGGAAATGCAATTCACTTTCATACCAGAAATTTCTAGTGATAATGCCACGCCAGAAATAAAAATAACCTCTCTATGTATATAATATGTAATTAAAAATCTTTGACTTAAGTCAGATGTACATTGACAAACAGACAGTAAAATGTTTTTCCATTTAAATTTCAAACAATATTAACCCTTCAAGTGGTTTCCACATCCATCAAGATCGTATCAATTTCGCTTAGGACGAGATATCTCTTCCATCAAGATCTGGTCAATTTTACTTTTGAGATACTTTGTCGAGGCAAGTAGAAAAACAAATTTACCCTTGCCCAGAACTGGTGATAATTTCTGACAGACTTTTGTATTAAAAGCTAGCCACAACTGGGTAGTTTCGATACGAAGATAAACTATCAGGAGGGTTAATGGACGAAATAGTGATACTCTTCCAAACTAAAAGAACAATACCCTTTACCTATCACTGACCGAGAAAAGGTTCCAATGAATATTTACAATATGTTCCCTTTCAACAAGTCTTCTACTTTTAATACGTTAATCGTTAAATCTTAATTTACTGCAGTCAGAAAGATGCAACAGGGACTGATTGCAGGATTGATTGCAATATTATAAGAAACGAAGCTGAAAACACAACCACAATATAATTAAATGTCAGACAGACAAGGCAAATACTATAACCAGACGACTTTCATAACGTTATATCGTCCATTAGAGAGGAAGATTGTTTTAGTTTTTGATAAACTAGTGAACAAATCTTATGCATTACTTATCAAAAAATAGTAGATAGGATGCGAGGTGAATGAAAGTATCACATAAAGAAAACCATCTTCTCATGGTCCTGACAATATCACTTTGCACTATAAGTCGTTTAAACCTTATTTGACTAACACAGATGTCGTCTGTTAGCAAGCGCAAGCGTTCAATTAGCACAATTTGAAAATAAATATGACATTTAACATGTTTTGTCTATCAGTTTGCTTATCAACCTTCACCCTTTTTCAACAGTTCTGGAGTACCTTTTCTGTTTGAATTTCCAGTTAAGAATATCTTGTTATATGTGTGCTTGCATGTGTTTAAAACTATCAACTTAAGGACGAAATACCAGAGTGAAACCTTACAAATGGGATAATAAGTTTACTTTTATGTCTTCTTCAATATCTGCCTTCTAATGAGAAATAGACGGAGCATGTGCATGCAGTTTCATGTCATTTCTGCCATTCGCCTGTGTTCAAGATTGGTCACGTAATTGGGGGAAAAATTATCAATCCTAATATGGGACAAATAATTGATTGGTTAAAGTTATTATCCAACACGATTGAAAACACTAGTCTGCGATTCGTTAGCCAATCAGACCAAGTTGATTCATAAGCCAACGACTTGCCCTTCTGAGATCTTATGACACTCACTAACATGCTCTGTCTATTTCATTAGAAAGTCGATGATGTAAGATGATTGACGATCGTGATGAAAAACACTTGTTTGGGTTTCGAATGTTAATCAGCCTAAGTCAATTCCCAAGTCCACATTACCTACACTTCTGAGATCTTACGACAGTGTCTCCAATCACATGCTCCACCTGTTTCATTAAAATATCGATGCTCTTCAAGTATACGTTGACTAATTCCTAACATACTAGATTTTATGAGTATGTTAGGAATTACCAAAATTTATCCGTAAGGTAGCGTGCATATATCTTCAATAAGAATAGCTTATACTTTACTGATTGCGTAACTTCCTGAATAATATTTTAAGTTAGATTGTTAATAAAATGTAGTCAAAACGTAAGAAGTAAAGAGAAAATTGATGCCCAAAACAGAGCAATACTGGTGTAAGCCAGCTGTTTATCCATATACTACTAGCTCATACAGGTAATTTACTATCAACTTTTTCATGAAAATTCAAAATTAAAAATTCAGTACAATTTAAAGACGCAATCAAATACTCAATGAACGACTTTAGTATCGACGATAAAGTATCCGTCTTAGGTAAGAATACTCAAGGCACGATAGCTTTTATAGGCGAGACTCAATTTTCTAAAGGACTATGGATTGGAATAGTTTTAGATGAACCATGTGGTAGAAACAACGGTACCTATGGAGGCGTGCGTTACTTCCGATGCTCTAAGGATCATGGTATTTTCGTAAGGCCTTGCCAAATAAGAAAATTAACTGGAAAAGAAACTATCGATTCTTATCAGAAGACGCCTCCTTCCAAAGCCCTTTATCCGGACTACTTGAGACACTTAAATTTCGAAGAGAGAAGTGATAAGAACGGGGCTAAAATCAAACTTGTCGATAGCAAAGAGCCATGCAAAGGCACAATCTCAGCTACGAGGAAAGGAAAGTTTTCAGTGAAGAATTTCAGCATGCCAATGGAAACAGTGAAAGAAAGCGAAACAAATCTGGCTCCTAAATTTCAGACAGATTCCATGCCAAGTACGGAATCGGCTGTCACACCCGTAACGAAATCTTTACCGGAAATAGAAAGTCTTAATTCGAAGACGAATGCTAAATTATTAGAAATCAAATCATACATTTTCAGTTTTGATAGAAAACTTCTTCAGGTAATATCAGAAAACAAAAATAATGATTTTAGTTCTAATAGCGATGCGTGAAACAGCGAAATTATATCTAATATATCGATAATAGATTAAGATAACTATGATGGATAGTTTAATAATCAGTTCTTGCAATGGAAAAATAAAGTTTAATTTGTTCAGGAAATTAAATCTTTTTTAAACTTAAGGTTAAAATCCAGTTAACGGCGAAATCACCAACAAGAGAATTCTAAATTCATTGATAATACGTGACTATTTTCCCCCCCCCACAACTCTTTCATACCAAATGTTGCCCTAAATATCAAAAATGTGGTTTTGAAGTAAATGCCGCTTACAACTAATCTTATTGTCCATCATTTGTTTGAGAAAACTGCAGTCCATTTTGGGCGATGGCAAATTTCCAAGTTAGAAGCAAATCAAGAAGGTTTAAAACTGGCAGATTGCCTAGTATTAGAAACTTCAATTCAATGCTTAGTTCTGCCTAAAGTAGATGAAATTTCCAACTCCTACATTTTGAAGCAACTATTGTATATTTATTGATATAGATGATAAAATTTATGGAACGAGCAATTTTGGTTTAAGAAGTACCTTCATACAACAATGTAGGCTTAACAAGGCACTTTTCAAACTAATATAATGTGCAGTTAACAAAAATTTAATATTTCCAAAAATAGAAATGATGAATCCCATGATAAAAAGAGGCCATCGCTATTGTCTTTTAGAAAAGAATTCATTGCTCTTTTAGTCATGAATATATAACTTTAGTGAATTAAGGGGATTAAGTTTCTTAAAACAGCCCTCTAGGAGGAACTTTAACCTATTAATTAGGAAACAACATTAAATTAAGGGGAACATGCATAAAAGTAATAACAAACCCTGAAGAAATTTCTGGAATAGAAAATATTAAAATGGAAATGAACTATTGCAGTCTATATTTATATAATTTTACTTTTCTTGTTTCTTTTTTCACATCTTCGAAAACGCCTTTCATAGATGAGGCATCAGAGTGATAGAACTCTAGAAGATAAAATAGAGAAAACTAAATCGGTGTGGTAAAACCATAGAACATTCCTGTTGATCACTATAAAACCTTGACTTTATTATATTTTTTCTGTTCAGTCGGAACTCTAAAAAATTATTTTATTTTATTGCATAGAGAACAAAAAAATTAAATCATTGAAAGAGATTTTAAGGAATTACCATTTCAAAATATTTCTTGAGTCAAGGTTTCCCTCATTCCACTTATTCCAGTCGGTTATTCTTTATCGAGATCGCATCATTTTAAAACAAATATGAATTTAATTTAATATATTTTACTAACAAAATAAACGGATTAAAAGCTTTGGGGAAATGCTGCCATTGTGATGATGTAGCCCCAACAGGAATGGCCTTATTAAGTTGCAAGTATTAAATGATGGAGACATTTTTATTTCTCGCTCCACTGTCACTAGCGTAATTAGGTAGAGAGGAAGATAAATAAGCATACTTTATAACTATAGTTTCATACACACACACACAATCAAGTGATTATATGTTTATATTATAAGTAGATATCCAAATTAAAAAAATGGTGAAATTATGCAATTTTGACTCACAGTAAAGCTATCCACCATGCATTTACAAAGTACAAATAGAGGCCAAAACTTGGAGTGGTATAATGCACCATTTTACTTTATATATTCAGTCAACAAAATGTTTATCAATTTTTGTTTGCTTAAAGTTTTTTCACCGACAATAATATTTATTTTACACGTTTTTAGACAAAGTAGCACCAAGTAATTTAATTTGAAAATGTGGCTGCCATTTTTATCGTGCAGTAGCATTTTGTTTAATAAGTAACATACTCACCGGGAAATCCACTTGCAAATTGTAGAAAAATACATTTTTATAATTTGTTTGATACATAACTCATAGTCAAACAAAAAACATTTACCCATCTTGGGAAAAATTGCGATTATGGATCATTTTTCCAAGCAAAGAACAAAAGAAGTCTCAAATAGGAAATTTTAGGTCGCATTACTAATTTTTATGTAGCTTTTTTGGGATTAAAGTAGACAATGAAAAAAAATGCTTGTAACTTTTTTCTACTTTCTATTAAAATTAGTTACAAAGTTTGGAAATCAGATCTTATTTAAATTACTCTTGTTCAAAAATATATGCCACCAAATGTATATTTTTGTATATAAAATTGTCGTAAAATTATAAACTGTACTGAAGGAATTGGGAAACTTCTTAGAGTCACGTATTTTTTTACTTCGGTATTTATCCCGGACCGTCGCCAGTAGCCAGTTGTGTTGCTCCAGTGCGTGCAACGTAAATCCAACTACCTACCATATTTTTTTAATAATTACAATAACAAAGCTTTTTAATTCTTTGAAGGGCACTACAAAAAATAGTTTTTTAACTTTATGGATGAAGATATATCATCTTATTTGAACGCATTTTGCACGTAAATGTTTTTGTTTTTCAGGGGTGGTAGAACACCTTATATTTTAATTTCCATCTAGTTAATTCCTTGATATCAGAATGTCAAACTAAAAAATAATTTTATACCATAACAGCCTTTATAAATGAGAGTACCTAGAATATTTATATAAATAACCTTACCCATTTCAACGGAGTGGGATGCCAGTGTCCCACCGCACCCGAAATGGTTAAGCTGTTGTTTTCTAATTATCAGATATTTTGGCATACCACTGTAGAAAGAAAAACCGTAGAGCGACAAAACACACCTGTTGTTACCGAAACACACCGAAAGTCAACTCATCAAGGTACAGCATAAGGGAAGGTATTCACCGCTTGAAGAAGCGCTAATATGCTATACAAAACCACACAAACAAAGAGCTTTATCTTTAAAGAGGAAAACAAGAATATTTCTTAGATGCCCATTTGAGTGACTTCGGGAAAGCAATAACTTCTGGTTGGAAATGCTTGGGCGTGGTGAAGAATTCCGTCCAAACAACTCAGTTTCTAAAATACTGATCTTATCACTCTCTTTAACCCTCCAAGACATTTCGACAAGGTATCTCGTCGGTCAAGATCTGACCAATTTTGCTAATCACAAGCTATCACGTCAACAAGGAATCACCGATTTTTCTATGGTGACGAAATCAAGATCTGGTCATTTTTCTTCTAATGAATAGATATGTCTTCCATTAAAATCATGTCCGTTTTATTAATGATGAGATACCTCATCCAGACAACCACCAAGAGTTAACCAATGCTTTCCACGAATATTTTCCTTCATCATACGTGTCTCCTTCAAGACGAGGGGCTACTATGGCTCAGTGGGTTTACCCATCGCACTAGCAAGCTGCAGGTTGTAGGCGTTGCAGGTTTGATTCTTCACTGATAATGTTTCTCTGTCTAATGTATCAGTACAAACTTTTTCATACATGTATGGCCAAAACTTGATGATGTTTGTCTTGTGCTTGGGGCAGCTTGGTCAAATATGGCCCTTGCGACATACATAAATCCCAACCAACCTTCACGATTGTCTTTTTACGCTTTGTTGAGATATCAATACTATAAGTCAGTTATTGCCGTCAGTTTCTTCGAAGTGAAATTACCTCGTTTAAAATCCGTCTAAAGTTTGTGGTTCAAAATTACGAGGTGATGTCCTCGGATCTTTCCTTTCGGGATTGATCCCGGACCGTCACCAATAACCCTTTGTGCTTCTCCAGTGTGACGTTAATTAACTACCTACCATCTAAAATTTACCCCAAGAGACGAAATTATTTTGAAGCGCGTACAATACTTGGTGAGAAACATAGAATCTTGATAATCGCGCTTTGTAAGAACTGAATTTTCTTATAGTAAAATATACAGCCGAAGAAGAAAGTGCTGTTCCCCGCAGTTTTGTTAGTAAACAAAAATTAATGTTAAATTATCAGAAAATGAAAATTTGATTATTAAAAACATGCTATATATAAAGCACTTGCATTTAGCCGCTAATAAATTATTTCATTAAAATACAAGTCGGTGTTTTTGTAGTAATTGTTTTTAATTCAATACATGAACATATTCTTCAGAAGCAAATAGTATGTTATGAATGCCTAATTTACATGCTAAATGACTCCAGTTATACGAAATTGGCACAGTTCAAATTATGAAGTGAACATTCTTTTGTTAATCTTCATATCAGTATCTGAAATCATTATAACACAAGTTAGAACATTCTTTGTGAACACACACAATATACGTTTATTTTTTATCAATAATAAAATAATTTACCGAAGTACTTTTACTTTGAAGTGTGAAAATGTGCACACTATTCACAATGCATATAAAAATTATTTACAATTGAATTAAAATAAATTTTTATAATACATTTTGCATGAAATCCACTATAAAAATATATATTTCGTATAAAATAATCGATTTTCAGTCTTTACAAAATACGCAAATATAAATGACGTCAACAAAACGTCATAATTGTTTCTAGCGGAGAAACTCAATCCTATATCTAGACTTAATTAAAGATTTTGTGCGTCTCTAATTTCCTTTTTATTAAATTAACTCTTTCTATTTAGCGGTACTGATAACTAGGACCTGGATTTTGTATTTTTTACAATTTTTCTGTTGGCGTGGTGTGGAAGTGTGAAAAGTGGGTGCCAGCTGCGATATTTGCCTCGTTATTGAACCTCAAGGGACCCACTGTAGACATCATAAAATCCCCGAAACGCTGATTGAAAAATCACAACATTGCTAAATAAAAAGATGGTTCGCACCAAGTCATAAAAATAAAGGACCATTCTTTCTACGCACCATACAATCTTTCAAATAATACTGTTTATAAAAGGGAAGATGCTTTATATAATTGAGTTTTCGTCATCTTTTTTGCAACTAATACCACTAGGCTTATAATGACAGGTTGGTGTTTTCAAGTACCAGTAAACAAAACAAGTCTTATCTGGAAAGAATTCGTTATTGGCTCCACCAAGTCGGGATTACCTGAAGGACCACGGAGGGGATCTGCTTCCTTATCTAGGTCATCTTTTTCGTGGTTCCTCCCTCCAAGGCTTGGGGGACATAATCACCCCCTGTTTCTTGTTTTGTCTTGGACCCGATCTGGGATACCATAAAAGTAGTCCCGTTCTGCTTTGAGGCTCTAATTGAAGTTCTGTCTTCCCTATGTGAGGATCTGCATGAAACAGGAGCAAGACGCTTAACTTGAGGTAAGTTTCGTTTCTGCTTAATTTAGTTTCAAATCTCTAAGAAATACTTTTAATCCCCAAATCAATGTTCTACACATTTTCAGCGAGAAATGTATTGTTAGTTTATGTATTTAAGATTCAGTGCGCTTAAGCATTTATTTAAAAAATGTGTTTTCAGGGATGGGCTTCTAAATTAAAATACAGTTGTGTACACACGTTTGAAACAGTCAATCATTCCATCATATATTTTTTAGATATAACACTAAATAGAATGCCTGTAGAATGTGAATTTTTAATAATCAGTTGTGTACACACGTTTGGAACAATCAATCATTCCATCATATATTTTTTTAGATATAACACTAAATAGAAAGCCTGTAGAATGTGAATTTGTCCCGACGAAATGGTGAACATTATTTTATTGTAGTTTATAAAATAAATTTTATGAAAGTGAACTAGCCGAGTTTACTCGGTTTTGTTCATGTTAAATCAATTCTATATGGATAGAAAGGATCAGAAAAAATAAGAAAATGTGAATGTAGTGTTGGTAACTGGAGTTTTAATT
The DNA here is from genome assembly GCA_933210815.1 of Meta bourneti. Taxonomy (NCBI): domain Eukaryota; kingdom Metazoa; phylum Arthropoda; class Arachnida; order Araneae; family Tetragnathidae; genus Meta; species Meta bourneti. The sequence continues at coordinate 80,302,069 of OW119923.1, read as the reverse complement.
TTATTCCTTCTAATCTACATTTGTAGAATATTTCTACACTTAACTCTTAAAAAATGTTCAAATGTGATACATAATGATAATCAGTTCCAAATAAATATTTTCGAGTTCCATCAATCACATAAGGAATCTGAAGTATGCATAACAAATTTATTCGATACAATATTCATGATTCTGTTCCATAAAAAAATGTTGAAAATTCCAAAACCGGAAACATTTTTGTACACGTAGAATCGAAAAAGTCACAAAGCATGGCAATTGCGAAATTTAAAAAATCAATTTTGTTTTCCTATTAAAAAGAAAGACACTAATTGTCATGCGTCTATTAATATAATTCAAATAAATAATAAAACTACTATATACGACAAAAACTTTTCACTCACAAAACATACAGGCAATATATTAACAAATTTTAAAGCATAGCAATCAAGTCTCCAGTCTGTAGTTACAAATAATACAAAATCTAATTAAATGTTTCTAACACCATTTTCTAAAAGCTTTCGTAGACCACGGTATTGTGATGAAATAGCGTCAATTGATAAATTCAGCAACCTCTGTGCATCTATGAAATGTAGAATTTTAAAGATGTTCAACAATTCTATCTGCAATCCTTTCTAACAAGCACTAATCATCCTCTGAAGAATTAGATTTCATGAGTCTCGTATTTAAAAACTTTAGTAGCAGACTTCGGCAGTTTGGTAAAACATTTCACTAGCAGACACGAGCACAGTTATCTGTGCTAAAGTTCCTTAATTGCTTAAGGTGTTCGTATATACTAGATTTTTTAAATTTTGACTTTAAAAATTCAGTTTTTTCTAACAAGTCATTTGCTTATGCTTAAAATAATTTCAATGAGAAAAAATCATATTAAACTAATTATTAGATATCTAATTTAGATATAATCAGCTAATTAGCATGTCTTTTGACCAGTGATAAATCAAATTCTAACTTGTTCAGAAAGACAATTCCTCTTGAAAATTATTCCTAATATTATTCTTCCCGTTTTGACCTTCAATCAATTTGCTAGAGGAAATAGCTTATTTTTACAATCATTTTCAAAAATGTCTGAAAAAATCAAGATCTTTTCACGAATTTTAACATTTAAAAATCAACTAAAAATTGATTTCTTAACTAATAACTCTGATTGAGATTCAGAACATCCACTGTATTACGTAGATTATAATGATACAAAAATAATTGCAATAGATCAATTTATTGTTTAGTTCGAAATATGTTTGTACTGGTGACAGTACCCAAAGAAAAACCCTTGTAACTAGAAAAGTACTCCGAATATTTACACGATCTTAGTATCGTTTAAAAGCTAAGAAATTGGGAAATATTTTGAAACAATAAAAATAAAATCGATATTCTGGCCAATTTTCGTGATCTCAAGTGTATACATACACTTTAAATTGATTAACTGCAGAGTCGTTATATTCCGTACCCAATTAAAATTAATTGTAATGAATATAAGCATGAGATATACACATTTCAAATCTTCACATAAAATAAAATTAGTTAAAATATATAGCAGGATTTCGTGTACTTCTCACTAGTTTTAATTCTAATAAAAATGTATGGCAAAAGTACGCATCTCATTCATGATACCACAATTAGCTCTTTCTACGATATTTCCCAGGTTTCTCAATGCCTTTTAAAATCAGACTGCTGAATAATTAGAGTGGTAAGCTTTTGCGTATAGATTAAGCAATATAATGTAGCTCCACAACACAAATCATGCATATTTGAACTAAGCAAGACAAATTGGCTCATAAATCCCGTCGCACGACTAATTGGGTTGACGAAACATTTCTAGTGGCGGCTGTCGGGATTTTCAATAGGGCCGGGGTAGAGAGACCAGTTGGAAGAGTAATGGATTAGAAACCGGAGGATTGCGAGTTCGAAACCTGGTCCAACCAAAGATCATCGTGTACGTGGGGGCTGGTTCACGTTAAATATGTCGTGGCCTCAAAGAAAAAGTGTATATTTTGATCATCTTTCTCTAAAAATCCTTTGTGTTTTCAACATTTCCTTTTATGAAAGGAAACTCTCGCTTCATTTTAAAAAACTAATTTTATAAAATCATTTGATTGAAATTAATGAAGATTTTAAAGATTCGGAGATTGCAAAAATAACTGTACAACGCATTTATATGATGAAAATCTTTTCAGGTTCATCTTTTCTCTGAGTGGCAATAGTAAAATTCACGGAATCTGGCATTTCACGGAATCTGGATTTCGAAATCGAACTTCTAGAAGTTCTTCCGCTACTAGAAGTTTTACGTCGATTAAGCCGTGGTTAAATTAAGCTAAAAAGTTGGAGGTTGTATCCAATAGTTGTGGATTTTATATTGTTTATGACCGTTTGTTGCCAGTCGCCAATATACAAATAATGGCGATTTCTGTACCACATAAGTTAATGAAGTACATACAGTAGTCTCGCTTATCTGACATAAACTGACCGGCAGAACGTCGGATAAGCTTAAATGTCGGATAACAGGGAGGAATTAAGAAAAAGTCTAATAAACGTCAAACTACGTTATAATTTTACAAATTAAGCGCCTAAAACATTACGTTTTACGACAAATCAACAGAAAAAAACCAATTCAATACACGATAACGTTATATAGTAATTTATTTACAAATTAGTACCAAAACATCGTACTGTATTGAAACGTATTGAAGTTGTATTGAAGTTAACGTTAAAAATTGACTATAAATAAGTTTAGAATTGCATAAAATGAACTTACAGTAAAAGCATTGTCGGAAGTTAAATCCATAAAAAGTTCTCTCCTGTGATGATTTAAAAAATGTGTGATCCTAGGCTGCTTTCGCGACGATTGTCGTTTCTTCGCTGCCAAATCTCGCCATCTTTGCAGCATCATTATGTCGATCCCCATAGCTTCTTGTTGCTCATCGTATTTCATGGCGATTTCTAGAGCCTTAACTCCATCGTTATGCGAGATTCTGAGAAGCTCAACAATTGATGATTGATCATCAATTTCGTTACCATCGCTATTGACAAGAGTTGGGTTAAAATGTCTCACGCTCGCAAACAAGCGGCACACTTTTCTCGTCGTCGATTTATGCGGGTGTTTTTGGAGGCGTAGGATAAGACGGAATGTCAGATGAGCGAAGATCGGGACTTAAACGAGACTTACTCTGTATAGATTTTATAAAAACTGAATATGTAACAACTCCGAAAGAGTCTCGGATCTTTCACTTCGGGACTGATCCCGAATCGTCACCAATAGCCAGCTGTGTTGCTCTAGTTACGTTAATTCAACTACCTACATAGAGTCAGAGTGCCCGTTCTTACCTTCATTATACCAGGGTCACAAAAACAATGATCACGAGGTCTGAGGGAAGTTGTTTTTGCGAGAAGAACAAAACAGTAATTGTGAAGTTTTGTAATTGTAATGTAATGACATAGATCTGAATTTTTAGTAGCCAGATTGCATATTTTTAAGACCAATCTTATTTTATGATTTATTTTGAGGCAATCGCGTTCTATACCATTATTTATATTTTTAAATGAAAATTTGAAATAATTTAGTTTTTAGCTTGCAATTACTTTATAAACAACGATGAGATTACATCTAAAAAAGTATAATTTCCTAACGAATATGTTTTCTAATTTTATAATTCCATGGAAGAATTATCCTGACAATAATTTAACTCTACTTGGCAATGAGAAACAATTCAGACGAAAATATGACGCATAATAAATTTTGTTTACATAAATTCGTGACATCTAATGAAGATTATAAATTAATTAATAAAGAAACATTTTGAATTAATTGTATGCAAATTAATTAACGTATATATGTGTGTCTAATTTTGCTGCCCATAAAAATCTTTATGTATTACTATATACCAAAGTAGTTTTTAAAACGAATTCGTAAAAGCAACCTTTGAATGCGAAAAAATGTTTGATTTTCTTGACAAGTTCCATTTTAGAGCCTTTACTTTTAAAACAATGAAAGATGTTTCTAAGCATTTTCAAATTTTACAGTAGAATGCATGTATTTCGGAATACAATCTAATACAAATATTTTGAAGAATGAAAACAAAAAGAGGCATCTGAAAACTATTTGAAACAGAGGTTCATAATAATTTTCAATGAAAGACTAATAGAAAGTACAAAATAACCTAATATAAAGCATACTAATAGAATGCATGGTTTTGATTTTGGTAAGGATTTTCATTGTTAACAATCACTGGAAGACGAAGATTTTACTTCTGGTTATCCAATACAGAATATGTACAGGAAGCGCGTTCTAATGCAGAAACACTAGCGCCACCTACATTTAGCTTTACATATTAAAGACTAATACACTAAGACTAGGTTTTAGACTAAGGAATTAGTCTAAAACCTAGCTGGGCCGCTGTAGCCCGGTTGGATGAGTAACGGACTAGCAACCTGGGGATTGCGATTTCGAATCTAACCAAAGACTTGTGTACAAAAGGAGCTGGTATACCCGTTAAATCTATTGTGGCCTCAAATTTGTTCACGTTGGCGTGGTGTGGAAGTTTGGAGAGTGGGGTGCCAGCTCAGGTGTGACCTCGTCATCTGACCGTGGTTCAAAATTACGTGGTGTTGTCCTCGGATCTTTCCCCTCGGATTTGATTGCGGATAATCACCAATAGTCCATTGCGTTGCTCCAGTGCGACGTTAATTAAAATGCCTATAAGCCTAGCAACCAAGCGCATCTTTTATTTAACCACCGAGAGTGATGTCAGATTTCTCTGTTTAGTTTTCTCTCCAGTCGGTGCTGGTCAGATCCGAATACTCAAAAATTTCAATGAATGCACAGTTTTAAATAATTTCAAAACAGAAAATCAATCTATCCATTTCTAGAACAGTAATTTAAATTTCAAGTTAGAAATAAAATTGGGGGAGACAACAATGTATAGAACAATCAAGTAACACGCAACACTACTCTACAAAAAAAATAGTCCTGACAACTGATCACAATCTACTTGTATGCAGTTACGTGAAGATTTTGAATTATTTTCGAAACCTAGTAATTTAAAATGTCTCTCGTTCAACATATATGAGACTAGTTTTTCTAACAAACTTGCATTCAAACCACGTGAAAATAACTCGATTTGTTATCCTCACATGCAAATACTGTAATACATTTCATTTTGGCATTACATTTCCCCTGATTTCAATAACATTTTTAGTTTATCTTCAAAATAATATTTCAATATCATGGAAACTTACAAATTAAACGACAGAGTTAAAATTATCGGAAAAAGCGTAAAAGGCAAAGTCGCTTTCATTGGAAAAACTCATTTTGCCGATGGAATGCTGTACGGCATTTCCATGGATGAGGCAAAAGGTCGGCATAATGGTACAATTAACAATGTACGCTATTTCAAATGTCCAAATAACCATGGAACTTTCGTGAGAGCTTGCCAGCTTGAAAGAGATAGTGCCAATCTCTCAAATAAAAACAAGGCTAGCAAGGTAATACCATCCAAACCTATGAACCCCAATTATTTGAATCCTAGGACGAAATTTAGTTTAGAGCAATCAAGGGACCAAATAAAAAGCAAAGAATGTACAGCAAGGGTTCAATCTGGATCAAAACAATCAGATGTTATCCACACAGATTTTGAACAGAAGTCTAAGCGTGAACCCATAGAAAAATGTTTGGAATTCTCTGAAGCCAAAGATGAGTCCAAATATAAACTGGATGGTAAAGAGTTTGCCCGAAGAACGTCAGACAAACTCAATGAAATAATGGCAGAGATGTCTGTTTTGAAAAACGAACTGGATTGTAGATATAAGCAAATAGCAGCTTTACAAAGCAGCTTGAGTAGACTGAAATCTTGTTTACGTTGGAACAGAAAATTTAGTTGCAGTAATAGCCTTAAAGATATTAATTTGAAGAGGTTCATTGGTCAAGAAATTGACGTTACAATAAAGAACATGGAAGAAACTGTAAGTACCGTTGATATCAAACACTTTCCAGACTTTTCTAAAGGCGATACTGTCTTAAAAGAAGAAAATAATTTCTTATTCCAACACGTTTTGGATCTAGAAAAACAAACAGAAATGTTAATGGAAACAATGCTGCGCATAAGAAGCATTATTTTAAACCAAAGGAAGAAACGGCACTCAGATCAGAAGCGTAGCTATAAACAGAAACCTGTTGCAAAATTAGACCAAAATAAGGACAATGGTTATGAGTACTCACCTAGATGTTTTTCAGATGTGAATGCTTCTGATAGCGAAAGACTCTCTGTGGAATCTCTACGACGACCAACAAAATCATATGCATCCAACAAAAATTCGGAAAAAAGTGGGAAAAATAAGTTGGAAAATATTGAATCCGACCCTGAGTTCTTCAGGGAATTGGAAAACGAGTGCAACCGGAATGGCAAGTCTGACGAACTCAAGAAAGATAATAAACGTTCCTCTTTTTTGAGCATCCCTGAGACGAAAGATTTGGAGAGACACTTCAGGTTCCCAATCTGCAGAGAATCCTTAAGGTCCAAAATAAAAACGAACAGTACAAACTTTTCAAAAAAGAACTCTCTTCGATACGAGCCATATTCTTTAAGCCTAAACCACAAACTGGAAAAAACGGCTTCCGATAGCAATGGAAAACCGTTTGGCAATATTACAAAAGAATTTGAAGACTTCATTAGCGATATTATGACCGTAGCCAGCCAATCAAATGAGTCCAAAGCTAATTCTACTAACGATTCTACCATTCGACCATTCTCAGTGCGAGAGGAAAAAGCGGTAGAATCCAATCTAAATCCAATTGAATCTGATTCAGATAAAACGAAAATAATTTCACATGAATCGAGAAAGGCAAGGTCTCACAAAGTCCTACCAGCTGCAAAAAGTAGAATATCAGTAATCAGGCGTAAACCCCTGAAGAAGAAAACGGTGTATTCCAATCGAGTTTTAAACAGAAAAGCCAAGTCTGAAGGAAAAGCGAAAGAACAAGAATAAACGATACGCTCTCATCCCAAGCATTACCAATTTAGTGATATGAAATTCAATAGTCTTAAATTTAGAAAAATAAATGCCAATTTATAAGTTTCATTTATGTTCTGGTAAAACTACAGAACAATAAGAGTGGCCGGTAATTAATTAGCGTCGCACTGGACCAACACAACGGGCTATTGACGACGGTCCGGGATCAATCCCGAAGTGAAAGGTCCAAGGACAACGCCTCGTCATTTTGAACCACGGTCATATGACGAGAACAACACCTGAGCTGGCACCCCACTCTCCAAATTTCCACACCACGCCAACGTAAGGACATAGGTCAGGTTTAACGGGCACCAGCCCTCGTGTACACAAGGTCTTTGGTTGGATCGAGTTTCGAACTCGCAACCCTCTGGTTGCTAATCCGTTGCTCTTCCAACTGGGCTACTGAGGACCAGTAAGGAGAGTGTATGTCTTACGTATTGAGTTCTTACAGTAAGACGCTTCAAATCGTGTAGCAACTCAAATTGTTTAATTATTTAATTCGCTTTTTGATTTTAAACATTATTGCAATTAAATCAGGTTCAGTCTAAATTACCATAAAAATCATAGGTTGTGTCGAGAACACAAAATGTAGTTTTGCGTGAATACTGATGTTGGATTGTAGAATGAACGAAGCAGGATAATTGATTAAAATATGATGAATAGTAAAGAAATTACACACGCGTTATTTTGAAGAATTTTGTAGTTAAAAACAGGGTATAATATTTACTAAAAACTAAATGTTCATCAAATATTCAGTCATTTGTTAATTCTATTTCTCTTGTCACCTTACGTTTTTTACTTCAGAACAATTTCTCGAATTCTGAATACGAATTCTTTATTTTTATGTTTTGTTTCTATGCATTGTTTCAGGAAAATTATCTTCAAGTGATACACAATAGATTACACGTAAAGATAAGTAATTCGGATCATCTTTTGTCGTTATTTGTCATAAAAAGTTTCCTATCATTGTCTAGGTATTTATTTAAAAAGAATATTATAGAAAAAAAACGAAGAGATTGATGTTAGAGGATCTGATAACTCTCAAGACAAAACATTAGCGACAGTTAACAATTAAAATAAATATTTTTCATTTGTGCTTTTTAGTTTCTTGGAACCTAGAAAAAACGGTTAATTTGTATAAAATCATTTCACATATCTTCAAAATTTAGTTCACTTTAATAGATTAAATTTTAAACATGGATTACAGAAAACCGGTGGTCCTGGTCAAGTTTTGAAGCATCAGACTACTTGAATGTTTCAAAGAACTCTCTCAATTCCTTTTTAAAAAAGGTAGTTAAAAAGACAGTCAATAGTGAAAGTGAAACTGCATCGGCGTTGACAAGTGTTCTGAAATCAGATGTGAAATTTAGATAAGCACGTATGAAAAAGCTTTACTAATCACAGCAGTTCAAGGTTGTAGTGTACTATAAGAATAACAGTATAAAATATATCATTGATAGTTTGTAAACAATGTAAATAAGTAAATTAAATAATGGGGTAGTGTCCCACAAAGATTGATTTTGTTTGTATGGCGTACTAGTCACATTGTTTTTGGCCAAGCAAACCCAAGACAATGAAAATCTTACTGTTTCAGAAGAGAGAAATTCCCCCAGGGTAGGTTGCAATGATTCGCAGGCTACCTGCACATTGGTCAAACCCACTGAGCCACGGCGGCATCACAGATGTAAACGAAATAATATAAGTAAACTAACTTATGGGGATACGAAAGAAAATAAGTAAAGTAATGGGGATACGAAGGAAAATAAGTAAAGTAATGGGGATACGAAAGAAAATAAATAAAGTACTGGAGATACGAAAGAAAATAAGTAAAGTAATGGGGATACAAAAGAAAATAAGGAAAGTAATGGGGATACGAAAGAAAATAAATAAACTAACTAATGGGGAAACGTACTACAAAGGTTGGTTAGGTTTTCATGGCGCAAGAGCCACATTCGGTCAAGCTGAGTCAAACACAAGACAAAAAACGTCAAGTAATGGACGCACAAGGAAAGTCTTACTGTTTCAGAAGAGAGAAATTCACTCAGAGTAGGTTGTAAGGATCGAGCCTGTTCCTCCTGTAACTCGTAACCTTCGCGCAAGTAAGATTCCTGTAATTTACTCTGGGTGTATTTCTCTCTCCTGTGTCAGTAAAGCTTTCCTTGTGTGTGTCCTTTGATGCAGTCTGCCTTGTGTTTCACTCAGCTTGATCGAATATAACTCTTGTGCCGTAAAACCTAACGAACCAAAAAGGTTCACAACTCACCCCATTAATTAGAAGCAAAATATTTTTAAATTCTTATAATTAATTATTTTCATGGATGAATGTAAGATAACATCATTCAATCCCTAACCAATCAACAGTACTGTGCCTTAATAAGCCTTGCAATTTAAAATCTGTACTACCTGTATACTTTCATTTTGTCCAGTATATTCTGTTGATTGATGGAATTTCAACGCCATAAAGGATAGATATTAGAATATTCTGTTAATCGTGCTCGTAAATCAATTTTTAATTTTTATAAGCATTTACTTTCATTTATTTTTGCATCATAAATGAAAATGCTCTTTATGCAAAGCTAAGATTTCCAGTTTTTTACCACTTAAATGCTTTGCAACCAGTGAATGTGGCAGTTCCTTTTCTGTAACATATAATAATATGCGAACTTCAACAACTATTAAATAGTTCTTTAGTACAAGTATCAGTTATTTCTCCCAGATAAGCTTTGCAAAAGTTTTATCATTGTTAATAAATATATTCTTTAATAATTTTTAATCTCAATTTTAATGAACCAAGCGTAATAACAAGCTGCCTAAAACGACCCGGACGTGATTCGACCGTGCAGTATTCTGATATAAGTGATGTGGCAGCTCCCTACTGATAACTGGAACAAAAAATATTATATGAACTTTAACTTTAGCTGGTAATCAGTTTTCTACTGCTATAAGTAATTGCAATTCGCAATTATTTCTACAGGCAACGAAATTTGCAATGTGTAAGTTAAGCAAGAGCCGACCAATTGGTCTTGTGGTCAGGGTGCTGACTTCTGGATCAAAAGGCTCCCGATTCAAATCTGGGGTAAGGTCCATCTGGGGTGAAAGTGGAGCCTGTATATAAGCGGGTTGTACCAAGAATGTATGGTATGTAAGGTGTAACGTGAACCCACTCCTCGTAGTGTACCAGGGTAACGGCAAGGGACTCGAAATTCCATCTTTGTAATTTCACGATGAATAATGTTCAATTAGCCAAGCATTGAGAAAAAAATTATGCTAAATGTTGTTACCTGCTGTGCATTTTTGTTTCGTTATTGCTAATAATAATCAACTTAATTTAGTTAAATGAGTTTATAATTCTAATTAGGATATTAATATTATATAATTTTAATAATTATGAGCTTCATTTGAGCTACATCGTAACAGTCCTGTCATATAAGGAATACCTTATCAAAGCACTTACTAAATTTAAACTTTCGAACCTAACGATGCAAGTTCTTCAGTTTCTAGTAATGATTATTAATTTGATTTCAGATGTATCTCCATTACCTATGCTGCCTGTTTTGGGCAGTGCGTGTGGGTAAGTTTCAAGATTTTCTAAAAATAAAGTTATCTACAGTAAAACTTATATGCGATAGTTCTCACTTTTTCTTATTCCTTAGTTTTAGCGGAACATGAAACACCAGCTACCGGTACTCCAATAACACCTACGGGAAAACCTGTAGAGGAAGTTAAGAAAAAGCATTCACTTCGAAGTACAGAGTTTATAACTCTCGGTGCAGGTAAAAATCAAGTTTTACCTATCTTTCAAATTCGATATAATTATTTTCATATTCTTTTTGAGGTATTATTTCTCAAGATTTGCAGAGAGTTGATCTTCACCAGTCTTGATCAATCTTTAACCCTCTTGGTGGTGGTCTCGATAAGATATCGCGTCATTAGCAAAACTGTCTAGATCCTGATGGTCCAGATATCTCGTCAGTAGAAGAAAACTGACCAGATCTCGCCATCAGCAAAAAATTGGCAATATCTTGTCATTAGGAAAGTTGATCATGTCTTGATGAACTAGATGCCTCGTCGAAACCACTTGGAGGGAAAAGCATCATTTTATTTATTGAAAAAATAAGGTAGATAGGAAAGTTGACATAATGGTTTCCTACAGTGCTTTCAGGGATCACGCTGTCTATTGCATTTACTTATTTATTATTTTTTTCTCATTTCTTAGTTTTATACGGAGTACATTTTCTACACAGAATATCTATTCCATTTTTAAATTTTTCATTAATGCTTTCCTTGATTTTAATTAAAATTTCCCGTGATTTACTTTAAATTAATCGTCCAAAGTAGCAACTTATGTATGTTTAGCGGTTTATTAGAAATGCATTTAATTTACCAGAGAATTTTTTTATCTGGATATGAGGTTTTTATGTTAAGCTAAATGTAAGTGGTGGTAGTGCTTTTGCTGCTTGACTTGCTTACTGTACGTATTCCAGACGTGACAGTATTTGCCTTGTCTTTCGAATACGATTTCAGAACGTCGCCAATAAAAATTCTAAAGATGGATTTCCGAATCAATATATAACTGATTGGTCTATGGTCGTTAGATTAAACACTAAACGTTGTCAAAACGGTGATAAACTACATTTTAAGGTAACTCCTATATGAGTCATGCTAGAGAATATGGTTAACAGGAATTAAAACCTCCGTTTTCTGTCTGTTTACTCTGAAGATGCCTCTCATACTTATCAGATTAGTTATGAAAGTAAAATTTTAAGTCTATAAAAATATCTAAGATATAAAAATGCATAAATTAAATAATAATATTTTGCATAAATAATCAGAGCAAAATAAAAAGTTACATTTTTAGTATTTTGTGATAGTTATTGAATAAAATTTTGGGAATAGGAGAGGGGAGTGAAAAATCAGAATTGCAACGTACACTTGAAAACTTGTACCTATGGCAGAGAATGAGATCAAAAGCTACAGAAAATGAAGTTTACCCTCCTAGAACTCGTGAAAAAAGATCAATGCTTGCCATGGACAAACCTCCAACATCAAACATTTACCATCTGGCCCACGCTCAACAATCTGAAGATAAAGGTAAGTGCAATTGATACTTTTTGACTTACGATTTGATTTGTAAATAATTTTCCCGTATTTATATTATGCAAATGTGTAAAAATTGCAATACTAAGAAAGATTCACAGTAGAAGAGACATTTTCTCTCAAGCTAAAAAAAGATGAGGTAGTGTTTCTAAGGCGAAACGTGTTTCCTGTAAGTATTCTTAAAGTAAAGTCACTTGACTTGTTTTTCGAATACGATTTCAGCACTTCGTCAATAAAAAATTCCAAAGAATAAATTCCGAATTGATATATGATAGTTGATTGGTCAACGCAATTAGATTAATCTCCAAAAGTTGCAAAATTGGTGATAAACTATATTTTAAGGTAACCCTGATCTGTATCATGTGAGAGCATTGTACTGAAGAAATAAAATCTTCGCAGACCGTCCCCACCTGGTTTGCTTTTTACACTAAAATTCCACTCATACAAACCTTGCGCCATAAAACCCCAAATTTTATTCAAAATTCCATTCCTCTCATACAAACAAAATTTCTTTCACATATTACTCATGCTAGAGTTGGTACTTGACTGTATTATTGGGCTATAGTAAACTCACAGCAGTGTGAAGCTAATTTGAGCTGTTGTAGCTATTTCTAATTAATGTAATGTACCGAGTTTCTAGCAACTGTAACGAATTTAAAGTATTGTAGGTTGCAAAGAAAACCTTCATTTAACGGTAACTTAGCTGAAAACGCAGACATGTTCGATCAGGACAGCGATTTTCATCAAGAATGGTTGCGGTGTGCCATCAAGAATGGTAGCGGTGTGCCATCAAGAATGGTAATGATGTGCATTGCAGATAGTTAAGCGGCTTAAATTGTGTAAGATTTATAACATTTCAATGCTTTAATTTTAAACTTTTGACAAATGCGTTCACAAATCATTTCAAATAATACCCGTGTAAATAATTTTTTGAGTATTATTTCTATATTTCAAAGTATCATACATAAATTGTTTCAAAAACAATTTTTAAGTTACTTTGGAGCAAAATAAGAAGGTGATAACTATTAATTTTTTATAAATCAAGCAAAATTGCAGCTATTTTTTCGTCAGATCCTCAAATGTATTCTTTTTGTTGTGCCGTAGAAATTCAGCTATTAGTTTGTGTGCTACGCTATGAAAGGATGGAAATCGCTACATCAGGGTCATACCTGCCCAAGATACAAAAAAGTGGGACCTGCTTTGATTTGGGCACAATTTTACTCTGGGTATGGAGATTCGTCAACCTACTTTTACAGATTTTAAAGGATTCGTGGTGAGCTTTGCATCTCGAGAAGAAAAGGAGACCCACTCATTACTTACTCCATTGTTAACTCCTTAAAAAGTCTTCCCTATTCTTCCATCCTCATTAGAAATTAATTGGTTAAATATAGCGGCTTCAACACTAGAATATTATTTAAACTTATTTTCACAAGCCAAAATCACATATAATCACTGCAACATACTTAAGCCCCATAGAACTGAAAAATCACTACCCATTAATATGATCACTTCCAAACAAAAAACAATATTATAAAAATTGAATGAGTTCTGTACCCATATGACATCTGAAAAAACCAATACAATGATGATTGCCTGTCTGTTTTTTAATCATCATCGTTTTAATTTTTTCAAAAGTACGATTTTAAATTTACAAGATTTGATTGGTAAATACCTCCATCCAAATCCTACCCTCTTTTAACCCTCCCGGTGGTTTACCTTCTAGTAGAAAACTGCCCTGTAATGGCCAGCCCTCTGGTGCAGAATCTTGTTCCACTGTCAACATTTTTGGGCAAGGAGCAATTTCTTTTTCCTACTTGGAACTTCATTTCCTTTTGGAGTAATAGGGTTTGTCTCGACGATGTATCTCGTTCTTAGCAAAATTGATCATATTTTGAACGAGATAGCTTGTCGTAACGCTTGGAGTAACAAAACATTGTTTTTAATTCTCATTCAGTTTTTTAATTCAATGATTCACTTTATCAAAAATTTCAAAATTGTCATAGTTTTAAATTAAATGTGAGCGTTTTATATTCTTATGTGTCGCATTTTTCGTTTTTAGTCGTTAGCTTTTTGGTGTTTTTATAACTTTGCCTTTGGCGCAGCGTCTATGTTTTTGAACTTTGTGCCTTGAAGCCCCAAATCCAATCCAATCTTCATTGCAAATTTTACCTTTAGATTACTTTCTTAAAACAGTGAGCACTGACATCCCGGCAAATGTATCACGTCAGACGGAATGCTACTAGCCGTAATATTCACCATTCAGATTAAGAACCTGTATTCGTATTTAAGCAGAAATCGAGGTGGGTTTAAAAGTATACGATATTTGAGTGAAGGATGTTTTGCATTGGTCGGGCCATTCGTAGAAATACATTGATGCGAGCTAAAACAAGTCTGGTGAATGTATATGTCATCCGAGTGGATCAACTTTTCAGCTAAAAGAACTCCAAGTACTTTAAAAAACCATGTGCTCTTATTATATTCCCCACTACCCGTCTCTGTTGAACACAGATGTAAACTATTGGACTCAGTTCTTCATCTTGTTTCCTTTTGGTAAACCCTGCAGAGTATTTATAAATAACAGATTCGATCCCAGTCACATAGTTAATGCTATACGTCTATTGATTGGCAGCAACTGCTAACGAGAACACCTTGTACGAATTGAACTTGCTGACTAATTTCAATATATTTGGCATCGTAACCAGTCTGTAAACTCTAATAATTTAAACGCGAAAAATGCCGTTAAGAACCTTAAACATAAATTAGAACTATTGAAATGCCAAAAACTTGATGACATAATGCCAGACATTTAAAGTCACTACCAGTTTTTCCATTCTTTTTTCTACAGAATTAACATGTTATCTTGCTTTTATTAATATATATTGTACTGCTACATAAGAAAATTGGTAAGTAGAGAGCTGTTAAAATAATTCCTGTATGGGATTTAAAATTTAAATATTGCTATATTTGCTTCAGCAAAACTGATTTATCTCAAAATTTTAAGTTTGATATTTATATTTTCTCCTTCACACACAGATGCTCAAACTGAAAATCTTGCAGCAGGGTGGAATCTTTCAGACTTTAAGGAGATTGAAAAGATGCTAGATGACATAAGTAAGTGCTAAATATTTTTATGAGAGGGATAAAAACGATGTGCATGGTACTGAGTTGTGAGGAAATAAAATCTGTCAGAGTGCAACATATATCGAAATACTTTATTGAATTCTACTATCTAGTTATGAGATAAAACAAATTACTATTTTTATAAGGATTTTTTATAATTTTATTGCATATTCTTCAGTTTTACTTAAATTAATTTAAAATAAATCGACATATTTTAGTTTTATGTTGCTTAAGTTATTGTATCAAGTATGCATTAATACTAGGATTTTAATTGAATTACTCTCATGTCATTCATCCTTAATTGAAATTACCCTCCTTCTGGGAAAAGACAAAGATAAGACAATATATCATTTACTGCAGGATAATCTTGAAATTCGTAGCAACATCGGTTACGATAGCTGAAGGGCTCCGGGAAACATTGATAAATAGAATGTATTTTATTGTAAAAAGAGAACAGGAAAAAATTTCATAATAAAAAATTAAAAACAAAATATTCAAGAGGATCAAAAGAATTTTTATTGTTTGAATGAGTTCTTAATACTTGAAAGTTTAAGATAAAGAGGTCTCTTGAATATTGGATAAACCGTTATAATTTTAGAATTTTTTAAAACTTTAAAATTGCTCTCCCGAAAATTTGAAGTGTGCCTTTCATCTTTAAGTGTGACCAAAGCACTTCGTATGTACCAGTCAATTATATTCAGTCAAAATACAAGTTTTGAGGTATGAAAGCTGCCAAAAATCTTGAGCAAACAGTGACAAATATTTTTAGTCTTCTTAAATTCAAATTTGTAACTCTCAAGAAAAATTATCATGGAAATATAAGTGACCTTAATCCAAGGAGGCATTTACTAGAATTAACAAGCTCTATTAACAAATATATTGTGCAATTGTATGTTTTTTAATCTTTGTATGGTTCATAAAAATCAAATAACATTGTCAAATGTAGTTGTGACCAAGTATTAAACATTCCATTGTTTTTTAACCCTCCTAGTGCTTTCAACATCCATAAAGAGTCTTTTAACCCTCCTAGTGGTTTCAACGTCCATCACGATCTGACCAGTTTTGCTAATGACTAGATATCTCGTCACCAAAACATTGCAGATTTTCTGATGATGACTAGATCAAGATCTGATTAGTTTTCGTCTAATGATAAAATATCTGCCCATCTAGATATGGTCAGTTTTGATAATGTTATCCCTCGTCAAACAACCACCAGGAGGATTAAATAACATTTATGAAATCAACGTAAATGAGAGAGAGACAAGGCACGAAAAAAAGTGCGAGCATCTAGACATCGACCGATAAGCGAAGAAAATACACAAATCAACTAGTTATTTATACAGGGTGAGTCTAAATTGTTTCTACAAAATAAGAGAGGTGATAGTACCCATCCAGACGAGCAATAATTACCATGGAACATAGGGTCGCATTCCACTCTGAGAGGCAGAAAAGAGTCATGTCGAAACGTGTCGAGTATGAACAAGCCATCGCCTCTGACGTCGTTTTGTACCAGCGCACTTTTCCAGCTCGGTCCGGCACTTCTTGAATGCCACATATCCCGCACGATGGATCGGACGTGGCGAACCTGTGCCTCCTCGCCCACCGGACTTCAACCCACTGGACTTTTTCTTCTGGAGGCACATGAAATCTTTAGTGTACCAGACGCCTGTGGACTCGGCTGAAGATCTCGTATCGAGAATCGGTATTGCCGCAGACAAAATTAACACACCAGGAATCTTCGAGATGGTGCGCCAGTTATTCCTTCGCCGGTGTGAACTGTGCAACGACATGCGTGGCCGCCACTTTGAGCACTTGCTGTGAGTTTTTCTCTGATCAATAAATCAGATTGTGCAACTTTTGGTATCGTTCATTCGCTTTTCCCCAACACTGTTATAAGTTCATGTTGAAATTCTAATTTTACTCTTTTCTGCCTCTCAGAGTGGAATGCGACTCTATGTTCCATGGTAATTATTGCTCGTCTGGATGGATACTATCACCCCTCTTATTTTGTAAAAACAATTTAGACTCACCCTGTATACATGTAGTTCAATAGTTATTTCTATACATGTACTTCAATACTGATTTATATACATGCCACAAGCTCTAAATCACTATTGAACTAGTGAATTATAGCCTGTGGCATTAAATCATTACTATTTTTTTGTATATAATCAGTCGAAATACAAAAACGATCACTGAAAAGCATTTTTATAAGTTGAAGTGAAATTTTTCATTCCTCACCTACAGTATAGGTATCATGTAAAAGATTTTGTAAGATGGTATCGGATCCTCTTGGGAGAAATGTATGAGAGGGATTTTCAATGTAAACAAACCAGACGATCTGCATTTGGACAACAGATTTTAATTCTGCTGTCTCGCATGATGCATGTCGGGGTTACCTTAAAATGTAGTTCATCAGCCTTTTAGCTACGTTTGGCATTTAATATAAGTGCCGTTCACCAATCAACTATCGTATATCAATTCAGAATTTTTCTTTGTAGTTTTTATGGGTGAAGTGCTGAAATCGTACTTGGAAACCGAGCCAATTGACGTCACGTTCATAATATGTACAGAAACACGTGTCGCCGCAGAAACACAACAACTCGTATGTTTAACTTGACAGAAAATGCCTCTCATAGCTATCACATTCCGCTGACTAATGTAATAATTTTGTTGGTTGGTATCGAATGAGAGCTTATTTAAAAGCTTTTGGCTTTAACCGTTATTCAAATGTAAGAGCCATTTCCTGTGAAGCTAAATATAGATGGAGGTATTGTTACGGTAGCGAATCGCGTGTTTCCTGCATGCATTTCGAACGTAAAGTCAGTTGGCTTATTTTTCGAGTACGATTTCAGCTTTTCGCCAAAACTAATTCAAAAGAATAAACTCCGAATTAATGTATAATAGTTGAGTGGTCAACAACAATTGGATTATACGCCAAATGTTTCCAAAACTACGATAAACAACATTTCAAGCTAACCTCATATTTATGATGCGAAAGCATTAAGACAGCAGAAGTAAAATCTTCGCTTTCCGTCTCGTTTGTTGGTTTACACTGAAAATCCCTCTTATTGATGTATTTCAATGTTACTTGTGTAAAACAAATGTGTGTAAATATAATATCACTTGTTGCAATAGAAATGAAGCATCACCCTTTTATTGAAATTCATATTTTATGTCCTTTAAAGGTAACTGGGAACCAACTGTACAAGTTCCACTTGCTCCAGCACCAGAATCGATAGAAGGTTACGAAGTCCAGGAATTTTCTGAAGCTGATTTAAAGGACACCACAGAAAAGGCTGAAGATGATCATGCAAAACAGAACGAACAAAGTGCTGACCAAACTTCCACTCTCTCATCACCTGCACCAGAACCACTTGACCATTTACCTTCTACTCTCGAAGAATTATCGGTAGAGCCAAATATTAACCCAGAGGATATTTTCGGTGGAGAAAAACAGCCACTCTCTGTTGGTTCAATCCAAGGAATACCGGGATTACATTTTCCTGACTATGAAGACATTCCGGTGTCTCCCTTCGAATGCGCGGATAAGGAATACTTTCCTGGATTTTATGCAGATATGGATACAGGCTGTCAGGTATAGCCCCATAAATTTAATACAATTTAGAAGACATTACGTAAAACGTAATATTCTTCAGGGCCCTCGTATCTACAATGCTGGCAATAGTACCAGGTTAGATGATGGGCCTCTCACGAAATAAAAACATATACTCCATGATAAATTTGCACAAACGTATATTTTTTCTTTTACTTTGGATACATGCTTTGGCACTGCTTTTTATAAATTTAACATTTCCTGTACCCCCAAAGCTCTCGCTACCCAGTACTATGGTTCTCTTCCCTTTTTTTATGTTCATGTCCGTATTAAATAATTCCACACACTCAATGAAAAATGTTTGAAGCGAAATTTCGTAAAACATAGTCCAAGCTTATATGAATAATATGAAGGGCACTTGGCTATCATTTTCATAATGATGGCGGTTTGTTTTTTTGGAGATTTGTTTTATATTTTGTCTACAATTTGGGGATTTCGAGGTTCGTAAATTTGTTTCTTTGGAGTCCCACCATCTGGCGGTGAAAGGAGAAACCACATTTTTCTAAATTAAAAGTTAAGTGAAACTGAGTGGAAACCAGGGACTTTACACCAGAGGAGCACTTACTAGAAGAGATGGTATCGAAGTACTATTGATGTGTGGTGGAAATAATTGAACTTGTCGGAAGAGTCTCTAGTTTCCACGTCGTTGATCTGAGTTGGAATCTCACTTAATTTTTAATTTAGAAAAAAGTTTCTCCTTTCACAACCAGATGGCGCTCCAAACAAACAAAAACATAAAATAAAGCCTTCAAAATGTAAACAAACCGCCGTCATTTCGAAAACGACGGCCCAATGCCTTTCATGCTAGTCACATGACATGTACTTCGTGATGTGAATTATCTCTTGTGATCATCGATTTTTCCTCCAAACTTGTATAATTGTCACTACAATCTGCAAGTGTAATAAAATGGGAAGTTTTATCTCTGATCTTCATTCTGGTTGCCATTTCTCTCTTCTCTGTACCACAAAAATTTTTTTTCTGGGTTTCTTCCAGCACATAAAAGTGGGTCCTTCAAATTAAATATACTAATCGGGATACACAAATGTATTCAAATGAAAAACACTTATTTACACTCTTTATTTCCTTTTTTGTCTAACGAGTATAAATGCAAAAACATAAATTTTCGCTTTTCTTCAAATTATGAACATTTTAATCTGTAAAATTATGTTCACAAAAATAGTAAATGTCTTTTCGCATTGCGATTTGTGGAGAAATAGGTACAATAAAATCAGTGATGTTTATTACAGCTGTGTGGCTGCTTATAGTTTGGAACAGAAATTAATTTTTTCAGTCAATTTATTAAAAAAAACAGCAATTATTCAAATCATTAATCTTTCTTTAAATATAATATTACTGGTTGTTAAATGATCTTACACTCACTTGACATAACTCAAAACAAAAAATAATAAGCATTATTGTCTTAATACTAATAACCAATGGACAGTTCCTAATCTCTACTTTTTTACCCTATAGGTATTCCACGTCTGTTACCACCAAAGAAGAGAAAGTTTTTTATGTCCTGTTGGAACAATTTTCAATCAAGCTATCCTTACTTGCGATCACTGGTATAGTAGTAATTGCTCTTGGACACCTCTCTATTATTCTTCAAACGCTGGAATAGGCAACCCAACCGAGGAAGTCGAAAATCCATTCGAATCTGTCGAAGGTCAAAAGGAAGAAACCAAACCTCTCACCGTTACAGAAGATGCATCTTCTGAAAGCAAAGTATCCAACACTGATGACAATCATCCTAACCAACCCGAAACTCCTCAAAGCACGACTGAATCTCCAGTAAGTGGTGAAGATCGTTTAACATTTGGAGGTCTTCACCTGCATTCCAAAAAGATCTCTCCTGAAGAATACCTGGATCTCTTCACTAAATTCTTCCCGGTGAAAGTGAAGGTGACTGTCTACCCCGTATCAAGAAAAACAAAAGTAGTCGCTGTTGCTTCTATAGGAGACATCAAGAGGGTGAACTTTCCAGATAAAAGACCGCACACAACGACAACTAAAAGACCACGGCCATCGACGACTAAAAGATGGTACTCAACTACAACTAAAAGACCACGGCCATCGACGACTAAAAGATGGTACTCAACTACAACTAAAAGACCACGGCCATCGACGACTAAAAGATGGTACTCAACTACAACTAAAAGATGGCACCCAACGACGACTAAAAGGTGGCATCCAACGTCTACTAAGAGACCTTACCACACCACAACTAAGCCACACCCACATACGACAAAAAAGCCGTACACACACACAACATGGAAGCCATACTCACACCGTAGAAGCATTGACCCATCTGTTAATGAAAATATTCACGACGCATTTGAAATTGTTAGAAGAATTCTCGAGCACGTAGGACAGTTGCTTCCCTCACAAGAAGGCTCTTACCCTGGAGGAAGTCTTACATATCCAAGGTCGTGTCCATGCTTAGACAGGTACGGGAATCCTGCATGGTGTCCATGCGGAAATCGAAACGTATATCCCAGATGGTGCCGATGCTTAGATGAAAACAGGCGTCCTAGCAGATGCCCATGCAGAAATGAAAACTGGTATCCTAGATGGGAAAATCCAACCTTCCGCGAAATCGACGCCCTATTAAAAGCCAAAGATAAAGCGAATAAAGAAAAGTCCAGCGCTGGAGAACAGGAGGAACACGTCAAAGAAATTAAAAAGCCATGCAACCCTATCAACAAACAAGTAGATGAATCTAAAACTACTGATGAAGAAAGGGCAAACCCATGCGATGAATCCATTTCTAATACAGATGAAATCGGTACTGGATCTGAAACTTTTAGAGATCTTCCTCAACATGCGGTACCACCTCGTTCAAATTATCGGCCGTTGACGCGATTGAAACCAAGGTTTATAGTAAAACCTGTCAATGGATAAAGCAGTGGGAAAGATTTAAGTTTATTATTTTTGTTAAAGGAGGTTAACGGAAAGCCTACACTTGCCCAAATTAAGTGTTGCATATGAAATAATATTAGTGTTTATAAATAAATATGGATCTTGGGAACTAATGTAATATCGAATTTCATAAAAACTTGTTTTTCAAATAAAACTTGAATCTAAAGTGGTATCTATTGTTTTTAGAAGAAATATTTTTATTTATTTCCATTTTTACATGTAAATCACAGTTTATAGATTCTAAATAATCATCTTTTTTTTCAATAAATCGATGAAATAGCTGAAGGTAATTTTTTTAATAATCCTATTGCACTAAATCTTATAAAAGATTAAACTGAAACTCTTATTGTTTTCTGAAGTTAATGTTCAAAATAACAAAATTATTTTCAGAAACGATGAATACTTAAGTATAGAATTGATTAAAAGAAAAATTACTTTGACAACCATTGTAAAAGAACTAATCAAATAAACTTTTCTCATTTTTAATCCAATTCTTTGGAAAACTATTTTTGAAGATATTTATTTTTATACGATGTAAGAATGCTCAAAAGAGCCCATATTGACAGTTCGGTAGGGAAGTATAGGATGCCAAAGCAAATGATAAAAAAGTAATAGCAAAATATATTCCAATCAAGATATTTTAAAAATAAAATATTTATAGAGAAAATTACAGAAAACAGTGAAATTATACGAAGTTTGATAAATCGTATCTCAGATGAAATTCCTTTGAAGATACAGACATAAAATGACTATACACTAACTTTTATAAACAACTCACGGGACAGCGGTAGTCCAATTGATAATCACGGGTTAGAGATCGAAGGGTTACCAATTCAAAACACGACCAAACAAAAGACCGTCGTATACGTGGAGGCTGGTGCACGTTTAATATACCGTGACCTCACATGATGTCCGCATGTTGGTGGAAGTTTAGAGAGTGGGGTGCCATCTCAGGTGTTGACCTCGTCATCTGACTGGTTCAAAAATGAGGTGTCCTCAGATTTTTCTCTTTAGGGTGGATCATGGACCGCTATCAATATCACGTTGTGTTGCTCCAGTGTGAAGTTAATTCAAGTACCTACTTAAATTTACCCAACAAAGATTTAAATTCCTACCCCTAACTTTTTTTTCGGGGGGGGGGGCCGAGCTGTAGACGGTTCAGGTTAGATTCCTGTAACTTCTCTCTTCTATGTCAGTGAAATTTTCCTTGTATGTGTATTTATGTTACTTTACGTCTTCTGTCTTAAGTTTGGCACAGCTTGATCAGCTATGGTCCTAGCGCCATAAAACCCAACCAGCTAATGAACTTAGCCCGAACTTAGATGAAAACATTTTAAGAGGATAAACTAGAAATAACTTAATAACGGATCTGGCACTGGATCAACACAGTGGGCGGGCCGCGGTGGCCCGGTTGGAAGAGTAACGAACTAGCAACCGAAGGGTTGCGAGTTCGAATCCAGCCAAACACCGTCGTGTACAAAGGGGGCTGGTGCACGTTAAATCTGTCGTGGCCTCAAATGTCCTCACGTTGGCGTGGTGTGGAAGTTTGGAGAGTGGGGTGCCAGCTCAGGTGTTGCCTCGTCATCTGACCGCGGTTCAAAATTACGTGGTGTTGTCCTCGGACTTTCCCTCTGGGATTGATCCCGGACCGTCACCAATAGCCCGTTGTGTTGCTCCAGTGTGACGTTAATTGAAAATACCAAATACCAAATACCAAAAAGAAAAGTCGGTAGATGGCATTTCAATTTAAGACGGGCCGCGGTGGCCCGGTTGGAAGAGTAACGGACTTGCAACCGAAGGGTTGCGAGTTCGAATCCAGCCAAACACCGTCGTGTACAAAGGGGGCTGGTGCACGTTAAATCTGTCGTGGCCTCAAATGTCCTCACGTTGGCGTGGTGTGGAAGTTTGGAGAGTGGGGTGCCAGCTCAGGTGTTGCCTCGTCATCTGACCGTGGTTCAAAATTACGTGGTGTTGTCCTCGGATCTTTCCCTTTGGGATTGATCCCGGACCGTCACCAATAGCCCATTGTATTGCTCCAGTGTGACGTTAATTGAAATTCCCCCCCCTCCCCTCCCAATTTAAGTCGCCCCGGAGCGGCACAACGGGATATTGGCTGCAGCCCGGGATCATTCCCGAAGGGAAAGATCAAGGACATCTCATAATTTTGAACCACTGTCACTATAATTAAATCAATCTAAATTTATACCTTGTTGGATTTCACGTTGGCGTGGTGTGGAAGTTTGGAGAGTGGGGTGCCAGCTCAGGTGTTGCCTCGTCATCTGACCGTGGTTCAAAATTAAGTGGTGTTGTCCTCGGATCTTTCCCTTTGGGATTGATCCCGGACCGTCACCAATAGCCCGTTGTGTTGCTCCAGTGTGACGTTAATTGAAATACCCCCCCTTGTTGGATTCAGAAAAAAGTTTCACAAATTTATATAGGTATGTATTTTAATTAACGTCGCACTGGAGCAACACAACGGGCTATTTGTGACGGTCCGGGATCAATCCCAAAGGGAAAGAACAACACCACGTAATTTTGAATCACGGTCAGATGACGAAGTAACACCTGAGCTGGCACTCCACTCTCCAAACTTCCACACCATGCCAACGTAAGGACATTTGAGGCCACGATGGATTTAACGTGCGCCAGCCCCCTTTTCTACACGACGGTCTTTGGTTGGATTCAAAATCGCAACCCTCCGGTTGCTAATCCGTTACTCTTCCAACCGGGCTACCGCGTCCCCGGATATAGAAATTGCCCATTGTCTACAAAAGCCCACTGCGCTAGCAAGCGGTGCACTATACAAGGTTCAGGTCCAATTCCTTTAAGTTAATCTGAGTGCATTTCTTTTAGGTCAGTAAAACTTCCCTTGTGTATGTTAAGCGGATCCTTAGGGTCAAGCACACAAGTCAGAAAGTGAATTTGTGTTCATTTAATCAAACACCTCTAAAAATATTCAAAATTCAAATTGATCCCGTACCTTATCTAGTAAGCTCAGGTGTTGCCTCGACCGTGGTTCAAAATTACGTGGTGTTGTCCTCGGATCTTTCCCTTTGGGATTGATCCCGGACCGTCACTAATACCCCTTTGTGTTGCTCCAGTGTGACGTTAATTGAAATACCTCCTTATCCAGTAACCCGTTGTGCTGCTACATGGAGATTGAACTACCTACTTTAAATCAAAAATAAAATCTACAAGTAGGTAAGTAGGTATTTTAATTGACGTCACACTGGAGCAACATAACGGTCTATTGGTGACGGTTCGGGATCAATTCCAAAGGGAAAGATCCGGACAACACCACGTAATTTTGAACCACGGTCAGATGACGAGTAAACACCTGAGCTGGCTCCTTTACCCACTCCCCAAACTTCCGCACCACGCCAACGTGAGGACATTTGAGGCCACGACGGATTTAACGTGCACCAGTCTCCTATGTGCACGACGGTCTTTGGCTGCATTCGAACTCGCAACCCTTCGGTTGCTAGTTCGTTGCTTTTCCAACCGGGCTCTAATAGCCCGTTGTGTTGCTCCAATGTGACGTTAATTAAAATACCTACCTATCCTCCAACCGGGCTATCTCGGCCCCATAAAATCTACATTTTGGCATAAGACGTATGCAAATTTCAGCTTTCGTGAGGAAAGAAAATCTATAAAATCTTTCGTTAGCCATGATCGTACTGCGTTTGTTTCTGTCTAAGATGGGAGCGACTCATATAAGCGTAAAGGTAATTAAACTACTTTGGTTTTTCTAAGTTCTTAAGTTTCCTTCCTTCCTTACTTGAAATTGATAGGTTAAAGTATCCAAATCACAATTCAAATGGTTCTGTAAAGCCAAGAATTCATGGTGGACAGATTATTTGGCCTTTATTTCAACATTTTGTATCGGTAGCTTTTAGTTTTATGACGAAACGCCTTAACAGATATCACTTGTAATTGAAGTAATCTTAGAGGAAAATTACCATTTGATAATCCCCAATTCTCTACATAATTTTCTCTTGTGTATTGCAGATGTTGGTCATATTTCTCAGTTTTCTGGTTCTCAGACTTGGTAAGTATGAAATTAAGGGTTTATCGTTACAAATCTCGATGAAAACGTTGAATTCTTAAAGAGCTCTTCGTTAACGGGATGTTAATGTGTTTTATCGATTTTTAGATACTAGTGTAGCTGAAATTCGAAGATCCACCTCGGACTCTAAATACGAATGGAAACCTTACCCCAGGGAAATGTATCCACACTTTAGAAGAGCCTATCTGAATATGGCTTCATCGGATTCAAAAATTGCGATATATTTCCACTCCTTAAATTTAAATGTCACTGATGGTGTTTATCATCATGTAGAGCCCGATTACTCCCTTCCCACTACTGATGGTCACTTCAATCTTGCTGCCCTACCTACCGTTGAGTCGGTCGACGAGACAGCCGTAACTGACCAGCCTGCCGATGAATCTGACGAAGAGTCGCTCTACAGCACCGTGACTGACCAGTCTGCGGATGAGTCGCTCTACAGCACCGTGACTGACCAGTCTGCGGATGAGTCGCTCTACAGCACCGTGACTGACCAGTCTGCGGATGAGTCGCTCTACAGCACCGTGACTGACCAGTCTGCGGATGAGTCGCTCTACAGCACCGTGACTGACCAGTCTGCGGATGATAACCATGATCAAAGCTTTCCCAATATGATTGAAGATCGCTTAGGTTTGCTGTTTGAAGAACTGCAGGAATTGCTGCCTGATCGGATATCTCCACCGACTGAAACTGTCGAAAAGGCACCGAAACCATCGTCTGAAACTGTCGAAAAGGCATTGGACTCGTCATCGGACGAAAAGCCTCCTTTACAAGCAGGTTCCATACGTGGCATCCCAGGAGTACACTTTCCAGATTATTACGATATTCCTATAACTTCATTCACATGCGCCGATAAGAAGTATATTCCTGGTTTCTATGCTGATCTGGAAACTGGATGTCAGGTAAAAACTAGTTATTTGTTGACTGTAGTAGCTTGTGTGTTACCAGCAATGTGTAAAACGCAGACACTATAGAATGCCAAGGAAACCTGTAGTATGCCTGGCGTTTTTAGCGAAAGCGGGAAATGAATTTTAATACTACGTATTTTCCTTGGGCACTTTACAGAACAGATAGTATTTAGGCAAAGTAATGTGATCGATGTTGAACCTTACCGATTTGCACTTTGGTGTTGTATAGAATGCCTACGAAATGTGAAACATTAAGTGTTTCATATTTTCACATCCTATTTACGCATTATAAATTTCCTGCGCATTATATACAATGCCTAATTTCACATTAGATAACATAAATATGACTCAATTGGAATAGTTAATTATGTCACGATACGAGTAAATTCGAAATTGTGTTTCAAAATTGAATCGAAATTCCATTCAATATTGAAAAATACTTGGGTATTATATGGCCCTTGCGCCATAAACCCTTAAGCCAATCAATCTTCTATATTTTAAAAGCATCTTTAAATTGCCGACCGTTTTTCATATGACTTGACAATTTATTCTCGATATAAAGAATGAAAATGGCAAAGCTTTAAATTTAAATCTTAATGGAATACTAGACGAAATGAGGGTTTTCCCAGTGTAAGCATGGAAAAACTGCCGAAGACTACTTCTGGCTAAAGTACCTAAAACCCGAAAACAACTAACGGTTTCTGGCGATGTTGCGCATGAACTTTTAATATAAATGACGTTCTGAAATTGCATTCGAGTAATATTTCAAGTTACGAATGTTGCCAAAACTATAGTGCCCTCTAGTTTTAACTTTACAGGCAATCACTCGTTCCAAGGACACCTAACTTGTACAACTTTGCATTAAAAATGTAAAAATGAAGTTGATTCGAATGAACTTCTCATGCTTAAACTTATTCTTCGAACAGTATTTTACTTCGTATTTTGCGTAGTTAATGAATGTGTAAAATATAACTTGCTCCTGTTCAAATGACGAAATGAGACTAAACATTCAGAGTATATTATCACGAAACTCGTTAAATCGGCATTTTCCAACTGTTCGTTCCCTATTTTTGTGTCGAATATCCAACAATATTAAACTTAAAATGGTGTTTGACTTCAATTGGTATTGTCGGGAAAAAACGAACCACCCTATACGTTCAAACAATTTTAACAGAAGAGCAAATTTAAAGATGGCATTCGACAGGAATAACGTCTTTTATAAATTCATATGCATAAAAAATTTGCATAAGGGGCCGTCCCTTATTAAATAGAGCACTAACTTCATAATTTCCAATAGCAACCCCTATTTTGACACAACATTTCGAATCTATCATAATTTAACTTATACCAAGTTTGAAACTCCAATGTTAAATCAGTTTCCCAGACTTATGGATATCTTCGTAAATAATATTCCTACAGTTGATATTTTGTATCATGTTTAAGGTACCCAAACAAAATATAGTTTGAGTTTTTAAATAATATAGTTTTTGCGCTATACTTAAATTTCCGTCAATACTGTGATACGGGGCATCCAAAAGGTGAAAAAAATTATGACAAACCTGATGTGTGTAAATTCAAAAATGTTTCGAGATAAATCATTTATGCAAACGATCATTGCCTTCTGCCTGTCAAGTGGTACCGCTGGACAATGATCAATCTAATTGTAGAGATGGGCAAAACTATTTTTTGAATGTCTTAACAGCTAATGCCGACTTGCGATAACAGTTAACTTATTCAGTAAAATTAAATAATATTTTCATAAGTTGGAACTTTTATCATTAAATGTTAAAAATTGAACTTGACGGTGAAATTAAACGGTAAATGTTTATCATTCTTCTCAAATTTCTCGTCCATCAAGAACTGGTCAATTTTGCAATTGAATAGATACCTCGTCGAGATAACCACAGAGGGTAATGGTTCTTTGTAATCCTCTTTTAGTCAAACAACGAATGAACAATTTCTGATCAACTACAAATAATCAACTACAATTTTGTTTATGTAAAGTTTTATATGAAGACTCCCCTTATCCCCCAATGGTTTTGTATTTCAATTTGTAGAAGACTTTATTCCCTATTGAATGATATTTTTGAATTTACTCTGAATAATTGCTCGAAATAAAAAAGATTGTTCTGTTCAATACCACTTGGTGGTTTTACTTTCTTGGAGGGGTTACGGGCAAGATCCTTGATGCAAGCTATACCTAAATGTACAGTATGGGAAAAATAACCAAAGTAGTTTTCGTAAGCCTTGTATATTACTCGAAACAAGCCAATGTCTTCTAAATTACGCAATCAAACACGCACGGAATTTAAAAGTTGTCGATCTTTTATTTTCGAATTAGGAAGGGAAGTTCGTTATGGCAATGAATCCACTGTTTTTAGCAAAATTGATGTCTGACAAACCACTTTGTTTTTCTGCAGGTATGTTTAAATAATTTACACCCTTGGATTAAACTACTCGAATACAGACCTGCAAGGTTCTAAGTTTAATGTTAATTTTTTAATTTAACTAGACTTTTAGTCTTAAGAAGTCGAGTAATAGCGATTTTTTTTAAATATCAACCCTTTCAACCAAGAACAACATTTAATTTGTAACTTTAGTTGCAATCTAATTGTGTAAACCTCGAGGCCATACATTTCATTCTTTATATTCCCGAATAGTTCCTTAAGGAGAGTTGGAAGAACCGATAGCGTTAATTTACCCGTTTTTTCTACTTCTCGCAATTTACTGGTCTGAAATATGTACTGGATAGCCATTAAATAGCTACATAATATAAACAATAACTCAAGTGATCGTTTTGTTAATCTACAGTATAATTTATGAGAGATATGCTTGGTTAAGGTATAACCCCGAGCAAGTCCCAAAAGACCATGTCTTTAAAGTCACGAAGTGACAAACTTTTCTTCATCCAAGATCTGTACCAGAGATACCGAAACAATCCAAAATCTAGGAGTTGCAGATTATGGACAAGTTGGAAAGTTCATAAGATGCATTACTTGTGAAGGGATTCATGTTCCACTTCCTAGTCTCGGAGCAGTCTTAGTAGACGGTTTTATTTGCCAAGTTGAATACCTTCGAAAAAGCATCTCGAAGACAAATTCTGTTGAGAAATTTAGTAGAGTTTAACATGTTTTGTCTATTTTAACTTCAATAGAAGTTCAAACAAATTGTCGGAGCATAAAAAATACAGAATCTCAAATGCCTATTTAAATTTTTCTAACTCCTCTTGAGAATAATAGCCCGTTGTGTTGCTCCAGTGTGACGTTAATTAACTACCTACACACACCTTGAGAACCGCCTTGGATAAATGGGTTTGCCCATTGCGCTAGCAACCTGAGAGTTGTAGGCGGTGTAAGTTAGATTCCTCCCTAAGTGTATTTGTTTTCTGTATAGGAAAAAGACTTTATTCGAGTTTATGGTCTTGATGTTGCTAGTCTTGGTTGGCCAAATATGGTCCTTGCATCATTAAAACAGCACCAACCAATTCCCCTTAATCTATTCGTAAAATAAAATCGAAATTAAATATCACTTGTCGATTTATTTCCAGATATTCCACGTCTGCTGGCCACACAGAAGGGAGAGCTTCCTATGCCCTGTTGGAACAACGTTCAACCAGGCCATATTGACTTGCGATTACTGGTACAGCACCAACTGCTCCTTGGCCCCTCTGTACTTCGACGTTAATGCCCGTGGAAGCGAGACCGAGACTTCTACCGCGTACACTTCGACCATGATCGATGACCTAATCAAAAGCACGAGAGCCGAAAAGCCAGTCACTTCACCTTCGATAGCGCCTGCACCAACGACTGCGAAGCCAGTTGTACATATGTCTGAACAACCTTCACCAGACACTACTCCCCTGCCTGCCATAGACTGGACTCGAATATTCAAATTCTTGCCAGTAAGGTCGAAGGTGGTTATTTATCCTGAATCGACCGGATCGAAAATGACGATTAAGCACAGTTCTTTAAAACCTCACTATAAGCAAGAATCTGGAGAGGTGAAACTGGACGCGAAAGAGAAGTTGTCAGCTCAAATAATAGACATGATCCTGAAGGCTGTTGCGCAGAGGTCGACACCCGTAATCGAGTCTGCCACAGAATTGGTGTCGCCAAAAAAGAAGCAACAGCAAGCTGCCCAAGCCTCGCAAATAAAACCAATCGAGAAACTAATTCCCCTTCCCACAATCAACAAACAATTTGTAGTACAACCGTTGTTAGTCATAAAGACGACTGAAGAGGAAAAAAGAAAGCTTGCCGCACTAAGTGCAGCTAAATCAAGCATTAGAAGAGCACAGTTAACGCCTATGCAGCCGGCGACAATTCTTAAACCCAAAACTTCAATAAAAATTAAAGATGAAAACGTTCCGGAGATCGTGATGCGTGCTCTGGAAGCGGCTGGTTCCGCATTGCAGAGAGATATTTTACCTTTTACCAGAAAAATAGTTGACAGCTCGGTAAATGTCCATAAGGCTAAGAAAATGTAGTTTCTTTATACTGTGTTTTTTGGAAATAAAAATATATGCACATACCATGTATCTTATTTCTTGCATCAATATTTTTGAGAAATGGCACTCATTTGACGTGATCATGTTTCTTAAAGTTGTCTAACTTTAATCTGATTTAAATTTATTAATTATACTTGAATTTAAACAACTAAACCCTGTTAATGAAATGAGATTTCGGTATGTCGCTTATCGAATCAAATTTAATTTGAAGATAACCTTTTATTATATAAAGTGGGGGGGGCCACGGTAGCCCGGTCGAAAGGGTAGAGGATTAGCAATCGGAGGGTTTAGAGTTCGAAACTCCAAAGGCAGTGTGGGGAGGACTGATGCACGTTAAATCTGACGGTCTCGCTTTGGCGTGTTGTACAAGTTTGAAGAGGGGTGCCAGCTCAGGTGTGACCTCGTCATCTGACCGTGGTTCAAAATTACTAGGCCATCGCAAATAGCCCATTTAACTACATAATTATTTAGATTTATTAATTATACTGATTCCATCAACCGTATTGATGGGATGAAATTTCAGCCTTGTCGCATCAATTTTAAATTTGAGGTTTCCTTTTTAACGGTGGGCCTTGCTAGCCCGATTGGTAGAGTAAAGGATTAGAAACGGGAGAGTTGCGAGTTCGAATCCTATCAAAGACAGTTGGGTACAAAGGGGCTGGTGCACGTTAAGTCCATCGTAGCCTCGAATGTCCTCGCGTAGGCGTGGGTGGAAGTTTGGAGAGGGTTCCAACTCGGGTGTTGCCTCATCTGACTGGTTCAAAATTACGTGGTGTCCTCGATCTTTCCCTTTGGGAATGATTCCGGGCCGTCACCAATAACCCGTTGTTACTCCAGTGCGACGTTAATTTAACTACTCGCAGATTTTAATTTATATTCGAATTTAAAACTACTAACCGGTTAATGAAACGCAATTTCGGCATGTCGCTTATACAATCGAACATAAATTTATTCGAGGTTTTTTATTTAACGGAAAGCATGCCCAATGCAACTGTTTCAAATGGCGTCAGCCAGGAATGCAATGATGAATGTAGACAGAACTGGGTTAAGAAACCAACGGTGAATATAAATTGTATTAAGTACCTTACCTATATCTTTAGAAGCCTGTTTACACGTTTTTCACAAAGGTTTACCAGGCGATTGTAATTAAATGAAACGAAAGGTCGTGAATTTGTATTTTCAGCTTCGTGAAAACATGTATAAATACTCCTTGACATGATTTATTTTTAGACGATTTGTGGTTTATGTCTAATAAATAAGACATGCATGTAATGAAATCCACACTTGGATAGGAATACAATAACTGACGTATTGAGCATGCTATCTGTTAAATGAAAGATAAATTCAATATTAATCTCAAACATATTTATTAAGTAGAAAAAGAACCAGTGCGAATATTTTAATCCTATCCTAATTCTTTCACATACAGCAAATCGGGGTTATCGTCGTTTTGGGAACGTTTGGCGTTTAATTAGTGTTGACCAATCAACAATCATCAAATCGGAATTTGCAATTTACTGGCAGTATTGAAATGGTATTCGAAAACCTATCCAAGCAAAGTCACGAAAAGAATATGTACTAAAACATCGCCAAGGAAACATCACCATTTAGCTTGATAGAAAATGCTTCTCATAAGTGACATGCCGAAATTACACTACACATAAGGGTGCATTCCTCCCTGCGTGTATCTCCTGTGTCAGTAAAAATTTTATTGTGTGAATCTATTACTTGATATTGTATCTTACTTATGTCTGGCGCAGCATCGCAAAATATGGCCCTTAGGCCATAAAACCCCAAACCAAACAACCATTACAAATGAGAGTAACATGCCAAGAGCGCCACTTCCGAAATAAAAGGGGCCGCTGTTGCCCAGTTAGTTGGTATTGATGCATTTAATTAACGTCACTGCAGCAACAGACTAGTGGTGACGGTCCAGCATGAATCCCTAAGGGAAAGATCTAGGACAACACCAAGAAATTTGGAATCATGGTCAAATGACGAGGCAACACCTCAGCTGGCACCCCACTCTCCACAAACTTCCATACCACGATAACGTGAGGACATAACATGAGGACTCGCCACCCTCCGGTTGCTAATCCGTTGCTCTTACAACCGGGCCACACTATCCCAGATGGAAGAGCAACGAATTATCTTTCGGGGAGTTGGTAGTTCGAAACTAGGTCGAACCAAAGACCGTCGTACACGGGGCCCTGGTGCACGTTAAATCTACTGTGGCGTCAGCCACGCTGGCGTGGAAGTTTGGAGAGGGGTGCCAACTCAGGCATTGACTGCTTCAAAATTACGATGACGTCCTTTGATCTTTGGGACCGTGGTAGCCCGTTTGGAAGAGTAACGGATTAGCAACCGGAGGGTGGCGAGTCTGAATCCAACCAAAGACCGTTGTGTACAAAGGGGCTGGTGCATGTTAAATCTGTCGTGCCTCAAATGTCCTCACGTTGGCGTGGTCCTTCTAATTCAAACCTTTAGAGTCAGCTTAAGGAGATAGAAAGGTCTTTATATATATATATATACTTTGGTGTGTGGCAGTTTGGAGAGTGACCTGCCAGCACAGGTGTTGCCTCGTCATCTGACCGTGGTTCAAAATTACGTGGTGTCCTCGTATTTTCCATTCGGGCTTGATCCCAGACCGTCACCAATAGCCCATTCTGCGGCATTAATAAAAATACCTACATTCCTACTTTGATTCTTTCCCTTTGGGATTGATCCCGGACCGTCACCAATAGCCCATTGTGTTGCTCCAGTGTGACGTTAATTGAAATACCCCCCTCCTACTTTGATCTTTCCCCTCAGGATTGATCCCCGACCGGGACTAATAGACCGTTGCATTACTCGAGTGTGACGTTAACTAACTACCTACATAACTACCAACATAATTAAAAAGGCCCGCGTTAGCCCAGTTTCTAGCTCGGTAAGTAGGTTGCTAGTTCGAAACTCGATCCAACCAAAGGTCGTCCTATACGTGGAGGCACGCACGTTAAATCTGCCATGGCATCAAATGTAATCACGTTGTAGTGTGGAAGTTTGGTATTGGTATTTTGGTATTTTTAATTAACGTCACACTGGAGCAACACAACGGGCTATTGGTGACGGTCCGGGATCAATCCCAGAGGGAAAGATCCGAGGACAACACCACGTAATTTTGAACCACGGTCAGATGACGAGGCAACACCTGAGCTGGCACCCCACTCTCCAAACTTCCACACCACGCCAACGTGAGGACATTTGAGGCCACGACAGATTTAACGTGCACCAGCCCCCTTTGTACACGACGGTGTTTGGCTGGATTCGAACTCGCAACCCTTCGGTTGCTAGTCCGTTACACTTCCAACCGGGCCACCGCGGCCCTGTGGAAGTTTGGTATTTGGTATTTTTGGTATTTTTTAATTAACGTCACACTGGAGCAACACAACGGGCTATTGGTGACGGTCCGGGATCAATCCCAGAGGGAAAGATCCGAGGACAGCACCACGTAATTTTGAACCACGGTCAGATGACGAGGCAACACCTGAGCTGGCACCCCACTCTCCAAACTTCCACACCACGCCAACGTGAGGACATTTGAGGCCACGACAGATTTAACGTGCACCAGCCCCCTTTGTACACGACGGTGTTTGGCTGGATTCGAACTCGCAACCCTTCGGTTGCAAGTCCGTTACTCTTCCAACCGGGCCACCGCGGCCCGTCTTAAATTGAAATGCCATCTACCGACTTTTCTTTTTGGTATTTGGTATTTGGTATTTTCAATTAACGTCACACTGGAGCAACACAACGGGCTATTGGTGACGGTCCGGGATCAATCCCAGAGGGAAAGTCCGAGGACAACACCACGTAATTTTGAACCGCGGTCAGATGACGAGGCAACACCTGAGCTGGCACTTCACACTCCAAACTTCAACACCACGCCAAAGTGAGGACATTTGAGGCCACGACAGATTTAACGCGCACCACCCTCTGTGTACTACTCAATGGTCTTTGGTTGTATGCGAGCTTCTAACCCTCCACTTGTTAATCCGTGCTTAATTCTCGTAATTTCAAAACCAGGCTTCCGCGGCCCTATAAATCACTAAGAGCTGACCGAGGCCGGAACAATCTGAATATATAAATAGCCCGTCGTGTTGATCTATTGCGACGTTAATTAAAATACCTACCTGGTAGGTAGATACCTGGTAGGTAGATATTTTAATTAACGTCACACTGAAACAACGCAACGGGCTATTGGTGATCAATCCCAAAGTTAAAGATCCGAAATCTACCTATCTGAATGTATGTTAGAGTGGGGTGCCAGCTCAGGTGTTGACCTCTTCATCCGACTGTTGTTCAAATTTACTGTAGGTAGGTATTTAATTAACGTCGCACTGGAGCAACACATCGGGTTATTGGCGACGGTCCGGGATCAACCCCTGAAGGGAAAGAACCGAGGACAACACCACGTAATTTTGAACCACGGTCAGATGAGGAGGTCACACCTGAGCTGGCACCCCACTCTCCAAACTTCCACATCACTCCAACGTGAGGATATTTGAGGCCACGATAGACTTAAAGTGCACCAGCCTCCTTTGTACACGACGGTCTTTGGTTGGATTCGAACTCGTAACCCTTTGGTTGCTAGTTCGTTACTCTTCCAACCCGGCTACCACGGCCCTCAAATTTACGTGGTGTTGTCCTGAGATCTTTCCCTTTGGGATTGATCCCGGACCGTCACCAATAGCCCGTTGTGTTGCTTCAGTGTGACGTTAATTAAAATACTGTCGCCAATAGCCCGTTGTGTTTCTCCATTGCGATGTTCTTTGGTATTGATCACGGACCGTCACCAATAAACCGTTGTTTCTCCATTGCGATGTTTTTGGTATTGATCCCGGACCGTCACGTCATCAATAGCCCATTGTGTTGCTCCGGTGTGACGTTAATTAAAATACCTACCTACCATTGCGATGTTAATTAAATACCGTCCAACCTTTATGTAAAATATTTTATGACAATTTGCATTTCTTTACATACTACAGAAGCTACTATATAAAGATAGTGTTCACGCTCCTTCTGTGCTCGTTCATATTATAAGCTCGTCATGGTAAGTGTAAAATTTCATTAACATTTCCTTTAGACAATTAGTCTTAGATCGAATTTTAATGTTACTCAAGTCGTTGGTTACCTTGCGTTTAAATGTGAGTTTTACTTTCAAAGCAAACGAGTGTTATGACTTCATATTTTTATTTGTTGCACATGCTTTATGTGCTATCTAGATTGTTTTGTGTTTTCGTTAGTGAATTTATTTTTTGTGAAGATAATTATCTCTAATGTTGCAAAAGATCCCTAGACTGGCATACCTCCCTTTGATTTCTGATAAAGTATGGGAAATAAAAACCCAAGGGAGATGTATGTTGCCGAAGAATGCTTATTTTAAGCGCTCAACTGGACCAGTCTGCCCAATCGCAAATAATTAAAGAATTCTCTGCAAATTATTCGCTGTTACGATCCATTATTTCATGTGAAGGACTTGAAACTCCACTTTTTCCATGCCTCTGAATTATACTCGGCTATTTGCTTTCTTATTACTTATGCTTCAACACTATCACTTTCTAATACATTACTCTAAAGCTTTAATTTCTAAATATTCGTTATCGGTTATTTCGCTGATGTATGACTAGCAAGTTTACAAATCTTGTTGATACGTCCTTTATATTTAAATGTTTGAGTTACCCGTTTAATCCGTGTTTCGAGTCACTTGTCTAAAATGAAAGTGCTTCTGTTATCGCCTTGATTTTAGTGCTAAAGTATTGCAGTTTGTAAAAACATTGACTACCGGATCTTTCAGATTCCACAGCTGGCTGGCCTGTTTCTCCTTTTCACCTTAAGTAAGACCTTCATACTATTATCAAAGTATACAATTGCGCATTTAGTTATGCTAAGTTTATGAAGTTATTTTTAAGTTTCTGTTAATGTTAGTTTATAAAGTTAAAGTATTTTCCTCTTAAGTAAAAATGTATTCTTCAGCAAAACAAACTGACTTGCTTGCATAGTGTTCGGTTTCTCAAACATCTTACGGTCTTTACTTTCTAGTTTCAGTGAGCACTAATTGGTGGAGGCTGTAGCTATTTTCGAAAATGACTTCCCATAGACTCGCTTTACCAAGTAACGCAAGATTAAAATCCTGCAGACTAACTTACTTTTTCATAAAGTTACTTTTGTAACTGCAGCTTGTCTATATTGTAATACGTTTTTATCTGAATGCAACTCGCAGAGTAAAAGAAACTAGAAAAAAAATTAATAACTATGTTTAGTGAGTCGTGCTAAGTCCTAAAATTC
Organism: Meta bourneti; assembly: GCA_933210815.1. Lineage (NCBI taxonomy): Eukaryota > Metazoa > Arthropoda > Arachnida > Araneae > Tetragnathidae > Meta > Meta bourneti. The sequence goes on along the minus strand of OW119923.1, from coordinate 80,264,515 downwards.
ATTCTACGATACAGGAAAATAAAGTTTCAGCATTTATGAAAAAGCTGATAAATTTACAAAACTATTGACACGTTTCCTAGAAAGTAAAAGGAAGTTCGGTCTCCCTACTTAATAGTTTCGGACTACAAGTCTTGAGGTTTTTAACAAACAAAAGTAAATATGTTCCATCGGCATGACTTGTATCACATTTTCGCGTAATTGCAAACTATTTTAGAAACAATCGTGATCTAAAAAATTACGCGACGCGAGACCATAAAATTGAAAGGAGCACAACCCTTTTGCTTAAAAAGTACGTGGTGTTTAGAAACTAGGTTTAAGCCAATTCATGAGTCTTCCCTTTCGAGATCAATACTTTTGCGTAATTCTGATTCATTGCGTTTTATTTTAGGTGCCGGTTACTTGGAATCTACACCTAGAAGATATCCAGCCGGACGATTGATATGGGTAAACCCGTCTGAACCTGTTCCAGATAATGAAATTCCAGGATTCGCAAACGCTATAACAGGAGCCGCCAAGTTAGAAGCGAAGATACAGATGATATTTAATTTTTTCAATAGACCAACAAATTACAGATACGTCTTGGATTACGTTTTCTTAGTTGCAAACCTTAATATTTCGGATGAGGGCTTTGCACCTTATTACAAAAGGAAAGATGGCCTAGCTGCTTTGTTGCGTGGACTAGATGATCGACCATCCACTAAATTCCTCCGTCGACTCATAAGTGATGCAATCGGCGAGTCCGATGCTTCCCAGTCTACGGAGCATGAAATAGTAACGTCCACTGAATACACGGCTTACCAGTCGACGGATGATTATGGCTCTGAAGCTTCCCAGTCTACGGAACATGAAATCGTACCATCCACTGAATACACGGCTTACCAGTCGACGGAGGATTACGGCTCTGAAGCTTCCCAGTCTACGGAACATGAAATCGCACCATCCACTGAATACACGGCTTACCAGTCGACGGAGGATTACGTCTCTGAAGCTTCCCAGTCTACGGAACATGAAATCGAACCATCCACTGAATACACGGCTTACCAGTCGACGGAGGATTACGGCTCTGAAGCTTCCCAGTCTACGGAACATGAAATCGAACCATCCACTGAATACACGGCTTACCAGTCGACGGAGGATTATGGCTCTGAAGCTTCCCAGTCTACGGAACATGAAATCGAACCATCCACTGAATACATGGCTTACCAGTCGACGGTGGATTACGGCTCTGAAGCTTCCCAGTCTACGGAACATGAAATCGAACCATCCACTGAATACATGGCTTACCAGTCGACGGAGGATTATGGCTCTGAAGCTTCCCAGTCTACGGAACATGAAATCGAACCATCCACTGAATACATGGCTTACCAGTCGACGGAGGATTACGGCTCTGAAGCTTCCCAGTCTACGGAACATGAAATCGAACCATCCACTGAATTCAAGATTTATTGGTCAGCGGCGGATGATAGCGGGGAGGATTCTCGATCGGCAGAACAAGAAATCGAACCATCAACTGAATCCATGCCTTATCTGTCGACGGAAGATTTTGATTTTGATGTTTCCCAGTCAAAGCAAGATGAAATGTCAACGTCAGAGTTCAAGCATCGCATTGGATTACCATACAAAAACTTAAATCGGCCATCTGAACCTACAACTGTAAATGAACCTCTTCAAGCAGGTTCTATTCGCGGCATTCCTGGTGTGCATTTTCCAGACTATTACGATATTCCTATAACCTCCTTCAGTTGTGCTGATAAAAAATATATCCCTGGCTTCTACGCAGATCTTGAAACTGGATGTCAGGTTCGTATATTTAAATGTATATTTGGTGAAAAGTTCTTAAGTAGCTCACATAGTAAAGATGGCACGAACAGAATTTTAAGAGGAAACTGGGAGTAAATATTTTTGTTAAAACTCTAAAAGCGTCTTCAAATACTTTATGCTTCTCTCCACTTGAATGTTTATTTTTTTTTCTCTTGACTGAAATCGGAACTTATCCACTGCGGTAAAACGTTAGAATTAAAGTATAATGCAAGAAATATAAATCTAAACTTGAATTTGCTACACTAATAAAATGTAAATAGAAAGTAAAACTTGGTATAAAACTTTCTATTTCGTTTTTATCTATATTTTTTGAGGATGTAGTCGAATGTACTAAGGAAACTAAGATCTTTGAAGTCGAACAACTCGACTTAACGGTAAACGGGTTAATCTAGTATGAAGCCGTGCTCGTCCTGAAAATTGGATGGTCTTATAATCTTTCTAATTCGATATGCTGGGGTACTGTTTAAAAAGTTTCTAGAGATCCCTTAAATTTAAGCTGATGCATCAACCACGAACACCTTCAATGCATACTAAATAAATGTCAAGATTTATCGAATTAACTCTTAACGCAATAAAAAGCTATTTTTTACAATACTTTATTATTGCGTATTATACGTAGAGGTATCAAAACCTGAAATTCTGTTCGTGAAAATATTCTCTTATCCTAATTTTACAATGAAGGAAACTGCATAAATGCTTCGATATTTTAAAAGTAATGCTGTTTTCAACTTAGAGATTGAAATAAAAATTAATATTAAGTAAATTTAAAGTTGGCAACTTTTAGTTGAAAAACAATATCTTCTACTCGTCATCACTTTACTAGAATTTTTGTTTTTAACTTTATTTTAATATTCCTTTCTTTGATTGGTCGGCATTTTAAAAGTAATATTGCACAATCATTCTGGTAGACAGGGTGTTGACTTCTGGATCGAAAGGTTGAAGGTTCGAATCCGGGGATAAGGCATGGTTGTCTGTTTAGAACGTGTGACTATAAGAGCAAATTGTGGGGCTGGAATATGGTTTGTATGCAAGGTTGTAGCGGGAACCCATCCTTTGTGGTGCACCAGTGGAACGCCAAGTGGTAGCTAATTCCGTCTTCGTACTACCATGATGAATAATGTTCAATTGACCGGGCAGTGGGAGAAACTAATTGAAATTGTTTACACAGGCATTTACGTTCAGCTTAATTTCGGATAGTAACTCTGAAAAGGATTTTGTTTCAGTCTTTAAATTAGTCTAACAATATTTTGCTTTATTCTTTCGATGAAACTAGTGACTTAAAATTACTTCAGTGAAACTTCCTTTGATATTTTAAATGAAGTGGTTCACAATTCCAGGATTTTCTCAACAGGTATTCCATGTTTGCTGGCCTCACAGAAGGGAGAGCTTCCTATGCCCTGTTGGAACAACGTTCAACCAGGCCATACTGATTTGCGATTACTGGTACAGCACTAACTGCGCCTTGACCAATCTGTTCTTCGACGTCAATGCTCGCGTGACAGAAACTTTGACCGAGAGCACCAAAAAGCCAGTCGCTTCCACTTCACCCCATTCAGTAGCGCCTCCTGTACCAACGACTGCGAAGCCTGTTGTACATACGTCTGAACAACCCTCACCAAATGCAACTCCTCTGCCAATACTAGACTTGTCGCAAATACTCAAATTCTTACCCGTAAAGTCTAAGGTGGTTATTTATCCCGAACCTGTTGTGGCAACTGGAGCTACTGTGAAGCCCCTTCAAAAATTCAAACCCGTGGCGAAACTCGTACCAAAGACTGAAGTCAAAGCTCTAAAGAAGGCAATGGCTTCACAAATAATAAATGAAGTACTAGAAGTGGCTGAAAGCTTGGTAAGGGGTGCTCAACCGAAGATGTCTAAAACGGCATTGTCACCTGTTAAATTGGTGCATGGTGTCAAAGGAAAACGGCAATCAAAGCTAACTGGGAAGCCAGTGTCTCTTCCAGCAGTCATTCCGAGATTTGTTGTGAAGCCTGCATCTGTTAACACAGGATCGCCGCTGGTGGTAATTCGAAAAAAGACTGTTGGCTCTGGACCGAGTATTCCTGCGACGAGTACAATTCCTTTGAGGAAGATTAAGCCAATAAAAGCTTCGTTGAAGCCTGTAAAGGAAGACGTTTCTGGAATGGTGATGCGAGCGTTAGAGATGGCTGGTACAGTGTTACAACGGGATATTTTACCATTTACAAGGCAGTCGTTAATTGAGAGTTATGTTAAACATTCTAAATTGAAAAAGCATTAAATGATCTTGGATTTGTTTCAATAAATATTTTTATTATTTAAGGTCTTGCGTTTTTGTTTAATTCAGTTAAACTTAAGATACTTAAATGGCTGACTCGCAGAATATCAAGCTTCTGTGATTCTAATTAGTCTACCGACTATTCCATAAAGAAAAAGTGAACGTAATACCTTAATGTTCACGCACATAGGAACTAACTTGTCGACAAGTTAAAAAATGGAATAGGGTAAGCTTAAAATTCCACGTATCGCATTTATCTGCTTCTGAGGCTTCAGGTGGCAGTGATTTATCTCGAAAACAGGATTCTCTTAAATCGAAGTTATTTTGCTGAATAAAATAATGAAACCTATAGGCATTCAATTTCAGTCTTGAAATCCCGATCAGTGCCACCATGAAATTTAATATTCAAACTACATATTTTTTTACACAGCCCACTTCCCTAACTGAATTCTACCAAACCATGGCTTCAGTATCCTTGGTCTAAAACGACATGTTGCAATTCCCAAAACACTTATATTTAACCAAACAAAAAATTGAGTGGTGTATTCTAATCAATAGGATTTATACTATAACAAATACCTAACGCTTGTTTTAGGGGATATATGGAAAAATTTCAGATTTTAAAATATTAAGCTTTCTGTCTGAACTAGCTTCGCCAACAGCCCACTGTGTTGCAGCTCCAGTGTGACGTTAATTAAAATGCCTGTCTGAAATAGCAACCGGAGGGTTGCGAGTTCGATACTCTATCCAACCAAAGACCGTGTGCACGTTAAATCTGTTGACATCAAATGCCCTAACGTTGAAGTGGGGTGCGAGCTTTGGTGTAGACATTGTAATCTAACCGTGGTTCAAAGTTGTGAGGCTTTGTCCTAAGATCTAGACCCTTCGGGATTGATGAGGGCAATCTCCAATAGACTTTTTTCTACAGTGCAGCTTTAATTCAATTACCTACCTTGAAATTTAGCAAAACTTTTCTTCACGATGCATTAATTATACCCATGGGATTACAAGTAAATAGCATTCACATCCCCGAGGTATACTGGTGATTTACTCCGTTTTGTAGTCCGTTGTGTTACTCCAGTGCGACGTAAATTCAATTACCTACCTTATTGTTTATTACTTTTTCATTTGTAGCAGCCATCTTGTACTATCTGGACCTTGCGTCTTAAAATTCAGGCAATAGATTATTAAATGCACAACTTACCTGGAAATATTAAAACGTAACATGCATTTAGAATGAGATTTGATTAGTCATACGCTGTATTAAATACCGTAGACAGGTGAAACGCTTCGTTATTAATCTAACAGTTTATTGTTACATAGAGGTATTTTATATCATTCTAAATGTAGGTGGCGTATTTTTTCGGCGATAATGGTTTCCTGTACGTACTCTGAAAGTGATGGCTTGTTTTTGCAATACGATTTCATCACACCACCTACATAAACTGCAAATGAATTCCAAATTCACATGCGGTAGTCGATTAGTCGATGCCAGTAGATTAAACACCAAACGTCGCCAAAATGGCAAACGTTTTAAGATAACCCCAATATATATGCCTGAAGTATTTGGGTAGCAGAAGAAAAATCTTTTTCCATCTGATTTCTTTTTTACACAAAATCCTTTGGAATGGGTGGTTCAAATTACGTGGTGTCCTCGATCTTTCCCTTCGGGAGTTGATCCCGTTGAGTTGCTCCAGTGCATCGTCAATTACCTACCACTTAAAATACTCGTAATACGTTAGTTTTTGTATTTTAATATTTATGTAAATTTCTGGATTTCTTTTTCACGAGTTGTATACGTCCTCAAAATTTTCCGAAAGTAAAAATTCAAAACATCTGATGAACGTCCGGAGTTTGTACTCTAGAAAGCAAAATAGCCTATTGTGTTGCTCCAGTGCAATGTTAATTAACTACCTATCTGACAAGTAAACTGAATGGAAACGGATACGTGAAACTGCTAGTTTTGCATGACAAGAACAATTGCCAAAGGATTGTGAAATTATTTTTTTCAAATGCTGTTTGCATTTTCTTTTGATTATAGCGCTGATGTTGAAAGATGAATTGCTAGAGAATGAACCATTAATATGAAACTGATACATATAACTTTGGACTGGTACAAGCTAACAATGTGAACAAATACAATAGTGAATAGCAATCCGAATTATAATATTCAAGGACAATTTATCCATATTTTATTCAAGAATGTATGTCAAGTGGAAAATAAATTTACAAAAATTATGCTTGCAGGTATATCGAAACAAAATGTAGATACTTTTAAAATTATGCACTTGAGGGAAGATTGTCAATTTTTTCGTACCTTCCCTTTTTGCAATGAAGTTTTAGCAAGCAATCAATGCGTTTTGTGAACATGTGTAAAAGAACACACAAATAAGTATGGTCGATGATAAATTCGATGTTCTCTAATCCAAAGTTTAACTTTTAAAATGGAAAGATGTGTTGCTCCCAGTGCGACGTTAATTAAAATACCTAGCTTTAAAATGCAAAGTTAGTGGTACCATTAACTGGAATATATAAATTACATATCCATATCCTAGAATAACGCCAGGTTTGTTTCCAAAATTCTAGAGTCACTTAAATGATCAAAATATGCAAACAAAATTTACTTTCATAAATTCCAGATCAGGGAAAGGGCCGCAGCAGCCTAGTTGGATAGTAGGGTATTTTAATTAACGTCATTGGTGAAACACAACGGTCTATTGGTGACGGTCCGGAATCAATCCCAAAGGGAAAGATCGAGGACAACACGTAATTTTGAATCACGGTCAGATGAATATCCCGGTTGGAAAAGAACAGACTAGAAACCGGAGGGTTGCAAGTTCGAATCCAACCAAAGACCGTCATGTGCAAAGGGGCCTGGTGCACGTTAAATCTGTCGGAGCCTCAAATGTCCTCACGTTGGCGTGGATGTTTGGAGAGTGGGGTGCCAGCTCAGGTGTTGCCTCGTCATCTGACCGTGGCTCAAAATTACGTGTTGTCCTCGGATCTTTCCCTTTGGGATTGATTCCGGACCGTCACCAATAGCCCGTTGTGTTGCTCCAGTGCGATGTTAATTAAAAATACATATAACTACCAGATCATGGCAAATAAGCCAATCTTTTGGTAGGTATTTAATTTACCGTATCACTAGAACACAACGGGCTATTGGCGACGGTCCGGGATCAAAGACGAAGGGAGATCCGAGGACACAATGTATATATTTGAACCATTGTCAGACGAGCCAAGTCTTTTGAGGATGTTCTCATAGACAAAGTCTTTTGAGGATGTTCTCATATACAAAGTAGCGCTATCACTGATAACTAAGGGTCGAAATGCGAGTTATGTCAACTGCGACTGTTTCAAACTTCGAAGATTAATGACTCAAAATTGATGTAAAGCTAAGATTTCGTGTCATTAGCCAAAAGCAATCAATTTTTTAAAACCGAGTTAATGTTAAAATTACCCTTAAGCATATCGGTTTACGAAGGATAGCTCGAAATTCGAAAACAAGAACCGCATTTCAATGTATAACATGGTCAGTTTTGTTTAAAGAAAAAATTGCTAGGAAAATTGGAAGGAATGAGACAAGTCTAGCATAAATAAAATTGAACATTTTCTTTCTATTTAAAAGGGTTCACATAATTTAAAAGCGTAAAGGAAAATTTCGACGCAATGAGGTATACTTCCCATGCCTGAGTATATGAATCGATGGATGTAATATTTAATATCTGGATGACATACAGATGGTGAAACAAATGCTAGCATGGAAAAAAGAATCGAAATAGTTTCCGAAATTAGCCGTTCTTTTATTTAAACTTAACTTTTTTTGTTAATTTTGTTACTGCCATCCTTATTGAATTCTTAAAAAGGACTATGCATGCTGGCCTACAAGAACCTCAATTATTATCCAGCCCCCTCCCAAAATTAATTCAAGCAAATTTATCCACAATAGAATTTCTGTCGAATTGTATCAATGTTTAAGAATGTTTTAATTCTAACTCAAAAAAAAAAAACTTCTCTTTTAAACAAATCATATTCAAGATACTAGAATTCGTATTTTTCTATCAAGAGCGGCAACTTGGCACATTTTCTACATTCACATTAAACGAGAAGGCAAAAAAATGTCGGTACCCTTGTAGAAAAACCGGCTAATTTCCGTTTCGCAAATTGTTTGGTAACGGCCAATTTAAGATTTTTAATGCAGCCATACAAAATAATTTCTAATATAGTAACACCAAGACAGTTACAAAGAGTGCTAATCATTACCTTGAAGTGATTTGTGGATATAAATAAAAAGTTAATTTGGACATTGACACTTTTCTACCAAGGCACAGAAAGATAGAAAACGACATTGCCCAGCTGCCAAATTAGCTTGTCATCACCAATACGTTGTGAAAAAGCATACTATTTCTTAAATTTATTTGTTCGAGTCGGGTAAACGGACATGTAAAATCAGAAAAAATAGGATATTAGATTTTGCGAGTAACTCCGAGTAAACATTTGGTATGTTAAAGGTACTTTTTTGTGGAACTCCACTTTCACAGAAGTGCCTTTTTCAGTGCAATGGCTAAAACATACAAACGGTATGAAATGTGGTGCTCTGTGAACGAGTGAATAGCAACATTAGTTATTAAGCAGTGAACTTAAAAGGGCATAAGAAAACAGCAGCAAATTTTATTCGCATTTTATATAATCCACGAGTACAATTGTGAATTTAACCCAATAAGGCTAATTTTTTAGCTTTCAGAAGTTTCAAATACCCTAGAGCAAGAGCTTTTTTCGTCAAAGGAGATATGACAGCAGATTTCACGAGCTTTGCTTTCACCAAGGGGACAACCAATTTAGGTTTCATAGCAGCCACAATAGGCACCAACTTCGCCATTTTCTTGACTTTGACTACTGGAACCGCTGCTGCGAGTTTAGCTTTAACAATGGGTTTAGAGGCTGCTGCAGAAACGGCTTTTACTTTGTAGAACGGCACAGCTGCTTTTGCAATTTTTACTTTGGCTACTGGAACGGCGGCTGCGGTAACGAACTTTGCTTTCACAACAGGAATTTTTGCAGCTGCAACTTTTGCTTTGACGATTGGAACAGCGGCAGCAGAGACGACCTTCGCTTTAACCAAGGGAACTGCTGCAGCTGCAACTTTTGCTTTGACGATTGGAATAGCGGCAGCAGAGACGACCTTCGCTTTAACCAAGGGAACTGCTGCTAGCTTAGCCTTTATAAGTGGAAGAGGTTTCATAACTTTTGGCAACACCAGGGCTGGCTTTGGTCTAGGAAAAAGTTTGACAGCTTGTCTAGCCTTCGAAGTAACTAATGTACTTTTTGAAACAATTCCTCCGAAGATGTTGGCAGCAACTTCTTCAACTCCATCAATAGAAGAAACGACAACTTGGGCTTCCGGTTCCGTAGGAAATTCAACTATTTTGGCCTTTACCGGTAAGAATTTGACGAGATTCTTCAAGTCTTTTACAGACGTTTCCGGCTGTTCCTCGACAATAGTTTGAATAATTTTTTCAGTGTCGGTTTCTTCAACTGTTACATTCACATCATTTTTCGCATTCACGTCATAATAGATAGGAGCTTGAGAGCAGTTTGAACTGTACCAGTAATCACACGCTAATATTGGCTGGTTGAAAATAGTTCCAAGTGGGCATAAAAAGCTTTCTCTTCTGTGTTCATAACAAACATGAAATACCTACAATTTGAAAATCCAATCCATTAGTAATTGTAATGATCTCTGCAAATCTAAATCAACAGCTTAAAATGCGTTCAAGAGTTCGATCAAGTTACTCTAAAAACGAGTTATAGAAAACTTCACGTGCACACATTAATATACTGAAATAAACAATAAACTAAACTGTTTAAGGAGACAAGGGGGAGCTTAATCCTAAATTATCACAGCAAGATTTCATGCAACAAGGGATCATTTAAAGTATTCGAAAGTTATTTTTTCGCACAGAAATTTTATCGTATACGAAAAAAAAAAGTCTCATTATTTTCACTTGGTTCATAACACATACGCCTAACACTGCTCCTATATTTCAGTTTTCCCGAGAAAAATAACCCAATTTAAAGCTCTACAAGTAACTTTAAAGATACAACAGGAAAGGGTCATAGAAAATTATAATCTTTGACAGTCTTTTAGCAGTGTTCCTAGTTTCGAAACTTGCTAAGTCATTAAAAATAATAGTGTGGAATCCATTCGAAATTTAACCTTCATTTAAATTTAACAGTACGCAACACAGCATAAGGCAAGTTATAAAACATTTGAAACTTTAAGAGTTGTTTAAATTGTAATCAGGTTGAATGAGAACCAACTGTCCGAACTTTCAACATAAAGGGTACCGAGATTTCAGCTTTAAAATACTGAAGAGCATTGAAAAATAAATTAGTCACATACCTGGCAGCCAGTTTCCAAATCAGCATAGAATCCAGGAATGTACTTCTTGTCGCTACAGCTGAAAGACGTAATAGGAACTTCAGTGTAATTTGGGTAATGTATACCAGGAATGCCTCTAACCGATCCTACAAAGCCAATTTCATTATCACTTTCTGGTTCTGCAACGATCTCTTCGACGGGAATTTGCTTGGGGTGCTTTTGGCCTGCAACGTCTTTCTTCAATTTCTCAGCAATTAAAATAATTAGATCTAAAATCTTAGTAACCAAAGATTCTCCTTCTTTACAGTCTGTGGTAAAGCTAGATGCATAAGAGTTCAATCTTTCCAATAACTGGAATTTCAGCGATTTCAGTTCCGGATGAAGAGACTCCAGTTCTTCAAGTTTCAAACTGAACTTTTGACAGAGAGTGAAGTATGGAGATTTTACCACGGGAGCTTCTTGATGATTAGGCTCAACTTCTGGCACTTTCCCGTGTTCAGCTGGAACTTTTTCCTCGGTGGAGTTGGTGACATTCACGTTCTTGTCGAGTTTCTGGTCCACAGGTTTGGCATTTTGTTCAGCAGGATTGCACTTGCCCTCATCGATACACGCCATGAAATCCAGTATAGCATTTAGCGTATCTTTAGTTTCCTGAAATCGAGCAAATTTACTTTTAAAAAATCAATGTCTCAAGTGTTTGACTTGCAATTAACCCTTCCAAAGGAGTCCCGTGTGACACCCCCAAACACATCTTAAAATGCGTTAGGCAAGGTTTCAAATACTCTATTTATATTAAGACTTCTAAGTCATGTGCGAGATCTAGACATGCACTAGATGGGAGGCAAAACACGTTCATAGGTCTCTACACCCAGTTTTTAAAAACCAAATACTAGAGCTAGGGTTATAACCAAGAGATGCAAGTTACCGATAAACACCATTTCAACGAAAGTCAGGACAGATCACTCTATACTGCATTAATGATAAACATTTGTATTGAAACAGTCAAACATTAAGAGCATTGCAAACAAAAAATACCTCTCAACTCTTCTGGAGGTTTATCTTTGCGTCGAAAACCCACCCTGTAGCCATCCTCCGATGCAAAGAAACTTGTTCCCAGACAAAATATCCGGACAACTTATATTTCGATGTGGAATCCGGGCAACGCACATAAGTTCCGGATGCGTGGTAATTCAAACGTTCTTCAAAGGGTTTAAGGTAGCAAAACCATATGCAAGTTGAGATTATTTGACCACTTTAAGGTATTTTAAACATTCAATTTGACTGAAGTTTTTGAGTACCAATTAGATAACAATGAAAGACTTATGCATACGCCTTTGCCCTCACCCGTCTTTAAATTTTACTCCCAGAATAGCTTAAGTGTTTTACATCGACCGTTTAAACACTTCCGAATTTATCAACTACCGAATCACCATTTCCTATAATTCAGTTATTGGAACAAAGCTTGGTTCTCAAATATTCCCATCCAGAGTTTACCAATACTAAAACATTGCATTTTATTGGGTTCAGCGACAGAACAAATGTCATCTCACCTATTTCTGTTCAAGATAAATTCTACTCTAATCATCTAAACTGGATTTATGAACATTTCATTTGAATTTCATTGTTCTATTCAATTAAACTGTACCCCTACAGTTTAACTTTGCAGTTTAAATTCAAGATTCCATTACGATGAAGAACGAAACATGGGAACAAGCTATTAGAGTTTCTAAAATCCGAATTTTGATCAACATTAAAATTTCAGTAGACATGAAATTCAACCAGCGTGCAATTTAACAAGAGAAGGGCTTGAAAATTGAAGAGTTATATCCACAACTTGAAAGCCTTATTTAACAAACTCGATCTGAAGATGAAATACGTAAAGGGTCAAAATCAAATGGGCAAGATCCGATACCAGGCACGAAAACAAGACAATCATTTGAAGTTGGAAAAATTAGCTATTGGTAATTTAACGACACATATACACGTATCAAATAACTCACCTCTGAAAGCTCTCCATGTACAATTGGTTGTTTATGACCAGAGACACGTAGAATCACACCTACAGCATATTTAAAAATTCAAATTAAAATCTTCAATCTATACGTAGACATCAATTACTAGTGCAATACAACCTGTCAAAATAAGTTAGAGGTAATTTAAACCAAAATCAAGATGTTTTAATTTCTTCCACTAACAAGTTTTAAGAATCCAAGGATGGTAATCGGAGGTACGCAAGTTAAAATTTTACTTACAACAAAAGATAACGGCTAAAGCCCTCTTCATCTTTGGACCCTAAAATAAGTAAATAAATTATTCTGTATTCATAAACGTTTCAATCGAATGTCCAAAAATAGAAATTACTTACAGGCAAAAACCGCTTTTAACAATGCAAGAATCGTAACTGAACATTCGTATACCACAGAATGCTTTATGCTTTCTCAAGTAACGTCATAGTTAATCACAGTTAATATTTACATAAATTCGGGTGAAACAAATGAGAGGCAGGTAGGTAGGTATTTAATTAACGTCCGCACTGGAACAACACAACGGGCTATTGGAGACGGTCCGGGATCAATTCCAAAGGGAGAGATCGAGTACAACACCACGTAAATTTGAACCATGGTCAGATGACGAGGCTACACCTGAGCTGGCACCCACACTCCAAACTTCCAAACCACTCCAAAGTGAAAACGTTTGAGGATACGCCAGATTTAACGTGCACCAGCCTCCTTTGTATACTGCGGTCTTTGGTTGGAATCGAATTCTTAACTCTCCGGTTGCTAATCCGTTACTCTGCCAACCGGGCAACCATGGCCCCACAATTTATAAGTGAATCTCTCTAAGATTAGGGTAGGCAGCGGTAGCCTACATACATTTTTTTTGGAAAACTAACGGTTTGAAAAATTTGTCCAATGGGTTGGTGCACGTTAAATCCGTCGTAGACACAAATGTCCTCTTGTTGCAGCTATGTAGAAGTTATGTAGTGGGGTGTTGACCTCATCATCTGACCGTGGTTCAAAATTACGAGGTACTGTTGGCGGATCTTTTCTTTCGGGATTGATCCCGGAATGTCGTCAATAGCCCGTTGTGCTGTTTCAGTGTGACGTTAATTAACAACCTACCGGAAAATATATTTTCTGCAAACATCGCTGTTTACAAACAACAAGCATTGAAGTAGGTGGATATTTTAATTAGCGTCGCACTGGAGCAACACAAGGGGCTATTGGCGACAGTCTGGGTTCAATCCCGTAGGGAAATTCCGAGGACACCAGGCGTTTCCCTTGGAGACGCTCCGGGATCAATCTCCAAGGGAAAGATCCGAACCATCAGGGCCATATTTGGGCATGCTGCACCAGACACAACACAATATCAAGTTAATTGACCCAAGACATACAATACCAAGTAATTGACACACACAGTGAAAGCTTTACTGACACAGAAGAGAGAAATACACCCAGGGAAGGATGCACCTGGCAGAAATCGAAACTGCGTCGCCTGTAACTCGAAGGTTGCTAAGGCAATGGGCATACACACTGAGCCCCGACAACAACTCGTAATTTTGAACCACGGTCAGATAACGAGAACAACAACTCAACTGGCACCCCATTCTCCAAACTTCCACACCATGCCAATGTGAGGACACTTGAAGCCAAGATAGTTTTAACTTACACCAGCTACCGTATACACGACGGTCTTTGGCTGGACCGAGTTTCGAACTCGCAACTCTCTGGTCGTTAATCCGTTGCTCTTTCAATTGGGTTACCGTGGCCCTTTTTTCGGGTGATGTTTGAAGTTAATTTTTATATTCCCTCCACATGAGACATGCTGGAATCGCATTCGAGTTTTTTCGAGGTATTTTCTGTCATGCTAAATGTAAATGATGGTAGTGTTTCTGCGATGGACGTGTTTACTGTACGTATTCCGAATGTGAAGTCGCTTGGCCTGTTTTCCTAATACAATTTCAGTACGTCGTTCATAAAAATTGCAATGAATGAATTCCGAATAGAAATATGATAGTTTTTAGTCAACGCTTATTAGATTAAACTCCAAACTACATTTTTAGGTAATCCCGATATGGTATCATGGAGCATTTGAATAGCGAAGGTAAAATTTTGATATTCCGTCTGGTTTATTTGCTTACACTGAAAATCCCTCAATTGCTCGTTACGAAACAGGAAGTATTTACGCACATCAAAACACTAGGGCTATCACAGGAAAACCATCTCGTACTGAAAGTGTTCGAACTTGATTATTTAGACTACTAACCAGAACTAACGTCTTTTGTATCGAGAGTAATAAATGCATTTAAAACGTATAAAAACGACAATTCAGACTTTTCGACATGGTGCCACGATTTCGTGAGTAATTCCTATTTCCTTTTATCTTTTATCTATTATACCTTAAGATGCTACTTTTAAATTCAGGTATAACAAGACGTTTTCTAGATCCACACAGCTGTTTTGCTCATTACGCATGAAGTGATCCAATAGCAAAATTTATACACGTTCCTCATGGAATAATCTAGTATATATTTATTTTTTCTTTCTTATAATAATGTTATTAAAATTTCCTCAAAGAAACTATACCCTAAATATGGATTGTCCCATTCCACTTTCAGTTTTTCAACATACATTCAATCAACAAAAGAATAACCGGCTCAATCTCTCACTAAAAGATAATATTTTTTAGCATTATTTAGCATGCTGTATAATGTATGCGAAAGAGAAAAAAGAGGATGAACGACATAGTTTTTTTAAAACACGCAAGATGGCAGCACGATGCAGGATTTTCTTGTCCAGTTCATTCTCCAGTGAAATAATCTGAAAATGAGACTGGAGGATATTTCTCTCTTTTTGTGTCAGTAAAACTTTCTCCTTGTATGTGCATATGTTCATTTACTTGACATTGTTTGGCGCAGCTTGGCCAAAAGTGGCCCTTCTAACCAACCCCAATGAGGTTTCGACTTTTATCTCGGAAAAAAGCTTCGTATATTAACCCAGCTGAAAAATCCCACAATAAACTCAAATTTTTTTAAACTCTTTATACTTCTTTTTAATTAGCTTATTTATTGCAATTTGTCATTGAAAACAAATTTTAATAAATAAACTAGTCTTCAAGTCTTCAAAATTAGATGTTTTCGGTCAATTTTTTACTCTTGTTTTGTTAAAAAATGTGAGTCGTAGCAAAATACTTAATGTCCATTGTTATGAATTTTCATGTTTTTGTCCTGTAAAATGGATTGTATTTCAATAAACGCAGGCTTCATATTTTTTCTTCGTCGAATTACTGAGAACAGAGCTGTTTTTGTGTGGTGTACTGGGCGTGCACTTGCACATCATAAGTAAAATAAAAATCGAAGGGTCTAAATACGACCACGGTATGCCTCCAATTTTGACAAGCATGTCCACTTTTACATTTTCTGATATTTTTTAGTTTTCATTTTATATTCGTCTTTTTTTACGATTTTGATTAAAGGAACGCATTAATCTGACTATTTTATGCTTGATATTAAAATATTCAAAAAGTTATCCTTGCAGCCTTCTTTTTGGAAAATTAAACGGTTTTATAAAAATTAGACGGCTTTTAAGGTTGCACGTATGTGGCTAAAGCCTGTGGAACGGCCTGACTGAAAAATTCTTTACTGTGCCTTTTAAATTCTCCGAAGTCGACAAGTAAAATTCCTAAAACAGTTACGTCAGTATTTATACTGCCGAAAGCTGAAGCGATAAAAAATAACAATCGCAAACTCATCGAAATCTGGAAACCTTTACGTCAGGGCCGGACTTATAGTGAGGGGTCCACTTCGATGAATTTCTGAGAAGCCCCATGAAATATTACAAAGAAAAGAAAAAATGACGATTTTTGAAATGAAGCGTAAAGAGTAGTTAGCAGTAGAAAATATTTTAATGGTAAAAATTGTCTTTAAATCATTTAGGGATAAAATTACTTAATAATAACTGCATATTTTCGCAATCCTATTCATGACGAGGGCCCCTTTTAAGTGTGTAGGGGAGAGGAGAGATAAGGAACCTTCTCTCCTCTATAGTAGGGCCCCATTAATGGTAATCGGTGGAATCGGCTTACATCCATGTTTTATGGATATCTCCTTCGAGCTCATTGTAACAACTTACATTATACTGAGGATCCGTGAATACTCTTCTCGTTTAGCTAAGCTAATGTCATAACGTTCATCCTGAAGGAAATCAGTTTTCAAACCATAAAATCTCCAATGTAAAAACAGACAAATTGGCAGACATCTTTGTCCGATGGCCACGCGAGTCTATGTTACTCAAAAAGTCTTCACAACTTATCTGCAACTATCATTATTATTCTCATCTCTGTACAAATCATCTTTCTTCTCACCAACAGCTTTTTCGGACCACGGTAGCTCTGTTGGAAGAGTAGCGGATTAGCAACCGGAGATTTACGAGTTCGAAACTCGATCCAACCAAAGACCGTCGTTTACGTGGGGGCTGGTGCACGTTAAATCCATGACCTCAAATGTCTTCACGTTGGTGTGCTGTGGAAGTTTAGAGATTGGGGTGCCAGCTCAGGTGTTGTCCATAGATCTGATTGATCGCGAACCATCGCCAATAGCCCGTTGTGTTGCTCCTGTGCGACGTTAATTCACCTACCTACCTTCCAACGGGTTTTTCTGCATATTCCTGTGGTATTCATCTAGCGTCAGTAAATTACTATGGCACCACAACCACTTATGATTCCCTTCTCAAACACATCGACCAATACTTGTTAATTTTTCTCAGCGGACAGCCCATTCTGTAGGGGGCAATATCTTTTCCCTAAACGACGGTGATAATATTATAGTTTTTGATACACAATTTTTTTCATGTTTAGCATATAAGGTTATTTTTTATATTTATTTAATTTTAAATTCATTCTTCCAACAACCATCAGTCGCGTCATTTTATCTAATTGTTTTTCCAAGGTAGTACGTCTTGTGACATAAGCTACATTCTCATTAGCTATATTTACATTTAAACACCAAAGGGAAAATTTATACTAAAATCACTAGTAATCTTATGGGACGATAAAAAGGTATATACTCCTTTCTCACGTAGTTCCCTTAGACACATTCCTATTTAGGTCACAGAAAAAAACTGCTGGAAACAGCAGATATCTCCATCTTTTTTTACCTAGAGTGATCTCCAATACTCGCTAACAACGGAATAATAGTATTTTTTATTTCTTCAATGCTCAAGGCTTTCACTATCGACGTCTGAAATAACCTCATTACTAAGCTATTTCCCGATTGTTTCTTCCCAAAGAAAAAATTATTTCTTTTTACAGTTGGTATAGTGGACTTTTCTCATAGTTTTTTGATGCGCATGCTTAGAAAGGAAATTGATTTACTGTTAGAGAATCGTATTAAAATGATCAAAGCTAAGTATGATATTAACTCAATGCAACCAGAGTTCAATAGCAAATCAAAACTGAAGAGTGCTCCTATTAAAGTAGTTTTATTGAAGTATTAAATAAGATAAACCGTTGAAACTTCGAGATAATTTAGATTCGCAAATTGTCATAATCAACTTATGAATCGCGCATTTGACAGAAGTCAGTCAAAACGCATGTTTTTATGCGTCCTTCTGTTAAGTCTCACTAACTTCTTATATTCAGTTTTTTTACCAAGCTCTGATAAATACTTGATATTTTTTCTTGTGTCATGTGATATTCATGTGATGATGTCGGGCCGGATGCCTTAGTTTCCTGGTTTCTTCAAGTGGACACGCAAATGCGGGTGAAGTTTCCTTAACCCTCTAAGTGGTTTCGACGAGATATCTCGTCCATAAAGATCCGCCCAATTCTGGTAAGGACGAGATACATCATCATCAAGATGTCGATTTTTTATGATGACAAGATCAAGATCTGGTTAGTTTCACTAATGACAAGATACTTCCATCAAGATAATCACCAAGAGGGTTAAGACCTCCAGGAAAACATTTGGAACTCCTATGATTCGGAGAAGTCTGAATCATTGTTCGATTAGAAGTTCTCCGAACCTAACCAACCTGGTAACAGTGGTCGGTTTGGTGCCAAATTTGGTAAGCCCTGTCCCAAAATGAGAGATTCACTGAAGTTGTTGCATTTTTAGCATGACGTCAAGGGTCTTTGATGAAGATATTACATTTGTAGAATCTTACTGCAAATATGAAGCGTTGTGCTAAAATTTTGATAAATATCGTTGCATGGAAATTTGGAAACGTATTTTACACATGCATACAACTCTTTGCAATTTTCCATTGTCCCAAAATGATAGATTCACCTTAACCCTCCTGATGGTTTTCTGGATGAGGTACGCCATCATCAGCAAAACTGACCAGATCTTGATGGATGAGACAATATATGATGACGAGATATTTCGTCATTAGCAAAATTGGTCAGATCTTGATGGACGAGATACCTCGTCGAAACCACCTGGAGGGTTAAATAGCTAAATAGGCATGGCAATAACTAAATTTTGTATCACGTCATATTGTCGGGCAAATATTCGTATATGTTAGACTAATAGAAAGTGTTGATAACAATTTTTTATTATTTGGCCAACTGAACGTGCAAAGTAGAAGTTTGAGTGCATTGGAATAACGTAAAATGGATTATTTAAATCGAAACAGGCAATTGCTAAGATGAATTAGGTTTTGTAGGTTAACTCGAAATCAAAGGTTTCGAACAACAGCTCTTGCGCGACTGGTTTCAAGGACATCGTTCCGGAGGAACGTTCGAATTCTCTAGGGACAGGGCGGGTCAGATCGCCTTTTCAAGATTCAGAAGTGGGAATTTATGGCCCATGAAGTTGTTACGGGGAGAAAAGAATTTCCCATCGGGTACTAAAAGCATGGCCTCACCTGAGAAAAGTCGGGTAATTCTACAAGTTTTATAACTTTTATAGCGATGGATGTATCCATATGATTCACATAAATACAAAGAGGCAAAAAAAATACACAAAATCTGATTTATTTTAATTTTTTATTTCTAATAGGTAGAATCTGTCTAATTATTTACGAAAGTAATATCTGTTAGAATGATATGTTTCAGTTACTACATAGGTAGAGATATGTCAATTTCCGTAATATATACTCAGCACATTAACAACTGTAATCTGTATTGAAGTTGAAAAGAGGTAGAAGGTATTAAGATGAGTTGAAAATAATATAATCTTTTTATACACCATTCAAGGTAAAGACATAAACATACGCACACTTATAGTGAATATCAGCAATACATATTTAGTACACAATGTTCAACAAGGCCATAAATATTCTAAAATATCAGAAGGTAAAAGAACGATGAGTGCATAGTATACTATAAAAAGTGATTCTGACACATAGTTTGATGATTCTCACAACAAAAAATACTGTTGCAAGCATATATCACAAATACATTTTCCACAGATTTCTTTGAAGTCAAAACGCTTTTTTTATTTGATCCTATCAGAAAATACACTTATAGACCATTTTCTTGTTCTTCTGCTTAGTTTACATTGAAGATGCTTTGAAATGCTGTATGCAATCCTATATTAAGCCAAACTTTCAATCCCACAAGTTAGCTACAACACCCAGGAAAAATTTAATAAAAGTATCTACAAGATATATTTTAAAAAAATATACGCATGTTTCTTTCTTACTTTAAATGAATTGACGAAGATTTGACAATATAATGGTGATATGTAAAATACTAATTTGATAAAAAATTAATAAACCATGATAATGACTAGTTAAATCATGGAATGGAAATTTTGAAGAGCTATGTCTTCATAAATAAATTAATGCCACTATTGGTATCATCATTTAAAATTAATTTAATCGTTATTCAAATTTTTATTATTTAATATTGATGTTTTATTTTTATAATTTTAATCATTGATTACTTTTAAATAAGTTATTTTAAATTGAAATTATTTAAAAATTAGTTTTCCGATTTTTTTATCTATGAACCTATTACAATCCACATAATTTGAAATCAAACATTTTGACTAAGCTGAACTACATTGGACTTAAGTTCAGCTAAGTGAGAATTTTATGCGAAGTTTTATTACATAAATTTTACAATCCTTTTGTTCCATGGTTTCATAAGGTTAGAGAGTTCATCACACTATTCAATTAAGAAAACATTCTATATAACAAAAATTGTAATTCCAATGACTTGAGTAAAAGACAATCAATCCATGTATTTTTAACTGCGGAAACACAAAAGAAAATAAATAATATTATGAACAAATGGATAGCTCAAATGAATTTAAAATATTTTAATTTAATAAAGTTTTTCATTTTAATCTGTTTCTTATGACAGCAAAATTAAAAATGTGCTAAAATACAATTTAAAACGTAGATACCAAAATTATTAATTTCATCATTTTAAGTGAATTAATAAATTATACTCAAAGCATAAATGGGAAATAATATTTCTCTGAAACTTGAAAAAAGAATTTTCAAAGAATTCAAATACTTTTAGCTCTAATAAGTGTATCGTTTTTTTTTAAGTTTACTATACAACTTCAAGAATTTTCGGAATTTTAAATGAGGGCTAAAGTGAAATTATGTTATGTTAAGTAATATGCATTACCTGACATATAAGCTAAGAAAATGAAGAATTAAAAATTTTACGTCTTAATTTCTAAATTGAAAAACCTATGCATTAAATTTCCTTAAAACTTGAGAAAAAATATTCCATTTGAAAATATGACTCCACATTAAGAAAATATGAATGGATATTAAATTTAACAACTACAGTTATACATTATAAGTAACTAGAGGCATTATTAAATGCAAATGGTAGAAAATGCAAAATGCGTACATAATTTCCAAATCTATGAAACTGAATTTCAAACAATTTACATTACTAGTTAGTAATTATATTAAAAGAGTTTATAATTGTATCAATAGACATTAAGAAAAAAATTATAAACTTTTTTTAGCATAATTTTTGAGTAGCCATAATGGTAAAGAAATAATAGTATGCATTATTAAATAGCATTCGAAATAGTTGGAATTCCGAAGAAAAAGAATTAGAATATAATTTTTATTACATCATATAAATTTGAGTTTATTCTGTATTGTTGCTAAAGAATTTATTTTCACACATTCAAATACAACCCTTTCGGTATATTTCACTAATAGATATATATTTATTTATAGGTAAAACATTTGTACACATTGAAAGTTAAGTTGTATTTTGCAGTATAATATATTTATTTACATTTGATGTACAATACGATGTTCAAGACGCTCTTTAACCTCATACTGCAACTTTTATGTTACGATATTGCCAGAGTGCATCATCAATTTACATCAAGTAGCTTTTAAATAAATAATTTTGCAACATTAACACTAATCTTAAATGGGATGTGTTTTTGGTATTCAAGTTCATTACCGGAATTATAAGAATTTCAGTCACTTTTAGAGGAAGTGTCTATTATTTTCAATTGTTTTACACTGAAACTCATAAAATGCCTTTCTTCTTGTAAGCAAGAGTGAGGTTGTATTTTGTCCAATAGTTCTTTAAATAAGATTTGAATATAATATTAAAATTGGATCTCATATACTGTGTCTATGATTCACAAAAAATTATACATTAATCTTTTCAAGATTTATATAAAAACATACGAGATTTCCTTAAAGCTCAAAACTAAATATAGTTACAAGTACTTTTAAGTTATACTAAAAGTATTATTAAAATAGAAAGAAAACAATCGAAAAAATTGGTCGCAAGAAATTGAAAGTTTGAATACTCTTAAAGTTCCTAATTTAAAGTAAAATCGATGCAAATAATTTTAAAATAGTACTTCAAATAATTAAAAAGCTGTTTTATTTTTGTTAGACTTGAAGAATTTACAGTGCACTTACTGAATCTAACAAATATATTTTTAAAAGCAAAGTATTTGTTGAAATTATTTAATTATTACTTGATAATTTTTTGTATAAATATATATTCATTTGTTTCTCTAATTATGTAAAGCCCACTATCAAACATTATATTAATAAATAATCGTTACTATAAATATCTTATACGTAGGAATTATATTAAAAGTATAAATGTAGTCCAGCGAGATGGTCATATAACTTTCCTGGGGAAATGGTTGATTCAATTGTTGATGCATTCCGGAAAAATAGAGTTCAGAACATACATCTCCATTTTGTGCATAACTTAGTTTATCAACAAGCACCACAAAAGTATATATCTCAAGAAGGCGATTAAAGATGCATATAATCTTTGAAATATTTTGAACATATGTATTCTGTTTGAAGTATTTTTTCCATTGCAAACAACCACTAACATCATTACAATAATCTTCCGATTCTTGGCCCTCGCACAGTTAGAAATGAACACATTTCACATAAAGCACACACTTTCGAGAAAAAAAAGTTAAGAATATTTTGCAAACCAAGTCTTCCTGTAATCAAATTTGACCCTTTTGATGACTAACAATATCGTAAACTAGCTGTCTAACGACATTATACTCGTCCCACCTAATTTAAATGACAAGTAATCAGCATGGTCAGTTCTTCAAATGCTCAGCAAGAGTTCTCTCGAAGAGGCCTTCCTCGTTAATGAATTAAGCATTCTGTTTTTGAAAACCTTTTACCAAACTACATCCATCCCGTGCATTTACCAATTGGCTTCAAGAAGTACCAACATTCACCATGCCGAAGTCAACACAGGACCGGATTACAGAAAATTGCAACAAAATGAAGTTCGGATTGCCAGTAAGGTTTCACACAATCGAAATGCTTTCTCTCTCAATGTTTCAAGTTCTCTCCACGGCAAATCAATGGCAGTAATTAAATACGAATCAACGTGTGTATTCCGGCCCCGTGTCAACGCACGTCAAGAAAATCACAGTCTTGATGGCGGACGGTCCGCCATTTTACTTTTTTGAATTCCTCATCTCTCTCCTATAAAAGTAAACACTGATTTAGCTCAAGCAAACCACTTAACAAGGATATTCTGTAGATATGCCACGAGCACCCTTGAGGTTTCTATGTCGGCCTAAGAAGGGTGATGCTCACCAATGCCAGCAGAAGCTGAATGAGATCACTTGACGAGTAAGGTATCGCTGCTTGGCTGATGCCGGTGCATTTTGGGTTGTGATCTGCTGAAAGAGAATTGGAAAACAATTACTAAACAAAACTAAACAAGAAAATGTTTTTTGATAAGACTGCCGTATAAAATATCCTAAACACATTTATATCTGTAGCTTATTATCAAATTAAACTGTCCACATTTTTTACCCACCACTTTTATTCACAGCTCACAAATTGCCTGTCCACCTCTTGTGCTCCTTTGGGATGTGAATTAGACTCCGACTTGTATCAACTACTTCAATTCTATCTTTTATCTTATTTATTTTCCTATTTTTCTACTGCTTAAAGACACTTTCTTTAACTTCTATCTTTTATTGCAATTTTGCTAATTCTAAATGTCATCTGATTGTGGTTCAAAATTAGGTAGTGTTATCCTTGGATCTTTCCCTTCGGGTTTGATACCGGACCGCCGCCAATAGCCAGTTATGTTACTCCACTGCGACTTTAATTAAATACTTACCTACTATTAATAATTTTTTTATTAAATACAATGTGGAGGCAAACTGTCATCAGGCAATCCGTAATTTATACGTCCGTTTCGTTCCGTGTAGAAAAAAGGTATAAGTACAAGTTCGATGTTTTTGAGTCCACAAATTACTACAAGGCAGTAAAAGTTATAATAGAAAAAGTGTCAATGTCTTCCTTTCAATGCATTATGAAATTATCAAAAAAGGAAAGTTTTTTTGTACGCTGTATTAAAAAATTTGACTAATAGAATTACTAAATTAGGTGTTACATCAAAACCTTCAAAATGGACATTGGCCCTCTTTCTACCAAGAAGTAGATAAATAGGTAGTTGAATTTGTATCACACTGGAGCAACACAACGGACGATTGGTGATGATCTGTGATCTATCCGAAGGGAAAGATCCGAGGACACGTCGTCATTTTGAGCCACGGTCATATGACGAGGTCACCATCTGAGCTGGCACACACACGCCATTCTCCAAACTTCTACATTACGCTAAAGTAATTTGTGGCCACGACAGATTCCACGTGCACCAAATGGTTTGGACAAATTTATTCGCATGGTGAGATACATAGACTCATCAAGATGATCCCAATAGATTGACATTAATATGCATATTCTATATACAGCACAACATAGTATGATGCATTGATGTAATTAAAACACATATAATAAAGTATGTAGTAAATACAGAAATATAGTAAACGGTATGACATAACATTCTTGATAGACATGTCATGCTCCATTCTCAACTCAACCACATTCATTTAAACTGGTACTGTCTCACGACAATAGGCACGGGAGTATGTGATGGTGTTAGTAGTAGTAGGTGCACGTTGAGAGCTATACATTTCGAAAATCGTAGATGAAATATTGTATCGGCTTTCACTTCGGTTGACTGCCAACTAGTTTATTTAGACATCACTGCACATGTCCAAGCTCCAATGAGTCTGCATATTTATTTGTTGTCGGCAGCTTCGTAGCCTTTTCAACATGTTGGTACTTTCCTGACTCGAGTAATACAACTGACTCAATCTGGAATGGCAGCCAAAATGTCTTGATTATAATGTTTTTGCTTTATGTTATTTATTTTAAAGTAGCTATATTTAAAAGTTGGCTCCTAGCTTCGTTGTATCTTCACACTCGCTCACTGTACGAGCGAGTGTGAAGATACAATTCATAGCGGACATATACTTGTTATGTTTGGACACCAACCTGTTCTCAAATGGACTGACCAAGATAAAGAGTTTGTTCCTGGCCGATTCTATAGGTTTGTTTCAGTTCGTGTTTATCAACCACTGAGGTGCCTATGACATCGCATGGTCGATGTTGTGTGACTACCTTCTTCGGAGCAGTTCAAATAGGGTTTGTCACGAAGGCAAAGCCCAAAGTAGCTATGGTGGTTATGACAGAGAACGGCTCTGATTTCGCTGCAAAAAATTTACCTTTTATTGTTAGTACTCATGATCTGTCTTTTTTTGCTAATTGGAAGAAGTTTTGTTCTTCATCAATTGCTGATCAATTAAATGAGTCAACCAAAAATGAATAAAATATTTATCGAATAGTATTGACTGAAACTAAAATCTATCTTTGAGCTTTTTATTTTAAAGAAATGAAACGAAGAGCTATTAATAATTGTGCGACGTTTGTGATTAAAATGTGACGTGCCAAAAAGAGGTTGTTTGCTATAACCTTAACTCTAATTCAACTTCCCTCTCTCTAGGGGTTGTCGTGTCTCAGTGGGTATGCCCACTGCGCTAGCAACCTTCGAGTTCTAGAAGGCGCAGATTCGATTCCTGGCAGGTGCATTACTATCTAGGTGTATTTCTCTCTTCTGCGTCAGTAAAACTTTCATGGTGTGTGTCTTTCTATTACTTGATGTTGTATAACTTGTGTCTTGGCTCAGCATGGAAATATGGCCCTTGCGCCATAAAATTCCCAAACCAATCAAACTCTCTCTCTAAGTACAACTTCAAATATAAAAAGAATTGTTCTGATCGGACAATGTAGTTTCAGCAATATATATCTAAAATGACTAGATCGTCGGCTTAGAGCAGAAATCATTAACTGATATTTTCCGGAGAAATTAAATACTCATTTTCATGATGATGAGACACATTGTAAACTGTTAAAAAGATGTTCATAAATTTAATTTTTTGTCCTGAAAATTAATAGCTAGTCTTTAAATAGCTGTACAGTAAAAAATAATTTTTGTCTGTTAATGAGTTTCTGCTCTAATCCGACGCGCGACATAGTTATTTTCAATGATATTCACGATAATTTTGAAATTTTTGTTCATTATTTCTGCTTAAGGTGAAAAGAATATGTTGTAAATACTGTAAAAGAATAGTTAATTTAATTATTATGCTAAATCTCTTTTTTCTACGTTTATTTTCAAGTCAGGAGCATCCCTTTTATTTTAAACTCAAATGGCTACTTAATGCAGATACATTTCTGCACACTGTTTCAAAAACTAGTTTCAGTGCAAACGAATCAAAGAAAATAATACCCTCTGAAAGACACTTTGATACTCTAGTGGAAAACACGTACATTACTTTCCCTTTATTCTGTCCTCAATATGAACAGAAACATTTGGGTTCCATTTTTGAACAGTAGCCAAAAGGATATTCCCAAGTGGCGCACCTGAATTCTATTAAATATCGATTTTTTTCTTGCTGTGTTTAAAAATTGGAAAGCTCAGTAATGTAAAAGTTTCTGCTTAGGAAAAGCAAGTAGGACATTTATTTTCCTTTCAAAAATTGCCGTTTTGAAACTCTTGAAGATTCCAATGTTTACTTTTTTATTGGATTTGTATTGTGTTCAATACTTATGTGACTAGCCTTTTATTCTCTTATACGTGATGGAAAGTTCATAGATTGAATTAAATGTCAATTTAAAAATTGCAGCAAATGCATTGCTCAAGTTGAACACAATAGTAATTGTTTTTAAGGGAATTTCTACAAACGACTTCTTATAACGTCAAAAAATGCAATGGTAAAGGGTAGCTCACGTTAAATATGACTATAATCTAAAATCCTGCCTAATTTCAGCATACTTCTTACAGTATGCACTAAGTGATTAACAGCTACACATGTTTGAAGGAAGTACAAATTTTAAATATTGTTATTCTATTAATCTTCCAGGTGGTTTCGACGAGATATCTCATCCATCCAGATCTGACCAATTTTGATAATGACAAGGTATCTCGTTTTCAAAATATTGCCGATTTTTTTATGACGAGATCAAGATTTGGTCAGTTTTCTTCTAATGGCGAGATATCTCGTCTATCAAGTCATTCCGAGAAAAACACTCAGTACAGTGAATGGAAGCATATTTAGTACGTATAGTATTTTCTTGCTAACTAATATACCAGTGGCATACAGGGTGATGATCTTTTGATAACAAGTCACTGTAAATCGGCTTTATAGAATTTACATCATTATGAAATGGCGCACGCTCCAAATTCTACATGGTACATTCCTCCCTGGGTTTATTTCTCTCATCTGTGTCCGTAAAACTTTCATTGTATGTGTATGTCTATTGTTTGATATTGTATGTCTTGTGTCTGGCGAAGCATGGCCAAATATCGCCCTTGCGCCATGAAACCCCAAAAACCCAAACCAAATTTTACGTATGCATGCCGAGTCTGTTAATGGCTTATAACTGGTCAATTTTGCGTATTTTGATTCGAAATCTAACATACAGGTTAAGACAATAAAAAATAAAATTGCGTAAAAAATGCAAAATTGATCTTTTCCGCCGCCGAAAGAAAGAAAATCCCCTTAATGTCAAACTTCTTTTCTCTTTACTTTAATTTTGTTTTGATTTTCTTCCCCTTTAGTCTTTTTTTTGACTGTTGAAATCAAAATAAGGCATATTGAAAGAGCATTTGACCAGAGCTTGCAAAAGAAAAGTTATGTAATTGGACATGTTGAGTGAGGGCTAGGATACGATTTTCCGTTCCGGATCGAATGAATCGGCGGGCCTGCCATTCATTTCTGGCCCCACCCATTAACAAGTAAGTCCTTGAACTTTTGGGTAAGAAGAGATCTGGTGTTATTGTAATTGTCTGCCTCAATAACGAAGTAGTTAGAACACTCACTTGGTGATAGATTGAACGCTTTTGTGTTAATATCTTTCTTGAAAGAAACATTAGACCACATGAAAATATTCTATTAAAAATTTTAAACATCAAGTTCATAACCCTTAGTTGTCCCAAGAAATCAAAGTTTATTTTTTCTAATTCTCGGCCATTTAATTCAATATTTCCATCAGAGTACTATAAGGGCGGATTTGTAAACCACTTAGCTTCCATATACATCCGAGTGATTAGCTTCATACTTAAAATACCCTCTATGTATCTTTCTTAAGAATTTTTTCTCATATACTTTAATATCAAAGCTATATTTTGCTTTTCAAACGAAAAGCTCACGACTAATAGCTGCTAACCCAAAGAAACTAATAGAAATAAAATAAAATGCTGTCCAAAATATTTCAGAATTTGTTTTTGCTTCCAGCGTTTGTCAAATTACGTTTTCTGCTATTCTACTTATCTTTGGGCCGCGTTTGCCCGGATGGAGGAGTTGCGGATCAGCAACCGAAGGGTTGCGAGTTTTAAACTAAACCAAAGACCGTCGTGTACACGGGGGCTGGTGCACGTTAAGTCTATCGGGGCTTCAAATGTCCTCAAGTTATCATTGTGAAAGTTTGGAGAACTGAGTGCCAGCTCAGGTGTTAACCTGGTCATCTAACCGTTAACACCTGACGTCAAAATTACGGTGTGGTCCTCTGATCTTTCGTTTTAGGATTGATCCCGAACAATCGCCAAAAGCCCGGTGTGTTGCTCCAGTGCGACGTTAATTCAACCACCCCTACTTATCTCCTGTTCTTCTCTGAATCTCTTCAAACTTTTTCTCAGCCCGTTGTTTGAATTTTAAAGAACCTGCATTTTCATTGCTATTCATTTTTCAGTCAACTATTTAATTCACTTTTATCAAACTTTTTCTACTCTTTTTTTTAATTTTTCCTACTTCTATGGAATCCGTGAAGCGCATCAGTTTTAATGACTAGAATTTCAAAGGGAGAGTCCAGAACTAAAAACCAACACTTACTCTCTTCTAAAGAGTTAAACATCTGGCATGAGTTCGTTTACGAAACGCCTTTGATTTTCCTATCCGAAATGTTAATGAAGCAGAGCTGTTTTCAATATTTCATGAGGGAGATGAGCGTAATAGAAAAAGAAATGAAAACAGTAATGGACTCGAATCCGGGGCTTGTTGAAAGCGAATTCATTTAGGCCCATTTGTCACCTTTATTATCATAATAAGCTGTTTGAAGTGGTTGATAGTAGGCAGATGGTTTCCTAGGGGTGTCCATTAAAATCCAGAGCGCCTCTTAATTCGTATTCACCAGTGTGAACACTGCGATGGAACTTTGCCAAAATAACTCCCACAATATTACTCTTTCCTCGGGAAAATGTATTTAACGTTTTTGAGACTGGAATTCGCTTGATTTATTCATTAGCTACTCAGACTTTAGGCAGATACTCTTTCTGGGCGGGATAAAGCTGATTTGAGGGAGATAGCGAGGTTCAGAAAAATTTAATTTATTCGTTGATTCTTAAACGCTAGAAAATTACAGAATTAGTTACATTTTGTGGGAAGTGAATTTAGAATTGTGTGCGTAGTATCAAAAGGTTCCCGGTTGGTTTGGGTTTTGTGGAACAAGGGCCATATATGACCATGCTGTGCCGAAAACAAGACAGACAACGTCAAGTAATGGACGCACACATAAAGAAAGTTTTACTGACACAGATGATAGAAATACATCCAACGCAAGTTACAGGAATCGATCCTGCACAGCCTTCAACTAGCAGGTTGCTAGAGCAGTGGACATCCCACTGAGCCACATAACTTTTCAGAAAAGATGGAGTTTCATTGAAATATGATTGCAAAATGAAAGTGTGGGTGGAATTCAGACTAGAATCAATTCATTTTTAAACATATCTATAACAAAACATCGAATAATAGCAGTCTAGAAAATGATTTAGGTGAAAGCAGTCACAAATCCACGGTTACAAAAATGTTCCGACAATATGTATTTCAAAACAATAAGAAATATGTTCCATGGTATGGTTTATTATTTATTTGTCAAATAAAAAGAAACAGCTACCCCTGATGAATAACGTGGTTCAAAATTACGGAGCGTTGTCCTTGGATTTAGGGATTGATCCCAGACCGTCGCCAATAGTGCGACGTTAATTAACTAGCTACCTACCACAGTTGCAAATGAATTGAAATTTACTGCAGGTAGGTATGGTATTTTAATTAACGCCACACTGGAGCACACATCAGGCTATTGGTGACGATCCGGGATCAATCCCAAAGGGAATGTCTGAGGACAACACCACGTAAATTTGAACCACGGTCAGATGACAAGGCAACACCTGACTCGTCCAACCGGGCCACCGCGGCCCAGATACCATCGCGGAATGTGGAAGAGATATAAGAGCTTTTTACTCACTCTGTTAACAAAAGCTGTTTTTGTTTATTTCTAATGTCTGATATCCTTGGCCTTCGACACTGCAATGACGACTATTTGTTAGGGAGAATCCTGTGGGTAAGCCACTGTTACTCTTAACAGAGACAATCACTAACATCCTTGGGCTTACGAACCGAAATTTGTCAATAAAAGTATCTCTGAATACTATTCTTTTGCATAAGCAGCTTTTAATGGCAATCCGTAGTTGTTCCACTTTTCAGAATCAATTTAGTCGATCCTCAAATGATGGCTCACGAGCCGGATTGGGCCCTCAAAATTGGTTAATCCAATCGACAGACATGCTGATAACAGTAAACAGAAAAATGTAAATTTTAAAAATATTAAATTATAGAACTTGTAATTGCATTTGGTTAGGAATGGAATATCGTTAGTTGATATTTGCATCGGGATAATCCGAGGTAGGAAAGGTCTTAATTTGTTTATATTTTTGTTTAAGTATGTTATACTTTTTTAACTATTTTTATGATGATTTTTCATTCCTAAAAAAGAAGTTAGAAGTTTGGAATTGTTTACAATTACATATGAATTTTTGGCTGATATAAACTGCAACTCAACTCAACTCTAGATGAACATTTCCATCACAGTTTTAAATTTATGCGAGTTACAATGTTCTTTATATCAGCTATGACTTCCATACATCGCCGACTTAGAAGTGAAAAACAATAAGTCAAAAAAAATTTCAGGATATGAGTTTTTAAGCTTTTTTCTTGACCAGTTCTTTAGACTGGTGAAATATTCACTGTTATTTTTTCTTTGCATAAATAGATTTCTTCTTAAGAAATCTAACGACAGTAAGACGACAATATGATTATAGAATAATGTATGTTTCTTTTTCGATCCACACTCGAAGTATTTAAAATATTTTATGTGACCCTACGCTCAATAAGTTTGAGGGATTCATGATTTAGTTCACCTCTCAGTTTTTGCTCGTGTGACAGCATTAACCCTCCAAGTGGTTTTTACGAGATATCTCGTCCATCAAGACCTGACCAATTTTTCTAACGACGAGATATCTCGTCCTCAATATATTTCTGATTTTTTAGGATGACGAGATCAAGATCTATCTGTTTTTTTCTCACGAGATATCTCGTCCATCCAGATCTGGTCAGTTTTCTTCTAATGACGAGATACCTCGTCAATACAACCATCAGGTGGGTTAACTTGTCGAAACACACATTACTTTATGACACATTTGCGATACTACATTCTATTAACCTTATGTTATGACTAAAATGGATTACCATTCGTTCAACAAAGCTACTGCGAAAATCATCGTTCCAGTCGTCTATAAAACAGGAACAACGGGAAACAAACCAATCCCAACAAAGCATCAAATTAATGTTAATGGTGTGCGATTGTGTGTCGCTACTTTATTGTAATAACTCCAATTCTTTCTCTCAGCGGTTATTCAAGTACTAACTGAAGAAACACGAGTATTTTCTTCATTAGCAGCTATGGCAATGGCAAATGAAAGGATTTTTTAAAGTTTTAATGGAAGTTCTTACCAGTGTTCTTTATAATTTTTCATTTGGTGCTGAACGCGTTTTTGTTGTAGTTGCGTCATTCTGATTACATCTCTACAGAAAGTCACAAATTGGTGCAACATCATACTCATGCACATGTTGAATGTTTTGCCTAATGACCGATCAATGTATGGCTTCCCTACGAGTTCATTAGTCGCACATTGTACTAGTCACACATTGATCAGACGTGTAACAAGAACATCCAACATACCCATGCGTACTTCCAGTTTCTGTACAGAAAAAATGTCGGTACTAAAACCTATTTAACGTCGCATTGATATCGGACGAATGAGTTTCCTTACAGTTTATTTAGATGTGTTTAATTTAACTGAAATAATTCTGTGTATTGAAACATTGCTTAAATGTCGTCCTATGACCAGCCCGCATCGGATGTCAAAGAATTCATGTCATGCGGTGTATCTAAGTAAAACCTACAGATAACATAATTGAACACTTCAGTTTCATATATTTAACTTCACGTATCGACTGCGCACCTGTCTGCGCATACGTGCGTTGCATTTAAGGAAATTTTCGGTTGCGTCCGAATTCTTTTGATGGTTAGCGTTGAGATTTTTGTGTGCTTTTCTTTGACTACAATGTTTAACTATTGATGTAAGCGATTGTGTTAACTCAAAATACGATTAATTTTGAAGATCGGTAACATGTTAGCATAAGTCTCAAAACGAAGGTCTGTCAGATAAATTGGGACAATGAAATAGATCTATATGACCTGCAAACTAGTTAAAATACAAAACAACAATAATGAATAGTTTTAATAATAAATAATGCTGGATTTAACTAAAACAGAAAAAATCCCTAAGCAGAATGAAACGGAAACTCTAGACTATGATACTCTCTAAGACTCTGAACATTTAGCCCTCCAAGTGGTTTCGATGAGATATCTCGTCTATCAGGATCTAGCCTACTTTGCTAACGACGAGATATCTCGTCAAGATATTGCAGATTTTTTTATGATGATGATATCAGGCCAGTTTTGGTAATGACGCGATAGCTCATCGAGACAACCACCAGGAGGGTATAAAAAACTTAGAATAGTAGACGCATGATGGAACTCTGAAAGATGATCAAAGAGAAAATTAAGGAGAAATAATTAAGCAGCTAAACGTGGAATATTTTAAACGGAATCTTTCTTAAACTATGAACGTTCTTGATAATTCAATCGAAAGAAATATTGTTTTAATAAAGTACACAAAGTTGAAAGATTGTAATAAACACTAGATTACTTGATTTATTTTAAAGGAATATTGAGTGTCTTCATATAACCATTAATAAGTAATTGTTGAGTTACCTATTTCTATACTACTGTACTAGTCCAAAAGGAAGTTTCTCCTAGTTTGGTCTATTTGAGTTGGTAGTAGTTACATGCTGCATATACACTGCTGGCCACCGTAAATGCAACACCCTGAAGGATGCATGCAAATAATATGAAATTTACAACATACATTAGCGGAGGTGAGATATGCAAATGATTAGAATTTCAGCGCAGACGCACATCACGCGCGCCTGTGGCGCCACTTCAAAGCGCTATTTAAGGCTTGGAGATTTCGACGATTTCAAGTACGGCAATTGTGTTTTTCTTGTGGTTTTTTCAAAAAAACGATCGATTATGCCTCGTAGAAGACAGCGATCATCTTTTGATCAAGTATCCGAGTTCGACAGAGGAAGGATAGTGGCCTACCGAGATTGTGGATTATCTTTCAGAGAAATCGGTAGTCGTGTTGGACGAAACCAAACAACTGTAATGCGGATATGTGATCGTTGGATGCAGGAGGGTACGACGGACCGACGTGTTCAATCGCATCCACCTCAGTGCACCACTTCACGTGATGACAGGCATATTGTGCGTATGGCAGTGACGGATCGCTCAGCCACATCACGAACCATATCACAGCACATTCAGTCTGTACCGCATCATCCAGTGTCTGCGCGTACCATTCGATGCCGTTTACAGCAGAGTGGTCTGTCCGCAAGACGTCCATTGCTTCGTCTACCCTTGACGCAGAACCACAGACGTTTCCGCCGCCAATGGTGCGATGAAAGAAGGATGTGGACGGCAGAATGGAATGAAATTGTCTTTACTGACGAGTCACGCTTCTGTCTGCAACACCACGATGGTCGGATTCGAGTCTGGAGACACCGTGGAGAGAGGATGCTGAACAGCTGCGTTATGCACCGCCACACTGGTCCTGCACCGGGTATTATGGTATGGAGCGGTATTGTATATCACTCTCGCACTCCTCTAGTACGCATTGCCGGTACTTTAAACAGCCAGCGCTACGTCTCCGAGGTGTTGGAGCCAGTTGTCCTTCCTTACCTTCAGGGCTTGCCCACAGCCATATTTCAACAGGATAATGCG
The DNA here is from genome assembly GCA_933210815.1 of Meta bourneti. Taxonomy (NCBI): domain Eukaryota; kingdom Metazoa; phylum Arthropoda; class Arachnida; order Araneae; family Tetragnathidae; genus Meta; species Meta bourneti. The sequence goes on along the minus strand of OW119923.1, from coordinate 80,230,026 downwards.
CGACCACACGTGGCACGCATCGTCCAAGGGTTCTTTGTCAATCGCCAGATTGAATTGCTTCCCTGGCCAGCTCGCTCTCCGGATCTTTCGCCGATAGAAAACATGTGGTCCATGGTTGCTCAACGATTGACCCAGAATACATCCCCAGCTGCCACACCAGATCAACTTTGGCAACGCGTGGAAGCTGCTTGGTCTGCTGTACCCCAAGAACACATCCAAAGTCTCTTTGAATCAATGCCGAGGCGTGTGGCAGCGGTGATCTCCAACAATGTCGGCTACTCTGGCTACTGATTTTGGCAGGAACCACACTTCACAGAAGTCTATAAATTTAATCATTTGATACTTGGTCAACATGTTATCTACAAAATAAATTTTGTTGTGATATCTCTTGTCTTTCTTGGTGTTGCAATTTGGGTGGCCAGCAGTGTATAAGTAATTAATACTTATTAAACACTAGATAACAGTGTGATCACTTAACGAACTATTGATTGTGTTCTGTTTTCTAGAGTTAAAAGACATTAGCTAATTTATACACAACCATATTAAAACCCCTTCCTAAAGTTAGATATACTGGCCTTCTTGACAAATATTGCAATATATAAATCGCGATTTCTAATTTATGTAAGGAAAAAGAAATAATATCAGTGTCTTCAAATTATAGATTTTGATTGCCCTTTAGAGAACAAGACGACCGTTCACTGAAAACGAATCGCAAACCATAAACAATTAATTGATAAAAGCTCTTCCAACTAAACTATTAATTATTTCAATAGAGATATTTAATTTTAACTCATGTTGTACCTAATTCTCTTGGTCAAGAAATAAACCAGACCAAGTTCAAAGTCGCACAGCGACCAACTCCTGATCATCCAGGAGGTGTCGAATTGAGCTGGAACGTTCAGCAAACAAAACGTTTGACTGTTTTTCTTGTTCATTTGGCTTGTGAGTATATATTAAAAAATACTTGAATACATAGAATCATATTTATTTACCTGTATATGAGACTAGTTTTGGTAAATATTCATGCCAGAAGGCACATTCTTTCGCCCTGTGGGCACGGCCAATTTCGCTAGAGTTAACAGCCAGCGTCATGTACTCACGGCTTGTTGCTGTGTGAACTGGCCAATAGGTCGATTCGTACTCTCCATCTAGTCTTTGACTTGGGTTTCTGTAAAGACCGGAATAGGCATTTTACATATGGAATAAAACTTTTCTTAAGTTGAGCAGAAATAGTCTAAACATAATAATTACAGTTTATCTTTATTTGTCATTGTTACAATAGCGATTTTGATTTGAAATTAATTCCAGCTCTGGTAATTTAATAATTACTATATGTAACTGTAAACCAAGTTGATGCTTTACAAACTATAAATGTACTATTGTCAAATATTTAAGTAAGTCACTCCGGATCATAATTCCCCAAACTTTTTTGGCTCAATACCCCCTTATAAAAGACAATTTTTTTCGTCGCCCACCCCTGTGATTTAAGTCTTTCTTACATATTTATAGATGTGTACAGTAAACTCTTAAATAGCTCAATATAGCTCCTCAAAATCCCTCTATTTTCACTGCAGCCAGCATTGCCCCCAAAGATTCCTTCAGCACCCACTTTGGGATTTTATTCTCTGGATAATTAGTATAATACCCTCGTTACGTGAAATCCACACGTTACATTTCTATGGGTCGTCACATTACTTATTTTTATTAAGTAAAAAATTGAACACTTCATTCAAACTTCTGAGAATTATAAAAATAATTCACCATTTTTTATTTATTATGCAAAAATTTGTGTAAGGAATAGATAAATATGAAATTTTGTACGCAATGGAACACTTTCAGAATTGGCATTGAGATATTTGTGTAAATAGTGTCTGGGTTGCATTTCATTAATTTTTATTTTCAAAATTTGAAATATTTATTACTACCTGATTTAGTTAGTGTTAGTCTTAATAAACTATATTTATGTTCATATTATGTTTACCATAAATTCTTATGAAATATTCAATCAAAAATGATATTTTAGTTATTTAGAAAGCGACGAATTCAATCTTATCAGATTATCTGACTTCACATTAAATTTCAAATGAAAATAGTCAAACGCTTTACTGTGAAATATAGGTAGGTGGCTGAATTAAAGTTGCATTGGAGCAACACAATAGCTTATTGGCGAAGGTCCGTGATCCATCCCAAAGGGAAATATCCGAGGATAACACCTCGTAATTTTGAACCACTGTCAAATGATGTGGCCAACACCCCTGTGTGAACTGGCACCCTACTTTCCAAACTTTCACACCACTCCTATATGAAATAAAGGATTAGGTGGGCAAATGCGTCTACTGAATATAAATCATGTCTGTGATTAAAGTAGAGACTGCCACCTACTGGATATGCTTGAAGGAGTCCTATAGATTAGTTTCACCGCTAGGTAGGAAGTGGAATTTACGTCGCCCTGGAGTAACACAACAGTTTCATCGTTAATGCGCTTCGAGTTTCGGCAGAGAAGCAGCGCAGACCAAGGGGCAAGTATGAAATGATATGCTCTTGCCCCACTAGCGATATTACCATATTTGTAAATAGTAACAGAGACCATGGGGTTGCACTTACGCTATCATGTGGATCATGAATATGAAATCCCATGAATAGCATTTTTTTAAATAATATCAATGGTAATTTTAAACAAATAAGAATGTAAAGATGCTAATGGAGGGTCTGGAAACGTATGGTAAAATAATGAATTTTGAAAAATTGCTGGACAGTAGAAAGTAATTGAATAAATATAAACTTTGAAGATTTGGGCTTGCACTTTCCGCTTATCACCCTACTTAAAAGTATTCTAAAGGTAAGAAAAGTTCTTGGAACCTTAAAAAAAGTGGAAGAACACCGTTTCCCAGATTTACTTCCCATACTTATAAAATTGAAACACAAGATTCTAACTATACAGATTAAAGTTTTGTAGACTTGCAATCAAGGTGAAGTTTTCAAAGTGCATAAACTGGAAAACCAGAAAATCTATAGATTAAGAAACATCGCATATTCTCGGGAAAGATAATGCAAGTCAAATTGGAAATGTAACCCTTTCTCGGTAACAATGCCTTCTATTTTTTTCGAACTAGTGGAAATCCAAATCAGGAAACATTCTAAATTTTTAAATAATGATATGACTGAATTCTGCAACCTCAAATTGAGGAGTAAAGTATACATACGAATTTCCAATTCACACAAAATTTACTTCAAACTGGGTCATTTTTCTTATGAAGGTGGACATATGCGTGAAGAAATGCTTGCTAATGAGAAATAAAATGGTATCCAGCAAATACTCTGCCTAGGTTGACTTTTCAAACCTCATCAAAGTATAACCCTTTAGGTAATAATTTACGAACAAACCATGGAAATCCAAATCATGAAACATGCTACAATTTTAAATAAAGATATGACTGAATTCTGCACTTTTAAATTGAGAAGTAAAATATATAAAAATATTCCCAACTTCAACAAAATTTACTTTTTGAGGCGTCATTTTTTTTCAAGGCATGCAAGAAAAAATGCATGTCCAGCAAATGCTCGGCCCCAGGTTGACTTTTTAAATTATAGAAAACTCCATCAAAGCATAACCTTTTTCGATAAAAAATGCCTTCTATTTAACTCGAAACGTGGAAATACAAATTAGGAAATATGCTACAATTTTAAAGAAAGGTATGACCGAATTCTGCGCTCTTTAGCTTGAGAAGTAAAATATACAAAAAGATTCCCAACGTTAACAAAATGTACTTTTTGAGTTGAAAAGTTACGATTAATGCAAGAAGAAATGCATGTCTATGAGAAATTAAATGGTATCCAGCAAATGCTCGGCACCAGGTTGACTTTTCAAATTATAGAAAACCCCATCAAAGCATAACCTTTTTCGATAAAAAAAAAATGCCTTCTATTTAACACGAAACGTGGAAATATAAATCAGGAAATATGCTACAATTTTCAAGAAAGGTATGACCGAATTCTGCGCTCTTTAGCATGAGAAGTAAAATATACAAAAAGATTCCCAACGTTAACAAAATTTACTTTTTGAGTTGAAAAGGAACGATTAATGCAAGAAGAAATGCATGTCTATGAGAAATTAAATGGTATCCAGCAAATGCTCGGCACCAGGTTGACTTTTCAAATTATAGAAAACCCCATCAAAGCCACGCTCAACGAAACTTCTCGATTTCACACGAACAATAGTAGCTTTCGGAATGTGCACAATCCTCCAACTCCCCTCCTGCACCAAATAATGCAAACGGACTACGTGATCTGCTGGGCACAAAGCCATTTAGAATTCCGTAAGAGAATTTTCCCTAGAAAACGGGTAGAATGGGGAAGTACGTCACCGGGTAAGTAATATACCTCCATGTTTTACACTCTCTCTGGGCGAGGTATAAGATCGATCGAACACTAGGGATCGAGGGTTGGGGGAAGGAACGCTGTTTTCCCTCCCACGACAGAAGACTGGAATGCCGTGGATTGGAAAGCAGCAGAAGAGTTGGATGCACCTATTTACCTCGGCTTCAGGAAGGCTGGAGAAGGATAGGAGGGATTTTTATCTGGTATCTGATCGCACACACATCCCCTCCAAGAACGGAGACAGCCGCTAAAAATAGACGGATCGATTCTCGAAAATTTGCTTAGGTTTGCGGTTTTAGCAACGGCCGATGTGATTAGAAAATGATCGAGGACTTTTGGAATATACCAGGGCGCTTCTGAGAGTTTGATAGATAGTCGATGCGCGCCCCCTCGCTTGGGAAAGGTGCTTGGCTTAGAAGGTCGAGCAGGTGTCTCCTACCCATTGCTTGGGTGCAGAGTTCCCGAACTTCTTGGAAATCTTTTCTTTCCAGTGCTCGTGTTTTTATGTTTATTTTGCCAATAAATAACAAGGATGGAAGGTAGGAATGGTTTTATGGCGCAATGGTCATATTTAGCCAAGCTGCACCTACGACTCAATGAAAGCTTTACTGACATAGAAATACACCAGGGAAGAATCTAACCACTTACAACCCGCAGGTTGATAGAAATAAAAAAGGGAAATATTTTAGCACCCTTTTTTAATGCACTTATTATTAGAACCCGGGTGTAGTAATACTTCCAAACTTAAGATTTCCTAAAAATGCTTTGAGAATACTGAAAAATAATGTTCGAAATTTTTAAAAATTGCCTTTAAAATATTAAAACTTGAACTTAAACTTTATGGATACGTTTAAAAAAGTTTATAATATGTTTTCTAAATTAAAAATTAAATAAATTCAAACTTCGACAGTTCATGGACTTGAATTGTGTCCAATTTTTTAAATTTGTACCTCTCTATATATAGTGTCCTCCAAAACTTCAAAAGAAAAAGCAAATAAATACCTGTTCACTCCCCCGAAAGAACTAATTCTGTCAAAATATTTTTGTTTAAAATGACAGAAAATGAAAAACAGGATGTTGACTTAAGACTTCTTAAAAGTGCTTTAAATAATTCTTTTTAAAATGCTCTTATATAAGGTTTTAAAAATGACCTTAAAAGATTTAAAGCATGCCCTTAAAACTAAAGGAAAAATCCAAAAAGTTTGTACTGATTATGAATTAAATAAATTCAAAATAATTCAACTGTTCATGAACTTGAATTTCTTTCCCATTCTTTGAAATTTGTCCTCCAAAACTTGAGGAGAAAGAAGAAATGCAATTAAATACCTAATCACTCTGAAAAAGCACCTTCAAAAGTGAACAGTGGGGATTCCATTTTTCCTACTCTGGATTGCACTGATAGTAGTTGAACAGAATTTAGAACGAGTCATTACTAAATGTTTTAAAATTTGATCACTTGCAAATACCGATTTTTATTGCTTGAAAGCATAATCCAAATAAAAAATATTTTTTGTTAAAAATTTCTTACAGTGAGATAAACAATAGCCTGACCCGAAAAATAAGCTGAATAAATATTAAAAATAAAAAAATGCATCTAAAAAGAACAAAGGTCCTAACATACAAAAAATATCATCAAGTCTAGGCTCTTATAGTATAAGGAAGACAGATAAAGAAATAAACTGTTTTATTTCAGTCATTCTATTTCTGCAGCTTAATCCTATTGCGGATAGAAAAGAATACAATCAATAACTCGCATAAGACTACAAATAATTTATATTTCTAATATTTTCATTTATAATTGTAGAATTGGATAACGAAATTTGTTTCAATCGTTTATCTAAAACATCTTGAATGAAAAGTATTGATTGAAAAATTAAGTCCTTATGATTACAATATTTTTACCAATTTTGTCCTTGCTAGGAAGTTAATTACGTCGCACTGGAGCAACGGGCTATTGGTCCAGAAGGGGAAAAATCCGAAGACAACGCCTCGTAATTTTGAACCGTCAGATGACGAGAACACCTGAGACCCCACTCTCTAAATTTCCACACAACGCCGCGCCAACGTGAGGACATTTGAGGCCCCGACAGATTTAGCATGCGCCAGCCCCCGTGTACAAAAGGGTCTTTGGCTGAACCTAGTTTCGAACTCGCAACCCTCAAGTTGCTAATCCGTTGCTCTTCCAACTGGGCTACCGCGGTCAGGTTTGTTCGTGACAGAACTTTGACTGCTTTTCGCGAGAAGTGAATACTTTCATGAACTTCATCGTTACAATTCAACGTTTCAAATTCAATTCTTCCTTGCGTGTAGCCCCAGACAGTAGAAGTACTATTGTCTGGGGGCCCAGAGACAAATCCAATAAAATTCTCTTCTCAGAATGGCCTGGAGAGAACAAAACTTTTTCGCCTTTTCTGATTTCCGTCCAGGAAATATTATCCCTCCGAGTAGTTTCGACGAGATATCTCGTCCATCAAGTTCTGATCAATTTTGCTAATGACGAGATATCTCGTCATCAAGATGTTGCCGGTTTTTCGATAATGAGATCAAGATCTGGTCAGTTTTTCTTTCTAATGACGAGATGTCGGGTTCATCAAGATCTGCTCGGTGTTGTCGGTTTGTCGAGATACCTCGTTGAGACAACCACCAGAAAGGTTAACAAATCCCAAATTTTTGCTCGTTTGTATGCATCAATAATAACAATATTTGATCACGATGAATAATATTGTACGAGTTAGTATATTTTATCCTAATTATTTACCTGCATTTTAAATACGCCTATTTTGTTTTGTTCTAAGAGCGGCGGGAGAGTTTCATTTCCCCGTAATCTAGGAAAGTCTAGCCTCGTTTATGAGCAATACACATTAAAATGTAAAGAAGAAAAGCGTTAAAAGCGCATGCATTTAAGGCTGATTCGTGGTTAAAATTTCCACCATGCGTGTAGTCCCTGGCAATAGAATTACTATTGTGAGACGAGACAAAACGATAAAATTCTCTTCTCATAAACGACTGAAGAGAGCAAAAGTGTTTCGCCTTTTCTTATTTCCGTCCAGGAAACTTTAAGAAATCCCAACTTTTCACTAGTTTTTATACATTAATAATAACAATAGTTGACCAAGAAAAATAATATTGAAAGAATTAGTACACTTTATCCTAATATATACCTTCATTTTAAATATGCCTATTTTGTTTTGTTCTGAGAGCGGCATCAGTTTCATTCGCCCGAAATCCCGGAAAGTCTAGCATCGCTTCTGAGAAATACACATAACATTGTAGAGAAGAAAAGCGTTATAAGCGCGTGCCAGTTAATGCTCGATTCGTGGTTAAAATTTTCACCGTGCATGGGCAATAGAACTATTATTGAGAGAAGAAACAAATCCAAAAAGTTTTCTCATAAAAGCCTGGAGACAACAAAATATTTTCTTCTGTCCATTAAACATATTAGCGAATACAAGCTTTTTGCTAGTTTTTATGCTTCAATAATAAGAATAGTTGATAATGAAACTAATATTGTACAAATTAGTATATTTATCCCAATTATATACATTTTAAATACGCTTATTTTGTTTTAATAAGCGTATTTAAAATGTATATACCTTGGATAAAATGTATATATTTGTTCTGAGAGGCATCAGCTTCATTCACCCGAAATTCTGGAAACTCTAGCTCCGCTTCTGGAAACAAGCTCCGCTTCTGAGAAATACACATAAAACTTCTGAGAAGAAAAGTAGTTTAAGCGCAGTTAATGCTCGATTCGTGGTAAAAATCTCCACCGTTCCGTCCAGAACAAAAGATTTCCTCCGAACCCGATGACAAATGCCATTTCCATGGAAAAGAGTCCGCGATCTTCGTTATCGATATCCGGATTTATGTTCGAGCCCATCCCCCACCGCAATGTTTTCGCGTTCATCCCTCTCCTGGAGGGTTTGTTTCCGCTTTCTATCGATTCCCGGAAAGACATCCCAATTTGTCCTCCGACGACACAGACGGGATCAAAGAGAGAGAGCTCCCCGCAGGTAATATGTTTGGCACAATCGGGGACTCAATGACCGGAACCATTTCTCTTTAGGAGCCAATAGGTGGATGTAACTCGGTTATCTGTCACCCGCCAGTCATTTGTCATGGCAACGAGGGGATGCACTGAGAAGAAATCGGATGGGAATGCTTGGATTGCATTTGCAAGAATTCGCTTGAGATCGAAAACATCTTTATCGCTTTGATGTTTGAGCCCTTGCACAACATCCGCTGTCTTATATTTTATTCTACGCATTTAAATAAACACAAATTACAATCTGAATTTTTCTGCTGCCATTTCATTAGCGCATAAATAAAAATACAAACTTTTAATCTCTGGGTTTGTTGCTGCTATCTAGTGCTTTATGCATTTATGTCAATACAAATTGTAATCTGCTGCCATTTCATTTATTAGTGTAATGCATAAATAAAAATACACAATTTTAATATCTGGGTTTGTTGCGGCTATCTAGAATTTATTGTATGCATTTATGTAAATACAAATTATAATATATTCTTTATGCTAGCCCGTTGTGTTGCTCCAGTGTGACGTTAATTGAAAATATCAATACCAATCTTTATGCTGTCATTTCATTTATTAGTGCAAGGAATAGACAAAAATATAAAGTTTTAATCTGGTTTTGTTGCTGCTATCCAATACTTTACTCTATGTATTTATGTAAAAACAAATTATAATCTGTTTTTTTTTCTGCTGCCGTTTCATTTATTAGCCTAATGCATAGATAAAAATATATAATTTGAATCTCTGGGTTTGATGCTGCTGTCTAGTACTTTATGCATTTATGTAAATTATAATCTGTTCTTTTCTGCTGCCATCTTACTTATTAGTGCAATGTATAAATAAAAAACACAATTTTAATCTCGGTTTGTTGCTGTTTGTTTCTTAGTATTCTATTTATCAATGTAATGTATTTGTAATAATTTTAATATCTAAATTTACTCATGACAGTAGCTATGTTAAGGGATATCTAGTATTTTTATTTGTTAGAGAAATGCATTTATGAAAATACTTAATTTAGATTCTGAATTTATTTATGGAATAGCGTTAATTAGGACTATTTTTGCTGCGAACAAAACCTCTCTTCACAACTCGAAGTTTAGAACGATCAATACAATTCAAAATTTAACAAATTTTGTAATTTTTTTGCTTTATTAGAATAGCGTGTGTAGTATTTTATTTATCAGTGTTATGAATTTGAAATAATTTTGAACCCTAAATTTATTTATGCAGTAACTGTGATCAGGGCTGTCTAGTATTTTATTTGTTAGAGTAATGCATTTGTGAAAATACTTAATTTAGTCTCTGGATTTATTTATGCAATAGCGGTATGCAAGGCTGTTATCGATGCGAACGCAACCTTTCTTCGGAACTCGAATTTTCGAACAATTAGGCCATTAATGATTTGACAAGTATTGTTTCTTTTTGCTTTATTAGAATAACATGTACATAAGATAGGGTATGTGACATTTAAAAATTGCTTCATATAAAGCGAATAAAACTAAATAACCAAAGGAATTTTTCTATGCACTGTTCGAAATTATAATAGCATAAACTAATTTATTTTTGAATTACTTAAAAATGTTTTATGCATTTACTGTACCACGAAATAATTTTAATTTGACGTTGCAGAATATTTTAATACCATATATGTAGTCCTTTATAAGAGTATTTTCTTTCAGTAAATATATCTTTATTAAAAAATTCATCTGGATTCAATCTCCAATATTTTAAAAAGCTCAATTTAGTTTTTGAAGTAAGTATCAGTATAGAATCTTATTCATTACCATTTACATTCATTCCCCTGTCGAATTAAAAGGCGCATATCCTACGAATTAACAAATGTTTATTTCCTTCGGAATTAAATGAAAAGTCATGTCAAAGTTTAAAAGAAAATTACCTAACAATTAATTCATCCCTATCACTGTTATCACCTTTTAGCGGTTTATAGGTGACTTGTTAATAATCAGCATTACAATTTTGTTTATATTTACCTGACCTTTCGATGTCACGAAACTTAGGTAAAATATGCGATTCTTATACTCACAATCATGAAGACGATCATACCTCATGAATGAAACTGTTAATTGGTACATTAAATGACGTGTGAAGTTGTTTTCATAATTTACCCCAAGAAACGTGCTGCCACTCTCAAGAAACAATTTCACGTAATGAAGTTTAACCACATATTACTAGATTTTGCTTTAATCGTTTTTAAAATCAAGTAATAATAAATGAATAATTTATAATTTTATAAAAGAACATTATGCTATTATATTATATTAGGTATATTATATTAGGAAAAGTAAAATTAGTCCATAAATTTGGGTCTAGACTTTCAGGAATCCTGAAAACATCTACATAAAATTTTAGAACAAGTATGATCTGCAAAATCGTAGATTTCGAAAACCTTTAAACATTTTCATGATAATTAGGAAAGAAAGTAGTTTTATATTTTATTTTTAAATTCTTTTGTCATAAAAATTTCCTAAAATTAAGTATTCGTATTTTTCTTTTAAAGCGGTTTTTGTCGAAAGTAAACTTATAACTAGGCGAAGAACAAAAATCTGAATTTTACCCGGTTTTAGCGAAGTTCGCCCAGTATCTCATCATCTTCCTTGCAAGCTCCTCTTCCGCTTTGGTATAACCAAACGTTGGGTTAAGAGGTTCCCCAAAAATAAAGTTGATTTCATCTGCGTGCATGACACCCATCCACCTAGGCCAAAGATGGGTACTGGAACGCTGCGTAAAATAGTACATATAAACATCATTTCCAGTCTCGGCGTATCTCAAGGCAATTTCGTTTACGCTGCACGTGAACTGATAATCGCCCACAATCTTGTCAATGGCATCTCTGTTCTTAATGGTATCTTCGGGATTGTTCCAGTCCGTGTACTCAAAGACGATGGCTTCCTGAGCCAGCTCACCAACGTACGGATTGAGCTGCTTCACTGACTCGATGAACTCCTGCCTGTTGACGTAAACGTCTTCCTGATTCTTGAAGAGGTCTGTCAGGTAGTACACCACAAAATAGGTGCCCTCTTCAGAGTTGCTGCCGGTCATGATGTTGGTCTTCTTGAAGTTCTTACTCGCCAGGGACTGGGTCGGCGACTCGTCAAGGAAAGCTCCATCCACGACAGGGGTGAAGGGGAACTCAACGACGCCATAGTTCCCCCACTCGTTGTTCACCATCTCGAAAGGGTCCTTCGTCTTCAAGCATTCGACCACGGCGTTCATGTCGGATTCGTCGTGTGGACACTTGAGTGCTTCGGCCAGCAACCTTCCTCTCTTGGCGATCTCCTTCCTGTCGGTGATGCCCCACGGAGATGTGGCCGATCCGCTCTGCATGATGGCCTGACTGAACAGGTGGCGACTCAGAGGTGACAACAGGTGGAGGCCCACGCTAACTGCTCCAGCACTCTCCCCGAACAAAGTAACATTGTGGGGATTTCCACCGAAGTAGACGATGTTGTCCCGGATCCATTCCAGCCCCATCAGCTGGTCGAACATTCCGGCGTTTCCTGGGACATCCGGTCGGTCGAAGAAGAGGAATCCGAGGGATCCCACCCTGTAGCTCACAGATACTACTATAACCTGCTCCTCGGAAACGAGAATTTTGGGGTCATACACGTCTAGTGTCGTCGTGCCGCTGTAGAATCCACCACCGTAGAACCAAACTAATACCGCTGCTCCTGTAATGAAATATTTATAACAACCATATTAGATCTCTACCTTGCTAGTGCTTTTGCATACTTCAAAAATGCGAAATGAGAAAAGTGCAGAAAATGAACAAAGATTTTATGAATTTCAAATCATGATTACTTAAATTATATAATTTTCATTAATAATCCTAAAGGGATTCAGTGATTGAGAGCTCTTTGAAATATTTCTAGACACAACTATGGAAATTATTATAACTATCGAAAAACAATTATTTGAAGTATATATTTTTAATGCTCGACCCAATTGAACATTTCCATCATGGCACAAGAAGGGCGGATTAGAAACCACTTTGTGTTAAGTGGGTGCTCCACAGGGTGTGGGTTCATGAAAACACCTTACATTCTTACTATACATTCTAGGCACAACCCCTTCATAGAGAGAGGTCAAACATTCCATCAGGACGGACAAACATTCATACCTTACCCCGAATTCAAACCATGAACTTTCGATTCAAAAGCCATCACCCTAATCATCAGACCAATTGATCAGCAATACAAATGAAACAAATAATTAAATTCACTATTTGTTTCATTTGTATTGCTGATTTCACTGATTCTTAAATGAATACCATTCTCTATAACCAGTTAATTATATAGTTTTCTGATATCCGTGTTTTCAAAGAATACTGGGAAATTTGTTAAATCAATTTTTTTGACTTAGATGAATAATTAGGACAACAGAAAACGTGCGTGTTGTTTGATAGAACTTTCTTAGAAATACTGCAAAATTGACAAATTAGACATGGAAGACAGTTTTCTTTGCTATTGGTTCCATTTTTTTAGTTCTTTACAAATAGGCCCATTTATCTTGATCCCTTAGTTTCTAAATTTGAGATGTTACTCATAAAGGAAAATTTAGTTATGAAAATAACTTCATTCAATATCACACATAACAACAAATAACTATCGATATCATTATATATTAAAAATGTTTTTAAAATCACTTTTCTTATTTTGTATATAATTAAAAACAAATTCAAAAGTTTACACATAGCGGATAAAATATACTGTGTCATACGAATAGAATTATATAATTGTACAAAAAGAGATTAAAATTTCAGTCCTCAAACCCAGAACTAAACTTCATCATTATTAAATAGATTTTACTAGTAGAATGTAAATGTTAAAAACTGAAGTGAGATCTATCTTAACCAAAATTGGAGCGCAACCATTAATGCGCAATTCTTAAAATGAGAACAAGCTTTAAAATTGAATGATATTGTGACAATGTAACATTCTATCGACTCTTTCGGAGGTTTGAAAAACAGGTTTTTAAAATACTTGGAATCTTCCAAAAATCGGTCTGCTTTCTTATTTTTCACAGATGCATTTAAATCCCTTCCGCGTACAAATGTTTGCTTTCAGTACCTTTTTAAGAAAATGCAGCTATCGTAAAGACTTTTCTAACCGAAAACATTAGCTCAGACAAGTATATACGTAATGGACTTACCACAACCCCCTGGAATTCAAGCTATTTGCGTGATCAAACCGTTCGACGACCAATGGTTCGGTTAGCGTGATCGAAAAAGTTTGTTTTGACTAGGATGCACCAATTCAGACGCGCACGCATTTCACAGATCAAGTAATTATCAGCAAAACTAGGCTAAGTCCTATGTATGCTACTAAGGAGAGGTAGATGCGTTCTAATGTCAAATTCATTTGAACGGATCCCTGGCAGCAAAGTGATAAGCCACTTTTCAAATTGTTTTAGAAATATTTTCAAGTTTTAAAAAATTTCAAAATTATAGTGGTTGATCCACTATTCAAGAGGTCATGTTACCTTAAACTTTCAAGTATTAAACCGTCATAAAAAAACAAAAATTCTTTTGATCCTCTTGAATAGTTTTTTCATTACGGAATATATTTCTGTGGCTTATCACAATTGATATCCGGAGTCCTTACTTTTAAAACGCTACTTAACCCTCCTTGTGGTTGTCCCGACGAGATATCTCGGCATTATCAAAACTGACCAGATTTTGATCTCATCATCATAAAAAAATTGGTAACAAATATCTTGGTGACAGGATATCTCGCTATTAGCAGAATTGGCAGATCTTGCTAGACGAGATATATCATCGAAAACACTTGGAACGGGAATCTCTGGAGAAACGGGTTCAAAATTTTCCTTTTTGCGGACAAAAATGGAAGAAATTAGGTGGTGGAAACTAAAAATGAACCTTTAAAAAAGTTAGAGCAGAAAAAGAGTGGTAAAGCTTAATCTTCCTCAAGCTTATTGTCCTCATTTGTTTGCTTACGTCAGTGATTTTTGAAAAGGAACTAATTGAGACAGGTTTAATATTATTTAGAATCTGTTTTAAAACTAAAATAATTAAGATAGGATTCTGAGGAAATATAAAAATGTAATAGGAGCCCGCATTGCATTCCAAAAATCATGTCAAACTTTTCCTCTTAAATAGTTTTTATATTACACATTATTACTGTTAATTAGCAATAAAATAAGGATATCCTTTGCCTTACCTTATCCCTATAAACTATACAATCATATCAACCATTTTTTTATTTTTCATTTTCCATCTTTTTTTACATTTATTCGTTTCCTAATCATAGTGAAGTAATGTAATAAAACAGTTTATTTCATTAAATATTTTTCAGTGTATACCTATTAGTTTAATCCGAATATATTTAAATAATGACAATAATATTATTAGTTCTGTTCTAGAACAATCAATAACTTTTTATAATTTTCAACACAAGTAAAATGTTGACTATGATTATTGTATCTATAGAAATGTTTCATTAAATATGAAATTAATAACCAGTTAACACTTCAACAAGAAATCACTTGAATTTCGTTTTCACGTTTGAACAAAGCTAAAGAGCAATTTTATTTTTAACCAATCAGAAGTTTTTCCTTAAATGTTCAGGTGCATCCCACCCACTTTCCAGTCTAACCGTATTAAAAATCTCCCAAGGTGACATTTACAACAGAAAGCCATTTACAACTACTACTTAGTGGAAGAACAGACAATTCCACTCCATCCATTATTCTCATATTTTACTTGCCGTGTCTCATTTTCGCACACATTCCCCTTAAATATGAAATCAACAAATAGTTAACACTTCAACAAGAAATAATCAAAATTTCTTTTCCATATCTAAACAAAGCTAAAAAGCAATTTTATTCTTAACCAATCAGAAGTTTCTCTCTGAAATGTTCAGATACATCCCACCGCTTTCCCGCGTCTAACCGTATTAAAAATCTCCCAAGGTGACATTTCCAACAAAAAGCCATTTACAACTACTTAGTGGAAGAACAGACAATTCCACTCCATCCATCATTCTCATGAATATTTTACTTCCCCGTGCCTTTCATTTTCGCACACATTCCCCTTAAATATGAATGGACTGAAATTCGTTTCCTATGTAATACTTCGATGAATAAATAATGCAAATATTTGGTGCGTGCACTGAGGGATGAGAGAGAGGAACAAAAAGATCTATGCTCACGCTGTATAGTTAGCAGCTCGCCCAATCGTAAGGAAATGGGAAATAGCTGGTTTGTGCCAGTATGCTTCTGAGAAAGCCTACACTAACAGCTTGTGGATGGAACAAATGAGGTATAAGGCGGTCGCGTGATTTTCCGAACGCTTTCTACTACCACGCACAACACGAAAGTATCATTACCGAGATCATAAAAAATAAGACTTAGTAACACGAGTGTGATTTAATGCAACATGTCTCTCAGAAAGCTGTTGAGCAAAGTTTTCACAGCTGACTGCGGGATCATCTTCCACGAGATATCTTTCTTTTATGGCCTGTTCAATTAAATTACCCTGGTCCGGGATTTGTCGGTAAAAAGGAGCGAGACGTGAGACGTTTAAGACGTTTTGCTTCCGTTTGTGGTGGAAATTCTTTTGAGAGGTCGTCCATCATGTGTCACAGGAGAAGGGTTGCTCTGCTCCGGGCTCATAACTTCGTAGAAGTTTATTTATTTTCGTGAAGTTGGTGAAAACCAGATTTAGTATTTTGAAATTAATTCAGTCTCCGAAGTTTAAAACTGCTATTTAAATGAACTGTCTTAGAGTACTTTTCTTAATTAAAGAAAATATATCAAACATTCGAAAGAAAATATACATGAATTCATTTTTAACAAATAGCTACATTTCTCACATTTAAATGGTAAAATGGAAAACAAATCTAAATGCAGTTCTTTGACTTCTCTTTTGCAGTTTAGTTATGATTGATAGGTTTTATATTTGTTGCCCTAAAATAATATTATGAAGTGATTTAATTGGTTTTGACTTTTAAAATAAAATGTTTTTAATATGTCAATGATTATTTCTGTACCTTTATAGAAAAGGGCCAATGTCCATTTCGAAAGTCTTTGGTAAAATCTGATTGAGCAATTTTAATTTTTAAAATTTTTAATACAGCGTACAAAAAATACTTTCCAATGTTTCGATTCTTTCATACTGTAGTGACAGGAGAACACTGACGTCTTTTTTCTAGTATAACTTTCATTACCCTGAAGGGTTTTGTGGACAAAACTCAAAATCAGCGAATTTTGACACTGGCTCTTTTGCTACCAAGGTACAGATTTATTCCTTTGATTCTAGAATGATAGTCAAAAAGCATTGAAACAGACGTTTTATCGTATTAAAATATGCTTAACCGTATGTTTCTGTTTTAAATACAATTTACCCCTGGTGGTTGTCTCGACGAGGTATCTCTCGTCATTAGCAAAACTGACCAGATCTTGATCTCGTCATCATAAAAGAAATCGGAAATACCTTGATGACGAGGTATCTCGTCATCAAGGTACCGATACCGAAGATACCACCTGGAGGGTTAATTTACTAAAAGTTTTCGCTCAACGAAAAGTATATTTCTCAAAATTTAGCATGAACTTTTTACGACCGCGTTCGAAACACATCAAAAGGATTTAATATAAAATATAACAATCTGTGTTCGTCTAAGACTAAATTAGTACTGAGCATAAAACTTACCTTCGGGTCTTGGTCGTGGCACCCAGACACTGACAGTGAGGCAGTCTTCGCTCATAGGGGTATTGGCGTTCCACATGGTCGAACCTTTGAACTCCCCAAATTGGGTGTCATTAATCTGGACGCAGGAAAAGGGGGGCTCCGTCGCGTTTAGGACCCCGTTCCAGGAGTCAATCGGCTTCGGATGGCGGAATCTTAATGAGAAAACAGACACGGTATGTGACTTCAATTCGATCATACATCGAAAAAATAAAGTATGGAAAGTATTGTGAGGATTCATTGACAGACCCTCAATTATCCCTCCCAAAGGCAAACCCGCCGACAGGTCGTAAAAAAGCCGGACAATACATTTCCATCTCTCTGGCGCCAGACGGTCGGGACTTGGATCGAAGAGGACAAAAGGAGATTCGTTCCGTAAAAGAGCCCAGGTGTTTAGGAGTGCACCTGCCAGGTGATTAAGTCCACCTGCTAGGTAATCAAGCCACCTGCGCTAAGTAGCTGATCCCATTTTACGTCAGAGAGTCTCTACCGAATCAGCAACCTCAAAAATGAGCAAAGTAAAAACGAACCAATTAAAAGTAAGAACCAATCAAGAACGAACGAATCGGGAACCACCAGCGAACAAAGGCTGGGAGGTTTCAAAAGGAAAAGTAGGGAGTCGAATCGTCAGTTCTTGCCTGTGATCTCGTTCGAGAGGCTTAACTCAGCGACCCTTCGAGCGGTCACTCCTTTGGGAGAAAATACATTTCTTGAAGACGGTTCTCTCAACCTGAGAGGACGCGTTCTTGTAGCCTGGCGTAGGCTGCCCATTTCGAGTTCTTGCCTGTGATCTCGTTCGAGAGGCTTAACTCAGCGACCCTTCGAGCGGTCACTCCTTAGGGAGAAAATATATTTTTTGAAGACGGTTCTCTCAACCTGAGAGGACGCGTTCTTGTAGCCGGCGTAGGCTACCCATCTCGAGTCTTGTTTGTTTCCCGAGCTAACGTCTTAGCTCAGTGACCCTTTGAGCGGTCAACCCCATTAAGGAGCTCTTACTAATTTGGAAGACGGTTCTCTCACCCTGAGAGGACGCGTTCTTGTAGCCTGGCGTAGGCTGCCTATCTCGAGTTCCTGCTTATTTCTCGTTCGAGACTTGAACCAGCGACCCCAGCGGAGCCGTGCCTGTCTTGTGCCGATCCGACGACCCCAGCGGAGCCGTGCTGTCTTGTACTGACCCGACGACCCCAGTGGAGCCGATCCCTGATTGTGCCGAGCCGACGACCTGCGGAGAGTTCGGTACCGACTTCTCGTCCGGCAGTGAACCTGCCTTGTCCTGTCGTCCAGTGAGGATCCAGTGCTGATCTGGTGAAATCGTCACCCGACGAGTAGAGTTTCATCTAGAGACTGTTGAGATACCTTTCTCCAACTCAGAGACTTTCGTACGTCCTGAGATTTCGACACCCTGTCGCATCCAGTTAGCAGAGGCGTGAAAGTGTCGTGTAAATAGATTCTAATATAGTCAAGACATTGTTTTAAATAAAATTATCGTTTGTTATTTAAGCTAGACTGTTCTCTGTAGATTTGAATCTACCACGCTACTCAGAGAATCACTACAGTCTACTTAAATTATTGGTGGCAGCAGGTGGGATTGTTAGCCATTAAATAAAAAATTGGCAACCACACCTTTTGCGTAGTAAGCCCACCCAGGATTTATTACGTGAGGACATCCAGTCCAGAGGCAAACTCAAGAAGAGTTGTGAAGTGAGAAAAAGCAGAACCATCCAGAACTGCTACAACGTGAAGGACATCCTGTCCAGTGTTGAAAAAAGTGTTAGTGTGCCAGTGAAAGAAAAAAAAACGAACGCCCGTCTGACATCCCAACAGAGGCAGAGCAGAGACCTGTCGCAAAAGCAGAGCCAGTCGTCAGACAAGGTAAGCTTGGCATTTCTTTAGAGGCAATTTAATAGATTATTGTTTTAAATTGTTGAGAAAAAAAACTGTTGTGAAGAGTGTTTAAATTTTTAAATTGATTTAATTGTGGAATCCATTCTAAAGAAATTCTGATTACTAGTGTATGCAAATTCGCGGAAACGTTAGGATTTAATAATTGCAGTAAATTTGTAGTGAAGATTTGGAAATTGTCAGTTTAGCAATTGCTCGAATAAGTTCCAGGGCTGTGGATGATCTTGTACCTTTAGCACATAGTTAAATTAACTTAGATTGTGAAGTATCTACGCAATTGTGAACTACCTAGTCAAGTTGAATGAAATTTAGTGAACTTGTAGTAGAGATTATTATTGTGTATTATTTTAAGTAAAAATATTTTAATATTGCATGAGTCTGGAAAATAGTTAAGGCTTAGGAAATTGACTGCATTGTGTATTATTATTTTATGTGTGTATTGTTATTTGAAAATTGAAGTTCAGAATAGTTGGTGATTGAATTTTGTAATTGTGTCACTGGGAAAATTTAGTGTAGAACCATGGCGTTTTTAACTAAGCAGAAAAAGGTAGACTTGCAGAAATTAGCATACGAGTTTAATGTTGAGTTTGGTTCCGACGATCGAATCATCGATCTAGCAAGGAAAATACAGGGATGCAATGATTTTAGCGAGGAGAGCGCTAAAGATATGATAGTTAATATCATAGAAGAGAGGAAATTGGCCGAGGCTAGAGAAGAGAGGAAATTGGCCGAGGCTAGAGAAGAGAGGGAATTGGCTAAGGAAGAGGAAAAATTAGCTAAGGAAGAGGAAAAATTAGCTGCGGAAAGGGCTTTCGAACTAGAGAAGCTAAGATTACAACAATCGGGAGAAGTAAATAGTTTAAGTTCGTCTAGCCATGATAGCGGGAAACCGTCTAAAAACATTAAATCAGTCATGCAAAAGTTTGATGCTGACAAAATAGATATGGCCTTGTTCTTAACTCTTTTTGAACGCCAGAGTAGAAAATTAAAAATCGAGTATGACGAATTGGTCTCACAGCTGCTTAGTCTGTTGCCGATTGAAATCGCGGAGATTATTATTCGTGAACCCGAGGAATTGAGTGATGATTATGATCATGTAAAGTCCGTACTTCTCGCTAGATTCAAGCTTAGCGCAGAATCCTTTAGATGCAAATTTCAAACGCATCAGAGACAAAATGGCTCTTTATGGAAGGACATGATCTTCGAACTAAGAAGCTATCTAGAAGGGTGGCTTAGCGGAATCCAAGTTGAGGATTTTGATTCTCTTAAGAATCTGATGATCGCTGATCAAATGAAAAGAAGGGTACCGGCCGACATAAAGGACCACTTTATTGATCAATGGGGCGAGTTGACCGAACCGAGCGCATTGGCTGAGAAGCTAGACGCGTACGAGTCAACCCGTCGAGTCAAGAAACAGGTGTTCTCCAAACTACCGGAGAAAAGGGCTCTCGACCGCCCAAAACCTATTGAAAAGCCGAATCAGGGAAAGAAATTCGGGGGGGAGAAAAATCACGGAAAGGACTGGAGATCGGGAAGTAAGGGAACCAACACAGAATGGCGGACAAGGGAATTTGAGAAACGTAGTGGCCCCGTTTGTTTTAATTGTAACTTACCTGGTCATATACGCCCTCAATGCCCCGAGTTAAAGAAAGTAGCGGAACCCTTAAATAATCTTGCTACGAGCGCAAATTTTGCTCCCTCATTTGAGCCTTATTTAAGCAAGGCCAAAATAAATGATGTTGACATGGTATTGCTGCGTGATTCAGGAACAACCATTGACCTGGGACCCCTAGACTTGGTGAAACCTGAGGATTTTACAGGCGAGCACATTTGGGTTAAGCAACCTCTGGACAACCACTTCAAGTGCCTACCTTTGGCAAGAATTAAAATCGAAAGTCCAGAACTCGGCGTAATTAGAACTAAGGCAGCAATTGTAGGTAAATCCGTCGAAATGCGACATTACCTCTTAGGAAATTCCACCCAGGAATTAATTGAATCGCAGAGAGTAAAACCAGAACTGGTAAACGCGATTATGACTAGGAGTCAAACCAAACGTCTGAGCCCTGAACAGACTGTAGTTGAGGAAAACCAGACAGAAATAGATCCACTTGAGGTAACGGAACCTGAAAATGAACTAGAGGACGAAAATTTGGGGATAGAGTTACCACCCTTACAGGAAAATTCGGAAATCGAATTAGTAGGCATTCACGCTGAAACTTTTGCCAAGGAACAGCAGAATTGTCCCGAACTCAAATCTATTTGGGATAAGGTCAGGCAAAATAAAACGAGTGAGTTCGTGATTGAAAAAGAGCTACTCTTTAGGCAGTCTAAGGATCATCGAGGCGAAGAGCGGAGGCAGCTATTAATACCCGCTATATATAAAAATAAAATTTTAAGCCTTTGTCATGATGGGTTCGGATCCCACATGGGCAATACGAAAACTAAAGATAAGCTGTTGCGCTATTATTTCTGGCCCCAGTGTATTAAGGAGATCGAGGAATATGTGAAATCGTGCGATGCTTGTCAGAAAGTCGGGAAATCCTCGGAACAAAAGAGAGCGCCCCTTAAGTTAGTGCCCGTGATCACCGAAGTGTTCGCGAAGATGAATATAGACATTGTGGGTCCCTTGCCAATATCACCGAAAGGGAACAAATATCTCCTGACGGCTATTTGCCTTGCTTCCAAATACCCGGAAGCTATTCCTTTATCAGCAGTGAACTCAGAAACCGTCACTGATGCCTTGCTTGCTATCTTTAGTAGAATAGGTTTCCCCAAAGAACTACAACTGGACAATGCTACGTATTTCACTAGCAACCTCACAACTACCTTCTTTGAGAGGTTTGGGATTAAGGTGGTGCGTAGTTCGATCTATCATCCGCAAACGAACCCGGTGGAACGGTTCCACCGGACCCTAAAGAGACTTTTGAAAGCGATGTGCCTGGAGCTAAAAGAAAATTGGGAGGACGTACTTCCATCGGCTCTCTTGGCTTTGCGGAACGTCACCCATGCGTCAACCGGTTTTAGCCCCGCAGAGCTAATTTACGGGAAGAATTTGAGAATGCCCGAATCCATTTTATTTGACAAATGGTGCCAAAGTCCCCCATGTGAAGACATTGTCACGGAGTACGTATTCCAGTTGATAAATCGATTGCGACGGTGTCAACAGGTAGCCACCGCAACCGAAACGGACGCAAAAGTTAAAAGGAAGTCGTACTACGACAAAGGATCGGTGAAGCGCGAGTTTAAAGTAGGCGATCGCGTCTTAGTATTGTCATCTTGCCAACAAACAAAATTCGCCGTAAAATGGGTTGGTCCGGGAACTATAGAGAAACAGCTTTCGGAGACCAATTACGTTGTTAAGATGCCAGGGAAGGTAGAGAAGGTACGAGTGTACCACATTAACTTATTAAAGCCATACCACCAGCGGATGGAAAGCGTAAATGTTTTGATGAGCGAAGTATTCTCTCACGACACCGTAGAATCTGATTTGGATATTCAGTATCCTATCGCAGATCCGAATATTTTTGATTTCGGAGAGGTAGTGAAAAACAGTAAATTGGAAGAGCGATGCACGCAGGATCAAATCAATGAACTTGGGAAATTGTTAAAATCCCATAGGCAATTATTTTCAAATGATCCCGGTAGGACGAATCTTATCGAACATGATATCGATTTAATTAGTGACAAACCCATTAGATCGAAACCCTACCGCACCTCTCCTAGACAAACGGAAATCCTCAAGTCAGAAATTAAGAGGATGTTGGATTTAAAAATCATTGAGATCGGGGAGTCCGATTACACTTCCCCTATGATTTTAGTAGAGAGTCCAGGACGTGACCCTCGCCCTTGTGTCGATTATCGTCGATTAAATTCCATCATTAGGACGGAATATTATCCACTGCCTAATATGGACGAGCGAATCGAACAAGTGGCAGCCGCAAAATATATAACGGTCATAGATCTGACCAAGGGATATTGGCAGATACCCTTGAGTCTTAAGGCACAAAGATTGGCCGCTTTCGTGACTCCATTCGGGTCATATAGACCACTAGTTCTTCCGTTCGGACTAGTAAACGCGCCATATTGCTTCTCAAAATTCATGGCTCAACTCTTACAAGGGTTAGATGAATTTTGTGTACCCTACTTAGACGATGTAGCTATATTTTCGCAAACTTGGGAGGAACACATCAAACATCTCGATGTGGTTCTTAAGAAAATCACGTATGCGAAATTAACAATTAAACCTGCCAAATGCAAGTTCGCACAGAGCAGTGTCAAATATTTGGGACATATGGTAGGGAGTGGATGTAGAACTCCGACTGAGGCGAAAATCCAAGCGGTAGTTGATTTCCCCACACCCAGGAATAAAACACAGATCAGACAATTTTTAGGTTTGAGTGGATATTACGCCCGGTATATCCAAAATTATGCCATAATAGCCGAGCCATTAACGAGGGCATTAAAAGGAAAGAATAGAAGGGAGGAGGTAGAGTGGTCCACGGAATGCGACTCAGCTTTCCGAGAGCTGAAAACGAAACTCACTGAGAAGCCGGTGTTGTACGCCCCAGACTTCTCAAAGGAATTTATCCTCCAAACTGACGCTTCCAACCAAGGAATCGGGGTAATCATGGCACAAAAAGGGCCAGATAAAGTTGATCACCCGATATTATATTTAAGCCGGAAGTTTACCGACACAGAAAAGGAATTCTGCACTACCGAAAAAGAATGCGCAGGCATTATTTACGCAATTAAAAAGCTGCGGCATTACTTGGACGGACAACGCTTCACTATTGAAACGGACCACAATCCGTTAGTATTTTTAAAGAATAACTCCGGGAATAACCCGAGATTGATGAGGTGGGCGTTGGCTTTACAGCCCTTCAATTACCAGATCATCCATAGGGCTGGGAAGGACAACCAACATGCAGATTGTCTGAGCAGAATGCTGTCGGAAAATTAAATAATACCAAAAGTACCGATTTAAATTGTACATAAACCCCAGTATTTGATTGAACTTATGTGATAAAATATAATTGTATCACAAGAGTAGGATGTAAGAGTATTGTAAATAGTAGATGTAACTTGAAATTTAAGTGTTGAAATCATGTTAAAATTTTGTATATAAATTCTTAAAATTGTTGCCTCTAATGATGTGTCGAGTTGCCATGTCTAACCCTTGCCTTATAGATTTTGCCATACCACAAAATCTTTCTTAGGGGGGAGGGGTTGTGAGGATTCATTGACAGACCCTCAATTATCCCTCCCAAAGGCAAACCCGCCGACAGGTCGTAAAAAAGCCGGACAATACATTTCCATCTCTCTGGCGCCAGACGGTCGGGACTTGGATCGAAGAGGACAAAAGGAGATTCGTTCCGTAAAAGAGCCCAGGTGTTTAGGAGTGCACCTGCCAGGTGATTAAGTCCACCTGCTAGGTAATCAAGCCACCTGCGCTAAGTAGCTGATCCCATTTTACGTCAGAGAGTCTCTACCGAATCAGCAACCTCAAAAATGAGCAAAGTAAAAACGAACCAATTAAAAGTAAGAACCAATCAAGAACGAACGAATCGGGAACCACCAGCGAACAAAGGCTGGGAGGTTTCAAAAGGAAAAGTAGGGAGTCGAATCGTCAGTTCTTGCCTGTGATCTCGTTCGAGAGGCTTAACTCAGCGACCCTTCGAGCGGTCACTCCTTTGGGAGAAAATACATTTCTTGAAGACGGTTCTCTCAACCTGAGAGGACGCGTTCTTGTAGCCTGGCGTAGGCTGCCCATTTCGAGTTCTTGCCTGTGATCTCGTTCGAGAGGCTTAACTCAGCGACCCTTCGAGCGGTCACTCCTTAGGGAGAAAATATATTTTTTGAAGACGGTTCTCTCAACCTGAGAGGACGCGTTCTTGTAGCCGGCGTAGGCTACCCATCTCGAGTCTTGTTTGTTTCCCGAGCTAACGTCTTAGCTCAGTGACCCTTTGAGCGGTCAACCCCATTAAGGAGCTCTTACTAATTTGGAAGACGGTTCTCTCACCCTGAGAGGACGCGTTCTTGTAGCCTGGCGTAGGCTGCCTATCTCGAGTTCCTGCTTATTTCTCGTTCGAGACTTGAACCAGCGACCCCAGCGGAGCCGTGCCTGTCTTGTGCCGATCCGACGACCCCAGCGGAGCCGTGCTGTCTTGTACTGACCCGACGACCCCAGTGGAGCCGATCCCTGATTGTGCCGAGCCGACGACCTGCGGAGAGTTCGGTACCGACTTCTCGTCCGGCAGTGAACCTGCCTTGTCCTGTCGTCCAGTGAGGATCCAGTGCTGATCTGGTGAAATCGTCACCCGACGAGTAGAGTTTCATCTAGAGACTGTTGAGATACCTTTCTCCAACTCAGAGACTTTCGTACGTCCTGAGATTTCGACACCCTGTCGCATCCAGTTAGCAGAGGCGTGAAAGTGTCGTGTAAATAGATTCTAATATAGTCAAGACATTGTTTTAAATAAAATTATCGTTTGTTATTTAAGCTAGACTGTTCTCTGTAGATTTGAATCTACCACGCTACTCAGAGAATCACTACAGTATAAAAAGTTTCTGATCGGTTAATTCGTTTCATTGAGTTTTCATTTATGTTTTTATTAATTCACTAATCGAGAAAATAGGTGGTGCGGTATCACTGATGTCCTGAAATTGTTTTAGTAACGAAAATTTCAAATCTTTTGAACTGAATTTCTTTACCGGGAGGGTTTTGAAGATTTAACTATATCATGTAAAGAGGTTGGTTGGTTGGTTGCGGTCTTTAGAGGGACAATATAAAATTATAAAATGTCCTTAGGATAAGAATGAGTAGTAAAAGCACAGTAAAGAACAAAAACTACAGTAAAAGTGGTGAAATTAACAATTAATACCGAAATTTGATAAACGTGGTTATCAAAATGATCATAGGCAATGAAAGTAAGCATCATTGATAAAAGGATATCAAGAGTTTTTAAAAAGTCGTGTAAGTTAAAAACCTTTTTTTCAAATAACTATAAAAACACAAGGAGTATGAAAATATATTAAATCTAAAAATCTAATAACATTTTAAAAAGTTAAGAAATGTCTAATATGTATTTCAATCAAACTTTTCAGATTTGAAAATTGGGTTTAAATTATGATAACAGCACAATGACAATATGTTGAACAGTGAACGAAACGGCAGACGTCAATTTGGCTAAACACATCACACTGGCCAAATTCTATATTGGAATGGAATTTATTAAAGTTACTTGAAGATCTTGTACTCTCGTGTAACTATAATGAGTGAAGAATCATTAAGCACACTGAAGTAAAGAATTGACGTAGGATAAATTTAAATAATATATATTTTTAATTTAATTTTCTAATCCCTATACAAACTCCAAAAGAATTCATTACTACTAGTGGCTTTATAGTTTTATAGTTTTACTAGCATAATTGGCTGTTTGGATTTACTGTTTCACTTGAGAAATTTAAATTAAAAAGAATTTAGCCATAAGTAATTCCTAGGCCTATACCTAAGTTTACTTATTTCATTTGGTAAACTGGTAAAAGTGGCTTTTGAATACCGATTTCTAGACTAACACAGTTATAGAGAGGATCACGATAAGAATGAAACCATTAAAAGTTTCTGTGTGAATATTCCCTCCACAGTTACTTCAAAGAAAGAATGCATTGCATGGATCTCGTTTCAAAGATGTTATGGTGTGCCTAAGAGACACAAAAGTTTAACTTACCTATATTTTCCTAGTGGTGGTTTTGCAAACGGAATTCCCAGAAATGCATCTACTTCCTTGCCATGGCCACTAAGCATCGTGATACCTTTTATTCTTCCTTTATTTGTTTGGACAATTAGAGATTCGTCGACAGCATCCCTAGCTATTCGAGCTTCTGCTATGCATGTTAGGACAAGTAGCAGGAAGACGACGTCGTGCATAACGATGGAGCAATACTCCTTGAACATTATCCAACTATAACCTGCACTGTAACAAACACAACACTTAAAAATCAAGCAGAACCAACAGGAATATCTTAAATTAAACATATAAGCTTCTTTTAATTTGCACAATAATTCGCATAAAACTTTATTCTGGCGTGGTGAAGCATTCAAAAATTGTAAACTCTCTTGCACAGCAACTGTTCGCTGGTGCTTCTTAATGATACACGAACTATTATATTATTAATCGGAATACAATTAATATCTAAAAAAATTTTCATTTCGTTTTTAGTTATTGGTAAAGATAACTTTTTTTTATTGAATGCTAATTTATTGCGAACAATTATACTGCTAATATTTAACTCGCACGTCTGGAAACCGGCACAAGTGTCGCGTGTTTAGCCATTTCTAGTTCACTTTAATTGAAGTTCCTTTTTATCTTACTTCTATTTCTTGGAGGGGTGTTGTGGTAGCCTGGTTGGAAGAGTAGTGGTTTAACAACTAAAGGGTTCGAATTCGAAACCCGATCCGACCAAAGACAGTCATGTACGTAGGGACTGGTGCATGTTAAATCTATCGTGGCCTCAAATATGTTCGCTTTGGCGAGATGTGGAAGTTTGGAGAGTAGGGTACTAGCTCAGAGTGGACAACCTAGGGGCATGACAATCCTGAATGAGCAAAAATTATTTTTCCAGTTTGTCCTAAGAGCAAGAGGGGAGACATGCCTCTAGTAATCACATTTTTTCCTCTGATTTTCACATTATTTGCATTGAAGTGAGCCCTTCATACAAATTCTAGAATCCAGAGGGCATTATGATTTGTTTGAGAACGAATGACTTCTTGGACTTGGTCTAGAAATCGACTACACCAAAAAGAATAAGAAGTAACAACAACCCTTAAAAATTTCATTTATATTAAATGTATTTTGTGAACTATTAAAAATGTATTTGCATACCTTTCAAAAATACATGCATTATCTTTTGAGTTTGAGTTAAAAATGTAACAACCGATTTGTAATCTATGAATTACTTTGTAAACAAGCAACTAAAAAACACACTTACTTACTTACTTAGTTGGGGGCGCAGCCCCCTCCGCACCCGACATTTAGCCATTGCAGATTGGCAGGGGAGACCCCAGATAGCAAGAAGCGAGCGGTCCCAAAAAGCAAGAGCGAGACTCATGTCAGTGGTCAAAGGACACGCAACGGTACTCCTTAATGGGCAGGAGATTTATTCGGACTCAACATAAGGACCATATCAAGGATAGAGTGGGCTCTTGTCCCCCTCCTCCTCTCATCTTAGCACTATAGGAGAGCAACCTGTGGCTGCACGAAGTAATCGCGCAACGGATCAACACATTGGTACCAAGGGGTACAGGGAGGGCATGCAAATATGCACCTACTTTTTAACTATCTTGGCATAATTATGCTTGCTGGCTCAGAAAAGTTATGAGACATTTGACCAGGGTGGTCGTCTCCTCAGGGAAGTGCCTTCGCTGAAAGGTCTTTTAAGAACCAACCTGCATTTGCATTACGTGGAGGGAAAACCAGCGAAAACCCTCCATGGTTGGGTGAGCAGGGACCAGGGGTATGCTCAAGTGCAACGCCGCACTTCGAGGAGTTAAACATCACCGACACTATGACAGTTCCAGCAAAACTGCCAATTGTCAATCGTTCCATCAAATCCTATGGTTTCCGTCAATTCCTCTGAAATATATCAACTCCTATAGTTTCCATCAAATCCTATGTGTTATCAGGTTGCAGGCCTGATGTCCCCCGAACCCTCGGAGGAGGGGCGGGGGTGGTTTCCCACACCAGTTTACCCAGACGATGGAGAGCCTGGAGACACTTTGGGTTATTGAGTAAATCTTGGGGTCGATCTCTAACGAAATCGAGTCCTCCCCTGAGGTCTGCCGTCAGCCTGCAGTCCAGTATGTAGTGAAGAGAATCACCTACCTCACCACATTGACAGGCGTCTGACATCGGGTAACCCATTCTAGAAAAGTAGTCTGGGAACCTTCCATGGTTTGTTAGCAGTTGGACAATAAAGGGGTCGCAGAGGTGAATTCTGAGATTTGGGATCGGTATAAATTTAAACGTGTGACGACCTGTAGGTGCCGCCTCCCATCTTCGTTTCCACCATTCCACAGCTCTTTGAATGAGCATGGTTTTAATCGTAATGCTAGATCTCATCACCAGTATGTCTGCGACCTCTCTCTCGGTAGCCAATTTGGCCGCCTCATCAGCCGCCTCGTTGCCTCGGTAGCCGACGTGAGCTTTAATCCAATGCATCTGTACACCCTGGCATGACACGACCTTCCTGTACAGAGATTTCACCTTATTGACCAGGGGATTAGAGTGTAATGGATCCCTTAGGGCCTGTAAAGCAGAGAGACTCTCGGAGAAAATATGGGTGATTTTCTTTGTGTTGTAGATGGGGCTGGACTGCACCCACTCCAACGCTTTTTCAAGTGCCGACAGCTCTGCTTGAAACACCGTGCTGTTATTGCTCATTCGGTACATGCACCTTTTTATAATAACCCCAAAGTACATAACCACGAACGCTGCACCAAAGCGTCCGTTTATTCCTGAGCCATCAGTATAAATCTCTGTCTCCGTACAGTCGGGGAGTGCGACGTCGAAGGGTACAATGATGCGTTCTGCAGGGTGAGTCTCCCACACATGGATCTCTCTAGCAAAAATCGAAGGTGAGAAATGTTCACCGTAAACCACAACCTCAGTTTCGACTTTAGTGAGTAGGAACTGAGCATGAGTAATCGTGGCTAGAAGGTCCAAAGGCAAGGTTCCAGCTATGACTTGCAAAGCTTTGGTGGAAACGGTTCGGAAACCCCTTGTGATAGGAATCAAGGCTTGCCTCTGGATGGACTCGAGATAATTTCGAAAGACTGTTTGATTGACACAGTCTCCCCAGGCGCCATGTCCATAGAGTACCGATGGGACTATAACATTTCGGTATATGCGCTTTAATAACCAAGGTCTTTTGGTATAGAGTATTCTAGCCACTCTATTTAACATATACACTGCTGGCCACCCAAATTGCAACACCAAGAAAGACAAGAGATATCACAACAAAATTTATTTTGTAGATAACATGTTGACCAAGTATCAAATGATTAAATTTATAGACTTCTGTGAAGTGTGGTTCCTGCCAAAATCAGTAGCCAGAGTAGCCGCCATTGTTGGAGATCACCGCTGCCACACGCCTCGGCATTGATTCAAAGAGACTTTGGATGTGTTCTTGGGGTACAGCAGACCAAGCAGCTTCCACGCGTTGCCAAAGTTGATCTGGTGTGGCAGCTGGGGATGTATTCTGGGTCAATCGTTGAGCAACCATGGACCACATGTTTTCTATCGGCGAAAGATCCGGAGAGCGAGCTGGCCAGGGAAGCAATTCAATCTGGCGATTGACAAAGAACCCTTGGACGATGCGTGCCACGTGTGGTCGCGCATTATCCTGTTGAAATATGGCTGTGGGCAAGCCCTGAAGGTAAGGAAGGACAACTGGCTCCAACACCTCGGAGACGTAGCGCTGGCTGTTTAAAGTACCGGCAATGCGTACTAGAGGAGTGCGAGAGTGATATACAATACCGCTCCATACCATAATACCCGGTGCAGGACCAGTGTGGCGGTGCATAACGCAGCTGTTCAGCATCCTCTCTCCACGGTGTCTCCAGACTCGAATCCGACCATCGTGGTGTTGCAGACAGAAGCGTGACTCGTCAGTAAAGACAATTTCATTCCATTCTGCCGTCCACATCCTTCTTTCATGGCACCATTGGCGGCGGAAACGTCTGTGGTTCTGCGTCAAGGGTAGACGAAGCAATGGACGTCATGCGGACAGACCACTCTGCTGTAAACGGCGTCGAATGGTACGCGCAGACACTGGATGATGCGGTACAGACTGAATGTGCTGTGCTATGGTTCGTGATGTGGCTGAGCGATCCGTCACTGCCATACGCACAATATGCCTGTCATCACGTGAAGTGGTGCACTGAGGTGGATGCGATCGAACACGTCGGTCTGTCGTACCCTCCTGCATCCAACGATCACATATCCGCATTACAGTTGTTTGGTTTCGTCCAACACGACTACCGATTTCCCTGAAAGATAATCCACAATCTCGGTAGGCCACTATCCTTCCTCTGTCGAACTCGGATACTTGATCAAAAGATGATCGCTGTTTTCTACGAGGCATAATTGATCGTTTTTTTTGAAAAAACCACAAGAAAAACACAATTGCCGTACTTGAAATCGTCGAAATTTCCAAGCCTTAAATAGCGCTTTGAAGTGGCGCCACAGGCGCGCGTGATGTGCGTCTGCGCTGAAATTCTAATCATTTGCATATCTCACCTCCGCTAATGCATGTTGTAAATTTCATATTATTTGCATGCTTCCTTCAGGGTGTTGCATTTACGGTGGCCAGCAGTGTACAAAAGCTTAATTGCTGTTATTCGCTTTTGCCTGAAGTGTTCTGCAAACTTCAGGTTTTTGTCCCAAATTACTCCAAGATATTTAAGCTCGTCCACGTTGGTAATGGGTGTTCCCTCACAGTCGAAGGTAGGAACGTTTCTTCTCAGAGTATTTCGATAGGAGATGGTCATAGCCTGGATCTTAATTGGGTTAAATTTGAGTTTAACCTTATGACCAAAATGAGTAACGATTGAGATGGAGTGGTTTCCATTAGTCTCCAAATCAAAAAGGCTTGCCCCAGTGACCGTTAGCATCAGGTCATCAGCATAGGCGATCATCTCACACCCTCTTGGCAAAGTAAGCTCCAAGAAAGCATCCGCCACGAGGTTCCAAAGGAGAGGCCCGCTACAGGAGCCCTGTGGACAGCCTCTCTCCGTTTTACGCTCGGTGGCGTATCCTGGTGTGGAAAACGCCACTGTTCTGTTACTTAGATAACTTTGGAAAACCTTGTAGAGGTTTACAGGACAGTGGGCCTCAATAAGCCGTATGAGAATGGCTGGCCACCACACATTGTCAAACGCTCCTTCGACATCCAGGGCAATAAGACTAATATTAAGTTTGTCTTTCTTGCCCTGTAGCACATTTTGTCGGAGACGGTATTGGGCTGTTTCGCATGATTTGCCAGTCCTGAACCCATGCTGTTTAGGGTGTAACTTACCGTTCCGTTTAAGCCAAAAATATGTGCGTTGCGTAATAATTTTGTCAAAGGCTTTACCTATGGTGTTCAAGAGACAGATAGGGCGATAGGATCTGACATCTGTCGCATCCCTGTTCGGTTTGCGAAGTAGGACAACCTTCGCTATTTTCCAACAAGGTGGAATGTGCCCCATTGAGTAGCATTTGTTAAATAGTTCAATGAAGAACTTGGGGCACTGTCGGAATAGTTCTTGGACCACCTCCACTGTGATCCCGTCTAATCCAGCTGCTCGTCTCTTTTTCATCCTCATAATTACAGATTCGATCTCACCCGCTGTTATTGGGCGATCGTCTGTTTGGAGCGAGCTTGGTATTTTCTTGCTTTCCCTTCGAAGTTTTTTCTGATACGGGGTGCTATCCTCCGTATCAGAGGGAAAGAGAGTGCTGAGTATTAGGTCAACCGTCTCAGAGAGCGACTCCGTCATCGTTCCGTCCGCCCTTCTGACATTGCCGATTGGTTGACATTTCTGAATCTTGTGGGCGGCCAGTTTATATGGTAGCGTCCAGGGATTTCCTGGGGAGGTAGTGTATAGAAAAGTCTCCCAGGATTCCCTTTTCTTTCGAAGGATGGTTTGGCGGTAGAGAGCAGATTGTTTTTTAAACTGCGTACGCCAAAACAGCTTGTCCAGTTCGGAGCTCGCATGTTGGAATCGGCGGCGCAGAGCTCTCGTTTTCTTGCGTTGTACCGTGAGGGTATCATCCCACCAGGGATTGCGCTTGTGTTTGAACCCTTTAACCAGCAGCGCTCTGTCACTAACTCTTTTGATCAAGAGAGCCGACTTCGCTAATGACCCATCAATTTCCGCGGGGTTCCCAGAGACTGCGAATTCCTCTGCGGCTTCTAGGAGGTCTCGCCCGAGGGTTGTGACCATCCTACGGATCCTTGATGGATTGCGAGAGTACCTGCTGGTAAGGTTTATTTGGGCAGTTTTGCACAGTTCGAAGGAGATGTAATTGTGATCGCTGAGCGTGTCTTTGATCACTTTCCACCCCTTGACCTGTGTTTCAAGCGAATGTGTTGCCGTCGTGATATCTATCCAACTCTCCCCATATCCACTATCAAAAGTTGGTGGAGAGTCCGGATTGTTAAGGACATTCAAGTCATTGCGTGTTAGGAAAGCCACGAACGATCTTGAGTTGGGCGTGTCCTTTGCATGTCGGTGCCAGAGGGGATGTTTGAGATTGACATCTCCGCCCAGAATAATCCTCCGGTTTCTTGCCCTCTGTATATAGGTCTCAAGATCCGTTATTAGTGGATCCAGAGGTGCAAGTGGGGGAAAGTAGACAGACACCACAACGACAGTAAAGCTTCCATTTGAGAGCTCCACAACCACGATATTGTCAGTTTCCGCAATTACGTAGACACCAATGTTTTTATTGGTGACCACAATCGCCGCTCTACCGCTCTTCGTATGCGATATTCGCCAGTGCAGGGGCATTCCTGCAATATTGCCCTCAAGGAGATAAGGCTCGGACACAATGAGGATATCCGGAGCCGTCTCTCCTAAAATAAGTTGTAATAAGTGAGTGGCGACCTTTGATCGCCGGACATTGCACTGGAGGAAGCTCCAGTGTTCTACCATATTACGGCTTTGCGAGGTCGTACTATTCATTGTGTGTTCTCTGCTTTAACGAATCACGGACCCGCATGTACGATGGACATCTTCTTTTGTCCACCGCACTATGATTGTTTATATTAGGGCCTCCAAATATCGCTTTGTTGTGGGTACATACCCCGCAGATAGGTTTTCCCTGATTCTTGCAGGTTTTCCAGTTATGGTGACCCAAGCAGAGTGAGCATGCCTGCTCCTTCTCCCTGCACTTAGCACTTTTGTGCCCGTAGTGGTAACAGTTGAAACACTGCGTAGGGGAGGCATCCACTGAGAATCGGAATGAGGACCAATCATGGATTAGTCTCTCCTTCCCTTTCAGAGAACTAAGGGCTTCGCTGGGTAACCGTATGTACCAATTATAATAATACGGCCCTGCTGTGACCCTTCGGACATATGTCATGCTGCCCTTTGGGATGCTGTTCCGCTTCTCGAGGGTTCGTAGAAAGGTTGCCACATCAACCTCGCTTTCGCCAACTTCCCTTGGGACGTTGTAAACCCTGATTGTCGGATGAGGTCGTGGAGGTGTCGAAATTAACTAAAAAGCACAGAAAGCATGCGAATATCTGAATTATGAATGATATTTCAAAATCGAAAAGACAACCCTCATTACTATTAGCAGGCTCAGACCCCCACTTTAATTTAAACGAGCTTTTTTCGAGAGAAAATCAATAGGCCCTCTACCCTGCTATTAATTACAGGAAGACGCGAAAATTGAATTAAGAAATCCATTCAAAACCGAAAACAAACTAATTGTGTTTCGGAAATCCTTATGATGTTTTGATATTTCCTCTCGGCACGTCGAAAACACTTCTTTCCCCCGCGCAATTATTTTCTAATTATTCGAAGGAAATGAGAAACCTTAATCACGGGATTCCACATGCAGCAAACGCAAGAACAAAACCGCGCGCGCTTGTTTTGTGAATCTTTCAACACCCGCTTCAGGTTTTCAAAGAGTCTAATTATAAAACTTTTGTTGCTGAAGAAAAGAGAATCCTTCTTTTATCAGGCTTTCGATGAGAAATTTTCACTTTCCGCTGAATTCTTTTCTCAGATGTTAAGTGATATTCCAGCTCATTAAAGCGGGTACTGACATCTATATTTAAACTTTTATAATTGGAACTTTTCTTGTTTTTGATGATGGGGTGTATTTAGTTTCGTGCTAATATCTTACTTTTTATTAGAGAGTCATTTGAAGTATATTTTACCGGGAATTTTCAAATTCGCGTTTGAAACTGTAGTATGAAATTCGGTAGGATTATCACATTTTTAAACATACAAATACACTATTTTGAAAAGATAACAGCGCATTTCAAATAGAGGTATTTAAAGGTTTTTACTTATTTAATTTCAGTTTAAGTGTTTGTGTATAACCATTCTTTAAGATTACTTATTTTCAATCAATGTTCTAAACTTCTAAATTTTTATAAATGTTTTTAATTTCTTATCATATATTCTTCTTCTCCATAAGAGCGTGTGCCTAATTTAAAATTACGGTAAACTGCTATAATATAGGCAATTAAGAGAAGTAAGCTTACTTTGACTGCATTAGACCCACCTAGATTCAGTAAGCTAATCTAAATACGAAAGGCAGAACAGAAAGATGCGCTTTGCAACTCCGCTTTAACCCATTTCTTCAGGAGAGCAATTTAGTTGTTTTTATAAAGCATACACAAAAGCATAGTTAGAAAAGTTAAACCATTATAATTTTCTTGTAATGCAAAGCATCATCGATTTCCGATGTATCTATCGATTTTGTTTACAGAACCATTCATAATTTATAAATATTCCATCTTCCCTTTATAACCGTCTACCCTGTTTTGCCACTGGGCTGGTCTACTTAGCGAATGCGCACGAAGGCAGATGGTCCCCATTAAAGTCACGACTAATTTAATAATTTCTTTCGGTTATTTAACACTAAATTTACCAAACGCGACAAATGATTTAATTTTTAATTAAAATTATTTTTTAAGTTCTATCGTTTTCTTCAATTGATTTAGCGACTTTTCCTGAAATGTTCCTACATCCGACATACGTATGAAGTATACCTATTTTTACCGTGACGAGTCATTTGACCAGTTTAATATTTATGTATTTTTTAATGTTGCTAACTCTGAAACCATTCCGTAGACACTGCTGTGCAAAATAACACGCACACACACCACTGTAAAGAGTTTCATGCTTCATGCATCCTAACAATAACAGTTCTCTTCGGGATTGATCTCTTTGTTAGATCGCTGTGTTGCTCCAGTGCGAGGTTAATTAATTACCTACCTACCTAACCACAACAGAAAATATCAACTTCGAAATATTTCCTTCTGAACTGGAGTAACGGTATTTAGAGATAACAACTGCGAAAATAATGAGTTCTATTCAAAACATTTTGTATGCATATACTTGTACGTATTATTTTTCACGACAGTGTATAGATGTCAACACCGTAAGGCAATACCGTCTCATTTCTAAGAATAATTTGGGTAATCCCGGTATCATCAATGCGCATATAAATGCCTTAAACCTCCTTATAAATTTATAAGATAAAAATGTTCAAAAATCAAAATGTGTGGGCCACAAAGTATACAGCTACACATAACTGAGACGGCGCAGTGTTAGGTTAGCAGCGCCCCTAACTTCGTTCGTAAATGCCTCACTTAAATTGCAAGGATAATGGTACAAAAAGTCGCTCAGTCGCCTAATGCAATAGAAACAAAAACATGCTCAATGAACAATCGGATATTCTTCTGAGTGCAGTCAGTGATCTTCAGATGCCAAAATAATGCTAACTTCCATAGAAACTTTGCCACTCCATAGGTATGAATTCTGCGGTGTAGACAGCAAACTTTTTCAGAAATATCTCCATTCCTTTTCTTTTAAGACAAAATCTCAAATCATTGTACCTGATATTCAATACAATGCTTAAATGTCAAGGGAATAATAATTCCTACATAAAAATCTCGTCATCTGACCGTGTTTCAAAATTACGAAGTGTGGATATTTCCCTTAGGGATTGATCCCGGACCGTCGTCAATAATCCGTTGTGATGCTCCAGTGCGACTTAAATTCAACTACCTAGCCCCCTAAATACACAGTTGTTTAAACTCTGGTTACACTCTCAAAGAATATGGGGTATTCATGTCAAGTGATCAAAAGGACTCAGCTTTACACCCTTCGATTTTGATGAAATTTTCACAGAATGTACCTGTATGAACTTCTACAAAGTTTCAACTCCATGTACAGTACCCCCTAAGGTAAATTCAAAATCGAAGATCGAAAGGGGTCGAGTGGGAAACGAAATTGTATCACTTGACATGGAATGACTCATACGTATGTTTCGATGATTTTAAAATGGCAAAATTTAATGCTGAATATTTTTCGTCGATCATTTAAGAAAGCAGACTCATTGCTGCACCAAGCACAAAAATAATGCTTGACTTTCCCTTTGCTTCCTCTCCTTTCTCCCGTTCAATGACCATTCTTCAAGAATGCATACTGCAAAAAACCGTCATTAACACCGGAGAAGATCCGAATTATTCTGAATCTGGAGGATGGGAGAAGAACGGAAGATGGATTCCCTTTCAAACTGCCTTCTCCAGAAACATGAAGGGGTGTATCTAAGGAACTGTAGTTTGGGTGATTGCATTTAACGGCAACTCCATTCCAACTGTGCTATTTGGAAGGAGAGATGGAATCCCATTCACCTCTTAGCTCCAAGTCAAGTGATACTTGGCTTTACGACAGTTGCAGAATGCTTAATTATTCACAGAAATGGCTCTACTCGAGCCACTTATTTCTACCGTTAAACCTGCAGAGGAGAGTGAAGCCGAAAAACTCAGGGGTTATTTTGCCGCCATCAATATCTTTTAGAATGATAAAGATCACAGAGGTCACTAAGAGTTTTTGAGATCTCTGTCTTGATTCAGAGAACAGATATAGACTTATGCGCTTAAGATAATGACAGATACCACCATAATAGATGACTGTAGCTCACATGATATTTTTATCGATGCGCTATAATGTAAGAAATGAATACTAAAGATGAGAATATTTACAGTTCCTTATAAAGTGAAAAAGTATTTCTAATCAAACCTGAAGATGGCATCATTTGATTTTGGTTTCTTCAGCACAAAATTATCAACCACCAACATACACACTCGCTATTTTTATTAATTTCATTGATATTCTACTATAGATATCTACAAGAGCGCCATCTATCTTTCACTCGTCAGACGAGCTTCACTTCAGCTCCTAGATAATCTACTAATTATATAGTTTAAATAGCTCTTATGCCCGTGGATTTTGTACCTTGAGAGAGAGAACAGAATTTTCCTTCAACTGGATCAAAAGCTAAGTCATTTCTTTTATATTTTACCTTAAAATAGTTTTTTTGTGTGTGGTATGTTATCCCATCATTACTGATCTGATCCAGAACAATCTCTGTGGATTCGACTTCCTTAGAGTTTTCATTTTAAGCGAGACTAATCGTTTACTGAATGCTGAACTCAAAATTCATGAGACTGTTTCCAATCAATGGACTTAAAAATTTCTAAAGCTAAACAAACGTTGAATTGCTTTCTCGAAGTTTGAAACGTTTATAGCCATTTTGAACTAAGAACCGTGGGGAATCGACGCTCCTAACCACGTCAGAAGACAAAAAGTGACTAACCAATCAGAGGAAGGTCGTAAACTCGAGAATTGGCATTCCCACTCTCACCCACACGTGGAGAATATACCCCCAGCTGAAAAAACAGCTCTCTTTCAGTTGAAGACCAGTCTGAAGGGGATACCAACTCGCCAACCGATTTTCCCCCCCACTTCGAAAGACTTGTCCCCAGCGTACGCAAATATATAAAAAAGTTTTAACACACTTCTATGTCAACTGACGTTTAACTAAGAGCGCAATTACTCCGATTATTAGGCAACCACTGAATTTTTTTGCATTTCATTTGCATGAGGTTTCTAGATCATACATTTGAAAGATTTGAAATTATCCTTTTTTCCCTCTAAATTGCCGTATTTTTGCCTTCCACAAAATTCCAATGTTACTTTCTTAATATTGGACTCAAAGATATGGAAGATACATCCTGCAATACGTTGACTGAATTTAATGAAATCCTCATCAAACATAAGATTGCTCTTAAAATTAAGGAAAAACTGATTAACTTGTTTCAGGACGCTAACAGATCGCGGTTACGCAGGAATCCGATATCAATGGTCTCAAAGGTGCCCTAGAAGAGAGTAAGCTGTGGAGAGAAGAATTTTCCAAAACTATCCTCAATCCTGATCTTTCTATTACCAATGGTCCCATTTCTTACGCGGACACGATTAAAGTCGGGATTTCTACGATACCAAAAGAAATACCAAAGGTAACCTAATATATTCTGATCCTGAAAGATAAAAATGGCAATAGGTCTGGAGATCAAATTTGTTCTCAATTGAGAAAGTCTCTACTCCAGAATAAAAAAGAGAACCCTGTGAAAACATATTCTTGTCCAAGAAACAATAATTAATAATTAAAGCTCATAAAGAAATCCAAATTAAGTAATCATTTTTGGAGTTCCAAATTCCATTTCAGAAGATCAAGTTGTTAAAGCTGTAAGACAGCTAGACTATATCCCACCACAGGAACCTGTGAAGTTAAGAAGATTAAAAGGACCTGAAGATAAGTTAAACATTGTAGTAGAGTCCAATATAGAGTGTATCCAAACACTTCTAAAAACATTTTTGTCGATTTCTTCTTTTAACGTTAGAAAGTATTTCAGTGTCATAAGGTGCTTTAACTGCCAAGAAATTGGTCACGAGTTATAACTGCCAGAATAAACAAATCTGCTACAAGTGCGGGGGACAACACCAAGGACAAGATAGCGAAGCAGAGAAGAATTGCGTTAACTGTATAATTTCCAACCAAAAAAGAAACAAGAGCTTCCACACAGGCCACTGTAGTAACGAGAGTCAATGTCCGACTTATCAGAGAGCTCTCAAACATCTGAAACTTAACAATTCTCTCCAAACATGGCTAGAAACGAGAAATGTGACTTCAAGAATCCTAGGAACTCAGGAGACGATCCAGTGCTTAACGAAGTCAATGCTAAACGAAACTTCGCATTGCATAACACAACCTTCGAAGAAGCTTCATAGCCACAGCCGCGGAAAGCGTTGTTCTTATAGAAAACTGACATCGCTCTTTTACAAGAAGCTTACGTAAAATCAAATAATCTTCCAGCTTGGCTACAACTGCAATAAATACGAAGACTAAAACCAACAGTCACCACAATTGGCACTAAAAGTCATGGTAACAAATAGTCATGTACGCGTTATAATTAAAACTCGATAGAATAATTCTAGATTATACATTGGATCCATGTACGCTCCTCCATCCCAAGATACCGAAGAAACACTAACAGAAATTTCAGCATCAGGTGTTTTGGAGACAGAAAATATTGTTCTCGCAGGTGACTGGAACGCTCACAGCCCAGTTTTGGGTTATCGTACCGAAGACCTCAGAGGAAGGACACTCATAGATTTTGCTGGAGCCAACCGTCTTTTTCCATGTAACAACGAAGACTGCGAACCAACCCTCGAGGCAGACCAGGGAGTGGGCTGGCCAGATATTACCTTTTCCACTGCGGGGATGTTGAACTACATTAACAACTAGGAAGTAAGCAAACGAGAATCGATCAGTGATCACAAGCTAATCACATTTGAAGTCGAAAATAGTCATGTACGCTACACAAGACAACACCTAGATTTAAAACAAAATTTGGTAGTCATCACCATTTATCTAAGTCAATTAAAGAAAGGAAGAAGGCTTTTTGGTTTAACTTAAAGACAAACAATTAAGAACGCTGAAGAGTTAGATCTATTTGCTAACGTTTTTTTTTTTTTTTTCAAAACTATAACCTCAGCATGTAAAGATACCTATAAGATCTTAAAAACTAGCAGAAATTCCACTCCTAAATGGTGGAACCAAGGCTTATTAGTAATGAAAAAAGTCAGAGCCCTACGAAGACGTAGTCAAAAGGAAACTCGAGAGGAAAGAGAGAAATGGAAACAGGTATATAAGAAAGAGAAAGCTCTCTATAAAAAGCAAATAAGGGAACCTAAAGAAACCATGTGGAAAAAAATTCTGCACGGAAACTAACCAAACTTTTGGAAAGACATTTAAACTAGCCACCCAAAAAATATTTAAACCCGCCATAACAGACTACGACCCATCAACAGACCCATACAGCACCATTACCAGATGATATCTTACATAAACTTGAAGATATTTTCCCAATTGATGATACTTCCACAGATGAAACGCACCATATCTCCATTAGACAAAATGCTGATTACATCAAGACGAACCTACGTATAAATCAAGATAATAGGGATGAACCTCCTTTTACCATGGAAGAATTGCAAGAAGCCATAAAGAGAACACCCAATAACAAAGCTCCTGGTCTAAATGGTATTGATGGAAAAATTTAAGACAGTATCTACAATGCTATCCCTAATATCCTCTTGGAACTCTACAATACCTGTCTACGGCTCCAACATTACCCAAAGTGCTTCAAAACGGGTGAGGTTATTTTAATCAACAAATCTGAACGAGATCCTCAAAATCTAAAATCCTTTAGACCCATCTGTCTTCTACATGTCTTGGGAAATACATTGGAAATATTATTGCAAACAAAAATAAATCACCACCTTAAAACAAAGAATGGATGGACGTTAATCAATACGGCTTTCAAGAAGGTAAATCAACAAAGCATGCCCTAAATAATCTAATAAAAATCATTATTGAAAATTTTAAATCTAAAAAGTATATCGCTGTCATCTCCATTGATATTGAAGGTGCATTCGATAACTTATGGTGGTCCTCCCTTGTTAACGAGCTTTTAAAAAAAAAGAATTTCCTCGTAACATCCTCCAGATCCTGTGTATCTATCTTCAAGACAGAAATTGTCTTCAAGTAAAGAGATATTCAAGTCATGAAGAGACTGCAAAAAGGAAGTCTTCCAGGTTCTTGCCTGAGTCTTATTTTATAGAACATCATCGTCGACAAGGTCTTGAGTATGGATTGGGGTCACCACATTCAGACTCAAGCATTTGCAGACGATTTTATAATTATTATAACTTGTTCTACACGCAGGGAACTAGAAACCTTTGCTTAAGATGCTCGTAATAAATTTAGCATTCTGATATTAGATGAAAAACTTAACATTTCTTCAGAAAAACTAAAGCCATAGTTTTCTCTAAGCCAAAACTCAATAAAAATCCATCTTTAGATTTGGAAACACTAGTGTCCTTGATAGTAAAAGAATTAAAATACCTGGGAGTCATTCTTAATGAACAACTCACATGGATTCCATATATTAAGTAATAAGATGGTTAACTTTGAAATAAATCAATTAAAGTATTTTGAAGTCCAACCACAGACATCCGTCTTTCGGCACAATAAGCGAAATTGTGG
Source organism: Meta bourneti (assembly GCA_933210815.1). Lineage (NCBI taxonomy): Eukaryota > Metazoa > Arthropoda > Arachnida > Araneae > Tetragnathidae > Meta > Meta bourneti. The sequence goes on along the minus strand of OW119923.1, from coordinate 80,187,815 downwards.
TTATATGTGAGGGAGGCACCTAATGGGTTAGTCACCGTTGCCCGTTACAGGAACAATCACCAACGTCCATGCAACAGAGAATTCAAGCCAATACCTACTGAGTAACAAACAAACGCAGTAACCACTCCCTATATCAGGTAGGTGGAACAATTGAAATCTACAAATATTCATTTTTTGACATGAGCATACCTGCTGAACTACAAGACCTTTTCGAGGCCTTTTTTCTCGAAAAAGTAAATTTTTCAGAGAAACGGATTGGTAAGTAGTTAATTAATGTCACACTATAACAACAACGGACTATTGGCGACGGTCCGGGATCAGTCTCGAAGGGAAAGATCCGAGGACAACACCTCGTAATTTTGAGCCATGGTCAGATGACGAGGTCAACAGCTGAACTGGCACCCAACTCTCCAAACTTCCACGCCACACCAATGGGAGGATATTTGAGGTCATGTCAGATCTAATGTGCACCAGCCCTCGTGTACACAGCGGTCTTTGGTTGGACCTAGTTTCGAACTCGCAACCTTCCGGTTGCTAATCTCTTCCAATTGGGGCTACCGCGGCCCGAGAAATGAATGGGAAACTGAAAATCGGCACGCATATTTGACTTTTCAATTAGAAATAATATGCTGAATCCTTCATATCTTCATTAAAAATATGTAGCATAATTCTCAATTCGGTTTGTTTGAGTTTAATATAGGATGGGTTGTTACATGAAAAAAAAATATCTTCGTTTGGAGTTGTGTCACTATTCCCATGAAGATGCGATGCCTTCTCTCCCTCCTTTGACTGTGTATTCAAACTAATTCTCCCCTGTCCAAGGAAAACAAAAGAACCTTCTTAATAAGCATCTTTTAATTGCAACTCTGATTCGATTTAAAATTCGGAGAAGCGATTCTTCAAAATCCCCTGCGATCCCGATTTTTTCTCTCGGCCGTGTCCCAAAGCCAATCGCTAAATCCGACGCTTTTCCGGCATTTGCATTTCCGATGAATAAAGAAACGTCGGGAGAGGCGAAATCGGCCCAAGGCTAATATTTCCGACACTTATGCTAATTAGCTCTCGTGGAAACATGGTAAAAATGAAAGACGGCGCTTAATTGCGAAGCGCTTTGCTTGCGGAAACGGGAAAAAAAGGAGGAGGTTCCGGGCAAACGGGAGTCAATCGATGACAATTAATTAGGAGCTGGCGAATTCCCAGTCTTTGTTTGACAAAGGAGAATGGAATTTAACATGCTCCGAAGCACCACTCATTGCACTGCCCCAGGTATACCACAGCAGGGGCCGGCTGGAAATTTGCCACGACTTGCCCTGATTTCGATGTTACTGGCATTACGCTTTATGAGTCTTAAAAATATTTTCCTATTTATCTTATTTCACTTATTGAAGTCCACTGCTCATCACAAGTAGCAAATAAACCGATCGCAGTCCTACTGGAATTGCACTTTATGGTTCTTAACAGTATTTCTCCTATTTAACTTTTTCACTTACCTAAGTCTGTTCACGAGCAGCAAATAAACTGAATTCGGCCATACGGTATTACGTTTTATTACTCTTAAAATATATTTTCTTATTTAACTTTCATTTAATTACGTCCACTGTTCATTACGAGCATCAAATAAACCTATTTCTGCCATAATGTTTTATTACTCTTAAAAATATTTTTCCGATTTAACTTATTTCACTTATTCAAATCACTGTTCATCACGAGCAACAAATAACTGATTCAGGTCATACTGGAATTACGCTTCATATGCTCTTAAAGTATTTTCTCTGTTTAGCTTATTTGCTTATTTAAATCCACTTATACTGGCATTATTTCACTTATTCAAATTCGCTGTTCAACATGACCAACAAATAAACTGTTTTCCATCCGTTATTGCACTGCACTCAATTATCTTAAAAGCATTTCTCTTAATCAACTCATTATTTCACTTATTCAATTTTTCTGGTATACGAGCAGCCGATAAACTAATTTCGATCGTATTGGCATTATGCTTTATGACATTAAATATTTTCACTTATTTCTTTTACCTTTAATCCCTTATCTTAAGCATTTTAAAGCTTGACATGAAGAGGCTATCAACAAACTACTGTGCACGTACAACAATGTAAATATTATGATCAGGGGTCAGTTAAGTGTTCTAACCAGTAGTAAACCTTTATAAATATTTTCGTTGAAAGCTCCATTCTAGCAATACATTGTTGTGAAAAATGATTGGAAAATAATTAGATCTAAGTTTAGCAAGACCAAACTGGCTTGGAATGTTTCTTCCCACAAAGAGGCTCAGTAGGATTACCAACATTTCTAGCAGCTTGCGCACTGTAGAAGATACAGGTTTGGTTCATGCACCTTATACTGAGTGTTTTTATCTCTTTTATGTTATATTCAGGTTCCGGCAATTGGGTCGCGTTGTTTTTGAACGAGTCTATTAATTGAATTAGGGGACTAGTGAAACGTAAGCAAATCCTTTCCTCAATTGGCGTCTTTCTTTCCCTCATTCTGGCACTGAGTTTATCATTTGATTCCAAAGTTGCCGAGGGATAAATCATCCATCGCGATCACATGCTTCTTGGGTTTATGCGAATGGCGACTTATCCGAGACAACCTTTCACACCTATTCTGAAATCAACTTACCCAAATCGGCCGTCTTCTCGAGGGAGCCACACTATAATAAAACTTCCCTTGCGCATATGTCCATTACAATTTATCAGATGATCTTTGAGTCGTAATGCATGTGTAATAAATAAAACTACGATATTAATTTGCTTTAGAAAAAGGCATGCACGTCTAATTTCATGAAACATATCCATACAATTCAGGTATTCGAAAAAATTTGCTTTTCCCTTTCAAAGAAAGATACCTTTTAAAACTATTTTCATAGAAATCAACACGATTAATAATGTTATAGTTTCAAAAACGAAGTGAATCCTTTATGTCAACCATTAATACTATATAATGTGCAGCTGCTCCGGTTATGTAAAATGCGCCGAACCCACCTGAAAATCTGGAGGTTTATATCGTAACTATCTTTACTGCAAGTAGTTTATTATTAAGATAATTTGTAGAAAAGCGTAATTGAATTTTCTGATTTATTCTCATTAAGTACAAAGCAGAAAACTTCCTGAAACACTGGAGGTGATAGAAAAGCAAAATTGTGGAGATTTAATTTGTTTTGAAAATCTTGAAATTATTCCTCTTATTTTTAAAATATATAGTCTAATACAGTAGAATATAAAACAGAGAGTAGGAAACATTTATCTACAACGAAGTGCTTTAGTCGGCATAAAGTATTTATATATAACACTATTGTTACAGATAAAACTCTAGAAAAAGCTTATATCTTTAACCTTTACCAGATATTTTCTTTATCAGATAAAAATAGCTTCAAGTACTTAATCTATGCAATATACAATACAAATACTCTGGGACGGAAACGTGATCAAATAATAGTCATAAACAGAAGTATTTTATACTAAATCAAATAACTTATTCACTAAGTACCAATTTTATGCAACAGATTTTTTCACAATTTTAAAAATGTTTGTTTTGTTTAAATATAATGAACTCTCGTGTAACGTACTCCAATCTTACGAGGAGCTTTTATAAAGTCCCGTCCAATATCAACAATATTTAATTCCTTTTAAATGAACTTTCCATATTTATGAACTACCTCAATCCCTTGGAATTTGTAAAAACTAGCTATCAACCGTACTCCCTTTTCATAGAATAGTTACACATACAGCTAATTTTCGTGGAATCATCCAATATTTGGTCAACCACCAGGATGAGAAGGGGTATGTGCTCATCAATAAAACTCGGGCAGTATGCCAAATGTAGAACGTTACAGCCTTTGGACAAGCTAGGCTGTTACAATTCTGGGCAGTCACTAGAAACAGCGTGGCTAGTTAAATCAAATAGAAATAAACACAGACAAAATGTCGAGTTCTAACTTATTCCCAGAGAAATAACTGCATCCCATAGATTATTTATACATCTTAGAAAACATCAAGAAGGTACTCTACTCTGCCATTGAAAAGTAAAGGGACCAAGGGATTGAAAGTAATAACTTTATAAAGAAGTCCATCGTATGGTATTTTTTATAAAGTTATTACATTATGAAATGTGAACATTATCTTCAGATAAAATTATCTGGTAGTTGCTAGTTTTTAAATTTACGTCACTGGAGCAACACAACGAGCTATTGGCGACGGTCTGTGATCAATCCTGAAGGGAAAGATACGACAACATCTTTTAATTTTGAACTACGGTCAGTTGACGAGGTCAACACCTGGGCTGTCACCCCACTCTCCAAGCTTCCACAATTCACCAACGTGAGGACATTTGAAGCCAAGACAGATTTCGAACTCACGACCCTCCGGTTGCTAATCCGCAACGCTACCAACAGGAACCTTTAACAAAGCTCGTATTTTTGCAAATTTTTATGCATAGTCAATATAAATTTGTAATCTAAAATAAATGTTATGAACAATAATTCATTCAAAAATTAATATAGTACTGACTAGAATATTTTACCTAATTATTTTAATAAAGCACTTTATCCTCATTTTAAATGTATAAATTTTGTTTTGGACAGAAGGCGGCATCAGCCTCATTTACCCTTGGTCCCAAACAGTGTGGCCTTGCCTGCGTATAAAACTAACATAAATTAGCTTCATTAACGAAATCGCCACAGCTCGTCAGATTTTGCACCTTGCGCCTTCAGTGACGATAAAATTATTAGGTGTCTTTTCCAATGCCAGCTTAAGGATCGTATGATCCTTCAAACATTGGTTAGCGAGAACGCCTTGGCGTTACCCCAAGGCACCATGGAAGGTGCTGCCACGTTGCTTCCAACATGAACTGCCCGGGGATCAAGCCCTCTATGGGACTTTGGGAAAACTGACCCGCACTTAGGTGTCATCTTGAAGAAACCAAGAATCTTTAAACAACCAATCCGACTTTCGCATATACGAGCTTCGAACCCGTAACCAAGCGTTCAGTCTACCAGTTTCTTATATAAGAGTGACACCTTCAGTCTCTCGGCCACTGGTGAAGTTAATGAGGTGTTTAGATGAATAAAAATGGATATTTACAACAGACATTCGTTGTAAAGTATTTTCGTACGTTTTGGATGACACATTTCCGTCTAATTGTGAAAAATATGTAAAATCATACTAATTGTCGATTTATTCTTAGCGTAATTAAGAGGTTGTAAAAAGATACTATCCAATTCATTCATTTTTTCTCGATATTTAGTTTAAAAAATAATACCCTTTTACTTCCTTATAGTCTACATTTCCTTAAAATTTCAGTACTAATGAAACTGATTTGAACTTGGCAATAAGAAAGAGAGCTAGGTTTACCCAAAATGCAAAAACTAATGAATCTTTAGGCTTAATATGCTGTGAGATTGCTGGCAACTGTCTATAATTATAGCGAATTCAGAATACCGCGAGCAGGCAAGTATCTGATTGAAACGACGCCATTTTAATGATTATTCTCACTATAAAAATACAAACCTTTCATGAAATTATATTTATGCATCATCATTTTAAACTGAAGGAATTGAGTGCGCAACTATATTTACACGCGCTTGCGACATTAAATGATATTCTTAGAAATCATTACTTAGATAATTTTTTATCTAACTGGTACTGCAGAAAATTAGATGCCATACAGATATTTTCTATCAGATCGTAACCCTCCTTATGGTTGTCTCGAGGCAAAACTGGCCAGATCTTGATGAATGAGATATCTTGTCATTAGAAGAAAACTGACCAGATCTAATCTCGTCGTCATCAGAAGATTGGCAATATCTTGATGATCTCGACATAAACAAAATTAGTCAGATCTTGATGGACATCTCGTCGAAACCACTTGGGGGATTAAAAATAAAGTTCAGAGAATTTTCAGATATATTTCAACAAACTACTTTTATTGTATAAACAACTATTTGGGGCAAAACTGTATAAAAATTTTAAGAAATGGTTAGATATAGTTTCTTAGTTTTCCATCAAAAAATATAATTGTTTCCCTGGATGATTAATGATTTCTATATATGTTTATTCAATATAAAATATTTGTCATTGATTTTATTGAAAATATTCTAAATATACTTTTTGAATAATTTGTTAATACAACAGTTATTCTTGTTAAGTTGAAAACAAACTATTACAATCTCAGCATTCACAATCTAGAATCAGAACAAAATACTTCAGTATAACCAATTTCACTGGTCTACAAGGTTATAATAACATGAAGAAATTTAGCTGTTTTTAACTAACTAGCAATCAAGCCGGCTAGCAGCCGGCGTCTTGTAAGAGTTCACAAAACAGCTGAATTTTAGCATAAAAACCTGAGTTAATATCTTCGAATGATACCGAAATAAAACAAAAATTTAATAAAAGTCAAAATTAAGGTCTAATTAACACAGTAAATAATATAATTTCTGTAATCTGAATCTATACACATCACCGCTCATGGTACTGATTTCATATTTGCATGTAGTAAGTTGTAGGGATACAGCATAACAGAGCAATTATTTTATTCTAATATATCATTAATATGAACCTATGTACACAGCCCAAATCACACTACTGATTTCATCTTTGAATGAGGTATGTGTGGGTACATAGAACCGAGTATAAAAATTTCATGCTGTTGTTCTGTTTCTAGAATTTCTCTATAAACACAATTGTATATTTCAGAAGTTGGTGGCACAACAGATACCGAGTCAAAAGAACGCAATCTAGATAGACCAACATATAATTGGCCATGGCTAAAAATTGACTTTGATAAAGCTAAATATGAAACGTTTTTCCCTGAGATTTATTAATTGTCATCGAAAAAGCTAATCAAATAGGAAACTGTTTACGCTTAAACTTAAAAGGCTCCCATTCGGTAATAGACAAATAACCTCGATTTTTGTGCCCCGTACGTTAGTGAAATATATCTATGGATTTTTAGATGCTGATTTCAGATTTGACCTTAAAAATTGGCCACGACGTCAAGATTTGTTTTGTTATTCGGCATTTATTAATTGTTATCTTCCAAAATTAAGCATTTTAGTTATGTAGACAAACAAAATTAGCTGAATGATCTAGTTCGAGATCTGTCTTACCAAACAAGATGAACCTTTAGGTTCCAGATTCCAAAAGTAGAACCTTATGGCTAAGAGTACAAGTGTTTCTGTGTAAGAAATAAAATTTTGTTCTATCTTCTTTCTATGAAATGACGAAAGGTACGTGCTTTTGTTTAGATATTCAAGGGCCAATGACAAATTTTGGAATACCTCACGATCATAAGGAAAGGCTAGTATTTATCGACTCATTCAAGATTAATTCAAAAGCTGTCGTTTTGTACAATGGAGATCAGAGGCCTTGTATTACAGTAACACATGCTGTAAGAATGAAGGAGACGAGAAAGCGTGGAAAAAATTCTCAGTACAATAAAATACGACCATTTTAAGCTGTCAATATTTTTACCCCATCACTTCATATTAAACCTGGTCTAATGAAAATGTCTAATGAATCATAATCTAATGTCTAAAGAAACAATAAATGTCCATTGAAATATCTAATGAATCAGTTCATATCAAACCGGGTCTATTGAATCTCTTTGTGGAGGCTATGGACAAATTTGAGCAGGTTTCTTCTACTTAAAGGAAAATTTTCCAAAATTAAGTGGTACAAAACTCAAAGGAATCCTTTTGGTCCTCAGATTAGGAAACTATTGAGTGATTGTGCTTTTACAGAAAATCTGAACACCAAAGAGCTCGCCACATAACAATCATTTGAACTAATTACTAAAACTACCAACAGCTTATTCAGTCTTTCTCAAGAACTATAAAAACGTCGGATGCCGAATGTCCTTAAAAATACATTTCCTAGATTATCATATGGATTTCTTTCTTGACAACCTACTAGCAGTCAGCGATAAACAAGGACAAAGGATAGATATCCGAACTAAGGAGAAGAGATCAAGGCAGATGGGATCTTACAACGATGAGTAATTACTGATGGTTTTTGCTGGAGGACGACACATCTGCGAAAAAGTGAATTACGTGTATGGCTATACGAGTATAATAGTATCAATAAAATTTTGTATTTGTAAATCTGTGTTCTATTTCTTTTTAATTTTTACTTTCTGATGCAGTGATATGTAAATATGGTGTGAGCGCGTACAAGCGATCCGACAATTTAATTTTTATTGCACGCTGTAACGATTCGATAATTATTATATTCACATTATTATAGTATACAAGCGCAAACGATTATATCGTGAACTGTAACCATGATTGGAATGTGAAAAAAAATGAATTTGAAATTTAGAAGAATTCGAGGCGAAGTGAGAAGTGCGATAGTTTCTCTTTATTATTTTGTATCGTCTTTAGTTTTCTTAATAAATGTTTAATTTTCTTTACTAAGCATTTATCTCCATATAAGCAACCCAAAAATCCTATCAACAATTATTTGATGCGATCGAACCGATATTTCGATAATCCAAAAAGTGAATAGTTAGTTTTCACCTCCAAGGAAAATCAGGCTTGGATCACCACGCAACGTCCTGACGAACGGTATTTATAATTTTTATCACAGTAATTTTATAGCTAACAAGAAGAAGAAATGCTGTAATAAATTACAATTTAAGTCTGTTAACTTCGAATTTTATAAAATGTGACATTTACTACTTCCTAGACGTGTAAATATTGCATTCGATATACATATTTTGAAATATAGCAATTGCTAATAGACAAAAACTGTGACGAGTGATTCGTACCGTCATTTAAATTCAGCACCCTAAAATTAGTTAAAAAACCTCATTTCACCCATGTGAAGGCCATTGATGACTAATGTTATGATACAAACAAAACTTGTGAGTGGTGGTAAATTCCTTGGCACATACACAGTTAATACTTGGTAAAAGTAATTACGAAATGGAAAAAGGCAGCTTTATTTTAGCACTCTTATAGCTACTCTAATACCAGCCCATTGCTACTTAATCCGAAAATTCAATTAATTAAAAATATAACTGAGGATAACTCAATGGCTGTATTCATATATTATAAATATCGGATTAATAAACTATGAAAAAATTTCATACAGTTTATTGATTTCGAACTAAATTTTCCGGTATTTAAACAAAACAATATATTACTGTATGAAAAATAATTTTATCTGGTTGATTAAAGAAATGAAAAACTACAAGTAGGAAATTCTTGAAAATGATTCGTATAAAAGAATATTTAAATATTTATCAATTTATGAAAGTATTAATTCTGTGAACTTTTCTCTTCATTTCTATTTATATGAATTCTCTGTATTACTTGGAAAAACATAAAACTAAGTTTCATTCAGGAATTACAATTAAAAACCGCATTTTTTAAAACGAATGATGTGCTTAATTATAAAGAAAACTTATAAGTATATGAAAATATTAATCGATATTCTATAACTGAATTAATTCTGATACTGACGAAAATGATTCAGGTGAAGTAAATTACTTATCGTCACCTGAATACTAGAGCTAAATAACAATATTTTGCTTTGGGGATAAAGGGGAAACAACTTACTGAAATCCCAGTTTCATATTAAACTACGTTTTTCATTAGCCGATAGAGTAAGTGGTAAAAAATTACCTAGTACTTGCATTCTGCATGATCTCCAGATTTATTTATTTAAGTATAACTTAAACTAGTTCTTGCATTCAGAAGACGATATGATCGATAGTAAAGTTTTAACCTTTCCGTTGAAGAACCCATTTCAGAATCAACCAATTTTTATAGTCCTCGGATAAATGTTTTTAAAATGTGTATAACGCTTTTCTTAAAATATATATGGTATATTTATATAGAGTTACAAAATACTTTTTCTGAAATTAACACCCGCTGAGTGAGCGATCGCGAAGTGTGAGAAAATAGGTCGAAAGGCAAGCTGGTTGCCATTGCTACAGGAGTACAACAAACCTTGATCTGACAAGAGTTTCTTCTCAACTCATCTAATCAGATAAAAAAAGATATATTTCCCGTTATAAAATTCTCGTTACATATTCACTTCGTTGCTAAAGAGAGAACATGGATCGACATGAATACAGTTTTGTACGCATCAGTGCTGGATTCTTAACTAGGTCGAAGGATGAAATCAATCAATACTGTTCTAATATAACGCTTGTATCCAACACTTTAAGTGTTCCATACTTCTAAAAAGTTGGTTTTGTGAATAATAAATACTGTATTACAAGATAAGAAGTTAAAGAGTAAACATGTTTTGCTTCCAATCCATGGTAACCAAAGTGAAAAATGAGTTCCACATTCTAACTGGAGGTTAAAATATAATTATTTATATTACTTAATATTAGTTTCGTTTATCTTTATGGTTCTACTGTAATCACCCCATTGAGAACTGAGGAATGCTCTTTCAATATACGTTTCCTTAGTTTAGTGAAAAATCATAGCAATATTTACAAAAATCAACATAAAGGATCCAGATTACATTCGGCAAGGATTAATTACATTTCCTTGTCTGAAAATATTTCAACTCAAAAGTAATTTATTCAGGAAACAAAAACAAGGACAAACTTTTGTAAAATGAGTTATACAAATGCATGTCTTGAATTGCTTTCATAATTTAGTGTACAACATTTTAGTCAGTCCTTCCATACGTACCCAAATGTTGTTTGGGGTATTGTCAGTCAATCTGAGTAAGAAGTCTCAGTAGATTCGCAGTACAAATTTTGATATTGTCAAGCAATAGCTTTCCCTGATTTCAAATGGAAATTAAAAACATCGACATGTCCCCCCTAGAGTATCCCTTTCTGGCTCAAACGGATTTCGGTTGAGGCATTGAGCTGGTCTTCCATACGTACAATATCACCTTTTGAAATAGTTCCGCTACGAGTTTTACGTGGAGAAGCGTTGTCGCTTTGGAAGATTAATATGTAGATTACTCACTTCGCAAGAACGTACATAAGGTTTAAGAATACTGTCTCCAAACTTTTGAGATTCTTTGAGTAAACCTACCCTTTATTGTTGTTGTCTGCTTTGCAAAATTTCGTACTGGGCATAACCTATTTAGTTATTTTTGTAAAGTTCTACCAAATTTAGTGATTTTCTTCCTGAAAAAGAAAAATCTGGAATATTTTTTCTGGACTGAAGAACTGGAAAATCTGGATAAGCAATATACCAGTGATCAACTGAGAAAAATGTGAGCCTGAGTAGAATTCCGATGCAAAATTAAAGGGACAGAGAATTTCCAAACCAAATTTTTACAATTACAGTCCAATTATTACAAAATTTACACGGATGCTGAAGTTATTACGTAAAACGTGATGAAAAACTTTGATAAATTAGCAAAAATTGATAGATCCCATGCGCATTAATTTTCCATATATTGTCAGTATTTTACTTCAAATAATAGTTTACATGCACACACACACATGTACACATAATTAACTCCATTTGGTAAGTGCATCAGTCTGTTTTAAGCAAAAACAAATAGTCTGTACTAAGACGACTAAATATTTGCAAAAACAGCAAGGTTAAGCAAAATTTTGAACAAAAAATTTCAAAATTTGAAATCATGATGAATTTCTCATTTGCACTTTGATCTATTTTGATGCAACATTACAAGAGTTATCTAACAATGTCACAAAATCTGAATCGTAGAAAAACGGGTTTTTGCAGTAGACTTAAGGCAGTATTCACAAGTCTCGAGTTAATCCGTGGATAAGCTAATCCATGGGTCAGGGTAAAACCATGGATTATCCAAGAACCTTATTCACAAACCACAAATTAAGTGATCCACCGATTAAAGCGATAAGCTCGCTGTGATTGGCTACTACCGTCTCCTCTCGATCACATATTGTGTACATTTCTTACGACCCCCGAATCTTCATTCATAGTGGTCAAATACTTCGCCGGCAAAATAGATTCTAAATTGTGATTTTAATAAAATGGACACGGAATATTTTAATAACACATTTTAATTCGGGTTTGGAAATAGAGAAATGTAATGGTTTTTTAATTTCAGATTGGATTTTTACGGATGCTTAGTTAAGCAAGAAAGAATTATACAACGACCCTGACGAATCAATGTAATCCGATTATTTTGTTCTCGTTAGTATTTGTGTGTTGGTGCAAAGTGAAGTAGCTTGCATTGTCATTTTTCTTTCATTCATAATAGATCAGCAAAAGCATTTTATTCCATGACGAATTTGCATCTGCCGTGGTCAGCGCAACTGCATGTTTAAGAATCAACTGGGAAGAACCAGCCAGTCCCTGACCACATACCAGAAGTTGACCATTTCCGCACAATTCTCATTAAAACAAGAAACCATTTTATTCCGCAATTAATTAAATTTATAATCTTATATCCAACAGACTTCTGGAATAATAGGCATCAAAAATCCGAAGTTCTCTAATTTGTCTTTTTATTAATAAAAAATAAAAAGAAAGTCAGGTTTCAAATCATTGCGATCTACGAAATCACGGTATAGTGGACTTGTTCTGAGGAGTGATGTATCAATCTTAATTCATCTCAATTCTGTTTCTTATATTGAACTATTTGACATAAAGAAACAAATATCACTAATTTTTATATACATGGCAATTTTTCGTATCTAAATTAATTTTAAGTCATAAACATGGTGTCAATCCACTGGTAGAAAAAACTGTTGTGTTCCAGTAATTGACCAAGGGGTGGTCATTTACTGGATTTTTAGGTAACCTTTGATTTTATATTTGAACTTAGATATTTCATAATGACTGTTTTTGGCAATTGTTTGGGAAAAATTAAATATAAAATATGAGCCTGTATCCAGTATTGACCAGATAATCAATTACTGAAAGAGGTGATCAAGCATTGATGATAAATGTAGAAGCAATGAAAGTTTTAAAGAAAGTCTGTATAGTACCCTAATTTGCATTAGACCTTCTTCTGTTATTTCTGCATTATAATTCTATATCATGTGCTATATACCCTAATGAGTCCTACTTCAAAAGAAAGGTTCAAAATGAAAATAAAGATATGACCCATGCAGCTGCAGGGACAAAAGGTGCGGAGTATATTGTGAAAGGACAAAATAAGAAAATGTTCAAAGTGGAAATAAGAATAAGGGCAGATCTCAAACCAAGAGAAAATAATATCAAACTGATGATATAAAAAGAGGAAATTCTTCCAAATATTTAATTGGGAAGGTGATGAATTTGTGAAAAATGTGAAGGGGTAACTGAAAAAATGAAAACAAATATAATATAAAAGCATTTGCTGTATAAATGTGGTAGTTGCTCCATAACATATATAAAATGCATTTCAAAAAGACATTCCTTGCTGTTTGCATAGGATGATTTTTGTCTGATGATAACGAAGATGATGATTTTGTGTGTGTGTTTTCCAGAAACTGATGGAATTTTCAGTGATCGACTTTAGTTTCTGTTATAATTATTGATAAAGAATCCTTTAATGTTGCAACATTTATTTCAATTATTTGAATATGAATTTACATGAACTTCTTCCCGTTCTGTCTGATTTTGTGTCTGTATGTTTGTACAAGTATCACATAAAATTTATTCAACATATTTAAATGAAATGTTCTAGATATGATATATCATATTTTAGTTTGGTGAATACGCTATTAAAACTTCCTTTGCGTACATATTTAGGCAAGTTTTATGCTAAAACATTTGAGTAACCATACTTAAATCAACCATAATTTGGTAGTTTTGGAGTAGCTGAAAGGTATATTGAATGTAATTACTTGAATTGTTTTACCAGTACTGCTGAAAAATCAACTATTTTTCCAAAAACTATTTTTAAGGAATTTAAGTTCCAATACTTTTTTATTTCGAGCCTTTTTTTTTAATTATCTTTGTGAAATATGAACTATTTACGAATATTTGGAACAGAAGATATTTTGCAACGAAACGGAAAATCGTGTTCGTTTGCCACGTGCAATGATATTTTCTGTTTTTTCGCTTTTAAGTAACTTTATATTTTTAAATTTTGTTTAATTTTTGGTTGTAAGTTGTGGCAACTGTACAAATCAAGAGATAAAAGAGAATAACGAGTTAATATTTTTAGAACAACTTTTTCATGCCAACTTTTCTTTTGTTTTATTTCGCTCTTCTCTTCTGTATTAAATATTTATCATTTCACTAAATTGCATCTCCTTTTCATCACACTCAACACCACCACAAAGTATTCCATTTAAAGCGGCATGTAAGTTAGAATAAAGTAAATTTTAAGTGGAATTTTGCCATCATTGAATGAACGTGAATGTTAAAAAAAAATTCGAACTAGGATTTGAAATATTACAAATTCTTTGTCATAGCGACAGAAGGTCGAAGTGGCTTATTTTACAAAAATTGAAACTATATTTAAGCCTTATATAAGGAAAATTTATTTAAAACAATGATTTTCTTTTGAAGAAATGCTGTCAAATCGATTTACCATTTAAAAAAAATGGTAATAGGTTATCTTTGCTTTGTTTGTACTGAAGTCATTCAATTTTTTAAAACGAGTTATTTAATTATTGCATGTGCCAAAAAACGGAATTTTCAAGAAAATACGCATTCATTTTTAAAACAAACTTAGTGATAATTATCTTATCAAATTACTTTGTCATCTTTCCCTTAATGATGGAAAAGAGTGCTACAAGTCAATAAAATATGCGTATGTAAATTATGAGTGCGAGAGAATTCGCCGTTCATTCATCATTTTTACGAATTGAGTTGAGCAACTTTACAGGAAAAGAACTTAAGAAAGGGGATTCCTAATCCTCCCACAAAATCGTCTTTTGTTGTAGTTACCGTCTTTCGTCAGTTTGTAGCTTAAGCAGGGGTGCGATGTATGTGAAAAGTGTTACATGGATGGATACGCATGCATAGAATTTGTGTCCAGAGTAAGTTGTAGAAATTATAGATATCAAAAAGATGGTAAAAAAATATTTTACTCACACTTAAATGATTTGGCATTTTTCTACGAGAGAAGAAAGTGATTATTCTGGTCACTTTCAATCTATAATAAACTAATTCAACCCGAGTGAGATCGGTTAATTTTGCTAGTCTATTGTACATTTGTTGTTGCATATATACCTCCGTTAAAAATGACAATAATTGAAAAATTCTTTTTGTTATCAAAATAACTTTTTATCAACTTTAACGCTAAAGTTAAAATATCGATTTTGGTGATTTTGAAAGTCATCTGTCTCCTAACCTTCCGAGTGTTTTCGATGAGATATCTCATTCATCATTTGACCAATTTTCAAATGACGAGATATCTTATCATCAAGATTTTGCCGTTTATTTATGATGACGAGTTAAAGATCCGGTCAGTTGTCTTCTAATAACGAGATACCTCGTCCATCAAGTTCTGGCCAATTTCGCATGTGGCGAGATACATCGTCGAGGCAATCACCAGGAGGATTTAAGCACCAACCTTTTAAAGTAAAGCCTTTTGGGGTCCTTATTAAAGAAAATAAGAAATGCACTAACTCTGGAAACTTAACCTCCATATTTCCAACGTTAGTTTTGTGACCAACCCCTCTCCCCGGAGGAAGCAACCAATTAATGCTATCAGATGCCTCCTATTAGCCACACGAAACAGAAAGGAAGCGCATCAGTACCCAAAAGCCATCTATCAGAACTGAGCGTTATTAAAATATAGAAAGCATCCTCCACTGGGGGAGAAAAACACGGGGGATTTACGAGACGCAGGGAGAATGAAGGATCTTAAGTGATGTTGAAAGCAGGTATTAAGCTATCACGTTCTGCTTTCTGTTTGAAAAGTCCTTCGCCGGAGAGGAGACAAAAAGAAGCCATTACTTCGTTTGGATGGTTCCATATTGGTTTTGTCTGCACAGGCAATTAGGCAGACCTGAACTACTCCAAGTAGATGGGTAGTCATAGAATACAGATTCGTTAAAATCATTTTTTTTAATGTGCAATAGTTTTTGTACGCTTTCTGGTAAATTTTTGAATTTATTTTTACTCAAGTATCCTTGTGTGTAGCTATGGAAAAGTTGAATTAATTTCTGAGCTATTCATTGCAGTACATTTGTATAGGCTGACATCCTCTGCAGTGGATGTTTGTCTTTTTGCATTTGAACAACTATATTCGGATAAGTTGTGATGCGCGCGCACGATTACATCTTACCTGTGCTTTTTAATAATAATAAAAGGGGAAAGAATTATCAAAGTAGGCTAAACATGGAAAGTAAATTTGCAATTTTATCACACGTTGAAAGTTAAAATTTTCACATTTCTTAACTAATGAGTTCAACATTGTTTGACACCAAAGCGGCATGCAGAAAACCTATTTAATCGAAAGAATAGAACGAACACTTTTAAAAATAGTTTCATTTTTTGACTGAAGTAGATGCATTAAAATTGGTAGCAATGTGGTGAACATTTGTAGGTTTCAATAAATTCTGACACAAAGGTACTGAAAATCAGATTAATAAGTATATGTGCGGTAATTCTGTTAAATTATGAAACGACAAAAACTTCAGGAATTTAACCATCTTAAAAGTTTGATTTGGACACAATGATCACAAGAAGGCAGGGAATTCATCACTTAACCTATGCGGATTAGGTGTTCTCATAAACATCCACATGATTATTTAAATTTAAGTGAGGGAATGAATTTAATGAATGTTTGAATTTTTTATAGTTAATGGAATCATCACGGTATCATCGGTAAATTTAATTACCTACATTGTTTGTAATTAAAAATAAAACTGTTTTGAAGCATTGCATTAAAAATACTGAAAAGCTGCTATACATTGTGAGACAGGAAGGATTAATTTAAATTACTTAGTAAGAATTATACGCCAGCTTTTATTTTAAAAACTATATGAATTAAAAAGGCGTCACTTTTGATCTCAAGACTTACTATCTTCTAAGTACTTACTTCTATAATTACTGTATTTTAGAATTAGACTTTCATTTCCTTTATATCATTTCAGGTAATATAGCACTTTGTACTGACTGCAAATTGTACGAAAAGATGTATATTTTTCTATATCACCAAATGACTTAAAATCTATGAATCTGTCATTTTTGAAGTGTACTGTAAAAATAGCATTGTACAATTCACCCAAGGTTAAATTATTTAAACATTAAATCCTAGCCCTCGTGTCTCAAAGAAGGAACGTATAATAACAAACCAAACCATACCTATTGAAACAACATCAGATTTTAAGAACATTTTATAGTAAAAAAGGATAGGAAAAGTTAAAAATTGCACAGCAGTTTACGAGATTGAAAATGAAGGATAATTTGTAATTAACATCACCAAGGTCACCTGATCATAATCTAATGAGCATTCTTGGGATGCTCTCAGAATCGCATTGCAGCCTACACGACACCATAAAGGACCGCAGAAGAGCAAAAGCATGTTCTAGTGAACTAGTTCTAGTTCGAATGGGACTCTTTGTCACAGGAACTCTAGGACAACCTAGTGAAAAGCATGTCTGAACGTTGTGAGGGTTTGGGTCAGACCATTTGGGTCAGAGATCAGTACATTCCATATAAGTTTGTTTTTAATAGTGCATCTCATTAATAAAAAAATCGAAAATTTCAGTTTCCGATTAATTTTTGTGCTTTTCATCCATTTCAAGGAGTGTTAACTCATTGACAAACGAATCCAGTTAGGGATGCTTGGTAACTAATACACAAAAATGGCTCTCGGAAGTACCTTCGTAAATTCACATGCGCATCGCAGTTTCCAAAAGTTTTGATACTAATGGTGGAATTCAGTGGCGGATGTGTCGAACGATGCACGTAAAAATTAATGAGATTTTAACGACTCGCTATAATGACTTTTGGTTTCCCATTACATATTGGTATTAATTATGAATCCAACAAACAGGGGGGTGCTTTTCGAAAGCGGACGTGAAAGCTACATTGCATTATGCGTTGAAAGTGTAGTTAAAAAGTTCAGTCATATTTTAAAGAATTAACTGTACCAATCCAAACTAGGCTGTAGTTCGACGGTATTTCTGCAAGTGTTTGACTTAAACAGAATTATTCTGATTTTGAATCCCATCACGACTCTCGTTTTATTTCTCGGCAGTCCTGTTAAGTAAATTGGGAATTATAAAAGTTGACACATATGCTTTCTTTTTTAAAATTTAAGTTCTGCTGTTACATTTTAGAATCGACAAAATTAATGATGATATAACAAAAATTTGAATATTGCTTGCTATAGTAATAATAATCAGATCAGTTTTAATCGTTTGTCCCATGTATACGACGGTCTTTGGTTGAATCGAGTTTCGAACTCGAAAAAAGCCATATTTGTATCTGTCGTATAGCAACGACGAAATCAAGCATCGAGTTATTCCGCTCCCGAATCAAATCTGCCGACAAAAAGGAAACTTTATCCAAGGATTTAAATCAAAACAGATCTGTTGAGTGTTTCAAATTCGTATTTTAGAAACGAATTTAAATTGGGCTCTCTTCAAAACAAATCAATAAGCAAATTGATTACAGAGGAAAGATATGAAAAGTGAAAGAGAACAGGAAGATAATTTAAAAGGCAAAACCTGTGCGCATCCTGCTCTATAATGATGTTAATATTCCAACATAATTTGTGTGAGCTTTGTAGAGCTTGATTCTGGATTTACAAGATTTTATCAAAACTACACTAAGTGCTATCACGATGGAAAAAGTACTGGAATAGCTTGTTTATCTAATTTATGTATAACTATATTATTAATAGCATCTGTGTTATTAATACCATCTATGTTATTAATTATGTTAATTTATATTTGTTGATGTTTTAATAAATCTAATTTATCTAATATGAAAATTTGCAAATGTTATCAAATGTTTCGGCAACATGTTAAGGAATAGAATGTTTATCTAAATAGAGCATCCCAGGAACAGAGCATACTATTTCTGGATTAAGGTCATATCCATCACAAGAACTAGTCTAAATGCATCATGAGTCCTAAATATGTGTTTGATAAGTTCCTTTCTGTACTTATGAAATCATTTTCGCTTTTTCGATAATTTTTATGGATAAATCCAAGGACATGGTATCATCTCCAATTGACGATAATTTTAGAATATAGTAATCCGTCTTAGGTTTGCTGCATGCACTTTCACTTGCGTGCAAGAATTTGCAAGGAGATTTTTTGGAATGCATTCAATATGGCTATCTATCCTCGCCAAATTGGTGACGAAAGTTTTAGTCGCTAATTTGGCGAGAGGTCAGCTGCCTTGTTCTTGAATTTTACCCTTTCTATTTAACAAAATAACTGTTAAATATTTCAATACTGGAGACCAATATAACCTCCAAGTACTTTACATTTAACTTAAAAATAGTATCATAATGAATGTTGATTTTGCTTAAATGTCAAGTTTGTTTAAAGTTTTACCACAAAACGAATCACGATACTATAACTTCCTGTTTTTATACAATTTATTTCTGGTTTAATTCAAAATACAGTAGAACTTTGATTAGCTGAGGTAATGTAGATCGAGGCCACCTCGAATAACCAAAAACTCGGATAAAACGTACGTAGTAATACAGAACAGCCTATACCAAATGCAGAAAAAAACTATTGCACCATATTTCACTTCTATTGCTACTTAAAAGACAGCTAAAACTAGGAGTAAGAAAAATCTATCCTCGGATTTGTGGTACAGTTCGTATTTTATGTGATAATTTTGCAATAAATCTGGACGTAAGTTACGTATCTTTAAAACTCTTAAGAAGTTTTTAATGGTCTTCTGTGTTTCGTGGCACTTTTTCATCTCTTTGGACAAAGTACCCACACCCGTGCTCGAAGATTTTTTTTAAACTTAAGAAAATAAACTCGCTATCAAATTCGGCTCGGATAACACGGACACTCGGTTAATCAGAGCTCGGATAATCAAGGTTTACTTCATAAGGAATACAAATGTTAATACATTGAATTCACTTCAAGTAAACGGTGTCTTCGAGCCAAAACATTGAGTTTAAAGTAATCGCCAGGAGCGTTTGAGAGCGGGTGCACAACTGTCGTAAGTTCTTTTCGTCTACAGTAACAAATACCTGACAGTATATCTTCCCATCCACTTCGCATTCTCCCCAGATATAAGCCCTTTGGGTAATGGGACTAAAGAACAGTTAGGAAAGAAGGATGGTTACATGCCATCTATGTCAAATACCAGTACGTGCCACTTCGGCTTAATTGAGTATGAGCATCCCCATGTGGACTCTGTCACATGTTCCGCAGAGCTGAGGATTAGAAGTGGAAAAGAAAAATCCCTCAATAAAAGAAATAACCTCAGAGCATGTCCAGAGACCGAATGAAGCAGTTGAATCAAACAATGAGGGAAAATGGATTTGGAAATGGTGTAAATACTTTTAAGTGACACTTTTATTAATTTGTTGAGTTATTAATTTGATATAGGGTACTAGAAACAAAACTACTTTTTCATTATGTGGAGTGACCCTCTATTACACGAGAAACAAAACGTATCTTGGTTACATTTTATGCAAATAATATGAGATTTGTCCATAAGTGGTTATTCTATGAGAGGCATTTTCTGTCAAGCTAAATGTAGGTGCTGCTAGTATTTCTGAGGCGGAAAGTGTTTCCTGTAAATATTCCGAACGTGACGTCACTTGACTTAGTATTAGAACATGATTTCAGCACTTTCCCAGTAAAAATTCCAAAAATAAATTATGTATTGATATATGAAAGTTGATTGGTCAATACTAATTACATTAAACATTAAACGTTACCAGAACGTCGATAAGCTACACTGTAAAGTTTACCCGCTATGCAGTATGTGAGAGAATTTGGGTTGAGAAAGTAAAATCTTCGCATTCCGTCTGGTTGCCTGTTTACGCTGAAAATCCCTCTCATTACATAAAGAAGAATGCTTATCTTTTTAAAATTTAATAAGATTAATAAATGCAAAGAACATGAATCGGTGTAGGTAGAAGTAATTTTTAGGATGGAATAAACACAACATCATACTTCTCTCATCATAGAGTAATATATTCCCCATGAATAATTCCAGTCGCATAAAATTCTTGAATTGAAGAGCTTAGTAAAAAATTATAACTATAGTTCTTAAGTTTTTCCTGTAAATGGATTAATATGTCATTATTTAAAATCTCGTTGCTAATTTTAATTTTATGTGCGCTTTCATATCGCTCTCCCGCTGCAAAAGTGCCACAATTAAAAAAGTACGTTTTTCCTGGAGAAGTATTTAAAAAGTTTTGAATCCATAGTAAAGTAAACATAGTGAGTGCTCGACTGTTAGTCACATAAATTTGACACTTTCATGACTTGAGTTACGAAAATCGTACTGGAGATCGCACACTCATATTCCTTCAAAAACTCAAAATTGACTTTTTTGAGTTATGGCATTTTTGCAACAGGGATGCGATATATGAAAAAAGTGTAATGATTCATTAACTCTATACATTTTTATCTAACGGGCTAAATCCAATATACTACTCATTCAGAACAATTACTACCATTATAGGTTTATGCAGTGCTTTCTTTTGTCATATAACACACCGGAACCTTTTTTCGACGGATTTTCCAAGTTTTTAAAGTAAATTTTGAAAATTTTATAATTGGGGGTTCACGTAGACTTGAATCGCCCTGTCGAGCATAGCAGGTCGGCGGCAAAATCATTAAAACAGTGCAAGCGGGCTGCTTGTGTGTCGAGTCCCATGCACGCGTACTTCGTCCGCGCTGGTTGTGATGGCACTGCTCGGCTTGTGGCGCTTCTCGGCTTGTGATTGGTCGTGTGGTCGCACGCTGAGTTCTTACTGCGGGCGGCGACAGTTATGTTTCTTTGAAAATCTTTTTTTAATTTTTAGTGTAATAAAAGTGGGATCCCAAATTTAAAAGTGAAAAAAATTAATAAAAACTTCTCAACACCGGTCCTGCTAATAAAAAGGCCAGAATATTAACAGATACAACGACAGAACACACGAAATTAACGACGCCTGTTGATATTTCTGAATCTGATCTTGAGAAGCAAAACCAAACTACAAATGATTGGCCGGACTGCTGGACCTATGATCCAAAAATTGATTTCTCTTGAAAAACTAATGACTGTATTTGCAAATGAAACTTGGCTGTACGCCTTGTAGAAAAGTTGGAACTCTTGGAGTTGAAACGAAAATGGGAATGAAACTTTCCAAAGAATGGATCAACAATGAGATTACCTATTCTGGCAAAGGTAGGAAGCAACAGATGAGCTCACTTCGAAAAAAAATTTTTGATCCCAGAGAATCTGCTGCACATAATCAGCATTAAAAATAGTTGCTGAAAGCGGAAAAGTGACTCTTGATAATGCTTTTAACGTCATTATCTCACGAAAAAATAATAACTAAAAAAATTTTCAAATTGCATATAAAGTAGCAAAGGAAAATCAATCATTCCATCATTTTGAAATTGAAATTTATCTGCAAGAGTTGAACGGAGTTTAAATGAGTCGTATTCTTCATTCTACAAATGCGTGTATTAACATTGTTATTCATACAAGTGAAGAAATGAGGAAAACTGTGATTAAAGAAATTGTTCAATCCATATAATAAAGTATAATTGATAATTGATGAATCAACCACAATAAGCAAAAAACTACTCTCATAGTATATGTTCGATGCAGTATCGAAGGTGTTGGAATGAATTCACCTATAAATTTGCTTTTGGACTTGGTAGAACTTGAAAAAGTAACGGCAGAAGTATTTGATTCCTTATTCCAAATCTTCACACTTATGGGATAACAGTAGATTATTTTTAAAAAATATTTGGTTTCTCTGACGTGCGACAGCACTGCTGTGATGTTAGGATGTAAAAGTGGGGTGAAAAAATTGCTGTCAGAATGTTTTCCTTCTATTATAAATTGGCATTGTGTTAATTACAGACTAGAATTATCAGTAGGTGATGCTGTCGAGGAAACTTCAGGAATAAATAGATTCACATAATTTATTGATAAACTTTACGTCATGTCATATACCATGCTTCGAAAAGAATAGAGAGTTGCATTTATGTGCAGAATTATTGGGGGCTGAGCTGCTGAAAATTGGAAGAATTTTAAGTACTCTATGGGATGTCATCTAGTTTGCGTACAGTTTTGGCTGTGTGGAATAATTTTGAATCCCTTGTATAACATTTTGAAGAAGCAATGCATGATCCTACAAGAGATAAAAATGATAAATGCACTTATGATGGCTTGAAAAGAAAAATCACATCTACAGAATTTTTATTGGACCTATGATTGATGAGTGATGCTAGCCAAGAAATTTCAGAATTAAGTTTGAACTGCAACATGGACCTGTACAAGGCAAATAAGAAAATAAAAATACTGGTACAAGTTTTTGAAAAAAGAAGACCGAACTTTGAGCCCTATAATAAATGCGCTGTTTGTTGCTGTACGTGATCTTCGCTTTCGTGGAGTTTTACTTCACGAAAAAGATTCAAGAAAGGATCCTCCCAATGACCCAAGTACATTTTATACAAAAAGAGTCAATCGAAAAGGGATTGCTTGATATCAAAAGACGATGAGTTGGGGTATTGGTCTCGCGTACTTGATCAAACACATTGGCATGAAGATGTTAATACTCAACTGACATTTGGAGGAGTGTAAATTAGAAACTTGTCAATCAAACTGCAATTAAATGAAAGAGAAATGATTCGTGGATTCCGTGAATACATTCTCAAAATGACATGTCCAGAAAAACTGTTGAATTTGATATGGACTCTGATACCATTCCCATTTTTTCAAGTGAATGAGGACGCGGTTTTCGCAGATGAATCTAATTGCCACCCCAATAAGAGCTCCGTTGAAGACTAAGACAATTTCAGCAGTTTTGTTCCTCAAACTTGTCGGACCACCTTTGAAACTTTTCGATCCTTCAAAGTCTGTGAGTCTCAGGGGACAACATTCTGCCATAGATACTAACAGCAAGGAAAGGAGTTGAGATTTGTCGGACAAGAATTGGGCAAAACTTTGGAATTTAAAATGAATATTTGCCTTAAATACAATACATTTTAAATTTATGTTAATAACTGAATATATAATTTCTTTTAATAAAAGATTAAAAAAATGTGAATTTCGGCACATTTTTTCTTATAAAAAAGCACAGGTTTTATGTGATACCTTATAATGGGGTTTATTTGAAAATGAAGTATAAGTAATTCTATTTTTGTTACATATCTCATTAAAAAAATGTAGTTCCTCGTAAGCCTAACTAAAAATTTTGTACCGAAGAAATTTTGTAATATTGCCTATAAATCAACTCAATCTAATAAATGTGTACATGAAAAAGAAAAGTTAAACAATCTACAATGAAACATATAATATGAAGATACAACTCATAAATAAAACCTATTTATATCAATAACAATCTGTTATTAGCAACGTAATAAGTGTCAGCTACAAACGAATTACGTTTTTTTTGGATAAAAAGAAAAGTTTGTTTCCCTTCACATAAATCTGACAGACGTATATAACTAAGCAGTAATGTTAAAGTGCTATTGTGAGGAGCTATGATCTTTATTAAAATTATATTATGCTTTTTCAACTCTTACTCACGCCATGGACAATGTAAATCTTGTATTTCTGTATTATTCCATTTAACTAATAACATCTGTTAGGAATACTATTAAACAGATGTCATTAATGAATATTATACAGAAAGATGCCAATTTATAGACTAAATGAAAAACTTTGAGATAGGTCACATATTTGCAATTCAAAAATGTGTATATAAAATTAACATTAAGAGTACACCACTACGAATGCTATGAGATCTATTTACATTCCTTTATAACCATCAGTAGTATTGACAATTTTATGTATTACTAGCAGAATTACCCGGCGATGTTTGGGTTGAATTGGTTAAATGTTGATTCTATTTCATAGAAAAATGCAAGCATCATTTAAGTGTAGAGAAAATATTTTTTAACATCGTTTTAACTTTTTCAATCCTTCTACAATATACTTCGGACGCAAATATGTATACATAATATATCCATCCACATAATCTATTTCATATTCATCACTCTTGCAGTAAGACAAACTACAAGAGCTTTTTCTGAGATGACTTCAGAAGTCGATTTTGAGTTTTGGACTGATTACGAATGCCAATTAGGTTCATTTTCAGTAAAAATGAGGAACTTTCAGCGTAGTCTTGAATAGTTTTCCAATTAATATTTATTATTTGTGGTACCCTTGCACCATGGATTCGATGTTTTCGAATTACATTATCATTTTGAGAGGATGGCAAATTAAATTCGTACGGCATTCGTGGTTAATTTATTTTGAAACACATATTTTTTTCGTGAAAATTCTATTCAGCCGCAATTGAAATAATGGAGCTTGTTTAAAACAACTGTCATCAGTGTAGACAAAGCAAACTCAATCGATTACACTTTTTACAAAATCACTGCTTTCAATGAATGTTTCACAGGTACCTAAGTTGTATACGAACAGTTTCAACTTCAAGTAAGCAACCTTGACCTTCTGCCACTTAAGACAAAAAATTTCCATTTTTCAACAGTCCTAATTTACATACTTCCTTACTATGATATTATTCCAAGATCAGCAAATTCTTTTTTAAAATTAGCTTTCCTCCAACAGAAAAATTTAGTTTTAAATCGAATCCTTAAGGTACTTTTTTCAATTGAGAGACTCAGTTTCTATATGGAAATCACGTACCTATTAAGAATGATAGATGTAGTTACTTGACTATGGAGTACAGATTTCAATAATACCCATGAAACATGAAAAACATGTAAATTAAATTGATTTTAATCGTCTTGTAATGAAAATATGTCAAAATTTAGAAATATCTCTGAACTTCAACGTATGGCTAACCGTTTTGATTTAACGTAACAAATTTTGTTTTAAAATAAATGTATTTCAACTTTACCAGTCATTTTAAAATAAGAAGTTATACACCTTACTTAAAAAGGTTTCCATTTATTTTTATGAAACAGAATTCTACAAACTATATGTATTTAACCAGACTTAAAGAAAGTTCGTCGAAATATACATACACAACCAAGAAATTACCCATGTCTAGTGGTATTTGGCAGAAAATAAAAAAAATTCATTACAATTTACTCCTAAATAATAAATCTATAACATGGAAAGTAATGGAACACATACATACAAACAGAAACGAAATTCTGGTCATTGAAAATGTAGAATTCTGAAAAACGAAAGATCTGAGCAAGCGTATCGAATTTCAACGTCATGAGAATATTCTGAAATAGAGGAATTCGAAAAAGACGCTTGAAAAATATTGATAGACAATAATGAATTATTTACAAAAAGAACACAAATTTACAAAACTTAGAAATGCTCAAATATGACCGCAACATTTCTGTCTTAACACAAATACACAAACCCGGAATTCTAAATCCAATTTATAAAATAAAACATTAATTCTGGCGTTGCCAGATACCGAATTGTAAAATTACGCTTTTATCATCGATGAGGTTTTTTGGCTTTTCGTGTTCTATTACAAAATGCAAGTTGTGTAAAATTAAGTATTTTAATTATCTATTTTTCATTATTCATATATTCCTAAATTATTTATATTGTGGAAAGAAATAAAAAATCAATTCAAACATAATTGGAATTTTAAATTGTTAAAATACAACGTTTCAGAAAAAATTGTTTTTCGAGCAATACTGGGAAAACAATTTTACTAGAAAATTGGATTTTCAATCAATACTGGTAAAACAAACTGATTTACGTACCGCAATCGTTTTATGCTCAATGTTTTTCCTATGGCAATTTCGAATTGATTTAGCCCCCTCTGTAAACCTAGGTTGAAGAGAATAATACGTAGCTTGCGTTACTCGCAGGGTTCCAAATTATAAGTGTACCAAATTTGGTGTGGATTGGTCAAACCGTGTAGATTTGTATAAAGAATATACAGACTCTAACTCTGCTTTATATGTATAGATGTGTTTCAATTTCCACTGAAGAACTCAAATTAGTTGACAGCATACAATATTAATGTTTATAGCGGAGCGTACAAATATTAAAATACTCAAAGGTCTATATACTTTTTCAAGTTCGAATTAACATCAGTAGCTAATGCAAGAACAATTTAATTGACATCATTAACTAATTCAAAAAACATCACAACTATTTTATGGCTCCAATATACTCTCTACCTTTCACTAATATTTTATTGACCTAAGGTCGGTAAGTATTTTAACGTCACACTGGAGCAACACAACGGGCTATTGACGACCGTCCGGGATCAAACCCGAAGGGAAAGATCCGAGGACAACACCATATTAACCTGAGAGAATAAGTGAAAAATTCTTCTGTGGCCAAGATGATTCTGTTACGTCTGGTAGTTATTTCCCAAAATTGTATCGACATGGAAATAGAAAACTGTTTCGTAAAAAATAAATGTTAAAGTTCTGAGGAAAAGAAATGTGTATCCGAAAACAAAAACGTGAACTTCAAATTCACGGTCCATTTTTTATTTCCTCATTTATTTCCTTTAATGTTCTCGTAAGGTTGCGTTCGCACAAAGAACGTTTTCTTGAATGTCCAAAAAAAATGTCCAAGAAATGAACCGAGAACTCTTTTCTTTGACAAAAAAAGCCAAATGCAGAGTTCCAGCTACCTGCTCGGTTGTCGTTATCCAGAGGGATTTTCCCAAATTGGACTTATTGAGGCACTTTCAGCGTTCTTTCTGTTATTCCTTCCTAAAAGTAACAATGTAACCTTTCCGTACGAAAAAGCAAAAACTTTAACTCCTAGAGAGCATTCCTATGTCGTGTGTATCGATACTAGATGCTTTTTATCGATACAGCAATATATGTATTCTTGTAAATTCTCAAATCTTCGATACAGAATAAAAATATCTTTATGTTCTACCTATATGTTCTAGTATTTAAACTTTTTAAAGTGTGTGTGTTAGTCTATCAATTTTTATTAATTAATTTTATCTACATGCACTTCTTTTGAAGAGATTGACTATGTACTTGAGGGAAATTTA
Organism: Meta bourneti; assembly: GCA_933210815.1. Taxonomy (NCBI): domain Eukaryota; kingdom Metazoa; phylum Arthropoda; class Arachnida; order Araneae; family Tetragnathidae; genus Meta; species Meta bourneti. The sequence goes on along the minus strand of OW119923.1, from coordinate 80,159,826 downwards.
ATTTCACGTTTTGGTAATGTGACTGCTGAAAAAATTTTAAATTGTTCCAACAAGTTCTTGCCCTGTGCAGAAATTTTAATAAAGATCTGGTTTGCTTATTAGGTGTTATTATAGGCATATATACTTAGCTGATCACTCTACGGTAATAAACTTTGACTACGTTTCATTTTAAGATTTAAATAAAAAGTATAATTATCGACAATTATTTCTCTGTTTAGATTTGCCTCTGCTGTTTAAATTCTATATAAGTATTGTACAAAAGTATCATTTGATATTGATTCAGAAAGATTGATGCATATTAAAACTGGACAAAAATTCTGTTTTTTTTTTAAATCAAACGTAAAAATGTTCAAAGCTTTAATATATTTTATATAATTTCTTCTATTACTTTATTAATTATGCACAAAACTTGTCTGAAAATATTTATGGATTATATTTCACTATCGTCCGTGGCATACAAAATTAACATTATTTATAAATTGGCGAATGACAACAAATGGTTGGTTTGGAGTTTATGCAAGAGCCATATTTGGCCAAACACACGACAAATAATGTCAAATAATTGTGAAAAGAAAGGATGGAAAGGAGAAAGTAGAGAATGATCACTTAAGCATCCTGGAATTGCGATCCCCATGTTTATCTGTGGCAGAGAGACACACACACACAACAAATGGATATAAACTATATAAGATTACCCACTATGGGATTCGTTCGCCAGTTTTGCTACTTGTTCCAAATATGCTCTATTTTAACTATGGAGTCGTACAGTATTGCTAAAACTACACGGTAGAAGTCATTATACTGAAAATTTTCCGATCGAAGGTAATGAATAATTTCAAATATAGAAATGAGCGCAGAAAAAAAATATACGAGCAAATGCCAAAATATGTTTAGACTTTAAGAAATAGCAGTTTGGATTTTGAGATTTATGAGGTAAGATCCAAGAACGGGCAATCTACGCCAAAAATATCGAATCACCTTTGAACAAACAGTGAATAGTATGCAATTGAAGTGGACGTTCAGAAGGTAATTGTGGTAGTATGACTGAGGTGTACAGTTTTGCCATGCATTTTATTGAATTAACTCTAGTAAAAAGTACTCGAAATACTGTTTTATGGTTTTGTAATCTATTTGGGGATATGAAAAGAGGGCATATCAGTGCTTGCATTTATCATAAACGGATTTAAAATTAAAGTAAGGAATAAATGCCATCAGAATATATAAGCAATTAAGAAACTTCGGCGCAGATTCTACGCGGGTCTGCTAGTTTTACGAAGTTTTAAAAATATTCGCTTCATTCCGCATAATTCAATTTGTTTGAAATCAATATCTTTTTAACGGAAGGCATGGGATGCAAAATCAAATTAAGTTCTTCCTTCACTGAAAGAAAATTTTCGAAAGCAGACGTACGCAGTTCAGTTTTTGTTTTCAAGAGTTGAGCTAATCACCGAGAATGTTCAACAATTGGACATCTCCAGCAACGGACCTTATTAAAAGCCTTGCGTGATGAACGAGTTCGACGCTGACTTTAAAAGTTGTTAACATAAAAACCGATAAAGTAAGTCGCGGGATTTTGCTTTGTTATAATTTTTTTATTTTAACCGATAATTAACCTTTCAAAATTCTGCTCAACGAATGGGGTCATTACTCTGAAAAGTCAAATAAAGTTTCTCCGTAATGCGTGTCGCACACACCTTCTTCTTCCAAGCAAAACATTAGTACACACAGTTAAAATTTTAAGCAATATAATTTATTTAAAATCGAAATTTAGCAGTTAATGCTAGATTCATTGCGAGTCTATTTAATTGCGTAGAAAATATAGTTGTGAAATATAACTATCCTCTAATGGAGCCCTGAGAGAGCTCAATTTGGTGTATTCTAGCCTCTTAAATGTCTACTCTTCAAGTACCTGGTGTTTGAAATGATTGTTATACTTACAGTATTGACAGAACGTTTCAAAACTTACTATACCAAATTTAGGGGTTGGATCGGAACACAAAATCAAACCGTTTTCGAATGGGATGTCTCTCCGTAAGGATACTTTTGAGGCTCGATGGACTACCCGGGAGGAAGCTGAAGCTTGGCCACCACTCTCACCCGATTTATCATGCATTGATTTCTTTTCTCTCAAAGTCATGAAGAACGAGATCCCCATTGACTCCGAAGCTGACCACATCGCAAGTGTCTAAGTCGGAGCTGCAAACGTTCACTAAAGGCCAAGAATTAACATTTTTAACCCTCCTGGTGGTTGTCTCGATGAGGTATCTCGTCATTAGTAAAACTGATTAGCTCTTGATGAATGCTATACCTCATCATTAGAAAAAAAAACCTGATCAAATCTTGATCTCGTCATCATCAAAACATCAAAAATATCTCGATGACGAGATATCTAGTAATTAGCATAACTGACTAGATATTGATGAACGAGATACCACGGCTTTAGAAAAAACTGACGAAGATCTCGGAATCATCAAAAAATCGGCAGTATCTTGATGCCGAGATATCGAATCATTTGCAAAATCTTGATGGACGATACTTAATCGAAACCAATTAGAGGGTTAATATGCATGACAGTTCATGCGTCGCTGTAAGTGTACAACTACTGCTGAACTATTAACTTAGAGATAATAAAAATGTTATTCGCATACTTGCTGTCTTTAATTTTCACCCTTTAGTGCACCTTCTAGCACATCCAAGTAGCACCTCGGACTTACAACCCTATGTGAAAACGGCTTGATTTTGTGTGCCCGGTAGGTAGGTGGTTGAATTAACGTCTCACTGGAGTAACACAACTGTCTATTGAGATCCGAGAAGTTAAGATCCGATAGTACAACACCTCGTCATTTTGAAACACGGTCAGATGACGAGGTCAACACCAGAGCTGGCACCCCACTCTCCAAACTTCCACGCCAACGTGTCCACGCCAAGGTCTTTGGTTAGATCGAGTTTCGAACACGCAAACCTCGAGTTGCTAATCCGCTACTCTTCCACCCGTGCAACCGCGGCCCTGATACTTTTATAGGTATGTAGTGAAATTTAAAATTAGAATTGTTATTTCGTAATTCTAAACATTATCTTTCCAACAAACCAAGATTATAAGAATTAAGAGGTAGGAGACTTACAAACATTCTTACCTATGATAGGGTTGGTTCTGCTTTGTAGCGCGATGACCATGTTTGGCAAAGCTGCACCATACAAAGGACATACGATGTCAAATAATGGACACACACATACAAGGAAAGTTTTACTGATGCAAAAGAGAAATAGATCCGGGTTAAATTACAGGAACTGAACCTGAGCCGCCATAACTAAACTATCAGAGGGATTTTCAGTATAAGCGAATAAAACAGATGGAAATCTGAGATTTTACTTCCTCAGATTACTAATTACTAGAGCAATCATGACTTAATTATGAATAAAGATCTCGCACGATATATATTAAGATTACCTCAAAATGTAATTCATGAACGCTACGTTTGGCGTGTAATATAATTGGCCTCAACAGTAGTTGATTGAATTTATTCAATCAGCTATTGTATATAAATTCTGAATTTATTCTTGGGAATTTTATCGGTGACGTACTAAAATCGTATTCGAAACGCAAACCAATTGACGTCATGTTCGGTATACATACAGGAAGCACGTGCCGCCACAAAAACATTACTTCCACTTACATTCAGCTTGATGGAAAAACTTCTAATACAGGAACTACGAAATGCATCCTTTATTGAAGTAACAAACTTATGAGCTTTTATAGGGATTACGAAACCTCGGATATTAAGGACCCATATGTCCCAGTTTGAATAAATTATGAATGGCTGGTGTGAATCTTTACTCTTTACTCAGTTAATAGAAATAAATAAGGAGGCTTCTAGATCAGTTGATATCATAAAAAACTTTGCCTGCTATTTGCTAGATGTCTTTTCCATGATGGGCCACTGTAGCCCAATTGGAAGAGTAACGGATTAGCAACCGGATGGTTGCGAGTTTGAAACTCGATCCAACCAAAGACCGTAATGTACGTGAGGACTGGTACACATTAAATCTCACCTGGCCTCAAATGTCTTCACGTTGGCGTGGTGTGGAAGCTTGGGGAGTGGGGTGTCAGCTCAGCTGTTGACCTCGTCATCTGACTGTGATTCAAAATTTCGAGGAGTTATCCTCGGATCTTTCCCTTCGGGATGGATCCCGGACCGTCACCAATAGCCCGTTGTGTTGTTCCAGAGAGAAGTTAATTAACTACCAACCTTTCCATCAAACCAAGAATGCATTTCTTTTTGAGGACTTCTATCATTTTAGTAACGAAGTCCACGCAAACTAACACTAGTGTCAAAAATGGTAATCAGCAACAGAAAGCATAAATAAATTTAAGGGTCAAATTCATAATCTAATTTAATGAAATCTAGATTTTTAAAAACATTTGTAAGACATTAATTTCCTTGTACGGATCCTCCTGCCAGCCGAGAAAGCGTATGTTTTATTAATTTAAGGAGATATTCTACCTATCCGAAAATTACTCTCACATACCGGCGATAGAGTTGATTAGTTATCCCATTAAATTAGTCTGGGTTGTTGAAGAGTTTGAATTCTGGAGACTTGGCAGTTACCATGGCAATCGGAAGGTTCACCGTTTAACGGCACGGTCGATCGTGGGATAAAGACACCTGATCTTGTCTTCAGAGCATCAGACAAGACATTCGAGGCTTACGTATGACCCAGTTCTGCTGGAGAGACTTCTATTTATTATGCATGGCGGGCGTCCGTCGCGTTCCCCGATTTGCGGTTGTCACGAAAGAGTTTCTGGAAGGGAGTTTCGGGAGACGAGAGAATAGTACAACGCGGCCCAGTCTTGGATGAGTCTAATTGCTTTGACTGTTGAAATTATGTCCGGCATTTAATTCAATTCAATCTGTACAAGCCTTTTTTAGATTTCTGAGAAGTAATGGCGTCTAGGATATGATTTAATACTTGAAAAGGAGTTGAACGTTAGTCAAAAGTAAAATCTTCGCCTTTTCTATTTGAAATAAATAAAGCAGTTGATGAAAAAATTTCCGTGATCATATTATGTTTACGAGATTTACTATGTTCCTTATTTCAAAATTCCCAACATTATAAGTTGCATTAAACGAAGCAGTCAGGGACTTAGTGGTTAAGACTTAATAAGACTAATTTATTGAGATATACATTATGAACATGAATTACGCGTAGTGGACGGTTAACCCAAATATGGGATATCTCGAACTGCGTGGAATTTAATCAGAAAAGATAGAAAAGAATGTGTAAAACTGTGATGAACTTAGCCACTACTACAAAATTAACTTAAAATATATTAATGTATACGTATGGTGCCATAGTGGCTTTGTGAGTATGCTCACTGTGCCTGCGAGTTGTAGGCGAAGCAGGTTTGATTTATCCGTGGATGTATTTCTGCCTTTCCGCGTCAGTAAAACTTTCATTGCGTGTGTATGTCCATTACTTAGCGTTATCTGTCTTGTACGTGGCGCAGCATTATCAGATATGGCTCTTGCTTTATCAACCAACCAGTATATTCATGGTTGTGTAACCTATCTCCACCATGAAGTACGTTTTGGTAGACGAGGGGGCACTGTCTTTTGTAAGTCTTGCTGAAAAACAACAAGGGAAAGTTAGCGCACGATCAGAAAATTTAAGGATGTGATCAGAGTCGTCTGAGATAGGAACGCAATGGAGTTGAATTAATAATGAATCCGTGTCTTGGAACCTCAATCAAGAAAGGAATAACGAAGTGATTAAAAGAAAAGTTCAGAGATTCTCCCACTTTTTATTTTCATAGCAATATATTATGCTTGTGTCCCTTTCGAATCGGTCCTCGTAACATTTTTACTATCCTTATATTGCCCCCGCTCAATAAGTTTAAGGACCAAAGCATTAAAAACAAAAAGGTTTGATATGTAAAAGATACGCTGTATTATACCTTGTGTAAAGCAGAATATATAGTCAGATTATTAGCAACATATGCAAAACGTATTAAACCTAGTTATTGCTTATAATGTATTCAGTTATTTTGCCCCATAAATCTAATGTTAAATATACGTCTCATTATCCCCCTCATAGCATAAGGGCCGTAAAATGACATCCCGGGGTTGACGGAAAATGAAAATTGGGCTAACAGGTTTCAATCAAATTCTAGATGCCTTCACACACCAGGTCAGTGAAATAACATTACTTAGGAAGTAATAAAAAATCATAATTAAATTATTTAATAGAAACAACACGCTTAGAATTATCCGATCATGTTACATGGTTGAATAGATAATAGGAAATGAAAATGTGAAAACGCTGCTTAAAAATTATGTTCAAAAATTCAAATTCACAATCCTTCAGAAACGTATTGCATTTGCAATTTAGAAGTCAGTACTACTTTTCATTGATGGATCGGTGGATAGAAATTTGGCTAATAATCTCAGTACGAAACCTGATAAATTGAATAATACGAAAATGGGTGGTTTCGTCGACGTTTATCCTCTTTACAATATTCAAGACTGCATATTCAAAAAAAATTATTAAAAGTTTTAAATCTAGAATTCAGTCATTCTCTAGTCTATATCGATTGCAGGTTTCGTAATTGAAAAATCATCAAATTCTGTGAATTTTTTCGGGATTTTCTATTTCCAGGAGATAATGTAATCCAGAAAAGTCAATGTTCCTTGAAATTTTAAAAAGATTTTGCATATTAATAGTACATTTGCATATTTATTGCTTGATGTTTTTAGATAGCAAAAACACGAAGCAATAAATACGCGAATACATTATATTATATAATAAATATGCAAATACATTATATTATATAATAAATATGCAAATACATTATATTATGTAATAAATATGCATTTATATCTCAATACAACAAAGTTCCAGTTCAAGAAAGAATAGAGCGTTGAAATTTCGTCGTTTCGAGGAAGTATACCTGTAAACTATACTAGCAGATATCATGCCCTTTTTCGCTCCAATATCGAAAAGCGTTGTTTTTCCAGAAAAACATGGCACTGGCTTTTGATTACTCCTCCCTTTTTAAAATGTTTGTATTCAGTTTTTATAACTTTCATATTTTTCAGTTCCTAACTTTTCAAAAATTTTCTTTCAAACATAAAAACACTAGATCTATCATATAAAGTTTACCAACAGAAAAATTTCTACTATTTTTTAAGTGGAGCTACTCTTTTTCACAATGACCACTTTAACCCTCCTGGTCTTCGCGTCGAAAACTTCTCTGCACAGCCTCTGGTGCTAAAACCTCTTCCAAACTGTCACCAGTTCTGGGCAAGGAGCAATTTGTTTCTCCTACTCAAATCTCCCCTTGGGGTAATAGGGCAGTTTTTCTTAGACGAGGTAGCTCGTTCTTAGCAAAATTGACCAGATCATGGACACGATATCTCGTCGAAACATTTGGAGGGTACTTGGAGGGAGATAAAGGTGCAGGATGTGGCATTATGGACACAGCTATTTTAAAAATATGCTATTTTAAGATATGATTTATTTCGAGTCGATAATAATTTGCAATGTAACTTTCAGCTTTATTTCAATAAAAATAGACAATTTAGAATAATATCCTTTTTTAACATAAACCTCTTGCTTTTCAATGCACTTGTTACATAGTTGCGTAAGCTTTGTATGCCCATAGAAACAACCGCTTTCAACTGAGCAGTTAGAAATTTATTCCCAGTTTCCTTCAGTTCTTGTTCTTATGTGAATGAGTAATACCCACACAATTTGTCACTTCATTAGTAGTCGTTCATTAGTCTGACAGATCATTTTACGCATGCTGCCAATCAATATCTGAGGCACAGAGTGGAAAGCAAACACGTTTAATGATGAACAGTGGAACTTTTATGAGAGGAAAGTAAAGAAAATGTACATACGTAAAGTATGTCCGCCACTCCGCAACAAAAGAAAAGTATCATTCTATATCTAATCTCTGGTTTAGTGTAAGTTTTCACCAAAAACGACTATTTGCAATTATGTGGTTAATAATTAACTCTAAATATCTTTTAACCCTCCAAGTGGTTTCGACGAAATTTTTTCGTAATGACGAGATATCTCGTTCATCAAGATCTTGTCAGTTTTGCTAATGACGAGATACCTCGTACAGACAACCATCAGGAGGGTTAAGCACAAATTTGATTTTTAAGTTACTTTAACGGTACTCTTGTAGCATACTGTAAAGCAGGGGTGTCAAACTGGCGGCCCGCGGGCCGCATGTGGCCCCCGAGATAATTTTTTGTGGCCCACGATGCTCTGAAATAAAATGAAAACAGGTCAATATGTTATGAAGAAAATAGCACTTAGGGGAGATCGAGGCAATACCGTACACACAATTTCGTCATGTTGAAAATGTGTGAGCAATTATTTTCGTCCATGAAATTAAATAAAACGGCCTACAGATCAAGATTAACTGATAAACATCTATCTGCCATAATGAAGGTTGTGTGTTCTCAGTCTTTGAATCCATATATTGGAAAACTAGTAGGAGGAAAGCGCTGGCAAGTTTCCGGTAAAAAAAAATAATTCTAGTTTTATAAATACATTAAATTAAATAAACATTTAAATAAAAGCAATTATATAGCAATATTATAAATTATTACCCTAAATTCACTTAATTACATAATGTGTTTTAATTATCCTATCCATATTCCTGAATCCTCACTTCAAAATATAATTTTAAGAAAATTTGTAAATGTGATGTGGTCCACGTGAATCTTACCAGTTGCATTAAATGGCCCATGTTTTAATTGAGTTTGACACCCCTGCTGTAAAGGGAAACTCCGATACAACGCCATCATTTTTAAAGGTGATGATTGGTACAAAACGTTTTATTTCCTTTCCTTAGCAAGTTTTAACAAGTTTTCGTGAATTTCGTGTTATAAAGTTTTGAGTATTGTCAGTTGTATGAACACTATCTAAGAAAAAAAGTAAAAATAAAATTAAGGTGAATGGAAGGTGGTTGTTTTGGGTTTTATGACGCAAGGTCAGAAACCAGATAAACAGCGCCAAACGAAAGACAGAACGCAACCCAATAAAAACATATAACTACTGAAAAAGTCTAATCAACAATAAATAGTAAGTCGATTGAAAAACATGCATTACTTGAAAACAGATGAGGTGATGCCGCTTAAATGAGGTAAAGGGTGTTAAAAGATAAAA